>JACSVZ010000016.1:9775167-12275167 GCA_014706295.1 Lycocorax pyrrhopterus obiensis
TTTGACAATGGATCCCAACATTTTTGTGACAAGAAATTTAACTTTCACAAACAATGGGTGTCACCTTGCAAGACATGACTTTTCTATGATGACTCACAGTATCTCATCATAGTTCCTGGTTTCTTCTTGACTCAGGTACCACTCATTTATCCAAAATCTCATCTCACTCTACACTGTTCAGCTTATAAACTTCTACCCCAGCTCTCTAACTCTTGCTTGTTCTCACTTATCCCTCACTCACAGTCTTCCTGACCATGCCCTTTTCTTCCAGTTTACCTCCCACACTCACTGGTTCCCATTTGCAGTCTCAGCCTCACCTCATCAGAAGAAAACTTGCCTCATGATCCAGCCTCAGCTTTCTCATGCCTTGCACAACCCTTAAAGCCTGGTTGTCTCACCCTTGTCCTGCAAGTTCTCCTCATTTCCTATCATCTCTGCACCAGAATATATATTTATTTTCTATCTGATTTGTCCCACATCTGCACAGCCAGCAGAGGTGATCACAAGGAGAACACACAGAGCACCTGGATGCCCTGGGGTGATGCTTAGGGCAGCACTCAACCTTAGGTGAAGTCATCTGCTTCTACTGAGCAATTCTGAACCAAAATGTTTTGATATTTGGCTTCGATCAAATCCATCCTAGGCCAATGTCTAGAAGGAAAGCAAAAGCAATCCCTGATCCCAGAACCACCTCTGACTTGAAGTTCTCCTGGAAACACAAAAGCATATCAGTAGAAGAGAAAGTAGAAAAATTCCTTTTGCTGGAGTAAATATTAGGAAGGTATTTCAGCTGAAATATGATACAGACAAGGGACACTCTTCACCCTTCGCCCACACATTATTAACTTGTAAAGAATAGATTTATGACAGAATTCAGAGATTTTTCTCTGAGAGAGTCAGTTTTCAGAACAACTTCCTAAATTGTTCCAAGATTCCCCAAGCTCCCCACATCCTGGAATAAAGAATTATAGGATGTACTTTCTCAAATGGTTTTGCCTAGAAATCAGACTTGATGCCCTTTTATTTTTCCATGATATTCACTGTATAGCAAACATGCAGCATGAAAATTTTTGCCCTAACAAATAATTTAATAATCTACTTGTAAGGGAGAGCTACAATGAAGAGTGTTAAACAATCCCAAATACCACTCTTGCCATCAGGTCGGACAAAAAGATACAGAAAACTGCAAATGCAAGAAAGAATAGAAACAGATACTACACCAAATCATCAATGCTTTCTGAGCAAGTCACAAACTTCCAGTACCAGCCCCTAGTCCTGCCCAGTAGTGCCAGGGGTGTGATGCTGCTGCGCTAAAGCGTATCCTGGATGCACAGTATGGAAAGATGCAGACACACTGATCAAGAGGGGAACACACCTGAGGGGTTTTTTGGCCTCAGGCCAAATAAATAATACTTCACTGTGGAATTCAGCATTAAGCAATGGGTCATAGCTGCCTCACTGCTTGGAAACAGTCAGGTTCAAAAGAAAACCACTGAGTTTGTCCGTTGCCTCTTTATGTCTGACAAACGGCTGAGTGTTTCCTGGAGATAGAGAGGTTGTGCCCAAATGTTAGGTATTGAAAGAGCAGAGAGACCTTGTAAGAATTAGCGGAAAGGTGAAAACCCCCGAGGCATGACCACAAAAAAAAAAAACCTGAGAAGAAATCAGATACACTTATATTAACATTGAACTCATTTGAAACAATTAATTAGTATTTCAGAGAGAAAACCTCATTAAAGATTTAGCTGAGGTGTAAGAAATCACAATAGGCATGTTACAAGACCTAACCCCTCACTAGCAAAGAGCAGGTTTAATATTCCTGGTGTTTTTCAGAAAAAATAAATGGGAACCAGATGTTATTTTCTTCCTTCCAGGAGGGAAAATAAGTAAAAATTGAGTACACTGTTACGTTTGAAAAATTATTTTCTAATCAGAGACTTTTTGTTTTGCTTGTTTGCATGAAAGCTATTCATACCTCTGTATTTGAAACACCTACTATCTACTGTGCAATAATTAGTCCAAAACTTACTTTAGCCGCCTGCCTCCCACCCACATATCATAATTTGGAGGGAAAAAACTTCTCAAATGCTCAGTTTCATTTTTAAAATGCCTTGTTCCTTTTAGGTTTTTCTGACCATAAGCAGAAATTTGGACTGAGAAACTGATACATATATGTGTGGTACTATTTATTATTACATATCTTATCGTTTAACCTAGTAAGGACCAGACAGTCAAATGTCCATATACTGGTGCGCATAAAACTCCTTTGCACGTGTGGCTAACACTAAAATCCTCATTTTCAGTCCTCAAATGTAGGCAAGTGGTTGGTACAACAAAGCCAGCAAATGCTATCAGTGTAACAGTTAATTGAAGAGATTTAGATATTTCATATAGAAATACTTTGTATTCTGAAAGGAGGGAAGACATGCAAAAGCACCAATAGTTCAGTCAACAGCGTAGAAGAGAGGAGCTAGACTGCAAGTATGGCTTCATCCTTCCCCTACAGTATCTCTGGCCACAAAACCCATGTGCTCTCTGAGGGGCTTCTTGTTCTGCAAATGTCTCAGGCCCTCAAGACTTCCATGTCCTTGTCTGCCCTGGGCACCTCTGGCTCAGCCTGGGGGTTCTGCAGGGAGCAGCCCCCGCTGCCCCCACAGCCCTCAGCCTGTCCTCTCCCCTCAGATCCGTGTGCTGTTCCCATTGCCACATATGGGTGCAGAATAAAGCAAGCTTGCTGACACTTGTGTGTATGTCACTGTGATGATAGTGTGGCAGGAAACTTATCACATTCAGAATGTACTTGTGAAAATCCCAATCTCTGCATGCTGGCATTTATATGTATAACATTTCAAGGAAGCCAATTTAATTACCAAGGGGAGGTCACAGTGCTCTGGGTACAGAGGCCCTTTGTCCATGCAGAACTACACCACTTTTTGACCTTCTTTGCCTCAGATGTTACAGAACTGCAAGAGTCTGCTATCTCATCCCTGTCACCACCATCTGGAGCCCTTTTCTTCTCTTCATGTTACTCAGGAGACCCTCTGGTATTTTTAGGAATATCAATTTATTCTTTTCCAGAAAAATATCTGTGGAAGTATGCCAAAGAAACACTCCACAAACCCAGCAGATGCATTATGTGAAGACACCTTGCAGTCATTAAACGAGGTGACTGCTCTAAAGCCCATCACTTCCCACTGCTTTTCACATCATCATGATTTTTTGACCTCTTAGTCTATACCCTTTAACAAGGATTTAAATACACTAAAAACAGCACAACACCCTCTGCCTGCAGTTTGCCTTAAATAAATCTTTTCTGACTTCCAACTGTAGTTTTCATTTTATTCTTCTACTCCCATTTATAATGACTCCTTGGCATCCTGTTTCCTAACAACATGCTATTAGCACTTCTGGGTTGTAATCCCCTCTTTAGCTGCCTAACCCAACGTTAGCATTAGCATCAGTGTTATCGTGTTATCGTGTAACAGAGCTGCATGAAAAATTACAACAGTTGTGCAGCAGTTACAGTGTAATTACTTAGTGCCACTCAACGTGAAGTGCTGCAGTAATAGGTTGCATAACCAATTAAATTTCTGAATTCTGCTCACATAAGAAGCCTCGGAAACAATGTCACCATAGAGGTTTCTCAATCCTGTCTGCAACTGGTTTGTGCCCATGGTGCTCGAAAGGGAGCCAAAACCTGAGGTTTGCCGGATTTTCCTACTACTCCCAATAGCAAGGAAAACACACTGCTGTGGTCTCGTGAACTGCTACAGTTATTAGAATCGATGTTAATATGGGAGAAGAGTGCTTGGGGGGGGGGGGGTGGGGAACAGAGTTAGATGAGTAAATTTACACTCCTCAGGGGTGTTCTTTAGCCTTAGAGAAATCGTAAGGAAAAAAGTAAATTACTTTTTCCAGCAGACTTTTATAATCATGTTACTGTTTATAAATATAAATTGTATGCAAATGAGAAACAAGTAGGCACACTGATGCCTATTCATTTGACTTGTGCAGTGTCTAGGCACATCTGGAGAACCACTGCAACGCGCTGCTTTCATAAACAGGACAGGGCTCTTTTTTGAATAACAATGTTTTCCATTTTCCTGACATACATTTGTTAATAAATACTGTGGAATAACTAAAATGTAGCATTAATTATAACACAAATGCAATAAACTTTTGTAACCAATTTTAGTTGGCTAAGATTTAGCTGTTTTCTTTACAGCTTAAAGCTGGCTACCAACTTTGTAATATGCCTATAAGATTCATACGCATCACTCATAAAACTTGAAAAACAGTATTCTGAAAAACCTGAAAAATGCAAGTTACAGTTACCTTTGGAAAGGCAAGAACTCTTGCATATAAATTTGTCAATGTGCATGCCTCTGTACTTTGCTACTAGAAGATATACATACATACAAAGAAAACAAGCTATATATAAGTTTCAGAAGACAGATACAACTCAAAGTAACAGCAAGATTCTCAGGCCTCAGTTCCTTCTGAATTCTTAACCTCGGATTCCCAGTCAGTAGCAGCAATGGAGAAAATAACGGAGATTTTACTATCCATGCCAAGTAGATGCTTGCAATCTTGCCTTTTAAATTAGCACTTGCCTGATGCAAATTTCTGCAGCATTTCCTGGGCAACTGTCAAAGGCTATGAATTACATTAATCAACTAAAAATGTGGTGGGTTGTTTTCATGAAGTTGATTTTTCCCTTTTGCTTAGATTGGATCAGCTTCCCATTGGTTACTTGGTGTAATTCATTTTTTGGTCTATAAAATTTTATAGAAGACTACGATAATAAATCAATCTTTATCTCTAATTGACGCAGTTCTGTGTTCAAGACAATAACATTAGCTCATATTTTTAGAAAAAGGACAACAATAGTCGCTGCAATGCTATCCTATGGAAAACTTCATAAATTCTTACACACAGTCTCACAGATTGAAGCAGGGCTGCTGTTACAGCTCTGTGATAAGAGGTTTGAGGCTGTTCCCTTACTTCACTTCTGTTCTCTCCTCTTTGGGAACAGATGAGAGAGATGCTATTTTTCATTAAAATACGGGAAAAGTATGAAACCCAGTATCCACCAAATAAGAATTAAAATATGCACCTGTGAAGAGCTGCTGAAGCCAGGGCACTTTGCAAAAGAGGCATCAGTATGAGACAGAAACCACAGCAGTGCAAACAAGAGCAATGTCCACGAAACAGCAAATTTGTATTTCATTTACTCCTTGAAGAATCTTTTGTGCATTTTTGCCCATTGAAAAACTCACAGAACTACTAATATCTGTCATGGGATGACTATTTTAAACCTCCATCCTTCCTGGGTTTTCGCTCCTGTTGCATAAAACATTTTCCACCAAGATACTCTTCCACATCAGTTTGGGTCTGTCCTAAAAATCAATCTCAGTAAGTGTCAGCAATGTCTGAATTGAACACTGCCATGAAGAGACCAATTGTAAGAGTAAGTTAAAGTCAAAAGTTTTTTTTTTATCCACTTGACTTCTGCATCTGTGCTCTATAACACTTGATAATTTTTTTCCAGCTTTTGTAATTACATGAGGAGTGAATCTATATGAAGTGATCTTATGATGTTGTATTAGACAGTATTTTAAAAGTTTAAATTATTACAGATAACATTTCTATTTTGCTATATGACAGGCATAGTGTTTCCAAGGGATTCCAAAGAACAATATGAAAATTTTACGAAGTGATGGAAGAACCACTACTATTTGAGCTCAGGGAATTGTTTCCTGCAAGCTACCCTGAGTTAACAACTCAAGGGCATCTCCTGCATGCAATGTCTTTGGGCAGCCCTAGGTCAGAGGGAGGTAAAAACAGTTCTCTGATTTGTTCCTACCCAAAATCTGACCACCAACCAACATCAGTAGCAGAGAGACTCGTTCACGTTGAAACCTAGGTTACAACATTTATTTAAAATATTTTGCCCTTTTTGTCTGATGCCTACGAAACGTGGAACACTCCATGTTTCAGTTTGGCTTGATTTGCCATTTCTTTCCCCTTAGAGCTATTCACGCCTGTGCAGAGTAGGAGTATAAAGCTTTAACAAATTAGAACTTACATTCCTCAGGAACATTGTACAGGTATAAGGTGGCAAAAAACAAGCAAACAAAAAAAACCACAAAAAAACCTGCCCCATTTGTTTTGATGAACACTAAGAATTTTCAGAATTATACCAAAATTCAGTATTCATCACTGATGCAGATAAAGGTATTACTGTGTTACTGAGGCAGATTTCTGTGACTAATATTGTGACGTTAGTTTTTTTGCTTCCTCTCTTCTTTGGTGCAAACATAAAAATAAATTTAAAAACAACACCAAGAAATGCAGCTTTCTCTCACATTGACGTGTTCAACCAGAAGCTCCCCAGAGGCTTCTGTGATGGCTCATTTATAATATAATTCAACAAGAGCAGTTAAGTGATGCTGTTGTACAGTTTAAGTGCCTTTGCTAATTTTCCTGGCCCTGGGGGGGGCGTGGGGAGGGTTGTATCATATATTTCATTTGAAGCAATATAAATTTCAGAGAGCAATCAGAAACATTCCCTAAGGATTGCAGGGGGACATCTGGACAAAGAACTTCCTTTTATAAATACACACCATGCATTTTTTTGTAGCCACTCTTGCAATAATGTCTATGCTCTCTTTCCTCCACTTCTTATTGGGGATTCTGCTACAGACTTAAATACTAACACACACTCATCATGGATACACATACTTGCACTGTTAACACACTTTCATATTTATGATCAAATACACATGTGAAAATGAAATTAATCTTTTACTAAGCAGAGTCTGAAATAGCAACCAGTCTTCCTAACTCGGCGAACCCCACGGCTGAAAGCCACACGCAGATAACAGCGCCTCAGAGATAAGAAGATGAGAAGCTGAGGAGTGGTTTGCAGATTTCCCAGATCCATCATCTCACTGCGGGATGGTGGTGGGTTGGATACACGGTTCAGTCCCAGAACAACCCAGCGATACTGATGATCTCAACAACTCGCACTGGTTCACCTCTTCCCAAAGCCAAGCATTCAGATTACCTAGAGCTCCCTGGGGTTCACCCAGACTGTGAACACCACCACTAAAAAGCTGTTGAGCTGGACTCCAGCAAGCATCGTATAGAAAGACATTCAACTGGGCCTTGTTGAATTGGTGCAGTTACTCATTAAAATTTATGGCCATCTTCTGTAGCAGACAAGACAATCATTCAAACAGCTGTAAAATTTACAATTGCATGAGAGATTAAACACAAGGAAAAGAGCAGGAAGTACCATAAATCATAAACACAGGTCCTTAGTGTAACACTAACAGCCAGAATCTCCATTTCCAGTGACAAGGCTTAAAACCACATCGGTTTCATGTTGCTGTATTTTCTTTAGTGTGCTGGATTACCCAGAAGGTAGACACCCTACGGTCCTAAGCCTAGAGGACTCTTCAGGGCAGTAATGAAAGAGGGATAGGGAAACATTTATTTGGTTCATTAACTTCAACAGCTCAGTGTTTTTCATATTATCTGAAGTGGAATCTGGTGCCTCCCCTACACAGAGTGGCCGCACCAAACACTGGGGCTCTGGGATGTGCATTTAAAATATAGGGAGTCCTGAAGCACTGATGCTGCCATTGAAAGGGGAAGGACATCTGGCTCACTGGCCTGTCTCCTGTGAAAGGTTAGCAGATATTCCAGGTACAAAGTGCTGTAGATATATAGACCTAAAGAAGCTTAAATCACACAGATGAGATTACATGCACGTTAAGAAAGCCCAACAGCATCCAACCAAGCACTGTGGCAGTCTGGCTGGTGACATGATTTAGACTGCTCCATGTGCTTAGGTCCATTGTAACTGCATGTGAGCAGATCTAAACAGAAGAAAACAAGACAGGAAAAGTGTTTTCTGTCCATCAGTTAAAGGAACCCAGTAGATCAGCAGTATCCAAATATTAATACACACAGTAAATTCCACATCCTTCTCTGCTTTCCTTTTAGAACTGTGGGAAAACAGATGGACCCTCCTGCACGCCCTCTAGGTCAATAGATTTGCTGAACCAAAGAAAGAGAAAATGCCAACACCCTCTAGTAGCTTTCTGTGCTTCTCCTCAGTCTGCTGTATTTTTACTTTATCCCTTTAAAGATCGAGCTTAGCAAGCCTGAAATACCAAAATTTATGTATTTTAAACACACTGAACAAGAAGGGAATTTTTTGTCTTTTTTTAATACCTGAAATGGTACTGGCCTTTTTGATTAGCCAAGTGCCAGCATTTTTCTCAAGCAGCTGCAACACTTCTCTTCATCATCTCCCTTTCCCTGCAGATGATACAGTGTCAGAGCAGCTGAGAACAGAAGCATGAAGGCTGAGATACCATGAGAACGGCTGTTCTTGCAACAGGAGTAGTGAAATGCATTCAGAAGTCACAAGAGATGTGGCAGCAACACAACATGTCCTTTTCAATTTAACAAGTTCATTGCTTTTGGATATGGCTGTTCCAACTTCTGGTAACTTACTTGAACTGAATGTTTTAGTGTTGTAAAAAGTGCATGGTATCAGCCAGAATAAAGTCTCTTAATTTACTTTTTCCTTTTTGAAGTTTAACACTAACTCTATTTCTGCATAAGTTGTTTTTAAAATAATTATTTTCATTAAACAATGGCAATTTGCTCACTGAAATAACTGAGGAAACCCCTGTGTACTACAGTAAGCACTGGCTGAGGCCTCCAACATCAAATTCTATCATCCTTAAAGACTTGACCCAGCACCATTAAACATTACTGGGAATTATGCCATTGGCTTCAAAGGGAGTAGGAACAGGCCCTAAATAAGCAAAACTTCTAGTTATTACTCCAACGGGAGTAATCCTGTCAGGCCCCAGAATGTGCCTACATAAGCCAAAAATTCAACAGTGCTTTCTAAATGATATCCATACACTTCCTATGAGTGTTCCGTATTTACATATGTACAAACCACGCCGATGCATGTATCAGGTAATTGTACAGAAAGGCACAGGGGAGTTCTAAGAGAGCTTGTGTATGAACCACAGACTGTTTACCTGATGGGTTCAGGGCCCTTCCCCAATATTATCCCTCCAAAATATGCATATGCACAGACAGACAATTAAGTCTCACAGACCAAATTGCCACAGCATGTCACAGGAGTTTTATAATTAAGCTCTGCCCATCTTCTGCCTTACTTTAATATGAAATTAATTGAAGGGGGGTAGACTTGCACAGGGGTTTTTCCCTTAGCACTGTTATTTTGACCACTGGCTGATTTGCTGACAAGTGAGGCAGATTGTGTTTGGACCCCACTGCGTTAAGCAGAAAAGGGCAGAATAAACCCCATACCCAGGTATGTGAATTGCCTTTGCAGGCTGGAACTCTGTATTACTGCAATAGTTCTCATTGCCCACACAGCCAGTCATGGTAGAACATTGAGACAGACAGGACAAAAACCTGTAAGATTCATATCTGGTGTCTATGACTTGGGGTATTTGAACCTGGGATTTTAACTCAGTGGGAAAGCAGACTTCAGTGCTTTGGAGAGTGTTCCAGTAAGCAGCTGAAGCCAGGGATGCCTAAATTACAGAATCACAGAATATGCTGACTTGGAAGGGACCCACAATGGTCATTGAGTCCAACTCCCAGCACCACACATGAAGTCCCCAAGAATCCCACCATGTACCTGAGAGTATTGGCTAAATGCTTCTTGAGCTCTGTCAGGCTTGGTGCTGTGCCTCCTTCCCTGGGGAGCCTGTTCAGTGCCCCAACACCCTCTGGGTGAAGAACCTTTTTTTAATATCCAACCTAAACCTCCTCTGACACAGCTTGATGCCATTCCCTCAGGTCCTGTCATTGTCACCACAGAGATCAGGTCTGCACCTCCTCTTCCCCTCACAAGAAGTTGTAACTGCAATGAGGTCTCCCCTCAGTCTCCTCTTCTCCAAGCTGAACAGACCAAATGCCCTCAACTTCTCCTCAAATGGCTTTTCCTCAAGGCCCTTCACCATCCTCCTTGCTCTCCTTTGGATGTTCTCTAAGAGCTTTGTATCTTTCGTATATTACAGTGACCAAAACTGATCACAATACTAAAAAGCATGGTTTAAGAATTACTACAACTCCTGGTTTCGTTCCCCCCCTCCCTTGCTATTATTTATGCCTCACCCTTCCAAGCCCAAAAGTCAACAAGGTCAGAAAGCTTTATTAAACATGTTTCCTAAACTGCATTTAAATGCAATTTCCAGAATCTATTCTGCTGAAACAATCTAAGCCTAACACACTTTTGAGAAGTCAGGCATTTTACTTTGCTCTTCTAAACCAAGTTACATTTCCTCCACTTTTCCAACTTCCACAAGGCTCAAAACATCTCCAGACTTTTGAACCTTTAGCTTTCTTTGTATTTCACATTTCACTATAAACATAGCCTTATCCTGCACAGCAAAGGAATCAAGGATGGATATAGGCCAGGATAAACTTCCAAAATATCTCATTGTGGATTTTTCCTTCTCATTTCAGTATTCATGACTGTATTTGAAAACCACAGATATGCAAAAGAATGACTCTTTTTGGTATGAAACAGCATATTCAGGTTCACTTTTTAACCTAAAGGAGTTCAAACCTATCTAATATGCTGAATGAGTAAACAAAATTTTCAGCAATATGGAAGATATATTACACATTTGAGATTATACACCTCTGGTTGGCAGAAAACAGGCTGATTCCTCAGGGACAGAAAGGAAAGGAAGAAGCTTGAACTCAGCAACTCAAGAGTTAAACTTCAATGAAATAATGAGGTCCAACAAAGATATTAGCTACTAACTCTTGAGACACCTACCACACCAAAACCCATCCCTTGCCAGAGATTCTTGTTGGATTATTGATTCAGTGAGAGTGCAATTTTTAAAGGAAATTAAATCGTGTTGAAGAAGGACAGTTCCAAAACTGGTAGATAAGGATTATTGTAAAGGGAATTGAACATTGGAAAGGGAACATGCATCCAACCTTGAAGAGAAGGAATAGCACATAACTGCCTTGAAGACAAAGAGGTGAGGGAAAAGAAAATATGTTGTTTGATGTTATCTGAGACATAATTAAAGAAGTGTGTTCTCAGCTGTGAGTTTTTAAAAACAAAGAATATGATGGGCATGTGTATATACTACTCAAAGGAGAGTGCCTTCTCTCCCTCAACAAAACACTGAGGTCTCCACTCACAGCAGTTTTATTCATCAAGATCATGCTGCCTGACACGAGGATTGTACCAGCTCAAACCCCTTCCCAGCCCTGGGCACGGCCCTGGATAGATCTGCTCTGTTGGTAAGATGAAAGGCAAGGATTTCTCCCACTAACTCTCCAGATGAACTTGCTGGAGGCCTCCTGTGGCAGGAAGTCAATTTATAGACTTCTGACACACAGCAGCTGCTGTCGAAAGCTCCCCACAGCTTTCGAAGCCACACTGACCAGTCTGCTGCCACGGCCTCCCTGCTTTAACAGGATCTTTGAAAACACAAGTTTATCCCAAGGGTTCAGAGATTTTCAGGGTTTTCTCTTTTCTACATCAGATTGCTCACATGGAAACTGTCAACACAAACACATCCTCTGCTCTATTAAATATTTAATACTTGTGCTAAAGGAACAAAGCACAAGTAGTTGAAAATTTCTGTAAGGCTTGCATAGCTATCAAGAAACTAATGAGTTTTATACTGCTGTTTGAAGCCACTAGTTTCTGAGCAGGTTGATAGCATGCTAGGAAGCTTGATTTGGTCCATTCAGTAGTCGTAAAACCCGCCCACATTGTCTCCTACTTTGAAATAGACCCATATACAGGTAAAGAATTGTTTGTCATCGGTGTATTTTACTAATAGCCTGCAGTTCGCATTTCTCCTGAGCCCCCACCATCTGGCATTTGCAGTGTACACATTTCAGTCCAGTACCGCTTGCACAACACTTTCAATGGTATCCTACCTGCCACATTATTTCTCTTTGAACACAAGGATGCAACAAACCAAGGAATTCCAAGAGCTATTAATGGCCTTTTTCAGTTCAGCAAAAGTCATGATGATTTTACCAGTTGGCATTTTTTTATTATTCCCATCTCAAGGAACAGCTGCTTTTCCCCACCCTTTGCTGGTATCCTGCCAGGAAAACAAAGCCATGTAGTAAAGACAGATTGTCAGTAACGGACGTTAACCTGATAAGGTAATCACCAAATCAAGTCCTAAGAACAATGATAAGTAATAGGGATTGCTTTACCAGGTAAATGAAGGGGAAATCTTCCTGAAATAATATAAACCAAATTTTTGAAACACTGAGAAAGACCTATCCTGTAGGGCAGAAATTTTCCATGTAGGCATTCCCCACTAGAGCTGCTATTCTCTGTGCCATGCTCAATGTGCCAATTAGATGAGAGTCTGTTTGCTTTTCTCTCCTTGTGAAGCTGCCTTTTTAGAAGCCAGAATTTTGCTTCAAGTAAAACACTTATTCTGGACAGGCTCTTTGGAGAGCACTTTTTTCACTAAAATGCTCCTGAAGGAGCAGGGAGAACACCTTAGCACAACAGAACAAAAAAATTCCTGCAGACTGACCTAAAAGTCTTCTGAAAGCATCTAAGGGTCAGGTGTGGGGGTGGCACGCACTGTTACACTTGATCAGGTAAATGGCCAGCCTATATTTACAGCACCCAAAGCTTTCAGAGAAATACCTACACATTTTGCCAGAGCAATTCACTAAGCAAATGCATAGCGAGAGTAAACTTAAATTTTAGTTGGATACTGCATGCTAGAAACTCCTGATGCTGTAGAAATTCAACTTTTTATCATCCCAGAAAGACAGTAAAGGTCCTTGCAAATTCTTCTATGATCATCATCTTCACAAATGTCTCTTCGTTATCCACCCAGATTCCATTCTTCTATTTCCCACTGTTTTAAATCAGTTATGCCCCTTTCTCTGTCACTGCTTTTGTTCCTGTCATACTTCACTACATTTAAAAACCAACTCCTATGAAGAATCCAGCGACTTCTTTCCCTGGCTCTAATAATAATATTCTGCCACTACAAGAAAGCATATCTTTTCACCTGCATCCACTTCAGCTTCTTCACCAATGAAAATAGCTATAGTCAGTCTCTGATACTTTTGGATGAGACTTGTTTGCAGTGCTATTATTGTAATTTATTACATCCCATCCTCCCTAAATACCATTTTCCTTGCTGCAAACCAAAGATTTCTTTTTCCTGGCATCTAGCAACCCTGCAGTATCTTTGCTGACATGCTGCCAAGATCTTTGCAGGTTCTCAGCAAATCTGTTAAGTCTCTGCTGGGGCCAGCTGCTGTCTACAACCCTCACATATTCTGAGTTTCGTTCAATTAGAAACCCCTCTGAATATATTACATGCTTCTGACCTCAAGGGTAATCAGATGGAAAGACACTTCTGCCGACCACTGCAGAATCCTTAGCTCACTAGCCCTGAAATTCAATTTGTATAATATCACAATGGGTGAGAAGAGATCAGGTCAGAAGAAGAAAGGAGTTTTCATCCAAGCGTTCCTCCTAAAGATTCAATCTTGGCATCATGTCCAGAGACATTTATCCCACCCTCCCAAAGAAACAGATGAAATCTCAGAAGCTGATGAGATTTGAACTGTTACCAACTTTTAAAAAAAGCTTCAGAGCTGCCAGCATCCCAGTTCCGATCCTTCACAGACTGCAACATATTCACATGATTCAGCATTATTTCATTACATGTCAAATTTTTTATACTTCAAGAGGGTTTTTTTTGTAAAACTGGAAAGGTTGGATTGGTTTTCCTTTAGTGACCAGCTAGATTGCTCTAACTTTTGTGAAATGAGACATCTAACATAGTACGAGCATGCACTAAACCCCCAGCTGTTTGGTAAGAGAACACCATTAGGCTGCCTGTAGCCATGCAGGAACACCTACTGAAAGAGGCAAAAATCCACCCCTCGAGCCCCACAATGTGCACAGGTACACAATGTGCAGGTGCTACAAAAGCAGTGGCTCTAGGACTAGATGAAAACTGAGCAGGACTTCAAGGGTCAGTATGGTGGATTGACATGCCAAACCTGGCAGTACAGGTTCTACATAGGAACCAGCCCAAAAGACCTCACTCTCTGCAATAACCATACAGGTAAAAGAATGGGAATTTTCACCACTTAAATCTCAAAAGATTGATCCCAAATAACTGAGAAGTACTGAGGGAAAAGACACAGCTTCCAATCATATGCAGACCAAAAAGAAACAAACACCGAGGAAACAAACCCCTAACACCTAGAAAACAGGTGCACACCTGCTTCTCTAGCCACTGTCAGGGATGCTTAGATACCAAAAACATGCCACAGTCCCATGGGCTCAGGTTCAAAGGAACTGCAGGTTTGTAGCTGTTTCTGGGATCCAGTTTTAAGACAGCACTCTTGTGACCTTTAAAGTGGTAATTGGCTTCAAGGTAGCATTTGGGTATGCTTTTCAACTCATTCCAGTATAAACCCATGCACTACAATTTTTCCCTTCCTTGGATTTCAGGGCTGTGTCAGACCTTTGTGTACCATGCTTTCTAGAAACTGGGAGTTGGCAGATCTACCTTACCTTCTGGCTATTATTGTTTTGTGAGCATTAAAAAATGAAAGAGGCCACGAACACAGTAACTGAAGGAAAAAGCAAAGCAACTGAGCTACTACTCGGAGCCTTGTGAACATGTTTGTTGCAAGAGATGGTCTTTGGCTGTTCTGGTTTAATGCCTCAGTGTGAGTTGGTGCCACATGATAGCGATGCCAATATCACTACTGACTGTCCTTATGGAATAGCAGTTGCTGCACCCTCCTGTCCAGCTTGTCAGCACTTAGAGGAGTACAGGCAGGACCTTCCAGGCACACAAAGTTTTTCTCTAGTTTTGTACAAATGGAGAATTAGCATGTGAGAATCTCAGGGAAGAACGTCACAAAAATTGCATTCATGTAGACCATCAAAGACTCAAGGTCTTTCAGAAACTCATTCCCTTACAGATCTGTAAATATCTTAAACCAAGATGCAGTGTAGTTACTGATGCAAAATGCATCCTTAGCAAGCCTAACGCACAGTAACAACGCACGAGCTTAATGCATGGCACAACAAACTGCACATCAATATGTGATCAGCATCAGCTCTTGAGCTCTGCCCTGTAAGTGCACCCTGTGGGTGTGATGACATCATTTGTGCTAAATACCAACTGAACTCCAGACCTCCGTTCTCAGCTGACCGAACAACCCCACGACAGATTGTGGGGGTACCAAAGGACAGGCATATGCTCATTCAACTCAAAAACCTTTGCTAACATGACTTCCCCTTCAATCCACATTAGTTCCAGCTAGACAGCATTTGTGTCATGGGAGAAAAACAAGTAGATTAAGGGGAAAGAACTGTACCTTTCTTTAGCACTGCCATATTGATATCATGAGGGTCAATGCAAAAGCATTCCTAACCTGATAAGTCAGGTGCAAGACTCAGTATTACTTCTGCAGAGAAATGCATGTTGCCACTAGAAAATGTTTCAGTTACAATAGTGCATCTTTACCTTCAAGCATTCCACACACAATTGTATTTTCTGAGTGTCTAGGAAAAACTGCTTCTTCATGGTGATGATCTATTCCTAAATTAAAAAGCTCTAAGATATCTCTAGGACAAAACAAGTACACCCAGAGAGTAATTCAAGATCTTAAAGGAATGCTGTTGAGCAAGTCTAATAACTGTCTAGAATAAATTTCACTACATCAACAATTAACCATGAGAGCAGAATCAGAGAATCACAGAATATTCTGAGTTGGAAGGGACCCACAAGGATCCTCAGTCCAGCTTTTAAGTGAATGGCCCATAGAGGGACTGAACCTGTGACCTGAGCGTTATTAGCACCATGCTTACCTCCCAGACAGAAAAATATGAAGTTTGGTGACTTCATTTGAGTCTGACCACACCAGTGGTCACTCACATCCTATTTCATAGGATGCACATGTATGTGTCCACTCAAAATTTGTTTCTATTACTTTTGACAGTATCTTTAAAAAGCAAGATATTGTATAAATTGCTGTACAGTTTGCAGACAGTTCCAATTTTTGGAGTTCAGGACATGTTCATTTACACAAGTGTTTAACAGTTCTGGACAGCTTCTTCTGCAGCTCCTAATCCTATATACATCCTTCAGCACGCTGCTGGGTGCACACTCTGCAGCAGGAAGGACATGACTCTTTACAAGGATTATCAACTCATTTGTTGGATTGATGCTTTGAACACTGGCTACTATTTTCCAAATTTTCTTTTATAATGATAGCACTACCCTACTAGCCAGATACAAAGGACAGGTGACTAGAGATCTTTAAGCAAAAATTTTATACAAAATACATTAAGGAAGTTACTGAATGCCTGACACTGGGGAGGGGGAGAGCAGAGATGCCATACAAGGGAATCCCTGCTCAGACAAACAACATGTTACACATTGGAGATTAACAGCAACATTGCTAAGGAAAATCCTTTTTAAGGGATAAATCCAGGGAAACTTTTAGGTTTTAGTCCAGAGCAAGCATCTTTGATATTAATCAGGATTTTTACATATGCTAGATCCTTCACCTGGGAGAATTTCAAACATGGCAATATTTTTCTCCTCACCTCTTTTATGTATTCCTCTCAAACATTTAAGCACCTGCATTTTGTAAATTTACTCACTGGCAAAGTCCTGGCTTCATTTTTGTTCCTATGAGGTGTGACAGTTTCTTCTGGGCCTGAGTTTTTCCACTTGCTTTAGCAATATTCATAAGCGAAGTTTACACATATGCTTAGATATACCTTGGATCGGGATTTAAGAGAAACAGCTCTGTGAATTTGCTTGCATATCCAGCACATCCAACTTCTTTCCCTGTGCTATGATCCACTCAGAATGAAAATGCTCAAGTTTCAAATCAATTGTTCAAAAGATTTGTAAGCATATTAGGTGGATGTCAGTCACACTAATTTAAGTCACCCTGCTGTGCAAAAGAAATTGTTCAAAAGTCATGTTGCCTCTCAATCACAGTGTACTATAAAGTAATCTGGCATAACCAATTCAGAAAATATCAGACCCATAACTATACAATGTGAAACGTAGTGTTGATAAGATGATTTTTAATTAGAATTTGAAGCTCATTTTGCAGTTACTCTACGAGACCCATTTTCATCTTTAGCCACCTAGTATTGAAAATTAAAGATTTGCCGTATGCACAATTTAATAGGTCAAACACAATGAAATTACAAACGTAGATAATAAGGGAGAATCCTTTATTCAGTGAGGAAAAAAAATCAAATCTAGAAAAGACTACATACAGAGCAGAACTGGTTGGAAAGCTTTCATTAAAACAGGTGCCTGCCCTGTTCTCCTGCTTGACTCGCTTCCAGCTCCCTCAGCAAATTAGAAAAACACTAGAGAAAAAGCTGTTCATAAAAAGTTATCTGAGGAAAAAGATATCATTTGAAATTATACAAACTATTTTATTTTCCAGTCAAAACTACTTGAAAGGAAATAGAAGATACTACTATTTGTTCTGTAAAAATGAAAGTCAAATAGCTCTTAATCAAGTTTCTTGAACCACTTCGAGTCCATTCTTCTCTACATATACAGTGAGTATGGACAAATAAGACTTTTCATTGAGGAGCATTTGAGATGCTGGGTTTTACTGCAACTTAGGATATACCCATATGTCACTTCTTCGATGAATCTTAGTATTAAACTATGTTTTAAATGTGTATGTCCATGAATAAATAATTTCTTTAAAAATGTAAAAAGGGTTGAATGAATTATTTAAGATGAGATGCATACCAATTACTAATATAATCTGCTTGCACATTTCAGACTCATGCTCAATTTCCTTTTTGATCAAAAGGTTTTCTAACCCTGTCACTGACAAACTTCAATAATTTGTCTGGTCACAAGGTGAAGTCACACTGAAATAGTGCTTCCTAAAATCCATAAGCATTCCAAGTACATGAAAAGAAATTGAAAATTTTGCTTATTTGAAGATTTTTGTTTTGCATTTTAATATAATAATTACAGCAGAATCCAAGTTTTACAATGTAAAAAACAGAAACTCAAAAAGTGATTGCTGAAGAGCCTGTTGTGACTTGGAATGAAGCAACCATAGGAAATCTCATCTGGGGAAATGTGATAGTTTAGTTCTGTAGAAACAGTTCAAGAAACTCATATGACAAAAATTAGAATATCCATGACATGAAAGGAAACCTCTACCTTCTTTTTTGCCGTTCCCGTCCAACTGTACAGTAATGTAAATTCATGGGAAAACCACTATTTTCATTCTTCCCTATTTGGTTCTAAATAATATAAATAGGGGTTTTTCCCACCCATTTCCCCACTCCTCAGTTCATTCCATACAACCTCTTCTTGCATCTTGGTATAAAAAGTGGAAATAAGAAAGAGAAAGGAACTAGATGAGAAAAAACCCTCTTCTCTGGTGAATGGCCAATGCTTCTTAGCTAGAAGAAGTTTTTAAGAGGGAATAAAGTTTTGTACCCAAAAAACTCCAATTACTGGGAAGGGAATCTTGCAGCTATGAAAACAGTTTTGTATCAGTGTTTCAAAAGAGTCAGAAGTATTTTTCCCACCAAAAAAAAAAAGAAAATAAAACCACAAACAAAAAAACAGACCAAAAAACCAACAACAAAACAAAATTAAAAATAAAAAAAACAAACCCCACCCCACCACCAAAATCCATCAGCTAAACACCAACTTTTGCCCTGGCTCTCATAGTTGGGTTTGGCACTTCACACTCTTCTGGGAAGTGCCAGCTGTAGGGATGCTACATTTGCATCTGCACCTGCCTTTTGCAACAACTCCCAGCTGCTTCAGTGAAGAGAACAAAAGCCAATTCCCAAAATTCAGCCACTCAGCAATCTTGACATCTAAGGATAAAACACATTCACCTTTTATGAGCTGGCACAGAGCCCGTGCACTATTTAAATTTCACTTTAGTTTGTTAGGATTTTTGAAAGGACTCTTCTGGGTCTTTCCATAGATGTGATTCCCCTCTCCCCAGGTGGGCTCCTGTACATAACTCAAGCAACCAACAACTCATAGGAAGATCTCATTTGCTCTGATTATATCAGAACATCACTGACTCCTCTCTCTCTCCGAGACCATTCTAGCACTGCAACTTTGGATATAGTTACTAAATATTGAAAACACCTACATCAGCAGACCTTTGCGTCTTTGTGCATTGACTCACATCTTTCTTCTCAATTTTCTTCCCGTTTGCAACTTTAAATGCCTGTGAGGGGATTTTTGTTGAAGTGTGTCAGTGGCAAAATCAGGGCACCAGCTTGTTAAATAAACAATCAGCCCCCAAGCCGTTCCATAAAAAGGATGAGATTTCTCATGCTTACATCTTTTGTGAGCTAAGGTTTATTTAGGTTTCAAATCCCTCAAAGCAAGCATGCAATGTGTAAAGCAGAAGCCCATAAGAGAAACATTTTACCCCTATTGCTAACTGAGAAGGAACATGGCTTTTAAAAACAGATCAGAATGCCACACTTCATTAAACAACATCAGCCTTTCTTTTCTAATAAACTCTCTATTTTTCTATTGCATTCATTTGTATCTATTTTTAAAAGGTAGCTTAGCTTCCATATAAACAAGATATTATGTGACCAATGGCTCTTAATGCTCACACTGTACGAAGAACATCCAACTGGAAGGAAATCTCTCCCTTTTTTATTTTTCTTTTGAGTCTAAGAATGCATGGATATTATTCAAAAATAGTCCAGGCTGTATAGTTAAATGCAACTCATTTGAAAGAGGCAACAAAGAATTAGCAGAAGAAATTCATTCTTGTTTGTTAAAACATCCAGGATCTCACACATGCTAAAGGTATTATAGATACACACAAAGATATAAAGGATGTTAATTTTCCATATGAATGCAAAGATTTTCAGAAGGATGCAAAGAAATCTGACACCAGAAACCTTTCTCTCTTTCAGATTTGCTTGAAGAAAATGACACCTTAATGGAATGGCTGGCTGAAGTTCACAAAGCTTGAGAACAACTCTGGACCTGTTTTCAAACATTCACAGTTTTCCATTGGCATTAGAGATGGCTCTGAAGTTTCTTCAAGCTGAAGGATATTCAGACCCAGGATGGAATGATAAGAAGTTCTAGATCTGAATACAGCTGCATTCAAAAGCACTTGGACCCTGACTGTGTATAAGAGCTCCTTTTCAAGTAAATCAAAGATAAGAAAGCCTACTGAACTCAGTCTAGTCGAAATACACACGAGGTGAGTGCAATTTAAATACGCTTTGTTTTGTTATTGGAGGAAAATTAGGGTTCCATAGTGAGCCCCAGCAGAATAGCTGCATCTCTTACCATGTCCAGTGGATGTTAATGGTGACCCATCACAACTGGGGCCCAAGTATATTATCTCATGGTCAGGAGAATAGCTCATTCTTTTCATTTTGCAGCAAATAAAGCAAATTTCACCTTAGGTAGATTTAGTGGGCTTATAAAGGAGCAGAGAACACAAGTGGTTTTACAGGAAAAGAAAGCCACATCTATAATTTCATATATTTTCCTTATTAAAGAATAGCAAACTTTTCCAAAGGTTTGCTCAGTGTCTCTTGTGACCACTGACTGTCTCTATACTGCATTATTTTGTGAAAAACAGAAAGAAACTTTTTATAAAGTTCACTACAATTTGTTACTGTTCAACAGGAACATAATCTGAACTTCTTAGAGTGCTGTAACCCAATTTAATTTCCCTGTCAGACCACTTGATGGATGTGTCTGTAGAGTTCTCAAACAGAAGATAAAACTTTTAACCACTGAAGGCAGATAGTACTTTCCCTTTCATTTGCCATCCAGGGATTCAACCATCACCTCCTCAGCAGGGCTTCACTAATTCAGTTCTCAGTTTTTTGAGCAATAGATTTAAGTTGTTTTCATTTAGAATTAAAACAAATACAATAGAAACATTTGCATAGTTGAAAATCTCCAGTCTCTAGAATTTGCAGCCTGAGCAGTATGTTATTCCTTCATTTTTAACTCCCAGCAATGCTGACCTTAAATACAGCCAAAAGATGAGTATTTAGCCCAGCTGCACTGAGGCTCCGAGTGAGATGTGTGAGCCTGAAAAAGCAATAGACACATGCACTCACAAAGTTTTCCTAATATATTCCCCTTCATAAGAGTGCTAAAAATACTTCAGCTCTCAATGCTGTCTTTATCAAACTTTGAAAAGTACAACCACACCTACATGTGAATGGAAATCCCCTCCAAAAATGTATTAAGGCATTTTAATAACAATAGGTTTATGATTATTCTCACCCGTGCCAAATATCTGTTTTTCTTGGCTTAAATGCAGGTAATAACACCCTGAGTAATGACATTACGCTATTATTTAAAACAGAGTATTTCCAATTTGTGTAGCAAATAATTCAGCCTTTTCAATTTATAAAACTGAAATTTTAGAATAGAACTTTTCAAGAAAATTTACAATAGATTGAATAAGTTTTGATGACCAACTTGTTTCAAGGGAAACACAGCTAATGGCAACAGAATCTAACAGAGCTGGAGGACAGAAATATCTGGATACACACATTTTATGCCCCAGGTATCATATGATGATTATTAGCCACCATTCTAATCCTCTGAATGGTGAGCAGACTTGAGAGTCAAGTATTCTATGTGAAAGACAAGAAAGAGCAACAACATTCCTGCAAGAGTTGTTTTAGGGCCCAGCAACACATAAACAGTCCAGGACATAGAAATTAAACTGACTTTGCCATCAATACACTGATTAATAAAAACTCTAAGTGACTGCAAGCAGGACTAAATGCAGAGATCACCACATGAAGAGCAAAGCAAGCTCATAGGCCCTTGCCAGCTTAGCACACTGATTTTTAAAAGTCTACCTCAAACCTACATACTGCCCCAAGCTTTCCTCAGTAACATATACCAACTTCTAAAATCAGTGAGTAGTTTTTCTTCTTCATGAAATTAAGCCCTCTTCCCAAGGACCCAGATATCCACTTAAAGGCTGATTTCCTTTTCTCCAGCCTCAGTAAGGGTCTGAAAGCCAGGATAAAATTGCATATCACTGTGTTCTGCTCCTCTTCCCCTAAGCCTCTTCACCACTCCAACAGCAATATTCAAACTAAATGCAGCTCAAATACCAGGGATATTTTTCTTTTTTTAACATCCAAGAAAATGTGAAGCAGCTTTGCCTTTGTCAGATCTGCATCTAGTCTTCTAAATCTAACATAACCCAGCTTTATAGGTTATTCTACAGCAATTGGAATTAATTCCTAATGAGTCTGTGCAGTCCAGGTTTTTTCACTGAGGGTTAGATCAGACATCACCTTTCCACTCTTTTGGATCTGTTGTTTTAATGAGACATTTGTGAATATCTTGTGAAAAGTATAAAGCAGGCAATGGCTAATAAAACAGGATCTTTCTCGCTATTTCCTCAGCAATCAAGTAACTGCCTTCTGGGAACTTTTGCAGAAACCAAAGTTATAGATACTGCATTCAGAAGTCAAGATTAAAGTTCAAAAGTAATCACACGTGTTTCTATAGAAACACACTTGTTAAAGAAATAACATATTTACTCAGAAATCCTCAGCAAATGCACCCTTTATGCAGAGAATATCCTGAAAAATGTGCAGGACGTGCTGATTTTCATACCAAAGTCACAACTTCCCAGAAGTGGAGCTTTTGCTATGCAAGTAAATCATATTCAGCCTTTATGGTGACATTTCAGTGTCTCCAACAGTATATCTGAGTGTACATATAAGGGTTTTGTCCCTCTTTTTCCCAAAGAAGAAAGAGTTCAGTGCTTTCCATACACTATTTGTTTCTCCATGGGAATATTGCCAGAACAGAAGCTGGCATATCAACAGCTGGATAATCTTCCAAACTTCTCTTCTTGAGTCAGAAATAACACTGAGAAGATGGTTAGGTCACTGGATTCATTGCATTAGAGATGATGTTGCAAAATTGGAAAAGCCTTAATCAATTTAAGTGGCTCAATAAAGCTTGACCAGCAGTCAAGACTGAAAATACTATGAAAAGACTGGAGTTGCAGAAAAGATGATAGCATTGATTAAGGTATTAAGAGTCAAGATTCCGCTCTCATAACACCCAAGGGCAAAGTTTACATAAAACAAAAAACAAAACCAGTATGAGATGGCAATTTCTCAGTTTTCTGGTGTTGGCTGAATTAGGTGTGTATAAACAGTCTGCCCATAACACCTCCATTCCCCCAAACCACCCCTCTTTTAGTCATTTCCAAAATACTGTCTTCCACACCTACTGAAGGTTCTCACTCTAGAAACCCAAACTGGCACTCAGTTCTCTAAAAAGATACTTCTCTAAGGAAATCACCTCACAGCAGAAATTGCACCTTACTGTTTTCCCTCTTCATTGCATATGTCAAACCCAAATCTCTTCAGCTTCCCTCATTTCAGAAGATGGGATTAAGTTCAGTACAAAGTGTTTGTCCTGAATGAAGCAGGACTTTCATGCTTTTCATTCCATGATTGTGCTATTTCAGAAAGTAAGAACTGCAGAACTGTATTTAGGGGCAAATTAAAAGATTTCAGTATTTTACTTCAAACATTGATAAATATTCACTTTGAAATTATTGGGTACATCTACAATGCTATAAAAACAGTACTCGCTACCAAAAATATTATAAAAGTCTATAAATTATTTAAAGATTAAAGTTTGCTATCAACTTTTCACAGGCATCTGTGAAATGCCAGTCAATCTAACACACAAAACTAGAAGTTCTACTTCCACACTTTTATTTCAAAATCCAAGAATTATCATAAAGTTATTAGAGTTTAGATGTAGTAAATTTGTATTTAGGAAAAACATACCTATTTCAGATTTGAAATGCCTGCAAAAGCAGGTTTCTGATTGTAAATAAGGACTACATTAAGCAGTTCAATATCCATCAATATACACATAATTTATTTTAATCTCTCACATAGCAAGTCCTAGTTAAAAATTTAGCAGGTTTAACACTTAACATGGTTATTCCACAATCAACACCAAACTCATATTCATGCTTTTGCAATGCCAACAGCTATTGTAAGAAAAAGCTATGTTACAAATTACTCTAACAGCAGGATTTTACAATAGATGAACACAGGAGTCATTTATAATGCATTTGTTGCTATTAAAAAACAAATAAACATTTATAGTCTGTGCTAATTAACTTTACTGCTGAATTAGTAGTATTCCTCACTTCTTAATTAGAAGAAATATTGCAAGTATGGCATTAAAGTCAAACCCTTCGGTGCAGTAAAGGCTGACATGTTTTAAAACCTCTCTCATCCTCTAAAACATATGGAGCTTTTGGAGCTACATGTACCAGGTTCAGTTCTGACACCCTCCACTGTGCATGAATACGTCATGGAGCAGTTTAAGGAGGAAATGTCAGAAATAAGTTACCATAGTTTGAGCACAAAATCTAAGTACAGGCATTAGCAGACCTGGTTCACCCGTAATCAAGCGAGTCCCTCCTGGTGCAAAGCCAGGAAGTCACTATACCTGAATACCAGGGCACATTGTCCCAGCACATCTGTCCATGGAAGTGGAAATTCAGCTTGGCTATGACTATAATCTCCATCAGCTGTCACAAAGTACACCAAGCATTTACATCGTGCATCAATAAACATTTCACTGTTTTGTGGATTTTTTACTTTGTCTTGCTGCTGCCAACCACAGTAATACTTTGTGGCAAATCTAAACACATCCAGTTTGTTCTCATGAGAAAAAAACAACAAAGCAACAAGTATATCATCTTACCTTTACTGAAGTCAACAGTCATGTCAGAATTGAGCCTGTGTGAAAGCAGAAAAGCATCCGACAGCAGAATCTCTGAAAGACCCATTAGAATGATTCTTTTTCCTCATCTTAGTAAACAGAATATTTTCAAAGGTCTGGGCTGTGCTCAACATGTAGCAAAGGACCCGTCAAAAGAAACAGAACAACATGGTGAATGAACTCTGTTCAGCACATCTGTTAGAGGAAGGGTTCCTCAGCTTCCTGAATTCTCTCAGCTCTCATGAACGCCAACTAAGTCAGTAGGTAAGATAAAGAATAAATTCTGCTTTACTCTTCTCTAGACATACTTTTTGTCTTCCTCTCTTGATATGAGAGGTCACAGTTATTCATTAAAGCTGTTATTTATCTCAATTATATAGTAGTAAGAATTTGTTATAATGCCTCATTAAACGTCTGCACATCTTGGGCAATACTCAAGGTTTGACCTAAAAGTTAATCCAAAATACCAATCAAAACAGTGTCTACCACAGCCATGAAATGTTGGCTGATAATCTTATCTTTCAGGAATCTGATGTTTAGATACCTGTGCCATCTTCTATTTGGTTTTAATTTTGTGATTTAAAGAGATCCAGTAGACCTCCTCCATGATAACTATATTTCTGCTGGGCTAAAAGGCAGAACGAGATTCTACCACAGACAAACACAAATGCCAGTGCTTACTGTGTCATAAAAACATTCCAGGACAGGACACCAGGCATTTTCTTTAATTTAATTAAAGCAATACAATTTTTCTAATTCACAAGTAATCTGATTTTTTCAGCCTACCTACCAATATATTTTTCAAACTCTATCAGTGCCACTAAATATTTTCAAGCTTTTTTTTTTTTTAGATGAGGAAAATAAATTACTACCAGCTTGCCAAGCACCTGATTCTGTAAGTACCATTTCATGAGCACTGAAGAAAGAGCATGAGGTTCAGAACCTTAGAGCTAACTTCCTGCTTGCTATTTTCTGCATCTTCAGTTTCATGCCTTGGAGAAGGATGTTGTATTAGAGCTCTAACATTAAAGTTTGCTCCATTTAGTTTGGATATAATGGTTCCAGGAAGAATACCATAAGTTTGGAGGGCTTAAGTGAGACCTCAGGCTTTGAACTAGCCATGAACACAGGGATCAAGTGCTTCAGAACTGCATCTGTACACGTATTGTGGAAGTCCTTGTAAGCGTTGGCAGAAATAGAAAAGTTTGCTTCTGAATCAGGCAAAGATGTTGCCCAGAAAAATACATGGCATTGAATATATACAAATGTGAGTGCATATAAGCATATTTTTATATGACCATCTTCAAAAGCTTAGAAAGTGTTCCACATATTAAGTTTTCTAGTGGTTTGACTGCAACGTATCCACCTCGTATTACAAAAGGACACACCATTGCACTACTGCCACATTAAACAGCATAATGGCTCGGAGAAATTAACTGAGCAACTCACCCTGAGCTCGTTTATGAACTAACCACGGTTATAAGTCTATGCAACTTATGTAGTATTTGCTGCATTACTACTGATTTGCTCAAGTGTGAATAAATCTAGAGCCCTGTCCATGTGCCTGGAAGATTGACGCACATGCCACGGACCACATGACAAAGTGAATTCAGAATTCCTTGTAGTCTTCAGTATCACAGTTCTACAGATGTTGACCCTGAGTAGCCGCAAAGAAGCTGATCCACCCTTTAACTATGGGTAACAAACCAGAGGCAGATGGGTGACAGTACAAGTGATACAAACATTCAAAATGCCCAGACACACGGAGCTGGTACCACTTGTTCCTTCCAGGAGATGGTAATCAATGCAAATCTATGCATTAGTTATGAGGTGTTTTAATTCCAATAATAAACATTCTGTGATTGATGAATTTTTCCCAGCTGTTGTCTATATAGCTGTTTAATTAGAGCATGCTGGCAGAGGCTGTTAATTCTTCATTGAGTTGCCGACTCCATGGCATTCCACTTTCTGCAAGGCAGGGTGACAGTCAGTAGAGGGACCTGGGCAGCTGGTCAGGGGACCTGACATTTGGCAAAGGATCAACGCATTAGATGACAAACCAAATTCCATCAGCTTCCTAAAAATACTAGCAGGCTGACAAACAAAGTGCCTTAATTGCTGGTGCTACTGTCTTTGATGGACATTGGATCTAAAAGCAAAGTAATGTCTACTTCACGTTACTGTTGTTCCCAGAGAAGAGGGGTGCCAGCCAACCGTAAGTACCAGGAAGGAAACAAAATCAGCTGCCTTTGGAAAAAACCAAACCCACCAAGAGCTCTGGCATTTGCTTTAAATATTTGACCTCCTGAATCCATATGATTCCCTTGCTGGAATACTCCATCAGGGAAAGGGAATCCCTGGCTTGGGTATCATGTGACATATGCCTAACCAGCGCCTTAGAGGTGGAGATTCCCAAACGGGTACACGAAACAGGGGGAGCCTACACTACTCCCTCACTGAAGCCTTTAAGGCCTGACTCAAAGAATGACATCCAGAGGCCAGCAGGATGCTTATTTTCATCCACACTGTGCATCACAAGTGGCAATAGAACTGCCAGTTGTGAACACAGCTCCTGCACCACACGTATCTGCCCATTAAAAGCTGAGATTTCCAAACTTACACCACACATGCCAATAGTTTTTAGATGCTGTCAGGCTCAGTAATAGTCACACTGGTCACCAACAGATGAAAGCAACTTACTAACAATTCCCTGAGACAAATGGATATTTAGGATACTGACCTAAAACAGAAAGAGTTTGAAAGCTTCCTATTCTTAACCTTGGTTTTGTTTCGTAGGGGCTGTCGCAGATTAGACTATTTACAGTACCAAGAGGTTCAGAATTCAGTCATTCAACTGAGTCCCAGGAATCAGTCAAAATTCATGTTACCAACAAATAAAAACCCTTATTGTATTCCAGCTGCAGGGAAAAGTTACCTTGCCAGCAGCATAATCTTGGATACTGAATGACAAGTTGTACTGAATGTACAAATTCATCTATGTGCAATTGCATTCATGTTGAAAAGTTTATGAAAAATTAAAGTATATCTGTTTAATAATAATTCATTTATTATTTTTAACTTCTGGGTATCTATATCTCAATTTGACACTAAAAGTTTTTGATCTCAACTAACAAACTCAATCTCAACTGCAAAATACATCCAAAAAGCTTCTTCCATTAGAAAAAAAATTCTTATTCCCTTTTTCATCAGTAAACTTTTCAACTCAATTAAAAATGTTCATGATTTATTGCTTAATTATGTCATGCCAATATACACAAAAAATACCTGTTCGAAAGGTGACTGTTTTGGCACAAGAGATTTAAGCCTAATACCAGAACTACCCTCATGGGTTACAGTTCTTTGCATGTGGTAAACGCTTCTACATAATGAATTAAATGAAATACTAGTCTCACCAAATCCTTACCCACCCAGGTACTCAGACATTTCGTCCAAGGTAGTGCCATAGTCCCCTTATTTTAAAAGAAAGTAACAAATGAATGCAGATTATATGGTTGTGAGAAGAGGCTTAGATTCTCTCTCTTCCTCCTTGCCTTACATCCCTAAATCTAAAACAAGGCAAAGTTTTAACATTTGAGATTATTTTAAAGAAGGTATTACATCAAAAGGTCTTTTTGTTGCTTAGCAGCTCTGCAGCCTAAAGGCAGCTAAAACAACATTGCTCACTACTCAGTTTCCTATTTATTTCTAACAGAGTTGCAAAAGACAAAATTCATGTGATAGGAAGAAAAGTCACGAAAGAGCCTGGCAAAACTTGCAAAAACCAGCAGTGCCAAGTCTTACACCATCCTATTCAGCAGCTCTGCTGGATGGCTTTGCTTGCAGCAATTCAAATTTTGCAAGCAGTGACATGGAGCTTACCTTATCATTTGTCATAATACTTTTCTAAACAACAAATTATCTGCTTCACAAGGTTAGAAAAGCTTTCCCTGCAGCTCTGTTACCTGGTGAACACTTTACTGAGCTTACCAGAAAGTTGAGAAGAAAGACAAGACAATTTTATAACCAAAGAAGACATGGCAAAGCTCTCCCTGGTTTCAGCAATAGTAGGATTCTTACACAGAGCCATTTAGCATTTCATACCTGAGTATGAGTTGTACATGAAAGCAGAGCCTGACCCTATAAACAGTTATTCTAGAAGTTTAATGTCTGCTTGGTATACTCTGTCTGCATGCTTCATGTTCTTATTTATCTCAACAGCTGAGAAAAAAGGAAAACACAAGGAGAGAACAGAGCTGGAAGAAAAAAAATGAAGAATAAAACCCCACAGAAGGAAAACAAAGGGGCCTCATTTATTTGCTGTGAGTTGATCCCCAAGAGGCAACAGAAACCAGTATCCTGGGCACCAGGTGTCCATTACAATATAAAGCATAACAAAGGAAACCTGTGAGTAGTGTCACACGTGCCTCACAGTTTTTCAATTAAGATCACAGGCTACTTGGAGTTCATTCTCCTGATTCCCATGTTGTCCTACACATCATTAAAACACATCAGTACCTTCAGAAATATAATCAGTCGTACTTAATCGTTTTGCACTTTCTCCTATATAAACTAAGAGGTTATACAATCTTGATTTTCTGAAATTAATTAGTAGCCATTATACCATATTTAAATTGAGCCTTAATACCAAAGAAATCATCACTTAAGAATATAAAACTAAAAATCTATACTAGATAAACAATTCAAAACATCAGAACACTTCATACTACCTCTGCAGCTCTTCACCTCCTCCATAAACACAGGTTTTGAAACTCCCATGGTAAGTTACAGGGTGATGATTATTCAGTAGATTTTGAAACAAGATCTCCCATGTCCTCTCGCCTTTTAAGTCTACCTGCCTTTTAAATCTGATCACCTCTCCAGAAACAATTGCTTTTGTCAGAACACCAAATTTTCTGCATAAACTGGTAAGTGGGCGAATGCAAAATTTTTCTAGTAATCATTGCTGTATGAGTGTCTTGATGTTATATTTTTCCAGCTAAAGTAGCATGTAGTGTTTTCAATAGTGCCCGTTCTCAACCAAGCCCCACTCCCCAGAGATCAAGTTACTGGTGTGTGCCACCAGCCCCAGGACAGCCTGGGGACCAGCACCTGCCCACATCCCCTTCTTACTCCACAGGCCATGGCCCCTCACCTTGCCTGGGCTGGAGCTTTGAGCAGCAGAGACATCAGCTTTCCCCAGGACAGGATTTCTCATGCCACTTAGAGCCATTTTGTCACCCTGCTCAACAGCATAAGCCAGAATTGTGTTACTTGCCACGTACTGATCAAATTGCACATCATTCCTCATATCTCCTTATTTCATACCCTCACTACTCACCTAAGACAAAGCTCGTGCCGATGAAAAAAACAGAAGGAAAAAAAAAGTCCTAGAATGCTACCTAACACTACAGAATGGTTAGGTCTTGTTATCAGCTTCACAGATAAGGAGAGGGATAACGCATGCAGAAGTCACTCTTGGGTATTTTGTGTCTATCAAGAAATAAAATCAAGGTCCCAATATTTTAATCTTTAATGCAGTCAGGGCTTTCCCTACCCAGTAGCTTTGTCTCCATTGAAATGTGAACTTTCTCCTCACAAAGCACAGGATTAGGGCACTGCATAAAATTTGCAGAGAACCTCGGGGGGGAAAAAAAACAAAACAAGAACAAAAAAACCCCAAACCAACAGAAAAAGCCACTCTTCCTGCACATCTCCTGTAACATACCAAGGACTGGAGGCAGAATTTTAGCAAGTCTTTGCACAGTAGCCATTGAAAAGCAGAGCTGAAGCCAGCTTTGGTGCTCTGACCTGGCCTTTTTCTTTTTCCTCCTCATTTCCAGCAGAACTATCCAGCTTTTGCTGTTTCCCAACACAATTCGGCGTATTTGTTAGGCAGGCTCACATGACAGAAGATGTTCATCCATCTCAGAGTCCAGACAGCCAGGTTTTCAGAGGAAGTCCCATGGGACTATCAGGACAGCTGTTCCCTCAAGAAGTACCCTTCTGTTTTCAGTTTCCTTCCCTCTTTCAGAGTCAGGCAGGAAATATCTAATAACAACCCCAAATTCTGAAGTCCCAAAGGAATGTAAAACAGCCTCTAAGGCAAACTTATTAAGAATCAGAGCTAAATACCCACAGATCCAGAAACACCCTAATAACATTTGTGAGAAAATGAATTTCAGACTTAAAGACAGATTTTTTTTTTTGTACTAGCACAAGATTCAGGAAAAATCTTTAATAAAAGCAATTACTTTTCAAATACCAAACAGCAAAAATTCAGGCCAAAAACAAAGCATGAGTTCATCCGTTGGGATTTAAGCACACCAAGACACCGTGCGAAATCACAATTCATATTTTTAACACCTTGAGATTGACTCTAAGCTTCAATTCTGGACAGAGGGTGAGAGAAATTATTTTCAATCGTACTTGTGAAAGACTCCATAGATTGAGTGACTTCTGCATGCACAATTCAGCCCTTTCTCCACTGGGCCAAGAACCTGCTCCAGTTTCTATATTAGGTATCACTCCCTTGCCTATCATGGAACTTTGGTGCTCTGACAAGCAGTGCTTAACACAGACACAGATAACCACTTTGGCCCTAGATGCCCTCTTATACTCAAAGTTTAGACGAGCCCTTTCTTCCCATGGACGTTACTTAAAATTGCTGAGCTTTGTGACAAAATCACCAGTAAACATGTGTAAAGAAAAGCAACAGTAAAGAGACTGTCAGCATATAAACATCAATTCCTTTTGGTTCAATGGAGTTGCTTAATACTTAAAACAGTGCAAGTGAAAACTGAATTTACTGCTCTAAAATTATCATTAAGTGGCCATTCCTATTATTCTCTATTTTCTTCAGAATAAAGCAGTATTATTGTTCTGCATTGTTTCTATAAACAAGTGTTCTTTCCATAGCCAAAATGTTTTTTCTCTAAGAAACCATTATTATAATTTTTGCTTAATTGAGTTTTTCAAACTCATAGTTTCTAACATTATCTAAAATTACCTAAAATACAAAAAGCTATTGGATTTTCTTGGTGGAATACAGAAACATTCTACTGAAAAGATGATGACAGCATCTAAAGATGTCATAGTAAAAAGGAAAAAAAGGAACATAGAAACAAGTCAGCAAGAAAGAAAAAAGCAATAGTTATGTCTCACAATTCTGTATTATAATAGAACCTCAGTTCTAACCACTACCAAGTGGGGATTACATGCTGCACACACTGGCAAAGTGACACCCAAACATTCACCATGTGACAGAAAAACATTAACATACTGGCTTTCATGCACATAATATCAAAGACTTCCAAAAAAAGAGTTGTTATCCTGCTGGAAGGAAGCGATAACTCAAAACCTACAAATTTATTTTATTTAATATAAAGAGTCTATGCAGGTTTATTAATAAACAAAGGAGAAATAAGCAATCAGAGCATTTACATAAACACCTATGCTCACTTGCATGTATACAGCCTTCTTTTAGTACCTTTTTTTTTCATCACTTCCCCCAACCAGCCCCTCCTTATTATAGCTGGTCTGAACTGTAAACTTTCACCCTTGCCATGTAAGATACCAAGGCCACAAGCCAAATTCCACTCTCCGTTACACAGATTCAACCTTTAAGGTCAGGAGATTCGCACCAGTGTAAACCAATAATAGATTTTGGCTGCCCTTATAGACCTGATTTTGGCAGGTGGATAGAAAATGTTTGGAAAGTCGTATTTATTTACCTCAGGAAACTGGAATTCACATCCAGCTTAAAAGAGATTTGAAAGAAGTTTTATGGCCCAAAAAGCTAATCTTTAATGAAATTCCCCACAGCATAAAATCACTATAAAGGAGAGTTCTTGCACAATTCCTTTTTATGCCCTTAATTCTTGTTTAGAAGAGGTCCAGAAACAAACAAGCAGGACACTGCAGAACAGAGGCAAGGTGTAATTGTAGCAAAGGCACAGGGGTAGGACTTGGAGCCAGCACTACTTATTGTCAGCCTGGCTGCTTGTGAAGGTTGCCATTCCCCTGTGGCTTCTGAGAGCACTGAATTACAGACACAATGGCAGGGAAGGGGAAGGGAGGTAAAAATAAAGTGCCCTTTGAGAATTTTTAATAAGCCTAACAAAGAAATCATGCAACTTGGGAAGATGTAAATCACTTCTGAGCTGAAAAGCTTGTTATTTATGCAATATAGACAGCTCCTTCAAAATTGCCATGGAAGTCATTAGGAATACAGTTTTTAATTCAGCAACAAATGCAATATGCGATGTATATAAATAAAACGTATAAAATTAGAGTGAAGACAGATTTTCAATGTCAACACACCATTAAATTGCAAGTAACAGTCAAGTTCTATGTTATCATTAGAAGGTGGGCTGCTTCTTCAAATTAATACTCCTGGGAAAGGAAATAACACATATTCAAAAAGAAGCTGCTGGCCAGTGCACCCTAACAGGCTTAAGATCAACCAAGGGAGGACCACTGCAGTGAGGCAGAGTTACAGCAGAAACATAACATTACTTCACCAAAATTTAACACTTGGTAGCCCTACAAAAAAATGGATATATTAGGCAGAAGAAGAAATAAGCCTGTATTTTAGGGAACAAGCAGCAGAGCAGAGGAAGATACCTGCAGGACAGCAACACCGTAAATGTGGCTAAGAGGAACGTGTGGAATTAACATGAGCACTTCAAAGCTTTGCTTTGAGATGCAATTGGCAGATATGCCATCCATGCCTACAGAAGTTTAGTGTTGGGACTCATTTAAATAAAGAGCTAATTAGTAGTACTGGGATGGTGACTGTCATCCACTAAGAAGAGAAGCATTGAGATTCAACATCCAAGTCAAAAGATTCACGTGGATTATGCAGATTCAATTCTATTGAGAAGGATGGTGTGAAGTTGTTTAAAGGAACTTCTTTAAGACACCTCCTTCACACTGTGGATAAGATCTGGATGCAGATTTGCTTGGCAAGGTTTTGCACCAGCGTCAGAGTCATTTAGGTTCTCAGCATCAGGGAACCTTGGTGCACTAAGAGCTGTTTCAACAAGTGATCGCAATGGAGCTTTTGAGTTTACTTCCACAATATTCAGGAAGCTCCTATAGCTTCAAGCCACACAGCTTACCAGACCCAGGCAAACAAGAACACTTGACAGCAGAGCCAAGCTGTTAGAGCTTAGCTGGAATCAACAAGCTGTTAGAGCTGACTACACACATTTGAAAAAAATATTACATAAAGTGATATGTATCTAAGGTCACTGTGGGAGCCAGGAAGCAGTGCCAAGACATTCTTGCAGGCTTTTCCCTTCCTTGGCTTGCCCTCATTCATAGACAGAGAGCCCAGCCCAAGCCAGGGCTCAGTGGAAGCTTGTGCTGGCTTTACCCACCTCTGACGACTGTCAGGTCATGTTGCAGAGTCACTTATATTTAGATGAACAGGTGGGCAGCCCCATATCCAATTTAATCAAGTTAACACTTTATATTTCTTCATGGTTTCCATATTCTAATTAGCTCACTGTTGCAAACTAGGGGATGGGCTACTCCAGCCTGTTAGAATGGCAAATGCTATTTCTCTACAAACATTAACATTTTTCTTTTCTTTACAGGGAGAAGTTTCAATGCACAAACTTGAAAGCCAGCGACTTTTGTAACATCCCACATGAAGATTTAACAGTGAAAAATGTCCCAAACTCATGTTAAAATTGACCTTTGTATGACAGAGGAGATCAAAGTTTAGCATTACTTTTATATAGAGAGCTTACGTGTTAATGTCATACTAAACACTGGCATTTTCCCACTTGCTACCGGGAATTTTATGGGATTACAAATAGCTCACAGAATTACAGAATGGTTTGGGTTGGAAGGGAACTCAAAGATCAGCTAGTTCCAAACCCCTTGCTAATGGACAAGGGACACCTTGCACTAGACCAAGTTGTTCAAAGCCCCATCCAGCCTGGCCTCCGGAGGCTTCCAGGGATGGGGCACCCACAGCTTCTCTGGGCAACCTGTACCAGTCTCCACCTTCGCAGTAAAGGATTTCTTGCTAATATCTAACCTAAATCTACTCTCTGTCAGCTTAAGCCCATTAGACCTTGTCCTGTCACTACATGGCCATATGAAAAGTCCCTCTCCAGCCCTCTTGGAAGCCCCCTTAGATACTGGAAGATTCTCTAAGTTCTCCCCAGAGCCTCATCTTCTCCAGGCTGAACAACTTCAACCTTCCCAGCCTGCCTTGATAGGAGAGGTGCTCCTGCCCTCTGAGCATCTTCCTGGTTCTCCTCTGGACCAACTCTAACAGGTTCCCATCTTTCTTACCAATCTTCTCCCCCCACCAGAGCTAGATGCAGAACTCCAGGCGGGGGCTCACAAGACAGGAACAGCAGAATCCTCTCCCTTGATCTGCCGGTCACACTACTTTTGATGAAGCCCAGGATGCTGTTGACCTCCTGGGCTGCACATTGCCAAGTCATCTTGACTTTCTCATCAATCAACACCCTCAAGTTCTTCCCCTCAGGGCTGCTCTCAATCCATGTTCTACTCAGCCTCTGTTTGTACTTGGGACTGCCCCAACCCTGGGCCTTGTTGAACTTCAAGAGATTTGCACAGACCCACCACTCAAGCCTAAGTCCCTCTGGATGGAATCCCACCCTTCCAGTGTGTTGACCTCTAGAAATTTGTGTTCGATCCTTAGAAGCAAAGACACCATGTCCTGCAATGGAGGTCTCAACAAAGCCTAGGGAGCCCTTTTTGGCCTCCCCACTCCCTGTATCTGGAGATATGCCCTAGAGACTCTCCCCACAACACAGGAAGAACCAGAGTAGCATTCCTCAATATATTATGTCACCAGGATGGCAGAGGCCCAGGACTCTCCACCCCCAGGCTGCCAGCATGACACCTTTCACTAGCAGAGCTCCCCCAACCCACACATCTTTCTCAGAGGTCTGGAGCCAGACAGCACAGCCAGAGTGACAGACACTCATCTCACCTGAGTGCATGACAACAGAGCCACTGGGCAGCTCTGCATCTCACCCAGGTTTCTCAGGTCCTGATTTCTGTTAGTGCAGTCCAGCCCTGGGGTATTTACCTCATCATAATTATTGGAATAGATAAGTAGGGAGAAAAATTAAGCTAGAGTAGCATTTTCAATGAAACCAGCGAGACACCTTATTCCCTTAAGGCACACCAGTTATTTCTTTCTATTTCTATAGAAAGCAGAACTAGCTTTCTGGTCTTGGGGATTTTTTTATGACACAATCTCAGATTCACCACAGTAAGTCACTTACAAGGGTATCAAAGGTGTACGTGCCCTGTGGGAAGTCCAAAGTCTAACTGATGACTACTAACATTTTCCCTCTGTGTTTTAAAAATCTAAGAGATTTGATCATCATAAAGTGTTGATAGAAAACCACAGGTGACAGTCTCCATTTTCACTCATGTTTTATGATAATTTAAAATAACAGTGGTAGTAAATGTGTTCACAAAATGACATGATGAGCAGGCAACCCTTCCCATCGCCCTGATGACAGGTAGGGTTAATGTCAGCAGTGTAAAGGATAATTAATCTTCTGTCACTGCAGCTGCTTCACATAATTTTACCCTGATAGTGAATATCACATATCTTTGCCAAGTTAATTTAAAGGAGTAGAAACAGAATACTGCATTCAGATGTAGTTTACTATGATCACTTCCACCCTCATTGTAGTGAGTTCTCTAAATTCATGAATTTATAGCTTTCTGGTGCTGTTTTGTTCCTATGAATGTCTGAATAAATTTGGTAAATCTACTGCCTCTATTGACAGGAGCCTCCTCTGGGCCTTCTAATAAAAGATACGGCCTTTGGAACTCAGGGTAAAGAATCTAAGTTTTCGTTTGAAGTCTTTGCAGATATTTTTAAAGCAACATCCATGTGGCATCCAGCTTGTTCACACAGAGACAGGACCTTTGTAAATCTCCTACTCTTGCTGGAGTATAAAGATGGACAGTAAAATAGCCAGTGAAATTGATTTCTAGCATGCAAATGACCAATCTCTAACTGCTCCCACCATCCAGATGGAACTTTTCCTCTACAGGCAGAAAGTGGTTCCTTTATAAACAGCTCCATGAGAGGTAAAGGCAAATCATCCTCCTTTTTATCATACAGGCATATTGTTTAAGAGAAAACTGTAACAGAAAAGGTAGAATCATTGGGAAAAAAAGCCTTTGAGATGGAAAGCTCAAAGCTCATAGACCATCCCCAGAGAAGCTGGAAGAAGCTGCAGGACATCCTTGATTGCTGCTGTTGCTATTTTGCAGAAAGGCACATACGAGACCCCCCAGTTCCCATGTTCTCTGTGCCATCCACAGAGCATTGCATTCCACTTGGCAGCATATTTCTTTTCTGTTGTACAATTTTGAAAATACTGTGGCTAAAATAAGAAGGAGAAAAATAAACCTTTAGGAATGCAGAGTACAAAAAAGTTTAGAAGGATCCAAAGGTGAGGAATATAAGGGAGGCAATCTAATGAGGGTTTAATCAGCGTAGCTCCAGTAGCTCTGCACAGACCTAGAGAAGTAGACAAGAAAGCAAGAAATTATCATCAAGGAGCCAGAAAGAGAGCAACATGGAAAACTGCACCAAGTGCAAAAGTATCACCCACTGGGTGGCCTGTATCCAATTACATGGAAAGCAGCAATCAATCAGCTTTTGACAGCGGCGCTTAATGTTACTGAGCTAAGCGGCAGATTCATAAGCAAAGCAAGCTCACTGAGAAAGTGACAAACTCAAACTTTGAAGACATTAATTAAGAACAAATCTGAGAAGCATTTTCAGAGAGAAGGTCATGTTCAAAGTTGTAGTTTTGGGCATTGCTCCTGTAGGATTTAACACTGAGCCCATGAAGAATGGTGCAGACTTGAACAAGTTTTTCCATAAGTATAAACAGGTGCTGATGGGTCCGGGTCCCAGAGCAGACATGAAACCATGCTCCCCGTGTGAGATTACTTCCACAGTTGAATATGAACACAGGAAAATGCTTGAAAATTCTGCCAAGTTACTCTGCCCAAACATGAAATTTTCACAGCCAAACAGCACAAGATTAGCTAGCACCAGGATGTAAAAATGGCCTGACTGGCTCTGGAGTTTCACAAGTAGTTTAACACGCAAGAATGGAGTAAAAACAAAAATAAAATTAAAAAATAAAAGTATATGGAGGTATACATCCCCTGTTACTGAGAGTGGGAGGTAATGCAAACAAAAAGTTTGAACTTACGGAGAGAACTGCCAGATATACAATGGAGACCAATTAAATGCTTGGAGCATTGCTACTGCAAAATGCCAGACTCAGGAAACTGAAAAACTTCTTAAGGAAATACCTGGGCATGTCATTTGGCCTTCTAGAAGCAATTCACAACAGTAAAAGCTGTTAAATACATCCAAGGGCATGTTAAGACAACATATTTTTTTCCCCCTCAATTTTCCAGAACATTTTAACAATTCAGATTTAATCTAGCAAGTCTCTGCTACAGCTAATATTCGCAGGAGTATTTTCTAAGCTAATTACTGAAACCCAGGTGTTGCCAGAGCTATCAATCTATCTTCTGGGTTTTTTTTAAACACATACTAGAAGCTCATTTTTTTCTTCCTCATCAAAGGCCAAGTTTTAATGATTTTCTGGTCCAGAAGGTAGTCTTTACATAGAAAAATTGCGTTCTTCTACTTAGAAATGCACTCTGGTCATTTCTACAACATATAACAAACCTCAGCAAACCTTTGTTCTAGAGCAAAGTCATGTTCTAGGTTAGAAAAAGGGTCTCCTGTTCTCTACTGGTATCTGTACATAGAGGATTCTGAGACAGAAGCAGGTGAATGACCTTGACTTTCATCACTTACCAGAGGCCAGTATCACCTGGCCCTACACATACAGCTGGGGACTTGAGCTGGTGTGACTACACAAAGCAGCAGAAGATGTGAGAGGGGCATAAATATGAGTGAAGGATATAGGTTCTTTTTGCTCAAGTCTCATGGCCAATGTTCACCAAAATTGAGGTGTATCTTTTTTTGCCACATACAGATTAACCCTCAGACCAAGAAATTATTGGGAATTACGAAGGCAGAGATACGTAGATAAGAACAGTTAGCCATTATCCTTTTAAATATGATGAAATCTCATTTTTGAGGGGTATAAGTCTATCAATTGTGAAGATACTTCTTCTGCAGGCACATTGTTGTACACTGACGTTCAGAGTCATTGGACATTTCTACAATCAAGATTCTCTGCTTCTCAGACGCACTGGTACTCTGTTGGATACTGCTAATATTTAGATGTCTCCCTTCACAGCAGTATTAGAGCACCTGGCAAACATTAATCACAGCACCCTGTGTAACTGTAAACACATTGCAGTAAGGAAATGAAGCAGAAGCAGCCCTCATCCAAACAGGAAATTCACACTCAAGTGGTAAATTGATCCATGGTATCTCAAATCTTCAGCTAGTTCTTAAACATTAGATTATATACCTCCTAAGCTTTTACATAAACCATAGTATTTTTCAATGTTAGTGAAAATAATTCCTTGTTTAACTTCACACGATAAGGACACTTTACAATGCTTTCGTACATAGAGCAAACACGCTTTCAGAGAAAAACATGCAAAGTGAAAATTATTTGCTTAAAATTGAAAGCATGACATACTAGGAATTCTCCTAAATAATGACAATATGCTACTGTTTCCCTACCAACACACACCACTTTAGTGAAATAAACAAGAGGGGAAAAAAAGTATCTGGATATCAAAACACAGAAGTCAAATATTTCTGTCCAAAACCACCAGAACTAGAATATTATGGAAATTTCACTGATCAACAAAATAGGATGCTGATCAAACAGTTTTGCTCTTCAATTTGATACTGGTAGAACACTTTTATCCAGGAAAAAAAAAAAAGGCATCTTTCATAACTGTCAGCTTTTGGCCCATACATCTAGGGCAGTAAAGAGACAACTACTACTCAAAGTCATTCCAGAAGGAAGCAACATCTGCAGCAATTGATATTTAGTTTTGTCTGCAGCAGAAAAAACAGGGACAGTACATACATGAAAAAACAGTGGCAACGATCAGTAATTAAGAAACTAAATACAGTTCATGAAGTAGTGTTTTAAAAATAGGAGAGACAAAGAAAGAAATAAAAGCAATATGAATGAGGCAGTGAAGGCTGTGCACAGTAGTCTGCAATCTCAGAGGAAGTACACTTGGCCAGACTTGCTGGAATGCACACAGAGTAACATTATTACTTGAAAACTGCATATGAGCTACCAGTGTCACCCTATTTGCAAAACAGAAGCCACAAAAATATGAGAATTGCAGCCATACTATAAACACTGCACTTTAGCAGAGCTAGACATAGATGTGTCTGGAGACTCAATAAAAAAATTAATCTAGTAAACAGCAGGGACAAAAATTCCAAGTATTTGTTACATTATTCCTTTGTTGGTAAGGATTCTAGACCAAACAAAACCCAGTATCACAAAGACAGGTCTAGAAAGCTATACCTGGCATAGACAGAACAGAATTCCCCATGAATCTATGATAACCATGTAAAATAAATCTTGAGGTCACTCACTGCAGGGGTTAGAAAGATATTTAGTCCTTTCTTTCTGCTATTTGTGACAAAGGAAAACTCCTTACTGAGTTGTACCCCAGGTTTCCTACACCTGCTTTCCTACACAGGAAACAAGAGAAGTAGAAATTTTCAGCTTCTTCCTCTTCTACCTAAACCAGAAAACATTACAGATATGGTTCCATCTTACCTTTTGAACTTCAGTTTGAACCTGACGTTGATATTGCCAGCCACAGGCTGCTTTCTGGTCTTTGTGGAAGACCACAAATAATCTTTAGTCTCACTACTTACACAAAAAACAACTTCAAGAACCAGGCTGCTGCCTGTAGGGAGCCTAGGATAGGCGATTTTCCACTGTCTTGCTCAAAATATTGCTGGGTCACCAAGGCAAAAGATCTGGTTTTGCACTATCTTAGAAAAGATTTCCCAGCATATATCAGAAATAATTTAAGACAATTTCAGAACACAAGGAAGAAAATTCCTGCTTCATAGAGGTGTCTGCACACATGGAATAACTACATTTAACCTTGTTTTGTGAAGCTGGAAACCTATGTGCCTAATTTATACCTTTATTTCACACTTTATAAATACATATCAAGTCCAAGTGGGGAAAAATACCAGGATGCACTCTCACTGTAATTAAAATTAGACTTTACCACTTCAAAATGTATCCTCTCAGATGCATCACATTTGCTTTAACGTTCATGTGAGAATCCTAGGAGACTTGTTGTTGTGGGCTTTTTAAACTAATATCATATGCAAATTTGGTTGATGAATAATATGAACTGACAAATTGCCTACAAGATGCTGATAAGCAAAATGGGTATTTAGAGAGAAAAGGTATCTGAACTTTGTAATGCGGCCTCAGGAGTTACAGACCAAACCTTGCATATTCATGAAAATAATTATTTCACAAGGCAAAAAAAAAAAAATCACCTGAACAGCACATTCCAAAGGGGATGGAAATATGCTAATAAGTTTGCTGTGATAGACAGGGAATAGTTATTCCCTTAAATGTGGCCTTAGAAGTCATGTTTTCTTTTCTGTCCTTTTAAATAATAGGTTTAAACTCCAAACTCCTATGATAAGAAATGCTACTTGCCCGCAAAAGGAGCACAATCATCACAAGCTGCCTAAAAACATGGAGAGAAAGGATCACACCATTTCAGAGTTTCTTTTTAGTGTCCAGTGACTAGTGCCCTCTGGGTGCCCATTAGAATATTCTGTGGTACTTGTGTGGAAGCCTTAGGTGCCCAGCAGGGATTGAAGTCACTATCAATTCATTACCTACAGGATGGTCATCAACTTGCAGAAAGTAGTACTTGTTCTTGAAGCAATTACATTAGAGCAGATGAAAGAGTGGATATTCCCTTCTGAGGGAGATATTTTTAGTTCTACCATATGACAAAATCAGTACCACAGGTAAAGGGTGGATTTGCAAATTACAAAGTTCTGGCTGCAGTTCAGATCATCTCCCTTATTCAGCAACACATTTATTCCTGGGGTTAACCTTTAGCATGCTCAACATGCTTCACTGAATAGCAAAGACTGATACAAGTGATAGAAAAAGCAAATGTAAGCATGCAGCAAGAGAAGCATTGCTACTGCACAGATTACTTTCAAATTCCTAGCTTAGTCTAAGATTTTAAATCAAAGTTCCCTGAATATAACCTGTGAAGTTATCCAGGAAAATTCTGAAGTTAATTCTTTGGAGGAAAGGAGTCTTAGCAATATGAAGGTATAAAATCTTCAATGCATGCTCATACATTCACATGGACATACTTAAATGCAATCAGGCATTACAAACAGTTGAGAACATTCTTCAGAAAATCAGGTGATTGTATTTCAGAAATGCTGAAAGCTTGATGCATTAGAGAAGAACTAAAGGAATATTAGAACTGACCATGAAGGCCTCTTAACTGTAATATTTTCCACGAATGTCCGGTAAGCTTTTTATTCATTTTGTAAAGGGATGTTGGTGAATGGGTGTATTATCCCTTGGAATAAGATGAGATGCATTAAGTCTTTGAAAGAGGTGTAACAAGTAACAGAACCTCCTATAACTGTTTAAAAAAATGAATAAATGTTTTGTTTAGACCCCTTCACAGACAACAGTAAAATCTATCCATCCAACTCCAATAACATGTCCTTTCTGCACAGCTCATAGGATGTGAACCCAGATTACAGTGCTACATGTTTTTCCACTTAGAACCACCTGTTAAACCAGCCGTTACACTTCCTCCCTGTTTTCATAATATCTGCATGCCAGGTGATGCTAAAACTTTGATACTGAGTTAGGTTTTTAAACAAAACCTCCAAACTGAAGTGCTACCCTGAAGCATATCTGAATATGCATCCTGTAGGTCTTGTAAGATAAAACTTTACAGAGTTCTAGGTAGCTGCAGGCAGCCAAAACAAAAGCTCTGCCAAGGCTGCAAAATGACTATTTGAGTATTTTAGCCTAGTGCTGAACACGTGCTAAGATAACCTCCACAATATACTCACTAACATACTTCTAGGCTTGTAGCATGATAATTCAAGCCTGAATCTCCTTCCAAACAACCACTTAGAAGATATACTTTGTTTTAAACTGGAGTTCAACTGTAGGAAGATGGCAGGATTAAGCTGTAAATCTCAAGGCCACAGCTGGTAGGCTATTCTCCTCAAAAATGAGCTATACCTATGTTCATTATTCCAGCACAATTCATGTAAATATTGGGGTTTCGCCTCCAAGGACAGAATCACACCATGTTTGTCCTGTAAAGTGCCATGAATGCCTGTAATATTACATAACCTGCAGGGCAAAATCTCACCAAGATAAATGTTTGTACAAGGTGGTTAAGAAAACCATTTTGGATAACTATTCTTGTAATAACAGGAATTGATAGGGGAGATCATGCACATTGAGATTCAGCTGTTTGGAGAAACTGCACCAGAAATGAACACATTTCTCTTTGTTTTGTGGAAGTTTGCCACAAAAAAAAAGCAAGGAAAATGTTATTCATACATTTTAGAAATAATAAAGTCATCTCACTTCTGTAAAAATAAATTCTTCATGATAAAGGTGATATTTTATGCAAGTGTTTGTTCTATGTTTTGCTAAGTGCAATAGACTATATTTGAGGTATTTCCTAAATGGCCTTTTTTCTGATTTATTCTATGCCTTTATTTAAAAAGAAATAAAATCCCTGGAACAAACAGTAGGATGCATCAGGCAAACAATCACCACTGAACACCATCAGCAAGACACTGGCAAGAGCAGCGTAAAGCTGGTCCATACTAGTTCAATTAAAAGATGCCTACAAGCAAGACAATGATGTATGATGAATCGAAGTGTAATTCCATTTTGGTATTCTGCCTTTCTTTGATGATTAACAGAAGTAAAAATAGAATCAAGGTACAGTTTTCCATAACATTTTATTTTATTTACCTACTGTTGACTTAAGAAATTATTTACCTCTGATGTAAAGTGAAAAACTGTTTCTTTTTTAAACCAGGGTACAGATTAGGTGCTACATAAACAATTCCAAAAGTAACTCCTCTAAAGCCACAGCATTCATTTTTCTTTTCCTCTGGTGCCTACATGCTGACAGATGGAATGACATATTTTGGGTCGGGGGCTTTTCCACCAAGCAGAACAAGTCAATTTACATTCTCATCAAGACCTAGCAGCCTGTGTTTGAGTTTCCTTTATTATATTGGTAACATATCCCACTTTAAAAAATACAGATTTACCCTGGGAAAAGTAAATACTTGAACCTTATCACATCTTTCTTTATAAGGCTCTAGGCCAGACTGTCCTAACCAGAAAACTCTTTGATTTACTTAATTAAGAGCACGTCTTGTTTGATGTTGCATAAAGTCCCACCTAGATACTTAGTGAGTTCAAGTACAACTCACCCACGTCAGGTGCCAAGTTCACCCTTCACTTGTGCTCATGTAATGCCCCAGACAAGGGGACTGCACAGGCCTGGGGAAGACTGTTTCCTGTGGGCTCTGGAATTATCCATGCTGGATGACAAAGGGGATAAGCAACTATAGAAAATGAAAAAAGCAAAAAAAAAAGGACAAGCAACAAGTTCGGCTTAAAAAAATGACCACTAAACTTGTATGCAAAAAACAAGGTAGAATAGAGAAAACATTTTTTTAGTCAAAAAAAACCCCAAAAAACCAAAAAAAACCCCTATTCAATGAGGTGGTGAACCTAAAGTTATGAAGCAAGCCTGGAAAGGGTAAATTTGGCATAGAGAAGTACCTGGCCATTATTTCAGGAAACTTTCATGTCACCAACAGGATTTTATTAATATTTGAGGAGAGAGGGGCATTCAAACATGGAGAGTTGTGGGAGTGTCAGAGCACAGAAGAAACAAGTGACTCTCACTCAACAAGCAATATACACTTCTACACACATCCAACATACCATCGTACTATCAAAGACACTTATCCTATAAAACACTCATCATATCAAAAAGAAAATGACCTAAAAAGTAGTGAAGGTTGCTGTAAGGAAATTAAAAGGAAAATGTAAATTGGTAAATGGCTGACCAGTCTCTAGGGGCTACAGGTGGCATGAGTTTTTAATTTATTCTGAGCTTCTACTATAGCACTTAAACCAGTGTTCCTACAGAGAACTTACAGGTGTTCCTGCACCAATTAGAAAGACCAATCTCCTGATTGCCTATCATAGAACAACACAGGATACAGAATAAATAACTGGCAGTAAAGACTTTTTTAAAAGGATTAAAACCAGTTGGGTAGAGGAGTTAAACCAATCATAACTTAGAAGTAAAAAGACCTCTCAAAAGACATTCTGACCAAAGAATAAAGAAAACAACACACAGGCTAACATGCCACACTAAGGGCCACACAGTTTTGAGACACTACATACTAAAAGCATATCAACTAATAAAAGTAGATTTTGTTTTGGTTTAGGGGTTTTTTTCCTCCAATGAAATACTGTAAGTAGGAATTCTCCTAAAATACTTGGCAAGGTCATCAGATGATCACAGTGAAAGTATTTAAGACTGAAGCAGAAAATGATAGCGTTTTCATTGGTGCTCACTACAGAGGCCACTGGGGGATTTTCATATCAGAAATAAGATTAAAGTTCTGCCTGACATCACTGTTACCATGTCAAGCCCCAAATAATCTGGTCAAAAATCACTGAATATGTCAGATATGCTTTTCATATCTACTAAAAATATGACTACAGCCAAAGGAACTGTTTACATACCAGGTGTGAAAGCTACTAGGCACACTAAATAATTGAGCCTATTTTCAACTTTTTGTTGCCCCAAACACACCAGTATAGCGACTTAAATTTATTTCCTAAAGACTTCATTAACACTTCAGTTAAGGATTACAAAAGTAAAGTTTGATCCTGTTTTACCAACGGAATTCAATGGGAAATTTTGCTCATTTCAAGACAACCAAACCAATCCAAAGGGCCTTGCATAGGTGCAGAAGTTTGAAGAGAACAGCAAGTCCAGGAAAATTCAGAAGTGAATCTGGCAGATGACACAGTTTGTCAGGCTGACAAGCTGATGAGCACAGTAGCCTGAGAAACCAAACCAACACAACCCAAATATAACGCAGGTCAATTCTTCCAGTCTTAAAACACACATCCCAGGGCAGACAGACAGAATGCACAAGTCCACACATCCTTTCCCCCACCATCCCTCCTCCCAAGCCATTGGCTCCTGTAGGTGCTCCAGCCCTCACAGGCAGTGACAAACTGCGTGAAACCTCCCCACAGCTTCTGAAGGGCAGTCATACAGTAATTGCCCAGAATGAAAATACAAGTCTCTAAAAAGCAAAACTGGGAAGATACAAGTACAGTAAAAACCAAAAGTGAGCCCACAGCACATATAAGACAAAAATACAACATACCTAAGTCAACCAATATGATTTATGTTGCGACCCAGAGCAGTAGCACAAGACCCTCACTCCACAAAGTCAGAGCCTGATGGTCATTGAACAGTCTGACTTCTCCCCATGAATCACAATTACAGCAACACCTGTGGCAAATGGCTACAACCCACAGTGCTCAATAGCCCTTAACACCTCTCATATTTTATTATTTTTTAATGCATGAGGGCAAAGGCAAAGGGTAACACAAATGCATTTTTTTTCAAGAAAACTTGCCTAGAGACAGTTGCTCCAAGTTTCTTGGCTTTCCCTGTAGAAAGTGATTTTCCTTTTATCTGTCAGCAGATGTTTATATCTTTGTTGCATTCTAATGCATTGAATTATTTACTGTGGCAAGATAAGTTGTGTAAAGAGACCTGCTCTCATTTGCTAAACCTGAAGCCTGGGCAAGAATGGGCAGTGAGTATTTGAGAGGTAGCTCCATTCTTTCCCAACATTGTCAAGATTATAGTTCATGGACACTCTCCGAAAAACTCATCTTTTACCACCATTACCCAAATTTCAGATGTTACATTGATCTTATAGTTTTGCTTGGGCAATGTCAACTCAGCACAGGACAGGGAAAATGGAAACTAGAGTTGGTTGCAGCCCATAACTCTGGCATCGCTACCAGATGACTGTGGCTTTATAGGGGAGCTGTAGCAATCCAGTTTGCTGTGCAGCTTCATGTTCTTCCTCATGTAACACCAGATGCTCATTAGTATGAGCAGCCTAGGTGTATTAATTCCAAAGTTCATCTTCAACAACTTATCTCTCTTCTATAAAACCTTAGTCATGATTGACGGAAGCAGTGAAATGGAGGAAACAGCAAAAGCAGAAGGTATCAGACCAGCTGTAGACGCTCCCATTCTCTTCCTTTCAATCTACTCTGCATTATCTTCCAGCTGTCAGATCCACAAGTTTAAGTAAAAACAAGACTGCTTTTTCTGCTGCTCATAATTCTATATTAATAAGAATTTATGTCCAGAGACAACACTCACCTGACACCACCGCTGAGTTTTCCTGTAGCACTCAGTAGATCTTTTGCTCTGAGCCAGGTACACCCAACATTCAGCAATATCTGACTTGATGATTGTTCCTGTGCAGACTGTTGGCTGACCAAGGAAACTCATAGCATAAACAAAGCTCCTGAATCCTTGCCGGCCACTCAAATGTGACTTTTGTTTCTCATATCTGTAGGAAAAACTCAGTGGCACACATTTCACACTTCCATGAATTCATGTGTGAATGAGAAAACACACTTGTGAGAACTTTCAGAGATTGTTCTATCATATTTTCATCTAAAACCTGGAGGAGCAAATCTGTTGTGCAGTTTGTAAATTGGAAAGAAAAAATGCACCTACAAAATTCCTATAGGACAACCCTTTATTAAGTGAATGTAAAAGCAAACATTATTATGTAAATATTGAATGAAACAGGAACCACGAATACTGAAAATAAGAGAATACAAAAGCCACTGTTTTTACAGGAACATACATATTTTGTCCTGATTATGTTCTGGGCTATCCCTGTCTCTGGGGTTGTTTCACCCTCCAGCCAAGTTCCTCATCTGTCCCCAGATGCCTATTCCCCATTCCCTTTATCTCCTTTTACCTTCAAGCTTCTTGCACCACCTGACCGGGGCTCCAAGGCAGTGACTTGCCCCATCTGCTATTTGCTCAGCAGGGCAGCAGAGGTGTGTGTCCTGTCACCACACACTGCCATGGGTCAAACAATGGCTAGTGCAGGTCTAAGTATTTTTTCATTCCACTCTAGTGCCTTTTTTTTGATATAATTAATCTGTTCTGAGGAATTAATCCAAAGGTCTCAAGTTATTCCCGCAGAGCAAAGAAGGGAACTATTTAGTGTGAAATCAGAACATTTTTAGGAGTAGTGTTTGTACTTACCTGTCTCAACCCAGAGTTTTACTGGGGCAAGTCTTCTACTGGCAGTTTTTAATCATTGCTGAATCTGGGCACGAATATTTAGCCCAGCAGCCCAAAATACCATCTAGCCTGTAATTAAAGGTAGCAGAGCACAGTTCTAGCTGACTGTCAAGCCTACAGTGACCACATACATGGGAACTAAGTCTATTCCTTAAAAATATTAGATGTAGCTAAATTAAAAGTAAAAAAAGTCTTACGTATGGACTTGACATCATTTACAAAAGAGGGTAAATATTCTAAAGCATGGTCTCTATTGCCTCTACACAGCAGAGGGGCTATGAAGCAGGGACCTCACACAGAGCCCCTGCAGGTTCACATTTAACGGAGTTCTCAGCCCACAGAGAGAATTTGACACCCAAGTGAGCAATACACAATTAGCATGAGAATTAGTAAAAACTCCAGCAATAAGGCAACTCCATGTACTGTATGGGGAACTGAATCCGTGGGCAGAGAAAGTTTTAGTGATTTTTTTGTTGCTGTTGGTGGTGGTGGTGTGTGTGTTTGATTGGTTTGGGGTTTTTTAGTGGTAGTGTTGGTTTGTCATTAATTCACACCAAATCTGAGGATTTATTACTTATCACTAGTTCCAGTGCAGTACCATAACTCCCACTAAGAATACCACATATTCAAAAGGCAACAGTTTTTCCACACTGACAGTCATTTCTCACAAGCAGCATGAGGAGCTTCTAGCAGATGACTTGTTAGATCACTGAACACAAAGGAAAAAACCTCTTCTGTTCTCTAAATATTTTACTCAGCTGCCCCTGTCACTCTTCTGGAGTTACACAAGCCTCCTGAGAAGTGGCTCGGGTCTAATCCATGGAGCCTCAGACCTATGATCCCCCTTCTCCAACACATCCACAATGCCTCAGAGGTGAGTGAGGTGTTCAGTCCCTGCCTACCTACATATTTAACTTGCTTTTCTGCCTGAGGCCCTTTCTGTCGCAAAACCCATGAAAGCTTCATGTGAGTCAGAGTGGGAACAAGAGGAATGCTGTCCTTAGTTTGTCTTTTCATGGTCTCCACAGGTAGTTAGGACTCAGAGCCCTTTTAATACTACTTAAAATTCTAAAATCTCTAGAAAGAGTTTTCTTTAATTCCACTGTAGGAGAGAGACTTTACTTCTTGTAAAGTGCAAATCAAAGAGCCATTACATATTACCAGAAATTATATTTACTATTTATTACATACTGTGATATATCACATGAGATGTAATGTATTACTATAACACACTATTGCTAAACAGTAAATATTGCTTTACACTGCCAGGAAGGAACGTGATATACACCACAGTACTGTGTTAGTTACTATGAGAGTTGCCATCCTGAATTAGTTTGAAGGTCCATCAAGCATGGTATTGACTGACACCAGCATCAGATGTTTAAGGAGGGAGTCCCTATGGGGGCAATTATAGACTAATTTACCCATCAGGGAAATTCCTTTTTAAACTCCATCAATTATACCCTGAGGCATAGGGATTTATATCTTATGTTTTAATCCTTTTTAACTTAACTCCAGGTTATCTTATTACACTCATAAATGCTTAACCCTTTTTCAAAGCCTACTAAGCTTATTTCTCTTAGTATAACAATCATAAATTATGCATACCTTTCCAAACATGTAGACAAACACAACAAAAATACATGCTAACTGGAAAATTATTAATGGGAATTGCCTAAAAATCCATTATATGTATCATCGAAAATTCAGCAAGGCTGATCACTGAGAAAACTATCACAAACATTCAACTTAATGTCTTCCAGCAAACTTCTGTGGATTAGATAAAAACCGCATCTAGAATGGCAAAGTTGAGTGTCAAACATCAAAAAAAAAAAAGAGGCAGTGTTTGCTATGTTCTCACCCTATCAGTAAGCCCATTTATGTTAGTGTTTCCTACGTTACAGTATCCAGTACGTCATCCAGCTTCTCAACGCACAGTCACAGATGGAAGTCTGTTTTGTCAGACCTGTAATTCAGCGATTTCATGGAGAATAACACATGAGACTGCTGTGGAATTCAGTAAGAGACCCAGCATTCACATGGAAAGCAGAGAAAATGTCTTTGGCATCCCCTCTCAGTGGCCCCTTGACAGGAAGGCTGTACACAGCTAAAGTTTCCTGCTTGCTGCAGAGCTGCTGGAAGTGTACTGAGGTAAGGACGCATGGGAATCAGATCACCGTATTAACAAGCACTTTCCTAGCCAGCCTGAGGAGCTGAACAACAAAGGTTTATAAAACACAGAGGCAGAGGTCCTACCTGCTTTGTACATATAATAGGACATGGGTCACATCATGGAATTCCGCAAGGAAAACTGCATGAGCAATAGGACTTGCCACCTGAGCAAACTGAGTTCTGGAAAACTGTTATATTCAGATCTGGAGAAAAATCTGAAACTCACATAATTAATCTAACACACATATTAAAGAAAATATTAAATCTTTGTTTTAGTTGCTTTGAAACCATACATCAGCTTTCTAAGGACACAAAAGGGAGTCTGAAGTTGATTAAAACATGAGCAAATTTTCCTCCAGGTATGCAAGGCTACCAGGGTGAGGGAAGGGCTTTCTGGATACAATTTAAATACATTTCAAGGACTAAAGCTCAGCTGCCCTCTGACTGCTGCAATTGACAAGTTCTTCAAGTGTTTCCTCCTAATTTCCTACTTTCACCCTGGGAACTTGATGGATGCACAGCTACCATTCCTAGGGGCCATTCACATCTTCTAAAGTGCCCACTCTGTACAGGGCTGTTCTCTGCTCTCTTGTGCACAAACATAAAAGAAAGACCCCTTTCCCCACTCAAACCTCAGTCAATCCATACCAACATCTACTGACAGACAGGCAGACACAGCAGAGACAGGTTGGGAAAGAGAGGCACTTATCTCTCCTATGCCTTTTGACTGTATATAAATTATTCCTGGTCTCTGCCAGAGACAGATCAGGTAGACTCCAGTCTTGTCCACAGTTCTCAGAAGCCAAAAGTTAACATAAAACTTCGCATAAAATGCCTGCCTTTCTAACACACCACAAATAAAAACCCCTGTATGAATAATTGATGTCATGGCTCACCGGATGAAGAACCAGAAGTATTTCACATCAGTCCTAAAACTTAATTTATCCTAAATGTCATGCAAGATGAAAACATTTGTTTCGGCTCAAGAGACTCCTACCCCTTTTCCTACATATAAATTTGTTTGGTTTGGGATTAGGGTTTTTTTTTTGATTGGGGGGAGGGACAGAGGGATGGAAGTTACGGCAGTCAGGGGATTTTTAATAAAAGCTAAAGAACTAAATTCTCAAAAAAACCCAATTTGCCACTGGTTGGAACCATCACAGTTGTCAGAGGAAATCCAAGTTCACATTCCCATGCTCGAGCAAGCACAGAACAATCTGAGCCCACGTATCCTATATCACATTCCAGTATTGCATCCCCGAGTCTACAATTCCTAAGGATGAAAGGATGCATTAGCAGTATCTCACACCATCTGAGCTCTCTAACCAGCACTCCAGTCCTGACTTGCTTTTCTTCAACTGAAACCAGTTCCTGGATCAGAACTGTCTAAAGACAATTTCATGTGAACCAACACTGATTTTCCTAATGAACACATTAAGCAAAAAACAAAAAAATTCACCCAGTATGAAACTAAAGCTGTAATTCTATAAAAGTGACGGGCACAACTTCAGAAACAACATTAGCGGAATACCAGAGGATTTCTTCTGTGGATAAGAGATTTTAGGATAGAATAGACCATACCAACCATGATGGTGCAGCTGAACAGGGGAGAATTCAAGACACTTGCTCACACAAGACACCTTCCCTCTGTATTAGGTACCAAAATCCTGCTTGCACCTGCTCCTCTGTGCCTGGAGAGCTACTCACTAGAATTACTGTGCCAGTCCGACTGTACCACCACCCCCAAAGAGAAGGGCACTCCCAGGACCTGGGGGATGCACAACAGATAGCAACAGAAGCAAGATTATGGCTACTTGAAGTGCCACAGGCAATTCCAGATACAGAAAATGTTTTGTTGTTTACCAACAGAATGCTATTCAGGTCAAAAAAGCATTTTAGATGCAGCACACTGATTTCTGACTACATTCTACCTATTTAAAACAGCTTCTGCCAGTCACAGAGAAATGAAAAGGTGTCTGCTGGCACTCCAGTACTTATTCTCTCTGAAGTAGTAAGAATAGTATTTAGGAATGTCATTATTGGCAACATTTCAAAGCCACTCAGTGCCAGATTTTTTTAAATCCCATGTATAATTAAATATCTCCTTTCCATGGCTGGAGTATAAGATGGGGGGGGGGGGGGCAGTGCAGACAGATTCCAGTCCCCTGACTAAGGGGTCACAGGGAGGCACAATTCACCAACTCCTGCTTTTCAAAAAAAACAGAATAAGCCTAAACATGGTTCTTTTCCTTAGTTATTGTTGGTAGCAAATAGCTTATATTTTGTTACTCTGTGACTGAAGATAAAACACCTTTCCTCATGGGATTGCATCCAGCACCTGAATTCTAGTTGCTCATCCACTAAAAATATCCTTATCTTTCGATTACCTGATAAATGTTGCATTTCCCAGCAGAAAAATCCCTTTTTTCTAGTCCTAGCAGACTTCAGGTTTCCTAGCATAGACACCACAGTCCCTCTCAATGCTTCTTTGGTAGGCTTTGCAATTCAATCTGCTCTGGTAGATGACCCACACTCACTACAATTCACCACATTTTACCACCTCTGAAGGTCCCTAGAGAGGTGCTGTGCACTGAACTAAGGCTCCCAAGGCAGCAATCAAGTCACAATAAACAGAGAAGCAAAATCCTTCTCTAGTGACACAGACTGAGTGAAACAAAGGCAGTTCAGAGGCATTTTTATCCACTCCATCCAGAAATACCTCAACACCTTTAACCCACGAGGTACGATGATCTGAAGTCATACAAGATATGCCTGCTGGTATCCCAGACACAGCCTTTCACACAAACCAAAAGGCCTGGCTGACAAACCCTAACTTTACAAACAAAAATAGTCTGAGTTAACTTTTTAGTAGGAAAGGGAAAATTTGCAACTCAAGCAGAAAGGGCAGTCACGACATCTTCCAGAATTCTAATAAAGCAGATCAAGCCTCTCCACCAAGGAAGAGGGGAACAATACCAGCCAGAAGCAGCCACAACAGCCCCAGCTCCCTTGACTGCCAAGGTAGACTTGGATTGCCCACACTGGGCAGGCACATGTAGAGCTGCCCATGCCAATGACACACATCTGAGCCTACCTGCCAACCAAACCGTGGCCAGACAGGGAGTCCCAGAGCTGCTGCTGGCTGTGCCCAGCACACAACACAAGGGAGCTGGGAGCATGTTGCACACAAAGATGCTCACTTGCACTCATCCCTCAGCAGCACTGGAGCCAAATCCAAAGAAAGGACTTGAAGGAAGGATCTCCAAAGCCTATGATATTTTCAACTTGAATACCGTTTAATTTCTGTGGTAACCTACAGAAATCATGAAGGGTCTGACTAAAGAACTGTAGACACTTTATGTAGCTAAAGACTACAGCTATTAGTAGAGACACAGCCAAACCCCAGACAAATCCCTGCCCATTTGCACTGGAATCAAGTGAAATGATTGAACTGGGATTCACCCCTCATTCCCAAGAGCTGATAGTATTGGGAATCACATAGGAGAGTTTTCACCTGCTGTAGCACTGCCACCAGAAAGGGGAGGAGAAACAGGGGTATGAGAAAGAGGCCAGTAAAAGTTCCAAAGCTCAGTACTTGTAGGAATTAAATCAGAGTGCCAAAATCACTGGCTTGTTGGCATTCAGATCTATTCCAATATCTCCCCTTCCAGGAATAACATCAAATTTTAGTGGATAGACGTGAACACTGCACTAGCACTGTCTAATAGCTTTTCATCCATAGGAACGCCAAGAATTTGGGTTCATTGGGCTGTATACTTCAAAGTTAATTTCACATACCCTCTACCTCTAGTCTGGTAATAGTCAGGTATATTAAAATGGCTTGATCAATGTGTGATCAGCAATGTTTTAATTTTAACAGTATGGCATGCATCGTATCATAAGTCCTATCTTAGAGCCCTCTGAGCTTCTATAAAGAGAATTTTCATTTTATTGGATTTTGAAATGCAAAATACTTTCTTGGTTTTCTTCCACAAAACTGTTTCAATGCATTTAAAATTTTCATTATATTTTTGAAGGCTTCCTCTGCTTAAGTTTTAATTTAATTTTCATAGAATAGTCCTTAACTTGTCCTTATAATTATAAGTGTGGATTCTACAGACTTCTTTTCTCTTAGAATTCTTTATTCATGTTTTACATTCAAACATATATTAGAAGTTTGCCAAAATTCTAATCTGTAAGATTGTCCTGCTCTAAATTTATTTCTGGGACCAATCAAAAGAGAGGGGCATTGCGTTTTGATCATAATCACTAGGAATGATTTCAAGTCCAAAATACCACATCTAATTGCACTACTTCATCTCACTGTAAGCTACCTCACCTCCCTTGAACCTCTACTAAGCTGAGCAGTAAGCAAAAGCCTCAACCCTGGTAGTAGAACTCACTGAAGTAATTTAACCAAAATGCCACGAGTAAATTACAATGAATGTGCACAATTAGCACTGAAGAACAAATATTTTGGACTGGTAGTTTAAAAGAAAAGGCCAGATAACATGGTCTGCAATACACAGTGAGCATCAGATGGCCCAACACCTGTTGATTTATTTCTGGCAACAAATAAGAGGGGCAGGAACCACTACAAAAGCAAATAGATTCCTGTGCTGCTGTACATGTAGTGGAAATGCTGCAGACTGATGTTACTTTTCAGGAATCATATAAAGCAGAAGGCTGTTTGAGCCATAAAAGAGATACTTAAAAATTGCATTTTTCAAGGGCAAATTATTATGCTTAAAAACACACTGGAATAAGTGTTAAGCACCCTGGAATAGAGCCAGGGTACTGCTGGGCCAGCCTGATATTGCACAGAAATATCAGAAGAGAAATACCTGGAACAAAACTACACAAAAGAAAAAAAAAATAAAAGAAACAGAACAGAAACTTCCCAGAACAGAAAAGAGCATCTGGATCTAGAGAGGACTGTACTTCAGCTGAAATGCCATGTACCTAGGCACTGAATGACAACTCTCAAGTCTACATTCCTCAAGAAAAAAAGAAATTGAAGTTCAAAATTAATTCAGAATTTCTACTTTCCTTCACAGCATGGGTATGCAGAAAGTTTAAAATAAGCTGTGAACAGCCAGAGTTTCCTTTCCATCTGATCAATTTGTCTGATTCCAGAAGAGTGGAGTCATCACAGAGAAAACCCCTCATATTTCCAGTGCATCACAGTGTTGCAAGCAAGGTTCCCTCAACAACTGTAGCCACAAACCTCCATAAGGCATAAACAATGAAACTTTCATTGATTCCACTCCCATTAGCACACACAGGGAATCCAAACAGGTGAGAAGGTGAGAACAGATCCATGTCAGGAGCAGCATATGCTTCCTCACATATTACACCTCAGGCACCTGTCACAGCAGCCTTTCTTCATCTGCCATGCTCCTCACAACCAGATCCACATCCAGTGCAATCTGTTCACAGGAATGGATCTAGCTTAATTAAATGGACATATGAAGATGTTCATAAAGATGGAGGGATTATATTTAACATCTACATCACTGGAAACTTCTTTTGTAGCCTCATTCAGTCCTCCTTTCAGACAACTGAAAACACTCTTAACAGAAGCTGAATATGCTAGTCATGCTCAGAAGGGGTTTTATTCTTACTTTCCACAAATGACACCTGGGCAGAGACAGGCACTAGCAGCAGCACAAAAGTTCTGTATGCCAGTACTTTTCTTCCTCATCAGAAAAGCTGCTGGGAACATCATGAGCAAAGGAACTAACACAATTACACAGCTCTACTCCAGCTTCAAGGCCTAATACATGCACATGGCTAAGTAAACTGGCTGTCTCTAATAGCCAAAAAATTAGAACAAAACACCACACTGATAATACCAATAACTAAATATACTCCAGCCACTTCAGTTAAAGACCCAAGTTTGCAAATTCAAGCCTTTACAACATGAATTCTTCATTTCCTGGAAGGAGGGGGGAGGCAAAAAAATCACAGCTACAGAACAGCTGGATGGTCTAATTACTGCTGCATGAGCACTGATTTTGGACAAGGCTTCCAGCTTCTGCAAGCCAAACAGCCCTTACAGGTGAAAAGCTAAAGCCCACTGCCCCCAATATGCCAGGTGATTCCAAATGAAATAAGCCCAGCTGTCTTCCCTTTGGTTCACTGGAAGATCAGTTCACAAATTAAATCTTTTCTTGCAAAGCAACAGCAAAGTGTAATTGATTTTGTGATGGCAGAATACAAAAAATGTTCATCAGGTAAGGGAAGGGAAGATTTAGCTAGCAGCTGTAATATGGACTGTGTGGCTCTAGAGTTGCCTGTGTCTGTCAAATTAAAGAAGTCTCAAAAAATTATGGGAAAAAGGATCCTTGGAGAGAATTATTATATAGGGAAAGATGAACAGGAATCTGATAATACTCCCAAACAAAATTACTCTTTTTATATTTCAAATGTCACAACTTTGTCAGAAAGATCAAAACTAGAGATTAAGCACAAGCAAAAAACATTCTGGAATACTCTTTCATTTTCCACTTTTGGATCCTTAGCACCCTTCTCCCAGTAAGCAGCAAAATGTGATTTATCACAACAACAGGTAACCTAACAGCAAAAAATTCATTATGGAAATTTAAAAAAATTAATCAAGACCCCTTCTAAGACCTACGTGAAGGTACAATGACTTTGGATTTTCCATTATCCCCCCCTCTTCCTCCCCGTGAGGAGGTTAAGCAGAGAAGCCCCTACTCACTGGCAGGCAGGTCTCTGTTACAGTGTAAGTCCCTACTGGTTTCACAGCTGATGTACCACTTGAAAAATTAACACAAAGAAGCAGGATTTCACCTCTGATTTCCTTTCACCCTGTAATTTTACACAGATTTCAGTTAACAAAGACAGAAAAAACTGACTAAGGACATTTTCCCCGGGTGAGATTGGCACACCACACTTCAGAGTAATGAGGGCAGTAATTTTCTATTGAAGTTGTACATTAGCTGGTCTGAACATGGGCATTGATTCACCTGTTTTAAATGCATCTGAGTCTTTCTTATGTCAAAGTGGTAAAAACCAAGACCAACCACACAAAGTCATGGGACCAAACAGTCCCCTGGTAAATGCCAAACTGCTGCCTGCTACCCACCATGAGAGCAGGGCCCCTGCCTAAGGCAGGGAGCTTTGGGAACTGCAGCAATGGAAAGAGTTGCTAACAGACAATAGAGATGACAGGAGCCCCTTGGAGCTGCCCTGCAGCAGCCAGTGCAGGTGGTACAAGCAGCCTCCAGATTCTTTATCTGAAACCTCAAAGCATCTGGAAAAAGCCACATTTCAGCAGTGCAGTAGAAAGGCACCATCACTCCTGCTGCTTGTCTGCAGGAATCTCCTGGGAGTGTTTCTTCCTGCATAAACTGTAATTACAGGGGCCTAATCAGTAAATTCCATGTTATGTTTCATCTCTTAAATGTCTACATTACTTTCAATTCCCTCTCATAATAGATCTGAGTGAATATGTAGAAACAGAACAAATGAAGAATTTACCAAGGGCACCCCTCAAAATGGAGTGGGCTCATTTCCAAGGCCACACAGACAAGTGAAGGGACATAATACTGTAAATGAACCACAGCTTCAGTCACCTAATACATCTGCAGCAACTGTTCTGGCACCATGTCTGTGAGCCAACAAAGATTTTATTAAACAACATTTGTATATACAACTTTCTTTAATGACCTACACAGAGGCTACTATGATATAGTGGCTGCACAGGGATGGGAGAAAAGTTTCAATTATAGATGCTTCACTATATTTAAAAAAAAAAAAAAAATCCTTGTTAGTCTCTGTCTGCCAGTCTAATGAAGCATCTTCCATCATTTAGCAAGGCATAGTCCACAAGTGCAAAACCAGCCCATCCACAGTGTGTTATGTATCACCTGTTTATAAATTTTGTATTATACTGAATTCCTGAGGAACAGTCATCTCTACCATGTTTGTATGCTGCAGTTTGGAAGGCAATTCCTTCCAGCACTCAAAAACAAAGCAGAAAAGGAAATTAATATTTGTTCTGCTCCCTGATTGATATTCACCTTTCAAACAGAGACCTCCTTCGACCCATAACAGAGGAAAAAGAATGGTGGGAATTTGAATTTAATTTTTTTTTTTTAAGATTTTATTTTTATCCATTTACTTATTAGGGTATTTAAGTGTTGCAAACTAAATCCAATACTCAAGTAAAACAGAAATTAGAGGCATCATCTATATATATAGGGACAGACTTTTGAGAATTTATTTTTCAGCAAGTTTTTGGATAATCTGGCCATATTGTCATGATATTGTTACTTCCCCCAACTTTCTCATGAGGCTGCGCATTAGTCAGAGTCTTGAACCCATCTGTGGAACAACCTCTACTGCCTGAATAGATTTGAATCTACATCTTCCAGGTGAATGCTTCGATGTCTCCTATGAAGCTATCCTATGAATGTTTAAACAGGCATTTCACACTGCTGGTACTAGAAAAATCCTTCCCTAATCTGACTTCAGGTGTCTGCGGCCCCTTTATTGATGTCCCTTGCCCTTTCCCAAGCCTAAAGGGAATAAAGGGGAAAATCTCAACCATGATCTCACACCACCCAAGGAGCCATCCTGTCAACCTGAACTGCACCTGGCAAACAGTACATCAAATTGAGCTCATCCTTAGCAATTTGCATATTTAAGTGTTTAGCTCATGTTATGCCACTCACTACACATTCATGTTGATGTGCACTCAAGTTGACCTTTGTACTTCTGATATTGCAGAAAAAATACCTTCACATTTCATAATGCTCAGTACTCTACAAGACTAATTCAGATGACATTCAAAATATTCAGTGCTGTGACATGACAGATAAGCCAGTTACCGTTGTTCTTCACCCACTACACAACATTTTTAATGATTTTCGTTTCCCCCCCAGCTTTCATTTCTTATGGAGTTCATAGCTCAAGCCCAGAGAACCAGCCAAGCTTTGGGCACACAGTCAAACATGCCATGGAGCCACTGCAAAAATATCTTCCATTTCACTACACTTTGCATCCCAGAATTTGCTGCAACCCTTCTACACAGCTCACCATGAAACAACTCATCAGGCAATAAGATAAAAAAAGCATCCAGTAGCAGAAAAGCAACCTAGACCATCCCATCAGAGCAGTAATTTTGAGCTAATCAGCATATAGAAATTCTCTTGAAGTTTTAGAAGACTCTCAAGAATACTCATGGGTGAATTGCTCACAGAAAATATATATGGAGTGAGAAATTCAAATAGATCCCAGAAATCCTTTTATACCACCTCATTATTGATACATATCCAAGGCTGGGTTGGATGGGGCTTTGAGCAACCTGTCCTTGTGAAAGGTCCCTGTCCATGGCAGGGGGATTGAAGCCAGGTGGTCTTTAAGGACCCTTCCAACACAAATCATTTCATGATTCTATGCTCCAATGCTTAGCCAGATTCGAACTAATAGTTGCAATATAAAACCTAGGGAACATTCTTCTACTTTGTTTTTACATTTACACATTCATTCTGGAATTAAAAATGAAAAAGAGATTGATGTGGGACACAACCCATCTCCTTTCATCAGATTTACAAAGTTATAAAAGTGATTACTCTTCAGGACAGCTTCATGTGTGTAGGTGGAATTCTGTGCTCTGATACCTCAACAGCTTTGAGAGACATAGTCAGGAATAAACCCTGTGAATGCAAAAAAGAAACTGGCCTGTGGACATTTTGATCACAGCTTTTTTCATCAGAAGCACAGAACTGCTATTTGGTTATTGATTATTGGATACTTTTCGCACTGATTACAGCTAGAATCATAATGGTAGGCATGCAAAAAACAAAGTGGAGTCAGATTAACGAAAAACTGTCACAAACACCAACATAAAAGTACTGAATAAAAAGTTGTGCTGAGAAATTCTTGACATAGTTCTTCTGATGTTGACTCACAATCATATTCTCCATTATATGTGTAAATATACTTACTTTGCCAGTACAGTGGCCACAATAACACACACAATTGGTTTTGACAGCAGCAATAGGTTTCTTGGCTTTCTCCCATGACTTACAACCAGAATAACAGCCCTCACTCACTTTCAGAGGTGAAAAAAAAAAATTCAGCTTGCTCAAGCTTATTTGAGCTGTGCTTAGCCACAAACTCTCCTTTCTCCCATTGCATCATTCCAACTACTACCAGACAGAACTTCAGATGCTTTCATTCAGCAATTACAAATCTTTCTCTTTTTTTGAATTGTCATTTAAAATATTAACCATAATTTCCCTCCTAAACAGAAAAGTGAAAAGGCTCTGGCCATCGTGTAAAAAGAAACTAAATAATGCCTAGGCAAATCAAGTTGCATTTGTTTTCTATTTAATTTCCTTGCTTTCCAGTGCTGCCACTGGCCAACAGGATGTACTTGAACAGGAAGAAAAAACAGAGCACATGTTTCTGAATGTATCAAATGCATTTGAATATCATTAATTGATAACAGCTATAATTAATGTGCAAATAAATCATAGGTGAGGAGACCAAAAATGTATGAAGCAATACTAAGCATGAATTGACTCCAAATCAAATTTTTTCCATCCAAAGAAATATTAGTGGTGGGTTAGACTCATGAGGGCCCAAAATGTGAGGACCCTGACAGAGGATGCAGCAGATACCAAAGTTTATGTAAGTTTGAGGGGAGACTGCACAACTTAATGAAAGAGAAACTCCAAAAGTAACTATAAATAGTAGAAGCCATCTCAGCTTTGACAGTCTCTGAGCTGCAAACTATTGAAAAGCTATCAAGAGTGTTTAGACAGAGTATTCCCATGTACTTGCCCTTTTTGTAAATTCTTTAGGCATCCACTTCTGGTCACTGCCGCAGACAATAAGTAGGCAAGGTGAACCTTTAGTCTGAAACTCTGTAACTATTCTTCTGTTTATGTCCTTACAATGGCATCATTGCAGTGCAGGCTATCACAGCAATATCTTACTGTGCATGATCAAGGAGAGCTGCAGAAATACATCAGTGTGGGCTTTAGCACAGAGTTCGTGCCCAGAGTAAATTAATGAGTGGCCAGGAGGCCAGGAAAATTCGCCAGTGCTAAACTCAGTCCTGCTGCGACTGGACATTTTCTGGCACCTCAGCTAAAATTGGTGGAATCCAGCCATAAATATGCTTAGTTTAAGAAACATGGGTCAGTAGGAAGCATTTTAGGTGTCCAGCTTTGATACAATGGAAGCGCAGCCTCAAACCTTATATTATTTATGGAGCATATGCGTGAAAATGTAGAAAGCACATAGAAAACAGAAAACATGAGAGGTAGGGCTTTTTTGCTTGTGCTTTTCTTTTTAATCAAATTCCATCTTCAAAGCCAGGATTTAAGACACTTCCCATGCATGATTTCTGGCAAGTGCACTTACAACATCTTGTTGACATTTCACAGCTATACCTCAGCAAATACTTCAGGCTGTTGGTGATTATTTATTGTTAGACATGCATCTACTACAGAATATTTAATGTCAGTAAAATATTATTCTGGGTAAGGAGGCCTAGACAGGGACTACACTATAAAACACTACATGTAATTCAATATGACAAGCAGAAAACACTCAACAATCGCCCTGTAACTGTCTAGTGCAAGCTGCTCTACTCTGTGATCTTTTAAATCAAAATGGCCATATATAAAATTGTGTATTCCTCCATATCAATTCCTACCCATTAACATATTTAGTAGTATGCAGATTAGTCAAAAGTTCAGCATTCTGCATCATTGTATGGACCCTGATCCCACACTCTGACATGAAAACTTCTGTAAAAGAACATAGACCTATGCCAGTTACCAACATCGCCAACCATGACTATGACCAAAAAAAGTAAAATCACATGCCCTGGGACCCCTCACCTCTCAAAATTATAAGTTTGACTTTTCAACCACACTGCTGTTCAATCATGTCCATAATCAAGACTTCAGGCTGCTTTCTTGGGAAAAATCAGTTCTATGCATATTTGATACTTCAAGCTGTTTCCTACGTTGCTTATTTTCAAAGTGGAAGATGATTACAACAATAACTGGAATTGTCTGAAGAAGTTTTACTCTCACATACCCAAAAAAAAGGCGACTGTAAATGTCCCTATTGCTTAAGCATTATTCATGCTGGAAGACCACTCTGGCTTTCTCCAACACAATAGAAATTCTGTCATTGGCACCAGTGGAAGAAGATACAAATCTCTTTGTCAAGACTGACTGACCACTGAAGTCATCACCAAACTTTCAGTCGGTGTGAGCTTTGTGTTACATCTTAGAGTCAACTCCTGACAACTTGTTCTAAGTCAAAGTTAAAATAATTTTGCTGGTACAAGACTGCAGACCAACATATTCCATTTCTATAATATACAACTGAATTATTCGCTCCAGTTAGGCCAATTACTTACTACAATAACTGATGCTAGAATCATTTAGTAACTCAGCTTATTATAGGATAACTACCATTGCAAGGTTTGGGTAAAGAGGAATAGAGGACCAAGCACTCGAATAGATTGCCCAGAAAAAGTGTAGAGTGTCCCTCACTGGAGATATTCCAGAACTGTCTGGGGGCAAGCCTGTGCCATGGGCTCTAGGATAGCCCTGCTTGAGCAGGGTGGTTGGACCAGGTGACCTGCTACAGTCCCTTCCAACCCAACCCATTCTAGGATAACCCCAGTTCTGGCTCTATAAAACTATAAATCCCAGATTGAGATGGCAGCATCTCCTAACACCAGCTGTATCCACAAAGTAGACAGCGGCTTCCTGAGGCTGGCAAAGTCACAAAAACAGCAGAAAACAACCCTGTGTGATAAGAAGCAAAGATGCTGCTGATGTTAGTGCTCTGTGCCTGCTTCCATCTTCACTCTCCTGCTGCTGCCCTGGGAGATGATGCAGCAGTAAACCAGGCTGAGGGATTCCAAAGGCACCTACCCCTGTATTCCCACTGCTTCACCTGCTCCCCGCAGACAGCAGCTCTCCCCTAGTTCCACAGGGTCTGACAGAACTGACAGGTTTTGACTCTTAGACAAAACTCCATTGCTGAGGCAATGCACCCTATGCAGCCTTCAGCAGCCTGCAGTCAGCCCTTTCCTAGGTGTATGTTAACTACTGGGTGCAAAATGTTAAAATGTACACCCGTGCCACCCAAAGGCTTAGGCATTTCGAGCTAAAACGGCAACATTTGAAACTCAGCAAGAAGTAGTAATTTGTAGGGCACAGAACACTGCACACCATGTCCCCAAACAGCAACCCACACAAATAAAACCTATACCAAAAACTGGGAGCCTGGTGGAGGCTTTCACAAACAACCTTAAGGAATACATTTGCAATCCTTGGCTGTAATTTTGTTTCTATCATGACTCCTCATAAAGACATTCCTGAAAATGTGAATTTCAGAATCCTGAGCTCTTAGGAAAAAAAGGCTCTATTACTATTCCACAAGCAATCAACAAAATTGTTGCACATTAAGTGCTTTACTGCCTCATGGCTAAAGCTCTTCTTTCCTTGCCTTCTCAAGATCCCCACACAAAATAAATGGTGACTATCAGGCATAGTCTTTGAAAACAAAAGTAACTTCAGTAGCCAAGGCATGACTATTTCTATGAGCCTTTACTGTTATTTCAGTATCTTTTAATAGACATAATTTATTAATTGATTAGAGACCCATGAACAGCTACAGAAAGCTACACTCAACTACGTGGACTTGGTTCTTTGCCATTCTTTGCCAAGAGAAAAGAGAACTGTGATTGAGGAGCAGGGAGTTCTCTAAGAGAGGAGAAATTTTCCATGTATGAAATTACTGGTGTTTATTCTGTGGATCCTACTCTTTGTTTTCCTACAAAAAAAATATTTTCCCTTTCTTGCACTAAATCATGCACACACTATGCGACCTGGCCTTTTCAGGGAGCTGACTGCATTTGCATAAACAATAACAGTCTAATGTTTATCAAGTCATTAATTCCTCATGAAAGCATACAGCTGTATAAAGAGCCTTTTTTCCATAGAAAAATTCCAATGTAAGTTATTAAAAAAGAAAGCAGTTGCATGACTGTAGATCTTGGAGATTAAAGATCATCAGGGCTAGCACATAAAGCAATCAAAACATGGAGAATTTATGGAAAGAGACATTTTTACTGATTTGTTACTTGTTTCTTTCTGTACAAAAGTTATATTTACATATTAATATAATTCTGGATCAGAAATAAAATTTTATCCATTGTATTTTAAGTGACATTATAAAATAGTAAACCAGTAAGAAAGTCTCAAACACATGCTTGCCTACATCTTTTATAACAGCATTGGTTAGGGCAAAAAATCTACCTCTACATCTTGTCAGTCTTCCCTTCATTATTATAACCTTTATATTCCAAAAACAGTACCATGCTAAAAGTGTATAAAAGTCCTTAAATATAACAGATACAAAAGCTTTTAACTGTATACAGATGAAAGCCATAGAACTTTTCCACAAACTTCACTCAAAATCTTTGGATTTCTCCTTCTACAATTTTCCACCCTGGAATTTTACTTTTCTGTTAATTTTAAGTTGTTAGTAAGGGTTGAAAAATAACTGAAAGCAAATTATGCTTCCCCTATCAATTCCCACTCTACTGTTAAAGGTCCCTCTCCCTTGAGTGCCTGGGAGGTGCTCCCACATACCTGTTTCAAACACTAACCCATAGGATATACATTATAGTGAGACAGTTTTGGTGTCCATAAGGCCACTGCCAACAATCAAGTACCTCAGCATACTGGCCTGGCATTTCCAAGGTAACAGAGGCAGTTTGGGATAGAATTTGGACCCTGCCAGGAAGCGACTGAGGTTGTAACTCCATCAGTGTATGCCTCCAATATAAAAGGCAGGTAGAGTTAAAGAAACACAGAGCAAAGGCAGAGAAAGCAAATCCTATCCTGTCAGCACCCCACAAGGATTCAGTGGAATGGACATAGAGAAATGGGGAGTGGTCCTCTCTTTCTTACAGTTAAATAGAAAGGCTTCAAGCATGTGCTAGAGGCATGTATCTACTCCCCACACTGGTTTCAGCTTTTCCCCTTTATCACCATGCAATAATATATGCAGTCCAGATTCTGATCCCCTTGCTGATACTGAATAGCATCCCAGGCTATGTCAATACAAAGAATTCAGTGTAATGCATCTGGATGTGAATATGCAGCCTCAGTGGTCACTACATTGCTCTCCAAGCATTTAACTGGGTATATAAATACTCTATTATGGGATAAGTGCTGCAAACTTTTACTTTGATTTGGCCAACTTACATTACAAAGGGTTTTTTTGAGTTTAATGGGGCTGTGCATGGAGTGACACTTCAAAGTCAGGACAGTAGCAGCCAATCCAGTGCAATGAATACCTTGCAATCAAACAAATATATAACTCAAAATTCCTTAGTCTCCAGACAGTATGGAAAGTTGTAAGATAAGTGGAAAACATGGCCTTTCTTCCCTTATTTTATGAAAGGCAGTAAAGCCTCCTCTAACAGCAATGAGCCATTGCCATAAATCTGAATGGAGAAAGCCTGTTCACTGAGCAAAGACAAAACAAGTTACTGTATATCACAGCAGAGGAAGGATCTAAAGATCAAAGGGTAAATACCATTTCCTGCAATGTGTTTTTCCAGGATACAGCTTACTCAGCTCCTAAGTTGTTCTACAGTAGAGAAAAAAAGGCTATGAAAGGGTGGGAGAAGTGCATGTTTAGGCTCTGGTAGATAAACACCCAGACACCAAAAATAGAGCCATGCTTGTGTAGTAGAAACAATGCCTCTACTCATATGAAATGACCCCTTTATTGTTATATCTTCCCCCCCCCCCCCCAGTATTTAGTTTGATATATTTTTCTCTATATTAGATCTTTAGGATCCCTTGAAGCTGAACAAATGAGAAGTGTGGCTCTGGATTCTAAGTCCTAACTGCATGCCTTGTTTTGCTGGGAAGAGAAGTGCTCACTTGATGGCTCCTGGTGGCCTGTGGATAAAGGCCATTTCACCACTCTATTCATAGCATGGCATATAGCTCTCTCCTTAAACATACGAAACATCCTATACAACATTGTATGAGGTACAGAGAGAACACATCACAAAAGAACAGCTATAAACACTAAAGTAATTGCAATTTTGTAAGAGCTTTCTGAAAGGCTTCAAATTCTAGCTCTCAAAGTTATCAAAGACTTTCTCTTCACCGCATTATATCCTTTACCTGTATTAATGATTCCTTTGCATTACAATGCTGGAAGATTTTCCCAAGAGATTCTCACAGAGTGACTGGAAGTACTATGGATTCTCCCAAAAATGCTGTGATAAGGAAAGCAACAGAGGTGATCTGGAGTCCTTCTCACACACTGAACCACTCAAAAACACCCCCCAGTACAGCTGCTCTGAGGGACAAAGATGCTTCTCCACTGCAAAGAGAAAAGATGTGGTAGGAGTAGATGTGCTGCCACTGTGGAGAGATTAAATGCCACACTTAACAGTGCTGGCTTTCAGCACACACACAGCCAGGTGCTACAATAGCTTGAGGCCAGGCAGCCAGATCCTCCTTCCACAGTGCCCACATCAGCAGTGTCATGGGAGAGCGCCGAGCAAGGACTCCGCAGCAGCACCTCCCGGGGAGTGCAGAGTGGGCAGGAGGCAAAAGTCATTTTTGAAAACAATCACTCTGTTAGGACTACATAAACTGTTCTGTTTGCCAGATGAGCCCAGTTCAGCAATGAGAAAGAAGATCTCAGCTCAAAGACAGGAGATAGAGCAAATTAATAACAGAAACTGGTGTTACTAGCCCACTCAGGGAGGTGAGGCCTATTGTCTAAAAAACAGAGTCCTGGAAAAGCCAGTCATAGTCTCTCTCAAAAGAAACCTGATTAAAACAGCCTTGCCTTCTTTTCTATTTTTTCCCCTGCCCCCAGGAGGGAGAAACTGAATCTGCACTGGCCTCCTAACACCAAACAATCAGAAAGGGCCACAGCTTGTGCTGGGCTGAGGCATACACAGCAGTGTTGGTCACAATTCAGAAGTCACCGCGTAGCCGCTTTTCCAACCTGGTAGGCAGAGATATCCCTGTGAGCACAGCGAAAATAATTCTTGCCATGTGGTAAGTGTGGGTGAAGTCTTAACTTTTTCAAATGGTGACTACCACAGCCAGCCCAGAGCAAAGAGGGCTTCTTTGTCTGTTTTTACACCAAAGCAAGAACCTGAGGTTTTTCTTGATTTATTTGTTTTCCCCTGACAACTAGGGACTGCACTCCTTTTGTTCTGGAAGCCAAAGGCGGGTTTGCTTTGCATTCCCCTGACAACCGAAGCTCTGTGGCAGGTTTTCCTGACTCAAGAAACAAACTACTTATTTACTTCAGTGAAGAGAGAGAGCTTCAGGTGTGCCCCAGAGGGAGATATCCCCCAGTTTTGGAAAAGGTTTGAGGCAGAATTTACCCTCATTTGTCAGAGTAGCTAGCAGTGGCAGAGACTCCTTCTTGTCTGTTCTTCACGTTATCAACTGCCCAAAGCCAAGGTACATGAGGAACCTTTCTAGGTGCTCCCCAGAGAGTCCTTGCAGCCAGCCAGTGCAGCTACAGGGCTGCAGCTCTGCTGTCCCTGTCCTGTCATCACAGCCAACAGCCACAAGGAACAGGAGGTCTCTCCATCACCCCTGCTTTCAGCAGTCCATAAGCTGATGAGCCATTTCTTTCTGTTGATGATGAACTGACTTCACAATTAGCCTTCCTCTATATTCAAGCCACCAATAACTTGTACCAGTATATTTAAATATAACCCATGCAGGAATTAACATTCCTTCTTAGCTTTATAGCAGCTTTCTATCCACTGATTTTGATGGAAAGGTTTTGTTTTAAAGCGCCAAAACTCACAAAAAAACCAAGGAAAAACATGGTGAAATTGAAGCTATATTGAAATGACATCAAGTAAATGAAAATTAGTAAAACACAATGGCATTGTACATTGAGATTAAGGTGTCTTTTTAAAATACTACAGCTACAATCAGTTTTGGCACTGGTTTTCTGTCTGAAGCCACAGTTTCCCCCCAACTTTATTTTTAGTGTCTTTTCTGAGCATTAAACAATTCAACCAACCACTTAACTCTAAGCATGTGAGTAGTCTCACTGAAATGAAAGTTAGATGCTTTCTGAATGTGAATTATCCTTAGTTCTCCAAAAGCCATTCAAATTGTATTTAAATGTAGAGAACTTTTAAACCTGCAAAAATCTTAAAGTAAACAATTTACTATAAGAGTTTATAGCAAGTACTTCAACTAGGCAATAATGTTGACACTCATTGGCTTAGCTCTTTATTTTATAGAGAAAATGTACAGAAAAACTCACTCCATTTACCAATCCTTTGGGAGACTTTCATTACTGGTCTTATATAGCAGCAATTGAAGATAGAAACAAAATATTATTTAACAAGGTTTTATATGACAACATAAAGAGTGACTGCTAGCTGAGTGTTGATCCAGACATGTTTCTGCCAAGGTCACTTCCCTGCCAAAATACACATCCAATAACCATACATAAATTTTATTTTTAATAAATAACCACTAAATGGTTGCATAAACAGAGTAAACTGTGGGTAACTGTAGTTTAGAATGAGTATCTGTTGTAGCAACATTAACCAACATCTCACACAGGCTGACTGCAAGTCAGTGTCACTGTCACCAGCTTGTTGGTTGGTGGCAAACCAAATTATGTTGGAACACACCAGTGGTTTCCCTTGGTGAGAAATCTACATCCTTGCAACATCAGCTTTCTCATTCTTGAAGTATCCCTCATATTTTTCCTTTTCAGACATTTGGCTTTGGAAAGCTTAGAATTTATAAAGGAATAGTCACTGACTTGGAAAGTCACTGTGGCAAGACTGTTCCCTATACCCTGCCCAAAATATAAACATGCTTATGTGGAGGACGTGTGGTCTGAAGTCTGAAATAGGAGTCTGAGATTAAAAAAAAAAAGTCAGCTACCAACTCCTTGTGTGACCTTGGCCAAGTCTTTCAACACCCTTATCCTTCAGTTCCCTAACTGTGTAACTAAGAGAGGGATGCAGAGGGCTTTGTGAAGGTTATTGATTGATCACTGTTTGCAAAGCCTGCCAAGGTGCCACTGGGAAAAAGCATTAAACTGTATGTGTTTAAAGGATCGATGCATGTTATTACATTATTATTGAAATAACGGTAAATACATTGTACCAAAAAAATCAGGAGAAAGGAAGAGAAAAACAGTTGCAGACCAACCTGCAAAAGAGGAATATTTGGTATGTGATGTCTGATCTTGTAGCAGCAAAGTGAGCACAAGGAGAACCTTTGCTAAGAAGGGCTCTGATACCAAGGGCACTCAGCACCACCCAGAATTAGGCACCCTCACTCTTTTCAAGGATGTATTTGGGAGCCACCCATTTAAATCTGCACAGTGGGGACCATTCATGCAATTTTCTTCAAAAAGCTGCCTTGTAACTTTCTTGTTACAAGATCATTTTTATTTCTATGCTTTCTTCAGCCACATGTATATTTAGCTAAATTCTGATTTCCCACCCATGCAAATGCAAGGGGCATTTTACACTTCTCTTAAGTACTGACACATTTACAACTGTAATTTCTCTAAAATGTCATTCAGCCAAGATTGATTATTTGCTGCATAGTGAGTAGAGGAAAGAAAGAAAGGAGCTGTCAAGCATTCTTGCTTTTCTCTTTGGGGTGGAAAAATAAGCTTATCTTTGGAAAGACAGATCCTTTTATTAAAGGATGAAACGAGCACTGAACAAATAGTACCAGGAATTCCAGTTATGCTGATACTAATAGAAGAAATAGTTAAGATGGCAGAAAAAAACCCTTGTGTGTTCAAAGACTTCAAATGCATTTGTACTAGGTGGGTCTTGACCTGGTAAGACTCCATTAATTTCCTGGGGCTTGCAGATGCATGTGGTCCCCTTAGCATGATGCACTTAATCCATTGCTTCTCCCCCAGGAAAATTACCAGGCCATGTTTTCATTTATTCCATTTCTTGATCTTCCTCTTACAATAGTCATTCTTACCTCCCTGTGGCCAGTGAACTTCTTCACTGGTAATTGTCAGTATATTCTATCAACGTTTTCTGATTGGGGTACTGTACAATTATTATATAATCAAGATTTGCAACAAGCTGCATAGAATACAAAAGTGCCTTTTCTCAAATATTTCTCTCTCAAAAACAGCTAACAAATAAATGCACCTCTATTCCCCATGACTCAAATATCTGCAGTAACTGTTTAGGCAGATTAAGAGGATTCCTTTCATTTTTATTGCTCTAATCCTTGTAAAATAATGGCCAAGGACCAGGTTCTGGTACCTTTGTTGACAGAAAATCTCATGGAAATCTGAGAAACCTCCAACTGACTTTGACAACTTGCAAAGACTATTAAATTAACCAAGTCATATCTGTGACTAACAAACCAAAATCCCAACAAATGGTTCAACACCTTTGCCACTGCTGTTAGAAAAGTGTGCATTTATGTACAGTACAGTCTCCTACAGTACAATGGGTGTTTAGTGTAATTTGACCCAGGAAAAACCACCACCTTGTAAAGCAATGCCCAAGTTCCAGCACAGTTTTGAAAGCATCTCTTTTCCACAGCAGCTGTGAGTCCAGCTCCTCCAGCCCCCCGGGTTGCAGCACACCTGACCAGCTCTCACAGCTGCTTTCAATCCCCAAATTAGAACACAGGTGGAGCTTGAGGCATGATGGCAAAACTATTTCAAACATTACAACCTGTGTGGGTTTCAAACACTGCCACTGGCCCTGGAGATGGCTGTTAAAACTAGTAAGGACTGGAAAAAGGCTCTTGAAGGAACAAGGAAGCACATTCACATCTTCTCTTCAGAGTGGTCTTTTTCACTCTGCATATTGTTCAATCAAAACAAAAACTACCAAGTCTCAAGGTGTAATAAGCATTACACAGAGGAAAATGAGAAGATAGGAGAGCTTAATTCTAAGCTACTGCAAGGTGATTTCATACCAAACTAAGCAAAACAGAGCAAGTCTCCAAGAAAGGCCAGAGTTTATCACAAGTTGTGGTTTGGCCCAGTTGGATAACATTTTAACTCTCCATCTGAGCTTGAAATTTGGCAGACAACACAAGTTTCTTTCTCTCCTCTGTGAGGTATCCCATTTTCTCTTGAGCATTCAAACAATTTCGCCTAAAGATCACTTCTGCTGTATGGACATGAACTGATCTGACAAGATAAATACAAAAACAAACAAACAAAAAGTTTCAAATTACAAGCGAGATACGAAAACAGCGCTCCAGCTGACTCACCATTAACGTTCTCCTCACAAAAAAGTTGTTTCCTGCGCCAGCCACAGGCACCAGCACAGGGATGGAGCAGGCAAGGCGCTGCAGAGGCACTGCGTGGAAAGGGGAAGAGGGCTCTGCGTTGGATTTAAATAGGGCTCCTGAGCCCAGGGCACGTGGGGGAGGCCCCAGGTGGGGCTCATCAGGGCAATCAAGGCTCTCAGGCCCTGCCCTTTGCAAACTGTTAACGGCGTTGAGAAAGCAGCTGTGACACACGGGCTGAGCCCCCTTCAGCTCTCCCCTCAGAGCTTCCCACCACCCCCCCCGTTTTAAAACATTTTTTGCCTCTTTATTCCAACAGCCTTGTAATTATGCCCAATTTTGCAGGTATTGTTTTAAGCCTGACACTAACACATCAATTTGGTGCTGAACATAGAATCAGTTAAAAAAAAGTGGAGAGATGGAAAATACCTCTTTTGTTATAAAGTGCATCCCACATCAATGGAGAATTGTTTCCAAAACTTTTCTGTCCTTTGGAACCATTTGGGTCATGAGACTTTCACCAAATCCCTTCTCAAAGTGTTTCCTGATAGCCTTTTTTTTTTTTTTTCAATTTCATAAAGGATTAATTTAGTCATAAAAATGCACCCTTCAGCCATCCAAAAGTCCTCTCTCTTCTTAATATCTGGACCTTCACAGTATGCTAGACAGTTCACATATCCTCTTTAGTCATTGTTTCCTCATTCAGATATTTCTTTTGGAAAATAAACTTGGCAGAGAGCAGAAGACAGCTCTATTACCATCAAGCCTCCAGTGACTGCAACTGGAAAAAGAAAAGCTCTTTCGTTAAGTACTTCAGTGTGCAAATAACACATTTTGGAGTTAACAGCATTCCCCAGAGTGGTGATTCTCAGAAGCTCTGTACGTGGAAATCTCACTCCAGGACAGAGGAGGAGCTTTAACCAGCTTAGGAATTGAGGAGGGAGATAGTGTTTTCTCATAACTAAAGCATGAGTTGGATCATCTGAAGCTTCTCCTGGCTTGGACATCAAACTACTGTGTGGTCTCCTGTGCCTTTGTTTCCCTATCAAATGTATTTATGGGAATTTGGCTTCTATTTTTCCCTCTTAGTCTTTTTTATGAGTCTCAGATTTCAACCATGGGACAAGCAAAAATTTGGAGGGAAAAGGACACCAGAAAGTTCAAAATGCCTTGCACCCTAAAAACATCAGCTGATGCATCACACATACAGTTCAAATATTTATGGAATTAAAAATATCATCATTCTCACTTGATGAGGAATAAGCAAAACACTTCCTAAACTCATGGAAGAAGGTCTGTCAAAAGTCTGTAGGGTGGTGGTAATATTCCAGTGTTAAACGTGAAGTAAACAGGAGACTGAAAACCTGGTAAATGATGCAATGGACTATTTCCTTTCTCTCCATCCAGCACAGGAGCACTGATATAAGTGGTAGCTGGGCTGTGAGTGGAGTACCTCATTTGGAATCACTCGTGGTGCACATTTCAGCACCACTGTGCAAGTTTGGTATGACACCGACAGAGTGGTTTAGAGGAGATGAGAGGCCACATTTAGTTTCCCTAAAGACTAAACAGCTCCAGCAATCACAACCCTCACCAGAACCTAAACCCCAGGGTAAATTTTGTACTGAGTTTGCAGCACCCATCCCTGCTCGTTTACCACTTACTACAGACCGGGTGTCTACCAGCCACCTCAGTTGGCATCAGTACACAAAACCAGCTGCAGGGTTTTTGTCATGACACAAATTACGCAGTGAGCTCTAGATGAACGGCAAGAAATTGCAGCTGGATTTTCAAAGCTACATGAGAAGAAAAGCAGAACAACTTTCTGTAAGACAAAGGGAGATTTCTCCACTCTCTATTTTCCAGGGCTAAAAAACTAGAGTAGAAACTAATTTTGACCAAGATGAACCTTACGAGATAAAGGCACAGGGCCTTACCATCCACTGCCTCCAGTCTGCTTCTTGAGTTCCTGCTCCTGGTCTTCCACAGCTGAACATAGGTGCCAAAATGTTTTTCAGGAACTGAGAACTCTATGCCAGAACTGAGAAAGGCAAATGTACTGCCCAAAGGAGATGCTCCTTGGTTGAGAAAGTATTTCAGAAAAGAGAATTTTTTCCTTGACTGCCCCATCTCCAAAACAGTCTTGGTTCAGCCAATCTTTTCTAAGCCCACACTTGTTTGATTAGTGCAGTATAAAGAAACCTGGCAAATCCATACCTCATGTCCTTACTGACAGCCTCTGTGTGAGTTAAAGCAGTACAGTGCATGTAATCTGAGTCCATCTGCAGGGTATTTCCTGTCACTACTGAACCATCTAATGCCATGCAATGGGAGGTAGGTTGGAGCCATGTGCTCAGTACAGTCTCCCCAACCACACGACAGCAACTCCTTTTCCTGTGTTACTTTACTACCTTTTGTACTGCATCCTGTAAGAGACTAGGCTTAATTTTGCAGAAGTACACAATTATAAGGATGAACTGGACAAAACCTCTAATCTTTCTCTGTTCAGTTCATAAACTATCATGTGAAAACTTAACAAAAATTGCCCTCTCTACCAAAAGGACTTTCAAGTTTGATTCAACATTGTTGTTGACCAGCCTGAAACTCAATAGCAGCCTACTATGAAGAACAATTGTAACACCTCTGCCCACAATACATCTGTCAAAAATATTATTATCCCATAAGTTTATGTTTATACCTAATTATTTATACTAGAAGGAGAAAAGCCACCAAGAATGTCCCTCACCTTTTGGCAGATTTACAATGGGAAACTAAATTCTTTCTTCAAAGTTATGTGTAGGAAGAAACTCATTTGTCTCTGCTCTGAAATGAAAGCACACATGATTACCAGTCTAATCAATCATGCCTCTTGTATCTATCTGGTTTGGTATGGTTTGTGTTTGCGTGATATTCTTTGTATTATAAAGAATTCAGACTCCTATGTGTAGTCAAAACCAGTTCATCAATGCACAAAACAATCAATAGCTTGTGTAAAGAGGCAGCAATGTTATTACTGCTCAGTGACCAGTAACACTGAGTGAATGAGGTGCAGATTCCTACAAATGCCTCCATGAAACTAGTTAGATTTACAAACATGAAAGTACAGTGGTAAGATCTTTTGAATTGGTAAGTCAGAGAAAGTTTGCTGAAATTATTCCAGTTCACAGTATGGGGCTATGCTATGTTTTTAGCATCACTTTTCTATATACACCTCCCTGTCCTACTACATGCAAAAAAGATACTGCAATATGTGCCATCAGTACTAAAGGACTATTATATAAATTTTATAGAAATATATTTCCACTGCCATTAGTAGAACTACGACAGCAGAAAACAAGCATAACAAAGACAAATCAAGTGCCATATGGACACATGAAATTTCAGTGAAAACTAGCCTCTCCATCTAGACAAGATAACTGACTCATCCGTAATGACATTATGTACTGAAAGTAATAATTTTAATGAAGAATGGAGGAATAAATCTTTATGTTAGAACTGAAAACAAACAGTAGTAAAAGCAGTAAATTGAGCCAATAAAGTCCAGCAAAAACATGAATCATCCAACCCAGCAAAAAATATTTGAAAAATATTGAGTGGGAACATGCCACGGAGACCAAGATGAGACAAAGTAAACATGTCATGTAGAACAGATGCTGCAAAACAAGCACAATGGCAGAAATAATTATATGTTAATCAAAGCCTCAAGAGAAAAAAAATCAATATATTGGCAAGTATCAAAACAGCTGCATCTGGTTTTGAACAACAGAATTTGCAAAAATCCCCCCTGCAAATCCAGGCACAGAGGAGATGCAGGTACAACCTGTGCCAATAACTCCCATACAGACATCTCTAGCTTGCTGACTGATAGTGTCTAACACAGTTGAGTATCTGAATTCATGAATGAAAACATTCACCTATTCATAAATAATTTCCAGGTACATGATTTGCTGCCAGTCTCTGTATCAGAAGGGGAGTGATGAACTTCACCTTACCACTCTATACTTCCTAATTAAGAAAACCAAAGTTATCTGCCTAGACCACGGTCAGTCTTCAGTCTTCATGTGTTGGAAGAGGTTAGCAATGTTAAACATGCACAACCAAGGGAAAATTCTTGTCCAGTAATAGATGAGACCTAATCCATGAGGCCTGAGTAGTACATATTTATGTCAGGAATTACCACTCAACATGAGTAATGCCTCCAAAAATGGAATCTCAGAAGAGAAAAGCATTAGAACAGTGCAAAATATCCCCAGTTCAGTTAAAGATGTTAACAAGTGTATATGTAAATATGAAATTTCTGAGGGTCTGAAATTTAAAAACACATTCAGATGGGTGGAGTTATCTATAACCTACAGTTGTCTATGATTATGAAACACAGGGAAAGCAAAATTGAAGTTCAGCACGGCATAACTCAGTTTCTTTTGTTTCTGGAACCAGAAATCGGACTAGCCTATAGTTCTGATGCAACACTAGAATTTTAACCTGAGGGAAATAAATTCTCATTTTTATAATTCTGCTGTAATGATTATGTATCCTAAACTACAAATAACAGAGTCCCCACAAACAGAAATATAGAAGACTGAGGTCTGACCCCTCCTACCTGAGAGCCTGAAAAATAATTTCCTTCCTAAAACTGATTAATTTTTACAAGAAACAATAATGAAGGAGTTTTGATCAAGCAGAAGCAGAATATACACAGCAGACAATTCCCACCAGGAATTAATGTTCCTCAGAAAGTAGAAGGAATTTTTTATTTCCTATTTTTTCTGCTATTAGAAGTCAGCCTTCCTCTCCTTTTCAGAAACCATAGAAAAATGGCTTTTGCTCAGCTGTACCTTCAGCATGGCAGAGGCTCAGCCAATAAATGCAGACAGTAAGTCTCAGAGTAAGAACACAGCAAAAGACAACTATGGATGGCTCAGAGGAGGAGGGGGGAAAAGGCTGGGCCAAACATAGCAAGTTTAAAGACTGATTCTGACCTCTAACCATAATGGATTTGGAATACTAGTAAGCAATGCACACAGCTGGAGAAAACAGCATAATGAGACCATGCTTATGCTCTCTCCACATACATGTACTTATAGGCACACACACCAACATCTTTAGAGAAAGCATTCATGTGAACAAGATTTCATTACTGTTCCAAGCCATCTTTAGCCAAATTTTCTTAATATTAAAAAAAAAAACCACAAAAAACCCACAACAGCCAGAAAGATGCAAGTCTATCAGAGCAACCTGTAAAAAACCAGAATCAATCCAGTAAAACAGCAAACTTTGATGTATTCAAGTGCTTTGCTAAATTAAGGTGGAAGAAAGTGTTTATGAAGCTTTCAGCTCTATTCTGCTACTTTCAAATGTTGTACTTGCAACTGACTGGCATTTGAAACATCAGATCCCTATTCACACCTAATATTATAAGTCACCTGCTAAAACACAAATAAAACTAATTAAATGCCATAGCTAATTTATTTAGTCACTTCTTGCAAGCTAAATGAAAGAACACATCTAGTGCATGAACTTGTACATGAAAAGTCATCCCTCTGCAATAAAACATTTTTTTTAACCTCCTGAGCTGGACCCAGCTGCTTTTCATACATCTATAACAAACTTTGTGCCAAATGAACTGCTTATATATTTTTCTAAACAAGCCCCACTTTACTTTTTCCAATCAGTCCAGACAGATGGCAAGTAAAGAAAACACTTTAGTGTCAATCTGGTGGAGACCGTCACTGAAGTAATTTTGCCAAGAAAAAACAGACTAAACATTAATGAGGCCAAATAGAGAAGCTTGTTTTACAGGCTGGAAGTATTAGACTTCTCTGGACTTACAGAAATTCAATAGTAGCTTTAAAGTGCTTGCAAGGAAACACTTCTCCACTTTCCTGCAGCACGTAGCAACCGTATTCTAATTGGGGTAGCAATGTTCAGTCCACACCAGCAAGAATGGGTATTACATTTCTAAAAACATTGGCAAGGAAGTGTTTATTTTCTTGGGTTTTTTTTCCTCTTGATGTACACAAAAGTTTTTGCACCCTTGCAACGATTATATTTTCCACTACAAAGAATGAACTTTGTGGAATTTGCCTATGATGTTACAAAGCCACTCCTATTGAAAGCCGTTACTGTTCAGCTTTTGAACACTATCTGAAATAATACCACATTTGCACAAGTGTCGACTCCAGCCTAATCTCTCTTGCACCTGCTTTTGTGCATGTATCTAATAATGCCAAGAAAAAGGAAAGAAGATTAAGGAAGATCCAAAACAAAAATTCTCTTTGACAAGGTGCTTGTTTTGACTTGTCAAGACACTACAAGATTTTTGCCTACAAGACACTATTCAAGTTTGCATTATCAAGTATGTCTTGCAAGTGAGATGCAATTCCCTCCAACTGCAGTACTTTCATTGCCTATCGCGTGCTAAGACCTGACCAGATACAACAAGCACTGAAGCAAAATTAGCCTGAGTGCAGAATAAAAATCTGTGATCGCCTCAGGAGGTTTCAGACAGGTCGGTTACATCCTTGGCATCCAGGCCTCCTCAACAATGAAAGGATCAGTTAAGCAAGAGGTACAGAGTGCATAATACAGGTTTTAAAACAGTCACTTCACTTTGAAAATTCATCACAGGAAAACTGCCATCAGTTATCTTTATGTCTCAAACTTGGGGCTTTCTGTAGAAAACAGTTTCTTTAGATGCTCTGACACTGTTCTTATTGGTAAGTTTGAGCAAGGGAAAAGGCTACTTGATAATTTGTAATTCTGTTTTTAACATGTCTTAACTCCGTGATAATAGAGTGAGCACAAAGAGTCCATGTACTATTCCCATCAATACTGCCTTCATCAGTAACTGGTGCAGCTGCTCTTGTGTCAGGAGAGACCTGTAAAGTATTTTGACCGATCAAGGCAGAATTGTATTGAGCAGTTTCCAATGGTAAGGAAGATCCAAAGGTAAAATGGGCTCACTATATTACATTTCTCACAGCTTTCACCTTTCATTCTTCAGCACTTCTTTTGTAATGCTCTTTCCTCATCTTGTCTTTTTTAATACAGTGTCTGGTAAGTATTTTCAAACAATACCTAGCCATTTGAGGATGAGTTGCCAGGTTTCCTTTCCTCTTCTGTGCAGCTGAAGCAGTGGTCCAGACTCCAAGGAGGACAGCATGTTGGATGGGAAATATCTGGGCGTACAAACTGCTGTGTGAGGAGCACTGTAGAGATTGTGGCAATGTCTGGTGGGAGTGTAGCTCTTAAACTATTAATACTGAAAATTATTTTGAAGGCTAGAGAATCATGAACAGATTGAATTATTTGCCTTGACTAGCTCATTTTGGTGTTGGTTTGCCTTATTTCTCCACAAAAGTATTTCATTTATCAGTGTATTCACCAGACACTGTAATTTCATGCCAAAGCAGATACAAGTCTAAAGAAAAGGATCTAAAGATACAGATATAGATAAATAATCAGGGATGAGTTTAAAAGATATATCCAGAAGACAAAGCTTCAAAAGATGCTGTTAACTAGATTGCTTTGTGCTAAGGACATTCAGTAAACAGATTATCTCTAATAAGCTTATCCTGTATTAAAGCGCTAAGGAGTCGATGCTGTGATAAGACACTTTTCAAAGGCAATGAATTATAGACACACAATCTTATGCAGGGAGCAGAGCAAGCTTTCCCTTCTCCCACAGTGCTGCTCAGTGGCTCCCTGCACACACACTAACTGCTGAGGAACACAGACACACCAGGTAAGTCATTCTGGGAAAAGCCGATCAAGTTAAGTACCAGAAAACTGTCGGGATAAGGAAAAAACCTCACTGCTCTCAAAGCCACCTGTAGAACTTTCTGCACTTGCACAGAGGCATGGGAAGAGCAAACCCAGTGTAAACTACCTGAGAGCAGAAGTGTTTTCCTGCAGGTATTTCAATCTGGAATAGTGACGTAAAAGTTTCACCAAGAAACCCTCAGACATCAATAACCATGTAAGGACAATGGCAATAACTGCAAAACTCATCCAAGAATTGCAATGTGGTTTTCCTTTCACTACAATTTTAAGATCAAGATAGTTAAATGATCAGGTGTAAAGAGGCAAAAATTACATGAACAGAAGTTGCCAAGAAGACCAAATCAGTGAAATCTATGGCATTTACAATAAATTTTTGAACTGGGAAATGCATTAAGACTTGTGTAAGTCATGAGCAAGCTTCTAATTTTCATAGTGGAATATTTCTGGGGCTCTCAAGCTTTCAGTTCGCAGAGAAGTCCCTAGACATACTGCATTTGAATTCTGAATACAGAAAGCATCATCCAATTTGTTAAAAATGTTTCTATGACTGCAGTAACAAAGTCAGCATTGATAAAACATCATTTGCTGCAAGCTATAAGGAAATCATTCCATCACTTCCAGCACACACCAACTTGATTTATGAAAAGGTCAGGGAGCAAAGAAATTCTCAAACCAGTGAAAAACATGTGAAATAATCAGAAGGATGTCTAGCTAATATAAGAAGATTACAAATGCTGAAAGAGCCGTAGACAGGCACAATAAAGAAAGGAGGATGGTAAACAGAAAGATTTGGGAAAGTTGAGGCAATTACCCACTAAGAAGTAAATTCTTGAGTCATGTTACAAATCAGCATGTCCTACCAAATCTAAGTAGGAATGTGCCAATTAGCAGAGCAAACATTCCAGTTCTGAGCATATCTGCCTGCAATGGCCTGTCTTGGAAGGTTAAACCGCCAGGTTCGAGCTGTGGACTCAGACAGTGATACCAGGGCTCCAACCAATTTTCAGGGTATCTTTTCAGAGTCTGATTAGGCACACAGCTCTAATGATGGCTGAGAGACTGGCTGTCATGCAAAGTGGTAAAAAACAGCCTAGTGTTTCCATAAGTTTTCACTATGTATTTTTCCACCCTCCAAAATAAGCGTGTTTGCTAAACACAAACCGTGTAACCTTGTTGTCGTGGATAATGCATTAATTATACAGTTCTACAATTAGCAGCTTCAACTTAAAAATAAAAAAAAAGTTCACAGGTTTGCAGGCTGTCACAAGAAAAATCCACAAAGTGTTTCTTTCTGTTTACTTAATTTGCTTGTGAAGTTGCTGTGGAAAGAGAAAAATAATGATGCACAGAAAAAAAAAACCTCCAGAGAATCCAGCCATTGATTAAAAAAATGTTAATTAAGAATGCCTTCAGAATGATATCTAATTTTGCATACAGGGAAAAAAGCATCTAAGAGAGAATTAAAGGCAAGTCCCATGATATAGATGCTTTGGTTTGGATTAAACTGCTAAAAGCCTCAGACTTTAAACACCATAGAAAAAAAATACCCTACATATACCAGAGGGAGTATTAGCATTGTAAGGAAAAAACACTATACAATGTGATAGTTTATAATTGCAAAGACAGTGGAAATAAAAAGTTTAATAAATCACTTTTCCTCCAATGTTTTTGCCTTTAAGAGTTCTCTCCTTTTCAGCTAAGCCCTTATTTAAACTTCAACTGCAGTATAACAAATCTTTATTCTGCAAGCTTCACTGTCTGGCAAGTTGTTGAAGAATGAAATCTTGATCTATAAATTAACTCAAAATCTACATATCTAAAAGTACAGCACATGCCCTCAGGCATTTAAATCCCATAGGCAGTAGGTCAGACCTAATTGTTGCCACCATGCTCTTTACGCTGAGCACACTCGGGACAATATGAATCCCCTTCCCCATAAAGGGAATAGATCAATAAAGACTATCAAGATCCATGAGCTGACTGATTACCCAGAGCGTAAGGGAAGGATGAACATGCTGACACATATAGAAAGTAGATTCACATTTGTGAGTGCATGCAAAAGATCCATATGGGCAGATAAGTACAAGCTGAGAGTGTTTGAACAGAATTCCACTGCTCTCCCAAATCTTACACGAACACAGGACTGTAACAAGAAGATTAATAGCCTCCTGCACACATTGGTTACCACACACCACACCATGCTGACAATCCATACACATTGCACAAGCGAAAAAGGAAACGGCTGATGTAGAACACATTCCAAGGGTTTCATATTTGTGGAATTTCTCTTCTGCATTAGGCAATTCCTTTATTTCAGTAATTCACAAAGAGGTTACACATGCATCCTGAAAGGGCAGACTCAGCCAAAACAAAATGCTCAAGTGAGCATCTTTATTTAGCATCATAGATATAAAAACATCTCCAACCATGCCAGCATATGCTCACCATCAAGGAGAAATGTGCCCCAGATTTTTTTCTTCCTAAAAAGTGGACAACATAGCCACAGAGAGGGCTGGCCAATGAAACTATGCATATATTTCCTCAGCATTGGTTTCTGTGGAAATCCTATCAGCAGCTCTGTCTGGTTTCTCACAGTGATTCATCACCATGCTGGCCCAGGAGGCCAGAATGATGTAAACTAATCTGGAACTTTCAAGGAAGCATAAGGAGCATTGGCACAAAGCTCTCATCAAATTTCATTTATTGGCTAACTCATTTAGACCCCTCCGAAATCCCCAATATAAACTTTACATTTTAAGAACAGGTAAACGTTGCCTGCTGACCATTAACTACTGCCAAAATAACAATTGCTGCCTCTGCTAATTCTCCTTTTGAGGGTATCAGTGGCCTCTAGGGAAGCAACCAAACAGAGATGCTAATATTGTTTATAAAGCCTGGGAGCAGCCAAGCCAAGCCCTTTGAATCCAAATAACCCTAAACTTTGAGCTCAGAAAAAGAATAAAAGTCAAATTTTATTTCCAGTTCTAGATCCTTCTTTTCGTGAGCTGAGCACAAACCAGATGCAATTGTCTTTCCTTTTACCAACAGCAGATCCTGCTGTAGCAGCAGGGCCCTGCTGAGAGAAAAGTGAGGGTCCAGAATTTGTGGAAGTTTCTGCCTTTGAGGATTTGATTTCTCATACTCATACAGTAACTCAGCAGATCTACAGATAGGTATAAAAATGTCTTATTATGGCATTTAAGGAAGTGAGAAGAAAACTGTTAAGATAAAGGGTGCCTTTATCTGAGGTGCATAGAATTAAAGTCTTTGCGCTTCACGGGAATGGAGCTGAAATACTCTTGTAAGGGGGAAGAAAGTGGAAATTTCCAAACTCCATGTGCAAAAATGTCAAAATAGAAACATTTTGGGGTTAACTCTCATTGCAGACACATTCTTTTTCAGTATTTTGGATATATAAAGAACATTTCAGTGAGAGCTCAGCCAGTATAAAATCCTTCAGTACTGCCACAATGCTAATGATTTTCCAAGCACCCAAACTAAAAATACTTGATTCTTTTTTTCTTTTTTCAAATTACCATTGCCCATTCTTTCTCACTGAGAACTATGAAGCAGAGGCCTAAGTCTCCAGATTCTGCTGCTAATTAGTTGTGGGCATAACAAAAAAATTCATTTTAAACATATGACAACACTAGGAAGAGGAATCACATTCATAAAAGCTCCAAATATGTTCAAAAAAAATCAGACTTTAAAAATATCAGTAAGGAAGTTAAGAAGTTTAGAGTATGAAAACCAGACTTTTTTCCTCAGTTAAGATCTTCAGATCTTCAAAGAATATTTTATAATGCTACTTGTGCTATAAATTCTTTTAATGGCCCTCATCACATGTGTTACCTCATCTATATTGTTATACCAGCAGAGACACAACCATAGCTTACAATAATCCCTGCACGCCTTAGGACTGGATATTTTCAAGTATGCAATTCTTCATGGTTTAAATATATACATAGAAAACAAACTTAAAACTCCTTCTTAATTCTGTATTAGTTCTTTCTCTTTAATTCATTCAGACATCTAAGAATAGCATATGGGATAAAGAGATTCAAATGTATGCAAATGTATATATACATATTTACACAAATACAGCTGAGGTTGAATAAATGTGATCCAGCAGAATGGATAGGAAACAAAATATAGTTGCCAGCTTCCCCTACAGTAATAGTACCCAATGGCAGGGGAAAAACATGAACTAGTGCCATCATCTCCAAATGGTGAGCATTGTTTCTGGTCATATGACCCTGAAAACTCTTTTTTCCGTGCCAGGACACTCACTGCACTGATATCAGTGTCAAGTTTTACGTTATTTAAGGAATTGCTTGTCTTTTAGAAGAAAAATGAAATATTAATTTTTTAAGTGGTGTGTTTTTACAGTGTTGCTCATTAAGTTCATTCTTTTGGTTGCTTTCCCATAGCCAGGGGGACAAAGGACTACACCAGCTACGAGCACAACAGGAATTACCAAGGCTTGATCATGGCTTACATGATGTCCTGCTAGCATAGGAAAGATCCAGTTCAGAAATTGTGTAATACTTAGAAAGAACCACTGCTCTCACTCTGTGAAAATCCCACACACATCTGCCACAGGCTTACTTGCTGGTACCCCTCACAACACCAGCAGCTTTGTTTTGTTTTCTTCTGCATCTCATTCCTTTACTGCTGCTTTTCAGATGGGCCATCTAGGGGATCCCTTCTTTACCACTCTTATTATGCTTCTAAAGCCATTCTGAAATCAGTCATTCTGGAGTCAAAATGATTCAGATGCAGTTTGGGGTTTTTTCATTTCTAAATTGTTTACCTAAACAGCAAACAAAAGCCATTGCCTCTAAGATCCATTGCTCTGTGGAGTATGTCACGCAGTACAGCTCATCTCAGATACACATGAGAGATCTTCTCACAGGATTGGTCCATGACTGCTGAGACTCATGTGCCAATAAGCAAAATAAAGGAAATAACAAACCACTAGCTGCTTAGTAATTTTTAAATGAAAACCCATGATTGAAAGAAGGATAAATATTTGCATCCCCTGTTCTCATCATTCCCCTGCTTACCTTCTCCCAAACCTCAGCAAATTTTTCACAAGCAGAAATAGCAGTGATGCTAATTCTGTGAGCATGAACACACTGAGTCAGCAAAACATAGTACAAAACCTCTTTCTTCTCCATGTTGTTTAGAATCAAACAAAGAAGGAGGCACGTGTCCTTTCCAAAGGACACCTTCTGTTAGCAGTAAACAATGCTCTTAATATTAAACAAAGCCACTGAAGAGCAAAAAGAAGTAACTGTTTATGTACCTCTCAGCAAAGAGGTAGAAGCACGAGGCAAAAAGATGCCATCCCCCCTTTCCCAGAAACAGATCCTGCCCTTTCTGCACTTTGCTAGCCAAGCCCACAGGTCTCTGCTGCTGGCTCTCCTGTCACACACAGGAACGACGTATGGCAGATGAGAGGAGGTCACTGCATGTGACTTTCCAGGACACTCTGCCCCTAAGGAGTCTGTCCACAGTGCCAGGACTGACTAACGGGACTCGGCTTTGCCTGAGGCACTTGAACAACACGACCCTTTGGCCATCTCAGCCAGCTGGTCAAAACCCCTCAAAGCGGGAGCAATGAGGCAATGGTGCCTCTCAGAGGGGCAGCAGCAGCATCCCCTCCGTTTCGATGCTGGGATAACTGTGGCTTTACAAGGTGTCATCTTGGGTTACAAAAGGGCTTCAGACTGCCTGGGCACATGTTGAACTCTTGAACCCATCCTTGCTATTAGAAAGCACAGGGTCATCAGTTAACACACACAAAAAGTATGGGAAATTTGAGAAAAAGGACACTACAAGACTGTGTGCTGAAACTGGAAAAGTTGTAAATTCTTTCCTTAAACTGCTTTTTCCAAAGAAGCCAACAGCCTTGCTCTGCCATCAGCACACCTCCTAACAGGTGTGCTCAGTGGCAAAGAGAAGCTGCTTTTAATCACAGGACTCCAGAGTTTTGCTGCCCCATGAGAAACAACACTAACTGGTTTTCAAACCTATGAAAGAAAATTGAGGCAGGAGTCACCTTCCCCCACAAGTCCCACCACAAATTCCTGCAAGTGGGAAATGAAATAAAGCATTAAGGAAATTAAATTATTTTGAAAAGTTGAAATTAAAAAAATTGAAGTGACCATGAAATGGTGGAGTTCAAGATCCCTGGGGAAGTGAGGAGGGCACACAGCAAGCTCCCTGTCCTTGACTTCAGGAGAGGAAACTCCGCACTCTTCAGGAATCTGCCTAGTAAGAGTACCCCAGAAAAAAGCCCTGTAGGGAAGAGAGGCCCAAGAAAGCTGGTTAATATTCAAGAATCACCTCTTCCAAACTCAGGAGGGAGGCATCCCAAGAAAGAGGAAGTCAGGTAAAAATGCCAGGTCTGTGTGGACAAACAAGGAGCTCCTGGACAAACTCAAACACAAAAAGGAAGTATACAGAGGGAGGAAACAAGGACAGGTGGCCTGGAAGGAATACAAAGAAATTGTCCAAGCAGCCAGAGACTTTTAAAAAAAAAAAAACCACTCAATAAGTACTTCTTGTGAGCTCCAAAGCACCAGAGAGCCATCATCAAGATTACACCAGAAATGCAGTTTAGAATCACATGGAAGATTAATATTTATTGTAAATCCTGTTTTGACAAAAACATCTTTCCATGTTCTCTCATCCTTTTTACAGTCCCCTCGCACACATCCTGACAACCTTTGGGGCACACTAGAGCACAAGCATTCACCAGTGTTACAACACCACTTTACAATTCCCTATTTAGACTGTAAATACAATTTTCTTGATGCTGCATGAGCTGCATTTTAAGGCTACAGACTTCTGGGTATTGGCACATACTTAATCACATGTTAAATCAGACAGTTGCATGCTCCCATCTGTGCCACAGAAGATTCTAATCTTTCTTGGGTAGGTAACAGTTTTATCTGACAAATATTTTCAGAACACAGCAGCTGAGCTACCATTTATTACCATTTCCCAAGAGGGATTTGACCTTAGGACCTCATGACATTCTGCAGCAGGTACTACTTCCACACTTGCTGCTTCAGTCGTGAACAGTGTTACAGAACTGACTTTTCACAGAGAAATTTACCTTGCTATGTTTCCAAAATCATAGGAATGCTATTGGAAGACATATCTGTCAATTTTAAATCAGTGTATTTAAGAGGTCAGTGAATATTATAGCACTATATGTTTTCATTTATTTCAAAGCACAAGCATATGCAATAATTTTCAAGGAATAGAAAAGCATCCAAGGGATCAAAAAGCAGATATTAAAGTCAAGTATACTACTGCTGGGGTGAGAGGAGCAGGAATTGGGACACATCAGCCTTGCTTTTTAGTGGGGTTTTTATCACTGCAGTATCAATGACCTTGATGACAGAGAAGAGCAGTACTGAGGCACTACTGTATGCACAACAATCCCAGGTTAGACTTTCTGTGGGACACAAGTTACTTATATGGAAAATCCAACATTTAATCTCTCTCCCTCAGCTTCCTCAGATGTGAAGCTGGCATAATAGGTATTTAATTTCTTACCTATCTCCAGAATGTGTTCAGTAATGCCAAAAAAGGAAAATTTAATGAGTTTTAGCAAAGAAAAACTATTTAATTCCTCTCTCCCTGACAGATAGCTCTACCCAGTTCTGACCCTCACACTTCTGTCTCCTTACTCATTCACTGAAATCCTGCCAGATTATATTTTAGAACAGTTTATATTTCAACTGGACAGTATAAACATTTAATTATTGTCACCCAGCGACAACAATCTCTTGTACTGGAGTTCTAGTGTCTGTATGGCATTTTCTGAAATAATATATAACTGCTTTCCACATGTAAACTGTCTACCTCCTGCTCTTTTTAGGCCAGAACTTGTAGTTCCTGGGCAAAACTCCCACTGGAAGATTTTGCATTTCCTATGTACGTCAGTTGGTTGATACCAGCTCCCATGTTGGGAATTAATAGTGCACTGTGTCTGCTGGGCCTAAACTCTTCACTGAGTAATCTAAGGCTCTACTGGGTATGTCAGCAGGTTCAGTTCTGCAATTTCCTGTATTTCCTAAGTGCATCTGGGCCACAATTATATCATGAACTATCTCTTTTCTGGTTAGAGTTTGGTTTGGGTGTTTTTTTTACAGCCTTAGTACAAGTTGGTGCAGATAATCAAGTCAGTGAAAATATCAATAAAAATATAACTCAAACATTAGTCTTCCCTTTCTTTTCCTTTTTGTAAAGAAAAAAAAAGCTTCAGCCAGAGATGGGCAGTTAGATCATTAACTAATATCAGCTAGCCCAACAACTTCTTGTTCATGTACTACTTGTTCCTTGTTTTTAAGGGTGAGACAACAGGGTATTATTTTTACATTTCATATAAACATTCCCTGAACAAGAGTGGAAGCTTGGAGTCACTTTTCATTCCTGATAAATTCAAAAGGCAGCACAGCATCTGACTGACTAGCTCAAGCCTGTTTTCCAGAGATACAATTAAATGGTGTTGAAAAATCACATCAGTAGGCATTACTAGGTACTTTGGACTTTGGAGTTCTTGAGTTTGATCCAAAGACTGTCCTTGACTTCCATAACATTTACGCTGGATTCCTCATGAAGACTAGGAACAAGGATTCAGGAACCCAAATTTAAACATCCCTGCTCTTTAAAGTCTTGGGCTATATCTTTCCCTTAATCCATTTCTCTTTGCTTACAGAGCTGGTGTGAAAACCTTATGGCATGTCTCCACTATACAATGCAGAAATCCCTGCACCAGCTGGTGTGAGTACCCAGCATAGCACCATGCTGAGCCATTAGCCTGGGTCCTGGGAGTAGTATAGATACATTAGCATGGCATTACGCCCAGGCTAATGAGCTCAGGCTAGCTCTGCATTATACTGCTTTGATCCAGAACTGGCTCCTCTGCAGCTCACACAGCCCCTCACTGCACAGAGCACGCTTGTCTCTGCACCGCTGAATGTTATCTGTTCCACACATCACAGGCCTGCTCCTGCAGACCCACTGCTGTTTGAGTGCCATGCCTGTCTGAATTCTAAACACTCCAGTATGCAAAAATGTCTGCTCCTAAACTGAAACTTATTTATCTATCCACACATTGCAATCTACAAATAAACACAGCACCTGCATCTCGCCACATTTCCTATTCAATACTGACTACATCACGTGCTTATATTGTGACTGAAACATGGAGTTTTAAATGAATCCCAGTAATCATCTGTTAGCTCTTTTGCCTTTAGTTTTGTGTGGAGAGGCAAGAATTCTGCATTTTAGTTTCATCACCCAGGTCTAAACATTGCTTCTTAAGCCAAAACTTACATATTCTCTCTCTCTTGGCAGAAGCTCATCTCTTGAATAGAAGGGAGTAGATCACTGAAATAGAAAAAACGTCATTGGCAAGACAGGTTGACTGACAGCCACTGCAATTAACTAAAAGATTTCAACTGCAATGTATTTCTGTGTCATGGGCAACAGTAATGATTAGAGGGATGTGCACATATATGTATGTAACTGTATTTGTTACTTAGCAGTTATACCATGTCATCACTCTTAAGAGATTTCTTTCTTCCTGCTTACCTATTCCAAACGACCAAACATATGTCTTTGATCTGCCTGAAAGGATAAGTATCTTACCAAGGGTATGAGCACATGAATAGCTAAGTAAAGCTCCTGACACAGCAGAATGCATTTGCACACACCTAAGACAAAGGCTAAATGTTGAAATGGAACAATCAGAATAAAAAACACTGAAAGGAGCAAACTTGTAATTACCAACAGGAGCAACATCCTTTCCTCATCAATCCTCAGGCATGCTTATATTAAGCCATAAAGGGTTAGACAATTCTGGAGGGATAGTCTTTCAGGGTTTTTTTGTTTAATGTGTTAGAGCTAAATCATGCTTTCCTTTCCCAGGGGTGCACAAGACAAAGAAGAGGCCAGATGGAGCCCTCTTCCCCTCCCCACCACACCTGGGCAGGGGCCAGCCTCAGCGCAGTGCCCAGGGGAGTGTGTGGAGCTCTGGCAGCCCCAGCAGCTCCCAGCCGGGCCAGGGGCTCAGCTCTCCGTCACCCGCAGGCGGGGATGGCAGTGGGGGCAAATGTTCCCTGCGTCAGAGCACCTGCACCCTCACTGCAGCGCTTAGCACATCCAAGGGCCTCAGTCCATCCCCTCGGAAGCGCTGACATCCTTGCATGCTGCAGGCAGCCGCTATCCGGCTAAATCTCCAGAGCTAGTCCTGCCTCCAGGCACAAACACCGAGCCACAGCAGAGCCAGACGGGCTGTGCCACGGGAGGACAATAACCTGAGCTCCCGGAGCAGCAGTGGCTGCTGCCTGCCGTGCTACCCAGGGATGGGCTGCAGGTTCCCAGCAGGACACTTCAGAGGTGCAGCCAGCAGCTGGAAGCACTTCAGAGGCATACCCTGTGAGACAGGGACGGCACTTGCAAGGGAAACACACGAGAGGAGCTTCCAGGGCTGCAGAACAGCTCCCTGGAGACCTAATAAACAAACCAATTTAGGTTTATTCTGCTCCACGGCGCAGCTGCAGAAGCGGCAGCACACTGCAGGGCTGACAGGAGCAAAAGGGACTCGGCGCCGGGGGTGCAGCATCCCCCTCCCACCACAGCTTGGCTGCAGTGACAAAGGTGCTCTGCAAAGTTCCCTGGCTCCCAGAGCCAGCCCTGCACTCATAATCATGATGGAGCACACGTGAGGGATCATACATGGAAGCGAACAACACAGGTAACAGGGTCAAACCACATTAACGAGGAGACCACCCTGAAGCACAGCAACAAGGGCTGCCCTTGGCAGGGCTGCGCAGAACATGGCACTGCCTAGAGCGGGCAGGAGCAGCAGCCACTACACCACACCACACCACATGGCACTTCAAGGCAACACACCTGCTCCCCAGGCAGAGCCAGCCAGACCCAGCGCCTGCTGCAGCGAGCCCTGGCGACTCCTGAGGCCCTTCAGGACCACCAGAAGCATTGTGGTCAAAGTACAAATGTGATCACCTCTCAGGAGGAGAAAGATTTCTTATACCAATCAGCTACAACCTGACTTAAGACAAAACCAAAAAATATGGAGAAAAATAAAGGCAAAGGTAGAAAGGGCTGCAGTATTTTATGTCATTGATTGTATTTTCTCATTTTGTTTCGTTTTCATGGCACATAATGGAGATACTACTTTAAGCCAAAAGATAATCTCCTAGTCAGTGCTGACTGTAAGACAATAAAGACACCCTGTAACTCTGCCCTCGCTTTAGCCTTAATTTCACTAACCACATTATTCTCAGCATAGTAAAGTGACTGAGGCCAAGTTACTCAGTGCAACTAGTCTCTCTGTTGCAGAAAAGGCTACAGCTACTCTCCAGATTCTATCTTTCTCGTGGGAGCACTTCAGGAACACTATATTTTACATCTAAAGCAGAGCAGGGCTAACATACACTTTTCCTTGGGAGAAAAAATCCTGTAACAGTCACTGCAGTGTGCACCAGCAAGAACCAGCACCTCACATCACAGCTATAAAATGCCCACCTGTTCCTCCTGAGCTGCAGCACTGGCAGAGTCTGGAGGGTGGCCACCCCAGGGCTTTCATAAAGACCCTATTTGACTGTTCATTTCTCTAGAGAGGATGAGGATGTTCCATAGGCACTTTGAAGGACAACTAAACCTAGAGTACAAAACACATCACAGGAGAACCTGGGAGGGAGCAATAGGTCTCCAGCTTGACACAAGTTGGAAAGAGTTCCCATCTGTATGGCAAATTGCTCAGTCCTCTTCAGTTGTATTCAAGTATTTTCTTCACACTGCCACAGCATGAATTTCACCAATATGAAGCTCATTACAGGTTTTGCATGGGTATACTTAATGCCTTCTTTCCTTTCTGTCTCCTAATACCTTCCCACCTTTAACAAAAGTTTAGCATCTTTATAGCCTTTATATTCCATGCAGACACTAAGGACACTAAGGACAGGAGCCCAGCACACTGCACTGCACCTCTCAGGTGTGTCCCCCACACAACAACCACACTGCCTACATTCCTACACAACTCCAAGGCTGCAGCCCTGCTGAAGGTGAGCAAATCCCACTGCTGTCAGCCACAGCTTCTGACGCTCTGCACCTTTACCTTTATCTGGGCCTACGCTCACTGAAGGGAGTCTGACAGTCAACCAACCCATCAGCATTTCTGAAGGCTTCCCCCAGCCAGTGGCTAAGCCAGTCCCCATGAAAGGAGCTGCTGATGTGCAATTTGCAGAGGAGGAAGCAATTTCAGAAACACAGTGTGTTGTGGGACAGACCTCTGCCCACTCTACCAAATCATGTGCCACCTTCATATGCACAATACAAGAGCACATTTGATTTGACTGTTAGGAGGTTTTTGGGGAAGGAGACTAACATAAAAAGGATAAAATTCTGCCCACCCAGCATTCACTGAGAAGGGCTTTGTCCATTGCTGTGATTATTTGTCAAAATTCAAAATAAATCCATTTTCTTGGTGGTAACAGCATCATCATCATTTCCTGTCCCCTTTCCCAAAAACCCTTAATAGCAAAGGTATTTCAGAGGCAAACATTTCTTTTTTAAAAGGCAGAGCTCATCTTATTTTAGAATCCAGCATCTACGCCAAGACTTCACACTGTGCTGAATGCATTACAACATCTACCAAAAGTGCAAAATACATTTTAAAAATGGTCAGGCAATACACTGAATAGTTGTGGTTTCTGAACACTTGCCAGTTTTAGTTAGAAGAGGTTTTTTTACCCTGTGTAACTTATGGGCACATTGAGAAAGATATGTGTAAAGCGTTCTTGCAATCTACTATATCACAGCAAGGAGATTTGCAAATGCTTTTGTTCACTGAAGCACAACACATCCAGAACTACCCCTGTATTTCCCTTCCCATCATGTGGTGTTACTCCTTTTCAACATGAAATACCATATAAAGAAATTACCTTTGGCAGTTACAAACACCAAAGTCTAGAATACAAGTATCTGGTTATCTGTGGGAATAGAATGCTGTGACAACCAGGGTAAAAGTTACTAATTTTTTATTGATTTTAAAACCAAGTTAGCCCCTCAAAAAGAAAAATAGTAAGACTCACAATGTGCAAAATCTTAGCCTATGATGAGTCAGATTAATGAATGACTTGCTTGCTAGAACTGCTTGTGAGTACAGTACTGCAAGAACCAACCAGACAGAGGATGCAGGATTTAGGACTCATATCCAGATCATATGAAAACATGATCTGAACCTTTGCCAAATATCACCATAATCCTGATTTGAGTTCGCAGATAGGTTGGGATGATTCTTTTCCCATTACACTTTAGTTATGGGCATTTCTGGTGAAAAAAGAGCAGACAGAAAAGCCAACAAACCAGCAGGCAGCCTTTGTGAAAGAGACTGAAACAGGATCAGGGCTCTCCCTAAGGACAGGAAAATAGCTGCAGATGAGTCGGGTAAGAGACAAATGTAGAGAAAAGCAGAAGGCAGCTTAAAAGATTTTTAAAAGCCCAGCAACAAGAACTACTGGAACCCTGATTTCATTATGCAGGTCAGAAATGACAGATCAGAGGGTGTGAAACCAGAGCTAGTTGGGCATTTTCTAAGCTGTTTTTCAAAAGAAAATGCCAATTAGTTGAAACCAAAGCTTTTGGCAGGAATATACACACTAAGTTTGTCTGGAACATTTTCTTGGGTACAAGATGGCATTTCTGATCAGAGAAATCTCTGTTTTCCCAAGAGCAGCCAACAACGCTGTCACTAGGCCAGTGCCCTGGAATAGCACTCCAATCCCTACACCAAAGGTGAGGGAATCCCAGGCTAACAGTGACCCTGGACAGTGAGCCTACCTGACCTCACAGAAGCAGTCTGTGGATGCACCAGCCCAGAGAACTTCGTTCTGCACCCAAATTAATAAACCCCCCTGCTCTTCTGATGTACCTGGATCATTTTCACAAAACAGACTCACACCAACCCTGTCTAGTGTCTCTGCACCTTCTAGGAGGAACTACCTTGAGTGTGTCTGTACCCAAATCACACCCAAGCCATGCCATTGTCATGGGTGATCTATAGGTCCCAGAAAAATCCACACATCTTAATATCGCTAATGGTTTTGCTTAAATTTTGTCACTTCATTTTGATATGTAACTAAAATGCAAATTATATTCTTACATTCCCTTATCCACAAAAAATTCATTCAAATCCATATAAACAAAAATTATAAAGCTGAAGAAAACATTTTCTCACAACTGAAAAAGAAAACCAAGATGAGGTTTTACTTCATTTCCTTATTCAACATTTTGTTCAAACCCATATATTCATGTGAACACTTCACAGGCACTGGTTATACCAGCACTCTGCTCAGCAATGGAAAGATGTCCCATCTGAGCTCTACAAGTTAAAATGTAGTCCGTGGCCATGCCACAGATATGTTTTTAACTTCTCTGCATATTTTTATTTTCTCTGTGGTTTTCAATTTCTATTTTATCTCTCCTTCCAGTTGTCCAGAGTTCTATGAACAAATCTTACGAAGTTCCTGTGAACAGGAGACAGACACTGTTCCTAGGAAAGAGGAGACTGCATGTTAGTTCAGTTCCAAAAATGGCTCCAGGTGCATAAAAACACCTCAGGAAACATTTAGTGTATGTATAGAGAACAAACACCTGCAGATTTCTACCTTAGTTACTCAAAAGTGCCTGGCTCCCATGATTCCCCAACAGGTAAAATTCCTGAGGATTCATGTGCCCTGAGCTGATTTCAGGTTTTGGAACAATGACTGCATCAGCCACTTTCTTATGTATAGAAACAAATACAGCTACTAATTTTGAGAACAGTATTACTCACTCCTGAAACTGAGCATGCTGGTTATTTACAGCACAATTTACAGCTTGACCATTAGTCAGCTGTTAAATTTTGCCTCGTGATAAAACGTTTAGATCTGCTTCCTGAACAAATATGATCAAGTGCAAAAAGTGAAAGCAGATGGGAAGTTTTATTGCAAAATTACTGCAGAAACAAAAAAAGGAAAAAAATCAATGGTGAAATATTGATGAAAATAAAATTCAGATGGAATGAGATAATGTGCAAATCACTTGGTGAAAAATACATCTCCAAATATGATTTAAGAGACATTTCAGTTCCATGGTTACACATTTAATTTTCCAAACCATGAAATGTTCCATTATTGTAATAGCTTTGATTGGCTGTGATTCTGCCAGCAAAACTACTACAGTATTGTTATAATGATAAATTTTGCTGCAAGAAAAGGCTATTATATAAGAATGACTCTTTCAGATATTTATAGAAAGTGTTTTTATTTATTTATTTTAAGAGGCTATAATGAGAGAAGCTGGATTGAAAACAAAGAAAGAAAGAAAATCAGGGCCAATCAATATAATGTTCTCAATTAGTCTAAGTTTTTAATATTTTAAATTGTTTCAAGGCTTCAGAAAAACACAGAAGGAATCTACAGCTTTTACTGGTATTTTTAGGATGTGTGTTTTCACCTCTTTGTTATGACTATTCACTGATTCCTTCATTCCTTCCTTTCTGCCTCCTGTCCCCACTTTTCAGTCGTGGGATAGTTTGGAATTGAAAATATATTTTCCTGTTATCTTTCTCCCTATTTTTTTTCATGACTATTCAGATACGATAACAATTGTCCAGAAACAAACTATGAATATATTAATATTTAGCTAGCTAGCTACCCATCCATGTATACAGATAAACATTACATAAATGTGCAAATCTGAGGCAAAATTAATGACAAAGGTCATGAAATACCACACAATCCCACCATAATAAGCCTCAGAAAGAGTATCCAAGTATTGTAGTAATACATTGGAAGTATAATAAAAATTTAATGTAGAGACTCATTTTCATTTAAATTTCACAAGTGTTGTGGGAAATACCTTTCATCACCACTCCTGAAACCTGAGAGCAAAACCACCACTTAGTGCTAGGAAGTTCAAGTGTAAATTTGTAAAATAAATCTTCTTTTGTCCTTTGGGGGTAAACTAGATTAGCAGACAAAAGCAGAAGTAAAAATACAGCTACAAGCACATTCAGCAACAAATAAAGGCAACAAACAGGAAGGTGCATGTTGCAAGCAACAGTCTGGTAAAATTATGTATTCTTTTCTTTTCAGATATAATAAAAAAGTTCAGAATTAAAATCCATTAGTGAGTAAGTTAATGGATTTGTGACAATCCCAGAGAACAGGCTTCATTGTGTTAAGCTCTCCATCAATCTGCTTCTGCTGGTATTTTCTATTCTCCAGGAATGTCCCTACCTTCAATATCCAAAGGGAGACTCTAGCTGGCCCAGTGAAGCCCCAGTGTAGTGCCAGAAGTCAGGCATTAACCCAGCAACTATTAGTGCTCTTCCTTAAGAGGCCAGGAAAAGAGAAAGCAAACACATCCTCACAGCTTTTACTGTTTTCTCCAGATTGCAGGACATGTCTTCAGACACAGCTGAGCATACAAAGCACAGTGTAATTGGTGAAAGTCATTGCTCTCCAGACCTATGTCTAAATAAGTTTCCTTCTGCAACTTTCCTATTGTGGGGTGACATATTAAGGTGGCCACTGGTAAAAGATACTGCCAGAGCAGCAGTCCAAGAGGTCCTCACCTCACAGGACCCTGTGCCTCTGTGATAAACCACCAGATGCCTTCAGTGTACAAACACCCAGAATAGGCCTGGAGGTCAGAGAGTCCTGGGGAAGTCCTGCTGCTGCTGCTTTTTCCAAGCTGCTGAGCCATCAAATTGCCACCAAATGGTCAGAGGCACAAGCCTTTGTTTCACAGCTCTGCCACTTTTCACAGGGCGCTCACTCCCAGACTATGGCATGCTCACATTTGTGTCACTGTGGGGATGCCCACACCTCCAGTACCAAACTTGCTGGACTGAGTCCATCTGTTGTTGCCTCCGTCATTTTGTGGCTGTTGGGAGCCTGGACAGACAGCTTGCAGTGCCTCTCAAAACACTGTGTAGGCAACACCATGGTCTGCAGGGCCAGGACCAGATTTCTAACACCATCACCATATGTCTCCAGTCAGAGCACATAGCATCGATGTCAAGTCCAAGGAAGAGCTCTCTCGTTAGACATTTCTAGGCTCCTCTTAGGCCATTCGGACATGCTCTTATGGTTCCCACCAAGTATCCTGCAGAGCCAGGCTCTTGGCAACAAAGCCCTTGCATTCACAAGTGAATGAGTGTGGAAATTAATGGCTCTGCACAGACACACTGAACTACCTCAATAACAATATACTACAAGTTTTTCATCTCACAGAGGGCTTGAATAAATGAATATGCATCCCACCTCTGTATTACAGTCACAATCTACTTGGTTGAAGTACTTACCTAAACTCCTCACTGAACATCTACTACAACTGCACACAGAGCTGACTCAACATCCCTCTCAATGCCACACTCAGCAAGGCAATGCTGCGGGACTGTGGAGGATGACGGTGTTCTGCACTGGAGGCTTTGAGAGTATGATTCAGAATGAGTGATTCCAAAAGAGCCTCTAGATTCATTCCCATCTTCCCATCTGCCCTACTCCCACACCACACTCAATGTGTTTCTTCCCACTCACTAATAACAGCTCTTGCCTCCTACATGCTATCAACACCTGACTGTCTTTTCTCACGGCAAGAGAGTAAGCGCTTAATAATGCATTCAAAGCACAATTTTGTCTGACACATTTGTTTTAGCTAATTCTCTTAAGGGTTTTTTTTTCCCTGCTAGAGCTGTTTCGTTTGTAGGAGCAAATAAGCCTGAACGTCTCCTGCCACATCTGCTATCATCCCCTTATTCAATAGGCTGCCAAAGGTTACACTTCACACAACGGGATTGCCTTTTCCCACACACACTGAACCTGATGAGAAAATCATGACCAGATAGGTACCTCTCCATTCATCCCTTCTGTACCTATCTGATATGCTGTGGCAAGCAAACAGCTGGGAATTGATTCCTGTGTGGGCAGTTCTACCTTTTCCAGCCTTGCAAACAAAATCCGCCAATTTCAGGCAATACTCCACCTTGAAATACTTCCATGTCTTTTTCTTATGCTTAAGTCGTTATAGTTCTTATAGCCACCTTATAATTCAACAGACTGCGTTCAAGTGAAAAAATAAGATTGAGAGAACACAGTTAACACTCTCCCTGACCATGCTTAACAGGACACAGCCCTGCTCTCAGATGCAGAGCATGTTTTCTTTCTCAAGTAAGATCATCATGGTGATTGGGACTCCTGGCAGGCCACAAGGGAATCTATCTAGCCAGAAGGCTTTAATGCTGGTTTAGGACCATAATGAATCAAAATGTTCTGCCAGCATTGAGTTTTTTACAAAAGAAAATAAATAAATCTAGCCAGCAACATTTCTACACTGGCTCCTCTATTTTTAAAGTGTTCACTTTTCCCACCTAATGATTAAACTCAGCAAGGAAAAATGAGAGAAGATAGAGAATCTAGGTTCAAAAAATTTCAACATATGGAATAAAAAGTTTCCAAAAGTTCAGGCTGACTAACACCGTCATGCTAGAAAAATTGAGAGAGAAATACAGGCCAGCATGAACTCTAACCTTAATATTACTGCAACTTTATCCACATATTTTACCATGGTTTCCTAAAAAATGAGGCTCACACAGTCACATAAAGCCAGCTTGTCTGTGTCTGATTATAAATTCCCTCTCCTCCAGTAACTTCTGAAGCCATTGGCCAATTTTAACCAACTCTGCCAGAAAAGCAGAGGTCTGAGAAATAAACACCTCCTATTTCTAACATGGAGACAAGAGACACCCTCTGAAGAGCGAGGCCTTAGTTTTGCACTTCCACATGTTCTGGAAGTTTGGGAGCAGTTTTGTGTTATCTGTTTCCCAGAACTCTGATGGGTGGACACAATGTTGGCACAGACAGTAGCTGCAACAGGCACTCACATGACATCACACACAGGACCTTGGCTATCTCCCCTCACTTACAGGGAGACCAAAGTGAGGGATAGGAGCAAGAAAGACATCCAGTCTGGTAAGGCCAGCAAAAAACTGCCAATGACTTCATCAAGTTGGGCACAATGGGCCCTCAGTAATACAGTGAAGAACTCTGTCCACTTTCCAAGGCACGTCAGAGCTGCAGGGAGATACTCTTGCATCAAGCTTCTCAAAAGCTGCCTGCATTTGGTTCCATGCTGTTCTGCAGCACAAAGTCAGCAAGTGCACTTTCTGAGCATGACATCTGTGCTTGCAGGAGAGGGAAGACAGCACTGCAATATACACAGGTGTTCTTGTTGTAAAGCATGTGCCCAGAAAGCTGAGTGTACATAAAGAGAAGTGGCCTTTGTGCACTCTTTTGGGAGCCGGGAGCCACATTAACAGCTGCACAATGGGAGGAGAGTAAGCAAGATCAGATAGGTCAATTAGATGCAGAAGTAAATGGGAAACCTCAGCTACAAATTTTCTGGAGAGCCTAGGTTCTGCAGGAGCACAGGAATTCACCAGTCTCACTATTTATTTGGAATTATGAAGGTTTTCCACAACCAGGATTTTCCAGCTCTCCTATAACCAGTGTACTGCGCACTCTTATGAGCCAGTTGTTTCCTGCTTGGTTAAATAAGCTCACTACTTACTCTAAATTCCACATGTTTGCAAGCACAATCAGCTGATCTTATCCCTGCAGAGTTTTATCAGGTGTAAGAATTAACAGGCTCTACGCTCCCACAGCCAAGGGAGAAGGAATCCCAAGGTGAGCACCTTCCATCCCCACCTTCCCACCACATTCCACACACTCACACACCTGTGCCAGACAGCACAGGGCAGCCAAGCCCCTTGCTTGGGCCCTCCTCCCCAGCATGGCCAGCAGAGCCCTGGCAGGTGGGACCAGGGCAGGGGTGGGTTGGCCAGGGTGCTGCCCACACCCGGCATGCGAGGGAACCACGGATGATGGCGGCTCAAGTATTCCCCGGCATGACTTCAATTCCTCCAGGTTCATAATTCCCTGCTGCCACTGCAGAGTTTCCCGAGGATTCTTTCTTGAGCTTTCTTAGAGGTGGCAGGGGAAGGGAGTATTTCACCTTCTGCTGCCCAAATAGAGCATGTATCAACCAGCACACCCACCACAGTTATTCTATAAGCAGCAGCTGGTAGTCTTGAAAGTCATGCCTGAATATTAAGCTACAAATCATCATGATTTTCTTAAACTGATGCCGAAGGCTCAATGAAGTACAAAGCTCTTGATGCTAGACATTGTATCAAAACCAGAATGAGGGTGTCCCTGCTTTGGACTCAGGGTTGCCACAATATATTAATGTTGGCCAAGAAGATTCCTTGGAATCTGTTCAACTCCATAGGTATTTTTGGAAGTCTTACTACTCTGCTCCTTGACTTCTTCAGTCTTACTACCAAAGCAGGTCCTCATTCCCTTACACAGAACCTGGCTCTGCACAAGATACTCCACTCAAGACACTTCTGCAAAGCCGTGACTGCCAGGCAGTTAAATCTAACTACGCAGTTTAGTTGGCTGCCCACAGCAGCACGAAGCCCTGCACAAAGGCTGCAAAACACTAACAACCTGCATGCTAAATAAATTGAACTGGGTTGATCTTCAAACTCTTGTGGAAAGATTGCTTCCAGGACACGAGTAAGCTAGCATTTAGGAAGCTCACATACTTCCACAGCATGCTGCAGTCACATCTGTAATTTCTCCCTTGCTTGCAAGAAAAAAATTGCATAACAGGCCAGCAATCAGGCCACAAACAGTTTTTAATTCAAAGAAACAGAGATGAAACACTGAAAATACATGCTGAAGTTGTAATCAGTATAAAGAGTTGTGCATGCACCTTTTCCTCATTACATTGTGATTTCCTTCTCCATCCATTCACATGCCTCTCCTAATCCCTCCCACACTGGATACTTCCAGAATCCCTTGCTTACCAACCTGCACCTTCATTTAACCCCCACCCCTACTTCTGTCTCTCCCTGCCCCTCCATCCAGAAGTCTCCCTCCTCCCTGGAACATAGCATTGCTCCTGTTGTATTCCAGAGTGCCCAAGCTCTGGGTTTCTCTGTCCCTCTAAGTACACCAGACAGAGGAATTCCCCTTTCAGACTATGTACCTTTTGACTTTTTCTACCATATGAGGGAAAACATTTCTCCATCCACAACATTTCAATATAAAACAGCCCTGTGTTAATCGGGGCACAACTTTGTTCACTTGGGACACTGCCTAACCTCTCACTGGACTGTCATATCACAGACAAGCTTTCAGACTCACTTTTCCCGAAAGCCAAAGAGGCAGGTCAGGTCAGTTTTAGGACACTACAGAGAGAGAGCCTTTGCTGGCTGTGATTCTGTCCTAATGGTCCTCTCAGTCAAGAGGCCTCCTCAGGTCATGGTGGCCATTTATAACCAGGACTTCACTTCAGTTAAAATTATGCAAATCACTTAAGTTTTGCAAAAAAAAAAGCCAAAAAAATCAACACTTCGACACAATTTCCAGTGAAAAGGCACAATGTTGTTGCAACCTGAGACCAGTGAGAAAAGCTCCTGATGTCAGCACTACAGAGGTGGGAAACAGCATCCCCCCAGGACAAAGGCCTCCACACCTCTGGCATATTTCCTCCATGAAAATGTGCTGTAAGCTGCAGTTTCAGAACTGACACATCCCACCCTTTGTGACCCTTCACTGTTTTGCTGGCTACCTCATTGCAGTCTCATACCAGCTACGTGCCAGCAAGTGGGGTGGAAAGTACCTCTGACCACTGAGAACTGCTATTCCACAGAGACTTCACACCAACACAGACCCTGGCACAAGCTGCTACTGCAAACTGAGGATGGCACCTCCACAGATAAGAGCACAGAAGCGCCTCAGGAAGAGCAGTGTGCAGTTTCTGTTTTGGTAATGAATCACAGAATCACAGAACCATTTTGGTTGGAAAAGACCCTTAATAACAAGTTTGATTAGGTGTTTTTTGAAGAGACTTGCCATGTTTTCTGCACTTTCCTACCCTTTAAGCAAACAGATTCTACGGCCATAGAGGAAAACCCCTGAAAACTGCTAGCCATGATCTCTCGCCCTTACAAAATAACAACATATCAGAGCATTCCACAGTTTCTGTACTTGAATAGATACATAACATAAATACAGTTGTACAGATTATTTACAAAATGTCAAATTAAGCTCCATTGGGATTTCTTTGTTTTTAAATGGCAGCATTTCCTTTGCAAGTAACTCTACAAGAGTCAGGCTTCCAGAGCCTAGAACTTACAATTTTTCTGCCAGTTTTTCCACTCTCCAGCATAGTTTCTCTTCATATCATCCAAAGGACTGTTGCTCGTTCCTGGACAATGTTATCTTTTGGGACACTGACCTGTTTTGGGCCTCTGAGTAAGGCTGAATCTTCTATGTGATAAGAAACTATCCAAACCCCTTCTGAATGCAAGGCAGACAGGTATTTCTAAAACTGTTTAGAAAGTTCTTCCACCCTGTACATATTTCCCTAAGCAAATATTTATTTAACTGATTAAAGTATTAGAAATATAATTTTATTTAAAGACGTAATTTCAATTTCCATTTAAAACCACTTTATTAGTTCACCATTTAAGACATACTCAGCTGAAGCATCATGTCAAATTGCTAGTGTAGACGCAAATGTTTTATTCTAAAAATTGCCAAGTAACACTGATTCATAATGCAGATACATCAAATAAAGAGTGGAAGTTAGTAGTTTCAATGTTTCTGGCACGCTTTCTTAGCAACAAAATTTGTTTTATTCCAAAACCTAAAAACTGACAAGTATTTAGTCTTGGATACAATGGGATTTGGTTTTATTTTTCACACTTTTTGCATGTATGAAAGAGATTTTTTACATAGTATTTCAAAACAATAATATCTCTTCCACAAATATCAACAGGACTGCACAAGAAAATCAATTTTGCCTCTATATTTATTCACAGAAGCTGTACAAACCTAGTAGAAACTCTACGCCAATATCTGAGTCTCAATGGCGCTTCCAGCATTTCCTAGGACACAAACAGTTGGTACTACAGAACTAGAAGTCTCTTATTTTTCAGGAGATATTCCAATATAAAGGACTAACATGCTGTAATTGCTCTCGGTTGAAGGATTCAGAGAAGAGAAAAGCAAATGAAGAGCAAGGAAAGCAACTGATTCCTATCACCAACTCCTCAAAAAGGCCAATTCATTGGACTATTCATAGATCTGCTCAGTGAGAGGAAAGAAAACAGCATCACAGGAACAAGCATTTTCCAAGAGAATTTTAAGTCACAAAAGCCAATGATACAAGGTTCCAAAACTACAGGAGGAGATGCAGCTGATTATACTAAGGAGTGAATTTAAAATATGACAACAGCAGACAAGTTATTTATCTGAGATCTTTTAACTCAGTACCACAAGGAATAGGAACATGGAGTATTACTCTGTCAGGAGATGTGTTAGGTCAAGAAATTTGTTAGTATTTTACATCTAAAGCCTCGGTTTGGGGGACTGCTCTCTTTGGCATCTTGTAAAGTCATGACTACAATGAAGTTCAGAACTGTACTGAAAAACTGATTTATAAAATCACAACAAGAAAATCTACTATGCTGTTTAAAAAAGAGCTAAACACCTCCACTGCAAGCATGTGCTAAGCAGCAAGGTGTTAAATGGGGTCTGCTGAGATTGCCAAAGTAGCAATAAAATAGTTCAAGACTCCTTTAACCTTCATTTCTCTCAAAGAAAATACAAGGCATTTCTTAACAATTTCAGTGGGCATAAGGCAGGGATTGCAAACCACAAACCTGGCCTTGTATTAAACCTTCTGAGGAAACACTGGCGCTTTTTCCCAGAAGAGCATCATTATAGTTTAGTCTCTATTCTTCTAATGTTCTGTTTCCCAAAGCTAAAGCAAGACCATCCATGAGGATCAGATGCTTAAAAAAACAGTAAATATTCTAAGAACTGAGATCTGGTTGAAAAAACGACTTTGATAGAAAGTGCTTCATCCACCTCCCAATAATACTGAAGCACTCAGTCACACTCAAAGTTGTGCAAAACCAAGGAAAAGTTGAACACTCAGTGGAAATGCTCAGTGAGAGTCCCAAATCCTGCAGTGCTCAAAGGTGCTGTATGTGCAGAATGAATTAAAACCACAGATTAACTTGCTTTTCTAATGTTGAGGCTACATACACACCTTTTCCATGTGAGAGAGTCAGCTGAACTGGAGTAAACATGCATCCATTCCAGGAAGATGGACTGGACAGTTGAGCCTTGAAAACATGTGAGCCTGCAGCACAGTAATGTGAAAAAGGTGCTCTCCTGTCAGTGAAATATTTTTTTCTTAAAAGAGTTCAATAAAAGTGTAGATAACACCACCTACATCCCCAATAAGCTCATTCAGAACTGCTGGAATAGCTGTCCATAAAACAGTACAAAATCACCCCAAGCAGAAGCAGATGGAACTTAACTGAAACAGTGGCAAGTGCATCTTACACAGCACTTACAGCACGTTTTGCCTCAGGGTTTATATATTTGCTCACAATAAACATCTGAATGGGTTGTAAAGATACAAGGCAAACTAGATCACTTCAATCATGCCAATCTTCCCTTGCCCAATTTTGGCTCCTTTCTCTCAAATTTGCCAAATTTAGGCATTTTCTAATACCTGTAGAATACAAACAAGCCTTTTTGGTAAGAAGTATGTTCTTCAAATCCCAGTCTTGGTGTTTCAAGCTATATAATCCTAAAGCCTTGACCCTACAAAGGACTCCATGCTGTATGCTACAAGAATTCTACTGCTTCTTAAGAAGTTCTCAAAAATGTTTTCATTGTTTAAAACACCTTTCCTCAAATCCCAGCTTCTTTACCATGCTACTGCTCTCTCTACATTCCAGTAGAAAACCACTCTCTCTACTCGTTTGCCAGTGGTGTGGAACTTGTAACAATTAGCAGTTTGTGCTTGTCTCTGCTCTGCCTCATTCTTTACTCCCTTGCCAGCTGCTGCTTACAAAGCAGATACCTGTCCAATGATTAAATCTGTTACTCAAAAATAAATTAAATGCTATTTTTTAATGGGCATTTATTTGAGGTAAAAATATCATTGCATTCTAATATGTTTCATTTGGTGCAAAGCAAGAGCATTTTAATAAATAATTCATATCAACAGAATACAAAATTTACAGGCCTAATACTGTTAGAAACATGAATACAATAAGATGTACATACACACACATGTACTCAGCTGTATTGTATTTTCAGATTCCCATTATTACAATAGTCCTTATCACCTCTGATACATGAAAGTTCCTGTCTGCACCAGGGTAAAAGACAGATTTCTTGCTAATGTATCTCTCAGTAAATTAGATAAGGAAAAGAACAGAGCACAACATTCACCCCTCACTCTGTAACTTGGTCAGTTATGCAAATACAAGTAACACCAAGAAGTAAAGACTTTGGAAGAATTATCATCAGCAGGTCTCTTTAATTTATCCTGAAAAAAATCAGGATTCACGGAGACAGATCTGCAGGGGTTAGTCTATATTTGTATATATATGTCCAGGCAAAACCTGCAAGTTTTCTATATGGCTACAGTTCCCATACAGTGTCCAAGAGAGAAGGTTGAAATTGAAGTAGTCCACAAATGTTCCTAGCACAAGCAAGGATCCTTGTAATCCACAAAATGCAGAAGCATTTTATAGCATTTAAAAATCATAGTGATAAAATGCTTTATTTGTGGAAGTATAAGTCAGTCCCTGGGCACCACCTGAATTCTGATGTTGAGCAGTAAGATAAGTAGGGTTCACAGGCAAAACAAGTGTGCAGAGAAGAGATCAGTGAACATGGGCCTAGAAACAGGCTCTGCAGACTGAGCATGGCGCTTTGAAATCCTCAAGATGCTGCTGAGGCATAAAGCACATGCACTCTACTCCCTACCCCCAAAACAGATTCATTCCTAGTATTCATTTGGCCAATGATCTCAGTGAGAAGAGCGTTAAGTCCCTGTTGAAAATGCAGATTTGCTACAAAAACTCTATAAAAAGTAAATCAAATTACAAAAAAAAAATCTCTAAAAAGCAAGTGTTTCTTTCATCTGTTCCTGACTTCCTTATTATTTCAATGTTGGATGTAGAAGAGTAAATAAATCTCATTTTATATCTGTGACACAATTCCCAGCTGTGGTTTCCTCAAGTCCTTCCAAAGCAGCTTTTTGGCAAGTTAAAATGATTTGGCACAATCATAGTCACAGAAAATATATTTTATTCCTAAAAGGATTATTCAAAGTTTAACTGGCTGTAAGAGCACCACATCCACTGAAACTCTCAGAAACCAGAGAGAACTGATTTTCTACTGCCTGGTGTACACCCCTCACACCTTATGAAAATTTCCTCCAATATCCTCACTTTGAAAACTGCCAGCTTTATTTCAAAAACCAAAGATACAGCAATAGGTATTGTGGCAATGTTCATGGCTGGGACACTTGTTCATGGGAACCCTACTCAAACTCTGTTTTTAAGTCTCACTTAGGCTCAACAGCCATAATTCAGCTCTGAGTTTGGACCTTCCTATGCTGAACCCAAACCACTGCTATGGGGTGAAATCCATTAAAATCCTCCAACAGCTTTCCCATTGAGATTGTGACACAAAAGTGTTTCCAATTCAGTATCTCCTGAATAAGAATCATTTATTTTTACAGCGCGCCTCCAGCATTTCCCACACACTTACCAGCTGAAGAGAAAAATCCTCAACCCCATTCTGAATTTATCATCACAACACCTGCTCTCTGTCAAAGCTCACTGAGGACCCCAAACAAACCGTCCTCAATGGGCCTCCAATCACTTTGCAATTTTGTGTTGCTTTTCAGCATGCCAGGCATATCCCAAACAGCCTAACCCACAACCAGATGGTCAATACACAGGGGAAGACACCCACAGACTTTAAAAACAAACAAACAAATAAATCAGAATTACCAGTATTTAGTGTCTGGTTGTGTTGCAGCATTTAGGCCAGGACCTTAAAAAAAGTGCCTGAGAGCACATTCACAATGTAGGAACCCACTCCCAACCTAGACTTTATTTCTGCCAACAGGTTGAGTGGGGAGCAGAGGAGAGGAATAAATCTAAAAAGCACTTCCTCTCCCCCCATTCCACAAATGCATTATTCATAAAAGCCACGGATTTTTTTTATTACCTGGGGATTTCACTTTTATTATGTTCAAAGGACTGTTTCAGAGAGCACTGACTCCCCTGCAGGCAAATATGCAGGGTTTTTTTACACGGCAGTATAAATTACAGTGAATATCTAAATAATACCGGCAAAACCTCAACAAAATCAAATAGCCAAAAACATTAGGGACAAATTGCCCTTGCACAATTTATTCCATTGTTTGGTGGAACTCCACAGAGAATCCGGGGCCCCTAGTATACTGGATCTAAATTGATTTATTCTTACTATCACAGGGGAAGTCAATAAACTACTCCTTTGCATAAGTTATACTGGCATTAAAAAAAAAATCCTAAAAGACTACACAAATGGCTATTTTTCCTCAACTCCTGAGCTTCTGCAAAGAGGTGAGCCACATAAAGATACATGTAGCTATTCTCATAAACCTGATTAGTAAAGACAAGGCATAACCACAGCTTAAAACACAGCGAGAGAGAGAAAAAACACTGGGTTTTTTTCCACTCTCAACAGAACATATTTCAGATACTACCTCTGCTTGTTGTAATCACATTTCCAGTCTGAATCACAAATACTCCAGAAATCTATCTTGCTCTGAAAAGCCAAAATATTTATTTTTATTTGACCTCCTACTAGGTGCATTCATGGGAAAACAAATGGATTCTACTTGGGGCATGTCCATTTGTGCCTGTATCCCAGAAACCTGAAACCAGGCCAGCATTCTTCTGATTGAATAAAGCTGAGTTGTCTGGGTTAAATCTGTTGTCAATACGCCTCGCTTATACAGTGAAATAGTTTCTTGTTAAGCAAGACAGAGATTTACTGTAGGCAAGATACGGACTTCAAATGCATCAGCATGGAAGGGAAGGATAGAAATTTATTAATTCTTCAAGAAACACTGGATAAATGTACTGTATACCTTAGCAGGAAGCTCTTTTTCTATGAATAATCATGGTCTTGAGTCAACAGACTTTGCCTACTTAAGCTATCTCTTGCATCAGAATCCAATTATAGCAAAGCCTACAGAAAACAGGTTTGGCACACTTTAATATTTTGGTATTGATCTAATTTAGCTCTGGTTTCAATTACAACAGGGAGCATTTTATCAAGAGATAGATTTTGTTTGTTGGACTCTAAATTGCTTTTTTTTCCTTATTGTCTCTGATCCCACTATCTGGGTACTTTTTCCATGCTTATTGCTGCAGTTTTAGAGGTTTTACCCATTTTATTATGAACTTTTTTACAGGAAAGACATCAAATCCAGCTTTTCTAAGTAATAAGGAGTGAATTCAATACATTTAAAAACTGGGCTGGGGTTTCTGTAGCAACCATTCCACAGTGATGGAACTGAATTTGACATCAAAGAACAAATGTATCAAGTCATCCTGACAACTGAAACACTTGCTTTAAGAAGAATGCCTACATATATCTGGAACAAAGATGGATTATCCTAAGTAAAATGAGTATTTTATTTAGTAATATATGTATACCGTATCATCCCACTTGAGGCATCTTTTCTCCCATCAATGTGCATAACTGCCACAAAAATTAGCTGAAGTTATCCGCAGAAACTGAGGAGAATAGACCTTTTTATTTCGTTTTCAGATGTATGGAAGAATTATCTCATTTTCCATTTAATGACATACAGAAGATATATGGAAGTAATTTTCTTTCTTCCTGCTGTATTTGGCTTTAAACTCTGCAGCTTTATGTCTTACATTCATTGAAGGGAATGTCATCTCTACAACCCAAAACAGTTACACATATTTATAAACTACATCTAAGAAATTACCCCTGGTTAATAATATGTACCTTTCAGCTACAAAGCCCAAAGCCTGACAACAGGAAAATTTTGCTGCACTGTGCTCTCCCAAAATACAAATCGCATATGTTGATAATCTGGAATGTTTGCTGAATTAAAGGAGGATTATGAAATCATATCAGTGATTAGAATCATACACTGCTGAAGGCAGATAGCTGGAGTGTTGAAATTTCTAAAAAGGAAGCTGTCAAATAGTAGGAAGCAATTTGCAATGATCCATAGCTTTGTGAATAAAATTGCAAACCTAGTGCTCTGTTAAGCTCCAAGAAGTGATAAAATTTGAATTCAGGGTTTATAATTCCAAAATGAAGTCCATTTCATGGACTGCCACAATTTCTAGAAAAACAGAAGAGATAAAGGAACATTACAAACTCACTGGAACTGAGACAGAGTTCCTAGTGTTTCTTCAAGCATGAAAAGGCATGACACTCAGGATAGACTGCTTTTTAAAACTCCCTGTTGGTATTGCTGGATGTGAGATACAACTGTTCAGCCCTAAAGAGAAACATGCAGTACATCCCTCTCCAGCCTGAACAGCAACAAGAACTGTGCCATTTTTTAGTTCAAGGTAGCTTTTACCTGCAACCTCCTTCTGATGTGGAAGAAGAAGAGTGCACCTGAAAATTTCAGCTTGTGCTCTTGAGACTATTTTAGAAAGAAACCCATTTCAAAATAATTCAGGTGCTTTTCAAATGTCATTAAAATAAAAGTTTGTTTAGGCTGCCATATGTCAAAGGCTTTTGCATCTACACTGGCAAAATGGATGTGCTCCTGTCTAACCAGTGCACCTGCCACTGAGGCTATAGTTCTTCCAACACAGATTCCTGTAGTTAGATGTCAGGGGATCGTTACTTGAAAAGAAAAAGCTCGTTCTAAGTAACAATGGTTGTTTGTGTACAGGCTTCTGATGAGAGATACCACTTAAAGATTCAACGCTAGTTTTAGCATTCCTGCTTCCTGAACAAGGAAACACCTTTAAATTTGACCCCAAAACTTAAGAACTCAAGCTGCAACATTGAAAATGCCTCATCTGCGCACACAAGGCTTCACCCAACAAGCAGCTCTTTCCTGAGAGCAGTAGAGCAGGTACAAGCTATGGCGTGGGGAAGTAGCAAGAGGCCAGCAAACAGTCTGCAGCCAAGGTTCTGACTCCATTTTTACTATTATACACCAGCCCTGGAAGCTGCTTCTTTCCCAGCTGCCCATCTTCTCTGGGCTGTAGTGACTCAAGGTGGGCACTTCTCCATAAGTGCCATTAGTGAGGGCTGGTGAACTCCTCTGGAGTCTGTCCTGGCTCACACGGAATTACCCTGGCATTAGGAACATGTCACTGCCTGTTTGTGCCCAGTTTGGCCCACAGACTCAGATCTGCAAGGGAAATCAGAATCCTGCAAGGTCTCAGGCAGTCCCAGAGCTGTGAAGGGGCATTCCCAGCACCTGGCTGGCTCCATTACAATTGCTGTGGTTGTATCTGTACAAGGAGGGGCTTGCCAAGTTTCCTTGAGTTCACGTTTATTGCTGCTGTGCCCCAGGTAAAGCAAACGGCAGGTAATTTGAGCATTTCTGTCCTTATTAGTTTGTGTTCCATAGGATTTCCTCGGCATAGCTGACATCTTGGGCAGCCTGCGGCCTGCTACATGCACAGACTTTATACCCATCGCACCACCGCGGCGAGGGGCTTTTTTATTTCAAAGCAAGCCACTGAACACTGCCCGGCCCCCAGCCCCAGCGCGGAGGTGGCTGGTGGCGGTCCCCAGGCCGGGCTGCGCTGGCCGGCGCCGCCGGAACGGGAAAGCCCTCATCGCTCCCGATTGTTTTCCTGAATGCCTCAGCGAACAAGGGCGAGAGGAAACATCAGGGTCTGGCCGGCGGCCAGCGGCCCGCTCCCGGCGGCGGCCAAGGCAAACACGCTCCGCCTGCGCCGTCTCAGCCGCGGGGTCCCAGCCCGGGGGGACGCGGCCCTTCTGTGCCGAGCGCGGCCGGCTCCTCACAGCCCCTTCGTGCCAGCCCGGGCAGGGGCAGCCGGGGGAAACTCCTCGCTCCTCAGAGCATTGTTCCGCTTGGAACAAAACCTGCCCGCAGCCTCGGAGGTAGAAAAACAAAAGCAGTTTCCTCTCGCACAGGTGTGGTGGGGCTGTGGGGGGGGAACACCCCAGAACACACCGGGCCATGCCAGGGGAGCCACCATGAGCCCTATTGCCCAGCTCCATCAGGATCAGATCCTGGGAAATCCTCCCACAGCAGCCACTGGCTCTTACAGGGTCTGGGGGGAGAGGAGGACGAGGGACAGCCAGAAGTGCTGCTGCCACCAGGTTGCCTTTGCCCACACACCCTCTGCCCATGCCCAGGCAGTAGTAAGGCTGCAGGGTGCCCCATCCAGCCTCCCAAAGAGCCATGTCCTGGTCACCGTCCAGCTGCCCATGGGGCAAAGCTGGGCTAGGATTTCGCCTTTTGAGATGGGCACGGTGGGAGCACATGTGAAAGCAGTTAACTGTGCAGTTATTTGGTCACAGGAATTTACATGCTCAGCTGCTGAAGCAGGAGGCTGTATGGTTAACTGGAGATGTTTAATAGATTTGTAGCAATGGGTGGTGGGGCTTTTAAGTCCAGCAATCTGTTCAGCTGCAGACCAGGAAACAGACAGTAAGTTCGTACCTCTAAAGCATTCCCTTCAGAGCAGGGGCAGAGGGGTGAAATCCAACACAGGGCAGAGGCAGGACCAACCATGCTTTACTCTCAAATCCAGTCACCTGTGGAATCAGAACAGCACACGGGACCACAGCTGACATGCTGCCATGAGATCACTTCCTCCCACTACCGTTTTCCAGGCTCCACAGGCAAAGTTTGGGAATCACCATTTTACAAGCATCAATAACTTGCAAGAAATTTTCCGAGCTCTACCAACAACATGTTTTGAGTTTGCAAGAAGCTCCATTACAGAGACAGCTCTTTAAAAAGTAAAAATTAGGGAGATCAGGATAAGAAAATAAATACTGCTGACCTAGCATTCCTTTGCAGAGGTGAAACACAAGGCAAATGGGGAACTTCCTACAGCTCTTTGCAAACATTGCTTCTTTGGAGGTGGGATGGATGGAGCAGTGGACTAGGGCTCAGGACACCTGGACCTTATTTCCAGCTGTGTCACTTATCTGCTGAGTAACCCTGGGATATTGCTGTAAAATGACACTCAAAAAATCTGTGAATGAGAAGTGCTGCACAGGAACTAGGCTCTTCTGCCATCTTCCCACAGCACTGACACGCAATCCTATGTCACAGCTGGCATTTCTGTCACAGCTTGCTTACAGTCCTAATCCTATAAAGAGTTCTCTGTGGAAGGGCCTTCTAATAGAGCAGTTCTGTTTGCAAGAGATGAGTCCAAAAGAGATGTGTGAAGCCAGAAGAATACTTCTGCCTGGATTTTTAATAGAGTTAAGATCCAGGTTACAAATTAAAATCCACAGGACCAAGAGAGCATTTCAATTTCAGGCATATACTCTGTGGCATTGACATTACTGCCTGTATTTCTAAAGTCCCATTCACAGCTGCTGCAATAGAAAAAAACCCAATAATGGTAGGTGATAACTAGGTCTGTTCAGTCAGACAAAAGTACCAGTCAGATTCAATTTCTGTAGACCCCTGAGATTTTATGCCATTGAGAACAGTATCCATATGGCTGTAACACCAGTTTTCCCATACTCTCAGGTAAAAGCTTCCCAGAAACCAAAATAAGGTGGAATCTATTTCAATCCTGCCCTGTTTACATACGAGAGGACGCCTGTTTTTATGTAAATCCTTAGCAGAAGCCAGTGAATTGATGTGCCTGTAGGACTGAGGCCTACATTTTAAAGTCTTTAAGGGATACTTAACTGAGCTTTATCATCAGGAGAGGATCAGTTTAACATGTGAATCTCCTAGGAGCCGTATACATGATTTATCTGCCTGAAGGTTTAGAATCCCATGCAGCCTAGGAAACAGAACCTTGTACAGGCCATGGGACATTTATCTTTCCTTAAGGTTTGTTGAATACCCATTGCCAAGCTCTCTAAATATTGAGCTTCAAAAAGATTTGTCAGAAAAACCTAAGAATCACACTTATCTGATCCAGCAATATCAAATCCTTCATGATGTCTAACAGAGTGAAATAAACAAACTCTCTTGTAATAAAACCTTTTTTTCTTTTCTAAAACAAATTCCAGTTTTTCATAGGTTTAGAAAATGTGGTTCTGGCCAAGGCAGATAAGTGACCAAAACAGCAATGAGAGGCTCTATATACAAATATATTGCTTTGTAGATAATTTTATCTATTTGCACTAAGTTATTTATTAGCTGAACATCACTGGCATGTAAAGACTGGCTCTAACCAAATAATTTGAACTTTTTTTTCCGTGTTTGCTGTTGTCCACACATTGCAAAATTCTCATATGTATCATGAAAGACCTTATAGGCCTACATCTCAAACAGCAAAAAGTCAAAATTATTATCAGATATGCATCTTCAGCTGCAACTTCTTCACTGTAAGAGACAACAGGTGCACTCACATTGGGTTGGTAAGTTGAACAAGCCTTTCATTCAAAAGCAAGCATTAAGAGTAATATGGCTCCCAGAACACAAATTCTGAAATACATGTATTCGCTGAATATAAATCACTAAAATTCCAGGTCACAATTACTCTTTATATAAATGTCTGTCCTGGTGGAATTTGAAGAAGCAAACACAAAGAAGGTAACACCCTGTAGGAATAGAAATGTGTTCAGTTCCTTGTTTAGGGCTTTGCCAAAGAATATACTCACACACAAGGCTGAGTATCTGGATTCTGAGATCTCTGTCTCCAAAGAGTGGAAAGGGCACCAAACACAAGGAACCTCTTCCAGAGCACATTGCCTGGGTGGGCTGCTCCTCTATGGAGTTCTCAAAGTCTCCTGATGCAGGGCAGGCCACTGTCAGGCAGCCTGAGATCTGAGACTCCAAGAGGCATTGGGATCATGTTCCCAAGGCAGCTATATGCCAGATGCAAGATTATATTCTCTAGCAAGGCTGCAGCAATTCAGCAAAAATGCCAGTAATTCCAAGTATTTCAGCCTCAACAGATCTGTGTTTGCAGACCTTGGCATCAGTGGAACATTTCCAACAGTTCCACTCCCATCATCTCCATTCGTCCCGAATCTCTGGACAATGCTACACCTCTGACACACAGGTCCATACGAGATAAAGAGAACACGTTGGAATGAAGTTACTATCCAAAGCTTCAGGGGCATAAAAAATGGATGCAAATGATTAGATCAGACTTGGATCCACCTATGATGTTCAACAGATCCTGGCTGACAGGTTCTGCTGGGAAGTGATAATAGGCGGAAGGGAAGGGAAGGGAAGGGAAGGGAAGGGAAGGGAAGGGAAGGGAAGGGAAGGGAAGGGAAGGGAAGGGAAGGGAAGGGAAGGGAAGGGAAGGGAAGGGAAGGGAAGGGAAGGGAAGGGAAGGGAAGGGAAGGGAAGGGAAGGGAAGGGAAGGGAAGGGAAGGGAAGGGAAGGGAAGGGAAGGGAAGGGAAGGGAAGGGAAGGGAAGGGAAGGGAAGGGAAGGGAAGGGAAGGGAAGGGAAGGGAAGGGAAGGGAAGGGAAGGGAAGGGAAGGGAAGGGAAGGGAAGGGAAGGGAAGGGAAGGGAAGGGAAGGGAAGGGAAGGGAAGGGAAGGGAAGGGAAGGGAAGGGAAGGGAAGGGAAAGAGGTAATTAACAGACTCCTTAGTAAATTCATCCCTGGTGTGGTCATGGACAAATCACCAAGGCCCTCCCTGTTTGTGGCATACCTAGAGACATCTAAAATAAGATGATATGAAAAAGACTAAGATTGAAAGAGTTTGTATTTTACTTGGAGAGTAGTTACTTACAAAAACAAAATAAACAGGCAAAGGGCCTTGTGGATCTGCTGATCAGCTCTGCCTGTCAAATTAAAAAGGTGCTGTGGGTGTTTCCAGCTGATTTTAAGAAATGTCTTTACCTTGAGGCATCAGTGTTTAGCCCCAACAGGGCATTTCAAGTGTCCCCTTAATTGCCAGTATGAAAAGGAAGAGATAATGATGAGAACAGATGGGGGTTTGGTTTCACATCCCATTATGGAGCAAACTATGTAAGCTTTACTCAGGTGGGAGCACAGGCTTTAATTCTGTATATCGTAGTAGAATGTGGTGCAGTAAAAGAAGATGTTCCCACATTATTCTGAAATCACAGTCTGGACTCCATTTGATATAAGACAAAAAGATGATTAAATAAACAAATTTTAAAAGATCATGAGGTAACTCTCCCTCTTGTCTACTAGAAGATTAAAAGGCTGCATGTTACACTGCAAACAGTACTGCATCTAATAAAAAGCTGTGTTGTTAGCCCACAAATACAGAGGCTAGCATGGAGAAGCAATTTGTTAGACTTGCCAGAATAGGTAGGAAGGAAGAGAGAGAAGGAGAGCATTCTTAACAACTGTTTGCTTCTGTCATTGCAGAAAAGGAAGAATTGCCCAAGGCAGGGATATTTCCTGGTATGGCACAGGGACTTTGATAGTCAGCTGGTAATACATTTACCAGCTATCTAGTTTTCCCAGAAGTGTCTTGACCTGAGCTGACTCATCTGTGTCCCAGGAGGCTGATTAATCATTCTGATTTATTATGCTGTGGCCTGCTAGCCATTTCAGCTCTGTTTACATTGGTGCCAGTACAATATCTTATACAGGGCAAACTAGCTTCTATATAGGCATAGTTATTTAAACTAGATTCAAAACCCAGAAGAATTTATCACCAAGCTTCCACAAAATTGAAATAAGTACAAAGTGACACTCTACTGAGCAACATCTGGGAAAAAAGCTGAAACTTTAAAGGGCAGGCAGAGTTACAAGACAAGCTAATAAGCCAATTAAGCCTCATAATTATAGGCGTCTTCCAATGAAATTACAAAATTCCAAGGACTTGTAACCTACAAAAAACCCACATGATTATTTTTAACAAGGAAGCAATGGAGTACTGTGTTATGGGAAACAATCTCAATCCTATTGAATTAATAGCTCTTGGTGGTAAACATACTACAAACCATGCTGTGGAAGCCAGCAAAAAAGCCTCTTGAAAAAGCCAGCGAGTGTGGGCCCATATGCCTTTGTTTGCACCAAAAACTTGTTCTAAATGAAGCTCTACTCCAAAAACCATACTTGGGATGGGCATCACTATGTCAGCTTTGTGTGATATTGTTATGATACTGTTATCATCTGCAAACAGCAGTCAAGGAAACTGCCAGTCATGAGACCTAAAGTAGACTAAGCAGAAGACTCAGCAAAGCATTAAAAAAAAAAAAAAAAAAAAAGAGGCTAGCATACTGACAAAGAGTATTTTCCAAAAGCAATCTAAAAATCTAAAACCCACGTGCTCAGATATACAGTAGTACCTCACTAACTACAGTAGTTTCCCTATTCCCACCAGCATTACACTTGAGATTCCACACTGCTTGTATCTTACTGATTTACACATAAATTGTGCTCGACTTATTTTATTTTGCTTGCTTTGGAAGCTCAGCTTGGGATCTGAGATTCACTCTGACAAAAATCTTTCTCTATCTCAACCCATAATAACAGTTTGTGGAACAAATAAAGACACTTACATCTCTGCACTGGACTACCACACTGACAGGTTCTCTGCCCAGAATTTTGTATTGCAATTGAATGGAGAAGAAGTGAATACCACACTGTTTCTCAAAGCCAGGCTCTGAACACTTCTTGTAGAATTAATAAGTAGTAGAAATTAGTTTCTTGAGTTTCAGCAAATTTACAGTACAAAGATGGGATACTGGATTATTGAAAAAGGAAGGTGTATGACCAGTGGAGGCAAGGTTTTATTTTCTTAGAAGATCTCGTGTTTATAAATTATTGTTTAAAGAGAAAAACGAATCACTTATTTAAAGAATGTGCCCAAAACTTTTAATCTTATACTAATTTCTGAGAGAAGTGGATTGCTTACAGTGGCCTTCACTTAAAAAAAATACTGATGCCAACAAATGCCTGCCAGCTGTGCATGAGAAACACTCTTTTAATTACACTGAACTTTGTAGTATTAGTGATGTTTTCAACAGACATCTTCAGCTACTGATAAAAAATATTTTGTATTTTTTCAGCTCACTCACACGAAATGGTTGTTTCAAGTGGATCTGTCATTGTGGTTTCCTGGATTTCTTCAGTCTTGTTGGAAAGCTTGTAAATTCCCATGGCTGATAGTAAGCTAAGGAAGGAAATAAAAAATAGTAAATACCACTTCAGTGGTGTAAGTCCTTTTCTGCTCTTTTTTGGCTGAGAGTGCATTTCAGGAGATTATTATCTGCTTTTACACAAACTTCAAAACAGTTCCATCTGGGAATCCATCTGTATGTCCATTTTGCACCCTCAATTGGACTCCCTTCCACCAAATCAGGCTTCACTAAAGATATATAGTGGTAGATTAGTATTTGGCTGAATTAAGCCAGCCTGGGCTGCTAGTTTATTTTACAGGAGTACTTGACAATATCAATACAATAAATGGATGAAGCAACTGGAAGGAAAATTACTCTTTAATATCATATTACTTCCTACAGCTACAGAGCAAAATATGTGAAAGAAACAGTAAGATAAATCAGATGATCTTTTTCCAATGCAGTGACTAGGTATTTAATATCTGCTAATTTTTAATTATATTTTTGAAATTGAAGATGTTTTAAAAACTGAAAATGAAATGCATATAGAATATATTTACTACACATAGGAATGACAGCAGATCAGCTTTCTGAAGTTATACCTCTTTTTGCACTCAGATCATGTACTAAAATTGCTTGTGCTGCTTACTGCTTGTGTTGCCGCAGATGAGAGCAGAATGCAGCCCAGCACAGCTGCAGAGAGCATGAAATACACAACAAGGACTATTAGTTACTGACTCCAGTTTACTTTTCCAAAAGCACCTAACTGTCCCATATGCTGTAAACAATCCCATGACTCCTGGAGAACATGAATAATAGTGAAAGAATCACGCCTTCTGAACAGAAGATTCCAGATTTTGCCGCAGTTGTTCCAAGAGAAGACGTAGGAAGAAATTCTGAGTAGCATCATGCTGTTAGAGGAATATTGACACCGAGTTGACCCAGTGACAGCACTCAGAGCTGATGAAGAGATTTAAATGGTGCATTCTGGTGAGGGGTTCAAAAGTCAGAAGTCATAACCCAAAATAATTGTGTATACCGGAAATTCAAACTATTTCACTCAGGGTCAGAATAATGAACTCATGGTATTAGTTGCCAACTAAGAACATGGAAACACTGCAGTCTAAGTGGTTTGGAGACATCTTGGCACTTTTATGGAGAGAGAAGAGATTAAAGGATCTAGTGACAAAACAGAAAAGTGGGGGTTACGAAAAACTTAAGGGGGGACAAGCCTCTGAGGTCAAGTGGCATTTTCCTCTCCAAACGTCATTTCCTCTCTTTTATGTCACTCTTCCCAAAGACATCATGTCACATTGAATAAACAATCACTAAAGCTTAGATGAGGAATGGACTCCTACTGGATTGAAACAGGGATGAAGCAGCACTATCTTTTCCTCTGCTCTATAACAGAAGTAGCTGCTAACCAACAAGAACAGGCTTCTTTATCTATATACAACACCATGCATTTGACCCACTCAGTCTAGTGCAGCACATGAGGTTTTCTCATATCAGCTTCTTCCTGTAACCTTATCTTCCCCAGTCCCACCAGAATACTACAACTGACCAGATAACAGAATTAAACTGCAATAGCCTAATGTCACAACACAACACAACTGTCTAATGTACATTTCATTGATGACACATTTCTTCATCTGTACTACCCAAAACATTTTGCAGTATTAGCATGGGCACACCATTTGCAATCAAGAAGTATATGGAGCTACTGATCAATGTTTTAAGCAACAAAGCACTAATAAAGGCACTATTTTAGACATTTTTGCCGTGTCCTGTTTTAGAAGAAAACCTGTTCCCATTAAGAGGTTGCGTCAGATATAAAAACTTTCAGTTGGAAACTACATGCTTATATAAAAAGGATATGTAAAAGCAGGAGCATTTTTAATTTGTCAGGTATTGAAGCAAGACTGCAATAAAAGTTCTTACTGTTTGACTCTTCCAGAAATGGTTTCTACAAGTTAACTTTTACATTGTAGCTGCTTTCCTTTGCCTCTTGTGTGAGTTGACACATACTGCACCAATTGAGGCACACAAGGGCTTCTCCAACCAGCTTGGTACTGATCTGTCCCCAGGACATGTGGGATACTCAGCTATTCTGTGGCACTAGCTCACTGCACTGTGCTTTGTCCTACTTTGTTGAGTTAGGCTCTAATCTCTTGGTCTCCAATGTACCTGTAAAAACAAGATCTAAGGAGGAGAGTAGGTAGATTATGTCAGGGGTGATGCTCATAGAATTATGAATACACTGATAAAATTTTCTTGGAACCTGACTTTTCTCAACAGCATAAACCAAATCACATTTTCCAGAGCCAGGTCCACCTGTATATATATTGTCATAAAATCACCAAGCTGTTTCTTTTCCAAAAGGTGTGGGGGGATCCCTTTGCTGATGTTTTGTGGAATACGCAGTTGTGTTTCAGCAGACTCAGTAATGCTTAACTGGGTTGTCTCCAAATCTTGTTTGCTGGTGGGCTTCCTCATGGGCAGAGGCACTGAACAGATTTTGTACCTTTCTAATCCTGAGGAAAGTCCCTGAGCATGCCTGATCCATGGCAGCAGCCTGCCAGGCCAGACGGACAGAGATCCTCCAAGCACTACAGGAGAGCTCGAGTGGAGCTGATTCAGATCAGCAGTGAGCCAAAGCAAGAGAGCATGGGGCAGGCTGCATTCAGGCAAGGGGATTTGTCCAGAGATAGCAAAGAAAAATTTCAATAGTTTTCTGAATTGCAGGGGGCCTAAATGGAGCAAATCTTTGAACTTTTGGAGCATTTGGAACATTTGCCAGTGGTTCAGTCATTTTTTACATATGACATAAAAAAGCTTGTGTCTTATGCATTTTACGTAGAAACCAGCTTTGTCACCTCACATCCTGGGATGTGGCATTAAAGAACATTCCTCTGATTCTACCCACACAGACAGCTCAATTTCCTCAAATCCCTCAGCTTTCAGTTACCATTCAAAACAGATGTCAAAATCTTTGCAGACTATATTATTAAATCAGGTAAACATTTGTTTGTTTTTTCTCTCTCGTCTTCTTAAAAACACTGTAGAATCACACCTTCTTAAAGCATCTCTGAGGTGCCCTAGAATTTCAGCTAACCTACATTTGCTTCTATCCAGTGTAAGTCTGACACCTCTACCTGTCTCTGCTGAATCCAACAGTACTATATAATATGCCTCCAAAACTTACCTAGGTTTCATGTAATAGAGATATTTTATATTTTGGGACTGATAAAAAGATAATTTAAATTATAATTATAGCCATTTGCTCCATATAACACTTACTCCTTACAGTATAAAGCCATTTTTTCAATTTTTAATTTTGTTTTGTTAAACCTAACAAGTGGCTTCTGATTTAATCTGCAATTAATTAATTTCAAAATTAGGAGATTTTAAAGCATTGAAGCTCCCTCTTACTTAAAAAGAACAATTAATTATAGATTAGTAATCAATTAGAAGCTATGCATTAATAATACTTTGAATTCTGAGAGACAACAGTTATACAGACAGAAATGTATTTGTGGATGTATCCTTCAGAAAAGTAGATGTAAGACAGAGTTCACCTGTCTAGAACTCTAGAACTCTACAGTCCTGATTCTAAAAAAAAATTAGACACCCCGACAGGGACTTAGCAGGTTGAAAAAGGCCAAGTAAGATCTTGATCTCCTTCTGCCTTTCCTTCCACCCTTCCTACTTGCTCCATTTTGCCATTTTGGTTCATGATTTTGTTTGCCCTGTAAAGATTTGTCTTTAACAGAACAACTCTCATGAGCATTTGTCTGTGTACAAGATCAGTGCTAAGCGAAACAAGTCACCATCCCCTCTGAATCCTCCCATGCCATTGTGATGTTAAAGTGATTTATAACAAAGAATTTATATCTCATTATTCAATAATGGGTGTAGTTCAGAATTCAGATTCTATCTGGCTCCATTAATTACATGTCAACGATTTTTTCCCCCTCCTTTTCCAACAGAAAAATAAGGTGCTGCCAGAGCAGTCTGCCTGAAAGGTTCAAATGTCAGGGCAGCAGTTTTGAATCAAATGGATCTGACTCAGCCAATGCGAGAACGAAAACAGCTATTAGACATTCCGTGACAAGTTGCTGTGACAGGGAAAAGCCTAGAACTGCTTTTCACCCACTTGCCTCCATGACTTTGGCTCTGTCCTGAATGCACAAAATGCAACACCAGGAGAATAAATAACCTGTCCTGAAACCTCTGTGGCTTTTCCTGTGGCTGGCACTAAGGGTTCCTCCTTTACCTTCCCAGACAAGGGACTGACAAGGGCAGTTCTGCAGTTCAGAGGGAAGTACTGCAAGTTACACTGCAGCAGGACATGGGGCCAGAACAGGGCTCAGACCAAACTTCCACTGAGCAAGTTTTAAACTTGTTTAAGACTTTCAAGCTTCTGACAACCCAGCCATTTATCTGATTTCGGATCCATTTTATATTTATCTTCTACCCAGACAAGCTTTTTCTTGTCCTGGTTACATAAAATTAAATTTCAAATACAGGAATGATTTTGCTCTGCATAGTTAAGACTACTTCTGGTTTGCTTCTTCTGCCTATCAATAAAGGTCTGAAGAAGGGCTGCTTCTTCTCCCTCCTGAAGGCTCAGGGATGCACCAGGAAAGCAAGCAGAACTGGAAAAATATAAAAGAAGACCCCCTCCAGGGGAAAAAAAAACCAAACAAAAAAAACCCCAACAACAACAACAAAAAAACCCCCAACCACCAAACATGCTGAAAATACACAGAGAGCAAAGAGAAAAGTCTTTCAATTCAATTCAATAGCATAAAACTTCAAGTCATATAACTTTTCCCATACATTAAATAAGTGTCCCATAGTATTTTATTTATAGCATTTAAGGAAAGTAAGGAAAGTACAACAGAGGAAGTATCCCCTGGGGGCTAATTCACCTCTTAAACATGTTCATGTTTTTCAGCATCACTTTTATCTGAAAATTTATGAGGACAACATGTACCTGACCTGCCTCCAAAGAGACCACAATTTGCAACATATCAGGTGGCTACTTCTGAGGAGCAGGAGAGAAGGGGTGAAGGAGCTTTTTCCCCAGTTCCTCTGGTACAGCAAACAAACGGCCTCCAAAGACTTCCTAGACAAACTTCCATTCCGGTAGAGCAAAGAGCACAGAATGATTAGGACCTTAAAATTCTTGGAGAAGACTGCCCCAGAAGAGGAATATTTGAAATAAGGGACTCTGTATTCTCTTCCTTCTCTCTCAGGGACAATGACACCAGGAGGCAGGAAAGAGGCTGATTCCTTCTCAGATCTGTGTGTCTTCACTGTAGCAACTGGTAACTAAATATTCTTGAATTTAAACTAGAGCTGGACAGGTTATGTCCTGATAAACACAATACAGTTTGCTATTTGGCAGTTTTGTCAGCCGCTTCATATTTCCTTAATACCATCACTCACAGGCTGCCTAAGCACCAAAAAAATAAATATGAAACATTCAAATCACTTAAAGGTCTCCTGGGAAAAGTATCTGACTGCATGAGACTACCTCATGTGTCCAGAACTGCCACATGTATAAAGAAGGTCCTTAAAACATTGAAAGACTCTGTCCTGTCCTCTTCCATTTGCATTTTCCTGACCTTTTCCAGCTGCCTTCCTCTATCTGTTTGCCATCTACCAAACATTTGTCCTCCATCAATTTTTGCAGTTGTCCTGCAATCTTTCAAGACTTTTGCCTGGCCAAGCTGTCATGTTAACCTGGCTTCTCTGAAGGCACTGCTTGCAGCTAAATCTGTGCAGAAAAGCCACCAGCCTGGAAAAACAGCAGGGAAGGTTCAATTAAAGACAGTACAGGAGATAAGTTTCATGTGTGACCTCTCTCCTCCTCTCCAATGACGTCTCAGTCTCCTTGATCATTCCTACAGATAACAGCAAAACCAACAAATGACACAAGACAAAAGGACTTGTCAAAGTAGGTGGTGACCCGTGCCACCAATTTCTCCATTAAAGGGATGGGTTTGTTTCTTACTGGCACTTGTTTTCTGCTGGGGACATATCAAGGCTTGAAATTCTCAATCGCTTTCTGTTGTCAGGCACGAGATCATTCTTTAAACTTCTATCTCTGTGGTGGGATACAAGATTAAACATAAAATTAATCACCAAAATACTTTTGCCACTTGAAAGGACAAAATTTCCTATTGAGTATTTCTGAGATCTTTGATTTACACCTCATGGTCACAAAATGTGTTTTCCACTTGCCTCATTTGGGTATCTTCAGGCTATTCCAGGTTCTTTCTTTCTCTGTTCTTTTTTATCCTATGATTACCCAAGGAGAGCAACTTAACACTGTTGCCATAAAGATGAAAGCCCTAAAAGAGTGGCATGTTTAACACCTTTCAACCAATCAAAAGAGCCTGAGAAGATGAAGAGAGAGAACTCATTATCAATGCTTTTTGTTGGGGTATAAGGAAAATCACCTAATGACTGTCGACCTTTAGGCTTACTTGCTTTGGTTACAGGCTTATGCCACTGCTAAGCCAACGTGGTCTGAATCAAATTCCAGGTAAAACAGTCAGAATCCTTCTGCATCCTTACATGGTCTTACTGTCCCGAAGGGGACAGCCTCTATCTGCTCGCCCATACACAGATTCCCTGCACTTGGCTCTGTACCCAGAGTCGTAAGAAAGTCATTTCAGGAACAGTGTTCTAGGCTTCTTAAACAAACAGTATACATTGGAATAGTTACTGCCAAGGATTAAAATAATGCCTAAGTGATTTTTTCCAGGCACTTCACAATACAGTAATTTTTTCATCCAACAGCCTTTCATGTGACACTTTTATATAAAAATGTTTACAGGAAATAGCAAACTTTCCTTTCGTTCTTCAGGTTACATGTACCTCCATAAAATGCAAATGCTGAGTGAAGTCATTGAACTACCTGACACTTAAAAATGAACACATCTAAGTATCCTGCTTAAGATCAAATGGTGGCTCCCAGCAGCTGAACGGATATTTCAAACACTGGATAACCGATTTTTTCCTGGCCTCCAGCTGCCACTTTTAATGGGGAGTTGCACAGTGAATCTTTATTAGCAAAGACGGTGGGCCTTAGAGGGTCAAGCGAAGGCAGTTTCCATTTGCACTTGCGCAGTGTGATGCTCAAGCCTTTATCGCTGTGCAGGCTTCTAAAATTTGAAATGAGAACTGGGGACTGTCACAGAGACAAAACACATCCAGGAACACACAGTCTCGCAGCACACCAGAGTCTATGCACTTTCTAGCAGACCTGTAGGAAAGCTGGCAACAGCTGCTGGGAAATGCCAGCCAAAAACGCAGATTCCGCTTCTGCAAAGACTTTTCCAAAGAAATGGAAACGTTTCAAATCACTAAAAATCTTTTAGGATTCTCTCTCATCAGAATAGTTCAATAATGATGAAAAAATGTCAGTTGCATTCAGTTTTCCTTTTCTCCGAAGTTTTAGGAGGGGTGTTTTACCACAAAAGTAAAAGTCAAAAAGCCTCAAAACCAATTTGCAATGAATGCCTTTACCAGTAGCACATACAGAGAGAGGCACACTGAGCCTCTGGCACAACAAACAGGAAGTTCCCAAAGCTGAACTCAATGGACGTGGACTTGTATCTCCTACAATTTCTGTGGGAGATGCTTTAGCTATTCCTGTTCTGGGCAAAAGACAACACAAGGCCCTCCAGCTGAATGGGAGTGACTCATAAGGAAGCAGAAAAGCTTTCCTAAAAAGGACCTATCATCACCTTTCTCTTTCATTTTTGGTGGAGAGATGTCAAGGCTTTGCTTCTCTTCCCTCTGTCCTTCCTTGCATATTCTTTAATCAAGTGATTATGTCACAGTCTTCTTTCCTCTCAATAAAGAGAAACATCCAACCCTTCAGCATTCCGACTGCAATCACCTGCAAAAACAATGAACAAGAGCAACACAGAGGACATGTGGTGCTTCTCGGCCAACAGGTGGGAAGGATCCCTTCTCTTGGGCTACATTGGCTGCCCAAAGTGTGCTGTGAGTGTGGCTTTATGCTCATGGCTACTCCACCAGCAGCTCACCATGCCAGGGACACGGGTACAGCTGCTTGTGGGGCAGTGTGTACTGGCTCTGGGACATGCCAGCTCAAAACCCTGCAACAGGAACAATGTTGGAGCAGGTATTTCTTACATGTGCTTTGCTAAAGGAAGAAGTCAATCACAAAGATGTACACTGGGTACAAAGGAGCTTCAGGTTCTCTTCATGTCTTCTCCCTCACTGCCAGCTTTGGGAAGAGAGCAGTTGCTACTAAAGAAAAGGGGCTTCATATTTTGCCATGTTCATTGTCATGGTTTTTTCCCCCCTAAGGCCTTAGCCCAGTTATACGGAAGTAAACTGGCAGGCAAGAAATGCTGGCAGTTAGGAGTCCTATTGCCATAGGGCTGCTTTGTGTCTCAGTGCAAGTAGTCAGTGTATTTCTGGTTTATGTTTACCATCAGAGCTGCAGTCAGTCACAAAAGCTGCAGTTCCAGCCTTGCAGCTGCAAGGGGAGAGACCACAGCCTGCACTGAGGTGACTTTTCAGAGGGGATGCTGAGGTGCCTGCTCTTGTGTTTCCCTGAGCATGCCCAGGGACAATACAAGGGTTTTGGGCAGCTAGGACAGAGTCTGGTTCTTCTGCACAACAAATCCAATTGACTGGCAGTATGAAGTATTAGACATTTCAAATCATCAGAATTTATCCAAAGAAAATGCTGTTTATTTGTAACACCTTGTTCCAAACCTTCCGCAGGTCAGAATCTGGACCCAGCCTGGTTTACTGCTTCAAAGCTGATGATCCTAAAAAATTTAAATTCAAAACCAAATTAAAACCCACCAACAATAAAATTTTCTACAAATGAGAAATTCTGTTTTCCACCGCCTTGGAATGTGTTTTGTTGAATGCAAAAATGAGTACCTTGGCAAAGACAGCAGAATTTTATCACTTACTTTTTCCAGAGGAGTCCTGAAATATTTATTACCTGCATGGGATGAGCATAATGGAATTCATTCTAATGCTCCATCCAGAAGAGAATTCATGAGAAAGTAAGAACAGGTCTTTTAATGAGGGGAACCAAGTGAAAGGTGATTGAGACTTGGCCAATTTAACTTTTCGAAAAGCTTATCCCTTTGCAGTCATTGTAAACTTCATTTCCTCACACTCAGGACACACACCTGACAATCTGACCAAACAACTCCACTGGACTTTGATGTAAGGGTGAGCCTGCAGGCAGACAAACAGATTGCTTCAGCTCACATCTCTCTTTCTGGCATTTTTGTCTTTCTTCAAGAATCAACTTGGATAAAAGCAAATCTCTTGAGAGGAAAAATATGTTTCCATTTAGTGAGGGACCATCCTTTATCCATCCTCAGACTGAGAAAGGAGTAGCATTGAGCTCTAGGACAAGAAAAGGAATGCATAAATGTTGAACTGGCTGATGAGCAGCATTTCTACGGGAAGGCAGGAAGAGGGGGGTTTCAAAGAAAGCACATTTTGGGTGTACAACAGGAAAATTATAACTGCTTTGGAAATTATTCCCAAGAAAACTTACTGTTTAGAGGCAAAAGTCTCACTGGGGGAAGAAGAAGCACCATGGGTTACAGGAGAGATTCAGAGAAGGCAGCCAAGCTGCCTGGATTCACAGAGGCACTGTCGCATAAAGCCACATATAGCCAACTGGCCTCCCAGCCTCCACTCCCAGATAGAAATAGACCTCTGGGATGTAACAGGGGAGGGGGCAGACCAAAAAGGAGGAATTACCCTCCCCCTGGCCTGTGCTAGATTTGTCTGCAGGCACAAGCAGTCACGGGGTCTGTGAAGCAATAAGATAATGTGACATGGCAGAGCTTAAAAATAACATTGCTGATTGGAAAACATCAGTGTCCATTACGTGGGACAAACTCCTGGGGCTACATGCAAAAAGCTTCCAAAGTTCTCTGTGAGGGGAGTCCAGATCTTGAAAGGTGGATAGCAACAGCAAATCACTTGTGGAAAAAAGACACTTCCCAGGTTTATTCAGTCATCCAGAGAATACTCTGAAACTGCCTGTTACATCAGGCTCCAAAGCAAGGACACACTGACGTCTCCAACATGTGCATTTCTACAGGTAATTAGATATTATTAAAGTGTTTCGCTATATAACAAAGGAGGTCAGGAGAGTCAGGGTGTTTGGGATTAAAAGTGTTTCAGGCATGGATGTAGCTGAAGAAAAAGTTGTTTCTACATGACCCAAAATAAGTTATAATAAAATAGTATAGGATTTCTTTGCATGTACTGAATAGTGGGTAATTTCATAACTTCCAATACCCATACTTTAGACAAGCTTTTACAAACCAAATTCAATGAGTTCTGCTCAAGGGACTCTTGCAACACTGTGGAGCATGCAATATCCACAGGTATTGCAACATCTAATTGCAAAATAAAGGCTGTTTGCCTCCAAATCTCATGTTCTCCTTCCAGCCAACAGTGACAATGTTACATAGAGATGATTTTCGTTTGGATTAGCGAGTTGAATCAGCTCAATAGTCGTCTGACAGGCACCCAACATACCCAGGTCAAGGAAAATAGCAGAATTGCAAGGCCAGGAGCTAAGAAGGGGAGCAAGACCTCTCCTACCTGTAATACTGAACTGTTAGCACAGCTACTTCTGGCACTGCAGTGCTGCTCACGAGCTGTTCAGCTGTCCCATTGGTTAGAGGCAAGAGTTCTGCAAGTCACTTCTGTGCCCAGTGCTCCAATGTGGACAGGAAAACAATGCTGCACCCACCACATGTTGTGGCTACACTTCTAAAGAATCAGGGAGAAGCAAAATTGTTGTAAACGTTTATTGGCACAGAAAAAATACCCCAATTATCTGTGAGTGACAAGCTAACAAAGGGAGTTTTTAAATACTCCGATTCAGAAATCAAGAACAGCAGTTCTCTACCACTGACCACAGAACAGCAGGAATCTTGAAACAACTCAGACAATGCAAGGTTTGCTGGTACCTCTTTCCTTTCCTCCTTGTTCTTGGCTGATCCCTATGCTCTGATCACCTTGCACTGCACGCTTCCTGTTTTTCTTCTATATATTCTAGTCAACTTCTGCTTTTCCCTCAAACTTCCAGGCCAGAATTACTGGAAGGGGAGCCTCACTATACCTTCTTACAGAGAGAAAAAACATAGCACTGAACCATTTTATGTGATAAAATGAGCACAGCCCCTGGTGATCAAAGGAGAAAATCAGCATCTTCCAGAAGAGTTCGGAGTGGGACCCAGCTGAAGGTCAGAGGGCTCTGGAGGAGCCCTGAGTGCAGGGCTCAGTGACACAGCCAGGCAGACCTGCTGGCTGGCAGGTGCAGATGGAGGACTTCTATTCCTGCATAATGTTATTCCTCTCTCCCCTATGCCTCCTGCTCCAGGTGCCACCTGGGCAGCCCTGCTCCGTCTGTGGCAGGAGCACTACTAATTATCCAGTTCAGCTCATGGGCATGGCAGAACACTTAATTTCAGTTGTGAACTCTTACAAATTAAGTAGGTTGAACAAGCCATGGTGGACCACCAGAGCTGATGTGGGGAAAGCAGTGGGGAACAAGAAGGTGGGAGGTGCAGGATTGGTCCCTCTCACCTGATAAACTGAGCAACATCATCAAACTGTGTGACTTCTTCTGGTGGAGACTGTACCAGGTCTCTCTTTGTATCTCTGCATTGTTCTGTCACTGGGCACTCAGACACTCTCAAGTAAGGGTGAGAGGAAGAAGTTACCTGATCAATCAAGTATTTCCTTCAGCTGCAGTTCTTTTTCCTACAGGAAGCCCTGGCTTGTATAAACCACTCAAGAAGCAAACATCAAAGGACTCCTCTATCACTTAGTCAGGATAATAGACTGTACTTGAACTCTACCCAGTGAAGTGAAACTTCTTAAACTGAGAGCTGAAGTTTAATTTGTTATTCCTGGCAAACTGCCCAAGAGGAAATGGATCCAGGGCAGAAGTTTGTTTGTTAGATAGCAGTGAGAGATTGACACTTTTATAATAAGCCACAAAAGCAGGCAGAATAGAAAGAGCTGCTGAAACTACTGATTATTATAAGATCTGCTCCTAATGCTGCATCAGTTACAAGATCTCCTTTTAGTAATTGTCAAATAATGGAAATAAGAGACCGTGAAACATCAGTAAGGAAAGAGTTTGAGCAGAGATTGTGCACATGAGGCTGATTCAAAAGAATAGGAGGAAAAAGCACAAAATCAGCTGCAGCAAGTCCTTTACAGACTGGAATCCTTCACTAAAGATGAAAGGTACTGACTGCCAGTTCAGTCCATTGTATATCCGTCCATACGCTGCCCACCAGAGTCAAAAATGTGGTGCAAGGAGCTCTCAGTTGTTTGATAAGGTAGGCTACAACACAGCCAGGATCTCACTCCTGTGTGTTGTCCTGTAGCTCTGTTGCCCCTATGTCTCGAGATACATAAGCTCATGAACCCTCTCCCCTACTGTGGCACAGCCTCAGGCACACCAAGCTCCAGAAAGCCAACAGAAAACATGGGCTGTGGTGAACAGATAGCAAAATGGTTTCACTGCACTGAAATTCTTTGGTTTGTTTTTCAAAACAACCAACTGCGCCTGACAGACACACCTTAAGCAAAAACATCACATGAACTTTACCCAGTCATCTCTCAGGTGAGCTCAATTAAGATATCATCTTCTAAATAAGAAATCTGAAGTTGCTTTTTCACTTTGGGATATATGAGGGTTACCTCTTTATTATATATTAACAGTAAAAGTATTCCATGGTAACACATGCCATTTTGGAATCTCCTTTACTGTCAGTAATTTACAAGCTGCATTAAGACAGACAATTTAAACTAATGAAAGCTCCCAACAAGAGCAAAGCAGTGCATTTACCATAAATACCAAGAGGCTTCATCCCTTCAGGCAATTTTTTTTATATTTTTTTCCACTTCACTATGCCTGGAGCACAGTTTAAGGAGCTGATTAGGTATATAGATTTAAGAACAACTACAAATATTAAGAAATACTACTGGGCACATTTGGTAGTGACTCTTCCGAAGTTCCTTGCACAGATTTTGCAATGTGGAAGAATTCTAAATATTGTTACACCCTTTCCTTGATATTTTGTTCCTTTGGTAAAGCATTTTATTTGGAAAGGCTTTATCTAAAGGTTAAACAGTCCCCATGCAATCTCTGAATGAAACAGAAAAGCGTGTTTAGACATCTGGTCCCAACTGCCAGTGTCCCATACCTGCCAAAGCTCCCAGGCTGTGTGGACACTGGCAGCTCCCAGAGTACATTTGCCACCAAGTCCTGTCCTTCCATGGGGACAAGGCAGATGTGGATCCAGCCTCAGACCCTGCAGAGATGCAGCGGAGAGTTTTCCGCTGTCTGGACCATGAATGCTGCTATAGACATTCCTCATCTTTCAAAGAATAAAAAGCAAAGCACATGGAATCATCCTGTGGATCAGCCTAAGGCCTTGAGCTGCCAAGCTGAGCCATCCTGGCTCTGCCATACACCACAAGAACAGACACAACGTGAACACTGTCCAAATATATCTCCTGTAGTTTCTGCCTGGGTCTTGGCGAGATTCTGTCTTGGGAAGGAAAGATTCATCAATAAGCATTCATCTGTAATTAAGCAAATAGGCTATTGGACAAATTTAACAGCAAATACCTAAAAAATTATTTTTATACCATAAGAAGACAAAAAGAGAAACAGGAAAGCATGAAATCATATTTTGGCTTTCTGCACAAGAACCACAGAATAAATCATATGCTGTTGATACATTGCTTTCAGATTCTCACCCAATAGTTATTATGACCAAATCTACAGCAACTCTGTATGTAAAAACAGAGCAATGAGGCTGATGGAGACTGTTTGGTTCTCAGAGCCAAGATAGCTGTAAACAGGTAGCATCTTTACCTTTAAATTAACAGTTTTAGCTAATTGGGCTGTCACTTTTCCAGCTGCAAACCACTAAGCATTTGCCTCCTAAGCTCAGGGAAAAAGCCTCCAGAGACTGTGAGTCAGTGAATGAAAACTGTTTTGGGTCCCATGGCAAGGAAAGTACTTTGCTCTCAAAAATAGATACATTTCTTGTGGGAAAAAACAGCCCAGCTCCTTCCTCTCCCATAGATAACAATGCAAAATGTCAGACACCTCCCAGGCTCTGCTCCCAGGAGATCAATAGCATTGCAGTCACTACTTTGGTGGGTTTTTTTCCCTAAAGGTTAATTCATATCTAACCAAAAATCGTGACCCAACAGTTCACTGCTTATGGGAGCATGAGGTGTGGAACATAAGGCTGCCAATAGTGTTGAACTGCTACAGCTGCAAAAAGCTACAGCAGGATTTGAGCACTTGGAAGACACAAAGCTGGGGTGGGAGACAGGTAAAGATTGGAAGCAGGGAAGCAGGCAGGGCCTGTGTTCAGTGCACAACAGTGAGAGGCTCCAAAGCAAGGGGAGGAGGTTGCATTCAGGAAAAACCCACCTGCTGGCTTGTGTTTGCAGCAGAAAGCCCATGGGATGCATTCACTGTGTTGACAGCATGTCCTGCACGTTGGGGACTGCACAGTGACAGTGGAGCAATGTGGAATGAAACGCTAAAGATCACATTCAAGAGTAAAAAGTGTGCCATGTGCACATTTTTAATGCAAAGGCTTTCACTCAGAGGGTTTGGTGAGTGCAGCGTACGAGCACCTGGGGCCCTCGCACAGTATCAGCTCTGCCAGAGCCACCGGGCCAGAGCCCTGTGCTGCTGGCTGCCACCTGCTGCAGGGCACAGCAGCCAGGGGGCTGAGCCCTGCTGGGAAACGGCACAGAGGATCTGCCACCACCGCCCAGCAGCACTGCCACCCCTCTGTGTCACAGCACGGCTTCAGGACCCTTCTGGTCCCCTGCACTGCACCTCACACCTGTACTAACTTTGTGCTGAGATCGCAGGCAGCCACATCTAGGGCAGGGGCAGAAGCAGAAGCAAGGACAGATGTGAGGACGCTCCCCAGAGGTGATCCCGGTCCATTATTCTCATTTCACTAGATAAATCCTACACCAAATAGCCAGGAAAAAAAAGAAAAAAATCCCAGCCAGGCAGTTAAACTGAACCACAGGCTGTGCAGTACCACAGCAGGCTCCACAAAGCTCTTGCAGTCCCAGGGGAGTAAGAAAAGGGGGAGGAAACATCACAAGAGATGACTTTGCTTACTCACATCATTGGTGCAGACACACTTGTTTACATTTGATTGGCCTCATCTAAACTTTGCTGGAGGTTGACCATAATATTTACAAGCTGAAAGAACAATTATGTAGCTGAGAGCAGCTAAATGGAACAAAACAAAACCAGAGACACAGAAATCATGTCATTTGCTAAAGTCGAAAAAACAAACTGAGCCATCAGACCACACATCTGCCTCACGCTATATAAATTTACACCGTGGTACTATTTGTGCTGCTTTACTGCTATATGGATGTTCTTTGAGTTTATAAACACTTATAGTGCTTATGTGCTCCATGTACTTATTTGTACCATAAAAATTTATATGGAAGGATATTTCCTATGCCTCATCTGTTTGTTTACAGAGTCCACCTTTAAAAGACCAATATTCTTCCCTCTGGGGCCTGTTTACAGTCTGCACCTGTGATGGTTTCTTCAGTTTCAACCTCATGGGCTGTATTTCTTACATAACTGTTTTCCCTCTTTCAGACACCATTAATCATCCCTCCGTCAAGATCTTCTTCCCACACCAGGCTTTACTGTACATTCCTTGCATTTTCGTACCATGATGTCAGTACAGAATGGAACAAAGATAAGAATTGCTCAAGATTTTCCTTCAAATGATCCTGTTTCTACAAAGCTATATATAAAATAAAACCCTCATACTCACCATGGAATTTGGGAAGGACCAGGCTTGGGGATTTGTGATTTTCTCATATTCCATATCCTTATTTCTTGAAAACTAAATGCAAAATTATTTTGGAAAAATGAGTGCAGAAGTAGTACGGGGACCAAAGCAAGCACAACTCAGCTTTGTAATCGATGGTAGAGCAACTAGGCAAGTATGTAAATTACACTGCAAATGTTTTGAAAATAGTTTGTCAACTATGCTTGGAAAATTATGACTTTTTTTTTTCACACTTTTCAATGTTTGGAAAAGTGAGATTGTTGCATGCATTTAACACCTTTTCGCCACTGCAAATGACTTAGAATAGTAAGAAGAAAAGAGTGCCGAGATGCTATTTCCATTCATTTGCATGTTTCAGAGATAGGATGGACTCCAAATTTTTAATTATCATTTTCCTTTTGTGAAAGAAAGCAAACTCTATTAATCTGTCGAATCCCTATTCCTGGGCAAACATTCACCCTACTGTGGTTTTATTGGACTCAAAGTAGGTATCTTCCAACTAAGTAAAGATCTCTGCCTTTTTTTGTTGTAACACTAACACTGTAAAGACTCCACGTAACATCACAGCAAAGCATCAGAGGAGCAGTGTTGTAACATATCTGGCTGTCAGACATCACCTATAAAAATACCCAGGCAGCTCTGTTCTTCTCTTGGAGGGAAGAAGAGAGCTGTTCAGGCAGAACAATATTTGTTTTATTGACAGATTTTAATGTTATCTGTTACCCACCAGTGGGCTCCATTTGCAGTTTTCATCATAGAGTAATTGCTTATTAGAGACATTAGCAGGTTGTTTATTTGAAAACTATTATGCTAATAAGCAACAATCATATTAGCAAGGTGTGCTCTTTACAACTTTATTTGTTTATCCTCAGGGACTAAACTTCTGAAACCCCAAACCTTTTGTTACACACTGAAAGATTTGGAAGTAAAATGTCTGAAGTTTTTTATTCATGTCTGAGAAATTTGTCCAATAATAATCAGTAGTTTTATTGCTGTCATAAATAACAGGAGCTGCCTATGACAGAAAGATGCTCACAGGATTGAAGGCTATTCTGTACACAACCATTTACTTGCTAAGCAGTCTGGAAAAATTATGTTGCTGCTGTATTTGCATATTTTCTTATTACAAATGTTACCATAGCTATAACATACCAACTTTAGTATATTATTAAACCCAAAGGGAAGGAAGAAACTGATTGTAGCATAGCTTCCAAGGCTCTGGGAAAGCACCTGTTTCCCTTATCCTTTGAGCCTTAGGGGCTTTTTAACCTCGGACTCACCAATAAACTCCCTTAATGATGACCTAGATGGGATCAGTTATATTTACACATCCCAAGATTTCTAACAAACCAACAAGTACTTACAGCACATTTTCACTCTTGCCAGAAAATGCTTTCACCATTGGCACAGCTGAATTTTTTGCTATGCTGCTGCTGTTCATTATTTTGCTGTGCTGAGCGTTATTTGTACTATACACAGTATCACTTTCAGGCAAAAATTAAGAAAGCAGTCTTGCAATGGGTAGTGCCCACAAGCAGAGTAGAGTTGCAGATTCCAACCTGACTGCATACCAAAGCAACAAGACATTATTATTTATATTCCAGTAGCACACAGACCCAAATTTGGGATCACAGCCCAATGTGATTAGGTGCAATGTATACACGTAAGTAAACATCCCAAACCGAGAGGATCATATGTAAAATGATGACAAAAAACCAAACCAAAACAAAAATCAGGGGGAAAAAAATAGCAAGCAAAAAAAGAAGAGAAAGCAAACCACAGAGCAGGAGAAGAAAAAAAGAAAAGAACCACTTGCATGGGGACTGACCTAACACAACTCAGCTCACCTCTTGCCTGTGGCTCGCTTTGGCAGTCATTGAGTGGAGGATGTGGCTTTGGATTAAGTAATCAGACAAGTCTGTGTAAAAATGGAAACAGAACAGGCTGGATTTTGTTATGCAAATATAAAGATATTAAGTACTCTAAGTATCAGTGTATTTCCCTTCTCCCTTTTTCTATGTATATACAGACCTGCATGTGTGTTCATGTGTGACTCATAATAAAGTTAATTTAATCTTATTGCAGTGTAAGTAAAAAGCTGAAAGAGGAGGTAACAATGCAGGGAATCAGACATGTTGTATCAAAATCACATGTGTCTGTGGGCTGGAGTCCAAAGCCAGCAATCCTGGTATATTTTGGAAACTTTAGTCTTGAAATTGAGTGAGCACACCCAGATACTACCTGAACTTCCACTTCACTGACTTCATATGAGGAAAGAGGGGCAGAAGGAGATAAATTCTTATACCCAAACTAAAATTTCTTGCAGTCGTCTCTATAACTGTGTAGAGGCAAACTGTAACAGCAAAGAACAGAGAAATACATAAAAGGCACAATGTTTTGTTCTGAAGCCTCAGCTACTCTTCAGGAAGGAGACATATCGCTTTACACAATACTTTACAAATCAGTGCTTCCTTCAAAACATGGGAGATCCTGCTTCAGTGCTGCCTTTGTGCCAGAAAAGTCTCTCTGAGTAAAGGCTGCTTCACTTCATAGCATGTGCAGAGTTCCTAGGGCTGAAAGCTCTGCTCAGTATCTGTGACTGGGTGCCCTTCCAGCCAGCCCCCTGCTCTGCCTGGTACTCAGCCCCCCTCAGCTATGCCAGAGGATCCTGTCTGTGCCAAAGGACTTCCCTGCATCTGGAGTGGCAGGATAAAAGCCAGTTTCAGACAGCTGAGAGCACACAAGAGCATGTGATGTAGTCTCATACTTTAGCAGACCATTTCAGCAACCCCTTAAAACAGGCCTGTGCCCAGTAGGGTTCACCCTTTAAGTCTTTAGTGTAAATTGCAGTGTATACCCTTCTCGTGTGTGCTTCAGCAGTATGCCGGGCTCACAACACCTGATCCAGCAGAACCAGGAGCAGGACAGTCCCTTCTGCTCATCTTTGCCCGCCCCAGATTTTGCAGGCTGCCCATTTCACTCTGCCAACACACAAGGGTGGCAGCCTAGGGGTGACAGCTTTCTAACCTCTTCCTCAGCTACTTACATCAGCTGGCAGAAATTCTTCAGAGATGGCAAGAGGGCTAGATATTTACAAGTGGTGTTTATTTTTCTGGAATAGCATATGCGGCCAGCTGCATGTTCTCTTCATCAAAAAGTCTTGTGATCTGAATACCCTTAAGCCACTCTCCTGTGTCTCTTGTCCCTCTTGATCAACTTTAAAACAAAAAGAACACTCTGCCACTTCATGGTGTGCTCTTACAAGCACGGTCTTGTTTGTTAGTGCATAGTGGGAGTATGGGATGGCTTTGAGAAGAGCTCTCTGTTCCAGCAAGTTTATATTTGAAGGTGACAGTAATGAATGGGATCAGCCTGTTTCTCACTTGCAGGGGCTGAGCCTCAGGCTGAGATGGGCAGTGCAGGGAGGCAGATTTGTGTCCAGCTGTGCTCCAACACTATGGCTTTAGGGCCCTTCTCTAGGACTCTCTCTCGCTCCAGGTCATTGGTAAGAGAACCTGCATGTGAGGTTTTTCTTGTTTCCCATCTAAAATCTACTGACTGTAGCTGTGGTCACAGTCTGGCTTAGGAAGAGAGCTGTGCTGGCTTCACACACAAGGGACTACAAGTGAAAAAATATCAGCAATGCCACAGTAGACAGGAACAGGTGAGCTGAGGCCTCATCATGCACCCAGAAACACCTGAGGGAAGCGAAGCCAGGCTCAGGCAGCTCCAAAGCCCTGCACTCTGCACTCCTGTCACCTCCCCTTGCAGCTGGGCTGCTTGGGCCCTACTGCTTTTGCACAGGGTGTGACAGAGAGGGACACCCCTCCACCCTGCACACTGCCCACCCACTGTGACACCACCTCCTCACTCCTCTGTCTCACCCCAGTGCAGCTGTTGGATGGGACGGCAGTGTCCCCAGGAGATACTGTAAGTCTGGCTGGAAAGTTCCAGGTGTAGAGGGGAATGGGAGCACCACATCTCTGAACAACTGCAATGAGCCATGATGGCTCAAAATTGCCATTTTAATTCTTGCCCAGCAAAGTAAAGCTTGCACAGAATACATTGCTGAAAATAACTCTTTTTTCCTCCACTCTTTCCAATATCTTTTTTTCTTCCGGTTTTGCTTGGTTTTATTTTTAGGCTGGTTTTAGTGTCCAGCAAGACTAGAGGAGCAGAGAAGGTGGGGATTTTTCCTGCTGTTCAAGAGGACTGAGCAGCCCCAAACCTCTCAACTCTAGTTTTGCATTACTGCCCTGCCTTCCTCTTGGGGATAGACTCAGCAGCACTGTTTGGGTTATGTGCTGGATACAGACTTAGTTCTCCTCCATTCTGCTGTTCCTGCAACTCCATTAAATTTCCACTGGGTATTTGAAAACAACATTATATATGTATATACACACATACACACAGACACATAAAACAGAGCTCTTAAAAAGAGTTTACATCCAGGGAGGAAGCCAGCATTGATTTCTTTAAATTCAAGTAACTCCTGACTTCTGAAGGAGTTCATGTGTCTGAGAAGCAGCAGTGGAAATTTGTCTTTCAGTGCTTCTGCTTATCATTTATCAAGGTTCTGGAGTACATTCACATCTTTGTAAGGGCCTGAAGAAGCTTCACTAAAAAGCCTTGTTCCCATTAGCAGATCTGTGAAATTGTCTGAGAGACTGACATATGGCACTGCAGACAGATGTACCACATTCATTGGTCCTTGCTCCCCAGCTCCCCAGCTGCAGCACTCAGCTCCCATGCAGCATCACTGCTGCTAAAGCCTTGGCATTTTATCCACTCGCTCACTTGTCACAACGCAGAATGAGTCTGTGAAGCACTAATATTTTTAAGCAAACACAGGAGCTCCCAGGACTAAGGAGGGATCTGGCACAGATGAGACATGACAGTTTGGGTGATGGCCTGAGTGGTGAGAAGCTCAGGTAGCGCACACACTGTGAACCTGCAAATGTGCTGCTGATGTCCAAGGAAAAAAGGCTGCTGCCATAAATCACCTTGTCTGTGAAAATATTCTGAAATGACAGCATCAGCCTCTATATTTGAGAGATAAACCATCCAGTTCCTTTAGCCTCCCTCAAACTTTATCACAGACACAAAGAAAAAGGAAAGATAACAAAAAGAAATCTATCTGAGAAGCCATTTATTTTTATCAGCCTGGACTTCTGGGACACAGTTCATGCAATTTTGCCTCTGTACCATTCCCCTTCTTGGAGTCATCACACTTGGGCAGTAAAATATCTAATTTTAGTAATTGTCAAAAAATTGGCAACTCCTGTATTTCTCAAAGAGTTGAATACGGTGTTAGGCTAAGCCACAATCTGGCACCCAGGTCAGGCTGGGGTTTTTTTCAAGAATTGCTTAAAGGCAGCCCCCAGAGATGGAGCACAGATACATGACTTGAACTAACTAGCACTGGAAGAAATATATTCAAAATGAATGAGGTAGTAGATAAACTTCCAGGACAGAAATGTCCTTTGCTCTTTGCATTGAGAACAAAAAGGCAGGAACACAACAAGGACATTTATATACAGTGGGTGATGGAAAGGTTGGATTTACCTTTACTTGCTTCTACTACTGCCTTTAACTGTCGGAGTTTCAGAGGAGGTGGATCCTTGTCCTGTTTTCCCAAACATCTGGGGCTCATGACTAACAACTCTGCATGTTGTGTTGAGCAGCAGGGTGGTTTTCAATGCTCAACACCAAAATCTTCCAGGGCAACCTCTGGCCACCACTTCTGCTTCCACCTGCCAGGAAAGTACCAGCCCTGCACAAACTTGTGCAAACAAACCCTCTCAAACAGCAACAGCCACAAGTGAGCGTATTATAAATGGTAAAGGAGCACTGAACAGTTCTTTTCTAACCAGAAAAAGGCTGCTGTCAAGTGATTTAATTTCCCTGCTAAATTGTATAGTAAAAAAGAAATTGCATGTAAAGACCATGTGACTGGGAACGAAAAGCCTCTCGTTGAAAGCTTTCATTTGCCCTTTATCACACTGTTTTGCTTCATATTCTATAAATAGCTCGTGTGCACTGTTTTTCCTTTTGGCCTCATAACTATGAACTGGTTCCTCGCTGGCTTTGCAGAGTCTGAAGAAAATCTCTGGAGAATGCTGTAAGCATATTTGATAGAAGCTCACAAGTGGATTAATTTCAAAACAGGGGTCAGTTGGCATATTTAAAAATATATAATAATCAGAGCTGTTTGTAATAGACTCATCTCATTCTGCAGCAGAAATCAGGAATTGGAGTAGCTTGGTTTCTGCAATCTGATTTTAGTTACAGTTAGGCTGCAATTTATTTTTAGTAACAAACTGTTTCCCCGAGACAGATTCGGCTGCTCATTAGCATTGGGAGTCTTCTCTACAAAAAATATATTGTGAAATTTCCTTTTAGCTTTGACTAGGCCCACCCATTGAAACATAAACTCCGTTCTGCAAAGACAGAGAAGATTTGATTATCCATCTTGTCATTGACAGACGATAAAGATACTGAAAATAAATTGTCCCTCTTCCCTAAATTTTTTACTTAGTATCACCACACAGTTTCCCTTTAAAAAGGCAGGGAAATCTGTTAATCTGCATTATGAGCTTAATGAAAAGCAGCATAATTGAAAAATTGTTGTAATGAAAGAGAGTAAAATACCACTTGTGTTGGATTTGTGATTTTATACCACTCAACTACTTCATCAAAACATTGGCTGGGGGAATCCTCCACAGTGACTCCTCTAGATGTGTTAATTGGCAGGTTGAGATCCAAATCATTGCCTTCACCAACTGATCTTTCCAGAGTGAGTTTATCTGCTTTGCTTCCCATTTCACCACTGGTGTCAGCCCACGCTGCTGCAGTAGCAGCCTGGTTTTACTTATTAATCAGCATTTTCCAAGCCATTTTTTCTGCTACACCCATCCAGGTAACGTCCAGGCACACAGACTCCTAACACTCCGATTTTCAGCATCAGAAATGCCAGCTTTGGTCAGGCCAAGGGCTCCTCCAGCCTCCCTGCAGCAGGAGGAGAGCTTTTAGCCAGCCAAGGCCATGGTGTTTCATGGCTACGAACGCCTGTTCTCCAGATGTGCTTAGCTGGGCTTTTTAAGGGTTACCCACAGCAAGCGGATTTACTTCAGCTCACCCCTGTGGATGATGAACATACCTCCCCTGAAGCACACCACACGTCAGGAGATGGTGATCCTGACACAGAGCAACCTCTCAGAGTCATGGTCCTGCAAAGCACAGCTCCCTGCTGCACCCCACATCCTGGGGTGAAAGTAAACTTGCTGCTGCAAAATATTTGCTTTACTAAAGATGAACTCTACCAGGTGCTCAAAGGAGCTAATTCCAAAACTGGCAATGCCAGAGTTCAGATGTGCCATATGGCAGATTTGGTGCTCTGTGGGTTTGGGGTTTTTTAATTCTTTAGCTCCTTTAGCCACTATTAATGAGGTGTCATGTTAGAAATTTGGTTCATTTAAATTATTTTCAAGGCAGACAAGCTATTGGAGTGGTCTGCAATCTATGCCTGCCTAAAGTTTCAAGCATTTCGATGTCCTGACAGTTGAAATGTTACACAGAACTTGTAAAAGTCAAAGAACATTTCTTTTACCTTCTCTGAATTACCAAAGGATGTAGTACATTTCCATACAATTTTCCAGAAAAATAAATCTTTTCCCTAAGAACACTGTTTATTTTCGTTATGTCAACCAGTATTTTCATACCTGATAACAAGAAATAAACACCACTGTACTTCAAAAGTATGAATACAATCTTAGCAGTTAATTGTCATGGCATTACAAAAATACCACTGAAATGGGTATGAAAATTGCTCAGAGCAATTGGTAGAGCCTTTTCATAAGCCAGGGAGTGCAACAACTCCTCCAATTCATACATGTTTACACACAGAGCTTTCACATATATGGCTATGCTTGATTTTGGAAATTATGTCAACTGGAAAAACGTAATTTCCTGATGTAAAGGACACAAGCTTCACAGATTTTTCACTGAAATCACAGCAACTGATTCAAAATTCTTAACCCCTTCCTGTAACTAACCTTGACCGTTTGACCCTGAGAGGTTTCACAGATAATTGCCTCTTTGAGGGAGGGGTCTGAAAACGGTAGATTTCAAAGAAAAACAGAGATCATTTTATATTTGACATTAGTGTACATGTAGGAAGTGGCAACCTTCTGCTTTGGATTTCCCTTGTTTCAGTTGCCTCCATCCCAAGTGCGCTGTTATTTGAGCAGGAATGTGGGTGCTTAGCTCGCCGGTGATGGTATCTGTGCAGCACCACAAACGGCCCCGCATTCTTGGCATATTTGGTGGCCTGCATCAGCCCCGCTTGGAACAAAAGCTCTTGTTTTGGACACATCACTGCAGACTGTTGCCTGATCCAAACTGTCTGCTTCCTTCTGAACTTCTAAACAGAAACGACAGATCAGTTTGTAGTTTTTAACAGATCTAGCCTCAGAAAACATATCTGACACTGCCTAAATAGGAGCTGCCTTTTGCATCCAGGTTTGTTTTTAATTTACAGCACATTCTCCACCTTAATACCCAAAAGACAAAGACAATTTAGAATAAACTCTAGCTATGTGAGGTTTTTACTTGAAACAAAATTCAAATATGTGCAATGAACACACGTGAAAGTGTTGTTTGAAGGACCATTGCAAACGCTAATTAGGAAGCTGCATTCAGAACTGCACACAGCAGTTTCACTGGCATGTCTGGATATTCAGATATTCTGTGAAGAGCCTTAACATCTCCTGCAAAGAAACAGCATCTCTGTCTCCCCATCCACAAGCTGCAGTGGAGTAAAGGTCAGCTCCCATGGATTCCTTGTCACAGGCAAAAGGGAACAAAAAGGTGAAAACCTCAGATGCAGGGCTGGCTACTTTCCCTACTTGCTAGGCAGACAGTTTTGGTAGGAATAGAGAGTAGCAATTCTATTTTGAGCAGTAAGTGAATAAATTTAATCCTCAACTATCAAGGCAAAGCATTCCTTCTCAGGAGAAAAAAAATCTTTGAAGAAATCTGATAGGGACATTGAAAGGACTTTTGGTCCGTCCCAGGTCCCAAAGTAAGAACAACCATCTCCATGTCCTTTCTGAGAGGTATTTCACTAACCTGCCCTTTACCATCATCACAGATTTCATAATCACTCAAGCAATCTTTTCCAGTACTTTCTATCCCTGATCTGGATAGTTGTTGGTTTGGGTTTTTTCTCCTTTTTTTTAATGCCTTCTTTGAATCTCTTCTGCTGCAATTTAGTTCTATTAATTCCTGTTCCATCTTCTGCAGGGATAGGACTCTCTGTAAGCATCATACTGCTCTTCTTTACAGCAGCCTTTTCTGTATTTGAAGACTTTTGTAATTTTTCTTCTGGTCTTTTATTCCCTACACAATCCAAATTGTTTAAGTCTGCCTTCTAGGTTTGTTTCCTAGTTGTTTGATCATTCCCACTTTGGAACCTCTCCAGTCAGCCCACATCATTCTCAAATCTACCAATCATCTTGGGATGTCCTCTTGGGACATTATTACCACATATGAAAACACGTTTTCCCAGCCAGGTTTTAAAATGACATCTATTAAGCTGAGAGTTGTGTCTTTGGTGCACAGTTAACTTGAGTTATTTGCACTTGAGTTGATACGTCCCCAGTCAGCCTCACGTCAGAGTCCCAGGAACAGAGAAGTGAAAGGAATCACAGGAAATAATCTCATCCATATCCCACCTCTGAGGCACAATCAAGTACCATATATCTACACTCTTTTTGACATGTTCCAGCAGCAAAGTCATCATGACCTCCCTGGGCCATCTTCACATGAGAAATTCTAAATCCCCATTTACCCCTTTCTAAATCCCCAAATACCCATTTACCCCCAAGTGCCTCAGTCAGTTGTGTGCCCACCTTACCACATAAACCCAGCACAATTTGCCTTCAAGCATGTCATGTGGGACTGTGTACTAGCTTGTCTTTGCAATAAGGTTCCATCGAATCTACTACGCACAAGTACATAGTGGCATCATGATAATTATTTATCACGTTGGTAAGGACAAGAAAGATTTTTAAAGTATCATCTAATGCTTTATGCCATTATTCATTTTTAATACTGAATAAGCATTAAGTTTCTCTAACTTCTCCATGGCTTCCTCCCTCTCAGCTGCCCTTGCATTTTCAAACAGAGGTAATGCATTTGTCTTCTTGACATCATCAGGAGACCCCACATTTCTTAGAGAGAATGGCAGATAAGTAAGCATTTGCAAATTTTTCACATTACAGGATATTGTATCAAGTCCTGCTGACTTGCATAATCTTTCTTATCTATCAAGTACACCTGACCTGTTCCTTTTTAGTCCTGTTATTAAAATGAACTAGTTTAAGCATCTGGTCATAATTCACCTTTTCTGTGGTGGTTGAAAGGAGAAAGACATCAAATAGATGACCTATTATTTGCTCATTTCCATATTAAGAAATAAATTTCTACTTTCATCCAATTTGGTTACTTAAGTATTTTCTTGCTATTCTTCCTTCTTCAGCAGTTGCAGTTCAGTTTAAGCCTGAGCTTTCTGACGCTCCCTTACGTGTCCCTGAAGTCTGTCACACCAGTCCCCCGTGAGGAGAAACACACCTTTGCCATCTTTTTCTGCCCTGTTCAGAGTGATAAGCCACGCTCACATCTCTCCCTGCCCTCTCTCTGGGATTGTCAGCCGAGAGCAGCTGCAAGCTGCCCCTGGCACGGCACACAGGCATTGGGTTACTGCACGGAATAGCCGCGTTAGCAGCTGGCAAACCGCGCTGGCTCCAGCCTGGCCTGGCTGAGCGGGCAGGACACTCGGTTCAGTGCAAACAGCACCATCCCCACCTGAAAGGCTTCTGCATTCCTAACAGAACTTGCACCTCACAGGTCCTGCATGGCCAAGGCAAGCCCAGAGAGCACCATGAGAGACATAAGTAAATGCTTCCCTTCAACTCGGCTGAAATGAAACAAAAGCAACAGGCGACACAGCAGAAACAGAGGCCTCGCTGCCCACTCGCATTTGAGCTCCACTGGGAACAAAAAGGGTAACAAAGTTTGACTCTTTGAAGATTTGGTTGCTCCTTCTCTGCTTTTACACAAGATCCTGTGTCACAGACAGTGCACAGGAATGCTCTGAGTCCACAGAAAATCTTCAATCCACCTCTTAATGAGACAAAAGGTTTCAGGGAAACCCAGATGAAACATGACAAGGCATAGTAATACAGCCAGAAGGACCCTATTGATCTGCTTTACAAATGGAAAATACTTAGAAGCTAATGTAAATAGGAACAAGCTGCAAGAAATGTTCTATAACCTTAAATTAACTACCTAAGAGCATGGCAGGCATCTTGCTGGTAGTTCTGCACTTCACTTAGCTCCTACAGTCATACAATCCTAGCAGCTTCAGTGGGAAGGAAAATAAAATCCTCCAATCCTTAGGGAAAAGTCACAGTTTATCTCTAGAAAGCATGAAGCTGCAAATCTGAAAAGATGCCAAAGTTGACAGTTAACTGCCACATACTACTGAAGTCTTTTTTTCCACCGCCTTCTTAAACTCTTTCTTCCATTCCCAGGCCAGACTCGAGTTTGGAAGTCAGTGAATGAATTCCACAAGTACTACAGTTTGTACTTTCCCCAACAGCTCAAAAGCGGAGGTATCAGATTTCACAGCCCTGTGAGGAGGCTGGCACGGCTTCAAAGCACTTCTGAAACATCTCTCACTTTATCCTGAGGAGACAATGGCCTCTCCGCAGGGACCTGCAGAGCTGATTGTGACACAGTCCCAGCTCCTGCAAAGTAACACCCACATATCGGGAATTTCACGACCTTGTGCCAAGGCAGAACTTACCTGAAAAGTCTGAACCAAATCAAACAGCATTTGCCATCTCAACATTTTTAAAGACGTCTTGGGCCTGTCATGACTCAAAAAATGGGTTGTATTCAAGTCCCATATTGGCTTCAATGTGCCAGTCCTGGTGGAAAGCAAGTGCTTTTGGCAAGTTCTTTTAGTTACCAAAAATAGTTCTGTACTACATTATCAAAACGACACAATCTTTAATTTTTCTCTTGACTGGAGTTAAATTTTAAAGAGACAAATGGATCAATTCCAGAATTTATAAAGACAGGTCTCATAAAATCTTCCTATCCTGAATTATTTCAGAGACAGCCATTTTTGAAAGACATCATTTTCTCCTTTCTCCTTTGGTATTAAGAAAAGTCAGCTTTCCTAGTTCCCTGCATAGATAAAACATGCGGGATTTTGTATATTTTTGCCAATCCATTTACAATCAAAACCTTTCACTCCATCTCAGGAATGGTTGCAAACATCAACTCCATAGAGGCAAGGGCATGCCAGAGAAATGGATTTTTACTAGGAATAGCAAAATGAAATAAGAAATAGGAATATAAAAAGAAATACAAATAGATACATAAAAGATAAATAGATATCAGTATATCAAGATCAGCAAAACTAAGTAAATACTGCACTGAGAATATCCTTCTAAGCTCCAGGTCAATGGAAAATTTTAATTTATAACTGTATCATGTGCAACAGAGCTGCTGCAATTCCAAACATGACAACTGAGTGATATACGGCATTTCCCGTGTTCTTATATGTGCTAGTATTTCAGTTATTAAATGACAAGCTGAGAAACAGTAACACAGAGACAACTGACAATAAAGCTGGTGAAAGGATTAGTCAAAATTTGTCAAAGTGTGATGGAAACTATGGGAAGAACAAAACATGAGCTGCATTGGTGCTTGGAAAAAAACAAAACTCAAACCACTTGAGAATTTGAACCAAGGTCAAAATGAAACACTAGACACATTCATGAGGCAAGATGGCATGTATTTGGATGATCCTCGATAGAAAAGCTTTCTAAGGGAAAGGGGAAGGCCAGCTGAAAGCACAGCAGTCAAGTGCTCCATCATCCCTTCTCCCTCTTCAGAACCTACTGGAACAAACTCTGCCCAAGGAAGAAACATTCTCGGCAATTCTGCTCAGCCATGAAATGCTAAAGAGCAAGGAGAAACAACTGCCAAGTTTCCAAGTTTTCCAGGAAAAAGAACTTACCCTGATTACTTAATCCCCTTTCATCCTGTTAATCTGGTGCTCTGCCCCTGCACTAGTTCGGTCCAGCCCCTGGGTGACAAACTGTTCACAGGGCTTTGCTGCTGCACTGTCCTCACAGCACTGCCTCACCTGAGTGATCCATGGACAAAAATCAAGGGAAAAGACTTTTAAACTAAATTTGCAGCTGGCTCCATCAACCTGTGCTGGTTTTTCTCTGTGGGGCTGGCAAGGTTTGAGTACTGAGGAATCTATCCTGCTTTGTTGTTCCCATCCACAACTGACATAACTGTATTACCAACTTCAGGTAGGTTATGAAAGTGTTGAATCTGCCTTTCAGAGCCTCAGCCCTTAAGCCACTTAAGAGGAATGAGCCGTTCTTAGGTGATGCTACTAAATTTGGGAATCTCCCACCAGCACTGAATGCAAAGCTGGTAAACCCAACATCCAGTCCATCTCTTTCCACTTCCTTTCCAATAATCTCATCATGAAACCTTTATTTTCTTCTAACTGTCAATGCCGCAATGATGCTTTAAGCTAAACCACCCAAACACTGTAAAGTCAAGAAGCAGATGCATGTTCCTTGAGGCTGAACAGTCACAAAATTCAAAGGCAAAATGAAAGAAGAATCTTTGAAGATACAGTTTGCTTTCTCCAATGAGTCCTCAAAAACAGCAATGGGGGAAGCAAGATTTAAAAAGGAATTATTTTGAGATAACATTTTAAAAGCAAAAAAAGTAGAATTTGAAAACATAGCACATAATAAAGATCAGCCACAAGCCATAGTACTGGCTGCAGTTTCAACTTATTTAAACTAAGTATGCTGTCTCTTTTCCAACGTAGGCTCTATGAGCCCATATATTGTTGAGCAAACTTTTTCCCATGAAACCATTCCCACTCCAGTTCAGAGATAGGCATTATGGTCAAGCCATGTTTCTAACAATAATGTTTGGTTTGGCAAGTTGTAGTGTGGTTATCTTGGCAAACAGATGCTTTCGCCTCTGCCATTTATTTGGTCCCAGTACATTCCAAATTATTTTGATGAAACTTCAAGTGTGATATGAAGGGAAAGTCATAGCTAGTAAATCACCTGGAAAGATCCATAAAGGACAGGTCTTGATGGCCTCACCCTGCCAAAGAAACAACACTGGGTTGCTGATCTGTTACAAATTGGAAATGCTTACAGTAAAAGCAGGGGTTCTTTTTATTGCAAGAAGTCAAGGAAATATATACAGCACAAAGAATAGTAATATGACCCTCCAGCAATGCTCACCCTAGAACAGAAGGATCATAACTCTGAAGAGCAGTCAGCACTTAAGTTCATAAAGTTCTCACAGCATTCCCGCTCTCTCTCTTTGTAAATTGTTATTTATGTTCATCCACATGTATGTGCACAGACACACACTTTTAAATATGTGGATTATTAAATTAAAGGCAAGAGTTCACATCAAGCAGGAGGAGAAGAGAGTTGTTTCTTTATCAGCACTATCTCACTTCAACAGAACAAAACAGAAAAAACACTGCAAATGGCAATAAAATAAAAAGAAGATATTTAAGCCCTCAAATGATGCATGAGAGTTCATGCAAACATGCTTTCCTTGTGGTGTTCTTGATAGGTTTGCTGCTCTTTAACGGTGCTGGAACAATTGCAATGCTTTTCCTTCAAGTACAACTTTTTTTTCAAATAATTTACAATATTTGTAAATTATGTAAATCACTTTCTATAGACCTGAACACCTCGAGAAGCTAGTTTCAGAAGTAGCAACAAATGGCTTGGTTCTCAGAAATGTGCCATAACCTCAGAGCCCAATGCGAAAGACAGCATCTGTCAGTGCCTTGCACTTGTGGAAATCAGGCCAAATCCAAAAGCTCCAAATAAAGATACTTTCTATGTCTGTCACATTTAAGTAATTTCCAATGACTTTACAAAAAATCTCACTTGCTTTAAAAACAATAAATAGAAAAAAACTCATAGTGCTTAGTTCCGATTTCTATTCACACGGTTCTTCCCCACAAATGTTCAGATTCACCTCTCCAGCTTTAAGGTATCCTCAATAAGAAACACAGACATGAAATCCTGACTTTCCATCTTCCCCCAGCCCAAACGTTGACTGCTCAAGAGTTAAGAATAGCAGCAGCAAGCTGATAGAAAACTGGGAAAAGGAGAACATTTGAAAATTAATGCTTGGATTCACAGCATTATCAGGGCAGGCTGACTGACAGCTAATCTTACATACATCTATAGGAAATTTCATTATTTAATTTATTTCACTGCACATGGAACAGGAAGTATTACACAATGGCTACAGTTAAATGTAAATATATGGCCTCTTAATTTCACAGACATTCTTCAGATATCATCTAAACAGGTAGGCAGATTTATATGTATTTGTCTTTCCCAGAATAGCCATCCCTCAAATCAAACAGCAATAGAAGAGGATTATCTAATTTCCTGAGCAGTCTGCTACAGCAGCAGGAACCACACACAGACCTCTCTCACATGGACAGAGGTCCCAGTGAGCTTTCATCTGCAGGAAAGAAACTCCAAACTTACCTTGGTCCAACAGAAACTGTTGAACTGTAGCCCACCTCACAGGGGTGGGCTATTGAGTCCTGGGTGAATATTCAGCATCCTCTGAAACACAAACAGTTCAACATTTCCTCCAATGGATGAATATCCAGCTTTAAACGCTTCCCATAGGACATATGCATCTGAACAGAAATCAAACCATACCTTGAACCCCACACAAAACCATCACTTCATGTAATTCACTAATGAATAAATACCTACTAAATACAGATGTTAAGACTGTTGTGGGATAAAAATAGAACTGAGTTTTCAAGAGCAGTTAGTGACTTTTGGTTAAGCTGCAGTCAGTGCTGGTGGAGCATTTGCTGGTTTTACACATATACGTTCATACACACAGACTTTCTCAGTCAGTCACTCTGATGCTTTCCCCATTTCCTCTTTCCTTATCTTCTACAATTTCACCTAATTCTCTTTTTCCTTCTTTTTCTCTTGAATCAGAACACACCTACACCACAGTGTATTTAAGGGCCTTCAAGAAAGAAGAAACAAACTCAAATAATTTGCACTACTCTCTGCACAGAGAAACAAACTGCTATGGGCACTGTCTTTTCCTTCCAGCACATCAGTTTTGTTCAACAAGCTGCACTCCAGCAAAGGACTGAAAAAACCACATCTTAAAAACAAATTAATTAGCTTCCTACAAATTAAATTTTTCCTTTCTGTACTCCTAAAGCTTTTATCTACGATTTCCTCTTTTACTCTTAACAATAAAATTGATTAAAGACAAATTACATTTCTGTAGGCATTTTGCTAAAGCTTTTGATAGAGCCCATTCCAGATGCATTATCCGATCCGATAGATCCTGCTTGGGAAGCTGCCACGGACTCCAGACAGCGTTTGAAGTGCAGTTATGCAATGGATGCCACAATGCCCGAGCAGGCAAATTATGGGGCCTTTACAAAGGAGCCTGTGGTAGATGAGCCAGTCACACAGCTCCGAGCTGGGCTCTGTGCACAGGAGCTGCAGCACTGCGGGCACGGCGCGGCTCAGGGTGTGCTCAGAAGCTGCTGCACAGCGACCACAGAAATGGTCATCGGGAGTAGTTCAAAACGCTTCACAAGAATGCTTTGATGCTATCCAGAGCAGTGCTACTGGCCAGTAGCTAAACTATAATTATGCTGGCTGGATCAGAAAGTCAGGGTTGAGTTGCAAGAATTCCCTTCTTGGCTCACCCATTCCAGACCTTGATCAAGGCCAATGTACTTTTTGGAAAGTTCAGTTCCAGTGAAAATGTAAGCCTACAGCTGAAAACCTCCTGGGTTCAGTTTTTGTTTTAAAATCTAGGTCAAGTCATTCTCGTAGCAGTGGCAGACTTTCCATGCAGGTGTGGAAACTCTGTACACAAGAAGGTACAAACAAAGAAATGTTTACAAAAATCTAACCATACGTGTTAGAAAAAAAACAAATTAGCATCAATTCATTATAAGCTTTGTTTCTGGCCTGACTACCATCTGTGATGGGGATTCTGTTAAGCAGTGAAACAAGAGCAAGATAGAGCTTTAAACAATTGCCTCGAGCACACAAGTCCTGTGTTTATTCCTAGGAACATATTCATAAATTATAAAACTGAAGGAGGACCAGTTTGACTGTGTGGACTGCAGGAAATTACTTCGTCATGACATGTTCTGACTGCTCTGTGACCAGCCTAATTCCCACTTGTTTTGTTCAGGTATATAACCACCGTGCACCTGAACAGTGGCACTGAACTCAGTGTGTCAGGGATGAGTGATCAATAGCACTGAGATTTCTCACTAAGCTGGGCTGGGTGCAGCCCCTGCCTGGGCCTGGCAGAACTGTGGCAAACACCGGTGCTTCAGGGACAGGGCCATGGGCAGGGGCAGGACAGCAGTGACCGCTGCCTGAGCCCTCCTCTGAGGTCACTTCTGCTCAGCAGACACCAGGTAAGGCCAGGCAGGACAGAACCACATGAGCAAGGTTAAATTCTGCATGCAAGCTCCACTTGGATCACACCATTTCCATGGGCAAAGAGCGCAGTTGTGGACTTTGTTAGGCTTTTCCCCATCCTTGTCATCTGTTTTTACCCCACTGCATCCCTCCATAACCACATTTCCAAGATTGAGCCTAGCACCCAGGTTTCAGCGCCTTCAAATTCTGCTGGTGGAAGGAAGGGTGAGATCTATTCCCTGCTCTCCAAACTGGCTCTAAAACAGGGGATCAACAATAATTACAACCTCCAATGTGTTTATTTGCTGTGTGCCTCAGGACATTGGTTTATGGAAGCCTATGCACAACATACTCTCGCACCAACCCCATTATCAGACAAAAATCTTGGCAGGGAATCATGAATTTTTCCCTTCACCCCCAAAGAATCGTTATGATACTGAACTTCCTTTAAGCAGCTTCATTTTAAGTCTCACCATTTAAACAAAACACAATACAAAACAACACACTAATATCTTAGGGACTGCTTCAGATGGTAAAGAATTATCTTGTTAATTCAGCCCTCTCTCAGAAATTAATGGGGTTTTTTTCTGTCTTAGGAAGTCAGGGTACCTTATTGTGTTTGTGTATTTCAGTTTACTCTGCCATACATTACCCTGATTAATTCTGGCAGTGACAAAGCTGGAGAAGTAATTTAAAAACATGATCATACAGAAGCATTGCATTTTCCTGCATCAAAATCAGCACTCCTGTTTAACTCTCCTGACCTTTCATTTCCTGTGAAGGAGCACAGGAGGTAAAACCTGTTTCTGAAGACACTGCCTTAAGAATACTCAAAAGCTTGTTTTTGAATTATTTTCCCTCATAACAAATGAAAATGCATTCAATATTACACCTAGAGAGACCACAGTACTGCAGTGACACCAAACAGCTACACTACAGGTGGAATTAGACTAAAACACCACGGCTATTCAACCAAGGACAGTCAATCTAAATTTATCTTTGTCAACCTTAGAAAACAGAGAAGAAACCACAAATGTTAGGGATGAGAAATCTGACTTGTTTGCTGGGTAAAGTTTGCTTTGAACAGGTATGTGGAAATACTGAAAACAACAAAATATGCAAAGATGACAAAGGGAGAATTTAAGCACATTGGACTTGTAATTTGTTTCCTTTGAGTTTCACTTCTTGTTTCTTTCTCATTATAGCTACTGAAATATTTTTAGGTAATAGTTATAATATAATGACAGTTATCTATATCAATTGTAAGTCATAGAGGGCTTAACTCCTCTTTTTAAGAATTGGCCTTAACTATTTTCAGACTAAGCACGTACTTCCTGTAACTTCTCAAAATAACATTTGGCGATCACTGGAGCTAGAAGAGCTGCTGCTTGCTGGAAAGTGACACTTGCAATGTCTACACAAAGATCAAATATAAATTTACTAGAGAGCACCTATCTGAATGTCTGTTATGATATAATCACTCATTGATTCTTCAATGACAAGCTTCTGAAAGTCACTTCTACTCTGCATGCACACAAACCCAATAAGCAGCAAAAGAACCTCAAGAAAACAAAGAAAAAACACCTCAAAAAGCCATTAAATTCTTATAGGTTTGAGCACAGCTCTTCTCAAAAAATCTCCTCTATTCAGCATCAATTTATATTACTGTTATATATGCCAAACATCCTGCTTAAATAACAAGGCTGTTAAGCAAATGGACTGACAAACCCCCATCACAGTTATGACATTATTTGCTTAGCAAGGATATGTGATTATTTTACAGTGATGGAAGCTTCATCAGGAAACACTTCCACTGCACGGCCAGACAGCGAGGTGTGTAACACATACTGTGGGAAAGAGACTCTGATCTGCACACCAAGTACATTTGGGATCCCGCCAAAGAGAAAGTCACGTGTTCTCTGAGGCGCTGGTCTTCCAGTTTCTTGTTTCTCTTATTCTAAAGCCAGGATAAGTTTAATAGGATGCTATCTCACACTGGAAAGTTCTGCCTTTTGAGTAATGTTATTACCCGTGTAACCATGTTCTAAATTGTGTTTATTTAATGATATTTAAAAACCCCAAACAAACAGTGAGTTCACTTTTTATTTCAAGTGAAATCATTCCACATATCTAGTCAGGAACAAAATTACTCAAGCAGGTAAAACCCTCCCAGTATTCTATGAGGCCTTCATTTCCAGCTGAAGATACCAGAGAAGACAAAATCTTTTAAAACCAAAATAATTCTTTTATGTGGAAAAAAAATCTTATTTCCCCTCTTCCCCCCCCCCCCCCCCAAATTTATGCTATAAGCCCATTTACTCACAGTAAATGCCTACTATGGCAGTTTCAAGTTAAAGATTTCACACTTTCCCCTGTTCTTGGGTCATTTAAGTCCAAGTCAGTTCTGCTCACAGGATGTCTCCAGAAAGTTCTGCTGGCTTGTTGTTTCACTAAGGCAGCACTGTCCCTAAAGTCAGCATATGGCACTCAAAGAACATTCAGGTGCTAAAAGTGCTTCACAGAGAAGAGGAAAGCAAAGGAAAAGTTCAGAAAGGCACGAGGAGCTCAATGGTAAGGTGAAGAGGTGAGGAGCTCAACAATAAGAAGTTCCCTCCTTGAAGCATTCAAAGGAAGAGGTATTAGGAGGAAGAAAACTTGCTGACTGTGACAATAAAAGAGACTTCTGTTTTGACAGGGAAAAGAGCATCGTATCTTCAAGGAAGCTTTGAAGATCTGCATTTCACAGAGCTCCAGCGCTCACAATGAGACTGCTGGAATAACAAACACAGGCCCCCCAAAGTACTTTTATATCTGTAGAGCCATTCTTAATTTAAGGATACACTTGCTTTAAGTTTCTGTGTTTAGTTTATAGGCTTTGTTTAGTAGAGATCACTTTGATGAACATTTAGCGGGCATTGAACTGGTCTTCCTTAATAGCAGCAGCCTCCTGACTCAGGGATGAGTGTGACTTCCACTAATAGATTACAAAGAAGGGGCTTGAACTGCTTATCTTCTGGTGAGAACACCTTGGCTGTGCAACAGTTAGAATGAAACTCAGCAGTGGAAGGGACTAAACACACAACAAAACATTCCAGCAAGTGAGTTTTCTGACTGGGCGAGATGGCATTGAACAGAACAGAGGAAGCACTGAAGTGGACACTGAAATCTGGAGGGACAAAAAGGGCTGGACAGTACTACTGCTCTGCAAGAACACAGTTTACACAGCTTCCTTACCAGCACTTCTTTGTTACCCAACACTACAGGAGTTAAGTACTTCTTACTCATTACTTAATCCTCTTAACATCCTGATGAAGAAGGTAAAAATCAGTTTTGCTTTGCATACACAAAACTAATGCAATAATACCAAATGATTTATTCACATTCATATAATGCTTTGGAAGAGGCAAAACTTAACAGCTCACTCACATCTCATTGTTAGCTCTAATTTTAAAAATAACACAGCAGGCAGAAGTCTCTTGATCTTTCACATCCATGTGTCATGTTCAGGCCCTTCTCCTTATCTTTCACCTCAGATGACAACCCTCAGGATTACGCACATGACTGGGAGACTGGTGATGAGCCAACAGATTACCAGGCCACTTCACACAGCCTAACAGGGAAGAAATCCAGGCGAATTGCCTCCTGGCAGATTTAGGAAAGAGAATTTCAGCTTACCTTTCCCTGATCCCGCTGAGGTGGCACCAACGTGTGGCTGAAGGAGACGGACACTCTCCACCAGCAGGCTGCGTTCCCACAGTCACGGGCACGCTGTGAAGAGGCTGAAATTAATGCAAAACATGCTACTGATAAGGGCAGGCTGTCAGAAAGAGCCACATCACTGCCAGGTGGCTGAGGAAAGGCAGAGCTTGTGGGAAAAGGGCGGCTGGGCAGGAGGCAGTGACTGCTGAGGAGGGCCAAGCACCCAGAGGCGGCGCACAGGCCTTGGGCCTGCTCGGGAGGAACGATAACCAAACCCTGCTCACTGAAACACACGAGTGTCTGAGGACACCAGTTTAGTGAGAAGACAACAGTTTTTCTCTGCAGTTAGTCACTTAAAGGACAAACCATGACTTTTTGGCCCTGCATGGCCTCAAATGCATGTTTTGGACTGAGACCACAACCACGGGAACTGGAACTTACCTTATTTCCATCAGCCTTTTAAAAACAAAAGCCAACCTGGCCTTGACTTCAAAAGATACAGCCTGAGGAAGAAACAGTGACACGTTTGCCTTGCACCCAGCTCAGCTGACTGCAGAATCAGGATGTGCCAGAAATTCGGGGTTTGTTTTGCTCTCAAACTCCTGCCTTAAATCAAATTTCCAAACAGTTTAAAGAAAAATGAACTGCTGTTTTAAATTCACAAGCTGAAGGTGAAACAGGAAATTGATAGATAGTAAAAATTATAATTTCTTCTTTCAGTTCATCTTCAAAAAGGTGGAAAAACAAAGTACTACCACTGCAATGACGAAACCAAGCAGGACAGTAGCCATGTCCACAATAACCTGAGGAGAAGACCCCTGACCTTTCACTTTTATTGTACTTTTTTGACAGTAAATAATTCACAACAAACCTGACATTTTATTCAATCTAACCAATAACTGGTTATTACAATTAAAAAAAAGAAAACAACCAAACAAGATGAGAGACAGAAGCTCTCATTCCAAGTCCAAGAGGGGGCCCTGGGAAAAGCCCCATGAGCAGAGCCATGTGCAGCAGGAGGGACTTTCTCCCTGCTGATGTTCCAGGAGGGTTCAGCCATGACATCCAACAGCCAAATGGTGCCAGACTGATTCTTAAATCCAAAAAAAAAAAAAAGTATAAAAGAAAGGCACAGATTGTGACAGCCATATACAATATACTGCAACGCCACGAGCCTTTGGATGGACAGACAGGAGCAGAGCTGTAAGTCACAACTTTTCCTCTTCAAAAATTACTGGTAAAAATATCAAAGACATTATCTGGTGTTTTTAATCTTTTATCAATTCTGTAGCAGCATTGCTGCTCTAATGGTTTTTCCCCTACAAACACTGTAGGCAAGTTCTCCAGTCAGGTCATCTTCCTCTAAATAACCAGCCCTTCAATTTCTATAGACAGAAGTAGCATCCAAGACTGGTTGAAAAAGCAGAACCATTTTATCAAGCCATGACAACACCATGCTCCACTTCAAGCTGTTCTGATTCAATACAGATTATCTGCCAACAGACCTTGATTTCTCGGAGAGGTATTCAACATCTACAGAAGGCAGATTGGTTTTATTTTCTTGGTCCATCTCCAAATACAATTGTCAAGTATCATAATGCAGCAGAAACAGGAGTTTTGGGGATTCCACCAAGCAGAGCCTTTCCATAGGTTGTGGAGTGTTAGGGGGATTTCCCAGCAGTTACTTTTCCATGCCCCTTCAGTAACGAAAAGTTCCAATTTTCAAACCATCCACCAATTCAGATCAGGAATACAGAATGGCACAGAACCTTTTACCAAAAAACATGTCCCCAGCAAACTTCACAAAGCACAAACTGTTTGAGTTCTCCCTCCATCCTTCCCTCTTGAGGCCTTGCAACCAGCCTTACTCTGTCTCACAGCAGACATGCAGAGTTATTGGGCTGTTTTCTGTGACATCCAAGCCTGGCCACTGCAGGCACACATTAACATTCCATTATCCTGTTACTGCTATTCCAAATGTAGAACCAAAGCTTCCAACCTGAAAATATTTAAAAACAGAAGTCACCATAACACCAGGAGAAAAGCATGACTGCTTTCTCAAGTAGTCATTGACTGGCCTCCACCTTTTCCTCTTACGTGTAAATGTTCTTTCAACATGTATCTGGAAATAACAGATTCCTCATTTTATCTTTTTTTGAGAATAGTATCACCTTAAAGATACAAAGACAAAATAAAAGTTTTTCTGCAAACTGAAAGTCCTAAACCTTTTCCCACGTTCACTCTTTTTTTTTTATGGGCATCTGCTAAGTTCACAACTTATTTACAGTATCTTCGAAGTCACATCTCAGTGGAAATACTGATAGGCAGATAAATACATGGTGAACTGGACAAGGGTGAATACTGTCACTTTACAGTATTTACACTTCACTGCCACCAATGAACTAGCCTCAAAGTTTGCAGGCTGAAAAAATCAAACAAAAAACCAACCCAACCCAACCCCCCCAAATCATCTGCACCCAAAGATTGCTTGGAGGCCACATGGGAGACAGGCAAATATTTGCTGTAACTTCTTTATTTTCAGTATTGTTTCTTTAAACTGAACTAGCTTAGGTGAATGAAGCTGCAGAACAAGCGCTCCCGCACCTCCCCACATTGATTCAATTAGCAGCTGCCATGCCGTACTTAAGCTGCTGCCGAGCGCTGGAGTCAGCTAATCATTGCAGAAACACCCGCGGAGGCTGCGCCGGCTGCGGCGCTCAGCTGTGCCGCAGTTAACACAACTCAAACACGGCACACGCTGATGGGACCCATTCAGGCACATTCTGCTCATTACCCAGCCCCTGAGTGAAACACAGGGCACGAAAACAGCTTCAGCTGAAAGTCAGCTGGTAGCAAGATGGACACAGTGCTTGGTTCTTAAATATGCACAAAGGCTACAGCACCAGAACGTGCTAATAAACATGGCCTGAGTTCCCTTTTTGCTTTCTGACTTTGTACTTTTACTGGAAAAAAACCTCAAAACAACACTATGGAAGACATGACATTTTAAATACTAAGTAGAGAGGTTAGTATCAAATACTAGAAGGACGAAAATTTATTTAGAGTTCCCCAACATACACATCAACTCAGAATCAAACTGAGCTTGAACACAGCAATCTTTGCCAAAACCCAGTGCTCCTTGTGCTCCCGACTGCTTCAAATGGTTTTCCCAACTCCTCTCATTTTCAACCAATAGCACTAATAATTGCATTCAGTACAGAGTTTTTGAACACTGAAGCTGTGCCAGTAACAGAGCCAGAAAAGGAATTCAAATAATAACCAGAAACTTCCACTTGAAAAAAATTAAAAGCAAAATAAACTCCCGAGCATCTGAGTTTTACCAGCTGATCTAAGACTGATCCCATGTGCTCATTTTCAAACTTAGAGAAATGACAATCTGTTCTGTGGCAGACAGTGCAAAAGAATTCATAAAAGGATAAGATTGTATAGTACTGTATTTTTGAGGCATTTATGCTTTAATTTAGAAGGGTTTAGTTCATAATAGTCTATTTATTAAAGTTTGTAATTCATAAGAATAAAAATCTATGCAATAATCAAGAGGTTTAGGTTTGGTTATGAATGCACTTTGTTGCAAAAGTCTTCTCAAAACATTTACTGAACAGGCATCTTTAATTTTACTTAGGAAAAAATAATGATTAACATAAACCCTATGCACATTAACATCTTTAACCAGCTCCTCTGCCCATATGTTATCATTAAGATGAATGGAAACCCACCAGATCAGCACCATCCCCCTACCATCCCTAATAACCATTGTCAATTCCTACACTTTTGTAGAATTCATGTTTCATGAACAAAATTTGCTCAGAGTGGTATAACTGTGAAATACTCCTACCAACATTAAATGTACTCACTGGTGCCTTTTAAACCTTAACAGTAGCTTCCAGCACCTCCAAACTTGTGATCTCAGTAATTGCCAGACTCTGCAAATTACCTGGAACAATGCAAAGCGCAATGGACACTAAATGCTTTTCTATGCAAGACACTTTAACATCAACACAGGCTAGTATTTAGCAACCAAATCAACACAGTGAACATTTCATTTAACTCACTAAGCTGGAGAAGACTGGGCAGAGGGGTTGAGGGTGAGTTGTTCTTAAGTTTTTACTTCAGAATATATGCAAGCTTTCATTGCAAATAAACCCATTTTAATAAAAGAACAAAAAAAAAGAATGCTTAGGATAAAATGAAAATTGGTAACTTGAAAATTTAAATACTGGTCTGATGCACGTGGCTTTTTTTTTTTAAAGCAAGTGCTGCCTTCTTAGGTATTAATGGTTCTTTGGAAAAATCCACATCACTGCTCATCAAGGGTAACAGGTGAGCTACTCCAGATCCACTTGCCCCTTCCTACATAAAAAAGCAGCAAAGCCTCTTATCTGCTACTGCTTGGTATCAGGACCTTTGGGAAGACACTGCTCTGTCAGCAACGGCCAAGATTTCCCAAGGCAGCACTTGGGCAGGCACAGGTCCCTCTCAGGCTGCAGCCTCCCCCTGCACCAGCACCCTTCACTCTGCCAGCATCACCACTGCTGCAGTTGTTCCCAGTGATCTGGAATGATTTAAGCATTCTTAAGCTACAAGTCCTTTCTTAAGTGAATATTCTGACTTGACAGGGTCAAAGTGGTTCTGTACGTGCGGTAATACCAGCAAAGCTAAGGGACTGGTAGGCCTCCAGCAAAAGGAGAGGTGAAGAGCAGCTGTGCAATGGCCCCTTCATCTATACTGCAGTCAGAAGTGGACATTGCACTAACCACAGCCTAATCCCAGACATCATAAACATCTCAAGGGGGAGAAACCCCTTCTTTGAGGGTCTGACAGCCTTCCTGCAGGGAGAGCTGCTGCTGTGCCTGCCTGCCTTTTCCTGATAACAAGAATTCTTTTGAATGTGCACTGGTCCATGGAGTTGCTTCGCAGAAGCAGGAGGGACCAACGGGGACCTGACATGGCTTCAAATTCAATTATCACTTCAACAACATTTTACTTGAAAATCCATGATCTCAGTATTTTTCCAGTCCTCAAAAGAATTAAGACTCTGCAAATATTATGCACAAAAGAATTTTCATCTGCATAGAACCAGAGTGAAGCAGAGGAGAGTCACAGAAGAATTCTTCCTTGTCATGCCTCTTGCACTGATTTCCAGACAATTATCTGAGCCGTGATTTTTAAATTTTATGCTGAAGTCTTGCTATGGCTTCCAAGTGATTTTACATGCTGTGAACCCTTCCCCCGAATCCAGTGGATGGAGAGCTGTATCCTGAAGAGTCTCCAGAAAACTGAAACAAGGGCTTTAGTGAAATAATGCAAGGAAGCATACTCCCCACTCCACCTAATTACACTTGACTTCATTCTTAAGCTATGGTGGTCCACAGCCATTCTCAATGACAAACCATGGAAACATCACAGAAACGTGGTGGGACAATTTCAGATACTCGAGAAAAGAAAACAAGAAAAGAAAACAAAGAAGACCCAAAACCCACTACAGCAGATAAAACAGTATCTAGTTTATTACATATAGAAAGAGATTTCCAGAATTTACAAACACCCACATTTTCATTCCAGGGAAAGAGTCAATTTAAAAAGTTCACCCTTTTTTGTTTCCATTTTGCTTTGTGGTTTCCTGTTGGTTGTTTTTTTTGTTTTTTTCTTTACAATATATACAATGGAAGACTTTGATTTCTTTTTTCTGATTTTTTTTGTCAGTTCCTGTGCAATTGATGAATTCAAGTTGACACTTGTAAATACCCATGTACAGTAATGCTTGTCTTCATTGTAGTTAATACAGACTATTATTTTACAAGGAGTACAAAATTATTTTTCTTTTGGAAAGAATTCAACTCAACATCAGGGTTATCTTACAACTGATAGTATCAGTAAATATGACTGTACAATCAAGGCCCAGGGACCAATGACTCGTATTATATTATTTTCTGAATTAAAATCTTAAAACAAGAATAGTACCCTACTCTATTCTTAGAAGCCTTGTTTTAAGCAGGTTCCCCACTCTGTTTACAACAGAATATAGTATACCTCAGTTCCACATCAAAAAAGATGTGCTGTAGGAAAGTTACATTTTAATTAAAAAAGTACATGTATAAATCAAAACCTATGTTAAATATTTAATACTCTTCAACCAACATTAAGTTTTGTATGTAATAATTTACAATGATGATTTGTCATACAGGTTTTCAGCAGCAAATGAAGTTGTGTAAATGTGCTAGTAAAATACCCATTCTCACCATGATGTAGTGGTGGGCACATCAGTTCATGTGGCCAGCTAAGTACTTATGGTAGAGGATGAAGTAAGAGAGACTTGTTGTCCAGGTGTCACAGTGCTTCTGCTTGGCACAACACAGGATGTGCAGCTCAGTCAACAACTCCTGAGGTTTGTGTAAAGTAAACAAACTGAACTGGATGTATCGTACCCATTTACAGAGGAAGAGGAGGAGGAGGTGAGGTCCTAGTTGTGATACCGTGTAACATTTATAGTCTTGATACCCATGAGTTTAGAAGAAGGATTTGTTGAGGTTGTGTAGGTCATCATTCTGAAATTGAAAGAGGAAGAAAATTAGCATCATGGGCACTTTAAAACTTTTCTGCAATTATTTCCCTCCCCTTTTTTTTTCTCTTTAAAAGAGTTATCATCAAACCAAAAGTGTTAGCACCTTGAAAAATTATGGCATACACACTTGAACTGTACTCAAGCATGTGAATCCCAAAAGCATTTAAAACAGATGTTGGCAATAAAATTCAAAGCAGTCAGAAACACATTTAAAACTTGCAAGAGATTCACCTAAGCAGAAACAATTTAAGTGTCCATACTGATTAACTCTGACAAGCTCCTGTGACAAGAGAAAGGAAAGCTCCAAACACCAGCCTGCTGTTGGCATTTTTACCAGCTACAAGAAAGATCCACTGGATGTCAGGCCCTACAAGAGGCCTTCCTGGCCACCTGCAAACACCACAGTTTGCCTGGGAAGGAAGACCAGGGAATGGAGCATTCAGGGTGCGGCATTACCATTCCCTATTTGACATACAAGTTCTAAAAAAAATTGTACGCAGAAAATCCTGGTGAAGTCCATGAATTTATTTACATTCTGCTTCTCTCTGGGAGAGGGCTGGGTGAATAACAAGGTGCTGCAACCCCAATAATGCACAGCACAGGTTAAGTGGGGAATGAATGCCAGAAACTGCCTTTGACCTCGTCCTCCCAGTTCTCCTCATCTGCTGGCTGCAGCCTCCCTGACGCAGCGCACAGTGCACCAGTTTGGGTCAGCAGGTCCTCTGGACTCTGCTTTTCTGCCGGTTTTCCCCAGGCAGGTTGTCAGTCCCAGGCCCTGATCAGGAGCGAGGCAGTGCCCAGCAGGATGCACTCGGGGCTGGATGGCCTCGTGTCCTGCTGGCAGCTGCTCTGGCCCCCATGGGGAGTACAGTCCCTGCTGGGGGACACAGGCCTGAGGTCACACGCTGGGGCACCAGGGCTGCCTCCCACTGCTCCTGAGGTCCTGTGGCATTGGCTGGCCACACACACAGCCCTGGTGTTCCCCACTGCCCACCACCCCTGGGCCTCCCACACCACAACCCTGGCCTCCTCTCTGCACACCACTGACATGCAGCCAGACCCACTGGGGACCGAACCATGCAGCACTGAAATGAATACAATTTGTCTTTTAACTAGGGTTAGAGGACTACCAGCATTTACATTTCAGTAGTTTTGCTAAAATCTGCTGAAGCAAGACTCATGTTTTACATAAAAGTGTATCTATTTCTATGTTCAATATTAACTGTGCTCCTGAAGAGATAGGTAAACAGTGCATTTTCCTCAGTACAAATAAAGGCTTCCCATAGACACGTTGAAGTAAAAAAACTGAAAAGATCTCCTGTCCTATATTCTTTAATTGCACAAGAAACAAAATTTACTTTGTGTGGTCCTTCAAGTGAAAGGAAAGCCTATCCCTGCAAATGATGTGTGGTATGCTGTGAAAACTCCCTGGAGAATTATCTCACAGATCTCTTATTTACTTTCAACTTTCTTCTGCACTCACATTGCGATCTACTGGAATGTTCCTACCGGAATATCTATACACAGCTTCACATAGCTGTGCAGCTTTCAACTACGTTTGACCTAAAATTAGCCAGTAATGCCATACTTTATTAATAAAGACAAGCAACAAAGGAGAAATGGCTTCATTTAAATGGAGGAGCAAAGTGTGCGCGATTTGTGTGCTGCATATCCGAGGTGGGTGTTCCACACCCAGCTCCCATCCAGCAGGGCCAGAGGAACAGCTGGGTGCCCCCAGCAGGGCCCAAAGGTCTGACCTGCCCTGCACTGGCAGGGCAAGTGGAAGGACATCAAGAAGCAGCTTTTCTACATGGCCAGACTTGATTCTGCTAACAGATTTTAAGTACATAAATAATACATGATTTGCACTAGCAGGGCCAAGTTCTACGCCTCTTCACCAGTATTCAGGTCATCTACACTCAAATACATCATGTATTGAGCAAAACGGCTTATCCCATCCAACTCCTCACAAAATCTGTCAATATGGCCAAGAAGTCATCACAACCACTCCTGGAGGGCATTTATTGCTGGATTACAAAGTCAGAAGAGCAGAGAAGAAAGAGAGTAACAAGTCTACTGGAAAAACAAAACACTTCCTAGAGGAATTCACTAAGAAAATAAAACCGAAGAAACCCACCTTTACAGAAACCCAAACGCTCGTACATTACAGACCTGCACATGCGCAAAAAGAGTGAAAAATCAAAGAGCGAAATATCCAAGAGCTGGAGACAGGATGAAGAGCCAGAATCATGTAGGACATGACCTGGTACAGGCTGAATTTCACACAAACGTCAGCTGCAGGTATGACAGGACACAGGGGCATGGAGCAGTTTCAAGCTTGTACCTACACCTCCAGATCTTCAGCAGTACAACATGGGAATCTCACCCTTTCCTAAAAATGTATTAGTAGCTTTTGTTTTCTTTTAATTTTGGGAAAGAGAAAAAATCAACTAGGATCTTTGCTAAGGACCATCTGAAACTATTGATTGCAGTTACTGGCTTTCACACCCAATTCCTCTGACCAATCTGCTTCAATAAAACACGAATGAGTACCCAAGAATGACAACCCGCACTACTGTTACAGTACAGTGGTGCCTGTTCTGTCTGAATGCACAAAGATGTGTAGGAAACAGACAATCTGAGAGCAAAGCTGCTCCTCCAAGGTCACTGGAAATACACTCAACTATAAACCTTGGATCCATTATTTGTGCCTCATGCCCAGCCAAAAGCCCCATCCTCAGTTTTAGCATACAAATGTTCTTTGCTGGACTTCAAAAGAGTATTTCCCTAATTTCTGACAAAACAATCTGAATCTCCTCTCTCCTCAGTGAACTGCTACAGTGTACTTCAAGGTGAAAGAGCCTTATTTGGAAATGAAGTAATCGGCTGGATACCTCCAGCCATCAGCATTTCCTTAACAACACACAAAACAGTGCAGAAGACAAGTGTTTTAATAGAGAGTGCAAGGACAGCAGTGAGCTGAGGTAAGGATCATTAAAACTACTGACATCACTGCTGGCAACCAGAGAAAAGGGAAAACCTGTGTTTAATCTATTTCCTATTCACCACAAGTTTCAGCTGAAGTCCCCAATAATGCAGTTTGTGGTTGACTTTATGGAAAAAGTTAGCGATGCAAGAAAAATGTACTGAAACAAACAAGCATCTTTAAAAGTTACTACAAGGTACCTCTGACAAATAGTCTCTGCTCAACATCTGTTACAACACACATGCAGATAACACTGACGCACTTTCCAGCTGGCAAAGCTTCCTTCTCAAATCTCTTAGTCCAGGATGGATACAGCACAGCGAGCCACAGTTCCTATTACAGCTGAAATCCCATTCTTAAATCCAGTAACTAAAAATAAGTTGATATTTCATTTTATTTCCATTATTGGGGAGCTGGAGAAGAAGAGTACTTAAATTTTGAACTAAGAGCAGAGTGTCTAGACAGCTTAATATATCTTTTCTGAAGTTAAACAGAATTTTCATACATAACATAGATGTGTTGCTAAACTACACTTGAAGTGTAATCCTTACTCCTTCCTTACACTCCATTCTCTTTCAAAGTAACCAAGGAGGAAAAAATAAAACAAAGCAAACAAAAGTGAAAACTCAAGCAATGTTCCAGCAAAAGGCTTTCCAGTAGCCAATTTAACTTCTATTTGCTATTAAGAGCCAATAATGTGTCTTGTCCCTAAAACATCAATAGAAATGCCCTTCCAAAGGGTCATTTAATTTCAAAACAGTCCAATAACATGAAGTTGCTGTTGAAGTTCCACGATCATTTCAGCAAATAAATGCAACTACTTTGTCACTGATTAACACAGCAGGGCGAAATACAGCTCCCAAACATCAGACCTGCTCTGCACAGTGCGACACCTTTCCAGTGTCAGCTGGCATCTGTTTAGGAAACAGCTCCACAGGTGACAGAGCCAGGTCGAGGAAAAGAAGATTCTTGACTGAAGAAAATGCAGATTTTTTCCAAATCTACCAAATGAGGATATTTTGCAGCTCTGCCATTAACCTTGCTAATCCAAACACATTCTCCAGAACTGTACCCATCCCCATCAACACCTCATTCGAAACCATGAGCAAGGACTAGTTGAAGACTCCCTGTCATAGTTGCTAGTTATAAATAAAAGGGTTTAGAAGTAAATGCATTTGTTTACTTTAGGATCATATAGAACACCTTCTTCTGTGTAGACTAAACAGCGACTTCCCACATAATGAACAGATCTAGCTCATAAAAAATAAAAAGTTCATGAACAAAAGCTCGAAACAAAAGGAGAGCCATTGTGAACATGCTCGGGAGGACTCGTGCAGGAGTCCAGCAGTAGAGGTCTCCGTGCAGCCTGGGCACCCTTTGCCTGAACAGGTATAACGGGGTGTCTTTAGAAATCCGACACAAAGTAAACACATTAAGAAGTCTTGAAAAACTCATTTACGGCTCGTCTTGGTGACATCTGCATGAGTCATCAGCTAATTATAACGAAACGGTGCGCACCTACCCACAAGCCGAACCCACCCCCTTTCCCTGCTCCCCACACTGATGAGCACAACCAGTGCCTGTTTACATTTTTGCCGGCATTACTAACGTGCACACAGGCACGGGAAGTATCTCCTTCGGAGAAATTAAAAACATCGACCAAAAATTAAGCTAGCTCAAGTAACTCCTTTTCAAAGAGATGCAAATAAGCTGCAGCGCTTCCCCACTCCCAGCGACGCTGAAAGAGCCAAGGAATGCAGGCAGGAACAATGGCTGCTCCAGTGTGTTAATTGCAGCCCGAGTCTAACAAAAGCAATTCCAAATAGAAGCAAACAAAGTAATTACAGCATTGCTATTTAACTTGACAGGCTGTAATCTACATTTAATAGATAAGCTTTTCTTTCTTGTACCCCAAAATGCCCATTTCAGCTTTCCCGTGAAAGTCTTAAATGGGGAATTACTGACGATTCGTTTTCACCAAATCCTTTCCTATTAGGCAGAGTAACTGAATTTGGTGTTTCCACCCGGTTTTGTCTTCATAGAGGTCATTCACTGCTGGAGGAAGGAACCTAAGGACCATTTACAGATGATACCGTCTTTCTGCTATTGGTTCAGGCAAAGTTCATGTACAGTACCGGGAAAAAAAGCCATCCTCACTACAGCAGAAAATTTTCCTCCTTTCCCCAGAAAGAGAAGGTGGGAAAAAACAACTATGAGACTTTAAAAATAAAATGATGAGCAGAACCAGGTTTTCACATTTAAGAACCCATTTCCTGGGATGTAAGTACAGTGAGAAAGCACAAACTAAACCACACACATTCTTTGGATGAGCTTCTGCCCAGCAAAGAATTCATATGTTTGATTTCAGCTTCACAGCATGTCAACCTGATTTAAACTCAGTCAAGAGAAAACTTAACCCATCACTGAGGTCAGCAAGAAAGGCTGCCACAGACACGAAGCCAAGGACTGCCTGCCCCGAGCACCTGGCATGGGAGAGAGTGAAGCTGCTGGACGTCAGATTTGCCTGGTTCCACCAATAAAGAGGACACCAGCCAGCTCGCTGCACTGGTGTAAAAACATACTGGAAAAAGGAAATCACAGAGTTTCTATGTAGAAAAAATATTGAAGGGATCGCCTGCTCTGTTGCACAAAATCAGTAGCAATTAGGGGTTTGAACAAGACTGATGACCCAAATACTGAATTTCTGATTAAATATTTCATCTTTTTAATGGGGGAGGGGGGGGGGAGTGAGTTTTTGGGTTTTTTGAAGACTAAAAGAAACAAGATTAAGTTTAGAAAGAAAGAATTTACATTCAAAAGCATGTTTTGTACAGAAATTCTACAACTTTTCTTGCAGTGGCACAGCTAAGCAAGCCATAAAACAAAACAACTGTCCAGCAGTCACAAGTTACAAAAATCCGAGATGCAGCCTGTAGGTTTTTGGTTGGTTGATTTCTATGAAATGAAAAATATGGGCAGAGTCTTTCTCATTAAAAGGTGTGTCACTATAAATGAGATTCTCATGTTTGTGTCTTCCAGTTTTCTAAGGACTGGAGGTCTGGATCTTTCCCTTCCTTTACTAATAGTCCATCTGAGTAATCAGCTAAAGGTTGAGTCCAGCTTACAATAAAGAAAAACTCCCTTTGTTTCAGGACTGAAAATAATGATGTTACTATGAAGCCAGGGATCTCATGAGATCAATACTCCAAGTTCATCCCAAATCTTCTCATAATGCTCCTCTAATACACTTGGCAGCCCTGTTTGTGTTTGATATCCTTCAGATAAACCCACTGCTGGCCCAAGGTCTTCTCCCCTGCCCAGACCGCAATAATGAGAGTGGTGTCAAACCCTAAATGTGCACTGCCTAGTTAATAGCTTCAGTCCTCACAGGGAAACACTGCTTCTGTCTTTAAGATTCAAATAAACTTGCAAATTCAACAACTGGGATCATTCATTATTTTGGAATTTGTACTGTTCAGTTCACCAAATTTGCAGTGTAACCCTGAAGAATCTGTGGCATTCACACCTCTCCTGATGACCCAATAACCCACACCTAGTTCAAGAAAGCACTGGTGAAGTGCACTTTGTATGGCTGTACACTTCAAAAGAAAACACTGCTCAGTTTCTGTCTTTATCGAACATATAGCCAAATATCAACAACATAATAAGGGGAGCCCAGAAACAACTTCATTATGCAACTGGTTCTTAAAAGGAGCTTTCGTAGAACTTTTTATTTTTTTAATTAAATTACTTTAATGGCAGTTTCGAATTCAACAGAACTCACCACTGCTGGGAATCGTTACAAGTGCTCTCACTGTAGGGAAGCGGATGACCTGGGTGCCTTTAGATGCACTCACACCCCCTCAGCTTGTCAGCAATTTAAACATACACAGTTAATTTTGACCAAAATTGAGTGCACTGAAGCTGTGCTCATATTATATCAACTAAATTACATCAGCAGTGGAGCTCAGCAACACATAACACCCAGTGTAGCTACCACATAATCAGAGTATATCTCAGCTGCTGAATATCCTTATCCTTCTGTGAGTCTGTATTTCACATGCCTTTCCAGAAGCCAAACCTTACCACTTTCTCCTGTGCTTTTCTGACCCAACTTTATAATGCTCATTTTCTGCCAGATTTACTTTTCTGTGACATGTTAAAAACCCTACATAAATAGTCTAAACTGCCTTGAAACTGTTTTCGTGATACATGTTAAATTGTGAGAGTTACAGCTTAAAGCAAGGAAAGAGTCACACCATTCAACTTTGCTGGAGCCATTTTCCTCCCAATGGACAAATAAGGGGAAAACGCAGAACAGACGGAAGAAAAATGGCATTTAGCAAGGGATACAGAAGCCCCGTGGGGGGATAACCTGGCCAGCTGACCTGCACTTTGAAATTTTGCCAGTGCAAATTAAGTAGCTAGTCTGCAGCATGTCTGGGCAGCAGCGTGGGAAGGAAGTTCTGCAGTGATTTTGGATGAAACACTTCCTCAATTCAAAACAACAGTGCATTAAATATCAAAAAAGATTAATAAGGAGGTACTAGAAAACACATAGTGAAAAGCATGCCAAGAAAACAAAGCAGGGAAGGGATAAGAACAAAAGAAATACCATAAAATTGACAAAACTGTACCAAGAAGTTTGGAAAGCCAGGGTAGAAGAAAGAATCCATTATTTTGACACCATCTGCTACACCATAATATAAAAACTACCATACAGCAGAAACAGCAGAAAACAAACTAGAGATTGTGCTCTAATAAAGAGAAAGGAGAAGGCCTTTGGTAAAAAGCAAAAAGCAACACCCAAGTTTGTTACAACTTGAAGCTGGACTAGAAAACAATAGTTTAACCACAGATTCAGTTTTTCACCAAGATATGGCCATCAGTCTGACATTAAATGCATTACATTAACTACTTTGACACGTTGTTTTCTGCTCGGTAGACCAAGATACGAAATCCTAGAAAACTACTGACATACATAATTTGTTTCAGTAAGAATACATTTTCATGTACATCCACATACATTCACAATTTATTTCTGGTAATTTGCACTCATTCGACTTGACCTTTTTACCTTCCCTCTCTGCTGTAAATTGCAAAACCTCCCTAAGAGTCACATGGCCCCGGCACTTCACACCTGGTGTTCTGACTCCTTTGACACTTAAGCTGGTAACTGAAATTCAAAGCATCAGCCATACTCAAAAGCTGCCAAGACTAAAGTGCTCTGGTTGGGGTATACGACCTACAGCCAGGTGGACAAGCACACAACCACATGCAGAAAGACCTGAAATCTAGTTCTGCAATTGGTTTGATTTGCTCTGTAGTTCTACCCAAGTTACTTTGTCTTAGTCTCAAGGAAAATGTAAAACCTCATCTATTTTCTATGTGAAATTTTATTGTGAGGAGGAGGAAGTCATGACGTTTCAAACACGCAGTCACTACAACATCTAGGGAATAATTTTTCTGCCTTAATCTTCCTGTGTCTCAGTGCCTTGCCCGTGAGCTGAGAATTGCTACCTGACAGCAGAGTTCAGACTGTGCCAGGGGCCAGACAGCAGGGTGGTAATGTCTTGACAGTGCCCACATGAAGACAGACGCAGGGCAGCATCTGGACAAGGTGCTATAAATAAAACATCGGGCCAGCCACACACTGCTGAGAATAAATGAACTGAAAAGGTGCCTCATTCCTGGATCACTCCTGCAAACCGAAGAATATGTTCTATGTGGGAAAGGTACGTTTCGTGCTACATGGTCTGAAACTACAAGAACCCACATGCACGAGGGTGGGAGGCAAAAGTATCAATGCTTACAAAAATAAATTACACTTGACTGCGACTACATACAGCTAAGCATTATTCCACATTAAAACAGATTTATAAAATTAAGTAAACTCTACATGCAATAGAAATTTTAGGTGGGGGAAAAAAAAAAGACAACAAAACTCCAACATCAGAAAATAAGATTTTACTGGTAAAGCAAGAGCTCTACCCTTCTCCTCCCACTGAATTAGCAATCAACATGCCCTGGACTGCAATGGGATTAACCTCAATAACAATGCTGAGCACTTTAATGAGCTCTGAGATAGTCTACTGCTAAACTATTCATTGCACCATTTAAACACTGAAAAAACTTGTTTGTATATGGATTAGGTTTTCAAAACAACTGTCATCCAACTTATTTCCAGAAACCATAGTAACAAGAAAATAGTAAATATCGGGTGATGAAAGGGCACAAAGGAAATACAATTTCATTCAAAACAATGAAGCTATCTCAAGTTTGAAGTACATGAGCAGAGGAGGCAGCACCTGGCAGGCACTTGGGGATGAGGGAGCCCTATTTGGATACAGCTGGGAATTTAATCCAAATTATAAAGACCAATTAGACAAATCAAGTCTTTTACTGTGGTTTCTTTTGAGTTTCATTCAGCAAAATCCTAAAAGCCTGAATGACTGCCAATATTGTATTTTAAAGTTACTAATAGCCTAAATGGACTAACCTTCACTTGTTCAGTTGCCATGATTTCAAATGGGAAACTAATCAACAGTCACATTAGCTATTTAATTCCAACACCAATCTAGCATTATGGAACTGCATAATTACATAAGCAAAAATCAAAGTAGGTGAAAGTTTTCTTAATCTCAGAATTTTCAGTCAGATATTTTAAACTTTTTAAAAAAACATGCCACATGAAATTTTTTCCATAGAATCAATGTTGTTCCCAACAGTATCAGTAAGAATCTCACTAGATGATAGACACTTTATTGTTGTCACACATGAATCTTCCGTGAGTTGTCAAATCTAGCATTAAGGATAACCCTTTAGAAGCTATTAGTATAAGTCAATTGAAAATTAAAAGCATGTAGCAGTACAGATCAAAGGCTTAGCATACACACTAAAGGATCTGTACACAATATCATGTATTATTAAGATGTCTTGGTTAATCAGTGACTGAAAACATCCACTAGACATTAACCTTGACAAAATATATAAAAATCCAGCCTTATCATGCTGTATCATTGCACTTTATAATCTCATAAAATGGAAAGTTCTCTGTTCTCATAACCTACCACACAAACTTGTACCACTGACCACCCAGTCCTCTTAACCATGAAAAGAATCTGTAACTAACTTGGCCTGCTGATAGTCTCACAGTGATTACAAAAGTGCCTGATGATACATTTGAACCTCTCCCCAAAATGAAGAGGACAGCAGGGTGGTCAGCGCCCATGTTCAACTCCTGCACCCATCCCCTCATCAGCCCAGCACTGCTGGGAAAGGGGGAAGGAAGAGGGGAAAGGGCCCATTAATATATATGAGAAAAATCTATAGGAAACACGGCTTCATTAGTTCCACTGCTCGCAGATCAGCTGTTTGTATAAGCAGTTTTGCTTGGAGCAGTGTTTTGTCAGTATTATTACTGTTATGTTATGCAAAGAATGTATTAAATTCTTAAATATTACATGAGATTTAATGGATTGTGTATCGCATGTGGGAGGTCAAACAAGGAGGGTAATGTTCCATTCAGCCTTATAGATGTAACTTAAAAAACAGAAGCCTGCATTATACTTCAAGGAGCAAGTGCAGATCAAACATATGCCTGAGATGGAAGAAGGCAGCCTGAAACGTAGAGGGAAATTATAAAATAAAATTTAAAATATAATTTAAAAAATAATCAGTGGTTGTGACAAGCAGCAGTGCAGTTTTCAAGAAATTTTACAGCTTGTTCCCCTTTAAAACAATTTCTGCTTTCAGAAGCTACCTGTAAGTTCTTCCTGTATCCCCCCCTTATCCAACAGAATATTACATTGATTCTTTAAGTTTTGTATACATTTGGAAACTCCTGCAGCTCAAGTGATAGGGACTCTAAATGTCCTTGCTACAGTAAGAAGGACATATGAAGAATGGCAGAGTATCCCAATTTCTGGTATCTTTTCAATCTGGTATCTTCGTGCCAGAGCCAAAAATACTCTAATTTAAGGTCCAGTTCTCTTAAGTGAAGGTTTTAATTAAGATAAAGCTAGTATTTTTGTTATAAAACTTCAATTTTTATGGTCTTTGGGGGTAAAAAAAAGTACACAGCACAGCAACTAAAGAGATCTCAGTCTATGTTATTTTGTACATCTGTTTTCCAGTAACAGCAGATTATTCATATTATTAATGTTTTTCTGAAGATATGTTTCATCATTTTAAATTGCTTAAGGAACAAAAGAAAACTCTACAAATATGTTATCATATAAAAATATACACTTTGTAGTTTAGAACTCTATCAGAAGGTATACTGCCTCTCACATTGTTCTGTAACATGCATCTTCTACTCATCACAAGTACAAAAGGTAAGAGTGTAACACCACTGCCTATAAGTGTGTGTATCTACAAAAAGGAGCTAAAGTACACTATAGTAGCATAAAAAAAGTAGTTCAATTGCATTACTGGAAAAAAAAGCTCTCCAAAACCAGGACAATTCCCTGCCTCAAAAACAAACACCCTCCCCCAAATTGTCAGACAAAATTTATGATTCCCAGTTCAAATTCTGAGGACTGTTAGAAATAAGAATTATCATGGAAGGGGAAGGGAAAAACTAACTACAGTTATTTTTTACAGATAAATACATCCTATATTGGCAATGATTGTTTTTCTATTACATCTTCTCCAGTCTCAATAATTGGTATTCATCTCTTTCTAGTTACCAACTATGCATAAGGTTTAATGCAATGTTTAATTTTAATTAAGAATCATGACAACTAGAAGCCAGTTTCTGTAGCATCTGTAGGCATCTCGTTCTACAGAGACAATATGATGAAATACAAACACAGGAACCTTTTCTACGTCAAAGTCCCAGTATTTCAGCAAGAAAAAACAGCATTTCAAACTTTCATTTTTTTGTCTGTGATTCTCTCCTAGCTTGAAGACCTGGTTGCTACAAGAAAAGCAGCATCAGGGTCTGTGGAGCTCACACGATGGGAGCCACAGCTTTTGGAAATAATACCTGAAGGCGTAGCAAGTTCTACCGTAAACGCAACTTGGCGTTTCTCAGTTACTCAGAGTATTGACATAACAAAGTGTGGCTTTCAGGCAAATACAGCCCCTGAAATGGAGCAATTGCTTCCTTCCAAACTTCAAGGTCACTTCAAAATCTGCAAAACATCAGTCCTGTCTGAAGCAGTGCTTGGAAGGGAGGAAAAAGGGATGGTGTTCTCACCTCACTGAAGATGGTTAAATTCTTTCAGCTAAAGCTTTCCAGTGAAATTCAACTGCAGGGGGATGAGTAACAAGCATGGGAAATTTCTGCCTTAAGCACTGAAAGTTGTCAAAAATATGAGCAAATTAGATGTTCTGCTATTTTACCATGCAAACTATAGACAATACAGACATTCATATGACTTTTTAAGTGAAAAATCTTCTTGTAATATACATTTTCAAAAGAATAAGCAACTGAGCTAAAATACCCTGAACTTCCTCATAGGGCAAATGTAACAATTATTTTAAAGTTAACTCATCTTAGACCATCAGATTTTTGCTAGGACAATTTTTGCATAATTGTAAACACAGATTTTAATAAAAAGACCCACAAACCTCCCATCTTTTTCTGGTTTTTTATTTGTCAGGTTTCTTCCACATGGGCTTAGGAATATAGCTACACATGCCTCCTTCCATACTCTTATCTTCTCTTCTGTGCTCAGATGATTCCTTTACTGCTGCTTGAAGTGTACTGTCAGCTTAGACATTCAAGAGAGGACTAAATAACCAAATTTTTCTGCATTGTTCTTTCAGTCAGAGCAATCTTATATTAACAAACAGTAATAATACATTCAGATGTGTAAGATTTCAAAGTTGTGGATTTTAAATGTTGAGCTGGCCACTACAGTTACACAATGTATTTGAGATTCAGAAAATAATAACCCAATTCATTCAACAAAGCCATGCTTCATTGAAAATTAATGGAAATGTAAGAAAGGAAAACAGGGGTTTGGAAACATCCCACAGCTGCAATTTAGATGTAGTGATTAAACCAGGGAAGTACACAGATGTCTACTGACATTTTGCTTTAAAACATTCAAAGAAGATTTTCTCTTCCGCTTAAGGGTTTACAAATCAGATTCAGTTACAGGAAAACAATGCTGTAATCTTCATTTACAACAAATCCTAAATTTAGTAAGCAGAAGTAATTAGTAGTAACAAACAGATTCGAGCATAAAGAGAGGCAGTATCTGAGCTATGGGAAAGGCAGTGCAGAAAGCAGAGGCTTCCCACTCCCACCCTTGGATACCAGCTGCTTTTTTGGACTTCAGGACTGTCTCAGTGCAAGCATTTCCATAAGCCACTATTACTTTCCTTTCTTTTATTTAGGAAACCAATATGCAAATATAAACTATGTTTATAAAATTATAATCCATATTCTGTAATATGTAAACAAGTGCCCATTACTTAGAAGCCACAGATGAGCATAATATTAGATTGTAATAGAAAATAGATGCATGTTCCTTTTCCAATTGTTTACATTGCCAAAGCATCCAGTCTTTAAGATATTCTCCATAAAAATCAAAACATGTTGTGCCTTAATGAAGGACAAAACAACAGTAGCTTTAAAACACTGCATACTCTGTAACATTTTGCAAACTCAGCTGCAGCCCAAGTAGACAGGGTACTCCAGGGGGTGCAGCAACTACACAGCTTCTGCTGTCAGGTGGCAGGGAGAAAAAGGGACATTTTACTTTACTGCAGATCACCCCTTCCACCAGCCTTGATATTGCAATCATTTAGATGTGTGTTTTTATGTGACCTATCCCACTTTTTGCCTCCATTTGCCACAAACTGGTTTTATTTCCCCCTCCCTCTACACAGACAGGTACACACAGACTGATACACCCAAGTATAGGCATATATGCACACAACACATTCAAGCACTCATACTTTGTTGATACAGGCTAGCATAAAGCCAAATTCATTTCAGCGTTTCCTTCAAATATCTACAGTATGTGCCATGGTCCAGCTCCAGGTAAAAATTACATGCAGATTTATCAATTGTTAGAAAACAGTGTGCTCAAAACATGACCCAGAAGCTTGCAACGCTCCCATCGCTCTTGTCCTGAAGCAGCCTGGAGGTTCAGCTTTCGAGAGGTAAAACAGAACACTGCAGTCACTTAACACTTAAGGGACAGCCTTTGGGTGAGCAACGGTGTTTCAGTACTTGGAGCTGAAAGTATTTTAAAGCACTACCTTTTGCCTTCACCTGCAACAAAGCAGCGTTCAAGTACCACGGTAACCTGCATTACAGCCATAGCCAAAAGAAGCCAGGCTAGGCAAGGAGCTGAGAAGGGGTAAACAGATTACTGAGAGGCTCAGGAGTCTTGTGAGAATATACCTTGACTTTTATTTTCAGTGATTTTAACATTTGTCAAAAAAAATGCTTACAAAAGGCCCTGGTATACACAATATTGAAATCAAACTATGTTAACAAGCAATATTTAGCCTTCCTATGGTTTTAAACTACTCTCTGCACTTGGTGGTGGTTGTTTCTGTGAAGATCAAGTAAAGTATTGGTACCCATGTATGCCCACATAAGATAAAATACAAAAAATTAATCTTGTGTCTACACACTTAAAACCCCCCAAAGCTTCAAGTCCCTCCATCTTACAGGCTATAAAAACAACATGAAAACAGCAGACATTTATAAATCGGTATACCACTGGTTTACCAAGAGGGAACTCATTACCTGCTTTGACTTTGAAAAGAATTTATCTGTTCTTTAGATGAAGTTACAGCAGAGAGGCCTCCCCCAGACCCTCTTCACCTGTGGATTTGACCCCTTTGCAGCTCAGGAAACTAACTGTACTCCCTGCCCCACAACGTGCAGCTCCTTCTGCAGCTGATACTTCATTTTTAAACTTATCAGCTGGGTGGTGAGAAGGCAAAAATACTGGAATGGATTGTTTAGTTTTTAATCATATTATCATTTACAAAAAATACTGATTTATCATTTTGAAAGGCTATTACTAAGCACTTTCTATTCACAGTGCAGAGCATCTCTTAACAGGCCCTGTGCCTCAGTTTTTTCCATCATTTCATGCATACCTTTCTTTCAGAAAAAGCAGATATTCAGGCTCAAGGCACAGACAAGCAGCAAGCCCCGGGCTACAATACCCAGTTGAAGGGGGTGGGTGTGCGCATGTGCCTGGCACACATTCCAGCAGCTGGGAGACAGCCGGACACTCCAACCCCTGCACAGCAGCTGCAGCACGTCCAGTTCAGAAACCTTGCTGCACCTCCTGCACGGCCTGCTATGCACTAACAAGCATTTCTACACTCCCACTGAACAAGCATCACATAAGGGAGTGCAGCTAAGCCGGACAGCTCTTCCAAAGGAAGAATTACATCAATACTAGAAACCCATAGCACTGGGGTTTCTAATACAGTGGGTCATGATGACCTGGGGGAGGGTTCTTTTAAAAGTGAAAAGATGGTGTTCATTCTGTTTCATGTACAGCAAGATATTCATAGTAACCACATGTAATAAAGAACAAGCAAGAGTATCATACATGTCACTAATATGATAATTATGCTGCACTTTTCTGGTTACCACAAATATGCAAACATTTGCATGAAGTGCAATAAGAGCTCTGAGTAACATTAAGAAGAAAAAAACATAAGTTCACTACAAAACAAAGCATCAAATAAGATCCACACCAGGTAAGTACCTGACACCCAAGTATCTCAACTCTCCTGAGGAGCCCTTCTTCCCAGTATTCTCCTACATCCATTAACAGTTCCATGATACAACTGCATGTGCCAAAATCCTTGCATAAGTGTGCTTATAACCTGAATGCAACACTTCAGAGAGACAGCTATAATTACTTCAGATTTCAAAGCATATCTAACAGCCTGCTGGCTCTTCTGCATGTCCCTGCACATCAGTTGGGAACCATCATCCTAGATGGATCTATTTTTGTACTTTTGGAATGACTACAATTAACCTTGAGAGAATGCAACTGAACTGCAAATTAATAAAAAGCATTTATTTGGGGGGGAGAAACTTCTGACTTGCATTATATTTTGTTTCAACACCATTCACAGAATGTTTTGAAGGAATTCACCTTCACTTTTCTTTCTTTATCACCCAAATTTTCTAGCAAGGCACTGAGAACAACTATCAGTATTAAACATCACAGCCATACAGATATTTTCATTTTACTCAAAAAGTCCAAGTCAAGCAACTATGTCATGACACTGCTTTCTTCTGTAATTAGAAGGTACAATATATCGGGGACAAGATGACCCCAAGCCAGGCTGTGGCCACAGCACAGGGATGGGTGTGCTCTGCAGCACAGCTGTGTGGGTCCCTCTCAGCAGAGCTCCCAGGAGAGGCAGAGAGGCACCACCTCCAGGTTTCACTGCCACCTGGCTGTGTGAAACTAAAGTTAGAGCCAAGCTGAGCACCATCGAGGGTGGGCTGGGGTGTCAAGACAAGTGTGTGGCCAAGTGAGAAGATGCAGAGGGAGCTTCATACCATTCTTACAGAAGTAAGGAAATAAAGGAAGTAAACTGAAAAGCTCTGCCAACAAATCTTACTGTGCAAAGCAGATTCTGAGATGACAAAAAGACAGACGCATGTTTTTAAGTAACATGAAATGCAGGCGTGTTTCCTGAGCAGTCAGCTACCCTTCTATAAGCGGCCTCAAAGCCAATTATAGCAGACAATTTGAGCTAAATATAAAAACCCACAAATCTCACAGTTTGAGATAACATCCAAGAAGGTGTTAAAGTTAACTTTTAAACTATGCAACAAGACTTCAGCCTTCTCATAATGAACATGGTAACCACATCCGTCAAAGCACCCCGTGATTTGTGGGAATAGAAAGGCTGAGGAGATTATGTGGATACTTCACATATTTCTCCAAGAGTAACAGATGGAATTTTTCTGCTCACAGAACTTCAGGGATGAGAACTTGACTGTGCAAAATATCAATGGCCAGACTTTAGTTTGTAGCTTCAGTAATCTCCACATGTGATCAGGCTACAGTCACTCCTAACTGCTGCAGCTGGATTAGTGAGGCTGTCCTGGGAATACTACAATATTTGACATGCTGTAACAGGGAGAAAACAGGGATCCAGCCTGCACACAGACTTGTAGCCTTCAGAACATCATCTTTTTATTTAAATAATTCCTCCATTCTCACCTCAAATGCACAGGTAGGCTGCCATCCCTGCACTAGCCAGAACTCAGGACCTGGCTTATTTGACAGCTTATCATATGTCTTCTCCCTTCTTAGGGAGGCTGCTCCTCCATTTGATACAACCAGACTGCATCTTTTCTGTTCACAGTAACATAGTGCAGCTGTCCCCTCTTTCTAGCTGATTTGGACCTGAATGTTTTCCACTGCTTCTCCTCCATCTCTAGCTACCAAGGAAGCCTTCCTCACATGCTATGATATGGTCAGTTACCTCATTATCAGAGAAGAGTATTTCAGACAGCCTTTGTCAACCTCTCAAAGCTAAATAGCCAAGGAAAGCTTCAAATACAGCTGCCAACAGAAATACATATATATTAGGAAGTTGGATTGAATTTCAGTTTCTGTTCTACAAGTATAGTTGTGGGAAAAAACAACTTCCATAGAAACAGAGAAACTGAACAAAGTTGCTACAGTTTTCTAGGCTGTGCTGCAGCTCTGTTCCTTCAGTAGCCATCAGGCTGTAACATTACCCCTACTCACCCATCTGCAGAAGAGCAGTATGTATGCTTTAAGGAGCAACACCACTTGAATGGCTATTGAGAGCACCAAATGCACCACTGCTGGTGTGCAGCTCACAGCTTTACTCAGCCACAGAGGGAACCCCAGCATCTTTCAGCTCCTCTTCTGCTGCATTTGTTAAATGCTCTCTCAGCAGACTCAGATGCACTTGATCAGATGTTGATGTTCATCCCTGAGTACTTGTATGCAAAACAGTGCATCAGGTGGGCCCTGCACGCTTCCCTGTGCTAGAGGTGCCCCACATGTCCCTCAGACTTTGGCCAGCCAGCACCAGTACCCTGTCCCTGCACAGACCAAATTGCAGCAATATAATATTTCAAGGAGTGGAGGACTATCAATGGATCAGCAAAGCAATCTAAGGAGCTTTACACTGTGGCTTTCCATAAAACAACCAAACAGCTTTGAGGAAGACGTCATTATCTACCACTTCCTTCACTCTTTACAGCTGATGATTTGTAGGAAGCAAAAAGAAGTCACCATCCTCCTCCTCCTCCTCCCCCATCGTTAGAGCACTAAGATGTTTAGAAAGTAGGAAGATCAATTTCTCCAGTCACTCAGGCAGGTACATCCTAGAAAGGGACAAAAGCAAAGGAGGTTTTCTCCATACATTTGTTTTCCCCTGTTGCACGATGTGACTAGAACCAAACCAACCAAAATCCTAATACGTCTAAGCTCAGGTCTGCAGTGTCAGTGCTCATTGTGTAAACAGCCACTCTTTCTGTATTCTTCTAGTGCTTTTTTTCCACCCACCAAGAATGTCTTTTAGATCACCTCACCAAACTCGTTTAATGCATTTAGAAGATTATTTTGATGACTAAATACAGTGTTGACATTTTGTATTTTCAGTGTATTGGGTAGAAACACTAGACACTCTCAAAACTGAAAAAAAAGGTAGAGAGCTGCTTCAAATAGTAAATATTAAAGACTGTTCACAGAATAGTAAATATTGACACTTTTGATGCATTTCATAACTTAGTAAGAAAGCATTCTCTTGGTCAAAGAAGAAAAGCTGGGGAGGCTTTTGGTTGGTTGGTTCTGAACTTATTGAGGAAGCTTTACTTTATGCACTTCTATTCAGTATTCATAAAAAAATAAAAATAAGTCCCCTTCCTTCCATAAACAGAGGCTCCTTTTCCCTTTTCTGTATTCTAAGAAGCGTATTGCTGAGATTTACAGTCTCTTTCAAGGAAGGACTTCTGTAACTTAGGATTAATTTACACTTTGAGCTATCAAAAAGATAGAGAAACTGGGGATGGGGAAGGAAGGAGGAAGAAAGCAGGACAAGCTCTCAAAGGGCTTATACTCAGTCTTCTTCCAAGACAACTGTGCCCCAGCAAGGAAAAGTCAGATGTATATATCCACATGAATAGTAACTCCTGCTAGCACAGCCTTCATAGTGATGGATTCTACAGCAGCTTGACATTAGGCTATGATGAAGCTCGACAGTGTCCAGATTTAGACATAACCTAGATCCTTCCATTAATTAAGTTTTTCTGCAGGATAAAAGACATTGTAGAACATTACATTAAAAATGGGGCATTTATTTCCCTGTTGTAAGACACTGATGGTAAAAGTAAAACAAAATGCCACCACCTTTGAAAGGAATGCCCTCACTATTTTTCAGCTTTGCAGTCTCTCCAGTCTTAACATTATGCAAAAACCTCCAAATTCTCTTTATTAACCTCTTTTATATTAAGTCCACCCAAATTAAATCTAAAAATATGGATAGTAGGCCTAGGCTCACTGTCTTCCAGTTACCAGTGGTTACCACCCTACAAGGCACTGCTATACTGAACTATGTTAAGGAGAATTTAAAAAAAAAATTACTTGAAAATATCATAATACTCTATCCTACTCTCTAGCACAAGAATTACTCACATCCTTCACATTCAATGACTTCTAGCTGTGGGTTTTGCTCTCGCTCCTGAACACTGGTAACTGTGAGACAAGGCAGGGGCTGAATAACTCCCAATTCTCAGAGCATATTGGGACATAAGCAAATACCAGGGAGTGTGTCCCACTGATGAAGTAATAAAAAGAGTGTTTGGAGTCTTGTTGCATAAACACCAGTGTAGCTGCTTGCCACTACAACGGAAAGCTAAGTCTAAATAAATCTTATCACTAGTATCTGAGCACTATCCCAAACCTCTCCTCAGAATCTGAGAGGAAAACTATGACCTGGATGAATCACATTCCCAGATGGACTTCCCAGTACTTTTTCCTGGCTAGAAAGAAGGAAACTTTTTCCAGCTTATGAAGAAGTAATAGCCATCTCGGCTTGCAGCACCGATGAATTAAACAATTAGATCCAAGAGTCTCCCTCAGAGGTGCAGCTTACTGAACATACAAAAAAAGAAAAGAGAGGCTTCATGCCTTCCATCTAACCCTGCCATGAACAAGAACATAATTTTAAGTTAATGACAAAAAGATCCCACTAAGCTTGAGAGCTCAGAAATGTAGCTGGGTCAGACTGATGGTTCATCTAGTCCAAAATTCATCTCCAACAAGGCAGATAAGATGCTATTTAGAGAGAACCAATAGCCCATGTCCTGTGGGCCACTCCCCTCACACTCTCCCCGCTGACCATGAACTCTCCTAACCCTGTTTTGAACCTGCCTACGCAGCCTGTTTTCAAAACATCCTCTGGCTGCAAGTTGCATAAATTCACTACCTGCTATGTAAACAAACACTTTCTTCTTTCATCTGTCTTAAACTGATTCCCAACCAGTTTCACCAAGTGTCCTGCAACTCTGGTACTGCAGGGTTTCTGTCAACAAGAGCTTGGCATTCACCTTTCCACCAGCTCATGATTTTGTAAACCTTGAACCTGCTGCCCCTCTCAGCCGCCCGCCTTCCAAATCAAACCTTGTAAATGATGCAAGTCCACATGAGGCAGCGATACCACCCCTTGGACTGAGGGCTGCCCTCCTCTGTACCTCCCCTAAACTAAAGGCACTAACTCTACCTTCTTTAGATGTGGGCACAAAACCTGGACCCCGTGCTCAGAATGTGGTGAGCACAGCAGTGTTTTAAATACCAACAAAAGGTATTTTCTTGTCCTCAGTACCTTTTCCTGATGATGCAAGAGGCACACACTGCCCAGGTTTTCAGGCTTTTTTTGGCTGCTTCTGCTCCACATTGCAGACAATAATCCTGGAGAACTGTCAACGACAACCACAAAGCCTCTTTTCCAAGTTGCAACCGTCGGTTCTGAGTTCAGCATCACACAAGCATGGTTTAGAATAATTTTTTCCTAACTGGAAAAAAATTCTGTTTAAAAACCTCCGTTTACCTATGCTGACATTAGTCTACCGCATTCTTGCCCACTGAAGTTATGTGATGACCTTCTGGAATTCCTCTGCACTTACACAGCATCTAGCTACCCAAAAGTAACAGTACTACCATTTTTCACCAGAACTGGAATTATTCTGGGGGTGGTGCACAGTAACAAATCGAGCTGTTGGTTTGAGTGATGTCTAGAAGCCACAGGGAAGGCAAGTGAGATCAATCAAGACCACCAGAGCTAGTTTTATCATTGTGGGAAAATTACCAGATCCAGGAGATTTATTAAACAGGACAGAAATTGGGTGCAAAAGAAGAAAACTGAAAAAAAAACCCCAAACCCAGGCATCACACCTCCACGGCTGAGGATGGCAAACAAAGCCTGAAATGGATTGTCCATTGAATTGTAAACTCCATGGATTGAGCTACTTGAACAGTCCTATGGAGGAAATTACATCTTGTAACACCAACTCTGGTGATACTCTAGCATGACAGACAGACATCAGGCTTCCTAATGTCATTTTGTATCTGTCAGCTATCAGTCCTCACTTTTACCTTACAATGAAAAATGACTGTCACTTTATTAAGAGTTAATGTAAAATCCAAGTAACATTGGAGAAAAAAAAATCATCTAATTAAAAATCATACTGAAGACTGAAGCAAGATTCTTCTGCTAAAGAATTCTGTATTTGGGCAAGCTGAATCACCACAATGCCAACAGAAATTGTACAAAAACTTACCTAAATTAGAGGGCTACAACAGCTTATCCCAAGAAAATTAACCAGCAAGTGTAAACAAAAGCCTTAAGAACTTTTCTGATTAATGCAACATCTTTAGAAAATAAGTATTTTGGCTCAGCTGCATCCTGAGCACTGTTAAACCACCATAGAAATCATCGTTTATCCTGTGTGGAATTGCCAAGGGCTGTCCCCTAAAATGTACTACAGAAACTTCATGTAGTAAAAGTAGCAGATCTAAAGTTTAAAAAAAATACTGGTAATTTCCATTTCTGGATATGATTGCAGTTTGCTCTGTGAAAGAAAAAAACCAAACCCACAATACTTTTATCCAAATTCAAAAGTTAATTTAAATTAACTATCAAAGCTCCATTCCCCTTTTTGTCAGTCAAAGGAGTCAGAGAATTCTGTTCTCTTGAGCATCAAATAATTTCAGACAAAAAAGATATCCAATTTTAAATATTAGTTTTATCAGATTCTGTTGTCTAGACAGTAACTTTACAAGAGAAAGATAATTTTTTTAGCTATACCTAGTAGACCTGGGACTCTGTTTCAGGTTTGTGGGCACAGACTGCTTCCTAACAAGTATAAATATCACATTCATTTTGCATTTTTCATCTGCAAAGATGCTTGCTTATACATTGCAAATAACAATTAGGATATCATACTTACTGAAAAAATGCCATAGCTCACTGCCCCCCCCAAAAAAGAACCCCACTAACTTCCAGACTCCAGAGTGCAAATTAATTCAACAGGTTTGAAATCTACTTGCTCTGTCTTCCCCTAAAGTGTGTGTTGGGTTTTCTGAATGTTTGCTCAGCGTACCTGTTTTGAGAAACCCCTACTCTCCAAGAATCAGTTCTGTTCGGGATCTGGTGATGGATAGGTACTGACTTTCTTTTCCTGAAATTCTGATTGCTAAGATACTTGGTAGCAGCCCAGAGCAAGTACATTCTGGTACAAATGAAGTGTTATTTTCTGCAACTGAAAGCACTGAAAGCCTAGTCTGCCATTTGTCCTCTACAGCAGCTTCCAGCACCGTAACTCTATTTTTCCCAGTATGAAAATATTAAAACCAGAAAACCTGTAGAAGAAGAAGATCTACTTCTGGTTCTCAAATAAAAAAAAATATGTACACTTCTGTGCACTGTCTCATAAGAAGAAGTTTTTTTGTTTTGTTTTCTTCCAAGTCTGCCCTGTCAGTAGTAACAAAACACACCCAGTAATGGACATGGCAAAGTCACCCTAAATACAGAGAGGCTTTTGCCCTGGGTTCACAGTGACCACAGAAGCCCTTCCTGCACTACAAGACTGCCCAGTGCAGAGCTGTGAGCACACAGGCAGCCATGCAAAGCTCTTCCCATCCCAGGCGTGTGCTTCTCTGTCAAATAAACCACTGCCATATTCTCCACCCATCCGTCACCAAATAGCTGGATGATAAAAAACACTTCTAGAGAGAGAAACAAAATCAAAAAGTGTTCCACTCTTAAATGCAAGGAAAAGTGTCAAGTGACTTTGCTATCAGGAACCTCTTTCCAATGCTTTCTGGTCTGAGAGCTAAAGTGGGAGTTACATTTCAGCTTCTCTTCTCTTTCTCCACCATCGTTAGTGACCAGATTATTTTTCTGAAGGGAGCAGGGCTGCCTTTCCGTTTCACAAGCAGATGAAAAAGGCAAACCAGCCTGTGGAGTTGGAGACTCAGAAGAGGAGCAAATTAAAGGCTATCAAACACAGAAAGCATCAGTAAGTTTGGGGAAGAAGAAAAAAACAGAAAGGATTTATGCACTAAGGAAGTTTGCAAAGTAGATTTTAATGCTGTTGCAGTGAATACTTGAGGAAGAATAGCTGGAAGCATTAAGCTGCATGGTGCTATGCATTGCAGCCTCTCCATCTTGACCAGAGAAGCAGCAGCTCAACATTCCTCAGGTATCAGGAAAGAGCAATTCATCTGCATCACTGTTTCTTCACATAATGGGGTTTTATTTTACAATTCTAAACAGGCACCTGCCTCAACTTTTAAATTTAAAAAAAATTTTAACACTCTTAAAGGATCCAATTCTCTTGGGAAAACCCTCAAACATTCCTACCTATATAAATTTATATCTTCTCTTTTCCACACCATTTAAGTAAGCTTTGCACTCAGAATAAGTATTTTCCATTTTTAAACAAAAGGTGCAAATAGTTTACTAAGATGATCTGTTCCCCAATGCTGTTCCTTTCATCTTACGAATTCTTTCCCACCTTGTCCAACTCTAGATGTCTGGTGCACTTCGATCACACCAGGCACCAGAAAAACCTTAGATGCAGTTTCTTAAACCAAAGAAAACAGTAAAATTTCAGCGATAACCTCACATTATGTCTGCTGCCTTTCCCCATGAAAAGAATATGTCTTAAGAGACTATCTCTTACTTTGAAACCTTAACATAGCTTTGATTTAAATTCTTCAAGTTTTATTTTCAGCTTTTGTATGGCGAATCTATTTTCAAAACACTTTGAAACCTGTATATACAACTTGTTAGTGAGTTGCCAGTATACACACACTGGCTGTACTAGCACAGGGTAACTCAGGTATTTGGCTCTTTACCCTGCACATCCTGAGTTTAACTCAGTAAAGCAAAGAAAGACTACTACTATCACATTTACCTTGGCATCCATATCCAGTCCTCCCCTAAATAGCAATCTGTCCCACGTAAGTCAGAGGCAATAAATAATGTAATTTATAATCTGTTTAAAACAGGGCAAGGCTATGTGTCAAACATTACAGGTCATCTCTCTCCTCTCTCCAATTCCCTCTCTATTCATTAGATCTATTTTGGTTTCTCTAATCTGCATTTGCCTTTAAAAAATGAATTTTTTTAACTCCCTCTAAACCACAGAAAACTTAACAGGAGAAAACTGAGGTGCTGACAAGTGAAATTAAGATATTGCCTTAAAGCTGCACTTATAACTTTGATACTTCTTGCTTTGTATCTCTAACCTCAGTGGGAAAGAAATATTCACAGTCATTTTAAAGGCTTTAAAAGGTTGTCCCAGTAGCATTTGAGCTGAACACCATCCTCCCTCCCATCTTCAGAGGTCACTTTTCAGCAGTCAGACTAGTTTCAAATCACAGACCAAACATCAGAATGGAAGATTTATTTACCCTCAGCTAGTAGTGTTTATGTGTTTTCACTTGTATGTGTGCTCTATTCCCTTTGACCAGTTATTATTGAGGTTCCTTGGATTGGGACTTTCATCTAGTAAGATACCAAGTTATTAAGGAAGATCAAGCACATGATGCTGACAGGTTAGTGCATCTACAATGATTATCTGTTATCCTACATCTTCTTTGAATTGGTCATGCTTGACTACAAGGTAATGGACACAGTAGAGAAGGGTAAACTTAAAACCATTTCATTCAAGAATTTTCAGCAAGACCAAACTCCACCACTACGTCAACCCTTTAGGTGTATCTATCTCTCAGGTAAATGATAACGGTTTTATGGGTAGATCAATTCCTTTCTGAAATTCTATGCTAATTCTACTCTCTGAACTTCTTCCCCAAGGCAAAGATATGCAGCAAACTTCCACTGGAAAACTACCCTGTCTCTTCTGCATGGCAGAGCACAGCTGTGGAATAAAAGGGTGTGCTCTCTTTGAAGTCTCACTATTAGCACTTGTATCTGGTAAATATAGCTCTCCCTCCTGCACAGCTCAAGTGATCATGCTGTCTGTTTTGATGCCTTTTGCTTGTCTGTACCAGTTGTCTGGCTGGTGCTCTCTCTCATGTGCCCCAAAGGAGGAACCTCCCAAGCTATCTGGTTTCATCATCCCTGAAATCACAGAAGTTTTAAATTTAGATGACTGTGGTCATAAAATAAAGAATTAGAAGCTGTTTCTCTCCTCCCCAAAGTGCTCCAGTTCCAAGCTGTTTCACAGGGAGTGACCCTGGCGGCCTCACCTCTGCTGCACTGAGCAGCAGCTGCACGTGCAGCTCGCTCCAGGTACACAGAGCCTTCCACACAAGCTGCCTAACAACCACAGGCAGGGAAGGAGACAGATCACCTGTCATTTGTTTTGTAACAAAGTAGCACTTGATGTTAAAAAAAGGGTCCAATTCTTATTAAATAATACAAGATGTGCCTTTTAAGATCGCCATTATTCCTAGAAACCAATTAGCAAGTAAAACCAGCAAGACAGATTACAGGGCAATGAAAGCAATCACACACACGACTCAATGTTAACAACAGAGGAAAGGAAGCTGGTGTACACATCAAATTCCTGGTTACAACCTTCATGAAGCAGGCTTGAAAATCATCCCACTGCACTTCTGGACAAGCTTTGGCAGAAACAGCTACCAGGACGGAGGAAGGGGAGAAAGCTTAACAACTCAAGTTTGTGAACAAGGTGAGGATTATTGATTTGGGGTTTATGAAGACTTTGAATCTCAGCATGTTACACATTCAGCCAGGGCCCAGCCAGTGCTGTACAGAACTGGAGTGATAAGGAGTGATAAGGAGTGATAACCAGTGATAATGATTATTGGCATTGTTTGCACTGTGACAGCACACGGGAGCCCAAGTCCCAGCTCAAGGCCTCACTTTCCCGGCTACTGCACAAACACAGGAAAATGACGGTCCCTGCCCCAGCAGACCTACAGTGAAAGAAAAAAGAAACCTGTAGATAAATCAGGGCACAGGGAAGTAACATCAGAGTGTTTCTCAACGTGTTGTGAGACTCATGTACAACTCACCAAAGGCCACAGACGGGCCACTTCTCATTAATAAATGACCATATGGCTGCAATTGCACAACTATTCAACATCCTTCCTACGCCCACATCTGAGAACTTCCATCCAAAGGGTGAGACTTCTTACCTTTAGCAGACTAGTGCACAACATACAACATTAAAAGAGAGAGTGTTTGGAGTTGTGCTTGGGTGTTTTCGTTCCTGCTGTTCATCTCAAGCTTTAGGAATACATCCTCACTATTATGATGCACTGGATTATCATTTGGATGGTCAGAAGACGAGCAGCAGGTTATAGTGGTGTGGCTTCTGTCAATTCCTTCATGGCCAGAGGCCTCAGATTACAAGTTTATTGCTTCCAAACCCAGCCCACGGAGCCCACAGCAAAGGTCACCCATCAGGTATTCCACACATGAATTTTTAGGTTTCTTCTTTTTAAGTAAAAATTTCATGAACTAATTTCGGTCTTTGGGTTCTGCTTTTAATTTGGCATTTCATGAAAAGATCCAGAAAGTTTTTCTTTGAAGTTCATTATTTTTCCCCCTCCTCTTTCTAATCCTAAAATATGAGGGGAAAAAAATCTTTATTTCTCCTTCTTTGGAAGAATGTCTTAAGCTTTAATCATTTAATCATTGTTGCAAAAAAATTAAGCCCACATCTGTTCCTAATTCTCAAATAAACAGTAAGATGGCAAAGATTTCAAATCAAAATACTTGCTTGAAGATCTGAGGAACAAAACCTAGAATCTACCTTGTGGCACAAAGTGCATCCCCTTCTAGCACCCAACAGCTCAGAAAATTACTGATCTATGCCCTGCGCATCCAAGTCATATGCTGGGTAAGGTAAACAACCAGTTCACCTGCTGTTGGTACTCTGACAGGCTTACAGAAGAAGCCTCAATCACTGTGGTTTTTCTCCTGCCTAACTGCTACAGAGAGTTCACAGTGACACTTTTCCCAAGGAGCAAGAGCTTGTATGGTTCCATAAGCACAGAGAGAGCAGACAGAAAGCCCTTCAGGAAAGCTATTCAAGAGTAAACAAACCAAAACAACAACAAACCCCTCACCTCACTACATAATTCAGCACAATCACTCCCATTTCTATTAAGAACTGGAAATCTTCTTTTAAAAAACCCAGAAAACTCTCCATAGCTGAAGGACAGCAAAATTATTGTAGTAATTAACACTCCTAAATAGAAATTCAGGTTTCTAACCAGAGGTGTTCAGTGCCAGTTTGGTGTCTCTGACTTAGCAGGTATGAGACAAGACCATGTAAGGAGATGCAGCCTTCTGGAGCAGGGGCTGAAAGCTAAACAAGAAGTGCAGTAGCTTCTAAAAAACGCACTAGACTAACCATAAAGGATGAGATTTGGCTGCTTAACATGAAATGGGTTTATACAAAAACAAAACAAAAGAACCTTTGTGCAAAAGGCTCACTTCCAGCCATCAGAAAGTTTTTATGATCCTAATGCAGGAAAAAAATAAGCCCCTTCTGCTTCACACCATCATTATTGCCCTGGCCCAATGAAATAAGTGCTCTGCAAAATGAATGAAAATGTTGCAAGGAGATGATGATCACTGTTTCATGTCTACTTGAAGGCCATACAAGCCTGTCTTGCCGTTGCCCTAAGTGTTCCCACCAACTTTACACTGCCCCACCACACACAGCATCCCCCCTTTGCCCAGGCACCAGGGTCTGTAGCAATACGATGAAATGAATTGGAATTCTGATTTCTGCCCTCCCTAAGCCAGGTTACTTCTAGCCTGGATTAGGTCCCTGAGATAGCTGCCGGGCTCAGCTACAGGAACGCGTATACTCAGGCAAAGGAGGGGTCAGCTTAGGAGCCGGAGTAAGAATCCTTCTTCAAAATGACAGTCTAAAAAGTAGCACTGAAAGGAGGGTGTCCAAGCATGCCCAAAGCTTCCCTTGTGGAAGTACTCATGTACAAGTCCCATTCATGCTCTGAACTGACAGAGCACAAACTCTCCCTTGTCCAGAGGCTGTTCAGAGACACGGCTGTAACCACACCTGCCCCAGTAACCCCTTCTTCTTCCCGGGAAGAGGAGGCCCGAATCAGACAGCAACTTCTGCCCAGCAACCTGATTGAACACAGGAATACACTGTCATACACTGCAACCAAAGCCATGAGGGGCTCACGGCAAGGGGGGAAATCTGCTTTAGTCAAATGGAACTTGAGCTGATGACTGAACCTTGAATAGCCGTGCATACCTGTGGTCCACATGAGCAAACAAAGTCACTGAACTTACCCTGGTTAAAATTATACCCAGTTGTAAAAAAAACCCCAAACAACCCTGATCTGGTATGAAATGTCTCTGTGTCTTCCCCAAAGGTCTAAATGAATCTTTCACTCTATGCCATCCCTTTCATTTGCCCAGATGAGCCACTACTATGCATGGTATTGAAACACTTGTATTAAAATGCTAACTTTCTTAATTCACACTTTTTGTTTCTCTGTGCAAGTTTGTATGTAGGCCAGCCTTTAATATTTTTTTAATGCTTAATCAAAGCCTTGTGTGTGAGGACACTGCCACACAATAACTTGGTACTATTCAGCCAAATCAGAACATCCTATGTTCAGCAAACAGAAGTATATGAAACAGATTTTACAAATCTATGACATACACGTCAGAAATATTTCACAAGTGATTTTCATTTCAAATTTTTGATTATCCTTTTTCTCTGGAAAACAATGCTCTTGACCAGACTGGCTTCAACAGCCCAAAGCGCACAACTCACTCTAATGCACACATACACTTCATCAGGAAAGACAGAACTAGAGCAACTAAGAGTTCAACAGCATTCACTATCAGCTTTTACATACTGATAAAGAACCCTTGGAAAAGAGCATTTCCGCTCATATAGCAGCTCTACAGCACTGCAAACCCAATCTACACCCTCTCTACTCTGAGGAAACTTCACTCCAGTGAAGTCAATGGATGTTTTGTTACCAATTGTTAAATGATAAAATACCTCCAACAGGCACTGTTCTCTTCCATGGCTTTTTTTTGAAGCACCCAAGACACACCTTTGTATTTGAAAAGAGGGAAAAGAATTAAAGTTCTCTCACTTCCTCACTCAGAAAATACTGCTTGGATTAGCCACTAAATTAACTTCAGCTGTACAGAAAATGACTCATTAAACAGAACAATCAAAAATTTCACTGGAGAGAAGGGGAGGAGGTAAGGAGAACTTTAACCTTCCTCCTCTCCTGCCAAATAAATGACACAGTAGTTTGAAAAAATAAGCAGAACACAGTAACACTTCTTAATAAATAAGGCTTAAAACAGAAAGCTACAGAAAACTGAAGCAAAGGAAAAAACCAAAGCCAAGCTACAGACGACTGTAGTAGCTCTTGGAGCACTTAATGCTCCAACTGTACCTAAATACATCTGGAAACATTGCACAGAGCAGCAGAAAGGCAGAGTTGTCTTTAAGAGGTTACTTCTTAATGTAGATCATAATGTCAGAAGTTTAACAAACAGTTAAAGTTTTGTTTTTACAATCACACATCTGCCGGACAACAGACAGATCCAGTTTTGTAATACACCACTGGGGACAAACATGCAAGAGATTTTATAAATAAAAGAACAAAACTTTTCTTCCACAGACTCATCTGAATTGCTGCGAGACCAGTAGGAAATGTTTTAGGGAAACTGATGTTTCCTTCTATCACAGTTACTTACAGAATATCGGAGTCAGTTACTTATTGAATCCTCCTATAATCACTGAATTTGACCAAGAATTGGGGGCAGAAAGGTGGGAACGCTGCCTGTTTCTCATATGACATCTTGAGTAACTACACCAGAATGTCTGGAAGATGGTTGTCTGAAGCCATTACATATATTTTTCATTTTCACCTGAAAATATTTTCCACATGTATATGACCTTATCTAAACTAGAAAGGCTAATTTGTCAGTGTGGATTTGGGTTTTGGCAGAAAATGTTTGTTTGAGAAGACAACTAAGACAGCTAAACTAGCATGAATACCAAAGCAGCAAGCACAGGTTTGCCAGTAAAAGATGCCTTTTCTCAGATACAGACTACTATTTTTTCACCTGAACAAAAACAAGCCATAATTGAGAAGTTTTAACAGCATAAATACATTTATCCTGCACTCCCACTTCAAAGTAGCACCTCCAAGGTGAGTGAAGAACCAAATCCACTTTGATAAACTCTCTCAGATTCTAATCCAGCACACCTGCAAAGGCTCCCTGGGCTGAGGGGGACTGGTGCTGCAGCTGGTCAGGATGACACCTCACTAAAGGTACAGTTTCACAGCAGCCCTGCAGACATCTCAGACACAGCTCTTGCAGCTGGCAAAGGAGAACCCAGGCAGAAGCAGCAGTAGTGTAGGCCAAGACAACTGTGGTTTCAAGGGCAGTGTAAGGCAGTAATCACATAAGGTGTTCTACTTGAAGATTTGCTGCCTGGAAGAACATAGCAGATGAGGTTTCATAGTTGGTTTTAACCAAACTAGGAGCTAGCTGCTGTCTAGAGAAATGCTCGAGAAATTATTCCCTCCTAAATACGTTCTCAAGTGCTCCCCAAGTGATGCCAAAAACAACTTTCCAGAGGAAGACATGGTCAAGGAGACAGAAACAACAGGGTGGCCTTCCATTACTTTAAGCTGATGGTAAACCTGTGTCCTGCATTCTGCTTCTGAAGTGCAGTGATTGCCCATACTTACTGCAGCTCTCCCTGGCCTTAATTCTGTCAGACATACCTGCATGAACTGAGCCTAAGGAATCAAAACAGAGGAAGATGCAACAATGGTTAAAGCTGCAAGTAACAGCACAGGATATGCAGATAAAGCCAGGGAAACAGATTCCAGATAGCGATTTGTATCCCTCTCGACTTCATAAAACCAAAGCAAAACCTTTCAAAAAGTTAGAGTGACAAATAGTAAGAAGCTTCTACAAGAGTGCATCAGTTAAAAACACAAACAGGTCGTAAAGTCCTACAAATAACAGGAGTCCTGTAATGCAAAGGCTACCATTACATGTTCAGTAGTCCTCTTTTTTTCCTATGCATAAAGCAATCCTGCTAATAGTATTTTGCTTGTACCTGGTCCTTCAACCCAAATGCAAATGCTGAAATGTGACCCAAATCCATGATTAACATCACAGGAGTTATTTGATAAAGGAATAAAAGTTGATGAATAAAAGTTTCTTAGAGTTCTTACTCTAAGAAACGCAGAAGTAAATAAGCTTGAATCAAGACAGATCAAACATCTCACCAATCTTCAGGAGAAGTTGTTTCAGAAGAGATGAAATAACCAAGGTAGGAGATAAATTAGACATTGAATTACAGATCATTTTGTAGCCCTTTAGAGCTAACTCATTACTACAGCTAATTAAAATTAATGGGGACTCACTATTAATTCAAATAGAACAGTGTAGTAACAGCTTCCAGAAAAAGAAAGAAAACTGTTAACGGGACACATTCTAAACTGAGGCATGCTGCCCTAGTCCCACCAACCTCAAGTAGGTACAGGAATTTACATCAACTGGAGATTCCTCCCCTTCCACACCAAGGTGAAAAATAATTCATAGCCCATTCATGCAGAAGGATCATTCACACCTTCCTCCAAAATATGCCTACACAAAACTTAGCAACACGTTATATGTTAGAGGAATTTTTTCCTCTAACAATTCTTGGCACATCAACGCTTTCCACTGCTGCAATCCCACAACGTTATCAGCACAAGGCTTCATTCATACCTATGTTTAAAATTTTATAACAGCCTATCAAGCTAAGAGATTATGAATCATTCAAGCCATTAAAGCCCAATTACATCAACTGAAATCTGAGCTTCCCGGCATTATTCCAATTTCTCTTTCTGCTCACTCAGCCCCTGTACCCCTTCCTACACAACTCTCCCTTCTCTAACCTTGTGAAACTTCTCTTCCAGAAGATCCAGGAGCTGGCCAATTTACACAGCATGCCTATCACTCTTATCCTTCAATACATTTAACCACCGCTTTTCTGTACTTGTGGTTTTGCCCTCTCCTCTCCCCCACCCAACTTCCTATCATTTCATGGATTGTCTGCTCCTGCTCTTCTGGATGAGGCGACATCCCGTAACCAGGTCTTTTCTGTGCCTACACTTCATGTCTGCATGATCATATCAGTTCAAATACATTTAATTATCATGTACATACTGACACTTAGCTTCACGGTGGATTAATTCAAATTGAAGTGATTAAAATAATCAAATTTAGATTAGCAAATGAGGAAACTTATTTTTTTATGTCCTTAATGGTCATTCTCAAACACCAATAACCACTAAATCATGATGATCTGCAATATAACCTTTCAATTTAGCATGTAATATAGTCCCTAGTTAGACAATAATATTAGTGTATATTTATGCAGATTCTTGACATGAAATTAATGACCAACACAGGTCACTATTTAGTAGCTGGTTACATTTTATATTATGACTTTTCAAGTTCTGTTTGAATGAAAAACAGGATGAAAACAAACAAAATCCCAAAACACATAAGGAAGTTACTTAACAAAATAAATGCTGCATTTAAAGACAATTTTTTCTTTTTTTAAAGCCTCATCTCTCTTCAGGAGGTGAAACTGAGTGAACTTGGCTACTGTGGAATTCAAAATTTCTGATTTTGCAGCGTTCTTTGGGTTTTTTTACTAAAAGACTTAAGAAAGGAAAGCTGTTTTTCTATCTTTTCTGTTGATCTCATTCAGTTTTGAATAAACATTAGGCTACTCACACTAAAACGAAAATAAATTTCTCTGGGTATCTACTGAAGCAGCTGCTGTTGTCAAAAATGAGGTTTTAGCACTTCAAACCCCACTCATGTTCACTAGAGCAATGGGTTTATTTCCTTGAAACATTTGGTAGTTATGTTGAGTGAAAGTTCTGTCTTAATTTAGGTAGTATATTACAGCATATTTAGTCCTGAATACAGGTTTATTTTTGAGAAAGCAAGACAAAAATGACTTCAACCTGAAACACCCCACTTTCTCAAACTCAGCTTGCCTTCTCCAGGGATGTGCTACCACCACCTCAGGGTCAAAACAGAATTTAAAAGAAATGTAAATATTTGCTCTCTTCCTGGGAAAGCACTACATAGGGAAGAGGGAAAAAGAGGGGATGTACATATGGGCAATTGCATCAGTATAATTAGAGAGTTTTAGCAAGCTGGTAAATGTCTGTGTAGGCAATCCCTTCACTCTGAAGGGTATTTCCTAATTAAAAATATGCACCCCATTTTCCAGAGCCTTCCCACTGAAGAAACATCTCACCACTGCTGCCCAATTAGATCAAATTGGGTGGCTGGCTCTTTTTGTTGTGTGCATGATAATACAAAGACTCTCCAAGTTCCTGCTCAACAAAAGCTTGTGTGAAACAGGCTTTGAAGACACAATAACATTCCTCTTGCGAGTTTCAAGCCCGGAGGCTAAAAGCACCAAGTAACTATTCATTCTTCCATCTTGAGACACATTCCTAACCTAGTTCAAAGGCCTGAAAAAACATGCCCTAGCTACATGCCTGCACACCTTCAGAAGGGCTTTTCCCTTCTATCAGAGCTTGCTCGAGAAAGAAGTTTCATACAGAAAATAATTAAATCCATTTGAGAATTTTGTTTCACTTTTAAGAACTCTTAAATTGTTTAAAGGATTCAAGACTGCCTTGCATATGAATTGATCAGCTATGTTAATCCCTTGAAGAGTCAAGTTCACCATTTACATGTTTGAAGTACAATGTTCATATACAGTGCACCCGTTCTTTAACTTCTGCTCCCAAGAAGCAGCTGTGGGAGGAGGGAGTGTGCACAGCAGCTGGAAAAGGAAAAGGGATGATTTGGAGCTCTTTGGCTTCCATCACTGCTCTTCTATTTAGTTTCATCTGCCTCTGTTTTGATCTCAAACTGGTAAGATAGATGTAAATCACACATGGCTATCTATCCACCCATATCGAGATATCCAAGGCATTCAAGAACATTATGCATCATGCTCACAAGATGATGATAAAGTCAACAAAATACAAGAGTATGTCCAAAATACTGACACTAGAACCAATACTAACTTTCAACAAGAAAAAATATTTACCGTTTTCAACATACAGCTTCCTAAACAAACTAGATTCCTCTTTATACATTTTATTTTGCTGTTTCTCAGAAATCTGAATGCCATTATGTGTAAAATGAGGAAATATAAACAGTTACTAAAGAATAGGCCAGCCTAACTACAGTTACCATTTACTGGTATGGAACCAGCACACTGAAACTGGAGCAGGCAGATGGGAGTGAAGGCAGCCGAGGGGAGACCCCTCCTTTGCAGTAAGGCAAGCTGGTTACATCTGCCCAAAGCCTGCAGGACCCTACCCAAGATGTGCCAGCTAGCCTGCTTTTTGGGATTCCTGAACCCCACACAGTAGAAAAATATTTCCTTTGTTTGCAACAGTTTTCAGTACACCTAAGCTAAGGTTTCCTTACCTGTATTTATTTTTATATATGCAATCGAGCAACTAACGAGTACTCCTGCATTTCTCTTTTTTTTTTAAGAGAAAAAAGTATTTTTTATTCTGTAGTTTAGTTGACACTATTAAGAAAAAAAAATCAACTGTGATCTTCAACACAGAAAAGTGGACCAAATGCTAAAAATACTGTAACATAGCAAAGCATGAAGGGACGGTAGAGTGTGCCTGTGCTTTGCAAGAAAAGAAGTCAAAAAGAGAAACACGGTAAATGTAGCAGGTTAAAGAGAGGCAATTTTTTCAATTTTAAAAATGCAGTTTGCACCTCTCTAAAATATCTTTTTGTCCTCCTAAAGATTTCAATTAGTCGCTTTCACTTTCCCCAAATGAAAGTGGTTCCGCTTGAATTTACCATCACTGCAAAAAGCTGAGTATTGCTCATTTTTCCCTTCACGTAGCCATGGTACAGATCTTCATTCCCACCAAAACAAGGAATGCGTTACCTTACTGACATCTAAGAGTCATTTTGAACATCAAATGAACACATTTGAACATTTGTAGCAAGCTGAGCTGTCTACCTCCTTCAAGGACTGTGCAGCTGAGCTACCTGCTGTTGGTCATTTCCAGGAAATACAACTGTACTATGAAAGGAAAATCTTTGTGGATAAATTCCAAAATAAGAAAAAAAGTAAGATAACATTGTCTTACCCTCAACTAAGTAAACAACTTGTTAGTTTATGTCCTCATTATTATGTAACATTCTGCTCCATAAATGCCACATTTGCTCTTTTGAAGTAATAAGTAATTCAGAAATTGCGATCAGGAATTGCAGGAGAGGAATCAGTAATTACACCACCACAAACTTTTCTGAGAAGATGAAAATTAATCCCATTTTTCAGAGACCACTCAGCCAACGCCACCATCACTTACCTAGAGTGCCTGCATGAAGTCAGAAGCGGAACAGCCACCATCGTTTCAGCAAAGTACCCAACCTTTATTTCTCTGGGTATCACCACACAGACCAAGTACTGTGAAAAAGCACATTGTACCATGCAGGGAAGGCTGCAGACTTCACCAGCTCTATGACATGGCAGGCACAGCAAAGGACATTGTTGCACCTGTACCTTCTCCAAGAAAGAGAAGAGCTTCTGTATTTCTCCTATTTTAATATCTGTGTGAAGGCTCTAGCATCACAGCTGACAGTGACTCCCAAACACCTTGTCCATCACTTGCACAGGAACCATCAAACCAAACTGGGAATTACTGGAAGACCATTGTCTCCTTGCTCTAGCAATTTTCAAGGTATTTCAGCAAAGTGCCTAAGCATCACTTACTTGGACACCAGCACTCCCCTGCAGCACATACAGAAGGCTTCCAAGCTCCGAGTTTGTCTCTGAAGCCAAAACATCTCCCCTGTCATACGTTTCCTGCTCTCTAGGGGTTAAAATTCTCTTTCCTAACACAGCAATCTTCTCTTCAAAATGAAGACCAGCTGGCTGAAGATTCATTACCATCCAGTGTTTTAATCTAAAAGATTCCCTCACTGACACACATCAGCTGACACTCGAGGTGTCTTTGCATCTCTCACACAGCACAGGAAGCTCAGGTCAGACCTGAAACAAGTCACAGCTCCAGCCACGGTGTTTGAAGCACCCCACCTCCCTTCCATTCCTTAGCAGTCACTCACAAACTGATGAAGAGAAGACCCCACCTGAGATGTGCTGTGAGAGGAGAAACAAACTCAATCTTCTACCTCCCATGTACGCTTCCTGAGGTTCTTTTACTGTCTCAATCAAGACATACAACCCTGGGCAGAGCATTTACATGAATGTTACTGGTGATGTACAGACATGCAGTATCTGGTGAGGAGGATGATGGGAGGGTTTGTTTTGGTTTGGTTTTAATGCTACAGTTCAGTGAAGTAAGGGCAGAAGGAACCCCTACAATCAGACTGGCTTAGTCTCCTCCACTCCAACTTCAAGCTCTTTATTCCTTCAGGGAACTGTGCCACTGAAGGAAAGCTCCTGTGCACAGACTAGTTAAGTATTTTATTGACTGGCAAATCCAGCTTATGGAGTTCCTACCCTATAGTTATGTCTTAACAAATATTTGTGCATCACACTGAAAGACAGACTGCTGAAATTAGACAGGAACCAAGGCTGCTAGGTAATTCCCATTTTTTCTATTCACACAGATTCTGTATGTCAAAGAAAGCATGTGCCCTAGTGGGTTAAAAATGTCCAACCTACACAGGCTGGAGGGGATGGGCTGAGACAGAAGAAGAAGAAACACAGTCAATTAAAGCTGTAGATACTCCCAGACTCTACGTTCCTCCATTATATAACATATCATCAGAGAGTTCAAATGTGCAAGTACACTTCAACAGCTCTACCAGCTGTAAAGTGCACACCATCCTCCTGAAGCATATCTTATTTGAAAATTTAACAGGTCATTTCTTCCACATTCCCAGCTTCCAAAAAATAGAATTTTACAACAGTTGACAAAATGTGCACAGGTAAATCTTCTGTGGTACACCACAGAACAGTACATTTCACCTTCCAGCTCAGGTGGCTGACACCAGATCTTCTAACTAGACTCCCAAATAATTACAAGCACTTGAACACACACAAATTTCCACTGTCTCATCTACCTGATCAAAAATTACTCTGAAGAAAATACACTTCACAATTACCCAAGGTTAAATCTCTAATAATAGTCTTCAGAGAACATGACCTAGATATGTCAAACATGATCAGAAAGACATATATCAAGACATCTTTTAGTTAGTTAAGAGTGCCAGGCTTATTTAAATCTCCTTTATCTGTTCACATCTTGGCTTTTGTTAAATTTCCCATCATTTCTGTAAGCAGAGAGTAAAGCTGTTAAACTTGTGAATCTTTCTTTTTTTAAGTTACCAACATCTCTCCTTTACTATCTCTATTTCACGTAGTCAAAATAATAATCGTCATAATCACCATTCATCAAAGGCCCAGAATTATGTAAAAACAGAATAATGCTATTCACATTTACAAACAGGTACTCTAACACATAAGATCATGTACAGATGACCAAAAGCCAGCTTTTAGCATTCTGACAAGTTGGGAATTCAGACATAATTGTTAGTATTAATATATTTGTGTTGCAGCTCTTACCGTGAAATGAAAACCACAAGATCTGCTGTAACAAGCCACAACAGTTTTGTCATTTGAATTTTTCTTTTACAATATATTCTTTAAATTTTAAAAAAAGGTAAGAGAATCTATACTTACTAATCCATAAGACAAATTATTAAACTGATGAACCCAAATCGAATTTATAACTGTCCAAGTAGTAGAGTGTAAAGAAGAAAATGCTGCAGTTAAAAAAACCTGCATAAATATAGTTTTCCTTTTATTGTATGTATTTTATAAAATCAAGGGGTTGGGTTTTTAATGTTAAAATTCACTCATTCTTATTTATCTTCTACCTAATTCAGATTTGTACCTGTGGTTTATTGCTGTGGTTGTGACAGGGATACTACAAGACAAAGAATTCAGGAAGGAAGAGCTGTAGGTAAATTTTGCTTGCCTTACTAAGCAAATCATCCTGTTAAGGTCAGCAGAACATCCAAATACTAAAAAAAAAAAATAAAAAAAAAATCCAATAACAAGTAAGGAACACGTGCTTCCCAAGCAGTGTCCATCCCTGTAATAAAGATCAAAAGAAAAATACAGAAGTAAAAACACCTTCAGAAAACTGTAGTACTGTGCAAAAGGAGCACCTCTAAAACAAACTCTTTGTGTATATCCAGGCTCTCCACATTTCTCTATACTCATCCTCTCAAATACCACCATCCCAATGCCCCTCACATCACAAACACCTTGCAATTCTCTCTTGCATCATCCTGCCATAGTTTCTGTGTCCCCCAAGTAATTTCTCTCTCATTCCCATCTCCTTCCCATACCAGTTTCTACAAGTGCTCCCCAGCCTGTACCTCAAGTTCCCCATTATCTCATGTCAGCAACCCCCAGTCTCTCTTCTAGACACAGCACAGGTCCCATGAACAGCTTTCCCCTCCTTTTTCCTCTCATCTCTTAAGAGTATTTCATAACTCTGTCAATCAAGCACAGTAATTAGTTTTCATTGAAACTTGGCACGGAGGTTAAAGCTAAAATCAGATTAGTTTTGGGAAATAATATCTATTTCTCTTCCATATCACTGGACACCAAAATTATTTTTTAAAGCTTATGTGACTTTATTCACATAATAATCAGTACTGAACAGATTCACTTTCAGAGCTTCAGTAAACTGGAAAAAAAAACCTACTTTCTTCACAAACAAGCTATTATACAGTTACTTGTTCAAAAGAGTATTCAAGTACATTTACTTTCAGTACTTGCACTCATGTATTTATGAAATCATTAAAATTGTACAGTCCTAATGAATATAAAAATTTTAGCTATTATAAAGTGTTTCTGAAACAATGTAACATACTGAAGATACTGGTCAAATAACATTCCTACTCCACAGCTGCTTGCTGCATTTTATTTAAGAGCTGTAATTCTCTATTTATAAGTGTTATCTAAGGAAATTTATGATCTCCCTACAGTTGCTATAAAAAATCAGCATCATCCTCACCCTGTAATGTCCTGTTTCATTTTCAAATTTAAACCACATTCAAAAACCAGTTTAAACATTAACTACATGTGAAAACCATGTGCTAAACATGTCCAGGTAGTACCTCATAATCATATGAATTTGTTTATAAATCATTCCGTTTCAGTTTTTAAGCCAGGAAAACAAAAGAGAAACACCCAAACCCATTAATTATAAGCTTGTGGTCTTGTTAAACAGGAGAACTGCAAATATGCAAGTATGTGGAGACACAGGCTCAATTTTGGCAAATAATTAGGTATGGGGAAAAACTGGTGTGTGCGAACAGTAAGAAATGCACTGGTTTGTCTACAGTAATACTCACAAAGCATGGAAAACTTACATAACATGCTGGTATTTACCTTGGTGCTGACCCAAAACTACAGAAAGTTCTGTTCTTCAGTTCTGGAGACAACATGCCCCTAGAAACTTAATTTAACTGTACAAGTCTTGTTTTGGCACCCTTGTGGGTCTCTTCCAACTCAGGATATCCTATGATTTTATGAATTGCTGTGTTTCTGTTGTTCCACCTTAAGTTTTTAACTTGAGAAAAAGAACACAACTATTGAAAACAATCAACGAAATAAATTTAAAAGGCAAGCAGTGTCCCAACAGAAGTAAAACCCAAGTATATAGTACAAGAATGACATGAATAATTTTCTGTTTACCATCATGTGTATTTTCCTGAGAACCACACAAAAGTTTAGTTCTACCCTTAGAAGTGTTTTGCTTTAACAGGTGAAAGGTCTAACAACCTTATAGATGCCCTTGTGCTGCATTCCCATTGTACTGTTTTCCATTTTCTTACATCACCGAAAAACCCCAAACCACCCATGCAGTGGGTGAAACAGTCAGCATCAAAGCTCGAGTGAGCCAAGTTACCACTTGCTTACACTACACATATTCTATTCGGTGTTATTAGCACTTACATTCAGGAGTTCTCAGAGTCATCAACAAAATGGAAATGCAGCTTTGAAGCTTTGGAGATCAAAGCAAGATACCTGGATTCATTCTACATCCTACTACAGCATTTCCTGTTTCTCCAGAGCCAACATCTAATGGTTTCCTTTTCGGAATATTTTTTGACTATATACTCAGAACACAAGCTATCAAGGGTTCATCTTCAAAACCCCTGCTCATGTGAGGAGCCTTCTCACAGCAACCCCAAAAGCAGGATCCACAGCATATCCACAACATCTGCTCACTCGTTGTCTTGGTTTCGTGTGCAGGGTTTTGGTAGCGGAGGGCTACAGGGGTGGTTCCTCTGAGAAGCTGCTGAAAGCTTCCCCCATGGCACAGAGCCAGTGCCAGCCAGCTCCAAGAGGGACCTGCTGCTGGCCAAGGCCAAGCCCATCACTGGCAGTGGCAGCACCTCTCGGATAATGTATTTAGGAAGAGGAATAAAACCTGCACAACTGCAGCCAGGGAGAGGAGTGAGGATATCTGAGACCAGAGTGGATATAGCAAACTACGTTGCAGAGGAAGTAGCAACAGAGACAACATGTAATGAACTGGCCAAAACCTCCATTCTCATACCCCTGTGCTGCTGTGGGGAGGAGGCAGAGAAAAGGGGAGTAAAGCTAAGCCCAGGAAGAAGGGAGGGGTGAGGGAAAAGTGTTTTAAGATTTAGTTTTTATTTCCTGTTATCCTACTCTGATTTGATTGGTAATAAAACTAATTTGCCCAAGTTGAGTCTGTTTTGCCCATGACAGTAACTGATGAGTGATCTCTCCCTGCCCTTATCTCAACTCACTTTTTCTCCCCTGTCTAGCTGAGGAAGAGAGTGATAGAGTGGCTCTGGTGGGCATCTGGTGCCTAGCCAGGGCCAGCCCACCACATCTGTGCATGCAAAACTCTAAGCAGGAGGAAAACGCCTTAGGGCTACACTGCTCTCTCCCCTCAATTTTTCCATGTCATGGGCTGGTGTTACCTAGCACAACTTGGCAACTGCAGCAACATGGCCTTCCAGCCACAGCACAAAAGTCCACTCATCAGAGGATCCAAGCACCAAAGAGTCACCAGCTAGGCTAGACACACACAACCATACCCAGTTCTCTAAAGCAGAGGTAAAAGTTTAGAACAGCACTGAAACTACAGCACTTCTAACAGCAACAAAAGAAGAGAGCTAGGGCAGGGCCAGCTGTTTGGAAACAGCCAAGAATATATGACAGGGAAGGCAGTGGGATGGGAGAGTGTAGAGGAATGCTGTGGATGAAAGAAATGTTTTTCAATTAAATTTGGGAAACAACATGATTATTTCAGCCAGTATCCTTAATGTTAGAGAAATAATTATACTACAAAGAGACTAAAAATACTTCAGAATCTAATGCCTGAACAACTCAGAGGCAGCTGGCAGGGAAGGACAGGGGAGCAGGGAAAAGGACAGTAGTTAGCTAGTTTGCATCAAAGCAGCAACAATCATTTTACCCAATAGGAGATGAACAGCCAATATCTGGGGTCATTGTCTTGTCGACCGCAATAAGAGAAAATTCCAGAATGGATAAAACAAGCATTATCCAGATAGTTTAAGCCTTTGGGGTGGGGTGGAAGATTGCTCTATGGAGAAAAAAAAAAAAAGCATGTGCAGTCCCTTTGGCATTTCTGAGATTAAAAGTGTAAATAATAACCCATGAAAGAGATGGAAGGTAAAGCAAGAGTACTTAGTGCAGCCTTCCCCAACCTTTGTTGTTATACTTGCAGCTTCACCTTTCCCTTCCGAGCTCCAGACGTTTTCTCCTCTCCGCTTTACCTGCAAACACACGAAGCAGCTTTTCCTTCATCTTTCACTTGCGCAGACACCAACAGGAGAAACCACAACCTCCCCGCTCTCAGCTGCAACCTGAACAGCCTCAGCTGCCAGAAGGAGCACAGGGGAAGCTGGCCAAGGAGGCACAGCCCGCTCTACTGCGCGCTGGGAAACGCAGGCAAAGCTTTGGGGAACTGGAGCACCCTTACTGCATGTGAAGTTTTCGGGTGAACGGTTTGACTGAAGGTGCTCAACAACTTTTTCAGGCATGTGCAAGCAGTCCCGTAAATCACTCAGCTCCAGGCAGGTTTTCTTAGGAATGGCATAAGGTACAACCTACATGGAACAACTCTTCTGCCAAATCTAAGTTTTACCTCCAAAGCAAAAAAGGTACAAACACACGTCAAAAAATTGCTGTAAAAATGGTTTCATATGAACAAAACATTGTTGGGTTTCTTGCCTTAGCACACTCAAGAGATGAGATAGTGGGGCTGAACCTTGCAAGGAAAGTTTCACTTTATGGCAAGAAATCCAGCCTGGGAAACAAGAGTCCCAAGGGTTAATGTCTGAGAAAGCTACAAGCAACCAGCAAAGCTTTATAGTGGGTAGGGAGAAGGAACAGCCATGGCTCAAACTCCCCATATAATTACAACCTGATTCCTCCCTTGCCTCCCAGAAGAAGCTGTGCCTCCTCAATCCAATCCTAATTTTGGGAAATAAGAACCAACTTCAAACAGCAATTACTTTATTACACACTACTTTTCACAATGCTGCCCTTAAAAATATCTGCATAGTAGTTTTCAGCCAGTTCCTGTATCAGGTCTTCCATATCCTAATCTTTCACTAAACAGCATAATCACAGCAGGTATCTACCTAACACCACCATAGAGAGCATTGCCACAGCTTTTATGTTAAAGGTGACACACAGTTCAATTAAACAAGTTGTCCACAGCAACAGGAAAGCAGTGCATTTGGAAAAAAACTTTAAGCAAGCAGTTATGACACTGGTCCCCACCAGACCTGCCTTCTCATACCCTTTCTATATTCATTATTCACCCCCACACTGACCAAGGATCTTCTCTCACACTTACTCCCCAATCTCAGCACCACACAGGTGGGAGGGAACAGTGATGCTCCGAGCTAAGTGACTTAACTGCAGAACATGTTGCATCCTCTCGCAAAAATCCCCTCCCGAAGAAATCACAACAACGCTGTCCTAAGCAGATATGGATTCCCAGGGTAACAAGAGCCATCTGCAAAAACAGGGCTCTTGCAAGCACATGCCAGAACTGAGAAAAGGTGTGGCTGTGTAAATTTGTGGACATTTGGTCACAAATAATGTATGGTGACAGTCAGCACAGTCCCGTCAGAAAGCCACAAAAATTACAATTTCCTACCAATGACCACTTGAACCAGACCAGCAATACTTGCACTGATCTTAAGTCCTACCTTGAACTTTCAAATTAACCTGGTATTCATAGATCATGTAAGACTAACACTTAATATTGCTTTGCTCTAATGGGCAACAGCAGCAAGTGCCAAGTAGCAAATGTGAAGAGACTGTTTTGCTTTTGTTCAGGTTATAAGGATGCAAAACACCTAAAAATGAAAAACATATCTCAGGCATCACACCAACATCAGCCCTCAGTGTTCCCTTCAGCAGGCCAACAGGCGACACAAATACTGAGATGATATAAACAGTGGTATGAGATTCACCCCCTAATGTCATTGCATATATTCATAGTAACTGCTTAAGCTACTGTGATTGCTGCTGCTCAGGTATGTAGGAAACTGCTAAAATTGACAAAATTTACTAGAGAACTATCTGGCAGTACTTGTCTGCACCAAAACAAAACACTCTTCACCTTTCATGAAAGGACTTAACACAGGTGCGCTGTACTTTGTGAGCTCTTAACGAGATACATTGTTATGTGCTGCATGAAGTTCCCACTCAACAGAAACATCACACTGCTTCCAACAAGGCTCCTACTCATCTTACACGTCTGTAATCAACGTGCAACAACCTGGCAGAAGTTTTTCCCGAATTAAAAATTTAAAGCTTCAGGAAGAAACAGAACACATCAATCAATGCCAAAAACACAGTTCATAGGGCTCATGTCTTGTGCTGTTTGTAACACTGCGGTGAGTGTGGGACAGCGACACAGTATCAACTGAAACACAAGTGATAGATACTATGCTCTAAATGCTTTGAAGTCGGTTTTCAAACTCAAAGCACCTTCCAACAAAACTGAATTACCGCTGGTCACAGCCCCATCAGGTAGATGCCCTTAGCCGTGCACGTGTCAGCACGGTTCATTACTCTACCCTTGGCCGCAAGCGGGATGATTACTGACCAAACCAGGATTACACTGGAAGTTTCCTGTTTCCAGCCCAATACTAGAGGCAACTCGCTTTCACACCCCTCTCCCACACACTTCTGAAACACTGCTAATTCTGAAAAGTAAAAAAAACCTTGGCAACGCAGTAAGCACAGTACAGTATCCCCGGCTGAACAGGAGCGTCCAAACCTGCTTTGGAGGCACTCCCCAGCCCGTGCAGGTGCGGGCCAGCGGCTGGACACCCGCAGGGATGCTGCGCTCCTGGACGCTTCTGCCACTAAAACATGCTGCAGTGAGGCCAAAGGCTCAACGAAACCACCCCAACCCGTGGCTGCCCAGGGGGACGATGCCGCCCGCCCCCCACCCACGGGATAGCACCGCCACGAGCACCCTCGATCCCAGCCCGCTCCTCGCGGTCGTTCCCGAGCGGAGCCGCACCCCGTCCCGCCCCGTCCCGGCTCACCTTCCCCGGCGGGCGCCCGGCTCCTACATCTCCTCCCGCTTCTGGAAGCTGATGCTGGCGTACGCGCTCAGGTCCTCGCCGCAGTGGCCGCTCCCACGCTGCTGGCCCGGGGGCTTCGGCGGCAGCGGCTGCTTCGCCTCGGCGGGGGCGTGCGAGTGGTGGTGGCGGCGGTGGCCACAGTCCCTCACCAAGTCCAGGTCGATGTAGTTGAGCCCGTTCTCCAGGGCGGGCGCGGCCCCCGGCTCCCGGCGGGCGGCCGCCTCCCCCGCGCCGGGCCGCAGCCACACGTTCTCGAAGGAGGCCGAGCTGTGCCGCTTCACCTCCTCGGCGCCCCCCGCGCCGCCGCAAGGGAAGGGTGCCCCGAGCCCGCCCGCCGCTCCGCGGGCCGCGCTCGGCGTGGAGGAGAAGGTCTCGGAGCTGTGCCGCCGCCGGCCGCCCTGCGGGTCGGCGCGGATCACCTTGGCGCTCTGGTTGCGGCCGGGGCTGAGGCTGACGCGGGTGAAGGCGCTACCCGCGCCCAAGCCCCCCAGCAGGGAGGAGGAGCGCGGCGGCGCCGCCGACAGCTCGGCCGGCGGCCGCGGCAGCTCCGGGGACGCCGCGGTGGCGGCCACCGGCGGGGGCTTTTCGGGGCCGGCGCGGCCCCCCCGCACCTCGGCGTAGCTGAGCAGGCGGGCGGGCGAGCCGGGGGACGGGCTGTCGGCGCAGTCCGAGCAGGAGCCCCCGCCGGCCGCGGCGCCCCCCCGCTGCATCGCCACGTAGTCCCGGCCGGGCCGGGCCGCCCGCGCGGTAGCGAAGCCGGGCGGGCAGGGGGCCCGCGGCGGGCCCGGCTCCATGTTCATGTACTCCTCGGCGGCCTCGCTGCCCGGCGGCGGCAGGGCCATGCTCAGGGCAGCCGAGGGGAAGGGCGGCTTCTCGCCGGCGATGAACTCGATGTTCACGTACTCGCCGGGGCTCTTGGGCTCCGGGGGCAGCAGCACGGGGGGCTGCTCTCGGGCCCGGGGCAGGGTGCTGGCTTTGGGGCCGCCCAGCGACAGCCGCGTGGGGCGCGCCAGACGGCCCTTGGTCTGCACGGCCGTGTCCACCTTGCGCGGGGGCTGCGCTTGAGGCGGGGGGCCGCCCTCGGGGCCGCCGCCGCCGCCCAGGCTGTCGCTGCTGGTGGAGGAGGACGAGTCCTCGGCCGCGTAAAGGAGGCGGCTGGAGCCGAGTGCGATGCGGGGCTGAGGGCTGCCCTCCTCGGCTGCCCCCGCCGGCCTGCTGCCGCCCCGCCGGTGCACATGCTTGAAGGAGCGTGGCAGCGAGAAGTAAGAGTAGATGGGTTTGTGGTGCGCTGCGGTGGCCGCCTCCTCGATCCCCGGCTGCCCCGCAGCCCCGAAGTAGCAGTCGGGCGGAGTGCTGGTGGTGGAGCCGCTGGCTGGGGACATGTTGATATAGTCGCTGCCGCCGCAGGGGAGCTTCCCCTCGTTGCTCTCCACTGAGAGTTTTGGGTGGTGACCGGCACCATTTGTCCAGATCTTGCCGTAGCCCGCAGAGCTGCTGTCGGGGGAGTAGCTGCCACTGGGGGACATCATCATGTAGCCATTAGAGTCCACTGTGGCTGGAGGGTGGCGACCACCCCTGCCAGGGTTGATGATCTGCTGTGGGGCCGACACACTCTTAGGACTCATGGGCATATAGTCACCACCCTTGGGGGCCCCCCCCCCCCACTGGGTACAGGGGCTACACCAGGTGACATGGGCATGTAGCCATCATCCGTGTGCGGGGTGGGGTTGGTCCGATGATGGCCACTGTCCATGTGGTGCATCTCCAGGCACTCCTCTGGGTAGGAGTGAGTGGGCACAAAGGCTGAGTGGCGGTAGGAGGGCAGCCTGCTGCTGCCACAGGGGTAAGAAGGCAGCATCTCCGTGTACTCCTCAATGGAAGCCACGGAAGACTGCGAGGGTGTCTTCTGGTGGGAGATGGTGGGCGAAGTTCCTGCAGAGTGAGTCCGCTTCCTGAATGCCTTCTCCAAGTCGGCAACCTCCTCACTACCACCTCGAGGACAGCATGGTGTACTAGGATAGCGGGGCTGCTGCTGAGGGTGGCAGGTGCGTGGGATGAAGTGGCCATTGGGCGCTGCCAGGCTGCAGCAAGAGGAGGTGGCCTTCCCTCCCATGCAGATGTAGTTGAGGTCTTCATCACCCCGGGCAGGGGGGGTGTGTCCCAATGAATCAGGGGTTACACTTCGAAAAGAGCTGCGAAAGTCACATGGGCTAGAACCATACTCATCAGAAGAAATAAATCCACCATCACTAGGGGAGCCAGAAACTGAAGCACTAGACCTTCGTGGAAACAGGCAGTCTGAGGTGGAGCCGTGGCCACTGGTGCTGCTGGATGACAGGCTGACTGGACTGGTGGCTGAAGGAGAGCAGCGCGAGGAAGGCATTGGGATGGACCGGCTGTGGTTGAGTGGAGGATGGAGCCTGGAGTTACCACGGTGTCTGTGTGAATGAGTCCGGTTAGCACTGGGACTAACTGGGCTACCATCCACAGAGGCAGGTCTTGACATTGTGCCTTCCCCATCACTCGATGCTCGAACCCGGAAAGAGCTGGGTTTGCCACCTGTACCTCCACCACCGGCAGGAGAAGTGGCCGTGACGCTCTCGGTCCTGGACCGCCGACTGAGCCCCACTTGGCTCGGGGGAGGGTTGCTGACATGGTGCCTGCTGCGAAGGGGCACAGAGATTGGGTTGGAACAGTTTGAGGAGGACTGGCTCTTGCTGCGGGGCCGGAATTCCTCACTCATGGCTCGCATGGCCTCCAGGATAGTTTCATGCATGTTCTGTGCCACCACTGAGTCATCCACTTGCATCCAGAACTCACCAGGTCCGGTGACAGCTGAGCGTCCCACCTCAATGAAGAAGAAGTTCTCAGAGTGACCACAGCGGCGGATATTGAGCAGCTGCAGCACCACAGCAGCCGCATCTGAATTCAGCTTTACAAAGCTGATGGTCTTGTTAGTCAGGCACAGGCGGTAGATGCCAATCAGGTTCTTTGTCTGGCCTAGGCCCTTAGGCTTCAGAATTACTTGCCAAACTTCCTTAAAAGCTGGACCAGGGGCTACCTCACCATAGCTGTCCTCACCTGCTTCCCCCAGTCCTGTGCTGCTGCCACCAAAAGTGACATCGCTGTGGTGGTGGTGGTGATGGTGATGGAGGTGGTGGTGGCCCTTGGCCCTGTTGTGCAACTGCAGCAGCGCTTGGTACCAGCTCTCCTGCTCAGGTTCGCTGTCAGCTGCAATGGCAAAGTGCTCGTCCTTGGTGTAGAGGGCCACCAGGTGCTTGTTCTTGGAGTCAGCCCGTTTGTTGATGTTGAAGCAGCTTTCTAGTGGGATGGAGCGCTTGGGGGCCCCTGACTTGTGTCTCCATTTCTTCTCATTCTCGTAATACTCCAGCCGGGCGGGTCCAGACTCACTGGCTGCCCTCAGCACGAAAAATCGTTTATGCATGCTCTTGGGTTTGCGCAAGTAACCCACCTTTCTGACATCTGAGAAGAAGCCCTCATTATTATCCGTGGGGCTGGCCATGATGAGAGGCAGTTGAGCTGTTACTGCAGCTCGCAGTCTGCAAGACCCCAAAACAGCCAAGCCAACCGGGAAAGGCAACCACCTAAAATAAAATTCATGCACCAACAATTAAAAAAAAAAAAAAAAAAAGACAAAATAGCTCAGGATCCTCTTTTGAGAACGGGACGGGGGAGGGACAGAAGCAGGGTGAGAGCAGCTGTTCAGTGGCAGAAGCAGCTTCCAGCACCAAATCAGAGTTTGTGTTGCTGTTTATGCCCAAATCGCGCTTAGATGGGTAAGCTCGTCCTTAAAAAGTCCAGTCCCGATCAGTCCAGACGAAAGTCTCGTCCCAAAATCAGCCGCCGGGAATGAGAAACGCATCTTCCCTTGCAGGGTCGGGCTCCGGCGGGGCCAGGAGCGGGGCGGGGGTCCCTTTCCTCCGCTCCCTGTCCCCGGCTCAAGTTTGCCTCCGCGAGCAGCGATCGCTGTTGCAGATTAAATATCCTCTCGGGGGCGGAGATTGTTTTGCAAAGTCCGGGGTTTGCACCCAAAAATACACGCTGCTTTCCCCTCTCTCGCCCTCCCCCCCAAAAAGAGAAAACAAATTAAAAAAAAAATGCCGCCCACAATACAACCCCCTTCCCCAAATATCAGCGCCGAGGCTGCTGCTCCTGCTCGTGCATGCGGAGGAGGCTGGCGACCCCATTCAGTCCCATCTCGTTAGGCAGAGAAAGTGCCATTTCCACACGCGGCGCAGCCCGGCAGCGGCGGGAGGGGAGGCAAGCCCGAGTGCCGAAGGAACATCCTCTCTTCCTCCTCCTCTTCATTCCAGGCGGCAGCGCCTCAGCGGCCGGCGGCGCGGCCCCCTCCCGTGCCCCAGCCCGCCGGGGGAGCGGGCACCGCCGCGGCGGCTCCTTCTGCGTCGGCTTCTCCTCGGAGTTTCCCGGCGCCCCGCACCAAAACAGGCGGCGGGGGCCGCGCTCGCCAGTCCAGCCCCCTCCGCCCGCCGCCGCGGCTCAGGCTCACTCCAAGGAGAACAACACGTGACGGCGCCAGTGCGTGGACCATCCCCGGAGCCGCCGCCGGGCTCCCGGCCAGCGCCGCCGCTCCGCCCTCCGCCCTGCCCTCATTCAGCGCGGCCGCGGGGCCGCCGCCGCCGCGCCCCCATTGGTGCCGCCGCCCGTCCGTCACGGCGGCGGCCGGCCGGGCTGGGGCGCGGCGCGTAGTAAAGAGGCGTAGACGCCATTCAGCGCCGTGTTATTTATACCCGCCGCCGGCGGCCTCTGCAGTGTGGCGGCTCCCGGGCCCGGCCGGGTGGGGAGCTGCTCCCGCCTACCCGCAGCCGTGGCCGCCGGCCTCGCTGGGAGGGGAACGGAGCGGAGCGGGGGGCGTCGCGGGTGCGGCCGCGCCCGCCGCGCCCGCCGCGCCCGGGGCTCGTTCCGCTCCTCGGGCTCAGACGCGGCCCCGGCGCTGCCAGCGCGGCCGGTCCCCAACAGGGGCCTGGCAGGACGGGGGGGCTCGGCCCGGCGCTGCCTCCGGCCTGCGCAGCGGGTCCCGTGTCTCCCCGAGCCGCTCTGTGCTGAATTAAACGGAGCGTGCAGCGGGAGCGGCCGTGCCGGGGCTGGACGTGCCGCGCCCGCAACTCTACCCTGGGCCCCGGGAACAAGTGCGGGAGCGCTGCGGCCGCATCCACTGCTCAATGCTGCCCTCTGCGGGACAGCCTCCGCCCGCCCGCCCGGACCTGTTGTGGGCTGTGACTTCGGGGGGCTGGGTGGGACTTTGGGGGTGCTTTTGATTTTCCCTGGTGACAGGTAGGATGGGTGACCCTGGACAGCCGTGGAGGGCAGCGGGGCTCTAATCGCCCTGCGCTGGCACTGCCCTACCCGAGCAGGCTGACTGCAGCTGGCCAGAGGTGAAAGCGCCACAGCGGTGCTCTCATTTACTCTTCAGGTTAAAATTAAATACAAAATTACACTCTTACTTGAATTTGTGTAGGTCCAAACACGGGATAAATAAGTCAGAGGCCTTTCTAATGCATCTGCACTACAAAATTTGCTGCTGCACAGATCATGGTCATACAATTATTTGAGAGGAGCAGTTACCTGAACAGTTGAAACACACCCAGAAAGGACAGCAGACAGTAGCACGAACCACCCTTGTATATTATCTTATAGAAAACACCATAAAGCACAGAATTGTTTACGGGTGTTTGCCGAACACAAGATGACAATTTCTAATGCAAGAGTAGAGTCTAGCTGGTAAGGAGTGAGAGAAAAAGACAATCCATGCTATAATAATAACATGTATCATCACCTCGTTCTTTCCTCCACTTTACACCATAGCTCATCACGACAAACCCAGATATTTGTATTGAAAATAAATCTGTTATACATACCTTGAGATAAAGATTAGTACAAACCGAGTGTATTTCTATCCTCCAACAAATAGGACAGGAAATTGCTCCCCCAGCCCACACCATGGAGCTGTGGGACAGAATTGCAGCCCCAAGGCATATTAAGATCAGCTATCATGGCTGTCATTAATGACAAGGTATGTTTTGTGAGAGGAGGGCACCATCCCCATACATCCATGGCTAAAAAGTCCTATGGCAGGAGGATAGCTCCTAAACCTCCTCTCTCTGTCCCTTCACTAGCATGGGAATGCATGTTTGTGCACAGAATATACATGCCACTTTTTAAATGAAACAATTTGCACATAGTAGGTAAGGTTATTGATATTAAATAATAACTTTTATTTGCTCTGCCCCATTCTTTGTCTTGGCAGGTGTTACACTGATATGCACATGTAAATGGAATGATCTCTTGATGGAGAATAACCACCATCTGATTGGTATTGTGTTGTGCCAGGGAGCATGGATTTGAGGGTAAAAGCATGAGACAGTCCTATAATCATAGAATTTCTTGAGTTGGAAGATACTCATAGGGATGATCAAGGCCAAATCCCTGCTCCTCACAGGACTACCCAAAACTAAACCATATGATCAAGGGCATTGTCCAAACACTCTTTGAACTCTGACAGACTTGGTGTCCTGACCACTTCCCTGGGGAGCCTGTTCCAGTGACTGACCGCCCTCCCAGTGAAGAGCCTCTTCCTAACGTCCAATCAACTTCCCTTAACAGTTTCATTCGGTTCATACCACGTCCTAGCCACAGCTTGTGGGCAGACAGTATATTTAAATGTGCTCGATCCAGCTTGGGAACATTCTCTTCAATAATAGCTGATTTTGCAGATAAAATAAAATCTGGTTGTTCTTATCTGGTTATCAAGGGGATTCAGTAAATGTCCCAGAAGTGTTTTCAAACTTTATATATAGATCCATGTCCTTTGCCCAGCAGAAATTACAGGCAATAACACACTTCCAGCATATTTTGAAAACTGTTTTTTAAAGTTAGTTTGCATCATGCCAGACCACATCTTGGAATTGTTTTCTTGCTCTTTGAGTTCCAAAGTTCTAAGTACTGTGCTTCTCTGTGAGGTACATAAGTGTGCACACCAGCATACCAAAGAGAAGAATATGCCCTTACTTTTTCTATTTAAACACTCATCCTGCCTTGACCATGAGTGACTGAGAATTCAGACTTTGTAACTAATTGCAGAGGGGTTCAAACCAAGACATTTAATTCTATGTATAAATACCTATAGCTATCACACTACATCCCTGTCTCTCTATACAAGAAATTCAGCTTCAATATATAAGAACCAAACCGAGGTTGCTTTTCTAGCACCCAAATGCTACATTTCATACAACCAAGTTTCTGCAGTACCCTTTGACCATCCCCCTATTCTGATCACATATCTCAGAATATAGAAATATATATATATATCCATATATATCCATATCCATTCTCTTAGAGACAACATGATTATTTGATACAGAGAAGGGAAAGGAGTGTAACAGAACAGATAAGGATCAAAGTTCCTAACTTTTATCTGCCCTAGTAAGTGGTTGAAAGATTAATTTAGCACAGGGTAATCTCATGAGGCATAAAGTGCTTGAGACAATTAGTTCTCACAGTGTCTCTACTGAACCTGGCAGAGCAGATCAGTAAGGGCTCGGAGATAATCAAAACTTGTGTTTTGGTAATGCTCTTTGGTAATGGTGAAATGGCATCCCAGGAAGGCAACTGCAAGGATCCAAAAGCAACTGAAGAGGTGGTGCTGCTCTAAATTACAATGAAGGCTGGTTTCTCTTGAAGCCACCTTTATCTGTTCACATATAGATTCTCAGCCAACTGCAAAAATGAGTGAAAGTAGAAGATAAGACTCAACATGCACCTTTGATACAGTAAGGAAAAAAACCCACTGCTCATTTATCTTTTCAGGTGACTGTCATAGGCTGTTGTTTGGTTTTTTGTTGGGTTTTTTTTTCTTTTGCCTCTGCCTTCAACTGCTTTTATGGCTCTTTTTTCCCCATTCTTTCTCTCCTCAGACACATCTCTAAGCACTTTGCCCACTTTCCTGTGTATCTAACTGTTCTGTTAAAAGGGTGTTAGACTTGCTATTGCAATCTTCTAGAATTTTAGGGTCCACTAAAAAAAGTCTCTCTCACAAGGATGCAAACCAAAAGGAACATTCCTCAAAGGTGAAGTTACATCACTGTAAATCTCTAAAAAAAGAAGAATGACCCTTGTTCACAATCTTCATCCATTCACCTTCCAGACACAACTGACCTACACGTTTCTCCCTCTAACCCCCACTCCCAGTTGCTCCTAAAATGCTTGATCTCATTTTCCACACCCAACTCTTCAGTTAAAACAAAACAACTCTATTTCTAGGCAGAATATAATGTACAACAACAACAAAAAAAGACAGGAAATCAAAACTTTCTGAACATTATTTTCTTTCATTTTCTACTGTGTAAGGATCAAGTTGTCCAGGAGCAGGAAGAATGAGCTGCTCTGCCAGGGAAGGAGAGCCAGGTGCCAAGGGGCAGTGACCTCCCCAATTGCAGGCCATTCCTATTGCACCCAAATAAGGCGAGCAGGGAACACTGGTGCTTTTTTGATGTAAAATTTCTCTTACATATAAATAGAATTTCCTGTATTTCAGTTTGTGGCCATTGCCTTTCATCCTGACACTGAGCACTATAGAGAAGAGCCCAGTTGCTTGTCCATCACACCAACACAGGTGTGCTCTGAGCCTCGTCCCAGGGTTGAGTTGGTTGCAATATTTTATTTATTTTAAGCTCATTTGTAGTATTTACTTTTCTACAATCAACAGTGAGGATGAAATTTGCATAACCCCTCCTCCAAAAATAGTGTGGCTGTCTCTAAACCAGTGAAATCATTACTTAAGAAGTTTAATTTCTCTGTTAAAAGGAATGGTAGTAATATTATGATTACACATTTTGTATCACTGACTTCTACTGTCATCTCTTTGAGGCAAACCAAGAACACATATGGAATGACTAACTAGAATCTTCAAATGTATGATATTAAATTATGTTGACAGCTGTATCCCACTGTATCACGATAATGAGAACTAGAAAAGTTCAAGGCATCTTTTCTATACTTCACTTATTTGGAATTTTTCTATCATGTATTCTCCAGTTCATGTGTAAAACACTGTTACTCATAACAGCATTTAGAGCACATTAATTATATGAAATATTTAAGTTATGTTCTAGTGATCAAAATTAATTCATACAGATTATAATTTTTTGTACATTAGTACCTCCCTATATAGCTTAATGTGCCTCTGTTTAAAGAAGCCAGAAAAGATAAAACATCATTTCTACGCTTTCCATTGGGGAATATGGATATCCCAACTGAAGTATCACTAAACTAACAGGAAGCTCAGTAAGACTTTTGGATAATTCCCAGACTACACTGATCAACCTTCAGCTCTGCCTCTATTATCTTTATATTTCCACACTGTAATATGCTCAAAAACTGTAGTGATGCTTCACAGATTTTTTTTTTTTTGTGCTTTAATTCTGTCTCCTTCACCACAGACAAAATTGCCTGGAGCATGAATTTCAAAGGGCAAGTTACAGAATCTTTTATCTAATTTATAATAAGTTTTGTCTGTGCATGGCTTAGAGCAATGGTCTCAAGCAGTTTCTGACTGAGCAAGGGAGTTTCACAGGTCCACAGGGGTTTGGTTTGGGTTTTTTACCACTGTGGCAAAGCCCACAGAGGTATGAAAATTAAAGCCAAATAGAAGGTTTTACCCATGGTTACTTGGTGACAGCAGCAGTCTCGGTCTTGCTCAGTCAGCTTTACTTCATCTTTGAGGTGTCAGTGTTTAACCCTCAATGACAGATAATGCCAAAGGTAAAAAAAAGTGGATAAAGCCTGCTGCTGCCCCCAGTGCCATTTTAACAGCTACAGAGGAAAAGGAGGAAACATGTTAATCCCTACAGGATCCATGGGGGAGATCCTTCTGAGGCAAGAATCAGCTCCCTTTTCCCTTGCTTTGCTGCAGAGGAGTGAAGGGAGCCAGGCTGTGCTGAGCCCCCTGCTCCAGCTGCGTGCCATCGAGGTGGGTTACCCGGGCTCTGGGTCCCGTGGCGAAGCACACGGAAAGCACGTGTGGCCTGGAGCCACAGCCCCTGCCCTGGGCCATCGGGACACTGCTGTCACCAGCTGCCTTTGCTGCTGGCCTTGCACTCAGTCTGGCCTCAGGGCTGGTTACTTCTAAGCAGGATGCGCTGCAGGTGTTTGAATATGACTGATTCCTCAGTTGTGTTTGTCAGGAATGGGAGACTGAAAAATGGGATAACAGAGCAAAAGAGTAAGCAATGGTTTCTGGAGAAAAAGGAGTATTGCTCTGGTTTTCTTCTAAGAGTTTAGCAGTGGAGCTTATCTAAAGACCTGACTTATGTCCAGTGATAGTGGGCAAAATTTATTGATTTTTATCAACCTGAGAAGACATGGACTCATTTCACAGGCTCCAGCTGTGATTGAGAATTCCTTGAGCTTTCCCTTGTGTGATATGATCAAGCTTAATCATGGCCTGCTGATCGTAAATGGAACATATTTCTTGGTCTCTGCTCTTTCAAAGAATTACTGAAGGTTCAAAGAGTTGCAGAAAAGCTTCCTTGCACTATGTGATGCTGGGCAATAAAATAGTGAGCTTAAATGCATGCAGTAAAAAGCAATTCTGACTTTACATATTTAGTGACATGCTCCAAGTTAGTTACAGCTACTTTTGAAGATGGTCTTGGAATTGTAAGAGTTAGCTCCTTAAAAACATCAGCTCAACACTTTTGCAGTCAAAAAGCAAGCTGAAGATTAGAAACTATCATGTAAAGGAGAGAAAACAAAATAGAGAACAATTTTTTTTTTCATCTGCAACCTATTGTGCATCTTGTCCTTGCTTACTGTGGAAAAAAATTCTACTTTCTGGTCTTGAAAACAATAATAAAGAATCGGAAAAAGATAACAGTAAATGATCAAAGAGAGTGAAAACTGAGCTAGCAGGCTGAGATTTTTCAGACTGGATAAAGAGTGTCTGAGAAGACATGTGACAGATACTTAGAAGTATCATTACTGGCATGGAGAAGGTGAAAAGGATTGATTGTTCCAATACAAAAGATAAAGAACATGGACTAAAACTAGAAGGTTCAAAACAAAGTTACTTCTTTAATGTCAATGAACCTGTGAAATCATTGCCACAGGATGCTGTGACTTGAAAATCAATGTACAAGTTCTCGGGAAAGTCTGTCCATGCAATAGAAAGACACCACAGCCAGCTCCAGGACTGCAGAAGATACAGAAGCTGGGATTATGCTCAGGGAAGTGCCACTGTTTATGGATCTTATTCCTGTACACATCTTTGTCACCAAGGAGCACCTAGATAGATCTTGGAATAATGCAGCACACATGCTTATGCTTTTAAGATTAATTCCACTTGGTCCTGTAAGAGTTCTTTGATAGCTCTTCACACTTTCCATGTTTGAATCCATAGCCTGGCTATGCTATTTAAGAAACACACAGGGTTCTACGCAGTGATGTTAATTCTGCATTATATAAACAGGAACATTTAGGCACCTGCCAAATATCCTATTCAGTTACTGCAGTAAGAAATCCAATGATTTTTTTAAAAAGGGTATTGACAGGGAATGATTCAATGACTTGCTTAGAATCCCACACCTTTCCTAAACCATACTATCTCAACAGTTTCTGGGACAAGACCCAGAGCATATCCATATGCTCGTGTGTGATGCAAGCACTGGGTAGTAATTTCACTATTTATACACTTGTTTTCATTACACCTTTCACACAAAATGCCTTTGCATATTGGAATAAATCTCCCAGGAAAGGTAGTTGGGACACCTTCCATAGCAAAGGACTTTTCTGGGATGGTCTAAACCGGACTCATCTTCAAATCTCCTTAACTGGAAGTAGTTGTTACCACTCTTCCTCCGTTATCGCTTCCTTTTTGCAGATTTCTGCTGAACATTTTTAACCACTACCCATCGCCATGAGGAGGCCTTACAGCAGGGATGAAGGTGTATGGGAAAATACTCAGGGACAAGGTACCATCCAAAGCCTGTTTTCCCCTTGATTTCCACAGGCACCTGCAGCTGATTCCAGTGCAGGCCATCAGATGCAGGTTTTAAGCGAGCCCCCTTTAAATTTTAAATATAAAAACATGGCATAAGCACACTTATGCATGTTAATTACTGTGCTTTATGTTTTAGTTCTTCTCAGTTGCCAGAAGGTTTTATCTGCATTTGGGGAGGATTTGTAGGGTGGATGGCAGGGGGGTGTGTATAAAATACTAAAAATATTTACTTTCCTATTTGCCCACTGATGAGTAAGTATGCCTGTAAGTTCATACATTTTGTCATGCAAAGGAAAGCACTAAAAGAATTTAAAACCAATTTTCACATTGTTTAATTTTCTTCATACTTTCAGGACTCAACATTTTCTTGACTGATGTCAGACAAAAAGCAAATTTAGCAAATCTTAGACACAATACGATCAATTGTTTTGAGTTCTGTCTGCATGAAAGAGCAACCCAAACTACATTTCTTTTTAAAACACTATTCAAATTTTTCCTTTTCTAGCCTGTTCTGAATAGTCTAGTCAAAATCCATTAATTTCTCTCAACTTCTACCTCTGCCTACTGCAGGTTCGCTATTTAAAATGAAAGGCACCCTATGCATTTCAAATGTTACCACAGTAATTACCACTCAAACAACACATGCCAAATTAGAAGAGTCATTTTTAGGGACATCGCTGAAGAAACTGTTTTCAGCCTAATGGAAGTTAATAACTGCTACTTACTTGGAACATCATTATTATTATTGCTTAAATAAGGTCACATTTAATTAGTAAGTCATGAGCAAGAATATTCTTTAAAATGCCTGATTCTGGCTCCTGCAAATATTTTATAGACTCAGTTGAAGGTGCAAACCAGCAGCAGGAGGGAGACCCTGCATGGACTACGGATGCTTCCCACCAGTCCTAGCAAACACTTCACATGTGTGGGCACCTCAAATGACAGCAGTCACTCAGACTGACCACCTGCCCCATAACATTTAAATGTCTTGGTCCGTCCAAAGAGCTGGTTAGAAAACACTGATTTCTCAGATTAGAAATATTAATCTGGTTCAAGGGACAGAATATCTGATTGTGTATTAAGCAGTGGGGTTTAGGGTTTTAAAGATCAGGAAGGCCAAACAATGTGGATTATATTTCCATAAACATATGCATCGATGGGACTGAAATCAATGGGGATCTGCTCTGTTCAATGGAGGATTTAGGAATACTAATAGCAATTTCAAAAACAAAAACAAATGAGGAAGAAAACACCACATGAAGAAATCTTAAGCTTTTCTGCCTTCTTAAAACATTATTTGTCTATTTTTAATATGGCAGATGGCTTAGAATTGAGCAAGACACTGGTCCCAGAAAGCCAGCGGTTTTGCCCTGTAAGTTAAAATTTGGTTATGGGGTTTGTTAGGTTGTTTTGGGTTTTTTTTTTTCAATTATTGTAGAATTTTACATAGATTAAATTACTGAAATACTCAGAGTTTGGTTTATTATATGCCTAATATGTGCCAGGCTCAAAAAAAGACTGTGATAAAATAATGGGGTTTGGTTTTCATCTTCTTTCCTCCATCTGATGTGGTTTGAAATAGAAATTACTTTAGGACTATCATAAAAAAGGTCCAATTTTGTCTTTTAGGAGCAAAGCAAACAACTTGAATGTAAGCAACTAAGAGCTGTTTACCAAACCAGTATGTGTGTTTATCCCTAAATAAATCTGTCACAGGGCTGTTACGTAATTTGTTTCTAGTGAGTACTTAGAAAAATTGCTATTTAACAGATACTGCAACTTCCTTCCAAAAATTGTCTTTTGAGATTTTTGTGAACTTAACAGAGACATATATCCTTTCTGAATATGAGAAAAAGGGGGATAGGAAAGAGTCTGCCATCCCAGTACAATGTTGATCTGGCCATAAAACAGTTATTCAGCTCATTTTTTAATTTTTTTTTTCTGTAATATCAGTTCAAACTCTTTTTCATTCGTAAACTGAGGAGCTCCAAATTACTGTTAAGTCCAGGGCCAAGGTAAATTGTTCCTGTTTCCAGTGAAAATATTTCAGCAGAAAGAGTATCTATAAAAAGAAAAGGAAATACTAATTTATGCATATATGTTTATATAGAAAAGCTGTATTAGTTGAATTAAGGAAAATCTCATTGAGTAGAATGAGACAAAAGCCATTAACTGAGAACAAACATTAGAAATCAAGCATTCACCCAGGAGTGGAATGTTTAAAATTCTGATAGCTCCTTTAGAAGACATAGACCATGTCATGTCCAACTGACAGAACCTCTAAGTTACATAACAGGGATAAAGGGGCTCTGCTCTTTCTGTATGGGAGTTCTCAGGCTCTCCTGCTCCTCAGCCAGGATCTGTACTCATCCCAAGATCTGCATCTTTACAGACCCTACAGCTACAATTAAAAAAAATCTGACTAGCTGTTAGCATTGTCAACTGTAGCCACTTCTCTCAAAAATTAAGCCAAATTATGGAAACTACATGACCTCTGGTCTCCTTCATGTGAATGCTAATATTAGAAAAAACTATTTGCTGCTCCAATACTGCACACAGCATGACACAGGTAATAGAAACAGAGCAGGATTTCCACCTCTTTCAGACTGCTCCTATAAATTGAAACTTAAAAAAAAATCTGCCAATTTAATTTTCTTAAACTAGCATTTTTTGTCAATTTTGGACACCAAAAGCCAGACTTTTAAAGAAATGCAGGTACTTAATTCTCTTCAATTTCAAAGAGAACAATGAAAGTTTGTTTCAAGAAAGGTTGCCCATGAAAATGCTAATAAGTCATTTGTAATGCCAAGATTAATTAATGAAATAAATTTATTTTGCTATGTACTCACATGCCAGCACACACAAGTATTAATGATATTCATACATTTGAGTTAAATACAACATATTACTTGAGTTACTGCTATCAAGTGATTTTCTAGTGCTGACAATTATTTTGTCTCTACTTGGCATGCACAGAGCTACAGCAGCTCCAGCCATTTCCCAGTCTCTGCTGACAAACAGGAGGTCTCCACACCTATTATTCACTGCTGGCTTTCCTAACCAGTTTAATGCGTTAATTCTTGAGGATGTTTTAGTTGATTTACATAAATACATCCTCCCCTCCTATTATGTTATTACCTGCATTAGATTATTTTTTACAAAGCATTACTGGGGATTATTTGCAGCCAGCAGATTCAGAGAACACTGTCCTTGCCATACAGTCCAGAAAAACAGAGTTGACAGCCACCCTGTTTCCATGGTCTCCCTATACAGATTGACATGCTGGTGTTTACACTCCAACTACAGCAAGCAGCTGTTTTTACCCAAAACATGAGCCCAGCTATGGAGAGGAGGGTCTCCCAATGGGTAACAGCTGCATCTGTTTTTTCTGATACAGACAGGAAGAAAACATTTATCAATTGATGGATTTAGGTAGACTGAAAGGAGCCAGCAAAGCCCAATTGTAAAATCTGGGAAAATGAAGATGGTTTTAAAAGGGGAGAGAGAAGGTGGTAAATTAGATTGCTTATATTTGTTTGATTTTCAGGGTTTCCCTTCATGTAGCCACAGTGATTAGGAGATGTGCTGCTCAGCCCAGTGTGCAGACAGGCAGGCCCACACTCTTGACTTCGCATCCTGTATTTGCAGAAACCCAGAGCTAAAGAGCCAAAACTCAAGGGCTGAGTTGCAGAACACAAAGCTGAGTTTTCCTCTTTCTATAGAGGTTTTTATATATGAAGCTGCAAGAGGCTAATCTTTGTTCTTTTCTTTGAGGGCTTAGTTCAAGGACCAGATTTCAAGTAGAAAATTTGAAGTAGTTTCACTTATTTTCACACCCAAGATCTCCCCAGGTTTGCATCAGTTAGATTTATCTAGCTGTTTGGATCACTTCTGTATTTATTGTTTCATGTTACAAGTACAAAACTAGTGTAAATACCATGAAGTAAAAAATTTGGCTTTATTTGGTATGTTTTGCACCCTCTCATTTCTTTGTTGTTAGTCAGCATCCAGATACCCCTTCTGTGCCCATTTGCAGTTCCTCTGCCTCTCAGAGAGAAATCTTTAAGGATCATGCAACTTTCCAATTTTAATATTTTCACCAAAAAGAAAACATGAAAACGCTACTAAGCATATTCCAGTTCCTACAGATTGCTACAATTGCCTTACTTATCCCCCTTTCATAAGATTAAACTATAAATACGAATATAGTTACTAGAATGATTTGTCTGGTTTTTCTGCTATTTCTAAAAATAGCACCTGGGAGATAGGAACAAATGAATTTGGAATTTCATCAGGGACAGGACACCTCTTGGGCTTTTTAAGCCTTTAAAAATTATTTAGCCGTGATGACACATGCAAGACTGACATCTCAATACAATGAAAACCTCAATTTATCCGTGCTATCAGCAAGGCTCCAGTTATTGCACGATTCTATAGCTATGCAGTTTGTTACTGAATTAAATCCTTCCTATAGGATAGTGATTAATAATCCCTGCTTTTGTTGTTTAAAACAGATGTTTCAGGCCACAGAATGACAAAGATCAACTTAAATACATGAACAGAGTATAAATGTCTTCCTGAGTCTGCAGAACAACCTGAAAAAATTTAATGGTGAGGTCTGCTTCCTCCTAATCACCTGAAAGGGTTGTCATGTCTGGAATGGAAAGATAAGTTACAACACTGCCCTCAGTAATTATTTCTAGATGGAGAATTCCAGCAGAAGCATCCAGCTTTTGTTCTTAACCTCCAGTCCAAAGCTGGCCATGCAGTAGAGAAAGTAATAAAAAATAGTGTCTCAGAGGAATTCATTCTCATTATGAAACAGTTTCATATTTAAGTAACTTCAAGTGTCTTAACATTAATTAAGCTACTGTAGAATACCCAGTTTCTTCTGGTACATTAGAGTTCTATAGCAAATTTGATGTAAAACATGGGTCCAGTTTGAAAAACTACATTAGTGTCCTAAACACACATGCACTAAGGTCCTGCAGGTGTGTGCTACAGCAGAGCACAACATCACCAACCAGCCACAGTCCTGGTCTGAGTTGGCAGGAATTCCCCTCACTGCCTTTCTTTTAGTGGCAAAGGGAACTCTAAAACCAAGGCATGAAAAGATACGTCATGCCCTCCTTCTCAGCTAAGCCTACTGACTGATACTGGCATCAGTCACTTCAGAAAGAGAATAAACCATCAGTTACTTTTTGGTGTCTTTTTCATGGGGATTACAGCTGATAGAGTGCAATGTCTCCCCCTTCTAGACAGCTGGAGATTCACACAATGCTTCTTGTCCCAGCATAGTGACACAACATGGATGCCTTTCCCATGGTTTATAAATCCTGTAGTTTATATCCATGACCTTTGCACATCAAGCCTCAAAAAGAAAGCACTGTCTATATAAAATAAGTTTATACTTTGAAGACTTAAGACTTGCAAGTGAAATGTATCTGTTTAGAGGTGCAAAGTCTTCGCCAAAAAGTAGAGGCTTCTCAGGGAGCTGGAAGTTGTCTCTGTGGAAGCAGCATTAAAGAGCCATTTTCCTTTAATCTGTGATGACAAACTTCCTCAACAGCTGCATTCCTCAGAAATGAGGTGACCAAACTCCTGGGTGAAACTCCTGTGAGAAGACAAAATCACCTAACCCTACTGGCTTGAAACTCCTCATACAAATGAAATAAGGACCACAAACTCAAGTATAAGTGTTAAAGTAATTCAACTGTGCTTTCCCACAGCAACAGTTAATAGGAATAAAAGTAAGAGTGAAATAGGAGCTAAGAAATCCAGGAAGTAGAGTCTAAAAACAGGCATGGGAAAAGTATGGCTTGTACATGTGCCTCCCCTTGCCTTGTGAACAGGAGAGATCAGACCATTGAGTTCTGCAGTTTCAGTATCTGAGAACTGGGATATTATGCTAATAGCTGTGATGATAACATTTTATTTGGATTTCCAGGTCATTAAGAATGCCATCAAGGTCATCCACTGTAGGAACACACAATTCCCACTGAAGACACCTCACTGGAAGGTCAGGTATTATTCAATCTAAGAAACAAGTGCTCTCTCTTGCATACCTGCCTAATTCAGGATGTGAGTTGCACAGTGAGGACTGCAAAGGGCATGAGCCCACTGGCCAGCTCCTGGCTAAATCCTTTCCCACAGCTGCATGAAAGGTAAGTAGTTTCACAGGAATCAGCAATGAGTTTACTGGTGCAACATTCAGTAAATGCTGTCTCTAGTGCACAGTGTGAGAGACAGATCTGTTGCCATTGACCTTAATACTACCAATTACTGTGTGGTTTGTTGAGTAAGCACTGTGTAAGTGAGCAAGTCAGAAGCACAGCCTCTGAATAAAGATAACATTACATCAATACAGTGTTATTTTAAGCTTATATTAGCAACCCAAAAGTATTTGTTAAACTAGCAGGAACTGCGCCATGGGAAGCCCTCTTTCACTCCAGTTCTAATGCAAAAATACCCTGCAGAATAATCTCACGAGCTAATACTGCAGAATCATATAAAAGCAACATGGAACAGTTAGGGTTTGCATACACATTTTTAACCTTGTGATTCCCAGACCTTAATGTTTTTTGGTTTGTTTTTTTTAGCTATTTTAATTCTTCAAAAATTTCTGACCATGTTTAGTTTTAGTCCACTAACACCTATGGCTTTGCTAGAACTACTGTCTCTTAAGGAAGGCATCCTCTGCAAAGCCAAAAATTTTGCACTGGTACAGAAGCAGGTAACTTTCATAACAGTGCTGAATTAAATAGTTTTAAGTAATTTTGCAAGAAGAAAAAAAGATGTGGCAGGTTACTATTCCCAGTTTTAATTTGTGTACACAAAACTAATGATCCAACATGACCTAAATGGGGAGTGCCACTTTCTGTTCACCGAAAATGCAAATGGTTAAGGACCTTGAAAAGTGGCGCTCCTTGCAGAGGTCACCTCGCTGGTCTGTTATCAAAGCTTGCATAATGAAGTGGATGACACAGCCATTAACTTGCATATGGGCTTGTATATGTCAAAGCAGACCAGCTTAATCTAAAGGTGAATTCAATAATGTTATGCTGAATTACAGTACAAAAGAAGCCTGCAAAAGCCTATGATTAAGGGTCAGCACATCTGGCTTCTGATTTGATGTCAGCTGCTAACCCTTCTTTGACCTCATCCCCTGCAGACTTTCTAACTGCCTATTACTAAGGATATTTTACAATGTCATCTTGCTGACTCTCACTGTGCACTGAGAAATACCATGTATCTTCACCTTTGCTAAGTTAATTTCCAAACCTCTTCAGTACACCTGGAAAACTAACATTTAATTTCCTAAACCTGCAGTAAGTTGTCATCTCACATTGGGAGATAGTGAATGAAAATTGTAGGAAAGCTTATTTTTCCTTCCAAAATAACCATTCTGTCCATTAGCCAGTGTGATCTCTCAAATTTGCATGCTTTTCATAACAGCACTGGTGACAAAAATTTATTCATCCTTAGTGTAGCTGTGTGAAACAAACAGCAGAAAAAAACTTGCTTACGCTATATAGGAAATCATTCACACCACATGAGATTTCCTACTTTACTGACTTTTATTGTTCTTCCATTTATTCATTTCCCTGTATTTGGCAGGTTGGTGTCCCAGTTCTGTTGTAGATAGGCTGAGGCTTGTTTATGCTTTTGAGTAGGGCAGTCCAATTCTGCCAAAAAATAAGGACAAAGCCTGTTGAGAGGCTGCATCCTTCTGCATAAAAAAAGAAAAACCTCTCTCAACTCGGCTTTCCATTTGCATCAGAAAACAATCTGTTCATTAGAAACAGTTCATAATCTTAAATGTTTTTCTAAGCTCCATACCAACTGATTCTCATTACAAAACAAACAAAAATTACAATTTACAAAAGTGAAAGGTAGATAATTACAGCAGAACACCCAGTTATTAGATCATTTCCAAGTACACAAAAGGAAGGAAATGAATGGTTTGTGAACACCCATATGCTGTAGCAGACATTTCTCAGTGAGAATAAATGAAAAGTTTTTCAGTACAATGAACGCCCCAAGGTACCACAAGAATTTACTTCACAGGAGTAAAAAAGATACATGAATTTGATACCTAAATATTTTAGGAACAACAATCAGTTAGAACACACCTTGCAATTATTTGCACTCAGTTTTGAGAAGAATGTGCTATAGGCTGACATACAAGAAAAAAAGAATTCCACTATTTCAAATAATACACTAGCATTCATACATGCTTTTTAATCTATTCGGATTTGTAAAAGCCTCAAAAAAAAGAAGCTATCCAATACTTGAGTTATTACATGCATCAAGATACATAACATAAAAGAGATTTCTTTTAGAATTTTACCAGTGATCAGCATTTCTCACTTATTTTACCCTTTCCACCACATTTAGGGAAAATGGGGCTTAATTGTGGAAGCTAGCAGCTGTTGTAGCTCCGTAATGCATATAAATAAAACACCAAAAGACTGCAGGGCCTCCTTTTGGGGTTACTATTTTAATGAAGCAGTATCACAGTTCTAGCTCGTTCCACCCTTTCCACAGTGCATATCAGCAGTAAATTTCATCGACTGCATGCTGCATCACTGAATTAAAGATAGAACCTACTGGGATGGAGCTGAAACCAATGTGAATTTAGAGCTGTATCACACATAGCAGGAGCTGTGAGTCTTGAGCAGGGACTGGGCTCATTGCCCACATCATGGCCTTATCAAAGTATCAAGCAAATAATAAACATAAAAAATTAAGTTCAATAACTTTGTTATCAGTATAACTAAACACAGCTTTCATAAACATATCAGGTCTATGCCTGCAAAGCCTTATAGTCACTTTTTCCTTTATTCCTCTAAGCCAAAAAGCAAACCTTCATTATCACTTAGAGTCCACCTGGTTCTCCAAACTGCAATTACACCACCTGCACTGCCATTCCACACTAGAGAAAATTTAGCCCCACTTCACTGTCATTTCTGCTAGAGTGTAGCTGTCACCCAGTCTATTTGCCTCTCATTAGCAAAGCACACCCTGGCAATAAGCAAAAGGACTCCTCATATACGGCAAAGAGACAGCGAAGACATTTGATGGATGTCACGCTGCCACTGATTCCTATGTCCATCTCAGCAATGCAAGCCTTCCATGAGCACCAGTAACTGTGCATGCACAGAACACACGTTTCCCCGCTTCCTGAGCAGGCTGGGGTTGGCACATACAGCAATCTCATTCTGTTTGTATGAAAGTTTCATATTTTTCCCCATTATGAGTCCCCACAGCCCAGACTGATAGTAGACCCAGCTGTCCTTTATAATTACATTTTAATGACTTAGGATGGTTGTTTGCATTTTGGCAACTTGTTTAATAGTGATGACATTTAAATTGTCACAACTAGGCTTCAAAGTTATCAATTTATTAGATGATCAGGAAACTTCACACCTATGGCAGTGAGGTTTTTTGGCTGCAAAATCAGTAATCCATCAGCACACTGATTTATATAATGAGGGTTATTTCATAGGGATATGCTTTAGTTAATTCAGCCCTGAAAGGGATTTACTTGCACGAATTAAAAAGGTTCTGTTTACTTATTTATTACTTTAGATTGACAGATACTCTAAAAACACACATATTGTGTTTTGTGTTCTGTTGCTTTTTCATTTCAGTACATTGACTTTTTGTGCACATATCCATTTATTTCTTCTCCTTCGGCAAATGAACCTGGGATTTGCAGAATCACATATGATTCCTTCAGAGAAACACTTCTCTGATACAGCAGCAGAAGCACTCAAATATTGCATAGTCTATATTCTCAGTAGATTTTTTTTTTTTGCTAAGTATTTCAACACCCATCCCCCAATGGTGCATCAAAACAGTTGTCCAACTCCTTATAAATGTAGAAGTCATGAACACCAGAAAAATTAACCCTGATTGCCTGGTCTAAATATCAAGTTTAATCATAATATTGTCAGCTGCCTGGCACATACCCTACACAATGCTTGTTTACCCCCCATGTTCCCTACTTCCCATTTCCAACCCAATGGTTTCGAAGTCTCCCACCCGGCCCTACTTGACCTGCTGTTTAGAAAAGAAACAGCACATGGTAGGGGCAGGTAAAGCTCATGAGTTTCCTCACAAACCCACTGCTGCACAGCCCCAGCTCTGGAGGGGGCATAGCTACAAATGAGCAGTGCTGGACAGGCCCTTTAGAACAAACTGGTATCCTGCCATGTCTCCAGAACTGGAGCTCAGCACCAGGACTGGCAAGCACACCCCAGCCATTCCCATCAGTGGCACAGAGCAGATCCCCTCACCAGGCAGGCTGACCACGGATGGCAGCTGCAGGAGGTGGTGGGGCTGCAGCCCACAAGCAACCCACGCTTCTGGCAGAGGAGACAAACTGGTCAGTTGATTCAGAAGTTACTGGGGGGGAGCAGCATGCAGGTAAAATTGCCACACATTGATGTTTAGGAAATAAACTAAAACATACTCATACACCTGACTGGTGATTGATATCAACAGGGATATGCCAGTCATCACAAAGGAAAGTAGCTCTGGCTCTGGACTACTGCTCCCTGCCAAGTCCTTGATGTACAAATGGCACTGCTGACAGGCACCATGCAGATGCAAGCGAACACCCTGTGAGCTCCCACCTACCTCAGGGACTTGGCCCAGCATAGAATGTGCCATATAATCTTTCCTCCAAGAGAGGACTGGCTGTAATACACAAGTAGGCAAAAAAAAAAAAAAATCTAATGAATGCTCTTCTCTTGACAATTTTGACTGGCTTTTCCTCCTTATCAGTGGTATTACCTTCAAGCAAGCAATGATTAAGTAAACAGATCTCAAAGAAAAGTCATTTCAAGTACAGATTTCTTCCACTAAATTCCCTGGAGTGCCCACTCCATAGGCCTTGGGCAAAATCCAGCATGAATTTATCTCAAGAATAGGCCAATGCTCATTAATCAAGCAAAGGCCTGGCTGAAATCCTCACAGGCGGCTGCGCAGAACGCCAAGTCACCTTGTTGTAACTGATCTAGGTACTCTGCAGTGCCAAAAGCCAGAAAGCTGCCAGAGACCATTATACTACAGATGGAAAGCCAGTAAAGAGAACAAGGAAAGTAATTAAAAAATATATTTCTCAAGCTCATTGGACATGGATCAAAATTTGAACACAGAATGAATAATCAAAATAAATGTGACAGGTAGCAGAAATACACATTAGTGAGCTGCTGAAAGAAAAAGCTTCAAATAGACTCAAGTTTTTAGAGGAGGAGGAAGAGGTCCCCAGGGCAATCCCCATGGGAATTCTTTGACTCTGGGAAGTGGGAGGGTTCATCTAACTAATGGTTGAAAAACTTGCCCTTCTACCTAGAAAGCTGGAAGATCCCCAGAAACCTGAACAAGTCCTAGAAAGTTAGCATAAACACCCCTGCAGATGGCTGAGCATTATTTTTATGCCGTTGTCAGTGCTCATACCTTGCCAATTGCAAGCCCTCTGCCCCGACCTCTGCTCTGTTTCCAGGGGTGGCCTTTGAAGTGTGTGATTCCTGCAGTGGAGATGGCTTGTGGAACAGAGCAGCCCGGGGCTGCGTTACTTGTTCTAGCTGGGAGCTGTGCTGGCTCTCAGCACAAGCAGAGCACGATGTGAATCCTGCCTGCTCCAGCCCCACCCAGCCCCTGGAGACAGCCTCAAACTGATCCCAAGCACCTCGCTGATTTTGTTTAAAGAAGATTAGAAAGCTCTATCAGCAGACGACTGACAGGCATTCATCTTCAGCAAAGTGAAAAATAAACTGGAGTAGTAAGACAGCAACCTGTTGCAGCTCTTTGCTCAGTAAGTACACCGTGTCAGAGCATTTCTCAGCTGCATGTCATGACAAGCAGTCACGGGAGGACAGCATGGAGCCATCTGCTGCTGCTCCAGGTCTGAAGAAAGGCTTCCACCTCTTTTTCTTGGTCCCACAAAAAACACCACATCTGTCTTTGTCCTGAGGCGATTATCATGGCCACAGCAGCACTACCACAAAAACGGGGGTGAAAGCTGCTATTCGAAACCAAGCTAAAGACTGAGCCTTATTTCCTATACATACACAGCAAAAAGCATCATCCCCAGCAGCCTCACCAGCTATTTCCACCAGCTGCTTTCAGTAGGTTCCAGTGCACTAAAGGCAGTTTAAAAAAAAAAAACAAACCACACCTCAATTTTTATTGAGCTTTGAAGACCACTGCTTCTATTTCAGATCTGAATAAAGCATTGTGCTCCTGAAGGCTTGTCTGCTTTTCCCATCTATACTAGAGGACCAAATACAATATATTGTATTTGCCAGAAGATTCTGCTTTATCAGGTTAGAGTGAAATTTCTCCTGAGATGAACCTGAGTAACACTCAGCTAAGCTCCCAGGTTTGGTGATAGTCAGTAGTTTTATGTAGTTTGATTATAACTCATACAGTATTTTCTACACTAAAAATGCTTAAGTGCTTCAAAAACCCAATTTGCTCATCATTTATTTTAGTTTACTGCTTTCTACAGCAGCCTTGTAATTTCTACTGAATGTTGTAAAAACCAATAATGAAAAAAGTGAAAATAATGCTTCAGTAGAGCTTACTAGCTTTGAATTGCCACTTTCCAATTCACTGCCTTAAATATTGTATTTGCCCCTTCCTTACCCTTCCTCTGGGTTGTTCCAGAGTGAAGGGGACCCAGCCCCAAGGTACCTGAGCAAGGAGCAGGGAAGGTCCACGGGCAGCAGCTGGTTCAGCCAAGAGTCCAAAACAGAAGGCAGCCCATGAGGATGAGGCAGGGCAGGAAGTCAAAACCAGGCATTGTACCTAGATGGAGGTGTTTGGAAACAGAAGCATCAACCAAGGGCCCATGACCAGGGTAAGGCTAGGGAACAGCAGGAGACCAACCTTGGTTCAGGCCTGCTCAGAAAAGACCAAAGCCCTTGGGCTGACCTTAAGTGGGGCTCTGGGCCCATGGGCAGGGGGTGTGGCTGCAGGGACCCAGATGAGGCTGGTCAGGGCCTATTAAGGCCTAATTAAGGCCTATCAAGGCACTCTGAGCTGTTACAGATGCCTTCATTAGGCTTAGTTTTGTTAAATAAAACTTAATATATTAAAGACAGCTTTAGGAAGTTGAAACCAACCAATCAAACAAACAAACAAAACCCCCAAACAAATAACCAATGCCCATTTCAATATTATGGATATTATTAAAATTATGGCATACTATGTCTCCTCACTACTTCTGGGATTCAAACTTCCAAGGGAAATAAAGCTTCCCTCTTTGTATGAAAACAGAAATAAAAAGACCAAATTGTGAAGTAAATTTTTTGAAGCAGTCTTCTGCTCATATCAGCCCCTCTTCCAAATGCTTCCTCACCCCTGCCTCTGCCTCTCAGCCTCTCTGCATGGGACAAGAGTCAGGCTAGTGAGCACAAACGATGTAGGACCAAGGTTAGCATAAAAAACCAAAAACATGCAGAGCCTGAATTCTACTCATATATCCAAAAGAAAATGCAGAGCAAGAAAAGACTTCCAAGAAGGGGCTTAAATGTAATTTCTGGTGAAATTACTGTACTATCTTTGACAAATCCGTCTTTACAAGGAGTGCCAGATGAAGCCCTCTGGTATTGCCTCTGGATTAGCCCAACTTTGAGAGCGGGGAACCTGAGAGTACAGTAAATCGACATTTCATCTCCTTTGGAAAGGACATTGCTTCCACTGTCCTGGCATCCTGCAGGCCAATGGAGCACACAAATGTCACCAGAATACTGACACATCCTTGTTATAAAGTAGTTCAAATTTCATAAAAAATTGGATCAAAACCCATGTTTCCGTAACAGAAAACATTATATGAATGCTTTATAGGAATGGGAAATAATCACAAAATTTTCACAGCTAGACTATTAAGAAAAATTCCCTGCCAGCAGAATATACTTTAACTTCATGATTTTTATAAACTGTGAATGATGACATGTAAATTATGCTGCCACTGAAAAAAAAGAACTATATTCAACAGAATATTTCCTGCCTACAGTATTATCATGAGTAACAGCTTCTTGACTGTTTTTCCTGTGGTCAAGCAAAATTAAGATAAATGTTTGCATATACAACTTTTAAAATCAGTTTTGGAAGCAGGTTACTCTTTTGTTACTTCATACCAAATAACTTTTTACATTATAGTTTGTTTCATCAGTGATGTCACATTATATTTTCTTTGCTTTTGATACCTTTTTTTAGAAAGCCCTTCAGCTGCATAGAAGGATTGCCTGGTACCATCTTCTTTGGCATAGTTCACACATTCATTCCCTTAACACTGCCTTTTGGTCTACTCCTTTCTCTTCTGGTTACATACAACAGCTCGGGCTTTTGAGCTTTTTCAAAATGCTTTGGCTTAACTGAACTGTCTCATGGAAGTACCTGGATAAGCAGGAGGTGACTGATCATCTGATCAGATTCCTTTGGCTGTAAGTGTTGGGAAACCTCCTTGATCTTGGTCTGTTTCTTCCAGCCCACATTAAGACCAAGACACTCCTTTAGTTTCCATTTGGTTGTTTCATCTGTGTCTTCTGGGAGTCTAAATGAACAAATCAAGAACGTCCAGGATATATTCCGTTTTAACTCTATAAGTTGGAGAGAAAGGATCTCTATTTTTCCCTCCATTTGTCTACATTGTATTATAAAGTTACTGTGTTAGTGATGCTGGCAGCTGAACTGGAGAAAGTAAGCTCCCAGCAAAGGAGAAGTTAGTAGAGGTGGACTACGTAGTAAAAACAGAGTTAATGTCAGATCAAAGACTCTGAAAGAGTAAGCCCTGAATTCATACAAAACATTCACTATCAGATCTTGTTTCCATCTCTCTCAGAAGGGCTTGTGTCCACAGTTTCCAAGGCATTATGTTGTTTTCAGAACCAGAATGGTAGCAGTGGTACAACAGCTGTATATAAACTAGTAACATGTTTAAACTGATCCTTTGATCATCTGTATTTTGTCAATTTTCTGACAGACTCATAATATTCGGTGTATCAAATTCAGGGTTACTGCTTCTCTCCTCTGCTATTTGTAAACACTGTCACGTACTGACAGTCTAGGAAAGCCACAGTTCCTTTACCATAACTACACTCCGACATTCTTACATTTGCAGGCTAGCCCTAACTAGTTTCTTCAAGATTAACATAAACAGTGTTTCAAATGTGTTGCTATCAGATTCCCAGCATTAATTAGAAAAATATCCTTCAGATATGGATTTAATTTGCATCCATGAATTCATAGCAGGATGTTCCTTTGCAATTGTTACACGTTGAAAATCCTCCGTATAAACCTCAGAAAAAGTGAGTATTCTGAGATCTGCTCTACTGCTTCTAAAACATGTTTAAACCTTGTGCTATTAAGCAAAGATCTCAATGTCACTTTTTCATTATGGGTCAACATATGACTAAGCTGTATGTTTACACTGATAATAGCTGTATGATAAATATTTACATGGATTATATAGTTAGCAGTAAGGCGTAAGCAGTGCTGACCATATGCGTCACTCCTGTACCAAGAGTACACGGGTTATGAAAATGATATTTTTGGTTTTTTCTTCTTTATTTTCTTTCCAAGTATCGAATTCTCTTTCTAATAAGGCCAGACATAACCAGGAAACAGAACCTATACTGTTAATAGTTGCTTAAATGGAAAGGGATATTGTCTCACATGAATTCAAACAACCTTTTATGTGTCAGGCCTTCAGTTATTCAAGAACATTTTTCAAGTTGAGGAAAGCTGAGTAATAGCTCGTATGACACATGCATATAAAATCTAGAATTTGTCAAAAAAAAAAGTTGTAATATGTGAACAGTGTTTCTCATTTCATTCAATTTTATTGGTAAGAGAAATTAACATTCAGACAAAAAAGTACAAGAAATCCATGAGGTGAATGGTCGCATGAGATTAAAGAAAGAGAGCAGAAGGTGTTTCTTTTTTTCTTCTAACCAGCTTTTTATGTAAGTATAAAATAACCCAGAAGATCTGGTGGGATTTTAGTAAAGTTTGTGTAGAACAAGGAAAAAAAACCCAACTTTTAAGAACTTAATGGGTATAAAATCCCACACTTGGGTAAAGAATACAAGAACAATGGTGGGGTTTTTTTTTTAAACATTGCTACATATGTGGCCCATTAATTATAGCACTAGAACACATTATTCATTTCCTTAGCTTCCCATTGTTCCTGTGACTTGTTATCCCTGCCATATCATTAAGGATCTGAAAAGAGAGAATAGTAATATATGATTGCTCAGATTGACCCACAAAGAAAAAAACTACGATCTTCTAGGTCCCAGAAAGGAACCACAACCTCAGGACTTGTACATCCAGTAATAAGATCTGGGCCTGTATTCAGGCAGTAAATATGGCATCTTTAAGAATTATGGACTGAAGTTATGATTGCCCAAAAATGGAGTATGCTGTTACAGGAAATGGTGCCAATTGTAGTAAACCTGGTGTATGATAGAAAATCTATCAGTTCAGGCACTTTTAACTCCCACATCCTGTGATTTCTATGAATTATTATGATTAGCATTAATTGAGGTAACAGATCTAAATGTGCCAAAAGTAAGGAGCTTAAGGTAACGTGTCTAAATGGTGGCACACACTGAGTCTTGCCCGCCTCTTTTGGCTTCTGTTTGTTCTTGGAAGCGAGGACTATGCTGAAGTTGCTTGTTTTGGCAAAGCCTGCTCCTTTAACTTGATCTCCACCCTATTTCTAGGAATTCAGCCCCTTTCATGCCTGCCAGTCTGCTGAGCTGTGTGCTGTTTTTGGAAGGGCAAAATGCAATTTTCTTATAAATTCTATGACATACTTGTACAAGTTGCCAAAATGTTCTGTGAAACCTGAGTGCCACATAAATGACAGCAAAATCAGGCCATTTACATGTAGCTTTGGCTATGGGGTTTGTATGATTCATTTCTAGTCCCATATTTGCACCATCAGCTTGCCAACATTTCTATGAGAACCTATTATTTCAGGCATTTATAATTTGCTCAGTGTATTCCCTACTGAATATTAGTAACAAAGCTCACAATCTGGATATCTATGTCAAATTTGGGGAATAATACAGTGACACCAGTGACTAGTACTCTACACAAGTGAAACAAATACAGTTTTTAGCTGTGCCAGGGGAGGTTTAGGTTAGACATTAGGATGAAATTTTTCACAGAAAGGGTGATTAGACAGTGGAATGGGCTGCCCAGGGAGAGAGTCACCGTCCCTGGAGGTGTTTAACAAGAGTGGATGTGGCACTGAGTGCCACAGTCCGTTTAACACAGCAGTGTTTAGTCGTAGGTTGGATTTGATGATCTCTGAGGTCTTTTCCAACCTTGTTGATTCTGTGATTCTGCAATGTCTTTATCTAACTGCTTTTAACGCTTGCAAAAAAGTCCTCGAACTATAAAACCTACAGAACTAGTTACTGTTTTGCATGTGCAGTAAAACGCTTTCAAAGGAAACCTGATTATGTATTTTAATAGTGCGCAGTGCCAGGGACCGATACCCGCCCCGAAACACGGCCTCAGCCCTCAGCCCGCCCGCGCACAGCGCCCCTGGCGGCGCGGCGGCCCCGGCGCAGGCGCGGTGCGTTTCCCGGGCGGGGCCGGGGCCGCTCCCCTCGCCGCGGATTGGCGGCCGCGGGTCACGTGGGGCGGCGCGAGGGCCCGAGTGCTGCCGCCGGCGGAGAACGTGAGTGCAGGGAGGGGGGGATGCTGGAGCCGCTGCCGCTTCCTCCCCGTTCCTGTGCGGCGGCTCCTCCTCCTGCCGTGCTCTCCTACTCTGCTTTCCTGCCCTCCTCCTCTCTTGCCTTTGCCGCCGCCTCCCGGCGGAGAGCTGCCCCCCGGCCGTGAGGGGCGCGGCCCACGCCCGGGGAGCGCCGCCCTGCTGAGCCGGGGGTGCCCAGTGCAAGCCCCAGCAAGCGGGGTCTGGGCTGGGTGAGCTGCCCTCAAGGTGCGCTCTGTAGGAAGTTTCCCTCCGCAGAGCGTAGCTCGTTCGCCGCAGCTGCAAGGAGCGGTGGTGGGAATTACGGAAGTGAAGCGGCCTCAGAAGTCGAATCCCCAATATTTCACGGCTTCACAGCCGTTATCTTTATACGCATACCCACCCTCGTGCCTGTGGGACTGGGTTCTTGGGAGCGCTCTCGGTGCGTAGGAGCAGCCGAGTGTCGGGAACCCGCGGGGCTTACCCGCAGCCACACCCGCACCTGTGCTGTGCTGTGTTGTGCTCCTCACAGCCGCCGCAGTTTGGGTTTATTGCTTTCATTTACTCCATTTTCTAAAGCGGTATTTTTTACAAATTCTATAACTAACTTACTAAAAAAAATCAGTGACTGGCCAGAACTATATCCCTTCCTATGTTAAAACTACGAAACAAAAAAAACCTACCCCCAAAAACTGCAAATAACTTGCACCTGTATCAAAGAAGAAGCAATGGCAAGTGTATCTTGGCTGTATTTGGTAAGCTTTCTTACAGTTGTTAAAACACCAAGTTTAAGTAATTCGGGTGTCTATAAAATGTAATTAACAATGCCTGAGCTGGTTTGATTTCCTGAAATAGCACAGTGTGTTCTTCCTGAAACTGTTTTTTTTTATTGGCATAGATTGGAGGTGTTGACAACAGTAGTATAACACTAATACTAGAAAGCATATACTTCTGAATTGTTTGTCGATTTAACCAATATTATTTAAAATGGATTTCTTCAAAAAGTAAGTTTCCCATTCTTCCTTTCTCCTACACACTGCAGACAAATTTTCCCTCAAATCTACTGAGGAATGCTAAAATTGTAAGAATTGTTGTGCTTCACATTTCTGAAGTGGAGTCAGACAATCTTTGACGGTTTCATTTTTAATAATATTACAAAATTCTTAAGATAAAGGAGGATGCTCTTCTATGATTGTACGAGTGTAACAATTGCAGTCAAGGGGAAAACCAACAAACCCCAACCAAAACCCAAATCCCTGACCTTAATTAGAATTAAACATCTGTGAAGTTAAAACTCATCTGTGGCCTAATCTGAAGTTCACTGTTGTTTTGATGTATTTTTATTTTAAGCTGTGACATCCCCTTACCTTTACAAGTACAGTGATATTAAATATTTATGACTACTTTACTTCTTCAACTTCAATTAGTGTAGCTGTATCCTGGAGTTTTGAGAGGCAGTTACTAATTACTGTCTGTTTTGAGAGACATTTGACCTATTCCCTTGGGTTCTTTCCTGTGAAAGCTGTCTCATTTATTTTGGGATAAGGTGGCCAAAATGATTCTTGACATGTATTGTTTAACATGTGTATATTTTATTGTTGAGTAGTAATTGTTACACTCTTCAGAACACAATTTGAGTTTTAAGTTGAAATTTTTAGTTCAAACTTACTTTGTTACTTTTGGTAACAAAATAAAAGCTTATTTTGTTAAGGATTTCCTCTTTTAGTGGTGCTTAAGAAGATTAAAAATCTAGAAGAGATTTTCAGTGTTCATGCTGAAGCAGATACAAGATGCAGAAGAACTTCTCTATTCTAACAGAAAACTTTGAATGAAATGTAAAATGTTGCATAATAAAAAAAGACTGTGATACAGCCATCGATGAGGTTATTTAACGTTGATATTTAACTTTGTATTGTCTCAGCAAGGGAGTTGTTGACTTAAATAGTTTTAAAACATTTTTATTATAGATGGGTGACTTCTCTCACCAAATTCTGAAATGCTGTGTCTTTTCGGTTCACCATTCAGTATTCCTTTGTGAAGGAAAGCCCTTTAGATGAATCCAGAAGTTGTTCTTTATGAAGTAATTAATTTTATAATTAAGTCAGAACCTTTTCTTTGTTATGGACTACGTAACTGAGTGTACATTTCAGAGCTTATTGTAGCTGACAGCTTGCAGCTGACCTTCTCCTTGCATACTTATTAAATATAAACAGGATGATTCATTATGTTTCAAATTTTTAGGGTTTTTTTTCCTTGCGTTGTTTTTTTTTTTCTGTTAGGCGTTTCTTCCACCCCCTTCCAAAGTTTGAGGGCCACAGTAAAAGTGTTTACAGTTTGCTCCTGCTTCCTTTGCCCTCCTCTTTTGCCCTAAAAACAGTTTCTGTCTTTACCTGAAGAAGCCTTTGTATCCTGAGACTGGTATCTTCACAGACAAGTAGCGTGGGCCTGTTGGGGCTTGTCTGTATTGTGGAATGGTTTGTGCTTAGGATCTGATACTCACCCTTTATGTTTCAAGTGGTTTTGACATTAGTTTAGCTCTAATCTGGATGTGTAGGCTGAATGCAGAGTTTTTTTTCCGGAGTGTACTTGATTTTGCATAAACATAAATCTAAATTTCAGGGTTGTTATGTCTGTTTTGGGGGGAGCAAGGGTACAGGGAGATTCTTTTCCTCTAAATTGAAATTACAGCTATAGGAAAAGACAGTAGAACATTTCATTTTTACTGGTATTTACTAAAATATTTACCTTATTACATGAGTTTTTTAGTAATGTGAAGTCATAATATTTTATGGTTGCCAAGTGAGTGAGGGGAGTTGTCACAGTAAAAAGTTTAAATGCTTTTTACTTGGTTAGCACAAAACAAACAAACAAATTCCAAGAATATTTAGTTCAGATATTTATCTTGAGTAGGTGACAAAAATGCAGACACGTGGCAGCCTGGATGCAGGACAAATGTCCATATCCAGTCTATGCTGGAAATTTGTACATTTTGAAGTGGGTGGCATGTTTTCAAAAAAAAAGAGAAAGGAAAAAGTGCTTCTTTGTTTCAAGCCTCATTCAACTCTTAATAAACAGAGTAGGGGCTGAAGAGGAATGTTCAAACAGTTGAAAGCTCTATATGTTTTAAGGGAGTTGCATTCTGGAAGGCTTTCAAATAACTACTGTTTTCTTTCTTATATCTTATTCCCTTCAACTCAAACACATGATGTATTTTGGCTGACATTTTTGATTGCTCCCAGTAATGGGAATGGTTTATGATAACCAGCACTGTTGTAGTCATGGTGGAAAGCATTCCCAGTCCTGTTCCATGATTATTGTCTGGATATGTGCTGGATGAGGGTTTCTTTTCTTAGGTGCATGGGTGTTAAAAGTACTTAAATTGGAAATTTAAGAGTATCAGAAGCAGAGATGGAAACTTTAAAACATGAGACTATATGGCAATTTGAACAAAATGGTATGGCAAGATTTTGGGTTTCCACATAACTTGCATTTAAAGGATGTTCGCTTTTAAATTCTAACAGTTTTTGTGTCGACTGTTTTGTGATGAAAATGATGTAACTGTGTCAGCGGTACAAGAAGAGCCAGAGGCCTGGGCAGAAGATTATAAGAATATTTGGGGGTGTTGGTCTGCCTGATATCAGAGCAAGTAGTGTGGAAAAAAAGAATGACATTGATTAAACTTGTGATTAACTAAGTTGTTGGGTTTTTTTTAATGTTGACTTTAAAGTCAAAGACAAACAATGTTAATTATCTGCAATGACCAATTTACACTTTAACAGGTTGGTTCATTTGAGCTTTGTGGAGGCTACAGCTGTGGTCTCTGGAGTTAAATTGTGATCATTAGAAACTTGGTTTGGAAGGCAGTTCTGTGTTCAAGAGGCCTGGTATAAAGTACATTTCTGGTGTTTCCACTCTGTTTTGGACAAGGCTCAGGCATTATGCAGCATCTCCAAGATAATAACATGGGGAAAATGCAGTGACTTTCGTTGTAATGTAGCAAATACATTTTACATGCGTTCTGGTTTACTGCAGTTGTTTTGAGGATAAAAAAAACCAACCAGGTTGTTTTTTTCTTCTCTTAAATCACATTCATGCTTATTATAGCACTAAGGAGAAATGCAGAGACTAGAATACTTAACTATAAGAAGTGGCATTGATTAATTCTGTGTGTGAACTAGCATAGAGCTATGTGCTCCTCTCACTTCAGGATAAGCAGAGAAGGTAGTCTGGCCACTACCTTGTTGCCTTTGATGTTCCACCCTATACAGGTCTCCCAGGTCCTTTTGCTGTTACAGGGTAACATCATCCAGAGGTGCTTTCCTTCTTTTCCATGTGCTTGCTGACTTCATGAAATGCAACCAAATCAAATTATTAAGAATACTCTGAATACCTAAATAAAAATGTTTAGTAAAGTGTTTGCAGGCATAGCAGTGGTCTGTAGAAATGTGAAACTTAGTAAATCCTAATAGACATAATGGGGAAGGTTAAATTTTGCATCTCCAGCTGTCCTTTATAAATATCTAATTTTCTCTCCTGTCCTCTAGAAGAATTGGGTTGTTGCTTGTTTGTCTAATAAAAAAGTTGAAGAGGAATCATTTCGTATGGTGAATTGGAAAGGCATTTAAATAAAAAATGAATACATTATCAACTTTAACTATTTAGTGTATAGTGATAAAGAAGGTTAATGGGATGTTGGGAATTTTGTATATATCTCAGTATTTCAGGTGGTTTCATTTGGAACCTGGTGGCAAAGTTTTGAAGAGTAATTGTGTGTTTTGCTGGTTCTACATAACCGATACTTACACGTGGAATGTGTTGTGTATCTTCAGTCGTTCTGCAAAGAAGGGGCACCCTGGAGGGGAGGAGAGGCTGTGCTGTTGTTGGGCCACCTCGCAGAGTTTTCAGAAGTAAAAGTAGGACTGGCCAAGTTGGGGTAGCCCTTGGAACCAGCTTGAAATCTTGGGTCTCTTCCTGTCTTCCACAGGTGGTTCCATGGTCTGGAAACTCCACATCTCCCTGTTCTGTGTTGTCCTGTGCAGCTTCCTCCCTCCTCTCTTGTCAGTTCCTGTCAGAGTAACTCCATTTCTAGCCTGATCTATTTCTGGAGCTCTCTTTAATCCCCTGTTTTTTTCTGGCTTAAATAAAGCAGAGGTGAAAATTTTGTTATAACTCTTTAAATTTTATATGCTGATTTTGTATATGATTTCCTCCTATAGTTTTCTTTTCTCCATCGCATACTTCTAAACTAAAGTCTTTATCCTAATCCCTAGGAAAGCAGTAACAATTTTCAAACTGCATGTAGGAGTACTTAGCTGTGTGTCTGTTACTTTTTTGAAATTGTAACTTTTAGTTTTCAAGCTTAGCTTGTTTTGAATATTTGTAAAAGTTGGAAAAATCATCATTAAAAAAATTGAAATATGTAGCAAAGGTAGGAATCCTGGAAACTGAGACTCTAGAGTAGAATTTTAAATTGTTTTCCTTCCTGAAATTTTAATTATTGAGTGAATCAGGATTAATGAGAACATGTTTAGAACACCCAGGTATTTTATGGATTAAGTAAAGCCTGTCCAGGGATCTGAAAGAGAGCTTGCAGACTGCTTTTTCTCACAATGCTTGCCTGGATTATCTATATAAATCTCCTTTATTTGTGTTTTATATCCGTTTACAAATTCTGATTTTTTTTTCCTCACTTGGATTTTTGTTCTGATATATAAAAGGTCTCAGCTGGTTACCTTGATGAATTTTTTTGTGTTAAAAAACCCCAAAAAACGGTGATGAGCTTTAGACCACCCATATATGTATATAACAAGTTATCTTCTTTCTTTCAGAATTTTCAAAACTTGTATGGTTTTGAAATTGAACAGAAGACTGGAAATTGGAATAATCTTCACTTTTCTTTGAATAAGAAGTAATAATGGAACGAAGGCAGAGAAGAGTCAGTGCTGGACTACTTTTGCTGCTTTATCAAATTTCTCAAGTTGGACTCCAGAACATTCCTTGTGTTACCCTTGGGGTACTTGTAGTGAATATTTTTCTCTTTCTGAATCCTGTGAGGCCACTGTCTGAAGTGTGTCTCAGTGTAAATGAAGCTGTCCACAGAAAGAACTGGCAGCGTTTGCTGCTTGCTCCTTTCCACCATGCAGATGATTGGCATTTGTATTATAACATGATTTCCATGCTTTGGAAGGGCATAATGCTGGAAAGAAAGCTTAAGAGCATATGGTTTGCCTACGTAATTGCAGTATTTTCACTACTGGTTGGAGTAGTTTATATGGTGCTGGAACTCCTGCTTGTGATAATTCTGGATGATCCTTCCTATGAAATGAATTGTGGAGTAGGTTTTTCAGGTAAGACAGAGAGTTGGTCCAATTTACATATGTGAATTTAGTATATATAGTTGCTATGTAACAATAATTGTTAATTGCAGAAAGTGGATAGGTGTACATCTGTATGTATGATTGCCATGTCAGTAAGGTGATCCTATTTTTCAATTTAAAGCATGTACTCTGGGATGAGCAATATGTAATTCAGTTCATGTTCTTGTGACTGACAGGGACTTTACCTGAGAACATGAAAATATAATCCTGGTAGAATTGTGTTTTCTGTGTAATACCACTGGTTAATTGAAGTCTGAACTCTGAATTTTCTGATGTCAATAAGATACCAGGTGTCTCATCAGGTGGCTTCTAGAAAAGCCTGTCCGTTTAAAATTACTTGTGCCTGTCTTTGGAGAGACTCCCCTAGTTTTCCTTCTGATAGCAACATGCAAAAACCTGATTTTGGTCATCTTCTTTCCAGTAATGGTCTTGTCTTCTTTAGGAGATCAGTTTCAAGTCAATAAACTCCTTCTCTTTACAAAAGTCTGCAGTCAAGTGGAAAAGTAGCCCTGCTATTCTGGATGAGTAGGGGATTTCCTTGCTGTCATTTGTACCTAGCCTTAGAAGGCAAGCCCTCTTTTTCAGCCTCTAAAAAAAGCTGCTTCAACACCTCTGAGGATTCCTTGTGATATTCTGGTTGATGTGACTTGCAACATCCTGGGAGTTGCTCTTCTGGACCTCCAGATATTTTCTGGTCACCCCTGTTTGGTAACAAGACGTGCCCCGTTCTAATATCAGCCTTTCTGGGGGCTGTACCGTCCCTGAGTGCAGCATCTTTCCTTGAAGGGTTTGGCTGCCTGTGCTAACCTCGGTGTGTCTGTGTCAAGACTTCTACTTATTCATTTTTCAAGGTTTTTTTCAGACCACTGTGAGCTTTCTCTTGAGAGGAACTTTTTCATAACACTTCCAGTAAGTTCTCTGAATTCATTCCATTATATCAGCTGGTAGTTGCATGATAAAACAGTTGTAGTCAGTTAGAAATGAATGATTATTTACTGTGATTAAAGGTGATTTATTTACTTTTTTTTCAGAACCAAGTGATTCTGAAGTACGTGTAAGATGATTTTCCATTAATTCAGAATTTGAACCTACTGTTGAGCTTTACTCATCTTTCTTTGTCTTGTTTTCAGTAGTGGCTTTTCTCAACTCACAGAACATTTGAATTCACTAATTTTGTCAATTATTTTCACTAGAACTCCCATTTTGAATTGTGTTTGTATAGTTTTGAATACCTGAATAGCTACAGTGGGCAGGCACACTGAAAAGCAACTTAGATTTGGCTGTTACACAAATACGTAATTTTTATATCCTTTTTTAAGTCACTGAAAAGTATCACTGAAGAAACAGAATTGTTGTTCTGGCATGCAGCAGTATGCTTCTTGGTGCTTTGAAACTGCAGAGTACTTCAAATTGTTTGCATTTCTTTATAATTTGTGCACAAGTACTTCTCTCTTCATGTGATTTCTTCTTGTTTGCAGGAGTCTTATTTGCTTTGAAAGTTCTAAACAACCATTATAATCCAGGAAGAGTGAGCAGTGTCCTTGGATTGCCGATATCCAGTAAATATGCTTGTTGGGTGGAGCTGGTGGCTATTCATTTTATCTCCCCAGGGTAAGTGCATTTAATATTTCAAGGAAAGGAGAAGAGATTTGGGCCGTCTGGAGTAGTTTGAAATGTATCATGAAGTGTGAGTAGTGTTAGCTGGTATCGCAGTGCAGTGTTGGGGCTGCAGTCTGCTTTTTCCTTAAAACCCTCTATTTTGAGTACATCTCAAAATAAAAACCTGCAGTACTGCTCCCAGAAGGTGTAACTGAGTATTAGAGGGAAGATAACAAAAGCTGGTGGACAAGGAAAAGGGATGTGCTTTTTCAACGAGGTAACTAAGCTACTACACCGTAGTGCCAAGGGCTTCATTGGCTGAGCAGCATTCTGCTGTTTGCTTGCCATTTCTGTCCTAGCCCACTCTGGCTTAGCCACTTCTAATTTATGATAGAATTATCATCAAGAATTCTGCAAGTTTTGTGCAGTGTCACTGTCCTGCTGTGCTGCTGGTCATCTCAGTTTCCCTGTGTGCTCTGTGCCAGAGCAGTTCATTTGCCTCTACCCCTGTGAGAACAGGGCCTTGCTCTTCTTTGGCAGTTGATTTTTGTAATCCTATTGGCAAATCAGTTATTTTCCTGTGTAATGTTTTGTAACTGTGCATCACACTGGAGAATATGTGCAAAGTACAGACAAAAAACCTATGAACTGGCAAATCACAGTTTATATGCAATTTCCCACTTTTCAGAAAGATTAAAAAAAAAAGACCTCAGCAATACTGACATGTTCCTTGTCAGATACTGTGATATACAGATAGATTTCCTAGAGCAGAAGGAGAATTCAAATATTGCTTAGGTTAAACACTGGTTTTATTGCTTTATGCCTGGCTGCTCAATTGACTGCAGCAAGGATTAAAGACAGAAGAATGCTCTGCCCAAATGCAGTTTTATTTGTGAGCTGCGTGGCATTGCTACAACTATAAAACTAAAGTTTTCTGTGCATTAAAAGCATTTTTCTGGAAAATATAAACTGTTGTTCTAGCTGAACACCGTTTTTATTTGGTGATATGTTTAACAATACTGTTTATTGGTAAAGAATAGTGAAAGAGTGTTATGTATGAAGTAAAACCCTATCACACTGTTTATGGTAGAGAAAAAACATTATTTCAGAGGTTGGGTGCTGTTCTTTTTCAGTTGCATTACTGTAGAAATGTCTTTGGGTAGGGAGTGAATAGGAAGTCCAGAAATAATATCAAAAAATGTTTCATAATTTCATGGAAGTTTAGATTGCTGCCTCATCTAAACCTCTACAGTGACCTCTATAGAGGGCAATTTCACAGCACTAAAATGATAATGGAGGCTACAGAAAACAAGTAGTGATCTCCAGAAATTCATGTCCTAGAACACAGCATGTTTAATTAGTAACTGCCAACTGCCTTGCAATGAACCATAGCAATTGTAGCTCTCACAGTATTGCTCTTACAAGCTCATCTGTGTGCTCAGGGCAAGCTGTAATATTTGAAGTGTATGTTTAACTGGTTCCTTTTGTAGACCAAGTTGCATAATTTAGTTTTGGATAGATAAGAGGTCAGTAATTGGGGCAGAATTCTGTCCGGTCAGAAAGCTGTGCAGTAAATTTGGACCTGCCTTATTGAATGGACTGATGTAGCAGGTTCACTTGAGAAGCCATAATCAATGGAAGATCCAAAAGTAATATTGAGCCTATTGAAAACTTTGATTTGTGTGCTAGGAGAGGATTTCGTTTATTGGTGTCTAATTATTTTCTTTCTCGTTAATGTTTTTGTTTTGGAAAAATTTTAAAGTGCATTCAGTATCCTTCTAATCTTCACCTTCCATAAAGTAAGGGTATTGAGATGTAGGCTTTGCTTAGCAGTCCTTGGGATTATTTGCTTAATGGAAGAACATGTATGTGAAAACTTAATTTCTGTTTAATGTATGCCTCTTCCAGAATTGGGCAGATATCTGAGGTGAATCAATATAATGTTTGAGATTTCTAGAGTAGTTGTTTTTAAAGTATTTTTAATTTTCTGAGATCAGACATTTTCCAGGTGAGGCATGCATTTTTCATAAATCTGTTCCAGAAAAATCTATTTGGAAAATTAGTTCCTTATAGATACTTTATTTTGGTAACCACCTTTTACCTATAAATGTTCACATCAGCCTTCATGTGTTACTCTTATGAGAGTTGTTGGTTGCTGATGAGAGAGAACTGCGACTCTCCATGGCAGGATACAAGTTTGTAGTTAAGTAGGTGGCAGAAGAGTGAATTTTGATTTGATCTTTACCTCCCTCTAGTGACCTGTGCATTTTCTTGTCTCGTTTTACCACTGATGCCTGGGAGTTGACTTGGCTTGAGCGCTTGTGCCATCATCTATGTAACTCCTGCGGATCACTGACCTGAATGTAAAAATTGATGCAAACATTACACTTTGTACATTAAACAGAGGTTTCATTTCTAAAGGAAAAAAGGCTCATTTTAGCTCATATTATTTAAATTTTTTGACAGCCAGTATCAATGAGTTATTTCTAATTGCGCATAGTAGGAAATGTCAATGTTTAGTGTATTGGCTTCTGTAACTTCATAATAGAGGTGAAAAATTTGCAAGTAGTGTTTACACCTGCTTAAATTCAGAAGATTTTCTCTTAATTTATGTTTAAACCTGTTTAAACACAAAAGAGTTTAACTCTTTAATTTGAATGCTGAAAATTGATTTTTGAATTTATAGAGTATCCCATAGTCATGGCAATAAGTGGAGCAAATCTCCTTATTTACTAAACATATGTTTCTGGGTTGATTTCTCAAAAGTCTCCAGAGCCTTTTCATTCTGTATACAAATGGTAATGATATTTTTTAAATAAATTGTTAGTATGCACAGAAGAGAATTTGGATCTCAGCATTTCAATTGTGCTTTCAATTTTGAAGGCAGTGTATGACAAAGATTGCAGTGGATCTCCATTCATGCTTATCTCAGACTAATTGCAGGATTGCATTGATAATGCAGTAGAAAGTACTGTGTTTGTGCTTTCACTGAGAACTGTAAATGGTTTTGGTAAGATCTGCCCAGACATTACAATGTAAGTTACTTTTTAAAGTTTAAAACCAGTTTACTCATTTGGTAAGTCTTTAAATGCTTTTAGGGAAAGCATATTCTGTCCTTTAAACAAGCAATTAAAATGGTCTCGCCAATTAGTTTTTTCAGGATATTTGTTAAATACTTTCCTGTAACTGTATTCCTCCCAATTTTAAGGTAGTTACAAAAATACTTGGCATTATATCCTTGCAGGCAGGTAATTTCTCTGTGCTTGGTCTCACTCAAGGACTTTCTCAGGGAAGTCTGAGGCACTTTCTCTTTACAACAAATTGTGCACTTTCCCTTTTTTATCCCTATGAAAAAAGTCTCCCTTTCCATTACTCACAAGATTTTTTTATTTTCTAGGACTTCCTTTGCTGGGCATCTGGCAGGGATTCTTGTTGGATTGATGTACACTCTGGGACCTCTGAAAAAGATCATGCAAGCCTGTGCAGGTATATAATTTTGTTGAATTTACAAAATCTGCCTAAGAAACACTTTTACTTTTAAAATTCAGTAAGTCTTGCATATAGAAATTCAGCACATTCCAGCAAGTTTTCGGATGATTAAAGATATGCTCATTTTATTAATGCAAAAGAAAAAAATCTTTTTTTTTTCTTAAATAGGGATAAGAGCAATTAAGAATAAATGTGACTTTCAGATATTTTTGTGTAGAGGAATATCTTTTACCCTTCTTTTTAAGTATTTATTTAGAGCGTAATCTTTCAATGAAAGTGTCACTTCAAATGGAGTGTGGTGAAGCCATAAATATATGCCAGAACCAAATGTTTCCATCTTGATTTCTGCTGCTTGTGTCCATTCTAATGGAAGTCTCTACGGTTTGAAAAAGGTGGTGGGATGCTTAAGAAATTGTTACTGTAATTGCTCAAGCTTTCCAACAATGCCTTATTACAGCTTTTCATATTGTAGAAATAGTTATTTTTTAAAAAAGATTGTATCTTTAGACATCTTTAGTCTTAAAAATTGTTTTAAATACAGCCCTGCAAACTTTTAAATGAGCACTCCCATAAATACCAGCGTTTTAATTGGAAGTCTAAGCCCTGGCACTAGGGCTGTGCTGGGATTGGTTGGCAGAATATTTGGCTTTTTATGTCTGACTACTTGATAGGTTGAGTACTTTATTCATGATTGTTCCATCAAATTGAGCACGGATACGGTGTTTGTATACTGGGGAATTATTTGTTCAAATGTGTATGCTCTCTCTGGAGGTTTGATCACAGTTTGGGGGTAGTCTGTAAGTCATGTATGTTCAGCAGTTGGAAGGGATAAAAGGACACCAAAGCATCAGATTTCCTGCCTTGCTGGAGGGAACAGACATCAGGTGTCCCATTAGTTAAAGGTTAACCTTGCATGATTCTGTGCCATGGGGGAACTACCTGATGACTATAGAACAGGCGAGCATCAGCTCAGCTGCCAGGGCAGCTTCAGCATCCTCCAGCCTTGGACTTGGCAAGATACAGCCCTGACTGGATAACCTCTTCTGATCTCCTCAGTAACCCTGCTCTGATTTGGAGTTGGACTGGGGACCTTCTGAGGTCCCTGCCAAACTGAATTTCTCTGGGAGTCAGTGATAAACCCCACAGTACTGTTAGGGAAACCTGCCCTGCTGCTATGCAGGTTGCTGTGTGACTGAGAGCTGCAGGAAGCTGTGTTCAGTACATGGGTCATTCTTTTTCTCCTATGTAGCAAAGCAGGAATAATGCAGTGTTGCTCCAGTCCTCAGTTTTCTGTGCATTAAACATTATTACTAATGAACACTCTCAGTGCAGGAATTTTTCATTATGTTTTCTGGGGAGAACGTTACAGGTTGGTTTGCATTTTTCTAGTCTACATGGATATGTTGACTAGAAAAATGCAAACCTGGCATTTTTGCACACTACTACATGGCACACTACTATAAAATCTGGAACAACATACAAGCTTGCAATAGTATATTCTCTCCCTGATGCCAAAACAATCCACAGATACCCATGACTGATTTCCTGCTTGTATCTTATGAAACAGGCTCTTAAAGAAAGGGTACTTTAAATTTGAATTTTGTATTCTGTAAAGAAAATACGGTTATTCTAACAGTACATGCATTATTCTTTTATTTAGCTGGCGTTTCTTTCTTCACTGAGCCTGACAGGCCAAGGAACTACTATTCAGGTAAGTACTCTCACCCACTTAACCAAAAACTTACTCCAGCTTTAAAAATAATTTTTGCTAATGATTAGAAAACCTGTAGGAAAACTATATAAATGGAAATATATATTGTATACAAAACATTCTGCATATGTATACTTGCTTAACTTATATTACTTCTCTGGGCATGTCTCACCTTTCCTCTTCAGGGAAGTGTGTGGATGGATTTTGTACCAGAGGCTTAAGCCTCAAATTAAGGTCATGGCTTCCTAAAATGCTACTTCAGGGAAATATCATCCCTTTTGCACAAGGTGTAGCAGTGGGGAAATTGTGTCTACTGAAAGCAGCCTTTTGGACATTGGTAAATCTGCCCTCATCTGGCAGATTTATCTGTTCCATTCTAGAGTGGTTTTTCCCTTCTGATAAGGATCTTCTTCCTTTGAACACTCTTTGTAAATGAAGCTATTTACATGCAAAAAGGCCCTTCTCGCCAGACTGAATTTAGGCCATCTTCAGTTTGTAGAAGGATAGTTGGAGTACTGACACGCTGAGCAGAGCACATTTGATTCACTTCTCCTGCAGAACATTGAGTCATTGCATGTGGAGTGTACAGAAATAATAGGTGGAGTCCTTGTCCGTGAGGGCCAGGAGAGGCTGGGAGAAGGGCTCTGTGTGTTGGATCTGTGCTAAGGGATGCATATCCTGGCATCTCTTATCTCCTGCAGTGATTTATGCTCTTTCCTAGGCATCTGCTGGAAGAACAGGATAAATACATAGTGATAACTCTCTCAAATATCTGCCAGTGTGCAGTGGTTTGTGGCTTAAAGATGTTCTCAGCAGAAAGTTTTACGGGGGAATTTTGTCTTTAATAGCCTGTGGTAGATCCTTCTTCCATCAATTTGTCAAAAGCTCTTTGAATCGACAGGAACATTTTTAACACCTACATCATGGGAAAAGACTCACAGTTTGTTTCCTGGTTTAGAATCTGCCATTTTTTGGTTTGGTTTGAACCTGCTAACTGCTAGTTTCATTTGATACACATTAATTCTTCTTTGGGGAGGGAGGCTGAACCTTCATTCTTTATGTACTTCCTTTCTTAGTGGTTTTTTAGGCTTCAGTCCTATACTCAGAATGGTCATCTTTTCCCTCCATTTGGATAGTTGGAGTCTGTCTGGTTGCTTATAAGAAAATGATTTCACATGTTTGATCGTTCTTACTGTTCTCTGATGTTTAGTCATGCAGGATTTTTTATTTTGTGTAGTCTTTCGTAATTGAGATGTGCTTACTTTGAGCCAAGTTTATAGCTGCTTTTATTCTCCCTGATGGATTTTGTCTTCCGTGATCTATCTCCAATTTTATTATTACATTTAATAATTCCCACAAGCAGGATTCTGGGCCCTTGAATATTTTTGAAACATCTGTTTTGTAATTCCTAAACAAAAGAACTTAGCCTGCTTTCCTCAGCAACAGCAACAGGGAGTGTTCCAACTTAAAAGTATATTTACCCAGGATTTTCCTTACTCTAATTTACTCTCAAGTCAAAAAACATTTGATCTAGAGGCCAGTAAAGAAATAAAACAGAATTACTTCTGCGAAGTGAAATGAGAGGTGAACACAGCGTGTGCAGCAAGCACAAGTTACCTGTTCCTGTGCCTGTCAGTCTCAGCCCAGTTAAAAGTGTTCACCCAGCTGCAAGTGCTGCCCAGCCCAGCTGCTCACAGATAGTAAACCTTCCTTCAGTATCCCAGAGTAGTACGGTGGATGGGAACTTGAAAGATTTATATTGGAAAAAGTACTTTAATAGCAAATGAAGATAAGAATTTGTACTTGACATTTAAACTCTGTAATCTGTTACAGCCACTGTACAAACACCAGCTGCTGAGAGCTTGGGTGGGTGTACAAGACCACCCTTGTGAAGGAGGAGCTGATAGATTCTGAATAGCCCGTTCTGTTTGCTTTTCCAGCTCTTTTTAAGTAGGGAAGATGGAAGAGATTTCATGTAGTAGATCTGCCGTAATGGGGAGGGGGAAAAAAAGCTTTATTACACTGACAAGGAAGTCTGGGGTTTTTTTGCATGTTTTGGGCAGTCCCCAAAAGCTGTTCCTTTGAGTTTTTTTGGACAAAAGAGAGTTGGAGAGAGCTAACCTCAATTATCCTGTCTTCCAAGTTTGCCTTTAGATGTAACCATTTAATTTTCTCTTTGTACTAAATTCGTCTAAAATGACTTACAACTGCAGTTAAGAAAACATGTATTTGTTATGTTCATTCCCTGTTCATATACTTTGTAATTGTCTTTCATCCTATTTGCAGAAGTCTTAATGGAAGATTTAACCTTTTGCTTGATGTATGATATATGGAATAAATTTGGCCATCTGTGAATTAAGAAAACTCCATTTAGTGTCATAGGCTAATGATGCATATCTTGATTAGTTTTTCACTTTCTGGCATTGCTGTTTTATTTCTATGTGCCTCTAAATACCAATTTAAATAGAAAAATAAATGAAGTTATGGTCAGAACAGATTTTCTGAAACAGTACCAGGAAATAGCTTTAGAAGAAAAAAGGTTTTTAAGTGTAATTTTAACGTATTTAGTAGCTGAATTAGGTTTTCTCTAAGTGCTGTTCATGAATAAAGTATTAGGACATATATTTTGATTAATAGGAACACCTTGAACATGTCAGTGTTACCAAACTGTGTCTCGTTTTAAAATAAAAGATTACAGCTTTCTGAGCACTTACAACTTGCTGGCAGTGTGAAACATAAAACATAGAAAAAACTACAGCAATAGAATGAACCTAAAATACAGCATCCTTTTGCTTTCATCAGATAATTTCATGCTTTTAGTACCAGGATTTTACACTCTTCATGCATGCAGATTTGAAGCCTCCAGAAGATAAATTTATAGCTGAGAAAATTTTCATTCAGGTTAACGTAAAGCAGAGGAGAGTGATGGGAGCATGTGAAGATTGCTTCAAAAGTGTATAGACATAACAGGTACATTCTGTCCCTCAGTCAGATTTCACTGCAGGTGTATGCAAAATCTCCTAGTCTCAGTTGTATGTTCCAAGATGAAGAAAAACTGTAAACAGACAGAATGTGTGTGTATATTGCATACATATATTTGTGTATGTAAAATCAGTGTGGGGGTATTTGCAGATATAGAGGAAAATATATAATTCTATGTAGAATTTTGTGCAGTTACTCTGTTCAGTTTTTCCTGCTTTTCATGTATAACTTTCAAGACAGAGTATTGCTGGTTTTATTTGTCTAAAGGTTCTAGAGCTCAGAGTATTTTTCTTTAGCACAATCATTTTTAAAAAGAAATTATTTATTTGTCCTCATTTTGTCATCTGTATTTGTTATTAACCACAGAAACTTCACAAGTTTCACCTGGAATTGATAGAAACAATGAGAGAAAACAAGACTATCATTGATGCTAATAATCTGAAGAAAAAGGAAATGGCCTGCTGTACTTGTTTCATGCAAAAATATTTCTACCTTCCTAATTTTGAAAAACCTTTCTATAATTTTCTGCGAGTTGGAAGAAAGTGGCAACCTTTCTGTACTTTGGTTCTTCAAAATCCCTTGTTCAGCTGTGTGGAAATTAAAATATCACAAAAGCTTTGTATTTTGAAAATACAAAAATGGAATAGAAAAATGAGACTTTTCTCTGTAGTTTCCCTCAGTTGAAAGGGGGACTTTTTTGCATAATTTTTCTCAGCTTAAGTTTTCTGTGCTCAGGCAAGATCAGATTGTGTTGTTAACAGTAAGAGAGTCTTGCTCAATTCTCTAGCCAAGTAATTTTTTTCCTTTCGAATCCCATGTGTTTGGGTGGATGATGGCGTGTGCTTGTTTTTGGCCAACTTTGCAAATGGCCAGAAATGGTTGGTTGCCAGCTGTGCAGCAGCAGTGAGTGGGACACTGGCGAGATCTGTGCTGTGGTGGCTTTTTGCAGGGCAGATTTAGCTGTGTGAGAGCACAACATGAGCTGTATACAGCACCGCAAGAATTTGCAGGAATCTTTCCCCGTGATTTCTCTAGGTCCAGAGGTGACTGAAATTTGTGATGACATTGGTTTATGGGCACTGGGGGAAAGGGAAAGAGAGGTGGGGAGAAAAAGCCTGAACTGTGCCCATTTTCTCGTGATACCAGTAAGGTGTCCAAGTATTGACAACTAAATGCTAAAAGGAAATGATGAAAACTGTCTTTCAATTTCTGTGTGAAACTTCTTAATAATAGCAATTCTATGGCACTTATTATGACAATTATAAAAAATTGAGATGCTTGGTCCATCTTTTTTCTGCTATTCTTTTCTCTCCTGTTGCCATGCTGTGGCTTTGTAAATTAGAAGTTAATTCATGGCATATATTGTATAAATAATTGAACCCTAATAATTTTTTTCTTTCCCAAATTAAAATAATTTGTGGAAGAAAGATAGCAAGAAGATAATACCTGATTTCACACTTGCTGAGTAGCAGTAATTTATTTTATTTTTTGATTCATTTTGCAGAGTATTATGGCTATTATCCAGATTATCAGTACAGAGCTCCAAGGAGCTACTTTGATTATACAGGTGGGCTCACTGAAGAAGAACAGCTTGAAAGGGCAGTGCTGAACAGTCTTAATGAAAGAGGTAGGAATTTTATTGCTTTTTTCTCTCTTAAGGTATGATTCATACTGAAAGGGACTCAGGAGGGAAAACAAGATGTATTCCTCATGACTTATTTTTGGACATATCTTGTAATTTTGGGAAGGAATGGGTATAAAAGGAGCTTTACTGTGAGGGATACTGACTATTTTACTGTCTTTTTAAGATGATATTTTGCATAATTTTTAACGTTGCGTTTGAGAAAGAAATCCTTCAAAGCTTTTAATATTAAGCAGTTTGAGATGTTATTTGCAAGAATGAGCCATGTGTGGAGTTTTTTTTGAAACTACCAAGACAATGGAATACAAATAACAATGATAAGATTATGGTAATATAAGTATGCACTTTAAAAGCCTTAATGTATCAGTGTGAATCACCTGCAACTTTCTTTTGTAGCCTTAAATAATCTACAACACTCCAGGTAAGTATGTATTTTTTGTCTGTTTTTGAACAAAGGTAAGTTTTGTGCTAGAAGAGGGTACGTGTTTTTTGGAGAATGTCCTTCCAAGAAACACAAGAATGAATTGCAATAGTACGACGCTAGAGAGTACTGTGGCAAGCCAAGTTTCACTTCTAACTTCCCTGCCGACAGCAGCATTTCTTAACACTCTGGTCGTGCCTGGTGTCAGTCCTTGTTACAGTTTGTAAGCCTCACAGGCAAGTGAAGCTGGAAGAGGTATCATTGTATATTGTTTCCAGTATAATTTAGTGTGATCAACTATATAAAGTTTATTTTGCTCCTCTTTCTCCTACTTGTTGGAGTACTTTAGTTTGGACAAGCAAGATTTAAGTTTTGGGCTCTCAAAATCCTTCCTTAAACAAGCTGTGTAAAGGTTCAGTTTGCCTATAGGCAGATGTCCTATTTCACAAAGAACGTAATGTAGAGCGTGTCATTGATCACACCTGTTTTAGGGACACAAAGGATGAGATGAAATTTGCTGTGCTAATGGGCAATTAGGATATTCTTCCCTGTCAGTTGGTTTGAAAAATAATTAGCTTGAATGAGCACTATCCTTTGAACACAATACAATTTCCCTAAAGCATGAACATGCTTGTGTTCTTGCAATTACATGGATGATGAAACAAGTACTTAACATGATAAAAAAATACATAAAGTAATTTGAAATAGGTTGTAATAGCAGGTACCACAATCAATTTAGGGGTCTCTTACTAATTTTTTTCCCCCAACTATGACATTTAAACCATCTCAGTTGCTCTGTAACTTGGACAACAGAGTACTCCAATAATTTCAATTGATTTTGAATATTTTTTTCATCCTTAGTTGGACAAGTACATTTATTATGGCTTTTAGACCACACAATGTGCCATTATGGATTTAGAATGTTGATCCATTCTTATAAATGGCTGTGATAGTATCCTGCTAAGCTAATAAAAGAATCAGTGACGTAATACAGAATTTCCTGGTATCAGCTGTTGTCCACAACTGAAAACTAATTTGTATTAAGACATGCATTGAATTTAAGCTCAGTAGATACTGTTCTCTAAACTCATACGTGGGTTATCTAAACCCACCCTAAAGATACAGCATTTCTGTTTATTCCACATTCAGGCATTCATGAACTGCAGATCTGTTTTTATGCAGTATCCTGAAAATTTCTATTATAATAATAATTAGAGTCTAGTGCAAGAAAAGAAATTGCTAGGCTTGTTTAAGATCTATGGAGGCATACATTTTAAGACTATCAAACTATTTTAGTGATTTAGGTCTATTTGCTGACAGGAACTGCTACTTACATTTTTTTCCATTCCCAGTTGTAGTTATGTTGTTGCTTCAAACAAGAAACCAGTTAAACAACATTACTTGGTTTTCTCTCCAGAGTTTGTTGGTTTAGTTTGGTTTGGGGTTTTTTTTTAATTTTTATTGTTATTCTTGTAAGTTTATATTGGTTTCAAATTGCAATAATTCTTCCTTTAAGAAAATAATTTTTGATTTTAAAAAGTCATGGCCTTTGATATTTAAACTCCTTTTACTATGAAATTCAAATATATGGCTGACATTTTTGTTTAATACTGGCATTACGGGCCACCCTTAATGTAACCCCAGTCTAACCAAGTCTCTGATCTATTGTTTGCTTGCTGTTCTGCTCAGAAGAAATATCTTGATTAGTGTGGGATGTGGGTTTGGATTTTTGTTGTGGTGAGTGTTGGGGTTTTTTGTGAGTTGAGCTTCTTAGTGTCTGACTTTCAATGTTAATACTGTTAAGAATGCTTTGCAAGCTCGTGTTTCTGCACAAAAGACTAAGCTTTGTAAACATGAAGCTGATAATTTTTATAGTTTGTGATTGAAGTGCAATACCTACAAGTATCAGATATGCATTTCTTTGCTTTCAATTAAAACTAAACAAATAAATACCTTTCTACTCAAAAGCTTTTAGATGGCCAGGTATGGGCCAGTCAGAGTCATTTGGAGCAGTTAGGAAATACCTGGGCATCTGGCTTACCTGTTCTCTGGAAGGATTCCCATTTCTGTTTGCTGCTACTGAGACAGTCTCTTCATAAATACAGTGGTTGATGTGGGATGAGAGGTTTGCTGAAAATTAGAACCAAAAAACTCCCAATTCTCTTTTCAATGGTGATCAGAGTTCACCAAAAAAGTAAGATGCACCACTGAGCCTTTCACCATGGGTTTCTCTTTCAAACCAGTACCACAACTAGTTAGCACCTCTGAAATACTGTGGGGTAAAGACCAGTTCTGTAAAGCAGGTATTTTTGGAAATACTGCCTAAGTTGGCTTCCTTTGCTCTTTAGGCCACAAGTTGACAGTGACATAGTTCATGATGTAGGTTCTTGATATTGCTATAACAGATTTTGAGATAAGAATTTATTCAGATTTTCATGATGAAATGTATACAGAATGCTGAGTATGTTTTTCTGGGAGTTCCTAACTATGCAAATACACTTGCAGGTACTGCCAGTTCTTTTGGGTGGTTTCCTTCTTGCAAATGTTTCAGCTGCTGAAGACGATTAAAACAGGAGGAAAACGTTAAAAATAGTTAAATCTTGGATGTAGCCGGAGATGGCTTGCTTACATATACACATTACACCTATTTTAAAGGCAGGGTTTGCATATGGAGGTAGAGACCTCTTGGTGTTTTGATCCAAGACTCAGTGATACAAATGGGAGTCTTTTCTCTGACTTCAGTGGTCTCTGGAAATATTTTTTTTCCCCTCAGTAACTTGAACTTGTTCATAAAGGAACAAAAGTTGTTCCTTTGGCAGTGGGTTTGGCAGGGTCACCTTGCTGGAGAACAGCTGTGGGCATCATTAGAAGGAGTTGTGTGTGGGCTGCACAAGAGCATCCCTTACCCTTGGAGAAAGTGGGAGCTGCTGGGGAGTGGCTCCAGTGTGCATTGGTATCTTCATCTGTCCATCTGGGTTTCTCAGGCTTGGCATTGGGAAAGGGATATTGTTCAGAATTCCTTTGTTGCTGTGGGTCTTTGTTAGGCAAGCAGAAATGCAGTAACGGGAAAACAAAGTGGTTTTTTATATACTAAGATTCTTGCAAATGTTAGCAAACTTAATCTGGAAATGTTTTTACTGGTAAACTAAGGTCAGTGAATATTCCTGATTTTAGATTTTAATAATTTACTATTTTAACTTTGGTTTATCACTGGGTTAATTCTACAGACTATGTATATAGTTTACATTGTTTTCATTGGGACCATTTTTAAAATGATGTTCTGAACTTTTTTTTTATGTCTGACTGAATAAATCAGTCATTTTCTAAAGAAAAGGATACCTTACCATTTGCAGCTCAATAAAACATTTCTACTACGTTATGATAAGTATACAGCCCACCTGAAATTCTTCTTTTAACTGAAGTTATTCACGGCTTTCTTACTACTCAGGAGAGGAATAGCTGTCAGTCTTAGCCTAGGGACTGGTTAAGTAGGATGTTTGTATAGGATGTTTTGAGTTGGATAGAAAATTCCTTTCAATACTTGAGAAAGAAAGACATAATTAATTTAATGTATCAACCATTTTCAGTTAATAATGAGTTTAATGTTGTTTTAGGTGAATTAACATCTGGAGAATTATTAAATGGTATGGAAATGCAGTGAGATTATTTTATGCCATCTCTCCTCTAGTTATTTCAGTATCCAGCTAATTGGTAGCTGGAGGTAGCTGTAAAACTAATCCCCTTAATTCTTTGCAGAAGTGCATCGAGTCCAGCAGTGGTCTCTCTCCTCTTGCTTCTGCTTTGTAGCATTGATTATTTGTAGCAAACGGATGATCTGAGTGTGCAGTAAGATTTTTGGCTTATGAGGCAGTGATTGATGGTTTCTAAAAATGTTACCAATATGCTTTTAACAACTTATTTTACTTCAAAAAGAGTTTATTTTGGTGATACTGATACAGCAAAGATGAGACTTTGAGGCATGATTAAAATAGATATAAAAATCCTCAAGTATGAAGGGATTAAAGATTAAGTCTTTAGCCATCTCCTCTCCTGACCAAAACAAGTTACCAGACTTTTGGGAGGGAATGGTTTTGTGTATTTCTCAATTTTACCATCTCCTTTTAAAAACAAGAGAGAGGGAACTATTCAAGATTGTTCTGGCTTGCTCTTGTAACAATCCAGCTGTATCTGGATTCATTGTATGTTACTTTCCTTCTGAACTCATTACCCTCAGCTACTTTCCTGCTAATTTGATTTTCATTTGTCAGCTGTTCCAAAGCACAGCACAGAAACAGTAGTTACTTCCATTTCTCTTCTTCACCAGTTTATGTTCAAGTCTGTAGATGAGGCATCAGCACCAGGAGGAATAGTTTGCTTCATAGCATGACAGAATTCTTTTCATACATTGACAGAAACTCAAAGGGCTGTGTTAGAAACAATAGCAAAGGCTAATGAATGGGGTATACTTGGAGCTGAGTAGGAAAAAATGGGGCAGTGATAAGTACGAAAAGCTGAATCTCTCAGACTGTATAGCATGTCTGCCTTTTTCAGAGGGAAGGACAGGAAGGAATAAAAGCAGTTTTGCCATTTTATATTTTCTATTCAGTTGCAGTTTCTGTCTGACTTCTAGTGAAACACAAAACAGTGAGAAGGTTGCTGTGTTTTGTGTGTCTCAGCTCTTTCTGGAAGCCTCCTAGTTTTTCTAAAGTATGAAAGGAGGAAAAATATCTGCACTGTCTTTCCTTAGGATTTTCTGTACAACTCAGTAAATCATAAGAGAGTTTGATTAAACCTAGACTTGACTGCTGATTGGCTGGAAGAGATTAAAAGAGTAGAGCAGCACTGGGCTTTTGACTCTGGCGTCTTGCTGCCCTCCAGTTTGCTGCTTCTAATTCCAAATGCATCAAAAATACCTGGTTGGAATGAGCTGTCCAGGGAGGTTGTGGAGCCACCATCCATGGAGGTGTTTAAGAAAAGACTGGATGTGGCACTCAGTGCCAGGGTCTGCTTTACAAGGTGATGTTGGGTCACAGGTTGGACTTGATGATCTCAAAGGTCTTTTCCAACCTCGTTGATTATGTGGGAAAAAAAATATTTGGATGTTTATAAACTAAGAGAACTCCCATTTTCTCAAACAGAACACTTTAAACCTTGGTATTTTTGCATTAAAAAGCAAGGCAAGTCTGGTGTGCAATGTAGCACGCTGCATGAGACCTGTAGCACACCCGAGTGTGGGTTAGTGAACTTTAATTATATTCTGTTGTTATAGCATAGTTAGCAGGGCTATACTATTTATGGAAGAGAGAATTTATATGAAACTGGTATAAATTAAAACCAACCAAGTGTTGGAAGTTGTTATGACATGTGATCAAATATCCAGATCAGAGTTCTCTGTTATGGTTAGCTGTATGGTACTTGTTGGGTTCCAAAGAGATTACTGCTGTCTTTGATTATCTTGTACAGCAAAGCCTCTACAAAAGTAAGAGTTTTTTTGGAAATGAGAAGTGTCTGTTCTTTGTATGGGTACTTAAGTGTTTGTATAGTTTGGTTTTTGTATGGATATCACATTCCCTACTGCCAGGACAGGTGGTAGTACTGAAAATGGTAAGCTATTCAACTGAAATGTTCTAGATTCTTCTTTAACACAACTAATGCTGGCATGGAAAAGAAATACAGACATACTGCTTTGTAATACCTCTGATATTTATTTGCTACACTCCCCTTATCTGGCAGCATCAGACCTAACTGTATGTTTCTGCTAGTGAGACTTTAACAGTTTGGTAGCTTGATATATTCTTTACAGAAACTGTCTGCAAATCCTATTATCTAACCTAAAAATAAGGTCATAACTTCAGAGAAGAGGAAAAATCAAGTGAGAATGTTTGATGTAACACTTCTGTGGCATTGCATTAATACAGGTTTAGTTACATCTGTTGCAATTACAGTGATTGTCTTGTTTTGGTCCAAAGTGCTGTAATTGTGAACTTTAGTAAAAAAAGAAGCTCCTGCACAGAGTGACAGGATGGGGTCTCAGTCCTCTGTATTCACAGAACATGGTTCTAGTTCACATAAAATTAATTGTAAAATATGCAGTGGAAGGGCTAATGTTTTGTTCTAAGTTTGTTGTACTATATCCTTTGGGTTTGTCTATCATCTGGTGTTGTTGCAGTTTTCCATATCCTTTAAAATACAATCTTAGACTCCCTTAGTCGCTAATTTTTTTTGCTGATGTGTTGAAAAGCCTGTGTTTATTTCTTGCATAGACATCAGGTGGTGTTTCTGTAGTAGCAGTGGCCTAATTACCATTTCTGAACACTGTGGCTTATAAATATTTTGATAAGATAAAGGTGTTATTTCATTAATATTTCTGCAGTAATTAAGAGAAAAAAGGTGTCAGGGAACTATTTTAGGTAACGGGATAATTTAAATATCTACATGCAGATACAAATACATGCATTTAAAACATCCAGACTTTGCTGTTCATTTTGTTTGATGTAAAATAAGATCTTTTCTTGAGTATAAAGCTTTTCAAAATGTATTGTCTAGCCTTTTATTTTTGGGTCAACATATAAAAGAGCATTTTTCATTTTTTTTATAACACCTCATTCTATTCCTAGTGATTATTAAAGCACATGTATATTTGAAGTGTTGAGCATATTTTACGGGGACTCTGCAAGGACTTGTCTTAACTGTCTAAATAGTATCTGTTTTCTTAAATAAAAGTTAATCTGGGATTCTGTATAGAAAAGTAAATGCTTTCATGAGAAACCTTGATATTTAATTGACAATTTCACTACTGAAAAGAATTTTTTAAAAAATGCAAGTAGTTTAATTATGATGGTTTAAAAATAAATTATTAAACTACAGTGTTACAATGCTGTTTTGACCCTGTGTGGGGCAGGTGAAAGTTTAAGAAATGCTGAATGTTACAAAGTCTTTATTACCAATTGTTTTATTATCTTTAAAGCTAATTTGCTTATCCTTGACACTGTAATTCTGCTCAGAAGGCTGACTCTGATTTTTGCCCCTCAGCTGAGCTGGTGTGTGTAACCAAGCCTTGCATTGTTTCTTTGCTGGGTGACTTGATGTGAATTCTGGAGATCTGCTGGAATAGCCTGTCCTGGCTCCTCTTGGGGTGCCAGGACACAGAACTGTGGGGCTTGGTGTGTTTTTGCTGCTCAGATTATTTTGCTTACAGTTTGTATGGTTGGGCTGCCACGTGTCCTTGCCTTGTGACACTGCTGCCAGATGGGGGTGGGAGCTGTGTGTGCATCTGCTGTGGGTCTGCACATGTTGGACTCGGTGCTAAAAGCAAACACAAAAGCTGCTTTTGCCAGAAGCAACTGCTGAGGACTCTGAAATAGTTTTGACATTCTGGAGTTTACTGTGTAAAGTAGGGATTGTGAAAAATGTGAATGCTTGTTAATACTTGTTATTATTAATGGGTTAATACTTGTTAGATGTTCTTTTGGTTGTGGTTTGTTGTTTGATTTGGTTTCGTTGTTGGGTTGGTTTTTTGGGTGGTGGTAGCTTTATTGTTTGGAGAGGTTTTCTGGTTTTGGTTTTTCTTTTTATTTGACTAAGAGCAGTTTCTGGAAGTTGTAATTGCCTTGAAACCATCAGAATTGAAAACATTCAATTCCCTGTCTCCTTTCTGTTGTGATGCTTTGGCTTACAGGATATATGTGCATTTTTCTCCTATTACAGAACAAAATAACAGTTGTTTTTCATTGTGTCTTGTAGATTTTGGTGGAGGAACACACAATAATGAGCGGCGACCTTATGGGTTTTGGTTCCCACCTGAGCACTCAGAAGAGGCCATAAGAAGGCAAAGGCTTCGTAGGTTTGACAGACGATGAAGTTGGCAGGTGTCGATGTAAATTGTAATCTGTGATTTACAGGATAATTTATAATCATTCTTCCATTATTTTTACTATTTGTTGCAAAACTGCAGAGGATTTTGTGAGTTCAGACTCAAGGTTGGAACTTGAATAAGAAATGTGAGATAAGAATCAAAATATGATCTTTGGCTGTCTCCATCTTAATGCACCTTAAATGGAAGAAGACTGATGGTTTTACCAAACTGTCTTTTTTTCCTTAAATTATTTTGTATAGCTTTAAGAATTCCTTGGCTTCTTGACTGCTGATGTTCTCAGACAACAGGTTTTCTTCATCCATTGCAGCAGAAACGTTGCATTTTCTATGTAACTTTAAAACTATGCAATTGTTCCTTACAAACCTTTCTCAGTTGTCTGTGATGACCAGCTCATTTTTTGGGATTGCCATGTGAAATGACACTTGAAAAGATTGCTTTGATGACAGTGGCTGGGTCATGTGAGTCTAGGCTTAAGCTTTTGAGCAGTCTTCCAAACTGTGTGACAAATAGTTGCAGCTCTCCTTCCCCTGCTGTCCTTACCAAAGAATTATTTAATACAAACGGCAGTGTTGTGATCATCCTCACACCTTGTTATCTAGAGCTGGAATGTGATAAAACTGGGTTGGAACTACTTATGATTTCCTGAAGCCTTCTTAATATTTATGTTTTAAATCAAAAACTGCTGCCCTTTACAGAGCTGAAATAATTTGTGGGGAGTTCTGTGTAAAGGTAGCTGGCTGTGCCATATATATTTATATATATATATATATACAATATATATATATATATAAATATATAAATATATATATATATTATATTTATATATTTTTAGTAATATACTTATTTCCCTTTCTAAGAAGGCTTGGAAATTTTATTTTGTATATGCTGTTCATGCAGCTTTAAGAATTCCACTATTTCTTAATCTTTATCTTGTTTGAAGACCAATATCAGATCTGAGAGTTTGTAGACTTGTGGAGATCATGCCTAAATACAGGCTACCTTGAATTCTTCATTTTCTAGAATTTCCTTACCCAACCAGAGGAGTTGAGAGGAGACCTGAGAGCTCAGTTGCCCCTCTGGGCACACCCTCCACACAAGGCTGTCCTGCCTGTGCCACTGCTGCCTATTAATGTTAACTGATGAACCTCGAGGGGTTTGGTTCCAGTATCGCCCTGAAAAATCACTCCTTGTCCAGGCATTTTATCCTCAGAATGAAAGAATTTGGGGGTGTTCCTCTAAAACTTGCAGTCTTGGAGAAGTGTGGTTGCAGAAGAATAATTTGGTTATTGGCTTTTGACACAGACCTGTTGGAATCTCCACATCATCACTGATAGAGTAGAGCATTAGGATGAGCAATTTAAGGGTTCCACCAACCTGTGCTTTATGAAGTCTACTTTTCTACGAGGTTATCTTTTGAATATAAAAAACAATGCTGTATTTTTCATATAGAAAAATATCCTGAAAGGAAATTTTTTTACTGTGTTCTTTAAATAAATAGTATCTCCCTTTTCTGTTCATAGCTATTGTATGTAGGGGAAGCTCTTGTTTGCTGGGAAAAGCACAATATCAGGATGCAGACTTTGGGCTCGGGGTTTTGGGACCCAGCAGACACAACTGCAGTGGGACTTCAGGTACAGACAGAATACTGATTTCTGGTGTGTTCTTGGGATTGGTTCATTTTGTATATATGCAATAGCCATAGAATAAAACAGCAGACACTTTTATAGAAGGCCAACATTTTTATGTTCGCTGAAAATAAGTCTCAAGAGCCTGCATATTTTTCTCAGCAGGTAATAATTGGATGTAAATGAGAAGGGTGTAGCATTGGTTCCTCAGAAATCCTTTAATGCTCTGGTCAAAAGTTGCAGTGTAATGTACTGTGTGTGTTAAGCTCTGATACTTATTTAAAAGCACAGGGTGAGCTGCTAGTCAGGTGAAAAAAAGATACTTAAGGAAAATCAAAAACCTGATTACAATTCTATAAGCACTTGGTCTTGTAAAGTGAGCTTAGAAATACATGCCATTAAATATTTGCAAAAATTGTCAGTACTAATAAATGTTCAGTTGTTTTGACTTTTTTTGTATACAAAATTGAAATAAATATTTTTTTAACATTTAAAGCTGTTTGGTTTTAATTGTAGTAATTAATAAGGTGTGTATTTTAAATGACAGAGCTTCTGCCATGTTGTTAGAAATGAAGACTTGTAATACCAAGGGGACAGATTGATTGTATTGGGATTAACTTTGTTTCTTTTTAATTTAGGGGATGTTTTGGAGGTGATTATTGAAAATTCTGGTGCTTAGAGTATTTGAAAGGTTTATTAACACCTGCTTGTTGCAGGTGGGTTGGAGTGGATGGCCTTTAAAGGTCCCTTCCAACCCAAACTGTTCTGTGAATCCTTAGCAGGATTTTTGCCATTAAAGCCCCCATCAGTGTAGGTGTCAGAGCACTGCTGTGGGCAGATGTGCTGGATGAATCCCCAGTGTGCTCTGTTGTACTTGGTCTCTTCAAGGAGAAAAATTAAGAGCAGTTACACAGGTGGGTGTTGGACCTTGCTTATTCTCTGGCTCTGGTCGCTGCCTGACTCCCTCAAGTAAGGGCTCTTTAAGAAAATGTAGCTTTGTATAAAATATTTCAGCATCTGCACTTTGGTTCCTTCCAAGCTGTGATTTCTTGAGAGTTTTTTGTACATCCTCTAAACTCTGTGATCAGGTACCATGTAAGAAATTCCACTCCCTAATTAATCCTAATCAGCAGACTTGTTAATGGGCACATTCTTGAAATTTAATGGTTGAATGACCTAACATATTACTGTTAATAAATAAGGGTTTTTCATGGCCCAGAATTAAGATGTGATGAAAGAACTGTGTTTAGCTTTTAAAATTATTTTCCCTCTTCCATCTTGTCTTTAAGCACAGGCAAATTCTGTGGTTTTGTGTCTGTGTGCTGTTTTCCCTGGCAGCACCACTTCTCCTAAGGGGAAAAAATGCCCCCTAAAATACCAAGAAGAGTATTTGTACAGATATAAAGGGAGTAGGAGATAGTGAAGGGACTGGCCCCTTCAGGGTAGTTTTGCCATTTTTTTATCCTGCAGGACTAAAGTAACTTTCTGTGGCCATCCCTTGCTCTGTTTAATTATGATACTCCTGGGTGCCAAGTGTATGTATGCTGTTGATACAATAATAGAGAAATGCTGAACCTTCGAAGCTGCTGCCTGGCTCCAGAGATGTGAGTGTGGAGATGGCACAGCACGGCGGGGCGACACCAGGAATGGGCGGCTTGGGAGAGTCTGGATCTTCCTGCTGTTGAGAGGGGATGGGAATGGGAGTTGCAGTTCATTTTCCCCTCTGATTCCATTGCTTGGGAATTGTACCCATTTTGGTTCAGCACTGAGTGTCTTGAATGTGGATTGTGCGTCCACACAACAGCTGGCAAGCAGATCCTCATGTTTGTGCTGTGGCTTCTGGAGTGTGCAGACATGAAGGACAGAAGCATTGTATGGGTTTATTATAAGCTTCTCATTGTTCCCTATATTTAAAAAATTGGTTATTTCTTCTTTGTTACCAGATTTCAGAAGGCAAGAAAATATTAACACTTCTGAGCTTTCAGTCGTAGGAGCTGTTTCTGAAGGAGTGTCAAGCTTTCTAAAAAATCTTACAATAAATACTGATATCCATTTACTCTTTCAGAAACTGGGAAAACTGGAGAAAGGGAGTTTTTCACACAAATCTAATATGGTTTGGGCATTTTTGTTTAAATGATGTGCTGCAGTTGGCAATGTAACTGGGTTAGTGAAAGAGCAGATCAAGGATACATATGACAGCATTCTTCTGCTGCACAAGAACAGTGGTCAGCTCAGCTCTCTTGTCTATTTACAAGCAGAAATTGGCCTAACTTGCAGCAAAAGGAGTGCAAGCTAAAGATTTCTAAACATGTGGATAGCGAACTTCCCTAATAAGCTAGAGATATTCCAGAATTTCCTTCTTCTGTCTTTTTGGAGCAGTTAAACAAGTACCCCTTCAGGGCTGTTGGGCAGGTCAGCAGTAAATGTGCTTGCTTTGGTGCAGAATGTTAGATTAGGTCTTTGGTCCTTCACCAAACGATTCTTTGCAGGGATCATTTAAGAGAGATTGGTGTGCAACCACTTCTGTGAATCTGTTTTCCTTCCTTACCCATGTAACAAGTGAAAGAATGGCCCTAAATCCATGCAATATTAGTGAGTATGGAATGACCTTTTTGCTGACTTTTAAAAATTATAAACTATTTATGTATCAAGTTCTGCAGCTGAGAAGGCTGTTGTGACATCATTTATGCAGAGATACAACCTGTCTGTGGCCAAAAGTTCTGTAACATCTGGTACCATTTATTGCATCTATTTCACTTTTTCACATGGATCTTAAATGTTTAGGCACAATAGAATTAAAACCTTCTAAAATACTAATTTGCTTTGTAGTTTTTAAAATCCAGTGTGCAGAGTCTAACAGACTACAGCTATAACTGCCTCAGAGTAACCATTTTTAACTTTTTCACTTCACATCACAATTTAATTGATTTCTGCCTATGAGAAAGTTTAAACTCCACTTCAATGAAAGCACCCCTTAGGAGTGGTGTTTGTCATGAGTGCATGGAAGACTAAATTCAGGAAAAGATCTTGTTTTCCTGTGTACTGAAACTTTGTTTCGCCAAGCTGAACCTGTCAGTTTGGGACTTGAGTGCTTCATTCCAAGTCTTGCTGTAAACCAACCAGGAGTACCCCACAGGGACACTACAGAGAGTCTGTAGGGTGGTACCTTACTGCGGGTCCTCTTTTAGGACTTGGTTAGGATTTTGTCTTGTGTGTTCAGCATTTCTACTTCAGTGAATCTGTGGAAAACATTTAAATATGTGGAATTTCAAACCTCACGAAGCTCAAGCCTGTCTTCTTTTGTGAAGCTGTGGGGCAGTGTGTGGTCAAGCACAAGGTGAGCTGTGCTGTGAGGTGTGTGAGCTGCCTTACATGGAGGAGCTGTGTTTGTTGAACACGTTCAGTGATAAATATGGAGTTGTTTTTACTTTGTACTTATAAAATATCACCTCTAATTGAACTTCCAGTACCTTCTGGAACATCTGGATGAAGTGACTAGGAAAGGGGAAAGCTGTTAAATATGAATATGGAGCAGCATCTGTTGGAGTGCGGATGGGGATATTTTTCTCCACCTGGCTAGTTTTCCAGGTGGTTCAGGTGGGCAGAATTTCAGCAACTGTTTTTGTTGTTTGGTCAGTTTAAAATGCTGATTTCTGAAATCAGATCTAGTCATGAAATAGATCCCCGGTTTGATGAAGCAATTGCTTCACCTGCTGGAAAGTTCTTACCAGAGCTGTCAGAATTTTTTTATTGTTTTGAAGACTAATGGGCTCTGTCCTTGCCTGACTGCTGCTTCTCACAGCTGGCTTTGGAGAGATCCTTTTTCTTGCAAACAACTGTTCCCCATTACAGATCCTTCCCGTGGTCTTGAATGGGTGTTTTCTGTGTTGCTCAGACAGCTCTAATGCAAGTCAAGCCTTAGAACAGAAGTCCTCATCTGTGCAGCATTTGTCTGTGTATGGCCACTGAGTGGAGTTACAAGTTACTTAAGGATTGCTTGTAAGCCCTGCAAAGGCCGGGAGTCAGTCTGGGACATCGGTCTGAAGTGGCCATGTGGAATAACAGAAACAAACTCGCAGATGGCTGTGGTTTGTGTTCTGAATTTGGATGTGGTACAAGTCAGAGCATTGCTGAGGGCTGCTGGTGTGGCCCCACATGCTGTGCTGGCACAGTCCCTGCAGGCTGGCTCTGTGTGCCCGGAGCAGGTGTGATGCAGAGCACATTCAGTCTGCTCAAGAGTGTGCTTTAAAGCTTTAGGGGGATCCTTTTCAAACAAGTGAGCTGCCTGTGTTAATGGATAAAAGGTTTGCTTAACTTGCCTTAAATACAGGCAAAAAAATTATGGACTATAAGAATTCTGGGTTTTGACTGTTTTGATACTACTTTTGTTTTCCTCTGGTGCTTATGAACCAGCCAAAGCAGGAAAGAGGTTTTTGGTTAAGAGTTTACTCAGGAAGAATCCCTGGACCAGTTTTGCTTAAACTTGTTGCACATAATAATGTGATTTTGGGACTGACCCATGCCTGTGCAGGTATTCCCACAAACAGGCTGCAGCCCACAGAGGAACAGTGTCAGAGCACAGGGAAAGAGTGAGAAGGAAGGTGCAGCACAGAGAAGCCACTTTGTACCTGGAACAACACCGGCCCTCAGAAGCTTCTGGCTACCCCCTCCCTCCCTGAAGGGACTGACTGGCACGTGCTGTGGTAACAAGGGAGCAGAGCAGGGCCTGCAGTGAGGTGACCCTCGGAAACTTGGAGGAAAGGTATGTTAAGGTTTGTCAACTTTTTCCCCAAAATAATAAATTAAATTCCCTGAGCTGAGTCTGTTTAGCCCCCAACAGTACTTGGTAAGTGATTTCCCCATCTATATTCTGACCAATGAGTTTCTTGCTCTTTTCTTCCTGTTTTCTCCCCTGTCCTGCTGGGGGGTGAAACAGCTGGACAGACGTGTGGCTGCTAGCCAGGGCCAGCTCGCCACAGGAGCTCGACAGCTCCCAGGCAGGGGATGTTGCTGAGGTGGCAGCACATGACAAGCAGGGGCCTGGGGCAGCAAGGCCTGGCCATGGCCCCTTCACTGCTTCTGTAGGAGGCTGTGTCAGCTCACAGGCCCCAGCCAAGCACCACCTCTGTCTGGAGCTGGAGCATCTTTGCTGTCCTCATTCTGGTACCTGTTCTTTGCGTGTGGATTGTGGACTCCAAATCCAGAAGCTCTGCTGTACACAGATGAATTTGAAGTACTCTTTAAAAATACCATTTTTACAGTATAGCACCATTATGATAAATTGAGTGATACCTGTTGTAAGTTTTGCTTTAGTCTCTCCCTTTTGGCATGCTCTGTATACACCAAAAGATGACATTCAAGAGATGTTTTCAGTATTGGGCTTGTGCATTTCCTTCCTTGTAATGAAAAATACCAAATGAAGCAAAAACAGCCACATTCCCTGTGAGCAGATGAGAGTTCAGGCCATGCAGTGTTTTTCTTCCACTTGTTATCCTCTAGAAATCCTGATGCACAGGGATGTGAGGGACAAGAATTTGCCACCTGCCCTGCGGATTTGCCCTGGGTTAGAGCCAGGACTGTCCCTGTGTACTGGCCATGGTTTGCCAGGGGGATGGGCAAGCAAATCTCCTCATTGGAAATCACTGGTTCTGAATTTAATTCCCGGGCAGTTCACCCCAAATGGTTGCAATTCCTGTGACATCCAAGTGTAGCCAGCATCATTTTCTGTGTTGCTGTTAATATCCTGCCTGCTGTTGAGGATAAAATTCACTTCTTCACCAGGCCTACACAAGATGCAAACTCTAGAATGCCATAGTAAGGGTAATTTGGACTTCAAGGACTAGCACAAGGCTATCGCTTTTAGGAGTATTTTTACTCTTAACAGTTTCAGCTATGCCTTTTCACACTTAATTTCATAAATAGGTTCCCTATGAATAATTTAGCAATTATTTTTTTACTTATAGTCACTGGACAAGTGATTGCAGAGTTAAAGCATCTGCTGCTTTATACTTTGATCTGTTTTACTTGCTGTGTAATATTAAGCAATTTATCTGCAATTTCATTTTAAATTAGTACAATATTTCTGACAAATGCCTTATGGAGTTAGCTGAGCATGGAACAGGAATTTACACACTTAGGAAATCTGACCTATCTGTACTAGCTTGAAAATACGTGTCCTTTATATGTTCTTACAGACCATAGGAAAAAGGAACTGGCACAGGTGCAAAAACTCTGCATCAAAACGATACAGAAATGTGACTGGTTTGTGTGATGTTTTTAAAGCAAACAAAAGAGCAACATGGTAAAATGCTGTGAAATGGCCTATTTAAATTATTGGTGAGGTGTTTTGTTGATGTTCTTAAGATTATCTGTGCATTTGTTCAAGTTAAGTGAACCTGTTTTATTCCCTTATCTTCAACTTGTCTTTATGACCAAGTTTGCAGTAACACAGTATATAAGGTTTTGTTTATTGTTTACCTCAGTGCAATTCATACCAAAAGCCCCACTTTGCTTTCCAGCAAAGCCACAGCCCCTCTCCAGAGCTTCTCACCCGAAAAGAGACTGCAGATGAGTGATGGGGGAGCTGGTGAGCACTGTCAAGTAGGGCTCACAAACGAGATCTCAGTGTGGAATCACCTAAATCGACTCAGGAAATGGGGCCATCACCTGAGCCATTGCTGTTTGTTCCTGTGACTGTGAACAGCAGCTTCAGCTCCCAGCCCCGTGGGGCTTAGCTGAGGCCTTTTTGGAAACCCAGTTTGCACACCTTGGAGAACAGGTGACCTAAGCACTGGTGCTCCTCTCCACCCGCTGCTTTCTTCCCACAGGAAGCTCCTGAGCTGCTCAGCACCTTGCAGAGATGAGACTTTGGGGTTTATGTCAGACTGGAGAGCTGCTCTCCCCTGCTCCTGGGATGCTGCCTGAATCAGGAGGGGATGGAATTCCTGCATAGAGGTCAATGGAAGGGATTGGCCTCTCCTCAGCAGTGTGGTGTCAGATCTGACACGTGCAGCCGGGATCACCCAGGAGTGACCCGAGGTGTGCCCTGTCCCAGCAGGCACTAGGACCAGAGGGAAATGTTCCCTGACACAGGTGAGAATGGGACATGCCCCAGGAGGGCTCCTGACCCTTGCTCAGGTGAAAGGGCAGAGTCAGTTGACACCACCATGTCAGCACAGCACATCAGAGAGGTCTGGCTGGTTGTGTCAGGAGGAAGTTGCACAGTCAGATGTATTTACACTCGACTGGACTTATCCTCTGCCTGTTTTATTTTCCTCTGGCTGAGACTGGAATGTCTGTCTTTCCTGCTCTTTGAGTTTGTGTATCCAGCTTTTAAATTGGCTGATCAGCCTGTTGTACTCGTGATGGCTTCAGAGGGAGTTTGCTTTGAATTAGGACCCTTGGATGAGGATGGCAGTTTCCTTGAAAATCCTTTTGCTGGGGGCACCTCAGTGAACACAAATTGAAATGAAAAGTGCTGGAAAAAGCATTTGATTCCATTCTAGTAAAATGTAGCTTATTTAACTGGTAAAAGGAGCATTTGTGGCTCTTCTGCACATGATGGATTCTCTATTTGCAGTTTGTGTTTTCAGATATTTCCCCGTGATATAGAACCATTAAATAGTTCTGGTTTTACAGCTGAGTGAGGGAGGTACAAATGTGTTTTCACTTTTTCAAAAGGTGATTAGTGCTTTAGGGTATGAACATTTTTACAATCAGAGCTTTAAAAAATAAAAAGCATCTTCAGAGCTATCATTCCATAAGGATCTTAATGGTGATGGTTCCTTTTTTGGTGGTGTATTTACAAACAAAGCAGCAAAAAATGAACACAATTTATTGTCCTAACTCTTCTTATATTCATCACTGATAAGTTCACCCATTTTATCACCATGTCACTGTTTCTTTTCAATCAATATTCGAAATTGCTTTTTTTCTTCAGCAACTTGGATTAGAGTTTAATACTTTAATGTAACTGCTCTTAGAAATTAATTGTAAATATAAATACAGGTTTTTAAGGATTTTTTTATCTCAGCTAATTTTATCTTACATAATCTGCTATTAAATGGATTTGCAGCTTTTTGTTGCTTATGAAAGCCCAATTAACAGTTCTTTCACAGTCTGGTTCAGTACTGCAGTGGTAAAAGACTTTGATCTTCATTGTTTTTATTATTAGATTATTTTTTAACAATTACATTTTTCCCTTTCCTCAGAAACAGCAAGTGCAAAGTTTCTTTAGCTTGGGAAATTCAGCTACAGGGCTTTGACATTTGTAGGTTTGCACATTTCTATTGATATGGAGAAATATTTATAATATGCCATATAAATGCACATATTCTTCCTGCTGTAAATGTCATTTCTAACAGGAAGTCCATTCTCTTGCACAACAGGTATGGTGTCCTTGGTATTTCCAGCTTGACTCAATCCTCCAGGCTTGCCTTGTTCCCTTGTACATTACAGCAGTGGACTCCAATGTGACAGAGTTTCATCTTTTCTTAATTAATTATTTTACACGACATTTTACTGCCTGTAGATGTGCATACATGGGTGGATGAGGCTCAACAGATCCCTCATCTTTCAGTCTCATATATCCATTCCAACAAAGAACAGTGCTGCACACTTCCACACGTATTCAAACATGAGCCACTGTTTAAAGCTTTAGCATGTTGCTCATCCTCACTCAAGCCTCTCTCTCTAGCTGCCTGGTTTTGGTTTGCTTCTTAGCCATGCTTCAGGCATACCTGGCATCTACTGATTTTTTTCCTCTGCTCTTGTCCTTCTTTGAGAGTCCCTGATAGGGGCGCTGGTGCAAACTGCAGGTCAGGCATCACAGTGGTCAGCCAGAAACTGTATTCATTAGCAAAGAACTGACAGGTTCCCCGCTGGCCCTGGCACTCGATGAATGGTGCTGATCTGAAGTCTTCCAGGCAGCTTCCAGGTGACATAAGGGACTGTCCACCACCCTGGTCACCAGATCCAGTGTGCTGGAATGAACAAAGAGAACTTGGTAACTGTGCATGAAAAATAGGTAAATGATGTTCATCTGTCTTTTTTTCTACTTGCTTTTAACTGTGCTGGTTTTTGTAATCTTAAATTGGAGTAAGATTCTTTTGCTGGAGAAAATCTTAATTTGTTCTGTAATAAATTAATCTCGAAGTCTAGAGCCAGCTCATTTATTTTTCTGGTATTTCTCAAACTGAAGGAAGGAGTAGTCTGGGTTGATTCTGAATGATGCCATTATCCAAGCTGCTGCAAATGTAACTTGAGGATGGCATTAAAAAGACCTGGAGTTCTAATTCTGAAAATTATGTCTTTGTACATGAAAATCCCATTGTTTATTACAGATAAGGAGGCAAAACCTTTGTAATTTTACGGAATGTGTATCTTAAGGCTCTGAGTACAGTATATGTAGCTACAGCCAGGTTCTGCAATCTGGAACTAACCCTTGTCTTGTTTCTTGTGAATTTTCTTCTTTAACGTTTGCTAGACATTGGATAATTTACTTTTCAGAGCTAAAAATCCTTGACCCTTTAGAATACCAAAGCTGGATGAAAGAAATGTATCTATATAATCATGCACCCACTTTCTTACCATCAAAAAAGAGTATCCTATCCAAAGGCTCCTCCAGTTCAGTGGGCAGGGAGGAATTGACTGGTCCTGGCTGTGAAGTGCCACTGCCTGTGCTGGGGCCTCGCAGACAGCACATCTGCTGATGTATGGCTGGATCTCCTCCTCGGACAGCGGCGCCATGGGCAGGGCAGCAGCGCTGGACAGCCAGTAGGACTTGTCATTGCGGCTGGCGTAGTAACACACTTGGTTGATGTTGCAGTAAGCAAAGGGCATGGTACTGAACACAGGGAGGCAGGAGCCAGCCAGGCCTGGAAATAACAAGTGATGCAAATTACTCCACTTTCTAGGTAAGTTGAAAATAGTGTTCTGGCCAGTGTTGCTGCAAAACTACGTATCTTAGCAGGATTTAGGCAATTCACAGATGTTAAACCTCCCAAGCCCTTTACCAAAATGGCTACATGAAAAACAGAGACCTTTTACCGGTAAGTGTCTTCCTTTGACCAGTAATATTTACTTGTGTCAATCTGATATTTAAACATGATGTAGTTTGTCACCATGGGAAACAGTTATGATAACAAATTTCTTAGCTGTGCCAACGCTGAAAAATAAATTAGGCAAGAGGTGGCGGCTGGTTTAAAAGGAGATCAGCTATTTACAAACTCACTAGGAGCAGTGAGAAACCAAATGACAATGCTGATAAATAGAAAAATTTCTGTGAAGTATGACAAGCCGTTGCTAGCAGTGCATTAAGCTGAAATCTCAGCAGCTGTCCTGCTGCCTTCCAGAAAGGTTTCACAGACTCCCAAAGTGAAATAAAAGGATTGAGGGATTTTGCAGAGCCAATCCTGCAAAAGTCTCATCAGGCAGACATCAGTGGGAACCAAGAAGTGACCAGTGCATACTTCTGAGGTGAACTTCTTCCAGAACTGAATTCAGAACAGTTCCATGGTGGCCTATTTAGTAAGGAATAATCACTGCACAAAGTTCTGCTTTGAACTTGGTGTGCAAAGTGTTATTTCTGTAATGCCCCCAAACCCAAACACCTTCATTAAAAACATGTGACATTTCTGTGCAGAAGCCAGTTTTGTTTATCACTGATAATATTCCAGTCCAGTACAAATGAAGGATGTGTAGCAGCCTGAGTAAGGAAAATGCCTGCAAAATCACACCGGAGACAAGGACTCTGTTCTCTTTGAATCTTATTTTCACTGCTGTTATGAGGCATTCTGTTAGCAACTGGCTCTCCTGAGGAATGCCAAACACACAGTAGTGAAAACATTCTAAAACATCACTGCTATTCTAAAAATAGCTCTTTTTATTGCTCTTTTAAACACTTCTTTTTTGTTCAGCTTATTAGGTCCTTGATCTTTCCTCCTCAGAGACTTCTCTGCCTCTTGTATAACAAGTCAACAAGAATTTAGGAAACTTTTTCTGTGCAAATTGCCACCAATCAGTTCCTCAAGCTGCAAGGCAGGCAGCTTATTTAGACATCTAATTTTAGTCAGAATTGTAGAAGACAGAGAAGAAATGACCCAAGGCACCAAAAGGAGCTCTCTCTGGGAGAAATTTGGCTTTGGCTTTTCCAAAAAACATTAGCTTCTGACTCTTAAAAGCACAGGATTCAGCTGTACACATGATGCATAATTTACTTGTAAAGCTTACTTATACTGCCCAACTGTACCTACCCAACTTCACCAGCTCTTTTGCCCAAGCTGTGTCTACAGTAAAAAAGGAGCAGATCCTCCAGGGAGTTATTTCAGAGTGGCCAAATGAGATTTCTGACCTAGGAAAATCTCTCCAGTGACTTCAAAGACAGCCTAAAATGAGCTGGGATAAATTAAATAAACCACTCATCTCTCCAACTTTGAGTCAAAATTACTTAGAGATAGAAATACTTTTTCATTCTATTGCATAGCAGCAGAAAGCCATTTTAAATGGTGACAAATAGGGGCAGCATAACCAAGTTCATTATCATCAGTGTAAATTAGTTTTGAGTCTGTAGAAAATAAGTAACTGATGGTTCTATAGCTTGCATGTCTTTCATTGTGTTGATAACACCATATTACCCCTTAGCTGGAGAGCAATTATGTACAATACATACCAAGATCTTGATTATGGGCTTTCTCTTGTCCTTCCAGGTACAGCAGACTATAGCCAGTCCATAACTTTGGCATCCCCTGTGGGCAGAGTGGTTCTCTGTCTGACTGACTGTGAAGGACAAGCAAGAATCCACTTGCAGATCTAATATGGGGGCCTGGTTGCCCTGGGACACCAGTCTGGCCAGGTGGACCTTGGAGAAAGGTAAGAGAAATTTACTTATATACCATATACAAAAAATTCACACCAGCTGTGTGTTAAATGTTCAATAAGAAGTTCCCAGGTGGATATAATACAACTTCAAGGCTGTCATGGGCAATAAAGACACTAGTCTTCTGTTATCCTTCTTCTGGGAGAGAAATGAACTAGATTGCCACTGAATGCTTGGCACTTGGCTTTCCTATTGTGCCTCTGTCTTGTGCTGTATGGATTAAGAAATAAACTGAAGTGGGCAATGATTTCCCCGACTTACTCACTAGGATGAACAGAACGTCTGGACTGAATTTGAATCCTTGCAGTAACAGTCGCTGCCCCTTCCTCACAAATGTATTAAACCCGTAATTTGTTAGAGAGCAGTCACAGTTAAAATACAATTTTAATTACTGCCAGACAGTTGCCCCATTAGCCCTGGCTCAGACATGCATGCCTTTTTGATATAAGCTGTCTGAGCATGGGTGGTTAATTGCCTTTCTGCTTAATAATGGATGCTGAGGTAAATTTTCTTCCAACAGGTCTTGTTATGAAATCATTCACAAATGTCACTGTCAGTGCTTGAACTGAGAGGGGGCAAGAGGTGAATGTATCCATATGGGAATTGGGGGAGCAGACAGAAAACTGAGTCTGTGCATCAGCTCACACATCTCCCCCCCCAAAGTCATGCTCCATCCTTACCTTGTGGCCCAGCGTATCCTTGCTCTCCTCGGCTCCCTTGGTCACCTGGTAGTCCAGGTGCCCCAGGTAACCCATCTTGGCCTGGCAGGCCATATGATCCTTCTTCACCTTTTATGCCTAGATAAATACAAAGTATGTGCTTTTCCTTCATAGGGCTGCATTTAAGATTCTACATTGTCCAAACACAAAGGGCCAGTCAGCGAAATGGACACCAGGACAGGGAGGTGCAGAACTGCTTCTGCTGGGAATTCTCTTCACACTTATTCACCCTGTGACCACAGCAGTAGCTCAGACACATGACTTTGGGCACAGCAGCTCCTGATAAGGTTTTCCATCCTCTCCAGAGATCTTGTGTGATTTACAGTTGAAATCAAAGCACTCCCCAACAAACATTATCATGCAAGCCTTGTGCAGAATTGTCATCAGGATCTGTACCATGGAATGAGCAGTAACTCCTCCTGAGGCAAGCCAAGCTGTCAGCTTTGAGAACCCCATTCAGCAAAGTCTAAGAACATGCAGTGAACTCTCCTTGAAGTAATGGATGTATTGGAGTACTTTGAGAACAGGGAGGGACTGCAGAACTGGACTACATCCAGTGGGGAAGGCTAGAGACATTTTTAGGCTCCTGATGGCCTCACCTTTTTGCATTTCTCACATGACCATGCATTTTATACATTAGCAGGGAAGGTGTGGCTGTGACAGTAAAAGATACATCTCATGTAGTGTGCAGATAATGATGGGCCTGGTCACTGGCTACTTAAAACATAACCTGATTTGAACAAAGTAACACTTGTCAGGTATTGTTGCATTTAGAAGTGGTTTTCCTCTTTTGATAAACACCAGTTTTCAGATGAGGCTGTTTCTCTAGCACTCACCACAGTTCTCAGTAACGGTGTTTCATTCCTTGCAGATTTTGCTATTTAACCTGCAGACTGAGTAATTCAAGGTTGTCTCACAACGTTCAAATTTCCCCATGTTACTTTTTACTAAGAAAATCTGAACCAGTCAAAACAATTAACAGCTTTTCTATGTTGGTTCCATAGTTATTCTGCCAAAGCTTAAGCTCATCGAAGGGTTTTAATAAAATCCATTGCTTTTGCCAGTAAAACTTCCAGTTTGCCTTCCAAGCCAGGAGAAAATTGGATTCTCCTATCTTAATGAAGGAAAAAGCATTACTATTTCTTTATTTCTTTCATAAAACCAGTGCAAATATGTGTATCACTGTATCACCTGGTTTTACAGAAACCCTTAATGATGTATATAATGGAAACACAGCTGTGTAACCCCAGAAATTCCTTTTAGCTGGCAAATCAACTAAGATACGTAAAACTAGAGAGTTAACTGAAAATTGCATTGTTTCCTTTCATGATAGGAATGATTGCTGCAGGGAATCTCCTGGGAGACAATCATGGATTTTTTTCTCTGGAGACACTGGATGTCTAGAGCAGCCAACACAACAAACTTTGGTTTCCCAAGTAGGAAATACCTAAAACCACAAGAGGGATTCCACCATTTAAACTGAAGACACTCTGCAGACGAGCTATGCTGTATTTCTGTGAAGGTGGCCTCTCTTTTGGGATCCTCTCTTCTGGGAGTACCAGCATCGCTTTTGTTTTCTGCCAGAAGAATGTTTCAGTCTTTTATCACTTCCTTTTAAGATCTCTTTGGTCAGTTTTCTTTGGTGGTAACTTTTTCATGTTCTAACAGAGCTCTATTGTAGCTTCTTCTCTGACCTCAGTGTCCTTTTAGGACTTTGGTTAGCAGAGCTTTGGGATTCATTATTGCTAAATTTTAAAGCATGCATATTTTAAACATGCTCCAAATAGGTCTAACCACCACAGTGGTTTGAGGCATTGCTTTATAATTTGTTGGGGAAAAAGGAAAAATACCATTTGAAGAACTTTTTTCTCAACAGTGCCTGATGCTTTTGCCCTCCCTGGCCTAGGAAAAGGGAATGTAGCGCAGGCAGGCTCAAACAGCCTGGTTCAGCTACATTTATCCATCATCCATCATTAACCATCATTAACCAGCCCACTACGTATTTCTGGAGACTGTTAGTAAGTGTTTAAAGAGAAGAGAGAGGGTAAAACAGAAGAAACTCTGACACTCTGACCCGTTTCTACTTGTTCTCTAAATGGCTGAAAAGAACATCGAAGCTTTCAAAATGTGAGCTTACCTTGGGGTCCAGGGTGGCCTATTTGCCCTGGTAATCCTGCAGAGCCATCCTCTCCTCTTTGCCCTGTGTCCCCAGGAGGCCCTGGGATTGTAGGGCATGAATCATCTACTTTTCCTGGTTCACCAGGGTCACCTGGAATGTGTAGTGGGAAAGTGAATTGGAAGACTGGCTAATAGCTCCCATGCAAAAAGTCACCATAAATGTTAGCTGATTTTGGTGTTCAAGAGTATACTTTAAGTATTTTAAAATCTTGAATTATTGAGTCCCACTGCTTTTAATTTTACTCTTAGTCTTTTAGCACAGTATTAACAGCATGGCAGGCCAGTGTTAGCAGGTGTGTGTTAGCTGGTCTGTGATCTTTGCCCAGGTGGGCAGGAAGGCCAATGGCATCCCGGCCTGTACCAGCAATAGTGTGGCCAGCAGGACCAGGGCAGTGACCATTCCCCTGTGCTCAGCACTGGTGAGGCTGCACCTTGAATCCTGTGTTCAGTTTTGGGCCTCTCACTGCAAGAAAGATATTGAGGGGCTGGAGCATGTCCAGAGAGAGGCAGTGGAGCTGGGAAGGGTCTGGAACACAAGCCTGGTGAGGAGCAGCTGAGGGAACTGGGGGCTTTTAGTCTGGAGGAGGGTCAGAAGAGACCTTATTGCTCCATTACGGTTACTTGCAAGGAGCTTGTAGAGAGTCTCTCCTCCCAAGTAACAAGAGGAAATGGCCTTAAGTTTCATCAAGGGAGACTTAAATTGGATATAAGGAAATATGCCTTCATGAGAAGGGTTGTCAAGCCCTGGAACTGTTCAGGGAAGTGGTGGAGTCACCATCCCTGGTGTTATTGAAAAGACATGTAGATGTGGCACTTGGGGACATGGTTTAGTGGTGCCCTTGGCAGTGCTGGGTTAATGGTGGGATTTGATATCTTGAACTTAAACTATTCAATTATTTTATATTTCATGTATTTGGTGTACAGCTTTAGTCTTAATGTGCCCCAAACTGATTTGAGTTAAAGCCTAAAGTCTACCTACCCAACTTCAGTGCAAACACTTTAGCACATGGAAAATTTTGCAGTATTTTGCCTATTGTGTTGCTGCAAAACCATCAATAGGCAGGCAAAAACACCTAGCCCATAATAGCCATTTGAAGTAATTCTAATATAAAAAAAAAAATAGCTACATTTTATATATTGAAAGTTACTGGGACCTCCTGCCTGTTTGCATTTTGGATCAACATTTAGTCAGATGGAAAGTGCAGTGTTTGTAGTAATCCAGTGCTAGGATTCAAGCTTTTGCTATGATTTTGGTTAGAAAGAAAAAAAAACCCCAAATAAGAACTAGAAACAAATGTTTCACAAATCTAATTAACATCCTAGCATGAGATTTCTCAGCAGAGCATTCTCATGACATGGGTGCTGTTTATGCAAAACATATATTAGAACTATGTCCTGCTAGCAGTACTTACTACTCCTTGAACCACGCCAAGGATTCCTTCTAATAAGAGCTGAATGTTTCTATACGTAAGGGAGCTCCCATGCAAAGAATAATCAAGAGTCATGAACTTACCTATGAAACCTGAAGGATGTGAAAAATGGAAAGCAGATTGTGGCCATTGTGGTGCAGGTGGAAGCAAGTTTCAGGCATGTAAATTAGAGTAAAGAATGGAATGAGAACTGAAATCACTTACATGAGGTGACATTAGAAACAAATAAATAGTTCAGGAATTTTTACTCAAATGAGAAATCAGTTAAGTTGGCAACTGCAGGGATCTTTTTTCTGAGATTGTTTAAATTATCTGCATGCAAGTAAACATTAGTATGGTTATATATGAATAGAAAGATCACAGTTACAGTTGAATGACAGTAAGCGACAGGTTCATAAGTACCTGTGGGACCTCTGGGACCAGGTCTTCCTGGAAAACCTTGGTCTCCTGGTTGTCCTGTAGCACCAGGTGGACCCTGTGGGCCATGGATCCCCATAGGACCTGGAAGTAAAACCAAACATAAATAAAATGAAGTCTGGATGCTTGAGTAACAAAAATGCTTGGGAGTCCTCAACTCTGCTGTGTCACAGAAAGAAATGCACATTTCTTCTTCTTTCCCTGGTCTGGATCTGACTTACAATTTATGATTTTTCTTTTAGTAGAGATTGGAAGTGATTGATGTAGATGGGATTTCTCTACAGTGCATGAAAGAAGCAGAGTATGTAGACTTCTGTTTTCAAACTAAAGAATCTGTTGAAAGCCCCAAGCTATTGATAAGGGGCAGATGTGAGACTCTGTTAGTTCAAACACATCTGCATTTTCCATAGTTTCTCAAGGCCCTTTAAGAGGGGTCACAGTTTGCTTATCTGGCAAAATCAAATGTTTTACTGCCTTAGGTTGGCAGGGGTGTCTTCCAACAAGCTGCTGGAAGCAGCGCATGTGAATCTGTCTCTACTCTCACCTTCTACCCCAACGCCATCGTATCTGTAGGTAACCAGGCAGAGCTGTGGAATGCCCAGCCTCCACCCTGGCTGCATCTCCAATGGCATCCCCCTGGGCACAAGGCTCAGTCGCAGGGGCTGGGCATAAATGCACACAGAACTTAAAAACATCTCTGACCATACCCTTTGGGCCTTCTCTTCCTGGGCTCCCTGGAGGGCCTCTGGCTCCCTGTTGTCCTCGTGGCCCAGGATTACCTGGTGCCCCTCGAATGCCGGTATCACCTGGATCTCCTCGCACAAAGATAGTCTCTCCAGGAGGACCAGGATTCCCAGGATCACCTATGGTAAAAGAACTTTATTTTTAATGAATGCACAAAATATAAATATCTAAAAATAGCCATGTTCTGCTGGTGGGGTTTTTTTTATTTTACTCTAGGTTTTTGGTTTTTTCTCTAGGATGTAGGACAGCCCTTGCATGTTTTTGGAAATACTAGTGTTAGCCTTTGTCCAAGGCTTTGTAAGGAAGACAATGACAGGAATAGTTCCCAAAGTTATTTAACTTCTGTGCAAGCAGAAGGTGGCAAGGTACTGGTACATTCATAGAAACACTCTATATTTATATCTTATAGGCTAATTACTGTGTTGCTTAGTCTGGAGATCTGCATTTTGTCCTTGCTCTGGTGATCTACAAGAGTGTTCATTCTCTTTGTATTCACTGAGGCATTGATGGGTTTCTTTATTCCGTATGCACTTCTATACATTGTTCCACAGACAGTAACCCTGTTACTCCTAGTAGCCTCAGGGGTTTTTTACTTGATTAAAAATTTGTATTTTTAGTTTTAATACCTCTGATGCCATCTAAACCAGGTAATCCTTGATCACCTGGAGGACCAGGGGAAGCACTATCAGGAGATCTTCCCATAGGTCCGGTGGGTCCAACAGGTCCTCTTCTACCTAAGAGATCACATTTAAAACAAAAGTTAAAAAAAAAAATCTGGGTTTTCTTTAGATTACAGACAGAAGTTAATAAGTAAAAGAATGCTGACATGAGAAGTCATGGAGGTAAGGTATGCTCCCACTTGTATACCAAACATACGAGTCCCCAGGCTAATGAGGCCATCTTGTCAATGTGAAAATATTTGTTGTCTTTTTACATTTTTAATTCTTCCCATAAACTCTATGTAACCTTACGAATACATCCTCACATGTTGGCACATTGCCACGTTTTCCTGAATTCCAGCAATGGGAGAAATGGTAACAATGTAAGGTGATTGGGGACTGTGAAATGATTCTGCCTGAGGCAGGGTAAGTATTCACAGATTGCTCCTGGCAAAAGAGACTTACACCAATTCCTAAAAACCTCAGTGAACAAGATGAATTTACTAGCCTTAAATGCATTTTTTTCCTAATCTTTAATCTGGATTTTTACACAACAAAACATTTATGCCCTTACTTGTGACAGGTAGAGTTGCAGGTTACCATCCTCTGCATAACACTTTTGAACAGTTGCAGCTTGCTAACATGTGGGTTGCATTCTGTTGCCTTCTCTTTTCTACAAAAAAACAAATCTAGTTTCTTCAGTCTTGCTTCTGCCCCCATCCTTCCGTTTACTTTCTGGTGAGCTTTCCCTTATTTGTCAAAGCTGGTCACAACCATGGGAGGCCTGGCCTGTCCTATGTCAAACAGTGTTAATACATCTCAGAATTAAACTTTCTCTTTTTTCCTCAACAGCACCATTCTGTTGACTCCCCCAGTTCCCAAACTAGTAACCAAACTAAGAAAAATGATCGTGTCTTCATCTTAGGATAATTTACCTCACCAGATTTCACCTCCTGCTATTTTTCTTCCATGTGTTATGTGACTGTGGCAAGGTCTGTCGGTGTAAAGCTGATGTCACTTCTAATCACAGAATTGCTGAGGCTCGAGTGGGCCTCTGGAGGCTTTCCAGTCTAACCCTCCCCTCAGAGCAGGATCACCTAGAGCAGGTTGCCTCAAACTCTGTCCAGCTGGGGTTTGAGTATCTCCAATGACAGACACTTCGTAACTTCTCCAGGCAACCCATTGCCATGTTCACGTCCCTTCACAGGGAAAATAAAACTTTTCCTTACTTTTAAGTAGAATTTCCTGTATGTCAGTTTGTGCCCATTACCTCTTGTCCTGTCTCTGGATATCACTAGGAAGGAACTGTCTCCACGTCCTTCCCATCAGGTACTTACACACATCAATAAACTCCCCCTGAGCCTTCTCTTCTGGAGCTGAAGCAATTCCCCCTCTCTCAGCCTCTCCTCATAGGACAGATGCTCCAGTCTCTTCACTTTCTCAGTGGCCCTTCCTCAGACACTTGCTTTTCCCCCTTTGTGTGCAATTCCTGTATCACCAAGCTCTAAAATAACCACTGCAATCTTGTGAAGTAGTTCTATCTTGCACTTAGATCAGAACAGTTGATAGATTTACTGTAGTTCTGGGACTGCCAGATCTTCTGCACTCTTTTTCTTCAGGAATTTCTTCCCAAGTGGCAACCCTACCTAGCAGTTCCCTGAGCCTATTCAAGTCTATAATTTTCTATTTTCATTCTTTCCTCTCCTATAACATAAACCAGAAATTCTGGAGTCTCTGTATCTCTACTCAGGAAACATCAGCATGTTAAAACAGAAATGTTTTTATAGAGAGAGTCTTCTGAGTAATGTTCATATTAACCAGAGTAAGAGGCTGTATGAGCTTAATTTCAACTCTGCAGAGCAGCACTTTGGAGAAGACCTATTCTTACCTGGAAATCCTGGGAATCCCCTTTCTCCAGAGGGACCTGGAATAGAAATACCAGGCCATCCAGGTTCACCTCTGTCTCCTTTTGGTCCAATTTCTCCTGGATATCCTGGGGGCCCTGTCTCACTCTGACCTTTATAAGAAAACAATTATGTACATAAAGTTTACAGCGAGTACAAATACAGATGTGCAGAACAGAAATACCAGTTGCAGATGTTCCTCCTTGCAAGGGTTGCCTAGTGCTGTTTTTCTGGTTCTCTCTTGGAAGCTGGATAGAGTTTTGTTCAATCTGGGCCTAATTCATCACTTTCAAATAAAGTATGCTTTTTGCTTTAATGCTCTTCTTCAGGGGTTATTTTATATGGTGTCATTATTGTCTGTACCTGAAATGTAAACTGATTGCATGGTTCTAAATTTAATTTTCTATCAGCATATATTTGTAATCTTTAGATAGATTATAAGCAGTTTTTTTAACAGTACTTCAAAACACCTTTTGAAAGTTGCAAATATATCAGCATGAGTGAAATCCACGTTTCTCTTAAGTTTGTGGCACAACTCCCACAGACTTTAAATGGAGCTGGGATTTCACAAGTCTCCTTTTAATTTGTTAGTTTTATCTTTTACATATTAAAAAAAAAAAGAGACTTGGCTCTCCTTCGAATCATCTGCACTTAACTTTTTAATTTTATAAACAGCCTTGAAATGTTCCAACAACATTATGTGAGTAATGGAAGTTTGAAAGTTTTCCCCACAAATAACTGCAGGTGTGCCATTAGGCATATTTTAGATTCTGTTTGAAAGTTTAGTCTGAGCCTTAATGATATCTTCTGGGCAAGGCAAACATCAGAATAACATGCACCACTCCTTGCACATTCAGTCATTTAGGAGAAGATTTTCTGTTTCAGTTATTTCTCATCTTTACCTGGAGCTCCTGCAGAACCCTTTTGACCTTTAAGTCCATCCAAGCCATCCAGTCCAGGCAGTCCAGGAAGACCTGAGAGGTGTTACACAGGTATGATTGGCTGCGACAATAATCCTTTACAGTCACAATTAAAAATCAAGCCTTTTTTTTTTTTATCTGACAACACATACTGGATCAGGATGGGGTATTTGCTGAATTTGATTACTGGCAACTGAAGATGAGACCACATGGCAGCGCAGTCTTTTTGGAAAGGCAAATGTGAAAAATTTAAAAAGAGTCATAATACAGTTTCACATCAAAGCAATCAGAAAGCACAACTTTTAATCCTTTAGGTATTTCCATACTGCAGCTAGCAGATTATGGGCGAATCCATAGAGAACCTTGTGTCTGTGGCTGGACTGCTACTGCTACATGTGCTTGCTACTCCAAAGTTTGCTGTGCTACCACTTCGTGACCACTGATGGGGATGCAGACACTACCTAAGATATCTGTAAAGCTGGAACTTCTTTACAGCTTCTGTTCAAAATAGAAATGCAATTTTACCCAGCTGCACCAAAAAGAGGCTAAATTTTCACCTGGCCTCCTTTTGCTGGTCCTGCAGATTTCACACAGAAAACTATGCTTTTTTTGCATCACTCTATTACAAAAGTTCTTTGAACTGAACAGCACAAAGTCTTTGAAGACAACAAATCTGTAATTGAGACCTATGGTGACACATGGTAGTATATAGAGCAGCTCTGTCACTAGTGATGTTCCCTAGCACTGGCTGTTTGTGGTAGTCAGACATAACTTTTGCTTTATAATCTGTGTTTTTTTGAAAATTGCTAAAGCACAATAGGTAAAGCCATAGATGGCACCTTTTTATCAATTTTTTAAAAAGTTGAACTAATCTGAGGTTGTGCTTGTTGTTTGCAGTGGAGGGTAAAAATATCTCCATGTCATCAGTAGTTTATAGTTCCTAAGTTGTATAGGTAAACTATCAAATGTGAGAATAAACACTTCCTTAGTGCAGACAGCAGTCTGTCACCTGGTGATAGCAACAGGTCTGGCAAAACTGATGGGTCATTTGATGACAGGTTTCAAAGAGGTTTCAGAGAGAGGAACAGATGGGATGCCTCTTGCTCCAGAGAGGGACACTGATCATCAAGGAGCTGAATGACACTGTCAGTGCCTACTCCTGTTTCTGTTCTACTGCTGCTGCTCATCTCTGCCTCCTTTCCTTCCACGTCAGTTCCTCTCCCTGCCCTGCAGGTTTCCCAGTCTGGTTGCAGTGGATTTTTCCCACAAGTCTGAATTATCTGTGTCGCTGCCTCCTTTCCTCTGGCTCTTTCCTGGCACAGATGATGTAGGTTCTCCATTGGGTGCCAGTGCTCGATCCCAGCATGTCTTGCAGCTCACCAATCTGCCATATATCCAGAGCAGGGATCTTGGGAGAATTCATTGCTCTATTTAAGCACACCTGAATGGATATATTTTTTAAAGCTTATAAACTGGTCAAACTGGGCAAGGACAAATTACTGTAGGAAGAACAACACATATGCCCTTCATCAACTTCTTCACCTGCCATATTTAAATGTCCCTAGTTCAAAGATGGGTCATCTGAGAAAGAAAAAATAAAAAAAAAATTAATTTATATTTTATAAATATAAAATAATAGAGTTCTCTAGCGGGCACACCAAAACTTATCTAGCTTTGTTCTCAGAAACTGTTGAATTATTTTAGTTAAAATTTAACAAAGGATGAATTGAAAAAAAACCAAAACCAGTGTGTAGCAAACACCAGTCTGGAAAAATTTTAAATCCACAAGATTGTTTGAAAACCTGCAAAACATTGATAATATACTCTCTGTGTAATCCACTTTATAATATGGGATACTAGTAATGCAACCTGAAATATCTTCTGTGACCTTAATTAACTGTTCGTTAACTTTTCATGACATTCTAAGTTTCATTCCCGCTTTCTGTAGCCTTCTTGTGCTTTGGACGTGTTCCCATTTTAAAATACATGTAAGAGTTGCATTTGGGGAATTTAACAGTAGTATTTTAAAATTATTATGAACTCCTAACTTATTTTGGCCCCCAGGTCACCATTTAAAACTTTTTTGATCTTTGGCTCATTCAGGCAAGATTGATGGGTTGGTTTACTTGCTTTCCAGGGAATTTGACACATTTGCCAACAATCCATTATAATATCAGCACTTGTAATTCTAGATTTTTGGATTGCTATAGCCCCATATTTCTAGGTACAGCTGAATTGGCTGACCTGAGCATGAACCACTGTTTCTGTATTGTACAGCCCAATTCAGCTTCTACTCATACAGGTCATGCTGCTGATGGTCTGAGTATTACTTGCTGCATCAAGGATTACTCACACAAGTACAAGTAAGGCTTGCCAGGCTAAGCCCTTAACTAGTAAAACTACTGTAATAAAGAAAATGGGATTATGCTTTGATAGATGATGTTTAACTTTTTTTTTTTTAATCTAAAAGTTCTTTAAAATCTAAAAGTTCAGGCACAAAACCTTTAATGTAACTGAGAACCAATGAGACTAACAAGGCCCTGTACTTAGCTATGAATTACCATTTAATTTCTAATGCTTGCACCAGCACTTGTTGAAAACAGCACCAAGATCTGTATATCCAATTGAATTGGAATACAAATACCAGTCAGTCTTCATTACTGGCTATAGTTTCAAAGGTGTTAACCTTTTTTCAGCTGTGCTGGCAATACACAGAATCCTCAGCTTAGCAGGCAACTCAGTCTCTAATGAATTGCCATTTGGGACTGAACTTTTCCCTGTGCAGGACGTGTGTTGTTATGTTCCTGTGCAGGACTTGGGATAACTTCTGCACAATATACTAAAGAAGTGTCTTATGACAAGGAAAGAGCCCATCAGCTATGAAGAAGTTTTCAGCAGAATAATGCTTTTTTTCTTTTTTGACCCCTTTCAGACATCCCTGCCACTGCAGATCTCTGCCTTTGTTACAGCAAATATTGTTTGCAACTCTGAAATGCTCTCTTGCACATTATGCACCAGCAGGGAATCTGTCATGACAGTTTAAATCAGCACTGCTTATTTACTGCAAGCAATCATAAATTGTTTCCATTTTTCATTTGAATTTTCAGTAATTTATAAGAAACCTTCTCAATTTTTCCTTAAGCTGAATTTGAAAAAGTGGATCTATTGTCCTCTAACCATTTTTTATAGCCCCAAGTGTTACTTTACTGTGGTTTCTGTATAGGGGTCATCAATCTTCTTCCTGTTTGGGAACTGGTTATGAAGCACACTATAACAGACACAGGATACAGAGTTGATAACTTTTTTTATGAAGTATTAATAGCTTAAAATTTCAATTATAAACACAGTAAAAGTTAATAATGTTCTCCAGCAAAAACAACTGTATAGATGAACTGATCTTCAATCTAAACACAACAGTCATTGTGAGAAGTGTAAATTAGGATTTGGAGGAAACACTTCTGTGTTAAATCCACAAAAATCAGTTTTGGGAGAAAACAATGCAACAAGAAAACCAACAATAAAACCCAACTCAAGTTATCACAATTTGTTAAAACAAACTTGAAAGACAAAGCTGTCATAGCAGCCTGCTGGGTTTATAGAGTAACAGTGGCACTCCATGGTGAAAATGTAGAACACAGCATAACTGACGTGAAACAACTGAATTACTACAAACTCCTTTTTCTTTCCTAAAGTTCTGCTATCAGTTACACCAGCTAAGCCAGACTCTGTTTCTACCCTCCTCCTTACTCATCTTAGATTGTAGCCCAATTTTCCAAAGTAGCATTTATGTTACTTCTCAAAGTAACTTAAGTCTTAAGCTTATGGCTTCAGTCTTCTAGCAGCTTGATACCACAGAGACCAAATCACAGTCACAGTTAGGCCTTTTCCATTTTCACTACTAAAAGGGTATTTATTTATGTCTGGTACTGTCACATTACCACTAGAATGGCACTGTATATAGTGTTTACCTTTTCTGCCTTGGGATCCAGGTAACCCTTGCAATCCTGGGGGTCCCAAAATTCCATCTTTTCCTTTTTCTCCAGGTTCTCCTGGTAATCCCTGAGGACCTGTAGCTCCTGAGAGTGAAAAAAAACCCCCTGTGAATATGCAATTCTATTAAACTGTTGATTTTTCCCCGTGCTATGCAGCACACTATGTTAACAGCAGCACCTGGAAGTGTTTGGGGATGTAGGAAGAACTGATGGATCTTGCTCTCTCAGACTGAGCAGACAATTGCTGCTGTCCATAGGTACAGAAATAACTTTCAATGCCCCCCTTCATGTGATCTCTGATTTCTCCAGCCTCCTCACTGCCTTTCCTTGTACCATATCTCTTTTGAGCTATTCCATGGCACTATTTTTTAAACTTTGGCATTACCTGGTAATCCAGGTGGCCCTGGATATCCAGGGTCACCCTTGGATCCTGGTCTTCCAGGTTGTCCTTGGATACCTGGTGAACCCTTCTCCCCTGGGAATCCACGAAGTCCTAAAAGAACAGGAAAAAAAAGCAGCAATTGCTACAGAATGGCTCAAAATGCACAGGAAGCAGAGCTCCCTCTGCTAACAAAACTGAGAGAAAAGAATTTTTTAAGTCCAATTTTTTCTTCAATCAGACAGAGGTACCTGGTAATCCTGGATCTCCTGGAGACCCTTTCCGACCATGTGTACCAAGCAGAGGAGTTGGGTCACCTCTCTTGCCTGTTGAGGTACATTTTATACAAGTATCCTTTTCATCCGCAAAACCAAAGCTGTACATTTTTTTAAGACCAAAAACGTCACTAATAGATATTAACAGCTATAGAAGGGGCTAAGAGAACACAAAATGAAAATTGCTTTGGCACATGCAAATTATGACAGTTCACTTTGATTGCATTTTCTCTTCTTTGATTTGACAAATTTTCCATATCCATAAGAATGGATTTATGCATGGTTTTGATGGAATTTTTAAATTCTATGAAATTTGACAGGAATTTGTCTTCTAAATTAGTAATACCTACTTTTAAAGGAACAAGCTGTTAAAGAATATACCGAAATGCAACTTTGGCCTTCAGGTAAGTGAGACTTGTTTCTAATTACATTCATGTTTTATGGGAAAACAGGACAGAAGTGAAAATAATTTCTTAGTTTCTTCACCATCTATCCCACATATATCCTAACGATATTGCTCTTTTCAAAGCATATCTATAGAAACTCATTACCTTTACATCCTTTGGGGCCAGTCAGTCCTGGATATCCAGGGTTTCCTGGTAAGCCAGCATCACCCTGATTTTTTTAAAAAAACAAGAGAAAAATGTTTGACATAGGATATGTGTAGCAGGAATGATCTGCAGGAGCATTTGGTTCTCTTAGTAGAACTGTATCTTAAGCTCAACAGAAAAGCATCTTGTCTTTGTTACATGTCTAACACTGGCCACCAACAAGAAACTGTAGGTGAGACTTGCTAATAATTTTGAATTTGTGCTTTTATAGCTTATTCTCATTCTTGGCTCAAACAGCTTAATTTCACCACAGATGGCTTGAATAATTTGATTTAAAGGTACCATAAAATATATATCCAATATTGTTGTATGCTACGAAAATTTACTATAAACATTAACCAGAAATATTGCAATTTAACAATAAAAATGTAGATTTCCCTATTTTTCCTTTTGAATAATGACCTTTAATCGGCAAAGAAATTTAATAAACCAGCAAAAGTATGTCCCTTTACCAAGAAAACAGCTGTGCTTTATGCTTCATGTAACCTCACTGTCTGCCTACCCAGCAGTTGTACCTTGCATGTGATGTTTGTGTGGCTTTGTGTGTTTGTTGTTGAGCAACACTGCTTGCCTAAGTTCTGCTTGGGGCAAAGATGACTTGGTTTGTCTTGTCTGTTGCCTTGGTCACTTCACACAGCAGGATATGAAGAAGCAGCTACATATTAACTTCATAATTGTGCTGCTGCTGTGTTAGGATCTCTGTGGTAAGTGGTTTGTCAATCTCTTCTTAGGAATAATGTTAAAGACTTGATTGTGTGCATCTGATTTTTGCCCCCCTACTTCGTGTAGTGGAGCCTGGACTTCAACCATGTGGCAAAGAACTACATCAGAACAGGTAGCTAAGAGAGGCCCCTGCCTAACTCCCACCACAGCTCCTGCTAAAATGTAACCAAAGCACAGAGGTGTTTCCATAGGGAATTTACATTTCCTACTGCACTGGCTGTCTCTTCTGAGAGGGAACATCTAATGGGTGAGTACAATACAAGCACCCTTCATCATATTTCTTAGAGGCAGGAGATAACTGCGAAGTCCAGGACACTTCACTGCCACTCTGTTTACCTGGTCACCTGGTCCTCCTTGAAAACCTGTAATTCCTTGAATGCCCTTCGGTCCAGGCAAACCCTGTGATCCTGGAAACCCCATCACTCCAGTGTCACCTTGGTCACCTGGCAGTCCTGGAACACCATTCTTCCCTGGAAATCCTCGTGTGCCTCTGAAACCAGCATTGCCTTTTTCACCTGAAGTTAATTGCAGAACAAGATAATGACCAACCAAGTCAAGCCAGTGTTTGACATTTTCAATATGGCAATGTTTTCACTCTTGGTGTATTGCCTTAGTAATAATCCAAAGAATCTGTGCAGCCAGTTTAGGAATCTGTAAACATGGTGTGGTGGCTGGATGTTACTGCAGCCCTGAGTCCACACTGTGAAAACCACCAGTGATTTATATCAGAGGAATGTATGCAGGGCTTTCTTTTATGAACTTACCTCTTTCACCTCTAAATCCATGCTCCCCAGGAAACCCTGGGTCCCCCATTTGTCCTTTCTCAAGACGGAGGTTAACGCAGCCGCTGTCTCCGGGAGGCCCCCTTTCACCTTGGAAGCAAACATATGGAATGTAAATATATCCTCAGGAGTGACGTGTCCTGAAAATCCATTTGAGAGATGACTTTCCTAATAGAGAAAGCCTTCAAATACTAATGTGGTTCTCCGTTGTTTCAGCAGGCTCACTGCTAACAGAATTTGTAATCCTTCCCTTGCTTTTCTGTTACTTCAGTCGTAACCCAGGTGATGTTAAATCAGAAGAATTAGGAAAGATTGTGAAATTATGAAAGACAGCAATTCTGAACTGCCTGTGATTGCACCTTGCAGATGATTATTCTCTTTCCTATAAAAAGTAAGCAGGTTTTTAACACAGTAGTAACAAAACTAAACATAGCAGCAATATAACTACAAAGTGAAGTGGATTTTTACAAACCTTTTATTCCTGTATCTCCACATTCTCCACTAGGACCAGGTAGACCCATTTTTCCTTCTTCACCTTTTACACCAAAGATTCCCGTTGGGCCTTGTATTCCTGGGAGTCCTGGGAATCCTTGGGGTCCTTGAATCCCTTTGCTTCCTGGCAATATGAAATGCTTTATTTACATGTTAAGTCTGCTTATACTGTTGCTGTCATATTCTAAGGAGTAGTATAAAGCAAAAGCAGGATGTGTAGAAGGAGTTCTTCAGAAATCAGCAGAACTAGAGAACCAAGAGTTGGAGCATGGCTTCATGGCAAGATCAAACTTCTCTGGAAACCCAGATTCCACTGAAGCAAATATCCTCCCCCTACCTGCTGTCGGCCCCTGGAGATTTACGCTACCTTTACTCCTAAAGCAGTTATGCCCAAAACATCACCAGAACTTGCATGTGGCTACTGGATTAGGGGGGCTTCATTCTGCTCCCTGTCCCTGCCCTCCTGTACCAGCTCAGGAGGCTGGTACCCAGAGAACAGCTGGTCTTACCATTAAAGACTGAGGCAAAGAAGACGTTATGTACCTCAGCCTTCTCCTCATCCTTTGTCACTATGTTTCCCCCCCTCCCATCCAATAAAGGATGGAGACTCTCCTTACCCCTCCTTTTGCTGCTAATGTATTTATAGAAACATTTTTATTGTCTTTTACAGCAGTAGCCAGATTGAGTTCTAGCTGGGCTTTGGCCCTTCTGATTTTCTCCCTCCATAACCTTAAGACACCTTTGTCCTCCTGAGGTACCTGTCCTTTCTTCCAAACTTCATACACTGTCCCTTTTTTCCTGAGTTCCAGCTAAAACTCTGTTCAGCCCAGCTGGTCGTCTTCCCTGCTGGCTCATCTTCGGCGCATGGGGGTGGCCTGTTCCCATGCCTTAAAAATTTCCTTCTGGAAGAATGTTCAGCCCTCCTGGACTCATTTGCCCTTCAGGACTGCCTCCCAAGGGATTGTTAACCCTAAACATATTCCTCTTATTATAGCATATTACAACCATTACAAATAGTCAGGAAATACTACATAGAAATCTGTCAGTGTTGTAAAACAGCTAAAGCACCAGGATGTGCCAAGATGCATCAAACTATTTCCATCCCTTTTTTTTTTATCATAAGAGGAAAAACAAGGGATGGTTCTACGGTTATTGACTCTACCCTGCTGCACAGTCTTATTCTTGAAGCTGGAAAAGGAGGTGGCTGCAAAGTACTTCCTAACCTTAACAGCAGTAAAAAGAGGTCCCTCTATAAGAGAACTTATAGGTGAGGTGGTCTGCAGGATATTTAACATACCTGTTTCTCCTGGGAAGCCAATGGATCCTTTATTGCCTGGAAGTCCTGGGGGACCTCGTGAGCCTGGAGGACCTGGGAGACCTCGTGGGCCCAGAGAGCCTTTGAGACCTTTGATTCCAGGTGGCCCAGCCAGGCCCCTGTCTCCCCTCTGACCTTTAAAGCCTGGTAAGCCTGAGAAAGAGAGGTTTAATCTATGTATGTAAATGCAGGCAAAAGTTCAGCAATTGTATCTAAAAAGTAGAAAGTAATCGACTTGGTATAATTTGAAGATTATCAAACTTGGCAAAATAACTTGAAAACTTTTTCACCATGTTGGAGTCATGGCCCTGCCTAGATTTTTCAGTTGGAATGTTTGTTTTCTTGTATTTCTTTAGTGACAGACAGTGGAAGAGCACTGTGAAAAATCCTTACTAATTTGTAAATATTTTTGATATATGTGTCTCCTTGCTCTTCCTAAATAACACTTCCATTCAAGAATAAGGAAGGTAAAAGTATGTAATGACAGTAATGACAGGAGCTCAGTTAAGTTACTCAGGACAACAGATAAGAGACAACTCTGTGTTTATTACTTATAGTGAACCCACTGTGATTTGGCCTGTTAAGGATTAGCATGGGATGGGAAACTGGGAAACTGAGATGCAGAGTGTACATTCCTTGAGTTTAAAGAAATGTGCAAAACATTATGTACACCCCCCAGTAATGAGCAGCCCCCATGGAAATATTTGTCATGCCAGCCACAAAAATTATGTGATGAAATCTGGCAGAAAACATGTGCAAAGCTTAGAGCTGTGAGGCAACCTGCTGGATGTTGCGTACCTTGAGGTCCTGGCAGGCCCGTGACACCTCTGAGTCCTGGTGGCCCTGGTAAGCCTGTGACACATGGTGAGCCAGGGAAGCCTGGACAGCCTGGTGCTCCTACATCACCTTCTGGGCCTCTAAAACCTTTGGCACCTGGAAATCCTGGGGTGCCAGGTTGTCCTGGAAAAAAAAGCATTGTTAGTTCCATTACTCACTGTCCCTCAAAATTCCCAATTTTAATTTTGAAATGTACATGTTCAGTTGCTTGTCTTACTTATCCTCTAGTTTTTGCATAGTTTGTGAAAAGTGATGCTTTTCTGCAATTTGGAATTGGCTGTTGTGGAGAGCTTCTTTCTTTAAGGAACAAATACAAATTCAACCCTCATCTATAGGTACAGAAGATAGTTTCTGATGTGTAGGAGCAGAATGGGAGTAGCTCACTGGCCTGCACCAGGTGCACAGCACTGGCTCACTTCTATAGGTGTTCCCTGCACTGAAGGATGGGTGTATCTGCTCATGGCCAGGCAAAAGGAAGACCTGTAAAAGGAAACAGCAATATCCTCTATGGGGTGGGAAGTAAGTGGTGCTGTGGAGACATCTCTGCAGCAAACAGCAAAATGTAAATGTAAAAACAGGGAGTACTGGTCACAGTCACCATTATGGATCCGAATGGGAGGAAGTTTTATCTGAACCAGGAGCACCTTTGCTCACATTTTGTCCTTTGAACATGTAGAAGTGTTTCATAGGAACTGGCCCATACCTTGAAGTCCAGGAATGCCTGGATTACCCCTTGCTCCTTGTGCACCAGGGGGTCCTGGCAGTCCCCTGTTGCCTGGGATTCCTGGAGGGCCGTATGTGGTGTCACCTGGAAGACCTTTTGGGCCATCTATGCCAGGTGGACCTGGAAGGCCATTTTTGCCATCAATTGTAGATCCTCTTTCACCTTCATCACCAGGATCACCAGCTGTGCCTCGAAAGCCTGTTGATACGATTTTTAAATTCAAATAGAGCATTATTAATGAAGTGTTCAGGGTTTCTTGTTTTGTTCCCCCCCGCTCCCCCAAACTGAGCAATACTGTAGTCCAAATTTAGCCAGATTTAAATTGTCACCTTGCAAAGAAAAATAACATCATAAATTAAATTTCATGTTTCTTATTTATAGCTAAGGATATATGAGGGTTGAAGGAGGTAATTCCTGTGGGAAGTGACAGGGGTTATTTTTGGGGCAGCATCTGTCTTGAGAACTGTCACTCTTGTCCAGTTCAGTGCCTTTGCTAAAATGACACTAATTGTTCTCAGTTTTCTGAAAATATTTCCTCTCTGGACACTGAACTATTCAATTCAATTCAATTCTACTTTACCCTATCCTACCTTTCCTTGCATGTATGCATTACAACTTGACCAGCCGCTCTCCCAAATTAGGAAAAGCACAATTCACCTTCTGGCCCTGGGATTCCTGCTCCTGGCCTCCCTCGATGGCCTTTTTGCCCATCAAAGCCATTTGGTCCAGGATACCCAGGGAGTCCTTTTAAACCCTTTTGTCCTGGAGATAAAAAGGAAATACATAAAAAAGCTGACAGAGCGGTAAAATGTGTGATCTAAGGATTGTATCTTTATCCCATAAAAATTCATACACCTTGAAAACAAGCTGCTTCTAACTTTTTGGGCAAGAGTCACAAACAAATGCATGGGTGCTGTTTTTCTAAATGAACGAGTTCCCTATTCCATTAACAGCAGACTGCAAATCACCAGAGTCAATTAGAAAAAAAAAATATTTCCTACAACATTTTAATGTTACAGGCCATCAACAGTATTAACTGGTGAATGACAGGTGTCAGCTCAAGTTCTTACACTCTCCGGTGCTATGTCCTGCTTCAGGAATGCTGCAGATGAGCTCAATACACTCATCCCTGTTCTTTCATGTCTGGATAAATTTTTGCTCCCACACATAACACGGATGTCAGGGAGCTGTGTAATACCATATTAAGCAGCTTGAAAATTCACTATCTCCATTTCTTCTGAATTTTCTGGGATATTTCAAATGTCTCGGAGGCGATCACAAGCAACGTTTTGCCAGTTCCTGGGTGAGTTCTTTGAATTTAAGATGAACAAGTTGAAGTAGTGGTGATAAGTATTGAGATTTTAGGGCTCAATTGCAAGTTGCCATGAGCAATGTAGTTTTAGAAATTACAGATTTGCAGCATATCTTTGCCTTGCACATGTCTTTTCCCTGGTATCCAGATGTATATATTCTAGGCCTTATCCAGCTCCAGCCATATTTTACAGACTCGCTCATGCATTTTAATTGAGGCAGGACAGAGTTTGAGGCTACCATGATTTAATTATTTCCATGGAGGCAGCCTGCCTACCTGCTGATGGTGCAAAATGCAGCTGTCTGGCCCTTGATTGTATTAGAGAGTACATTCCTGTATGTTTGCAGTTTTACATTTTGAAACACATATTTTGTTGAAAAACTAGAAGAGTGTAGCTTTTTAGGATAGCCTCTTTTCTTTAATTAGCAACTTAAAACTCCATTTCAGTTAAAATCAAAAATTCTCCTATGTATCAACATACCTTGAACACCTTTAAAACCTGGGGGACCTGGATTTCCAGGATATGGTGATGTAATGCAGACAGTTTCACCTGAAGCAAGAGGGAGAAGAAATTGGCATATTTGACTTTAGATTAAATGGAGTCTGAACACTTAGTGTAACATTTCTGGGGAACTACCCAACCAGATGTGCAAACATGAAGTGAATGTTTATGCACATTGTTATTTCCATATTACTGAAATGTTGATGAAGGATCTAAAAATACATATTTCTTGATACTTTCTATTGAATATTGGTAGTATTTCAAATTGTCGTAATACAGCTGTATTTCTTAAAGACAAAGATTTTTAATTGTCATGGCAATTTGTTTTACAATACTCTCTATTGCAAGAAAGAAACAGAATTTTCATTTCAATTCTATGTACAGCTATCAGTGTAGATTTTTTTTGCTAAGCATTTTTTATAGCCAAAAACCAGGCCAAGCTTTAAGTATAAATCGTGTTTTCCTATAAATTATTATTTTCACTATAAATGAATAGCACTGTATGTACACACATAGATATACATATAGAATAATACATATTAATATAATATATAATACATATTAAACCATGGATGCCACCAAACATCCAAACATGTATTTTGTTGTTTCATTCTTAACATAAACATTCAAAATTACCTTTCTGGCCTTTTGGACCAGGTGGCCCAACATTACCCATATCACCAAGGTCTCCGGGGCTACCTCTGGCTCCAGGAGGGCCAGGAAGCCCCAAACCAGGCAATCCCATCTGGCCTTTTACCCCAGGAGGTCCCGGGAGCCCAGGGAATCCTTTATCACCCGGAATTGCTACTCCAGAATCGCCCTGAAATAAAAATTCTCGGTAAGAAGTAGCAAGAGATAATTTCTCTCCTCTCTTTGATTATGAAAAAGCATTTTAGAGAATTATCTGGAGAAACACTCTTTCACAATGAAAAGACTACATGGATGACATTAGTATTTTTTGTTTGTGTATTTTTTGTTTCCTGATCCCATAATATTGGCACACATTATATGCAGAGATTATAATCAGGAATGCCAAAATAAACAATAATATATACAAGAAACTAATTTTTAATGGATAAAAACTTTCATAACCTTTCATAAGATGTGTTAATTAAAATGGAAAAAAAATCTGGGGAAGTCAAACATACCTCAGCTCCTTTTTCCCCTGGCAATCCTAGTTCCCCATCTCTGCCATCAAGACCTCTTTGGCCTGGAAATCCTGGAACCCCAGTAGGTCCTCTTTCACCTTTTAATCCTTAAAATATTTTTTGGGGAAGAAAAAAAAATTTGCAGTAATTTTGGGGGGTGGCGGTATTTCTGCTCAAGGAAATGCTAGGTAACCATTGATCATATCATCAGGATAATTCCCAGTCCTTGAATTCACATTCCTTAATGTGGCATTTTAGGCTTAGGAAGGCAGTTTGCAGTTGGATACCTGATGGAACAACTTGGTCTCTCTGTAAAAGACATGTTCACAGGCACCACATGAATGTGGCTTTTGTCCGTGCTTTACACAGAGTTAAAATATGTTACTGTTGAAACCAGTCACAGATTTATTCTTGATTTCAGTGAAGTCAGGATATAGCAGTGCTGTATGATGCAGAGTATTTGCAGCAATATTCCCCAAAGGCTTTTATTTTCTTCCTCCCCTTGATTTCTCTTGTGCCAATATTATGAAAAAGTAACTTCTGCATAAAGGACAGTAAAACTATTCTAACACAAAGATTCATTCTGCTGTGTCAAGAAATCCTTTGCAAATAAAAGCAAATGTTTTTCCCTGCTCCAACATCTGTAAAAAACCCACAGGCATCCAAAGCTAAGCTAACTTTTTATGAACAATAAGAAGGACAATCTTTTGTTTGAATAACTATTTTAGCCTTTCTAACTAAGTTGTGCCATCAGATTGCTGTAATTTATTGTTCTCTGCTTCTTTTGCTTTTGCAAATCATAACCATAACTGTGGAGAGGTTTTGATCTATTTAGTTACAAGAATTCCAGTTGTGCAACTGGTGGCCTATTGTTTCTCTTCAATGCCTGGTCAGGAGTAATTTTTAGAAATAGGAGAGGAATCTGAATTGTCATTGAGACTGAGGTTTTCCCAAGAAGGATGTTGGTGGCTTAATTTGAGATAACAGCTATGATATTGGTATATGACACTTCAGGAGGTGGCTTCTGTACAATAATATTTCTTCATGATTTCACAGTATTTGTACTCTGCTTAGTCTTTGCTGTACAGACCTCTGGAAGACCCCAATTAGCAACTGCATGACATGAAAAGTCATTTGTTGGCATTAATAATATGCTGTTAAAACTGTTTTATGGCTGAGCTATAGAGAAAAAACCACAAAACACTGTGTTGATCTTGTGTTTAGCAAGAAGAGATGGTACCAAGAGAGCAGTTTGGACATATATATGCTCTCTAGGTTTCAGTAACTTACTGAACTAATGGATTTAGTAAAGAGTAAATTAATATGTTTTTCTCACACTATTGCCTAGACATTGTATAGGAAAACAAGAAGCTGACTGGTAAAATGTGTGTTTACCTTTTATTCGAACTCTTCCTGGATCACCCTTCTCTCCTTTTTCCCCATGCTGTCCAGCAGAACCACGAGTCCCCTTATCATTGACAAAGAAAAATGAGCTGTCAGTTATCTCCAGCAAGGAATCCCTTTTGATGGTCAAAAAGACGAGTGTGAATGGCACATGGCCTTTCCAGCCTGACTCTGTCTGCCACATGCACAGATACACAACTGAGAGAGACTGCAACGCCAGAAGCACTGGGCCCATGGCTGTACGGATGTGGGACTGCAAACGTAATACGAAGAGACAAATGATTCATTAACTCTTCCCACCGCAGACTTCAGCCCACAGTCCACTGAAGAAGGAAATCTCTGGAGGGTGGTGACTGCTGGATGAGGCTGTCCTCCCAGAAAGGAACATAGCAGGAAGTAAGTGATGCTTGTTTTTCTGAATGAAAACCCACAAAGCCATCAATAAAAAATTTCATCTGCCTCTAGTTAGGTACATGGTATTCTTACATGAATATGTGGCTTGACAGCTTTAGAGGGGAAAAGAAATATACTCTTCTATATTTTTATGCTGATTGTTGCTTTCAGCTCTCCAAGCAGAGTGCAATGTTCATATCATCGTTGGCCAGGGTCCAATCTTGCAACAGTACATGTGGATGGATACATTTAACCATGTGAAATCTACACAGAAGTAAAAGGCCACTAAGGTACAAAAACTGGGGTATTATTTAGGCAACTTTCTCTGTTATTCAAAATCTTTCCTGTAAAAATAGGTAGAACAAATACTGTTTATAATGTCATTGACAATTTTAAATCAGGCAGGAGGCTTCTGAAAAATGTCTATCTGAAACTAGAAGTGACTATTTGTTACAATGTCTAGATCTTCAAATAGGCAGTGATGAGTTATTAGTGTCTGAAAAGCAAAATGAGATATTTGGGAAGAAAAAAGAGCAGAAAAATGGAGAAAAATGGTCCATTAGACCAAAGCACTTCTGTATTGAAGTGAATTATTTCCTTCCAAAGTGATTACTTTGTCCTTGTTTCTCAATTAAGTAACCTAAGAACACCAAAGTTCAGGACAAGGCTTCAAGCCTTACTTCAGAACAAGTGCTACAGCATACTCTCAAAAGTAACAAAAAGATCAAAATCTCACGTATACCACTCAGGTAATAGGGTTTTAAGAAAAAAAAAAAGGAAGAGGAAATGTAAACCTTGTAATGAAACTATTGGAACTTGAATGAGAGCCCTTCCACCTCCTTCTCTCAGACTCACAATGGATTCGTTTGCTTTTTTTTCTTTTGAAAGAAAATGTTCTGGAAACTTTTAAGCAATTCCTTATGTGAAAAAAACAGTTCTGCTATTAAAACAAAACCAAATCTCAAAAAAATCAAACAAAAACCAACCAAAAACAACAAAAAAGGCACAAAACCCCCTCTAAACACACCCCCCCAAAACAACCCAAAAACCCAACCATAATGCAACAGTTATAAAGCAGGGCATATCTATCTCTATTTTCAAAAAAAAAATCCTCTGACACACAAGAAAGTATATTCTAAAAAAAAAAAACCACCCTTCTATCTGGCATCATTTTGCTTGCAGCATCCTGGATGTACATTCCATATGTCAGGCCAGAAGTAGTAGATCAAAATCACAGCAAGAACAATAAATTATCTTATAATGTATTCCTAAAGCAGTTAGATTAAGTGGTGTTTTGAATTATTGCTCACTCTGGGGAATAAGATAAACTATATGAAGCACAGTAAAGAAAGTAAGTCTGTTTCCAAAAGTAAAAGCTTGTTTCACTAGACTGTAATAAGCTAAAGTAGATAAAAGTTTCAGATCGTTTTCCAGGGCATTTTCTCCACCATTCTGCTTAAATGCCTCCTGAGTTGAGAGGTAACTTGGTGTTATTTACTGAAACTCATGAAAACTACTCACAGGGAGCCCTGGTGATCCCGCTGCACCAGATATGCCTGGGTCGCCCTTTTCTCCACGTCTTCCAGGGTATCCCGTTTGTCCTTTCTTTCCTTGAGTACCTGGAGGTCCTTGCATGCCACGGGGACCAGGAGGACCAGCACTACATGAGCAGAGGCCTTGACTTCCTACACGAATGTGTCAAAATTACATTGAAACAGTTGCAAAATTAATACACAAAAAATAATGCTGTCCTTTTTCTTTTCTGTGTGAGTAGTGCACAGACCATTTAATGTCATTTTATCTCACCTTGAGAGGATTATCAGTCTCCCTTTACAGTGCTGAGTAACTGCACTGACAGGACTCTGCTGACTCAGAAGCCCCAATGCCAACAGGCCGTGTAACTCTGCACTTTGATGGGCCTCATCCTCCGAGCTGCCATAAACTTCTCGCACATTTAGATCTGACATATCTGGCAAAGGTTTCATATTCAAATTGTTGTTATCCAGGCCAACTTACCCTTCTCTCCTTTTGCACCTTTTCTTCCTGGAAGGCCTATCTGACCTTTTGCTCCAGGTTCTCCAGGGATCCCTCTGTCAGTACAGATTACACCTTTGAAAAGGCAAATTTTACAGCCAGTATAAATCAGGTTGACTGTTTCCACAACTTAGGTCATGTGTCCTCCTCTACCTTATCTTGTTATTCTCATGTGAAGAGTTAGAGATCTCATTAAATGCTTTACAAGTTGTTGTTTATAGATTATACTGCAATAGACAGTAGGGCTAGAGTTGATGTTGACACACTGCTTCTCATTGCCACTACTAATTTTTTCTACTTAGAACTTTACTTGTTTCTTTTCTAAAGGATGCAGATTTGGGTTTCCTCCTCAGTATTTTTAACTTCAGGTAGTATATTCTTAGAGAATTTTAATGTATGTGTTACTTTTTTGGGTTTAAATCACCCAGAAAACTCTGAAAATTTTGAAATCTCACTGATCAAAACCTAATAGGAAAAATGTTTTCAACATCCCATGTAAAGCTTGAAATATCTGTCGAAAGGCACTTTTCACTTCTCTGTTATTTGTAGGACAAACAAAAGCAGTGGTTCTAAAAATCTGCAGAATTTTATTCTTGTTATATGAATTGCTGTTGAACCTACTGGGTAGTCCAGGTAACCCTTGTCTTCCTGGCTGTCCCGGTAGGCCTGGTGGTCCAGGAAATCCCGGTCTTCCTGGGATTAATTCACCTGTTGCTGGCAAACCAGGGTCCCCTTGAAAACCTTGAGGTCCTGGTGCCCCACTTACTCCTGGCATGCCAGGCAGACCTGTAAAACAAGAAGGGTAAACAGCCCATGCAGCTTCACAGTAATGAGAGATACCAAGGAGGAAACTCCAGACCATTCAGGACTGTTCTGAAAAACACCTTCTATATAACAAAGGCTTAAATCCAAATCTTTAGGTTTTCCAGGATCCACAAGAAAAGTGGTTCCTGCTGTAGACCTTCAAATGCTTCTTTTCCTCCTTCCCTCCATTATCTCTTTTCCAGACATCCCAGTTACTCTAGCTCCTCGTACAGAGCAAAACCATCCTCAGCACTTCCCTTTATATCTTTTTGAGATGGAGACCAGAAATTTTAAGCACAGCACTCCAGACACAGTTTTGTCTGTGGATTTACATGGTTTACCATGGTAGTATTCTCATTTGTTTTCTGTTCCTTTTCTAGTCATTTCTAATGTTCGGCTTGGATCATTTTCTTTTTTTTAGCTATTAAGTGCTGAGTTAGTATTTTTACTGAACAGTCTTTAGTGTTGGTGACTTGCATCAAGCAAGAACACAGAACAGTTTTCTTTCAGCTGCTTTCTTTCCTTCTGGTGTATAGTTCACATTTGTCCTCTACTTCTCTTACTTCTTCCATCGTATCCTGGTCTTCCTAGAAGGCCTGAAGGACCAGTTGGTCCAACTGAGCCCATTTCACCAACAGGACCTGGAAATCCAGGATCTCCTCGTGGACCTACAGAGAATTACAAAAACATGTGAGTTGAACGCCTCATGGAATCGACAGCTTATATCTAAATTAAACTGCAACCAAAATTATAATTTGAAAACTATACAAGAGTAAAATAGTTTATGAAACATTTTAAAATGTGTAACAATTTAATTTTAAGGTGGGAGGATTTGGTTACTTTTCTATGGATTCCAGCCCACTTCACAAGCACATTGTTAACTCTTCATCACTTTGTAGAAGTATCTTTGTGCTATGTATTATAAAATGCTGAGAGAAATGTTTGCCCAAAATAAACACATGTAGCATTTAAAATAAATATGGATTTCATGTTATGTGTTTTGGCAGTGCACACAGGGAGGTCATTTCAGGATCACCTTAGTTGAAATTATCCAGATTTTTTAAAGTGTATTTTCAAAAATGCTACAAATAATAAAATTTAAAATTGCAATTACATACTGATAAAGAAAACCTGAATCAGATGTAAACAGCTCCATTAAATAGGAAAAAGAAAATATTGGCAGTAGTTCTGCTCCCTGGTGTGCTAAAGGCCTCTTTCTCTGAAGATGGTGTCCACTCACACACCATGCACGTGACTGAATGTTACTTGGGTATTAAGCATGGGGTTGTTTGTTGTATGGGCTGGAAACCACAGAAGTTTGTGGAAAAAATTTACTTTATTTTAGGGTGAGGCCCCTACCTAATGGGGAGGTTCTGCTGAACTGGGGTTTTGTTGTAACTTACTTCTGTGATCGCAAGAAATTTCTAGTGCTGCACTAGAAATACAATTTATGATGAGTTCTCTGTTGAAATGTTCTCACAAGACAAGCTCCCCCAGTATTAGATGCAAAAGCAAAACCTTCCAGGCAGCAGACCCAGCTGTTCCCCACTGCCTCCTGCTATGAAATAAGAATTTCCACACATCTTTTCACTGATTAGATGGTAAAGACAAGGATAAAGGGAGCTGGGACATAAAAACCCAGCCTGAGGTTTAGGGAGGAAGGTAATAACATTGGCAGGTATTCTGTTGGGCATACTAGTCCCAGGATTTTGCCCCTGCTATGCAATAGAAAGCTTGATGGTAGTCTAAAATCTGTGTGTTGTAGCAATACTGAAAATAGGAATCCTAAGTTACAATGGGAAGGCAGGTGTTCTTATTTGCTGTCCATTATCCAGCACAGGCTTATTTTTCATAGCTTTTTTGTAAATATTTGGTCCAATAACGAGAGTCCCTCAGCTCTAGTTGTGACTGTATGCACGAGGATCTTTCACACAAACATTTAATCTGAGACTTGTATGTTTAAGAGAGTTCCAGGGACATCAGCGAGACAAACAAACACACAAAAACGTGGCCAAACACATAAACACAGCACGTGGCCACTCGGAATGTTTAGGGTTCTGTCCCCTGCACCCCTACTGACCGCTTTCACACACGTTAGCAAAACACGTCCTGCACTTTGTACAGCACAAAGACAAGTCAAAAATAGATATAACCTTTTATAGGAAGCAGTGGAGTTCCAACAGCTCCAGGAGGACCTGGGGGCCCTTCTTCTCCTGGATCCCCCTGTAAGAATCCAACAATATTTTTTTTTTATATACAAACATATAGTGTACTAGAATGTAACTGAATATTTCAGCAATGGGGAGGTATGTAAGGATGTGAGACACACCACCAAGGAAATTTGATTTTGACACTTTACAGCATTTAAAACCAAGCAAAAAGATTTAAAATAATCGTCTTTCAGTATACCAGTGACTAAACAGTAATATACCTATCACACATATCTATTTGATTCTTCAGAACACGTGACTGCTGTATTTGATTTCATTCATTTATTGTAAGGTTACTCAACTACAGTAAAACAGTATCGATTTAATTGAGATATTTTAACAACCAATCTGTAATTAAAAATTACAGAAATTCTATATCAGAATTAGGAAATTACTTCTATGACAGATAAGCATAGAGAAAAACAGTTTCGCAGTCTAACAGCTATTATCAATGGTAAGAGACACTCAAAGCTCTTATAAGAAGTTTAAAACATCTGCATTAGGGAAACATAAAAGTGCTTACTAATGGTGAGGAAAATCACTTCTGCTTGGAGGATTTCTAAATTAACTTGGATTTTGATACTTAGAATTGCAAGTGAAGAGGACTTTAGAGAAGTCTTTTATGTGGCAAAATGTATTAGACCTTTTGCTTTGTAGATTAGGAACCAGCCCTCCTTTTTCAGCAAATGGTAACTGAGAAAACAATAATGTCAATGTGGGAACTGCGTAGTGAGGCTGCATTCCCAGGACTGGACTCCAGGGCCTTTTAGGACACAGGCAAGGAGAACTGGGACTGCAAAACTGGATACCCATGCCTCTTTCTTGGCTTTTAAAAAACAAATTGTTGTCTCTACAGTAATTAGACAGTTCTGTCACTGACTGTTGCCCTCTTGATCTCTGGTCTGTTTCCTTTGACTGTATCTTGCAGAATGAAAAAATATCCTTGTGTCATCTTTGGTTCTTTTAAAAAGGAACATAAATTTGTCTTCCCTAATGACACAGAAGAGCCTTCTGTGTGGCAGGAAAGAAAACATAAATCTAGCATTTTTCCTTCTCTGATAAATTTAGAAAGGATTTTGAGATTTTAAATTAATTTCATGATGATAACTAATCAAAGATTTGTACAATAGATGTATTTGGCCCAAGTCTTATATAATTTTTGTGCTGATATTAAAATGACACAACCAGAACACAAGAAAGAACTGAAGAGTAATGAGCCAAGGTCAAACATTTCTGTTCTTGGTACCTCAAGTGAAAAATTTCAGTTGTGGTCTCTGAAAATCTGGTTTTAGGCTGTTAGGTCTAATGACCCTCTCGGATGGCACCTGCCTATTTACTGTGTTTTCACCGTTGGTACACTCCTACATAATGGCATATATCTGTTTGGATTATTTTGTTGACTGATACTGTTTTCCCATAGAAACTTCAGGAGACTCAACTTGCCAACAGTTTATTAAAAAAAAAAATAGCGTTGCCAGCATTCAGGCTTAGGGGTCAAAAGGTATGGCAACAATTCCTTGAAGTCCGTTTTTTGTTTTTAGCAAGTTAACATTTTTTAAAGATGAAATCTACTTTCAATGCAACTGGGTTTTTTTTCTGAGTCTTTACACCTTAAATCCGAATGCATCTTAGATTTTCTTTGAACATGTTTGTTTCAGAAAAATCTACACAAGGACAGGCTATTCCCAGGAGAAGTTTCAATCATATTCTTGTTCCTTCAGTGCATGTGATTTTTAGTGGATCATAAGCAACAGCTGGTGAGACCAGCTGAACAGTTGATGCAGTTTGGATAGATCTCCCCCTTTCAGGAATAATCAGATTTCTCCAATTGTTTCCCAAGCAAATCTACAGCATCTGTGCAATCACTCAGGATTTTGCATATCTGTATTAGTTAACCTTTTTTTATTAAGTTGTTTCTATACTTGATTTGATTTCTTTTGCTCTGTGCGTTAGCAACTGTGATTTCATCTTTCTGATTGATTACTGCAGGACTTCAAGCTTTTCCCTAGCATAAGCTACCAACAATTAATTATTTTTTTGTTTACTGTTTGTAGTGTTACTGATGGCTATTCAGGCTGTGGGCCAATCAATGGAGTCTGAGGAATGCACTATTCTGTTTATGAAATTACTTGTCTCAAGTTTGTTAATGATGCCCCAAACTAAAACAATTTGTACATCAGGGTGAGAACTTTTTAACAACAAAGCACTTAAGATTTGATTCTCTGTTTTGGGAGTATTGGACTGCAATGAATTTTCTCTTTAAATCTGACATGCAAAGTTTCAGTTTAATTAGTATCTAAATGGTATCACCATGTTGTGAAGCTGATACTAGCCAAAGGGGAGGAAAAGTAACATCTGTGGGCAATTTTTGCCCCCAGGTTTGACCACATAATTGGAATCTTGGCTGAAGAAGCTGGTCTAGCATCCTCCTGGCAGTCCTAACTTTGAAAGTAAGTCTGTGACTAAGCCAGATGTTTTTATTGTACTTTTACTTATTTACTTCATGTGTTTGTCATTTCTCGTTTGTAAACATGCTTCTTGAAAACCTGTTTGTTGCTTTATATTTGTGTGCTTTCCACTGTGTCTTTAGCTGTATACTAACGACAAGTTTGCACCAGCCACAGTTTACTTCTTTGTGTCACCACAGATTATGTAGAGTGTGTTCCAATCTTAACCTTTTGTTTATAACAGAGGTGATTTTTATGCAAATCTCTTGAAGAAAATTTACTGGCTTATATGCAGCTTTCAAAAAAATTATTTCAGAGGGAAATAAATACTCCTTGACTTCTGTAATCCAGAATATTTAAGCCAAGTTCATTAATGTCACAATTTCTGCAACACTGTTTTTGTCCTCTGTACTGTGGTAATAACTTTGATGAGCTTTTTCAACCTTGATGTGTCTATGGATGATTCTGTCACCCACATTCTGCATTGCAGCATTTCACTTCTCCTCTTGCTCATACACTGCTGACCACTTGGACTCTATCCCAGGACTCCTTAGGCCTTCCCCCCCCGGCTAGACTCACTGCTGCTTTACTCCCTCTAGGGTAGCATCCAGAACTGCTTTTTTCTTCTGCTTCAGCATTGTAGATTCCACAGGAAATATAACAGTTCTCTTCATTCAAATCTTTGTTGTTATTTAGAATTACAGTATGATCCAGTAGTCAGAATTTCATTGATTCTGAAGTCTGCAGAAGAAATTCCATAAACTTCTGTCCTGAAATGTCACTAGACTGACACCTGGGTCTTCTGACATTATTTTAAGCATTTCTTCCACACTTTGAATATTTTCCTCTTTTACTGTTTAGCCCTGGGATGTGACACCTACACTTCTAATCCCTAACGGAAACCAGCATGTATTGTAAAATAAACGACAGTTAGTGTCATCTAAGTGAGCCAAGTAGGAAATGTTTAAGCACAGCTGGTGTGAAGGAGTCAAACTTCCTTACCATTCCGGTAAACATCTTGGAACAATTACTTATGTGAACGGGTTGAACACATGCCAAGAGATTTTGGTAAATCATGCAAACAAGCCCATCTGAATGGAATTTTGCCACCTCATTTGGGGCCAGTTTTCATCCTGGTTTATAGGATCATACTATTAACTAATAGCAGCTTCCTTTACCTCACATACCTCCCTGTGGAATGCAGCTTGACCATGAATGCCTTGCAGAGCACTACAGTTCATGGATTAGGTAGCTATCCTGGTATATTTACAGGTAACTATTGGCCATTGGGATTAACAATTCCTATGGTATGTAAAATAGAATTCCCACTCTCACATGCCCCAGCTAGGAATTTTCTTACATCGTTATTTACTACCACGGTGATGAGTAACCATAACCATCATGAAAACAGTAAATCTTTAAAGAAATTATGACTGTATAAAGGGAAATGGCCTGATAAGTGGGTACATTTGGGAGGAAACATTGGCACAGAGGGGAGTGGGGTGTGAATGTGTGGTCATTTTTTCACCTGTATGCCCGGATAGCCAGGTTGTCCAGGAAAACCAGCAAATCCTGTTTCACCCTGGAAAGGATCACATAAATACAATTTGATTAATCTGTAAAGACATAATTAATTGAGCAAAACCCAGTAAGGCAGTCATACAGTACTGTTATGTTATAATTGTGTCCACAGTTTGTTTCAGAGAATTCACTGGGTTCATACAAGAGGTGGTGTTTCATAGACTCTCCTGTTAGAAAGTTCACAGCATGTACTGCCAGATTATTCAGACAGTGGTCAGCAGATTCAGCGAAGCTGGGGCACAGAATTAGCTGGAATACATACCAGCAGGCTCTGACAGACCTTCTGCTTAATACAGTTTGGTTTGCTGCCTGCTGAATGACTCTCTTAAACTATTCCGTGGAAAGAAGCTGCATATCAGCTCTCTTCTCTTTTTATGATTTTCTAATATACTCATCCAGCCAGTACTCAAACTCTTTAGGTAGGCAGGAGTGAAAAACAAAGTGAAAAGTATTTTTGCAGATAAAACAGTCACCTGGAACATAACTCTAGAGGCAAATATTTATACATTAATGTGATTTATGAATAGCATGATCACTACCTTACCTAGATTTGGGCAAGATATAGATCTACATACATACATCTATTGTTTTTTATTCCAGTAAGATGTTGTAAGTTAGTTCATAAGTAAAATTTAGCAGACTTAGCATCACTGGAATTTCTCAAGCCAGAAACATGAACAAAACGTGGATGCACCACAAAATTGCACAGTGTCACCATAAAAAACAAAGTTAACATGCTGCATAACTTTTCTATTATGCTGTATGTGTGTCCCACTGAATTTTCCTCCTCCTTGCAACTTCAGATTTCGTTAGCAAATTTCAGCCAAATTTCAAAGAGTGGCAGAAATTCAAAGACACAGAGTTCATACAGCTTCTGTGGCAACAGGTAGCAGAAGAGAAAGGAAGGAATGCAATCTGAGCTGTGAAGTATGTGGAAATTCCAAATCTGCACAAATCCACAGAAAACAAAATCTCATTGCTCCCACTGTTCAGGGAGCTGCTTACTCTTTGTCTTCATACCTTAATTCCAGGAAAACCTGCAGGTCCATAAGAACCAGGATGACCCTAATAAAAGCAAGTAGACTGTAAGCTAAAACAGTAAAAACTTACTCAGAATTAAACCTATTCAGAACTGCTGACAGTTAATGTTACACAGATAAATATTACTTGGGATATCTTCCAAAAACTTTGCAAAGCATTGCGAATAGTTTCTATGAGAAATGAACATGAATTAGAACTATAGACCAAAGCAAGCCAGTCAGGTTTTCACTTAATTTTTTTACCATATTTCATCAAGCACAGTAGTGGAATGCTGCTCCACTTCAGCACTGTTAGGCAAATCAAGCACAAGTAAAGTTGCTGTAAAAAACTGCCATCAACACGTATGGAGAACATTAAAATTACTGTGCTATTCCAGAGCAGCTTTGAGCAGCTCTAAATATTTAGAGGATTACCCTACAGATTTACTTTCTTTCCAAGGAAAGTCTGTATGAGCTTATGTTTAAGTCTGAGACAGGCTAAGTCCCAAGGCAAGTCTCCTAAATATTCTATACAGGAAGCATGACAGATTAGTTTAAAAAAATCCTTAAATTCTTTCTTGAAATTGCAAACTTAAACTGCCTAATTATAGTGAATTTGTGATATAACTTATTGTGCAACTTTCTTACCTGCAATCCAGGGAATCCAGGAAGACCTTTTTCACCCTTTTCTCCTCTCCCAGGTATACCCTAGAACAGTCAAAATAGTTTTTTTAACCAAGATGCTCAGTGAAGTGTGCCATTAATTTTTTGTTCACGTTTATTAAATGATGTATACGTCATATCAATGGATCTTGTTTCATTTGCGAGGCTCAATCACTGGGGCTGACTTCACACAGCATCACCAGCAGTGCCTAAGTAGCTCCAGTTATTTGAGGAACCTGTTCTGGTCTCTTCTCTAAGCTTCATATTCTTTCAGCAGTTGAATTTGTATTTTTTTTTAAGTTCTGGGTATCATTTGAACTGCTTCAGCTGATTTCTCTGTTCCTGCTTATGACTAACAAGTGCATGTATTATCATTTACATAGACAACTAGTACTGGAGCATGCATCTAAAGCCCATATTTTTCAATGTAAATCTGATAGAAAAAGATTAGGTTTGTTCTGTTTTCCAGTGCCAAGTAACAGTGGTCTTTCTATGATGGAAAATGACCTTCTGAAAAAGTGCTAGACTTGTGACTCAGAAATGTGATGTTCGTGCTTCTCATTTCTTCTCTTCTGCTACAAAGCTAAATAAGTTTTTAACATAAACTAAAGTCATTCTTTTTTCTCCAATTATCCTCGGATATTTTGTGATATGGTAGCTTCCTGCCTGTGGGTTTTCCTCCTCTGGCACATCAATGTTTAAATTGATCATGTTGACAGAAAGAAAAGAAAATGTAGAATAGACAGTAAAGAGCAACTCTTTCTCCAAGCAGGTGGCTCTGCCTTCTCTACCCTTGGGGAGATATCCACAATGTGAAGTTGAAGTCTTTCCCTAATCTACTGTGGTAAATATACATCATGCCCCATTAAGAACACATTCAGATCATCTCTGTTTCTCTTCTTGAGGAAAAATAATCTGTACTTGTATTTTCTTCGCTGTTCCAATCCATTATGTCAACAGCCCAACTGGAAACAACACTGACCTTTTGCTGCCAGGCAACACTCAATAGGTATGTATAAAACAGACTCAGAATGATTTTCCAAAGGGTTTTGAAATAGTTTTGCTTTCACACTGATTTAGGTGGTGATTAAATTTCACAGCAAAAAATGCTGTGCTTTAGAAGTTTAACATAATAACCACAGGAGGACTTTGCCAGCACCATGGAAAAAAAAAAAGTCCCATTACTTACTTTGGGTCCACGTGGCCCTCTGTATCCTGTTACTCCAGGTAATCCTTTTTGGCCCTACATATAAAAGGAAAGTTTTTGTGTATATTAATATGCATGATATGCCTATGTGCTGGTTAACTTTTTTAAAGTCCTGGTCTGAATTAGAATTGTTAAACAGTATTTTTTTAAGCACTGGGTGTGTTTCTCTAGGTGTCCTGGACACATGAAAAGCAAGAAAAACATTTATGTCCTTATTTCTGTTAATGCTGTCAAACCAGCATAATGGCTGTGGAGGGAGATAGATGTATCTTTTCACTTGCAAGGACCTGCTGGTCAGGGTTTGTTCCTACAAACATGCATGACAGTAGTTCTTTTTTTACTTTGCTGCTCTTCTTGGTTTGATACAACTATTCACAAGCATAAATCTAAACTTTTGAGCACAGCCTCAGTCTGAATGGGGTGCATGCTGCTTACATGGCCATGATTGTGTCGTGTTGTACAGCAGCAAATGTCCCACTTCCCAGTAACGTGGGGGGTTTATGGCAGTTCTTTTGGTCCTTTCTCTCTTCTTTGTACACCTGTATAGCAACCATTTGCATGATCAAAGCCCAACATCCAACATATGAAATCTACTGGTTCCCTGAGTTGAGGCTGCAGGAGCTGGAAATGCCAACTTCATCTTTTCATTTTTGTATTTGAGGAAATCAGACTTGAGGACACAGAGGCTCCAGTATGGGCTCTGTAACACAGTTTTTGTTGAAAAATAACAAGGGGTACAAAAATTGTAAAGTTGTGTATATTACACACTTGCACAAATTCTAATGTTCTAAACCACTCAGCTGAGGCTATAGTAGGTGTTGAAGAAGTACAGGTTGTCCAGGAAAGTTGTGGATGCCCCATTCTTGGAAGTGCTCAAGGCCAGGTTGGATGAGGCTTTGAGCAACCTGGTCTAGTGGAAGGTGTCCCTGCCCATGGCAGAGGGATTGGGACTTGCTTAAATTGATCACGTTGACAGAATGTTGCTGATATTTAAGGACTCTTTCAACACAAACCATTCTATGATTCTGTGATTATAAAACTTGCAATAAAAATTGACAACAAAATCACACTTAATTTTTATATTAAAAAGAGCCCCCTAGAAGAGTTAGGGTTAGTTCAAAACTGTAGATTGGAGTACAGTTGCCAGTGATGTGCAAAATTTAAAGTATTACTGAAGAGCCACAAAAGAGATTCAATAGCACAGTAATTAAATTTGCTAAGATGACTGAAATACAATTTGCTAATGACAAAAAGTGAAGAAAACCAAATCAAGGGCAGTATTTCTTTTCTGCATCAAGTTACTCTTCCCTTCAGGACATGAGCTAAAGTACACATGGGGTGTCCTCTCCTGAAAGCTTGTAGGAGAGGTGCTGAACACAGGATTCTGCTGCAGCTGGTGTTTTCTTACAGAAAGATAGGTTTGTCTTATGCCATCCTTGCATAAATTACATCACAGAATTGTACTTGCCAAGTTGAGCTCTGTAAAATACGATGACAAATTAATACCTTTTGTCCTTTGAACAGCTGAGCTCCAGGAGGTCCAACTAGCAGTGGTGACCCAGGCAGCCCAGGCAGTCCGATGTCGCCCTGTGGAAGCCAAAGGAACAGCAGAGACATTCTATTCCAAGCAGTGTTTCAGTGACACTCAGCTTGTCTTCCTGTTTACTACAGCACTGTATATTTCTGTACTCACTGAAAATGTACTAATTACCTGCAGACAAAGGTTTGCACTGGCATCTGTAAACCTCTTTACCATGTGCCCAGATAAATAAGGTTGGCAATCTAATCTCCTATTCTCCTGAGTCATTAAAAATAATATTACGGCTAAAGAAATAAATGAGAACTCCTGGCTCCTGCTCCAAATCTGCTGTGGAAATAGTAGTTACAGGACTGTCAAATGTCTTATGTGTACATACAGCCTCTCATATTCTAGACCAAACCCTTTGAGCGCAAGACTTTGGGCATGTGAAATGAAACTATTGATTTGCTACGGAAAGTTGTGTATATTAGACACTTGCACAAATTCTAAGAACTGACTGGACAAATTCATAGAACAAAAATCAAATACTCCACATTGGTTCTATATATCCTGAGTATGCTAATATAGGTGGAGACTGGTAGAGAAACTATTATTATGTGCTTGTCCTTTTCTTACACCCTTTCCTTGACATCTATTCTGGACTTAGCAAGAGATGAGATTCAGGGACTGATCTGGTCCAGCCCCTGTCACTAAGTAATCACAAATACTGTTGTGATCACCTAGGCATTATCTGTCCAGAATGTATGTGAATGCTAACTAACATTGATTGTTGCTTTTCAAAATCTTCAGAATATGCTTGATTCCTGCATACAGCTCACTAAAGGAATCATTTCTGCTCCGAACTAATTGATTCAATAACTTGTATTACTACTTCTGTTCTAGCACAATTAGCAGAAGACAAAGCCAAAAATGAATGGGTTCCAGGGAACCCAACAAGACTATATTATTCTTCTAATTCTACAGCAATAATATATTTCATATTATTTGTTTTCTTACCGGCTCCCCCTTTTGTCCATCCACTCCAATCCCTGGATTTCCCTAATTGATAAAGAATGTACACAGTTTCAGCATGATCAGAAAATACTAACATTAGAGTTTAATCAAGAAACGTTTTTGAAAAACGTGATAACAAATAAACATTATGAACATTTCAAATACTCGTATAAATTATTATTTCACGAACAACTTCAGAAGTCATTACCTACCTGTTCACCTGGCAAACCAGGGTAACCTGGAATACCCTTTAAAAGAGAATGAAGACAAGTTAATATGTCTGATTTACAGACAGCTTGTTTTGAAACTATTTTCTCTTGCCCGTAGGACCTAGAGGCAGAATTTTCTCTTGGGGTGTACCTATTCCAAAGTGCAATTTACTTCACTTGGTCACTACTTTCAGGATGGCTGAACTCTGGTTTCCTTCTTTCCTGTCTCCCACAGGTGGTCTTGGGAAAAGGGATTAAGGAGAAAGCACTAGGAGCATTTCTCCATGACCATAGACTGCCAGGATGAAACATGTTCATGCAGACATGGGAAGGAACAACACATTCCTCAACTCCAAACTCATAAGGTAAAGCAAACATCTATCTTATCAACTGCCTCAAAAGTTACTTTTAGGCTTTGATTCACATTAAGAAAAGTTCTAAAATGGGTAGACAAGAATGAATGCATATCCTAAGGCAAGGCTGTATAACTGTGGTGATCTTACAGGCAAGCCTGGATGGCCTGGGTATCCTGATGGGCCTGTTGCACCTCTTGACCCTCTAGGTCCCTGGAAAAGATGGCAAAAGGTCTTTTTGTGAACACAGCAAGAACTTGCCATTTTCTACACAATACCAGCCCCTCCAAAATGCCTCCATCACTTGGACTCAGCCTACTGGCCACTGGATTCCACCCAGAATCTCACACCAGCTTACACCATGCCTGAAACCTCCCTGTGACTAGAGCAGCCCAGCACCAGTTTCTGGGTAATACTGGACAAGGCACAGTTATACATTATTAATGCATTGAGAGTATACTTTGTCAGCAATTGTGCTGCAGTGTGGGGACTTGATACAGTTCAGCAGTGAACACCTTTCTGAAGGGCCTGACAAGAGGAACCCAAAGTCATAGAGAGTGTGATTCAGCAACAAAATTAAACTCTCTCTTCTTCTCGCATATTCTTATGGCCAGAATATGGCAGAGTGCTACATCTTCTTGGGAGATCCATCAGATACTGTAGAAGAAGGTGTCACATCTTGAATTTCATAGAGAAAATATTCTGTGAGTACCAGGGCATCAGCTGCTCCACACACAGCTAATGCTGGTGGGGACAGATCTGTTTCTGCTCCTTTTCAGCCAGCGTGAACTGGCCATGGGAGCAGACTATATGGACTTAATGTTTCTCAGACTTTATTCTGGAATTTTGCTATTTAAGGCAGGCAGGGAGAAACCCCAGTATTTCTTACCACACTAAGGAGAAAAAATTGAAAGATCTTCAAGACAAAAAGCAGGTACAGAACCCACTGACTGTACTTACGGGCATGCCAGGGGGTCCAGGATCACCTCTCTCTCCCTGTAATGACAATCATTTAGCAAATGAACCAGCTCAAGATTTCTTGTGGGTATTTTCTAACTTTACAGATATTAAGATCCCAAACAGTCTGTTATAGTTGTACATATGTTTTTAATTTCTTCTTTTTTTGCACCAAGTTTTATTAACTAGTGTGGAGTAATGGAACAATTACATTTACCATACATGTTCTCCTACAACAGATGATTTTTTCACAATCAGATACTTACTGGAGGTCCTTTTCCGTAATGTGAAATGTACACTGAATTTCCTTTTTCTCCTTTTTGCCCTGGAATTCCCTTTAAAGAAAAAGAGTCTTTTAAAACATGATCCACTTACTGATATCCTACATTTCCATGGGGACGGTATGATAACTTCTCAGGCTGCGACTTTCTGGTGCCCCTACATCACAAGGTAATCCACTAGGATCATGAATGATCATTTTATCTAACAAAACCTTCTGTACAGTTGAGCAAATCAGCTTCCCAAGTCTTCTGGACTCCTGCTTTGTTAAGGTGCTCCTTAGCACTTGGGTCTTACAATTTTCTACAATCTACACAAATCTTGCCTTTAGTATCAATATGCCTTCTTTTTCTTTCAGGGAGGCAGTGGCTTTAAGTACTAGCACTCTGCCTTCTACAAAAGTTCATTTTGTGATTCAGAAGAATTTAGAGTGATACTGCACACAGTTTAAAAAATGAAAGTATGGACTGTATTAAATGCATAGTATTCAATATTTCCATCTATTAGGAAACCTGTTTCAGTCTATAAAAAAAATCTGATACCTAAGAGCCCCAGATTTTAAAAACTAAGTTCCCATGGTACTTGCTGTGGGGTCCTTTATAAAACTCTGCTAATTGTAGCACCCTCAAAAATTCAATCTGACTTAGCAGGAACAGATGATTTCTTTTGCAAAATTTAATTGTAATGCTCAATTTACTGTTAAGAGCATGATATGTACATATCTGAAGGACAGATACATAAAGACATTATTTCTGAAGTTTTTCCATTTGAAATCCAAATACAGTGGATATAATTTAACTAAGTTAACCACTTGATTACTGAGTTCAATAAAATGGGACACTGTCAACCACTTTAAAACTGTACTGGTACAGTGTTCATGATATCATAAACTGGCTGTCCAAATCCTGCAGTCAGAGTGAAACAGGAAAGGTATTTCTCCCTGGAATGGTACAATACAAGGAAGAATTACAGCTGCCTGCAGCTGGATATAGCTACAGTAGATTGGATACAGATTACAGGTAGACAACAGCTGCTAGGGAACACATTAAACAAAACAAAAGTTCTATTTCTCTTTAGTTATTTTACATGTGGTCTCTCGTATAATAAAATATCTTCCTTAGATTCAGCTTGTTATCTTCTATATGACTTAGGTAAGGCCTTACAAATAGAAATTACTTTCTTTATTTTCCAACAAGGTAAATGAAGAAAAGCCGATGAATATGTACACGGTGTTAAATAAAATTATACAGGACAATGTTATAAATAAGATAAAAATGTTGGCTGTAAAGTACAGTCAAGTTAGTACCTGGTGCAACAAATTGATTTTAAAATAGGCAATCTGCATAGAGAGGTTGGAAGAGCATTCTTGCACACAAGAAAATATGGTTACTATGTGTTGTTTTTCTGGGTAGCTAAATTAATTTGCACTGGAATTTTAGTATGCATATCCAAGGCTGCATGCCTGTTGTGTCTCCCTGGTTTTGTAGGTTGCGAATACTTTTCTAGGCCTGCCAAAGAGCATGCTCCTGAAATTGGTAGGATTTATGCTGTAATTTGTCCCATTGTCTCATTTTTCCTTTATGTCATTTGGCTAATTAACATAAAGTAAAACTATTTTGAAGGCCATAGTAAGTAAGAAAACACAGGTGAAATTAGAGTTTCAGCAGAAGTAATGAGTTACTTTCAGAAGTATAATAAATAAGGTTATTAGTAAGTTTTTTATCATGTTGTGTATTTCACAGCATTTATTACAAGTCCAAGATTGAAACTGTATTTTATTCCAATTGCAATTATCTTTAATAACATCATTACACTCTGGCACCCTCTCCACATTTTTCTAGTGGCTGAATTCAGCATTTTATTTAGCTCTCACTAAACACACTTGATTTTTCATGTAAAGTGCAGTTGTTTTTGTTGTTTTACTTAGAAAATTTCAGGGAAGCTGTTAGACCAACTCATCAGCTCTTATTCATTCAGAACTAAAACTTGTTTCCACAAAAAGCCAGACTGGTGACTAGATCTGTTCAGCAAAATTTCTTTGGTGCTACAGTAATTTATTTCCCTTACTGACATGAATCTCTTTATCTGCAGTAGTCGAGTACTGCTAACACAGCTATTTAAACATTTTTAAAGTGCCTTCCATTTTAACAGCAAAAGTAAACAGATATTAAAGTGCTAATTTCAAACATTTTAACTGTGAAATAATCTCTGCATATACAGGTATATACCCAGGCAAGACTAGGAGTGCACAGAGCACATATGTGTAAAAAAGTGGTACAAAATCTTAGAGTGTAACAGGAGTTAGGCTTGTTGAACTTTCCACTTATTTTTAAGTCATCTCATGTGTGTCCGTACTAGTAATGCTTTTAAGAAATTTCAAGTATTGATGAATGGCATGGTGGTTTCAAGCTACTCCTTCTCAGCTGGTGTGGTTACATTCTGGGGAAATAAGTCAGAATTTAACTCTCAGGGCGGCCGTATGTACTTCAAGGATATTGGAGCTTATTTCACATTCAAGCTTAATCTGTTAAGGCAGTGTGTTTCACTCCCATTAACCTGAGTAAGAATGCTGGGGAATTCTCTGTGCAGCACTGTAAAGCTGATGCCATAGTCTAAGAGTCATTTTAAGAGCTGTTAGCTTGGAGAGGAAATGCACGTGTGCAGTGGGAATGCCTTTCACATACATAAGGACCTCTTGGTCCTATATAACCGTTTTCGCCTGGAAATCCTGGGTCTCCCCTTGAGCCATTGCAGCCATCCAAACCATGCTTGCCTCTGGGTCCCTCCCTTCCTGGGAGTCCCTGAAAGACAGTTTAATACTGATTAGAAATACACCATGATTAATGGAGAATTACTTTTTAAATTAACAGAACAGTTCAGAAACAAATAGATCTGAATCAGATGACATCTCACGGTGATCCTGGTTTCATACTCTTTTGCATTAGAAATGTTTTCTCTTCTGAATAGAATTTTTTGTGGTGTAGAACAAATTATGTAAGTCTTTCATTTATTTGGGTTTTTTGATGCATAGCAAATATAACAGGGACAACACTGGTTAAGAGGATCAGACTTTTTCACTTGAGTGAAAAAGTAATGTTCTGTCTTCTCAGAGAATACAGACTCTTTGCTCTCTAGCTATAGTCTTTCTTGTGGCTGTAAAGCTTGGAAAAAACCACAAAAGTCATCTCAAGCAGCCTCACGTTTTTAAGTTGTTAGGATAAAACAAGGAAAAACAGGACACAGCTTGACTCAGACACACAGTAATCACAGAGACTGTGATTTTTCTAACCTAGCAAGAACTAACCAGTGTCCATATAAGGATTAGTTCTATTAAAAATTAGGAACTGGGCGATGAAAACAATGAGATTTTTCTTGTAATGATCTTGCTGTTGGAGACAAAAACTATTTTTCACAGAATTAAAGATTTTTGTTAGGAAAAAATATTAATTTTGACCCAAAATTATTTTTTGGGGGGAATCTGAAAAATCATCAAGAAAGTATCCTGGTCATTTGCCTGAAATGCTTTTGTCAAGTCTGCTTTCTTCCTGTCGGTAAATTCTTCATTCTACTTTGCGGACACTGTTTTTAAATTAACATTTTTTGCAACAAAAATATACATTTCTTAGGAACACTTCTTTTTTTTCATGCCAGATTTTGGCCTTGTGACCTCTACATTATCCAGACCTTTTGGCAACAGTCCCACTATCAAATGTGGACAGATTACAAGCAGATGCTACAACACCCACTCAGCACTTGGTTCTGTTTTCACTTTCAAAATTCAATGTTTTAACTTTGTTTGATCCATGTGAAACTAGTAACATCACAGGAAGTCAGTTCTAGTAGAGTATTTTTAAAAATGCTGTATCTAAGATATTATTTCACCAATTTTCACACTGAACAAAACATTCATAAAAATATATAATCACATCCTTTTAAAGATATATTTAGGACCCACTGTGCTTATTCAGTCCTTATTTATGTTAAAATTACTGGACTCAGTGGTTGGAGTTTTCCTGCAAAAGGGCTACAAGCAAAAATCAGAATGTTTGAACAAAAACCAGTGCATCATTTGAGATATTTTCAGAGATGTTAAGAATGCACCAAGGAGACCACAGTCTGCTAGAGAGCCTGAGGAAAGAAATACACTGCTTTTAAGCCTAGCTCTGACACATGCTACATGGCCATGGGTAGTCTCTGCCTTCACTGCCCCACTCCTGCATGAACATTCTGTACTTACCTCATTGAGATTTGGTGGCGTTTGTTATCAACAGTAAACACAGTTGAAGTTAACCTAGTTATTTTACATTTTTGCAAAACATGTAACTCTGTGAGAGAAATGATATCAATAAGTATAAAGCCAAACAATTTAGTGAGTGTATTATTCTGTTAGAGTATTTGCTATGAATTTATAGGAACTGTAATTTTTATAAAGAAATATTTGTTTAATACATACAGGAACACCATCTAAACCAGGAAATCCTGGGACTCCAGTTGGGCCCTAAGAACAGGTGATATGAAAAAACAAAGTTAATGAGGTCATTAACTCTTAAAAAGAATGAAAAACAAGAATATGTGGTACTATATAGCAAGGAACAAAAAACCAGTCTTGTTTGACATATGAATCAAGAGCCATAATTTTCAGAAATCAAGTACCTGAAAAAAACTTCTATGGGCTTAGCAGAAGACTGCCAATAGTTACCCATGTAACAGGTGGTACAGTACAGGACCAATGTCTATGACTCAACAGCCATTCATTCTCCAAAGATTATAAAATTACAGAGAAGGGGAACTTGCCTCTAACTTATAAAATATTTCTGTACATAATTTCACAATCTTGCTCCTGTTTTGATAATACCAGCAGAACAATTTTTGCTTACAGCATTTACATTTCAGTTGTGCTAGATACTGACATTAGTGATTTCACTCATCCTCTGAGATCAGTCAAATTAGACCATTAAAACTAATATGAAGAACCAAGACCAAGGGATTTTACAGATATGAAAGATATGAATCTGAACTGCAATTTATACTCTCTTAAGTGGTAATAAAATTCTGTTTAGTGCAGCACGTTTAAAAGCACCATACTGCTCCCTCCAGCTCTACATTTCTACACCTTCTTTGAGGTTAAGGAGGATGACATGGTATGTGACAATCAGTTTGTCTGTTCATCTTATGTCTTCTGACAATTTTAATTTTGCAATCCATAGAAAAAAATCTCCTAAAATATTTTTTCAATAATTAATTTTCTGTAATTAACTTCTGTGAGAATTTTGTGTGAGCAAGAGTATAGTTTGGCAAATGTTTTTTTGGTCATTCAGGTTCTGTTTCACTTATAAACATTTAACATTACAGACTGTATACACCTAAAAGAGCTGTCTGTGGTGTTTCCTACCTTATCACCTTTTTCTCCAGCTGGCCCAGGCTGCCCATTCTCACCTCTCTGTCCTTTCTCCCCTGGCAGACCAGCTGGTCCTGTAGATCCCAAGGGCCCAATTGGACCTTGAGCTCCCAGCTCACCAGGCTGACCCTGAAAAGAGTCCAAAGTGAATGACTACTGCTGTAAACGCCACAGCAATTCAGAGATTGCTCTGTGGATAAAACAAGGCTTACAATGTATAAATATTCATGATTCAAAACAGCTACTGGACAGCCTGCAGAACTGTCCCATTAGTTAGGTGCTGTAGGAAAATGACCTTCAAGTGTAACAACTTGCTCAAGGTGATAATTTCTTTTCACCTTCATCACATCTCCAAGACCACCTCTCTGAGATGTCTGGGACAAACTGCAAATCTTCCTGGCTCCACCAACGTAAGTATCACATTTTGCAAGCCTAGGACTCCAATGAGCATTGTGTTTTCCCACCAGAAAAATGAGGACTCATTTTAGACAAAGACTTTGTACACAATTAGAACAAATCAAGAGAGTTCCCTCTTTCAAGTCACGATATGCAAATTATCTTAAGTTTTTCTAGCTCACATTTTTCATAATCACTCTCATATCTTAGTGCCTCATTTAAAACATGTGAAGTTTCCTGGAGAAAAAAATAATAGTCATTAGCCAACACATTTACAAAAAGTATCAATTTTAATAGATTGTATTAAAATGGGTTGGGAGGTTGAAGCATGTAACTTATCTAAAAAAGGCTCTAAATTGAGTATTTGTACCTTCATTACCATACAGACAATCTTCACGGATTATATTAACTTTTCCAAGGTAATATATATTCTCTTGAAGCAAAATTACTTCCCATGCCAACTCGATCTTTCAGTTTACAGCACAGGTGTGGAGTTGTTTCAGATTTGTTGCAGTTTTTGTTCTGCGATGCTAAACAACTATTCAGTCATAGATTCAAAGTGCTGAATAAAGCAACCTTTCTAATCAGGCTTCCCATGTGAGCTGTCTACACTTCCACCCTACAAAAATCTACGTATTTATAGGACTTTATTTCTCTTACTCCTCTTTTTCATTTTATATCATTATCCTTGTTTGCCTATAACTCATTCTGTTTCCAAACTGAAAACTGTTTTGATTTCTTTCCAGAATTCATTCATTAATTACAATAAATTATTATAACTATAAGTAATTATATTAGTTACATATTATATATAATTGATACATAGTAAACAATTTATTATAGTATAGAATTAATTATTATAATTAATTATAATACAATATTTTAAGAGAGCAAACTGGAGCCCCATGCATTCCTGAGAAAACCATATGGCTTTAGGACCACTTGGGGGCAGTAAAAGATATGTCAGTATTCACAGAAATAAAACAGTATATCTTTGTTTCTATGAATGGCTTGAAGGAAAAAAAAAAGATGATTGTAAGAAGATATTAGCTTCAGGAAACAAAAGAAATGAATGCTTGCTTCTCAGTGTAAACATTTCAGCAGGCTGAATCTGTCTGGACAAAATCTTCCCCTGTGAATTACGTGCAGGGACTTAAGCCTCTTTTACTTTTTATTTATTTTCTAATTGTCTTTTTAAAATCAGTGTGAATTGACAGTTGGACAAGAAGTGAAAAAATGTATGGTATGCATCATTCAATCAAATCAGCAAAGCAACAGAGAAGGTAATTTACTACGTGTTTGGACAGGAATGTACTGTAGGTTTATGCCACAATGGAAGGAGGACTGGATGACCACTGGATGACTGGACTTAGCCCTTAAGCTATGAACAGGAACTTAGTCCAGAGGCTAGGAAAAGAAGTCCTACACTTAGAAATAAGGACTACCTGAAAAAAGAATCCTCATATGATTCATGTTCCATTTATCTTTACTCGCTCCTCTCACTTCAACCTTGATCCTACTTCCAGAGAAGTCACTGGCAAAAATTCCAGGGCACAATCAGCATGTTGTCTTCTCTAACAGTTACAATTTTCTTGATACCAGAATTTGAGCAGTGTAAAATATTATGCAAATTAAGGGCTCCTGGTATTAAAAGCTGATGATTCTGCATCCTTGTTAAGAGTGAATGGACAGTCAGGATTCTGGGTGTTGAGTGTTCGCTTGCATGAACAGTTGCAGCCTGTCTACTAGCAGTGCCTTGCACATTCTCTGTTAGAATGAATTTATTAATTGAAATACTTTTAAGGCAGCTATTATGCCCTTTAAATACTTGACTGAAAAAAAGAATTGGACAACCATTTTAATTAAAGCATCATTTTGAGTACAAGTGAAATGAATGAAACCAATTATATCATAAAATACAACTGTTTGAACCATTAACTTTACTGGAAGTGGTATGGCTTTTTAGTACTCGAAACTAGCTATCACCTTGCAAATGCATCATTCGTCAACAGGAAAAGAAAAGCATAAGATGTTTTGCACTAATTTTTTAATGTCTTTATCTTTTAATGCATTTTGTTGACAACAGGTTTCTGCACCAACTTCAAGATTTTTAATTAATAGTGTATATGCTCTGCATTCAAGAGTTGAAAGAGAAAATTTTCAAAACGTGTTATATCCTTTGGACAGTTCAGAAACATGGTTTTTATTGCACTCAGAAAAAAAGCTGAGACACTGTAGGCATTCTATGGTATTTATCATAATTAACACATAAACACTTCCAGGATATGTAGTCCTTTAGGTTGATGAAATGTCTTCATTTGCTGCTGCCCTGTGAATTTAATTGACTCCGTGGTCTTCAGTGGAAGGTAGTGAAGTCATAGAACAGAGTCACTGAATTCAGAATTCACAATGGGTTTGGCAGCTGATACAACTTTAGCATGCCATGTGAAGCTGATGGATTCTCTCTCTTTCTTTCAGCTCAAAGACTGATAATGACTGGGAGCTTTGTTAAGACCAAACTGATACCATGTCATAACATCTATTATCACATCTATTATTTGTGCCCATCCAATGTGACTACCACAGCATTACAGTCTCAGGACAGCTGTAAAAATAAAGAGGATGAAGGTAGTCATGCTCATGTGGAAATGACAAATTAGCTCAGATAAAATGAACAGAATATTATGCCCGCTCTGCCATCTGATGCCAATAAATTCCTCTAGGTTTTCAGTGCCTTGTTAATTGTCTAGGTCAGGAACTACCCATGCCAAGACTACGGTCTGTTATTTTAACATATCCTGGGCTTGACCTGCAGTAAGAAATTGACTTTAGGCAAAACAAGGCTATATTTTTTTTAATTAACCATGCTTCCCAAGACTAAGACTGCAAATACTTCAGAATCATGCAACAAAACATTTAATACTGTTTGGAAAAGGCAATGGCCAAGGTTATCTGGAATTACTTTTTTTTGATGCCTGAGACTGAAGAGTACCTGATTTTGAGAGTGCCTTGAGCACTTAACTCTCTCAAGCACAATGTTTTAAAGGAGTCTTAATTGGAAATAAAAAAAACTTTGTGCTACTTGAGTGAATTCTGTCTTGCTTCTTATTATCAATAAAGTCAAAAGAAGCCCAGTTATTACCTTCAATTAGGGCAGTACCCTATGTTAGAGGCTATGGAGATATACCAGTGATATGTGAAATGCACTTACCTTCTGTTCATAAGAACAAAAATGAAAATGCCCAGCAACTCCACACAGATTGTAGGCAAATAACACAGCAACCCTTTCCACTGTGCACTGGTCTCTGGCTTGTGACTGTAACCAGTCTTTTTCATTTCACCAGGAGCAGGACAGAGCAAGGAAGGAAAGTAAAGCAGTCTCTGGGCAAGAGAGGAGTGCTCACAAAGGCATTTGGAGAGATGTTTTATTATGTAATCTGCTTAGTGAGGTGGGGGCATCTGCTGCTACTCTAAGCTCCACCCATGTCCTCTCCCCTTTTGGAAGAGCTGGTCAATTACACAGCAAAGCCACAGCTTCCAGGGCTTGGAGGGGTGTCCATTCTGGGAAGATTCTACTCCTCACTGTGTAAGACTGGGACCAAGCCCATTTTCACTGTAAGTCAAGGCTCAGAAAAACCCAAACCAAACCCTCTTTTAAATATAAACTTGATTAAGATGAGATAAATCTGAGAAATCACACAATTTGGCATTAAATCCAGTCTCTTGTCCTTAATAGACCAAATTGGGTAATTTCTTTTTCATAGATTTTTAGCCAAGTATATGCAGTAATAATACTTAGAGCTTGACTTTTCATAGAATGGTTTGGGGTGGAAGGGATCTTAAAGATCAAGTAGTTCCAAACCCCCTGCCCAGTAGACCACGTCACTCAAAACCCCATTGAACCTGGCCTTGAACACTTTCATGGGTGCGGCAGCCACAGCTTCACTGGGCAACCTGTGCCAGGGCCTCACAGTAAAGAATTTCTTCCTTGTATCTTAACCTAATCTCTTTCAGCCTGAAGCCACTACCCTTTGTCCTGTCACTACAGGTCCTTGTAAACAGTCTCTCTCCATTTTTCTTGTAAAGAACATCTGAACCATGCTGTAAACTATTGGAAAATTTGGCAACTTTTCATCATATTTTTCAATTATATAATATGCTACGGGGACAAAATAACTGATGATGCAGCTTAGTATTCACAGTGATACTTCACAGAAGCGAGACAAATCACAATGAAGTGCTGAAAACCTTATTCACAATGTATACTTGGGTTTGTGTTTTAACCCTGTGGGACTATGAAAAGAAAAACTATCCAATAAGCCAGTGGGTGTCACTGTTGTGTTAAACTCAAAAAATCATAATTTAGCACTGAAACTCTTAACTGCTAATGGCTGAAAGCAGAGAGTTACAAATATAGCATTGTAGACCACAAATAATTAACATCAGATTAGCTAATAAAATAAAATTGAGTTTTGCTCTGAACCATTTTATTAAAACAAGTCACTGACTGACAATTTTTGGTTGATTTAAATCTGTAAAAAAGAATGGTTTTGTAGAGTTTTATCTTGCTTGATGTGGAAAAGCTTGGCAATCTCCAGCAACTGAGAAAAAACACCATTTTCAGTATGGTAGGACAGAGGAACCAAAAGTATTAAGAAAAGAAAAATGCTCAAGAACAAAAAGAGGGATAATTCAAAGAGATCAAAACTTTTGAAAAATTTTAAAAATGTCTAATATGAAAAATGCTAATTTACAGATGCTGTAGCTGGGCATCGTATATGAAGAACAACGTCAAAGAGACCTTACAGTGATTGGTGTCATTCTCCTTACAGACTGGAGTGGTTCTGTTCCTATTCCACATTCTGGTAAGCAGGATCCATTCCCTACCAGTTCAAATCCCAGCTTCTGGAGTCAGAGAACTGCCTATTCCTCTGCCCAGTTACAAAAAAAAAAAAAAAAAGTGTGGTCTGCTTCAGGTATAGATTTAGGGGTCTCATTTCTCTGAGTCTGTTTTACAGAAAAACATAGCATGGTTCTCAGTGAATGTAAGTGAAATGCAAAAGAAATGTTACAGAAATGTATAACTGGTCTCAGGAATCTTCTGCTTTAAAAATTACAACTAATGTACTGGGAAAAAAAATTATCAACAGGTAGGAGGCAAATAATGGGAGAAATCTGAATTTCCTCAGATGCTAGTGTACATACATCTCTGTTAGTGGATTTGAGACCAAGTAGAAGGATTTTACATATTTATTTCCTGAATGTGTAACTTGAAAATTCAAATACAAGTACTGGATATTCCACGTGAATGACAGACTGCCACTGCATACTGACATGCAAAAAATGTGTGGTTTAATAAATGCCTCTTACTCTCCAAAACAGGCAGAATTTGCACAATTTTCACAGTTAGAGCATTTAAAATATGTTTACACTGTGTTGTAAATTGAACTCAACCCATGGAACCTACTAAGGGAATTTGGCAACTCACAAGATCTACTGGGGAGATGTTACAAGAGAAGCAGTGCCAGAGAATTGACTTCCAGGTAACTTTCCTCATTCTTACCCCAGGGCAGTGCATTCTTGCCCTGCAGTGACTGACTGATATCAGCTGACTTCCTAACTTACCTGTGACACCCAAGTGACTCAGCATCTCTTGTGAGTGCTTACTCCTTATATCTGAACTGTCATAAAGTGTAAAACCCTCCTCTTGGATGCTGCATTCTCCCCTACACTAGGATGAAAATAAGCCTCTTGCTTCATCTGCAAAAGAACGAACATTGGTCCTGCTGAGTTATATTTATTATTCACTTTGATCCAGGCATTTCACATGATCCCATAGAAGCCAGATCAGGTTGAGTCATGAATAGATGCTTGCTTCCCAAATCTACTTAACTAAAAACAAAGCCAACGGAATTGAATAGGATCAAACTCTGGGGTCAGCACAGGACAGGTTTACAATCCGTCAGCGCTAACTGCAAACATTTTTTTTAACTATCTAAATTCTACTAGAGCAGCCAGCATTTTTGGAAGCCTGTGATACAACACTGCAGGAGTTTTCTAGGAAACAACTTTCCAATGTAGAAAAAGAGGATGAAATGGTGGAAAAGTTTTACTATGTCTCTAATGAAAATTGAAATCACAGACTTTATGGCCTACCAAAAAGGAAGAGGGGATAAAAAGAATCTAAAAAGTCATGTAGAACACTTACTGGCATATATACTTTCACCAATGATGTTTTGCCTCATTTATCTGTTCTACAGTTCTGAAATCTCTAGGTATGGTACCGCATAGTATGGGCAAAGAGATTTAGCAGCACATTTTAATGGTGTTCTATGAAAAAGAGTCCTTTTGAGTTGTGACATAAGATCAAAAGATAAACAGTATAATGTAAGACTAACTCCAACAAGACTGTAATCCAAATTGAACAGAAGTCAAAATTTCATTGTGACGTGGACAATTGTAATGATATACTACTAGCAGTAGTGACTAAAATGTTTTTCCAGACAGTGGTTTCTTGCTAATGAATAGGAGTGCAAATCTGTTTATTGCACAGACATATATGGTTGAGAGAATTAAAAAGGACAGGTACACAAGCTCTTCTAAAACCCAATAGAGCGACTGATGTATAGATGTAATGGTTTTATTTAAATATTAAATGGAAGTTCAGCTATTTGCTTCTACTTTTCTTGCAACTTGCCCAGTATCAATACATTCAAGTCCGGCCACTGCAGTTTCATTTTCTTATTCCCACAGTCAGCTTTTCCTTAGCTAAAACCTCGATTATCATTATCATTATCGTGTCCACTTATAATGAAGAAGGCTTTTGATGTTGAAATTTAAAATATTTTCAAATGGGCAAATAGAAGACAAAGTTGTAATACCAAAAGTTCTGAATATTTAGGCTTGTGTACTGTACAGTGCCAGAGGCTTTTAATGATCATTTATTTCTTACACTTTCAAGACAGGATTGAGGAAGATGTAAAACTCTGAGGAACCAGCCTCAGAGCAGGATTCAGACAGAAAAGCAGATAAAGCAGATGTTCTACATTCTAGTAAGCTAACAATAAGATAAACAAATCTTTTATTTTGTAATGAGTAGTCTCCACAAAAGCTCAGAGAGCAAAGTTAGTGTGTCGGAGTGTAAAAGCAGAACACAGCAAACTTTAAAACCCAAAAGAATTGTAGGATGAAAGAAAAGATTAACTAATCCTATAGAAAATTATTCATCACCATATATTAGTATAGAAAATATGTGCAGTAATCTATGTGAAGCAGTGTTTAGTTAAGCCATGTTTCATTTAGGGTCTGAAGGATACTTCTGTTTCTAGCATATGGATTAATATAAATGACTACATGAAATATAAATTCATATTACATTGGAGATACTTTACCCATTATTCATCAGGGTACATGTGCATCCTTATTTCAGAGCTTTTTCTGAAAATGGTACAATTCTCAGGCTTACATTTGCATAACAACATTAAATTTATTTTGGAATATTTATTACACTTCTATTTGGCACTTAGGTCCAGTTCCTTGGAATTATTTAGAAATCTAACTGCAAATGCATGAATCATAGTACAGTTTACCTGTGATGAGGACACCATAGGAAAGAGCCAGAACAACTGCAGGAGGTATTTATTATTGACTGATAATGGGCATGTAATTCAGAACTTCCAGTCTATTGAATGAGAACCCAGATCAGGGGAATTCCCCCTAGTTTGAAAGCCAGTTGTTTCTAAATGGCACTTCAGATCAGGTTTTTGGTATCCAAAACAGTCTGTTCAGTAGCACTGAGAGACACTGCAGTGGTACCAGTCAAAATACTGCTCCTGGGATGCCCTTTTGTTAGCACAGTGTTACAGAGATATACGCATCCTAGGCCTCTATTATGAAAATCCTACAGCATGGGGGACTTTCACATAGACATAATCCTGGAGGATTAGGAGAGGATCCAAGGACACCAGGGCAGTGATCATGACGCAGCAAAGCGTGCAGCTAACTGCAGAAGCACAGGAAGAAAAAGGTGTGTCTTGCTTTTCTGGCAAGTCAGGTTGTACACAAAGAAATGGGGCATGTGGCTCTTCCAAAATTGATCCACCATGTTCAAGGTTTCTAAACCTAATCTTAACCATTAGTACTTTGGTAGAAAACAATTTTCATCACTGACAATTTTTCAGTTGATCATCAATCAGGACATACATACATATACATATGTATATAAGTTTTATATATATATATATATATATATAAGTTTTTTCCTCACACAACATTTAAATTATTTGCTATCTCTATATAAAGATATATTCTGAGAAAGAACAGCCAAGATAAAAGTCATCACTGGACATATTTTAATTAACAATTAGCAACATGCCCAGTTACTAATTTTAGCATGTAATGTGATAATGCCTTAGAGTTGTTTTATAATTATTCATAAGACAAAGACAATTCGGATTTTTTTAAAGTTAGTATCTTAAGTGAATAAAATAAAAAGTCTGCAAATGTTTTCAGGTCACCTAACCCAAATAAGAAATAACTAACTTCTCAAAAAACTAGAGAATGGCATGGACATTCTCTCTTAACCAGCCTCTTAGTAGAAAACAAGCACAGATTTCTATACTTTACATGTATTAGGAATTACATCTGTCTAACTCCTAGACTGTTCTCACAGAATCCTTAATACAAAAAAGGTACCACGATTAGTACAAATCCAGTTTACAAACAAACTTCTTTACAAACAATCTTAACTTTCTTCAGTGATAGCTGTACTTGATACCAGTGAAAGAATTATGCTAGTTTGTCAGATGTGTTTGTGTCTGAATATTGGTTTATTGATTTATCAACCACATTGATTTTCAGGAACAACAATGTGCACAAAATGAACAGTATTTACAACAGTAGTTGTCATTCATTCTAATCATCACTTACCCTTGATCCTTTTTCTGGAAAGCACCGACAAACTGAACAATCCTGTCCCCCACATGGATCAATATATGCATATCCTCCCTAAAAATTAAAAGCTTATGGATTTATCAATGCACAACAGACAACAATTACTTCATTAAATATTGTCAGCTGGACATACTAGCTAATTAGATGATTTTCAAGGCAAAAGATCTCTCATCGACATAAACATGCTGGCAAGGTAGAAGCAATAAGTAAAAGCTTATTACTGTTGCTGTAGATGGTGGAAGAATTTAACTACAAGTTATGTTACATAACACTAAGTATTACAGGCAATATAACTTAGGAAACCAGCTGCATCCAGAAATAAATTTTAACAGAATCAGAATTTTATTTGCAATAATGTGAAATTTGTAACCCATCACATTATTTTAGGAGATTGTTTAACTACAATGAAATGATAAAAGGCAAAACAAGGTAAAGGAGCAAGAAGTTCGTTCAGAGATAAATCCTGAATTTAATTCTTGTCTACTAAATGAAACAAAGTACACACATGGTGTAATTATGCATTGCCTACTATGAAAATACTTCTTGTATTAAAAATTTCTGTTATTGTCCTCTTAATAGCAAAGAAGTGACTGCTTTGTTTCATCAAATTGCAATGAGGAAAAAAAAACATATTCAAGGGGAAATGAAAACAAAACAAAACGTAAATTCAGTAGATTTTCTGTGTGGTAAGTGTACATGATTTCATTATTCTTTTCTATTTCCCCAAATGTAGTAATAAACACACATCATATGCACTTACAAACTTAGTTGGAATGTCCACTAAATAACATTATTTTTTCAGTAAAACTGTAAATTATAAAAGATACTTAAAAAATACTTTAACAAGGAGGTAAAAGATTTAAGAATAATGTAGGTAAACAAGTAAATGGTGATAAAAAAAGTATTTCCTCAGTGTGGGTTTTCATTATTATCAAGGTCAAGATTGTTTTGTTACTGGTTTTAATACCCAACAGAACACTATAGGCTCATACTTCAATGTTTCAAGGAGTAAACACTGACAAATAGTAGATAAGGAGGAAAAATTCTGTTCTGTCTATAACATTTTTAAAATATCTGGAATTCCCAAACCTCAGAACAAGAGAGTAAGATGGTCTCTCTCACAGACTACTTGTCTTTCACACACTGCACTTCCCATGAAATTACTAATCCACTCCACACTAGTCTCTTACCCAGTTGTTAGAATCTTGCCTCTCCTGGAATGTCAATAGAATACAAGTTTCCAATAACAGAACTGTTACCCTTTCTTCTGATTGAACACATTTATTTTAAAAAAATATGCCCATTTTCATCATAAAATAAAAAGGCATGAGTTTGGGGATTAAAAAAAAAACCCCTACAAAAAAAGAGCTTCTAAATATTTGAAAGAATACAAAGAGGATGGATTTGAAAGAAGTTTCAGTGAGGGCATTGCAAATGTGAGGGTAATATGAAGGCCAGTACAGAGAGGATAATAAAGTAGATATTGAAACTATGTTATATGTGAAATTTTGGCTCCAGAGAGATGGGAATGCCCATGAAAGCCAGTTTAAGATCTAAGCTAACATACAGAGCAGAGCTTGAAAGGTAGAATTGACACATGTGCCCTAATGCAGAACCATCAAAGAGACTTTATGAGGAGGGAGACAGACTCAGTGAACAAGGAGAGTTTTCTACATGCAGCTTTCCAAAAGCACCTAAAGATGCCAGAATTAGAACCTAAGAAAATCCAGAGCATAAAATTACAAAATAGATAAACTGAGTAGCAGAAAGGAAGGTCAGAATTGCAGAAATACAGAAAGGAACATCACGGTTTCCCCACAGAACTAAAGGTCATTTTGGTGCATTTGGTGTTACTTGTTTGAACTGTACCATCCTATCTCTCACCTCTCTAAAGTAAATATTAATGTCACTTACCCCATCAATTTCTTGAGTTGAAAAAACAATCAGCATCCACCTGATTTAAAAGAAAAAATTAAATTAGAACTAAACATAAAACATCAAATCTTCACAAAAATTTAGCCTGTAGGAAGTGACAAGTGATCAAGTGAACACACGATCCTGTTTGGGGTGGCTATATAGTATTTTTATGAGGGGTACACACCATCAAGAAATGGCCAGCCTGTGCTGTAAATATTTGTCTTTTTAGATTTGTGAGACTGAGGACAGACAGATAGGCATGAACAAGAGTACGTAAAAGCCCTCATAACTCCCCCTTGTAACCTATTTCCAATCCCACAATTACAAAGGGCCAGAGAGGAACCATTCCAGACAGATTTCTCCATGGACACCATGAGGTGAAGACTGAGTAGAGATGAGGATGATCTGCATCTACCCTAAAATGAGTTAGCTGGTGCTGTTTTCTTTTGCTCAGAGAGGGAAAGAGAAAGCAGAGCGCAAAGCCACATTCAGAACAGCCACATGATTCCAGAGCAGCTGCTGGGGAAGCCCAGCTCCATGCCAACCATTGCTAGCGATGGATTGTAAAGTTGAAAAAAAAAAAAAGAATAAACTAAAATAAAAAGCCCAAAATTTCTGCAGCAATACAGGAAATAAACATTCTTTTAAATTATTATTAATGCTAATATTATTTTTACGAAGAGCTAAGGTGCTTACCCATTATATGAAAAGATCAATTAGACACAACCATAGCATACAGACTGCTGTGTACTATTCTACAGGCTACAGTGAAGTCTATTTCAAAATTACTCCAACTTTGCAAATATACCAAATTTTACTAAATAGGCATTTAGTAAAATTCCCTATTGACATCAACTTCTGTTCTGTCTTCGTTAGTCATATGGTCAGCTCTTAGAAGCACTGAGAACTGTGCCAGCAAACCCCCAAATTACTCTCCCTGATTATTAATTATTCATAGTTTCAAACTGGAAATAATATAACCTGTATATTCTGTGATATTTACTGATAAATTCAATACTGAAAGCATTAACATATTTTAACCATTTATGTACATTTACTCCATGCACTTTTTACACCTATGTTGCCTGCTACTCATTTTCAAATACAGGTTTTACTGAAACAAAATATTTATGAAAGTAATTAGTAGCAACTGAAGACAGAAGATGCTGTCCCTTGCTAAATATGAAATGAAGGACTGATTAAACAATGTGAAACTGCCAGATGATCAGCTACAGCAGTAAATGGGGGAGAAGTCTTCTGCATACCAGTGGTTCATCGTTTAGTGCATCAAGTAAGTTTGTGTTGGAAGGATTTAACTTCACAGGAACACTTCAACCAGGTAGCAGATAATACTGTTGGTTTGTTCTGTGATTGTTAATAATTTAAGGCCACTTTTGCTTTAACAGACAGTCCCTGTAAACATTTATTCCCATACCAAAGTTGACTGCCTGTGAGTTATTTTTTATTTACGAAAACACCAAGTTCTCATGAAGCTTTTGCACAAGTGAAATAGAAATCTGATGATGTTTTTCTTGATACATGGTGCTGCAGTCCCCCCCTTTTTCCAGCCATATACAGCAGGCATGTGTTTACCAGATTCTCTGCCATTTCCAAACCCCTGCCTCCTGAAGCCAGGCAGGTGTTTCCTACGTACTTGACTCAGCAAAGACTGTTAGAGGTAAGTCAATCACAAATAATGCAGAAAAAAGGCAAGAAGAGCTGCCTTGGAGAGACTCAGGGTTATAGTTCCTGTTTCCTACTATTTAAATAGCGTAGAGCCTGAAATTTAAGTGGTATAAACTTATAGACCAGTAATTGCACTGAATTGAATTGAAATACAATAAATTATCACACAGGCTTATCAAATTTATGACAGGCTACAAATTATTTAACTGCTGATTTCTTATTACTGTTAAATTGATAGCTAAGAATACATCTCAGTGAATCTGGTTAAAAAATGTAGTGATCTGTAAAACTCACCAGGCAGCTGTGATAAGCCACTTAATCCGTTCAAATGAATCCTTTGTTAATGCCATTCCTGCTGATTGAGGATTTGTATATGCAGCACTTTTTTTTTTCTTTAAATGGCGGGTCTTCTCTTTCCTTCTGTTTATGGATGGTCTATAAACACTGTTCCATACTGGTGTTGTTTTCCCCTCTGAACCTGTTTATATTAAAATATACATCCAAGGTACGCACATGAATAATTACTGGATAACCAAAAATAAGTCTTAACCATTTCTCTGTATTACACTGCACAGCTTTGTGTTGGCACTACATTATGTTCTTCCTATTCAGGCCACATTTTATTTTATCAGCAATCCAATTATTTCAAGGGGACTAAAATGAAACTGCAGATCAACATAAAAAGAGGTGCAAGATTTCAGCCTAGAAAAGAGAGTCTTCATTCTGTGTTTAAAATAATGAACGAAGAGCATCTTGCTTCATTATTTCATAAAAAGCTTTCATAGCCACCATTTTAGTTAAAGGCATTAAGAAAAAAGATGCAACACCCATCTATAGTAAAAAACCTAATGAACTTTAAAAAAAAATCCTCAAGAAAGTATTTGCTATAGTTTTAAGACCAGATTTAGCAGCAACAGCTTTTGCAAACTGGGCTGGACCAGTCTGTGCCAGCATCTGAGCAAAGGAGGGCCACTCTGAATGCAGAATAAGCCATATGCATTTTCGTCTAAGAGTTCTACCCATATGCATGGACAAATGACAATCATTACCTAGAGCTTTTTAGCTTTATTTTTAGAACACTTTTTCTACAGATTTTGCCAGGATTTAGGAAGCTGGAAGCTCTGTGTGCAGGACTGACGAGTGGCCTCCACAGTCCCACACAGTCAAATTTTGCATACATAAATTGCATACATAATACATAATTTGCATACATAGTCCATCTCTGACCTATGACTTAGGTCCAACAGCAGTTTTATGTGCTGCTCCAACCTTTTTGTAAACCCAAGCTTCACAAATCCAGAGACGTGGCAGGTCATGTACAAACTTTTATATCTCCCAAATGAAAAAAAAGCTGCAATCCTTTGTAATAAGGCATGTTTGGCAAATGAGTAACCCTGGTTATTTCAAACTGAGGGTTTAAGAGGCTGGGCTTCTCCTAGGTTAGCACAGATTATCGCAGGCTTCTGCTTTTTAGTGTTCCAGTATTCCAAATGTGGGGAAATAATTTTGAGGAGACTGAACACTGACTAGAGCAAATGGACAGGGGTTTGCCTCCTTTGGAGAAGTCTCCTGAGTAGGCAAAGACAGTCCACTCCTGAGCAGAGAGTAAGGATGTGAAGTGCAGCAAACTGGCTGCTCTCTGATAGCTGTTCAGGCAGCAGCCATGTGTTTGTTAAACATGTGAGGGTACAGTTCCTGAAACATTACTGTATTGCTTTATATTCTTTAAATAGTGTGGCATCTTTCTAACCAGAACTAACCTATAAATAATATTGACTCCTGTGTGTATGCACAGTACATCCAAATCCCACAGTACGAAGAAGAGACTTTGTAAGCTGCTGTGCACTGACTGATGAATAAATAGCCTAAAGGCAGCCAGTCCATGCTGCAAGATCACTCTCTACATGTATTGTACAGTACTCCATTCATCTGTCAAATTCTTACACTCTTGCTGTGCCCCAGTTCCCCATCTGTAAAAAAAGAAAAAAACAACAACATCCCTAATAAAAAAATAATATTCCAACAGCATTCCTACCTCACTGATTTTTTACATTAGTAATATAAACAATATAAGCAAAATTGTGAGGCAATACAATATTGCAGGGACTGATTGCCTCAAATGGAAAATCCAAGCCAGTCATAAAGTGTTAGACTTTGCAGAAATGTGTCCCTGTTGCCCACTAGCCATCTCATTATTTAATTATCCAAACAGCTTCTGAAAATTAAGAAGAAAATAAAAAAGAAAATTATATTTGGTACATTTGCTTTGTATTAGCAGTGAAAGTTTTATTTTCAGATTAAAATCCATTTTGATCCAACCCATTGACACAGTTTAAAATAATGCATGAGTGGAAGACTTGCAACCCTCTGCTTGTTATTTTGTCATGGCTATCTAAACCCCATCGTTTTCCGAACAAGTTGAAGTGTTCAGTAGCTAATACAATAACAGAAAGAATACAAGGTGTTGTCTAGATTGATGTGTCAAATTGTCCTGTTTTATGTTTTTGAAGCAATCACAACAGTTACCTCAATAAAATATCCCCAGGATAGCACACTCACCGCCACCAAAGGAATAGGTTTCATATGAGATCACCAAACCTCACCTCAGCCTCAGAAAAAAGAAAGGGAAAAGCTGGCACTATAACATAATCTAGGTATTTACTTTCTAGACAAGAAGCAAGAAGCAAGAAAATTTCATTCTCAGTAACTCTGCTAAAGACCGTGGGACGTGAGCCATAGTTTGAGGCAGACACACAGCTACAGTTATTGAGATATAAAAAATTGGAGCAAAAATCCTAACTGTATTCTCATTACATCCAAAGGAACCAACATCATGTGCTGGGGCACTCTGCATCGAAATTGTAATAATTTCAGAGGACTGATCACTCTCTTCCATTGTAGTCTCTATTGCTCTGACCTCGTCTCTAGACAGGTTATGCACCTTTTGTTTTCACTTTCATATAAATGAGTGTCTACTACCTTCTCTCTAACACCAGTACTTCTCATGTTAAATTCCAGTAGTGGATTCTATTTCTTCTACATGGTCACCATCAATCTGGTCAGAAAACTGGGGAATTCTTGTCCTTTGTCTCTCCATACCTTGCCGTCTATACCAGCTTGCTCTCACAGATGTTGGATCTTTTTAGAGCAAAGTTGTTTTAACATGATTCTATGTACAAGATCTTTGGTACTGAAGATAATGTTCACCTCTTCCCGAGGTATGTTCTTACTAGTAGTACCAAACTTTTTGGAAAAGTAGCTTCTACTAACCAGCTTTCACAGCAGATTTCATAGGTTGACAGTATGGTCTACTGAATGGAGATCCAGCTCTACTCTTGTGCCTGTCAGAGAAGCTGTTTTACAAAGCTCTGTGGCTAGCTTTCTGCTCATGAAAGCCTTTAGATTTGTATTTCATGAGTACTCCTAGATGTATATACATATATTATATACTTGCTTTTGCTGTATCACTTCTAGTGCTAAAAAAACCTGTAACGTGGGATTTCCTGTACAGCATTCATGAACGCTACAGACAAGGTAAGGTTGCTGTGGCTAGCACTGCCAACATGCTTTCTAAGTTTGCACCTTCTCAAAACAGCACTTTATTTGGTGAAAGGTTACCTTGAGCATGCAGCACTTCTGTCAATAACACAAATGTGATAAACTTTACACGTTGCCAAATCACACGTTTACAAATCACAATTCCATTCGCAAAAGCTTTATATCATATTACGTGGAAACCCTGGGGAGAAACATTTCTCGCTGCTTTCCGTTTATGCGGTGGGGCATAAATCCCTCTGGGAGTCTCCTCTGTCTTATTAAGAAAATGCTCGAGGGAGCGGAAAGCGTTGCTGAAGGAACTCCCGTCCGTGCCCGGGAGCGCCCCGGCAGCGGCGGGATGGCCCTGGCGGCCCCGGTTGCTGCCGCCGCCTTTCCCGGTACCGCCTCGCTCCCTCCCGGTTTCACCGTGCCCTTCTCCCCGCCGGGACCCAGGGCCGACCCCGCTCCGTGCGAGCGCAGCCCGTGCCCTGTTCGGGCGGCGCCCGGGGCCGGCCCCGGCCGCGCTCCCGCCGCGCAGCCCCCGGCCGCTCGGGCGGCGCCCGCCACCTGCGCCCTCACGGCGGCGCGGGCGGCGGACGGAGCCAGCCGGCCACCCGGGACACCTCCTGCTGTCCCGGGACGGGGCTGCCCCTCAGCGCGCTGCCCAGCCCCGTCCCGAGGAGCGCCAGGTGCCCCCGCCCGGGGCTGCCCGTCCGCGGCGCTCACCTCAGCTCCCAGGCGGGAAAGCCCCCGACACCTCGCTCACTCCATGCCCGCTGAGGACGGACGGACAGGCAGGCGGCGGCTGCCAGCGGTGCCCAAGGCAGGACACGCGGGAGGGGTGAGGGGGTGGAGGAGAGGCGGGGCCGCGACAAGGCAGCGCTGAGGCGGGTGCGGAGCAGGAGCCCTCAGGCCAAAACCCACGGGAGGGCGGGTGGGGGGCAGAGTCGAAGCGACCCGGGACGCCGCGCAGGCAGCGCCGAGGAGGGGGGGATGGCCGGCGGGGGCTGCCCCGGCCGCCTGGCGCCGGTGCTGCTGCTCGCCCTGCTCTGGCCGGGCCGCGCCGCGGCGGAGGTGAGTGAGCTCCGGGACGGGGCGGTGGCGCGGGGTGCCGCGGAGGCTGCGGCAGGACCTGGGGCAGAGCGGGGCTCGGCCCCCGCTCCCCGCTGCCACCGCGCTGCGTTGGCCACTAGTGAGGAAGGAAAGGTGAATGCATGTGTTTCAAATAATGCGCCTCCTCCGCGCCAGGTACGCGCGCCCTGGCAGGGCGAGGTGAAACGAGGTGAGGTGCATCTCGCCCAGCTGCGGGGCACCGCTACCCGGACACCGCTGCCGGGCGGGGATGAGGACGGGAGAGAAGGCCCTGCGCGGGGCACTGCGTCCCCGCTGGCCTCGGGAGCTCCCCGCCCTTCCAGCTGAGGGGACGGCACGGGGTGGGATGGGGGCTCCGTCCCGCCACCAGCCCGGGAAGCGGCTGCGGAGGCCCGGCCTGCGGGCACAGGGGGTGTGGACGGCCAGCATGGAGCGGTGTGGGAGTGGATGGTCCCCTAGGAAAACACCTCCGGAGCGGCGCTTACCGTCTGGACCACCTGTGCCCGTCATTTTTCATGACGAAATCATTTTACAGGTTGTCTTTCAGGCTTAATGATGAGTGTCCATCACTGTTTGGTCAATAAATTCTCCTAGATCGTATTCTAGTCTTTCTGAGCTTTTCTCTAGTGTCTGGTTATAACATTTGGACTGCACGTTCCCAGCTGGGAGAAGAGCAGTCAGCTGTGAGGGTACACGGGTCAGCGTAGCTCTCAACATCTCTGGCAGTTACCAAACAGAAAACTGCCGGTTTCAGTAAATTTCTGGTAGACATCAAACACACAAAACCGACAGTTTTAAAATTTGTGATAGATCTAAAACACAAGAAGCTGCCAGTTTTAGTAAATTTCAAGTTCTTTCTCCCATAATAGTCAACTGTTAATTTTTCCTTATGAGTAAAGCTCTAACGCTATGCATGAAAATCTTTACTGCCTATCAAAACATTTTGAAGTTCACCTTTATAAGGAAAAAATGTGATCTTGTACTTGTTGCTAAAGCAGAGCCACGTTCTGCTATAATTATCTGAAGCAGTCTAATTAGTAATTATGTTTCTTCTAAACTCATGCAGCTGTTTCACTCACCCATTCTGGGTAGAGTGTCTGGAAACAGCATAAGCACCTCACCCAACATGCTAGGTTTTTCATGGCACTGTAAGTTGACTGGCAGTCAAGCTCAGTAATTTAACAAAGATCTAATTGTTTTATTTGTAATGGAATTAAAATACCTCTTAGTTCTTTTGTAGAACAGAGGTACCAGATCTATTTGCAATGTATGTGTTTTCTGCAGAGTTGTTTCAGGCTCTGTCTAGATCTGATGCTTACTGTAAAGCAAGACATGGAAGATTAGCAACTCAAGACCTGTCTCTCTCTTCTGCCCAGTTCACTGGGTTTTGTTCCATTCTCCTCTTCCTCTGCTGATGCCTGCCACCCAATGCCCTTGTTGCTCTGATGAGGTGGATATCTTCATATGGGCTTCTGGATGGCTTTTAGCAAGCACAGGCTGTGTTCCAAGAATGCCCCCCCCTCTCCCACAACACACACACACTTTTCCTAAGCTTCTCTTCTGGCAGTTTTGTCTAAACTCCTAATTAAATATTAGTGGCTACTGTAATTGACATGAAATAATTGATAAAAAAATCATTGCATCTTGGCTGAACTGTTCATTGCAAAGAAATAGGTTTAGTTAATGTTGTAAAATCATGCTACACTTTCATATGAAAATTAATTGATGTTTGACTAGCAAGCAATACTTTTGCTGTTTGCATCAATTTAAAAACGTTTCAACATAGAAAATTTTAGGTGTACCTTATTCCTGAAGACAGGAAAGCAAATTATTAAACGTGTGCCTGCTGCTGTTTATACAGCAAATTTTAGTCCTTGCAGCTCTTCACAACTTTCTGGCACCTGCTAGGGAGTATTATTGTCTGCATTCTTGGCCACTGGCATGCTCTAATCACATCTTCTGAAAACTCAGCAGAAGTAGCATCTTCCCATGTCAAAGGCTTTTCAGCTTCTTTGTTGTATTCCTTGGCTTCAAATACTGGTGTTATAATTCTTCAGATTTTTCCACTGTTCATTTAAATATTTTAGAATAATAGTAATCATCATCATCATCAATATGTTTTCACAGGGTACAACATTTTTCCTGTTCTTCATCTTTTTTTTCCTCTCAGAAAAAAATGGATTTGCTTTTTCATTGCTTAATTTTGTCTAACAGCACCTGGAACTGATAGTGTCTTGAACCAAATGTACAATTCAATTAATTCCCTTAAGTGTGTCCTGTCTTTTGATACCATTTATGTACTTCTTGTATATTTTCAAATTAAACACTAATCTAAAAATGTTCCCTGAAATTTGTTGTTTCAAATGACATGTCGTTTCAATTTTTCCTAATAGGAAAAGTATCTTGGTCAAGTTCATTAGTCCTGAGTCCATACTGCTGCTTTGTGGCATTGATCATTTTTATGTTGGCATCCTGTTAGTATTTGTTCAGAACAGAATAAGAGAGTTTCTGCTTGAGCAAGATTACTTGCTTGCACCTCATCTTACTACCACCTTTTAATTTGTATTATAAATACTGTTGCAATGTTTGTTAGCTCACAGGATAAAATTAAGTGCACTTTATTATATTTTTGCCTCCATTATGACACTTCATATTTTTCGTCGTGCACTGGTGGCAAAGGAGAGAACATAACAAACTGGGTGACTGTAGGACTTGGGAGGATCTTGCATCCTCTTTCTCACACATGTTGTCTCTTACTAGATGCAAGGGTTCATATTTCACAATTAATTTCATTTCTTAAAAATGTTAGAATTTGCATACCAGTACTTAAAACAAGTCTTCTTTGCTTCCTAATAGCAATATTTTTTTCCTAATTACATGCGACCTATATTGCTGTCACAAATAGATCTTAATACATGGCTCTGGAAGGAAAAAATACTGTTCTAGCTCAGCCCATGGCCATCTCCAAGGCTGGTAAGAATGGGATGCAGGCTTAGTTTAACCAGGAATCAAAGTGCTGGAGGCACCAAGTGTCATGGTGAGAATATTCCTTCTCTGGCAGCCTTCAGAAGCACCCAGGTTCTTTGTTGCACAAGCAGCTGAGAAGGGAAGATGTGCACCTGAATATACAAGGGAGTTCACTGAGTGTGTTAGAAGAACAAGTCAAGAACTTTGTGCAGTGCCCTCTTTAATTTGGTTAATGTGATCCCAGCTCCAAAGTCAAGGAGGGTGTTACTCTGATAACTGGGTCCAACTCCTGCTAGACTGTTCTGCTCCTGGTTGCTTCTACATTTATTTAGTTCAGCCATCACCTCCACAGAGAAACAGGCCAATGTCACAGCACTGCAGAGCAAGGCTTTTCCTACTGGGCCAAGAGAGTTAGCATAGATTAGCAGAGTTACCCTAATGTTTGTGCATCAAAATTGATGGAGTTTTACTGGTTTACAGCACGTTGCTCCGATGGCCAAGAAATGTGAGGTGTGCCTATGTGTGTGCTGCATCATACAACTGAAAAGATGATCCTTCTTAGGTGACCTTAGTAAACACTTGTGAAAATTGAACTGTTGACACTTGATGCCTTTTCTAGAAAACCTGCAAGATAAATACACATTTAAGCAAAAGCCTATAATTCAAGTTATTTTGCTGGCTGAATAATACCGTTACAATTGTTAGAGTAGGCAGGCAAACACTGGCTCTTTCTTCACTGCTTTGCATTTCATAAAGATAGAACCATTTTATTTATGATCTGTGCTAGCATCTCTTCTGTAATACCTAGAGCTGATTTGTTGTAACAGATCTTTGAAACAAAATACTTTGCTATTAAGTGCAACTAGTATGGGATGTCCGGTCATCTGTTTTACTGTCACATTCTCACCCTACTGCCTAACAAAGTAATACTAGAACTATGTTGGCATGGATTGCAGGAGCCTAGGAGGAAGGTGAAATACAAAAAGGCTTTCTCCTTAACTGTTTGCAGCCCCAGTCCCTCATAGTCACACTGAAAAAGTTCCATTTTGTCATACCTAATATATTTTTAGTTCCATTTTCATTATTTGTCTTAGCAATTTTGTGATAGGGTACAAGTCTCACAGCTTTACAGGTTTTCCATTTTGCCTGGTTTAGTGAAGACCTTTTAGCTAGGGCTTTGTGCTGCATTTTTCCACAGATTATTTTGGAGGAAGCTGCAGGAAGAAGTGACCTTTAATTTTTTTAAATCTGTGAAATCACAGAGCCTTTCAAATCAAGAGAAACCAAAGCATGTGCAATAAGCTTTCTCTGAACAAGCTACTGTTGCTTTCATTGCTATTTGCACCACTTAACAGAAGATGCACACCAGGAATTTTATGAATATACAAATATACAGGCCCAAGGAGACAAAAATTATAGTGAATACCATTCCCACACTCAACAGCTGGGAAGAAATACAAAATGTGCGAGGTAATGCCAACCATATTATGGTAGGTAAGCAAAAATTCACTAGTTAAATGGTGTGTATTATTTGTTATTAGATTGCTCTTTTAAGGTGACTCTTAGAAAGGAAGAGCACGGATGAATAAGCTGATTAAACACCCTTAAGAGTTCTCTACACAAAACAAAATTCTGTGGCCTGAAGTGCCTAGTCTTTTTTTCCATGGTCAAAAGAAAAATATTTATTTCTGTTGTGCCCATGTCCACTTCAAGGTCAGGAGAAGAAATCAATCCCAGAGATGTCTGGCTGGCTCTGTCATTGGAGATTTTACACATGTGAATATATCAGAACAGTTTGGTTCCATTTCTGATAGTCCTTATCACAATGACTTCCACCCTAGTGAGATGATTTGTACAGTAAAGTATTGGTCATTATAAACATAAGTGTCAAAATATTCTGTGGTTTAGAAGAAGAAGGAAAAGCGTCATTCTCCTTGTCTAAAGAGAGAGCAGTTCTGTATCTTCTCTTTATAGACCAAAAGAAATTTGCACACGCACACACACCCACACACACCCCAAAACAGGAGATTTAAGAGCCTCAATATACAGTTCTCCAAAACTGCACACAATATGCCAACTCTACTTATATAGATACTAAGTAATTTTAGGCAACATCTACAAAATAGGCCTTAGTGGCTGGCCATGACTACAGAGCTCACAAATCATTTGAGTTTGTGAAAACTCAGTGTGTTTGTTTTTTTCTGAATTAAAACATTTTATCTGTTTTATCCTAACGCAGTGATGATGATGTGGGCAAAGTGAAGGTTGCTGAGCCCTACTGTTCTCACACTTCCTAACTGTTCACTGATAGTGAGTTGGAGAGAAAGGAGAAGTTCAGTATAATTAATTGTGCTGTATCTGCTTGAAGGAAGAGTATGGTCGGCACCATGGGAGTTGCATGTGGAACATACTCCCAATGACAGCGTGGTGTGTTTTCCTGAGAATAGTATGAACAGCTATGTTACAGTGGCTTTTTGCAACTTACGTTCAAACAGGCCCATTCACAGAAAAAAAAAGATCTGCTGTTCAGTAAGTATATCAACAAAAAAGAGGCAAGAGATACCAGAAGTTCTCTGAAAATTTTATTTGCATCTGGCTTACACTGTTTAACCTAAGGTTTATGTTACTGCTTTTTTATTGTGCCAAGTCTGGATACTTATGAGAGATTTGGCTAACACTACAAAATTGTTGTTATACAAAGTTGTTAACCAACAGGTTTTTGCTGTAAAAACTATGAGAATTTTTTCAAAATTGTTTAAATCTCTGAAGTGAAAAAGAAGTTCACACACATGTTCCCCTTGGCATAATAGAAAGTTGTTTAAATGTTCACATACAGAAGCTTCTTCCATTTCTCTCTACATGTAATTTATCTTAGTTGGTTTGAAATACCATTATAAATATATCTTTAGATCACATGAACAAGCAAATCCTTTCCAAAAGAGCTCATACCAGTTTAAAATTAAGGATGTAAAGTAAGGAAGTTCTTACCAAGTTCAGATAAAAATGTGTGTTAACATCGTGTGACCACGAATTGTGTATCTATAAGTTAAACACAAAGTCCTGCTTCTGTGAAATGTTATGTTTTACTATGATCACAAATGTTTAGGACTTCTCTCCTGCACCTCACACTGAAAGCAGTACATAACCAGTAATACAAGGCCTGTGTCACCAAAAGGGCGTTTTGATTCAATAGTTATTCCCTGAGCAAGGTTCCCATTACAAGAGTTTAATGGAGCTTATTCAACAACTGCACTGCCTGTAGCATAACACTTGTCTCCTGCTGTGTCCTTGGAGACCCAGTCTCTCTGTGTTAGGTGCTCTTGCCCAAGCTGTTTATTAATTAAGTTACAGGTGTATTTCTTTATAATGGAAAGTCCAAATGAAATAATTTTCATCCTGTGCTAGGTATTCAACTGGTAAGAAAACTTCTGTGAATTGTGATAGGATACATGGCTGTTAACAGGAGTCTTCTAAGGTAGGAATGTCTGGCTGCCTTCCAGTTCACAAGTGACTACACAATGTTTCAGGGCTTGGGAATTGACATATTTTCCTTCATCTCATCATCTCCTATTTCTGCTCTATGTTGTCTATACTTATTGAAGGCTTAATAATTTGGTTTTGTTGTACTGGTCCAGCAATCACTAAAAAAACACAAAGTTCTTCGTGGTCTTTGATAATTTTAATGAATTCATGTTTGATGCTTAGAATGCATGAAAAACTTTTAGTATACAGATTCTAATTGTGAGACTGGTATTTTGTTTTGATAGCAATGTTTTGGAGTGAGGGGGACCTCATTCTCCAGGACCTTGCACGCTCCATGGTGATTTGCAGTTGTGCAACATGAGGAATATGCTGCCAGGGTCACGTATCTACTAACCTTGTCTAGCTAGAATTCCTGACTGTGCTAATCTAGCTAAGTGTCTTAATACAGGTGCATCAGAAAAAAAAGATTTTCTTTATATAGCTTTTCTCACAGCGGGAACTTTTTTCCAAAAAGCTCTGCTCTCAGATCCTCTTGTGCAGGTTAGGATAAATTTTCAAAACTGTAACTGTATCCATACTAGAAACTTTAGCTACCAGCATAGTGTTCTTCAGAAAGTGCAGCATTTAGCATATGTGCAGCATACCTACCCCAACACAAGTCTGTAGTGTATATAAATGGTAGAGCAAAACTTTCCACTTCCTGTATTACTCCCACCTTTATTAGATGCAATAGAAAACATGGAGTAGAGAACATGAGTGAAATGGGCCTTTTAAAGTTTTAAGCACTATGTTACCATCAACTGTTGGAGCAGGGTTATTCTATGGGCTCAGTTGTGATTTATAGACACAGCTGGGATGTGTAAAGTGATTGCTCTGCACTGAGACAACCCAGGAAGAATTCAGAAATCTCCATGTGTCAGCAGCCCTTGAAAATTCGTAATCAAGACTTAAAGGAGCTGGCTCACTGATACATAATTTCCAGTTTTCTGTAATTTCTCTTAAATGCCAATACTTATTAAAAATTACTGCTCAGGATATCATTAATGAGCAGAAAGATGGAAAAGAATAAAAAAGTGGCATCACAGAAAAATAGATATTATCCTGTGGGTCTTGTTCTACATATTGATAGAGTTCTAATTTAGTGATTTTGTAAGTTAGATAAAGACCTAGTGACAGGATAGGTGAGATGCTAATAAGTATCAAGTTTAAATGAAAAATCAGTTATGCATTTTTAAAAATAAATCTGATTGGCTGTTAGAACAACCAGTGAAGGAAAGTGACAGCTTCATCACCCACTTGAGAGAAGACACCTGGGCTATTTTTACTGTCCACAGTAATTAATGGATATCACTTGCACTGCTTTAATTAATTTTAAAATACCTCATGTTGCACAGTCATCTTTCATTTATGTTAACCAGGATTTACTTTGGGCATCACTGGAGTTCACCCATGAAATTAAAGACCAATCAGGCCAAAAGTGCAAACTTAAGCCTCACTTCAGCCACATTACCATATTCCTACACAATACATTTAATTTCATCTCAGCTTTCATCTGAATGTCTTTATTACTCATCCTGTGTGGTCTTGGTCTGAAATATACTTAAAGAATATGATGCTTGTTTCCTGCAGCAATACATTTTGCTGCCTCTCTGTCTTCGGTGCAGTATTTTTAATACAAATATATATTTTAAAATATAGCTGAGTTACTCTGATCTTCTCTGGATCTGGAAAAACAAAGAAATACTCTGACTGTCCTGTCATCATATATGTCATTCCAAAAAAACATAGATCACTGGAGAAATACTGGATCACCCTCACTTTGGCTCTTTTTGTCTGTTCTCCAACTTCCTGCTTTTAAACCATTCCCAGTAGGACTGTGTTGCCCCACCAGTGTGAGTGACAGCACTCAGAACCTGTGCTAGTGACAGAATAGGAAGTCTGGCATTGCTTGCTCTTCTCCTTACATTAAGACTTTGTCACATCCTTTGGCATATTCAGGTTTGATAACATCCCTAAATACATTCTCTGATGTTCTTCATCTAACCAGTACTACTGGCAAAGTGCTGAGAGCTGTGTAAGACTCTTTCCAAATTCAGTTGCCACCACTGCAGTGGCTGGAGTAGCAGTGCCATGCTCAATCTACGTTAACCTTTGTATAGGTGACACCATAGTCTGTAGTATGTTATTTCTTCCTTCTGTGTCATTTATTTGAGGAATTATGTGAAGGAGAGGACTGGAATACTTTCTAAGCAGATGGTTAAGTTACTCTCTGAATCAGGAGCAGGAAAAGGTCAGAGCCCCACAGAATTCCATCCCATGGTGTAGGAAGGGCAATTCAGTGTTCTAGATAAGGTTGCACCCACTGAACAAAATATTAACCACTGCAGTAAATGTGCTTCAACATGTACAACTGGAATTATGTATCTGTTTATCATAATGCTGTACCTATCACTAAAAACACTTTGGAGAAGAGCTCCTCTATAAATTACTCCAACTGCTGTGGGATTTTAATTTTGGTTCATTGGTGAATTCATTTGATTTGGTATTCATATAGTGTTCTGGCTTTATCCTTTGACCTAGATTTTAGATTAAAAATCTACTTCATCTAAATATGCGAAAGAAATGTAGATTATTATTATGAAAATCACAAAACCAAAAAACATGCAGTATACCTGTGTCTTTGGTTAAGACACTTACTTATGTAGATGTTGTTGTGAGAATTTTGAATAAACTGTTAATAACTAATATTCAGTTTCCTTATCATATAACCTGGGAACATCACATTATTTTTTATGATCCTTTGATAAAGGAGCTACAGGCATATTGCAAGGATGTGAAAGCATCCAACAATGTAAGTGAGCAATGATTTTTTGGTTCAAAGCTCCTGTACAGAAGGCGTAATCTAATCTTACGTAAAAAATTATATGCCAAAACATTTAGTATTATCCAGCTAACTGACTGTGTAATGTTAAATCATCTTTGGTCTTTTCAGTTTAGTTTAGAGTGATATGCATACACAAAAAGACCTAAATAGATCTGAAAGCTTACTAATGGCAAATTAAACACATTCTAAGCATTCTGACTTCTTGAAGAGCAAAGGCTCTCTTTCTTTAAATAGTTTATTAACATAGATTAATTGTATAGTGTCACAAGTTTCTACATCTTCATGCATTTACCTTCACATTGGATTGTCTTTGATTATAAGATAGAAGGGTTTCTTCTGTGTCTGTACACATCAAGTCTGCTGCAGATTATACCTGTTACAGAAGAGTAATTTCATTTGTTGATTTCTCTAAATGTCCTGAAAACTGTGCTTTGCATACAGATACTGTAAAGAATCTGCTTCTAGTATGCTTTCACAGGCAGACATAAGGTACAACTCCATGAAGGTCTATAGAATTATAATGGTATGTATCTGTGTATACATCTTGCCTTGAGCAATGACCCTTTTTCTATTGCTTAGCAGACCTCTACCAATAATCTCTTTTGAAGATAATGCTTTGGGATGGAAGGTACTGTCATGGAATAGGGAAGAAGAAAATCAGTTGTCTTATAAACTATTCTAAATTGATTTGGAGATACACATCACTTTATCCTCTTGTATTGATATTTAAAGACTTTAAAATATCTGTCATATAACTGACTTGATGAATATAGATTATCCAGTGCCCAACTGATTGATGTCACCAAGAAGAAATCAGGACACTGTTTGTTTTTAATTCTGCACTAGTGCTTATTCTTGTGTCTCTGGTGATATAATCATATTGATTAACATAGTAGTGAAGGTAGCATAGTTAGATGGTTTCTGTTTTACATGGTACCTTTGTTTCCCAAATTTCTGATGCAGTACCACTTGAATTCTAGCTGTCAGATCAGGGTAAGAATTAACTATTTAATGTTTGCAACTCTTCAAAAATCTAGCTTGAAACATCAAGTAGCCACCTATTGATCTGTCTGTAAATCAGAGGCAGACACAATAATTTCCCGAGAGATTTGCCTTTCATAGCCAACTGATTTTAATTTCTGCTTTATTTTGTAAATAAATGTTTGAGTATCTGCTCATTGGAGGAATGCTCCCTGCAGCTTTTTTTAAATTGATAGATGGCATCATCTCGCCTAAGTTCAGCCACCTAAAAGACAAGTGGCAACTGCCAGGAATTGTCACGTCCATAGAGAACAGCAACTACTTGCAGCATCTTTCCTCCATCATAAAAGAAACATAAAAGTTACAAATTTGAAACACTGTGATTGTTGTAATATGAGAAACTGTAGGGGTTAGTTAATTCTGTCTGCAAGATCTAACTGATGCTCTTACCTGTCTCAAAAGACAAAGGGGAATAATGAGCTCTTTGCCAACGTTGAGAATTGCCTCTTCACAAACATTTTTTTTTAACTTGTATTATCTGTGAAATAATTACTTAATAAAACCAGAGATCTCACTTGCCTCTCTCCAAACAACTCAATGAGAAAAATAATTGTATTACAAAGTTTGTATTTTTGTTTTACAGAACTGTGTATGCAAAGGTAAAAGTCCCTGCTTTTGTGATAGCACGAAAGGTAGTAAGGTAAGAACAGATACGTTTACCTTTTTTAATATTAGCTTACATAATTGGAAATTGTTAATAGATTACTTCCGTTGATACAGTGAGTGAATCTAGTGTGTGATGGTATTTTGCCAACAGTCTACAGAGAATGATTACCTTACAAAATTCTGTTAACTTTGGGGACACTTTTTAACTAAGACTTTTCAAGTGAATTTTTTTACTGCATAAATATGTTTACAGCACTGTATGATGTTTGAACACCAGCAGAACAACTGTCCGAAGCACCAGGTCTCTTTCACTAACTCCTAACAAATGTCCTTACCTTGGCAGCAGCTCTCCTGTTACAAATTTCATAATGCCATCAAGAGTGTCATGTTCAGTGCTTCCCTCTTTCCATCTCTGGACCCTGCCCACCCCTCTTTGCCAGTTCCTGAAAGAAAGTTACACACACTGGCATCAAAGAGATAAACCTCTTGTAGTTCAAGCAGCGGATGAGTTTCTGGGTCCTAATCACAAACACCTTGCCAGCACTGAAGGAACAGCAAATCCATCAGCAGTAACAGATCCACAGCTCTGCCTGTTGCCAATAGCAGCTTGGCAGAGACTCTGAGTGGCTTTTAGACAAACCTGAATTACACAAATGCCAAAAATTCTTTGAAACTCCTGCTTACAGTTGGAAAAACAACTGACTCACAAATGAAAGGGGCATTATTGAAGAAGTCATGGTTGCAATTCAGGCGAGCCATGAACACAGAAATTCTCATACTAAACCTTATGAACATATTCCAGACATCTATAAAGATCTAGGATTATGATTAGTCCCACTGATTGGTCCCATCTGCTTTTATGAAGTTGGAGAAAATTTATCTGGAAGTAAATAGGGTCATTATTAAAATATATATTAATAAGTGGGAAAGGAGAATACTAATATTTTCAGTTAAATCTCCTTGTTTGTTTTTCATGTTACTAGCTGGTCTAACCTGACTTCGTCCTAAACAGTGAAATTGAGACCAGTTGAAAAACTAGAAAAAAATAAATTGCCCACTAAAAGAGAAATATTAGTAAGAATGGACACACACAACTTGTCTTTAGCAGTTCCATGTTAAATAACTGAGCAATTTGTAGGTAAGAGTAAATAATTTTTTACACTGATGAAGTTTTTCATGCAGCTGTGGAAAATCAGGACAGTGACATTAATCGACATTTTTTGATAACATTCAGTGTTTGGAATTCTGCAACCTGAAAATCTTCTGATCTCGTTGATGTGCTAAGAAGAAAGTGTTGCTAAAATTGCCTTTTTTGTAGAGAGGGCAGAAGCTGTCAGGAGAGCGCAGTGCTGCTCTGGATTCAGACAGCGCCTCGTGGCTCTTGCCATGGGCAGGCAGGCCGAGAATTTGATTTTCCTGTGAGCTGGTACCACACCCCCTCCAGCGGCACATTCTGGGATAGCATTCATCCTTCTGCCTTGGGACGCTGCTGCATGAAATAAACTATTTTTTATAAAAAGCGATGCCGATTTATTATATAGATGTCACAGACACTTTATAATGCAATTCTTATTTTCATGTGTGTTAAAATATTATGGGATTACATTCTATCTTGAGAGCTATAAATACATGTAATTACTAACACTAATTTTTATTTCATTCAGAAGCTATTTAAAATCTGGTGAGTTTGTGGGATTTTGAGGAGTGAGAATTGGTGCAGGGACAAGCCAAAGTATTTTGGCTTCCCAGAGACATCTCTTGGATCCTATCTTGTACATTGAATAAGACACTCAAACTTCTGCACAGCAAAATTTCACATGCTTTCTTTGTATAACTTTGTATAAAGCAGTAGGAAGATTGACTCTGAGAGAACTGATAAACCCATTCTCTCTCTCCCACGCCATGCTGTGATGTAAAAGGTCTTGAACAGGCAGCTCTTTACTGATGTAAAACTGAGCATGCTAAATTGCCACTGTCTGAAGAGCTGAAACATCTTTTCCATTTGTCTAAAATATAGAAATATTAACAAGGAATATGTATCAGCTGCTTTCTTAAATTTTCATGCTGTCAGCTAACTTCTATACTCTTCAAAATCTTGAGTGCTATCTTGTGTTCTGATAATTCATAATACTTACGAGCATGTGGTGCTATGGGGCCGAGGCAGCACAGAGATGGACCACAAAAACAGGTCAGTGTGGGCAAGGGCAGTGTATCTGCCACAGCAGCAGAAAGCTAAGAGGTACTGAAAGTAATGAGTGCCTTAGAAATAAGCTATCAAAAGGAGAATTTATGGATATTTTGAGATTAATTATCTTAATGTTTACAGGGTGAAAAAGGCTTTCCTGGTGTTCCAGGTCCACCTGGTCAAAGAGGCTTTCCTGGTCCAGAAGGGCCTCCAGGGCCACAGGGACCAAAGGTAGGTATGTATGTGAGACAGAGAGATATACCCAGAGAAACTACTGTGCTTGACAGTCAAAGTTAGCTATGACTGTGTAGACAATTCTGTTTTACTAAACCAAACCAAACCAAACCAAACCTAGCCAAACCAAAACCTGTCTCAGGGCTTCCCATTTGGCGAGGGATGTTTTTTGGTCACCAGCTGCAATCGTCATTTTGACTGCATCAGAGTAGAGCTGATATGACCATAGGCTTTTGTTGTCAATGTCCATTGGCCAGTGCTAAAGCAGCTGGATTGAACTGCCAGAGGCAATGAACATGGGTTTAGACAGACTTTTGCAGCACAGCCTCAGTTTTTGTCTTAATGTCTATTAATATCTGAAAAGAAAGTAAACAAGCTACTAGTGAGACAAATATGAAAAATAGATTTAAGAAAATTTGAAGGGAAAGATGGTTTTTAAGATAAATCTTGGTCTGTTTAGGAAATACCTGGTTGCCTGCAAGGTGCAGAGAGTGGCTTCAGGGACTTGAGCTTTCTTTCTTTCCTGTATGCCTAAACTGAGGCTGAATATGAATTTTCAATAACTCCTGCATGAGTAGAAAAAAAATCAACAAAAAATCCTGCATTAAAAGCATTTTATGTATATTTGTTTTGAGGAGCAGTATTGCTGTTATCAATAAACCGGCTCTGGTGAATAAATTGTTTCTGTGTAAATATGGTGTGAACTCAGCCACAGTGTAAATCAGGAAGGTACTGCCACAATCAGATTCTGTCTAGGACCTGCACTAATGTGGCTACAGCACTTAACTATACCTTTAAAGAAATGGGCTTTATAGTTTTTATTTGTTTAAGCATTGTTGCATTATTCTGTCATATCTTATTTTTACAATACTTTCTGGAAGTGATACTCGTGGTAGATTTCATACATGTTGATGAGCCTTTTATCTGAACTCATTGAGGTGTTTAGTACAGCATTTCCCTTTCAGTAAGTGATAATAACTTCTGCAAGAATGGCAAAAAGTAAGGATAGTTTATCTAGCAAGAAGACCTCTGTTAGCCTGAATGGCATCTGTTGTAGTGTGTGCCAGTTAGCCTCTCCTATCCAACGCTTCTACAGTATCTGAAATGGAATGTGGCCCAAGATTTTAGAAGCTGTGCTGCTCTTCACATTTTCCATTTCCTTTTTGGGAATGGTAAAATTTTCTTGCTAGCACTTAAGCTCTAAGCATCTTGAAAGAATTCCAGCAGGTTCTGTCCAGACGGTGCAGTGTCACTGGGGCATTCTTTGCTGTCTTCTTTCAGCCTTGCTCTCCCATCCTGCTTTGCCCCTTTCAGTTTGCTCCTGGTCTTCCTTTCCATGCTCAACAGTGCAGGTGGGAGTACCTACCTCTCATACATCTGATCATTGCACAGACATCACCCATATCTGGGAACCTTCCAGCTTTTTCCTCACAGGGAAGCACTTCCAGGTCTCACAGTTTGACCAAATCCATAGCAACTGCTTTCTCAACATACACCGTTATTTTTTTGACCTGTGATGAGAAATATAATTTTTTTCACTATGAGGGTAAGAGGGTGGTGAGGCACTGAACAGGTTCCCCATCCCTGGAAGTTCAAGGCCAAGTTGGATGAGGCTTTGAGGAACCTGTTCTAGTGGAAAGGGTCCCTGCCTGTGTCAGGGAGGTTGGAACTAGATGATCTTCGAGGTCCCTCCCAACTTGAACCATTCTTTGATTCTATGATAATCCCCTGTAAACACTGAAAGGGAGGGCAAGACACCACAATTTATGCAAGTTGTGTGAAAGGTTTGTTTCCTTTATTGACTGTAATAGGCCAATCATTTATTTATTTATATAGCTGGTTTTGTGTGCACATGTTGATATTGAAATTGAAAATATTGAGTGTCCTGTTGACATTTATGAGCTTTTTGCCAATTGAAACATGTTGAAAAATGGTTGCTTTCCGTTTGTGATCTAGGGTTCTCCAGGGCTTACAGGCTTAGTTGGACCCAAAGGTATACGAGTAAGTGTTTGTATTTTAAACAAACTTATATATATTAAACGTCATGCTAATTGCCACCTTGGTTCAATAATTTGTGAAAATTGAAGCAAAGCATTATGTATAATTTCGAAGTACGGTTAAAATTTATGACATGGTGTATACACAAGCATTATTTCTTTTTAGAACTTTTGCCCTTTTTGCTACACCTTATGTACAAGGTTATTGCTGTATGTATTTAATATTTGGGTGTGCAGTGAAAAAGTTGTCTGGGGTTTTTTCTGTGGGCAAAACTGGTGTGTTACCTGTGTGTAACCATTATGCTTGGTCTGCAATCAGAATAGTTAAGAAAGTGATGATCTTTTTAACAGAATCATACTTGCATTAATTCTTATTATAAATGTAATCAAAGAAAAATTGCCTGATGAGCTTTTGTTTAATATTCGTAATATTATTTCTCTGGTTTAATATCATTAGGGAGTCCCAGGAATACCCGGATTTTCAGGTCCTCCAGGCCTTCCAGTAAGTAAAAATGAAACTGATTTAACCACTTCTCTCTTACTACAGTCTTTAGTGCACAATTATCCTCAGCTCAATGTGCTCACTCTAGTCTCAACATCAACATTGTCTCTGTCAATTGGCCTAGAGATAAAAATCTTGGCATCAGCAATTCTTACTCATTGTAATGATTTAAGAACACATTGTAATCTGTCAAGTCTTGTGAAACACTGCTCCAACATAAACTCTTTCAGTGTTTCTGTAGGGCAATGTGAATGTGCAAAAACAAAGCTTGTGTCAATTTCGTGCTTCTTTTAGGGTGAACCAGGAACTGTTGGTCCTCCTGGGCTCCCGGGTGTTCCAGGATGCAATGGCACAAAGGTACAAATCAAGCTGAGTGTTCTGGAGATTGCGTTTGGCTGTGCTTGGGAATGGCCAAAAAGTGTTCTAAATTTTGCCCAATATACAACAACTTTGACTTGTTTTGCTTTGTGATTTTATCAGCTAGAAAAATTTGTATCATGGGACCAGAGGAAGGAAAAGTGCTACCTTTTTGTGCAAAATAAATGCTTAAATAATACATGCTAATGGCCTTTGCTAAAAGATAATAACATTTGGTATTTTGATAGATAATACTTTTTTCATTAAATCCAGAAGACTTAATCAGTTTTGTCCAACATGTCCTTTTGCTGCAATGGGTTATAAAGGAGGTAGTTAATTAATTTTATTTCACCAGTATCTAGCTTGCAGTTGGCAATTCATAAATCCTAAAAGTAATTAAAAGAAAAGGCTTAATGTTAAGTTACAGATTTACCAGGTTTTTTTTGCCCTGTGAGCATTCTGAAAGAGGGAAGTCAGAATAATGCCTACTACAGAAAATCATAGATTTCTAATGAAACTGTAAACTAATCTGAACAGTCTAGGATAGAAGTCAAGCTGCATAAAATGGGATGATCCTCTTTTAGCAAAATATAGTGGTCACGCACTCACAGTGCATTTAGTGTGATAGCATAAAAAACTTCTTCTGTAATCACATTTGCCAAAATCAGGCCAAATAATAAACCATCATCTGCATTAACAATCACTGTTACTACTTTCAGGGTGACCAAGGATTTCCAGGTCCTCCAGGTCGAAGAGGTGCTCCAGGCCTTCCAGTAAGTGTCTGTGAAATTCACAATTGTATACATTCCCATCACATAAAGCCAGCCCCTGAAGGAGTGTAAAGCCTCATGTTAGCTCATGCTGACAACACTTGAAATATATAGGTATGCCCATTTTATTAGTATGAAAACTATGTGATAAAGAGACCAAAGTTAAAAGTAAGGCTTTATTGTCTGCATGTGGGGCCTCAACTTCTTAGTTAATGACTGCATGAAATTCATTGACTGGAGTTAGCTCTCACTGGATACTCATGAAAATTTGCCACTTACGTCCCTAAAGGTGTCCAAGATGTATTTAATAGATTGCAGTTTCAGTTCATGCCTAAGTATCTTTCAGAAAATAATGGGTTAATTAAGTCAATAAGAACCAGTAATTAAACCCAGAACTTCTCACTCTGGGTGCATTGCTTTAATCCTAGGATTTGGGGTTTTTTCACTGTAGGGATGTGTTTGAAAGAGATACTTTTAAACAAATGGAAAAGGAATACTGTCTATCAACTTCCAGTGGCTTCAAATCTAATCACTTCTGAATATGATCTTTATTTTACGAGCTCTGCTGATTTTATTTATTTATTCATGTATTAAGATCAGGCTTCAAAGCTGTTCTGCCTTCACTTGTAGAGTTGTACCTCTGAGACTGACTATTTTTTAACAATATACCCTTTCTTCTTATATTGAAGTCTGGCCCAGTAAACATGAACCTGGCTATGCACCTCCTTCGTGAAAATAAATCACCTGAAGAGCACCAAGCTTAGACAATATTTAGAATGTGTCATTTCAGCACTCTTTTACTCTTCTGTTTCAATATAATTGTTCTTCTTCCTAGGGTATTGCTGGTATCAAAGGAGAGAAGGTCAGTTATTTGCATCATATTACACAAAGTATTTATTGGTTATCAACAATTTGTGTGTGTGTGTTTGTTGCTCCTAACCTCTCCATTCATGGGAAACAGAAGGTTTGCCTTCCAGAAGAAGCAACCACAAAATTTGGTGCTTCCATTGTCCTAGCAGCATTCACCTCAGCTTGCAAAATGATCTATAATTTCTTTTCCCTCAACTTACTGTTACTGCATGTAATGAATTTAACACTTTCAAGCACACAAAGAACTAAGCTCCTCCCCCAAACAGTTTATGAATTCATATGGAAATCTGCAGATGCTCTAGAGAGTGTTTTATAGGGGTAAAAAGTAACAAAAATAAATTGAAGGCAAGGACTGTGCATGAGTAATGTAGGTAGATCTGAAAAGAAGACTGCTCCCGACAGAGAACTGGAAGGCCTGCACAAGGTTTATTTGGTCTAATAAAATCTTTTTTAAAGTTAGAACTATCCATAGTGGACAGTTTCTATCATTATGCAATTCTGATGTTGTTTATTTCCCTACAAACTGTATTAGAAGACTTGTTGCACTACAGAGTTCTACAGCATAACTTTTTATGTTTCTTTTTATCTAATTTTCCAGGGGTGCCCTGCTGAAGGATATAGCCAAGAGTATGGTGAAAAAGGTGATCCTGGATTACCAGGAATGCCTGGTCTCCAGGTAACTCAAAATTAAGACAGTGAGATAGATATGTATAAAAATACACACTAATATGTATAAACACATTCTATATAACATGAGTATATATTAAAATTATTTTGCATTTTACATAATTTAAGTGTATTATTTAATATAGATACAGTATTTTTTACAATTATGTCACTGAATTCTAAACCAAAACCAGTCAGTTTTCAGGCCAGTCAGGTTGCAGGCCATCTAATCCAACAGCTAAAATTCCCATCGAAGTTAAGACTGCACATCTTAGACCAGCTTTGTTAGAGTACTAACAAAGCACATGATGGTCCGTATTTCAAGAATGAACATTAACAGGGGAAGGCAAGGCTGACATTTCTTCTGACTCTTGGAATAAACAGAGAGCATTAAATTAAAAAGAAAAGAAAAATGTTTAATTTTCCATTTCTTTGAAAATGAAGCTTTAAAGTATAGGATTTATTGCATGGAATATTTGAAGGATTGAGGGCTTATTAGAAGCATTAATAGGATCATATGGATTATAAATTCACATTTCTCAGTGGACTTACATCCTCACTTGAGTAGTTTTAGAACAGAGGTTTTCTCATGTTTCAAAACATTTGCCAAACGATGAAGCAATGAGGAAGAATTATACTTCTGTGTTCTCCTGAGATAGGAAAAGGAAATTCAGAAGCAGAGCTGCTCCTCTGTTTCTTATTCAGTTCGTTGAATTTAGCGTTGTGTTTTGCTCATGATCTTGCCAGGAGATTTATTCCTGTTTCTTTTTCAATATGCAGGGTGCCCAGGGTGCTCAAGGATATCCTGGGGAACTTGGACCACAGGGCCCTCCAGGACCTTTAGTATGAATTTATGTCTCACTTGTTACTTTGACCTTTGATTTTCCCTGAACCCTATGGAATTACACAGATAGAAGTACTTGACTCTCCCAGACTTATTTGAGGTCTAGACATATGTGTATGTAAAAACTATGTTTTTCTGCACACATCTGGTTTTTTTCAGTTGCTTTTGATTATTTCTATGCATGATAATTTCTATCTTTTCAGAAGCATCCCTTGTCCATGTAGGCATAAATTTTAATTTTCAAATGACTACCCATTAATTCACTTTAAATGCTAATATGTATAACATTGAGAGATGCATACGTTTGCAACTAGACTGTGTAAACAGTCTGTCACTCACTGGTGATGACTTGTGGTGTAAAGGTGGAAGAAAAAGTAAAAATGTGGTGTAAGTTCTGTGAAAGTTGAGTGCTTCAAAACACCTATATCCGAGCAGAAGATTGTGATTTTTTTACCCGAGGATTATCTTTTTTTTCCTTTTTTGTAGGGCATGCCAGGGAAACCAGGACCTCCTGGACCTAAGGTAGTCTCAGATTGGTAATAAAAATGAAAACTTTGTTATGCATAATATAAATTAACTCATGTTGTGTAGATGTTTGTAAAATAAAAAAAATAACATTTGGGGATTTTTTTCCAGGGTCTTATGGGACTGAAAGTAATAGGAGCCAAAGGAAGAAAGGTAATTTCCTAAGAAGCTTTAAACATTCTGTAAGTTTTGTTTCTGTTTTATGCGTTTTCTGATATGCTATGGTGAAATTTTGGGGAAGTAAGTACTGTGAAATGCAAGTTCTCAGTATATATGTGGAAGTCTTTTGTTGAAAAATGGAAACATGGCAATGTTGTCTAAGGTCAAAATGTTTTCACGTAAGAGTCAATGATATAAACTTCTAGACAGAAGATTGGACACTGAAGAGAAGCCAGTAGTTAATATTTACTAACACATAGCATTAAATTAATATATATAATTTGTGTGATGCTCCTGAATGCTTATCTAAGCAGATAAACATTGGTAAATATATAGCATTCGTAGTCTCACAACTTCTGTCCAATGTATTTGCAGTGTCAGCCCTTGTGACGCTAGAAAAACTCCCAGATTTTGAATAAAAATTAGATAACTTGTCTTTCATATTCTTACTTTGTATTCCATGTAATTGACCTTAAGCCAGGAATTACTACAAATGCCTACATTGTCTCTCAGCACCCCAGCCTGCAGCTGCAGGACCAATGTAGTCAATCTGAATATCCTTGCAAGAAATTGGGACAATCTCACAGTTATGCTAATTGACCTGCACAGATTCAACTGTGATTGGTTTTAATGTTGTAATCACTACCAGGAATTGCTAGGAGTTTCTTGGAAAAAAATTTGTCTATGGACCTGGCTATTCATTCACAGTAGCTCAGGTGACCATGGAACATCTTGCTTCCTTAAAAAAGAGTGACACATCCTTTGCTGTTATGCTGCAAATTCGTGCGAAAGCATTCCACTGGCTTAAAATCACTGCAAATTGTGGATATTGTTTCGCTGAGCTCCACAGGAAAGATCACATTGAGAACTTTCCCTGTTCTGAGAGATCCTTAATGAAAAAGTGCACTTCACCTCTAATGTCAGTAAAGGACACGTGAAAGCTTGTTTTGTCTGTTAGCACCATGATTCTGTGATCTCCCTGGAATACACAGACTGCAGTTTGGAGGATGTCACCAAAGATAGTTCATGTAATTTACTGATTGACATAATTAAATAGAGAGAAAAATTGTAATCAAGGAGATATTTTTACTTGATTTATAGTTAAAATAGTTATGTAACAAACAAACAGGATTAAAACTTTAAATTGTTTCTAGAAACTTTAACAGAAATCAGCATATACATTTTTATATTGATCAGCTAGGGGAAGGTTAAATCTTCCATATGTCTTTTTTACTGGAATATAAATAGCAATCAAAGGGAAATGTCAACTGGATTAATGGCTGAGTCTAATGACAGAAGAATATTCACGATATCAAAAGTATAGCAGTAGTAATTTGAAATAACAAAAACACACTGCTTGTGATTTGCTCTATTTTTCTTTTTCATTTCAAGGGTGACACTGGGTTAACTGGACCCCCTGGGCCCCCAGGAACTGTTATTGTGACGTTAACTGGACCAGACAACATGACGGTAGTAAAATTGTTAAACATCACATTCAGATATGCCATCTGACTAGGTTTTACTGTGAGAGGACGTTTTCATCTTCACTGCTCTAATAACATTTCCTTTTAGTCATTTTAACATTTTTCAGACTTGTTTAATTAGATTCTAAACTCTCTTAGAGTGTCTGTGTAGAGCCAGCGTGGCTGAGGCCTGTGTGCCCATGTGCACATCTGCACAATGCCAATGCAATGCTTCTTGCCTACCAGTACCCCACCTGCCGTGAATCTCTGAGTACATGAAGTGTAAATCACTTCTGCTTCACCAAATCCACATGGATGTTCTGATCAAAGCCACAGCTGAGTTGACCTCTGGGCCTTGTCACTGAGAATGCCACACTCTGAGCATCCAGAGTTTCACAAAAGCTTACAACATGTTCATGTACATTTTGTAGTTTGTTTTCTTATTGTTTTTACTGAAACATGAGTAATGGCAGAAAGTGTTGGAAAGACAATAAATATGGAAGGAAATAGTCTGATTCAGCTTTCTTTTAAAGTATTACTTTGTGAATTAAAATTCTTGCAATGTATCCTTATATAGAAATTAAATAGCAGTAGTTGATATCATTTTAAGTATTCACATATTAACAGGACAAGTCTTCAAGGTGTTCTTGTTTCTGTTTTACTTATGTAATTGGCATCTAATCTATGGAGTCATCCAAAGTCTCTCTCCATTATGTGCTAAAATAAAAGTGAGTTTTGCATCAAGACTGTATTGAGGAGGGAAGAGAAAGATCGCAGAAGCAAGGTTCAGCTTTTAGGCCCACCATCTCTCCCCGTTTAAATCAAATACAGACCACATGGAGCACTTTCCAGTCACAGCTGTGGTGGCTTATGACAGAATGGCAATTTTTTAGAGACATTGAGCATTAGGGCTTAGAAACCTCTCAAAACTCCTTACATAAATACTTTGGAGCATGACTGTAACCAGGTAATAATTAGACAGTCCATAAAATTCAGCTTTACAGTGACCTTAGGATGTGGCCCAGTGGTGTACACAGTAGTGTCATCTTGCACCCACAGAGACAAGGATGCCGTAGGTAGCCACTGCATCTATGTTTTGGAAGTAACTCTAGCTCCTGTGAAGCAATTAAGGTTTACTTTGGCTTTTTTGCTCGTTTCTTGTTGCCCTTTGCGGGGATATTTACTGCAGCCCCTTTGCATGCAATCACAGGCAGGTTGTTTTGACCTAACTGTATTCTGAAATGTGCAAAACCATTTCTTTTTCAAACATCATAGACTTAGGTAGGAGCACTGATACAAGGTTTCTGTTTCTTAATCATTTGAGTGGAACTGTCTCTGCTCAAAGAATCTTGCTGGTGACATACGGATTTCCTCTTCGTAGAACCGGACTGTTGTGGAAAGTATAGAAAAATCCAAGATACCACAGTAAGCTCTTCTTTTCTGTGTAATAGGACTTGAAAGGAGAAAAAGGAGAAAAAGGATCAAGAGGACCCCCAGGGCCAATGGGGTCTACAGTAAGTGGCCAGAAGTAAATCCCTTAAACCCAAATATTCAGGCAGCATCACCTAGTACCTGCTACTCTTTACAGCCCAGTATTTACACTAATTATTTCAACCTTTAATGACAAGAATAGAACTAAGGAATAGAATAAAATACCTATTAATAGCATTCCAACTGCATTTTTTTAAAAGATAAAAAATTATAAAATATGTATTTAACTTAGAAAATGTGAGTTTCAAAATATGAGTATCCTCAGTGTGTTTTTGTTACAGGGGCCGGCTGGTGATTCTCAGAGTGAAAAGGGTGACCGGGGAGAACCAGGAGCACAGGTATGTGCAAACAGTTGAATACACGTGTTAGTCCTTTCTGGAAGACAGTTTTGAGCTAGTGTTGCTGTCCACTTTTTGCCTCACTGCTACTCAGAGCAAATTTGCTTAGATTCAAAAGCTCTTTCCTGCAGTAAACTAGACAAGAGCTGGAAGTCAAGTGACTTACATGAGTACTTGGAGTGAAGGTGAGTTGATTGTGAGTACGCTTCCATTTTTTTTGCTACAAAGGTTCTGCTATTGAAACTTAGTAAAAAAGTGCTCTGCTAGACATGTACTGGCTTTATAATGCAAGGGTATAAGTAGAAGAGAAAACACTGGGTTTACTTGAGGCAGCAGATTTAAATTAGTATGTTCAACCAGCAGCTGTGTGGAGACATGAAGAAAGTTGCCTAAGAGTTATTCCATTAACAGCATAGTATATGAAAAAATAATATGTTTATTTTAAAAAGCATACATATTAAAATACAATTTACCTGATTATATCTTTTTTTGGAAGATAATTAATGGAAAGCTATTACTTTCATTCAAATGCCCTTCAACTTGAAGAGAAATTACTTAATGAAAAGGAATAGGGAGTGCACTTCAAAGGTATCTGAAGCAGGGCAGTAGATGGAAAAGTGAAAACAAAAGGAGGAAGCATGTTTTGTCATTTGTCTTGTTTCTGCAAGAACCTGATTCTTCACCAAGCTTTCTGCACTTGCCTGGCACTTTGCACTTGTGAAGTCTGGCAGAAGTAATCCTCCACAGGAGGAGGAATGTCAATGGAATATCTTGCTACCTGTTTCGTAGAGTTTTATGAACTCTAGTTGTGATTAATGGATACTTTAAAATTGCCTTAATGGCTTTTTACAGTTTACACAGTTTACAGTTAAGTGCACAGCATCGAATTGCTGTGCTCTTTGAATGCAATATCCTCATTTTTATTTTTTTTTTATTTTATTTTACATTTTTCCTTTGTAGGGGAAACCTGGAGAAGAAGGTGCCCCAGGTCCACCTGGCTTACCGGTAATGAAGGAAGCCTTCTAAATGTTTTCTAAGTAGTAGTCATCTGTTTGTGACAATTCTATCTTCCTATCACTGCTTTTTCTCATTGTGGAATGTGTTTGAAAATGTTGATTTGCATACACTGAAACATTTCCTTCACACAGCTGGCCTTGGAACATACCATGTCCTCATAGATTTATGTGCAGGAGACAGAGGTTCGGGTCATAGATGCTATTGCTTCTATGTCAAATAAAAAGACCTGTTGCTTGCTGCTGACTGTCATTAATGAGTTTGAGACACACTCCAAATTAAGCAAAATTAATTCTACTGAGTTTTTTTCTGGTTAGTCACATTGAAATTTTTGCAAAAGAGTTATACCTTCCCTTTAATATAAATTGAGAAGAGAAATTAATAGTTTTTAATCACTAGAATCAGAGACATTGTTTTACAAAGAAAAGTTATTGCCAGGGTCATGGCTGTCTTGGCCTGAAACAAGATGACTGATAGCTATTAAACTGTCATTTTGTCAACATATAGTTCTTAAAATATGCCATTTTAGAAGCAAAATTGTCTCATTTGTGTACTAATACAAAAGCTGATGTTGTTCAAATGTGTTTCCAATGGGTTAAATATCAGTTCTTTTATTTACTTCACCTCTACTTTAACATCATTAGAGTAGCAGTCACCTTATAAATATCTTACCAGAATTCTTACTGCCAGAATAGCCCATTGCACATGTATCTTACTATAACATCATCTTTGTCATGCTAAAATGACCTTCACAGGCAGTCTAAACACATTCCAGTCTGACAAAGAACACTGAATGACAGACCACAAAGCTCTACTGCCTCAGCTAACAGAAAGAAAATTTTCTGTCATGACAAAGACATGTCGTTGCTCTGTCCCCATTTCAGCTTTACTCACTAGCAGTGCATTCAACTGCACAAGCCTCCAAGAAGTCCCTCTCCCTTGCCTGTATTCACTTGCAGAAAGCCTTAGTCTGCACTGTTTTCCCTCCTGGTGTTGCTGGCACCTCTTGAGAGCAGCACCATCCCACAGACTGACTGAGTTCTGGGGGAGGGTGTTGAATGTGAGAGTCTCATACCGTGTTCAGTTTCTCCCCTTCAGAAATAGTTTGCAGAGGGAGAAACAAATCAGAGACTCCTACATTTGTGCCATGCAGAGCAGCTCTCCCTTGGGACTGTTGGAGTGTGCCATAACAGAGGCAGGCTTGGATGGGACACCTGCAGCTTTTCCTACAGGCATGGAGCTGTACCTCAAACTGGGTCTTTCACTGCAGTTTCTTCCCCTGAGCAAGTTGCATTCACTTTGCCATCACCATGAAGGATTAAAGCTTTAGATTTTAGGTCTTACTGATGTCAGTGCTAAAAGTTTAATCCTCATAAAATTGTGTACTGTCACCTGCAGGGACAAAAGGGTGAACAGGGCAGGCCAGGACTGGCTGGAAGGCAAGGAGCTAAGGTATTGTCCAATGGTTTTGTTATTGCTTTTGAGGATAAGGTATTTTTGGGGGTTGTTACATAGTTTCATTTATCACTGTGTTTCACTTGGCCTGAGAGATGACAAATAAGGATATCATGGAATAGGGAATGGATCAACTAAAACAGACTATATGTTTGAACTGATGTCCATCTATGTCTCCTGATGACTTCCTGTAGTTTTTGGTGTTTGCAGCTGAATAGCTGTGTAAGGAACAGAGACAGAGTGGTGAAGAACTGGTCAGGAGCAGAAGTTTTTCTTTAATGTTTTGAGCAATGTACTGAAGTAACAGTGGGTAAATGTCATTACACATATTGTTTTTAATAAACAAACCTATCCCTGTCCTCTGATGAAGGGCATGAAAGGAAACACCGGTCCACCTGGAGCTCGTGGTCGAGTAAGTGTAAATTATTTCATATATCATTTTTCTAGACCATTAGAATAAGAATAATCCAAACTGTCTGCATGAGCCAATGATGGATGTGCTGTGATGCTCTAAACAGGCATGGCTTTCACAAATTACTGATATTGCTGGGATTCTCACACAGATGATGTCTTCCTTTATATAGAATTGGATACAGGATCTGTGCCTGGTTAGACCTCACTCAGATGAAACAATTTTGGCAGGAGATTCGACTGTCAAAGAACAGTTACAAAAATTCACAGGAGTTAATATTTAAACCAATTTCTGATCACTTCCAGAACAGGTGGCATTCATTTTAAAATCCTAAGACTTTTTAAAGAAAGCAAGAGTTGCTACGAGTACAATTTCCCTGTCAAGTCATGCTGTTTCCCTAGTGGCTTTCCTAAAGGCCCCATGTGCACCTAATGGAAACCTTCTGCCTAAATTGTTCAAAAGAAATAGCTTTGTAAAAAGCTGAAGTGTTTGTGATATTGACAGAGTACTAAAAAAACACTGCCTCTAATAACAATTATTATTTCATTTCTGGTTGCTTGTAATTAGTAAGGTCTTGTGGTGTCAGAACATCAGAATTATGAATGAGATCAAAACACTGCTTTAATCAAATGTTCAGTGTGAGGTACTGTGCTTCTCTCTTCATTCTTGCAACTCTTTCTTTTCTCACCATCTTTCTCCTGAGACGGAGTATTATGATTATGTGGTTGGTGAAAAAGGGGATGAAGGACCCCCCGGACCTCCAGGACCAAAAGGTCAACGTGGCATGCCTGGTGAGTGGGACATCAAAACTACAATTTTGTTGCAAGAACAGTCCACTCAAAGGGCTTATTGCAGACTACATTTTGAGCAAACTTCTTCTGCCTTTACCAGAGTATTTCCTAAACTCACATCTAATTGCTGACTTGAAATGTATCCTGAGACTTTGATTTATAGCAGCATTTCCCCTTTAAAATAATTGTCAGTATGCAACAGTTGCATGAGTGATAGATGCCCACTCAGGCAAAACCAAGTTCTTATTTTAACTTTTAAGCTTAAAATGCAAAGGTCAAAGTTTGTATTCAATAGTATTGAATAGTAACTTTACAGAGTATAGAGTGGTTTACCTCAAGTTTTTAATATCTTGATTTTGCAGGACCACAGGGTCCTCCTGGAGCTGCCGGTAGACCAGGTATGTGCAGTAATCCAGTTCCAATAATAAAATACATTGTTCTTCCTGTCTGTTACACTGAATCAGCTTTGTGAAATGTTAATTTTAGATGACTTTAAAAATATCTCTAAGTGGTAAAAAATTGTCACCCAAGAGCTTTGATGGGTCTAGTACTTAGGTTAAAGATCATTTAAAAATGTCTGTGGATTCTCACTGTGATTAATATATTTCAAGATAAAAAAGATTTGTGGGATGAACTTGGTGTGTTTGTCAGTCACTCATCCTATTGAGTACTTACTTTGCTTTGGAATTTCATTTCTTCTTTAACTCTGTTTTTGTATTTTTTCCCCTTTGGTTAGGTGTGTCAAGACCCGGTCTGAGAGGTCCCCAAGGATTTCCTGGGCCAAAAGGAACTAAAGGAGAGAAAGGACAAACTGGCTTGTGTATTGTAGGCCCTCCAGGACTGCCTGGTATTACTGGCAGGCCTGGTTCTATTGGATTACCAGGTCCTCCAGGAGAACCAGGTACTTCTAGTTGCAGGTGTTATGGATTTTTCCAGGTAGCTCTCTCTTTTAAATGAATTGTTGAATATCTCAAGTTGGAAGGGACCCATAAGGATCAAAATACTGTCTCCAGCTCATCCCTGCAACTTTTTTCTCTCTTAGCAAGTAGAGAATTGTCTGAATAATCTGCTGATGTAATGGTGCCATGATCATTTCATTAACAGGTAGAGTAACATTTGGAACTGGCCTACCAGGACTTCCTGGAGAGCCAGGGTGTACAGGACCTCCGGGACCTCCAGGAGATACTGGCATGAAAGGTCAGTTTCAATAATTGTCACTCAGAAGTAGATGGTACAATCCAGAAACCTTCATGGATCATCATTAGATTTTTTTTTAAATTTAATTTACCTCTTAAGTCATTTGCTGAGTTCAGAGTTTTAAGAACATTCATTAGGGATAGCAAGTTGTCATCCTCTCCTTACATCAACTAAAAGACCGCTCTGTGTGTCAGTGCTGCACACCAATTGTACGGAACTGCGGCAGGGTGTAGACCTTCGCTGGAACAAACAGTTACTACAGATTGGTAGGGCCTTGTACTCTCCCATTGTTATGTTTGTGCTGACAGCTGGTGTCTGAAAGAAGCTGCAACTTCCACCTACAGGAGCTGCTGAATATCTTTGCCCTTTGCTTGTCATTAGAATGACCCTGAGTGTTACGGAGCTCTGTTAGTTTGTAGCGTATGTCCGTTTCTTCTTTTGAGAGAATTTGGCTTATCAGTAGAGTGACTGTATCCAAATTGTTTGCTAAAAATTGACTTGAAAAAATCAAGAGATTTAAACCAAATGTTTCTGTCCTTTCAATTAATTGTAGTCAGTTCTGATTGACTGTCTGACCACAGGTAATTTATAACTGTGTTGGAAGTGATCTTCCAACAAAATTAAGGCCATGATTCTACCACTCCTGGCCAAAAAGTGTTAGCTATAACAAACTAAGTAGCACATTAGTTAAGCTTGAAAATTACTTGCTGTGGAGCAACTAATGATTTATTTTCATTCTAGGTGATGATGCTGGTGTGTGTACTGATTGTATCTATATTCCGGGAATACCTGGTCTTCCTGGTTCTCCTGGGCCCCGTGGTCAGGATGGCATGCCTGGTAAATTATCTTGTTCCTAACAGGATAGCAGGAGTGCAAATGATTTTGCTTCTAGCACGAGAATCAGGCGTGGGCATGTGTGCAGCCTGCAGTCCTTGAACTAGCCCTGAGGTGATGGTGAGTGTGAGAGCCTGGTGCAGTTCCCTCTGCTGATAGGAGCACAAGCCCTAAAGATCTGAACTCAGAGTGCTAATAGGCTTAGGTGCAGCCGGAAGCCAGGTCAGTCTATGTAACAACAGAAACATTGAATGCTGGGTGCAGTTATTGGAGCTTGTTAAAATCCATGTCCTTATTTTCATTTTTCTTTTAAAAATATACTGTTTCTTTTGCAGGTAGAGAAGGAACAACAGGTCCAAAAGGTTCTCCAGGTTCTCCAGGAACACCAGGGTTTCCAGGGGCTCAAGTAAGACTGGTTTTTCATATTAACATTCAGATCCCACAAGAATTATTTCAGAGAAACCTCATGGCTAGTGTTACATGCAGTGTTATACTGGGTGATCTCAACAGGTTTTTTCCTGTAGTAATGAGTGTGTCTGCATGGGAGGCAAGGCAGAGAATGTGATGTATGGTTCACACAGCTCTACATGAGCCTGGTTGCTCAGTGCAGGAAGTTGGCCCAGGCAGTGAGGCAGGTAAATACCTGTGTGATTAACCTGTGCTGCATTTCATGGTGCTGAGACTGCTTGTTCTGTCTGGTATGGGTAGTCTATAGTTACCTGTTGTTCCTTTACATAATTCAATAATCATGGCAGTGGCTGTAAAGCATATATGAATTTTTGTGTGCTGTGATCTTTGTCAGACTTCTTGCTTCTCTTGTTTCCAATGTACTCAGGAGTTGCTAAAGCCTCAGCTGTGCAGAGAAACTTGCTTCCCATAATATGCTCTTCAGGGGTGCAAAGGACAGTCCTTCCTGGGAAATGTTATGAAGAGGGAAGGCTGCCACCTGCTGCCACACACATGCCATTTGGTTGTTCTAACTTGTGCCTGTAGCAGTAATTATTTATGGGAAAGTACAGCCAGTGCTGTCCAATAAAAAAATCATGCACAAGGATTCATTGTGGTGGTTGCTGTACAGATGCAGAATGAGTCTGCTAACAGGCTTTGCCAGGAGACCCCTAAGAGTTCATGAGCCCAAGATCACTAGAGCCCAGTGTGCTTTCAGCTTGTACTAGTTTTGGGATAGTATACCTGCTTTGTAACCTGTGGGGGAGAGAAGGGATAGCGAAGTTAACTATGAACAGAGCCAGCTATGGCACTTAGAGTGTCCCTGGGGAAATATTCCCATATGGAGGAGAAATCTCTAACTAGGTCTTAAAGTCCTTCTTTTTGTGCCATGGTCTTACCCATTAAATTATGCTACATTACTCCTGCTTGTAGTAGCGTAAATGAAATGGTAGTCATGTCAAAAGATGTAAAGGCAGAAGAAAAAGAAAAGACAAAAAAACCCCAAACCCTGTTCGTTGAAGTGTGCCGTTACAGAGAATGAAGGTGAGAATAATGAGAACCCCTCTGAGGTATTTAATTAAAAAAAAAGAAAACTTGAAAACAGATGACATACATCTAGCACTGAAATTCTTTTGATAATTCTATTCTAGGGACCTCCAGGTTTTAGAGGAGATCAAGGACGTAAAGGATCAAAAGGTGAGCCAGGATATGTACATCCAGAAGGGCCAAAAGGTGAGCGAGGAGATCCAGGAGTCAGGGGAGACAAAGGAAGAAAAGGTTCAAGTGGATTTCTGGGAAGACCTGGCTCTAAAGGATCCAAGGGTTCTAAAGGTGAAGAGGTGGGTATGCACTGTTTGCAATTAATATGGAAGTCATGGAAACCTAAGTCAGTATTTTATCTTTTACAACAATCTGTTTGATCTATGCAGATATTTCAATTGGATATCCCCTACCTGACTGAGGGTACTGTCCTCAACTATAACCACCAATATGCATGAAAGAATGAGAGGAAATACTCTGATGTAATACCAGAGAGAGATGAGGCCAGAGTAGGTACACATTGCTGAAAAACCTCAGCAGGATAGTGAAGTGTTAGTTTGGATATTTATACTGGAGCATTATGTTGGATTTCTATGATGGATAAGATCTTTTAAAAATATATTTTCCTGACTACTTATAATGCCTAATAATTCAAATACTTCCTGTTCAGTCTCTAAGGCTTAATCTTCAGTGAGGACTGACCATAAAACTAGAATCGTTAGGGTAGAGCTCAGCCGAAACAAAAACTAACAATTATTGTTGTGTTATGTTGGCTGAGAAACTGTTAACATGATTCAGATACAACTGTCTCTAAGCCTGACTCCATAGTATTCAAGGAGAATCAGAGCTGAGGTGGGTTTGGTTTTTTGCCAAATGTGTTTTAAAACAGAAGAAAAGTGTACAGTGCAACAGCATAGTGATTGGAAAAAATCAGGCAATTGTATTTATTTGTACTGTTTCCTCTGAATAGCCCTCTCTTTGTAACCATTGATATTCAAATTTATATTCATTTAATCACAAGTAAATCAGAGGAAAACTTCTCTCTTAAATTATCAGAGCTACTCCGTTATTAAAATAATACAAGATTATAGTCAGAGAAACGGGTATTTTGTTAAGAAAGCTGGTGTGGAAAGCAAGTAATGCTTGGTATACACGTATAATCATTAGGGATTGGCTGGCTCAAAAGGAGATAGAGGACTACCTGGATTGCCTGGTAGACTTGGGCTTCCTGGAGAAATGGGGCTTCCTGGACTGCCAGGGTATGGACCACAAGGAGTGAGAGGTTTTAAAGGCTCTAAAGGAATACCTGGACCACCTGGATTACCTGGAGAAGCTGGTTTGTAACTTCTCTATTTTACTGTGTTTTACCTATGTTAAAGAGTACTTGATTAAAATTGCAGAGATAGATTGAAGTCAAAAACATAATTTATGAAACATGGCAAACCTCTCCTTGCCATGGAATTTCCACAGCGTTGTTCCAACTTTGGTCCCTCCAAAGACAATAGCAAAAGTCTTAGGGTCATAAGATAATTGAGGTTGGACGGGACTCTGTGCATGAAGAGGGAGATGAAGTTCAGCTCAGCACAGGGACATCTATGAGATCAGACCAAGTTACTCAAGGCATTATCCAGTTGGTCCTTGAAAACCTCCAAGGACAAAGACAGCACACTGTCTCTGGGCAACATGTTCCAGTGCTCAACTGTCCTCACTGTGGAAACAAAAAGTATTCAAATATGCACCCAGTCATCATGGTTAGTGTAAACTAAATCAGCAGGGTTAAATATCAAGGGCGTAATAATTTTTGAGTGCTGGAAGCGTAACAGTGTAGGTCTTTACAAGCAAGCATAATCTGGAAGAACTCACCTGAATGGCAGATATAGTCAAGGTTTCTTAAAAATAATGCCCATTGAGTCTTTATGATATGGAGTTGCAGATTTAAGCATTTCTCAGTTGCATTATTTTCCTGGTGACTTTTTGCTTCCTTTTCTGGGTCTCCACTAGACTGCAGGAGAACTGAGAGGAAGACTGCAGGTGCCAATAAAATGATTTTACTTAATGAAGCCAGGATGTGAAGGCTTTTCAAAGTCTGTTGGAGTTTCAGAAACATGGAAACTGTAGAAGACTACATTTTTAGCCAAGTAGATTGATCACTAATATTTTTGAATGCTTGAGATTACACATTGCCAAACTATATGCCCTTGTAATATTTTATTATGTATTTGCTGAAAGGTCTGAAAGGAGAGACCAGCAGGGCAACTCCATTACCTGCATTGCCAGGACCTCAAGGACCACATGGTTTACCTGGACCCCCAGGAGTGCCTGGTGAGTACTGCACTAAATCAGTAAAACAGTTGAAATCAGAGATTGGTTAACAGTCAGGTTAACTGTAAGGCATATTTACAGAACAATAGTCCTTAAAACTGTCCTGAACAGCACAGGAAGTTTTTTGACAGCTTTGTGGTAGCTTCTGTTCTTATAGTTGCTTCTGTTTCAAGCCTCATGCCTATAATGTGTGTTTTTAACCTCTCAAGAAGTGGAAGATTTGTGTCTGCATGTAGCTGTTTCTTGGAGTCTGGAATTTGGCCAGGTTGCATAAAAACAACTCACAGACTCATCCATGCTTTGGTACTGTGAACACAATTAGCATTTTAACTGTGAAAACCTGCAGTGAAGGAGAAATAGTGTCTAAATTGTAATGTAATCTGCAGTTGTGTCTTTATTAATAATGATAAACTCTAACACACCTAATCTTACAAGTTGATGTTCTGTGGTAAGACGATTCACAGTTTACTTATTTTCTTTGTACAGGTAGGGTTGGATCAAGAGGTCAGCCAGGTGATCCAGGACATTCAGGACCAACAGGTGACACAGGCTTTCCAGGACTTGGGTTTCCTGGAAACCCAGGTCCAAAAGGTAAAATACTCTTTTTGATCTTCTTTTAAAATAAAGCAAAACAAACAAAAAATCTCTCTCTTTTTTTTTTAAGTACACCTTAAAAGAATTAGCAAGTTAAAAAAATAAATCAATGAACAGACATAAGTATTTTTAGCAGTCTTGTAATTTACTGCCTTAAGTCTTAGAAATTGCAAGTTTGAGATATTTTGAAATATTTCAGAGTATCAAGTATCAAAGATGACAGTAGGGAAATATTTTAAAAGACATTGATGCTTTCTGGAATACTGCCCAAACAGGTGCAGCCATCTCATCTGAGTGCTTGATTCAGATGGATTCTCTTTACCTGGATAGTGTTACAGAGACAGACCTGTACAAGTATCAGTACTTTATTTTTAATCAGTTTTGGTTATGTACAATGCAATACCTGCTCTAGTGTGCAGGTAATAGAAAACATTTTCAATACTGTAAATTTGGCCATTCCTCATGCAAAGTTATAACTCCCTTTGAACACTAGAAATACTAGGAAATTCTCGTAATCCTGTAAGGACAGGAGGTAACAAAAAAGCTCAGATTCTAAAACTTGTACCAAGCTGCTTGTTAAAGAGAACAATAGGGAACTGACATCAGTATGGCTTCACTTGAAAAAAAATGGTGATTTGCTTCAAATCAGTTAATTAACAAGTAGTATTACAGTCAATTTTGAGTGAATATGTAAGGAACAAGATGCTGTGTGTCACATCAACTCTGAAATCAAGATGCTCCCTTCAGTTCATGCAAGCTGCATTAGTGTCAGAGGCTCATAACTGCACACATACAAATACCCTTTCGTAAAATAAAGCATCTGTACTGCCATTTAATTCCTTTTGCAGGAGATAAAGGACTTGCAGGAGGCAGAGGGCCACCAGGTCGTGAAGGAAAGACTGGAGATCCAGGCCGAGCTGGAAACCTAGGACAACCAGGACAAAAGGTTTGGTTAGAAATACAGCACAGGCTTTTCCATAGGTCCCATTCATTAAATTTGATACTGAACAAATAAATTAAAAATTGTAATGATTATAGGAATTCCTTTATTTCTTGACTAGTGATGCACAAACTATGAAATTAAATTCTTTCTATAAAAAGGGGCTCGAGCCAAAATTTTAGATCCAAATACAAGATTTCAGAACTCCAAGTGTTTGGCATGTTTTCCTACTTCAGCTTTCAGACCACAAGGAGGATATTGCATTGCTTACAGCAAAAAAATTAAGGCCACAGCTGCTGAAAAGATGTTTATTCAGAAATCCAATTAAGCATATATTTGATGGAGGTCATTGACAAGTGAGTATATATTTCGTTTAAGCAAGTGCTCTGTTGAATTGAAGCATGAAGAAAGTAGGTTGGAGGTAATACTGCAGCTACTCTTGCTGATTAGCAGAAGCTAATCTACTGATTCTTGACTACTCTGTAATTAGGATTCAATTTTGAACAAAATATTAACACCCAAATGATTTGAAAACATGGCATTTCTTTTTGTGTGTGTGTGCGCCCATATGTCATTCTTTTGTGTGTTTTTTGACACAGCAAAGGAAGTGGGTTGAGGTTGGGATTTTTATTTCTGTTTTTTAACTATTTAATCTGTATTTGATGCCACAGAGCATCTGGATGTGAAGTGGCCTCTGTGGTCCAAGTATATCATTAGCAACTGGTATAAATTCAGGTCTACTGACCTGCTTTATGAAAATATTGATTTGCTGGTACTCAAAACAACCAGCAGTTCAGTCAGCTAAAAAAACCTACTAATTCAAACTTTCCAGTCAGGGAATGCACTTGGGACATTTGTGATAAAACCAGTCTTCATGGAAAACAATGTTCAGAAGAATTATTTTAAAAAACCCCAAGAACTGACTGAGTATTCTGAGACATATCTGGGTGCTGATTTTGATCATCTAAATAAATATTTTGATAAAAAAATATGACTATGATACAAAAAATAAAGGAAAAGTTATATTTGCACAAACTTCACCCCCACTTTCAGATAGAAGTTCAAAGCTTTTCACAGCTACAAGAAGCATTCCAGTCCAGAAAAGACCAAATGGAGGGAAGTGTCTTGCATTGCTCAGTAGCAACTTCTTAGGGTTAGGAGACAAAGTTTAAAAGCTGTCTAGATGAATTCCTCAGGTGGTCAATAAGGAACATCCAGTGATCTGCTGAATTGAAGCCATTAGAAATTATAGTGTGAAAGATCCAAAGGAAATAAAGAGAATTACCCTAATGAAATAAGGTCATTATTCCCACAGTGGAGAAAATACTTTGGCAGATTTGCAAAGCATAGAGGATTGTTTACATTTCTCTCTGTGTTGCAGGGTGACCCAGGCATGGTTATTCCTGGAGAGCCAGGAAGACTGGGTTCACCAGGAGGTCATGGCAGTCCTGGCCCAAAAGGTGAAGGTGGACTTCCAGGACTCCCAGGCCTACCAGGGCATCCTGGACATGATGGTGATGATGGCCTAAGAGGTAATGGTTTTAGAGATGCTCAAGGAGCACAGAAAGTTATTTTAAGAAAAGCCAAGTCAAACAATGGTCACTCAGCCTGAAACTTAATTTGGTTGTGAAGCCAGTCTCGTTTCTTTTAGGAGATCGTGGCTCACCTGGACTTCCTGGAGACCCAGGTTTTCCAGGGAAACCTGCTGAATGTCTTACTGGCCTGCCAGGTTTGCCAGGTGGCCAGGGAGCTACAGGCCCACCAGGTAGGACTTTCTGGCCCAAAAGTGCCATTTGGCTGGCTGAGTCTGGGTTTTGTTTCTGCCTTCCAATGGCCTGAGGGACCTGAAATTGTTTCTGGATATTGGTTATGGAATAGTATGCAAGTAAAAATGAGTCCATTTAAAAGATGCTCTTTCTGTAGATGGGAGGAAGCACATGCACTGATGAAGATGGATTAAGATTCAGATCCCATTGGACAGTATAAAGAGTAATCGCAAACTGACCCAAATTCCACAGGAAAAAGGATATTTCAGTCATATCTCCCCTGTAGCACTGAACTTAGATTCTGTGGTGCAATGGGATTGATAAAGAATAAAAGAAAGGAAGAGTTCAGCTAGGTAGGAAAACAATTTAGGCTCCCAAAAGTACCTGCCTGTACTGCATATTATTTTCTTTTTAAAAAAAAAAGCATACTCAGGTATGCAGCACATTCCTTCTCCTATATATGATCTCGAAAGGATTTTTTAAATTTTTTTTTAAAAGAATGAATGCAAAATTGGTGGGGTTTTCATGTTTGGGTTTTTCTTCTTTTTCTGAGAAAGAAATGCTACTCTCACTTTTTTTTTCCCTCTTTTCAAAAAACCCAACCCACAGCCCTCGTAAGATTTTCTGAATGTGTCTGTTGCATTACAGATCTCATGTTTAGCTTCAAACAGGCAGAGTTCAAGAAGAGTTTCATGCTTATGATGTAAAGATAGAGATGAGGTTTGTTTTTCAGACAGACTGCACTGTTTTGCACTTTTCTTAGGAGGAAGAGGTTTACAAGGTTCAAAAGGAAACCTAGGTCCTCCTGGTTTGAGTATCCCGGGAATCTATGGAAAGCCTGGGGAACCTGGATTAATAGGTCTTCAGGGAAATATGGGATTACCTGGTCCCAAGGGACAGTCTGGAAGGCCAGGAATCTCTGGTTTGCCAGGTAAGGATGCCCCAAGTATTTGTTTTGAAGTAGCAATTGAGTCTTTGCAGAAAGGTGTTTTGCAAAAAGGGTGCAAAAATGTCACACTTTTCCAGACTGAAGATGCTGAAATATTTTTCCATCAACAGCTTTCATTTATCTTTGAGATTTTTATGGAAAACTAATAAATCATTGTTCCTTAAATGATGAGCATATCTTGAAGCTGTCTTGACTCAGTGTGGAATTTTCTGTATCGCTGAGAACAGTGTTTTATGTAGTTTTTTGTACAGTAATGTCCTTGCAGTAGGACATGAAATAGTTAATATTCAAAGCAACTCCCCCAGCACAATGGAAGTGCAAAGTGTTTAGTTCTTACTCAGCATCCCTTTTCAAACAAATAGTTTGTAATGCCATCTTCTTTTTCTTAAAAGTTCAGATCTTGAGTCTGACAGCGTTGAGTCAGATCAAGCTCTGTCACTAACCAGAGCTAACTTCAAGTAAGCTAAGTGGTTCCTGTAGGGTTGATTTGTTTGGTTTTTTTCTTTCAGAAATAGGTTCAAATTTGTTTTGAAGAGTAAAATAAATCAGTCATGTAATACTTCTTGTTTCTAACAAAGATTTTTCCTTAATATCAAATCATTACACTGCGGGAAGGAGATGGTAAATACCTTTTTATATTGAGAATCTGTAAAGCTTTTGATAAACATGTAGCACTTGACTCGGTCATGCAAACACAGACTTCTGATGGCATTTGAGGGAGTTGTTATTTCCCAGCTGGTCTTTGACTCATGATCCAGAAAGGAATGTCATTCCCATACATCTCACGACTGATCTCTCATCCCTGTGTGGACATCTCAGATATATTATCCTTACTGTCAGTTATTTCATTCATTTATAGGAGCTGTTGCAGCTACTAATTTAGGTGATTTGGGGGTTTTAAGTCATGATCCTGTGGTTAAAGATGGGAAAACTGGCTTGGACTGTTACAGAAATGGAGAAGAAATAAAATAAGCAATTAAACACTGAAATGACAGGCATATGTGTAGTTTTCTGAAGTAATGTTCTGTTTAACTGATCAAATACTAACAAATATTGCTTCAATTCCACAGGTGCAAGGGGAGATCCAGGTGTAATGGGACTGTTAGGAATTCCTGGACCCCCTGGCATGGTTGGAAGACCAGGCAACCCGGGAATAAGAGGCAAGTGATCACTATATCTGCCTTCATTATTACTTAGAATACAGAAATTTCAATGCTCAAGTTAGTCTTGTGATCCATTTTTGTGTGTATTATCACTCCTGAGTACAGATGTTGTACTGGAATTTCTCTGAGTCTTGGTAGATCTCTCTTCTGTATATGTGCAGTCTGCAGACTGAACGACATCATCATATTTTTTAGCAGTTTTTACTCGCCACGTTTTCTTTTCCTTTTTTTTTTTTTTTAAGTGGCTGATGATTTGCTAAATAAAGAGCAGAGAGCCTTTTTGCTGGGTTTTTTCCCATCCTGTGTGGTACCATTATTATATTTATTCAACAGACACAAGATTATCTGTTTATTCACTATAAGAAAGTATTTCCATCTCTTGCCATAATCTGTACTCATAGGTGTTTTATTGATGATTGGAGCAGTTAAGAAGCTAGTTTAGGTTGTTAATTTGGAAAATATATTTACATATGTAAATTACAATTGCTCTTGAAGACTGGCATTATCTGGTTTCCTTTATTATATCATCTAGTCAGGTCTCTTCAGAAAATTTCACTCTATTTTCTTGCAGGTTCTCCTGGTTTCCCAGGAATAAAAGGAAGGAAAGGGTTTCTTGGAGAAAAAGGCGAACCAGGTGATAAAGGTTTTCCTGGACCATCTGAAACCTTGGTTGGTATTGGGGACAAAGGAGAACGAGGTTTAAAAGGTACATATTCATTGTTCTGTCATTAAAAACCAGTCAGGGTTGTCATCTGTTTTGCAGTTCCAGTGGACTAAAAAATATGTAATAAACTGACTCTTCTACTGAGACTACTCACATGGTTTTGAAATAATTATTGCTAAACAGTAGAACTGCCTTCTTATTTATGGGATAGTTGGATATTACACTGAATATTCAGTTCAATTTTAACAAGTCCTTATTCCTTCAAAAAGCTCTTATTTTAATGCTAAACCATTAGTAATATGTCAGTAGTACCAGGAGGCTTATATACTTATAAGCTTGTGTTTTGTTCATGTGTGTTCACAGAATGAAAATCCTATGTTCTACTTCTGTTTCATTAGCTTAAAGAGTTATAAAATTTTAAACTTTGTACAAAACCTATATTCTAAGACGTTGCTTTTTAATATTTTTTAAATGAAATTTTGTTTTAGGAGTTCAAGGCCGAATGGGTCTAAGGGGAGAAAAAGGAGATGTTGGTGTGCAAGGTCCCCCAGGTGTTGATGGGTCTGAAGGAATGCCTGGTCTACCAGGTATGGGATGTATATACTGAAAATTACTGTGCCATGTGGACAGGGAGATACTACTGCCCCAATGCACACCAGCTTGGCTTCAGAAGCAGCACTACATTTTCTCTATTAACTCTCAAGCTTTCCTGAGAATTCTGAAACTGAGCAATTTCAAAAGCTGCTATTTGAAAGTCATAGCAGCTATCACCAAATGGTTCTTTGTTTTCTTTCTAGACCATTGTTTGGGATGACAAATAGAAAATAATATTAAATCCTGAATAACAATAAAGTCGAAAAGCTGATGAAACCAATGAATAAAAATTAATATTTATAAAAAGTAAAGAGAAGTTTGAATTCTCAATGTTATTTAGAAATTAATTATAAAATATGAATATTACAATTGTGCACAAAAATATTTTAGGATTTTTTTTTTATTTCAGGTGAATTGTATTTCCCTTTTCAAAGTCTACGTGTTTGACTTGTATTTCAAAAAATTAGCAGATTTCCAGTGAAAAGCAGATTTTAAAATGTCAGGCATTGCTGGTACCCTGGAATTTAGAATGTTCAGAGAACATTTTAGATGCATCTGGATCTTTCAGTCATTAAACTGAGTACTAATTTACCTAAATTAACCTAAAGATAAGTCAGTGGGGGGAAAAGTGCCTAGGTCACAGTCAAGAGCTTTTTATTATCATCTCAGTGGCTGCCCCTAAGTGCTGTGGTCACAAACCTTAATTTTAATTTTGATACATAAGGTGTTTGTTATTTCTTGACTTTCTGAAAACAACAATGATAATTTTATCTGTGTCTGGGGCAAAAGGCTCCATGTTGATTATCTATAAAATAGTAATATACCAAAAGAAGGTGTGTGGTAGAGGATTTTGTATTCACGACAGCTCTAACATCCAGCTAAAGCAAACGTGTGAAGATGACATTTATTTCTTCATCTTGCAGGAGCCAAAGGATTTATGGGTCTTCCAGGGATTCCTGGAGGACAAGGATTCCCAGGTGCACCCGGAGACAAAGGGGACATGGGAATTCCAGGTCATTTTCTCTCAAGCTATATTACAAATTCATAGACTTCTGTAGAAGCATTGGCACAGGTCTGAGCCGTTACTGTGAGCACACCACGCAATACTTAGACTGGGATTTATTCTTTAGTATGCATAGACTTATCTTCACCCCAGCATTTGCCTGACTCGCAGAATGCAATTCTCCCTGTATCTAAATTCTTTAATTTATATATTGTTACACATAAGAACCTCTTTTTAGAAATAAAATCACTGATTAAATTACTCTAATGAAGAATTAATATCTGTTTATGTAAGGAACAGCTCACAAAACATGAGGTGTGATATGCAATTATGATCCTTTCAAGAATGTTATCAGTATTGGTATTTTTCCAGGTCCAAAAGGCCAGAAAGGATCTCCAGGCTTTCCAGGACCATCAGGTGATCCTGGTCCTCCAGGCTATGGTGGCTTTCCAGGTGACAAAGGAGATCCTGGGTACCCATCTGCTGGGCCTCCAGGAGAACCTGGTCCAAAGGTATAAAGGCAGTGGAAAAATTTTCCTCTTAGGCAGAGCCTTTGAATATAGAAACAGAACAACAACATGTAAGCAAGAGCTGCAGAGTTTGCAGAAATAGATGATTTGTTAGTGGTAAGAAATACAAAAATTCTATTGTGTCATAACTCAGGAGAAAATTTTTATTTCATTATATTTCACTTCTTTTGTGCAAGAATTTCTTATCTATAAAGATGGAACATCTTGAAGTAACTTGCTTTCTGTAGCAGTTCATTAAGAACAAGGATGTTAAAAAGTACAGCAAAACATCATCTTAGCAAATGCAAAAGTTTTGTAAGGTTTTACTGTTTGGTTTTGATAGTCTGGTAATATCCTTGCAGAAGATTAATTTTTGTTTTCTTAGCAATATATGTTACATTCAGTATACGTTATGTTTGGTCATATATATATATTGTGAAGAACAAACCAGTATTTTTAAGTTAGATCAATTGGATAGTTTAACTCCACATGTTCTGGTTGTTGAATAACTGGAAGTGTTTTTACCTATGAGATTATCTGAAATGCATTGCTGAGGCTGTAAATTCCTCTATAATTCCCGTAATCTGTCTAAATTATTTGTTTATTTTCTGTATTAGCTGGGTAGCCCCAATGAGATTACTGTCAAAAAAGTCAGTAGGAATTCAAGTTTAAAAATATGCATTTCAGTATTTTGTATAGCTGCATAGTACCTAAGGAATGGATGTTTGGATCAAAAAAATAAAATCGAAGGGAAAGCTGTGCCAGGGAAAATATCTATAAACAACTTGGTTTGTAAAGGTTAAAAGTAGATCTTAGCTATGTCTGAAGGATCAGTGATATTATGAGAAGACCTCATATAAGTCTGCTTTGGATTTTGTCTGAAAATCCTAATGAAACATGATTGTATGTACTTAACCTTTAAAATTGCATGTGATTTTTCTGTTCTTCAATGTGATTCTTTACCTGTTTGTGTGCAACTGCTATTTCTCAGGGAGACCCAGGTCCCCCAGGAGTTTTTGGCAGCAAAGGAGAAAAAGGCTCCCAGGGTCAACCAGGATTTATAGGAGGACCAGGACCACGTGGGAGCAGAGGGGAAACCGGAGGTGCAGGAATCCCAGGTATGGGGTACTTTTGGAGGGATGGTGAGCTGGTGACATGCTTCTAGAAGAAGATAATTCCTGCAACTGCACAGGGTGCCTGGGGGGGGCACATCAATTTATATTGACTGATGTAAACCTCAACAGCTCCTTTGTGGTCAGGGCAGCCAGGCCAGCTTGCGTCACCTGGAGAACTTTTGCAGCTGGCCAAAGCAGAAACAATAGCAAAGCTCTTAAACTGAGTCTGGATCTAGGAATGATGCCTTTTCCCCTCTGCCACACTCTTTCTTCTTACAGGAGAGTGTGGACCCCCTGGAGGTATTGGTGTTAAAGGACGTCAGGGCCGCCCAGGACAGCAGGGAGTCCCAGGCCCTCCTGGTATGGTATATAGCATCTCTCCTAAATCACTGGCCTGGGTTTGGGATTTCATTTCAGTCTGAGGCTTTGTCTACCTCCTTTTAACAGCCACTTTTTAATGTTATCAGTTCAGCTGAGGCAAAAAGTTTTAATTTTGTTTCACTATTGGAAAGCTTTTTGCCCTTTTTTATTTATAAGTACATATCCAAGGGTCTCAAGATGTGATATCCACACAATTATAAGAAAGGCTTAGGTTCTTTAGATTCTACCTCCTAAAAGAGAATAATAAACTAAGACATATGTAGATGAAGAGAAGAAAATTAACTGGTGTAGAAAGAGGAGACAGAGTTGTAGTTGTCTGCTAAAGCAAAAGAACTAAAACAGAATTTAAAATATACCTCAGAGGGGCAGTGTGTTAAAATGCAGCAAGAGAGAGGCATGCATTGCAGGCTTTATGATGTCTGTGAAAATAGTGGGGCTATTAAATCCATTGAAGTCCAGTGAGCTCAATACAAGCCATATGCTGCTCTATACCAACAGAGCTACACCTATCTTTGAAGTAACTGAGTTAATTACATTTTAATAAAGGAGAGTCAAATCTTCTCACTGCAAAATTATGGAAGTAAAAATTATATTGTAGTCCACTGTAATTCACAGGTGCTGTTGGAGTCCCTGGAAAACATGGACTTGTTGGTGAAAGGGGTACTCAAGGTCAGGATGGTATGCCTGGTCCCCCAGGAGTAAAGGGAGAACCAGGTAACACAAGTGAAATATTTTCATTCTACTTTACAATTGTTTTTTTCTGTAATTATACTGACAAGGACTATTTGGAAAGGATTACTAAGGAGCTTCTGTGGAGCCAAAGCTAAGTTTATAAGTAGAAGGTTACACATGATTTTCTATGTAACATTTGTACATGCTGTCAACAACCCAAGTGCACTATAAATGCTCTATTCTACATGTGATTTGTCGTAATGTCACCTAAAAATGTTCGTGTCTGCAAGAGTTGAAGTACTGCTGTTAACAGTTCTTATGGGTTTAATCTCAAAGAGATAAAAAGAACCAAAATCCTTTCCAAGGAGTCTTCTGTTTTACATGAATATAAAAGAAAAGGAATCACAGCGTTTCCCTGCGCAAATAGTGAAAGTTTCCATGACCTAGACCTTGGGTTGTGAAACCTTTCATTTAAATGTCACTCCTGTTGTTATCAGTGTTCAGATAGTTTTAGTCCAACCCTGAATTCTGACAGAATTTTACACTGAAAATATTTCTTTGCATGTTAGTATCAAGAAGATACTGAGAAGGCATCCATAGTATTTAGAAAGTATTTCATATTAACTTTGAAATAATCACTGTTAACATATTTTCTTTTGGAAGTATTTACATTTATTTTCCTATTTTTCTTAATAACTAAATAAAATGCCGATTTTTTTTCTGTTTTTTTTCTCTGAAAAAAGTTTATTTTAGTAGAATGTACCTCAAATATGATTGACCAATAAGAGTTCCTCCTATAAATAAAAACTTTAAAATTTAATTTGTGTTTTTGTATAGACGAAATGGAAATAATAAATTTTATTTTACATATAACTAAACTCTGCCTTTTGATTCAGTGAATTCTGCAGAAATGGATGAAATATTAGAAAACTGTGATGTTTTCTAAAAATTATTTAGGACTTTGAGTGTAATGTAACCTAATATTTTATAGGACCACCAGGGAGAGGGATCCCTGGCCTTCGAGGCATTCCTGGACGTAGAGGTGAGTTGTCTTGTCAAAAAGCTTAATTTTTAAATCCCACAATCATCATCAAGTCCCCTCTTGCTTTCAGATGCTTGGGAGGGCACTAAGAGTATCAGAGGAATTCAGGAGTGATTCTGTGCTTTTGGTCAATGGTTTGGTCCTGTATATTAAATGTCAACAGTTGTTGCTTGTAAAGTTTAGACTATTGTAAAAGGGAAATAAAGAAGCTGACTTCTGTGGTCTTGTGAAGGTGACATACACATTCTAGAGCTTTTGAAATTTTATTGTGAAATATAATTTGACTAATAGAGTGTGGTCTTATGAAAACAAGGTCTTGCTGAATACTGAGCATACTTTAAAAAAGCTGCAGTGGTTGCATTTTAATTTTGTTCATCCTCCCTTTTATATTGATAAACAGAAGGGACTCTTTCGATTTTTGAGGTTTTACATTGTATTTCTAGTGCTGGTAGAAATACATTGATTTTCTTTACTTTTAAAAAGTAAAATAAAGCACTCTAAGATCAACTTCAGAACAATATCCTTTTGGAATAGTCTCTTATTTTGTTTCATTCATATTGATGCTTCCAGCTGGGATTTAGTTTAAAAGGATTTGTTAGTTCTGATGAAGAAAGAAGCACTTCTTTTACTTATGCATCAATAAATATTCCCTTCTCTAGTCTGTTTATCCTTCTCTCAAGTTTATTCCTTGGGATGAACAATCTTAGAAGTGGAGTGGGGTTTTTTTATTTGTGTGGGTTTTTTTAATTTAAAAAAGCGTTGTGTACCTTGCAGTGAGTCCTGTCTTCTCACAACTATTTTGCTTTAGGGTAGCAAGGTGGCTTTGAGGACTTCTCTGTACTAAAAACAAGGGCTGAATTCCACCTTTGCAGTATAGGAAACGCATATTTTGAGTTGTCACATCACCTTACTGTCTTGACAGCCTTCCCCACATGTAATATTCACACTTTGCAGGAATCAAAGGGGACATGGGTCTGCCTGGTTTTCCTGGGCCTCCAGGTGTGAAAGGTCATCAGGGAGATCGAGGACCCATTGGACCTCCTGGCTTAGTGGGGTTACCTGGATTTCAAGGCACCACAGGCATGGCAATCACTGGCCAAAAAGGGAACAGAGGAATTCCTGGTGCACGTGGAAGACCAGGTGTGTTGTTAGAACTTCTTGTTTATCTGAAATGATATACTGATAATTGAAAGCAGAAGTCAGCCTATCCAGAATTCAAGGTTGAAAGGGGTATTCCCCCAAGAGAGTTTCATATTTAAACAGGCCCTTTAGCAGTTAATGCAATATTACCATTGCAAACAACATGATCTATGCAGTGGCATTTAAATAAAAATAACTCTAAGCTTTCCAGTCCACTTGACTGCATTATCTTGCTTTCTTCCCATGTGGTCCGTGGGGCAACTGAGATCCAGCTTTAACTGAAATAGCATGAGTGGCACTTAGGGACATGGTTTAGTGGAGGACGTGGCAGTGTTGGGTTTACAGTTGGACTTTATGGTCTTAAAGGTCTTTTCCAATGTAAATGATACTGTGATTCCAGGCTTAGCTACAACTGGAGGATATTCGAAAACCTGTAGTGTTAAAGACTACTGTAAGTTCTGATCTCAGATTAAATTAGCAGGCTAGGAACAATTCGTTGATTTTTTAAAAATATGTGTGTATTTCCTTGGGAATCACTGAGGTGGTAAGTATCATTATGGAGCCACTGAGTGTTACTGAGTGGTGTGTAATCTATGTAAAAAGTAGTCTTTACTAACTCTGATGTTTCTGTATAGGTGCTCCTGGTTTTCCAGGCCTTCCTGGTCTTTCCACTCTCAGTGTGAAAGGAAGCAAAGGTGTCAGAGGGGCGGATGGCATACCAGGGCCGAGGGGCCCAGCCGGCGACATTGGCCCTCCTGGTCCCAAAGTCAGTGAAAGGAATATTGCTTCTTACTGCTTTGATAATTTTCTCTTACCATGAAAATAATACCCTCCAAAATCTCAAAACAAACAACAAACCCAAACAAGCATCCCCTCGTACCCATTTGCACAAAAACACCTTGTAATAGAGGAAATACCAAAATGGATATGAGAAACAGGTCTTCTGGACTTAAGTGGATCAATAAGAATTGGTTTTTTTAATTCCTGGTATGTCATTTCCTTGGCTGTTCTGTATTACAGAATAATATGAACAATAATATGACTATTTCTAACATGCGTGAAAGTGGAGCAGATCATTCTAGCTGCAGCATATTCTGTGAACATAATACTTTGAATATTCTGAAAAAAAAATGTGTTTCATAGTGTGGAGATGCTGCTCCTGTTTATTACTGATGTTCTTTGGTTTGTAGGGAATAGAAGGTCGATCAGGCTATCCTGGTGCTAGAGGGTACCCTGGATTTCTTGGATTCCCAGGTGTAAAAGGTATTCATATATTTATTATGTACACTCCTGTGTGCCAAATACAATCATTTACATGTTGAGTTATAATAGTATTTGTGTATGAGGGGTTCTGGAGACACAAGGTTTTGCCATGAAAATCGGGTCTAAATGAAAGCATTCACTAAGAGAGTTTCCACTGAGGTACGTGCTCTGGGTGTTTCCAAACTGACATTTAAGTGAGGAAGGGCTAACACATCAACAACCTCCACTTCAGGCAAATTCAAAACAGTTTTGTCTTTAGTGAGTGATGAGGTGTAAGGACCTTGGCATTGAGTCTGCTAATTGGAAATATCCCACCACTGCTAGAAAATGTGTCTTTTCGACAACCTCTTAGCTACAGAACTCAAGGGCATTTAATCATAATTACAGCACTGAGTCCTCTGTTTACTGTAAGAATAGTCCCAATTATAATCTAATTTACAGTTTATCAGCAGATGAACTGTTAAATGTATTGGCTTCATTAATTCCATATTCCTGAGGGTTAGTTGAATCAGTAGCTGGCTAAAAATCCTTTAAATTTAGACAATTTTCTAGTGATTTAAATATGATTTAAATAAAATAGGTCTGCATTACTCTAGTATTCTCATTTTTCAATTGCACGATTTACAGTGACACAGAATTGTCATTACTTGTTCAACCTACGTGTTTGTGATCCACGCTAACTATTGTGCATTTTAAATTTGTTCTGATTGGCAAAGTCACCACACAGGCAGTAATCTTACTTTCTTAAACAACAAACTCTCATTTCACGTACGTCAAATCTCCCAAGATGGTATTAAAAATACTTTAAAATTAATTTTTTTGTTTCAAGCAGAACTGTGGAGCATAGTCTGAATATAACCTCATATTTTGCACAGTGAAATGAATTGCTTATCAAATGTCTCATCAAAAACTCTACAACTCTCTTAAAGCCTTCAGCATAACTGACAGTAGGGTTAAAGGGAGCTGAACTACACTTGAAGGCAGCACTTAAAGGCCACAAATCCAGTGACAAAAACATGTAAGGTAGAAAGGACATAGTCTAAAGTTGAGAATTTAAACTAGGTTTATGGACCAACCTTTATATAGACAGGCATGACAGTATCATCTTATAAATTGAGTGCACTCGACCTATAAATTCTACAGTTGCAGCAGAGGTGCAGAAACCCACTTTCACATTTCAAATGAGTCTATAGGCTGTGTTACCCATTGGGAACTTTGCATGGATTGTGCAGGACTCTTCAAGAAGCCTCTGAAACTTTGACAGTTGTTTTGACATTTTAAACCAGACAGATGTGTTTTCAATCTTCTCTTTAAGGAGAAAAGGGTAATCAAGGACCCCCAGGACCACAAGGTGCAGAAGGGCCAAGGGGACCAAAGGGCCAGCATGGTAAGCAACCCTTCTCCTTCCAATATCAGCTGACTTAGGTTGATTTGTTTGTTTTGTTTTGTAGTTTGTTTTCATTCTTTTAATGCAAAGCAATAGATCTTCATTATATTTTTGCTGCTAGGCCCACCTGGAGTCTCTGGGAAAATATTCTCCATCCCAGGAAGCAAGGGTCCTCCAGGACTGCCAGGAATCCCAGGAACACCAGGTGATCAAGGAATTCAAGGGATTCCTGGACTACAAGGTGATTTTTATTTTTACCTCTATGCATGTCTGTGTGTGCTGCTTAGTAGAACATTTCAGTTTGGTGGGAAAACTTCTGCATAGAAAATTGGCATGTCTTTAAAAACACCTCACCGTATTTTAAAATAGCTCTTTGTACCTTGTTAACACCCTAATATTTATAACCTGTCCCATTCCCTCCACCCTTGCAGTGAGTGAGTACATCCCTCCACATAAGCCTAGGCAACACAGTGGATGAAAACATTCCCCATTTTCATATAACCAGAACCATGCTCAGGATGTTTGTCATTTGTCGGGGGGAGGGAATTACCAGCTGTAATAGAAGTACTCTACATGTGCTCCAGTGTGATTGTGTCTGTCCTAGTCTGAGGGTGGGAAGGAAAGGAGAGGCTGGCTTCTTCTCCATTGGCACCAGAAGTGAAGCCTGCCACAGCTGTGAGGAACAGGGAAGGAAGGAGCAGGTAGGATGAGGTGAATATGCGGTGGGTATCTGGCCACCCTTCCCGGTACCACAGCTTTGCACCCCAGGAAGGGAGCTTTGCAGGGGGAAAGGCTTGCTAGAAGGCATTTGAAAGTCTGAAAACTTAGTCTGAAAACTAAGTCTGAAAACTTAGTAAGTTCATGCTTTTATTCTAACACAGCTAGACTTATGTGGGGATTTTAACTTTATTCTTTAACAGTTATTAAAATCTAGAATAACTACTGCTATGAGTTTTCTGGGTTTTTTGTTGATTGCAATTTAGGACCTAAAGGAGTAAAAGGTCTACCAGGAAGTTTTGGTCATCCAGGTCATCCAGGACTGCCTGGTCCAAAAGGAGACAGGGGATTTCCAGGACAAAGAGGTACAGGAAAGCAGACATCTTTGTTTGACTGGTGCTACTCAATTTACAGATAAACTGTACTGCGGATTTCTGTAAATCCTTCCTCTCTCACATATTAAGATTCTGTAACATTTACAGTAGCTTTAGGGACCCCTCTAAGCACATTCTTAGCTTTTGACAGCTGCATATTCACAACTGAAATAATAATTTACAGAAATATGCCTTGACTGTGATCTTCTGCTATTATTCACTTCTGTTTAGTCACCTGAAATCTCTAGGTACCAGGGTGCCTTTTTATTACATCAAAATAGAACTAAATATTTTTATTTAGTCATCACAAAATGTTTTTACTTTAAACTTTTGTTGGTAAAAATTGACTTGTTTCTTTAAAATACCTCACTATTCCATGAAGCTATGCAGTGTAAAGTTACCTGAGCTAGGTCTGAAGGAGTTCCTGTATCTGCAACAAATACTACCAATTTTTAAGTTGTATCTTCTTACTGGTAATTTTTTTGTTAGTTTTCAAGCAGTTTCACTAATTTAAAAGAAATGAAAATTCAAACAAAATTATAATACTTGCAGACATATTTATTTCCCCTCCACAGGACAACCTGGACTGATTGGCTTTCCAGGTCTGCAGGGGTTACCTGGATCACCAGGTACTATCACTGCTGGCCCAACAAGAAGAGGGTTTATCTTTACCCGGCATAGTCAGACAACAAAGATTCCTTCGTGCCCACACGGGACATCCCAGATCTATGTTGGCTATTCTCTGCTTTTCGTACAAGGAAATGAACGAGCACATGGACAAGATCTTGGTACTGTATTGGTAAAAAATTTCAGATTGTTTTCTTAGAGTCCAGTAATGCTAAGTTGTCATGAAACCAAATTTACAGTAAGTGTCTGAGATAAACATTGGTTTCAACCATCCATCTCCAGAGTGGCCTGGAGTCAAATCAGGAACCATGATCTAAAAGACACCTTTCTTTCCTGCACTCCTCTATTCCCTTGTTGATATCCTTAGAGTTTTTTGAGGAAGAATTCAGTTACTTATGGATAGATGTCTAGTATAAACCTTCACAACATTTGCACAGGGCTGACAGTAGTACCACAGGATGTTACGGAGAATCTTGTGGGTTTTGGAGCCTAAATGGGATGCCTTAGGGTGTGAACAACGTCACCAGAAACTTTTGTTTAATCCCTGCCACTGTCAAGGACTGATACCATTCAAGAAGATTGTATTACTTTAACAGACTTTGTTCTTAGCCCTTGTTTATTATATAGATATTTTTGTATAAACCAGAAGCATTTTGCTTTCAGATAATTTTACTGTACAGACACTTCTTACAGTTACCAGCTGTTTTAATTCTTACTATAGTAGATTGGGTGCCATCGTGTGTCTCTTCTGGTCACTGCACTAAATATAATCTCCTATCTGTCACAAACCCCTCCTCTTTTGTCTTGTAGGAACACCTGGTAGCTGCTTGCAGAGATTCAGCACCATGCCATTCTTGTTCTGTAGCACCAATGATGTTTGTAGCTTTGCTTCTCGCAATGACTACTCATACTGGCTGTCCACTGCAGTGGTAATGCCACCAGACATGGCACCCATTTCTGGCAGGGCACTCGAGCCCCACATAAGCAGGTAAGAGGACAGGAATTTCAGCTCTTCTGCCCTGGAACCACAGAGGCATCGTAAATTGTTTTGAGGGGCAAATCTTAGGCAAAGACCTGCCCATCTCAGCCAGTACAAGCACTGACTTCAACAGCCTGGTGTTTGATTACTCACCTAAGTATGTCAAATATTCAGTGATACTCTCAAGAAAAGTTAGAATAAAGGTAGGGTCCCACCACAGGGCCTGTTGCTGCAGAGCCAACATAAGAAAATGGCACACAGTCCTGCTGATTGCAGGGATTTTTTTTTAAAGACCCTATCACTGTGTATATCAGAGACAGACTAAAATTAAATAAAGACAGCTTTGTTATTTAGAATACAGCACAAATCAAGTTCTGGTTTCAATTCTGGATGATATATTTACTGTAGCTGGTGAAGAACACTGTAAACTGAAGGGTTGAAGGTTCTCAGCTATGAAACACCCTTGTGCAAGTGTGGCCCTTTCTAGTTGCTTAGAACAGCTGAGAAGTATGAAGAGCAACTTAAGAGAAAAGTTCTAAAAGCATGAAAGACCTAGAGCAGCAAAATCCAAGGTGGGAAGGCAGGTTTTGTACTCTTATCTTCTGTCCTGCCCTACCCAGTTGTTGCAATACAGTAGCTCAGCTTCAGTTTCCTCATTTAGGAAATAAAGATTACTTTTTCTAATCTTAGCAAATAAAGGTACAGAAGTACAGAACTTTGATCTAAACCAGAACAACATAAAGTAGTGAGCACGTGAAAAAGGTAAAATTTTGCTTGTTACTTCATTAAAGGCAGAATTAAGAACCTCAAATGTTCTGGAATTACTTCCCATCTTAAAACAGTTTTTATATGGTGTTACTAGTAGAGATTGCAAAGGAATTGCAAAATAAGGTATATGGGTTACCTTCAATGTACTTATCTCCTCATTAAACACAGAAACCTGTGTGAGAAGTAGCATTTATAGCAAGCCCTGCCATGCAGTAGCTACCATCGTAGAAGGCAGAGGCTTGTTCTGTTTTCATGTTTTCCCTCACGTCTGCACTGAGTGTATGTGCTTTCCTTCACAGGTGTGTTGTCTGTGAAGGAGCTGCAATGGTAATAGCAGTTCACAGCCAAACAGCTGTAGTTCCTGCATGTCCAGATGGCTGGATGTCTCTCTGGAAGGGTTTTTCTTTTGTTATGGTAAGGATAGAACAACTTGAATTATTAATTTTATGTCCTCACATTTTCATTGGTGTTTTCAGCTGTTCATAGCTCATTTGTTTCTTAATAACTGTCAATTTTTTTTTTGCCTCTGCCAAGAAGTGGAAAATAATTCTATTATTTCTTATTCAATTCCAAAAGCATAGAAACAACTACTGTGATGTGTTCACAAAAATAGGTGGCAGAAGGAAAAGCAGAAAAGATGAGAGAAGTACTAAAGGATTTTAGTCTGACAAAAATAACTGCATGCATTCACTCACATGTTATGCTGAGATCTAAGAAACAGATTTGGGGAGTAGAGTGGTTAAACTGGTCCTGAACACAAAAACGTAGAAGTAAGTGGCCAACTTCCATGCCAGCAAGTTCTTTTAAAAATGAGGTCTTGGGGCTGAACTGCACAGGGAGTTAAAATCAAAATAAATGCAGAACACTGTCTACAAAAGATTGCCTCAGCAATTTTGATGCCATAATTAGATATGAGTGAATAAAGTTCATAATGTAACTGCAAATTGAGAACTGCTTATGGGAATAACAGTGTATTTATAATAGAGGGGATGTAGCATTTAATCTTTGTCACCCATGTTTGTGGGATGTCATAGGGGTGCCAGCGACTGAAGGTAAAAGAATACTAAATCCCTCTTCTTTTGCATAATGTAAAGTCCTTTTAGGTCTATCTAGTGTGAAATTCTTGTTTCTCCTGCGATTTGGCCCCAAGTAGTAATAATAATAAACTTGGAAAAGAATGAAAGAATTTTTTTAGCACTTGGTTGAAACAACTTGCATGTTTCCAACATCAGCAAAGTTAGATGGTATTTTCTAGCCAATTTTATACTGTTGTGAATTATTTAAGAGCTACTTCTACAAGCATTTACCAACATCAGAGAAGGGAAATGCCTTTTCTGCTTTTTGTGTTTGGAGAAGCAATCAATGCAACAAAAAATATGAAAACACACACTTGCCAATTTGGTTTATTTGTAATGCAGTTACTGTTGTCCTTAGCTGGACAGAAGCCAGCTTTCTAGTCTTTGTACTGGTTAGTTCCATGCATTTCATGGACCTGAAAAAGGCCTTTGCAGGGACTTAAGAAATGTCATAACTGCTTGAATTTTCAGAAGGCTTCTGTGCTTCATTATAAATTTTATCAAATGAATCTGCATTCATTTTGTTTTGTCCAAGATATACCACAGAACACATGGTATGTTTTAGAAAGAGATTTTTTTTTTTGCCTGCAGTTTGCTAAAAGCTGACAGACAAGTTCTCATAAAAATGTTTTGGTGGTTACAGTACACAAGTGCCGGCTCAGAAGCTTCTGGCCAAGCATTGGCATCTCCTGGATCTTGTCTGGAAGAATTTCGGGCCGTCCCATTCATAGAGTGCCATGGCAGGGGGACATGCAACTACTACACAAATTCCTACAGCTTCTGGTTGGCATCATTAAATCCAAGAAGAATGTTCAGGTAAACTGTACTTCCCTGCATCCCAGTGCCCAAGGAGACAATAAATGCCTGCAAAACCTGTGGGGGATTCCTTCATAATTCCCCTCAGGTTAGACATCCCTCTTTGTTAGGTTCAGGGTCATTCTGTACCACTAAGATGTTTTCAGTGAGCCAAGGATTTCAAGGTTGTTGTCAGTAATTCCATATCCAACGTCTCATTGTCTCTCCCTAGTTTTTAAAGAAAAAAATTGAATGTTTGGGTTTTTTCTTTTAGGAGACCTGTGCCACAGACTTTGAAAGCAGGACAACTAGAAAATATCATCAGTCGTTGTCAGGTCTGCATGAAGAGACCAATCTAAACAGTGGCCACTCTTCACAGAACATGAAACTCTGCTTTCATTACAAAGAATTGCCTAACTCTAAAGAGCTATAATTTATTAAAGCCCAGCTGCATCTGGAAAGACAATTATAAATTGCCAGTGCAGCACTGTGGTGAGGTAGGGCAACAGTTTGACTTTTGTCTTTGGCAAATGACAAAGCACTTTGTTGGAGAAAGCTTGTAATGGCATCTGCAGGGGCTTCTGCTGAACCTTGTCATTTCTGAGCTGCATCTGCACCGTAAAACTACAGCATCACCAGATCTTTAATGAAAGATGTTAATGCTGCCTTGTGTCATGTGCTTTTCAAATGGCAAGAGAAACTAAACGCTCCTGTATCAGCTTACGTATGTTCAGTGTTCCAAGTGGATATCATTTAAGATGACAATCTGACATTTATGACAGATGGGGTTCAATAGCAAATATTTTCAGTGCACTTTTAACTATATAGTGATTCATTGAGAGTTGTTTTGGTTTGGTTTTCTTGTCTAATAAACAAGTATCTCCCCATGTACCTCACCCTTCCTCTGGCTGGCAAACAGGAATACAATGTTTTTTATATCACTGCGGTGCTAATGGTGCTTGACTGGCCAGAGAGGGAACGACACCAAGCACTGGGCAGGCAGGACAGTGGTGACAGGCACTAGCTGTGTGCTCCAGAGTGACTGTGGCTAAGGGCTGACTAATTGAAAGTGTTGGAAAGTTTTTGTTAGATTCCATGGCTTTTGACACAGATCATGCGATCTTTGAGTTCTTCAAAGTTGACAGTATTGGGCCTCTATTATGATCACATGCTTTTGTCTCTCCTGAAGGAAAACTGTTTACCATATCATTTGGGATTTTGTTAGAATTAACAATTGCTGTATGGCTGAAGGGCTCCCATGGCATTATCAGGTTATCACACCCATCAGGATGTGATTCCTGACAAAATCTGTATTTCCATTTTACAATATTTCATATTTAAATATTTATCACAAATTGTATTCCGTGTTTAAATATTTAGCACACATATCTGCAAATGAAACCATTTATTCCATCCAGATAAATGTATGCATCCAGAATTTTTAGAAAGACTGATATTTAAATTGTACCATCTAAGCACTGACTTATACAAGAGAATCCAACTGTAAATGAACATAAATACTTGAAAAGCACTTTCATTTGCTCATATAAATCATATAAAATTGTAGCTCTGAGGTTTTTTTTTAATATTTATAACATTGCACTTGCAAGGCTATTTAAAATTGTAATGTTGACATTTAAAATGTTAATATTTTTTAATACTTGCACAATCTATCAGAATTCCAGTATTTAGTGTTACAAAAGAAGCCTAATTCATCTGAATAGTTCTGTAAATGCACCATTTTAAATGTAGGGTGTAGCAATTCAGTGAAATAACCAGGATTTCTCATTTAGATGTTTTTTTAAGCCAGTGAAATTTTATATTGTTTCTGTTAAAATACTTGCATTGTGTTTGTCTGACTGTTTGAATTTTCAGTGTTAACCTAACTAAGAAAAGGTTTTGTCTGTGTTCCATGCCAGTATCTTATGATGAAGCTAACGTGAAGATACCATTTACGTGAACTGAATGGCTATTTTAAAATTATTGTTTGCTTGAACAGTCATAGTACTTCTGTTTGCAAGGTATAATTGTGAATTTACAGGGTTTTATGAAGAACCTCTTTGCAGATGCACTACTGATAAGAAGGTATTAATGTCAAGTTAATATTTAGTGTTTCATTTGAATCAAGCCTGGGGTCGAGGTTGTTTTCCTTAAAACAATCACATACTAGATTTTTCCATAAACTCTGAAGTTTGCTTTAAATACTCAAAGATGAAGACCACACCTGTTGCTGGGGAGGTTATTGGGGTGCTAGTGGGTTTTTTTCATTAAAGCTCATTGCAGCCATCCAAAGGCATGGTATACAGTATAGAATCAATGACTGTGGAGACTCTCACGTAAAACTTGCTAGTAAAACGCAGATGTGAGTACCTGAGGCTGAAGTCTGCTGGAAATGTGGCCAGTAGAGGATAATGTGTAAGGAGAAGGGAATGGATTGTGGCTTTAAAGTCCAAAGGTAAGTTAGAGAGAGTTATGTCTCATAGTATAGCGTATATCTGGAAGTTATGCCGTGTCCCCAGTTTTGGATCCTGCTGCTCACTTTTTGTGTGGCCTTCAACAAATTACTAAAGAAAGATGTTGATAAATAGCTTTAGATTTTGAGTGCTCAAACTGTCTCTTTCTTTCAAAAGCATGAAATACAACTGCAGGGACACATGTTCGTCAAGCCTGGCATAATACAAGCTAGACACTGGAAATCAAAGAAAAACTTGAAAAAAGTTGATGTTAACTTCTCACTGCAGCTGCAGATCATTTTACTTCCCTACTGCTAACAGTTGTTGTGAGGATTAGTTAACTGATGTCTGTGAATGCTTTGGGAGCCTTAACTGGAAAGTGCTGATGAGGTGCAAGCTGTTAATATATTGTACTGAAAGAATGGACGCATGAGAAATCAGGAATAATGAGCAAACAATGGGGGCTGTATTCTGCTAAATATAGCCAAATAAAAATATTTTGACTAAATAAAAGATCCATTTCCATGTTGGCTTTTTTTTTCCTTTCCAGTGCTAATGATCCTGTCCGCTACCTGTGCATTCCAAAAAAAAGTTATCTGATTAAAACACAGTGGGTAGAGTTTGTCCTCAGAAAGACACTCTCTCTGACCTGGACTACACTCCAAGTTTAGCACCTGAGTGTAAATACCCAAGCTGCGTCTCTGCATGCCAGCGTTCTTCCTAGATATATTCCTACACAGGATGCTGTGATGAGCTGGGGTGTTTCTTCTTATCAGCTGGTTCAGGGCTGTTCTGGATTCAGTATGAGAATTTATATTGCTAACTGATAGTTTATATTGCTAACACGCTGATGTTTAGGTTGTTGCTCAGCAGTGTTTACTCTAAGTCAAGGACTTTTCAGTGTCCCATGGTCTGCCAGTGAGAAGATGCACAGAAAGCTGGGAGGAAGCTTGGCTGGGACAGGTGCCCTGAACTGGCCAAAGGGTAATTCCACACCACAGAACGTCCTGCCCATATATGAACTAGGGAAATTACCTGGAAAGAGGAGGCTGATGGTGGATCAGGGACCAGCCTCGCATTGGTCAGCACGGGGTGAGCAATTGTACTGTCATCACTTGTCTTACTTGGGTCTTATCTCCTTCTCTCCCTCTCCTGTTTATTACAGTTAATATTATTACTACTTTACTTCAATTATCAAACCATTCTGACCTCAACATGAGTTCTATTTTATTTTCTTTCTTGATTCTCCTCCCCATCCCATGGTGAGGTGGGATGTGGGGAGTGAGTGAGTGGCTGTATGGTGCTTAGTATTATCAGACTATGAGCAGCAGAAAGAAAAAGGCACACCTAAAATTATTATCAAGAGTTCAGCATGAAAATAAGGAAGACAAACCACCAAAACTGTGTTGTATGCAACATTGTTAAGGATGGCCTTTTAAATCACTGATCTGAAAATCAAGGATATCTGCAGCAAAATCTGCAAACTGTCAACGAAAGCTACTTGTGCAAGGACCTGTACACAATGCAAAAAATGAAAAGAACATCCTCAGATGGGAAGGGATACAGCCTGATGCAATTCTTTTTGAGATCGGACAGAAGACAGGGGGCATGGGCAGTCATGACCCACTAATGGTAATTCATAATGTGATAATTCACTAGAACTCCCCACTGAAGTTCTTCTGGAGGATTTCCTGTGACTCAGAACAACTCAAGTGAGTTGCCTGTGACCACTGAATTTATTAACAACAGTCATTTATTGAATGGAATAAAAACAGTCGCATAACTGACCTCAACATAAAATTATATACGGGGAATCACAGGAGATGGACCATATTTCTAGTATGCTTGAAGAACCAGTTTTTAGACTATAATTGCTTTGGGGTTTTCTTGTTTGTTTGTTTTTATTTTAAAGATGAAATCCTCTTGATAGTTTATAAAATGTTAAAGAAGAGGTAAAATTGAGGGCTCTACATGCAGAACGATGAGGATTGCCTGGTAAGATGTGCTCAGGGCACAACTTGTGTTTCAAGGAGGCCAAATGTAAGATCATGTATCTTAAGGCAACTACTGTATCATTCTGAATGTCACACAACTTTTATTTAGTAGGAGATCATATTTCTGACCACTAGCCTCTTTAAAACAGTGCTGTTGATAATTGTGAAGAGCTGAATTAGCAAGTTGCAAGCCTTGGATCAATATATGCTTCAGTGCTTCTGGAACTGCTACACCTTCTGACCTCCAAAACACTGTAACCATAAATCCAAATATAGGGAAAGCTCTGAGGGTACTTTCTTCTCTTTAAAAAAATACCTGCTATATATAATAGCATCTTTCGTTGTATTTTCCTGTATGGAATTGGAAGGTTGAGTTACACCACGAAGCAGCAGCTGCTCCTAGGTTCTCTGAGAGTCAGTTTCAGGAAGGTCAGCTAGCGGTGCCCTTGGAAGCGTTCTGGCGGCGTCGGGAGCCAGTGCTCTGCTGGTCAGAGCGGGCGTGTGCGCTGGCGGTCAGCGGTGGATGGCTGTCACCCACGCTTGGTGACAAACGTTCTGCAATGGTAACGCGGCGGCGACTGGTGTGGCCCAGGCAGGGCCTCGGGAGCCGAGAGCCGGCCAGACGCGAGGCTGAGCGAGCAGCGGGCTTGTTTCAGCGGCTGCCCCGCAGCAGCGGCTCAGGGCAAAACGGGCTGGGGCTCGGCAGACGTGCCCTGCAGTGCGCCGGCTCAGCACACGCCCAGACACGCTCTCCAGGCACGCAGCACACGCTACCCGTCCGTGTACCCGCAGGGAGCGCGGCTCACCCGCGCAGCACACCCCGGACAAGGCACAACCGCCCCGCTCCGCTCCGCCCAGCGCCGCCGGGGCCGCGCCGCAGGTCACCTTGCCGGGGAGCCCAGCGCGCCTGCGCGGCGCAGACCTGCCCTCACTAAAGATGGCTGCCCCCGGCTCCCTCGCACGTGAAGCACCGGCGAGAGCCGCTTCCGCCCACCCGCAGTCACGTGAGCGCGGCCCTTACGGAAGCCCGATGGGGACGCGCAGGCCGCGTTTGGCGGCTGACCCGCGGAACGCGGTGCGGGCGCGGTGCCGCGGTGCCTGACGCGCTCCCGGCCGGGCCGGGCTGGCAGCGCTCCCTGGTCTCTTCCCGCCGCTCGGGGTGAGTACGGACCGCCGGGGCCTGGCGGCAGCGGCCCCAGTTCCGCTTGGGGGGCTCGGCCTGTCCGCGGGGCCGCAGCCGGCCCTTCCCTGCGCTCGCAGCCGGAGCCCCTTCAGCCCGTGCGTCCCCCGCTGCCCGCGGCCGTGTGTCCGCTCAGCCCCGGCCCCCTCAGGGCCCGTCCCGCCCCGGCTCCCGGCTGCCAGCACCGCCCCCCGCCCCGACCCGGGGCCCCTCGGGCTGTGCCCCGCGGGCTGTGCCCCGCGGCCGGGGTCGCTGCCGGGTGTCGTGGGAGCGTTTCGGCTGCGGGACAAGCGCCTGTCCGGGGGCTCGACCCGCCCGGGGACACGCGGGGGGCGAAGCGCCGAGGCCGCGGGGTCCCCCATTCCCTCGGACTTTATCGGCTGATCCGCCGTGACGGCCCCTCCATAAAGGGAAGGAAGCACCTACATCCCCTCTACACCACCTACTATTGCCGAATGCTCTTAATGCCGCCACAGCGCAGTGAATATTGGGGTGTTTCAGAAAAATGGTTGTCAGAGTGACGTTTTTCTGCTAACGTTCTCCAGTAATTTTTTTCTTACTTAAAAAAAAATTATTTTGTGTTAAAACCTTCTGCCGGAGTAAAACAAACTTGAAAGGATGCAGCCTTTAGTGTTTTGTGACCATGTAGCCTTGCCCGTGTGTAATAGGTACATTTTGTTGATGTCATTCCAGTGCTAGAGAGAGGGATCAGTGTATTGTGTAAGTTCAGCACCTGTAAATGTACTTTGCAGAACAGCTTTCAACGTTTAGCCTACATCTGGTGCTCCTTTCCCTCAGATTGTTCTGTTCGTGCTTTGTTAGTTGACAGCCTCTCTGATCTATACTCAGACAGTTGTAGGGCCCCAGAATAGAGTCCTTTGGGTCCTTAATTTGTATCCTTACCTTTGCTCTGAGTCTTCCTCTTCCCCTTTTTACTTGTCCAAGGATATCTGCACGCTTGCCAAGGGAACACTTTGTAGCTTATGTGCACATGAACAGAGGACCTTGAAGCAGCCACATCAGGAGCAAACAGTAATGGAGCTGGAGAAGCTACAGTTTGGTGTGGGTTGTAAAACCTCTTCTGATCTCAGTGCTGGCAGAGCTATACTGTTACCAGAGCTCATCTTCTTGTATCTGGGGCTCCACACTGTGCAGAATGTTCCCCGTTGCAGCACAGATATTGCCAATGTCTGATTATAGCCGGAATGCTGCCAAACAGTCATCCCTCACATTTGTATGCGTTGCTTCGTCCTCAACTCTTCCGTTGATGTTCTTGTTTAGGAGAGGGAGAAGGAGATACTCCTGTGTCTTTCTGAACATATAACTCACTTTCTATAACCTCTTTTCTCTCTTGCCTTCTCCTCTGGATTTCCTCCCTCCTTTATATCTTTCAGTAAGTGCTGCTGATGCTCATTTGCACTTCAGCTGTTCTCTGTCTATTTATCCTGTATTTGTGATTGGATTTTTATTGTCTTATCATTCTCAGACTTCAATTATCATGCCTCTTTAAGAGATACTTAGTTCTGTAAATATCAATTTTAAAGTCCTCAATCTCCCTGATTTATTATTAATGCTTTCTGTAAAATGCTTTGTGTAACAAGGACATTGTAGAAAACGTAACTTTGTTTTGTTCAGAAGCTTCGTTAAAATGTTTTATCTGTTGCTGAGATCTCACTGGTTCTTGTTTTGCCATTCTCTTGTAAGAAGGAGTAAAAATTGAAATCACTTTGACAGCAAATCCAGTTCTCAGTGACACAAAGTAGACAAGAAGTAGACAAGAGGAAGATATTGAGGTATTGTATCTGTAGGTCCTTGGCTAATACCGCTAAACCCACACAGTGCCATGTAGTTTATAAATACTTTATAAAGTGACTCTTCTGCTGCTGTCTGGTTTTGTGTAGGTTTTACCTTGCGGCTGGAAAGCAGTTGTTGTGCAGACTTGTGTCCGAAAGCCACACTAAGCTGTAGGGAAGCTGTGGTGCAAACACTGCTGCAGGGCAGGGATGCTTGCTCCCTAAAACTGGAGCCGTCCAGGTATTTCAAAATGAGAAAGTGAGCAAGCAGGGAAACACCTTTTGTGAAGTCATGTGAGCAATAAGTGTGCTTAAAGTTGTTGCCAGTCAATACTCTGGATACTGTAAGTTCTTAAAATTTGGTTTCTCTCTTGACATTATGATTTTTATTAGATCTGGAAATGCTTTACTGATCACAGACAATGTTTAAAATGAAAAGCACCTTTTGGAATGTGGAAATCTCATAAGGCTGTGCATTTTGTTCATGTCACTGGCTGATCTAGCCAACGTCTTGCAAGAGGGACAAATCTAGTTTGTAAAATCAAAGGGCAGGGATGAAAAAATTCCATGTGAAAAGGTTAAGAATTTTGAAGTGACATGCTTAAGCACCTCTTGAACTGCTATAAAGTGTTTATTCTAATGAAATGGTTTGTTTCACTTTCTTTCACTTGATACAAAGAGTGAGAATTAATACAGGTGGATTAAATCTGCAGCACTTCACGTATTTCCTTTAAAACTAATTTTTTTTAAGTTTACATAAACCTTTTTTTAAGGTTGCACAGTGACCTTTTTGCCTGCTCCCTGACCACCCGTTCTCCTACTGGGCTACAGTGACACTTTTGGATTAATGAGATACTATTTGATCTGTGGTGATAGTAAGTCTTGCAAATAACCCTGAGGCTCCCAGGATGGACTGCCAGGTGCATCACATCTTGGATATTCTGTGTATGTGTGCATTCGTGTGTTACACGATCCAGTTCCTTCTCTGTGCTTCTCTCCGTTGTCTGAAGGTTATTAGTTCAAGGTTTTATTGATAAATGTGGAAGTATTGCTTGTGTGAGATGGTGGGAGAGAGGGATGGAGGGCTGGTGGGCTCTCACCTGCCTTGTGGCTGCTCTGCACTGAGGCCTTTTGCTCTCAGAGTTCTGCACGTTCAGCTCAGCAAAGCGCACGCACAGCAGCAGATGTGGCCTTGCTGCCAAAAATAGTAAAGGAATGTAGTTGCAATTTTAGTGGCAAACCCTGCCTTTTTGCCAGGATGGGTTACTTCATTTAGGGACCTACTTAAGCAACACCACTAATAGATTTCGTGCTAGAGTAAGCTGTGCTTCGCATAGGCAGGTTTGCCAGGAAAGCTGTGTTTGCATATTGTGTATGTATATATATATATGTCTAGAAACTTTGTTTTCTTATCCTCACCCTAAAAATAACCATCATCTCAGTGTGAGCTGTTGACAAGGCCCTCAGCCATTGCCTGGATGAAAAGTTTCCCACAACCAGTTCTTGCTGCTCAGTGTTTCCTCTGGGAGCCCCTTTCCAGACCTACTCCAAATGCAGCTTCTGGGTCTCTTAACTGACCCCATAACCATTATCTGGGTCTAAGTCATCAGCAAGAGCCACTGCATGTGATCAACTTCTCCCAGCTGAGGTTCCCATCCAGCCACCCCGAGGTGCAGCTCTCGGGTTTCTTTTCCTCTTGACCTTAAATCTAACTTCAAACCCCCAGTTACCCTGGTCTTTGACACAGGTCCCAGCAATTGCATTAGTCAGTTTCTCACAGCCCAGTTTCTAGGAAACTCCTCCACTGCTTCATTTGAAATCCCACTCCTCTTCTAGGAAAATGTATATATAAAGTATTGGCAAACTCTTTTAAGTTTAAATAAATTCTTGTTCTCTCTCCTCCCCATCTTGTATCAGTTCTGCAAAAATAAGATTTTAATTTACAGAAATAAGTAAAAGTGAGAAGTTTAAAGAGTTGCTGCATTTGGGAAGGGTTATGAATATTCTCAGTTTTAAGCTGATTTGACAGGCTGTTGATAAAGAACTTTGTCCTTGTAGGATGGGGTAAAATCTGGGTGACTGACAGTGAGCAGGAGGCTGCTGCCCAGGATGAGTCTTTTCTGTCATTCCCCTGCTTCAAGATGCAGCAGTTTTGTGAGACTTCAGCCATTTTCTCAACTACCAGAATACGGGATTTGTGTAAATGCAAATCAATAATTTATATTTCTCACCAATCCTGAATGGATTTCCTATCAATCCTACCAATTCTTTGATGTGTTTGTTTATGTTTCTACTTCTGCCAACCGGTGCAGGAATAGTACCTTACCTGCAGAATTTCTAGGTTGGTTTGTTTTGGTTTGTTTTGGTTTTTTTATTTGTTATGGCTCAATTTGAGGACCCTCAATTTGAGCGTTATCTACAGCATCACTTTGTTCTTCTTTCATTACTGCACCTCTGAGCACTTTGTGACTACCCTTCCTATGAATTTTACTGCATAATTTTTTCCTTTAAATAAGACTCTTCAGTTAGGATCTCCTACTTCCCTGGCAATCAGGAGAAAGTGTTTCCTTTCCATACTTCCTGCTGGGTTCCTGTACTGCTCTGAGAGTTTTGGTTTCCCTTTGGCAGAATGAGTGGGGCCGCATTCCCCTCCCCGGCTGCCGAGATGGCAGAGATGAACCGGCTGCAGTACGAGATGGAATACACCGAGGGCATCAGCCAGCGCATGAGGGTCCCGGAGAAACTCAAAGTGGCTCCTCAGAATGCTGACCTGGAGAAGGGCAGCCAGGAAGGATTTCCAAATGCCAGTGTAACTATGCAGGTTCCAGAGCGGATTGTAGTGGCAGGTATGTCTACATCGCAGTGCAGGTGGAAATTTAAATTAGTTCCCCAGATTTCTGGATGGAAAAAATATATATTGATATGTCATTTTTAAAAGAACAACCTGTAAAATGCTTTCTGGTGTTCAAACAGTTAAAGCTCTTTAACTGGGGAAGTTTCTTAAGCTCTGAAAATGTTTCATGAATACTTTTGGTGTAGCTTATAATGGAGACAGCTGATGAATTAATTATGAACAGAAGGTTTAATTGCTGATGTTTCATCTTACTATGCTATTTTTGGAGGAAAAAAATTAATGTTTATTGATTTACACCTAATTTTTAGTAATTAACTGTAAGCTAAACTATAACAAGTTTTGGGGATGTACTCTATATTTGTCATCTGTAATGTGTTTGATTTTAATCAGAATGCTAATTTTGTTAAGAATCTGTCTGTTATGAGTGGACTCTATCAACATTTCCTTAGTATTTGTGGTCATGGGCTTTACAGTGACAGATCCAGAAGTGCTGAAGGTTTTAACAGTTTGCAAAATGTGTGATGTGCATATATGTTATTCTTTGATGTTCCCAGTCAAATACACCACTGATAGGACTATGTCTTGAGTGCCTTCACTTGCGATAACAGTTGATGTGGTTCAGGGTTACTCAGGATCATTGTTCTCAGAGAAACTGCTCAAATAAATGTCAATTAATGTGGTCTTTGTGAGCACTTTAACAGTAGTTTTTAACATACAAGACCTATTAAACAAGATTATACTTCATCGTTTGGCATAGGCAGGGGAAGTAACTGCTGTGATGTCCTTTTGAACTGTAGCACTGGCCCTCAGGCCTCAGAATAGTTTGCTTTCTATTGACAACTGATGTTCTTGCAGGTAATAGTGAAGACATTCCATTTTCCAGACCAGCAGACCTTGACATTCTTCAGTCTACTCCATTCAAACCACTGGCATTGAAAACTCCTCCCCGTGTTATTTCTCTTAGTGATCGACCGCTAGATTTTTTGGACCTAGAAAAACCTCCACAGCAGACACCTCAAAGTGAAGAGGCCAGTACTTATTTTGCCTTTTTCTTAGATGAGAAGCATTCTACTAAAGAAAGTGAAATGACCAATGACTTCTCTACTGTCGTGCAGATCAACTTGGTGCTGACATATGTTGGGAAAATAGAAAAATATTTTTATTAGCACTATAGTCGTTCTGATTAGACTTTGAAGTGGCAGATGGCCTGGGATTGCCATGTTCAGCAAGCTTACTCACTACTTACAAAAATAAAGTCATAATTAGAACTACTCAAAATACTTCTAACAAAAAAATCCTTGTGCTGAAGAGAAAGCTGCAAGGTTTTTTTTATTTACAGAGTATCAGAAAAAAAATAAGATTCTTGTAATTGTATATAGTTAGACATTGTAATGTATATAGTTAACCTCTGGACTTCATAGCTGGATGATATAGCACCACACAGAATTAATGAGTTTTAACAAAACCCTGAAAACCAGCTTCAAAGAATGGTATAACATTGGCATCCAAGTGAATAATGGCAATTGACACTTTAAAAATGGATAATTATTTATGATGCTGCATGTTCTACAGACGTATAAAATACAATAGAAATATGTTTATCTCTGGTGATAGGAAGTAATTCCAGAATGGGTAAGGCTGGAACGGACCACTGGAAGTAATCTAGTCCAGCCTCACTCAAGCAGGATCATCCTAGACCATGTTACTCATGGTTGTGTCCAGAGGGCTTTGAGTATCTCCAGAGAATATTCAAAATTCTGTTGGTTCATAATTTTGACATCAGATCACATGGATAGGTAACAACAGGGTTGCAGTAAGTTTGGAGCCTGATTTTACATGTACCAGCATCAGATCCTGTCATCACTTGTTTTCTTCCTAACCACTGTGAAACCCATGGAAATGTGCCTTTGTGTCTGAGGGCAGATCTGACTGACAAACCTCCAGTGCACAGTTGTTGTGTGCTGGAGCTCTCTGGCTTTTATGTCTCTTTTCCTCCTGTGCTGCAGGTGCGCTCGGTGGGAAGGCTGAAGAGAGAGCGCTCCATGAGCGAAAACGCCACGCGGCAGAACGGGCAGCTGGCCCGCAATGATTCCATGTGAGTGCAGCCCCGCCTGCAGGGGCACTGCTGCAGCTTTGGGACACACTTCCTCTGTTCCTTACCTTCTCCTTGTTTGCTTTTCCCAACTAATGTTTTGTATGTTGTGGCAGGTACATAATTTTAACTATTATAATGCCAGCATTTTTCTTTGTTTCTGTGGGTTTCTTTTTGTGAGGTGGCTTCTTGCAGTGGATGGGTGGAAGTGTTTGTGGGCTCGCAGTTGGTTTCACCAGTTATCATGAATTGTTATTTCAGGAGATTTTTTAGTTTCTGAGTTGGTATAGTATTTTTCCCCCTGAATTTTCAGGAAATTGAGTTCTTTGTCCTTCAGAATGTTCCCAGTTCTCTCACTGTTGATATTACAATGATTTTCATTCATAGAAGAAGAAGTATTTTTATTTCCTCATAAATATTAGAATAAGTAATTTTTCTTTGGTGTCACTGTGCTTCATATATTGGAATCTGTGAGTATATACATCTTAATCTTTTCTGACCAAAATGGCAAGGAGCATTCAGAATTGGAAACTTCATCTGTTGTTACCATCCAGGGCAGCAGTTCTTAGGGTGCTTTCTAAAGACATATATGTCTGTAAATTTTTATTAGATATGATAGTCTTGGATTAATCATGGTTTATTCTGAGTGGCAGCGTCTTTCCACCTGGAAATAACTAGTTTTGCATTGTAACACTTGGAAATCTTTTATATATGAATTATAATACGGCTGCCATAAGGAATACTTGCCTAAGAAAAGGCTTCAGATTTAAAATTTAAAAGATGAAATTCACCTGTCCCAATGTAGACTGAATAACACTGTTGCTAAATCACCATAAAACTTAATTTTCAGTAACTAGAGGGAAATAAGTGCATAACCTAGTTAGGGTCTACCTATTTTTAGTCTAAAGTAGATCAAGTGAATTATGTCCTAGAAATGCCTGTTTTCTTCTATTTACAGCAGGGGCACTAGGAGATACTATGTGTACTACATATCTGTCCACCTGTTAGTTTGGCTAAAACTGGTGAAATGTATCCTGATGCATGTTCCAGACATGATATAGTTCTCCTTCTCTTCCAGATATTCATGGGAATATTGTTTCATATCTTCCCCTTCTTATTTAATCAGACTTTCAGTTCCTACAAGTTTGTGGATTGCTCATGTCTAGGTGCTCAGGTCTGCAGAGTCACACATACTTACTGAGCTGGCAAAACTTAGATTCCCATCTTTAAGCTCCTGATCAGCTCAGTCTCTGGGTGTTCTATCAGCCTCCTCAGTGTCCAAGTGTCACTTACCCAGTTATGTCCTGTTGGACTGGACACACTGGAATGTCACTTCAGGATGGCTTTCTCTTGCCCATCTGGTAGCTTGGACATGGTACATGCTGGAGTAGATGGTCTTCATGTGATGGGAGCTTCTTGTGGAAACTTTTCTCCCTTTGATGCTGCCAGCTCTGCTTTGCCAGTCTTGATGTATTGCGCTTAAAAGGAAAAACAGATGGTAAAGAAATTCTTGCAATTTCTTGAAATTGCTTTACACTTGCTTCCTGTGTTAGTTTAGTCTTCCAAAAGTCATGGGCCATGCCAGCCATCTGAGAAAATAGTAAAATCAGCTCTGCCTGTAGTTGCTGTCAGATTTCTCACACTTGTCTGGACTTCTTGAATCTGAAAATCTTAAATCTGTAAAATTCGCCCGTGTGCTTTGCTGTCACTCAGTAGTTATATATAGAATTACTGGGTTTACATGGTCTGAATGCTATTTGCTGTTACAGTTTTTAAATCTACTTTCAATCCTTCAGAGGCGTAGCAATACAATAAGCACCTGGAACCCTGTAAATTTAAAAAGCCTGTGATCAAGGAACATATAAGTGGCAGCTGGCATGACTCAGTTTATCATTTACAAAAGCCAGGAAATTATGACACACCTGGAGATTAGTTTTCCTCTCTTGATGCCCACGCTAGTGCTTGATAAGGTCTGTCAAATAAATCAACATTCCAATGCCAAGCACTTTCCATTGTATCTTTTTGATTGATCCAGGATCTCTTCTCTTGCTTGTATGAAAAATAACAGCTAGATTATATTGAGCCTTTTGATTTGTATTCTCTGCTGCCCACGTGGAAGATATCCTTCTTCATTGCGGTATTCTGCACTTGCTGACCTGCAGATAATGTATTCTAGTAGAACTTCATTTTTCTCTTGTCCTCCCAAATGCTTGTTTTCTTTTGACAGAAGTTATGCTGAGTCTAGTGTTAGATCATCTGCTTTGAAATCACAGTGGTTCCTAGAAATGGCTTCTTTCTTTGCCATAATTGCTTCTTCTGATTCAATATGGTCCAAAAAAAAGAAATCACTTTGAACGTGCTATGGCACTCTGTGATGCTGAGTCTGACGTTCCTCCCTCATCCGGGTTTTGTCAGTTTCCAAGTGGAGAATGTGACTTTGTACCTGACTAATTCTCAGGAGAATGTTCTGTGGATTCAGACTGTAAAAACACCACATTCACAGTGGAATCTGTGTGGCTCCCAAAAATGCAGGAAGGCCAGGCCTTCTGTACTTAGTGAAAAAATAACCTCTTGGCTCTTGTTTCCTCACAATTTAAGCCCACAGCACACAGAGTGTAAATTGCAAAAGACGAATTTAATGTAAATCTATTCTTTGCACTACAGAAAATGTAATTGTGCACCTGTTGCCTCATTTATATCACCTTGAAATTCTTTTACCATCTGGAAGTACTAATTTTTCCAATGATACAAAAATACAAGAAACTAGCTGCTCTTAAAGTTCTTACATGCAGTGTTGTTGGCTGAAAAAATAGTTTACTTCTGCACTAACAAATGCTATGGTGCTCTACCTTGACAAAAATCAGCTCTTTTTTTTTTTTTGCTTGTGTGAATCTGGTTCACATCTTCAAATAGAAAAGACAGTCCACATGATGGACTGCTCAGATGCTGTGATGAGGACTCCATTGAAGAGGCACTTAGAGCACTGCCTTTGTTTTCAAAATATGGCTACAGTTCTCAAGTTTTAATCTAGGACACTGTTGTCCTCCTTGGACAAAATATGCAGAGGTACTGTGTGAAATTCCAGTGCTTGACTTACAAAGTGACACAATTAAACATTCTGGAATAGATTGTCAGGTGCAAGTGAGAGTTGGCTGGGCTCCCTATCACAGTGATCTTGACATGGCGCAAGTAGTTGTTTCTCTTCCATTGTCTTTCTCTTCTTCTCATCCAGTTGCATGCAGAGACAATTCTGAGGATTTTTTGGCAGCTGGGCTTCACTAAATTCAGTAATTCTCTAATGCTCTTAGAAATCCTGGGACTAACAAGTACCTGCTGGTACAATAACTGTCTGTGCAGCAATAATGACAGCTCTCTAAATTACAATCCCTCTATTTCTAAGGATGCTTACTTAAGAGATTACGATTATTATTCAAGGTGGCACAGATCAGATACTGTCCCAAGAAATAAAATGCCACGGTTCCAGTCACCTCTTTCGACTAAGGACTGCACGTAAGCCTGAATGTTACCTGGTATATGAAAATCAAGAGTGTGTTTAATTCTCTGCAATACTAATATTCTGACTAAGTAGCTGTAGTTTGGAATATAAAATTTGAAACAACTACACTGAATGTGTGGTTTCTAATTTTGCTTCAGGGTTTCTCAAACTTGGCCAGATTGTTTCCCTCTGTAAAGAGCATAGGGAAAAACACCTGACAGCCAATGAAAGGGACAATTAAATTTCAAAATAACTTTAGTTTGTTTGACTCTTTGTTCTTTGGCTGGTTTTGAATAGCTGGAGAAACAAAGCTTTTTGTTGGTCATTGCCAGCCAATGCTGAAGGCAAGGATTCCCCTTCTGTATTGGAAGTCACCAAACCACCAAAAGTACACGGAAAAGTGAGCAGTACTTAATTTTCATTCTGCTCCAGTCTTTTCCTTAGAATAACACATCTTTCTAGAGAGTTCAGTTTCACAGTTTGAGAAATTCTGTTCTTCATGCAAATCATGGAGGAAAAGGTGATGGTGTGCACGTCTGTTTATGTGCTTGAATTTAAAGTAACCTTAATGAGTTAAATCTGTTTACTTCTCATTGGATACTACCAGAACAGCAAGTCAGAGAAATATCTGAAATGAAGCCTGTGTACATCACAAATGCTTTGAGAAGGTTTAGGGGAGATTACTGCTAAGCTAAAACCTCTGCATATAGCAAAATGCTACTGTGCTTTTTATAGTAATGTCTGTAATTTCATGTTGTTTGGTTTGGTTCCAAGCCCTGGAATTGACTGGTGTCTGTAACCAGGGAATAATAAAATAAGTGACTGGAGCTGTATATAAGAATTCTTTTCAGAAATGAGAAACAAAGTTATACCTACAAGTAAGATCATTTAACTAGAAGTGGAGGAGGAAATGAAGATTGCCACCATGTCTAATGATAAGTGCTCATACTACATATTAGAGAATTTTCCTTATGGCAGCGATTTTTTTTTTCTTATGTTATCTGGGCTGATTTGTGTATTAGGTAATTGCTTTATATTTCTTCTCCATGGTCTCTGACATAGTCCAAAGGACTACCAGATGTTTACAGGACAGTAATTTCAAATCCTGAAAAAGGAAAATAGAAGAAAAATTTTGCTTCTCTCTCCACCTCCCAGTCATGGCCTTTATTCTCATTTTTTGATTTTTCCTTATTATATACACTTTGAATTTAATCAGCACATGTAACTTAATTCTGGAACTGTACAGTCTTAGTTAAACTGGGGTTCTTTGGATTTGCTTTTTAATTTTTTAGAATTTTTTTAGTACATACAGAAGTCTTTGTATGCAAATATCATTACTATAATATTTACAGTAATACCATTCTGGACAGCAGGAATTCCACAATTTCTTCTGTTTTGCAATATGTCTAAATATTCTTTGCTACCTTTTTTTTTTAATTGTCTTTCACCCTATTCTGTAAATCTCTGAATTGATAAACAGGAAAAATAACTTTTAATGTAAAACATAACTGTGAGTTCAAGCCTTAGCTCTTCCCTCATTTGCTTCAATTCAGCAAATCCACAAGGAGTAAAAATTCTGATAAATTCATTTTAGTGGCAATATTTTGAACTTGCCCCTGCTGCTTGATATTTTTCTACTGAATATTGGCATTTCTAGTGTAATTCCAGAGTAAAATATGTGGGTGTGACGACTACCATTGATTACAAAGTAGAAGTCATCATAAATATAGAAGAAAGGTGGGTCCTACACGTGTTGGAGAACAATAAAAGCTGTTAGGAAGCAACCAGATATTAATTGAAATGTAGTCTATGGCAGCATGAAAAGATACCTACCCTTTAGGTAACGAACAATGACCAGTATGAGCCAAGCACCAGTTGCTGCAGTCTTTGAATGGCCCTTGAAGCCCAGGATGGCTGAACTCTGCCGTGGGTGAGGTGACATTCGTGTAACATTCTTTGATTCAGTCTGCTCAATGGAACTTTCTTTCTTACTCAGTTCTGTGATCTTGCTGCCAGCCACTTGCAGAGCAGCTCTATTCAAAGTAAGAGTATCCACAGAATTCTGACCCAGCTAGAGATTAGCCAAATATCAAACCAGCTTCCAAGTACTCAGCATTAGTGTTTTATTAAAATGCCAAGGTCAAAAAGATTGACATTCTAAATCCAAAGCTGTGTAGCAAAGCACAAGTGTCAAGGAAATGTGTTGAAATATGGGTGCTAATCTAGGAATAAAAACCAACCCAAGATTTAAAGGGTACAGTGGCTCTCACTTGGTTTGCATGCGTGTTAATATTTACAATTAAGTTAACACAAATTAATTCCTGTTAAAAAAGCATCTCACCTTTAATTAAAGTTTCCAGATTAAATCAAGATTAAAAGTCTTGATGTGTGCAGGAAATGTGAATAAAGTCACTTTGAACGTAAAGAAACATAAGCAAATCATAGGCAGTTTATCAAAACTAATTTCTCTCTGATAGAAAAGTTTGTATAATCCAAATGGCCATGTTTGAATTCCAGTCCTGCATATTTTAAATAATACTTTTTGCATCATAGTCAACAAGTTAGATCATGTAATTTGTTGTCACTGGGATGTGAATTTTGTATTATTTTTGGAATTTGTTGCAGTTTGCCTTTAAAATTGTTCATGTGCAAATCAAAATACTATCTTGATCACAACTTCCAAAAAATTTTGTTGAAAGGGTTCTATGTGAGATTCTCCTTATTGAAAAAGGCTTGTTTTTTGAAAAGAGATGATGTGTAGGATTTTCTTAAAATGCCAGTGCTTGTAAAAACACTCCTCTCATTGATGTCAGTGGGGGCTTGAACACTGACTTCAACGGGTACAGATTTAGCTGTACAAGCACTCTGTAGAACTAACTTGTACAACAGATCAAAACTGTGTCCTTATTGCTACTCGTGTTTGCCTCTGATGAACATATGTAAATGTAGCTCATAATCCCCACACTACTAGAATTTGGGAGTGTTACCTTACAGTGGTGGGAGAAGGGTAAACCAAAAGCAAGCAATAAGCATTTTGGAATGGGGTCTATCTGAAAAGCTTTTTTTTAATTTAAAATCTGACTCTAGTATTTCTCTCTTCATTTACTGTGCTTGTACGAACAGTGTGACCCCATCACTGCAACAGGCTCGTGTCTGTCCTCCCAATATGTTACCTGAAGATGGAATTAATCTTTACTCTGCTCGTGGCATTTTGTCGTTTATCCAGTCTTCCACTCGTAGGGCTTACCAGCAGGTCTTGGATGTGCTGGATGAAAACCGCAGGTGATTGGTTGTCACTGATTCTGCCAGCTTCTGCTGCTTTGTTTTTCTTTTCTCCTTTTTAGTGGAGTTTGGTTTCTGTTTACAAAATGATGAGATGAAATTATTTGCTTTTGCTTTCCTTTGCTTTCACTATTCATAAGCAATTTAAATGTCCAAAATTCACATTTCAAAATGCTTCTGTTTCAAATACAGGATTGTTTTGGTTTCCTTCCAAGTAAAAATCTAAATAGGAAGAATTAGCCTGTGGCCGCAAGGGGTTTTGCTGGTTTGAGATTATCAGTGTTTTCTGCAGTTAATACTTGACCCCAAGCCTGCAAATTTAAAAGCCTTGTCTTCTGCTTTTCTTTTGGTGAGCAGTGGTGCAAATCAATAAGATTGGGTTGATGATGTCATAAAGCATTAAAGCAAATGTGCAGAAACAGGGTAGAATATTACAAGGCATTGTAGACTACTTCTGATAATGTGGCAAGACTTGAAACTGTTATGGTTTATATTGGGAATAGTTCTCTCTGGTGGCCATGCTGGATGCTGAAAACAAGAAAGGCAGGGGACACTGAGGAGTTGGTTTCTCCTCTGATTATTGCTGTCTCTGATTTTATGGATAGCCTGACACTTGGAGAGTAATGAGCCAGAACAAGCCTCATGGCAATCCCTGTATAGTTATTTCCATTCTCTTCAGTGGAGTTTTGCCCACTTGGTGTATCCTTGGGCTGTTTGGATTTGGGATTTGGAAGCATTCCAGGAACAGCATGTTTAACACTATAGAAACATTCGTAAGGACTAATAATGGCAATGTTCATTTACCAAAAGCAATTTTCAGTTTAGCTGTATGCCAGCACAGAAGTTCAGGTAACAACTGCACACAGTCTCTAGTGTAGGGCTAGCTCAGACCTCTGGGGCTTGCCAGGAGGTTGAATTAGGGGAAATAATTGGTAAGAACACTGGGAGGAACTGTTCATTTTTCCTGCAGCCCTTCAGTGTGGCCTGTGCTAGCAAGTTCTCTGAAATTTGCCATCTGCCTCTGCTAATATCCCAGCAGGACACTTATTATTTGTATTGTGAAGTTTAAATTACTTGCTTTCTAGTTGTTTGGGTAATGAAATGTGACTATCAAGCCAATCTTACTGTGAATGTCTGTGTGTTTGCAGTCACTTTCCAAACTGGCACCTCCTGTAGCTCACCATGTTTGCTGACCTGACAATATATAAATGCCCATATTAACATTCCTGAATTGTAAAGAACTCCAGCCTTGCTGGCGTTTGTGTTCTTAAACTGCGACGCAGAAAAACAAGCAAAATCGGCTGCATAGAGTCCCCTGAAATACTGTGAGTTGGGTGCTTAATGAATTATTTAATCCTATAAAATGCCAGGCTGTAGCTGTTAAAATTTTGATGCCTATCAACAGTTGGGCATCAATACTGGTTTTTTTCCTTATCAATATTAAAATTGTATGGAATTATAAATTTGTTTTGCCAAATTAAAGCTCCCAGAGAAGAAGAAATTGTACTGTCTATGAACAGTAGCACTTATGGATCCTGTGCCAAGAGTCCTTGTTAAAATATAGATTGAAACTGTAGCCCTTTTTCCAGCCTGCAGTGAAGCTAACAGTTTTTATTCCCGGCTTCTCTTATGCATGTTCTTGCCCATGTTTTCTTGGATTCTGGAAAACAAATCCATATACATACATACACTTTCAACTTACTTCAACTATCAGAAAATTTCTAGGATTCTGAATACTTCAAAAGCTGCGTTACTCATCCTGGTTTGTGTTAATTTTTGAGGTGTTCTTGCTAACCTTCCTAGAAGGAACAGGAAATCTGTTTCTAACCACCTATGGATAAATAGGTGCCAAAATAATGAACTTTTTCAATAAGGTGAAAGTGTATTCTTTGTGGCTGGGTGTTTAGACATCCACCATTACAGCTGGCTTGGGAATGTGAAATTTGGATGATCCACTTGCATGGTTGCAAAATATTGTTCATTTTAAATTGCTCCAAACCTGCACTCTGTTCTTTTGCTCTGTGTAATGTGCTTTCTATCTCAAAGCCTTACCTATTTTAACATTTTATGCTTGATACTTGCAGAGATCTTTTAAAATTAACAAGATCTGACTGTGTGTTACTCACTGAAAATATTTTTAACTTGTTTTATAGCTTGTCTTTTTTTTTTTCCAAACATTTTCCAATCTACTAAAACTGCTAACGGTAGGTGCTGATGGTACTGCTGCAGATAATGAGTTATGCCTAGCTCAGCCAGCACTGCTCACATAAAGGGTTATTTAAATGAGCACAAATTTAATGATCACTGTTTACTCTTGCATTTCCTTCAGCTTGGACAAGGACAATAGGTCAGTTTTGGTTTCTAGTTCTAACAATTTTTCTGTTTCAGTTTCTGTGGAATGACTGTAGGGCCTACCCCTAGTGTCCTTTAAAGACTGACCTTTTATGCTCTAGACAGCAGAAAAAAAATCTGAAAACAAACCAGCCAAACAAACAAGTCCCAGAAAAGCTCCATGCATTTAAGGAGATTTTAGTGATGTGTTAAATGCAGGACAGACAGACAATTTCGTATCTGTATAGAGCTGTGTTGCAATCTGTACTTTATCTAAACTGTTCTTTGTCTCTTGGGTCTCAGCACATTTTATTTAGGAGGAAAGAGCATGGCAATTTATTATTTCCTTTCTTTAGGATAGCCCTTTCTGAAAATCCACTGTCCTTTTAAAATGCCAAACTTCACCCACATAATCATAACCTGAGGTTTTATAAAATCATTTTTTATCTTGAGAAAGTTAATTATATTTGTCCTTGTAGAAATAAAATGGGAAGCAAGTTAGGACCATCAAAGAGGGCTGCACTTGACTCTGGCCTGGGGTAATAATAGTTCAGAAGGAAAGGAGATGGGTGTGCAGATGTGAAGGAGGCTGGGAGAGGCAGCAGCTATTGCTGTGCTTTATGGGGTAACTGCTGGCAGCACTGAGACAAGCAAGGGGAGCAGTTTGAGCCAGCCGCTGCCCTGTCTGTACTTCAGAAGCTCACCTAGTTCATGTTCAGAACACATCCCTTTATCCTACTGCCCATTCTTAGGGCCTTGCTGAGACTTGCAGAGGTGTTTTAAAGGACTGCCAGAGGTGAACACAGCTGCTGCCTCTGCTGAGCAAAGAGTGTGTGCTGGCCCCAGTCCCCTGGCACAGGCACAGAAATGATGGAAGCTGGACCAGGTTCTTGGATTATCCACCCCTTGTCGTTTCCCTCCCAGACCATGTGTTTAGGGTTGCGTCATCACTGTGGCAGCAGCAGACAGACCAGTTGCTCCTTGCCTTACTACCTGTTTGCCCACTGGTATTAACTTGTATTCCTGTGCATTCCCTTCAAGTTTGAGGTTGTTCCTGTATTTGCAGGGAGTACACATGACCTTGGAGTTATGGCTTCTTCTGATCATGCACTAATGTTTAGGATGGAATTGACAGAAGTAGCCAGAAAATTCAAAGTTCTAATGTACACTTATTTTTTTTAATGTACACTTCATTTTTTTTAAAGAAGGCCGTGCATTTAATAGCTTGCCTATATTGTGTATTCTGTATTTACCAAAAAACTTGCTGCTAATTTTGGGGTAAGGATCTCAGTTATGAGGCCACTGTGATCTATGTAATCAATTTTCTGTTGGTATAAAAAAACAAGCAGGTAGAAGTGTAGAAGAGGTGGGGGAATGTTGCGGTGTTAATTTTGGGTCCACCTGTAATGAAATAAAATGTGAACTGTAAAGAAAAGGAAGAAACAACATGCAGCTTCTTAACAGCCTGGCTGTGTTAGGAAGTGGGATTAAAGACTGTTCTTTAGTTTAAATTCCTGACTTGCACAAACCCAGAGTGCTCTGGGTTTGTGCCCTGCTGTAGCCCTCAGCTGTCTCCCAGCCTGTGGCTTTCCTTGGAAAGGGTAGTTGTGAATTAGTATTGATTAATTCTACAACAGCTGTAAGACTTTGTTTCCCAAAAGATAGCACAGACACTGAATTTAGAGAGCACTTGAGACTATTGTTCTCATTACACAGAATCCAATTGTTGTCCTGTGTCAGATGGTGTGGGAAATGCCTGCTGGTTACTGGCCCTGGCATTCACATATCTGCCAGTTAGTGACTTAAGTTCTCAGAGAAATTCTGTGACCTTTTCCATAGCTTGTGTGCTTGATTTCTTACTCTGTCTCAAAGTATTTAGTTGTAGCATCTGTCAGACAAGACTTTAGACCAGCTGAATTATTTCTCTGATTAGGAATACCTTTTTTTTTTTTGATAACTTTCTGCAAGACCTTGTACATTTAGGTAAGAACATTCTTATATTGCATGTATTGGAAATGGGGCTTTCTGTTTTGTCAAACACATCATGCTGGCTTAAGTGCTAGAGAGGAGAACATTGTGGTGTGCACTTATGGTGCTAAGTAGCGTAGGACCTAGTCCCAGTAAATAGTGCCTCAGGTAGCAGAGTTTGCCAAGGCTCCTAGATCCTGATCTTTTGAAGTGAAGCTGGTGGTTGTGATATTTTTGCCTGGCTCTGGCTGGCTTTCAGGCCAGGCCACAGCGTTCTCCCAGCCACCTTGGTACCAAAGCTCTGCCTCCTACACAGACCTGCTGGAAAGATCTTCATACCCAGATTCTCTTTGTCTTCAGTTTTATAGCCTGCAGTATACGTGGGTTAAATGCATGGTACAAGTATCTCCAGCTGGCATTGGGAAAATGATTGAAAAGATTGCAGGTTCCTGCAGAGTTTGTTGCACATCTGTGATGTGGAACACTAATGCCTCATTACCAGAGGCAGTGGAAACTCGAGGTACCAGCTTGTCAGAGGGTACTGCTGGTCCTCTCATCTGCTGTGAACTGCAATACAGTAACTTCTCATTGCAAACTTCATGTATATTAGGAATTTGCAGCAGTTTAAAAAGCTCTACATTTTCTTTCTCTCTGCCCAGCAAGAAAAAGGAAAAGAGCAACATTTGTAAGGATGCTCAGACATCTGCCTGAAGCCTGTAGTCACTTCTCCCTGGAGAGATCTACCTCTCTTCAGACTATTGGTGGCCCTTAGGCTACCAGCCCAAGTTTTCTGAATTACATCTAGCGTAGATGAATACAGGAAAGACAAATCTCCCCTTTCCCTATAGGGAGGAGAGGACGATTAAAAGGGTTTTTATAAGTATGTGTAGTACATTTATTGATTTCTTGTTATTGTTGGGTGAGGTTTTAGATTTGGGGGGTAATTTTTTTTTTTTAACCTGAAGTTTCCCATGTTTAGGTTATAAGGCTGATAATAGTCATTTAAATTTCTATTCTAATAGTTTGTCTTCTGTAAATGAAGCTGCTTCATGAAAAATTTGCTTACACATCTTAGCCACAAAAACATTCAGTGTTGATTAAGTTTGAATGAGAGAAATATGAAAGTACAGTTTACAAGAAAAAAATTATAGAAGTTATATTGAAACATTATAGAGTATATGTGGAAGTATTTTGGTGTTCCTTTGTTCTGTGTGTTTTACCTCTTATCTCTGTTTGTCATTTCCTGTTTCTGTCTTGTGCTTTCAATCTACAAAATCCTGCTGTAGGCCAATGTTACGTGGTGGGTCAGCTGCTACCACTTCCTCTAACCCTCATCATGACAACACCAGGTAAAGAGCATTTTTTTGTTAGTCATGATCCACTAATTCTAAAATTCAGATTTCTGTTTCCCTCTTTCCAGTGATGTTATTTTAAAACACAATGCTCATTTTTATGCTGCCTCTCAACTCTTGAGATATTTCAGGCCTTTATTCCTTCCCCATGCAAGTCACCTGCCCAGATGTCAGTTGTGTGAGATACACTGTGCTGCAGAACTCTTCAGGTTAATGCGTGACAGGAGACTCTTACATTACATGAGCTGTATAGTTCAAGTATTTGCTATTTGATAGGGAGCTTGCTAGAAAATTTGGCTTTTCCTCACCTAATTTGGAGGTGGTCTCAGTAATCTCATGCCTGTGATTGTTTGTTGGGTGTAGCTGGAGCCTTTTCACTGGCATTGTCTTGGCGGATTGACATCGTGTCAGTGGAACTGGGTAAAAGATTGACACGTAATCCCATGGTCAGGATGATGGAAAAAAAATAGTCCCTTCACATCCATTTTTCCTATTTGCCATTTAGACTTCTGTGTTTTCATTAAAATGGAAGTTAGATTTGTGCTTAAGTAGAAACTGGATTCAAGCAGGTGATTCTTCTCTAACTCAGGAATTCAGTTTTTTAAATGGTCCAAGAGATATCTCAAGGGGTTTCTTGCTGGTAACCTTCTTGATTTAACACTTGGAATGGTTTGGAAATTGTAGAGCAGCAGTGATATACTGGGATGTGAGCTGGGAGGGAGGCATGTGCATCTCACTGAAATGCTGAACCCCCTGCCTCTCCCAGGAGAGGGTGAGGGACAACTGTGCTGTAGAGCTGATGCATCTACTACTAATAAAAAAATAGCTACAAAAAGACCCTTATCAGAAATCTCTTTGGCTTTCAGAGGACCTATAGAGTAAGGAATACTTGATTTATATTTTTACAGATCTGAAGGATTTCACTGTTATTGAAGTCCAGACTAGTGCAACTCTCATGTAGCAATAGCAGTTATTAATTAGAAACAAAGTATTGGTGAGCAGTGATATATGGAAACATGACAATTTGTCCCTTGGGGGAAGAGAGGCTGCTTGAGCTGAGGGCATTTAAGAGAAGTTTTCTTGAAAGTGATGGAAGAACCTGCAGTGCAAAATTAATGCACTTAAGTGCGTTCTGCAAGCTCCAGGAATTCTGCTCATATTCTCGTTAGTTCAAGTTGACCATTAACTGTCGTTCAATGCTAAACATTCTTTTAGGTGTATTCGTTGTCAATTTGGTAGCCTTGGCATTATTTTGTTCCATTTCCTAAGCTGTTTGCAGCAGTTGTTCATGGGTCCTAATGAGAAAGGAAATCAAGGGGATCTAATATTGGAAACTGAGGTTTTAAAATAGAAAGTGAGAAGCTCAGGGGTAGGTGGGGGATCAGGAACTGCTTTTAGCTGTTAGTTGTTGGAAATGAATCTGGTTAAGAGATAGCACTTGGGTGATCAAAATACATACCTATGTAGACTTTCTGCCACTTTTGAACTGATAATAAATGTTCTGTATTTATTTAACTTGTCCTGGAGTTGGAATAATGCTCTTTCTGAATTGGTACATTAAGAAAACTCAGAGTGCCCTGGGAACAAACTTTCTAATGCACACAAAGTTTAGCAAGCAGTGAATGACTCTGCACTGGGCTCTGTTTGCCAGATTCTCTGCCTAAAATACAGAAATTAATGTGACTGAGGTTCTTATTCTCAGTAAGTGTCCCCTTGGGACATTTAAGTAGGTATTTAAATAAGACACTTTGCAAGTCTCTGGTTATTTCTACTCTTGCCAGGTCTCTTGCAACTTTAGGTCAGGCAATGTTCAGGTTTCATGAGGAACCGTGTGTCAGCAGAAGGCTTGTCTGTGTGGAGAATCTTCAAAAATATTTAAGCGTGGAGAGCAATCAACCCGAATTTAGTCAAGCACTTACCCACTTCATATGTGCTTTACTCAGTTAGGATCCTATTGAAATGCAACTCTGTAACAGCTGCAAGAAAAATTATAATTCTTCTTTCCATCACCACCAAAATATTAATCTACTAGAATGTTGATAAAATATGGTACTTGCTGATCTGCATGGCTGAGACAGCTGAGCCTTCTCCTTTATTTGATAGATATGGTCTCTCCAGCTTCGATACGGCGCTCGAAGGAACACCAGATGACATGACAGTTGTAGATGCTGCCTCCTTACGAAGACAGGTATGTAAAGTAGTTGTCAATATTAGGACAAAGCTGTAGTGGTAAAATGGGGGAAGAGGTTTTCTTTATGACTACAAAGGTACCCACAACAGGCAGGGCAAGGGCTCCTCTCTGTGCCCCTGCTGGACTGCCCTCACATATCATGTATTGTCCTGGGAATCTGGAGAATCTGACTCCGTTTCTGTTCCTAAATATTAGGGACTGCAAGACCTGATCACTACTGATTGAAGACAGAAAGTCAAATTATCAACTGTTTAATATCCATCTGTTTGACATACTAATTTTACATGGTTATTTGGAAGATTCTAGAAGGTGTGGCAACTTTCCATGAAATATTAAAAGCCTTTATTTGTTTTTAGATAATCAAACTTAATCGCCGTCTCCAGCTCCTGGAAGAAGAGAACAAAGAGCGTGCTAAGAGGGAAATGATCATGTATTCCATTACTGTAGCTTTCTGGCTACTCAATAGCTGGCTTTGGTTTCGGCGCTAGACACAGCTCTCGGAAAGATTTACTAGTTGAAAACACAAACAATTTGCAAAATTCCTTGTTTCTGTTTCTGGATTGTATGCTGTTTTATAATGAATACACTGGGAACTTCCACCACAGATAAAGGCTTTAGAATTGCAGTATTAAAGGGACACCTTGTTCAGTTATAATGTATTTAATAGATTTGCATTGCAAATGCTGCAGTATCCTCCTTTGCATGCTTCTGTGTAAACGTGGACCAGCCCATGGGGAGTCTGCTTCATGCAGTGTGACAGCAGTCTCCAGGACTAACCACTGAAGGTTTTGTTGTGGAGCGAAGAGAACAAATGAAATGGGTTTGGGGAAAAAAAAAAACCACAAAGGAATAAAAAGTCATTTTTATTGTTCTGTTGTTAGATGCAATTAAACAATTGCACTAGTTTTCCTTTAGTCCAAGTAGTTTGAGGTGTGCCATAATCAAGGAGTGTGTCCTGTTTCATTAGTATGTTCCTTGTTTAAGTATATGTTCAGGTTGAATAATAAAAGGAATTCTTTGCTAACATGCAGATTGTCCAGAGGTGTGTAATATGTTTTTTTTTAGGTTTAATTTTGCAGATGTTTTTTTATAAAATACATTTTTAAGCAAGTCAGTCTGTGAGTGATCAACATATTATGGAGTACAAGATTTTGATGTAGTATCTTTAATAAAACTCTCTCAAAAAAAGCGCAGCCCCAAACCATTGTTTAATATCATTTTATGAGAATTTATCTGGGATTTTATTTAAACTATTAGTCTTTGAAGTAAGTAGTAGCAGTGGCCTGAACAGCTCCAAAGCAGCAGGTGAGCATGTGACAGCCCAGTGCAAGCTCCCGTCCCCTGCGGGTTGTGGCGCTGGTGTCAGGGTGTGTGGTGGGGATGAGGAGCCAGCCTGGAGTGCCCTGGTACCAGGGCCAGTTTAAACATCCCCTGTTCAGCCTCGTGATCCACCTTATTTGGTAGATATGGGCACGGGGGTGCTGAGGGAGCTCCCTGCAGGCTGGTGGCCTCATGCCCGTGCAGCGGCCGCAGCCCCTTCCCCGCGGAGCACGGAACAACTCGTGCCAGTGTGCCTGAGACCGGCAGTGACGCCACAACGCTGCTTCAGAGGGAACCTTCCGTAGCACAGCTGGACCTGGCCCCCTGTGCAGGATCCTTTTTGGGCTGTAGCAGGGCACAGCGGGGTGAAGAGATGATGGATGATGCAGAGCGGCTGCAGAGGAGAAGGAGCCGGGGTCTCGTTCAGCGCTGTCCTCGCTCACCCCGCAGCACTGAGGCCACAGCTCAGTGCCCGGGCTGCCCCTGCACGGCGGGACCCAGGGCGCTGCTGGGGCTGCACACGGGGCTCGGGGGCAGTGCCACAGTGCCCTGGACAGTGGATTCCGGGAGCAGCAGCATGGGAAGGCCTGAGGATTTAGATACGAGTGCTGCAGATGCCAGCGGGAATGCTGCTCTCCCCCCTTCCTGTGCTGTGGAGTCAGAGTGGGCTCAGTGTGTGGCTGTTGCACTCCTGTACAGGCTGCTGTACCTGCTTCTTTGGCTTCTCCCATGGGGCTGTGGCATATATTTTTTTCTGAGCTTTATTTACTGTGTTCTGTGATTCCATAGGGGCGTTTGCTGTGCATGTTTTCTTACCGTGAATGTTCAAATGTGTGCCTTTGTCTTTTAGTAAAGACGATTCAAAGGGCCAGGCCTGCTTTGCACGTTTTCTGCATTTTCCTGCGTTTTGTACCATGACCTTTGCACTGAGGGTGTACTGTATGAACTCTGATGGTGCAAATGAGGGCCCAGCGATTGTACAAAGAACTGTATAGGCGATAGTCATAAATAAAGCTTCTTTTAAGTGCACAAAACCGGACTTTGTCTTGCATGTGGGAATGGAACTCAAAAAAAGATTTTAGAACGCCGCCATCTGAGGATCCGCCCGTGGGGCACGTTCGGCGAGTGCCGCTGCCCCGGGACCCGCTGCCAGCTGCTCGCTCACACCGCGGGGCTGGCCCGGGACCCGCTGTGAGTTGCTCGGTCACTCAGCGGGGGCAGCTCGCTCACACCGCGGGGCTGGCCCGGGACCCGCTGTGAGTTGCTCGGTCACTCAGCGGGGGCGGCTCGCTCACACCACGGCGCTGCCGCGGCCTGAGCGCTGACGAGCGCGCGGCCTGAGGGTCGCACCCGAAACACGCCAGCGGCCCAAGGCGGAGCCCCGGCAATGCAGGTGCCCCGCTCCTGTCCTCGCTCGTGTCTCCGGGGCCGGGGCTGCCCGGCGGCCGCAGAGCCCGGACCCGGTTCCGCCGCCCCGGCCGGGAGCGCTTCCGCCCGGAAGCCGCGGGGCGGAGCCGCCCCTGCCCGCTCCCGCCATGGCCGCGCTGCTGCTCCTGCGGGCGGTGCGGCCGCTCCTGGCCGGGGCCGGGCGGGGCGCGGGGCTCGGCACCGGGCTCGGCACCGGGCTCGGCACCGCGCCCCGCACCGGGCTCAGCACCGCGCCGCCCCCCGAAAAGAAGCGGTGGCTCCGGGCGTACCTGGAGCTGCAGCGGCTGCAGGCACCTCCGCAGCGGCGGTGAGCGGCGAGGAGGGTCGGGCGGGGCTCGGGGAAGGGGTGCGACGGCCCCAGAAAGGGGGGAAATCAAAATGTTTTGGCCCCGTCTGGTTACGCTGTGGAGCACAATGGGTTGAGCTCAGCAGGTTGGCGTAGCCCCGGTTGAACGGGGCAGGCAGACGGTGATGCGGAACCGACAGTCTGACCCCAGGGATTGAAATACTGGGTTTGGTATTCAAGCTCAATTTAATTTGTCGTTCCCATTCGAAAGGCGCGGGGCGGGTAACGCGATCTGTTCCTGAGCTGGTTTCCTTTCCGCGCCCGCAGGTCCGAGAAGCCCAACTGGGATTACCACGCGGAGATCCAGGCCTTCAGCCACCGGCTGCAGGAAAACTTCGCTCTGGACCTTCTCAAGACTGCGTTTGTTAATCCGTGTTACATCGAAAGCGAAGAGGCGAGGCGCCGGCAGCTGGGGCTGGACAAGGAGGCGGTCGCTCTTCAGCTCCAGGACAACACCGGACTCGCGGAGCGAGGGCTGCGCTTCGCCCGCGCTTACCTGGCGCAGTGCTTTGAAGGCGCCTACCCAGAGTTACCTGCAAAGGGCATAGAAGCGCTTGTTAATTTTCTTACCAGTCAAGAACTTGTCTCTTATGTGGCTCAAAACCTCTCCGTACAGGACCTGGCGCTTTGCAGGGATTTTCCTGCCCCACCAGCCGTGCTGCAGAGGACGTTCCTCGCCGTGATAGGAGCCCTGCTGGAAAGCAGCGGGCCCGAGAGAACCGGGATCTTTGTCAGGGTAGGTTCATTAAATGCTGGTTTGTACTCGGATGGCGAGAGATCCAGGGAGGTTGGCAGGAGTTTGACAATACCTGTAAGAAGACAAGTTAACAATGAGATCTGTTGGGTTTTGGTGATGGTCAGCTGGGGTTTTGGGGGTTGGGGATTTTGGTGGGTTTTTTTTTTCATTAAGAAGGCTAATCGAGTACATAAAATCATACACTTTTGGTTTATGATGGTGATATTTATGTTTGCTGAAAGTTCCTAAGGGAAAGCACTATATTCCATGTACTATACTATCAGATAATGAAATTATTCCATGTGAGATTTCCTAATCTTCAATTTAAAAAAACCCCGTTGTATATAAACAGGGATGAGTTCATAGGTTTTGCATGTAGGAGTGCAAGCCCCTGAAGATATTTCATACAGAAATATTCGATTAAAATTCAGTGTGACAAAGTAGTTCTAGCAGCTATTGTTGTTTCAGTAATCCTTTTCACTTATTTTAGTTTTGCAATGGATAAGTGGTTTTTAAGATGTTCTTTCTGATACCAAACCATTGAGACGTGTCTTAAGAGCAAGGAGCATTTTACAGACAAGAGAGTGATGCAGACAGGTAAAAGACCCGTAGGTTTGCACATTCCCTTGTATTGTCACAACTTCTCTGTTGTCACAGCTCCTCTCTCAGGCTGGAGCTGTCCCTTCTCTGAGTCTGGGGCTGACTTTGCCCCGGGTACACATCTGTCAGTGGCTAAACCACAGCCAGAGATTCAAGCACTGGGATGGGGCACTGAGGCAGCTTTTATCATTCATTACAGCACTTCATTATCAGTTATTGTCTCTTCATACTGCATTTTCATTAGGAGACACCAGAAACTCAAGCCATTAATTGTAACTTTTAAATATTCTTGTTTAGGACTTTTTTATTCCCCAGCTGATTGGAAAAGACCTGTTCGAGATTTGGGAGGTTGTAAATCCTATGGGCTTACTGCTGGAAGAACTGACCAAGAGGAATATCTCTGCTCCAGAACCAAGAATTACCAGGCAGCTGGGAGTCAGCACGGTTCTGCCAGTCTACTTTGTTGGGTTGTACTGGTTAGTGCAATATTAATTTAAAGTTAAATGGGTTCAATTGGAGGAGAGGGGAGGAGGGAAGATGGTCTTTTACTTTTCTACTCGTGCTTTTCATTCAAGCTGTTCCAGAAAAGAAACCTCATAGTAACTTCCATATAAAATGAGCCTTTTAAGCATTGGCCACAGCTCACTGTGGTGATACATAAACAGTCTCTGATTAAGGGCTCCAGAGGCTAAACAAGGTGTGCCAAAGAGCCTGGATGTGCTTTGGGTGACCTGGCATAGGAGCTTTGGGAACAGCATAACCACATGGCTTTGGAGGGATGACAGCTGTATCCAGGGCTTAGGCAAGCATAAAGAGACATCAAGGGAGGTGGGATGGAAGAGAGACCATTTAAGTTCCAGAGAAGCCTTTTCGTTTTCAAATCAGCAGCACTGTAAACTGGGCCACAGGAGTGTCTGTGTCCAGGCAAAACTTAGGAAGTGCCAGTTGTCCCTGGTGCGCTTGTGTCAGGTGTGGTCAGTGCTTGTCCTGGCCTCTTGCCCGGGAGTGACATCGCTCCTGAGGGGCAGAACAGAACCCACATCACTGCTCCTTTCCTAAAGGAGCTGCAGGTAAACACGTGGGAAGGCTGCCTTTACTTGCTCTGCTTCACCCTGCTTTGGTTTCTGTACCTTCTAAGATCTTTTTTATAAAAAAGAAAGGAGCTTTGATTATTTCTCTTTTGGAATGTGTGGTGTCCCTTCCCTGCTCCTATTTAGTGCCCATAGGTGTTTGTTAAACAGAGCTGAGCATGTAATTCATAACAGAGAGAGCTTCTGCTTCCTTATCGGGGGGGAGAAAAGACAAAAGCATTTCAGTTCCTGTTTAAGCTGACCAGAGTAATGAGTTGGCGTATTTTTATCAGGGCTAACAAATGGAATGCTGTAAAGAGTGCTGTGTTAGGACCCTAAATGAACAGTTGTTCTTCCAGGAAATGGACACGTTCCTGATCTGAGTTTCCGTTATTGAATATACAATCACTTACCTTTGCAGGAAAGACCAACAGAAATGTTTCCATTGTGTGTACATAGAAATCGGTATTCACAGACGTTGAAGAAAAACCAGTGTGTTTTATTCATGGTACACAGCAGTGCTCAGGGTTTCATGATGGAAATGGTTGTAATTTTGGTTTCTTTCCCCAAGTGATAAGAAGATCTTAGCTGAAGGCCCTGGTGAAACACTGCTGGCTGCAGAGGAGGAGGCTGCGCGCGTGGCGCTGCGGAAGCTCTATGGATACACAGAGAACAGGAGACCGTGGGATTACTCAAAACCCAAACAAGTATTGGCAACTGAAAAGGCAATCAGCAGTAACTAGATTCTAAAAGACATCTCTGATTTATCTTAAAAACTGATAGCTTCCATGCTGAATATAGGTGTATTTGGAAAAGCAAAATACAGTTTGTTTTTCTGGTCTTCAGTGCTTGAAACTTCCAAATCAAATATGGTGTTAAATAAAGTCTTTTCCTTTTGCACAATGTTTAATGTTTGCTCATTTTCCTAAATGTAACAGAAGTACCTTTATTCTGAATTTTTGCCTTTTGGCTGAGAAGTTTTTCTGTGCATCAGAGGAGACCATTTTTAGTGATGTTTAATAATGTGTGAAAATCTCACTGTACAGAAAGAGGTTTCGTGAATGCTTCCTTGGAGGTTGTTTGGAGAGGACTGTTAATAAGCTGAGTTTAATTAACATATGCAACATCAGCCTTTGGATTACATCTGGATTCGTGTGTCCTTAACCTTGTGAAAACATCAAGTGTGATGATGATCCTGACACTGCTGGGGATCCAAAGTTCTGAGGTCTCACTGCTTTCCCAGAAATTTTATTTGCCATGCACATTGGTTTCTATTGTTGGAGCACACTCAGAGATTTTTAAAATTTCTAAAAATGCCTCTATTGCAAAATAAGAAATAAGTGAAAATAAGGATCATGAAGGCCTCAATGTAAAGAAATTGGAGAACATGATTTAATGATAGGCTGGAAGATAAGCTTTTTCTTTTTTCCTCCTTTTTCTCTTTTTGGTACTTTTCCTGTTTAGTTCATATCCTTTCATTTAAGCAGTCACATGACTGAAGTACTGGATTCAGTGAAATCAGTGTTTGTTTTGTTTCCAGCATCTGTAGCTGTTTTAATGTAATTCCAAATGAATGGAAAGACACTTAGGAATAACTCAGGTACCTGCATGATATTCCTGTTAAATGTCATAGAAACTCAGCATGTCTACCAGAGGGCAACAGATGTGCAAGAACTGTGGCTCTTTTGGAATAATTTTCTTAAAAAATGAGTGAGAGTCTATTACAAACTGGATTGAGCCCTGCAAGGAAGAAGCTGGATGTAGGACAGTTGTTCAGGAAGTGTCTCTTGCTTTATCACATGGTGAGCACTGATTGTAAAAGACACCAGGTAAATAAATGTGCCTTCACTAATAGTAGGGGGAAGGTCAGGCAGGTGGCCATTCATCCAAGTTTGGTGCTGCTGTCCATTGCAACACATCCTTTGCCTTTGGCCCACAAGATGGATTTAGGGAAGGACATTTGGCAGCTAAAGGTCCTGGCTGCAGCTGTGGCTGCTGGGTAGGTCTGTGCTGTGACAGTGAGTGCTGGCTCTGTCAACCCAATGGAAACAGATTTATTGGTGCTCCCAAGCAAAAGGAGTCTGTGTGTGAGCCCCGAGCGTCTCCAGCACTCAGTGCCCTGCATCTTGCCCGGTGTAAAACGCTGATGTGGCTGGAGAGCAGCGAGACCTTCCTGCTGCCTCTGGCATGGGAGGTCACACGAGTGAGAGCTGGAATACAAAAAGGAGGGCAGAAAGATCAGCCCAGCATAAAATATGCATAAAATGGCTTGTGTTAAGTGAAAAATTCCAGCTAGGCAATCTATTACCACTTACATAAGCAAAGTCAATAAGGTCACTAGATTCCAGGGGAATAATAGCAAAATGTGAAAAGATGGTAAAATTACTCATGCTATTTTTAGTTTCCACATGAGGTTATTGCTCTTTACCTATTTTAAAAGGACAAAAGTGAAGGTGGGGTTTTTTACAGCCAAAGTTACCTACTATTTTTATATACATATTTATGTATTTTGAGCTAGAGAAGTAAATTTCAGTCCGTGTACCTTTAAAAATAATGGAGATCTGCTTACTATGGCTTTATAGTTTGGAATATGGGCATAAGTCCTAGAAGTGGATTACTGAATACTGTGCTGGTAAAAGCTGAGTGATGCAAGATAAATCAATTTGCTGTGTGGCACATGTATGGAATGTATTGAGTCAAATGAAAAGACAGTTTGGGGACATGGAAAGAAAGGACTGGGTTTTTATAGAGGTGTGACTGAAAAAGGAGTTTATAAGAAAATGTGTCCTATTTTCAAGTTTCTAAAGGTCAGAAAAGCATTTCATATGGTATCTGTGCTTTAATTTCAGGCACTCAACATATGTTTCAGGATTTACAGCTGTACTAGTGGGATCATTTACATACTTCAGATTACTAACCTTTTTCCTTGTTTTTTGAATCGGTAGCCATAAATCATATCTAAGTGATGTTAAAAGATTTTATAAGATCTACAGAAATCAGTATCCACAACATGTGGTGGAAATGGCAGCTCAGAAACATTGTTCATGAAATTCCATGGCAGTTTTGTCTGAAAAGTGGTTTTTGAGCTGCTTGCATTGGTGCTGAGTACAAGTGCATTTATGTCTCTCAGCAGTTGTTCCTTTCACAGTCACATTTTATTTCTTTCAGAGAGACATTAGGTTGAGCAGAGTGTCAATAATGACTGACAGAAAGGAATCAGGACAGTTTATTCTTGCAACCCACTGAAGAACTCAATGATTATTGTTGCAAAAACTACATTTGTAAGCTCACTAAACAGTAGGAAAAGCTAGTAACCTAAACTTGCTTTTTCTGCAAATGTTAGATAAATCCAATGTGTGAATGGTCTTGGATTACTCTGTTTCTGTCATCTACATGCTTTATCCTTTTTTTAAAGTGTTGTAGAAGTAATTTTATTTTGAGAAAGATAAGAGAAGTTCTATTCCATTGGTCTCAGCTAAGTAATTGGTGAAAAACTTCTTAATATGGTTTCATGCGCCGTTGTTAAGTTGCTTCTGTTCTCAGTTTGTGCCTCTGCTCCTGTGTCTCAGCAGTTCAGTGATGTGACTGAGCCCCCAGTTCTATCTCCTTGCTTCCAACTGCAGCTTCTGGTTACAATAACCAGATATTTTGCTGCAATTTTCTCTTAACAAAAAAAAGTTCAGGAGTAATTCTTAATTGTTGCTGTGACTTAAAGGCAGGAGATGAAAACACAATCATTTCATAGTTACCTCTATGTTAATTCAGAGTTTGAAATTGCTGGTGAAAAGTCAAAGCTTTTACTGGTTTATGACATTTATTTTTTATTTCTTATAATAATCTCTTGGGTTTTACAATAAATCAAAAATTTAAATGAAATGCTCTGGTGTTATGCTGCTATACAAAGCCATGAAGAATTCAAAACATCAAAAGATGTGTTGTCGTGTTTTGCAGGGCAGAGGGAGGGGATGATGCAGTACAGACATTAGAAGAGCCCTACTTTTTCCTTGTCCTTAACTTTACTGAGTGCTGTGGTAACTTGAAAGAGGCTCTGAACTATTTGGGTTCTCTTACATCAGAGCTTTGAAGTTTAATATTGAGAGATGCATTTAGTGTCGAGAAGCAAACACTTCTCAACAAGGACAGATCAGTTTTATCTTTCCAAATCGATTCCCCAGGTGTAAATGGCACTAGTTTTGCATGTTTCCCGTTTCAGCTTGCCTAAGAAATTAAAGATCCAGTGCTCACCAGTTGGGCAGTAAATAGCCCCTGCTGTAGTATGAGGCTGCAGAGTGGGAACAGCTGCTCTGTGTGACAGAGCATTATTGAAGGCCTTTGGTGATTCCTAAATCACAGGCACACTGCAATGCAGCTCTTCCTGGTGCACATAAAAACTGGGCTGCTCTTCTTTGGAAAAGGGTAACTCTAGGGAGAATGTAAACATCATCATCCTTTTCTATTTTTGTGTAATAAGTGTAATGTTTCTGCCAGTCTGTGGCAGCTGTGCTGGGGACCGTGCTCTTGAACTTACAGGTTTGTATTAAAACATGTTAATTTTGGAAACATTAAATCTTTTGCTCCTGTTTGCAGTCCTGTGTTTTCCCTTAATTAGTCTGGGATGCTTACATAAATCAGAGCAACATTTGTTTCTCTAACTTAAGTAACATTTTTAGATTAATTGTTACCTGAACTTTTTAGTTTAGTCCTGAAGGCACCCTTTTGGTTTAAAGCACCTAATTTTGTTACTTTATATAGGGAACCAAAATTAATGGCATCGGGAGGTAGGCAGGTCTATTCAAACTGTTATTTTCAATAGTAATTTAAATAACCTGGCCAATGTTTACATAGCATTTCTGAATACTAAAAATATGCAACTTGCAGAAAAAAGTTCTAAAAAATGTTTTGATATCTGCCTTCAAAGAAACTTGATGCTGTTTAATGCAAGTTGTTTCAGTAGACAATGGTGAGCTGTAGTCCTTTGCTCCTGGCAAGAGATTCCATAGCTTCATGATTCCCACATATTTAGCCAAGTATTGAATCAAATCGTCGGTTTGTCAATGCCAGTGTATTTGTGGCTTCTTGTAGGCTGTACTGTGCAATTGGGTGGGGAGGAAAAGTGCCCCAGGCAATTTTTCAGCCTTAGAGAAGGGAGAAAATAAATACTTTTGACTGGTACAAGAGGTCAGTTTCTGAAGTTATTAAGTTTGGAAGTTTTAAAATGTTCGGCTCTCGCTTATTTGACCATTTCTAGAGAATGATGCCACATAGCAGGCAGCAAAGGAGGATAGACCCACTGCCACATTGAGACAGCGGTTTTGTGGGGACATATCCAGATTTGGGATGAATATCTCTGAAGTAATGCAGGGGATATTGCCAGGTCAAACAATTAAGCCAAGTGGAATAAAAAATCGGTGTGCTTTCCTCGAGGCTGAAGGAAACACATGGGTGGAGCACCACTGCCCTACATTAGACCTAAACCTATAAGAGAAAATTCAGAGTAATTGGAGTTCAAAGATAGCATTCTGAAACCTGTTCTTGTGGAGTATCTCCTTCACAGAGCCAGTTCTGCAAAATTAAGAAAATACTGTTGAAACTAAGGAAGTGTCACAGAGTTAGTCATGTAAGAGGAGGATTAAGCAGGGGAAGCATTCCCACCACCAGAGGGCAAGGATTTGTCTAAAAGTTCTGGCTTGGTTATAAAAAGAATCCAGTTACTTTAGTGGTTATTTCATTAGAACTAGGAGGCACAGCTTTATCCTCTAAGTTACTGGCAAAAATATCGGTGTTTAGGATGACAACATAACAAAACAATTTGTGAAAATAATTCCAACATGAGAGAATGTTTAAGAAGGAAAGGAGTCCAGAGAGAAAATGGCTTCATTAGTTGAGCTTGTTGAATGTTTAAGGAAATTATTCTCTTTAATTTCAAGTGATGGGGACTGGAAATGTTTATAAAATATTTTTTTTATAGTCCATCAGGAAAAATACAGTTGCCTAATCTAAAAGTGTGTCTGAAGGTTTCCTACTCCATTACACCGACCTTCTGATTGAGTAATGACTGTGGCAGTGAGCTTGGGAGAGCTACTTTGATAATTTGATTAGACTTTCATTACTAGGGAGCTGATGGGTTTAGATTTGAATGATTCCCCTGTCATTTACTGTTTATAATATCAGAGTACAGTTCAGTTTTCTTTCATGTTTCTTTTGCAGTAGAAATATATGTTAAATATTTAATTTCTGTCTCAAATATCATGTGATGCTATTTCAGCATGTTTTCAGTCAGGCAGTTTTCAACAACCTGTGGTCACCGGGCAATGAGAAAACAATAGGAGAAGAAAAAAAAAGGATGACATTCATATTGACACTTAGCAGATCCCCCCATGGCAATTCATTATTGCTTCTACTGCTCCTCTGATTACTTTAGAATGAACTTAGATGCCCACACCCCCACAGTTTCACTTCAAGACCCACAGCATTGCACGTTTTTTTCCCAGCTGCCCTGACGTTGTCCTGTGACTTCGGGCACGATGTCCAAGTGAGGTTTGTGAGGATTTCCTTGATTCAGGCTGTGTGCTGCATGACCAGCAGGCAGACTGCTGAAGTTCACGGAACTCTAGACCAGTAGCAAACTGTTGATTATTCCTAGGTTTCAGAATTAGGTCATTTATTTCATGGTTTATTTCTTTGAAAGTTTCTTGTTGAATTTATTAGTTCCTAATCGGTTATTTCAACTGCCCACTGCAAGCTCGGCTGTAAGATCAAGTGTTATGGAGATGCTCATGGATCAGGTTGAATTTGGTTGATCTCATATATAAAACCAGGCTATTTAAAAATAAGTTTGAACTTTTTTTTTTCTTGATTGGAGTACTATACTCATCATTTCCTAGTAACCAAAAACATCTGGGATTAGAGGATTTGTTCCTAGTGACAGTACACACCACTGAGTTATCCAACTCTTACTAGATAATTTTTGAAACCTGCAAGGAATAATTTTATGCTTCAAGATAATTTCCAGTTTTGAAGCATAACAATACATCATTTAACATGAAGATGTCATTCCAAAGAGCTGTGACAAATGGTTATTTGGATTTCATTATACAAGGGGATGGCACTGGCTGTCGAGAGGATCGAGGGCAATTGTGGGCGTTGCCTGGCAATGCTGAGAGACTGCAGCAAAGAAACGAAACACATCGTGCTTCAGAGCAAAGCTGAGACTGCAGAGAGTACTCTGAACATTCACTGACTGTTCATAATGGGAAAATACAGAAGGAACTAAGCCTTTTGGCAGGTGGGTTTGAACAGTGATCTCTGTCCAGGAGTGTAAAATGAGTTTACCCTGGCAAATGCTTAGGTCAGTATCAATGGAAACTTTTCAGTAATTACTATGAAACCTTTCTGTGTTGATCGTTCCTTTGCTTAAATTGGTTTAGTTTTGAATGATTACACTCCTAATCAGCGAAGTTGTAGTGTGCAGCAATGCACAAAGCTCCTCCATCTCCTCTATCTCCTGCCTGCACATGTCCCCATGGCAGCTGGGCAGATATCTGTGGGCACAGAGGGACGTGCAGGGAGGGGACAAGAACCTGAAGTTTTCAGAGCTGTGTTTATAAGATGGCTATGAATACAGCAAACCAGAACAATTGGAAAGCTGGACCTTAATTAATAAAGCACTGGGGTCTAAAACAACCACATCCAAAGAGGAGCAGGATATAAAACCTCTGTGTATTCATAAAGTGGATCTTGATAATTTAGGAAAGTTGGGGTAAACTGAGAAAAGAGATCTAAGAACGTGATACTAACAGGGTTACAAACTCTAACCATTACAAGAGACTTGATTAAAAATCCTACTTTGTAAGAAATAATATGCTTCCCTAACAGCTTCTGTAATACTTCTGTTTCCATATTTGTGATGATTTATTAACTGTCAGGTTCCTTCTCCCTACCAATTTTCCTCATCCATGGTAGCCTAGAGGACCTTGTTGGTGGGGTTTTTTTTCATTTGTATAAAATCTCTTGCACATCAGGGGTGTATTTCTCAAATTCCTGTGTTTATGTCAGTAAGACACTGCTATTTCTGCTGCTGTTATCCCAAATTTTTCATTCACTGTGCTGTTTCAGAGTATTTATTAATTCTCTTGCTTGTCCACAAACCAAAACAAGGTTTTTTTCTATTCAGGCTGCAGTAATGTTCTGAACACTTACTCTTTTCCCATTTCCAAAACACAGTACATGGAATATTACTATGCACAACATGCCTTAATTATTCATTTTTTTCTGGTGGTTGTTTTGTTGTTGGATTTTTGTTGTGTTGGTTTTGGATCTTTTTTTAAAATTTATTTAAACATGTAACTAGTAAATATTAAATATTCCTGACATATAATGAAAAATGCTTCTTTTTCACGTCAAGTCATTTTGGTTAAGTCACATGAAGATACGCATTTCTTTTTTTTATCTCCTGGTTAAAAAAGAGTTTTTCTAATTGACAAATGCTTTCAAAATCAACCTTCTCAGTTGAAATTCTCACACATTGTATCCAAGAGACGTGTCTGTCATTGCCACTTCACCAGAGAATGCCTTCTTGAAAGAAATCTTAATTCTTTTACAGCTGTTTGTAACTACAAGTATGGCTTGCAGTGTTGAAAACAGTTCAAGGCAAGACACTGCAGGTACAAGAGGCCTGAATGTCAGGGGATTCATTTTTCTTCTTAAACTAGTTGCTCTAAACAATTCGAAGGTTTGTTTTTGTACTTCTGAAGAAAATGACATGGAGAGAATGTGCTAAACCATTACTAGGTTTAGCATTATTTTTCCCATGTATGGATTGAGATTAAGCTTCTCCTGCAGAAAACCTCCCCCAAGAGGGTATTTGCAGCTACCAGGGATTATCCATATCCACTCACTGCAACTGTAGGAGCCTGTGCTACATTCTCTGGGAGATCTTTCTGTCTGTTGTGCATCTTGTTAGTGCTTTTACTTTTATCTGTCAATGCTACCAATCCTAAAGCCCTTCTCGCTGCAGTTTGAACAAGACAAATTCTCAAAGATTAATGGAAAAAATCTTGGTGACAGTATATCAGATTTTAAAATTACAGTAGTGAGAAACATTACACTAAAGGTCATAGAATCGGGTTTCTTTTTGTAGTTGTCCACTAAAATATTTTCTTTCAGAAACAGGGTGACTGAAAAACTTAATTTTCCCATATTCACATGACAAAGATTATCTTCGGTATTCTTCTATTTGAATGTCTGACATCTAAAAGCTCTATTTCCTAAATTTCCCTCTTTTGTTATGTCCATCTCCATTGCGTTCCTCAAAGATACTGTTCTTCTTCATCCCATTTTGAGTTCAAATGAATGTTTCCATGATGTTTAGCTATTCTGACACTTGTTATATTCATTGATTTGTGCAGCGGAGTGTACAAAACTTTGTTTATCAGGCAAGATTCAAACATTACTACATTGGAGTCACTGATTTACAGTCTCAGTGTTTCAGATCATGCAGTGCGTGACAGGTATTTCATGATTTGTCTTGGCAACTGTGACTCAGTACACCCCTTTTCTTTCTTTTTGTCTTTTTTCATTCTTTATATAATCGGGTTGCCTTAGAGAATTAGAAAGTTATGGACCTGTTTTCTAGATTCCAGTTGTAGACACTCCTTCAGGATTACCACAAGTACTGAAAGATGTCTGCTCAGAACAGTTAATTCTACTCTAGTGTTCTCCAAATCAGCCCTCAAGTGATGTTTATTAAAATAAATAAAATTCTAGGGAAGTATGAAGGAGAGTATGTGAGTTTTGTAAAGTGTGGGCAAATAACAGAACGCTGGCTGAATATGCTATTTCTCCTATCTACTTTAATACTCTTTCCATCACTGAAGATACTTGTGAAATTACCTGTAATTCTTTTTGCCCAATCTAAGGCACTTCTAAGACAGAACTAACCAATAGCAGTTTCCACAAATTGGATTGACTAATCAATAATTTAGATTCATTAGTGGAAAGGAACAAAGGCTTCTCTTCACTCCCATGGGAGTTTTACAGAAAACAGGCAGGAGATGCTCATCATCAAGTGGAAAAGGTACTGAAGAATTGAACTTCAAAATACACTGGGCTTTAAATACAAATCTCATTTATACGTCAAGAAATAATTTAAGTTTTTAAACTTTAATGTGACAATGAAGTTGTTCCTGCTCAGAGATCATTTCCTGGTTCAGTACTTTATGTAGCCAAATACTACAGAAGCTGTTGGGGTTTAGATGTCTGTTTGGATTCTGTCTCTCCCTCTTCTAATTTAGAACCAAAAGTTAAGAGTTGAACTATCTTTTCACCATCAAGTTATGTCTTTCACATGTCTGTCTCCTAAAGTTGGGGTTTTTTGCATCCTTCTCAGTTAGTTCGTATCAGTTCCACAACTTTTTTCTTCTACCCATGGACTCTGGGCTGCCTTGTGTATTGCTAACATTCCTGTGGGATGTTCCAGCAAAAGTAAAATATTATATGACTTACCACTATATTTCTATTGCTGTTATAGGACCAAATATGAATATACTCACTCTGTGGTTTAAAGGGTTCCACTCTCCTCTAGCATGTTTTTCATGCATGAAACAATCATTTTACCAAAACTTCTGTGACAGTTTATAAAGCATCATTCAACTACAAGGTCTTATAGATTAATGATAAACCAATACAAAAAAAAAATTAGTAATAGAAACATTGGCACAAACTCTAAAATTAAATGTACTGCAAAGATGAGCTTAAAAATTAAATGCATTCACCTTGCATACAAGATATTCCTATGACAGATATTGTGCCTTCACTGCAACTGTATATAGGCATGTTCTTTCCACTACCTAGTCTGTGATTACAAACTGGAATGTGATCTTGTGCACTTAAGGCATGATGGAAATTCAAGAACTGTGTCAAATAAAGGGGCAAGGTTGAAATATTGATAACCTTTCAACATCACTGGCCAATCTAGAAAGCAGGAAGAGAATCATATGGTGACTGAAAATCATTTCCTACCCCATATTACTCCAAATGAATTAGGTGAATGTCACACAAATAAAACATGACATTAAAAAAACACAGACCACTAACTTGTTCATTACAAAAATCCCAAGATGATGTGACTGTGCCTTTCTCTTTATTGTGAGGCCAGTTTCTTATTCACAGCTGTTATGGGTAAGAGCAGGGCTTTCCATCATTTACCTTTTTTTACTGTGTTAATGTCATAGCAGTGGGTGGGAAATGTCCAAGGAAAATGGCATTGCAAGTAAAGATAATGTTGTAATTCAATCATACTTGTCTGACCATTTTCTAGCATTAAATTGTCCAGATTTAAATAACTGTCAACAGGCAGTATGATTTATATAATCGTTACTACGACTTTCTCCTGTTCTGATCTCTTACCAAAATGTATCTATTCATTAATAAAAAGCTGCTGCTTGAATAAGGCCAGGCACAGACACACTAATTTATGCTCAGAGGATTGAGTAGTGCATATCAGTGAACCTTCTGGCTGTGTTCTTTCCTAGTATTTTCAGAAAACCCTTCCTATGCAAACATTGAGGTAGCAGTTTACCACCGAGCCGATATACCTAATCCCAGGATTAATTCTGTATGCCCATCAGTAGTGAAGCAAGATGGATTTAATAGCCCATTAGCCTTTCAGCATGATAATTTTCACGTCACTTATCCTGCTGGGTTAATTGCTTTAAAGTGGATATTATTGACCTCAATCTTAGTGGCAAACAGAGAATGTCTTATTCATCTCCCAAATGTACATTCTTAGACTCTTGTTTCTTTTGGTCCTGACAATAAATCCCCTAGATTATGTGTTTGTATATTATAATTTATACCCTATTGGCCCATATTTAAGAGCTTACCGAAGCAACATCTCTCAGATATTATTAACCACGACTGGAATATTAAATTCTGTTTCTTATGTAAAGAGAAATGTTGCAAGCATAAAAATATAATTGTTTTACCTCTTGTTAAGAAATTAATTTTAATGCTAAAAGCTGTAGCAGGTGCAGCAGGGATTAAGCACTTTTGGAATAAACAGCTGGCCAGTATATTTCCAACTGCCGAAGTCTGGTCATTAGAAGGAGAGAATGAAGAACAAATTTGGACAGAGAAGCTGCAGGAAAGGAAGTTCAGGTTCTAGGGTAGAGAAACAGAAAAGTATATAATGAAAAAGAAAATCAAGGAGTAAAATTGAAGAGTAGAGCTTTTGTTCATGTGTATTATTTGCGGATTTTTTTCCTTTAGTGGTTTAGAGAAAACGCAGGCCAACTGCTTTGAGGGAATTAATGTTAGCTGTGAGCAGCAAAAAAATAGAAAAAGCAGGAGTGGAAGAGGAGCACAAGTTATGTTATTGCTTGTGGGGAGGTGAAACAGAGCTGGAAGTTACCATAGCCGGTTTTTAGATCTGTATGTGTCAACAGTGTTACACATACAGGTATACATAGGTCCTTGGATTCCTTAAGCACTGGTTCCTATGGGAAACAGGAGGGTGAGATGTAGGTACTTGAGTGTAGGAACCCAAGGTTTGGAGCAGGTGTGCCCACAGACTCTGGAAGAACCCAAATCCCACAGATCTCATTTGTAACATGGCGTTTCCCCTCACACTCCTGAAGTCTCATTCTGTAGTTTCCTGGGGTGAATTTGCTTTATGAGATACAGAATGGGGAGGCTTGGTATTTACAAAAAGGGGTTTCTAAACCACATTAATGTTAACATAGGTAATTTATCCACTAGTGTAAGCCTATCTGGGTTCAATAGGCTTATCAAACACCAGAATAATGGCAGAACTGTTTCTTCACAGAAAAAATTGGAGCCTTAAGATTCCTACTGAACTTTCTGATTGACTTAAACAGTGCTAGGATTTTCCCTGGGAGCTCAATTCTACATTTTACTGACAATGACAATGTCAATGACAGTGATGTCGTTTTTATCAGCAGCTGTTCCTGTGTGACATTCACGTGAGTACAGTCGTGACACGAGCAGTCGAAGCTGCATGTTCTCGCTTCAGTTACAAACCACCTTTGACTCTGTTTGAAACCAAACCTGACTGCACGGAGCAACTCTGCTGCAGCAGGTGTGTGGCCAATCACTGCTCTCCAAAGGATTTTCCAGGAAAAAAAACAACTTGTTTTTTAACCTTCAATTTTTTTTTCTAAATTTAGGTCATCTGCTTTAGGTCATTCAGGTCATTGGCAAAGGTACAATGTTAGCATGTTTCGTAAAAGGCAAAATAAATGAAACCTTCTGAATAACAAGAATATCAGCATTTCATAGAAGTGAAAAATTAGAGGAAGCAGTGAGAATTTGGTCCTTATAAGACAGGAAATATTTCCTGTTTACTCTTAAGAAAGTTATTAAAACATTCGTGATTTTTTAGTGATGTTTATGTTTTACTATGAACAGCTCCTGCCACCCATACTAGGAAAAAAATTAGAGCATTGCCTTCTGTGTTTAAAACTCAGAACTGGTTGATCAGCTCATGTAAATTAGCACATCCAGAGGAATCAGAAGAGGAAGGACAGATTACTGATGCTGAACACCTAGTCCTAGATTTTTAAACTAAAACTATGAGGAAAATACAGTGGATCAGATCTTGCTCCTATGTGTACTGATGTAAGAGGCACAAAACTTGACCCTAAATACATTGCATTGGGAATCATTAAACCTTAAAAGATTTTAATCATACATAGTGTTGCTGGGGCGTTTTGTAAATGAAATCACTGAAATATAAAGCACATTGACTTTTTTTTTTTCACATTGATTTTGCACACTGTTGAGAAGAATTCCTTTAGGCACCTTTGTGTGGAAAAACACGTATTTTGTGGATCAGGGGCTGATTGGGGTTTCCTCTCGGGTACCAGATGGACGTGACTGCTGGCTCTGCTCTCACCCCTGATGGGGGAGCGGCCAGCCGGGCACCAAATTCCTAAAGGGAAACAGCGCATTTCTCGCCTCCGTCCCGAGAAAGCCAGACCCCCGTGAGGGTGTTCTCCTCACAAATCCCGCTGCCTGCTGCAATCGGCACTGACGATCCTCACGGAACCCGGGCCACCCCGCCGCCACCAGCCCGTGCCCTGGGTCATGCCCGCCGCCAGGACCCCCGGGCACCCTCTCTGGGAGCGGGAGCAAAGCCCCCGACGGGACCGGGAGCGCCTCCGCTCTCGCCACGCTCCGTGGCTGAATTTCCAGATTTTTGGGACACAGAGGGACACCGGCAGCGCTGGGGCGGGGGCGAGGCGGGTGGTCGCTCTTTCACAGAGCATCTCCCGCTCTCCCCAGCCGGCCTGAGCCCACCGCCCGCGTGGGGCTGAGGGGCGGCGGGGACCGCCTGGTGCTCACCCCGCGGTATGAAGGGAACAGCCCGCCCCGAGCACGCCGCGGAGCCGGGGGGCGATCCCCTCCTCCCCGAGAAAAGGCTAACTGCACTTTTTATTGATGTTTTTCCATCGGGATTCTCCACAGAACTGACCCCCGGCTCTCTCCCCCCGCCCCGCCGGGTCACGCGGGGTGACTCGGCTCCGCCGGAGGCGCCGCCCCGGGCTGGGGTCGCGGCGTGAGGGGAGGGAGGGGGTGTAGCGCGTCCTCCCAGGCGACAGGGGGCGCTGCAGCCGGCGGGCGCGCAGGGCTCCGCCGCCATCTCCTCGCTGAGCTCATAAAGGTGTCGCGCAGGTTCCGCCCGGACTCGTCATTCCGCCGCCCCGGGCCCGGTACCGCCGCCGCCGCCGCCGCCTCCCCCGCGCCGCGGTCCCCGCCCGCTCTCTCCCTCGCGGGGCCGCCGGTCCGCGTCAGCAGCCACCGCGCTCCCGCACCGGCCCGCCGGCGGGCGCCGGTTGTGCCCTCCCCGCCCCTTCCTCCCCTGTCTTCCCCTCACCCCGCTTCCCGCCCGGCCCCTCTCCCTCCGGCCGGGCCCCGGAGCGCCGCCGCCGCCGGGGTGTGAGCGGGGCCCGGCGCCGTGCCGGGCCGTCCCTCGCCGGCGGGGCCATGGCCGCGAGCGCCAAGCGGAAGCAGGAGGAGAAGCACCTGAAGCTGCTGCGGGAGATGAGCAGCCTCCCGCCCAACCGCAAGTGCTTCGACTGTGACCAGCGGGGCCCCACCTACACCGACATGACCGTGGGCAGCTTCGTGTGCACCTCCTGCTCCGGCATCCTGTGAGTGAGTGCGGGCGGGGACCGCCGGCTCCATTTCGCCTGCACGGGTGACCTCCGCCCCCGGCCGCCGGGGGACGCGTCCGCAGGGCGGTGGCGGCCGGGCGGTGCAGCCCCGCCGCGGTTCTCGCTGCGCCGCCGCTCCCCCTGCGCTCCCGCTTCCTACTGCCGGCTTGGCCACGTCGGAGGGCAGCGGGCGGGGGGCTCTCCCGGGAAAGGGAAGGAGGCCGTCGGGAGGCTTTACTGGGCGCGTTCGCTGGAAATCCCCGTTGGAGCCCCCGGTGCGGAGGTGGTGGCCGCTGGCGGGGTGTGCGGGGCTGGGGCGCACGGCAGCCCCGCGGCCCGGAGCTGATCCTGGGGCGGTTTCTTCGGCACGTAGGGGGAGCGCGCACGGGAAGCGAGAGCACCACCGCCCCACGGACGTGTCGCAGGGGTGGTTAATTAAACAAGTGTGCGAGAATACTTGTGGAAAGGGAAGGGGCACGTGGCTGAGCAGTTCACTGCCATGACAGCCTTGAAGATGCGGGGATATTAACCCTGTCGTGAATACGTTTACAGATACTACTTTAACATTAAGTTAACCACCAGTATAGCTTTATGTGTATCAAGTTATGCTTGGTGGTAGCTTGTAAAATAACTCTTTAAGCCCTCAGTTGATAAACTCTAGCCCAAATCGTTTGAGAGACTTTATCTAGTAGAAGGTGGTTGGGTTTTTTTCCTCTTACATCGATTATTTCCTACAAACTATATATATAAACCTTGGAAAGGGATTGGCTCTGATAACGTGATTGCATTTTTTCCTGTTCCTCGTTCCTGTATTGGCCTCCCCACTACTCCTCCCTTTTCCACCCATCCTCCCCAGAGATAGTGTGTATGAAACTAAGAGTTGAGGTCAGTCAGTTGTGAATTTCAGTCACATATCCATAATTTGGGGGAAAGACCCTGCTGTCTTCAGTGCTGCTGTCTCCTTAGCTATATCTGTTTGCTTTTATATGATTCTGTAGTGTTGTGCTAATGGAATGGAGCAGAATCAAAGAGTAACCAAAGAAGTAGTAAATTGTGTATCAAAGGATGCAGATTGGTGTTTGTAAGGATTTGAGTTCATAAAAGGCATTTAGGAGCCTGAACTGATTTCTGCCCCCTTACTACCCCAAACAGGCCTTCCAAGTAAGGTCTGGTGTTTTAGAACAAAGTTGATAATTATGTTGAAATGCAAAACAAAGCAAATATGTTAGTTCTTTGCTGAGCTTACATGGAATAAACTGTCTTTTATACTAATAGCTAATTAGACTTGGGGTTCTTCTACTTTGTGTAGACTTCTGAACAGACTTGACGCAAATACAGAAAATACATTTAGGTTGTGAAATTGAAAAGAGACTCTAGTTTTTCACACATACATGCCACTCAGCCAGCTCTGGCTATTGTTTGCTCTCTTAGCAAACTGTTATTTGTGCTGGCATGCGAAACTATTTTAAGCTACTGCACTGAGCTTATTTAATGGTTGCACATGTTCTTACTGGGTTAAACTGACAGCATAATAAAGCTGCACCATCAGAGTGTTTGTCTTTATTTTTCAGGCTTCTTAACCTTAATAGACAAATATATTGTGAATGCTACTGAGATGTTCAGCGTGGCTTCAGAAGGGTCTGTTCCTTTTATCTGTTGGCTGGGAGATATGAACTACTAAAGTGCATAGTCCAATTTACAGCAACCAAAAGGATGTACAGGCAGTGAAACAGCTCATAAACAGGGGACAGCTGCCACTTGATGTTAAGTTGACCATCATTTGAACATTACCATGCTTAAAGGAGGAATACTATTAGCAAAAACGTGATTAATGTATTGGTATTCCAATAAAATGCAAATAGTTCTTTCTTTCTGAATACGCAGTGTTTTTGTCTTGCTATAAAAAAGCAGCCACAAACAACATGTTTGGTTCTTACAGCTAGTAACACCTACACTTACAGCTGGAGTAAAGGACTGTTAAGAGGACTTAAAGCTTCCCTCTAAAATAAATTTCTACTCATTCTCTCATGTTAACTTGGAAAAGCTTCCATAAATTGTGTGTGCAGGATCATATGCATTGGTTAACACCTTAGGACCTAGCCAGTAGGATATTTTTGTTAGTGATGAGACTTGGTGTAGGTCATATCTGTTTCGTAACTAGAAACTTATTTTTAACACTTCTGTCAGAACAGTCCTTCATACAACTTGTTTACTTCCAAATGCTTTTCACTGTAGAATTCCACAGTGTAGGGAAATGACTGGGGAACAAACCGCATAATGGCAAATAAAAGTACTGCTGCTTCTGTAGTTCTTAATGGTTGTTTGTGTTCTGCCTCATAATACTTGCTTTACTGTAAGGCTTTAATAATCTTAGTACTATATCTTATGTGCTATGTGAACAACTCGCATTGCTTCTTGTTTTAATTAATTTTTTCTAATGTGGTACAGGAAGTATTCTTGGAGTCAAGTAGACTAGTTTTTTCAAGTATGAAGTGCCCAATGCAAGATTAAAATACTCGTAGATTAAAAAATATCCTTCAGAAAGGTTTCTCAATTAATTAAAAGTGACTGCTAACATCAGTATCATCTTAAATAGGCGTGTTCTTCTAGATACTGTTAACTCTAAACTTTTAAAAACTGTAGTATAACTTTTTTTACAAGTTTTCTGAAGTGTTTATGCATTGTCCTGGCAAGGACTATCTATTCAGATCTAAAACCTTAATTCTGGATTCATCCTGAACTTCCTTTAAGCGTTTCATGTGTATCAAAAGAGTGATGCTATGTATTACTAGATTTAGCTTTAAAAAGCTTCTATTCCCTCTACTGTTTCCCAAAATAATATGTCTAGCCTGTTCATATGCTGCTAAAAACGATGACAGAACTAGTGGCTTTGCTAAAAAGATCTGCTTCTGACTTAAGTGTTGAAGGTGAGTCTTGTCAAGTCGAAAGTATGAATGACAGGAGGTTTTTTTCTGTAATACCTGGGGTTTAAGTGACCTTATCCGATCAGGTTTACCAGAGCAGAAGTTTTGCTGTGCAAAATGGTGCATGCAGGAGAAAGTTCATGCACAGTGGTTTGAATTTGCTTCCTCTTAAAATACTTCCGCTTGTCCCCTGTGTTTAAATTCTTCATGTGGGAAAAAAAAGTGTGCTAGCATCACACCAGCTAATGCAGCTTTTTGGTGTTGTACAAGAATATAGGATATCTGGAACTACACACACAATCATTTCTGCCCTGAAAGTGGGAGGGAATGCTCTGGAGGAGCAGTGTGCTCAGGTCAAGGATTACAGTCACACACCACAGGAAGATTTCTCTTTATTACAGCAAACCCGCATCTTGGGAAATGTTGGCAGGGAGATTCTTTTGGTTTGAAAGAAGTTCTTTGATTCAAAGGATTATGTTGGTAGCTATGACTATTGTTTTCCTGGATGCTCCCATGTGGCCTGCTGACAGTGACATCCTTCCCTTTGTCTTATCAAATGCCTCTTTGCCTTGTATCTCAGCTCTCTGTGCATCTCCGCTTTCAAGCACTTCTGTAGCACTCACAGTCAGCCCGCTCCCAACTTTGATAAAAAGAGCATGTTTTTCCGTTCACCAATGGAAAATATCCCTGTTTGATTAAGAGTCCACTTGCACATGTTTTTAATATATAGTTTTTTTTATTTAATCTTGACACTTTTTTTAATACCTGCGAATGTGATAATTAAGGCACTCCTATCATTTCTCTCACTGCCCTCTTAATTCCCTCCCTCCCAACTTACTAAGGAAGTCTCTTGTTCAGCAAAAAGGAATGCTTAGAACATACAGGAACTTTAAGAAATACTAAAGCCCTTTTATGCTATTTTTCACAATAATTGGCCTTCTTCTGGCTGCTTGTAATGCTCCTAGTTGAAATTTTAAATTTAAAATTTTCATGGATAAGGGACTTCTGTATCAGCCAGATGGAAGTATTTGATGGCAGATAGATTAGTAACAAACTATAACATCTCTGTGCAGTGGTGGTGAATTATTGTCTTTTCCCTAGAAGAAGTTTAGCAGAAGTTAAAATAGTCTAAACAAACAGTGCTAGAGTGAAGATGATTGTGTTAGCATGACTTTTCCATCCTTTTTTTCCTTTGGAGCTTGTGTGGAAAATTACTCCATGTGTTCTGTGTCTGTGTGTGTATATATATAGATTTTTAAGGGTATTTTCTATGTTACTATATTTCTTGTTTTCAGTTTCAGGGCAGGAGAGCAAAGGAAATGTCTCTATACCACAGTGAACACTGTGCCGTTCAGAAAGAATGTTTGGGTATTTTTTAAGAAAAAACTTAAATTAACCTTGACTCTGCTTCAAAATGTGTGTATGAGTCTTCTGCTATTAAAAATAAATGAGCTTGTGAGATGGCGGAGGGTCTCCCGGGAGGTCTACAAGTATCAGGAATGGCCGTTGCTGCTTATATTCTCTTTTGCTAATTGCAGTACCACAGAAATAATAACGAATGCTGTGACATTGGATTTTCCGGCGCTTGTTTTCTGGACACCTGGGGATGTAGGGTGCTCTGTGATGGCTTGGTATTTGACTTGCCTCATTAACTTCATGCTTTTTAGGGGATCAGATTTTGCTGGCTTAGACTCAAGATGGTGTTAAAATCTGATCCAGGGGATGTTAGCAGTGTTGAGCAGCCGTCTGACCACCATTCCTCCCACAAAAGGGACCCTCTGTTCTGCCAGAGCTCACTCTTTAAATTTTTTTCGTCTCCCAGCCCTGGCCTTTGCAGACAACTTTACCAACTCTTATTTGAGATTAATGCAGAAATGGCTGCTCTGCCAACAATCACAAGTTCAACTATAATTTGCCACTAAATTGTTTTAGTAACAAATATCCACTGCTTGTTGACTGTGTTTTGAATGTTTAATGTTTCAGTTGCCAGACTGCAGAATCCTGTGTCAGTGGCCTTAAAGCTTCCTTTGTTTGTGAGAGCACCAGTTTAACAATGCCCTCTGGAGAACAGAGGTCTCATGTTCTCTGAAGCTGCCCCTATGCTAGGCTGTGAGGGTCAGGTGGAGGAGAGTCTGCAGGCTGGAAGCTCTGGTCACAGTGCTCTTCCACAGAAATAACCATAGCTGAGCGTGAAGAAGTCGGCAGTGATGAGTGGGATCTCTGTGTGGGATGTTCTAGCTCTGGTGTGCTGGATAAGCGCAGATGGCAGAATTGTCTTACTCTGTCATCTTTCCCCAGGGCCTCTTGGGAGAGAGCTGCAGTCTGGTTTAAGTGCTGAGGTAGCGTTTGGTTGCTGCCTTCCCTGGGAGCTCTGTTGTAGGGAAGGGAGTAACTGGTACCGCTGCACAGGGGCAGGTTGCAAATATTTGTTCAGGGTCAATTTAAATTTAGGCATGGATAATTTCCACTAAGGGACTGTAATCTATTCTGTCTCTTGTTAAATAGGGAGTACTGTGAAGCATTAGAACTGTGTGAAACACTTGTCAAATACAAGGAAAAAAACATTTTTCCTATGAAAAAGGAGGTTTGTTAATTCCTCATAAGGGATAATTGTACTTGGCTGTCTACCAATAAGCTTCCCCCATATGTAGATGAGCTGTTTGTGAATCATTTGGGTCATTAAATAATCTCTGTAGGTAAGGAAGGGTTGGTCCTTGAATTCTGTTTCAAGAATCCCACAACTGCTCTGTTTTAGGGAAATTCCAGGCAATTCATGGATGTTAGTTAGAAATCATAAAAAAAATAGAGTGTTTGCTGTTCTGATAGTAGAATGAAGGTAATTTGTCTAAGGAAGGTAATGCATATGTTTGGACTGTGTTTGTGTGCAGCTTCTTGTCTTGAATTACTTGTTCTGGGCTGACTTTTTAGGCTGCTTTAGCATAAAAGGAAGCTTTACATAGGTTCCCTCCACCGCTTGCCATATTCAATGGACGTAAATACTTATATGTACAGTATTGCACCCTGATAGTTTACTTTACATTAAGGCTCTTAAAGTTTTGTTCAGTATTTCCAGTCCTCCTGGACCACTGATGTGGTGCCGTGCTCTCTTTTCATCATGCCAGACATCTGACACCTCTGTGTGGTGATCTGACCTTTAGGGGGAATGTCTTCCTTCTTTTGGCAGGATGGTGTAATAGAAATATGAATTCATCTTATCCCATGTAGATATAATGTGTATATCAGGGAACTTTATAGTCTGAACTCATCACTGGAGAGAGAGGCATGGAGGAAGTCTCTGGTGAGATTTAACAAAATCTTATCTAGGTCTCAACCACATTCAATATTGCTGCTTAATATAGCTGAAGATACTGAAGATACCAGTGTTTGCTGATGTAAATGCTCTGAAGAGCCCTGATAGATCACTGTAGAGTAGGTACATGTTAAATAACTTGTGCAGTGCCTTTGAATTGCAAACACAGGTACAACAGAGCACTTAAATGATACTTACTGCAAAAAGGAATTTCCAGCAGGAGCTGGAAAGTTGGGATATACTGCCTGTGCTGGGAAACATGTGAAAGTGTTGGTGAATAGCTCTGGCTTTTAAACAGTCATTAAGTAGTTTACAATTATCTAACTGTGCTGCTATTGAAATTACTAGAAGGAGAGTAAATTGAACAGACTAAGGCAGATGGAACTGCTTTTATACTTTCTGTAAAAGCAAGGGACAGTAATTTTCATATAACATTTGATGGAGCATATTTATGTGAAAAACCAGGTGGATGCCAACTTTGTTTCTATGCTGTCACTCAGTATGTGATGCTACAGTGTCATTTAGTGAATTGTAATTGCTTACACACACAGACCTAGAAGGTGGTTTTTTAAAACCCAAAAATAAACAAACCTAAACAACCAAACCTAATCCTAGCACCAGCTCGGAAACAATGAATTTCAACTACATAGAACTCTTACAGATTTCTTTTAAATTACATAATCTTAAAATGAGTACTTACTTTAAAAAAATCTTAGATAATACTATAGTATTTTAATAAGTGTAATTTATTTGTGATGTAGATGATACAGCTAGATGAAAGATGTTAAATTGGTAATTTTAGTTTATCAAGAAATTTAGACATTTTGAGAGAAGATAGTTTAGTCAACTATCTTAAAACCCCTCTCACCAACTTCAATGAAATGTGTACCTTCTTGTCCAGATGCTGAACTGTGGAGCCTAATGTCAGCTGCTCCGATTTCAAAAATTTGCTGAAGCAAATAGTATTCTGTAAAACTAATTTTCGTATGCCTGTAGGTTTGTATATGACTTCTGCTTTTAAGGTACTCAAAATCACAGCATTTCTTAGCAAAATACAATTAATTGTTTATCCAAGTGTTTCAAGCAGTGATTATCTCAAATTTAGTTTCTCATGAAACTTAGGCTAAAATGTTACTGCTGAGTGTTCTAACCAGTATTCAACTTTTGATTAAAAATGTGGAGATCTTTTAACACAGGATCAGAATTGTCTTACGGGTACACTTGAATTTAGGAGTGAAAGTGAATTTGCAAGCTAAATGCACAACAATATTTTTCCCATTAAACTTACTTGGAAAACTTGAAGTGCTAAAATTTTTCTGTAAATGTTGAATATAATGTTAATATTTGGAATATCAGATTTTTGTCACAGGCTGTTCTGGTGGGTAACAAATTAATTTATAGTTAATGATCTTGGGATAATCATGGAGCTTAAAGAAAACCACTGGTTATCCTAAATTAGATGTCAGTGATTTTTTTTTTTTTTTATTCTTAAAAGCAGTCTGAACCAAATTTAGAATTGAAAGCATAGGAACAAATACAAGCAATAGAGCTATCAGTTGATTTTCTTAGCGATTTGTTAGGCCTGTATTACATCCCTGGAAGGCTTTTTGTGTGCTTTGATATCTCATGGTTAATGTATATTAATTGGTTTTAAGAATGGTATTTCAGAAATCCAGGCCTGATTAACGTGAGTGTTAAACTGGCCCTGTGGTGTTGCCTCAGTGTCTCACTGCTTGGCACATGTGGGATGTAATGCTCTGGCCGCCATTGAGCAAAGCACAGCTTGGTTTTGATTGTAGGCAATTTGTTGGTAGGCAAAAGCAGTAGTTAGCATGTATTTAAAGAAAGAGCTTGAAAAGAAAGCAAGCTTTTTCTTACCCGGGTGCTGTTGCTCAGCAGGTTTTCTCTCTGTGCTTGCAGGTTGTGACTGAACTGGCTTTGACAGTGTCAGGCTGTGGCAGCAGAAGTGCCTGGTGTTTCTGCTGGCGCACTGTTTCTGCAGCAGCCTGTCGTGGATGTGAGAGTGGTGCCAGTCAGGGCTTGAGGCAGAGCTGCTCACGTTTGGAGCTGTGGCGTTAGCAATGGTATCTCTCATGTGAGAGCACACTAAAACCAGTGTCTTATTGCTTTCGTTGTGGTTACTTCTGTAGTGTTCAGGAAGAGGAAGAAGCCCCTGTGGGTGCAGGGGCAAAAAGTAAACTAGGAAAAGATGCTGTGAGGAAACAGGAAATGTAGGTTGAAGCCGGAGAAAAAGACTGAGCTGGGGAGTTTAGCTTGAAGAAATCTAGTTATTGGGTAGAAGTTCTAGTAAGAGATCAAAGTGAGGGAGGAGTTGGAGGGAAAGGAAAATGCAACCAAGGGACCCAAGAGTGAGAGATGAAAGGTAGAGGCAAGGGTGAAGCAGATTAGGATTTTGAAAAAAGTCTAATTTTGTTTTCTTAAATTTGCATAGAAAGTGCCGGAGTGAGTTTACACGAGCGATTGTGAACATTGGTCTCCCCGCGAGTTCTGTTATTCAACTTAATATACTGAGTGTTACTTTGAGAAGAGCTTACAAAGCCTTAAGTTGTATGGCCATACCAAGAATGAGTATGTTTTACAGAGATGGCTCCTATTTTAAAACCGACTGACTTCTAGCTGTAGTGTTAAATGTAATTGTATGATGACAAATTTCCAAAATGCTGAATACTTCTTGCTTCTTTCAGGCGGGGCTTGAATCCACCCCACAGAGTGAAGTCGATTTCAATGACTACGTTCACACAACAGGAAATAGAATTTCTGCAGAAACACGGAAATGAAGTAAGTATTATTTGGAGAATAAAGTGGGTTTGGCACTTTTAATATCAAAGTTTAAAACATTACTCAAGAAAAACTTAGGTGTTTTTTTTTTTTTTTTAAGCAAAAGCTAGACAGAAGTCTTTGGAAGCCAACATCATTTGAAATGAGGCTTCTGAAGAGCTTGTTTCATTGTGTAGCTGGTCATCATAATGTTATTGCCCAACCCAGGCAATCCAGGTTCACATGATCAGTATTTCTGAATTGGGTTATCTTCTGATTTTGCATAAGGCAATATGCAGCCATCTTGTTTTTTTCCCTGCAAGCTCAGAACTTGAAACTGACTGCAGCAGTGTTTCCTGAAAGAGTGTACTGTGACAAAAATAAATACAAAAAATACAGCTTGTAGCTGTATTTCTTCACCGTAGGTGTCAGGAAGTCTTCTAGTAGTTTTAATAGCCTCTTTACTTAATAAAAGTATATCCATGTTGAATGTTCTTGGAGACAGGAAGGAAAGGGAGAAATTGTTATCTAGTGTGTGGCTTGTGGCAGCTTTGAAGAGGACAAGTTCTAGTATACTGACTTTTTGTTCTTTTTAACAGAAGAAAAAAATCTGAGGTAAATGTTGGATTGGCTCTATGGGAACACACAGAGCACTTAAGCCCTGGATGTGGCTATTGCTCTCTTCAATTTGAGAATGAAGTTTGTGTTTTAATACCATACTGTAGCCTTGAGGATTTTAGAGTCATATTTTGCCTCTCTTGGAGCTAGATAAAGTTCTACTTCACATTGATTGCATCTGTATCCTGTTTAGTAGAACTATTGATTGTAGGCTAGAGAGTGTTTTATTAGTGTGCTCTTGTGAAGCTTTGTGGGGATAAATCCCATCATTCACTAAAATGCTGATATTTAACTCTCTTAAAGTTGGCCCATTCATAACTGTCAGGTTGAAGAATGAAAATAGAAGTAGCAATTTCTTTTTCTGTCCTGGTAAACATGCATTATTTGTTGAAATGACTGTTAGTGGATGATTCCTCTAGACAGAGCTGGAACAAGGCCTGAACTCTCCCAGACTTTATAAAATACTTTTGATAGCTTAGGTTGGTTGCTTTTTTAAAAACTGTAGAGCATTGCATATGTATGTATATATATGTGGAGCATATTGCTGACTTTTTGCATAAGGAAATTTAAGAAAGAATCTTTTGTGGATTCACATAGAGTGTGTTGGAGTCTCTTTCCATAAGATTAGATTGTAAACTTCAGCTTGGCTTTAAGCTTCACAAAGTAAAGGAAAACGTGTGTTTGTAGCTCCCTCCCTGCATTTGTTTTAATTTCTTTTTTTTACTAAGTCTGCAATGTCTAGAGAGTGCTTTGAGTTTGTTTTCACTGATCTGGAACCTTAAATGATCCTTTCTCAACTGATTAGTGTGGTTGTCCTTCTCATTATAGCCATGACTAGTCTGCCAATCATAATGATTTAGTTGATACATAATTTATTATTGACATAAAAAAACTTCACAGACATCTGCAGTGCTATTCTGCTTCAAAAGCAGGGGTCTTTGCACTTGTAGTATTCTAATTAGAGAATTGTGATGATTTAAATAAGCTGCCTCATAAATGAAGATGTCCTCCGGAGTTTAGTTTTAGATTGTTGATTATTGCTTTAATTCTTAAGTAGCACTGAATAGACACTTGCAAGTGCAGATGGTAGATTTAAGGAGTGCTCAAATACTGAACAGAAATTATTATTGTTTTAAACGCTGTTAGAAGTTTAAAACCTAGTTAAACATGTTTTCACTTTTTTATACTGCAGTAGTTAAATAGGCATTTTGCTTTTTCTTGTTGGTATTGGACTTTGGAATACTTATCTGCAGATAAGATAATGTATTGGGACAGATGAAATTCATCTGACCTCACAAAAAACCATTGTTTTGCTTAGCTTGCTGTTCAGCATAGGAGGGTCTTGTGTGTATAGGAAGAAATGAAATTTCCTAAAATAAGACTTTTCAAACATGGAATTGTCCAATGTTGTAATATCAACAATTAAAACAGTTCTACAGCGATACATCTAAAAAGAAGCTTAACTTTTTTTGCAATCTGTCATGTTTAACATCCATTTTTCTGTAACTTCTAAAATACTTTCATTTCCACTTTTTTGTTCTAGACTTTCTCCCACATGGCCAAGGCCTCTGTGATAACCTGTCTTGCTTCCAGATGAGTAGATCATGATTGTACAATAGGGATCTTGCTCTGAATACAAAGTAAAATAGCAAGAAAACTTCCATGAGATAAAGTAGTTAGGGTGCTGAGTTGTTCTTAGAGGAAGTAGTTTTCCACTCTCCTTCAAAGGGTATTTATAAGGTCAGTGTATTGTATGAGGTTGAAATTCTCTAAACCCAGAAAACAAACAAAGCAAAAAAACCCAACCACTCGAACTAAACAAAGAAAAAAAACCCAAACACTTCCTAATATTTAAAATACTAACTTCTCCCCACCTGTTGTAAATGACCCTCTTTGTGGCACACATGGGTAAAACATTCAGTTACTGAAAGGCTTCTGCAAAGCAACTGCTTTGGGGAGAGCTTATTCAGAGCAGCTTTTCTTTAAGTGAGACACCATCTTCTTCCCTGTATGTACACATTCTAAGAAATGTCTTTCTGGCACAGGCAGCTTGAACTTTATTTTAAATGAGTTTTTACTGCTTCAAACAGTTTTAAATCCTTTTACTGTATTAGAAGACACTTGTATTTTGGTGTTGCTTACTTGTCTGTAGGTATAAACAGATATGCAGACTCCAGTTTTGGTAATGTTGGGATTAGGTCACTGCAGCAAGAATGGAGGCATCTTCCAGCTGACATTCCTCTAGTGCCTTCTCAAATCCTTTTCAAGGATAAAGGTAATTCTGACTCACTGGGTTGGGTTTGTCATCTCCTTGCTCTCTACATGAAGAGCAGTATGAGGTATTTTCACATTTTCATGTTAGGAATAACTGGAAGAGATTGATATGGAGATGTTTCTGTTTGAATATTCATCCTCAAATGATGCTAGAGCTGACTTGGCCTCTGATTCAGTTGTGCAGTGGTAGTAGGAAGTGAGCTCCCTGTTTGCAGAAAGTGGAGGTGGTGCTAATCTCCTGTTGCCATTATAGCTGTGTATATTTATTCAGAAACTTTTCCCCTAAGCTGAAGAATAGTATTATGAGGCAAACCGGTTACAGAGTTAATTTTTCTCCTACCCTTTTGAAAAATGACAGGTATTTTATAACCTTTCCAAATAGCCCATTCTAAAATGCATGAGGTTGAAGAAGAAGATCTTGATGGTCTTGTATTTAGAAAATCTGTGTTGCTCTGAGGGAAAGACCATGTTTGCCTGACCTAATGAGTAGAATACATGCAGGTATGCTCAGCTGTTTGGGGTGATTTTAATAGTGTTGAATTTTGGTTTGGTGCCAATCTTCCCGACTCTCAATAGCACCTGTGCAAGTCCCTCTTCCCTGCACTCTTGCAGAGCTGGCAGCAGTGTGAGTCTGGTTCAGAGCTGGTGTTAGGCCGGACCAGAATGCTTCCCTAGAATCTCCTTTACTATGGAATGTGGCCTAGAAACCCTGGAGTGGAAGGAGCAGTCTCTAAGCTGGAGCTGATGAGTCCTGACAGCACGAGCTGTGCAGTCAGGTGTCCTTGTAGTACATTGCTGGTTCTGCTAATACGATATAGAGATACATGAGCTGATTGTGTGTAGAACAATGTCTTTGTTAGCAGGATTTACTGGCTTGACTCTGCTTATGAAACAGCTATAACTTCTGGACCCAAACTGCCTTTGAAATCAGTATGCTGGCAGTATAAAATTCTTTTAACCTACAGAGACTAATGAATAATATTGACATCAGAAGTGCAGAATTACTAAACAAAGCTATAACTTGCTTACATAAAGAAACTGTTTCCAAATCTTTCTTCCTGTAGGGTGTTATGTTTTGGAACGTAGTTTTGTTGTGTGGTAATGTGCAGTTCTATGCACTGTCAGCGTTACATTTGGTGCATAACTGAGGATATTTTATTGGCACGGAGGGGGAGAAGAAGAAATCTAATTTGGCATTTACCAGCCTCCTGAAAGGTAATATCTCATTAGAGCTTTTTAAACTAGACTGACGTGTAATCTTTTTATGCAGTGGTATGTCTGGGTCTCAAGAAGTGTTGTAGGTCCAGTAATGTGCTTTTCCTAGTTGAAGTGCAGTTTCTATCACTAGAAGGATGTGTCCTGCTAGAGTTTTTCCTTGCCTTGTTGCCTTCACTGCATACAAGAGCAGGAGGCTTCATGAGAGAGAACTTAACTTCGCTGGCCTGACTGAATTTTTATTGTTCCTAACTAGCACAACTATGCTGAGAGGAGTTTCTAAAGTTTGGTGGCTCAATGTGTTGTGTAAGCAGAAGGCCTTTGTATCTCCTATATCCGCCTTCCCACACACACTGGAGATCTCTATCAGTGAAATAGTTATGACACAGCAAAGCATTATTTGGTAGTTGAAATACATAGCACTGGAAGAGAAACAAGTGGAATCTCAGATTCTCAGTATTTCTGTAAAATTTGATGGATAATGCTGACTCTTTCCTTGATTAACAGTTTTTTAGTGTGCCTGTTCTTCCCTACTTGCCCAGCTCTGTAAAAACACACATAAAAAAAACCCCAAAACAAAACAAAAGCTAAACTTTTGTGGAAAACAGATGCATGTATTTTTCTCTTAGTCTTTGAGCCCTGCTTGGAGCTCCTGAAAGCATTAAATGTTGCTGGTGGCTGGGTTTTAAACCAGAAGCCTTTCTGATTAACTTTTTGTGGTGTCAGATGTGCACTGAATGGGATGTGTTCTTTGTTGCTTTCTGTCAAAGCTGAAAACAAGGGTAATGACTCAAAGTGTAGGACTACAGATGTAAATAGTGTTTGGAAAACCTAATGTATGGTGAATATAATTACCCTGGGAAAAACAGTTCTCCCTCAGATGGAATAGCTGTGGAGTGCAGATTCAGGGAAACCAATGGTATGAAGAGAAATATAGGTAAAGGCTTTATTATAACGTACGATATGCACTTGGCCCAGTTTCTCCTTTCAATGATATATTTAAGTTACGGCAACTCACAGTTTCTGTCTTGCTACCTCCTGGGTTTTTATCTAGGTCAGGGTGAGTAGGTTGGTGCTGGTAGTGATTCTCTTTCCCTCTTTACTTCATGCTGTACTTACTGATCTAATTCTGAACGTCCCAGTATCTGGTTGCCAAGTGTCTAATGACATCCCTTGCAGGACTGAAGCTTGTTGGCAGAGGATAGGTACTATCCTTCCCAAAACAGTTGTAGAGGGATTCTCATGAACTTTTAAACTTCATGAAGACAACTGCTGAATCTTGTTATCTACTTATTTTTACCTGACAAGATAAAACTTTGCTTTGTCTTGATTTTTGCAGCCCCCAGAGTGTAGTAGGGGCAAAACTTCAAAGTATTGCTTCTGTCAACCCTTCAACAAAAGTAGACTTTCAAATGCTACATACGCTTAGTCATTCTGACTTCAATGCTCTCCTTTTTTGTCCCCTGCTGCATTGGTGAACCAGTGGGACATGGACTAATTACACTTTTCAGGGACAGTGGACAACGATTATGGATTGTTGGATATGTTCCACTGTTTCTAGGGGCTTCCACATAACTTGAATGTTTACTCTTGGCTCTAGCTTGTCAGGCTTTTCTCTAAGCAGAGCGTTTTGTTTGATAGAGCTGTGGTTATCAAAAGGAGGAGTATAGCAAAGCTTTTGGAGAATAAACAGAGTTTTTGAGCAGAGGCTTATTTCTGCTGCTGTTGCAGAAAGAACAATATTAATATTAAATGGCTGAACCAGAGTATTCCCAAGGAGATGGTGCAATGTAGAAGGATTTCAGAAAGCCATAGAATTTTTAGGCCCGATACCTTAATAGTAGTGTTGTGTAATTGTGTGGTGAGTTGGGATGATGCTTCATGTATTATCTGTAAAAGCAAAGGAATGAGTAATTCTGTTAAAATGGGGCTGAAGATGTGTCATGAAACTTGAGCAGTAGCATTTTCTGATTGAGCTCTGCAAGTGTGATTTATATATGGAGCAGTTAAAGAGGTGGTTTGAAATACATGCTCTTTGGGATATCAAATTCGAATTTCTCAAAGCATATGTTTTCAAAATAACCAAAAATTGAGAACAATTACTTCCTTGGATTTTTTTCAAATGGTTAGTTTGTATTAAATAAGAAGAAAACTGTGTTTAGTAGAGCAACTGCTTGCTTAAGGCTTGGGTTTGTGCAGGTTTACATTTCCTTTAATGCCTTTTTGCAGTTCTTCCCTGCCCCCCCTCCCTGCAAGTAATGCCCTGCAAGAGTCAGCGCATGCTGTGAGTAACTGTGCTGAATAACTGTGGGAGTAACTGTGCTGTTCAGGTGTCCTGCCTGGGCAGCCGTCGGGCCAGACAGAACTTAGCACTGATGCTCATGATGAAGTGTTGCCAACTAAAGATGCCAGTCTGATTTTTCTATACTTGTGCTTTTTTTTTTTTTCATTGTAATTAATCTTTTGGTATCTGTCCAATTCAGGCAGTGAATTAGTGGGGAGTAATCAGGGTACCAAAGGTATAAATGCTGAGTAATCATTCCCCACCATAAACAGCAAGTTGCATGGCATAAATTTCCTTGGTATTTATCGCAAGAGTGACTTTTGAATAGCTTTGAAATAAAAAAATGTGATGGCCTGATCAATAAAAATACAGCAAAAATAAAGATGTCTCAGAGCAAACTTATTTCTTTGCACATGATTCAGGACTGTTGGTGACTTACTTTAAAATGACCATGCAAAGATAGCTACTTCAAAAAACCACAATTACACATGTGAGTTCTGCCTCTGACAACAGTATTTTTTAAATTTTATTTTTCAATTTTGGTTTCATGCTGTGGTATTGCACAGCTCTCTGCCATTTGTGTTTTTTTAGATGGCTGAAAATTGTGTTTTGTGGCTCACTTGAAGCATAATCAATGCAGTGTTGTGGATCCCTGTCAAGTCAGATGATAGTAGCAGAAGTATAGCTAGACAGAGCACACAGGTCACCAGCAAACAAGGGAAGACAACGGGCCTTTTATTGGGCTCTGAATGCCTGCGTGGAATGGCTGCTGATGTTCAAAGCATTGCATGCTACTTCAGACAGAAATATGTGCCTTTTCATGGTTTCTTGTGTGATTCTAAAGCTTTATAAAATATGGCTTTCTAAAGAACTTAAGTCAAAATGGTGTAGGTTGGAAAAAACCTTTAAGATTATCAAGCCCAACTGTAGTAGGAAGACAAAACAGCCTTTTTTTGGCATAAGCATGGTCTGAAATGCCCTTATGAGGATGTGATTTACCCTTTGTATTCCAGTCATGTTGTACACCCACCTTACAGTCTTGTGATTCCTTTCCATCATTCCCACTATCCAAATCCAAACTACTCTTATCTGTTGTGGGTGTCTGGTTTTGGTTTAAGACTTGTCCATATATAAGAGCTTTTAAGACATTGTATGTTCTCTGATAACTGTTTAGGTAAAGAAACTTACATGAAACTTATTATGCACCCTGGTGTGGTAAATGTTTTACACTGTGTTCGTACATCTCCTGTGGTCAGACTCTGGTACAATGAGAACTTCTTGCTGAAGTGTGTGTGACTAAGTAGGTTCTTTGGCTTAGTGGTTGTGTGTTGCCCATGAGTAAAACTGTTCTCTCTGCTACCAGCAACAGATAAACACAGAGTGCCTGGAAGTTTGTTTAAATTAATTACAGTGGTGACTTAAGGCATATTTCACTTGTTACTTCTTTTTGTGGTTAGGTATTTAGCAGGAATTAGTTGCTCCAGGAAGCACTTTTGGAAGCCTGCTTTCTGAATGTTTGTAAAAATTGCAATGCAAGGGCTGATGCCTTTAAGAAGCTTGCATCATTTTAAAGTAACAGGTGTTTGTTCAGCACAGTCCTCCTCCATTCCTGTTTGCATATTCATAGAACTGTATCTACTATAGCTCTGTAGCTGGTAATGATCTAAAGTCACACAGCACCTTGTTTTCTGAGTCCTCACAGAAATCATTGTGCTGGTCATGATGGCCTGAGACTTTGACATGGAGCTGTGGTGGGGTTTTTTGGTTTGGATTGTTTGTTGTTGGGGGGTTTTGTTTGTTTGTTTTGGGGGTTTTTTGTTTGTTTTCTTTCCCCCTCACTCTAAATGCTTAGGCACTTCAGGGTGAAGATGAAGCAGAAAACTGGGAGGGAAAAACGTGAAAAACTGGGCTGTGGTTTGTTGCTGTGAGTTGGTCTCCTCCAGGTTTCAACGGTACCAGTGTCATGGTAATTGTGATGAGTTTCTGTGATCTGACTTGTTTTGGGTTGCAGGAGAAGGAGGAGTAATTGGATGGCCTGATACGGGTGGGGAAGGGGACCTCCTCTTTCATTTGCCCGCACATCTCAGGCTAGATGCAAACTGATTATCATGGAACAGCCCCAAGTGTTACAGTGCTGGGTGCAGAATCAAGTAGGGGCTGTTGTAACATTTGTCTTTCTGCTTGTCTGAAATAAAGCACAATTTTTCTTTTCTTCCGTGTTTTCTGATGTTCTTGCCAATACTGAGTTGGGGTTGGGAGGTGACTGTGTAGAGTTGAACACCAACTCCTGCTGCTAGAGATTCTGTAAATAGCCGCAAGCAGGACTTCTCTTCCTCCTAGCAATCATACGACTGGTGCTTGTGTAGTTACACTCACAAATCTAAGTATGGAAATACTACTCCTGGCCCACCTCAGGCTATCCACTGCAAGTTTAAAGCTACACACATAAATATTCTGACTTCATATATTTTGTCAGCAAAAAGTAGTGAAAGATTTGTACTATTAAAACAGTGATTCATGCTATTAACTTTTACTTTAGAACAGACTTGTGACTTTTTTGACTGAGTTTATCTTCTAAGTTTGTATGAAATATTAAACAATTATATTAAGTTTCATTATATCTATTATTATACTGCAAGTGACTAATTTTGAGAACTCAAATCAGTGCATTGAACTTGACCTTTTTGTGGAGTACAATTGCAGAATGAACGTAGACTAGCTGAGTTTGAGGTAGGAACTACTGAGATTAGCTCTAAATTAGCCATATAAATACTAATTTAAAAATATCTTTTGATCATTAGGTCTCTTTCCTGTTGTTGTTTGTCTCTATCCAGTAGATGATGATAATGTTGGTAATAAGGACTGTTAGATGTTGAATATGCAATCAGGCTATTTAGAACTGAAACGTCAAGTATGAAATACATAGTTATGATGTCTGCCTAATCTCTCTAATCCTGAGCAATCTCTGAAATGACCTGTAAGATTTATCATGTTTGTCAACTAGCTCTCCCTGGCCAGGTGAAGAGGAAAACCTGTTTGGGGAAGATGCTGAAGTGGAAGTATCACAGTTTCTACCTTGATTTGCCAACTTTCAGAGCAATCCATTCTGCAGCTCTTGGTTGTTAGAGCCTGTGCTTCTCCTGAAGGTCACTGGGGACAATGTTGAAAACCTGACACTTGTAGGGATAGAGGACTTGTTTGTAGTAGGCATGTAAGAGGGATGGTCAGGGCTATTTCAGAAAGGGTGTGGGAAGAAATAGTATGCATCATAAAAACAAAGCTTTTTTGACTCTGCTTCTCTGGAAGAAACCTGTTCTAATAGGGCACTCAGATTTTTGAGGGCAGCTAATATTTGGTGTTATTGTTTGGGTGCACATTCAGGTTACTTGCGGAATAGTCTGAAGGGCTTAAAACATTTCAAGTTAAAACTCCTACGTCTTGTTTAGTTTTGAGAACACCTTTCCTCTTGTTTTGCTCAGGAATTGAAGCTTGAACACACTGAGAATTTTGCAAGTGGTTCAGCTTTTGCTCACTCACAACTCCAATTAGAAAATTAAATTGGAGCAAGAGTACTTTTACCCCTTCTCTCATACCATTGCTCAAATGTGTATGGTATTGTAGAAACTACATCATGGTAACAAAGGCTGTTGGAAAAACAGTTCCTGTTCTCAAACAGTAATTAAAAGTATAAATAAACCTTGGATCCTTTAAAATCTACCATCTGGGGCTTAGAACATATGGAATCTGTTGAAGCAGTTTAAGCCCTGAAGTACAGTAAGGGAATGTATAGAATTAGGTGAAGGAGCAGAATCTTAAAGATTACAAGTAGAAATCAGGTGCTTAGCATTTCATGAGTACATTCTACAAATGTTTTGTGAAAGGAGTGTTGGATGGTGAAATTGGATGCTGGGATTTGCTTGCCCTGCTGTGGCAGATGATGTCTCAACTCTAGGTATTTAGACCAGTACATGGTGCACCAGTCAGTTGTTACAGCAGCTCAGTCTGGAATATAAATTATGTAGTCACACGCTTTAATGGTTTAATGTATTAACAATGGTAAACTTAAATAGTTAAACTTAAACTTTGAATTAAGGTATTTTCTCTGATCAATCTGTATTGTTGTGGGTTTTTTTTATTAAGGTGTGCAAACAGATTTGGCTAGGCCTATTTGATGATAGATCATCAGCAATTCCAGACTTCAGGGATCCACAGAAAGTAAAGGAATTTCTACAGGAAAAATATGAAAAGAAAAGATGGTAAGATACCTTTACAATTCTAAAGATTGTCTCTGATGAGAAATGAAGATGGACTGTTTGCTGTGATTTGGAATGTGCTTTCCTTCTTGTGTGCTCTTCAGACTAGATTGCACAGTTCTGTAAAGTGAAATGATTTCTGAACTTTATTCTGAGCTCCTATAGGAAGCAGGGAAGACAAACTAAAGAAGTTTCTCAGTGTTCATATTGATGGAACAGAAATGGCTTAAGAGCATGCCAACAACAATGTACAGTAACAGTTTTGCAGAGTATTATTTCCCATCCTGTTTGTTTTGTGTTGTATAAGTGCTAAAAATATTGATGACTTTAAATTCTAGTCCATTTTTTAAAAAATCTCTGCTATATTTAAAGAATGGGTATTTTGCAAACTACTGATGGAATCAATTGCAGGATCAGAGGTTCAGTAGCAAAGCTGACATCTGCCAGTTCTCACACTTCAGACTTGGGAGCGTTGAGTGGAACTTCTCACGTGAAACTTGTAAAAACCATTGCTCTTCTTGAATGTAGGTATGTTCCTCCAGAGCAAGCAAAGGTGGTGGCATCAGTCCATGCATCCATATCGGGGTCTTCTGCCAGTAGTACAAGCAGCACACCTGAGGTGAAGCCACTCAAATCTCTCTTGGGAGAAGCTGCACCCGCACTGCACTTAAACAAGGGCACACCTAGCCAAGTGAGTAATGACAGCTGAGGAGCACAGAACTGCTCTGCAGTCCTTGGCACTCTTTCAGCGGCACAAAAATTCTTGCAGTAACAACTGCTGTGATCTGTAGGAACTAGTACAATCTCTGTATTGTATAGTATATACACATTTGCAGATCAGGTACTAAATGAAGTTTGTTTCTGTTGACCAAATTGATTTTTTAGTGGTTATTTTCAGTAAGCAGAGTTTTCCAGTGTGATAAGATTAGTTGATTGTCTTTTGCATAAATATCTCTAAAGTTTGGACCTAATGTGTTATATTTTCATCTTTGTATTTTCTATTTGAAAACAAGAAAATGACTGATACTGTTAACCGTGAGATTAGTAATGAATATGTGGATGAAAGCATGCTGTGTTTATTATTGCTTCCTTTGCATTCCGAAACTGTCTTAAGTGGCTTTCAGGGGGTGTCTGTATGCTGTAATGTAAAGTCAAACAACACTGTGTACTTAGATTTTAGGAGAGAAGACAGTTTTTTTGAAAACTGCCATCAGGATACAGGCACCTCTTGGATGGACCTCTTGGAACTCAAACAATAGAAAATTGCGACTTCAAGCCTTGCTATGAGATTCTTCAATTTTTCTCTACTTATGCTGAATTATAAAGATTTTTTCAGAATGTAGTGAATAACTGTTTTCTGTCTTGTAAAACTAAGTTTTATTTCTTGTATTTGTACAGTATTCACAGTTTCAATTACAAAATCTGAAGTTGCTAATAATATATCACTACTTTATTCTTCTAGGTGTTATTAAACCGTGTTAATCTGCAGAGTTCCTTTAAAAGCCAGAGTAGTAGCATAGATAGTCTTCCTCGTACTGTAGAAGGAGGGTGTGTGCTACATACAGCATCTTAAACTTCAGGGATGAATGTCTTGTTAAAGAAATAAGCCTTGTCTAGCCCTCTAATATTTCATAAATGTCAGTTTGGTAAAATATCACCTTTTCATACTAGCTAATTGGAATGTTGTTTGTAGTCTCCTGTTGTAGTTCGATCTCAAGGACAGCAGCAACAAGAAAAGAAACAATTTGACCTCCTCAGTGACCTTGGCTCAGATATCTTTGCTGCTGCTCCTCCTCAGTCAACTGCTACAGCGAATTTTGCTAATTTTGCACACTTCAACAGTCATACAGGTAGGTATTGGACCAGTGTATCCCTTTTAAATGTATAAAATGTAGTTTTTATTTTGATGACTTTTGACTAAACTTCCTGAGGTGTGTGTAATCTCTGTGCCTTAGGAATGTTGTATTGCTCGAGATTTCTTTCAGGTCTTTATAAAGAAAGGTTGAAGACAAGGACTGACAATTCTGCTTTTGGAAGTGGGAGTTGCTACAGCTATTTCCTTGGATATGTATGATTACACTGTTTCTGCCTACTGCTAAACTTTAAATTCTTCAGGAGAGAGAGTGAGAGGATGAGTAACAAAATGTCGGGAGAAGCTGATATTAGACCTTCAATTTTCTTTCTGAAAATTATTAGGAAGAACTTTCATGAAAAGCAAGCAGATACAGAGACTTTCAAGGAGTTCAAATGCATTGATAATAATTGCCAATTTGTCAAAAGAAAAACCAAGGCTTGCCCAGTTTAGGGAGTGACCTCCTCTTTTGTGTGTGTGTCTTTGAAAGCTGAGTACTGCCCATGTGGGTAGTATTCTGTAGTTTCAGGAAGAATAAACAAGACTTGAGCATATGTATTGACTGAGGAAGGGGGATAGGCCTTGAATTCTTAGAGGGTGACTTCGGTAAAATATATTGAACCCTCAGGGTTTGGGTTTTTTGCAGCCAAAGACCAAGAGTAATAGAAGTCTATCCTGAAGAAAAAGTCGATTTTGTGGTCACTGAAGTTTCTTGTTGCTAACTTGCATTGTAGTTGTGGGAAGGTACCTTTGCCTGCCTGGTCTGAATGGGCTTTTTATCTAGTTGTTCTGAGAGAAACTGTGATGCTGCTATGCCACCCAGAACAAGAGAGATTTATTGCAAATCAGTCCTGAAACTGTTAACAGCCAAGATAGTGTCATGGACGGGACTTTAGATTCACATCTGAGAAACTGGGCAAAATACCAAGGATTTCTCCAAATTAATTTTTGAAGGTGTGTTTAACTGGGAGAACTTGTGCTGACTGGCCAGTGCTGTATTGTGTTACTGAAAAGGCTGCAGATGGTTAATTTTTCTGGTAACTTCTTTCCAAACCTGTTGCTGAATAATTCTTTATTTATGTACACTTTATTATTCCTTCTGATTTTTTAGGGAGATGAAAATTCCATTAAAGCAGTATTTCAATACTGTGTTCGAAGTCTAGGTAAAATTCCATTGCATCTCTTTTGGGTAATTTTTAAAAGGATAAAAAGCTATTGGAACACTCCAGAATAAATACGATCTGAGGAAAGAGTCTGTTAATTTCTGGTCACAAACTAACCATTGTGGTCATTCCCATGACTTCTTTCCATAATTTTTGGAGCCCAAAGCAGTTTCAGGGCTAGTAAATCAGTTTCTAAAAGACAAACCTGATTCTGAGCATGTGATAGCTGAACGTGTATTGCAGACTTGTGACCTGAGGGTGTTTTCTGACTTGCTATAGTAAAATGCTTGTAAGGCTTGTTTTGTGTGCAGTAAGTACAGGGTAGTGTTAGCGAAACGAGTAACAAAATGTTACAGACTTCCTTTAGAACACAAGGAGGGTTGATCAGTCTGTCAGCTTCGGTAAAAATGAGTTTGAAATGCTCATTAAGGAGCTGTATAAACATGTAATTTTCTTTAGCAATTACACACTGCAGCGGAGGATGGGAGAATTTGCACTTAGTCCTGCACTACTTTCTCAAGGTTTATGGTCTGGTGTTCTTGTTTTAGGGCTTGGTTTTAGCTATGTGTATAGGGGATGGACTTTTTCCCCTTCATGTACACAATACTAACTAAAGAAATCACTGAAGAGACCAGCAAACTTAAGATCCTTCAGTATAAGTTACTGAGTGCATCAGTTGATAGGAAAATATTAACAAACTTCTGCTGTAGTCTAGGAAGTGTAGGTGTAAATCTTGAAAATTATGCAGGAACTGCAATTTGTGATGTTTCTGCTTTCCAAGTTCTTTACTGTATTAAGCTGGTTCGGGATATTGTTGCTTATGGAAGGGGAAACAAACTAACCTTATGTTTACTGTCTGTATTTAATTTACAAAGTTCTGTAATTTCTGCAGAATTGAGATTCTGAAGATGGTACATGACTGATTTGTCTGTAGTTTATAGATTGGTAATAGCAACAAGGATCAGAATTTTTGGCATGTAGATTTCTTACTAATGGAATAGAAGACCTGCACGAAAGATTTTAGAAAGGTGTAGTGACACAGCACAACTCTATCACAGATAAAGTGGGAGAAGAGGCTTTATCTAGAAAAAGCAAAATAGTATGACATAGTTATTTTGAGGAGAGGGTTTTTTTTACTTTAGATCTATGTGGATTTTATTTTAGTTTTTTTCTGTTTTGCAGTGTTTCATGCCTTTTATTGCACACCAGGTAGTGCAAACCTCACAGAATATACTGTGCAAAGACTGTAGGGGCAGCTGGCGCTGCCGTGACTAGTGGTGTCATCCCTGGCTTTAGCCCCATCCCTGACACTGCCCCTTTGATCTGCAGTGTCAAGAGTAGCTGTAAATCCATGGCAATCTGTGACCCCTTGCAGTCCTTGAGCTTACTTGGGGTTGTTCTTGGGTTTTTGCGTGGAGAACTGAATTTTGGAATTGGCAATCTACATGTTGTCCAGGTGCAGCAGAGTACAAATCTTACGTGGTCTTTACCTTTATGCCACATTTATGAACATTGAAACTTTACTACATAAAATAAAGCAAGATTAATATCAGAACACTCTACTGAAGTCTTTACAGCAATACTGTTTGAAATGGGCTCACTTGAAAGTCATACTGTGTGTGTCAGCTGATGCAGTAAAATTGAGTGTTTTGTAATGTAATGCACTCCAGTTTTTAATTTGAGTGTTTTGTAATGTAATGCACTCCAGTTTTTAATTTGGACCCAAAAGATTTTTCATTTAAGATTCTTGACATAGTTTTCTGTTTGTGTGAGTGGTTAAAATGAATAATCTTGCCCTTACTCTAGGAGTGACATTTATGTACTTAATCCTATTTGGTCAACTAAACATCAGTGTCTCGTCTATCCAACGTACACATTAGGATGAAAATATGACTTTCATTTTAAAGTGAATTCTTAATCTATTCCTATTAAAAAGCTACTGGTTTAAAAACCAAAACAACTTGAACTTCGGAATTTGGAATTGGAGTCCATAAAATGCTGCTTGAACCAATACAGAGGATATAGTAGAAGTAATTTTTTGTGTGTTTGTGCCAACTTTTTCTCTTTGCACACTTCAAAGGTGAAAATAACTTTACCAAGATCTTGCTTTCACTTTGGTATTTTTTTTCTCCTTGCTGACTCTCATGCTGTGGTGGGTTGACCTTGCCTGATTCCAGGTGCCCACGGGGCTGTGTGTTCACTCTCTCTTCAGCAGGGTGGGGGGAGAAGACACAAAAAAGGTGATGAGGCAAGAGAAAGTTACTGTCCTGGGCAAACCGGACTTGACTTAGTTTATTGATACTTAATAATAGAGTAGAACAGTAAAAAATAAAACCAAACTCACCTTCATCCCTTCTTGTGAAACGTAATTTCACTCCTGACTGTTTTAGCTCCTCCTCATAAGGGGGCTGGGGAATGGGGATTGCAGTTAGTTCACAAGATTTCATCTCTGTCACTACTTCTTCCTCATGCTATTCCCCTGCTCCATTGCAGGGTCTCTCCCCTGCAGTGGGATATGGTCCTTCTCAAACTTCTTGGAACATGAGCCGTTTCCGTGGATGTCAATTCTTTGAGAACTGCTCCAGCAGGGGTCCTTTCCATGGGGTGCTGTCCTTCAGGCAGGGTCACAGCTCCTGCCAGAAAACCTGCTCCAGTGTGGGCTCCTCTTCATTCGCCAGAGCTCCTGCTAGGACCCTGCTCCAGCAGGGGCTTTCCATGAGCTCCAGCCTCCTCATGCCCTCCCTACTTGCTCTGGCATGGCTCCTCCACACGCTGCCGTGTGAATGTGTTACACCATGGTCCTTCATGGGCTGCAGTGGAGCAGCCTTCCTTACCATGGTCTTCTGCATGGGCCTGGAGCATGTCCTTTCCTCCCTCTTAGCTGGCCTTGGTGTCTGCAGTGTTTTCTCTTGCATTTTCCTCACTCGTCTCTGCCACAACTGCTGCACACTGGTTTTTAACCTTTTTTAAACACAGTGCCTCAGAGGTGCCACCAGCACTGCTGGTGGGCTCAGCTTTGGGCAGTGGCAGGGCAGTCTTGGAGCTGCAGCAGCTGTGCAGAAATGGGGGCAGCTTCTGTTCTCTCCTTGCAGGGACTACCCTGGCTGCTCCCTGCTACCAAAACCATGCCCTCTAAACCTAATGCTCATGCACACAGTTTATTAAGCGTGGTATTGAGTCCAGCCAAACCTCACCCTCTCTATCAGTGTACCCTGGGAAGGAAAATGCATGCACTTCCATTTATATTAGCAGCATTGTGGAATACAGCAGTTTGTATTAAAATGTCCTTTCAGATTATAAATCTGTAGTACAAATGCTTTTGAATAGAAATTAAGTGAAATAATACAACTTTTAATTAGCACTACCAGACTATTAAGTTACAGTACTTAAGCAATCAGCATAATTTATTCTCTTTGTATACTTAACCTGCAAAATCTCTCCAGAATAAACAAATTCTAACCTAAAAATATAATGTATTACCATCTGTTATTCCAGAAGGTGTTTCATGAGCTTTCTTTAGATAGTAACTCAAGTTATCTATATAAAAAGATTTGGTTTGCATTTGATTAAAAACATTTTTTCCTTTCTTGCTTATAATAGAGTTTAAGGGCTTCTGTGGAGCTTATCAGCTAGGCATGCAATTCCTGTTGAATCTATAGATGCTTGAATGTCCAGCTGTTCAAAATTAGATTAGTGTTAACTTCTATTTTCTCCTATAGTATGGCACGAAAGGAAGGCGAAAACTGAAATTCTGTTTGAAGTTTCCTTGAATTTTATTTTGTGGATACACACTATGAATGCTATCTTCTTGACATTGGTATTGATTTTCCATATTTCTGTACTCTGATTTAGTTTTTTTAAAGACTGAATTTTCCAGTTAAATGAATTTATAAACCTAGCCAAAACTATTCAAGTGATGCCAACCAAAATTCACCTGAGGAAGAAGCACTTTGTGTATGAGGAATTTGAATTGCCAGTATGTTACAAGAATACCTTCTAATTTTTATTCCCAAAGAAATGTTCAGTTAGCCCACAAGTTCTAGTTTTGGAAACTATCTGGTATTCTGTTTTTTGTGGCTGTTTTTTCCTGAGCAGCCAGCACTGCAGACACTTAGGGTTAAGCTGAAGTGGACTCCATCAGGTCATGCAGTTGTGAGTAGCAGCTTGTGTGAGAAGGACAGAGGTAGCATTAACAGGTACAGCTCTGTGGAGGTGGTTTGTGAAAGCTTGTTCAAAGACAACTTTCAATCATACAATAACATGTAATTTTTTTCATGTAAAAAGAAGCACATGGTAGGACATAACTCTTGGAGGCTGTCATGACCATGAATTCAGTTAATACATCTGTTTTTGTGTTTATTTCCCATATCCATTAACATGTTTTGTTCCTTTGCGATTTACAGCGCAGAACTCTGCCAATGCAGGTTTTGCAAACTTTGATGCATTTGGACAGTCTAGTGGCTCGAGTAATTTTGGAGGTTTCCCCACAGCAAGTCAGTCTCCTTTTCAGCCCCAAAATACAGGTAGAACTCCTAGCACTTTTGATTAATATTTAATTGAAATAATCCTTACCTTTATGTTGGAAGGTACTGAAGTTGAGTTTTTCTTGCATCTGCCTGCTTTAATGCAATCAAGCCATCTGAAGCTCTGGGGAAACTCAAAATGAATTCCTTGTGTTTGGTGTTGATTTTTTTTTTCCCCCTAATGCTGCTCAGAAGTCTGATTTATGGCACTGTGTTTGTTAGCTCTACACCTGAAATAACTATGAAAAGAAGAAACTCTACTGCTTTTAATAAGTATTGAATTGACTGTCTTCTTAGAGAAGCACTTTGGTAGATCCAAAAGGATGTCACAGTACCAAAAAAGTGTGTGTCTATGCATATGTATAGCATATGCACACACTTCAGTATGTTTGACTTCATGTGTAGAGCCTATTGCTAAGATTTATTTTGCTTTCCTTTAATTTGATCATGCTTTAGAACTTCTGCTTGAGTTTACACTTGCTGTTTGTCTAGATCTTTGGCTGACTGACTTTCTTTTCCTTTTTTTTTTTCTTTTGAGTGTGGTGTTGTTTTAAACTTTTTTTTCAAATTTTCTTTCTCCCTTCTTATGTTAACTTTAACCCACACACAATTTCTGGCTGTCCAGCGTTCAGAACGCTTTCATCTAGCTGCAGTTTTGGTGAATTTACTTCAGCTTTTCCTCTCCAGGCTGTACACAGTAAGTTCCACGCAGTGGAAAACTCAGCTTGCTTCATTTTATGCCATTGTAGTGTAGCGCTTCCATTCCTACTGTTGCATATGTTTCAACTTGTTGATTATGCTTTTAGAAAGTCGTGTTTCTGTTTTAGAAAGTACTGTAGTATGAGTGGAATCATCAACCAACTGTTATAAAATGTGATACACTTAATGAAGCAACTCATTTAAGTACATGACCTGCCTAGATTAAATTGTCTGGACAATGAAGAGATGGAAGCTCATGGTATCATGCTTGATCTGAAGTTCAGTTGTGTGGACCCATATCAGATTTCTAAAATTGATTTATGTATATCTGATCAGTCAGTGGAGACTTGTTACAAAAAAGCTGTGTTGTGTGTTCCCCCTCACCTCTTTCCTGATTGGATGCAGTCTAAAACTCTAAACCTGGGCATGAAATCGTACAATTTTTGGACTTCCAGGCACTGTTTTTTACTTAGGATGATGGCTGACATCTGAAATGACTAAACATTGAACCACTAAGTAAATGGAAATAGTAGCTATTTAATAGCCACATATGGTAGGGAAATGAAGCTTCTGTGTTTTGAATATTAAAGATTAAGACAAATACATCTTTTTCTAGTAAGATTTTATTATTGAAATTACTTTTAACTGCTAAGAAATAGCATATAGTTTTCAAGATCAAATTATGACTGTGATTTAAAGTGTTGAAGTTTGGGGTGTTTATGCCTGATGTGCGGTCCAAAAAATATATTAAAATTTTTTGCTGATGACCCACTGAACTTTGAAGGAAATGGGAAGGAGTCTTAAATGTGTAGGATGGGGCAGGCAAACACATTGCCTCATGTAACTGCAAAGAGAGGGTTGTTGTGTCATCAGTTACAGTTGGAGAGACTTTCTAACTTTGGAGCATTGATCATGTTTGACTTAATTTGTTACAGGTGGAAGTGCTGGATCAGTGAATGCTAATTTTGCCCACTTTGATAACTTCCCCAAATCCTCCAGTGCTGATTTTGGAGCCTTCAATGCTTCTCAGAGCAACGCCACAGCAACTGCAGCCAGTAAAGCTGCAGTGAATAAACTGAATCTTCAGTCAGCTGACAAATATGCAGCTCTTGCTAATTTAGATAATATCTTCAGTGCAGGGCAAGGTATTAAACTTTATTCTTTGCCGTGATTATTCTCTATGTGTATAGTTACCACAAGGATGGCTGTGCTTGTCAAAGTACTGTAACTTTTTCAAAATTTCCCTTCTCTAAGTGATCAGTAGAATTTTGTGTCAATGTGCCCTTAATGTACAAAATGTAAGTTTTAAGACATCATTCCAGAAGGATGTCATTACAAGACTGCTTTTTGGGAACCGATTTCCCATCAAGATGAAGAACTCTGAATTAAAATATCTAAATAATCATTACTGCAATAATGATAATGTATAAAAATACAAATATGTATTTTATATTTGTACTAAAACCTATAGTGGATGCTCTGGAATGGAGAGCTACAGTTGTTGCAAAGAGTTGCCAGAGCAACTTTCTTACCTCTCTGCCACAAAAAGATTTTGCTTTAGTTTTTCGTAAAATAGTAGCAGTGATACTTGGATTTAGTTGATAGTAAATCAAGGAGAAAAAGCTAGTTATTCTATTACTCAAATGTAGTTCTCAAATGGTGTGTAAAAACTTATGTTCATTTGTACTGTAGAGCTTGGTTCTGAAATGGATTATTTGAGGTTAGGTGTTCTGTTAATTTTCTAGTTGAAGCTCAATGGATTATTTTTCTAGGAAAACAAAAGCTCTCTGGGGCTGAAGAGTACCTGTAGAAGCAGGACATTTTGCTAATAGCTAATGGCTTGTTAAACACTTTTTCTTCTATGCCCTAGTGCATATTTAATTTTTAAGTGTGCAGCTGTCTGTGAACTTTCATTTAGTTCTCTGTGTCAGCAGGACAGAAACTGGAACAGTCTTCAGTACTTTGAATCTGCTTGCTTTCTTTCTAGGTGGGAGTGAGCAGGGAAGTGGCTTCAGCACAGCAGTGTCATCAGCAGGCCCTGCGTTGTCAGCCCCCAATCAGTCAAGTGCATCTTCAGACAAGTACGCGGCTCTGGCGGAGCTGGACAGCGTGTTCAGCTCCACGGCCACCTCCAGTAACGCGTACACTGCCACCAGTAACGTCAGCAGGTACGCTGCCAGGGGCTGCTGAGTCCCCACACTGACTGCAGCAACAGCACAGAAGTAGCTTGAAGTCATTTCTCAGATCTGTTTGTTTCTTATCTAAATTAGGAAGCGTTGAATGAGTTTAGAGGTACTACTGAAACTGCATCTCTTGTTTTAAATAATGGCAGTACTGAGGAATAGCATATTCTAGAAATACTGTCAGCAGAATGTTCTCTGCACCTTTCTAGTCATGACATGCTAAACCTGTTAGATGGTAGCACTTTGCTATGCAGAGTACTTGCATGCATACTCAAAATCATAGGATCGTGCCTGAAAAAAAATTTCAGATATTTTTAGTGCAAATGATGCCACCTGTTTATTTTCTAGATCACTGAAGTAACAAATACCAAATGCCTGTTAGCGGCTTGGTATTGCAAGTGCCCCTAAGGCTTCTGCTTTGCAACCTTTATACTGTTGGCATTAGCTCAATATTCCTTCTGCTGCTGTTGGTGGAGTTGACTTTCCATTGCTTAGCACTAGTGAGAGTGTCTGACCCTGGCATCAGGGAGGTACATTGCATTCTGCAAACTGCACATAAGTGTTCATCCCCTTTCTTTTACATGCCAGCAGTAACTGTAAATTGTATTTAATTATTAAACAAGCAATTCTGACTTCACTGAATGAATTGTATAAATTATTTCCAGCAATGCTTTTGGAACAGTACCTGTGGCTGCTACTGCACAGACACAGCCTGCATCTTCAAGCGTGCCTGCTCCATTTGGAGGTATGTGAGTGTTACTAACACCTTTTGGGGACTATAAGCAAGCAGTCTACTAACTTTTAGTTGATAATGCTGTACTCTGATACCACTAATACTGAAGTTAAGAAAGGTACTATTTACAAAAAAGTCCTACTGTCGAAATAATTGTTTTTAATGTATTTTCTTAAAAGTTCCTGGTTTTTCATGTAATTTTAGGTATTTATGTATCTTTGTATAAAAGCTGTGTAGACGTCATGGCTTTAGAGAAACACTTATTTAATAAAATGTCTTTAATCTTTCAGCAACACCTTCCACAAATCCATTTGTAGCTGCCCCTGTTGCCCCAGTGGCACCTTCAACAAATCCATTCCAGACCAATAGCCGAGGAGCAACAGGTTAGGAAAAAAACCATTGAGTGTTTGAGAAATTTTCTTTAAAGAATTGCATTGATTCTTTTTTCCTGCATCTGTATAATTTGTTTGTTAAAGATTTTCTGTATTATCTGTCCCTGGTCTATTTGACATGTTGTGTGGTTGCTCAGTGTTGAGGTGCAATTCTAGGATTTCAAATGGTGGCCATGAAAAATGTCGAAATGATCTGTTAGTGCTCTACCTATTTGTAGACTGTGTATCACCAGTTGAGTTCCTTCTGAGACTATAACCTTGGCTTTAGAGCATGCTTTATAGCAGGTAGCCCTGAAATCAGGGATCTTGAAAGCCCTTCTTTTTGATTTCTTTCTTTATTTCAAAGTGCTGAAAGCTCTCAAAACCAAAGAGCTGGAGCCAGAACCAGTAAAGACAAGGCTCTTGGGATGTTAGCTCCTCGCCAGTACACTTATTCAGTACATTAGTGTCTCTTTTTTAAAGCATATTTAATCTTTACACTCGTTTTTATATTAATTTTCTGTGGGAGGGTTCTGTAGAATCCCATGGACAAAACTTAATCACTTTTTAAAAAGGCAAACTTGTACTTCTTTAAAACTATGAACTTGGATTTAGATGGCTGCTAGGTTATGCTGATTTTCCTCTCCAGAGCTAAATTTTGACACTTTTATCTGTTAGCTGGACTTCAACAGATTAAAATCTGCTGATATGTTCATTTTGACATTGAGTTGTGGTTTGCTCAGTGAGCTAGGTAGGCTGAGTTAAAAACCGAATTGATAAATTTGTGTCTTCTGCTGAATTTAATTCAGTTTTCAGTTCCTTTTGAGATACTATGCAGCTAAACTTGTTCAGATATTTAATGCCCGAAATATCTTTTTTTCTGTAGTTTAATCTCATTCCTAAGTGGGCTATTTGGATCATCATTAAGAATTTGTAGCCTCTTTAGATAAATTTCTTTGAATATGGCGACTCTATCCTTCCACCTTCTATAAAGCTGTCCCTGGCTCGCTGAGGTTCCAAGCCTTTGGCAGCCATCCTGATTCCATACTAGGTTACAGAGATAATGTCTATAAGTAAAATAAGGTTCATCCCCTTTCAGTGTAAGGTGTAAACTTATGGCTTGTCCTTTTATGTTTTCCTCCTGCATGAACTTTGCTATTTAGTACATGGGAGGTCTGTTTCGTAGCGCTTATTTCTGATGCTTTTCTTATACTAATCTATTGCTGGTCATGCTATTGATGAACTGTTTGGTACAAATATGTGTGTCTGTTTCTCTCTCTCTCTCTCTCTATATATATATAACTAAGAAATTACTGTTCAAGAGTGTGTAAATGATTTGACATTGTCTGGTCTCTTTGTGGCTTCCATAAGGCCTCTCGGGAGCAATGCACTCTCACATATTTCCTCAGGCTCATTTTGGTAGGTGGCCACATTCGGTATCAAGTTTCTTGTGGCTAATTGTTCTTGCTTGTAAAAGCTTATTGACAGCTATCTGGTTCTCTGCACAAAGAATTGTGGAAGACTTGACTTCTTAAAAATGGAGTGGGTGTGGGTATTTGGCAAACTGGGCAGAGGGAGAGAAGAGCATACATAGACATCCTGTCGAGCAACCAAAACAAAACCATTATTGATATCCTTCATGTCACCATGTAGTTCTAATGAGTGACTGTTGAAGTTTCTGCCAACAATAGTTTGATGCCTTTTGGGATATCCCAAGTCCCCTGGTGATTTAGTTGTGTTTCTGTTTGCTGTTTTACCCAAGTTTGCTGTCGAGTAGCTTCTCTGCTCACTGTAGCTTGAGAACAGTGTTAGTACATTAGTTTTGTGTGCACCTTGTCAACAGTTTGTCTCTATAATGTCTTGCCCTTGAATACTTTTGGGGTAAATTTTGCAACTGATAATTAAGCTATATTCAGTAAATTAATTTTATTAGCTTTTTTAAACAGTTGAGCTTGCATAAAATGTAGCTTGTAACATTTCAAAAGAGAAGTCCTGTTTAACTAGCATAGAATACTTGGTGTCTGTATTTGTACCAAAAATCCTCATATACACTTCTCTTTTCAAGAATAACTCCCAAAAGACTGAATAATGGTTTTGTTACTATACTTTTGCACCTAGCGTGCTCCTATTTGTTTGCTGAAGGCATGGGGAAATGCCTGTGAGCTGTGTGTTCTTTACTTGAAATGTTCAGCAGAGAATCAGATGAAAAGTGTTGGGCTCTTTTTGTTTTAAGTTCTACCTCAACAGTAGGAGGGTTTGCAACAGGAACTTTGTGTGCAAATAATGTGCATGGTGAGAATTTCCTTAGACATTAAAGATGGGATGAAAAAAGGGGATGCATGTGTCCCTTTGATTTGTTTTTTTTTTTTAATTTTATTTTATTTATAACCTCCTGTAGTGCAGCTTGAAGTAGGAAAATCCTTTCATGCTTTTCTCAGAAGGAGAAAAACAGAGGGGCTTAGGCTGCCTGAACCTGCTTGCTTCTTATGTATACTGACTTCTACCAGAAAAACTGTGGGGAAAATATATGATAACATTGAGAACAAAAAATAATTTCCTCTTCCGAAAGAATATCTGAATGTGCTGGATCTATTAAATTTTAAATAACTCCATTCATTTTAAAAGTGGAAAAGTAAATTATGCACCCAGTTGGTGGTGATCCAAGTGAACAAATCAGTTCAGTGGCTGTAGAAGTTGAACCAAACTTTTGTCCGGTCACAGAGGGCATTAGAAGACTTTTAACATGGCCTTGTAGTAATTTGTTCCATGGAAAAGGTGATTTCTTACAAATAATTGAATGTTATTTTTTGCCTATCAGCAGCAACATTTGGTACTGCATCCATGAGCATGCCGGCAGGATTCGGAACTCCTGCCTCCTACAGTCTTCCTACTAGTTATAGTGGCAACTTCCAGCAGCCCACGTTCCCAACCCAGGCAGCTTTCCCTCAACAGACTGCTTTTGCTCAGCAGCCAAATGGTAGGTCTGCATGTTTTAGATAATCTTGTCTAAATCAGAAACATGGAGAAAATGGTCTGTCTATAAGTTGGCAATAATGGGTGGATATTTATTTCTACATGAACTTGATAGTAATGTTGATGAAGGGTTCCCACACTGTTTTGGCTCTGTAGTTGAGTCTCTTAACTTGGCTGTGTGCAGTCGTGTAATGACAAAACTGAAATTTGACCAAAATCTTATACTAAAATGGTAATTATTCCCAGGCTTAAAGGGGTTTTAGGCAAGAAGGGCTGTTTTGGAATGTGTGCAACTCATTATTACACTTTCTCGAACTTCATAGAACACAGGGAAGAGAAAATTGGAAAGTATTTTCTCCCTGAATTTATATGATATCGTAACATTGAAGAAAGTGCATATGTAGAAATTGGAGATTGGTGAGTTACGAACAGTTGAAAACAAAAAGCTCAGCCACGGTATTTTACGCTTACATTCTTGATAATGTTTAAGTAGGATCAGTCCTGCTGATTCTGCAGTTCAAAATTCCACTTAATTTTGGCTGGGAGCTGCAGCAAAGAGCTCTTTGAACATTGTTGACAAGTATTAATATTTTTTACTTTTCTTTCCAAGGAGCAGGTTTTGCTGCATTTGGGCAAGCAAAGCCTGTAGTAACTCCTTTTGGACAAGTTGCAGCTGTTGGAGTATCTAGTAACCCTTTTATGGTGAGTTGTTGCGTTTCAGTGACTCCTGTATGTCCAAAGAATAGTCTGTAATACTTTAAATTTAGAGATACACAAAGATTTGGGGGTTTTCTTCCTTTTAATAAGGGAAGGCAGCATGTGACTCTAACTGCAGCTCACTATTGTGATGATATGCCATTTGTAAGGATGTTCAGATCAAAGCAGAGGTACTTTTATACATGTTCTCACAGTAGTGTAATTCCAGAGAAGCACCAAAAAATAGACTGTAATATAAAACAGAAGTATTCCCCAGCAGGTTGTTTTCTTTTTTATATATTCTGCATTTATGATTTACAATATGGGAAAAAAATCTTAAATACTTGCCTTATTTTTCTTCGTTCCTTTTCCCCCAGGCTGGTGCACCAACAGGACAATTTCCAACAGGAAGCTCATCAACCAATCCTTTCTTATAGCCTTATAGACACTTTACCCAAAAGAACTCTTATGTGGTCACATAACATCTCTGCGCCTCTTGCACTGTTGTCTTGTTTCACTGATATTAGCTTTAAACACAAAAGAAATCTTTAAGAAGTAAAAATAAAAGCCTGCATTGTGTACCTTTAAAAAGTTTTAAAAAGAAAAAAAAAGCCACCCAACACAAAAACCAAGAAAACCAACCCCCCACCAGGTAATAACGTGCAAAACAGAGGGCTGTGGTAACATCCTTGAACCTGTGAAGTGGCAGGTAAAAAGTAGCGGTATCATGTATATTAAAATTGGCTAATAAGTTATTGCAGATACCACACTCATTATGCTGCAGTACTGTACATATTTTTCTTAGAAAATAGCTATTTGTGCATATCAGTATTTGTAACTTTAACACATTGTTATGTGAAAAATGTTACTGGGGAATAGATCAGCCACTTTAAGGTGCTGTTGTATCTCTTGGAATGAATGAGCTGCATCATTTTAACCATTGGTATTGGAAGTCACGAAGTTAAATTGAAGGTTTGTTCATTTCTCAAAACGTTTTCCTTTCCTAAGAGCTCTTCTATTTATACATGCCTAAATCTCTAATGTTAGAGGGATACCTGTCTGCATAATAAAGCTGATCATGTTTTGCTACAGTTTGCAGGTGAAAAAATAAATATTAGAAAAAACAACTGTGTAGCATTATTTCTGTGCAGTAACATTTATTAGATGAAAATGTCCACACTGTGTCTTGTGCACAGATGAGGTGTCCAAAGCAATGTGTTTGAAGGTGAGTTAAGCTTAAAATTTCCACATGCCTCACTTGGATATGTTTCTTTGTGTCCTTGTGATGAAGCTTGCTGTTCTAGCTCAAGTGAAGGGACCTGTCACACAGGAGAGTGTTCGGCAAGGTTTGGATTATTTGGATAGAGTATCTGTAATGAAGGGCACTGGAAGCACTGTGGAGGGTAGTTATTGGAGAGAAGGTTTGCAGCAAAAGACACCTTATTGTGGGTAACTAATGACAGGCTCTGAACAAGCCTTAGTTGTGGTCTGAACAGAATGTGTAAGAGCAGGCCAAGGTACCACAGATGTAATAGCACTCTCTTTATTAAAAACTGATACATATCAGTAAGAGCTCTTGTGGAATATTAAATTTGTCTTTTTTTTTTTTTTTAATTTACAGAAATATTTCCTGCCATACTAGAGTGAAATTTGTAGAGGGAAAAATGTCTGGCTTGTCTTCTCTGTAACAGTAATAAGGTTCAAGAAAAATATAACTGCATCAAACTAGTTGGTTTTGGTGTTTTAAACAGAGATAATTTGGGTAAAGTTCAAATGTAATACTGGAATTAAGCAAATAATGTAAGTATATTGTGAATACATAAACTGCAAGCTTAAAGGTTTCTGAGCAGCTGGAGAATAAAATTCTAACAGTTTTCAGGATAACAGGAATAAATAAGGTGAGATTTATTTTTTTGAAAAAGGATGTACAAGTCCATTTGAGATAAACACGAAAATTCTTCAAGGTAAGACATTTCACTTTTAATTGACTGCCTGAATATTAGATCTGTTTTTCTAGGGCATGTAAAAGGCTTGACCTCTGCTTGTGAAAACAGTCATGCTAATGCTTTTGACTTCTGTCGACTGCCTATGTGGGTTGTAATTTCTTTTTGTTTGTTTGTTTTTTAAACTTTGGAGATCTCAAGCAGGAGACAGGCAGCTCATAAAACAAGCTGCCTATAGCAGCTTTCCATACTTAAATGTCTGGTTTTGTCCTGTTGGCATATTTAAAACAGACTTGAAGTCTCTCTTTTGTTTCTGATGGAGACTGCTGGACAGAGTGTGGTATACAGTTTAGTTCCCAACATTCTCTGGGGAATCCACTAAACAAATCCCCAGCAACTGGAGGTTTGCAGGGTATTAGTGACACAATTAGTCTCACCACTGTATTTTAGCACAGTGTAAATATTTGTAATTCTTCCCTGTTTACCAGCCTTCAGATAGTAACAGGTAAAGGCAGTAGAAAGTGGGGAACTGCAAGGGTTCAGCAGGGCTTGTGGAACACTTAAAAATGCTTAGTTCAGAGAACTGGACCAAATCAGAGACGTCTTGTCAATGAGATGAACAGTGCACAAGAGCAACAATTCTGTGCCCTCTTTGCTTATATTGGTGTAAATTAGGCTTTGGGCAAGGGCTAATGAGATCAGCATCGACAGAAATTGTTCTAATCCAAATATTACTGCTGAGGTACTGAAATTGATTGAAATATGCAAGGTATGTCGTTCAGAATATGCTGTAGAAGTAGTGGGATACCTTATTTTTCATAACTGAGTTAAATGAAGATAAAATGCAACTTTTACTATACACAAGCACGCCTCTTTAGTCTATGTTCACTAATTTTACGCTTGTCAAATTCCAGATAAATAGCTGAAGGAGATCTTGTATTGTTTTGAGTCTTCTGTATATTGAGCATAAACTGACACAACAGGTGTTTTGTTGATTAGGTTTTTAAAATAGCTTTATTTACAAAAGAATTCTTGACCCCTGATTTAAAATGTTTTTATCTTGGAAATCTCTGCAGTTGTTCCCACAATTGTCCATGCAAATAGCGTAGTTGCCTAAAAGCTGTATTTTTATGCTTTAGCATCAAAGCACTTCACTTGATAACTTTAGGCCTCTTATACAGAAATTAATATGGAGACCTCCTAGATTAGACTTCAATACTAAAACATCAGCTTTACAAGTGTAAGAAGATGCTACACTTGCAGGAATATCCTGAGTTCTGTAAGGCAAATGTGATGTCCAGGTACTGCAGTTCAAAATTTAATGCAAACATCCAAGCACCATGTTGAAACATGCTGAAGCAAAAAATAATTTAAACCCCCCCCAAATTTAGTTGGAATTCCTGAAAGAAAAATATAAGTACAATGCAAGTATTCTGCTGTCTTGAAGGGAAAACTTACTGGGATATAAAGACAAGGTCAAGTAGGTTTTGAACGTATGTTCTGAAAGAATTGATGATTTTACTCTGTGAGATGAATTGGGTCAGTTAATTCTGAGTCTTGTCAAATCTCTAAGTTGCGATAAAGGAATGCAGTGGGATTTAACTGCTGTCTCATGCACTTGGGTATTGGACCTTATTGAACAGCTGGAAGAACATTCTCTAATTAGCTTTAGTCATATTTAAGCTTTGAGTCATGTTATTAAAGACTGCCCTGTACAGCATTTGAAGTGTCTCCCCATGAAAAAATAAGTTAGTTTAGGAGGTTCTTTGCTTCCCAAGATAAGTGTGTGTGGGTCATGGCAGTTGTCAGACATGTAATGCGTACGCTTATGAAGACAAACACTCAAAGAGAACGTCGGAGTGTTTTATTCATACATCTTCAAAAAACTCACAGAAAAGCTCTCACTGCATCAGTAGCAGTTAATCTGTATGTAATGACATGTTTTCCTTACAGTCCTGTAACTTCACATTTCTGAGCAGTGCATTGTCTGTGTGGAATCAAAAGGCCTGCATTTGGCCATTGGTAAATTAAACTGACAGTATTGCTGTGCTATATTACATGGTAGTAATCCATCACTGATCACACAGAAGTAGCACTTTTTGGAAAAATGTGGTTTAGATATTTGTTAACTTGCTTAAAAAGTGTATGTCACAACTTCCAGTTGGACAAGTGTTAAGTTTTCCAGAGGCCTCTCTGACAAGCTTTCCAACAGGTCATTGTCTGGTACAGCTGCTGCTTTAGATTCTCTGGGCATGTCTAAAGGTCTTATGTCAGTAACTAAATTGCCCTAAATTGAAATACTCAGTAGAAGGGAAAGTCCCAAGGTTCTGTAAGGTCCTCTGGTGTGAGGTTCAGGCATCTGTATGTACTTGTTGTGCTCGCTGAGCATTAATAGAAGTTTGTGTCAGATCACTAAACTTGAATTAGAAGACTGTTTGAAGAATGTTTGTATTAAACTGCTGAAGAAGAAAATGGACCAAATGCATCATCCCGTTGACAAAGCTCTCTGTGCAGTAGGCTCATAAACAGCCTGCTTCAACCTGGACCAGTTTTGCTTGATTGAATGCTACATTTCTCCTAATTTGTTGTCCAGATGATGGAGCCTTCTGCCCTGCTGCTTGTAACCATTGTTTTTGTCTCGGTTGTTAATGGGCAGTGCTTTCAGCAGCCACACTTGTATTTCTGCATTTGGTGGAGATAATGGTGTACATGCTTCTGATCAGGAAAATTCCAGCTATGACTGTGAAGTAGCTGCCATAAATTAGAAACTGGGAAATGGAGGTGGGGAAGGAGGAGAAAAGTTGTTATCTAATAGCAAAAGCAGTTTTTGACTCTAAGGGGTGTCCCTCCATTGCTGTCTTCCCTTCCCTGTGACCTGTGCCCAGAATGACCCCATCTTGAAAGGACTCAAGAAGTCTGAACTGCTTGACTTGACACTATAGGAATTCTTTGGTTGTAAAAGGGGAAGATAATGTTCTGTTACATATTTATCTTCCCCACCTTAGTAAGGGAGGACAGCTGTCCTGCACTTTGTCTCTTCTCTCAGAACATGAAAGCTAAAGACTTAAGACTCATTCAGTGTCTAAGTTTAAAATAATTTTAGAAATTTAACTGGGAATTTTGATGAGGTAATTTTCAGAATTACAGTAACTTTAAGGTGCATCCACTGGAACTATGTAACTTAGAATTACCCTAGAAATAGACCCATAGATTGCCTTTCAGCTTGCTTCCTGCTTCTGGTTAGGGTATTTTGACTATAAACTTGTGAACAGTAAGCTTTTAATTTAAAGAATACCCAGAGTAATAGGTGGTCACCTTTCTCCTCTGTTCTGTGAACGTATTCACAGAATATTTTCTAGTCATCCCAGTATTGGGAGGTCTAGGGGACGAGCATGTTGTACTAGTTCACAGCAGTTCACTTTAAATGAACCATTTTCCAAGTGAGTAACTGTCCTGAGCTTGCACCTGAGCTTGCACATTACCAAAGGCTCATCTTGGAGTAGAACCTGCTTTCAAAGGAGAGCAGGGGAACGAAGCAGTGGAACTCAGTGGCTTACCTGAGTGCTGATATCCAGTCCCAGACCTCTTGAATCTACTACAACAATAGTTACAATGGTCTGAATCACCAGTGCAACAAAGTTGTTGAAGCCAAACATCAAGGCATAACGCTCCATGCTGAGGTTGACAGCAATCTGAAACCTGACAATGAATGCACAGGTTCACAAAACAGAAGAGCAAGGATGAATGGATGCACTTTACTTATGGAAACAGTTTAATGTGCAGAGTGCACTCTTCAAAGGACAAGGTCACTTCAGTCTTGGCTATTAAGCTTTAACAACTTCATTTTGGCAGAAATTTCTTGGTGTTTTCTGGCTTTGTGACTTTTGTGCATCCTATTTACCCTTGACTTGAGTGAGTGTTTTTGCTAAATACCTGTGTATATTCATTGGATCACTTAGAGAATACTCGTACATTGATCATTGAACAGCCAAGTGCAGAAGCTACCTTGTTTTGACTTGGAGTGTACTATGGTAAATGATTAGGTTATATGATTTTAACCAGTTTTATACAGGCTAGAAACAATATATGCTGCTGTCATAACCTATTTAAATTTAAATCCAGTAAAATTTTGATTTAAAAATTTGATTTAAATCAGTTTATTTAGAACATTTGTGTGTTGTACTTACGTTGCTATTGTTATAAGGAGCATATAGCAAGCTTTAAATGCAAGGTAACCAGCATAACATGCCCAGATGTTGTCAATGAAATGCATGAGAAGCAGAGAACCAGCATCCAGTGCAGAGAAAATTCCCAGAGCCAGTTCTCCAGTGAGATCCCAGTTTACTTTGACATATCCAACTGCCATGGATGTTGCTGAACCTAAAAATGAAAAGTAGTAATTAAAACTCAGAAACATTATCTTTGAGAGCCATTGCATAACTGTCATTGGGTCATGCCAGGAGCTCTTCAGTCTTGGTCACAGTGGGCTTTGGTAATGGTGTGGACTGTATTTCCTGCTAGTGGCATGGAGTTTCCATTAGTTTGGATGCTTTCCTCCTTGGTTAGACCTTTCACTGACTGAAGTGCTCTGGGAAAGTGCCTCATGCCTGGGGCTGGAGGCAGTGCACAATCTATTGTTGCTCCATTTTTGGACGACGGTGAGCAAGGAGAAGAACAATCCCACCAAGCATTTTCTGCCAAAATATGCATAATGAGTTTAGTTACTTCATGTGAAGTTCTTTATGGAAAGAAAATGTGTAGCACCTCATCCTTGCTTTTTTTTTATGGAAGTGTCTTTTCTGTTTCTGGTGCAAAGCCTCATGAACTGCATTTGTCAATGCCTTATTGACCATCACATGTAGCAAAATCCTTACTCGAGTCTATTGCAGTGTAACAAACCCCATTCCCATGTTCTCAGGCAGGCTAGCACAAAAACTGTACTTCGTTTGCTGGTTGTATGTGCTCTTCATCAGAATTCCAAAAATTGGAGCAAACCAACCCCTTTGGTCCATCCCTGCTATGAGCAGTGGTTCCCAGCACTGTGAGTGCCTTCTCTACCCTGAAATTGTGTCAAGCGCCAGAGGGTATAAATGCAAGAAAGCCTCTGGGAGCACTACTCAAAGCAGTAGTCAGAAGTTCTGGAGTAGCTTCAGTAAAATTGATTTTCATGTTGATTGCAGGGAGGAAAAGTAAACTGACAATTCCCTGTGGAAGTGTGAGATACAACTCTTGGAATGAAGGGGGAGACAGCTGTGTAAATGGGAGTTCAAAAAGGAGGCTATATTTGTGCTGCACAGCTATGTAAATGAAGTTTCACTTTACCCATATCCATGGTTTTGCGGCTAAAGAGAAATGGAATTTGGGTGGACCAGACAACTCATGAGAGGCAGAATGGCTGAGGCTGGAAGAGAGATGGAGATCACCTGGCCCTGCTAAAAGCTGAGTCAGCTAAAGGAAGCTGCTCAGGATGGTGTCTAGGTTTTGGCTAGGATGGAGAGTCCACACCTCTGGCCAACCTGTTTCTGTTTTAAATCATGCTTGGAATAAAAGTGTTCTTCTATGTTTAAGTGGAATGTTGCTTGATTTTATGCCCCTTGGCTCTTGTCCTGTCACTGGGCGCCACTGGTAAGAGCCTGGTTCCATCCTCTTTGCTCCTCCCCTTCAAGTCTCTATGCACATTAATAAGATTCCTTCTTTTTCAAGGCTAAACAATTACAATGCTCTCCGCCTTGTCATATCACAGAAATGGTTTCACAGAGTATTCTGAGTTGGAAGTGACCCACAAGGATCATCAGGTTGAACACTCAAGTGAATGGGCCATAAAGTGCTTGAACCCACAGCCTTGGTTGTGGTAAACTTGCCAATCAGGATACATATGTAGTCACAGAATATTTGTTGAGGAGTACTTAGACTGGAATGATTTTTAATCCACTGTCTAAATAGACCATTTCACTGTATGCTCTGAGTAGTATTTAGAGCAGTGTATCTGCTAATATGTTCTTTTATTTCTTAAACCAGCCAGATTGAGGTGTATTTGAGTGAGGAATATGTAAGATGTCATTGCACAGGGGTTTGATGTGCTTATTTGGGGTTAAATTCATGGTCTAAACAGAGCTGCGAACTTAAAACTCTTAAAACATTTTGGCAGAATGAGGCTCCTCTAAGAAGGAAAAGCTTATTTATATATGTTTTTTAAGATTATTTTTGAAGAGCCCACTGATAACGTTTACTGCAAGATCATGCTTTGAACACTGTTTGGGTTTATCTCTCACAGTCTGTTTACTTTGGTCCTCATAGGAGATGGAAAGGCACCAAAGACATTGCTGAGGAATCCCTCAGCACAGGATGGGTTACAATACCTGCTAATGAGTGCTTACCCAGAAAAGTTGCTATTGCCTCGACAGCTCCGTTGTACACTGCGGAGCTGTGGGAGGGGGCTCGGAAGTCCCACAGCACCTGGACATAATTCACGACCTGGTTAAAGCCGGCCGTGGCCAGAGCCCACCACAGGGACCAGTAGAGGAGTTTGCGGGAGCTGTAGCAATCCCTCAGGTCCTTGCCCAGCTGCAGCAGCACGCTGAGCATGTGACTGTGAGGCCCGGCATTCCCAGCCTGGGGGCTCGGGCCCCTGGCAGCAGGATCGGGGCTCTTTTCCTCTGGGCAGCTCGAGGGCCTGTGGGAACTGCCTGCAGCCACCCCTTTATCAGCCCCGGGGAGAGGCTCAGAGGCGTCTTTCCTGTGGAAGAACATGCTCCTCTGGGGCATGGGCAGGAAGAACGAGCACAGGAATGCCAGGGACACGGAAGCCAAGGTGATGGCGTTGAGGTAGAAGTAGGAGATGTGTGCTAAGGACACCAGCAGCTGTCCCAGCACGGCGGCCACGGTGGCTGCCACCAGAGTGACACTCCTGCAGTAGCTGGTGACCCTCTGGTAGTGCTGGGTGCTGACCACGCTGTAGATGTAGGCGTAATAGGCCACCTCGGTGGCTGTCACCGTGCCGTAGAAGAATTCCACCACCTGCATGGCCACGACTCCACGTGCAAAGAGCAGCAGGAGCCACGTGATGATGAGGCTGATGCCCTGCAGGAGGAGGACGGGCTTGTAGCGCACGTAGTCTGTGAGCAGGAACACTGGGAAAAGGAGAGCGAGGTAGGAGTATGTCCAAACTGGGAAAATCTGGTTGGTAACCTAGAACAGAATAAAAGAGGAAATATCAAACAAACAAAACACAACTCCAAACCCCCAAACATTTAAAATATCCTTTCTGATGGGTTTTGATGGTGTTATTGCTGGAACGACATAGTTGTGATGATAGGAAACATTGAATTGTGTGAACAGTACAGGTTTAAACTGCCTTAAGTTACAAGACTGTGACTTTGCTACGTAAAGGGCAAAGACAGTGATGCTATGCTCCACTAAACAAACAGGTAGATTTGGCTTAAAAACTAGTTCTAGTAAAGGCCTATGAAGAAGGCAGGTTTTGATGTGCAGCTGTTTAAAGCCATTGTAACTTTGTGTCAGAGGTAAATCTCTCTAGTTTCAAATCCTATTCCCTACAGCAGCTGAAAATGAAGGCCGGTTTTAAGTTTTTATGTGAGTCATTGTATACCTTTGGTCACCTCTTTCCCTTATTAGGTTTAGGAAAAAGGAAAAAAAAGCATGTGCCTCTTACAATGGGGGAACTGGAACTGCACATACTGTGTAGCTGCTACTATGTTACTGCACCTTCTATGGTTTTTTTTCCAATTTGAAGTGTAAGAAGTAAGGAAGTCTTTCAGTGTGTTTACGTTGGACTTCAATACATAGATGCCCTGTAAAGAAATTCTTTCTCTTTTTCTAAAACTGTTTTGCATTTGGTTTGGAAGGTGCTGTTTGTGGTCAGCACTAAAGCTCAGTTCTTGCCCAGGCAGTTTGGGCACACCTGGGGCAGGTATCCCTCTTTTAGATGCACATCACAAAGGGACCTTTTTCTGTGACTCTGAGTTGCCTGTTTTGGGGGAGGTCTTGCCCAGTAATTGTGGGGCCTGCTAGGATTTCCATTCCTGATCTCTTGTTCTCTGCTTAAGCAGTTAGACTGGAAAGGAACTGTATCAAATGCTGGAGGAATGCTTTTTTACTTCTGAGTATTGGAGTGAGTTGCATTGTGAGCAGCAGGTTCACTGTATCTTTCTGTGTGACTTCTTTTGTTTCTCTGAATTTAGGATTACCTCATGGAATTAACTCACTGGAGGTGAGTTTGGCTGAAAGAGACAGTATCTGTACTATGTTTGTTTTTGAGTTAAGGATTCTTGTTGAAATCAGAATTAAGGCATTCTATGATGCTACCAGTATGCTTTATATAAGAAATAATGCTTGCCTTTGTGGTTAAAAAAATAATAACAAAATAGGGGAAGAAAAAAACTCCCTGACAACCTAAACCACAAATACCTTTTTTCAGCAGAAACCTTGGGTTCACAGTGTGCTGGTAGATTCTGCCTTAACATTTGCTACTGCACATCAGGAATGACTGTTCTTCATATTAGCTGTATGTGGGTGTAGCAAGCTTGTGTTTTCTAATTTTACTGTTAGCTCCATGACTCAGCCATGTGTTAACCATGTCCCCTTTCGTTGGGAGGTGTACTCCTGAAGCGGCCAGTGCTAAACACAGGAGCAGAGCAAGGAAACTTGCAGTGCATGCTTTTTTTCAAAAAACCCCAATTTTTCTGAATGTGAACCTGACCTCCACAGGTTAATGAGTGCATAAAATGTAGGAAATGTAGGAAATAAGCTTTATAGCTCATAAGGAGAAGGCTGCTTAGCTTTCTTATGATTTGAAATCAATGTTTTGCTGTCAGTGTAATCAATTCCATGGTAAGTATGAATAAATGTCAGTGTTGCCCCTCCTCTGGGATGGAGAGAGGAACTAGCTGACCTAATTTTGCCAAAAATATCAACCACCAAAGGGGTTTCAAAATCCTAAGAATGTAGGGACTTTAAAGTTCGGACCTCCTGCCAAAGAGGTGACTCCTTACTCTTTTCCAGAAGCATTTTAAATATGAGTCTCTAGATAAAATATTCATACTTCATCTTCTCTTCAGTTACTGCTGTAAGCATTTTAGTTACTGCTTAAGAGAATAGTTACATACCTCTTCAATTGTTAGGTTTTTGTCTGGTCCCGTTAGATAGGGGGTGAGAAAAGATTCTGATGGCCTCATTGTGGTGAAAAATCCATTTGCACAGATGATCACTGTGGGATAAATCCAGCTGCGGCTTACAGCTCCCTTCCAGCAATCCATAGTCTACCTGAAAAAAAAAAAGCTGGCAAAGGAATGAATAGATGCTCTTCACAGCTGATAAAAATTCATTTTCAAGTTTACTTTTTAACTAAACCTGCACCCCCCACCCCCCCTGAAGCCATAACCACCAGTGAAGGCTGTGGTGGTGGCATCCAGTGTAACTGGACTTTGGGGGACAGGTGGCTGTGTGACAGCCAAGGGCTGCCTGCAGAGGTGACTCATGTGTGACTGGTGTGCAGATGTAACCAAACCACTTATGTCAAGCTCTCCTGCACTGTGCTGCACGCCTGGATCTCCTCTTAGGCAGGGACACCTCTCACAGTTACTCCTGAGGCTGAGATTCTATGCTGTAACATATTCTTGGTAAGTGAACAACAGTGTGCTCAGCCTCGAAATCTTGGCTAAGTCATAGAATTTATTGCACATATTGCATAAACCTTCAGACAGAAGCAGTTGACCATATCTGGGACTAGGAGTGGGTCTAAGCTGCACCTAGGCTCCTCTCTGAGAGGAGTTTAGAACTCACTGACTTCGTGGGAGGGTCTCTCTGACAGTTTTACCTGATCCTCTCCTCTCTGCACTGAGTCAAGCGCACCTTCCTGTTGAGTCTTGTTAAACCACTGTCACATTTACCACTGAACTTTGTTACATTGATAAGGCCATTGTTGCTTCTGTCTGATGAGTGAAGTGCATGGTTTCAGCTGTGCCACGTGCCTAAGCCAATGTTCGCTCACTGAACCTGCCTGGGATCACAGCTGCAGCTTGTAAATGAGCAACTGGGATCAAGGTACATCGGCCCTGGTAAACTCTGTATTGTCTGTCAAAGGTTGTTCTTAGTGACGTGCTTAGGGCTGAGTGGCTGTGCTGTAGCAGAAGAATAAAGTGCCATTACAGTCTCATTTCTGAATAAATGAGTGGGTGAACTGTGAGATTAAAGCTCATTCTGTGTGCTCAAGGTTTTTTTCTGTTGCTCTGCAGCCTGAGTACTCAGTGACACAATGACAGCTCAAGTGTTCTTGTCAGCAATAAAAGCCATCAGGCAGCTCAACCCATTGTGAGCTCAGTTTCTTCAAAATGCTTTAATACTCATCGTGTTTCTTGCACTCCAGTCATTGGAGAGGGTAAAGAAAGATGCAGAAACTATCTGCTCATGATACCTGCTCAGACTTAGAAACACCGACTTCACTTTTGGAAGTGATGACCAAAAGGAAAAGGAGACTTGTTTCTTCACTGTAGTTGGCAGCAAAAAGAAGTCTAAAGAGAATTGGTTTTTCAGGTTTATTTTACTTGTTTTGTATTAAAAAGTCAATTTCACTGATCCTGAAAACAAGTGAAACAATGTTTTCAATCATAAGCAAATGAAAGCAAAGCACTAGCTGATGTTTAATCATGCTGTTACAAGCTGTTTATTTTAAGTTGTTGAATTCCATTCTATAGCAGGCACTTTTTCAAAAGTGCTTCTACTTGTACTGTGAGATTGTATTCATTAAAACTTAGCATAAATTTTATATTATAAAGACAATATTTCTGTGACCTCAGAGAAATGTTAGAAAAAGCAGCCCTAACCTTGAAACATGATTTAAAAAAATTACCTCTGTCATCTTTCTCTTACAAATAATTGTAAATAAAATATAGCCTCTAGTGTCTTTAACTCAAGACCTGATTTGAAATGTTTTGATAAAAATATAAAAATTAAACCCTGGGCTGATCAGTAACATCTGCATAAATCTTGCATCACCTCCAAATACACTGAGCAAGTGAGTAGCCAGCACACTCCCAAATAAATCCAAAGGTGATGAATTACCTGTCAAAGCTCTGGCTGTGGTGCATTTCCTGTGGATTCAGGTGCAGTTCTTCCTAGGATGACTTTGTCTTGCAGAGAAGTCAGAAACCACCCTTTAGAGTTGGTGGTAGTCAGAACTTTCTGTAACTTTTTTTCCAAAAAGTTCTTTCTAAACCTGATAAAATGTTACCAGACTTTAAATAATAATAATAACTTGTCATAGCTTTTCTTGCTTGCAGAACTTGTTCATGAAGATTGCAGGGAAAGCGTTCTTTACAGATTTTGTCAGCAAACTGAGTTCTATTTTTAAGATAAAGCTAAAAGACTCACAGTAGCTAATGATTAACGAAACTTGTGACAAGAAAGCAAAACGATTGTGTTCTTTATGTTAATAAATACCTTTAAAAGCTCTGGTCTCTGATTCATGGGAAGAAAGAGCACCAGTTTTACAGTTTGAGCTAACACTGTCCCTGTCCCATGCATAGTGCAGAGGCCTCTGGGCTTGTGGGGTCTCCTCTGACTGTCCTGGCTTTGCTGGGCTTTGGGAGGTAGGACATCAAGTGCCTCATATTATTAGTTGGCCAGGAATTACTTCTATGTAGGGACGGATCTGTCATTTAAAGACAGATGGACAAGACAATAAGGTGCTAAATCTAGGTTCTAAGCTAGAAAATCAACAGGCTTGCTTCGGAGAAATGCTGCTGCTTTGCTTTCCTTTACCCTTTTTTTTAGACTGGACTGCCTGCATCTTCCAAAGTTCATCAGAGGCTGGAGTTCACGCTGAAGCCTTTTGGTAGGACGTGTGTTGACCCTGGGAGCAGATGCTGAGGCCCTGGCAGGAGGGACCCCTTTGTGAGCTCAACAGAGCCTGGTCTGGTGCTGCAGGTATGGAAGGTTTCCTCAGTGCTCAAGTGTGTGGTGCAACCAGGCAGGCAAGTGCTCAGGGCAGCCAGGCCTGCCTCTCCCTTCATCCTCTTCCCTGGCCAAGAGCTTCTGAGTCATGGAAAGAACCTTGGGAAGGGAAGGTGCTGCTGGGCAGGGGCTGAAAGGGGCTGCTGGCTTGTGTTTCTCTGGTAGCCCACACAGTGCTTGGGCAATACCTGCATGCTTTGAATACAAACACACTATTTGTTCCTTCCTTGTTTGCTCAAACCAGTCTTATCAGCTTGCTGGACTGTATCTTCACAGAAGATTTGTGCCCAAACCCACTAATGTCTCAAAGGTAATTAGTGTTTTATTTAGAGGGGCTTGCAGCTATTGGGAGGAATGTGCCCAGCTCTGGAGTTCTGTGTTTGCATGGAAACCTTTAACACACTGGAAGAAAGATAAACAATGCTAAAACCTGCTAGGAGAGGTGGATGTGTTGAGACTTTCCTTTTCCTGCAGAACTAGACAGCCTGTGATTCCAGCCTTGCTTGTAACCTGCCAAGTCTCAACTATCTGCTCTCCAGAGTGTGTGTGTGTGGGTACATGAACACAAAGGGAGACGTGTACATCTTACACTTTTAGATGAAGCCTCTGATTGCTGGGTGAGTTCTGATTTGCAGCTGAAAACCCAGGATAACATGAAGCCTTGCCTTTTTCCTCCTAACACTCCTAAGAGCTGCCCTGTTTGTCCCCTATGTCCCCCATAATGCTGCCTGCCAGCTTCCAACTTCAGAGTCATTATTTTGGAGATTAGAGGGAATAGGAATGGACTGTTTTTTTCTTTAAAGTCTTATCTGTTTTCTGAAGATGGTATTCTCTAAAGCTGCAAGCCAAATACATTTTGTCTGCTTGGTTCCTTTGCTCCTCAGTGGCATGCCACAGACACAGAGAGCAGTGAGCTCTAGCCAGAACATAAGAATTTTTATGGTTGGTTGTATCTGGTTTTTTAGCTCTAGTCTACTGAGCTAAATGGCCTTATGTTTTTTAACAACAGCAAAAAGTTTCACGTGTTGTTGATTCCTTTCCGTTTGTCAGATATTGCATGGAAATATTTGTTAACTTTCTGTACCAAAGGCAGTTTGAGACCATGGAGCTGAAAATACAAAGTTCCTCTTTTTAATTTAAACACAAACTCTAGTTAACTTCTAGTCCAGGACTGACACCTAGTTCTAAACTGAATGCCTCAAAAGGAGATTCCTACTCACAAGGAAGAATAGAAAAAACAGTCCTTGCACTCCTGGATTCTGTCCCTATTTCTTCAGGCAGGAGCATCCTGCCCTCGGTTCTGCAGTAATAAAAGATACTCACTGCTCGGTGGAGACTAAGTACATCTCCCACTTTCATGACTGCATTGGTTAAACTGTTCTGCGTAGAGCCAGTTTACAACAGAGGATGTCCCCACAATGCACAATAGTAAACAAAATGCCTAAAAAAATTAGCCAGGATCTTCATTTTGTCAGGTCCTGCTTGTGTCCTGATTCTGCTTGTGACTTGAAACAAATGACTTCTGTCCTGCCTGCCCTCGCCTCTGGGCACTTTGTCTAGTTGCAGTGTGTGACAGTAGTATGAAAAGCAGGTACGTCTGCACAAATGATAGCTTGTGTCTCTACAGGAAAAATACTATTCTGTAAATGCTAAGTGTTTTTTATTAGTTAGATGTAGATATTGGAAGCTAGAAACAAACAGCAGTACAGAAATAACTTTAGCATATGGATATAGTTCATATTAAATTAGACATTCACTATGCAAACTCATTTCTAGTCTCTTTTTTCTTCTCCTGGACTGTCTTTTGGGCTAAATTAGCAGTAGGACTTGAAGCTTCTTGACAAACTCTGAGATGCTGATCCTGCCAAATTCTTGGCCAAGATCAGTGGACCTCCCTCACTTGGCACTCAAAAGCACACATGATGCTAGCTGTTTATTTCAGTTATAAATCTTCTTAGATATTCCTGTTAATCTGGAACTTTCCTGTGTGGAATCAGCTATATTTCTCCACAATGTAGTTCTCTGATTTTAGTCTGTGCTACTTAAGCCCCTTGATATTTTTTCTTTTCCTGCTGAAAGAGGAAGACAGTCAGTCCTGAATTTAAATTTACTGGAAGCACAAGCAAAGGAGTGATGCTCTTTCTTTTTTTTGGACTCTGAAGTTATTCCCTTCTCAGCAGAGGTTGCTGTGAAGCCAGTACAGTGTTTGCAGCTCTCAAATATGGGCCAAGCAAAAACCGTGGCGTAGCAGTGTTGCAGTGAAGTTCCCAGGATGGCTTGTGCAAGCCCTGCTTTCCGCAGTCTGTATGCCAGAGGTGTGGGATGAGATAGGAGGAGCCTGTCCCCCATCTGCCTGTTCTGGGTATGAAAGAATATAATGATGCAAACACTTCCTTGGTTCAGAATGAGGGCTGTGCAGAGGGGGGTCAGACCCTTCAGCCACTGCATCAGCAAATGTGATGGAAGCAGCGTTGCCAGCACCGCATTGAGAGCTACAATGAGCAGGGCAGGGTGAACTCTGCTCTCTGCCGTCGTGCACAGGGGGATGCAAAGGTGGTTGCTCTGATTCTGTGTATAAATTACTGTCCTTAAGCTATTTATAGGCATGTAAATAAGAATCTAAAGGAACTTATCTTTTATTCTTGGCAGAGTGCCATTCTGGTGAGCTCTCTGCTGGCATATGTTGTGCTGAAGTGCTGGAATGATTCAGCGTAGCTTTTCAGGGCTGAGTTGAATGTTCTTCTTGCACTGCTGTTCCCTGCATGCTGCTCTTCTCTGCTGGGAGCCCTTCTCCCAGGAGGGCCTGGCCAAGGAGCCTGCCTGCCTGCCTCTTACAGCCGTGTCATGGAGCTTGTGACAATCTGCTCTCTTGACTCATGCTCAGCCTGGTTCAGCTGCTCTGTGCAAGATCTTGCTATTTTCCTTTGGCATTTGCATGAGACCAGCACACAAATGCTTCTGATCATGAAAATCCCGTGTATGACTGCGAAGTAGCTGCCATAAATTAAAAACTGGGAGAGGAGGAGAAAAAGGCAGAACCATTAATGAAAAACACATTAGAGAAATGCTGCTTCTTTGGAGATGACAGTCACTCTTTTTTTCTTTACTTGTGTTCTGGCAGTTTCTCTGCATTTGAGAATTTGCTTTGTGATTAAGCAAAATCTCAGCTTTTCAAGTAAACAGCAGATAATTGTGAAATGAAGAACTGCCCCTTTCTTCCATTCCTTATGCCTCTTAATAAATGTCAGATAGGGAGAGGGATAAGAACAGGATTTTTTTTCTATTAGTGCAAAATGTAGAAGTAGCTTCATTACCCACGTAGTCATGAATAATCTATGTGAAGAGTCTGAGTTCATCCTTGTTTTGCTTTTGCACATTTCAGTGCTGTCACCACAATGCCTTCAGTAAATACACTGTGATTTTATATCAGTATTTCCAACAAGAGTGGCAAGGCTGTTTATGAAGTCCTACATATTCCTGTCCTTAATTTTAAAGATTTAAGGTTTGAGTCAATCTTTACTCTTTCAAAGTCACTTTTGCTTTCTCTGTGCAGTGCGAATAGCTTTAGTCTTCTTCAGATCCATTAGAGTAGACAGCTGCCCCAGCTGAGAGCCCATCTGAGAAAATGCAGAAGTCAGTAGGTTTCAGTTGACTTCAACATGAGTGACATTGGGTTGACTGAAGCTAGGGACACTGTTGTGAGATAGAATATCCCATTCCAAATTAAGTGCCCAAGCTATGGGCAGAAGGCCCTATCGTACATGTTGAGATACAGACCAGGTTTGCTCCTGAGCTGGAATTAGAAGTTACTTGAGCTGAAATAACTCAAATAATCCAGACTGTGTCTCATAGTCTTGAACTTCCATTCTGCATCTGAAAAAACCAGTCTGAGCTTTTGGGAAGAGAGGATGTTGTTCAGCATCCTATTAACTACCAAAACTGGTCAGATAGCATGGCCTGGTTAATTATGTGCTGGTGTATCTCCCTTTAAAAGTCAAAGACTAGCATCTTTAATCCTAAATGCATTAAAAGGCAAAAGGGAAGAATGATGACAAATGATGATGAACGATGACAAATGATGATGAATGATGACAAATGATGATGAACAATGACAAGAGAAGAACAAGATGTCTGGATTTCTATAGAAGAAAGAGGAATTAAGTTGTCCTTTAGCATTGGAATTTCTTTCTTGGTAAACTTTTGAAGATTACTTGGCTGAGCAGTAAATAGGAAGCAAGGTAACAGCACTTACCTGAGTCACTATGTCCAGTCCCAAACCTCTTGAATCTACAACAACAATTGTGAGAATGGTCTGAATCAGCAGGGCAATGAAGTTGTTGAATCCAAACATCAGGGCATAGCGTTCCATGCTCAGATTGACGGCGATCTGGAACCTAATGGGAGACTGGCAGGTCAGTCACTTCCCACTGGGAAAGCTATTGCTGTCTATCAGTCGATGAAGAGAAAATGATTAATGGAGATGGTGCATCAAGGACAGAGGAAATGGTGCTTCATTTGGTTGTTTGGTTCCTTGCTTTCTCTAAAAATAAGTCTGGAGTACCAAAGTGTATTTTAATGTTTTTTTGAACTGGCATGGGCTGCTTTTCCAACCTATGCTATCAGGTGATCAGGTAGAATGTCAGACCTCTGTACCCTCCCCTTTTGTTCCTTTGCCTTCACAGACTGTGCCAGACAGGCTGTGAAGTGTCCATAGCTGGAAGCTTTCAGAGACCTGGCCAGGCAAGGTTGTGACCTGCTCTGGCACTGGCAGCAGTTCTCCCCTGGCTGGGAGATTGGGCTCAAAGGTCACTGTGGGTATCTTCTAACCAAACTTTCTGTGGTGGTGAGTCACATTTTGCTTTGTGACTTGACAGTGGAGGTAACATGCAGCTTATTTCTGTCAAGAGCCTGTAGATTTAACTTGCAGTATCTTTTTTGACAATAATCAGAACATCTTTCCTTGCAATATATACCTCCAAAGTTTCTATACAAACAAAAGGGTGTTATTCCTTCAGGACTCATTTAGCTTGGGGGTTTTTTGCATGATTTTACTTTGTTGGGGTTTTTTTTTCCAGAATATATTGAAATAGTCCAGGTGTAATTCACTATAATGTAGTAACAATCTACCAAAATGAAAATAAAGGGCTCACTTGGCTTCCTTCAAGATAGGCATAACTTTGCCATGCATTATGGCCCATATTATAATTTTGGCAGCTTTTTTAAATGGTATCTGATTAATTTTGGGGTTTGACAAAAAATGTATCTAGTATTTTTGTTAATGAAATAATATGGTATGTCTAAAGACATTCTAAGCAATAAAATGACTGGAGCAATAACATTTTATATTTGTTACACAGGATAAAATATTTGTTATTAATATTATTTATATATTTCTATTTCTGACAACAGAATAGCTTGGTCTCCTGTGAGATCTTGTCTGAGTTTATACATCAAATGTTCCCTTTCATTTCTTCTTTACATTAATATCAGTAATTATTATATGTATGAAAGTATGTTGGGGAACACGTTATGTTGAGTCTTTTCCTGCATTCATGCAGTTCATGGCATGCTAAAAGGTTTATCAGAGGGGGTCTAGACATACGGCGATCCTAAAGGATGGCTTGTCCCCTGTTGTTCACTCTGCATCTTTCTTGCCAAGAAGGAGCAAAATGGCTTCTACATTTTGCTGTTAGTAATTGCCTTTAGTAATAAAGTTACCTTGTACCTTGTTTAATTTCTGCTTAGGTAAGCGTTTTATGTCCTTTTGACAATTTTTCTTTCCTGGTTGTTTGGAAGAATGAAAACAACATAACCAGACATTTAAGTGTCCTTGTCCTTACCTAAACAGTTATGTCTAGCATTAGGTCAGCTACCTCTGAGGAAAAGGATGCCCAAAGCAAACTCGAAGTAAGGTCAGTATTCTGTGCATGATGGCAGCACTGTGATGTTTTGTACTTACGTTGCTATTGTCAGGAGGAGCACATAGCATGCCTTGAAAATGAGATAGCCAGCATAACATGCCCAGATGTTGGTAGAGAAGTGCATGAGAAACAGACAACCAGCATCTATTGCAGAGAAGATCCCTAAAGCCAGTTCACCAAAATGGTCCCAGTTAATCTTCATATATTGTACTAGGAAAGATGTTACTGAACCTAGAAAAAGAGAAAAAACATGTGTAAATGTTGTATCTGTTCCACAGCTTGTGTGACCAAGTCTTGCCAGTCTCACATGCTGAAAGGCAATGCTGAATAATGAAGCAGAGTAGTCTGAAGTTTGAAAGCATTTCTAATGACTTCTGCAGCTGTGCAGATGACTGGTCATTTTAAGACAACTGCATAAATCAAGTCTCTTCCATTCTGTCCTTAGTGTTTTATTCCACTTCACAGGATAAACTGTAATGTAGAAGGATTCATTATTTAGGTGACTGTACACAGCATGTATCTCTGGGAGAGAATCAGGAACATGGTTTGGAGTTCAAGAAGGAAATTCTTCCAGCTTCTCCTAGCTGGAAGGAGAACACGACTAGGCTACTAAACCTTCTGTTGTAACAGTTTAGCTCTGTGCACCTCAGAGAGGGGATAAACTGTCAAAAAAGTGAGTTTTGAGGCATCAAGGAAGTATATCCAAGGAAATGAGAAAGGATTGATTTGCTTTTGGTGGGCCTCCTAGAAGATGCATCTGTTGCAAAGTTGAGCCATCTGACTGGCCATCTTACGGGTCCCAGACAATTTAAAAACTTCTATACTTATACACTGAGAAATAGGCAAGTCCATGAGAGAGAGAAATTCATCAAGGAGTAGATACTACAGAAGGGCTTCTAGTTCATGATTCACTTGGTCTATTTAGTTTCCTGCTGCAAGAGTAGTATCTGTTTCTCCTTAATGACTGTAAGGGTAATCTGAATGACCAGGTGTGGTGTAGACATGTTTATTCTTCCTGGTAGAACACAGCCCCACGTCTTGTGCAAGTTCTTTACAGCAGCACAGTGTGAAACAAGGCAGGGTGGTATCCTCTGATGTTGCCTTTTGATAACCTCACTTTGCTTGTGTGGTGTGAGCATCTGCTCCTGGTGCAAAAGTGGAATGGTTCACATCAGTATCATAAGGATTCAATAGGGTCTTTTTTTTCCCTGCAAATCTTTGTATCCTGCAATGACTAAAATTTTTCTTTTTGTCTGGTTGTACAAGGGTATTTCACTAGAAAAACATCGTAAAGAGAGGATTATGTCTTTCTGTGTAAAATTTTTATGAAAAACTTCTCTCATTTGTGTAAGCTGATATCATTGTTATGGGAACAGTGCAATACTTGTTTTGGGGGAAAAAAACCACCCAATAGCCTCATCGAAAGAAACATGGGTGCCTCTGAATGGATTTACCAGCTAGATGCCATGTCTTTGTGACTTGCACACTTTCTGCATACTGGTAAGATACAGTTATTTGTCTGGTCCTAAAGAAAAACCAACATAACTCACATTTGAACTGTTGTACATCAAAGACCTAGGTCTGGAATGCACAGGATGTGCACTGGCTCCCTGGAGCACTTGCAATGGAATGGCACTTTGAAAGTTCACTAAAGGGAAACTTCAGAGGCTGTCATTGTGATCAATGTTTAAACATTGACTTACTCAGAAACGTTGCTATTGCCTCGACAGCTCCGTTGTACACTGCGGAGCTGTGGGAGGGGGCTCGGAAGTCCCACAGCACCTGGACATAATTCACGACCTGGTTAAAGCCGGCCGTGGCCAGAGCCCACCACAGGGACCAGTAGAGGAGTTTGCGGGAGCTGTAGCAATCCCTCAGGTCCTTGCCCAGCTGCAGCAGCACGCTGAGCATGTGACTGTGAGGCCCGGCATTCCCAGCCTGGGGGCTCGGGCCCCTGGCAGCAGGATCGGGGCTCTTTTCCTCTGGGCAGCTCGAGGGCCTGTGGGAACTGCCTGCAGCCACCCCTTTATCAGCCCCGGGGAGAGGCTCAGAGGCGTCTTTCCTGTGGAAGAACATGCTCCTCTGGGGCATGGGCAGGAAGAACGAGCACAGGAATGCCAGGGACACGGAAGCCAAGGTGATGGCGTTGAGGTAGAAGTAGGAGATGTGTGCTAAGGACACCAGCAGCTGTCCCAGCACGGCGGCCACGGTGGCTGCCACCAGAGTGACACTCCTGCAGTAGCTGGTGACCCTCTGGTAGTGCTGGGTGCTGACCACGCTGTAGATGTAGGCGTAATAGGCCACCTCGGTGGCTGTCACCATGCCGTAGAAGAATTCCACCACCTGCATGGCCACGACTCCACGTGCAAAGAGCAGCAGGAGCCACGTGATGATGAGGCTGATGCCCTGCAGGAGGAGGACGGGCTTGTAGCGCACGTAGTCTGTGAGCAGGAACACTGGGAAAAGGAGAGCGAGGTAGGAGTATGTCCAAACTGGGAAAATCTGGTTGGTAACCTAGAAGAGGAGAGGAAATATCAGTGTTTTTATTGTTGAGGAAAGGAAGTTCATGTATTTTAAATGGTGTTGTAGAGGGAAGTTTTTTCTGTGAAGGAATTCATAAAATATATAACCACATTGAATCAGCATGGGACTGTTGGGCAGACAAATGGATCTTGGATCCATTAAATGTATCTATTATTTATGCAATCTGCTGCAAACTGTAACCTGTCAGAGCAGGTTAAAGTTGTGCGCTTTTTTTCCCTTTTTATCTTTGTTTAAAAATTTTAAACAATGTTTTCCCTTTCTGTTTTCACTCCTTCAATTAAAACAAATTGTAGAGTAAAATCATACCTCATCTGTGGTCAGGTTTTTATCTGGTCCTGTTAGATAGGGTGTTAGGAAAGGTTCTGATGGTTTCATCATGTAGAAGAATCCATAGAGGCAGAGGATCAGGGTGGGAAAAGCCCAGGTGTTGGTTTTCTCTTGCTTCCAGCAACCCATGGCCTCTGCAGAAAAGCTGAGGAGAAAGTTTGTTAGATACTGCCCATGCAAGTGCAAAGAGATCTTGTAATTCATTTTTATTTTGTGGTTTCTGATGCCAAGGAGTGCTCTTTAGAGGCTGACAGTTCGAAAAAAATTTTATTTATAAAGTGAACAGCTATCCCTTACATTTGTCTGCTGCTCTCTTTGTAGAAAGTGCATAAAAAATGAATTTGAAGATGCTTAACTGGGAGACAAACTACCCTGTCATTCCATCTGCACTGACCAAGATAAACACAGGAAAAGCCTTTCTAGATAGAAGTGGCTGAAGACAGCTGAGCACTGAGATTTCCCTCGACACCATGACTGATCACAGCCAAGCACCTTGCTGAATGACAAGTAACCAGTTCACAATTGCTGTTTTTCCTCCTTTGCCTCCTAGATGTGCATGGCTTTCCCGTTATGGAGACCTGGTAGCTCTGGAGCCTAGCAGATGGGAGTTGCTAATAAATACAGACAGGATGTCAAGTCAGACTCTCATCTGGAATTATCTGCATCAGAAGTCCATTTTGGATACAGACATCGTATTTTCCATGTATAAAAGTGGTCACAGAAGGTTAACAGTCCATGCTAAAATGAAATGAAGCAGATATTTTTGTTCTTGTCACTAGGTGAGATGATGGAATAAATTAAAATTTGCAACTCTGCTGGACAGAGCCCAAACAGAAGTCAAAATAGGTGTAATGGGGGTATGCAAAGTAAATAGACAGTAAGCTAATATCCGTATTCATGTTAGTATAGGCAATGTCAAGAATGTGTTTCTCTTTTGGAGCCCTTTGGAGTTTGCTTAGTAGCAGATGGGATTTCTATCACTCTGCTTTGGACTTTTATCGACTTCCCTCCTGAGAACTCTTTGTTTTTTTTAAGGCAAAAAATGAATTTAAAATGAATTTTTAAAAAAAATCCTAAAAATTAAGTAGTGTTTTTTCACAAACTTTTTTGTAAAAGCTGAAGAAAGGTCTATTCAGCCAAAACTAGTCATGTCCGGATGAGTACATCACTCCAGGCTGGACGGGCAGAGGATCTTTTTTAATAGGATGTGATATGTATAAGGCAGTAGGCATTATGCACCTTCTTTTCTAACTTCAGGCTATGGTAGCACATTTTACTGACAGCCTGATGCACTAAGGAATGTGTGCAGATCAAAGGGAATTTGAGTTACTTTCTTTGCTGCGTAACAGCCGAAAGCATGGACATTATAGGATTTCCAGCAGAAACGAACCCAGCTCTGTGTCAGCTCTGCAATGTGAACCACTAGATGGCAAGGTGGCCCCAGCAAGGCAAAACGAGCTCGGCAGGACTGTGAGACACTGAGTGCTCCAGGAAGAAAGCATTGCTGCCCCTCCTTCCTCCCCGGCTGTTGTAACATCAGTCTGCGGAAAACGTGGCTTTGGCAGGACCAGTCTGGGCCCTGCCCAGGATCGTGCTCACTTAGTCACCATAACACCCCCTGGCTCTCCTCTCACGTGGTAACCATTAAAGCCAAACGGCACCCCAGTGCTGTAGGAATGCTTCGTGTGATTCTGAGAAAGGCATCGAGAAGACTGGGGTGGGGAGCATCTCTAGCACTGTAATGAGAAACATTTGTACAAGTCAGCTTCGGGATGTAGCCAGGGCGTATTTTTCCCTTCCCAGCCTAGATTCCCTGCTCTGGTCTCTTTCAGGTCTTGCCCTGTTTGTTCACCCCCCAGCAGGCTGTGTGACACAAGGGCAGCAAGTCTCATGTAGCCTGTCAAAATGTCCCACACCCTGGGAGGTGAGTGGGGCAAGCTGCTGCCGCTGCAGGGCTCGCAGGGTGCTTGTGCTCCCCCTCAGACGCTGCCCATCAGTGGCAGGGCTTTGCCATCCCGTGCAAGAATTCCCGGTTTCAGCTGTACACAGAACTTCAGGTGTGCCCCGGTCACTGCACTGTTTAGGGTTTTTGGCTAGACCTGTACCTCCCATCTGCAGTTTAGCTCTTTGAGGTGCCAGCGTGAGGCTGGTAGGTAAGTCAGGTGAGAAGTTTCCCACTTGATTTAAGCAGCTGTGCAGAAAGAAAACCTGTCACTGGTGCTGAGCCGGGAAGCGCAGTGGGCTGAGGTCTTTCAGGGGCAGCCCACTGCCCTTGGGGAGTGGGAGATGGTGTCACCCCACCTGCAGAGGGGCTTGTGTTCGCCTCACACCCCAGCCCTTGGCCGGCAGTAAGCCCCCCCCCAGCTCTACACCTGCTGTACAACCCCTCCTTTCTGCATTCATAACCACAAAGCTCTGACAACCAGAGCTCTGCCTTGGTGCTTGAGGGGGAAGAATCCAATTTGTTCCCGGTTCAGACATCCCATGTGGTCAATTAGTCTTTCATAAATCTAGGGGTTTGTTCACTTTTGAAGGGATTTTAGGATGCCTTGGTGTTCTGCAACAGAAAAATCCTGTTTCTTTTTTCCTTCAGCAACTCTTGATGCCATAGCTGTCAGCTCTTCTACACACAGCCTAACACAGCCTCCCAGGTCCCCACCAGATTGCTCTCTTCTTTTCTCCCACTTTCCCTTGTCATTGCAGGATTTCTGATTTCTAAAGTTCATATATAATCATACCTTCTGTGCTGGAGCTCTTCCTTTCTTACTTCCAAGGGAAAAGCCTCTTTTTAGTATTTCCAGTCTTACTTCTGGTTGTCCTGTGTGTATTGCAGCTACGGGACTCTGGGTTTTGTGCTTTTCCTGTTCTTCTGGTATTACAGCTTGCTCTGACACCTCCTTTGGAATGGCCTCCAGCTGGCTTTCTTTCAGCATCCACATTCAGCACCCTTAAAGGAACAGCCAGATAATCCTGGCCTGTTTTTGCCCCAAGGCAGCAGTAATGCAGCAGTAATTCAAGACCCAAACTACAGTTTGGTGTCTGACTGGCACAAAATCAATAAAGGTGGTTCTGTTCCCAAAGAATTTTGGATCTATTTGACAGGATATGTGGCTTGGGAGCCATCTGTGCTTCAAACTGGCCTATATTAAAGAGGGAGCAGTAGCTGTGCGTGGGTAGTGACAGAGGTGAGGGCTAGCAAATACCACTGCTGTAAGATTGGAATGTATCCACACTGCTTACATGGGGTTTCAAACTATTCTGACAAATTTAAAAAGTAAAATGTAAAACATCCTGCTCTGCTTCCTCTTGACTTATTTGCCAGCAAATTTGTTAGTTCTTTTGCTTAGGCAGGTTCTCACATTGCTGCTGAAGAAGGGGATACTGCCCTATAGTCAGCTTCAGAAGATTCTGTGGGACTCATGACAGCAGAGTACACTCTGTGAAATGTACAGATTTTCACAAAAAGTATGTACACAAATCTAGATCCACTCCCACCCTCATCCTACAACATGTAGGTCTGGAATGAGGGATGTAATAATTATTTAGGAATATGAGCAATACAGTAGGAAAATTCGTAAATATTTGTAAATAACAGTGAATTATCCAATCAGAGGAAGGCGGCACCTTGGTTCACACACAGTAAAATGGACCTTTATGGATATGTGCATGAAAATGAAAAATATATGACATTCTTTGCTGGGTCAGATGAGTGTCCCAGCTCAGTCAGTCCTTTGTCTTCACTCTTAAGACAGATTTTGCAGCCTTTTTGCCTTCTACCCCTCAGCAGTCAATATTACAAGATTAGTGATGTTAGAGGGGCCACCCCTGTCTCTTGCCTTTATAATTTGTTTGTTGGCCTTTGTCCATGAAACCATCTCCCCCTGCCTAGGACAGTGCTGTGTACTTAGAGAGTCATAGCTGGGAAGGAGCCACAATGACCACCGTGTCCTACTCCCTGCTCCTCCCAGGACTATCTCAAACTGAACCTCGTGACTCAGTGCGTCATCCAGACGCTCCATGAATGCTGGCAACTTCTGTAATGTGTGTGAAACCGATGCATGAATGGAATGTAATACCTCCTTTGGGCACTTTCCCAGCCATCAGCCTCTGTCTGACGCTGATCCCAGAGCTATCTTGGTTCTATTGACCCTGTAGCTATGGGAGGTGACAGCCCCTCTGAGAGAACACTGTGCATACCTGCATTTGGTCTTATTCTCACGAACTCTTGCTAAAATGCAGAGAACCCTTGAGGGAAACAGTGTTACTTGGGGTTTGCATTGACTTACTAAGAATCCAACTCAAATATCTTGACACTGAGAAAAACTGCAAAATTCTGCTTTTCCTGTAACGCAATAATGAGGAAGAATGATTTAAGTAACTTCCAGGCATTGGTATTTGGTTTCTCTTCTTTCAGATCCTCTTTCATCATTTATCATCTGTTCTTCCCATAGTCTTCAGTCCATCTTGTTTGTAATTAAAATTTCATGCTTTTTCACTGATTCACATCTGAATGCCAAATGGAAGACTGCAAAACTGCAATGAGCTTATGCAAGTTTTTGGTCAACTTGAGCCCTCTGCCATAAGCTGCCTGCAGCAGAGCTTGGCTGCTGGGTTTGAAGAGGACTATGCTCTTTTCACAAAGTGTAGTCAGAAGCAGAAGTGTTGTTCTGCTTAGTGGGTAGGCTGGGGGATCTGTTTCTAGCTGACATCCCAATTCTGTTCAGTTGGGAAAGGGAAGATTCTGTAAGAGTGGAGGAAAGGTGAGTTTTATGGTAGTAGTGTATCCTAAAGAGTTAATCTAAAATGTCTCTAATGAATCAGGAGATAGGACAATTCTGAGAGGGGAAGGAAAGGCAGTGAAGGAACGAGACTGCAAACCTCTGTCATCCTGATACTTTCTCCTGCCTCTGCTGCCCCTTGGACTCAATCCTGATATTATTTCTGGTGCTTCACAGGATGGCAGCAAGGCTGAGAGGCTCATGTTGGCTGTATGAGGTGTCTCTCTATCTGTAAGTTTGGGCACTGGCTTTCAGCTCACAAATCACATCTGTTTCTTGACACCTGCCCAACTCAGACAAAGAGACTTCCTCTTCAAATCAAACTGAAGGCTTATTCTTTTTGAAGAATATGTACTAGGCTCTCTAAAGCAAGCAATAGCAAAGAAAATTTTCTGTGGCTAATACTGAAGATTTTTCTCCATTCGTGGCCACGCACAGCAGGGTTCCAATGGCAGTTATAAAGATTAAAGTGTATTTTTGTCAGATTTCTCAGACCCAGGAGTATTCACAAGACACATTAACTTTCTGACTTATGGATGAGCTGGTCTTTATCTTTTCTCATGTACTGCATGCTCACTTTGGGAATGAGCTGCTCTCTGCAGTCCGGCCCTGAATCCCACGGTGTGTGGGTGAGGGTTTCCATAACTTGCTTCTCAGCTGAGTCTTGCCCCAGGTTCTTAGGGTGGAAGGACATTCATATGCTGGGCTCAGGGTGCTTTTCATCTGAGACACAAAAATGAATATGCAAATTTCAGTTTGGGATGCTTAGCTAGAAGGTACTAAGGGCATTACTCCAAGGGGTAGGTTAGAACATACATTCAAACAAACTAATGTTTCAGGTACTTGGTTTAAATGTAGCCTTACAGCTGCTTCCTTATTAAAAAGTAATGCTGTAAGGCTATTTTTCATTATGCTGTACCTTACCTAAGGATAATGTCCGCCCTTTTTATCCATTCACTCTTCTTACTCTTGTCACTGGAGTGCCCATTGCCACTTGCACCATGAAAGGCAGTGGCTGCTGGTAGCAGTGCAGGATCTGGAACAAACAGCTGTGCCATTAATCATCACCCTGAGACATGTTGGGAGTGGAGGTTAATTCTTTTTTCTCACAGGCAGCATTTTTGTGGTGGCACATCTGGGCACAAACAAGGCCTGGAGCTCTTGTTATAACGTGCTACCAACATGGTATGGAGCACATAGAAGTCCTGTGATGGGTTTATAAAGACTGGTTGAACCTACCTTGGCCTGCAGAGCTGTGCTTAATGCCCCTTTTGTACACAATGAAGTCTGGGCCAGTGTGTTGAAAGGAGTGATTTACCCTCTTAATCTCCTGTTATTGGCCAGGGAAAGTTAAGTTGCATTAGCTTTCTGCAATACGAGTCAGTGGCTGGTTTGTCTCTCCTTCTGGTTACAGTTTCATTGCTGAATTCACTGTAGGTGACAGGTCACTGATGTAGCTGTGAGAGGCTGGGCAAGGAGCATCCAGTTACTGTGGGTGTCCCCTTGGAAGCATTGCCAAGACTTTACAGGCATCCTTACTTGCATGTCAGTGACCTGCATTGCAGCTCTCTGATTTGCTCTGTGCAAAAATCTCTCAAGACCTTGGGAGGTTTCCAAATAAAGGTGTTTCCCATTGTCTGACAACTGGGTTTGCTGGTTGAGCAACCTTTTACTTTCTCACTCTTACTGGCACAAAGCACACTTGGCTCTCCCAACTGAGGGGTGCAAAGCAATGAGGTCCAGAGGAGCTGAGCCAAAAACCACTTCAGCATGTGGAAGTACCTATTGATCTGCTGCAAAATTCATTGTTCAAAATGAAGCTGTGAGCTTTGTGGTATCTTCCTCTTTTCTTCATAGGTCTGAGAATGCTGGACAATTCAATTTCATCTCTTTGTTTGGGTGGCGGTTTTTTGTTTGTTTCTTTTTTTGTTTGTTTTTTTAATGTTTCAAAACTACTGAACAGCAACAACAAAATCAAGCAAGTGAGTTGAATAGATGGTAAAATCTCCAAGATTGAGCAGACAGATGATATCTCATGTATGGTCTCCCTCTTGGCATCAGCGTGTATTTTGGCCCTAACTGCCAAAGTTATTTCTGTTGTAATTGTATCAATAGCAAATTACTGTCTTGAGACTTCTAAAATGGAAAACTGAAATTCCAAAAAGATCCGAAGTTTGCTGGAAGGTGGAGAAAATCCTTCTGTTGCATTCAATGAATGCTACAGCAGGACAGAAAGGCTTAGAGAAGAATAGGTTATACCTTAAGGAGGTCCTTTAGTTTTCCTTATATTTTTCTTCCAGATCATCAGTGGAGGACAGAAACTACTCCTTTGTCAGTGGAATTCTCTGAGGATTTTCCTTTCTAATAAAATGTTACAAGGTCACTGCTATAGGTTTGCAGCTGACTTTTGTGCAAGTGCTGACTGTAGCTGGGAGCACCGGGCTCTGGTGTCCCTCTGTCCCCTACACTGCCTGTCAGCTCTTCTAATGGCATAGAAGCCATCAGTGTTTAAAGGAAGAACAGCAGTTTTCTGTTTCTCAATGAAGTGGAGAAAGATGATTCTGGTGAGAAAAAAGTGGCTGAATTTTGCTATGGCTGCAAAGTAATCTTTCACCACCACTTTGATGTCAAGATTGTCTGTGTGCTTCACAAGCTGGTTTTGAGCTCTTCAATTCTGCAAACTGTGATTGAGGGAAACACATCTATTGACTGTAGCTAATAAGAATATTTTGCTTAATACTTTCTTTATATGACCTATGTGTTACATGGAAGAATGAGAAAATTGCTTTCATAAAATATCAAATGCTATAAAACTTAAGGCCCATTTTCTCATCAGTGCACCACAGACCAACCCCTTGATGAGTTCCCTGTGACGAAGGAGCCACCCAAGGTCCATGAAACCACTCTTGCAATTTTTTTTTAAATTATGGGGGGGGTTTGCTTGTTGTTATTCTCGTTGTGTTTGTTTGTTTGTTCTTTTCTGTGGTTCTTTTTAGAAATGAAAAAAAATATCTTTTTTACTCAGTGCAATCATTGTTACACATGGTAACAATGAGCAAAAAATGAGCAAAAAAGCATTGCTTTTAGGAGATGAGGAAGGATACAAAAGACTCGATTAAGCTTTACCTTTAGAATTTCTAACTACAGTTAGAAATAGATGTATGTAGGATGCTTATCCCAGCAACCAAAAAAACCTCCCCTATCTCCAAGTTTGATGATTGGGCCTGGTGACTTTAACATCTTATTCATAGTTTTTGTAACAATGCCATATGATCCAATTCAATGCACACTCTTTGCTTGTGCTTTAGTCCTCCTTGGATTGCAAAATTTTAAAATCTCCAGTTAATTAACAAAAGGGAAGTGATATGTAGGTCAAAGAAATCTCATTTGAATAGGTTAATACTTGTAGTGACTAATGCTCACTTACTGTGGATTGCCAAAGAGAAACGAGAGGAAAAACCTGAAGGGATTTCTAAGGAACTTTCCATGTTGAAAGATCACTTTCCAGGGCGTGTTCCCCTGTAGACTAATCCCACAAACCTCCCACCAGTGGCAGTTATTGTCCTGTCGTCACAGACAGATGTATCATTTCAGAGATGCAAATTTACATTTGCACAATCTCTGTGTGTAGGAAGTTTCAGCCCAGCACCTCCTCTCTACCTTTTTTTTACCCCCAAGGTGCATCTCATTACAGACACCATGGGAGACTTTGAATCATTGCAACAGCCCAAGTAGTATAAAGTCCTGCTGGAAGAGCATTTGTCACATTTTGACAAGTGCTTATATCAAACAGGCTGCTTCATTTAATGCTAACCCCCTAATGACACCTGGAGCAGACTTAAAATAAGTCCATTATGCTGCTAGTGTTTGCTTAAAAGTAAGAATTCTTGTACTTAAAATGTCTGGAGTTCTTCTAATACCTTGATTTTTTGCCAGCGCAGAAGACTTTTGATGATAGAGTCACCAAAGTCCTTAGGGGTTTTTTTTTCTTTGGTCAGTTGTTTTCTTTCATCAACAGTGTGTTAGGTTTTATCCATTTCGTGAAGAATAATTTTTTTTATATGGTCCAAGTTTTTCTCCATGTGCCTTTACCTTCCTGTGAGTCCTTTCAAAGGCAGAGCAGTTACAGTGTATGTGTTGTACCCTGGAGCTCTGGCCCAGGTTCCCATGTCCCTCGATGTCCTAGGTTAGGTACAAACACGCACAGAAAGAGGACCAGTCTTTGATCTGAGGAAGGCTGATCCTACTTACTTGAGGAGATGTTCTTGTAAAACACAGGTCACTTTGGAATAGCAGATTTCTGTCAAGCCCGGATTGCTTGACTTAGAACATCTTTTCTGCGTTAAAACAGTTTTTCTGTCTCTGGTTCTTGCCTTGTTGTTTACAGGAGCACCTGATGGTTGTGAGCAGGCTTGAGTGGTTAGACACAGCACCCTTCTCAAAGCACCAGCCAAGGGCCCAACCAACAGGGCACTTTTGGGGCTGGCCGGAGTTGTCTGGGCTAGCAATAAGTAAGAAAGACTTTGAAAATGGGGACAAGCAAGAGAATGCTTGAAGCAGCCAAGGGAACCCTGCAGAAAGAGAGGAAAAATTACCCTGGCAGATGTTTCCTTAACAGGAGCTAGGGCAAGGCTGCCCTTTTTAGGGCCTCCAAATGCCTCTGACAGAAATCAAGAGGTGAGGACCAAGGTCCAGAAAAGGGGTGTAGGAGAGTAAGAAAGTCAGTGATCTTGGTTGTGTTATGCAAAAGAACCTGTAAGAGTCAGGATGGAAGGGATGTGGTGGTGTGGTTTCCTTGGGAAAAGAGCAGGCCTCTTGGAAAGAGGGAAGTCCAAACTAGCTGGTTTGGGCAACCACGGTTTAAAGCTCCTCACAGGAAAGTCCCTATAATGTAACTGTGGAGTGCTGAAAAGCTGCAGTGATTGCAGCACTTGCCTTGAGAGGGCCTGTGTCCACAGCTGCTTTGCCAGGCTTCATGACAGCCACTCCACAGCGTTAACTAACAGCTACTTAAAATGATCTTGATTGGGTTTTGTTTGGCAATCCAAAATAAGCAGGAATTACCGGGTATGTTTTAAGCCGGTCTTCCAGTAACACATGACAAAATGCTGGCTGTGTTAATAATGTACTAAGTAGTCCAAGTAATCACACGCTCTATATGTCAAGAATGACTTAGTAAAACCTTCATGAGTTCTCTCGGTCACCTTAAAAAGTTTACCACTTCATCTTATTTAGTTCTTCTTTTTTTCTCTTTTCTTTATAAGGTCTGTTTTATTTGTTTTAGGTCATCCTGAGGAAGCAAAGAGAACACAAGAGAAAAAGCAGCTTCACATTTTTGAAATGATTCTCTTCTAATTTGATAGAAAACCATGTTTCAATTGGATTAATGAATAGTTTCAGCCCACCTAAAACTGCATTTTAATGAAAATTTTAAGTAGCAGATTTTTTCCCCCTACCTCTGTTCTTGTCTATTGCTTTTCAAGATTCAGAAAATGTCATATATATCTCTTTCATAATTGCCAAGGCACAGTATCTTTGTCTTCTCTTTCTGAATGAAATATTTTTAAAGTGCAAGACCTCATTTTTTAGTATTGGAAGGCATTTTCATGTTCAGGCTGTGGATTTCGGTTCCAGCAATTTTCCTTTTCCAAATCTTCTTTGGGATCTATGCATCTTGGGGAAACTCAGCCAAACCAAAGCAGTGGAGAAGCACTGACTTGTGTAGAAGTGGTGAGGGTCAGGCTCAGTTTCAGTGTGGCTGCATGATCACTCTAGTGCCGAAAAGTTGCTGATAGCTTTTCTTGGTGAAGATTTTGGGATGTTAAACACATCTGTTTCTATCGTGTTTAACATCCTTGAATCGCATTCATTAATTACATTAATTACTTAATCACATTGCTACTTTTTGTAATCAGGTTTCTTTTTGTCTGCAAATGACGCTCGGTGGTCTCAGTCCCTTGCAGGAGATAGTGTATCCTCTCAAGTGATTCCTTCCTTTTTTCTCTTCCTCACCTTTGTAAGTTACTCAGAAAAAAATCTGCACTTCTGGACTACTTTAAGGATCAGAAACGTATTAGTCAAAATGTTTCTGCTGTTGTGTTTACTCTGCCTACAGGCAAATACAAATTTAAATTGGCAGAGAAATAGGGCTGTAACAAAGCAAATATAATGTAACTTAGAGCCCAGCTTGGCAGGCAGCTTTTAACTGTTTCCTCTTTTGACTTTCAGCTGGATGCCAGGTGCTCACCCAAGCTGCTCTATCGCTCCACTCCTCAACTGGACAGAGGAGAGGTAAATAAGGAAAAGCTCTGAGATCAAAATAAGGGCATGGAGAGATTACTCACCAATTGCCAACACAGGCAAAACAGAGTCAACTTGAGGAAATCAATTTATTAGCAATCAGATCAGGGTAGGACAATGACAGGTAAGATCAAACCTTAAAACATCTTCCCCCCCCAACTCCCTTCTTCCTGGGCTTAACTGTATTCCCGATTTTCTCTACCTCCTTCCCCCAGCAGTTCAGGGGTATGAAAATGCGGGTTTTGGTCAGTTCATCACATGTTACCTCTGCTGCTCCTTCCTCCTCAGGGGGAGGAATCCTCACACTACCTCACTGCTCCAGCATGGGCTCCTCTCTCCATGGGGCCACAGGTCCTGCCAGGATCCTGCTGCAGTGTGGGCTTCCCAAGAGGTCACAGCCTCCCTTGGGCATCCACCTGCTCTGATGTGGGGTCCTCCAAGGACTGCAGGTGGATGTCTGCTCCCCCATGGGCTGCAGGGGCACAGCTGCCTCACCATGGGCTGCAGGGGAATCTCTGCTCTGGCACCTGGAGCAGCTCCTGTCCCTCCTCCTGCACTGGCCTTGGCATCTGCAGAGTGGTTTCATGTATCCACCCTCCATATATTCACTCTTCTCTCTGGCTGCAGTTGCACAGGGTTTTTTCCCCCCTTCATAAATACATTATCCCAGAGATGTTACCATTGTTGGTGACGGGCTCAGCCTTGTCCACAGAGTCCTTCCTTGGAGCCAGCTAGCATTGGCTCTGCCAGAGATGGGAGAAGATTCTAGCAGAGAATCCACCCCTGGTGCCTACCCACTACCAAAACCCTGCCACACAAATCCAACAAAGACTATTTTTTCATCCTTCTTTCCAATTATAGGCCTTGCCATCACCTTTGAGAGGTCCAATTCTGTAAAAAGGTGGTTGGCTACCCCAAGGGACTGTAGACAGAGTAGAGTCTTTGCAGAGAGAAATCTGACCTCAGAACACTGGATATTTAGCTTCTATATGTAGGTAACAGCAAGCAATCAGCAGTGCCAGGATGGCTGCCAGGATGTTCATGGCAGGTGCACCAGGTCTCCTCATAACCTGCACTTTCGATAGATGGAAAGTTAATTTCTCCCAACAGGCACATGTCTTGTCCGTAATTACGTCAAAGCAGTGTCACTCAATGGTATTTCTAGATCTGTAACTTATGAAGTGCAACCTATAATTAGTGCAAATTGGCTTCTTCCTCAGATAACAATTTTTGTCAGTCATGCAAGCACTAAATTGCATGAAATCACTGGATTGCATCACAGCCTCTGAAGCTCCAAAGATATTGAGCAAGTTACCTCTGGAACTTTTGTGCTTGGGATTTATTACGCATCTACTCATCAGAGATTATGAAACAATTAAATCCCCATAATTGGCCATGTTCCTTTCAGCTACTGCCTTCTCATGCCCTTTGCTTTGTCAAAGGAGTCCTAAACCATTGGAAATTACAGAAGGGAACTCCTCGTTTGGTTCTGTGTTTCCTGGTTGATCAGCTATACTGCTGTAAGGTTTTATTTTCATCATTTCAGGAAAGGTACTAATATGCAATAAAACAACATCTCTTTGAAAGGAGGAAAAACATCGAAACTATTGTTAACTGCCAGTTAATTAACAACTGTCATTACGTTTCTCATCTTACTGTAGGGAACAGGTAAAGATGTTGACAGTGTCTGACATTCAAGTTGATAAGAGATGATTTGGGCTTTTTTATTTTAATCTTTCACGTTTAATATTAGACCTAAACCCATAAAGTGACAATAATAAAATGGTTAATGATTATAAAATTCCTCTCTTCAAAAGTCCATGAAGTGTTTTAACTCTTGTGTGGAAATCAGGTGGACTGCTCCTATGCTTCTCTGTGATGGGGGGAGTGATGTGGTAAGCTCATCCCCCCCAAAGAATGCCTTTCTTTTCCCCTGTACGGGGGCGTTTATCAAGGTTGAACTATTAAGTCCTCTTCAGCTCTTCAGACTTCCAGCAGGTATTTCTGTGAGTAAAAGTCCTTTGGGATGTAAGAGAGGAAGCACATTATCAGGATGCAGCAGCTTGGTGACTAGGGAAAGTTGCCTCTGGCTGTAGCTTTGCAGATGGTGTCTCAGAGCAGTTTGACTCTGCAGCTCTCCTCTTTAACATCCCCAAACTGCTCAGAACTGTCAGTTTCCCAGTATTACTTGGGAAAAGGCCCAGTTTTTCCTGATGCATTTCGTCTCCTTCCACAGGCCTGATTGGATGGCTCTGCAGCACTGGCACCTAGGCTGTCTTTGCCTCATCTTTTGTTAAGCACACAGGAAGGGTTTGAGCCTGTTGTTCTCTGGAACAGTGGGAGAGGAAGCTTAGGAGAGCATGAACACTTCGTCAGTCTTTGTTTTGCTGCTCTGCCTTACTGTGAATGCAGTTGTTGTGAGGTGATCTGAGGAGAGACAACAGAAGGGAGGCAAACTGAGAGGCTGACAGCAAAGTCAAGTCAGGAAGACAAATAAGTTAGGAAACTAAAATAAGAAACGAACAGCTAAATGGGAAAAACTCAGAAAAAATAATGTGGGCTTGATTGTGGCTTGGGAAGGAACCCAAGTCTAAGATCACGCTCAGGGAAGGGCAATGTCCAGCTTGAGTATCTGCAAGGGTATTCAAACTAGGCTTTCACATCCTGTCCTGGGCAACCTGTCCCAGTGCCTCATCCCCTTGCTATGGAAAGGGGATTTCCCCATGTCTTATGGGAATTTTCCTTTTCGAAATTTGTGGCTGGTACCTCTCACGCTTTGGCTGTTCTTCTAAGGAGACTCTGGGCACACCCCCCCCACCATGCAGGCACCAGGGCAGGGAAATGATGGCGTCCCTTAACCTGGCAGCCCCCTCCACATGCAGCCTTTGAACTGCAGCAGTGTTAAGACACTAAACACATTTATATGGCACCTGCAACTGACCCAGGAACAGGCTCAGAGGTGCCACTGGCCACCCTGGGGCCTGGCAGCCCCACCTCTTGCCTGTGTGGCAGTATCTGGCCAGCCCACACGGCCCCACTTGGTCACACAGGTGCCAAAGGAAACCAGGTTAAAAGTTTGATTGGGTCAGGGTGGACAACAGTCTCTGTCCCCTCATGCCCAGGGAATAATGAATAACACTTCCCTGGAACACATAAGCACCTCTTTGTTTTTATATATTTTTTGCTTTCTGTTTGCATTATGGATTTGTGAAGGTAAAGACTGATAAGATACAGTTATGTGTCATATCAGAACCAGGAGAGCTTTCTTCAGCTGTTTGCATTAAACGTTTTTGGATTCTTTTAACTACTTTGTGCAAATAAACTGAAGGTACTTTGTACACACCAAGTACAAACAAAATGACAGCGTTCCTGAAGTTTGGGCCTTCCTTGTGTCTGTTGTTGTAAATCTAAATCTTAACCTAATTTCCTAAATCAAACAAAACATGAGATAAAAGGAGCACCATGAGCATGAGTCCAGCTGTGATGAGGCACATTGCCAGCCACGGTCAGCCGTGGGAACCACTGGTGTGATGAAAACTGCCTGAGGGCAGGAGTATGGGGTGAGAACTGCCTGAGTAGCATCATCAGTCTGGTATCCAGACTGCTGGTGTTTAGGTAGAAGTGTAAAAGCTCAGATGAGAAGATTCTGTCCAAGAAGCACTGAATGGAGAAGAAATAGATCTGTAGAGTCACAAGGAAGATTGAGGTGCAAGGCCACCTCCATCTGGATAACAGTATGGACTAGGAAATGGCATAAAAAATGCCAGAGTTGGGTATAGGTGTAATAGATTTGGGATCCATGAAATCTGTACATAAAGGAAAAAACTGCCATTCTAGTCAGCTAGTTTGAGGCATTGCCTAATGCTGACAGATAGTCTTTAAAGCAGCAGAGATAGCTGCATACTGAGAGCATTGATCTTTTTGTATTTTTGTGGCATTTCTCTGTGATCCACAAAGCAGTTACAAAAAGCCACATACATCAGGGCATGGGTTCTTTATAGCCTCCTCCCCATCCTTTGGCCAGTTGCTGTGACTCTGCAGAGAAGAAAGTCCAGTATATGTGATGCCATGCACACTGCAAGGTTGCTCATGTATACGTCGGCCATATGAAATTCCCTAAACTCTCGCTATTACATAGAGAAATTAATTTCTCTGAATAACAATCGGTTCTAGAGTTCGAGCTGTTTACATTTCTACAAAGAAATAATAAGAACTCACCCTTTGAGAGAGGTACTGGAACTCAGTGAAGGATAGTACGCATGTAATTATGAACTGACTACAACTGTCCATGAGCTCTACCTTAAGAGAAGCCACTTAAAGCTCAGGTTACTCTATAAGCACCTGGAGCTGGCAGCAGCTCCTGTGTACACTGGCTGGCCAGGACATGGCCTACAGCCATAACAGTAGTTTGACACAGATCCCTAAACAACATGGGAAAGTACCATCCTTCAGTAGCACCTCAAACAATGTACTTGGAGTGGTGACAGAGCCTCTCCCTGGTGGTTTCTCTAGAGCTGTGCAAGGCAATTTCAATATTGTGTGCATTTTTGTTGAATGTTCAGGAGTCACAATAATCTGGTACGGTTTGGGAAAGCCACAAACTACAGCTATTGTTCATGAAGCAGCATTAATGCATTCTAGACAGCACAGATTTGGAGGAGAATATAGGCCCCATTTCAAGTTTCTTTTAAGCTCATTCTGTTTCAGATGAAATAGTTCAGATGTGTGACAAACTGGCAGAAAGTCATGGCAGGGAATGGTTAAGGAAATAGATAAAGAAACTAAATAAACCCATTTCCATGAATACTCAATGTTGCTCGTGTGTCCTTGCCAATACTACAGCATAGAGCTCAGAAAGCAGTCATCTGGAAAGCCTGATGTTACTGTGTTGGCCAACCAGTAAATATTAATGTAGTACTTTGGTGTCAGTGCAGCTTGTGACCCAGCTCCTGTGAGCTTACCATACTGAAACAAATCTGGCTGGCTCAGCCCACCTCCCTCTGTCCCCAGGCTGGGTTTACTAAACCAGAGCACAGCGCACACAGTTTCTGTAGGTAACATTAAAGTTACCTACATTTGACTTTCCTCATTTCACAACTCACACTCCTACCCCTAAAACTACACGTGCTTCACCCACAGAACTATTACCTCACAGCCTTTTACTTCCTTTTCTTCTGGAATGAATCTTTTAAGCTACTTAAAAAAAAATAAAAATACTCCCCAGCACACTGTTATCTCTGGTTGTAGTACCCGGAAGGAGTGGTGGGGAGAAATCGGGCATGATGGAATTTGCTGTGGGGAAACCCGCTGATGACAGTGGAACCCGCCCGTGTGAATTCCCGTGGCTCCTGCCACCCCTTTATAAGCAGGTGGAGGTGCGGCAGGGCTGGCAGGACAAGCAGCCAGGCACTCACTGAAGCACAGCTGCGTGTGTGGAGAGGGAATGACTGGCTGCAGCAGCAAGAGCATGGTCCTGGTTTCCCTGCTGGGGCTCCTGGTGCTGCTCCTGTGCAGCACCTCCGAAGGTGAGTGACCTCGGGCGTTCTGCCCCGGGAAGGGCTCCCGGTGCTGCTCGCAGCTGGCAGCACGATGAGGCTCAGCTGGAAGGGAACGGTTTCAGCAAAGTGTGCTGCCTCATCCTCCTCTTCTGTCACGAGGGAGCTGGATGGCTGGGGTTGAACAGTGAGTGCCCTAGACAGCCGGGCAGTGTGGGCCAATGGGGTCTATTGACTTTGTTGTTTTCCTTCACTCCAGCACAAAGCAACCGGGATTGCTGCCTGTCTTACACCAAAGTGCGTCTGCCTCGGTGGGCCCTGAAGGGTTACACTGAACAGCTCTCCAGTGAGGTCTGCGACATCCCTGCCATCATGTAAGTTACTTTCTGAATTTCCTCTGGTTTTTCTGACATACATTAACCTTAGGATGTCTGTTTGGGCTAAAACTATGATTTGAATGTTAAAAGCATGATTTTTCCTGCCTTTTCAAAAAGTTTAACTAACTAAATAAATTGTATATCACACCTGTAAACAAAACACACAACCTCTAGCTGGTAGGGACTACTAACTCATTGGACAGTCATACAATGTAAATAATAATTCTGACTCTTTAGGAATCAGCTGTGAAACAAAGACATGTTTTATATCCAGCTAAGGATGACTCTGGCCAACATAGAGTGCTCCCTTGCCAAAACCTGTGAACAGACACATAAGTGACAAGACTTCTTCTAATTCACAGGGACCGGATTTTTTTTTATACAAGGTTTTGGGCTAGGTGTTGATCTGTCATCTTAGCTTGATAGCAGCTATTCTCCTTAATCTTATAAGTTGTTTCTGGCATCAGCTAAAGTCTTTGCCTCAATAGATCAAATAAATTGAACACCATTTTTTGGTGCAAAAAATGATCCCTGAGACTGAAGTAGCTATTACATTTGAATTTCTTTTTGTTCATATAATATTGAGGCATTTGGAGCATCCCATGTCTAACTAGTGTTTACAAAAACAGTTGCTATTGATCATTATATAGAGTAACTGTTCTCTCCACAGCAATTACTGGCAGGGATTTCTAATGATTTACTGGTTTCTTTATCATTATTCCTTTTCCAGTTTCCATACCTCCAGTGGGCTGAAGGCCTGTGTGAATCCTAAGGAAGGCTGGGTGAAGAAACATCTTCTTTTCCTGAGGTAGGAGTCAAAACTTCTAAATAACACCAGGCTGATGAAAACAGGGCATGTATGAAAGCCTGTCTCTTGTGTCTCCTGAATGCCACTTTTGACAGCATTGGTGAACACATTTGTCTTTCCATGTCCTGTCAGACTTAGCTGCTCCTTTCTAGAGTCTTCTCAGGGACAGTCATGTCACATGTCCTTTTTTTCCACCTGACCTACTCTCTCAGGAAAGAAGAGAAAACTATAACTGACCTGTGGCTGAGGTCATTATTTATGTGTGTCCTCTCTTCCTTTTAACAGCCACAAACTCAGGAGGATGTCAGCCTGACACGGTTTCCAGCAAGGAGCTAAACACTGACATAGCTGAAGAAGCACTGGGTTCAGGCTTTCGGCTGGGATCGTTTGTACACTGTTGTGTGCTCACTCACCTCCAACTCCGGCTTCTTTGGAACTGTTGACCTTCTCAAGTTGATTCATATTGCATCGCTGTTTTGCTTGAGTTAAGCATGTTGTTAAAGTTTCTATTTTTACTAATATGTGTATGTTACTTATATGACATGAGCACTATTTAGTAAGGACTACCTTAAGCTGTTGTACAGAGTGTGAATTTTATTAAGTTTATTGCATGTTATTTTTGTTTTCTTCAGCATGTGTAAAGCAGGTTATTTATTCTGTTTATTTTGTTGTTGTCTTGTGCCAAAATGTTTCCTTTAAGCTGTAATTAGCATTATAATACCTCTTGAACTATTGTTAAACAGTCTGTTTGTAGAAAAAAAAAGGAAATTGGAATTTTTAAAAAAATAAATGTTAAAATCAGCACTCTCTGTGATATGTTTATTTGTTTTTAATTGAAAATGTGACTTGCCGTTGAAATTCAGTCCTTTGTTAAGAGCCTCCAGCTGAAATAATTACACAGGTGTGTTGACACCTGTTAAAGCCACTTTCCACCTTGCTCACTCTGCTTGCCCTGGGGGTACCTATGACCTCCGTAGGATATAATTCCTTCCTCACCTGCAGACAGCTGCTATATATCAAGTTTTTGTTTAGCTTGAAGACTTAGCTTCATCATAATCAGACTTGAGGGCACTCCTTTTGCCAGTTTATTTATCCAGGAGGGACCTCACACATTGTTACTGGGCAAGCTTCTAGCCTATCCACCGAGGGGGATTCCCTATGGTAACACGATCCGCTCTCAACTTAAGCGGCTTTCTCTAGAGGAGAAACTTTCCTACCCTTTTTGTGTTTGCCTATGGTACCCGATGGCTTCCAGCATAATGAGTTTTTCCTGACGCAGGAGCTCTTGATGAAGGTCAGTGATACCTGATAAAAGTAATGAGACTTCATGGGAGAGATGGGTGCAGGTGGACTGGGGAAGACTGCTCAGCTTTTTATGTACTGTTACATGGCCCATGTGGATTTCAGGAATGTGACCATGCAGGATGTACAGGTGTAGTCCTCTCACTGTCAGCACCAGAGTCTTACGGATAAATTCATAACGTGCCTTTTAGTACCTTTTAGTCATAGAAATACAAGCATTAATTTTAATTTAATTTAAACTTAAATGCAAAGTATTTTTGGTGCCCTTGAGAGAGGAGCTGGGAGATATTGGGTTTTTAAAACGGTGTTTGAGTATAAGGCTGTTGTTTTCTGGTTTCAAAACCTGCTAGAACTTAAAACAATCTGCTTGTGGCTCTACAAATCTGGGAACTGTCAGTTCCCTGTGAGTGAAGCTCTGAAGGAGCAAGGTATCTAAAGGAGCAAAATTAAGCAGCTTTAATTTCCTTAAGGTGGATTCCTGATACTGAGAACATAATGTACTCTCCAGGGAGAAGTAATTACCCAGCTTGTTCCCTGGGCATTCCCCTAACTTCTGGGCAGAACTGCAGAGCTCTGTCTCATACCTGCTAGCACTGGTGTGGGCTGTTGGGGCTCAAAGAGTTGGTAGACTAAATCAGGTACCAACAAAATGGTACAGACATGATGAACGGGTCTGTGTTAAAAGTGCTGAAAGGTGAGGTTCCCCAAGCCTACCTTGGGAATTGTTTTTAGGAACCAGAGCTGTAAAGAAGTTGGTGCAGAAAAGCCTGGAGTCCAAGGGTTGAATTCAAAGTAGGGGAGCAAAATAAGGAAGTGGAGACCAATGTGTGGAATTCTGTGGGTGGCTCCTTACTCCCAGTTTGGGCCCCTTCGAAGTATTTCTTCTGTAACTCGCCCTTCTTCTGGTCATCCATGGTTCCATTGCTACAAAACCCCACACGCTTCACCCACAGAGCTATGACTTGTGGGATTTCTTTCTAATTGCTCCTATCCTGGTTGAATTTTTTTTCATAACCAAACCCCTGAGAAGAAAAAAGATATTGAAAAAATTGGTTTCTATGCTGAATATCAGAAATTGCTAAGGTTGTTATGTTACTGGTAGCAAAGTCTGTGTAGAAATACCATGTCCCTCCATGCCTTCCTGGGGATACAAATAGGTATTATAAGTGAGTGCTGCAACTCCAAAATCATCAGATCAGAGGCACATTTTTATAAGTAATCTTAAGTGTTCAGTTAAAAGTTCAGACAGCTCTGTAAATCATGACCCTTTCTAGGAAAACCTGAATCCTGATTACTTTGGTGGGTCTGTTCTGCATTTGAGTAGGTGAGTTTCTGTCTCTTCTCTATCTTCGGCCTTCAGCTCCTAATTCAGCCTGTGCAATGAATAATTTGGGATGCAGAATTAAATGATGGTCATTTGGAGACTTTTTCTCTTCTATTTATATAATTTAAAAAAAACCAAAATTTTTTTCCTTGCAAAATGCTTTTTATTATAGCTTGGATATTTGGGAAGTAGATAACCCTAACCTTTCCATTCAAACTCTGAGCATAACTTTATACTTCAATTTCAAAGTGTCCTGCTTTCCCTGCATTGAGACCAGTCCTTGGTGATTCTTCTGCCAGCTGGAGTATTGCTATTGAATTCTATTTGTGTATATTCTTTCTGCATTCTTTTTGTTTGTTTGGTTGTTTGTTTGCGGTTTTTTTGTTTTGTTTTGATTTGTTTGGGGTTTTTAAAAATAATTTTAATTTTTGCTTCTTTTTTAATTCCTTTTTTTTTTTTTTGCCATAAAGCAATCTCACACCTTTCCAAGTCAGGAATTGCAGTATTTTGTTGTGTTAGGATCTTTGACAGAAAAATTTCTATCCACATACGGAATCATAATTAGATTTAATAATTTCTAATTTTTTTTAAAATCACACTCCAGCACAAAGCAACAAAATAACAGCATCACAGGGTCAGTGATTTTTGTAGGGAATAGCAAATCTTCTGCTGATTTAATTTTGCTGTTAAAATATAAAACCTGACACATTTCATCTGCCGGGGAAGGACTAGCAAGTTATTTATTGCATTTCTCTTCAGGTGATGGTAGCTTCCATTAGTTGAAGACTGTTTTAGTCCTTCCTTGTCTCCCAATGTCTCATCAAAAGTGGAAAAACACAAAGAGGGGTTGTAAAGCCCCTGGGAATCCAAGAGACAAATGGCTGAACAGCCTTGTCCTGCAGTGTGCAGCTTTCAAGTATATCTGAAACCCAAGCTCTACTGGGTGTGCTTAGTGCCAGTGACACTTTCAGCTCCTCCATAGGGATGTTGATAATTGGTCAGTTATTTCCAATGAGCAATACCAACGAGCCCCTATGCAGCCTAACTTCACCCCTGATGAACTGGAATGCACCATTCAGGTGCAATTTTGTTGAGAATTGAATCAGTGAACTCAAGAACAACAAAGAGCTTTAAGCTTATGACACTGCCACTTGATTCTAATGGCACCTGCCCAGCTGGATGAACATCGAAACAACAGAAATGGATCACTTGTAACACGCCTTTTGTATGCTGAGTTTAGCTGTGTTACACCCTGGAAGTCTTGCTCCAAATATCAGGCTACAGGCAACATCCTTTGCCAAAAAATGAACCATAAAAGAAGCTTTTAGTCTTCAGAACAAATCCACTGCATTATGCACGCTAAGTGTACTAAGCAATTATAGCTGTATGACTGTACATAAATGAAAACTATGATTTATGTTCCCATGATCTTGTGGTTGCTCTGTTCTGGGAGGTGTCAGCCTTAACTGTGCAGTGTTGCAGTCCTAAATCTGTAAAGGCTTTTGAGTTGCTGTGTTTATTCTTTCCGTGCTGTCAGGTGCAGATAGCTTCCAGCCAAAGCCCTCCTAGAGCTGCTGCTGTTAGAACATTTAAATGTGATATGCAATAGCTGCAGTCCTGTGGCTGCTATTGTACATTAGCCATAGAATATTGCTCATATAGCTACTACTGCAAATAAGCCGGGGCACTTCTGGAATAGTGTTTTAGCTTTCTTGAATTTCTAGCATTATTCAAAGATTATGCAATACAGAATACATATTACATGTAAAAACAGCAGATGAAATTTAGAATACTGTATGGATAAAAGGCAAATATGCCACAGGAAAAGTAGAGACTAAAATACTACAGTTAATTTTTGTTTTTAAATTTGCAAAAGAATTTCTATAGTTTTGCTTCCATTACTTCATTTATACCCCCAAAATAAAGTAATAATTTTACTTGTAAGCACCTGCATCTACATTTCCATGTTCCTCAAATTTTGCTGCTCCCTAACGTTAAACTGAAAACTCTATTAATTTTTTTTTACACTCTCTTTGTATCAAGGAGAAAATTTATAATCTGGGTTGAAACTTCCTGAAAAAATATTCTCCCAATAGTGTCCATATATGGAATGTGCTGGATATACTTAAAAGGCATGTCCTATATGAAAGAGATTTTATCTACCAATGTGGCCACACAGCTGATGTACAAAAATGAGGAGAGAGATTGCACATGGCACATTCTCCTAGACTGATAGTGCCAGCAAAGGGATATGAACATCCAAGGAGACAGAGCCACCCCTACTCTCAGAAGAGGTGGCTGATGCATGTGGGAGTTGACTTTGTATAGGAATCTGTTCTACAGATGAAAAGTAGTATCTCAGGTTCTGTTGAATTTGGATCCTTCCCAATTCTTAATATTCCTGAGATGCAATCAAGTAAGGTTCATTAAATATAAAATGAATTACCACACATATCAATTTAAAAACCCAACCCCTTGATTAAACTTGTTTGTATGATCTCTGTATCCAATGCATTTCAGCGTACCAGGCGTTCATGCTACTCCTTCTCCTGAAGTACCTTGATTTACCTAAAAATATAAACTTCACAATGATTGTTTTTTCTAGCTCTCAAAATTAACTCAGACAAACCACTGGAAAACAAATGATGAAGAACATCTCAACAGCTTTTCACATCTAAGCTAGTTGCATGATGTTTCAACACCCAACTCACGTTTTTGTGTAGCAGCTGTAGCAGTGAGATTTAACAGGAACATTGTTGCCATGTTTCTTTCAGTGAACACTACTTCCAGTTACCAGAAATTATGATCTTGAGCCCCTTTTTGAGTGAAAACAATGGCTGTTCTAGCTGGGGCTGAAGATGCGCATGTTCTTTCCACCTGTTTGGTTTATAGGTTTTTTTCTCCTTGACATCTTTAATGCTGGAGATGGATGGAATGGCTCACGGCCTTTAGAGACGATTCAGCATGCCTAGGCCAGCATTGGCTGTCTCTGTGTCACGGGACATGAGAGGACACATGCAGGTAGCTGTAACAAGATATCACATATGCTTTCTGTTAGACGACACTTGGTTAAGAGATGTGCTCATGATAAGAAGGAGGGAGAGAGAAACAAACAAACAAACCAGTTTCTGGAAATGGGAGCAGGGTGGCCCATCACTTGGGTTTCCTGGTGAGAAAGCCTGAATGACAAGGATCCACTTAACAGACAGCTACAAGATAAGGCAATTCAGGAAACATGAAACATTGAAATAGCGCAGCTGGGGATCCATGGTTAGTGTAGGCATGTACCAAAGCGTTTAAAAGAGAGCACAAAATATTTTTAATTTCTTAGTCAAATGTTAGGTACAGTGATTCAAACTGTAACTGTCTTCTCTCCTGGCCACAAGCCCACGAGCCCAGGCAAAACATTTATGTGTAGGCAGAGATGTTATATGTAGGATGGTCTAGTACAACAAGTACTTGACTATTCTTATATCTTTTGGATAATAAAATGTAATCAAAACATACATTGTTTTTGAAGGAACATGACTTGCAAGGGTATAAACCCTGTACCAAGAATTCATTTACACAAATATAGAGGTGCCAGCAGATAGCACCATTAGGTGCCAAGCGCAGAGAAATATTACAAATCTGTAAGGAGCTACAGACTCAGAGCATGACAGACTGTTTGATTAGAGTGTGCCAGTGGAGATGGGTTCAAGCAAGTGGTCCAATTTGCAGTGAAATTGTCAATTATACAGTGTCAAGATTAAACTAGTAGTTTAATATCCTTGCAGCATCATTGGTCAGGCATAAAGTCAGCGATAACTCTATAAACATACAAAGCAGGCAAATGGGAAATTGAGAATGATAGATTTAATATGGCAGATAAATCAGAGCTGTAGAGTGATCAGTGTATAGAGTGACTTCAGTTGTTTGCTCACATATAAATTGTATCTCATGTATGAATAAGCATTGTTATACAGCTGTATTTAGGGAACGCAAATCAAAGTGCTCATGTAAAAGTCTGTTATGCATATCTGAAAAATAATGCTTTAGCTGTATGTCCTACTACAGTGATACCTTTTTTTGCAAATGTACATTTAATAGAGCTGGTTCAAAAAGATGATTGTGTGTTCCTGTGAGCATCTGAATGTTTCATGATATGACTAGGAATAAATGGTCAAAATGTCTTTCAGAGATAATGCAAATCTCAGATACCTGAGATATCTGCAAATCTCAAAGACTTGCTCACTCTACAGCATTCCCAAATCAGTACTAGAGTAAGCAAAAATGTTTTATGAATTTGAAAGTAGGTAATGCTGTATTATTGCTAATTACAATTAATGGTTGATATACATACACCTTGTTTTGCACATCCATGTGAAGTACATCAAAATGATGGTAAAGAAACCTACAAAAGAAGACAATGCAATAGGACTGCCACACTTAATGAAGGCATATAGAATCACAGAATGGTTTGGGTTGGAAGGGACGTTGAAGATCATCCAGTTTCAAGCCCCCGATATGGGCAGAGACAGCTTCCGCTAGACCAGGTTGCTCAAAGACCCATCCAACCCCAACAAACCTGGCCTTGAAGCAGATATGGAAAAAAGAACTACTTAAGTGAAATGCTTAATACATTTCTGAATTGTAGATATTAAATATAAAATCACAAACTAGTTATTTTGGCTTTTATTTTTTCATTAAAAACAATGGTGAGATGAACACGTTTCTACTTCAGTGAAGTTTTTTCGAAAACAAAGTGGCTTTCACTACTTATATTTTCCAGTTCTGTTGTAGACTTACTAGAAATCCTGTTATTTGTCAGGAGTTTTTGCTGCCTCCTGACTCATGGTTTGACCTAATTGTGCATTATGTATATGTAGAAGAGCTCCTCTTTTTTCCTCTTTGGGTGCATTTGGAAAACTCGCTGGCCGCAGAACACTTGCGTTATTACCCGACACCGTCAGTTTCACCGTCTCAATGGGAGGATGCAGAGCTCACCCTAAAGGTCTTCAGCCCCCTACAGTCTGGGGCATGGAAAGAAAGATTAAAGGCATTTCTGAGTTCTTCTCAGAAGCAGTAAGATAAATATATCTCATTGGGGTTTTTGCACTGAGGATTTTTTTGTTGTCAGGTCAACTCATATACTTGGCAAGGTTAAGAGGAAAGACTCTCGTAAGAAGTGGACAGCAAGGAAGAATTTGTTTCAGCTAAGTGAAAATTTGACTGAAGCAAGTAAGGATCCGTGGAATTCCCTGACTGCATGGGATATGCAAGCAGTTTATCAGAGATGGAAAATGGAAGAGAAGAGCAAGGAAGAGAACTACTGTTCCTTTCTGCTACTTGTTATTATCTCACTGTAGGTGAACAGCACACACAACTATTTGTGTGAACAGAAATTCGTGCGTGACACACTTTCTAGGCAAATTCCAACTAGTAATTTTTTTTAATTTTAGATTTTTAAATTAATGCAAGCAGTCATGCAAAGAGGAAAAACAGTCTTTGGGAAAGAGAACATTCTGTTCTACAACGCACTGTCACTTCTTTCTCCTAGAATAGCTCTTACCTAGCAAAGGGCAAACTCCCAGGAGATCAATGTCCCTTAAAACAGTAATAGTGTTAACATTTTTCACGGCCGTGGTGTCACGATTAGCATTGGAAATAACAGAGCAGAAGTGAGAAAGAGCTCCAGCAATGCACTGAGAAGTGTATGCATACACTGAGTCTGTTTGGGCAAGAGGAAGCAGAACATGCCAGAATAAAACAAGCTTGCAGAAAAAATCATGTAAACCCATTTAATGCACCAAGCAGAAACAAGGAACTATCAGAGAACTGCTCTTCTGCATTCTACAGACCTGACAATTATGAGAAAAGACAGCACACAAAAACTCCCCTTAGTAAAAATTCACTGCACCCACTACTGACATAACAGAAATAGGAAGTGGCTTTCTACATCTTTCCCTCAACTCAGACTGCTCTTGGGCTGGCCTTTCTGATTGAGTTCAGCATACCACAGGCTGACCTACTTCAGAACAAGTGGGTCATGATACAACTTTTAACTAGGAAGCTTAAACCCCACTCTTCTCTGCAAGCAAGAGTGTTTGAGTCAGAAACACTTGCTTCTTCTTATCCTTAGGATGGTACCTTGGCTCAAGAGAGGATTTTTCAGAACCTGCATTGGCAGGAAGAACCCAAGGTTCTCCAAAGGACGTTCTTCATAGTAACTGGACTGATTTTGCTTCCCATTGTCTGACAAGAGTTCCCTCCGGCACTGTAGATAAGTGTACATTGCAGCCTTTCAAAGCCTCTTGAATACAGACAGATGAGTTTTATAGTATCTTCACTTTCTGCCACTCCTGGAAGCTGCTGACATAAGCAAAAATGCACAGGGAGCAACTGATATATAAATTATCTTTCCAGGCTGATATCATCAATACTTTTGATCTCTGTACATAAAAGCTGATTATCTCATCCTGAATGTCTCAGCATTTAATTTTTCTTTCCAGTGTAGATATTTTTGAACTCCCTACAGTGTGCATTCTTTGAAGCGGGCTTTTCATGACTCATAGGCTGTGTGCACTCTTTAGACACTAAAAAAATACCAGCGCAATAATTTTGCCCCAGCAGTCTGAAAATTTTCCTTCTAAAAGCATACATTAGTTGCTCCTTTTCATGAATTTGAAGAAAAGTTGTATTTCTTCTTAAAAGTTAAGGTTTAATGGTATGGACAGGAGCTCAGTCTGCTGTATCATCAGAATCCCTCTTAACTAGTCTTCAAGTAGCAATGGAATAGCAAGTCCTTCCACTCACTCCCTCACCACAGTTTTCCCCTTTTCTGCCTAAAGCCTTCTCAGGTAATCCTACCTGTGCTACAGCTCTGGTTCTGTTTCGTCAGAAGGACATATTGTTTGTCACTGTCTATGTTTTTTGCACCCAGGCCTGTCCTCGGTAGCACTGCAGGAAAAGCTTTGTCTCAGAACAGCGTTAACTCCTTGTCCCCACTCAGAGTCAGAAATTTTTTCTAGTGACTGTATAGGAGTGGAGCAAATAAGGCCATCACACCAGTTCCTCTCTAGGTTGGCCTGGAGAGCCAACAGGGCTTAGAGGGATTGACTTTTGCCATGACTCCACTGCTCCCTAATCTTATGCTTACAGAAGCAAGGAAAGAGGTGAGAGCTGAGGTCTATTTGATTTATCATCTTCCAACTGTCATTATTGCACAGTAATCCCAGGTAATGACAAATTGTGCGGTGTCCGTGTTCAGACAAAGATTTGGAGCAAGAAAGTGAGGTGAAAATGTGCTGAACAACAGGTACTGATATCACTTGGAGCTTTGCAGTCTCTCCACTTCCCTCGCCCCTGTTTTGATTGTTTTGTTTAAATGTGACTAAAACAGTTAAACGTAGTACTTCCCGTTGGTGTTAAGTAATACTGAAGGTACCAGAAAGGCTGCATGAATCTGTGTTTATGATGAACAAATTAAGTTTCAAGGCAGGAAGCAATGTCCGTGCCATGTTTGTTTGTTCATGTCATTTAAGTTAAAAGAACAGAAAAATACTTATATTCTGAATTTATAATCTGTGTGGATACATATTACGCTAAACAAATACAAAAAGTTGTTAAGAAACTGGAGACCACCAAGATTTGGGGTTGTCAAAAAGTTATTTTTGAATAGGGTTGGTCCAAGTAAGTCAATTCAGTTGGAAAGCTGTTCGGACTGTTTTCAATAAAAGTATTTCTTATCTGTCTCAAGACTTTCCACATACAAACAAGACAAAAGACTTAAAACAAACAAATGGGAATGAAAAACTCAGAGACCACTTTGTCCCTCAGCCGTGTCCTCAAGTAAGTCTGGAACTGGCCATTGTATTTTATTTCCTTGCTTTCAAAAAACCAAAGGACTGTCTTCAAAGTGAAGCTGTAGGGAGCCATATGGGTGTTTTTGGAAAAGTCACGTATTGTTAAACACTGAGTGGGAATGTCTTGTATTGATCCATTGTCAACAATGTGGGCTATGAGATCGGCCAAAGGAAAATGTGTTTACAGGTTCCCCCTGTTGATGCTCTACAGCCATTTCAGCAGAAAGCTTGACTCAAATTTTTAGTGCTATTAAAGCATTATGTTTTAGCGATCCCATGTTGGTTATCTCTTTTGAATTACCTTTTTTTTTTTCTCTTTTTAATGAAATGCACATCCAAAGAAAGGCAGTGAAACTGGTGCAGGGTCTGGAGCACAAGCCTGTGAGGAGCAGCTGAGGGAGCTGGGGGTGTTTAGCTTGGGGAAAAGGAGACTGGGGGAACCTTATCACTTCCACAGCTCCCTGAGAGGAGGGTGTAGCGAGGCGGGGTCGGTCTCTTCTCCTGGGAACAAGTGACAGGGTAAGGGGAAATGGCCTCAAGTTGTGCCAGGGGAGGTTTCGATTGGATGTTAAGAACTGCTCAGGAATTGGTGGAATCACCATTCCTAGCAGTGTTCTAAAGGCGTGTGGGCCTTGGGGACGTGGTTTAGTGGTGAACAAGGTGGTGCTGGGTTAATGGTTGGTCTCTATCATAAGGCCTTTTCCAGCCTAGATTCTGTGATTCTAAACTGTATTTTCATACATGTTTCAGGCCTGAGTATCTCTTTAAAAAAATTAAACTGATTAGTTTTTTTAAAATTTAATTAATCTTTGCCCTCTTTCCCTAACTATTCACTTTCCATATAGCTTTCATACACTTGCTATGCCATTACTCGTGGCTCTCCAGCACTCCAAATATTATATAGTTTTTTAGTGCACTCCTTTCTAGATCCGCTTCTTTTCTGTCAGTGGCGCAATCCAGAAGCCCTCGCAGCTTTGTACGGACGGGGTAGTGCCAGCACAGGGGCGGTAACACCGACCCCGGGGAGGGCTCGGCTGCGCAGCCACGAAGACGCTTCCAGCTCACGGCCATGGCGGGCCCGGCGCCCTCGGCCCCGCGGCCGGAGCTGCGGCTGCGCGGCCGGGCCGTTGCCATGGCCGCGGGCGGACGCGCGGGGCCGGGCGGCGGCGATGGGGCTGAGGCGGCTGCTGCTGCGCTACTTCCCGCCGGGTGCGGAGCGGGGCGGCCGGGGGGCTCCCGGCGCTGGCGGCGGCTGTGCCGGGGCGGGGGCAGCGCGGGGGGCCTGTGGCTGCGGGGCGTGCGGCGGGGGCCTGCGGGGCGGCGCGGGGGTGCGAGACCGCCCGTCATGGCGGGTGCCCTCACACCAGCACGGGCTGGGCACGGCCGGGCGGGTCCGTCGCGCACCTGCAGCCGGCCGGAGCGGAGGTGCCGCTGTTTTGTCCCGGTGCCTGGGTGAGAGGCTGCAGCTGGAAGCAGCTCGTCGCCCATCGCGGCTTTAATTGGGGTCTTACTGCCAAGGCAAGGCAGTCTTACATCACGGCAAGCACTTTAAAGGTCAACAGTGGTTGTAGCTGACACCAAAAAAATGTATTTGTGTTTTTAAATGTCTGTTTAGCAAAAAAAGTTACCACTCTCTACAGCTACCTGAAAGGAGGTTGTAGCCAGGTGAGGGTCGGTCTCTTCTCCCAGTGAATGGATGAGAGGACATAGTCTTTAGGTGGGCCAGGGGAGGTTTAGATTGGATATTAGGAAGAAATGCTTCACAGAAACGGTGATCAGACGTTGGAAAGGGCTGCCCAGGGAGCTGGTGGGGTCACCGTCCCTGGAGGTGTTTAAGGAAGGACTGGGTGTGGCACTCAGTGCCAGGGTCTGGTTGACAAGGCGGTGTTGGGGCAGAGCCATGCTTTGAAAAGCAGTGCTGCCAGACTGTCATGGTTTATCCTGTACTCAGGTGGCTCCATGAAATTTCAGAAGTGAAACAAGCTGGAGATGGGCGGCTCAGGAGGTGTATTGGGAAAACAAATCTTCCTTTCAAATTAAATACTTTCCCTATGAACTTCGCAAAAGGCAGAATGACACAGAAGTTCATCTGAATTATCTTTTCCCACAGAAAATCAAGGAGCAGCTGAGCTCTTTATCAGTTGTTTCAAAACAGGAAGCCATGTGGTTAAACATTTTAATACTCCTGCTCAGTGGAAGTTGCAGAGGTGCCAGAGCAAACCTGGAAATGTAAAGTGCTTTAGGACTTTTGATGCATTACTGCACTCAAGCCTTTGCAAACACTAGAATAAATATAATGGGTTTTGTAAAATGTGTTTTCCAGGCTTCTTGGAACACCAAACTACAGCAAGTATCTTCAGAACAGCTTCTTTTAAATTAATGGTGATGAAATGATGCAAAAAGTTGTTGGAAAAAAGAGCTTGTTTATTTCCAGAATAGAAATCAGCTGAGAAATAATGTTGTTTAATATCTTTTTTCATATAAGCACATCAGAGTTGTTCATCACCATGCTTACTCTCAGCGAGAACAGCCAACCTCCTTCCAGCTTCAAGAACTGGAAATAGGTCTCCTGAAGTCAGTGGAGCTATAAAAGTGGAAGTGTTGCTGTCTACAGTGGATGTTAAAAAATTCCAGAGGTCTAATTTTGACCTGTTTATCACTTGTTTTTAAAGGAATTATTTTGGAATATGTAGAAGGTGGTGAGTCAAAGACCAGATCGATAGATCTACTTGATCTTAGACCTGAGTAAGTATGATATTATTTCAGATAACAGTACTCTCTACCTTTTAATAGCATGTTCATATATGACTCTATTTGACTGTTTTAGACATAATTGAGGTCAGTTGTTATGTAAAGCCTACCTGCTCTACTCAGCCAGCTCTGGTAAGAATAGCTTCAGAAAAATAACAAAGTGCCACCATTAAATAAAGTTGCCAAAATTCGTGGAGTTTATTACACAGAAAGATACGAAGTAATATGGTTGTCTTAATATCAACATTGGTATGGAATAGGCCTTGCATGTAAGCCAAAGTCAGTGGACAGTGTAAAAAGCATATGCAAGATGAAAAATCCCAATTTAAAATTAATAAGTTTTGTCTACCTGGAACTGTCCAGTATAGTGCTGTGGATACAACCTATCGAGTCTCTTTGTGAAATAGATGAGTTGTCTGATGTTACTGAACAGGAGTGTAAACACTGAGAGGATACTAATTTATGGGATGTAGTGGGTCCCATTTAGAAGACTGATGAAGAAAATCTCCTTTAGACTTGAATAATTCCCATACTAGCAGAAATGCTTGGCTTTCTTACTAAACTGATTTTAAGAGTGTATTGGTGATTTGACTGCTGGGTATTGTCAACCCTTAGTTTCTCACAGGCGGCCAGAAATCAGTAGTTACCTGATGCCATGGAAAGATAATCCAGGTCCACAGACCAGCTGTGACCCACTCCCTGGGGGCTCCAGGGACATCAATAGACTGGACCATGTTGTGGTAGTTACTGTTACAACTAAGAGTTGTAGAAACAGCCATAGATTTCTGAAGCCACAGACAGAGATAAATTTAAGACTTTGCATATGTAATTTATCTTGTTACTACTTCATGGGCAATTTGTTTGGAATTTATGGAATTCCAGTTTAATTCAGATACTTAAACTGACAGTTTGGGACACACATCTCCCATGTCTGATCCTCTGTGTAAATCGTTTGAAAAGATAAATTTCTTGCCAAGCTACAATTTTTAAAAGTTGAATTTTACTGTACAACTTCAGTAAGAGAGGGAAGGAAGTACAAAAACCAAGAAAGATTTATCCCTATTTCTTTAGGCCTATACAGAATGAGATAAATGCATAACATTTAATTGCTTGCTTCAGTTTCTCTGCAAGTAAATAATATTCTTGAGTTTGTATTCATAATTATTGCCAGAGGATGGAATGTGGTGGGTTTGTGTTTGGGGTATTTTTTGAGTTTGTTTTCATTCTTTTTTTGTAATTAGCACAGATGTCACAGCCTTAGTAGAAGAAATTCAAAAAGGAGAACCTCTCATCACAGCTTCCTGCTTGGAACATGTCGTACATCTAGTACAAAGATTGCAGGACAAGCTAGGGGAAAAACAGAATCACAAATTCTCTCTTTTTAAGGTCAGAGGCATCTTTCAAGTAATTTTGGGCATTTTGGGGGGTTTAAGTTGTGATACTGTGAGTATGTTTTTACTGCTGTGTATTGTGCCTGAGGGCAAAATTGGGACTCTATGACTGATTTCTTGGCACTTCTCAATCCCCTGTGCACTTCCAGAGCAATTGAGTCTGGCCTGGTTGTTTCTGCCTGGAATTCCCCGCAAAAGGCTGAGAAGTATAACTGTCCCTAGGCATCGTTTACACAGGCTTATGCACTAGGGCGTGTTTTGGATGGAGAAAAATCAGTCTTTTATTTGTCAGATAAGAATTTGTGGGCCAGCAACACCCATAGTTACATTGAAACAAAACCTGTAAATAGACCCCAAGTAAATTAGCTGTTGGGAAAGGACCAAAAGATTTTCATACCGCTGTCTACTTGTTCTTCATTTTGTGAAGATTATGGGATTCATGCTATTATTTTATGGGGTTTTATGCTACATGCAGTTGTCATTACTAATCCTGGTTTTCATTACTTTCTGTCATTACTATTATCTTTGAATGTTGATAAATTGATCTTAAACTTACAGACAGCACTTGAAATATTGTTTCAAACAAATAGGATTTTTAAGAACAATGCTTAGAGAGAGCTTTCAGAGATCCAAATCCAGGATTCAGGCTGTCAGAACAGAATAGGTTTAATTGCATTTAATTGTGGAAATGAAACTTTCTTCCAGAGATTGCATGCTGCAGTCTGACATAGTTGACTGTTGTATCTTTATTGGATCAGCAGATGGCAATGTGTAGCTGTTAAAGAATGTTGGTCAGTGCTGTGGTGTTTACTGTTACCTTAAATTAAGAGTGAAAATGAAGAAGTTTTTGGTTGGTTTGTTCAGCTAAAAAACCCTTACATGTTCCTAGGTATAACTTTGGTTCTTTTGACCAACAATATTCATCTGGGTGAATTCTGCAAAGATATATGTATTTAACCTTGAAAACAGAGCTATGTAATAAGGCATCTTAAATTGAAAAAGTTTCTCTTCTGAGTTTTGCTCTCAACTGAGATAATGCCTTGCTCTTCAAAAGCTTTTGAAATTGTTTGTTCTCAGAGACTGACAGATCTTCAAATTCTTGTTCAGACTTGAGTGTAAATGTATTTGTTCATTGTTGGGTGTAGTGCTGTGTTTGAGCTTCTGTATTTGGAAATAATAGAGGCAGACAAATCCAATCAGTACTGGCTTATTTCCTTCACTCAAGAGTGGTTAGAAGGGTGTGAAAAGAACTTGTTTGATGTTTCAGTTTCATTTAAGGCTTCTAAATGAAACATGAGTACCAGGTCCTTCTGAGATACTAATAAAATACAAGAGATGGTGGGAGTGAGATTTTTTTCATTTTCCCTCAAAAAAATGTTCCATGTGTGCATTGTTTGGAAATCAGTGGGGTTTTTTTCCTGTTGCATTGGAGTATAATCTGAAACAAGTGTATAAACTCATCTTTTTGTTGTTTCCAGTATTTGTGGTGATGGTGGTGTGTTAGGTACCCTGCAGAGAAACAAGCTTTTATAGCAATTTCTCAGGTTTTAAACTATTACATGGCATGGGATGCTGTAGTGATTTGCAGATTTTTATCTTAGGTACAGCTGTAGAAGATTTTGCAGAACTGAGGTATATTTTTTCTAATATTGCCTTAGGGTTTGATTATTTTATCATTTGCAGAAGTAATTCTTGCTGGGTCAGAGTTCTGTGGATGAAGCAACTGCAGCACTGGGCATTGGAAGAACAGAATTAGTCTCATAATCTGAAATTACACAAAAACCCATCTCGTTTTCTTCCCTTTTTTGATAATTTCAAAATACCGTTGAGTTGTTCAGAGCTGCCTGCATGTAGTCCTAAAAATCTTATGGGTCAGATTTCCATAAATTTCCACAATTATTGATTCTCATGTGCAGATGGATATTGTGGCTCTTTTTAAAAAACACAATATTTCTGTCATTTCCACATCTTGATTGCTCATTCCCACTTCTGTAGCTAAATGTACAACTCGTGTTGCTTTCTCTTGAGAACAGAAATTGCTGTTTCTATAACATAAAATACATTTTCTCTTTCTCTCTCCCTCTCAGTCCTTCACTTGACAATTGTTACTTCCATTTTGATGGGTCCCTACTCTTCTGAGCAGAAGATCTATGAGCCTCTCTCCTTTTCCTTTTGGAGACAGGCAGCTGGGAAAACTTGAGATAAGAAAAAGGAGTTGAAGCTCTGGTAATATGTCAGTGATTAAATCTCATTGTTCATAAATAGTTTCTTCTTCATTCTTACACTACAGAAAAGGCCTAGTGAACCACTGGGGTGTTTTTAACATCCCTTTACTTCACTGTCAGCAATTGTTGAGATTTCCCAGTTCATGATTTTATTATGCTTTAGACTTGAGGAGAGGGCAGCTTGTAATAGGTGCAAATTGTTCAAGTGCAAACCATGTTTTACAGCAGGCAGTTTATTCAAACACCAACCAGATTGTATGGTTCTGGTCTTCTTTTTAAAGTATCCTGGCATGGTGACTTCCACTGGCAGTATCTGAATTTATTTTCACCTCTGTTTTATGAACCTTAGTATGTATTATTATGGCTATGGGATCATTCACATCCTATATTATGTCTGATTTATGACCTTAGAAACAATGTTAGAAAACAGTGCCCTCCTTAACCTACACAATGTGTGCAGATATTAAATTTGAAATTCTGCCTTGGAATTTTGTCTTGCTGAGTATCTTTGTTATGGTTTTGCACACCTTGTCATGACCTCATAGGACAGAGCTGAAGCTTGTATCTCTTCTTCCTGTTTTGTATAACAAAGTCATATGCCAGCTGGAAGCATCCCATACCCTAGCAGTCTCAAATACTCAATGTAACTGGATTTCTTGGTTCGCTGGATAAGGCTTAATATTAGTTGGGATTTCTTTCATCAGTGATCTCAGCAGGCGTGGTCTCCTCATTTGTTTTGCCCATTCAGCTCTGGTCTAGAGTTACTTTGCCGGTCTTGGAGAAGGTGAAGAAAATGCAAACATGGGGAAAAAGAGTTCATTCATGTAAAGTGTAAAATTGAAATCAATACTATATAACATCTTCAGTGATAACCTGATGATTAATGTGGGATTTCTTCTCCTCTTACAGGAGGAGGAGAAAAAAATTAATCTGTTGAATATTTTGAGCAATTTTGTTTATTTTGTTAGCATAAAATGTTTTTGCTCTCACTGTCCCCACTTCTATTTCAGGTGCTTAGAACACACATATTGCCTCTGACTAATGTAGCATTTAACAAATCTGGTTCCCGGTAAGTTGCTTTCAAAGTCAAAGTACATAATCATTAATTGAAGTTTTGTACTTGTAAATTAAATGGTAAGGAAACTTCAGTGCTCTTATCTTTGCTGCAAAAAGAATTCAGCTCTGCTGCTTCTAAGCAGCTTCAGGCATAATTGGGGATTATATTTCAGGCCTCTGTGGGGAAAACCAATGGGAGATGCAAAAAAGTAGCAGGTGAGATTCAATTTATGTAATTTTTTTCTTCCACAGCCATAATCTGTCGACAATTACCATATTACACAAAGAAGCACCTTTATGGCAATAAACTAAATATTGCTAAAAGCTAAATGAGTCTTTGACAAACTCATTTGGGAGTTTCACTGTAGTGAAAGTGTAGCTTTCATGTTAATTGATTTCACTGTGGACATATGTCTTATCATTTTTTCCTTCATGTCTTGAAAGCAGCAGCATGCTTTCTAGTTGAAATACATTAAAGATTAAAAAAAAAAGTGTTTTTATGAATAATATGGTAAAAAGAAAGAAGAAAAGGAACCTCTATGGTCATTAATCTGTATTTTTGAAAGAAAGAGGAGATTTAGGATCTGAGACAATGCTAACTGAAATCTGTGGAAATAAATCATTTGGCTGTGCATTGGGACCAGTAAGATATTTGCTGTATTCAGAAATCAATTTCTCTTTGCTTTAGCTTTATCACTGGAAGCTATGATAGAACCTGCAAACTATGGGATACAGCATCGGGAGAAGAGCTGCATTCACTGGAGGGACACAGAAACGTTGTCTATGCAATAGCTTTCAATAACCCCTATGGGTAAATAAATTTCTTCTGAGATTCTTCATAATTGCTAAGAATGTTATTTTGCAAATACTCTGACATAGAATAGACTATTTCAAATTGAAAGAGTTCAGCTTCTGAATTTGAAGAGTTCAGCTATAGCTAATCACTCTGGGATGACACCATCATTATTTGTACAAGAGATCCATTCAAACATGTTTTCTGCTACCATTTTTTAAAATAAAATTTTGAAATTCTAACCACAAATTTAATTAGGTATTCAGTCTTGTAAAAAATATAAATGAGTCAGTTGAATATATTGAAACACAGTTTATTTCAGTAATATCTACATGACCAGATTGTGTTCTGAATGTTAATCATTCTCTTCTGCCTCCATGTAGTTGTATGTGATGTGAGATGTAAGTATTTATGGCAATCTGTGTTGCTTTAGTTAAGGAGAAAGAAGTGGATTTCTCCATTTCCCATTACACATTCAATATTATTTAGGACGTGATATAGAAATTTCACAGCTTTTGAGTAATTTTTGTGAAATCCACAAGGTGCTGCTGTGTGAACATCAGATATTAATTTTTGCACCATTTGTTTTCTCCAGTAACTGTTTGCTCTAGGTTGGAATTGCCACCTGTTAGGTGAAGGGAATTGCATGTTAGCTACTGAAGTTTCATTTTCATTTGCTTCTTGAGGAAGCTGTCGTGTGAGAAAACCATTTTTTTTATGTAAAGTAAGATAAACGAATTCCTAGTTTTCTATTGAATCACGTTACTGTCAGATGTCCTAGTAATCAGTTGAACAATACACAATTAACATCAGGAAATAAATGTTAAAAGATTTGTTCTTACACTATTTGAAACTTCATCTCTTTCTTCTATATGAAAAGGAAAACTTAGACCCTGCTATGTCATTGTCTTATATTCTGATATTATTCTTTACTTGAGAAAAGCATTTAATGGAGTTCATTTATATAGCTTGGTGAAACTAATGACAAAAATCTGTGCAAAGGTCAATAACTAGACTGTAACATAAAAGTGGAGAAGCAACATACAGCAAGACAAAACCTGATGAGAACCTTGAACTACTTTAACATTAAAAATTTGATAAAAAAGAATTTTTTTCTGCTGTCTTTAGGTTTCAATACAGTGCCCCTTGGTACATTTTCTGGATACTTCACTTTAGTCTTGCTCTAACTGCAGATGGTCACGACACTTCCATTGACTTCAGTGGGAGTAGAGTTCAACTTTTAAAATTTGGGTGAACTGCATTTATAATTGTTGACAAACAGATGTTATCTGATAGAATGGTATAACTTCTTAATGCATCTGTAAGTGCAGCACAACATCATCCCTAAAGCAGGTCAGTCATCAGTTATGAGCACTCCTGTGCTAGTAGATAGGCACAGTAGCTCTCTTAGAAGCTCATTGTGTCTGCTAATTTTTTGCCTTGCTGTAACCTGTGTTTGCGAAATCCTGCTGCAGGATCTCGTAGTGTGGCAGCAAGCACCAAAGTGCATGGGAGCTTCCAAGGCTGGGTGTTGTTTCTGTGGGTTCTGCTGTCTCTGGAGTCAGAGGGTTTTTCTAAAGAAAAATGATAGGATTTTTTTTTTTCTATTTAGTGACAAGATTGCCACTGGATCTTTTGATAAAACCTGCAAACTGTGGAGTACAGAAACAGGAAAATGTTATCATACCTTCAGAGGACATAGTGCAGAAATAGTGAGTAGTTATGGATGCTTCTTATTCCTTTATGTTTCCTCACACCATCGTTGATGACTGTGAGTTCGAACTCCTGTGAGCTCCCACTGTAAAGCACAGTTATTGTGGTACATCTGTTCATACATCCAGATCTTGTTAACATTTCTGCACTGCAAGGGAAGATAGTCTGACAGTTCTTGAGATAGAATTAACCCTCATACACAGTTTGAAATTATATTTTTATTTTTACTTTGTTCCAATTTCCCTTGTTTGCTAAATGTTAAAACATTGAAAAATACCATAACAATTGGAATTTTCAGTTTATTATACATACTTTTGGCTTGATTACATAGCACATGTTTTTCTAGCTATCTTGCATTGCCTCTCATATTTGCAGAACTAAATACATGAGAACATCATTACTTGTGTTGTTGTCTTTCACACAGAGATCTGTACTTCGTGTACAGAACCGATCGGAGCTGTAGAAGAACGAATTTCTGAAATGTAAAGTGTGTTAACTGGGAATATGTGGGATGCTGAAATGTCAAAGATCTATGAAATGAAAACAGTTTAAGCTTAAAAATGCTTGGTTTCCTCTCCAATGCACTAGGACCCCTATCAGCAACAAGAAGTACCTTGATGCACAAATTTCAATTTAAAAGATCAGGCAAAGACACTAAAACTCTGAATTTCAATGATGAGTGGGGTTTTTGGGACTTTTTTTTAATAGCTGTACAATCAATGTTCAATAAAATATTGCTGAAAATTGTTTCTGGAAAAAAAATTGGAATTTACTTGTAGATTGAGAGGCCTTAACTAGGAAAATTTGGTGGTTTGCCATGTTGGAATTGGGGTTTGTTTCAGTGTGTTTTTGATTCTCTGGATGCTCTGAAAGAGTTACCCCTTACAGTGGAGAAAGTGTTTGCGTATTGAGAAAGGCTGCAGTGATTTTGCTTCCACAAATCAGTCAGGTAAATGTTTAAAGGCCTCTCCATTTTTTCAGACTTCTGTAGGGGTTAGATTAGACCCAGAGTGTTATGAGTTGTGCTAGCGAGTAATTAGTAGAAGATAATTGCCAGCAGAAAAGGATGTGTTTCTCTGAATCAGACCTGTTTCTGAAAGGCCTTTATTGCATCTGATACACTGCTGGCAAGGACATGCCCATAGTTATTCAGTATGAAAACACTGACCTACTGTTTTCCTTTTTTCATGGCACCTCCTATTCTTTATTTGCAGAGCAATCATACTGAATAATTACAGAGAATGGGAGGATGAGTACATGATTTTTTAATGTGAAAGATGAATTAAAGTAGTCGTTGAGCTTTTTTTCTTGCTTTTTCTTAAACACGATGTTGTGGCAATGCCCTTGGCAAATGACACAGATAATGACACCAGTAGGGTGAGAGTGCACAGAGTGTCTTTGTGGGTACACAGAACTGTTCAGATGATCTTCACCCCAATCTCATCAAGTAAGAGAGGAAACCTACCAAATGATAGTGTTAGGGAGGACTGCCAGACTGGAGAGTAATTGGAGGATTTCAAAGAGAATTTTGAAATAAAGAAAACAAAGCATGTGCTTGCAAGGAGTCCACTTGAGATGAGTACTTATCCAGAGTTGTGTGGTAAAGATTTGTTGCTGTTCTAGTGAGCTGTTGGAAGAACTCTGCAAGTTTTCTGTATGCCATAAAATATTATCAGACCTTTGCCTTATTTAAAAATATTAACCCTGACCCTTGTTTTATTTTTTTAGAACATATATATAAACGGACTCCTTTAAACTTTCTCTATCCAATGTTTCTTGCTACAGGTATGTTTATCATTTAATCCTCAGAGCACACTGTTGGCAACTGGAAGCATGGATACCACTGCTAAATTATGGGATCTAGAGAAAGGAGAAGAAGTAGCCACTTTAAGTGTATGTTTGCATTCCTCATGTTTTTAAAGGTGCTCCTTGCTATCTTAGTTTTCCAGCTGAGATAAATAACACTGTAACCATTACAACTGTTTGCAAACCCTGCAGTTTCTTTTACCACAGGTGGTCCCCCAGTGACTGCAGTTACAAAACAGGGTAAGAAAACTTGAAGGGAATGAGAGAGCTGTGGTATTTTATGAGTCCTGTTTATCAAAAGACAGACTTTCTCATTGCAGTGACATTACTGCTATAGATAGAATGCCTTCCATCACTTGTTGAAACCTGCTGCTCTACTGTCAGTTGTGACCTCCTCTGTATGGATCTTCTTCCTGTAAACATGAGCAGAGGACAGCCGTCCAGTTATCTCTAGATTGTCATCTCTCTTTGCTCTGCATCGCTTGCTGGCATTCCCCAAGGCTGGATTGGCCTCTGCTGTTTCAGTGCATTTGTCTCACATAAATCCTCACTAATATGTAGTGAATAAGCTTCCTGCTTAAGTGGTGTGCCTGAGTTTTTGCAGTTGTTGGCATATTGACTATGCCGCAGTCGGGTAGATCTTTCTGTCAAAATTGTGATACACTGGACAGGACAGTAAATAAATAGTGATGAGTTATGGAAGGATTATACTACTGAAAAAAGACTACATATTAAACTATATTAATGGAAAAGTAATAATTTGTATTCTCATACTCCTTTCTAAAAATTCTCTCAGGGACACTCAGCAGAAATTATTGCTCTGTCTTTCAATACCACTGGAGACAGGATCATCACTGGCTCCTTTGACCATACAGTAGCAGTATGGGATGTTGGCACTGGCAGGTACTAAAGCACTAATAAATATAATTTTACTTTGCATGATTTCAGGACAAATTAAATAGAAAATATTGAGCTACACGTTACAGAGCTTGTATTTAATTTAGAGTATATGTTCCTTCATCTTGTAATTGGTTACTCCTGTTCCGTTTGTTCTTTTGAAAAGGAATGCTGCTCATGAAATGCTTTTGTTATGTGTTCTTTGTTTTAAATTTCTGTCTTATGAGCACTAAAGAGGCAGAAAGAATGGACAGATCCTGTGCTTGTTCCTGGTGAATTCTTCAAACAGGAAGATATTTTATCAACATGGAAACTCATGACTTGCAAGGTGTCTATGATTTCTAGACTGTTTAAGTAGGAAGAAAGTATATTTTATGTTATAGAAAATTAGTCTGGTTATGGTGTATTTTTCCTTCTCACAATCCTTTGTCAGTATAAATTTAAAAATGTGTCTCCTCCAATCGTAGAGAGCAAAATCTCTTGATTAAGATGCCAAAAAATAATGATGTAGTAGCTAAATATGAACTTGTATAATACTGACAAATCCACTTGTTTTTTCAATGGGAAACTCAATGTAAGTAGAATAATAAAATTATCACCCTGATTACTGACAAAGTAATTTATGAAGATAACGATTCTGTTTTGTTTGCAGGGGTCATGCCTTTTTTCTTTTTGTGAGAGCAAGAGTAATATTTCTGAAATTTATAAATAAAAGGAAAGTGTGTGTATAGAGATGTCTTGGGGTAATAGACAATATATATCAAAATGAGACTAATTGTGTGATTTATTAGTAGTGTACACATAGTACATCACTTAAGGCTTGATCCTATAATCTTTGAGCTTATTCAGCACCAACACTCATTCAGCGACTCGACCTTCGGATTCAACTTCATTCAGCCTGATGTTCTTGCAAGTATTTTTGTTTGAATGCAACTTTGTCCAGCTTAATGTCTGAGCCTACAGTGAAATCAATCTGGGGGTTTTAAAGTTACATTCTTTATTGTATGAAATCAATATGGACTTCACATTAGGGCCAATACCAGGAAGTGGAATATGAAGGAGAAGATTCTCATTTAAACACTGGCAGCTCTGGTGATCAGCTAGCGGGCAACAGAATTGTTCCAAGGCCAGCAGTTGGCTTTCAGATGGCCCTTGGACATGAATACATTTAGGAATAATGAAAAGTTGCAGTCAGAAAGAACATGAGCAAATCATAATTTGCTGTAGACAGGTTCAGGTAGGTTTGCAAAAATTTTCTAGGTGATGTTTTGTGTGCTTGTTTTTCACCATGTGAATTAAATGAGATGCACAGCTTTCCGAATTCGGGTTTCTTCTGATTTTGCTGGCTGGCCCTGCTGAGCATATGTGTTCCTGAGTTTTATTCTGGGTAGGTACCTTGAACTGCCCTGAAGGAAGCTGATGAAGGGACAAGAAATCAGAACAAGGTTCAAGATTTTCTTCATGTAATACTATGATTAAAAAGAAAAAAAAGGGTGGAGGGGGAAACAAGCTTTTGTAATACAGGTCTGTATTTCCATGGCACATATAGTCAGTTGTAGTTCAGTCTGCAGAGCAGCATTTGGCAAATCAACAGCCTGTACCTGTACCTGTGGTCAGGAGTGCTGGACACCAGGGTGCTGAGAGAGAAGCAGTTCCTCATTTGCAATTATGGTCAAATGCTAGAGCATCCATATATCAAATTTCACTTGGAAGCTGAAGGCTAAGGAAATACTGTCATGACTAAAGCTGATTGTTTCTAATAAATAATTTAAATGGAAATTTTTAATGGCACTTCATAAGCCTCTCTTCTGTGTTCTTTCTGTGTATCTGATAATGGTTTCTGTGAGATGTTCTCCACATTGCTATATATTCTGTTTATTGATCAGATTTTTATGTCAGAGCTTGAAGCCCACACTGCTTTTTTTAAAATTGGAAGTTTAAGCTTTCCACTTTTAAATTAAAACTTTTTTCTAGGTATTACTAGGTATTTATAGTAACAACAGTCTTGATGGCAAAATAATATGTTTATAAAATTAAGTTTTCTTCTGTTATCTGCTTGTTGATTTTTGGTTTTACTGTAAAAAAATCTATACAATTACAACACTGTAGGCCTCACGGTGTTAGACAGTAAAAAGAGTAATGTAAAATGCTATGAATGTAATCGAGTTTCTCTTATCATAAACAAATAGAAAATTCAGATGCTCAGGAAATTTTCTTTGCTGTTCATTTAGCACATATATTAATTTAGCTACCCTTATATATCTTGTGCAATGAATAAAAACATTTCAGTCACTTAAGATCATTTAGTTGTTTTTCTAGTCATTAGTTTATCTGTTATTTACAGTGTGCTTCTATTAATGATGCAGTGATATTAGCATAGTGATAATAACCCAATTTGCTAATCCTTTAATACATGTATATCTCAATTAATCTTTTTTAGGCTTTGTTGCCTTATGGGCCATTAATTCTTAGGAAGCAGTATTGGCTAATTGTGACCTTTCTATTCAGATAAAGCTGAAGAATTTAATGGGACTTGTATTGCCAGTCTTGTGCAGCAAGAAGTTCAGGATTAATGAGGATTAGAAATCATATTTCAGTTGGGCTGTCATTTGCCTGTTATTTGGGAACATGCTCGCGTTAAGTACCTGATTAACTTCCGTTTGATCTTCAGTGGATTTTATAAAAGGTTTAGATTATATGGAGTTTTAAAGATGTACTGTTTACAGTTCATTGAAGTAGGATAATGGGAGAGTAATGTGGAAAAATTTGCTGTGTATGCTTAGCGTGTAGATAAATACAAGGAATCTGTCTCTGCTACTGAAAATCATCGCATTTCACTGGAAATCCATTCACTAAAGTATTTTTGAAAGAGAAGGGAGGAATTTTCCATTTTATTCCTTGCTGCCTCCTTTTGCCAAAGATAGAAAATGGAATTGATGTAGTACTAGAATCCTAAATGAGCTGCACCACTCCATTTAATTGCTTTAATGGTGAAAACTTGACACCTTAACTATACCATTTTCTAAACGTATAATTTATATGTGTTTATAAAAATTCACACCATAAATGTAAATGATTATTTAAAATTTTTTTTGGTAGGTTGTTACATACTTTAATAGGCCACCGAGGAGAGATTAGCAGTGCGCAGTTTAACTGGGACTGTTCCCTCATTGTCACTGGATCAATGGACAAAACATGCATGGTAAGCTGGTTGAGTAGGTAGTGAATACAGCTACTTGACATATAAAATGTATCTTTTTTAAATTGAGGAGTATTATTTTAAAGTAGTACATATAATAAATTAGAGAATTTACAACTAAATGTAAAACCTATATTCTTGCTCATTTCAGTGAAGTCTTGTTACATCTTGTTTAATCAATACACTGAACCAAAAAATGTATAGGACTTCATTAAACTAAAGAGTGACTCGTTATTGATTTATATTCAGCTTTCACGTTATTATGTCAGATACCAGAAAGGGCCTCTATGAGTTGCTTTATCAATCAACTAGCTGTCTATAAAGTATATTAATCAAAAGAAGCAATCCAATGCCCCCTGTTGATCTGTGCAGCTGTGGAATGCTGTGACTGGGACTCACATAGCGACGCTGGCAGGACACAGGAAGGAGGTGTTGGATGTGTGCTTTGATTACGCCGGGCAGCGCATTGCAACTGCCTCTGCTGATGGTGAGTGAAGGGCCTGGCACTGCTGGGAGTATTGCAACTGCAGCATGAAACACCTTTGTCCTTTCCCTTTGGCTCTGCTTTGAATGTATACAGCTTGATGAAAGAGGAGCACTTAATTCAAAACTGTAGATCAAACAATGTTTGTTGCATTACAGAAATTGGGCATTAAACTTGAAAAGTTTTCTCCAGTGAAAAAGTTCTTTTCATACTTGAATCAACTCAACATGTCTTTCCCCTTTAACTTCAAACTTGGAAGGAAATATTTCACTTGTGGCTGGAAATACATTTTAAATGTGTAGGTAAATAGCTTTTGAGGGGTTTGATTTGGTGGCTCAGATTTAGGCTTGAATGAAAAAAGTAGTTGGAACTTTACTGATGGATTTGGTAGCAGGCTTTCCTAATGCACAGCAAGAGAATACACAATAAAGAGGTAGTGAAAGGAGCAATTTTGTTTTGTTATTGGTATGCAGAAATTTTACATGTTTATTATTTGTCTAGGAATCACAAAAAATAGTTTTTTGTATTCACCTGCTCAGTTATTTATATTATACTGCATAATGACAATACCATTTTCGTTCTAGATACACAGTTCCAGAAATGGGATACCAGGCTGGATGGGGAGGACTATTTGGGTCTATTTTCCTGTACTTGCTGTGTTAAGACAGTGTAAAAAGTTTCCTGAAATTTAATCAATACCTTATTAAATATAAGGAATAGATTGTTAACATTAATACCTGAAATATAATGAAAGCTTTCTGAATCTATTGTACATGCATTCTGAAATTACAGGCTTCAGTAGTCTGTGTTCTACGTGGACCTTTGTATTCACATTTTAGAAATTTTCCGGGAGAAACCATTTCTGGTCAGGAAAGGAAGTCAATCTTTTCCAAGCAGATTACACATCTTGTTAACATACTTTACCCTTGGAGGAAACTCTGTGATGATTGCCTTCTATTTCTCTTGAAATTAAACCTGAGGATGAGTTCCTTCTGGCCTTATTGAAATGTTCTTACTGAAATGCATGCTTAAGCATAACAATCACATATGGCTCCTACTGCAACAGGGACAGCAAGAGTCTATAATGCAGAAACAAAACAGTGCATTGCAAAGCTGGAAGGGCATGAAGATGAAATTTCAAAGGTAAGTTGTGTGTGGTTTGCACCTTTTTTTATTTGACTTTGTGTGACATCTAATCCACCAGTTATTCCATGACACAGGAATACTGTTAAAGAATGTGGTGGTATAATAATTAGGATTGATAGGTCTGGTTAAGAAGTTATTTTTACTAAGAGAACATTCCTTTTAAAAGCTATCAGACAACAATTGTTTACCAATTCCCCACTTCTGAGCTAAGACAATACTGGGTGTGCCACTCCTGTAGGTTCCAAGAGCCACCACTCTGCATTGTCAAGTCATTTACCATTTGACTTCTTAAAATGGTGACAGCTACTTAAGTCCATCCCTCCAAAGGGGTGGACACCTGGCTTTGTTGCCATTGAAATGACTGGTTTGCCTTAGCTCTGTCCTTTTCCTGGAGCAGTTTATCAGTTGGGCCTGCACACCGTCTTGGTAGAGAAGGGGGAACAGAGAGGGAGATGCTCTCTGAGTGTTCTTTCAATGTGATCATTGTTAATAGAGCTTCTGCCTGACCTGCCCTGAACTGTGCCTGTGTTATTCTGCCATTGGAGTCCCACATTCTCTGGCAGAATAAGCACCAGGTTTTTACTCTCTTGTTGACATCTTAAGGCTGTTGCCTCTAGGGCTTCTACCATCACCCTTATCCCTTGCTTCTACTGGATGTGCTCCTCTTTACTCTTTTTCATTTCTCTGCACACCTGATTTATGAAATGTAACAGAAAACTATATTTCTGTGGAAAAATACATGCAGTCTTATTTTCGAAAGTGCATAAGGGATTTGGAAGTACAAAGCCTGTTTCAAGAATCACTTGGTCATGAGGAGTGTGCTCATGTGCTTTGCTGGAAGTCTTATCTGGCTCAATTTTGAGCACAAAGGTTCTGTTCCAAATACATTTAGTTGCTTCCACCATTCTACATATTTTTCAAACTTTTTTATTTATTGCTTGCAGCTTTTCATTATTCTTTCAAATATATAGTTCTCCCTAGCTTCCAAGCTAGTGTGTTAAGTCTGTGCTGGTTTTTTTGGTGTATTTTGAAGTTGAAATATTAGTATTTTGAATCTAGGATGGTTCTTAATGAACAAAACTTAAATGGTTTCATTCTATTGATTTGTCTATTATAATCATTTTGCTGAGAGAATATTAAGTTCAGAAGGATTGGTCTTTCCTCAGTTGCTAAAATCACTGCAATATTTCACACTGAGGACAGTCTGAACCCCTGCTGCCAAGAGGGTGGGTTAGAGACAGCTTCCATCAGGGGCCTTAGTGCCAGCATGATTTCTGTGCTGAAGAGAGAATCTGCTCCTCTGGGAGCACATGGGAAAAGCCATGTATTTCTGCAGATAGTCTGTGGAGATGTGACCACTTGGGAAGGTTATTACTTGGAAATTGAATTTCTGGGTAAAAGACATTTTGCCCTCAATGATTAAGCAATTTTGCATTATATAATAAACTGGTATTTTCTGGTTAGTGCTGGAAAAATGTAGGTGATTATCTGGAAATTCCATGCAGTTTTGGCAGTGAATGTTTAACAAATACAAAGGCTTACTATAAAATTAATTGCTTCCAGTGCAAATTCTGGTACTACAGAAATGTATGTTATTTAATGTAAAACTCTATAAAATATGTATAAATTTTACATTGGAATAATGATAACATTTAAATAAAGTTGCTACATTTGCTACCAATTGTGATTTTGGGGCTTGGTATTTGGAAGTTATGATCCTGTAGTAAGGTCATGTTATATAAGGCCTTTGTAAATACACAAAGTTTTCAGCCACAGAAGTTTGCCAGCATGGCTCTAGTGGAATACTATCATATTTTAGCTAAAAAACGATACAAGAGTTGCTGCTTTCTGTTTTCATCTGTCAATCACTTAATATGCTTCTTTCTCTAGGCATACTGACTTGTTAAGTAACTTAACTCATTTCTGTATTTTTTAAAGGTGTGTTTCAACCCTAAAGGCAATTGCATACTAACAGCCAGTTCTGATAAAACAGCTAGACTCTGGGATGCTGCTACTGGACGCTGCCTTCAGATATTAGAAGGCCATGCTGATGAGATCTTCTCCTGTGCTTTCAACTACAAAGGTGACACAATCATTACAGGTAACTAATATATTCCATTTTTCTTTTCTTTTTTTTTGGAGAGACATCTGAAATCTTGTTATGGTAAAAAAAGTCTGAAAACTTTCCTGGGGCCATATGCCAAAGGCAAGTACCAGCAGTGACTTACAATATAGTCAAGAAAATCTAGAAATTCACTTTAGAACTGAGGTTTACGAGAATATGGCCGTGGACAAATTTGTGCAAAGGCACGGGCATGCCCTCCCATTACTCCAGTGGGCACATACCAGCACCAGAGCAGTGACTAAGCCATTTTCTCACAATGCATTGCCATGAGGGAGGTGTGAGTGAGCAAAAGGCAAAGGTTTTTAAATGGGAGCACACCTTTTGTGTATTTGGTACTGAACTCTGGTCAGGTTTCCTTAATTTCAGACAAGAAGTCAGGGGATGCAGGATGATTTCAGCTAAAAATGTTACCCTAAATCCTGCTGCCTGTTGCTAGTTGTGGAGAAAAAAATATTTATGTGTCTTCTGGGTACATTGCTGATGTAGATATTAACAAAAACGGATAGACTGTGTGATATAGCTAAATGATTCCTTCACCATGTTTGTTTATTACTAGGGAGCAAGGATAACTCCTGTAGAATCTGGCACTGACTGAAGAAAAGGAAGGATCCAGTTTGACGTATGCCTGCCTACTTTGAGTTTCAGAGTCAATAAACTCAGCCTTTCAGTTGTGTTTTCTTTTAATCTCTTTGTTGAAGTAGAACGGTTATCTAGATTTGATAGGTTTGACTTAGATATGAAATCACAGAATTGCAGAAGTTGGAAGGGACCACTGGAGATCTTCTAGTACAACAGCCTGCCCTGCTCAGCACCCTGTCATCCAAACAGGCTGCCCAGGACTGATGTGGGTGGAGACTCCACAGTTTCTCTACACAACCTGCTTAGTATTTGAACACTTGCATAGTAAAGAAAAAAAGTAGGGTTTTTTTCCCCTCACGTTTAAATGGAACAGATTCTTGTATTTCAATTTGTGCATGTTGCCTCTTCACTGAGTAGCACTGAGAAGAATCTGGTTTGTTATCTCAGTCACCTGAGAGAAATCATGATTAGTGAGAATGAATGCATAGGATGGCTCCATTTCTTTATGAGTAATTTTTAACTTGTAATTGTTTTAATAAAAAATAATAGAGCATTATAGGAATTTCAGTTGTGTAAGGAGTGTTGGTGTGCACTTGCTTTGGGTACTTTTGTGTTATTTTTTGTGTGTGTGTAATAAAATATTGAGTTAAAATGCCAGTTTTGCTTTTTGTAATACAATGCCCCATTCATATTTCTGGAGAAAACCAGCAGCCATTTATGAGCTGCCTTGCTTAATATTAACTATTGCATGCATGCTGTAGTTAAACTCCCCTCTCATACTCTCCCACATCTTCCCATTCAATCCATTCTTTCTGCTCAGTCCTCATTCTCCTATTTTGAACTGAAGTAAAAAAAAAATTACTATCAGTGGTGACTTCAACTTGGAAGGAATCCTGGCCCAAGGTTTAAGTCCACCATGAAGAAACTCTGCTTACCAAGGATTGGAAGCCAAGGATCCTGACATAAACTGAGAAGTGGATGAGAAACTCCTGCAAGTTATTTACGAGCACACAATGAGCTGTTAGCCAGGCTTACCTCTCCCAGCAACTGCCAATAGGTTTCACCTGTGCAGAGCTCACTCCACGTCCTAAGAGAGCACCTGGAAGTGCAGTTGCTCTTTGCAGGCTTAGTGAAGGAGCAGAACTGACTCGTCTCTTCCAGCAGACTTGGAAGAAGGATGAAGAGGCAAAGAGGGAGAATGGGAATGTACAGCAGAGAATGAACTTGGAGGTATTTTGTTAATATTCTGTATCTCTGGGCGATTGTGGACTTGATTTCTAAATATTGTTAAATTTAGGAGGAAGTTACTAATGCTGATGTGTTATGACTACCTCTGAGTGTTTGCCAGCATCCTTGTATGTAAATGAAGAATCAAAAATGCCTGCCATGGTTTGGCAGATTTCCTGGTTATTTCAAGCAGTGTTGTGTTGTGGGAGAAGTAAGCAGTGTGCTGTAGATCATTTAAAATGAAACTTTCACCAGTAGGCAAAGTGGCTGATACAAATGTTTCTTTAATGCTTGTGGTGCTTCCTGGGTTTTTGTGCAAAACCTTCTGATGTCAAAAATGTCTATCAGTAAGTTGGAATTGAAAGGGGTGGGAAGGGCAATGCTGTTCTGTGTTGGTTTAGAATTGCCCAGTGTCCCATGATTGATGTGCACCTGTGATCTGGGGGATTTCCAGCTGATAAAAATGGAGGAAAATTACTATAATGAGATATATACAGTTACTGCTATGTAGTTAAAAACTGGAATTTGACTTGCTGTGTAATTATCACAAGAAAAAAATATTCTTTGGACTGTGATCAGGTTGGTTTTCTTCCTGTTGCCTTTTCCTTTATGATTTTTTTCTTATACTATGCTAGTGAATCAAACATCTGTAATAGTTTTTGGCTTTGAGCTCTTGTCCTATTTTTGCAAGAAATTGTGGGTTGAGGTTTCATACAGTAAGCATTGGACTGGGAGGCCATCTGGGTTCTATTTCCGATTCTTCCTAGATTCCTGAGTGTGTAGAACTGCTTTTCAGGCTAAGTTGTCCAAATTTTCTGCTTAAATGTGAAACATTTTCACATCTGGTGTGATTCACAGCACTGCTGGAAAGGATGCTGGCTTGGCACCTTGTAAGAGCTTCAGTAGTACTCTAGATACTCTCTATGAATGCTTTGATGTTAGGTTCTCTGCACCTTGGTTTACCCATACGTGGATTTAATAAATTATAGAGGCACATGTTAGGAATGCATTGCATAAATGTGTCTTCCTGGAACCATTCTGGGGGTCTGGCAGCAGCTTTATTCCTTTCTCTGATTCCAGTTTAGTCCCTCAACCAATGATGAATGTGTACGTTATTACTCTATTACTTGGTACTTTTTAAATGCACATACCTTATACTCTTCAAGTGCTGCTTTAATCCCTGTGTGATTGGAGTGAACTGTGGCTTTCAACATTACCCTGAAATGCTGACAAACTTGGCTCCCTGTGACCTTATTGAAAAGGATTACCTCAGGAGAGCCCTGAAATGCTTTAGTAAGGCTTGTCACTGTAGAAATCATATTTGCTGTATTCTTTCTGTCCTTTAGACCTTTGAAATCCTTTCAGGATAAACCTCTGTGAATATACAATTCTGTTTTTCTGGGAAAAGTTTGTGTCATGTAACAGCTCTAGGACAGAACGTACACTTCACGAGGATGGGGATTTCCATGTAAGCATACGATGTGTACTTGAACTCGTGACGTGTGAGATTCAAATTCTGAGTAGGTGATGACAGTAATACTCACACCCACTCATGTTTTAGAAGTGGCATTTTGTGGGAATTTCTTTTTTTGTCTCCTTCGGTGGGATCACTTGCGTTTCCCGGGTGGCTGGTGAAAGGATGTGGAAATATATCCTGCTTCTATTTTCCAGTTGCTGCACTTTACTGTCTAATTCTCAGCTGAAGCTGGGAGGAGGATGCAGTACCCATCAGCCAGACCTGTCTTCATTGCAAATTGTTTTAATTAGTTTGATAGTCCAGCTGTCTAATATAACTGTCTGTCCTGCTAAATGCCGCACAACTGCAAGATGCCTTCTGAGGGCCTGTTCCTTGTGATGACTAGGTTCAGAGTGGGTTGGAAAAACTGAGGTAGTGGCATTACAGGTTTACTCATATGTGGAAAAGGCTTAGGAATGGCTCTGACTCAAATTCTTAAATTGGCCAGTATGGATGTGCTTTCCTTCTGAGCTGCAATTTGTTCTATTTAAGTAGGTCATGTGGGTTATTTCAGTGGACTGGTGGGTTTTTTCCCCCCTCTGACATTTTGAAATTTAGAGTTCAGGATTCACAGTGACATTCCTATGCTTTTCTGTCATGCAGCTCTGCATGAAACAGGGCAAGAGAAACAGTAAAAATGGCCTCTTCAGAAAAGTTACCTACTGAATTTTACAGGAGACTGTTTTTATCATAGACCATAATAAAATAGTTAATTTACTTGAAGATACTATGTAAACCTTCAGAGATATGAAAAAATTGAGGTAGATAATAGTTTTTCAACTTCTAATAATCTCAACATTAAAAGAACCCTAAACATAACAAAACTAAAACCGAAGTTTTTAAATACCTAATTCAAATACAGTATTCTAAATACAGTAGAATTGCTTTTTGAAGAATAGCACATGTACAGGCTAAATTTTGCTCTTCACTATGTGGGTGGTACAATCAACCCTGGGGTGGCAATGCACCTTCCCCTGAAGCTGCCTTCAGCAAGGGGGGCACTGCAGCCATGGCTGCTGCTCCTGTGGGTGGCCTCTGATGGCCACCGCATCTCCCGAGACATCTCCTTCAAGAACTTCTCCAGCTCCCACTTGAACCTGTGTACAAGTCTTGCATCCTCTCATTTGATAACTTCTCATCTCTTTTTGTTTGCTTTGGATCTGGCTTGTATGAATTTAATTTGTTGTGTCCTGGTTTCTATTGTGAAAGAAAGTGAGCAACCACCCCCCATGTTGTTAAAAACCAGAATCATGGTCATGTAGAGGGAGATTATTACCTAAGGCTGTATGTAGTATGTTGTTCTCATTTTGTTGTATTTAATGCCCACTTTTTAAAAAAGCTGAAAGAAATTAAGGATGGACAAGTCCTCTTCTGATTTAGTCAGCAAAGTGGTGGTTTCCTTTTCTGTGTAGCAGTAGAAATACTGTTGTATCTAGGCAAGTAAATGCCTCTGTGAACTTATGCAAGGAGAGGGAACTCCTGTCTCCCCACCCTCCTGCTCCCTTGGACAGGGACTGAAAGCAGCCAGAGTGAGCACTAACAGAGATTCGTATGTTGGGAGTTATTCTGGGCAATCAGTGTATCATTTCTCCTTATTTTGATACTAAGAATGTTATGTTTAGCCTTTTATCTCTTGAATGAATTGTGGAACCCCAAGTAGCTTTGGCACTCAGGTAAGACGTGGACCTTGCTCTGACTTGTTTTGGTCAGAGCCATGGATCAGATTTATCATTGAGAAGCAGTTTGAGCAGCTCCAGGGATGGCAGGCAAATATTTAATAGGTCAAAAAATCCATAGCTCATTCATGAACTTTTTAGGAAGGCAAAGAGGACACACATTATAACATAAATTTATTTCTGAATAAATTACAACATTAAGAGCTACTGTACAGAGAAACTGCATCACACTGTTACAACTCTGTCATGATATTTGTGCTTTGTAAACATTTATTCTATCACAACAAAAAATTGTATACTGACAACTAACTGTATTTGGTTTAAAAATAAATACACTTTTCCATTTATTAACCAAACAAAGCACTTTAAGTCTATAATTCTTGGTGCTTTTCATTAGCTCAGCTTCAGAAATGCTGAGCATTCAGAGTTGCCACTCATGTTAGTGGGAGTTACAGATGTTCAGCAGTTCTTCGGGGCTGGCCCAGTGACTGCACAGTTATGTTCAGTATTTGCAATAAATTGACATTTGACTGCAAAGCGACCTCTCCTATTCTGTTTAAACTGCAGAGTAGATGGAGAATTACTCATGTTACTCAATGCTCCACATTAGATTTTGATTCGCTAACAATTTGTACTTTGTAACAAATGAGTGATGCAATCATGCAAGATTCATAATGGTTTTAAAGATAAAACTGAGAATATGGCTCTTTTTCATAAATTATTTAAAACTACTTCAAAATTTTCAAAAATATTTAGTGCAAAAGGATAGGTTTTTTTTTTCAAGAAATATTACAGAAGCATATACTGTTATATGGAAAATAAAACTTCTCTTAAATTTTTTTTTTTGGAAATAGCAGGCAGGTATTCTATTACACTATTTGGGTAGGAGAGATGAAAAGTATTTTCAAAAAAACAAGTTGCAGAAGAGCTGTGATGTCATAAGTTATTTTTTCCTTTAAATTCAAACCCAGTCTCTTTGGCAGAGTCGAGAGAATGTATTACTAAGTGCATGATACCAATGGATCATCTCAACAGGACGATAGCAGAGTATATTTTATCAAACAATTATAGAAATGTTATAGGAATGTGAGCTCTCACATATAGTCCAAACAGTTATATCCAAAATGAATACATATGTCTGCTGAAATTTTAACAAACATTTTGCTTTCTTGTAAGTTACAAAAATTAACACTGAGATTTTTAGGACGAGATGGTGCTCTTTTCAGATACACATTTCTTCACCTCATTAACAATTTATTCAATTACACTGGAATTAAAATAGTACTTTTTTCACTGCTTTTAACTGATATGTAGAATGTTACATAGTGCTTTCAACAGAAGCCCCTTAGGTAATAATTGTACTATCATTATTCCCTTTGGCCAGGCTGGGACACTGAGGCACAGAGGTGAAATGACTCGCCCGAGGTCGCAGGGCAGGGCTGGGACAGGGCAGGGCTTGGGAACTGCTGCTCTGGCTCACAGAGCTGTGTGCAGGAATCTACCAGGTATAGCTAGGCTGAACTGCACTGCTTCCCAGGGAAAAGGAATCAGTTTTTTAAGGATAGTAACTGAGAGCCTGGATTTTATTTCTCTGGGAAGATTGCAGGGATCAGGAACAGCTATGGAAGAGAAATAAACACATGGGAAGAAACAAAAATGTGTTTTCAGCAGCTTTTTATTGTGTTGTCTAACTGCAAAGGTGTTAAGTGTTCAAAAGCTTTTGCCCTTTAGCAGATTATGGGGATTAAAAAAACCCATAAATATTACTTATCTAGGAACAAGGGTGTCTCCAGACATTCTGAAACACACTCTGCTTCTAACAGTTAAACTGTACAAGTATCGTGCTGTTTTAAAACTGAATGTTAGTGTACTATCCCATTTTACCTGACTTAATCAAATTGATGAAAATTGAATATATTAGATAATTAAGCCTTTACTGTGTAGTTCATTAATTCAGAAGGCTAAAAATCCATCCCCTCATAGTGCAGTGCATCCTATAGCACAACATATCAAGAGTCCCTCACAACACAGCAAGACACAATAAATTTGGGTTCGCTTTGTTCCTGGGTCAGTTGTGGAACGGACTTGTGCTCTTCTTGTAGAGTTTGTACATCTTTGCACATTTTATTCAGTGATGTTCAGAAATCAGAGCATTACACAAACCACTGCTTATTTAAACTGGAATAAAACAGAAATGCTGAACCGGTGATCTTTGTTAACCCAATTCAAGCAGCCAATCAAACAGGCTGGGTGTCATCTCTCTGCCCTCCTCGCTGAGCTTGCAGTACTGCACCACGGCTTGGAAGATATCCCCCACTTTCCAGGACTTCCGCTGAACTAACTGCACAACATCTAGGAACTGAATACAAATAACCACAATGAAATACACTTAGGATTTCGTGAACATTTTCTAAAGTTTTGTGAAATGCATATACACAAACCCTTGTTAGCCCACCCTTTTTAAATGCACAGCTATATGAGGGAGTGGACACTATTCAATGCACAGCACCATCAGCATTCTATTTATAAAAACTTCATTTCTCAAGTTCCATAGCTCCCCAAAGACTGATAGGCTCTCATGACGTTTTCTAAATTAACTGCTTCTGTCAATTATTTCTGATTTATTGCAATGAAAGTAAGAACAGAGAAAGTGAGTTTGCTAAAGGATCACTATTTTCCTTGTTATCAACAACTTGTCAAAATAATGGAAGTGTGACAATCCATCTTAAAAAAAGTATTTTTTTCATTACTGTTAGCTATATTTTAATTTAATTTTCTGTATTTCCATGTATACATCCCATAGTATTTTAAATATTCACATAGTACTGGTGAGAAGGAATTTTGTGAAAAATTTTGTCACATGAAGACATTTGTCACAGCTGTTCTTGAATCATAGAGATTATCTGTATTTGATTTTTTTTTAAATTTCCAGAGAAACCAGAGGTTAAATATATGTTCTTAAGCAGCTGTAAAAAAATCCCGAGTTTTGTCCACTTTGTACTTAAAAATGGGCTTCACAGGGTCACCCATCTGGTCCCTCTTTTTTCTGAAGCACATAAATGAAAATCAAAGCTTTTCACTTCTTTGAATTTCACAATAATTAGTTTGCTCCTTCTATGTTTCCAGTTTTAAACAACACAAGAAAAGACTGTCTCTAGTTAGTGTAGCTGTTTGCTATTTACATACTGAAGCCTAAACTTTTAATATGTATTTTAATGATATTTAATATGCACGTGATTTCCAAGAACGCTATTGTAGGCAGGATGTGCTTCATTATTCTCTAGTGTATTTTTGCAATTGAATTAACTGTTTGCCAAAGCACATGGGTAAAGCTGACAGCTGTTTCTTTAATTAGATGCAATTTGGACTGTTGCTGTTGAATGCATTTTAAATTATGTTTATGATTCCCAAATGCATGTACTCAAGAAAATCAAACAATATCTCTGCTACTCAAAATGATCTTCCCATAAGAGACCAAAATACTGATTTGTAATAACTTTTTTTATTAATTGGCTTAAATACTAACATGTTTCTAAGCCTTAAAGCTTAAGCTGCTCTTGCTGATCTTGGAAATGGGTCTGTTTTGGTCTTTCCTGAAATGCTGGTGTTGGTATTTGGTGGTGTCTACAAAGGAGCATCACTGATCATTCAGGAATAGAAAGAGTCTGCAGTTCTTCCGGCTTTTTTGGACTTCAGTGTTGCTCTTGGCTCTGGCTTGGACTAACACCTCAAAAGGTTTCTCAGTGATCTGTGTCTGTCCACTTCTCTTTGCAAAGAGACTTCTGCTTTCAAAAGCTGTATCCCCAGCTGGAGCAATTTATGAACAGCCAGGCACAAGTTCAGACCGACCCGAGGCTGCCCTAATCAGTGTTACAGGCAAGGCAGAACCAGCACAAGGACTGAAAATCTTAAGTCCAAACAATATTTCACGTTATAGTGATCAAGTAGCAGAACTTTGTACATGTGATGTCCACACACCAGTGTTTTTTGTTTTTAAAGCTTTGTACTTAAACTCCATGTAAACCATGTGTGGCCTTTCAAATGTAGCCACATAAAGGACTGTTACTTCTGCCTTGGGCATTTGTATTTAATGTATCATTAATATGAAAAAGTGAACAGATTCATCAAAGCATGCTATAGAGACTTTGGAGAAGGTCTCAAGGTGACATTTTCTTGTGCCATAGACAATCTACTACATATTTCACATGCCTTAAGTTCTGACACAACCTGTCCTCTCATTCCTTTCTCTAATAAACAGTAGTATTGCCATCTTGCTGTAATGAAGATGTTTTTGCATCTGCTTTTAAGCTCAGTAACTTCAATAAATCATGACTGCCACAGTGATGTACACATTAATAGTATGCCCAATTCTGTAAACACTACCTTTTCAATTCTGTTTTCCTGAGATTTCTTAAAATAGATGGTTGGAATTCCAAGTTCAGAAGCAGCTATCCACTGCAGGGTCGCTCGCAGCTCCACGTCGGGGCACTCTGGTTCCAGATCAAAGTTTATCACCAGGAGGTCCTTTTGACAGTTGGCTGTTCCCACTGAAAGCTCAGAAGTACTTTCTGGAAGAATAATCCCACCAGTTACTGTGCAATTACTTGTATTATCTTCAAACTGTATGTTTTAGTTGATATGATTCAACTTACCCTCTGTGTTTTCTGTCTGTTCTTTAAGGAAAACCTTTTCTTCTACTAATTCACTTAGAAACAAACAACAAAGCTTATTAGTCATACTTAGGAACAGTCTACAACACTGCTTCATGATGAATAAACTTCTCCCTCAATGCAAGACCTAGAAAACTGCAAGAAAAAGGTTACATAGGATGAAACAATAAAATGCTGAATATATTTCATTATTTAATCTGTAAATCAGGAAAAACTGAATTGCAGCATTTTTCTGTAGTAGGATGAAGTACTTGTGTTAGTTATGTCATGTATTACGTTTCACCAGGATCTGTGTATCTTTACAGTTCACATAATGACAAGCAAATGACATTATGGTAAGACACAGCAAGTCTCATAACGTGGGTGGAAATGCTGAATTTCCAATGTCTGCATTTTGCTGTGACAATTTGTTGACGTCACTGACTTCAGGAAGTTGCCATGTTCAGTATGTGATGTGCAGTCCATATGTTTGTGCAGTGGGTGTGCCCTGGCTGCATAATGACATTCACCAGCTGGCAGGTTGTACCAGGATCTTTAGGCAGGATGTACTCGCACATCTCTTGATAACTGAATTGCATGTTCAGTAGAAACATTCCCAGAAACAACAGGTAAGATGTACTGTGGCCAAATTATTATTGTTACTATTATTGGAAAGAAGGCTATTGGGTTTTTTTAAATTGCTTTTAATTGATCCTTATTTGCTTGACCTTACTTGGTATTACAGTAGAGTTTCGATAATATTTGAAGTTATTCAGAGAAGAAGGTTCATATGACAGGAAACTGAAACCACAGAGAACTGTCTTTTAGACAGGGTGGTTGATGGATCCGTGTTCCCGAGAGATCCACCTGAGTGGATTTTCCTGTAATCTTTCACTGTCTGGTGCCCTCACTCTGCACAGACACCTGCATGTGCTTTTTCCTGAAACCATGGGCAGGCACAGCAGCAGGTGCAAAGCAGGGCTTGGCACGGTTTTGGCAGCGTGAACGATTCGCAGTAAAAATTGGACTAAACATCAAGTCTCACTTCAGTGACTACTTACTTAATCATAGGAGAAGATGGCACGTTCTCCTGATAAATTTCCAGGTCCATAATGCCAAGACTGCTAGTTGTACTGCTGTTGCCATTGCTGACAAAGCAAAAGTTTAAGTATTAGTGCCAAGCTGTGCTGAACATGTCTCCATACATATTTTTAAAATTTATTTCTGTACAAAGCAAAGTGGGGAGGAACCCTGTTCCATAAAATCAATTGTGCTCAGCAAGTGGTTCCCTGAATGAAGCACACTAGTCTGCTCAAATTAATGAGGCTTTTATTAAAATAGTTCTAGACGGAGCATGTATCAAATGCATCAATGCATCAAGTGATGCTGTAAATTGGAGGGAAAAAAAGTGGACTCTCTTCTTGTGAATGGCTCATGAATGAACACTTGGCCTCAAACAAAAACTGAGTCTGTGTGAGTCCTTGAAAAGAAAGATTAGCAGGTCCACAGATGTCCTGCAAGAAACCTGCAGAGATCCAGCTACCTCTGAACACAGGGTGTTCTAGCAAGGCACTGGCTGCCCATCCTATACTTACCTGTAGGGTGAGTCCTCGTGGGTAACCAGCAGCAGTTTCAGTCTCTTACACCATACCCCAAATACTATTGGGGATCTGATGGAACCCACAGGTACAGAGATGGCCCCTCATGTTTCTGACTACTCTGAAAGACTGAGATTTTAATTAAAGCCAATGCTCACTGGGACCACAAATACACAGAAGTATTCTGTTTGGCTTCTTCACAAGGATGAAGCAGCACATTTGAGAATATTTGGAAAAAATAGTACCACTTCACTTTAGAACATCATTATAAATGTGACAGTGAATGTTTATGCAGATACTGTAATAGTGTCATGGACAGGTTGTGAATTTGCTGGCTGCAAGTCAATTACCATGAACAAATTCTGTGTGGCAAGTCATGTTGAACCACTTAATTTTTACTGGAAAACCAACTAATAATATTTTCCCCTACATTAGAAGGATTGATTAGACAGTTCCTTTCCCCATCAGGGTGTTCTGAGACATTGTCAGCATGCCATGCATTCAGACTTGCTGTAGCAATTTCTGTTCCAGTGCAGAGCTAAAGGCACAATATTTCAGCTCTCTCAGACCAAGGACTTTGTTAAAGGTTGATACTGTAATAACAGGATGAATGTTCAGCTGCTCTGACAGCCGTGTTTTGTTCAGTAATTTCAGCCAGCCGACAGTGCTCTCTGACAGAGACTCTTTCTTTTCCCTGCTTCATTACCATAATGTCTTCCCTCCTTGTCATCTTAATACCCAAGAGAAAGATGTAATTACTTGATAATATTTTAAAACATAGTCTAAGAGCATCTGAAGGAAAAACCTTACTCAATTTGATGCTGTGAAAGGGCTGAAAGTCAAACTACCGTCGCTCTATATGAACTCCAAGGACTAAGTAACATTTTCAAACATTTGTCCTGACTTGGAACAAAATCAGCACATAGCAGTAGGAGCTCTTGAATTTATGTCTACTTGGGAAAAAAATCGGTCATCCTCTGTTAACCTGCACCCCTGTGCCAGTCTGAGCAGATCAGGGCTCAATCTTTGTTCTCAGTGCATGGATTTCTGGTGGGAATGGCAGCCTCATCAATCTTGGCTAAGGAGGTGCCAAAATAAACATTACGCAAACAGTGGCAAACAATAGCAAATAAATCAAAAGAAAGACTGTAGCAATTAACTTGTCCAATGGCCTTTTTGCTATAGGACTGAGACACTTCAGTGGTGCCAGGGGGATTTTTCTTTGTCTGAATCGAGCTACTCACCAATAGTAAAAAGACCTAGCTGAGAATCAGAATGCGGGCAGTTTTTTTCCCCTTATTAAAAAACAAAGATACAAAGTCTGCCATTAGACATTCTTTACAGTATTCTGAGTAAATCTTGAGCTGTTGCCTCTCACTGCTGATGCAGGGTAGGCAAATCACTGGCTGGGTGGACAGACCCCATTGTACAGTGAGAAGAGACAACGTGGGTACCTCAGGGAGCGCTCGCTGAGCTGCAAGTAGCTGCTGGTGTCATCAGGATTGTCCTCATCGTTGGCAAGCTGGGACCAGCTGCCAGTGCTTTCTTCACTGCTGCTGAGATGGGTTGGAAATTCTTCAGCTGTTTTCGTCTCTCCTATGATTTCAGCATCCGATCTGCTCTGAGGACTGTTGCTGGCAGGGTGATAGGGAAGGCACATCGATATTGTAATATAGGCAAACAAACTGGTGCCACCAATCTTCAGGCAATGCTGTTCATTAAAGTCAACCAAGCTGCAGAATTAGAGATGCAAAAGACTGGACAAGCTTATAATTTATACATACAGCCCAGTAGAACATATGGTCTGAGATGCTCTTAAAAAAGGACTTTCTTATGACTGCAATAAATAAACACAAACTCTAGATTTAAGTATGCATAGAAAAGTTTTAGCTTGTACAAAAAGATTTAACATGTATTAAAAACCTGATCACTGTAAAGGTTTATTGCTTAATGCACTTCAGTCAATCAGTGGTTGAAATATGTGGTATGTGTTAGTGCAGAGTGACAGCATTTCTTGGAAATAGATATTGCTGCTAAACCCCTGTCCTGCTAATGGTGAATAAGTTTCTTGACAGGGTTTTCTACTCTGATAAAATTAAAGAAGTGAAAGGAGGAAAGTATTGTGGGTTGTGAATCACTAATGACTCTGAGCCTGCCGTGTCCTTAGGATCTTCACTGCTTAGGCTGGGGAAGGACAAAATATTGCAACAGGTAGTCAGAAACCAGACTGAAGATGGAGCCCAGACTGAGTTTAGAAAATACAAGTTTAAGGGAAAAATGCTTTCTAATTCTGCACGCTTGACATATGTCACACATGTGTGTATTTCATATATATGTACACACGCTCCCACAAACACACAGAAACAAAAAAAGAAACAATATTTTTGCTAAGTTTTTAGAGCTAAACTGGGCTTTTGATTCAAAGAAAATTAAATAATAATCAATCCCTCTAAATAATAATCAATCCCTCCAATAATTATATCACTGTAGTGCCAGAATAACAACTAAAGGACAACTGTAGTTTTGTTATATTCACTGGATAGTCTGCATTTGCAATTTAGGGATTAAAGCAATGTTATGTTCTATACTGACAACCCTCTACAGAACCTCTCTACAGAAGTTCTTGCCTTCAGACCTCTTTCTGTAGCTATGGTTGAGGCATCTGCCTTCAGTTAGAGTAGGAGATCACACCAGAAATTCTATTGCTCCTGAGTAATTACCTTGATTAGGCATATACTGAGACAATGTCATTGTGGATATCTCTTTTTGCCAGGCTCTCACTCTCAGAAGCTGTTGCGTTAATGCAGGATGACAGAGATGTAGCCTGTGCAGGGAGAACGGGACTTGCTTGCCTGGGGCTCTGCTCCCCCTGGCACTCAGCTCTGCCAAACCCCTGTGCTTCTCAACCCTGAGCCCTCGGGCACAGAACTCTGCCCTGCACTCTCTGACACATGGGCACTGAGCAGCCAGGCCGCAGGGTAGGGGTGCTATTCAGGTTCTCAGGACAGGTAGCTCCTGAAACCTGGTCCAAAACACAAGAGATTTGTGTGGGTGATGTTTCTTGGCATTTTGGGTTTTGTTTGATTCATTATGCAATTACATCTCACACCAGCGATGCTTTGAACTGACAGTTCCCCACTTGTGAACAGTCACTTGGAACAGTTTCTGTGTAACTGTGACAGGACTGGCTCCATTGCACTGCCTACGTACAAGAAACAAGCTTTTTTTCATCGCTGAAGGCCTGCATGGCTTTTTTTTTCCCTAATTGACTCTGTGTCTGCTTGATATTTTGCCTGGAGTCCTGTGTGCCTGTATCTGAACTAGCAAGTAATTTCATGTAGTAGGAGTGGATCAAAGAAATTTCTACTGATGCTTTTACAGCTACATTATATATATTTTTAGGTTTTCACTTCAGCCTAGACTTAGTCCAGACAGCCATGCCACAAATGGTTCAGATCTGTGTGAAGAACCACTGGAGGCTTTGTCTTCCCAGCAGGGATACGAACACATCCGGAGTGCACTTGGGCAGCTTCTACTTGAGACTGCTTTGGAAGAACTCTGCATTTCATGCTGCAAATGAGGCTGATGCACAGAAACAGAGGCAAGTTGAACCAGAACTGCACAGCATTGCTGAGCCAAGAGGCTCATGCAGGTGTAGCCTCTAGTTACTAATTCTGCCCTACCAATCCTATTGCTTTAAACATGTCATAGCCATGTTGGGAACTCTGCTTCAAAGGCAGAGGAAAAGTTATGAAAGGGCTCATAAACTGCAAAAATAACTTCATTTTCAAACAGTTAAGGTTCCAAATAGGTGGATTTCTAAATTTATCTTACTAAAAGCAGGTTGCATTTTAAGGAAGAGGAAGGTTAGTGGGGGAGAGTCAGTATGAATGACTAGTGACACCATGGTAATTATCCACCCAATTGCTGCCATACACAGGAAAGTACTTACAATCTATGTACTTTCTCACTTCAAGAGAGAAAGCACTTGTGCTTTCTCACTTCAAGCAGAGCTTTGTCAAATGCCAAAACAGAGCACTGCCTAGAATAAAATGAGCTACAAAATGGTTTCTAGCACTAGCACCGGCACTCTTTCTGCCACTCTGAGATAATGGGGTGCTGCAGTGCTCCAAGAGACTGGCAGTTTAGGTACCATTAAAGTAACAGATACAATGAAGTACAGTGATAAAGAGGCAATGCCTTGAGGGAGAGCATTCCCTTAACCTCAGAACACCCACAGCAATCCTCTGCATTTGCACTGCACTCTCACATTGGCCTCACACTTTACCTTAACCAAAGCAAGCTGCAGATTTCTTAACAAAAGGAGTGCAGCTGTACGGTGGTAAGCTGTGATGTAAACTCCATGAAACAGCATTAAAACAAAATGCTCTTCTTTTCCCTATCTAAATTCTACCAGAGAAGTATTGAACTAAAAGAGGTGAGGGCTACTTTTATTCTTTTATTTCCTTCACTAAAGAATTTTTATTACTTGTAGCTCCAGACTGTAAACACAAAGTTGAATTTCAAGCTCTCAGAAGTCTGGTCTTGTTTCCAGGTACACAAAACGTTACTTGCAACAAGTATAGCAGAGAACTACAGGTCAAATCCTGCTATCTTCTGCTATATACTAGCACTGATTTTTATTTATCTATTTTTTAGTTCAGGTATCAGCCCGTGCTAACTAAAATTTTAAGTTTTTGTCCATCTTTCCTGTCTTGATTATGGGAGACTTAAATGTCTGTAGAGAGAGAACTTGTCTGTGCAGTATTAGATTTAAATCTTAAAACCATAATGTCATATTCAATATAAGTTTTCTCCAGAAAAGTAGCACTGTGACACACGATTGGGTGATTTTATGCCAATAGAAACCTGCAGTCAAAACTCAGCCTGCTTATTTCTTTAAAAGTACCACTCTTCTTTTATCAAAGTAACTTTCACTGGGAAAATAAACCAAAGACCAAAGCAATGTGCTGATTTGCTGTTTTGTCACTCACCTATTTACTGGGGAACTGGAAACCATCTGTTTCCCATCCACAGCTTCTGGAGGCTTTTCTTTGCTTTGATGCCCCTTCCCAGATGGGCCACATGAAGTTAAGGGCTCCAAGTCTTTATCTGGCTCATCTCGTTGATCAGTTTCTATCTGAATTAAAGGCACTTCCCTGTGCTGTCCTGCAGGAAGGCTTCCAGGGCTCTTCACGTGCTGCTTTTCCTCATCCAAATTTACTTCTTCCATTTTGGGTTTCGACCGTATCTGAGTTGTGCTTTGGGGATGTTTGCTTTCCAGCACGTGTTCTCGGCTTGTAAAATCAAAGGAATCCTGCTGGACCACAATTAAACTTTTACCACTTTCAACAATATTTGCAGCCAGTCTTTTTGCATATTGTTCCACATGTGGTGGAGAATCACTGTAAAACTGGTCTGCCTCTGCAGCCTCTGCCTCATCTGCTATGATTTTGTTCTTGCGCATCAGCGATTCAATAGAACTGGCCCACGTCTCGTGGATCAGCATATCTGTGATCTGGTCAGTCTTGCCTCTCTGGTACAAGCACGAGTCAGACTTGCACAGCCCCGCAGAAGCCACAGTACTGACGGGCTGGACACTTAAGGAATCTTGGCGATGGTGGGCAAATCCATCTAAGGAATTTGCTTTAATTGGGACGTTCACTGTAAGCCTAGAGCCTGATGATCTGCTGTCGGGCATCGACGACTGCCGAAAGCAGAAAGGCGACCGTAGAGAGGGTGCCAGCAAACTGCCACACCAGTCCTTTGAATTCCGAGAGGAAGGTGGATTATCTTTATTTTCCTTTTCGATTTCTCTTAGCATATACCTATAAAATTCTTCTGTTATACTTTCTGTGCTGGACTGTTTGGATGGGCAACTTGGTCTTATATTAAGATGGCCATTTTTCTTGGCTACCTGTTGCAAGGCAGAAGTTAAGATGTTGTTTGCATTTTTTCCTGCATAGTAATCCAGTAATAAATCAAAACCTCTTCCTTCGTTTTCCATCTGGTTCACCATAAATCTTGAAAATTCATCTGTAATGCTTTCACAACTAGATTGCTTTGAGACAGAACTTGTCTGGCTCAGAGAGTGACCAAAGCTGTTCATTAGGCCTAGGGTATTGAAAGAGGCTTTGGAATCTGAGTCCTCCTCTGGTATGCTCTCACAGCTTGAGGCCTTGGCTCGGCTCCATCTTTCACAGTGCAGTCTGTTCCTGGGGTGGTTTGGACCTTGCCAGATGCTATCAACCATGGAGAGTTCAGTGAGGTTCATGATCTTGGCAGCCACTTCATTTGCAAAGAGGTTGACAGAATCTGGTGTGTCCTCAAGGTTTATAGATTCATCTACTACCCGATTCATCAATCTTTCCTTTAGCTCAGGATGCTCATCTGTTTTTCTTTTGATCTCACTAAGTCGAGGTGCCCTGTGCTTCCGAACCACAGAACCATTGGTATGGGTTTCCTTCTTCCTTTTCATGGTTCTGCATGATAAACTCTGGGTCACCAGATATTCATTGCCTCTCTTCCATGCACAGAACCAGGGTTGCTTGCCATTTGAATTTTCTAGACAAATGGCAGCTATTTCTGTTGCCATAGAGACAACTGTTTCTGCCAATTCTTCTGCAAAATCTGTTATACAATATTTGTCCCTTGAATTTTTCACCTGTAGCACAGGCTGAGAAGGAAGCAAAACATGGTTTCCTAACAAAGACAAGCTAAGTTGAACATCATTATTTAGCACAGAATCACACTTTATCTTGGCTTGGTTTTCTGTATTTATGGTGGCACTGGAAGACAGCTGTTCTTGAACACCGTGCCTGCATTCACTGTTTGCAAAGGTATTTTCTCTGTCTGAAAACGATCTGTAGTCTTTCTTCTGATGATGATTGTTACTCTGATTTGGGGATTTGTAAGAGTCTCGTGCAGTTCTTTTCACATACCTCTTCTTGGGAGATGTTTTTTCACCAAGTGTATTATGCCCTGTATCTCCACTTGGTTCTGAATTCAGTGTGGAATCTTCATTGCTATTTACATCTTTGATGTTACTTTTCCAAGTGCTTGTGACCTTTTCAAGATCTTTGCTAGTACTGGTGCTGTAGGATACACCAAATGGCTTAGCTGCAGAGTGATCAAGGGGGCCGTGTGAAGTTTCACCTGCTGTTGCCAGTGTTGGCCATCCTTCTGCTCTTGTTACTTTCTCTGCTTTTGTGCCCCCAGGAAAGAGAGGAGAACACTCTTCAACTTGCCTTATGTCGTTCATTTTCTTGCAAGTGAAATATATTATATTAAAAAGCAATTCGTTTGCAGTCTCTGTGAAAACGTCTTGTGTACTTGAGCCGTTCTCTGAATGGGGTTGTAGCTGTCTCTTCTTCCTAACCTCTTCCATAGAATGTCGTAGAATAATGGTGGATAAGTTTTGCGCAAGTTCATCTCTGATTGCTCCATCAGCATGTGGAATACGTGGTCTTGCTGCTGTTTCAATAATTTTCCCATTTATAGATTCTATAAAATGCCCTACATTTTCGTATGTGTTGGGTTTGGTCAGAATTACGGATGCCTCTTTGAGAAGTGCCTCTGCGATGCTCTCATTCAGCTTCTCCATGCTGCTCCCTACAGCTATGCTACAATGCAGAGTAATGGCTGCAGAGGCCTGAGCAGCAGACAGAAGTCCACTGGAAGATGCAGGGTACTTCTCCTCCTTCGTTTCCCCCAGGCCACAGATGGCTACAGCACTTGCTACTTGAGTCATGCCACAGAGCGCAGATGGGAACGAGAATTCCGTGCCAGCACAGTCGTCAAGGAGCTGTGAGGATGCTGCGTGCACCTCTTCATTAGCAGCCACCCCACTTCTAGAGTCTGTCACTTCTTGGTCCCGGCGGAATTTCTCTGCAGCCTGGGGACTGGAAATGGTTCCAATGACAGTGGCTGCACAAGCCAGAGCCACTTCCAGCGCACTTTGGTCATGTCCATTTGAATGTTCTTCCTCAAAGTAATCTGAAACTTCAGCAGAGCTTTCTGCCTCAGCCCAGTGGCTCAGGCTGGGGAAGGCAGACCCTGGCCAGTCAGGTACATTCTCAGAACTGTCTGGACTTTGCACTATGACAATCTTTGGAAGTTCGTTCCATGATCGGGAAGCAGATACATCTTCTGACTTACAGGAGCTTCCTACAGAGATGCTGACTGCAGCCTCCTCACTGAAACTGGGTCGAGACTGTGACAGTCTAATGAATGCATCCTGCAGAACAGATTCTGCCAAATTTGTGGCATACTGACCTGTGGTCACCTGCTCATTTTGTGAGGGAGGATCAGTTTTCCTGATACCTGCACCATCTTCCCCGTCTGTCTTGCTGCTCTGTTTTGTTTTTGGGTCACCCAGAGGCTCCAGCTCCTCTTTAGCCATTTTGGTTACAGATACATCTTCTAACTTGAGTGCTGAGTTTTCAACTTCACTAGTCAAATTAGTAGTACTAAATGATGAAGTACCTTTTTCAGCTAATTCCTTCTGCCACAGTATTTCCTGGTCTGACTTATCTTCAGGTTGTGAGATGCCATCTTCTGCCACAACATTCACAGTTTCAGAGACCTGAGCAGCTGCATTATTTTTATTAATACAGTTCCCTTCAAGAATGAATGGCAACCGGGCTTTTCTATAGTGAATGTTTTCAAATCCCTTTCCTTTATTTTTTTTGACATCTGAAGATGCTTCTGAAACATTTAATTTTTCATGACCTATTAAGAAAAATAAAAAATTAGTTTTTGCAGAGTAACTTCTGACTTTTAAAAGAAAAGAGCTGCACAACTGTGTACTACATTACTGCTCTGTAAAAGTACTGCACAGCCATGTACCTTGTCTTTGAACAAAAATTTAAATATATGAATGGCTGTCCATTTTCTAAATCACATATGCATGAGTGCAATTTCTGTGAGCATTGCTATAACTGTTGTGTGGTATGAACAACATCAGAATTAGCTCAGTCCCCCTGCTTTTACCAGCTTTATATTCATCAGCCTCGTTGTCATCCTCGAGGTGCTCGGAGGCCGTGAGGAAATCTTCTTCTATTGAGGACACGGAGCAGTTCGTGTCATCCTCGGGCTTTAGGACACGGGTTTCTACCTGCAGCTGCCTCTCCTGAACGAGCTCAAGTCCAATCAGAAACTTGTTTATTTCAAAAATGATGCAGCTTGCGCTGTTTCTCCTGTCCCCCCTTGCACATTGAACCAAGCAGACATCTGCCAGCCAAGGACACTAGAGGGGAAAAGAATCTCAGTTATTTAATTAAAAAATTACATTTATTTTAAGCTTCCCTCTCTATAAATATCTTGGGAATGTTCTGTCGCAAAGATGCGATACGATTTGTCATTTCAATGTTAGTAACAGCGTGCAGTTACATGTATGCCAAAATAAGACTCCTTGGCCTGACAGCTTTTGTTATACAAGTGTTCTAGTGGAGAACCCAGCTGTACCACAGGGGATACTTGGCAATTTTGTTGGAATTGCCAAGTTGTTTGTTTTCAATCAACTTCTTGTTTTAATGACAGACTTATTTGATGTTAGTCATCTGACATGCTGTTATTAATGGCCTCACACTATCCAGTATTACCTCTCTGAGGGGATTGTTTGTGGGCATGAATTCCTTTCCAGGATAATTTTCTGTTGCAATGCTTGTTTGAAGGCAGCCCTGTAAATACCAGCTGATAAGATTGTGAAGAGCAGGTCACCCTTAGATGTTCCAGCAGACCATTTTTAAATAATGTTTCATTTTGTTTCTTTGCTGCTCTTCCTCTCATTCCCTTTTTGTCCAAAGCCCCATTATTTCAGGCCAATACAACCTCCCACTGGAAATGGGGCTCCAGTGCACAATGTGCTCAGCCTTTATATAAAACTGCCTTACCTAGAAAAGCTGTACAATTAAGTTGAAAGTTTGACAGAATCTGAGAGGAAGGAACTCTTGTTATCCTCATCTTACTGATATTTAAACTGCTGGACATTTATACAACGACAGAGCTAAGTCAATGACTCTGCATGGACCCTGCTTGTTGTATGTATGTACCCCGAACCAGAGGCAAGCTTTTGCAGCTTGTGATTTTGTGCTTTGAACTCCAGGCCCCCAGGAAAGAGTCAGGTTGGGTGGGACCAATTTTGGATTGGATTGAGGCAAACGTTTTAGGCTCTGCAAAAGATGCTCTGGACCCCCTGGGCATTTGCACAGTATCTAACATAAGCTGACCCCATCCTGGACCTTTTGTCTTTGACTGTGAATGCAAAGCAAGTATCTACTAATAAAGAGAGTGGGATGAGTGTTATGCTGGATTAACATGTTTATTAGCCTGCTCTTCCTTTCCACCTAAAAAATGTGTCTGAACAGAAAACCAGATAAATTAGTGTGTTAAAACAGAAAAGATAGATTAGACAGCTGCTATGAAATTGAACCAGACTTGGGCCTACCTCCCCTGAAGGATCAAGTGCTAATGTGGCTTAAAGCATTACCAGCTGCAACCCAGACATCTGCAGGATCCAGAGGGAATAGCAAGATCTCTTAGCTATCTTTGTGTACATGGAGTGTGTCCCCTCACCGTGCACCACACACTTAAATCTGTCTGACAAAAGTCTGTTGTTTGTATGTTTGCAAACTTCCACTCATCTCAAATTGATCTCAGGTCTTTGCTTTCAGGTTCCTTTTTCCCATTTTCCAAATTCCATCCTTCACAGGCATGATGTGATCTCAGTTTGACTCCTACCTGGGGAACTTCATAATCAGCCTGAAGGTTTCCTGATGTTAATCCACTCAGCAGGACTATTTCATTTTCCTTTGGTGGCTGTACGTTCATCGAACTGATGAGTTTGGGGAGATTGGGCGAGACACTGATCAACTTCTGTAGTATGAAAGAGAGATTTTGCTCTTAGGTAATGAAGTCTGAGTTGCACAGTTATAAATATTAAAATGAAATATCACTTATAGGCATCCCTTTAGAAAACTCACTTGAAAGGATTACTTCAAGTAGATTATGAATAGAACTGGCAGCATTAAAATGCACATTCTTTCATTTGAGACACCAGACAAGACAAGGATGACAGTGTAAACTTTTGCTCAAGCGTCCAGCAGGACAATCTACCATTCTTCACACTGTCACGTGCTAAACAGCTTGATTGGACTGGTGCATCTAAATGCTTCCTGTGACATGTGAGCTCCTTAGAGACTGCAAAAACAGTGTCTCTCTTATGGTCTGAAACAGAATAGCTTCAGTAGGTATGGTAATGAGAACAGGGCACATCTTCCTGTTTTCCTCTAGGCATATGACTAGTGAGAAACCAGTGGAAGTTACCTGGAAATTGCTGACCAAATTGATGCAATGCTAAACATGGAACACCAGAAATGTCGAAGATACATGACATATGCCTTTCTTTGCTGTTACACTGCATACCTTCATGACCTTCCATTTGTAATGACACAGTCACTCCCTACATGTTATGTATTTGTTAGAGATGAAAGCAGTAAGTCACAGCATCAGTGATGCTACACAGGAGATCTGTGTAGCAGTGTGTGCAGGGGACATTTGTGCTCCTTTGGGTACGAAGGCCAGGCCAAAAAGACAACACCTACTCTGAGAGTACAGTTGTCTCTGCCAAGGATCTTGGTGTGCTTGTTCTGTGAACAGAGAACCAAGGCTGACCCCTTACAGCAGGAGCAGAGTAAATACCACCTCCATTTTCTGCACTACCACGACCCATGTGTTAGTGCAGAACATGTGACAAAGCCCTTCAGGGAGTGCAGATCTTGGGCACCCAGCCATCTGCTTCAGTTACTAACCAAGGCAACAATACTTCACTTTTTTTCATTTCCATCCTCAAAATACTAAGCTTGCAGTACTGCTATTTTTCCCTGGATTGAATTAGATGTAATAAAACTTTCTGGCTTAGAAAAGCTAAATCAATATTGAGGAACAGTTCACTCTTCAGTGGACTGATCTTCAGATGAGACTAAGTATTTTTACGTGACAACTGAATTCAGTGCTTCAATTCAGTCTGACGTTTTGCTGTAGCATAAAAAAGTTCTCTTTTTTTTTTTTTTTTTAAATTACAACCTTTCTGTTATCACAAACACTTCCTGAAGTATCTCTATTTTTCTACTGCCCAAATTGCCACATTATATCAGATTTCTTAGGTAGGAAGTTGTGGCATTTAATATATCTTTTACTTCTCTACCTTTTGTTCAGTAAAAAAAAGAAGTCTGGAAACATCATTATTTTACACAAAATCCTCAATTTAACCCATTCCAAGGTTCAATCCGCAACACAAAATCCTACCAGTACCTATTAGTAAATAATTATATATTTCATATGAACAACAGCTGTGCTAGCATCTTCAAAATTCTTCTAAGAAATGCTTTCACCACACCAGTGTAAAATTCCACACCACTCAATGCAAATTTACAAAACCTGCTTATTATACACAAAAATGGGGATGAGGGTGTTTCCTCTTGGAGAAGAATGCATAGCACCTGTGCTAGCAGGGAATTTTTATTGCCTACACTGAAAACTGAGAACAGATGTCTTGTTCTAAGATTGAGAGAGAAACTTTTGGTGTCTCCTGTTATATTTTTTGTTCCTCAACAAACACTCTAACAACAACAAAACCACTGCTTATTGGAAGACAACCAGTGCTTCTGTGGCTTCAGTAAAGTAAAACCTCTCAAGCTGTTCTGCACAGTTAACCTGCTGATTCAATAGAAAAATCATTTTGCTGCAAGATGGCACACTTATTTTTGACAACTGAATTTTCACAGATGCAGAATGCAGAAAACAGCAGAGAAAAACTGTTCCTGCTAAGAAATGACTTGCAGGAGGCATCAAGGTTCCAGCACTGGTTGTTCTATGAGCTGAAAGTGTTTTCAGCAAATGAACTGTAAAGGTTTAACCAAGGAACTCCCTGGGTACTGTCAGGAGATCCTACCTGTGTTCACTCACTACATACTGCTTCTGTATTGGTGTGTCAAACATGGGCACCAAGCCAGGATGATGAAAAGGAACTGACAAGGGAAGATGTAAGCACAAAACTGACATCAGGCCATATCTTCAAAATGTGAGTTCCGCCTTTTTTTTGGAACCGTAATATGTTTTAAATACCATATCATGATGGAGTTTGTCTCAGCGTTTGTATAATAACCAAGGGGGTTTTTTTACTTTTTATAAATCCCTTTTTTCCTACCCTCACAACTTTCAGTTAAACAGATAAAACACACCTCTAGCTCTGTTTTATCCAGACCCCCTCCTCAAGACCATATAACCTACCTATGTGGAGTTTGACTGAGTAAGACCCAGCTGAACAAGACCTAGATGAGTGGAAGATTTTCAAAGGCTTTTTGGCAGTAGGACAGAGAAAGGAATCAGAAACTGGTGGCAGGGCACGACACCAGAAACTCTGCTTATGTAGTATTATGCCAAATTAAAAAAAATGAACGTATGGCATGTCCATGTTTGCTTCTCTGATAAAAGCAAGAAATCTACTCATATAACTGCTGTGAATTCAGACTGCAACAATCCATTACATATTTATGGGATGGGAATAAGAAATGCTATGTAACATGGTCCAGTGTTGAGACAATTTCAGATTCCTTATGCATTGCTCTCTGTAAGGGTTAAACATCTAGGGTTGGCTTTGATTTGTTCATAGAATTTTAATCTGTATTTTTACTCGAGAGTCCTAGTGTGTCTGACGAGATCCACTGTGCCTGTTTTTAAGACCAAAGCAGTTACCTGTTTCACTTGCTCATCGCTGCAATCATCTCTGTTGGCATCTAAATTCACAAAACAAACCTGTAATGAGAGAGGAAAAGAAACAGCACCTTATAAAGTTGTATTAGAGTGGCAGCAACCCTTTTAAAGTGAGTACGTTTTCATTTTCTAGCCTTGTAGCTGAATCTGTGAAGCCTTTTTCTAATACACGCAAGGTAGAAAGGTTTGCAAAAGAGAACAGTGGAGTAGATGCTAAGAAAGGAGGAAAAAAAGGAATAAGAGTCATGACTTCATCTATACCGAAAATTGGCTGATGAACGAGAAAATGTTGCAAATAATCTGTAATACAGAGGATATTAGTAAAGGTAGAGGAAATGTTAAAAATACATTTCATTTTGTATCAGATAAATTCTTCATGTCTTGCTTTTCCAATGACTTCTTTTCAGGCACTTGTTGCTAAATGTTTCGTAAGAGCAATTGTGAGTTGCTTTTAGAGTTTTTCTGCACACCACGTATATATTGGAGTATTTTTCTAAGTCTATATAGAAGTTTAAAACTTTATGAAAGTGATTTTTTAACCTTGGTTCGTGAGCCAATATTCAACCAGCAGTTTTCAGCACTGCTAACTGGGCACCAGCACAGGTACAGAACAGCTTAACTGCCTGGAGTACCTGATTCACCAGAAAGTCCTGCTTTTGATGACAAGGGGTTTTGCCCCTTCTTTGATTATTATGAGTTTCAGCGACTATTTAATGGACATGAGATTGACTTAAACAGAAACTTCAGATCTAAAGACCATTTAATTTCTAAAGACTTTTATTTTACTATATGCCTACTGGAAGGCCATTTTCTAATGAGAAAATCCCTCCTCCAGCTCTGAGGTAGAAGCAGGGACTCCAAGCTAGGCCGACTGTAAAGTTTATGAGACTTTGGTGTTGTCCTCATTTAAACCAAAACCTAAGAAATTTAAGGCTCAGCTAAAGCCAACACCTGATTCCAAATGAATTGCAGATCCAAAATTTAACATAAAGGAGCTGAGTGATTTTATTTTTTGCTTCTTTTTCAGCGAAGAGGAAATGCTTCTTTCCCTAATTCTATGTAAATATCCCATAGAAAACGAAAATGCTCTAAATTATCCCCTTCACCAACAGTGTTGTGTTAGGCACCCGAGCTCCTGTTGTGTGCCTGCTTTTACACCAAGACAACCCTGATTTCAGCTGATATATGCACATGCCATATGTACAGATTATGGCCATCTGCAGTAACAGCCAGCACAGCAGATGGAAAGATCCAGCCAGTGCTCCCATTATAAACCAAAAAAACACCCAGTGAAGAAGAAAGCTTTTTGCCCTTTTAAATAGTTTAATGTCATCTTTACATGAACTCACAAACATATTTTCCAGCCCTTTTACAATTTTAGCAAAAATATTTCTGTGCCTGATAATGACAACAATCAGGATCTGCCACTGTCATCTGCTGAACTTTTAAGAAATAGTTATAAAAACTTCTAAGCTACAAAATAGTAAAAATACCCTCTAGCAACATAGTATGGTGGTTATGTAATGTCCTAAACATGTTACAGTTGATTAGACAAACACTTCTCTTTCTACTGGGTTTTCACATGTAGGCATTTCACATACCAGCAATAGGTAGTTACTGAAAAGCATTAGAAAATTACACTCTTGATTTGCACATGGACTTTCCCACAACAACATGAGATATGAGTTATGAGTCTGCAGGTGCATGGAGGTGTGTTTGCTTAGGGGACCAATAACTTGGCAGCAGGGTAGGAGTGTGGGAAAGTGTGGGGCCAGTTTTGAGTCCTCCCTAGCATGGTGACCCCATGCTGAAGGTAGGGCTGTTACTGAGCAGTGCTGTGAAACAGCTGCACAGGAGCAGTTGTGTCTTTGGGCCTTCCAGCCAAACACCCGATTCCCTGATAAACCTCGGTTTGCCCTTTGCTCCCTCCATGTTGGGATGATGGCTCACGGCACTGCTGTGATGAACACTGGCACTGCTACCAGCGACACCGACTGCCATCCTAAAGCCAGGCCCTCTCCAAGCAGCCAAAACAATCACCATCTCTGGTTCAGGTGGTGTGCACAGCATATAACTCACTAATGCCTCAGGAGAAGAAGCCTCGGTATAAGCAGGAATATCTAGTATTTTAAGTCCCATTCTCTTTCTTTCCTTTTTTTTTTAATTGATTTTCAGAACCTAATGAACTTGCACTATAAAACCTGTGGCAGTACTGAATCCAGTTTCCAAATACACCTGTCAAATTCCATTGGCATTGATTTATTACACTGCCAATGCAGTCTTTCAGCATTTCCTGTCCGGTGGGTTTTGCAGTTTTAATTATAGGCAATTTTTGAACAAAACCAGTTTGACAGTGGTGAAAGACACTGAAGACCTCATTTACCCTTTGCTGTGAGCAGGAGGCAGGACTAGATGAGGAGGTACTGTAACCATAAATTAACTCTACAGTTCCATCCTGGCATGCTCTGCACTACTGTTTCTTTGTAGGAAGTTCACTGTGACGATATTTTTCTTGGAGATACTTCACCAGTGGTGATCAAACACAAAATGATCTATTATGAAAAATCTCTCACTGTTTTCTGCTTACGTAATACAAGTTTTAAGCTCTCATTAGCTTGCACTGCTTGATTAACTTCTAGTAATTATCAGGGGCACCTCCATCGAAACAAGGAAAAACAACACTAGAGAAGAATTAATAATCTTCAGGATGGAAATACTACATAGATTATGAAGAAAAAGCCAAGGTCAGGTCAGGATTTGCTAACCTCAATTTATTTCTGATTCTTTTTATTTGTATCAGATGCAGCCTAATTTAGCTGTAACCCAACCTTCTCCTCATCACAGTATCTTTAAATGTCAGTCCTTTCCCAGCCACTTCTTTACACTTCACATCCTTGACTTCCCACAAACACCTTTTCAGTTCCAAAGTGTATCTGCTTTCCACTGACACTGATCTACTGTCTGGAAACCATGCAGAAACTTCAAGGTGTTGTCTTTTTTTTACTGTCTCAGGAAATACTTATTGTGGAGGGAGAAAACAACAAAATTTAAATGGTGTTGCATAATACAAAAAGGAAACAATCCACCACCCAAGTTCAGGCTTTACACAGTGAGACAGTCACCTACAACTTCCCAGGTAGATGCCAGTATCTATCCTTTGTTGAGTAGTGTTTCCAAGTTTAGAAATCCCATTTGCTTAAGAGAGAAAAGTGCTGTTCTTTTGGTGAACGTGTACCACTGCACTGAAATGCAGAACAAAGCAGAAAAAATGCTACGTGTCCCTAAACCATTTAATGCACAAGCACACTGTAAATAGCAACTCTTGCGCTATGCAGATTCCTGTACATGAACAGCACAGATTTGGGTTTGACCCCCAACCCTCCTCTCATCAAACTCTCCAAGCATTTCTACTAGGATAGTACCAGGCAGGGTATCATCACAAACTTACTGAGCTCTTGAAGAAGTCTTTACTTTCCAGGATCATATAAAAAGCAAATAGAGAAACTTTGTTTTCGATTTTTCTTCCCTATTTTTGCATGAGAATTTCCATGACTGGTAAGAGGTGCATGGGGTAAATTCTCTAGATCAGTGAAGTCCAGAAATCTGCTCTTGAGCTGAAGTAGAAATTATGCAGACACCTCACTTCTTAAAAGAACTATATATTAAGAAATTCTTTTTTATAAAGTATTTAAGGATATGATGTACGCACAGTATATTTTCCTCACTGACAAATGGCCTCAGGATATAATTAACCTGGTAAGCAAAGTGAAAGCCACAGTCCTGTGGTTCTGTTGTGCAAAGGGCTGTGGTCAACGCTTGCCTGAAGTGCTGCAGGAGGTGGGCTTTTTTCCCCCCATAAAATCAAATACATCTACATTATACCACCCTCCCAAAAAATTTCAATATCTATTTTAAAAGAAAGGAAGTTAAACTGAAGAGACAAGACTCGAAAATGAGAGCTATATACAGATGGCTTGTGCAACCTGAATTTTACCTCATATGCCCACATTTATGCAATGCAGTATTGCTGCCTGATTCAGTGAACAAGAAGCCTGTAAAAAGGGGGAAAATTATGAAGAATCAGAGTACTGTGTATCTGCCATTTTCTAGCATTCAAGCCTATGACTTTGTAACCTAAAGGACACTCCTAAACACTGTTTCTTAGTTTCTAATCCATCAATTGCTGGATTATGACAACACACTTAAAGACAGTACCAAAATGGTAGCAGGACTATATCCAGGTGACACAAACTGCTCCATCCCTGTCATTCCACCACTGTACCCATCCATCTGATCCTCAGCTTTGGCCCAGGTGTCACCAGCAGGCTGGGTTTGGTGCCACACACCTCAGCAGAGGCTAAAGGTCTGTGTATGTGTTTGGATTTGCAGCAGAACTGTGTAGAACGCTCCGTGCCCTGTGCTGCCCTGGCTGGTATGTCAGGATGTAAATGCTGTCTAGAAAACGAGCTTATAGAGTCTTTATCTCCCAGGTCTGTGCTGTTCTGCTTTTCCCATCCTCTTCCTGACACATCACTGAGTCAGCTCATGCCAGGTGCCAATTCAGACAGCCCAGGAGACAGTTAGAGGAAACAACTGGTTTGGGATTGCTCTGTAATCTGCCCATAAAACTCACGTTTAATTTCTGACAAACAGAAGTGAAAAAGGTAATTAGCCCCAGGAGAGATGTCAGGAGAAAGTAGTTCTGAGCAGGCAGTTCCTGGGTGCCAAGGTAAAATAGTTTAAATGCCTAAACCCGAGGATGTGTGGGACACAAGAAGGTGAGCAACTGCTGAGGCCAGGACTGAAGGTAGTTTTATATAAAAAACCCATTAAAGTGCTGGTAGAAATGCAGTCCTCAAGGACAGAGAACTGCAGCAGCAACTGCAGCTCCACAGCAGGAAAGGCAGGATCAAACTGCACTGTCCCTCGCAGTCAGAGCTTCCCGCATGCCCTCAGTAGTGATTTTGTTCCCTTTAAATGTTACCATCTGTTGCTGACCACAACCCAGTGGCAGGAGCAGAAAGCAGCTGTATGTCAGGACAGACAGCTGTGTCCTCTCTGTCCTGGTTTGGGTCACCAGGTATGAAGCTCTCCCAATGTCACTTTTAAATTAACATGCACCTCACTGTGTTCTTTGCCTCTTGCCTTGTTTGTGAATGACATGCATCTCACACAAATGCAGTGATGTTCTGATTATTATTCAGCGTTATCCTTTGAAACACTAAAGGCTTGGCATTTTACTTCCATGTTGTTTCCTCTCCATAGTTTGGGCAGGTATTGTTTATTCTCAGGGTGTGTGTTGTTTCTTATACACTGTTATTCTAAACACTTTATCCCTTTTTAAATGTAGGACTGTGAAGGTACAGTTTGTGAAGAGGGTGATTGAATTTTACATCAACTGTGATTGCTGTGACAGTTGTTTAAAGGATTTAATGGGATCTTTGACCACAATAATTTCTGCTCTTAGCAATACCTCTGTGATAGGATGGCAGTTTTGGAATTCTGAGCCTATTCTCATCCTAATTTCATCTCTGCAAAGCAGAAGAACAATACAGTTGCTCTAAACTTGTATTAGACCTAAGTCTGAGTCTCCTGGCTTTAGAAGGATTAGATCACTGTAATTTCCCCACAGCACAATAACAGAATAGAGCTGCTCCAAGGCATTGCTCACTGGAATGGTGACTATTTCAGAGAACCTACAGCTGCGTGATGGGCTCCCTCAGGAGCTGAAGTCAGCGAAAGCCCGAGGAAAAAATATTGTTTTACCCTGTACTTCTGAGCCAAAGTAAACTGTAACCCACAGAAAATATCAAAGGAGTGGCAACGTGCCAGACTTTGTCCAGAAATTTGCTGTGAGCTTTGTCTCTTTGAAAATGACCAGAATCATTCATATATTTTGACTTATATTAGGACGGCACAAAATGCCTTTTCCAGCAGATTGTATCCATACAGCCAGTTTGTGTGACAGGAGCATTTGTTCTGATGGTTAGCAAAATGCTGATCTGTAAAGCTCCCAAATAGAACTTTGCATTTATTTTCACTTGTCTTATTTATGCTAATGTGATGGCTAAATAAAAACTCTTGGACTTCTTCTGATATATAGATATAAATGTGTGTGTGTATATATATATACATATACATATATATATATATTTACTGTCTGCAAGGTCCTCTAATCATTGACCTCTCTGTTCTTTAAAATTGCAGTTTCTTAAATCTTGTAATCCCATTAATCCCAATAGAGTTCCAAGACCTTTTTTTTTAGAAACATAAAAATAAATAGCTGCGAAATTATGATTTCTAAATGAATATTCTAAAGTGTCACATAATATTATCCATTAGCTAATAATTTTGGACATCCTAGGAATTTTTTTATCCTCTAGGTCTGGAAGGACTTGTGAGAAAGGAGGCTGATTGCAAATTTTTTTTGGAAGCTTGTGACTTTGGTCACTTCACCACAGTTATTTACTAAAAGAAAACTTTCCTCACTGATACTTGAAGCTTGTATGGCTGCAACTCTAGTACAATTCTGCAATATAGTTCTGATTCATGTGCTGAAAAGCTGCTGTCAGGTTTTCCCTGTGACTCAGGCTTTGGACAGTACAAGCCTCCCTACATTGCATCTTCAGACGTTTGGGCTCTTGGGCAAATTCACTGCATTTGATGGGAATCTTGCTATCAACCACTCTGACTGCCCCAATGAATACGCACACGTTGGGTGTAAAATTTCCTTCACAGAAATGACTTTGCACACATCAAGGCCAGGAGCAATATCCAGCCTAATATTTCTACCCATTGCTTGTCTCTCATTACCATTATAAAGTTAATTTTTTTTTCCTCTGTCACCACTTTAATTTATAGACTGGCATCAGAAGGAGTTTTTACTGCAGAATGAATAGAAAGTATAACTGCTTATGCAAGACTACAGAGTCAATGTACATTTCTGTAAAACCTTATATGCCTGCATTAATCTTTTTTTTTAATAGGTCCTATTATGCTTATTTATTTTTTTCTTTCCATATCCATTTAAATATTAGGTAGAATCTCAGAGGACTAGATAATATGACTGTGACAGTTAACAGATCTGATTTCAAGGCTAGTCCAAATTAAAAAATGATAAATATAAACCAATAAACCATAACTGATACCATCAATTATGGTATCAATTATTGATACCATAGCTTTGTTCAAGTTAATCTTGACTTTTTCCATTTCCTGTATTAGAAAATTGTTGGTATGGAAAAATTATGGTTCCATCAGACCGCTGCAGGAGGTGGTATTTTAAAGGAGGATTTGTTCATGAGCAAAATAATAAGTAGTAACCCGAAATCAGCTTGTGGGTTGTTCAGAAGCCAGTCCTGCACCTTATCCTTTTCCTGCATCCTCTGACCTGCTGCTCAGCAGGGCGGGCCTGTTACTGAAATACAAGCACAGTCTGGAACAATACGTCAGAGACCAGGCTGCTCCAGAAAGACAAAGATAAAACTTTATAATACACTACTTTGAAAATTTAGACACTTCCAGGGAAAAGATTTCATAGAAATTGCTAAAACTTCAAATTAACAAAATGCGATGATGCAATAAAGTTTTAACCGTTGTGGTTAACTATAGCCCAGACTCAGCAGAAACAGAGGTCAGACCCAGAAGGTTTTGCTTAAAATGACTGAAACCATCACTGGCTAAGAACGATATCCCAAATGCACCAAAAAATATAAAATATTCAATGGTTTGGAAAAACAAGCTATTTAACAATGAAACCAAGGTGAAAGACTGACTCCCTGCAGCCCCAAATTCTGATTGTCTTGGCAGTCTCTGCCCAGACTAGTTTTGGCAAGCCAAGAAATATAACTGCCTGCAGTCTACAAAGCCAAACAGATGAATTCTTTAATCCTATTAGCAACTGAAGCGGGAAATTATGATGATGTTTGATTTACAGAGAAGAGAACGTTGTTGGTACATTACTGAATGAACGCTCAGATTTCTGGGACAGCTGAGTATTTGCTTACTGTTTTCTTTAACGCACCTAGATACTTTTATTTCATACAGCATTGCTCTAAACTACTATAAAAATCAATTATTTTTCTCAAAGACATTTGTATGTCATGTAGAAGCACAAAACGAGATTAAAGCGTTATAAGTACTTAAATCCATTCTGCTTATCTGTGCACAGCAAACTGTTCTGTGGTGCTCTACAGGATTTTTCAGTGCTTGAGAAAGATGAGGAAGTAAATGTGGCTAAGCCTAATTAAAAAATGCAAATTATTTTGCTAAAGATGTCAAGTGAAAATACTCCATAGCAGTGACTATGAGGGAATGATCAGACTCAAGTTCAGCCTGCTCCAGGTCTCTGGGGTGTCTGAATGAGCAGGTATTACCAAGGTGTAAGTGTGTCAATCAGGGGATAGAAAGAGTCAATTGTGCACTGTACAACCAGACACAGGCTGCCAGACCAGGCACTAAAACACCAATATCTGGAACAGTGTATTTGGTTTTGGTTTTTTAAACTGAGCTAATTCTTTCTTACTCGCCTCTACTACTCTAATGATGCTTATCACTTCATTGTAATATCCAATATGTTCCCCCCACCACCTTTTTAAGTAAAATGTTAGTACGCATAATAGCTCAGACCATGTATCTCATTTTTGTTCTGTTTTTCACACAGTGGGGCAGGTCTGCTGTGTTTTGCAGTCTCCCAGGCTTAGGTGCTTTTTGTTCTGGACTACAGTGGGGGAAGAAGGAATGGGGAGGTGGTACTTTGCAGGGCAGCAGGAAACACCAGCAGCTCCATGGCTGTCACACCTTATGAAACTCTTCCTGATAAATCTCTACTCAAAGCTTTCTGTGAGGGGATTTCAGGACTGTATCCAGTGGATCAGAAACTGTTGTCTCTAGATTAAAAACAGGCCCCTTTTCTCCTCTGATTAAAAAATTCTTTACTAAAAGTAGACCATTCTGTAAGTTCTCTCTGCTTTTCAGAGAATGGGGTGAGAATTAAGGAAGGAAGCACACAGGTCTGATGATGGGCTTTGACAGAGCTCAGTCGTACGATAAATGCACCATTATACACCGCAAGAAATTAGGATTGTAAAATCTAACTGATCAGGATAATTTCCTCAGCTCTTCCTTTTCTTCAGCAGGCCCATCCTGGCCCCAGTCCTTCTTCTTGCTTCCTGGGTCATAAAATTAAATTTTAAAACCAAGAGCACCGTGTTTTCTCCCCTTGAGAAGGAATGTTTCATCCTTTCTTTCACAGAATTTGCATTCAGCACTCAAAATACCCAGCTACTGCTGACCACTGTTACAAGCAACAGAAATTACAGCTTTGTGACGGATATGGTTTGGTGACAGTGATGGTTTCAGTCATTTTTAACCAAACCTTTTGGGACTGACCTCTGTTTCTGCTGCAGTAGACTTGCACAGCATCTGTCTGCTCACGCATGCTGTACAAATTGCAGGGCAGCTCTGCCCCAGCTGTTAGACAGGTTATAAATAGGTAGAGCTCTGAGGCAGCAAGATTACTTGAAAAAGAAGGAATAGTACAGGTTCTTGTGCTTATGAATCAGCCTGGAAAACAGCTGGCTGTCTGACTGGCTGTGTGAGTGCTGAGATTAGAAAAGTCTGCTTATCTGTGTATTAACATCTTAAGGTCAACTTTTCAGTAGGTTGAGGTGTAAGCTCTGACTGCCACTTTCCCCTCAGCAGCCTTTATTAAAGTGTGGCTCTGTCTGGTTTCTCTGTTGTGTAAGGAAGGTTTGAGTTCACACTCTTACAATTTCCCAGTTGCATTTTTATTCATGAAACCTGTAGGAACTCTAGCTCTGGAACCTCTGGCCTATTGTCAAATTATACAGAGATCATCCAGTAAGGTCAAAAGTGACTATTTCACTTGAGTCTGGAATTATTTCTGTTGGCAAACAGGCAACCAGAAACTCTAATTATGCATCTTTACTGAGGCTGTAATCCTAGGTACTCTCTTGATTCTTAAAAAAAATTTAATCAAACTAATTTAAATCTAAATCAAGTAGTTTGTCAAACTATTTTTATTCACACAAACCCACAGCTGCTTTGGGACAATGTTTTGCCTAATTACATGCATTTTTGGACAGATTTAGGTCTTTCCCCAGTTGAGGTCTTGTTTTACTGAGTTCCAGAATCCAATATGAAATAGTAAAGCTAAATAATTCCCTCTCACAGAGTCCTTCAAGTACTTTGAGGGAAATAAAAAAAAAAAGGGTGCAGGGTGGATGTGTGGATCTGGAAGGACTTAGTTTACCCAACTAAACTGTTTAAGAAGCAAATGGAGAAGTTCTTTAAACTCCTCATAGTAAATAAAGCGATTTCATCTGGGAAAACTAATTTTGGTAGATTTGATACGAATTCTTCCCATATACTTAGAAAAAATTACTTACAAAATATGACTACTAACATTTGCATACTGTCAGTTAAAAAGAGCATGAAGTATCTCAGTTAAATATCTGCTGCAGTCTAGAGGATGTGGCCATCACATCAGAATTACTGAATCCATCCCTAACCCCTGCGTGTCAGTACCTGTACTTCTGCAGACTCATCCATTCTCAGAAGCTCTGCATTCTGAGAGCCAGACCATAGAGCTGCTGAAATCATAGATGTTTTTCTTCTAAATTACATGGCAGCTGACAGAAATAAAGATCTGTCCATGAATCAGTTGGATTATTAGCTTTATCATTGCCATTTTTAAGTTCTGCAATTTAAAAAAATTAGTTGTTTGTTCCACATACTTAGTTGCATGTGTGGTTGGAGAAAAAACTACCTGAGTAACACTTCTGAGGGGTTTAGAACAAACCCCTGGAATAAAACAAGAATCTCCTAGCCTTCAATTTCTTGTATCTGAAATAGTAAAGCTGGGAATTAGAAAGGTTATCTGGTCTGAACTTCTTTCCCTAGACAAGCTTCTACCTTGAAGAAAGCAGACAACATCTGCTTTCTTCGTGGCCATCTTAAATCCATAGGTCCAGACTTGTATCACAGAAAGGGGCCTGGGAACTCCTGTAGTGATGAGTTCTGTAGTTCCCAGTCTTTGCAGAGGACAAAACAGATGAGAAACCTTGGCATCTACTTGATGATTGGATTGGATCTTTCTGGAAAAGGAGGTGGAAATCTCAGCCTGAGCTAGGTTCCTGCAATAGTGTAAGGAGTGGTGGTTTTGGTAATTTCAGTGACACTGGAATGCGTGGTGTGATTTGTCTGTTCTCTAACTTAGGCATTTTGTATGGACAGCTGTAGCGCATCTTTCAGCTCACAGGGCATGTGGACACACCCTTTGTCTACACAAGGTCCTGAGAGAAGCTCTCTGGAGAAGAGAGCACCTGTGGCAAAACACTCAGCTGCAGTTAGGTGCAACCTACAGTGGAAGCTAAGGTTCCATGCTAAGAGCACAAAGCTGCGCAGAACTTCCACCCTGGTATGTTCTTCAAGTTCTCACACTATCGTGGGGCTTCTGTGTTTATCTGTGTGATAAACAACTGCTCATTTCACTCAGGACGAGCTCTGCTGCCACAGCCAGCAGCAGCCTCAGCTGGAGCAGAGGCAATGAGACACCCTGCCTGGGGGCACACAGCTCCTGCACCCACTCAGGCCCACTCACAGATTTCTCAGCTATTTAAAGATATAACTGTGCAGTCACATACAGACACTAATGAAGAGGAAACGAGGATTAGCTCAAGCAGGAGTGTGCACACATGGCTTTCTTTTGCATACGGTTTCATAATGCCCAACATATCATCTTCATTCATCCTCCTGGTTTTATAGTAGGCTTCAAAATGCCTTCATGCAGGGCAGTGAGGCTTGTGACACCTTCATTATAAAGCATGTAATGCAAAAGACACTTTCCTATGATTTCTGGGAAAAAGAGATTTCAACCATTAACAAACTACTAGCTGAAATGTGTGGGTTTCACGTAATATTCTTCAGAGTGTTCCTTCAGAGTCTTCTCCCACCTTTTTTTTTATCATTACTATTATTTTGCCTCCTATTACTCCACTTCGGAGTAGTTTTGGGAAGCAGGCAGGATTTTGTTTCATGCCTTGCTACTGAGTTGGTGTGCTGTCTTGGGATGGAAGAATAAAACCGGGTAATTTCCAAGTGTTTCCTTTTCTTGAGCACACAGATAAATATCTACTGAAGAAGTATATATATTGTATATAGCATGTAGTGCTTTGAGGACTGACATCTTTTTGTGAAGATCTGCAATATTATAAGAAATAAGGAAACTGAAAATTACCAGTTGTTGCTTTTCTGTTGCAGGTATTTGTTTTTAGATTACAATTTCCTTTCCTCCACTGAACAAATTCTGGTAACTTATTTTTACTGCCACTGGCTCTCATCACTTCTTTTTGGAGTTATTAGCAGTTACCGCTAATATGCAGAGCGCAAATTTTTAGTAGATAGGAGACTGGGAATGGTATAAGAGATGTAGCTCTCTCCTCCATGCAAAGTAAAATCTGACCTTTTATAGTTAAATGGTTAAAAAGGGTCTTGAGCTGGAATATGCCTTATATGAGGTGTTTGAAATAGCCTGATAGTGACTCAGAATTAAAAAAAAATGTTTCTGGAAGACAGAGCTAATCATCCATTAGCATTCGGATGCAATGCTTGTCTCGCATTAATTTCCATGCTTGCCAAAATGATTCTGGCAGAGGAACCAGCTGTGAAATGTAGAAATTAAAATATTAGTTTGGAAGTACTAGATATGCCCTGTAGCTGCTTGCAAAAGGATTTACATGAATGAAAATGTGAGGCAGCAGTGTTATACAGGTGGGAGGATTTCTGTCCCCCCTTTTCTCCTTGTCCCCCCTGCTTTACATGCTGAGCACGATGTCACATCTATGGAATATCCCTTGGGCCAGCTGGGGTCTGCTGTCCCAGGTTGCTGTGCACCCCAGTGAACGCACTGGTGGGCACAGTACAAGAGAAAAAGCCTTGATTCTGTGCAAGCCCTGCTCAGGAATAGCAAAAGCATCTCTATTACCAACTCTGTGTTCAGCACAAATCCAGAACACGGCCCCACACCAGCCACTGTAAAGAAAATTACCTCCAGCCCAGCACACAGTGGTAACCTCAGAGTATGAAGCAGCTCAGGCACGTCTTCTGCACTACAAATAACTCAAAAGGCTTCATGACAGGTACCCCTCAGTGGTATACAGTGATGCCTTCCTTATCTCACCAAAGTCAGATCAGGCTACCATCAGAAAATCCATTTGTGTCAAAGCAGGACCATGTCACTCTAGTGACAGTTTTTATGCCCAAGATTTCAACAGGATGCAAGGCAGATTGGGGAAACATCAGCTTGAAATCAAGTCCAATCCTTCCTTCTGTTGTGCGGCCCCTTGCATGATTAGAGAGAGGCAACTTCCATCTCTAGCTGTGAGTGGAGGAAGTCTTTCTCCTCTTCTTGCCCTATATTTTCATTGGGACAGCCACAAAAGCCACATTACTCCTTTCAGTTTCCATGCAAAATCTCTCCTGTGAGCTGCACAGCTGCCATCTAACATGAGATGAGGTTTCCAAACACTCTTCTTGCAGGCCCTAATGGAGTGTTTCCAAAAGCAGAAACACAGTGTGTCTCCTGTGAGTCACTCAAGTTCACCTGTACAAGGTCCTGACATGAATTTCCCTTGTCTCCCCATTGTGTCTCTCGCCACAATTCCCTTTTAGGTACACCTTGTATGTTGTCAGAAGGATGTGTTATACTGCTCTCCTTCCAGCATTTTTACAGTAATGTGTCTGAAATTTAGTCCAAATTATTCTTCAGAAGGTGCTTATCTCAAATGACCTGGTAGATTTACGGTTCTTGATATTTTAGAGACTATCCCTATTTTAATGACTGGACTGCACTAATGAATCTTCCTGAGTTATCTCTTCATAATCCATTCCTTCAAAACCAGCTGCGAATATTTTCTTCCCATTAAAGCTTATTCCTTTGGGTTTGATGTAATTAATTGCCACTTATGACTTAGAGAAAATATTCCAATAAATATTTATGCCACAGACACCATCTACTCTCTCCAGTGCCCTGTATACTTAATGTTTAACAAATTTCTGTGAACCTCAGCCTGCAATTCATGTTAGAGGGAGCCTGTGGTTATAACAGCAGCAGCAGTCACAGATGTCCACTCTGGAGGCAGCACAAGAATCCCATTTCTTGATCAAACAGGTCGTGGAGGCACCGAGAATAAGCCAGAGTGGAATGCTGGAGAGGATACAGCTGCAATGCCACGCTTGATCCTCCCAGCATTTATTTATAGCTTTGTCAGAGTAAGGTTAAGCATCCGCTTCTCTTAAGCACAGATAGAAAACCACTGCAGTATGAGACTCTCACAGAGGCAAGAAGGTGGCAGATCTAGACAGAAGATTAAAGAGTACCCCAAGTCTGAAGTGACAGGAAAGAGAAGAAAATCTATTGTCAATCTTTCACACTCTGAAATTCATGAGGCAGGTTTTGACTGCTGTATGATATACGTGTGGCACTGAAAATGTGGAAATACAACCCTTTAAGGGCATATTTAAATTCTGCCTTAACATTAGCTCATATGTGAAGATACATTTTTCAGAGCCAAGCCTGTACAAGAGCAGAAAGTGAACCATATTTTACAGATTATACAAGTCATTCTTTCAGTGGTCTTTTAAGCAAGTGCTCAGTCTGCCTGCACTGGGCTCCATAAGGCAGAGAGCAACTGGTGAAGAGGAGGGTTTTTATTTCCCTGTGCAAGCCAGAGAGGGGCTCTCTGCAAGGTACAATTCCTTGCCACAGCAACATGAACACCCACACATGCCTGAGAAAGGACTACAATGCAATGCCACAATTTAGCCTGCCGCTGTTGATTCCTGCACCTTGTCAGGATGTAATTAAGGTATCGTCAAGCTGAATAGGAAGATGAGACTTAAACCTAAAAATATCTCCAGTAATTATGGTTTAGATCTGGAAAGCAATGGATGGATTTTGATTTCTGAAAGAGACAATGCTGTTCCTGAAGATGGTTGAGTAATTATGGAGTGAAAGGTAAAATAAACACTCTTGTAATTCCCTGTCTGTGACATAGTGCTGAGGTGTGCAAGCAATCTCATGAGGGAAGGAAAAGGTCTTAGTACGTAGGTCTGGCGGTTTTAGGCAGAAAAACAGGGCTTTGTTATGTTTGCTAGAAAAGGTAAAACTTCATTCAAACACAATAAAACAAAGCACCTGTTCCAGCTGTGCATGGTCACTATACAGGAACACACATGGCTTTGTTTAAAAAAAGCCAACAAACAAAAATCTCCTCCTTTGGGATTCAAGATTGCACTTCTGTATTTGCCTGTGTAAAGAGCTTTGTTAACTACTACCAGTCCTGGGAATAATCCTTCTTTCTGAGTTCCTGTAAGACTACACCTTCACTCAGAGGGCATGCTCACGTTCTCTGGACACTCTGAAGAACATATTGGATACAGGGGCCCTGCCTAAGGGATAGAAAATGTCCCTGACACGGTGTCTGCACTATCGTTAGCAAGTTACCTGGAAGTAATCTAGTACCAAAGACTGATGTAAAATGTGAATCTGTATATTTGTACCTAAACATCCAAAGATATGTAGTGTCTTATATTGAAAAAGACTTGGGTGAAAAAAAGAATGAAAACCACTCATAATCTACTTTAATTCAAGTGAAAGCTGCTGTCATTTTTCCCCTCAAAATACACCTTGCCAAGGATTTTTCCTTTTTGCATATGTTATCATGCAGTTTGAATTAATTTGTGGGAACTGTTTCCTGGATGTTTTTGTTCCATCCCTTGAGTGAGAACTGGCATTTATCTGACAATATGGTGAGATGATTCAAGGAAGAATTGGCTAGAAAAACTAATTTCTTAATTTCATAGTTACTTTTCTCTCTGAATTGATTTACTGTACATTTGTACAAATGCCAGGGCAGTAAATGAGATGAAGCAGGAGCTGGAGGAGGAGGTGAGATAACAGAAGTCCTGATTTGACCAGCTCAAATTAGTACATAATGCAATCCTTAACCTCCTCCTGAAGATGTTTAAAAGCTTGCGGGCTAAACTGCAATGAAAGTGACAATGCTGAAATACCTGCTTAGGACAGCAAAGCCATGCAGTTGCAAGGCAACCAGCCAGTTCTGAAAATCCAGCTGCTATGATAGCAAAATGACATTCTTCACTATGTCAGTCAACAGGGAGATCACAGACAATGTGATCCATCATCACATCACCTATTTGCTTTGGTAACGATCTGGTTTCTCTCTCACTTGTCACTTCACTAATGTAAGCATTGCTTCCCTTCTCTGAAATGCTCATTTGTCTCCTACACCGGGTATGTTCTCCTGCACTCAACTAACCAGTTTACAACCCTAAACTGTAATTCCTCCTCCTTCTGTGATGCAGATGGATTAGGGTTTTTCCATGTGGCATAAGCCCACTCAGTGGTTGTTGCTGCTTCCGCTGTCCCACTCCCTCAGTCACGTTGTCCTCCACTCTCCTTTGTGCTTCCACCATCATCATCAGACCACTTCCAGAAAAAGTGGCACAGGGGCACAGAATACCAGCCAACAATTAGATGAGAGGGTGTTTTTACCATGACTGAATTTGAGTGAAGTTTGGGCTGCTGTCTTTGTCCTTTCCTTCTGCTCTGGCCATGTGCTCCTGCTGCTTCCTTGGGCTGGACCTAACCATATACAACTGCCTATGTCTGTGCATACAGCCCGCGTTACACACATCCCTGTACGCAGCATTCTGGTATGAGCATTTATGTAGTCACAGAGTAGGAGCACTTGCAAATGGAAAAGCTGCTGGACTATTTCAAGAATGTTTCAAAACCTTTAACACTTTATTGAAACTGTTCTCTCATCCATCTGCCTGCAAAGCCAGTTTTTTTCTCAGCTTTAAGGAGATATAAAACAATTCAAAATGAGACCTTGTCACATCCTGACTCTTCAAAAAAGCGTTATCTTATTATGTTAAAATAAGAAATGAGCACTGTTTCTTAGTGCTTTGTTTTAACTGAAAAGCAGGTATTTTCCGCTTTCCATACCTATTACTGCCACTTAGGGGTGTAAAGTTCATGTTTCTGCTTCTCCAGGATATTTGACCAGAAGTCTGCAGGATTTCTGCCAGTCTGGAAATCCACTGCCCCTCCCACAAAGGCACACTGCTTGGGAAGGGAAGGGTCTACCATCCTACATCAGCGGGATGTAGATGTTCCTACATTCCTTGTTAGACTGTGTGGAGTGGGAATGTCTGTCTCCCAGCCTCTGTGCTGGGACAAGATGGTCATGCAAAGAGCAATGGGGCACGATGATTTTGTGGGGAGTTCATTGGAGCCTGGGCCCATTTTGAGAGAATTTTTTTTTTTTCAGTGCATATATAATTTCTGATGGCTTTTCTACATGTTGCTGGCCTGGAGCATGAAAGGCCAGAGAATTTCTGGAAAGTTCACTTATAATATAAGCACCTTGAACCAAATGAATGCCAAATATCTTGCAGGACTACACCACCTTTTTTTTTCTACATTTAGTTTTGTATCCTACTTTTTTCGTAAATAATAGTTTCATGACTGTTTTTATTAAGAATTCCTAAAAGACAACTAAGATACATCTTTAGCAGTGTGGTAATACCACCTTAATCATGGAGATGCTGTAAAAGCATTGTGAAGAAAAGTGTTAAACCTTAGCAACTGCTAAGATAAAGTCATAATTGACATTTCTGTGTGCAAGATGAAGAGATCGTGCTTTAGGAGAGTCCAATGCTAGAAGAAACTATAAATCATCTAATCAAGCAAGAATTTAAATTTCTTAACTTGTACTAACATAAGCCAACCACAAATATTCAGCACTGGTAATTAAACCAGATCTAGATCCTTGGAGAGAAAGTAGGGACAAAGTATCTATCAGTTTTTTCTTTTCAAATAAGGTCTTCTTAAAAGCACGTCCAAAGCAGGAAACACTTGTTGTAGGTCTAGAGAAAGAAAGCTGGCAATTGTGGAGTTAGCAAAAGTATATATTTTTATGTGAAACTACATTCATTTTATGAGGTCTCTCCATGGGGTAAGAAGAATGGCACACTACAGAAATTTTAACTGCATTTATAAATCATTACGTGAAGTTTATGTGTGATTATGTCTCACAAATCCATGTATTTTTTTCTATTAGGTGGATTTTGATCAAGTTCTCATTCAGTAGAAACAAACAAAACAAGACTTCTGTAATTAAACTACTTTTAAAATACTACCTGATTATATTAGCAGGAAACTATGTATTCTAATCTCAGTGGTAAACTGCTGCTAAGCATTACCATTGTTAATTGAAGTCATTTAATGAAAAGTTTAGAAATTAGACAAATATCCTCCTAAGAGGAAAAAACCCACTTATAATATTGGTGTAGAGGAAAAAGCTCTTTGAGGTGGTTTAACCTTTTAAAGTAGACAGCATGGCTAAATCAGACAATGTTGCCCGAAATAAGGAGGGTAGCAATGACATAATCTTTCTATAGCAAGTTATCTTTGCTTGGTATGTCCAACCTATCAGAGATAGATAAAATTTCTTCTAAGATTCTCTGGAAAATTAAGCAAAATGTCAAAGCTCAACAGGTCAAACAGCAAGCCATACTTAATTTTTATATTATTATATGAGGTAATAATTTCCTCTGAGAAAATAAGCCTTTTTTTTAGGATATTAAATACTAAATAGTAAAAATTAAGTGACTGTGGTCAATATGTTTTGCATTAAAAGGAATCCCTTCCTGTATCAAACAACAAAGACACTACTGATTATCTGCCCAATGAACCTGCTTTGGTTAAGAATATGTTCAGGTTCTCACCTTGTAAGGCGGCTCACTTGCACACTGGGATTAGGTTGTGTATTTTGCTCACTGTCTTGTGGAAACTGACAGACCAGTGCTCAGTATGACTGAATTGAGCCCAATAACCTCTGACCATATCCCTAAATTTCACAACTGCAGTGACACTGCTGTGTCACTCCTGCTGCTCTCAGGCATTCTGCATCACCCCAGGCAGGATGCAAAGCCATCACCTCATGGGATGGAGATTCAGGTTCCTGGCAGCAGCAGCCTGGGTACATCAGCTGGAGCCGAATGTCTGCGTCCTCGAGGGAATCCCAGCAGACTCCATGACAGCCCTCAGCTGGTCTTTAGGTTGTGTGCAGCACAAGGAGTGCTGGAGACCTTTTACCTGAGATAAAGCTGATCTTTTCTAAAGTCTTTCTTTGCTCACTGAGACCAGGGAATAGCTTTCAAATAGGACGAGTAAAGATCTGCTCTTCTGAGTCCTTCACCAAGTAAAAAACGAATAAAAACATAGCATACATTGGACATATAAACATATATGATGGACATATTTCCATCCAGTTTCATGTAGTTTGTAAAGCAACATAACTCCTATTTCTTCATGCACATTGTTAAACAAAAGCTGATCTTAATTGCATTATAACCCACAATAATGAGATTTAAATTTAATTTCAAGTGCAAAATAATTCTGTTTGAGTTCTTCAGCAGCTTTTCCTCATCTAATATGGAAAGAGTTTTTTCTCTTTAATTGTGTCTCTCTGCCTTCAGGAAGATTGGGAAGCCTTTTAAACATCTGCTCTTTCCAACCTGTCACTTAACAAGTTACGGCTTGGAATAATTTTCTTTGGCTTATTTTTCTCTCTTGTGGGTTGCAGATTATGAACATAAAAAAACACAGAAAGCCACGGAAGTCTGAAAGCCAAATGTGGGGAAACTTCTACAGTAATCTTCATTAATATGCACTGTATAGAAATCTGTATTTTTAGTTTGTACGTTTGCTTTTAGAAGAAAGGTGGAAATTACAGACTTTTTTAGTTTAACATGTACTGTTGTCAGCCCCACACCCTACCCAAATAACTCTCAAGGAACTTTTCTCCAGAGGAGATGGCAGTGAGTACTTACTGAGGCACAGTTGCTTTCCGACTTGTCTTCTAGAAAGCCAATTTGGCATGGTGTCCTCTGATTCTGCAGCCAGTAGTCTGTTGATTCTAGCAGACTGTTACTGCAGAGAATCTGTTAAAACAGTTAAAACCAGTTAAAATTATTACAAATTTTTCTGAGCCCTATTGTGCTTTGGGGGCCTGGACCCTGTTGTTGTAACTCAACAGAAATTTTGCTGACAAAATTTGGGAGTGTGGGGAGAGCAAGATGGACAAGACGGTTTGGTTTGGACCTGTCCAGTTACTGCACCTTAAGTCAAATCACTTCTATATCCCCTAAAGTACTAGCCTATTTTCTTTCAGAACTGAGAGTCCTTGGAGAAAGATGCTTGAAGGAAATGCCTAAACCCAGTATTTTTATTGGAAAATATTGCTATGAGTTTTGTTCTGTGTGAAAGTGATAAACAGAGATGTTGGGAAAACTAATTATTCAATTACACCAGAGTACACAAGCTTGCAGCCTTTATGACTGACTGTATCTCTCTCCACAGTAGATCAGTACTATTCATTCTGCCAGCAGCCTCATTTCTGGGACTACCAAGGCTCCAAACTCCTTCTTCTTAAACAAGTTTTTCTGTTTTCTGAGAAGCTGAAGTACTTTGGACTTTCTGTGATGAGTCCTTAGGTCAGTCAGCACCCTGAGACCAAGACTTTGGGTTTAATCTCTGTGTTGACTCAGCCCTGCAGCTTGTGCCACAGCTTCTGCTCAAACAAAGCCAAAATGGGGCTACAGATAGCTGGAGACTTTACAGAGGCAAAGCCAGTTTGCAAATCTGATGCTTAGATTAAACTGAATTCTTTACTTTCTGCCTCTGTACTAATATTCCACCATGAAAAAGAGAGACCATCAGTATCTTTAAAACTTGTAGGGAACAGCAGGAAAAATATTGCTGCACCATTGATGCTACTTACAGAATGTTTTCTATGGTTTATCATGTTCCCCAAGCAGCAACATTAAGAAGTACGTTTGTGAAACAGATGTTTATTTTACTTGTACTTCTTGCAATTCTTGTACTACATGGAAATAGACTGTACTCTAGTATTTAGAATTTTAAATATCATTTTAATAATGATATTTAAAAATATAAATTTGTTGCTATACCTGGGGGGAAAAATCTATCTACAGTACTTTCCTTCACCTGACTGCATGTTTTGTATTGACACACATTTGTCCTACTTCAACAACACTTGATCTCTAAGCCTAGATCCCTTCCTTAGGAAGAAAAGTGAGAATAACTTGTGAGGCCTTCTTGCTTCTCAGGGAAGATGAATGACTGTGGAAAGCTGATCTGGCCAGTTGACACAGTTTTCTAATAGCTGGGAGCATCCAGAAGCAAGCTTATTACCACCCACAGACTAACACCCACTGTAATTTTTATATTTCTGGTAGAAAGTCAGTTACACAGTTAATATTTCGCTCCCTGTATCATACTTATATTGATTTCCGAATAAAAGTCAGCAGCAGAGTGATGAGGAGGTAGTGGGGAACACCACAGTCTCTGAGCTTGGCCTGCTTCAGTGCCCTTTTTTGGTGCCCTCCACGGAGACTTTCCACCTTTGTGGTTGTTTCCCAGTACAACAGCCCTGCTAGGGGTTTTCTTCCAAAGAGCTTTAGAATACAAATTTATGGTTCACAAAATACTCAGAGAAAGTACTGTGCCCAAAGACTTTGTTCTGAGAATGCCAAAGGCTCATGAATGTTTCACATGATCACCAGCCTCTTCTTGGGGGCTGCTAGCTAATCTTGTTTACCAGGGCAATGACTCTGAACTCAATAAATTTTATAACCTCCCGTCTCAGTGCAAAAAGATTCCTGCCATCATAACTAACTCCGAGACTAGATGGGGAAAATAATATACTCCATATCCTAAAGAAACAATTTCCTGTTAGTGTAATAAACTGTTGTGTGGGTTTGGTTTTTTTTAAGGAAATCTTGAAGCATTATGAACTGGCTGGTAAAATCTAGAATTAAGAATTCTTTTCCTCTTTCTGAAAAACTACCATCCTCTGAGGCTTTGTGAAGACATACAGAATTGAACATATACAAAAATGCACACATACACGCACCCATATATATATATGATTTCAGATTTAATCAGATTCTTGATATTCTCACCCTCAAGGGCTGAAGTTCTAATTACCTGTTAAAACATAATTTTGGATACACAGGAAACAGTTCTCTTTAGCTCAAACAGCTTTTGCTATAACAAGCAATCTTGTTCCATTTCCTTAAAGATCACAGTGAATTTGTCTTCAGCCTTAATCACTTTAGATCTTTCTCTCCCAAAACTCAGACAGTTTCTGAGAAACTGTAATAGACAGAAATTTATCATGCAGAAACAAGCTGCAGATATCCTTGGTGCTGCTCGTCTTTGTCTCAGAAGAGCTAGGTGTGCATTTCAGAACAGCTCGATCATAGCAGATACATATTGCACATGATAAACCCATGAAACGAGCTGGGCAGTCCACACTTCCCCTGCTTTGTCTCCTGTGGGATGTTAAATGACCCTTGGTAGCTTTATCTTTCTTTCAGAGGATGTTTTTATCAGGAAGCAAATACTGGTAAAGCAGCAGCAGAAGAAATAACTCTCCTGAAAAAATGTTTTGGTTAGGTCAGGTCAGGTCATGGTTGCCAAGCCTGAGTCACTCCAGGGTGGTTTATGAGTTCCAAGGCTTTATATTGCATTTAATTTTTTGTATGCAGCTTTTCATAGTAGACTTTGAAGTCAAGGGTAGAAATTACTACATGGAAGTTTTGGACAGCATGTGATTTTTAAGTAACTTCAAGTAGACGAACAACATTAGCAGGATTACGTTTTCCCTGGGCCAGATTCTGCTCTCCTGTGCCTAAGTAGTTCGGCACACGCACTTGAGGATGTATCTGGAAATGTGAAGGGTGAATAAGCATAACATTTTTAATACTGGAGGTTGGGGGAAATAATTTACAGCAATTTGGATTTCAAAAAGACAGGTGAGAAAAACAAAACGAGATATACTTGAGTCCCCACAGCAGAAGCTGGCAGAGGTCAGCAATCTAAGGAACAGAGGTTGGCTCAAAGTCTTCTGGAAAGACTCCAGAAATTACTCCAAAAAGAAAGCACTGTGGGAATGGGGGAATGCAGGAACGTGTGCCAGAGGCCTCCTTGCACATGGTCTGGTTTTACACAGGTCTGAGTGGTGCTCAGGAGACGGAGGTGACATTTGAGTCAGCGATGGCAGGAGTGAGGGGTAAACTTTGGATCAGTTTAAACTCCATCTTATGAAACAGAAGTTCTTGCATTAGGACCATTATATACATGATATTGCTCAGAGCTTTCCCATTAGTACTTCTGTGGAGGAAGGATAATTTAGGCCACTCTGCAATGCTGATCACAGGTTGGGTTACACACACCTGCTGTGCAAAAATGTATCTGTAGAAGCCATGTGAGCTTTTGGGCATATTTCTTTGGTAACAGACAGTATTACTGTGGTCAAAGGCACACATATGGTAAGAGTAAATGCAATATTTCTTACAGCCTCTTGCTATTGTAAGGCAATTCTCCCCGTTAAATAGGTTCATGTGTTTAGATAAACTGGGAGTTTGCATATGCATGAAAACTTGATGGGATATTCATGCTTTTAAAGGAATATACTGAAATCCTTATAGCAAAATAATATATGACTGCAATGATCAAAAGTGTATAAGCTTGAAGGTGTTGATCTAAATTAACAGAGCTAGTTAATTAATCATAAGCAATGTGAGAACTGGTATTCTTCAGGTCTGCATCTCTACCAGCACATTCCCATTGCCATTCTTGCATTTAAGCATTTTTTCAAAATATACTGAGGTGATCTGTACCAAATGACAAGAAAACCAACCCTCTTCTCCTTCAGCTGTCAGTCTGCAGTCCTCTACTTTTAAGGCAAACAGTACCATTTGCCAAAATTTCTTCCTCCTGTCTTGTACTTCTCTTTGCTCTTATTTAATTAAGACAAGTGCAGGGCCAATCCCACTGACGCATCGTTAGGATTTTTGCTATCAGCTGAAAACTAAATAGCATCTGAAAGCAGAATTTGATTCATTGACCATACTCATGTGACAGCTGCACACACTATACTGCTGTATATCTGGTTTGGAGCAGGATCATCACACTCAGAAAATAATTCAGGATGAATCTGCATCATGCACTAAATGTGAAATCAGCAGTAATTCATGGTTCTAAAAAAAGTTTTCCACTCTCATCTAGAGACTCAGCCGTCAGCATTACTCAGTGTGTTGTGAATCAATGAACCAAATCAGCCTCTAGCAGAGTGTGGATTAGAAAAGTCACTCTTTCCCAGAGGAAAATACTGCGTATGAGTTTAGTGTAACAGCTTCCTGCTCCCTGATTTAGATTACAAGACATTAAAATACAGTAAATATCTCTAACCGAGACAGCATTAAAAAGCCTCTGCTCCACAAATGAAACATCTGCGTCTTCGTGACTGAACATCTTAATTGCTTTGGTTAATTACCACTCTTCAAAAAAAGATAGGAAAGTGGGACATACAGAATAAAATGAGATATCCAGGGGTGCATTTTCTGCATTCGTTTAGGCTGGTCTGTGTAGTAACAGGCTACATCTCATATGGTTCCTGGCAGGAGCCATTCATGCCAAATATAGCTACTCAAACCTGCAAGTCAACTGTTTAAACTGTTCCCTTGCAGCAGAAACCCACAGCATGTCACTCCACCACCAATTACACATCTAACTTAAAAATCACCTAACAGAGGCTTAGAAGAGAATCCTTCATCCTTTTCCACACACACACACAAAAGGCAAACACTTTCTCTGACAATGGTGTAAAGAAGCCCAAAACATCCTGCTGTTTGTCAGAAGTGTTGTCAGAAGTGAATAACTTCTTTTAGTGTGCTGACAATCGTAAAATTGACTCACGTTACAATGAACAGCTCAAATGTATGGGATAGGGCAGGTGAAGCAGCTCTCAACCATCCAGGCTACCCTTTAAAATTAGAGAGTGATGCTTCTGAACGTGACCAAGCAGGAGCATTTGTAAAGGCAGTGGTGGCACTTAGTGCTGTGCCACTGTCCTTCACTCTTACATAAAGTAAACAACTCTGAGATTAAATGAAAATTTAAGATGTTTTCCCACACAGTAGATTTTCTGTCTGTATGAGGATTCCAATTACAGTCAGCAGCATTTTTAAAAACCAAGTGTTATCTTGCAAATGAACCCTTTGATCAAATGAAATATTGACACTTTATCTTTTAGCTGTGTTGGGGTGAGGAGGAGGAGCCCAGTCCCAGCACACACATCTGTCTTATCGAGTTCTATTTTTACATCAATGATCATATATCTAACAAAATTTCTGTGTGTGGTTTTCAGGATAAGGAAAATAAATCTTTAGCATCTACGTGTTTTATCCTTCTCTCTTCTTACATAAATCAAACAAACAAAAAACTTCAAACCCAAAAGGAAAATATTATTAAAAGTCAGAATTATGGGAAGACGGAATGAACTGTGAAGGTTTAAAACAAATGCTGTCTTTTCAGCTCTAGAATTGTGCCTGTGGGAGACAGTAGAGCTCTGAGGTTTATTGCAAAGTGAGAGGTGAAAGACAGCCAGTCCTCCTCAATGGTCTCTAGTAGTGCCCCCTTCCCTCAGACTGTACTGCCATAGCAAGGTCCTAGGCAGGAGGAATGAAAGGTCTTCACCTTTGTACTATCAGTTGTACTGAAATTAGCTACAAGCATAAAATGACATCTGACCCCTCCTAATGACATACATAGACACACAGGTGTCACTTTTTTCCCCCCACATGCCCTAAATTAAATTAGTACATATAAACCTGGTTTTAGGAAACAATAACAGCAGTCTATACCACCTCCTGTTGTAGAAACCATTCCAGTCAAAGCTTTTTCATGAAGGACCCTCCATTGCACTGACCTGAGAGAAGCAAAGCTCTGTCTGGGTCCCAGAAAGTTGCCATTTATTGAAGAGCAGTCCTGAAGGTATTCATGCTATACACTGCTTTTATTTCATATAATGAAGTATCAGCTAATGAGGTAAATTAGAAATGTTCAATGAGAGTTTATCTCCCATACATGTATAATGTATTTTGGGACCAGACAAGTATAGACCAGGCAGACAAAAATTGCAATATACCATAGCACCCCCACTAAGTTATTTTTCTGTATCAAACCTTTTCTAAGTATCACTTAAATTCTGTATTGCTCACTAAAGCTGAAAGCTAAAAAGCAAAGCTATATATATATATTGGACTTTGAATATAACATAAATTTAAAAGTTACCTTCTTACATGCTGTGACAGAGCTTCCCAAACTGCTTGCAGAACTGTCTGTGCTGCTGCCTTGGTGCTCTGGGACTTCATGCATCAGTGGAGATTCAAAGTTGCTGAAGAACAAAAAAGAAACAAGCCCCCAAAAACCTTTCCAGTGACTCAGCTACATAAATAACTCAAGTAATACCAAAACACAGGTCAGTAAAGAGATGTAACTTAGAATACAAGAAGCCGTCTATACCCTCCTTGCTGATGTTACCAGTATATTTATGGCTAATTTTCCCTTTTTGGAAATCTGTCCTGAGCTACACAATTTGGATACGAAATAGCAGACTGATGTCTTTTTAACACGAGAGGAAAGCATAAACTGCCTGTAGACAGACCTGTCTGTCCTGAATGCCACTGTAAAAAGTGGTACTAGCTTGTTTTCATAAGCAGGCAGCTTGGAGCAGCAAATGAAATACTTGCTGCATTAATTCAGCCTGGTAAACAACAGAAATATTTGCTGTGTTTTCACCTACCAGGATTGTAGGAAAGGGGTAGTGATTGAAAAGTAAAAAACACAGCAGGAGAGGTAGTATTCTGTAACCCAGATGGAATAGCTCGATACACTGTGGGTTTGGAGCAAAGGTAAGTTGTGCACATATTCTGTTTTGTGAGTCAGTGGTACACAACAAATACGTTTACTTTGGGACTCTGCAGATGTGAAGTACAAAACCATAAAAACAAGTTCCTCCAGCCAAATTATTTGCACACACAGCAAGACCCAACCCTCATACTTTTCTTTCGGAATAGTTCAGGCCAGTCTTCTAAGATCTTCCATTGTATAATAACCACACTGGTCCAAGATTAATGAAGCTTCTCCTTCTGGTCATGACATGATCACAGTTAAAGGCCACACATGCTAAGGGACTATTTATCCAGAAACATACTAGGGAAAAAGCATCCTACATGATCACGTTCTGCTTCTCAGATTGGGTCTTTAGAGTGCTTTTAATTATTGCAAGTCACCTATGAGAATATGTGGAACATGTTGTGATGGACCATAAAGAGTGACCAGGTTACCATGGCTCGAGCAACAATCTCTCATCGGTTCCAATGGGGTAACAGACCATGTGCAACTTCCTGCTATACTCAAACCTAAAATGCATTTTCCTCAGTCCCCTTTACTGCAATGTAAATCAGTATGTTAGGAGGAGGCCACTTTCACTTTTTTTTCCCAAAATCCACAGTCAGGCATGACTAAGGCTACCTTCTGCTCAAAGATTCATGCATGTACATTTCACTTGATGCTGCTTAGGACTAACTATGAATATATCCATTCTCACTGGTAAAGAACTTTGTCAAAGAGAATTCTGCTGATGTGTGTGGTGCTATTCCATAATAATTTAAAAAAAGTATCTAGATGTACCAGAATTAGAAGAGTGAATAAAAAATATAAAACTAATTTAGCACTTATTAATTGCTAGCTGGGGGGAAGCATCATGAATCACATGGGATGATTGAATACAGATGCACAAGTGAGACCAGAGGGTTAATTGACTTCACTCGAAAAGTGTCTTTCCACTTAATACTCTGGAAGATACCAGCATCATTTGTACTTAGAAAAAAGACTTTTGCCTGTTTACAAAATTCTGCTTCATTGCTCAGATGATATAGATACACAGCAACATTTCTGGGCAGTAACTTCTCAGGCATTTCCCAAAGCAAAACAGCATTTCATAGGCCTTATACCGCGTTCTTTAACAGAATGAGGGAAATTAAACACATGAAGTCAATTCTGGCTTTCTATCTTCATTTAAAGTAGGAACCTCATACTCAGATGGTCAAATCTTATATAAGTTAAGTATCCTCCTTGGTAAGTCCACATAGAGATGCACCCTCTGTACAAAAACTCACTACTCCCCACAGAAGCTGTGCAGTGCCTCTTTTCATAAGATGCATCACTTGTGCTATCTAATAGAAAATTACAGATCAAGGCTGACCTGCAGGTTGGAGTACAAGGCCTGCTGTTTTCTCCTGCTCTTCACTGAGAGGAAGACCGAATGGCTCTGCCACTGCTTCACCCTACAGGGAGCTGATGGGCTGCTAATGACTATTTGCTCTCAGTTCCACTGTGTGCAGGGAACTGAACTTCAGTGCATCAAGAGTTGCTGAGTCTAACAGCAACAAAGATAACGAGTTGGCTACCTGAAGGCCTTCTCTGGAACTTAATTAAACAGTACAAGTAGAATAGCACATTGAAGCACAGCTGGAAAATGTAGTTTAGGAGTCACGTTCTGGAGTATCAACAAACCTGTGCTATCCCTGCACAGCATTTCAGCAAGGGGCAGCACATGACGTCCCACACAGAAGTAAAGCTCTCCTCCAAGTCATGCGGAAAGTGAAATGATCTGCAAAAGCTTCTTAATCCTTTAAAATCTGTGCTCTTTTCAAAAGAAGCCTACTTTTCATTTGTAATTATAGAAAACCTTGTTAAAAGTACATGATGACTGAAAGAAATGGAGAATGCCATTAAATGTTTTAAATGAGACAAGGCTCCCACTTAGACTGAAGTTCAGAGAGGAAACCCAACTGCCTTTGGTGTTCCCAAAGTTTGGTAAACCTAAATCCTCTTGTCACCTCTTCCAGTCCTCAGAGTCGTATTTCACATCCAGCTCATTACTTGGAGCACAGGAAAAATCAGCAACTGTGTTTCACAGGACAAGGGACAATGCATTTACAAGTATCTCTAACACTTTCAGAGCTTCTTTTTTCTCTTAGGTTTACATTTCCTGTTCTGTAACTGCAGAGCAGAACTCTTATTCTCCTGCTGTGCTGCAGTTCAGCTCCTGAATTGTGCCAGGGACAGGAACTCTGGGCTCCCACCACTAGCAAACAGCTTCAACCTTCAAGTCAGGGTTCAGTCACTGAAAAGGAGAAAAATTTTAACAAAGAAGTGTTAAAATAGGAGAGCTACATTCAGTTTTAGACTCCACAGCCTTTTCCTTATTGAGTTCATGGGTACACAATTTCTAAAAGAAGCACAGAGAAAACCCCCGCTGGCCACTCTTGCTGGTCAGTCAGGTGCATGAGCCCCCTAGGTGTCACACAAAGGAGATCCGTAGCAGTGCATGCCAGCTGATGGGAAAATGAGCACTCAGCTGTGCTTCTTCAGGCTGGGAATCCAACACCACAAATGTGAGTCTTCTATAACGCAGGGAGGTGCAGTGTGTGAGGTCCTGCACGGATACCTTCAGGGGCACAGGTCTTTCTTCCAACATGGAACACGGATTTGGATTTGAACACCTCTTTCTCAATTATCTCAACTCTCAGTAAGGGCAAAGTTTTCTCTTTTCTTTATCCCACGGGTACCCTTTCTAAGCTTTCATTTTCAACAGGTGTTTTCTCAAGAGACCCTCCTCAGGCCATACAGCGCTGCCACCCTCACTCTGTAGCAAAGGCAGTAATATAAACCTATTTTTCATTGACTCTCCAGGGAAAAACTAGTCTGTCTCTGAGAAGCTTCCTGCTCTCATTAGTTCCTCAACAGCAGGAAGCTGAAAGAAACTCTTGCAGAGATGTAGCCAGCTCATCATTAAGTGATAGCTCTGCATTCATGTACTATGCTCATTACTTCATGTTAAGAGCTTACACAAAGTGCTGGACTTTCAAGACATGTGGCACAGATTGGAGCCTTTTCACTACAAGATAAAGAAAGCTGTTTAAGTTTTCAGGTCTCAGCTTTCAAGTTTGCTTGGCTCCCTTTTTTAGTATGTGATGGAAAATGCTGATCTGACTTAGATATGCTCATCTGACTTGGAGGTATCACAGAAAGGCACAGGCATAGCAAGCAATCTCTGTTAAGGGATGGCTCATTTCGGGAGTTTTCTTTAGGTGTGAAAGATCCTAATCTATAATTCAGCTTTTGAAACTGAAGTTGGGAACCTGGACCTACGACTTGGTGTTAAGAGCACCATTTTCACTTTAGTATGTCTATTAACAGAGATGTCTCCACACTCATTTGCCACCAGGTGCTGTCTTAATGATTCACGAATTTTAACTGGTAATGTTTTTCCTACAAGCTATATGCACTCCAAAGAATAAAAACAAATTTCCTGAAAATTAGAGGACTGTAGTAAATAGCTATGAAGCTTATGTCACTAACTGTAATAATAACACATCATGTATTACTGTCCATAATGCAAACCAATTGCTTCATCTTTCCTATGCTGAATAATTCAAAAATACTGACCTCGATGACTCAAGACTTAATCAAAAAACCCCCAGATGCTCCTAAAAATAATTATCTTCTTTGCAGATGTGGCAGATGGTGCTACATCAACTAAGATGAGGTAATTTAAAGAATTCCCCAGGTTATCACTAAAGAAAATTAATCTTGTGAAACAAAATCAGAAACTTCAATTTCCTACCATCTTGAACAAGCATAACCAGCTTCCCAAAACTTGCTGTTCAACAATCATTCCTAAGGAGCAATCTCAAAAAATGATAAGTGACCATTACATATGTTTTTTTTTTTAATCAATCATATTACAGCCTGCTGCTTTTCCTCTTTTCATTATGACTCCTAATCTTGGCATTTTTAACATAGAAAACATACTGCTCCATGAAAAAAATAATCTTGAAGGAAGCAAAGTGAATGAACACAGTGAGGTTTCTCAGTGCAAATAATGCCAAGCTATAGTGAGCTACATTTCTTGTGTTCTGCTAATATTTGTAGTGAGCATCATGAACAAAAAAAAAGGGATGACTCTCATTTTTAAATACAAATATGGGAGAAATGAAAGCAGAGCAAGATATCTTAGCATCTTCTTACTTTTACCCTCCCAAATAAACCCAAAAGCTACTCAGCAACTGAGGAAGGCAGCCAGCTTAATCCAGACCCTAAGCAAGAAGCAGTTTTGAAAGGCATGCAGTGCTCAAACAGCATCTCTTAACTTCAAAGCCTTTTTGAAGTGGACAGACTGGTCATACTCTTTCCTCATGCTACCTTTCAGATTTTACAGTTTTAAAATTTACCTTTGCAACTAAACAGGTCAGCAAAGTCACTAGGAGCAAAATCTTTAGACATAACAGTGTCAAAGTTACTATTCCAATCCATATAAATGGTTTTTATTCAGTCTGGACCATGTGTATACTTCAATCAGAGCACAGATGGTTAGTCAAACAGACGCTCTATAAATACCTCAAACAAATGTCTTTCTGATTTTGTTATGGATTTGGAACCCATGTGCAGAATATAATCACTGGCAATATCAGGACCTCATCTTGTAAGGTATTCATAGACTTGTTTCAGTCTCCCATGGCTGCTATTGGCTTCACTGGAAACTAAAATACTGAATACTTCCCTTCATTGTCTATGCAGTTTAACAGGTAGAGGATTGGGTTTTAAAGATCAGCACACTAAAAAGACTAGAAGTTTAAAGGCTTTATATTCAGATTGCTCATTTTATAGTGTCTATTGGGTACTCTTGATTTACATTTCATTTTTGTCACTGATACAGCTGCCAAAAAAACAGGTCTTTAGCTACATGCTGATGAAAAACAGAAGCAGAGAAAAGACAACCCATGCTGGGGTACACTTCACAATGCCCAAAGAGCACTGAATGGCAAAATTCTGCTCCAAATTAAACCAGTAAACAAATCCAGAAGTCTCTGTAAGCAGTAGCAATCATCAACGTTCTTTCACATTGTGTTTTTAAAATACTATAAAAGAACAGAAGTTTTACTGAATAATAAATGTAAACAGAACTAACTACATTTTTTATGATCTACTTAGAAATATTCCTTCCTTTCTGAGTTTACTGATTGAATTACTAAGGGTAAAATAAAAAGGCTTTATGTACAAGTCTGACAAACTCCTCCACATTCAATAGCTATGGCAGAATATATTCAGTTCAGAGAGCTGACAAATCAAAGAGCTGGCACTCAGGAGCTAAATGACAGATGATTGGGTTGGTGGGTTTTGATGGTTAACTGTATTTCAGTAATTTACTGACAGAGTCAACCCAACATAAACTGGCTCTTGCACACAGCTGATAGGCATCCTGCCTTTTCCCCACCTATCCATGGGTTTGACATGGCTTTAGGATGATTCTAGATGGACCTTTGTTATGCTGGTAGAATGGCTACTTCCTAAGAAAACCTTCTAGAAAGAACAGGCTTGGACCTTAGTCAGAGGAGACTACAGAACAGCACAAGAGGAACTGTGAGATCTCTTCTGGTGGGCAATGCCTACGACAATTCCCAGGTAATAGAAACTTCTGCAGAGCTCCTAAGGTGGAGGGTGTTTTAGAAGGTATGAAAAGATGTCCTGGATCAACAGCTAGGAACCAGGCAAGGTCTGATGAAGAAGAATGACTGAACTCAGGAAAGATTAAGGAACAGACCCTTAAATTCAGGGAAGGCCGAAGGACTTTACCTTATGGAGATGGACTGAAAGACAACTCAGACTGCTTTTCTGCCCCAAAAGCAAGGAGTCTGTATTCAGGTCAGGAGTGCCAGCCAGTGGGAAACTAAGGCTCTGTTGAGGGTTTGACTGCAGGAAAGATAAGAAATCTTGTTAAAGGAGGGATTCTTCGAGCAATTAGTCTGTATACATATAACTTAAGTGAGCAGTGCTGACCAGGAAGATGATTTTAGAGAGATACAGGCACAGGTATTACAGAAGCATCAGAATAAGGCAGTTTCATATTCTCTACAGCAAAGCAATAGGCTTGCTACTATTTAAGCCTACTAAGTCAGCAAAAAACAATATAAAATCTGAAATATTCTTAAAAAGATGTCCCACAAAAAATTCCTTATTCATTTAGCATATGTAGGTGTACTGTACAATAGTACTGGTCCTCGTGCTATGGAAATGAGGACAAAAGAGGAAATAATTGTTTTTCCACTCTAGCAAAAATGTTCATGACTGTGCATTTATTAAGAAATTTATATTATTACTGCATTTTTGATGGCAATGCCTACTCTTAATACAGATCATGTTGCTAGTGCAGCACAGTGTAATAGTCCAAATGTATGATGTTATCTGATCCTCCTTTAAAAAGAATGGAAAAAACATTGTGATGCAGCTGGGAACTGGTGAAATTTGGTCTAAATTAAATATATAACAAACATGCAAGCACCTCCCACAGATTTCAACTAGAAATGGAAATTCTCAGCACTTTTCAAGATGAAATCAAAGACGTTGCAAATTAGGCTTTCATGCCATAAACCACTGGGTAATTTTTCAGTCTGTTTTATATGTTTCTTGTATCTAACAAACAACTTGTGTTCACTGCCTGCTCCTCTCGTCCTTTTGCTATGCACAAACTGTCAGCTGGGCATTTCAGGACAACCAGTGCAACACGACATAGGAGGACACCAGTGTTTTCATGTGGAGGATGTAAATCTTGCCTTAACTCATTCGTTAAGTATTTTTGGCATCCTATTTATATTATGTAGCCACACATCACAGTCAAGCTTCTCAACCAGCTTTTGCCATCAACAAATGTGATTCTCATTCAGAGCATCAGAGTAACAACAGTCAGACACTGACAAAACAAGCCTCAAAGCACAGCATATGCAATGAAGTATTTCACTATCTGACAACCTTTTTTAAAGGCTACCCCTTTAAAGATCTCAAATTTAATTTATAAAAGCTTTTCGGTGATTGTATTCAAGACAGATATTGAATATTTCTGACGGGAAGAGTAATGTGACAAAGATGTTCATAACTTAGAAGTAAATGCATATGTCATGACTTTATTTGAATAGAAAATGCGTGTAGCTAATCAAAACTTGCTAGCTGTTCGTGTGTTTTCCTTTTTAGATTGATTACAAATCAAATAGACTGTACAGGTGTAATTGAAATGTGGTAGGTAGTCAGGATGATGTGTGTGATCAGAAGCTGAACATCACTTTCATCTTTTGAAAGGCATTTTACTAATGTTTGGCAGACTTTCTGAAATTCTTTGTACCAGCTCTCCACAGAAATTATAAATCTGTCTTTGGAATTATGAGATTAAGAAAGGGGTGACCTGTCTGAACCTAAATACAGATATTTAAGGTAGAAGCTTGGGAATTCCCCACTGTTGCAGAATCACTTTCAGCTACTTTAAAAAAGGTAGAGGGCAAAGCTCTTAATGAAAAGGGACTACTGATACTGGAAAACCAGATTTTTCAACAGAGAATTTGAATTATGGAACAGCTTGAGGTCTTGGAAAGAGAAAAGTTCATGTATGACAAGCCAAGTGGCCATACTATCACGCTCTACAGTGTTCTTTATTACAAATCATGAGAACTTACTTCAATGTAGCATTGCTGAAGATGCACCTTTTCGTATCACAGACGTTAGTATCTCTGAATACTACAGGAAATTGTAACAAAATGTTTATTTCAAATGCCTGAAGACTCCCCAGACACCAGAAAGCCACAGAACTAATCGGCATAGCATGACAACTTTTCTTTTCTTTTTTTTGGGGGGGGGGTGGAGGGGGGTGCGGGAGGAGCATTTCTGAGATCTAAGTCAAACAGAGTAGAGGGAGAAAAATACAGTGAGGTTATCAGGAACCTGTAAGGCATGCACTAGCTGAACCAGTGTTAGGTCATGCCTTTTACAACACAGGGACAGTGACACTACAGAATGATCCCTCCTACCAGTAAATAACCAGGTTAGTCTGTGTGGATGTTCTCAGTCATGAAGGAAGGAGTGCTTCGAGTGAAACAGTCAGATTAGCCTCATCCTCAACACAGTGGTGGCTTGCAGGTATTTTGGAAGCCACCAAAGACATTTTGATCTCCTGTTTGGCAGAACAGATTTAAGCAGGCGTTTTGAATCCAAATGTTCAAATTCATCTCTTCTATTCAACTACAAGAGAACAAACATTTTGCTGCTGTGAGCAATGCCGGGAGATTTGGTTGATATTCTTCCAAGGAGAGCCTGCTCTTCTTCCTCTGTTCTCAGTAATAACACTGCCCAATTGTAACATCATTTCTGCAGCTGTAAAATGAAGGCAATTCGCAGCCTATTGTAATTCGTTTCTTTGGTCAGGCACCTACACCAACATATCTATACATTAAAAAAATAATTGCTCAAAATGACACTATGATATTGGTCCCTACTAAACTCAATTTGATTATGGTAAATATTTTACTTTAATGGTATCTAAAGTACTTTCAAAAGTACCTATCCAGTAAATGTATTATTTCTAGTAAACGTATATATTTCTTCAACTCCATTCTGTTTCCCAGCCCTTTTGATTTGAAAGAAAGCCAAGTTGATTCAGATTCCTGCTAGACCTTCCAAAACACTGTTTAGGATTATAATAGAGTTCAGAAAGCAATATGTTTTTACCCTGACTAATGACACTAGAAAAGTAAAACAATAGTCTAAAAAAAAGTGTTTTCATCTGAAATAGTCACAGAAATTTCCTATTCTCTTTAATCCAGTATTGTTTCTATGACCACCTGCAGCTGCATTCGTAAACTATCTAGTTAAAATGTCAGGGTACATTCTGCTTATTTTAATGCCAAAGAATACATTCTGTCATTGCTTATTCACAACAAATCTTATTTGAACATATTTTACATGCTTGAAATACTCTTGAACAATTCTGATTTGCTACTAATAACCAAAAGAAACACAAATCTTATCAATTTTGATACTGTGTTAATATGTTAATGAATACAATCTGTGATAAGACAGAAAACAAAATCTCAAAACTCATTTACTTAAAAGTATGTTTTTTTAAAAAAGCATGATAATGTTGGCAGTGATGTGAACAAAATGAAGCGGCCTCTAATCAACTTGGCTCTTAGTATGATAAAACATGCTTTTGTGCAATTCTGTCAAGATACTGCAAACACCGTCATTGGTTTAACTTGCTTCAATTTGTGAAACTTTTTTTTCCATAGACTATAATGTGATTAACAGGATTGAGTGGTAGGTGAAGGCAACATTCACAACTTTTTCCTCACTTATACCAGCTTTTAAAAAGCGTGAGATTGCAGACCAAGAAACCATGATTGAGCTTTTTTGGCAAGACGAATGCTTCTTTCTACCCCCTAAAATCTACAGCCTTTCATACTCCATATAATGAACATGGGACATGATCTCTGAGAGTCTAAGAGTGAATCAGGTCAATGTGCTATTAATTTAATTAATCCTATTTTTTTCCTTGGTGGCATGACGTAGATAAACTGCCACTGCTTTGCAATGAACCTCAGATTAAGCATGGAACTGTTGTGATACCTGTGCTTGACATGGTTAACTTGTTCCCACTGGGATGCACAAGCTCCAGCACGACCATCTGCACCACTGCCTGAGCTCAGGTTAAGCTCTCAGACAACCTTATCACTGCCTGCAGCATGATTCTGTGAGTACTTGCCAAATGACTATTCCTACACTTACACCTAATGAAAAAAAATATAAACCAGCTCTGCCTATTAACTTCATTAAGAGCAGAAGTTGCCTCTTGTTTCATGTCTTTGGGTGTGTTTAAATTTTACTCTGATCAACAAGACAAAGTCTAAGCTCTTTCAATTCAGAGGAACAAAAAAAGAAGTATGCACTTAAATCCAGGTTTCGCCAAATTACTATTGTCTTGTTAGTGGGGGTCACTGTAACAACTGCAGCTACAGAAAAACACAGTTAATACAGAGGTCTGGTTCTGTGTATCCAAAAGCAATCCATGCAAAGTAAACCTGGCCCTACAGCCTCTTTGTTTCATTATTTGACTTGGACTAGTATTTGTATTTATATTACTTGTTTATGGCCTGTCATTATTTTTTTCAGTAGTTAATTATTTTTCTAATATGTGATGCCTTAAAAGCCTTGCCCTCTGAATCAGAAAATTGCCTGTCACACTCAACAAATATGTACTTACCTATGAATTAACTTTTCTTGCATGAAATAAAAATCTGCTACTGTTGCTAGTACCAAAAGACACCTCTCTCTTACAGTCAGATGCACTGTTCCATAATGCACAGATTTCCAAAATCTAAGAAGTATGGGTATACTTGTAAAAGTACCAAAACTCTGTTTGGTAGCTATACTAGCATTTAAATTGCATCATACAAACATTGATACAGGTCATGGATGCTATGTTTGGGAATGTGGATAATGTGACCACTGGATTTCACTGAATTTATGGCATGTATTATGTTTAGGATTGAAGGTCTTGGCAGATACAATGTGGTCATTTAACAAAGCTCCCTAATAACTGTGCTATTACTTCTGTATTTTTACATATTCAAGAAGCATTTTTTTTTATTCCAGTTGAGGGGAAGGTCTTATTCCAGAGTTTATGTGAGGATAATGGGTTTTCATTTCAACACCACAGCACGCAAATATTTTCCTTTTAAAAATAAATGACCTGTTCATTTTTATTAGATGTCTACAATGCTAATACACATTTTTCACTGAGAAGGAGGACATTGCCCTGACAACATAGAAGAGGAACAATCTATAAGTATGTTGTTGAAACATTACCCTGCTGATTTGATCTCTTCCCTTTTCAAATTGAAATAGCATAGATGGTTATAAACGAGTCTTAAGGGAAACAGATTGGGACCTAATTTAAACACAGTTCTGAGAACAGAGAGACACCCTTTCTTTCTCCCTTTAATATTCTGAAGAGCCACTGCATGTAATGATCAGCTCCACTGCTGACGGAATGCCTGTCTATGAAATTCTCGTAACTACGCAATCTCACAGGGACTGCATGAGGACCACAGAAGTTTTTCACTGCTGAAAGAAAATACAAGTCTTGTGGAATTCTGTGCATCTTTCTGTTCAAGGAGTTTTAACTACACCAAAACAATGTATTCATTCAATGAATTTCAGTTTTTCAGCAATTCATGTAAAAGATCAAAACTTTTCCAGAAAACAGAAAGCTCCCGTAATACTTGGAAGATAGTTATTGCAAGTGCATGCAGCCAGCTCAGGACAGCGCATGAAGGGTACGTTCCAGTCTTAAAAGTGACTACTTAAGGTTATACAGGACTTGTTCACCAGTTCTGAATTTCACTAGCAGTGAAATATGTACTGCAGCAGCAAGTTCTGTGTTAGCAGTTTTAGAAAAGAACTTTTTCTTTCAGCTATAAATTAAATGTAATCAAGATTTACAAATGAAACTTTCTTACAGCACTCAAGAATAATTAGATAGAAAACAAATTGTGATGCCACAACCAAGAGGAAACATAACTTTGATAAAAACCATCTACCTATTGTGTGTCATGGGCACTTGCAGTAGCCAGATATTTAATAATGAACGGGCAACTCTTGAAGTGAAGAAAATTACTGAGAGAAACTAAAGAGATTAATGAAAACAATCCAAAGGTTGACAAGACTAAAAAAAGGAGTTTTAAAACTCACCCTAGGCAGCAAATAAATCCCAGATATAGTAGTATTAATCTGCACATGCTAACTTTGTAGTTCTGGTTAAAAGAAAACCAGAAATACACAGTATGGTTTTTTTCTCTCTGTTTCAGCGAAGCAGGAGGAAGGGAAGCTGAACTGTACATGCAGTCTGAAGCACTATCGAATCCACTGATAAGCAAAGAGGCTGTTAAAAGATTGGGAAACAATCTCCACAAGTTTCTGACACTCAGATTCTGAGAGATGTGAAGTTTTTCAGAGTCTCATCCCCATGAGTGCCAGGCAGGCTTCCCCTTCCTGCTTCTTCCCAGAGAGCACAGCCAGGAGCCTGTACAACATACCAGGAGAAGAGGAGCTGCTGCTACATTTTATCCAGTGAGTTGGTAATTAAAGCTATTGTTTTGACGTAGAAGTTCAATTAATTTTCCTTCTACTGAGAAAAAACTAGAGCTGTCTGCTGCACTTTTGAGTAAATGCTCAAAACTACATGGCTATTAGTGCTTGCATTCCTGGTCCTTCATGTTGAAGCTGTTTCCCCACTGAAGTAAGTCAACACTGTGTCAGAGCAGCTGCAGTGAGTGTAATACAGGGCAGTGAGCCTGGAGGGACCACTGCTGGGATCCTTGCCGTCCCAGGTTGGCATCCTCGGTGGAGGGAGCTCTCTCAGTCTCCCTCTCAGCCTGCTCCTGCCCATCAGCACCTCTAGCACACCACACTGCTGTCTGCATATGCGACTTCTGGCTGCTCAGGTGCCATCATGGCTTAAAATACTATTCTTTAGAGGGTGTTCTTACACCCAAGTTTAGGCAATGACAGCTGCATGAGAAGTGACCAGGGTTCATTGTCCACAGTGCAGATAAAGGTTCCCATGAGTCTATGCCTCCCTCCTTCCCAGGTAGTAGCTGAACCAACCACACGTAACAAGAAAGAATAAAGTGATTAATATAGGGCTGAGGAAGGAGATGACAAAACCCTGATGAATTAGTGAGTGTGCCTACAATGATTACTGGGAGGAGGTCATAGCCTAAATCATATACAAAATGAACAGCACAGCAACAAAATACGGATGTTTCAAACTATCACTGATAGTCATTAGTATTTCTCAAGTCTGTCCTAGGGGCAGTATGCCTGGAGGAGGAGAGGACTGAATGAAGGAGGAGAAGGGCTGGTACTCACAGGCAGACCGTGATCAGTGTGACTGACACTACTGCAACTATTGCAGTCACAAAGGGGAGAAGGGATGCACGGGATTAGAGCCGGAGCTGCAAGAAGAGATTAATGGATGTTTTCAGGAAAACAGTGAGAAATTCATGTGGGAGGCTAGGGTAGGCAGGATTAAAGAATTCAAAGCAGATGGGATTGGTTAAATAAAGGAAGAAGTGGAGGTGCCAAGCCTGGACATAAGCAGTACAGTTTTGTCACTGTAGTGTGCAAGTGGGTTAGTGAAACAAAGCATGGAAATTCTACAGTTAACTTCTTTACTACTTCTACAAGTCTCCCTCCTCCCTTCACCCACAGTCCCATTCCTCAAGGGATCAATGTCCTCGCGCACAGACTTGCGACCTTTGACAATTTAGGTTCCTTCTGGTTTTAACTGATTTTTTTTCTCCCCTGACCTCACTGAAGGAAAGCATCTCTGAGAATTTTGTCTATGTTTAACAACACAGGTTAGCCAGGTTAGTGAACTGCTAAAAGTAATTGCCCGTGAAAACAGGGCACAGCGTGTCATTTCAGGAATTCCCACCACTGACATCCAAACTAACGTTGGAAGAAGTTAGTGAATATTGAAACTTATCAGACAAATTTTCTGGCTGCTCCTTTCATAATATCTGGTAAATTCATCTGCTGATTTGCAAATAAAAAGCATACCCAGCAAGTATTAAACTGATTCCTTTGGTTGGGCTGCAGTACTGGTTCTGCATGAGTGCAGAAAAACAAATCTCATCCTCATATGTGATGCCAGCTGCTGCTCTAATGCAGGTAGTTTCCTGATAATGGGAGTTCTGACATTACACACTTGTTCAGGGGATTTATTTGTTCTCTTTTATTTAAATAAGATTTGTAACACATTTGGTTTTCCTTTACTCACAGAGGTGGAAAAATACAGAGAACAGACCTGTAAGATGTGGTCCCTCTGGTCAGTCTCACTAAACACTACCCATTGCTCCTCTTCACTTATATCCTTTCACTCATCACCGACAGTTTTTCAGAATACATTTTTAGTATTGATTTCTGTTTATGTGCTGCTTCTCTCTTTATTTTATTTTTGTTGGCATTCTCTTTCCTTTAATGATTTATTCAAATTAATGGTTATCTGTAGCTTAGTCCCATGGCTGTTGTGGAGTCTTTGCCTGCAATCTTGTCTCCTTAAAGGATCAAAGTTTTATTTCACTCATTCCTGAAAGCATCTTAGTACAAAGACACCAAATCCGTTTTGTCTGTTATACAAGATCCAGGCCGCTTTGCTGGACCACAGGAGCAGCTGTCAGCTCTGCCTGTGACAGCGTTACAGGGTAAGTTCCAGTGGCACTCGGTGTGTGCCACATGCCTGCTGCCTATAAGGAAGCTCTGATACAGCCACAGCTTTTGGATCTCTTCTCAGCTTTAAATATCTTAACTTACCTCTTTACATCTGTGGCCAGCCCTAGCACGTTCATCAAATGTAAAGAGTGCTCGGTTTCCATCAGGAACCTGTAAAACCAGAAAGGCTTTTCCTAGCCATTCTTTGTGCACTGTGTGTCACACCAGGTATTTCTGAGATGTAGCAAAGAACATTTTGCGTTGGTGATAGAACATGTTTTTATTACATGCAGAGCAAGTTCTCAGAAATAGCCAGACTTTCTTTGGGCTCGTCTTTTCACTTTTTAAAACATAAAACCTGCTACTTCTCATCTCTGCTGAGTGCACAGGCATTTTAATTTTTCTGAATTACTATTCAGCCCAATGTCGCTTCTAAACCCCAGTGCTGTTTCCAATTCTGAAGAACACTTTTAATTCCTCCATTTCTTTCCAGTATTTACACAAAAGGTATGTCAAAAGCAGGTGCCAGTCCAAAAGACATGTTGGAAGATTTTATTTGGCAGTCAATACTTTCAGATACACAATTGGCCAAAAACTGCATATGTTTATAGGTTTGGTTTCATAAGCTTGAGCAGAGAAACTCAGTTTTACTGAAGGGGGTGGTTGTATTTCCTTAGGCAGCTGTGCAGCAGCATCCCAGATAGTCAATAACACAAGGACCAGAAACAAGGAAATTCCTGCCTTATATGTAAAAAGTTCAAGCATTTTTCTTTCTGTCTCTCACCTGAAGAGGCGAAGTGCAAGCTGGTATATTAAAGATTTTAATGTGGGGGTGTTTTTCCTCCACCATAAAAAACCCCACCAAACCAAAACCAGCCACCACAAGTAACCAACCCAAACAATAAACCCTTATAGATCACATTTCCAGCTCCCCAACAGCAACATGCATCAAAAATGTCTTTTAGCTGCTTGAAGGGAAAGTAGCAGCTACCAGTTCTGTGCAGTTGTCTGCAGCTGCTCATCTGACCTCCAGGCTAAGTGTTCACTGCAAGAAGCTGCTGCTGGAAATGCTAAATTATCAGTGGAAGCCTGAAGGCCACTTGCCTGCTCTGCTCTGCAGTGACTGCTGGCCTCCCAGACCAGGGCTTATACTTTTGCCTTCAGCTATGGAAGCCAAAGGAAGGGAAGGTACCGAGCAGGAATTAATGTGCACCCTGAGTTTTTGTTGAACTCTAGGAGTGATAGCAGTGTGTGATAGTCAGCAAGTGGGCAGAGCTGTGGCCTTGATTTAGGAAGATGAGTGCAGGTGACTAAGATAAGGCATAAACAGCCACAGAAACAGGTTAATGCCTGAAGTGATTCTGTAAGGAAAATTAAAAATATCTTTGATTTATAACAGTTTGACAGTGAAAACTTTCTTTGGTGAGGTCAGTAAAGCTAATTCCTAGATGCTAACATGCAAAGTTTGTAATTCTCAACAGCTGCTGTAACTAAACCTCAGTTAAAAGTTGCCTAAATATTGTATGGTGGGCATAATGAGCTGAAGGTGTATGATGACAAGTTATCTGTCCCATGGCTTCCCAGGTGTGCTTTTTTTAACGAGATTTCCTGGTGAAGACAGGAATGACCTGAATAAACTACTTGCTGTTCTGGTCACCTTTCCTGGAGTCCTGTGATCCCTATTCATAGACAGAAAGCTTATAATTAAAGTTTCAGCAAAGAAAGGGTTACCTTAATTAACAAATAACAAGCAGCTGTCAACAACCAGCCTCAGGAGATAAAAGAGATGAACTCGAGAACGGTAGCTCTTGGTGCAGGGAAGTCTGACGTGCTTAAGCGCTGGGAAGGGAATCACTCTTCAGGAAGATGAAAGAGGTATGTTGCTCACATGAGTAAGATTAGTCCTTGGCCTTGCTACAGAAATAGGCAATTTTATCTGGGTTAATAGGCCTATAGCAGAGGTGAAGAAATGACCAGATGGCAGAGTTCTGGAATGGAGTAGGATTGGTTTCCTCAGTTCCTTCACACGGTGATGAAAAGCTTAGCAATGATCATGCGGAGTTGGAAGATGGCTGTAGTCTTATGAGGAGGTAAATTTGTAACAATGAGAACAAGACCATAACCAAGGAAAGCAGCAGCTTGTCCAATTCTTGATACCTTTAAGACTGTAATGTTGGAATATTTGTTTATCCTGGGGTTAAGATTGCATTCTACCCAATTTTTGTAGAACGTGAAATACAAGATGTCCTATCACATAACCTAAAAGTCTCTCTTGCCTTAAAATCTGCATCCCTCTCTCTTTCAGAATGTGACTTCCCACAAAATACTGAAGTTTGTATAATCTCTTTGCTATTCATTGTGCAAAAAAATGCATTAAAAATTACTAGCCATAATTAGTAACAAAAATTAAAAAGCTAAATCCTTTTCATTTCACCCTGAAATGCCAAGGGAAAAATTGGGAAGGACTATTTCTAGATCAGGCAATTCAGATCAAAGTGCAAAAGCATTATTAAGCTTTGGTCAGTAAATACTTATTGATATGAAACACTATTCAATCCAGTCTAAGGGATTACTTTAAAGCTTTCTGTTTCCTGCTAGTAAATAGAAGCAATTTCTCCTGCAAGTAATTATCACTCACTCAGGTGTGTTTGTCTGTCTCTCCCCCAAGCAGTTCCTCTTGTGTATTTAGGTAGTTACACGTCGTTTCACCATCTTCCTTTTAAGGCTGTGCGTTCTCCAAACTTTATTTCCATCGGTTTTTTACGACTCATTTAAGCATTGCACTGGGAGCAACTAGACCATAACGAATTGTAATAATTGACAACATATGCTTTTTATCTATGACAGTCTCAAATGGTACAATTTCTATAATACTTCTGTCTGCCTGCTACCCTCAAAATGCAATTTACTTGCGATTGTTGAAAATTATGCTTAACCACATCTTGCATCTCCGGTAGGCTCCTGCTATCTAGGCATCCATTTCCGTCTTGCAGGAAGTTTTGCGCTAATCGGTTGTTCATGACCGCTATAAATGCGCGTTTGGTGAAGCCAGCACAACAGAACTACAGTGATTTTTAGGGTTTTTCTTTCATCGTGAAACAACCTGATTTACTAGGTAGCGGACACGCGTCGAAGTGATTTAAGAACAACATCCTGAAGGTATCATTAAGCACTAATTAACTTACCGACTCTCCTGAGATGCTATGGCATGAAAACCAGCTGTTAGAGCATATTTAGATGACAGTCTATTTTTTCTCTCTATTGCAAGAAAAGCCCCCTAATTCCTGCCTTAGGCGTAGGGGCAAACCCCGGCGGGTGACCGACCACCTCCTGGCAGGTGCAGCGCGTCGCCCGCCCTTCCGCAGCCGCACGCGAATTCCCGGAGCCCCTCCGCGCCCCGGCAGCGGCTCCGCTCCGCCGCTCCCCCGCGGGCACCGCAGAACCCCAGCGCGGCTCCTCCGTGCCCGCCCTGAGGCCGGGGACCCCTGCCCACCCCGCGGGCTCCCGCGTCGGGGACAGCCCGGGCGGGGCGCTCGGCACGCTGCGGGTCCCCGCGAGCGCCCGGCGCCGATACTCACCCGGAGGAACGCGCGGCTCCGCGGCCGCCCCCGAGCGGCGCGGCCCGGAGCGCGCAGGCGGCGGCGCGCGGGGAGGGGCGCGGGCCCTACCTGGGGGCGGCGGGCGGGGGGCGCCCGGCCATGGCGGCGGCGAAGGCGACGGGACCCTCCGCTCCGGCCGTGTCGGGGCAGCGACGGCGCGTCCCCGGCGCTGCGGCGCCTCCCGGCCCTGCCCTCCGCCTCACTCCTCCCCCGCCCGCCCCGCCGCCTCCCCCGGCCCTCCCTCGCGGCCCGGCCCCGCGTGGCCCTGCGCTCCCCGGGGAGGTGCGGGCTGCGGCCGGGCCGGGCGCGGCACCTCGGGCACGGGTAGCCCCGGCGAGCGCCGTCCCCCCGCAGGGCAGCGCCGTGCCCAGGACTCCTCGCACCTGCGAACCGCTGCCTGGCAGCCGGTGCCCGGCCGGGACATGCGGGAGGCGGCGGCCGGTCGGGAGCTGGTGGCTGGAGCGAGGTAGCGGCTGCAGGAGTTCAGGACGGCTGCAGAACTTGCTGGCGTTGTGCTCTGGCTGCAGTGTGGGAACAGGGACGCGACGGCGAGGTGCTGGGTGACTCCAGCGAGAAGCGGGCGATGCTTGCTCAGTCCTCTTTACGAATGTCATGATGTTCTTGGAGCCCCAGCCCCGTAAACCATGTGATTTAAATGACGGGGATTTCTTTCTGGCTGAGATGGTGACACTCAAGCATTTAGAGAAAAAGCCTAGCGTTAACTACAACTTATGTCCTGTTTTGAGCTCATTCAGACTATTTTATTTGGTTGCTTTCAGCAAACTTTACCGGGTTGGTTTGTTTGCTTTTTCTTTTCAAGAAAATACCTAGTGTGTTGAGGCTCAGCTCTATCGTGTTTGCATAACCATGTCAGAGAATCTGCAGCGCAGATGATTAGAATTGGTCTCTAGTCATGAAAGGAGGGATTAAAAGCACTTGAATCACAAGTGATGCACGGTGCAAACATTGTTTTGAACCCAGAGCCTCCTGGGTTCAGCAGGAATTCTTTTGGCTCGGGTGTGACATTTGGAAGGCTGGAGACAGCTGTCATCGCCTTGTAGTTGCTGGCAAGATTCCACTTCTGCTGAGATTTGTTTCCAATAAGTTTAGGATCAAGGTCAAAGCCCAAGATCTGCTCTGTCCAGTTAGTTGATGAGTATTATGAGTATTATGTTAGTTACATAGCAAACACTGCTCAACAGGAATTCAGCAGTAAAACCACGGCAAGAACTTAAGCAAATCTACAAATGCTGCTGAAACCTTGACTCACGCGTGGTGAGCCCTGCTCTTTAGTCAGTGCTCTGTTCAGAGATTTGTTGGGTGAATTCAAAAACAAAGAGGAAGGTGACAAGGGCAGTAAATCCATGTTTGGACAACCTTTTTTTTTTTTTCTGCAATAAAGATTCAGTGTTTCTCTTGTCTAAATACCTCATTCCTTTGCCTTTTCTCCACCTTGCTATTCACTTTAGTTGGCACAGCATTATGAAATTGTGAAGTTTGGTGAGTTTTGAAAGGGCCTGGGACATGTGGAGAGAATTATTTTATATATTAAATCAGGTTTTGTTTGTTCCAATTTACAGTGCAGAAATTTCTTAACCAACTTTGGCCAGAGGCACGGTATCATTTAACTGCTGAAACAATGCTTTTCGTTGCTAAGAAAGGCTACCTGAAGGGTTTGTTCTTGGTGACTTTCACATAACCAAGAGGAGGAAGTTTCATCTCAATTTTTAAATATCTTTTAAAATTTTGTGCTAAGGATATGGATTACACCTTCTGTCAACATGTGAAATGACACAGGAGACAGCAAGGCTAATAGCTGCGTCATGGTGGCTAAAGTTAAAGGTGAATCAAAGCAAAGGGAAGTATTGGGTTTTAAATGTGAAGTGAAGAAGCTGAGGAAATAGACAAAACAGCCTAGCAGGGAAGTTGGACTAGATGATCTCCAGAGGTGTCTTTCACCCCCAGCTTTTCTGTGATACTGCCTAGGTGTCTCTTAGGCTGAATTTAGGCTACTGATTAAAGCCAGTCAAGGCTTATTTGCTTTGTAGATATGGTTTTCGCATTCCTGTATCTGGGTTTGCAGAACAGCTTCTTCAGTGTTGTTGAAATGTTTTGCTTCTGTTGTGAAGGAGAAAGACAGACAGACCTTCAGTTAGGGACTGAGAAAGGAAATTACCATTTTCTCTCAGTGATGTTGTCACTCCAGAAGTTCATAACAGGTTTTCTACTCTCTGATTTCAGATTTTTTGCTCTTGTGATTTGTCAAAAGAGAAGAGCTCTGAGACAGAAGGAGAGGAGAGGTTTTTCCCGGGGTGGGAATATATGTTTCTCAGTCTCACCTTTGTGTTTGATCTATGTTCCCTGATGTGATAAGGCTCTGAACCCTCGTTTTTCCACAAACTTGTTGTACAGACATGTCCTCTTCTATTGCTTTTCCTCACTATTTCAGAGCTCTTCTTTGAGCCAGCCATTGCAACTTGACTTTGCAATCTACCAGAATTGTCCTTTTCTCAGGTAGCCAGCTCTCCTCTTCACTGACAGCCCGTAGTCTTTATTTTTGAGGGATTTAGCCAAGTACTACTTTGTGCCTTTGTTCTTTTTCCTTGACAATGTTGGCACATAGCCTAAAAAAACGATTCTTTTTCCTGGAATCCAACTTGACAGAAGAGAACTGATTACTGTCACACATTGACTTGTTTCAAAGCTGTCACCAGGAGTGTATTTTTCTCTCAGCTTTTAGATGTGAATTGGCAACAGGAAGAGAATACTGTGGCATTTTAGTTAGCTGTCTTTTATGTGTCAGCCTAGGACACTCATCCCGTACTGGATGACAGAAAGTTATGGCCAGAGAATGCAATATTCGTATGTTTTAAGGGTACAGACTATTCTACTTGTTAAGGTTTTGCTGATTTCAGCTTTTATAAAAACCCAAAGGGCTACTTAAAAATAATTAGTCAGCCCTTCTGTTGGGAAGATAAGCAGAATAAACTGCTGCAGAGCTGTTAGTTTGAACTGACAGAAACGGAAACAATAGCACCAAACTGAGCTGACTGTCTCCTAAGAAAATATGTCAGTCATTCTTGAAAATCAGAGGGAGCCAAACTTATACTTTGATTAGACTTCAGCTATTCTTCGAGATACTCAAAACCCCACCTGGACACGGTCCTGCACAACCTGCTCTAGCTGACCCTGCTGAGCTGTGGGGTTGGACTAAGTGCTCTCAAGAGATCCCTTTCAACCTGGAAGATTCTGTGCTTCAGTAGATTTGAAGTTTTGTTCACTTGCAGTGAAAAAATTTGCCCAAAAACTGTGCTTATGCGTGACTTGGTTTGTCTCAGGAACTCTACAACTCCGTACTGACCCTGTAACTGGCTAGTATTTTCAGGAATAGATCTATGTTGCAGGGGAGTGGAAGAAACAGCATTTTGCTTTCCACTTCTCTTTGCTTGTCCTTTTAGCTGCTTTGTACAAAACTCTCCTAATTAAAAGTACAGAGGTGGGAAGCTTAGCATGTTGCAAAAGCAGGATCAAAAACCTCTCAGCATGTTGGCATTTTCTGGACACAGGCACGATATTTCCAAAATAAATATGATGTTGTCAAATCCTGAGTACAGGTATTATTACATAATAAAAAAAATTGATCCAGTTGGGACAATCAGGTCCTAATCCCAATAGGGTCCTTTGGACACTAGTGTTAATCAACCATTATTTTTGGATGAGCCTCTATTTATCCTCCTTACCCATGTTTGCTGTGCTGTTAGTGTGTGCACACACGCACTGCTGTTTTGATGGATATTCTGTTAGTCCCTTGCAACTAAACTATATCCCTTTTCCAATGACTGTAAAAGGGCTGCTTCGTGGTTGTTGTGTAGTTACTGAAAAGTTTTTTTAATATAAGTCATCTAACATGGTTTATATTTGTCTACTAGATGTTTGTTTTCTGGAATGGATACTACAATTGGCTGTATTACCGTGTGTTTGATTATCGTGCATAAGCAATGACCTCGTGCTGTCAGGTTATTGATGAGGTTGCATAATTCTCTTTGTGTTGTTGCTCAACAGATTGGTTGAGCACTGATGCTGTAGGAGGACACATCTTTTACGCAAAATACCAGGTGTATTTTGCTTATAGAGTTGCATTGGTTAAATTGTTTGCATTGAAGATTAGGTTGTTACTTTTTACATGCTAATATGTTTTAGACAAAGTTTGTTCTCCAATACCTTGTTTGTTTGTTTTGTTTGTTGCTTTGATTTGATACAGGTTTGAGGGTTTTTACAGTTACAAAGTTTTGTTCTGTCAATCAAAGTACTTTTCCCTTTGAGATGGGTACTTGGGCTGTGACTAAAGCACTCTCAGTTAACAAACCAGAATTGAAGAAGTGTCATATTGTGTTGCAACAAGTAAGTAGCATGACTTACTTTAATTTATATCAGAACAGATCTGGCTGACAAGATTCTTACTGACAATGGCCAGGAGCTTTAGAGAAAGATGTTCTGGCCAAGATAGTTGTTGAATGTATACAAGAGAATAAAGAGTTGTTTGTTGCTTCACTCCAGACTGCATGACACGGCTCCTTGTTTAATAAATGCGGCTCGTTGCCATAGGGCATGGGTGCGAGATGATTTATTTTTCATCTATGTACGTATCTGCAACTACAAAGAGAATTTTTTCTAACATAACCTCATTTTTTTGAGTTAATAGGCAAGTTTAAATATTAAACCTACTCAGTCTGTCTGCCTCTCTCTAGCTCCCAAACCTTCACTCTTTTTTCAGCCTATCTGCATCCCTGCATAAAATGAGGGAAGAGAAAGGGCAAGGAGCTTGCATTTAAATTCTGGAAGATAAATCAAGAATAAGAAGTTGACCCCAGATTTTTGAAATTCTGAATAGTTTGTTGTCCCTCTCATTCCAGTAAACTGGAGAGCTCCTATAATTGAATGTTCCAGCTGATCTCAACTGTATTATTCCACAGGGAAAGGAGCTGGTGCTGCAATAAGCTCAGACTGAGCCATACAGTTCCTCTTAGGTCAAAAGTAATGCACTCATTTTATTCAGAACTGGGCTAGAAGCTGATAATAATAACCAGCTGGTAGGCAATGAGCCATCATGTGTAGCATTAACTGAAATCTTTTAGGCATCTGAAGGTGATGATGCATGTAGAGTAGACAGAAGGTGATACATTCCCAAACACACTCTGAGTTCATCTATGCTGCCCTGGGTTTTTTGATAAAGATGAAAAAAATGCTTTTGGCTTCTGCCTGTTCTCTGAGCATCCAAAGCTAATGTCCCATGAGCTGTGAGAATAAATTGTACAACTGCTGTGTCTTTGCTCTTGCCCCTTCCTGCAAGTCCAGAAGTTGTTCAGAATGCTGCTACTTACTTTAAAAGGCTGTGGTAATCAGGGTCAGCTCTGTTTTCAGAATACATGTAGGTTTTTAAATTATTCTGAATAATTAATGAAAATGGGATCTGGAATTCTGAGTCTTCCTGAAAGTCACTGGAATTTTTCATTGCTAAACTATTTTTGGAATTCTAGCTGCCATCCTCCAATGTAGTGTTTCCCTCAGGCTTCATATTTTTGGCTGTTCTCCTGGGTGAAATTTTCAAGTGCTGGGAGCAGTTAGTTTTTAAATAGGAATTATATCTTGTATGTCCCTAGAAAAAGAGGTCAAGTCAAAAGACTTACTAAACAGGTCTCATAGTAGCTATCAATAACAACTTTCCATTTTTCCTTCATGTCAATAGGCACGTAGAAACCAAGAAAATACAAAAGAGGTCAAAAAGAGGCTGAAAAAGAAAATTCAAATACCAATGTAACTGATAATGCAGAATGTTTGGTTTGGTAGGGTTCTCTGTAGCTGTAGTGTTCTGTGCCTTGTGAGATTGCTATTGAAACATTAAATTGCATAGGTGATATGAACATACAATTAAAATGTGGAGAAAAAAAAAAGCTTTACTTTTTTGGTGGATTTTTCATCCAAGAGTGTACCAAATGCTGTGTGCTAATTTTCGGTGTGGATTATATATTCATGAGATGCAATGTGAGAAATTGCTCATGCAATATATTTGAATAAATGACAGGGTATGCTGACAATAAAATGCAGGTGTATGAAAAGAGCAGGACAGTTACTACCAGTAAAAAAAATCTTCAGTCCTTCAATCTCATTTTAGATGTCTCTGGCTAACTTGCAAGAGAATAACAAAAAGCTAGCAACCTTTTTCCAAACCAGAAGGACTTGAATAAATATGAAAAGCCTGACCTTTTATGTTTTTCATACTTTAGGCTGCTAAATTACCATGTACAGTTGTTTAAATAGCTGCAGGAGGGGAGGTGGTAAACAGATGCCTACAGTCATGTGCAAAATCTTCTGGAGTTAAAAGTTTCAAAATTACCGTGAAATCAGTTTTCATCACCATAGTAGCTAATGGTATTTCTAGAATCATAAATACCAGTTGTTAAACTGAAATGTGTATTTCCACTGAAACAGGTACACAGGCATGAAAGCCCCTCTGCACAGCCCTTTTATCATAGTTCAGACCTACTCTGCATTCTGAGGAAATTTAAGTAACGTGACCCTGCACCCGTAATTCTCTGTATTTTCTCAGCAAGCTTGTAAAAATTACAGGATAACTTTTTGAGATATCCATGAGAACCAGAATTGTATCAGAGCCTAAATTTGTAAGGGCTGAAACACTTTTGAATGAAATTTTGTTTGTAGGGGAACCTAGGGATAAGACAGATCTATAACTAGAAATAAGGCACACTTTGGGAAGGTTTCAAGTAGGCAAAGGCAATTTCTTTTATAGTTCTGTACAGAAAGAGCTTATCTAGATTTGGGGAGAAGACAGGAGTGTGTAGAGCTTGATGACATTATGAAATAATTTTCTGATTTATGAGAAAAAATTAAAATTAAGATTTTATAACTACATGTGAAGGCAGGCATTTCATTCCACAGATCTCTGCTTTTGATGATACGCTTTTTGACTTCTGTCAGTGAATTTGCACTTCAGTGTTTAAGTTATTTACATTTTGATATAGGAAACAGTAATAAAAATGAAGCAAGCCACATGTACTTCTGCTATGTGTCTGACTTTTAATTCCTAAAATCCCAATTATCTGGAGTCAGAGAGATGCCTCATTTAAAAAGGTAATTGAAGATTCATCTAGGGAATGGTATGTTTGAGAAATAAGTGAGTGTTTCATGTGGATATGCAATGCAACTTCACTTGAATTGGATGAATTGCTTATGATTGGAAGAGGAATGGGTAAAATAAAAACATTTTTCTTTTAATGAAGAATTTTGAAATATATGATTCCCAGCCCCAGCTTTTTGGAGGGCTTTTAGGAGATGAGTTGTAATGGTCTGAGAGACATTTTGTTTGTGGTGTGTGGAGGGCAAAATTCAGGGTGTTTCTGGCATAGTTAAGCCAGAAATACCCAGAAAGAGCAAACATGCAGTAAATATTTAATGAGTCCTAGTTTGGTGATGGTTTGGGCTTTTCTAGGTCTAATTTTATATTTTCATATTTTTTATTTGTGGTTGCATTTAAAGCATTATGGTCTGCTGTCCTGGCAGACCACGATAGTTAGGGGTTCTCAGAGTCTTAAGAAATTTGGTTTAGATAACAACTGGAGGTCTAAGAACAGCCAATCACTGAAAGTTACTGTGGATCACTCCTCTTGGGAGTGGCTGGGAAGCCATCAGTAAGGAGTGAGTTTAGCATTACACTGATACTACACTGATTCCTTAGGTTCTTGCCAGTACCAGTTTCCATATGAAACATGAAAAAAATTGAAATTAATTTTTTTTTGTTTGAAGAAAAACACAAACAAATCCAAAGCAAACAAACCCCAACTGTATTAGCAGAATAAGAGATCACAGTTCAATGACCTCTCCTGTGAGATTGTCTTCTCATGCTGCTATAAACGAAGAGTTTGGGTCTGACATTGTACAGTAAACTAACGTGAAGGAAGGACTGGGCGCTTACTGTGTAAGTGAAATGTTAAAAATTGGTCCAGGTGAGTAATGCCATTGAATTGGCAAAAGGATCTCTGCTACTAAACTATGAAATTATACAAATATATTTCTTACACTATTTTGATTATGGTATTCTGATGTGAAAATCAGGAGATGGGAATTAGTGTAGCTTTTTCTGCTGTAAACTATAGTTCATATTTTGTGGTGTAGTAAAATTTTATCTGCAAGTTATATGGTTTCATACAGAAAACTGCTCTGCAAAGCTCTAAATATTTATAGGTTGTTTTGGAGTATGTTTGTGTAGTACTCAATTTAAATCTTGATAAATGAAATTTAATTGAAAATTCATTACTTGGCCTTGTAGACTCATAATTATAGGCTCAAAGGTACAACATAGAAATAGAAACATCTTTTCAATAAAATGTATAATTAACTTGGGAATGTGGAATGGAGTGGAGGCTCTGCTTTCTCAGGTGAGTTTTGTTCCCTTCCTGGTATTTTTGTACCTCATTGGTTCTCAAAATCTTTCATATGATAGAGTAACTTCAGCATTGGAACATGGGGTTTGCCATCTCAGGCTGTCTGGGGTGACAAAAGCATCATCCTGACAGATTGCTTTTATGGCTCTGAACCTAGTGAAGAATATTGACCCAGGTCTTTAATTTTCTGTATTACTGTTCGAATTAGCAGGCTATCGTATCTTCAAAGATGACACTTGTTTGATAAGCTTTATCCACTAGGTGTGTACCTGATTTAACAGCTCCCTGTTCACTGTCCGAGTCCTTTGTCAGAGAAGTGTGAAAGGTGCATCAATAGGTCAGGTGAATGTGGAACCAGTCTAATGAGTGGTTGGTTCCCCTGCAGCATTATCAGGACTCACTTCTAGATGTATGTGCATTGATTTTTGCCTTGGACTTTCCCCAGACTGTTAATTCTGTCTGTGTGGATTCACCATTTGTCTGATATCTCTGTATCTTGGACTTGTCAGTCCAACAAGAAGTGCTGTACTGAGCCTTCCCATGGCTCCTGACTGCTGGAACCCCCAGGTCTTCCTGCAGTGCCCACGCTGAGAAACCACACAGCGTGTGGCAACATTTAGGTAACTGAAAATGTACTATGCAGTTGGTTACTGCATGCAGAGTGTGTTTGATACATGGCACTGTTAGATTTAGAGTGTGCCCAGACTCTGTGCACAGCACATGCAGGGAATGCTGGTTCTCCCTGGGAGGGTTGCATTTCTGCTGCCTGCGTCGTGAAATTTCAGCTGGAAACATCACCAGCCTTATCTAGCCCTCAGTTCCCACAGGTTACTGAGAGAACACATTAATGCAGGCCCTCCTACTTCAAGGATGACAGTTGCAAGAGTTACAGCCAATATTTAGCCTTATTTTTGTTTTTGAAGTGAAGTAATAGTGTTAAAAATAGCAGAATTTGTCCAGTGGCTTATAGGTGAAATTTTTCTAATCACTGAAGATATTGTGACCAATTTTTTCACTGACTTATACAAGCTGGTTATTGGTAGTCCATGTAAAGTAATTATTAGACCTTGGAAGTTTCTCTAAAGCTATTTAAATACATTGGATTTGATTCTGCACCACTGCATTTCTAAAGTGCTTTAACCCATAGCATCTTTGGTCCTAACCATGAAAAAGCTATTACAGAAATTACAAAATTAGTGTTGCTTAGAGGTGAGAAAATACATATGAAAATTTGTTTTCAAGAGCTAATCCTTTTTTGGTTGTTGTCCAGAATGAATTTTTATTGTTAATATAGAATGAATAAATATTGGAAAATTAACATTTTTTAACATCAATGTCCTCCAATGAAAAATGAATTTCTGATGTTTGACTTATACTCATAAACTATTAATTAAGATTACTAATTCCCACTTATGTTCAAGAATCCAATTTCTTTTCTAGTGTTTTAAGACTACAGTAATGCTAATACCATTGTTAATGCTAATACCATAGTTACCTTCTCTGATGCAAATGTTAGAACTTGGTGAGTCTGCATTGGCAGATCCTGGTTAGTGTTTTCCTTTGCTGTAGAAGGGGATCTGTCGTGGTTTTGGAGAGACTCTAGTATGGTTTGGTAGAGGTTTTGGAGTTTGCTTTAGTGTGAGCAGGCAAGATAAGGCACGTAACTGGAGAAAGCCCTTGTAAATGCTGTGGTGTTTTATTGCACTTTGGAGATTTCTGTAGTACAATAGAAATGGCTTCTGTGGGAAAGGTATTCAGTTGAGGCAATGGAACTCTGAAACACCAGGCACTCCAGAAATTATGGATAGACATCTATAATTTTTAAGTAATTGTTTGTTTGTTTGGGCTTTTTTTTAAGCTCTGTGGGGCAGCCTCCTGAGCAATGTGTGAATAATATCACAGGTGCAGGCTGTACTTGCTGCAGAGTGTCTTTGGAGAAGGCTATGCTAATGTGAAACTGTACAGCTACTGCTTTTATATACTTTTAGCACTTCTGCTCTCTTTGAAACAAATAGCTCTGTCAGCTCATGGTAGTCTCTAGAGGCTCATCACCAGAGTAGCCATGTCATTAAACTTTAATCAGGCCACAGTAATTCAGTGACAATAAAGATGTGTGTAAGGATAACCTTTCAGTCTAAACAAATGGAGACTGCCTCTGTTTAAGGGCCCACAGATAATGTGAAAATCATTATGAAGGATTTTCTTATTGCATGTTGATATCCTGACAATGACAGTACATAATAATATGGAAAAGGGTCTGACAAAATGGAAAGATTTTATTATACTGATAGGTATTTCTTATATGGCTTAGATTTCATGGTGTCTATCACTAACCTTTCAATTTTCCAAAGCTGAGCCATATTTACTTACAAGTAGATAAGTAATGGCTAATTATTTATTTTATTTTGGAACAGGAAGGATTAGAGTTCAGATTGTTTAAAAAACCCCCAAAACATTAATTACTAGGTATTTGTTCCTGAAATGAAAAATATTTTGCAGAATTAACAGAAGTCAAGACCACAAATGATAGTAGGATGAATTTGTAAAAATCTGTCATGGGCATCTAATTTTAAGTCTCTTAAAATAAGGCAGAGGTTTTGCTAGTTGTTTGTTGGTTTGAATGTAGAATGTTGCAGTGTTGCTACATACTGAAGTTTGTAACAAGTTACTGCATAATTAATTTGAAAATGATGACAAAATTTAAAAACCACTGCAAAAGTCCAGTTTGTTCAGTTTTAATGTCTCGGAAGAGTTGTGTGAAAATCCTATACAAACCCGCAGAATTCTCCCAAACTCACACCTTGCACTGAGCGTTAATCACTTGTACCTTTGGCTTTCACTGACATGCCTAATGACACCTCCTACCTTTCCTGTATTACATTTTCAACAGCCAATATTTTTCAAAACCAGTCAGTGTTATCCACACTATCCATACTGAATGTCATACTGCACCACTGGGATTTTTAGGAGTTCCACTGTCAGTCAGTAATTGATAATTCAGTAAACTTAAGAACTGTTTCATCTTTCTTCATAGATTTTTCTTTGCCATTCTGTCATATTTCCTCTCCTGGTCACCTAAAAGCAAGAAAAATACTGTGCCAGCTCCACTACTTTTTGCAGAGTGAAGCTGGTCTTTAATTATAACCTTCAGGATTGGAATTGCCAGCTAGTTTGGAATCTGGAAAATGTTATGTTCTGTGTAAGCCTTTTCATAGCCACAGCAGACCAAATTTTGGTCCTTTGCAGGATCAACGTTTTTCTTCATAAATTGTACTTGTTCTCTCTTCTGACTGCATCTCGTGCACTGTGAGTTCTCTGTGTATGTGTATGCGCTCGGTGTCTGCACAAGAGCACAGTGCATGCATGAGAAATCTAACTTTTTCCAAATTTTAATTTGTTCTTTGAGTTCTGCTACAGTCACGCCATCAAATCCTTTTGCACTCTGAATTTCCCTAGGAAAGAGGAGTTTGGGAAATTTTTTTGGTTTGTTTTTTTTTAAGGAGACATGTATTACCAATGTAACAAATACAGTCTACATCTTTCTCCCTGAGTGCTCTTGATGTTCTCAGGAAAGAGAGCTGATAAAAAACAGGCTCCTTTCTCATTGACTTCTTGTTGTACCTTAAACCCATCCTCATAACAGCCACAGTCTAGGTTTGGGTGCATGTACATAGAGGTGCTAACACTGATTTTGGGCTTTTTGTGCTTAGTGACCGTGCCGTCTGCTGGGGATATTTTGGCCAAAGTCAAAATTCCTTGAATAACTCTTGACATTAATTATTGTGTGTGATTTTTGAGATTTAAATTGTGATGGTATTTCCACAAAATTTTGCTCTAACACCTCAGATCTCCAAGGCATCTGTACAGTCTTTCCAAAGGCATCTGTTGCTGGGGGTGGCTGAGCAGGGCCAGTGCACTGATACAGGGCCTGTTCCTTTCTTCTAATCTTCAGTGCCATTCACAGCTCCTGTAAAGAGCTGGTATATACACTAGGACTGACCTTCTAGTTGGCTTTTGCACCTTTTTGGCCTCCAAAATGTTTGTACTTCACAAATGAATGGACTATTTCACTGTGCCTTTCCAGGGACCCAGATTTCAGTTCACTGGTTGGAGAGGGAAATGCAGGAAGCCTAGACAGGATTGTAAGAAATGCAGTGTCAGTAGTGGTCTGAAGTCAGGCTGGGCACCTCTACTGACCAGGTCTCTCAGGTTGCATGTTCTTTCCCCTCACTGAAGTCAACGGCAGTTTCTTCTGTTTCTGTTCAAGTTGCAGTGTACCACCTGCTTTCAGATTCCTAAAAGTCACACCCAATTTTAAGCTTTAAATTTCCTGCCAAACACACCAGAGTTTCCACTCATGCAACTCTGACATCTGCCATGTCAACAGCTCAGTATATTCCTGGATGCAATTCAATCTGACTACCCACCAAGCAGCTCAGACCTCTAGCAAGCAGCAGTGGAGCCCAAGTGAGAATAGGCTCAGCCTGGTATTTGGGCTTCAAGCTTCTGATTTAGGGCTCTTTTGTTTCCTTTCTAATTTTTTTAGCATCTATTTAATCAGCCTTCAGCAACATATTGTACTGCATGTACAGACCTTGTTAAGGGCAGTCCATTCTAACAACAGAAGTATGTTTAAATAATTTCCTGAATGTAAGCCTTGCATTTCAATTTTTTTTGGTGATAAAATGGAATAACAGTAGAGCCATACTAAAGGAGCTTTGTCAAACTGAGTTTGTAGTTCAGTAATTTAAGTAAAGCCTGATAAAATTAGACCTACTTTGATGGGGTTTTCCCATGGCTCTCAATTACAGGTTCTTAAACCTTAGGGAAAGGCAAAGCTGATGGTAATTGTATCATGTCTTCCTTCTCTGAATGCCTTACTTTCTTATTTTATGCCATCCTGAATTGGTATAACTTTGGTTGAGCCTTATGTATGCATACTATAAAATATTTGGTGTAGACTCAGGAGTATGCATTCACTTACTGCTCCATGGTACATGCTCAAATTTCTTCACTGTCAGTCTTCCAAGCCGAAATCCCTGCAACCATTCCCCTACTCTTAAATAAAGCTGAACACTGCATAATGCTACCTGGCCCTGCACTTATTAGGATTATTTTTCTGTTGCTGAATCTCCTTTAACATCCAGTCTTGCTCTCTACAGCAATGATGGCAGAAGTCTTGAATTTCCCTAGCAGAGTTTGAGTCTTATAAGTAAATGCTACCTGCTTTGATAGATGAGACTGCTTTGTGAAGTGTTTGGGACAGCTATGCTATTCATCCTCCATAGGCTGAATTTAAACACGTGCTGGAGGGAGGAGGGGCAGACAAGTAGGGCAATGGGTGTCATTCCCTTTCTTTCAAACACCATTTAAATTGCACATTAATACGGAGTACTTAAACTGACTGTCACACATTAGTATGTGTGTAAGATTCTGGATAAAGTATTTGAGTGTAAGCTACTATATATACTATCTGATATCTTGTATAGTTGTCTTCAAGTCCAACATTTATGCAAGGGCTTTATCATCCTTCTTGGAGCTGATATTTCAGCTTGGTTGCAGTTTATTGATCTTGTCCTCAGTGCAACATCAAAATGTCTTGCATGTTGCCTAAACTACTCTAAGTTTGAAAACCCTTGTGTTGAGGAGCTCTCACTAAATATTTATGCAGACAAGGGCTTGATCTTCACCTTTGATATGATGTTAAAGGGTGAGATAATCACAGCTTGTTTGCTTGGGTTTTGGGGGTTTTTTTCCATCTAAAGGACAACAGGGGAAAATAAAAGTCCTCCTTATATTCTAGGTGTAATGGCTTTAATCAATGTTTCATCAGGAATTGTCTGGTGTGTATATATATATATTTTTTTTTTTTAAATAATCTTATTTGGAGGAGGGGGGAAATTTTTGTTTATTTGCTTTTAATTTATTTTAGTTTGGTTTATTTCTATTTTTATTTAAGAAATCTAAAGGCAAGCTCATTCCTAATTTCTGGTTGATTTACAGGAAAACATCAGGAAATAAACACAAGACTGAGCTTAAGTTTTATACAGTGTGGGCTTGGTTGATTTGTTATTGGAATACAAAGACTACTGATGCCATGGGATTTAGAGGGAACTCCTCTCCTTGGCTTGTATGAACAAGGTCAGGTCATATAAACCTCTTAAACTTGACAGAGTTCTGTTTTGTGTGAAGCATGGGGTTTTGCATGGTTTTCATGTCTCAACTCAGTTCTCGGCATCTCCAAATTTTTCTTAAACTAAGGAGTAAAAAAATAATAATGAGGAAAAAAATACAGCTTTGGTATATCAGCTGTGTAGTCCTTCAATTTAAGGGGAAAAAAATAGACTAGCTTTACCACTTTAATGAGATTTTGGACATAGCTAGTTTTTATCTGTCAGCAGAATCTTCAAATATTCTTGTTCTTATGGAGCCATGAAGCTGTTTTCTTGTCAGAAAACGCTTGCTAAGAAGCAAATTCTAGAGAATGAAATAAAATTATTGTGTGGGTTTATAACATTCTATAAATATATGTAAATTGCACCATGGATCAAAAGCTCATTTATACTAGCTGATAATGAAGCTAGTTGTACTGAAGATTGAACTCAAGAATGTTGAATTTTTTTCTAAGGTGATAATGTCTTGGGGCTTGCTTCTTTATTTCTATGTTGAGATCTTAGGGCTGACTCAATGTGTTACAAACTTCTAATCCATTATATATAGGGAAAAGTGTTCCCTGCCTCACAAAGTTAGTTACATAAAAGTTTATTGCTGTAGCAGCCAAGTTGTTACTTTTACTGCAAATTAAAATTTGAACAATTTTTTTTTTCATTGTTCTGAACATTCATCTGTAAATACAGTTCAGTCGGATGTGAAGATCTTTCAGAATGGTAAAGCACTTTGGACAAATTCTAAACACGTAGAAGTGTCCACCAAAATCCTCAGAATGTGGTGCTTATCAGAGGAAAAGGGAACAGCTGAGAGAAATAGAAGGGGAGTACAAACAGATCACAATGTAGAGAGAAACAGATAGGGGATGTGCGCACACACCAAGATTAAGGGTTAGAAATGTGTGCTAGAAGAACCGTGAATGTATGTAGGCATGTATGTCACCAGTCTCCTCTATAAATTTCCATATTTGATGCTTTGACCTCTAAAATCACAGTGGTGCACAGAGGAGAACAGTGGATCCATGGCAATCTATACAGCTACCCAGAGAATCAGGGGGTAAGTCAGGCTGGGAGGAACTTCAGAAGGCCATACTGTCATGCCACATCCCAAGATATGTGAACTGCTGCTGTTTTATAAATTTGTACCATGGTTTTAATGCTGGTATGCCATGAAATTCTACAAAATAAGTCTGGGAAAATCTGTGAAAGATTCCCTTTTCTGAAAGTAATGTCAACTATACTTAAGCAACTGTCAGAAGCAGTTAGTCCAACATGTTCTTAAAAATTCCCTCTGCTAGACATTTCCATAAGCAGTGCAGGTAATATATTCCTGTGCTTCAGCTTTATTGCAGTGTCAGGTGTCCCTGTACCACGAGTCAGAAGCACCGAGCACTCACTGAGTTAAAACAGCAGGAGACAAATAGGCTCAGCTTCGTTTATCTAACTATCAAGTTCAAGATGCTGTCTCAGTTTTGGGTTCCCAAACAGATAAATTCTGCTACATTTATGCTGTGCTTTGAACTGCCAATTGTCGTGGTAGTCACAAGAATATTTATCTTGGGATGTTTCAGCTGGAAGCACTTAAACTGAGCCTAATTGAGAGAGACTGAAAAAAAATTGTAATAAGAGGACTGATCTGAAAACAATTAAGAGTATACTTGGATAATTATGAACCGACATTAATTCAAGGACTTTTAGAAGAGGAATTGAGTGGAATTGTCTGGAGGATTTTCTGGGTTGTGATACAAATGCTGTTATGCTTGTGAAAGTTAGGTAACTGTTAGTTGAAGTAGTTCGTACAGCTGTGAAAAAAAGCTAAGCCATGTAATTTATGTTTGATCAGAAGAACAGACGGCAAAGGTTGCCAAATGATACGAAAACTGGGAGAATGTCTGCGTGGAGGCTTGGAGTTTGGGAATAGAAGTGCAGAATTCAGACCATTAACCCCTGTGTAAATGAACCCCTCCAGGCTTTCCAGAGTAGTTCAGCTAACACTAGCATTTTGCTGAAGGAAGGTTGCTCTATTATGCTGAAAAATGCCAGCTGATTTCTACAGAGCAGCAGTGTAATGATGCCAGTAATGCTGCAGAAGCCTCTATGTGAAAGTCTCATCTTTAGTCCTTGTTGCTGCTAGAGGTTATCACGACTTGCTACTTTCATGATGTTGTAGGAAAAAATATGCACTACTGGATTATCTGTTATCACTGTCACAGCCCAACCCTCTCTGCTGCTAACATAAAATGGAATTATAAGCATCAAAGGGAAATGAAAAATCAAATCCAATTGCCTACTGAGTGACTCAATTGCATTTTCTGTTTATTAGATGTGATGACAAGATAAAATACCATCATTCCTGGGCAGTTCAAAAGCAATCACTGGCAAGTTATTTGATCGTTATCTCTTTAGGCTCTGTCTTTATTTCCAGCCTGCACAAGAAGTATTTATCTGCCTAAATTTAGCCATTTTCCTTGGATGTCTGTGTTTGCTGGCTTGTCTTCTAGTCTGCCTAGGAGAGATGGAAACACCTTCAGAGATTTTTGAGTAGGTGTAGAGCTCTGAATCACTGTCTGGGAGAGCCCACTGAAGCCTCTTTTTCCTTATTTTGTTGGGCAAGTTGCCTCCTTTATATAGCAGTTGAAAGTTGACAGTGACTTTCCCGTTTGATATAATGTGACCCCTCTGGATGTGAGCTGAGATTAAACTCCATGCCATGCTTCCCCTTTCTTCCTTGCTCTTTGGACTAGGGTGGGTATGCAAGGAGAAAAGCCAGTACAGGCCAGCCTTTGGGAAGAATAAAATAAGGTGATACAAACAAGGACCCCATTAGATGTGCTCTAGGATCTGTCTAATTGAAGCTTTTTGAAATCTCTGGGACTTCACAGACAGACATATTACTCATTCTTTATGGCTTACAGTTACTTGAGAGAGAACAGCATGGAAATAGCTATTTTTAAGAATTTTTAAGTTTTAAATTTCTTTTTAATAAAACCCCTATATTCCAAGGCCCCGCCTCCAACAAAAATCAAAAGCAAATATCTAGGATTGAGAATGAGAACAGGACAAACATATGTCTGCCATCCTCTAGTCCTTTTTGTAGCCCCAAGTATTTTTAATACACAAACATGTTGAGGTATTATTATGTAGAGAGTTACTGCTGGCATATATCTCTTCTGCACATTTGTCTAGTTTCTCTTTAACAAAAACTTATAAACTTTCACTGTTGTATGGCAAGGGGATCAACAACTTTATGAACTTTGTTTGAAAAAACAACCCTTTTTGTTTGTTTTGAGTTTGGTTTTTGCTGGCCTCATTTGAGGCCACTTGCTTCTTGCACTGAACAAGATGGTGGATGGACATCCTTACCTTACTATCTCTGACATTGACAGTTTTGAAGATCTATTTCATATGTCTGTTTGCTTTTCTAGATTTTAAAGTCTTGGCCATTAATGACAAGCATTTTCATGTCTTTTAGACAACCTTGTTTCCTCTCTGTGAGTTCTGTCTAATGCTACTTTTTGAGAGGAGACCAGAACTTTCCACAATATTTCCCACTTCTCCCTCACCCTTTTACCTTTTCTGATGTGTCCCAGGGTTCACTGATGTGACATTTTTCAAAGGTGCAGTATTTGTCCAGATTTGGAACAGCACAGAACATATGCACAAACATGCTATTCTTCTAAATTTAAAGTACCTATTCTAGATAGGTTTTTTAAAAATAACTATTAGACATGTTTCATCTTAGGAAAAACCATGAGAATGGTTGAAACAGAAAATGGAAAATTTCGGTCATGTGCAGAGTTTAACAGATTTCTGTGTAGCTGAACAGAGGTTGTGCATTGAAATGTGCTACCAGAGGCACTTTGCTCACTGCTCTGACATGGAGCTGCGTGTAGAAATGAGTTGCCAAACGTAGGTCCCCTGCTTACTTTGTCTAACTTCTTGACTATTGCCTTTTTTGTTCAGTGGGTCAGGAAGCTGGTGGGGCAGTTTCCATGCTCTCCCTCTTTCGTGTCCCTGCAATGCAGTTTGAATTTGCTACAGTACTTTTTGCAGGAACAGTAATCTTGTTGATGTGACCTCATGCAAATCAATGCTGAACCTGGGTAGTCTTCGTGATTTTGCACATGTATTTGAAGTGTGCTGCAGCGAAATGATACACCACCTCATTTTCCTTTAGTAAAAGCCCTCTGGGCTGAATTTACAGGGCTCCTATGCAAGCTGCTGCAGAAGAGTAAATCCTATTATGGGATTTCTGAAGCCAAACTGAAGAGCTGACAAAAAGATGGGTCAGTTCAACTAATCAGCTTTGTAAATGTATTAACATTTCATTCAGGAGAGATGACCTAGAATGGTCAGCTGCCTGCAGTGTCCGTAGGACTGAAAGGAGCAAGCTGCAGAGCATGTTTTTGCAGGAGTGTGGTGTTACTCTGTGTAGACAAGCTGCCTGTTCATGTCTCTGGGTGATGGGCAGGGGAGATGAGCACAGTGACTTCACCATTCAGTTACACTCACATATCTTGCTTTATGCCATGATTAATCTGAAACAAGCATCTCCTAAAGGCTTTTCCCCAGTGATCATCCTGCAGAGGGTCTATGTGAAAAATACCTAATACTTGATGGATGTGTAGCTGCTGTCCTAATTGTAACACAATTGCAGCACAAATCAGACAGCAGCTACTTTGTTCACAGGACAAATTTTAGTGTAAGATGGCTATAAGCATTCTAATGGCTCTGTTGATCAGACCTTCACTGGTGAGGTAGCAGAGGCCGTAATCAGCAAATTTTGGTGGTAATTAGCTGTGTCAAACCCAATTTTACTGAAGTCAGAACAACCACTGCTTGGAATGAATGTGTTTGTGCAGAGCTGAGACCCAAGTGATTAAATAACTGCAGGTTTCTCTCCTAATTGTACCTCACTGTCTTTCCAGGCTACTGTCTATGAAGTCATTTATTAGATTATAGTGGCTATACATGCTGCAGAAATGATTGTAAAAGAGCCCTGACCCTGTGATTTAGAAGATGGGAGTGCCAAGGGTTAATGCAAAAGGGTTGCTTCCTAGAAGCAGTAGGTGATATGCAACAGGCAAGTCCTGAGCAGCAGTTCCCAGGTGCTTAAAGTGATGATGTGGCTCAGAGAAAGCAGGAGCTACTGCTGCTAGTGTAAATAGAGATGTCAGTGAGACAATTTGAGTATACAGAGCATTTGTTGGATTATTATCTGTGTAACAGCAAGAAAGTGCTGGATTTCCATAGCCATGGTCATTATCCTTTTATTTAGGCTAATATCAAAGCCAAAGGGAAGTATGAATTATGTGAAAAATAACTAATCCTGGTCAAGAGCAAAGCGTGTGTGTGTTTGGTCTTTTTGGTTTCTTATTTTTTGTAGGGGTGGTGAGGGGATTAAGTATCAAGTGTTACATAGTCATTTATATGATTACATTGACTCACTGTTTTTGATGCACTGCGTGTTCCTTCTGAATGCATAAAGATGGAGAGGATCAAGGTATATTATGTGGCAAATAGAAATTAGAGTGAGTGAGGTGTAGTGAAGAGTGGCTCTAGAATTTCCTGGTCTTGGGAGAAATAAGGGCCTGTGGAAAAACACAAGTCTCTTTAAAGCTATTCCTATGAGCAGAAGGAAGCATGGGTTTATATTGCAGGCTGAGTCTCGTTATAACTCACGTTAAAAATCTGCTGTTTCAACATCAGAAATGTTGCCATCAGTCACGTTAGTCAGATACCTGGAGTGTATGTGCATTTCCAATGGGTTGTTGATGCCAAGATCTAAAAGGGATTTCAGTGCAGAAGTACCGTTTCATTCTTCATTCCTCATATGCCTGTGTGAGATCCCAAATAATAGGAAGCCATTTCACATCTGCTAACATCACAGCTATGCCACAGAAGATGGTTACAACTAAAAAGGAGTTCTATTAGGGGTATTTGAACTAGAATTGTTTATATGATGTTACTTTGTATTAAAAAGTTCTGTTGAGCAAGGACATCAAACAAGATTTTTTTTCAACTGAGAATGCTGCAGATTCCTATGTATGTGGAGTTTTGCACATGTTCACAGTGGCAGATGAAGACATGATTATGCAAATGCTTGTCTTGTCTGTTAAGTCAAACATTGCACAGATAAATACAGACCAAGAAAAGAAATCTAGTAAAACATTTGACTTCATAAAACAAAAGCTATGTAGGGGGACAGCAAGGTTACAAACTCAGCAGTCAAAGACAACAGAAACAAAAGCCTGAAAGTTACTTTGTGCTTTTGGTCTTCCACATGCAGCTTTCTCGTTTCTGTCTGTGCTTTTTTCCAATCTCTTATCCTGGCTCTTGTCCCACCTGCCAGTCTGCTTTTCTTGCCAAATCGCCTGGGTGAGAGGAGCAGAAGCATTGAAACCCAGGAGTGAGAGAGTGTTTCTGCTTGGGTTTCTCTGCGTATTCCCTCAACAGCCTGGGCTGTCCTGCTGGTGCCAGGAGACTGAGCATTTGTGAACTGCCTGGGAACAGCTAAGTAGTATCTTCCACAGAAATGGTGAAAATTACATTCCTGATGACAAGGAACACACATACATAGCAAGATATTTAAAAAAAATGTTGTGGATACTGTTAACAGGGGAAAAAGAGAAGTTTCTACTAATGCAAATGTTTACAAATTACTGAAGTGCTTCTGAGGCAATGTCCAAAAAAAAAAGCTCCAGTAATCCCAGTATGGAACAGATAATGTGGGAAATCTTCAGTTCCATTTCTTGGAATATGAGAAAATTCTAAAATTGCCTAATATTTCCATTATAGCAGTTATGCATTATAATGGTAGACACGGTAATGGTACTTGTAGGCAATATTGCTTGCTCTGATTACTTTCATTTACTTCTCTCTTATGATTTGGCTCATTGGCTTTCCCAAAGCTTTTCAACTGCACGAATAGTCTCTGTCTCACCTGGCTATTCCGAGGCTGCCCTGTTTTTTCCTGTTGAATTGTCTCTACTAGGGGAAAATTCCGTGACACTGCAGCTTGTTGCATAGCTGTGACCATTGCTTGAGAACATCATGTGCTGCAGTGTTACAAGTAAGACCTTAGAATAAATGAAATAGGTCCTTATTAGGAATTATTTGTTTACTGCTATTTACTGACTTGTTTATAATCAAGAATTTTGGTACTAGAGAATGAATATGGCTATGGTTATGTCACTGTTTGGAATGAATGTGTTTGTGCAGAGCTGGGACCCAAGTGATTAAATAACTGCAGGTTTCTCTCCTAATTGTACCTCGTTGTCTTTCCAGGCTACTGTCTATGAAGTCATTTATTAGATTACTCTGTACATGTGACTGTATCAAACTATCTGTTGAAAAAATAGCCAATATGTTACTGGTGTAGAGTCTTGTTTTGTTTGTTTTTAATAGCAAGCTGTTGTTTTTGGCGAGTTAAGCTACTCTGTCAACCTTCCTTTGGAGTATACAGTATTTGTAGCATAAAGAGCAGTGCAAAATTACAAAACTCTTAAATTTCTGAGATAAGGTCATCTGCACTGACAAGTGGATTGATCTGTATTCATACTAGTCCTGATGGAAAGGATCTGTAATAAAATTGCCATGTACAAATTTCAGTATTAGCTACTCCAAGGATTAAAAACCCCCACATAAGTAAACAAACAATAGCAGTTTAAGAAAAAAACAAGGTTTTTTCCTTGTTACAGTCACCTCTAGATTTTCTTTGTCTTTGAAATTTACTTTTTGTCTCAGTCATGAATATTACAATGGTTTTTGCTTTTAGTGGAAAATAAGCTTCTCAATTAATGCCTCATGTCAGAACTTGACCCTTTCAGAAATAAACTAAACAGCACAAAACTTAAAGTGGAATGGAGAACAAACAGTGCTGTCTTGACATTGCACAGAAGTGTTTATTAAACAACTCCATCAGCATCATCCTTCCAGCCTTGCTCTGCACTCCTGAGTTACTGGTATTGTTTGAGACCTGGAGTTTTGAGCAGTTCAGCTGTATTTATGTTTACTTTGCATAGAAATAGAACAATCTCGCTTGTATTAAATGACTAAAGTATGAGTTGAGGATTGCTACAGCAGATGGAGGAAAAAATATTATAGCAAAGGCTGTTTTTCCTGTGTTGCCTCCAACTGAGGCTTGTCTCTCTAAGTGCAGAATTCTATTCTACCAAATGACAATTAAAATTCAAAGCTTTATATTTAGATAACTGGCCTTCTCCTCAGAATACTCTTGTACACAGGATTTAGTTTGCTATTTAGGTTGGTTTTACAGACATCCAAATCCTGTCAGGCTGAGCTCTAGTCTCCTCCAGCTTTATGGAACATTTCCAGAGGAAGTATTGATATGGATAGATTTCATGTCTCAGTTTCTTCCACCATTACCTGGTCTCAGTGCTTGGTCATAAATTAACTTGGCACTTTTAGATATTTAGAAATTTCTTCTCTGATCCTATTTCGAGTTCTTGATCTGACTAATATTTTCATAGTCTTTTTGGGTATGTAAACTTACAGAATCAGAACCAGCATGTGCTATAGCCAACAGTAAGTTCCTTATAAACAGCCAGAAAAACAGCTGCATATCTATTCAAAACAAAGTAGTACAATGAATGATATGACTTTTAAGCTAAGAAAATGGGTCTGGGAGCTGGGTGAGTCTCAGCTGTATTAAGCTGGCTACCCAACCAACTAGGCAGTAGAGGGAGTAGGATTGAAGTTGAGGGTAGATTTTGTTTGCTGAGGACTCCTGAAGCTGCTTGACTCTGACACTGCTAGCACACGTTTTAATTTTTTAATGTTACTGTGGCATCTGAGTTAACAAACATTTAAAAATTACTCCAGAAGTCTTCAGCTCTTACATTACATTGTTGTGTGGTGCTTTTCAGAACGATCAAGATCCCAGCATCCATCTGGGATCATGTCACCTAGAGAGTCAGAATTTCTAGTACTGTGCTAAGCTCCCCTGATGTCATCCCTGGTTGTCTTAGAGCTGGGATGTGGCAAACAAAAGTACTCCACAGAAACCACTCCCAGCCCCTTACCCCCCAAAATTTAATGTATTTGAAACGTGTTTAATGTTCACCTTGCTCGCACAGCAGCCTGATGGCTGCCCTACTAAGAAGCATTTCCTGACATGGATGAACTGAAAAATTTGGGTTTAAAAGGGCTTTAATTAAAACTATTTGTTTCAGAGCCTCCTGCTGACTGGAGCCCTGTAGTGCTAAAGGTGGACTATACTGTACTATAAAAGCTTTCTGATCTAATGGATTCTGGTATCTCCTGGCAGGTGTCAATACTAAGTTGATGCCTTAAAGCTAACTTTAACCCAAAAATATTGTAGAATCCATTCCCTTAAAACTTAAGGGAGATTTAAATCTCTCGTATTGGTCCCCTCATCAGCCAGTACATTAACTGGAAGTCTTTCATTTGGAGGCTGAAGTTACCTGGTACAGGTCGTACACTGAAACGTCCCTCAGGCCCAGCAGTCACCAGCCTTGGTGCCTGTGGCAAGCGTCGCTGTAGAATGATGACCTTTTTTTTTTCTTTAAGTTCTATAAAATATTGTTTTTGTTAAATGTGCTGGAGTCTTATCAGAGGAAATAGTCTTAAAGACAAAATGGTTGTTGTTTTCTTTGTTTGTTTTTTTATTGGGAGGTTTTTGCACAAATTTACACAATTTTATAGCCTCAAAAGAGCTCAGTAGGCAGACTTTAATTTTTTTTAATGCAATTTTGTTGCTGTTGCTGCAATAGCAACAACACAGAGAGCAATACTACACTTATCCAAAGCATGGCCTCAAGCTAGCATCTGAATCAATGTCAGTTTGGGATTTCAAATCTGACTTCTTGTTCCGTGTCTGGAACTACTTTATGAAAAAAATAGCTTATCCATGCATTCAGCATTCACCTGTGAGACCCCTCAGTCCTTTATTCCTCATTATGCAGAAAGCCACTCTTTAATAGAGACATTTGACTTTTTATGACTGTAAATGATAGACCTGTCTCTGTGTTTAGAATATCTCTTAGCTGAAATGATCCCAGTCAGCTTCTCTAAGAATACTTGCCCTTTAAACTGTCTAGATAAAAACACAATTTCTTTATTTTGATGCAGCCCACACTTTTCATGAAACAAACCAATTATATTCCATGATTACATAAATGTTTTTATACCAGTTTGTTGCTTATTTTGGGGCAGCATCTCAGACAATGTTTGTCACGCTTGCATATTCAGTTCTGATCATGCACTTACTGGGTATGCAGGATGATCTTCAACAAGCAAGTGAAGTGGAGGTCAGACACACTGAAGATTGTTCATGCTCTTTAAAAAGAAACTGCTTTAGCAGAACCCCTAATGATGGATCACAATATAGAATGTATCACTAATACAGGGTTTGTTCAGAAAAAACCCAACATTTTTCTTCAGAGGTTGGACACTGATGGATTGAGGAAGTAGTGGCAATGATGAGGATGTGTGATTTCTAACATAAAGGAAGGAATAGCCTCAATATAAAGCTCTCTAGCTTTATGCAATGCATGCTGGTAAGATTCAGAGACATCTTACTGCTTTATCATAGAAGAATTGGATTTTGGCATGCACTAGAGAAATGGGACTAGCTGCATCAAAAAGAAACCTAGTTTTATGAGTCTAAAAAGGGTTTCGTATACTCAAAGGGAAGTACTATTAGAAGAGCAGAAAAAGAGAACTGGGAAAAAATTCTCTTACCAACAGGCTGAAACCATGGTCTTGGGCCATCTTGGCAGGTTGGGAAGGAATCTGGTTATAGAATTCTTCATGGCAGTCAGGCATCCCATGTTTTTACTTCTTTGCTCAGATACGGTCAACTTGGTCCTTTGTCAGAGAGGCCCCTGAGTGCCTTAAGAGCACTCCGACACTGAATGGAGGAAGTGCTTGAAAGGATCTCACAAGCAGGCTTGGAGATTAATTCCATAATGTACCTCTCTTTTTTTGGAGTGGTAGGGTGGTGAGACTCTTATAAGAGAGTATCTTTAGTGCTTCTTCTGTAGAAGCAGATGTAAGTTCCTGAAATGGCATGTGTGACTTGAAGAGGAGTCCAACCTGTGTTTTACGGTACTTCTCTCAGTTTTTCCATTCCAGTCTTTAAGAATGCAGTGCAGAAGGATGTGGCCTGTTAAGCATCCCCCAGCTTCCTATGGTATCCTGCTGGGGGTTGTTTTAAGAACTGCATCAAAAGGGAAGAAATATGTTTTGCCCATAACTGCTGTTGAGTCATCATTAAGTATCAATTGCTTCTCTGTACTGAAAGTTCTACTTTTTCCCTAATTTAGTTTAATTTACACATTTTCTACCTGGTTTAACTGCACTTACAGGTGCATTTTAGTACCTCTCTGTGCCTAATGACTTCAGGAGAATTTATATGGTTCTTGTTACAGCTTCAAAGAAATAAGATAGTACAAGTTGACTTAAATGAAAATATTGATGCACTGGAGAGTTGCCTGTGCAGAATGTGCTATGACTTCTATAATCCTTGTATTTATTGTTTCATACAGGATATTTCACCTACTTGCACATCATTTATCAGCATGTTCAATATAATCCTCAAAGGCTATAGTACTTGGATTTTTGGTTTTGATCATGACCTGTGTTTCTGCTATTACTTGGAAATCAGTCTGTACATAATTTCTTTAAATTTCTTTCTGTCAGAATCAAATGTATCATTTTAAAGGAACAAGCCCACAGGGCTTCCGTATTTTGTCAATGTGCAGCAAGTAATTTCATGAGAAATGTTTTTAATATCAAATCTCTTCTCTGGTATTTTAATATTCTCAAATTTTACTGTATGACACAATAATGTTTCTGGCACATTCTGATTACATCTTTGGCGTTAGGACAGAAAGTGACAGGTTCTATTTTCTGCAGTATTTGTCTGTTATTCCCAACTCAAGAAGGACTTTAACATGCTCTGTAAGATCACCTAGGAACTTATCCATTTACTTGAGATTTTTAATTTGCAAGAATGTTAAAAAAGCACACTTTTTCCATGAAGGCATCTGACTTCTGCTGGGAATTTCTGCAGCAAATACTGCACATACTCCTTCTGAATCTTTTTCTACAGCAGATCCAAAGGGATCCCATCTGTCATAACTTGCATGATAAAGATTTGAGCTTTTTTACTTTGACTATTCTAAAAAGGAGCTTGCAAAATAAAAAAAATAATTAAGACTAAGTGGTTGAAACATGCACTCTTGCCCCTAAAGGCACTCAAATTTAGACTGTGGGTCTTCAGTTTTATTTTTAGAAAGTATCCAGTCCCCTGTGGATGTCTTTGGAAGATAGGACTCAACAGCTTTTAGGTCCTGAACTCCCTTCTTTCTCTTCGAGTTGTTAACCGTATGCTAATGGTTATAATACTAATTCTAGACATGTGCCTACCATTTTTCCAGCATCCAGTTTGCAAAATATACTTCAATTCATGCAGAAATCTACTTGTTGAGCCAGCTAGAAACTTAGGGGTTCCCTGTGTCATGTCGTGCCACCGCTGAGACAAAGAGCACTGCTGCTCTGCTCGACTTGCAGAATGTTATATGGAGGACTAAGACCTTATTTGAGCAGAGGAAGGTAGAAAACATGCAAGAGTCATCAGCATGCAGGAATCTAAGCCAAGCTGTGGGAGAGTCTTGTAAACAAAAGGCTGTTTTGATTTAATCACTATCACGGCAGAACTCAGGTAGAAATGTTGCACAAGACCGTGTATTATCTGGAGCACTTCAATTCTTCAAACTCTCCTACAATGACCTTGCACATACAAAACAAAACTAATTAATGTGCTTAATAATTATGAGACCAAGTCCACCATTTGGCACTTGTAATATTAGTAGAGAAGACTGTCTTTTATATATTGACAATATTAATGTTATAGAAGATTCCTACTGTTCTTTCCTTTTCCTGCAATATTTGAGGAACTCATTGTAAGGCAGATGGCATGAAGAAAGTTGGAGTGTTATTTTTCTACAAAAAAGGTAGAAATATGTTCAGTATGTATCACAACAAGCTGTTTCCCTACTAGATCATGTGCCTCCAGCCATGAGCCTGGTGTTTCCTGTACTAATACTCCAATCAAGTGCCCATTCTAGCCCTTAAGGACAAAGCAGGAAATGTATAATTGTAGTGCTTCCTTGAATTGCAAAACAATAAGAACAAAGCTTTTTTTTTAAATTTGCATCTATCTTTGTTGGTCTGTTGACTCCCTCATGTATTTTGTTGGCGTTTTGCCTCTCTTCCATGTTTGCAGGTAGGAGTGTTATGAAAGTTGCACAAAGATGGGTGCCCTAACAGTTAACTTCGATGGCTAGCTCTGTCACAACCTTCTTTTCTTCTTAACAAAAGGAAAGCTATTGCCTTGAGTAATGCATGAAAATTGGCAGAAGTTACAGATGGCACTGTCAAATAGTGAAAGAAAAAATAATGTCCCATCTACTGTGATTTGTCTGGCAGAATTGAGGATGCTTCTGTCATTTCCCTGACACGATGCTATACTTATCCATGGCACATGGACAAGACTTGTCATTTAGATAAGAGCCAAAGTGAACACAGAAAGCAGAGCCACAGTAGACTTATTAGTTTGGATTGAATTCAGAAGAAAAACTGCTGTTGAGAATTTTGGTAGTTGCTTTGTGATTCTGCACTTGCTGTAAACTATAGCAGCTTGACCCAATAAAGTTGTTCCTGTTTTTTAAACATACCTTTGTCTGAAGTTAAAGTGCAATATCTCTCTGCATACCTTGTAAATGGCTCATCTATGTTGGTGATATAACTTATGTATAACTGTGGTATCAGCCTTGTGTCATTTTTGTTTTTAAAAGCCACCCAAGTAAATAGAGCAATCCTAGCAATCTCTATTGTTACATGCACAGACTCAGTTCCCCAGCTTCTAGCCTTTTAATGTTCTACACTGTGTTCTGTACAGCAGCCATATGTCATTTGAAACAGTGTTGCCTTTTCAGGTGTAATTTGGTTTACAACATGTTTATTCTCAGCAGGCTTTTCTCTGGTCTGTGCGTGGCTCTGAAACCACTTCAAGATGACTTAGAGAGTGCCATAAACGTCAATAATATTAATAAAAACAACTTAACTAAAAAAAAACCCAAACCAAAATCAAACAGAAAAAACCCCCGCCCACTTAACTAAGAGTAAAGTAAAACTTTGCCTTATTTACATTGGAATGGATCCAGAATGTGTCAGTCGAGGGAAGTATTGAAAGGACTTGTGAAAAAGTAGGTTTAGTTTTGGTGAAGGAAATGGGAACAGGAAAATCCAAGAGATAAGCTGTTAGCATAGGTTTGAGGATCCACCCCTCATTACCTGGATTCTGTGCAGTCCAAGCAACCCTTAAGGGAGCTCACTTGTTCCCTGTGCCTTTTGCTGCCTCCCCTCTGTGCTCTCTGTGTGTTCAGCCTGGTTGGTCAGATGCCCCCACGGTGAGAGGTCCTTGTGGCACTGCTGCTCTGCTTGCAGCAGGGTGGGAGGAGCTGAGTGTGTCCTGCAGGGCTCTGCCACTGCAAAGCTCTTCCTCAATATTCATCTGACAGGAGAGGAAAGGTTATGGCAGGGCCCAGAAAATGGGTTGGTTCGGTGTAAAACATGGTAGCAAGTCTTTGACATGCAGGGTTTGTTCACGTGTTTGTGACCTTAGCGAAGTCTGTTATGAAGTATCTTCATGTTCTGCACCCAGGATATTGACAGGTGTTTTGATTCAGAGGGCAAGTTCGTGAGAACTGTCTGTGTCTTCACAGGCATACTTCAGGAAATCAAATAGGTCACAAAGCCTTCTCTGACTGAATTACTGAGAAAAAATGGTTTGGAGAGGAAATGGTTTGGTTAGTAGTGGAATTGTTGCACGATGTTTCTTCCTTTCCTGTTTTAAAAGTTTTCTTGGTACTGACCCAATGACAGTGTCTCTCCTAGGAGGTACTGCTTAGACACAATAACCTTGGATGCCACCTTGTAAGATCTGTGTATTTAAAAGGAATAAGTCACTTTGAGAGAGTTCTGAAGGCTCTCCTGGGTGTAGCCTGTTTGTGCTGTCCTGGTGTGGTGGTGGGGGTTGATTTCATGGGCGTGAGAGGGCCCTGGGCTGGTACAGAGTCCGTGTGGCCGGGCGGTGCATCTGTTCCATGTCTGTATCCCTTCATGAGGAGGAGGCGGTCACTGATGGCTTGCAGCAACTTCTTAGGAGCATTATAATGTATGTTAGAGGATGTGGGGTGAGAAGGGCGCTGGTGTTCTTTACCTGTGTAAAGAAGCAATTGAAACCTTCTATGCTTCCCCATTGTGTATGAATGCAGCTGTAACTGGTACTTTTCTTTTCTCCAAAGAACTTGCAGACTGTCGTAATGTCTTCCTTACTTATTAATTTGTTTTTAAGTTTGTAAAATACTAACTTCCTAGAGCTAAAAACTAGTATACATTGGTAGGTTTGGTCATAACAAAGATGGGACCTTGGAGAAATTGTGTAATGGGGGTGGAATTCAGTCACTGTAGTTCAATATTGCAAACAACAAAGGGAGTAAATATGTAATGGGAAATAGCTTGAGAGTACACCATTAGTAGGAACAAATGGAAAATGATGAGGATGCAAATCCAAAAACTCTGAGAAAACAGAAGGGAGGCATAAATCAAGCAACTCACTTGCTGGATATGACGCTACTCTTTTTTTTCTACTGCACTCTAAAGGACAATGAACATAGTAAGCGGCTGATGTGGGACTATATTTTTCTTTAGAGTGCTCTCTCTGGAGTCAGTGAGAAGTAAAATGTATATTAAAGGCAGAATTTGCAGTAGAATTCTCAAACCTTTACTTAGATTCATTAAAATATATCACTGCAACTACAATAAGTGACTCAAATCAATGACCAGACTTCTGGAATAACCTCAGGTTGTCTACATTTTTCCCACATAAAATCCAGTATATCCATATGAAAATTGAGATTATAATTAAACCTGATGGGGAGGGACTCACCACCAAATGGAAGCATGTGAAGGTTATGTTTCGGCCACATGCTTGGTAGTAATGACATAACTGCAATTCTCTATTACTCTTCAGAGCTGAAGAATTGGCTTAACAAAGGGGTGGCATCAGCTCTCACTGATGTAGTCTAAGTTGTGAGTCCCATCTCATAGGCAAATTTGCCAGTTCCCCTTTGTGTGTTTGGGCATCCAACAGACCGATACTAACAGTAGATGCAGTGTGACCTAAACTGTTGTGGTGTTGCCTAATAAAAAGCCACTGCCTGTAAGGCTCCACTGCAAGCAAGACACACTTCCCCCATTGGAAAACATCAATACTTTTATCTCCCTTCTTTTCCTTGGAAGGCGATAATTTTGTTTACCAGGATGTCATATCACTACAAGAAAACGAGAAAAAACCAAACAAACCAGGAACAATTTTACTATGTCAGACCAAAAGTCTGTTTAACCATCTTTAGTCTTCAACTATGGCAGTAATGAACAAAGTAAAAGCAGGATCAGTGTAGAGTGATCCACTTCCATAGGCTGTGGAAATCTGCAGTCACAGCACTATGGAAGTTGAAGACTGCATGAATTGTGTTAGTGTCCATCAATGGACCTATTGTCTATAAATTGTTTAGTTCCTTTTTGAACTTGCTTGTTTTCCTGATCACCCCAGTGTTCTGGGGCAAAATAATCAGTGAAGTATGTAAAAATATTTATTCTTTATGCTTTTAAAAGTAGCACTAAATAGCATGACTTGGGTAATTGTGGTGTTCTGAGAAGCAGCCGATAATCACTTCCTATTCATCTTCTCCGCATTGATAGAGATGCATGAAATGAGCATACTCCATCTTTATTGTCAGGTTTCCACTCTGAAGAGTCCTTTCCTATTCAGTCTCTATTTTTAGAAAATAATTTTGTTTCTAATCATCCTCTGTTGCCCCTTTCTGCTATGTGTGTTATGAGGTTACTAAAATTGCACTCATGATTCAAAATGTGGGCACCCAAAGGATTTATATAAAAACATAGTGATGTTTCATGTTTTGTTCTCTGTTGTTTCCCTAACAATTTCTTATTTACATTTACACTATTGGGCATTGAAATGATATTTTTATCAAAGTAACTGTTATATTTTTTATCAACATCAGAGACACTAAATTACTTTTTGAGTAGGAAAAGATAATTTCAAGCACATAATTTTGTACTTATGTTTTCCCTATGGACAGTTTTTCGTTTATTGATGATGAATTTTATCTGCCTTTTAATTACTCATTCAGAATTGTTAGGTCCTTCTGGAATTCATCTGGGTGTGTTGTGGTCTTTATTACCTTGATTAATTTATCATCAACAAGACAATTTTTTATTCTTATAATTTGCCTTCTATCTTTTGGCAAATTATCAGTTTGCCAGGTGATGTTACTGCTTGTCCAATGATAACTTATTTTCCTTAAAGGTCATTGAGAGGCTTTTCTAGATTATTTTCTTTTAGAAGATCTAGGCTGGCCTATGATAGCTCATTTTCAGTATCAAAAACTTGATAAATTTGAAATTTTACTTTTATTGAAAAAGGAGAAAAGTTGATTTGCTTTCCGTTCTGTCGTATTTTTGAAAGTACCCAGCAAATGTATTATTTTACTTTCAACCTCTCTACCCAAGTTAAAAGCTTTTGTCAAGGTTTGTAGTTGATTGGATCAACCTTGCTAACCTTCATTTATCTCATATGGAAGCTGATTTCAGGAATAGGACTTTATAGAGTGGCAGGTAGTAAACAGGCAATTTCATCAACAAATTTTTTTAAACTCTTGGCTGAATATTATCAGGCATGTTGTTCAGGTGGTGATTTAGTTTTATTAATTTAATTGATTCCAATAATTAAGCCTTCTACAGGCACTGCAGATTTTAATAGGTTCTTAGATGTGACCTGGTAATTCTTAGAAATGCTCTGGTGTGAGAAGGTGCCCACAGCTCTTCCTGCACTGTGAACATCAGCACAGAGATATCGTTGAGCTTTATCCTATGGTTTCAGCTTCACTAAATATTTTGCCAGCCCTTCAAGCACTGTCTAGAATGGATCCTGACTTTTATGTCTTTAGCAAGTTTTTTTCTTTAAAATCTCTGCCTGGCCTTGATAGTTTCACGTTAAACACTAGGGTGTTTTGCTTCCCCCGCTGCCACCCCCCCAGCTTTTTTTTCTATTTTTTTCTTTTCAATTTGTCATATTTTCTATTTCCTTAAGGATTTCAGCTCTCCACTCAGTGAAGAATGACCCCTTTAAACTGACAAGGTAGGTTTAGATTAGATATTAGGAAGAAATTCTTTACTGCGAGGGTGGTGAGGCACTCAACAGGTTGCTGAGAATCATGGATGCCCCATCCCTGGTAGCATTCAAGCTAGGCCAGGTGTAGCAATCTGGTTCAGTGGAAGGTGGGTTGGAACTGGATGATCTTTAAAGTCCCTTCCTACCCAATGCCTTCTGTGATTCTAGGCTACCCTGCTGCCTGATGTGGACTGAGAGTTTACATCAGCTGAGAGTGTGGAAGAAGTTCCAGTTGAAAAGGAGGCTTTGGCCGAGCTCTTTTATTTCCACACCTCATTAAATCACCTTTCAGGGAAGAAATACTCTTTGTCTCTTTCAGCAAGAGCCATTTTTCATCCAGCCTATGATGAAGATTCACAATTCAGTCAGTTGCCAAAATACAATTAGGGTGAAATAAATAAATTACATATCAATTCAATAAACTGTTCATTCCTAACAGGTTCAGCGTGCTTAGATTACTCACAAGAGAACCCCCTGAAGACAAAAATTAGGCAAACTACCCAGGCCAGTACCGAGTGACTGAGAACTGGGAACTTTTAATTAAGTTGATGTAAAATATTTATATGTAAAATGTTCTTTACTTAATATTGGCTGCATAAATAATTCAGCTGAGAAAGATGAAGATTCTTAGACTAGTAGATTTGACAAGCCTGATTGTGCTCATGAAAGTGTAGACAGAGCTTAAAAATTATATGCACAGAACAGGGATCCTAATGTCACCATTATCACAAGTTACTGAAATGAAGGAAGAGCAACCTCAGCTTTTATTTGCTGATGAAATTTGGCTAGTAATAGCAGCAACAAAACCAGCAGGTGCCTTGTGCCCATGAGCCAAACTTATTATATAACAGCAGTATTTGATTACCAGACTGATGACTTGGGAAGTGCCTCTGTTTGTGCACAATCCAGAGACTGACTGCAAATACCTGATTGCCAGACAAGTCGTGTTGGGTTGTTTGGGTTCATCCTAATTTGATGAAGCACTTGTGCAAGTGGCCGTTTGCAGTTGAAGACCTTTTGAGAGTCGCCTGGTGGAACCAGAAAATACACTTTGTTGCCTTTTCTTGTGTTATCACAGGGGCCAGACATAAACTATCTGAAATCACAGCAAACTCATGTTTATCAACAGTTCTTAAAAAACAATCCTTTCTTTTTTTCCTGTTTCTTGTATTTGTTAACATTTTCTACTGTTAGTTGTGCTACTGAAGTGGTGTTTGTGAGAAAGGCTAATCCACATCAGGAGTCTGGGGGCAAAGAGATACTGTCTTCTGCAAAACAGTCCCAAGCATGATGTTAAAAATGTATCTGTGTAGCTTGTGTCCTAAAACAATTGTTAGAAGGATTTCTGCCTTTTTCTGTTTGGCATATGCAGGTTTTGGCTTCATACACAAATGGTTAATTTACATTTGACTTTAGTGAGTGTGTGGATGGGCTTCGCTTGCTAAGCACGGCTTCAAGATGGAGCATCCAGATATTGATACTCCTGTACACAGTTAAAGGTGGGCAGGAGGGAAGTGGGAAATGCATCCTGCAGTTCACAGCTCCCATTCTTTGCTCCTGCCCATGATGTATTAGCAAAAGTGGAGCTAAGCAGTGCACATCAATTTCAGACAGTTGTTCTAAAAAAGCTGAATGTTTTGATTTACTTAGTTGAGTTTAATATAGGCATCAAGGGAACTATTTGGGTTTCCCCAATATGAGGAGAGGAAAATGCAATATTTACCATTTTTCCACTGACGTTTGGCTCCCTTTGTTGTACTGGAATAGCTGTGACTATTAGTATCTTATTCATTCCCTCTCCCAATCAGAGCTCTGCAGCCCATCTGGAATAGGCAGGAACAAAGAGCAGGGAGACAGACTTTTAGGCCCAGGTCTGTCAGGGAGGACTCAGACAATGAAGCAGAAGCTGTTAAAGTAACATCAACATGCTGAACCTGTACTTGTGTCCTCACCTGACTTCTCTGTGTGCAGTTTCTGTTTTGCAGCCACCTGTGCCCTCTCTTTCCTGGGGTGTTCATTACGCGTTTGTGACCAGGGCAGGGTTAGCACATGGGCTGCCTTGGGGCTCCCATCCTCTCACAACATGTGTGGGGACATCTGTGTGCAGCAGGAGGAGAGCAGGAGGCCTGACCTCCTGCCTGTGAATGACTAACTGGATCTTCCTGTCAATTACTTCAAAATGTTAGAGAAAAGTTTGTCGTTCAGCTTTTGAGAGCACTTACCCTGAGATAACGGCAGCACAGAAATCATGTAAACTTTCTGTATGAGTGAAAAATACAGTTTACTATGTTTATTGCTATCAAACACAAAGAATAGACTGGAAATTGTTTCACTGCAAAGTGAAATAAGAGGGGAAACATGAGAAACACTCATTACAGCCTAAAGTGTTAGGAAATGAAGGGTTGACAAACACAAACAACTGAGAAGATGTTTAAGTATTTGTATTTAGATCTGTAAGTCTCCTTATGAAGTTTTTGCTTTTCTTTTCTTAGTAAAAGGAGTTAAAGTAATCTGTGTCAAACTTTATTAGGGCTGTCAAATAAAAGGATTTGAACATGCTCATCACTTCACAGGACTGGAGCTTGTGTTCTCCTTTTACTTGGATATATCTCTCATTCTCCAGATTTTGTAAAGCCTGTTACCTTTTCTCCCTTAGAATTTTAAAAAGCTAAACTTTACCATGGTGGTCATGAAGAGGAAGTTATGGCATAGTTGTTATATAATACATAAAATGTAGTATATTCTACCAATACTCTGTAGAAAGAATCTTTTTGTGGCCATGGGGAAACAAAAATTATTAAAGATGTAATCACATAACATGAATAATATAATAAAATAGTATAATATTTATAATTATGATAATATATATAAAAATATAAATATTTTTTATCTATATAATATAATAAAAACATGTAGTCTAAACACACAGACTCAAGTATTCACTGAAACAGTTTTGTTGCCAAATTACAACCAAATTCTGGAGAGTTTGGGCTGCAAATGCTGAGACAATAGAACAAATTGGTCAAAAAGTATTGGTATATTTTGAATTATTTAGCCTGAAGTCAGATGAAACATTTCTAAATGGATTTTTTGACCTAGGAATTGAATGCTCCCATTAAACTTCTCTCACTAAAAATGTCAAAGTCACATATTGCCCATGGGTTTCTGAGTAGGCACTTTGCTTCCCACAGAGCTGCGTGCTTATCCAGATAGATAATATGGAATGCAGCAGAAATGCTTTATATTGACTTTTACTGGGTACAGTGTATTGGTATCCACTCCTCAGCTAGAGAAACGTGACAGAGAGACTTCCTACACTGTCCTAAAGCCTCAGAGGTTTTCAGAGTTCTTGAGTATATGTATATGGGGTTACATTGCAAGTGAAGGGGGAAAGAATATATAAGATCAATTTATTTGTCTATTCATTTATAAATAGAAATGTAACAGTATTTCTGTTAATAATGTGATTTCCCTCTAACAACCTATTTCCACAGCACATACTTTGCTCACAGCCTGGACAGGAAGGGACAATGTGGTACTGCAGAGAGTTCAGTCTGGTGAAGACTGGCTTCTGTGCAGCACAGCGTGCTGTTTGCTGACAGTTCAGCTTTTAAACAAAAATTAAATATGGTGGTGGAGAAATTGTGCTTTGAATGTGAAATGCACTGAAATAGCATTCAAAGCTTTATTACACCAAAAAGGGAACTCCTTTTGTGCCCTGCCTGCTGTTGGACTCTTTAGTACCCGGGGTGCTGCAGGTTGAGTCTGTGTGGGCAGAGTTTATTTGACGTGCAGAAAACACTGCATTTCTTGTTGGGAATCCTACTGAGCCCCCACTGCTCATATGCAGCAGGTGTCCTGGCAGGGCAGGTGTGCCTGTGTGTTGTTTTGATACATGACTGCAGTTATTTTTTAAAATTTCTTTTTGTTTGTTTTTGTTCATGTGTTTTTCATTTGGATGATTGTATTTTCAAGAGTGGCCTCATTTTTGAAGCCATGTCTTTTATTTCTCCTGTAGCTGGAGAAGAGTACTTGAGTTGCAAACGGAGCAAATGTGATATGAAATTCATCAAGAGGCAATAAACATAAAATTGATAATGTAATTAAATGTGCTTCTGCATTAGACATTATTTTCTGGCTGTAAGTGCAGTTCAGCTCTGAACCCTTATGCAGTGACCTCATTAGTGGTGCTGGTAGAGACTGCAGTAGGACTCGCAACAAGTCCTCAAACAGGGAAAATTAAAACAAATTCCACTTCCAAGTAATTGAAGCCTTTGCGAGCTGAGAGTTCTAGAAAATTGCTTCTCAGTTTCATCCTTTCAAAAGCTTGAAATTATATTTTTTTGCTCCTCTGGTGATTTTGTGGTTTTCCATTTGGAAACTTTTGAATCTTTTCTTTCTTACATTTTTAATGGAAGTTGAAGTTGCAAGATAGTTTTTATGTTTTTGAACAAGCTGGTCTTACGCTTTATCTGTGGCTAATCGTGAATTATTGGGAAATAAGATATTATAGAGCTTTTTTGTGCATGGATTATTGCTTAACTGCTGTTTTCTTCACCATTTTGATAAGGCAGTTCATGGGAATTGTTCTGCAGATTATGTTGTTAAAAATTTTTGTGATAAAAAATTAACTGTTTAAGTGTTGGTTTATGAATAAATATTAGCAAGTAACTTGCCAAATTTGCATAAAATAATTGTAATTATTTTTAAAGGTTCCCAAACCAAAATGTTTCTTATAACAGTGCAGATTGGCTATAAAGTAAAAATTGGATGACATGAACATATTTCTAAATGCATATATTAAGATACGTGACTAAACTCTTATTTTTATCGGGTAGTAAGTAACTCCACACAGGTGTCCATGAGGCAAGAGGCTGTCTGACATGTATAGGAAGTGAAGGCAGAGCTAAACCCGAGATTTTGTGTTAGGAGATGTATGAGGGATGGAATGAATGAGGGGGGAAAAAAAATGAAAATGGTTTGTAAATGGTAGGTTGTCTTTTCTGTCATCTGGCTTTTTTCTTTGGTAATTCTTCTGCAGAGAGAGCTCTCCAATATTAAAGACAAGTCTGCCATGGGAGCCTCTGCCAGCTTTTGGCATCTTTCTTCCCAGCACCTCTCTCAATTCTTTCAGCTTGTGAATGAAGAGTCAAATTCGGCCATTGATCAAAACGTGTGGCAACACTGACCAAAATGAGAGCTATGGCTAGGCTACTATTAATTTATAATGTTGATTTAGGAATTTAATTTTAGTTTGTACCTCCAACATCTCTGAAATACATATTGTCTATAAAATCCCTTGTAAAAAATCCTTGAAACTTAGAGGGCCCTGTTCCTTCTGTAGGTACTGCCCCAGCCCCTTTTGGGCCAGCTGCCTGGCAGACTCAAGGATGCCAGTGAAGAAATTCTGACTTTGTTCTCTGCCAGCATTGCCTTAGTTGCTTTAAAGTATTTGAGTCCTGTTGTTCAGCAGTGATACACAGGCCCTGTGGTGTGGCTGAGGGGAAAAAAGTCAGTAGCACAAACTGCTCTACAGTAATTTAGCAAAAGAGGAAATGAAGCAATTCCAGCTCTGGGATGACTATACTGACACTTAAAAACTTCTGTCCTTGCATTAAAAACAATAAAACAGCAAAATGCATATTTTCAGCACCTTGATGTTCTTGAGGATTTGGACTATGCTTATCTGTTTGTTGCTTAATGCTTGTTAAGCACTGGGGACCTGTATTTTAGCTGTAGGAAACATTTAGATCTCCTTTTCACTTCCAACAGGTGAACAGTTTAGCTGAGGTCCATAGCGTGGCTTTAAACCTGAACATGCAGAAATACTGTGCTGACATCTTTAGTCTTCCTCTGTTCCTTCTGAGTTCATCAGGACTTGTGCCAGGGGATGGGATTAATTCAATTGCAGAGACCCTGGTCAAGCCCACTGGAACAAGCCAAGCTGAAGAGCCAGTGGTTTTTCTGCAAGCTGTTGTGCAAATCACAGCAATGCTGCAAGCAGGCCTGGACCAAGGTGTTTTGGGGCAAAATATAGCACAGAGGAACAAGAGCCTGGGGGCTTCTGCATGTGAGATCATGACTGCTTTACCCTGACTGAGTTGAGTCAGTTTTGAGGGCACTTGGCCATTTCCAGGGAATGGCTGTGACTCACAGTAGGAGAACAGATAGTAAGAGGTGGAGGGAAGAAGTTTGGCAGTGTCTGATTCCTCTGCATTCTTGCCTGCAGCAAGGTTGTAGGATTTTTTTTTGCCAATCCTTTTTCAGTTTTTCCTGGGCTTCTTGTGAAGTGTAAAGGAAAACGTGCACAGAAAATGAGCACTGGGAATGAGTGTCTGGTGCTGGCATAATTAATTTTCTTACGTTGCATTGCCTGAGCTGTAAACAACAGCACAAGCAGGTGGTAAATGATTCAGTTTCTCTTGCACGTAAGAAAGGTGGAGACAGCAATTTTCCTGGCTTGACTTATTTGTTCCTTCTTCACTGTATTTAGGTAGTGTTAAAGGGTTTCTGCAGGTCAATTATGGCTCTGTGGATTTTTCAGCACACTTTCCCCCAGGTAAATACAAGTCCATAGAAACAAATCTTTCAGTGTCAGTGGGTCTGTTTTGCCAAAACTTTTATCAAAAGGATCTTTTAAATTCTAGCATGTAATTCCTACTCACTCATCCCTCTTCCCCATTCCTGAATAGTCTCTATATTACTCTATATTTATAGTTTTTACTTGGTACTTGGAAATCAAGAGCATTTTCTGTACTGTGTCTGAGTGCTAAAGTTTGAGTGCTGTGGAGGAGCCTTTTGTTTTGGTCCAAATGAAAAACAAATGCCAAAAAGTTTGCTAAGTAGAGGTCTGGTTTTGCAGGAAACTTTAGTAAGGACACCTGCAGAAGAAACTTTCGTACTAATTTGAGACTCTCAGTCATCCTTTCATTTTATTACATTGTCAGAATCTGTAGGTGGAAAGGCTGATATTCTGCAAGATGTGGAAGGCCTGAGCTGTTAGGAGAAATCTGCTGTAATTGGGTGTGTCAATGGAAAGGTCTGTGCTGGTTGTAAAATTGTATTTCTATTGTAACTGTGTTTTCTTCTGCCTTTCCTTCTCCCTGAAATGAAGCCTAAGTTCTTTCGACTACTTGCTGTATACACATATTTGTGTGTAGAGCTTATTTGTGGAAAAACATGCCTACAATTGTACAGCATCAGCATTATCCACTTCTCTTCCCTTAAAATGCTGTGAAGCAGAACTATCCTTTTGCAGAGTTCTGTCACATTCAGTCACAGTGCCTCACTGCAAACCACAAAATGGAATGGCAAATTCACATCTCCATTTGTAAAAGAGCATCCCTGCATCATTTCTAATTCCAGTGCTGATTGATCCTGCTCTCCTGGTGCCCTGAATTGGGAGGGATGGTTGGAAGCTCTGTACTGCACAGCTCTTGATGTAAGAGGCTGATAAGGAAAAAGCTAGGGCATCTGAGATTTCATGGCCTAACTCTGAATTCAAAGCCTATTAATGATTTGTTACAGATAATTGCAATCCCCATCCTTTAGTTGTATTTATATAGTGTCACACGTTCCTGTTTATTTTTCTTTCCTCGTAATGTATTTTTATCTATGAAAAATTCTGTTAACTAACAGAAATGAAAACCTTATGTGTTCTTTAGAATCTTTTTAATATGGTGCTTATGTTTATGGTGTATGTTTCCTTATGTCACATTTCTTACACTGTTTGTGTGGTTTGAGCTTAGAAAATGTTTTTTGGTGTTATTAGTCTTGTAGCAGCATGCAGGATGGTCATGGAAGAGTGTTTAACCTCCCATGGGACTGTGTGTAGTTTGAAAAGTTACAGAGAGAGGATATTGAGAAGAAGGCATATAAAGGCATTGTATAGGCAGTATTGCAATTTTGCTGTGATGTTAAATTAGTTTTTAATATACATAAAAATAAACTATGTTCAAGGCCACATCCTGTGAATCGTGAAAGATCTGGAAAATGAAGTGAAATATTGCATCTTCACCTGTGGCTTTTTCTGAAGACCACCTCAGTAAACCACTTCTAAATCTATTTTCCTTACTGTTACAAGTTGCAGTGGAAGGAGGATAGGCATCTGCTTTGCATTTCAGTATTCTCATTCTTACATTAGTACTGTGCTAATTCTCTTTTCACAGGTTCAGTTTCACAAATTTTTTTCTTTTTGGTTCCTTTCCTGATCCGTGTCACTGAATATTATCCTTGTCAATGAAAATAGCATTGAAAAACCATAAAATACCCAGCCAGTTGTAGTGGGAAAGTAAAAAACCCCCCAATTCTAACAAAAAGTGTACCTTGGTGGTGCTCATTCAAAAGACGTTAGTTTGTTGGCATATGTGGATATTCTATGTGAAAGTACATAAAGGAATTAAATGTATAAGTTGTGTTTATAAAGGTGCGAAGTTTAATGACTTAAAATGGACATGTTACAGGAGATGGAACCTTATAGGGAAAAGCTACTGTACAAATACTTGTATCAGTACCACCAGCTGTCAATATGCTTTTGGATCAATTTATGAAGTAACTTATCCCCTCCCGTTAAGAATAAAGAAATCATTAAGCAGTGTAAGAATTTTACTCAAAAAACCCCAAACCAAAACTAACCAACCAAAAAAACCCACAATAAAACAAACCAAACCCAAAAAACCCCTCCACAAACCAATCTAAAAAATTAACAAAACTTAACTTAGTCAAATTGAAACAACTTCTATAGCCATCTTAAACAGCTGCAATATTTTAGTTTACTTTTACAGGTTTATACCAACCTATCTGCCTAGGATTCCATACATTTGACTTTTCTACATGAAGCCTACTGACTTCTGTGGGAACAATATAAATTATATGGAAGGCATATAAAGCACCACAGGCCCATACAGATAGAAATCCCAGTAGTTTTCTTGCATCCCTAAGACTGCTTTTTTATAACTAAAAATATGTCATTTTGAGTGGTTTCTTCTGTTTACCAGTACACAGCTCCCCTCACTCAGTCTCTCTAACACTGTTCCTTCCCCATGCTGTACTTACTGTCAGCACTCAATATTAAAGCAGTATGTATCTGGAGAATTCTTCTGTGAGAAAGTCCATTGGATTGATCAGGCCATTTTTAATGTGATGGAACACTCAATATTTATGCCTTGAAAAATACTAAACCTAGCTAATGTAATGTACTGGCTGTTGCAAAAGTTGCTCCTTTTCTTCTTATGTTCTCTTTCTTATAAAACTACCTTGATTCTAAGTGTGTCCTGGGAAACCTGTTCCATGTAACATTAAAATGTATTGTTGGAACTAGTTCTTCCATCTAGGTGGAAATGGCAAAAGCAACGAAATGCAGTGGGAAGACAGGGAAAAGGCATGGCTTGTGCTTGTGTCAGAGGAAGACACAAGACTTGTGTCGTATGGTGGGAGTAACACGTGTGTGTGTCTACATGTACATCAAAGAAAAAGAGAAATGCCTTGTTAGTAACCAGAATAATTTTTTGAATAATACATTCTGCTCCTGAATATTTCTGTCTTTCTGTATTCAGCTATCCTCCTTCAAAATTCAAATAGTAGCTTTCAGTGTTCTGAAAAAAGGTCGGAATTAGCAAGAGCTCCCTGGGAGTGTTCTTGTCCACTTGTCTTATATTGGTTGCTCCACTCTTGCTCCACTCTAGTTCATCACTCTGCATGTGACCTGTGAGTACTTCTACTCTTCCATGTATATTGTCCCTTCAAACATGGGATCTATTTATTGTATCACTGGCTCCAGATTATATGTGTATGGCAGATCGCTAAATGCTACTAAAAACTCTGACATGAAAGGCAGAAGAGCCCAGACCCAGAGCATGGTCCAGGACAGAAGCAAGTAACAGTGTCAGGCTTGTAGTGCCAGGCCTCTGAGCACAAGGACTGAGAGCCGCTTCTATTAAATTGGTTTGGCAAGTCTGCAAGAATATATTTGTCCTGATACTGGCTCTGCTGCTCTTTTGTATGATCTTCAAAAATGCCTGGATTCCTCTGCTTCTGAATTCTATAAATTACCTTAATGATGTATTAATATCAGGCAGGACTTTTGTGAAAATTTGTGTTGGTTTAGTACTCTGAAGATGTGAAGAGCAATATACTGTAACAATGACTGTATGATATTATATCCTGTTTAATTGGTTGTTCTCTCTTTGCTTTTTTTAACTTAAATTCTTGTTCTTCATTAGTGAAGTACTTGTCATTGTGACAATTTTCAAAGCAAAGTAAGACTATTCTTAAGTAATTTGAGCTGAAGTACATTTGAGATTCAATAGAAATCAAGTTGTTGCTCAGCTTTCTCAACTTCCTCATGAACAGATGTACTCTGGTGTGTAATAGGCTGGACTTATAAAACTAGAAGAAGATAGCTGCACTCGTCAAAGGGCAGCCAGACTTGTGTAGTGTTGTTAATGTGTACCTTCCAGAGAATTGACTACATAAATAGTGATAAAACGAAAATGTGCAGAAAATATTTTGCCATTATGTAGTTTGTGAGTGGCTAAGAAATTATGGACAAGTTCTACAGTCATCCTGCTGGAAAAATGAGGAATTAATAGATTTTGGGGGGGATTATGCTTTATTCTTTTTATGGTTTGTCTTTTGTTATATCCTTCCAATACTATAATCAAGTTCAGGCCACTTTGCTTTGTGCGAGTAAAGCTAATGTCTTCAATCTGGGGCTCCTCTGGAATTTTAAAGTATATTTTAATAGCTGCCCAATCAGGAGAGTCTCACTTGCTTGGTGGCAGATCCAAATACAGTGGGATTGAGAGCAAATCCATGAGAAGTTCTTGATGCTGGTGCTTCGCATCAGTCTGTTTCCATGCTGGTGTCCAATCCTAGGGCTAAAGGAGATGTACCCTATCAGGCATTATTCCCAGCCCCTTTGACGAGGTACAGCACATTACTTGAAGCAGGAAAATCCCTGTTGTCCCAGACTGCATCTCCTTTCAGCCTGTTCTAAAGGAAGGTGTATTGATTTTTCTTCCCCCCTTCCTTATCTGGGGCTAAAAAAAAGGTGATATGTCATCAGTATAGATACTACAACTACCAGAATTCGCGTCATGCAATGAGCTAGAGTTGACTAACAAACTCACATCAAAAAGCTTTAAGAGGGCTTTCCGAAGAGCTGTGCAGGCCACTGACTATTGACCTGTTTAGCTCTTTTCAGAAAACTGAAAGAATTGCCCAAAAGTGAAGGAAGCTTAAGCTATGTGTTTGTGTGATGGTCAAAGGCAGAGAGGAACAATCAGTCATTGATTCCTTGTATAGTTTTTGAATAGTTGTTATAGGATTCAATAATAAAGTATTAAAAGAAGGTTACAGTAAAAGAAGAAATAAGTGTATTTCTAAACAACCAGAAGATCATTAGTTTGAAAGGATCTGTCTCTTCTGTCTGGGTTATGAGTTTAACTGATGCAGGCAATACTGTCGATATAATTATTTTTGCAGAAAATGTGAGCTGCTGATGGTCAGAATTTTGACTATGAAATGAGAATGATCGAAAGCTGACCCAGTACATAGAGAGGGGATTAAAACTTGGAAAATTGTCAAGTAGCAATCACTGTCAGGGAGCTGCTTTGTTGGTACGTGCAGGCTGTAATATTTGACATTGTTATTTTCAAAGTAGTTATTAGAACTGCTAAAATAACTATTAAAACTTGCATGTGACACACAAGTGAGCAATCAGACGATGTGAGAGGACAGTGGGAAGTTCTATGTCTAGAACTGAAGCCCTTAGTGGGCTACGGTGAAGGACTAATCCTTAGCTGTAGAAACACAGGGCCTTTCCAGTGGGAAGAGAGGGTATCCTGCACCATTAGCAGTTCTCTGTTTCTGGAACACCATATCAAATCCTGGGGTGGTAGTTCCAGGAGGATCTCAGTAAGGAATGTTCATCTAATTGGGGCAGAGGGCTAGAGTGATTCCACAAAATTAGCTATTGTAGTTTAGCAAATCACTCCCAAACCTTTTCCTTAACAATTTCCCCCCTGCCCCCTGTGCTGGGGGTTGTACTTATTTTTCTTTTGTTTTCCTCTTTAAGAGAGAAAAGATATTGTATCACTGTGATAATGCGTGGGTTGAGATTGATTTCCAGTGCTAGCAACCTGGAAACAGGGATCCTTCTCCCTTTACTTTTTGTTTTGTTTTGTTTTTCTGAAGATGAATGTTAAATTCCATTTGAACATTAGCCTTAATGTCTTCAAACTGTGTTTCTATGTTCAAGCTCTCATCTGTGTTATTTGGGAGAGCATATTATTCATTAACAGTAGTACCCTATACCTTTTATATCAATGTGTGCCTCCCCAACCCCAGAACCAGCAACTCATTTCTTCTGAACAAAATAAGGTTCAGAAATATGCCTAAAGGTGAAATCCCATAAATAATAAGCTACTAGCTTCTGTCTTTTTGTCAACAAAACATATAAAATGCCCTTTCTTTTGACTTTATAAAGTCAAGTTATTACAATTCTGTTTGTGCTCTCTTGTTTCCATGGAAACAGTCAGTCTAATTTTAGGGAATACTCTTCACTCCTACCATTCAGTTAAGCTTGACATAAATTTATGTAGTACCACTGGAGTCTCTTGCACTGTCATCAAGAGAACTCAAAATGGATTTGGAGACAGTGTACACATCAGATAAGGTGGATGCAAGTGAAAGTTTCCAAAAAGAAGAAAAAAAACAAACCCCAAAACCAAACAAATGAAAAACAGCCAAAACTGAGAACAAACAAAAACCCAACAACCCCAGGAATCTGCAGTGTGAGCTTTGTGAGGTACCTCTGTGTTTGATCAGATGTACTGTCACTGGATTTGTCTGAAATAATATTAAAGGAAGAAAGAGTCTAGGAAGAAGTGGATTTTATTTAACTCAGATATGTAGCTGACCTCTTCCTTCTGGATATTTAAATTTTAAAATAATGAAAATATGCATTGTCACATGCACGTGTAGAAATGAAGTAGAAAAGCCAATTAGAGGAGAGGTGGAGAGACAGTGCTGTTCAGTTTTTAACACCTGGATAACTTCATCTGTGTTTATAATAAAGATGAAGCTACCTAATAATATAACTGATGAAATGTCACCTATAAAGGCCACAGTGCCTATATTAAATCAATAGTGCCAGTGTGTTGCATACAACACACTGAGGAGTAAAAATGAGGTGAAATCTCTTATCTCAGCTGTCAATAGAGTATCAGCAGTGGAACGGAACCATCTAACCCATGGTCAACCAAGGAGCAAGACCTTTGCTTCTGCTCACACTGGAATGGGGACTGTCAGAGCATCAGGAGATCTCAGGAAAATTGTGCTTTCAAAGATTAGGGAGATGTGAGAGAGGTTTAAGAATTCCAGCTTTAAGAATAGCTGTGTCTCATGATTTATACCAAATAATAGTTCTAGAAGTATTTCTGTGCTTTAGCACAACCAGTGATATTCAGGGCGTTGCATGAGGAAGTGCATAGAATGTGTCTATAATCTAAAGTTCTTAGTATTGAGAGCAAAATAATCTGTATTGCTGAATGTAAAAGGAACAGATGTCATCTGCACAAAATTTTATTCAAGGAGATTTAGTGCCATAAAGAATAATTTTATTTAGTGCCCACGAAGAGGCAATTCTTGAGTCTGGTAATTGCAGGGAGCCTAAAGAAATTAGTGTGTGCATAGTGCTTGTTGGATTTCGTTCGTGGCTGAGCCCACAACAGCCCTCGGAACCCTGAATGTACTTCCTTAGGGTGACTTATCTCAGGCAGTAAACAAATGTTCATCTATAGCACAGCGTGCCTGTGTGCAATCATATGAGCAAAGCTCCTTCGATTACTTCTCTAACAACAATAAACTACTGTAGAACATAAAATCACAGACAATGGATTGTTAATTGTCATGTCCTTAACCTAATAACATTACTGTGGAACTAGCAATGCTTCTCTTCTCTCTTGTTCTCTTATTTTTAATTATATTGTGCCCTAAGAGGAATTTTAATGAATTGAATGTTTTTGTTTGGGTTTTCCTTTGGCTTTGGTCTTGAAGTGTTATACTGCATATATAAATATGAATGAGAAACCTATACTATAGAAAGTAGTATCATAGAACATGCAGATGGAAAAGGATCTTCACGGGAAAAGTAATGCTGCTTTATTTAAATTTGCTAATAAGGAATCGGGGGTAACTTTCACAATACACTTTGGAGAGTTAACATAGATCCCAAAACACATGTAACAAATAATTCTTTTCCTTGAATTGATATGAACAAAGTAGCTCATTTAGATTTACATTCAATAAACTGAGTAGCTTTAAAATATTTTAGCTAGAGATTAATTTGCTTGTTAATATTAAAGATATTAAACTTCCCATTTGTAGAAGTAACTTAAGGAAGAGTAACTCCCATTTAACAGGAGTCTGGAGTGTTTTAAATATTTCACCATGTTTTTATGGAATGTGGCAAAATATTTTGAGAGCAATGTGGCTCAAAGTAATTAGGCATCTCATAGCCAGCTTAGAGATTCATCTGGTTTGCAGAGACATGAAGTAGCATGTATGCCATGACCACTGTACTGTCCTCACTACTATATTAAGGCAATCTCTTTGACATTTCTTCTAGAGCTCCCGGATAACTGGGCTTTAAAATTAATTTTAGCATTTTTCGTGTTTCCAGTTGTATATGTCTGGTGGCAATGAATCTCTTCCTCCTTTCTGCTCGTGCTCCAGCAAGCACAATTTTTCTGTTCATGTCAGGAGACCTGTTGCGGTGCTTTAATTTGTGATTTGTGAAATACATCTTGTTAGGCACAGGAGAAGCTACCCCCAGAAGAGTACAGTTGGTGACAGTACAAGCAAGACAAAGGAATTGGCAGCAGAACAAGACACTGCTGGGAAAGCATCTGTGCTGTGCTTTCAAAAGTAGTGTAGGGGGGGAAGCAAGAACAGTGTGAGAGGTAGAAGCTGTAGCTCCTGGCTTATACCTCAGACAAGGTCAAAATAAAAAAATTAAAACACTATTAATAGTTCCAATTCATTTACTCAATTTTATTATTTTTCCTATTTTGGCAGGGTTAGGAGGAACTGATTCTTTCTGAGGGCTGCCAGAGATGTATTCAGGCTCAGGTGCTCATTGAAGTCTTTAGACCACCTGCTAAAAAGCCTTGCTTGTGTCCTGACCCACCCTGTGTTGCCTTCTGTTGCTCTTCTGACCAGCCATACCCCTCTCTGGAGTGTATATATAGCTCTCAGCAAGACATAGCTGGATGTTTGATCTATTTTGGTGCCTTCATTCCTTTTGATGCTTCCTGACAACATTAATGGAAGCTGCTGCCTGTAAATTGATGTGTTAGCTGAAAGAGGCAGAGCTGTTTGCTTTCTGTGTAAGACTGACATGGGTGTGGTGGGTTACACTGGAAGAGGCTTTGCAAGCTCTTGGCTTCCCAAAGAGCACTGTGTCAGATGGAGCGCAGCAGAGACCTGTGGTCTCTGTGATGGCACAGTACCCCCCCAGAAATGCTTCTTTAGTATCCCAAATACTTATAGAAAGTCCAATGTGGAGTGGCCCCATGTGTGCTGTCAGTTTTACAAGCGAAAGGCAGGAGTGGAAACCTTTATGGAAACCAGAAAATAGCCCTATGGCTTTTGGCTGTCATACAGAGGCACCCCATGGACAGACTATTTCACAGCCTCCACCCACCTTCCTCAGTCTTTGGCTTCCTTTGGTACTTGGCTTCTGCAAAACATGCCAAAAAACCCCAACCCACCCGCTGTCCCAGTCCCCACAAATTTAGGTGAAACTAGCTGTAAATATTATTCTTCAGAGAAGAAAAACTGGTGAATGTTGGTGATAATTTAAGTTTGTAGAGGTTTTTTTGGCTTTATTCAGCATGAAACTGGTGTACGGTGAGAGCTGAATCTAGAGGCTTTCCCTCTTAAAAAAAAAAAAGAGAAAATAGCAATTTAATTTAAAACCCCCAAATTTCTTCTGTTGTCTAAGTTGACAATGGCAAAAGCAAGATTTGCTGCGTGTTCTTATACCTAGCAATAAAAAATTTAGAGCAAAATTAAAGGCCCAAGAATAAATGATAAAGGCAATTTTTATATTTGTTTAACAAGTGCATGGTTAAATTCAAAGTTACCTGTCATTTGTGTATAAAATGCTAGACTGTTTCACTATATTTCTTCCCAGTAAGTTGTGCTGCGGCTTTTGACACATTTTGAATGTTTCCAGAGGAAAAATGCAATCAATTTTACAAAAAAGAGACATTGTGCATCAAGCTCAAAAAGCATGAAATGGAATAGTATTAGACTAGACAAGAATGCCTGGCATCAAATGCTGTTATCATTCTCCTAACAGTACAGCTCACGGTCACTCTTGCCTGGCTTACAGACCTAAGAGCATTTCTCTGTTAAGCTGGAGAAGTTTCTGAGCAAATGCTGTTAAGGATCAGAGAAACTGTTTGCAGAACAAGGATCTTACCATGTTTGCAATAACATCCTGGTAAACTTTTAGCTGACATCAAGGAAAAAGCCAGTAGTTCCTCTAGAACTCTCACCATCACTAAGTACTCTTCGTGGCATTCAGGGAGCTCATGGGCTGATGCTGGGACGGTGCAAACCCTCAGCTCCTCCACAAGGCTCCCAGTCTTGGTGCCAGACAGGATGTAAATATCTCCAGCTATGATATTTTATGCTGGAGGACTGCAGCTCAGCAGATATCAGTCTGGTTCTGCTGGAGGGGTTAAGAAGCTGTATGTTCCTGGTAGATATTTTAAGGTGATTTTCTTATACCTGTACGTGGGCTGATATTTGGAAACATGAAGTATTGCTGTCTGTGCTGACCTTGCCCTGTACATACTGATAAATAATACAATGCAAGATGTCATCATGATTTGAAAGGCTCTTCTTTAAATACCAAGTGCTGTTGGGTGCTATCTTGAAAACTATCACACATCTTCAAAAACAAAAATATTTTAATACGTCTATTTCTCGTCTTTGCAAGTAAACAAACACATACTTTTAAATTGTGCTTCAGTAGTGTAGGGATTGTGTAGCAAATTAATAGAGTGGCATGTGATAAACAAAGACAGTCGTAGTAACTGTGGTGTCCCTTTCAGCTAATTTCCCAGCAAGATTTGTTTTCAGCTGGAGGGCTGGCATTCGGCTTTCATCACAGCTGTCCTGTTGCTACAGGGATGTTTTACATACGCTGTATGGAGAGCTGACATGTAGGGAAGCCAGCTTCTACTTTGCCTTTCAGCAATCTTCTTAGTCTGTGGGGAAAACAGATGTGGTTTTAATCCTTTTTATCTGTTCGTTGCAAAGTGACAGTGCATATTACGGAGGTGAAAGGGAGAACAAAGTCTTAATGTATTTATTTAGCTTTCTTGCATGTGGTTGTTTTTTTTTTTAATAACTCCAAAAAGACTACTGATTTTGGCAGTCCTTATCATTTAAAGTATTTTTAAAGCAGACTCTCCAGTTCCCTGGATTAAATCAAATAGATTTGTTTGACAATGTATGTGGTGTGGAAATTATTCTGTGGTCCTCGTGTATTGGAGTGAGTATGTACATGATCTGTATTTACTAAAGAGGCAGGAATTATGCCTGCATTTAGCTAATCCTTGTCTCTGACATGAGCCTCTAATGATTAGTTGGTGGTTTGGGTTTTCTTTACTTCACCAGTAAAGCTTGATTTCACGTGTCTCATTTACATGATACAGGTAATTTCTGCCCTGTGATCTTTTCCATGGTGAGGTGGGTTGGTTTCCAAGTTGTTGGTCAATTTCATGCAAGAATGTGAAGTTCTCATCCTTGTTTTTGAGAATGGAGAAACTATTTCATATACACCTTTAGTTCTGGGAAGACTAGCTTATGTAAGAAAATCCTTCTCACTGGATAGATCTTAGGTGGATAGAGCTGGACAGACAATGCAAAGCGCTGTCCCTGGCTGACCAGCCAGCCATACACCTTAAGAAAAGATTCTACTACACTGCTCAGAAATGCACTGCACTTCAAAAACAGTGCACCAAAGTGAGCCAGAAAGAAGACCAAATATTTTTAGGATTTATTTTTCCATGTAATATTGGGAAACTCTAACTGTGTGGATCTGGTTATTAAATAAGCTATTTGGAAAAATTCAATAAAGTATTTTTTGAAGGAAATAGAGGTTTGGATTTTTTCCTGTTACAGTATCCATGTACAGAGGCTGCTCCTCCATATTAGCACAGCTAATCTACTCTCTGTTGAGGCTTCCACAGTTTGCACACAGAGGCCCTTCAGACTCTGCTGAGAAATTAGTAGGAAAACTTTTGGAAATATTCTCTGATTACTGGGTGCTTGTTCCATTAACAGGAGAAACAAAGAGAAAAGTTCCTCAAGTTAATGGTTTAGCATACTGCTAATGACTCTATTTTAAGAGCTGTGCTTTCTGAATTCTTTTGTGGAAAGTCAATTTTGGCAGTTTTTTACTAAAGAAAGGGTATTGTTTCCATTAAATTACATTTTTAAGTTATAGACAGTATGCTGTGTTATAAAGGTCTCCTCTGGAAAGACTATTACATGTCATCTCAGGACTCATCTCTTTGCTTTGATGCTACAGTTAAAAACAGTTTGCTCCTTTTCGAAGTAAAAGCCTATGGTAAAGGTGAAAAGCAAAATTCTGGGTTGCCTGGAAGCCCTACTAGTTTAAGGTTAATGCAGAGTTTTGGTGGTTTTTTGTTTGTGGGTTGTTGGGGTTTTTTTTGTGGTGGTGGAGGTTTGTTTTGGGGCTTTTTTTTCATTGTCCCCCTCCCAGTCATATGAACAAGAACAAAACTCAAGTTCAGTGATGTTGCCATCATGGAAAATAGATTAGGGTTTCAGAATGAAACATGCCATGACGCAAACGGGAAAAAATTCTTTTTACCAGATTCCCATTCTGAAATAAATATTTGTTTGAAAACCTTTTCTTGTCACGGAAGCGTCTGTGATATTTTCCTACAGAAATCCATGATATCTATAGAAAAGTGCTACGTGGGCGCAGAGATAGTCTACAAAAATAACTAAATTGAGTTTTCATAGAATATGACAAGGTTGGGATCAGCAGAGGAGTTTTTTGGTTCTAGTTTCAGGATGTGTGCATGTATGTGCTTGAGAGACAAACATGAATGGGTTTTAAAGTATGTATTTTTATTTCTCTTTGATTATAATGGAAAAGCAGAATTACACTAGCCTAGGATCGTATATATTTCATTAAACTAGTGCTAAGCTGCTTTTTGCAAATCATGACCTTTATTAATTTCTATTTGTATAGCCACAAACAACTGAAACACACAAAAAGTATTATTTCTGTTCATGTGTTCCTTTCAAGTCAACACAACATACAGGCATGGTTACATAGCTAAAAAAAAAAACCCAAAACAAAACTCCATTTACTTGCTACAACAGTAGTACATTTTTTTCTGGTGCAAGATGAAAAAAATCACAATTTCCTATTGCCGGCATGTTAAGACATGGAAATACCCAAACTGCAGATTTTGTGTTTGTATTAGACAAGAATGCCTCACATTCTCTGCAACAGGCATGACACAGGAAAACTTTCATAATTTTAGAATACTGTGGTGTAAGTAACTCTCTTCTCCAAAGGGTCAAGTCCACAAAAAGAAGAAGATAGCTGCATTCCCATTTCTTTGATGAAAGTGGGGAAAATGATGTAGCACTGATTCTACAAATTTATAGAGGAGCAAAATCAGGAAGACACTTTAATATAATTTCTGAAAGCTTGAGAAAAGCCAAATGGGATTTTCAACTACTTTTTGTTGAGTCAAAGGTCTGAAGCCATTCCAATTGACCTAGAGAGAGAAATGTGGGCTTGTCACTGGTTGGTACTAAACAAAGAAAAAATGGGAGAAGAATCTTTATTGCATGTGTGTGTGGGTGAAGTGAATATCGCTGTTCATCTTCTCAACAGGCCACAGGATACCATTAGCATCCTTCTCATCAGCCAGCAGATTTTGTAGGTGAAGAACAGGTTTTTTTTCTTTTCTCTCAAAAGCGTGGTTGAGCAAAAACTAAAAATACACACACAAATCTTATTTTGTCTTGGTAGTGCAAACAAAGAAGAAAAGGAGAGAAGCAAGCCAGAACTGAAGTTGGAGTCAGCATTTTAAATTGAGTTATTCTCCCTCTGCTTTACTCCCCCAGTGTTCTGGCAGCACAGCTGACAATAAGCATTTTCTAGTTAGATTATCAAAACTCTTAATATCTGCAACAGCACTGTTGGTGCTGGAATGCATCTGTGCAGTGAGGATTAAGCAAAACAACACATTTTAGCCCTGTGGAGCCACAAGCTGCAGCCATCTCCAGCGTGGATCTGTTCAGGTTTTGCTCCAGGAGATCTCCAGCATGGGGGCCGTGCTGTTCTGAAATGGGAAGTACAAAGAGAAAATGTGCTCAAGGCCTCCCTGAGCTATCCCAAAGCCAGATACTTTGAATTTCCTCACCAATGAGTGGCAGTGGATAGTCTGGGGCTTTGAGGTGCTATGTGAGGCTGGCAGTGCTTGTTCTGCAATTTAGGCTGCAACATCCCTGTGTGGGGTTACCTGAGTTAGAAAAAGCTTACTCTGTGTCTGTTGTACCTCTGCTGCTCTGTTTGTTGTTCAAAATAATTGCACAGTGTATTGTACTTCAAACATGGACCTAAAGTCAGAGCTGTGAAATGTATTTGTTCCTTGGGAGAATCAGTAGATCTTGTCTCAAAATATTTGTTTTCTTTACATACAAGTGATAAAATGAATTAAGAAAAGGCATGTGTATTAATTTGAAAGCTACACGTAATAGCTGAATAAAGGAAGCCCAGAGGGTTTCTCCATGTAGTAACTTTTTATGAAAGTCGACAGCAGATTTGTCTAGAAAAGAAGTGAATAGGAAAATTAGGGTTTGACCAAAGCAATGTTATTAACAATGTTATGGTTGATAATCTTATTAATCTTAGCAAGCTTTTATTAATGCAGTATTCAAGTGAATGTCCAACTACTAGTTTTGAATTTCTGTTGTGCATTCCCGTGCTTGGGAATAATTTTCTGCATGTGGGGTTGCTACCTGCAGTCATTTGCCTTAAAAGAACTGATTGGGTAACTGGAATTCATACAATCTCCACACAGTCTCCAAAGAGCACTGGTGTGTTTTGTTTTCTTCCTTATTTATTCTGGTGAAACAGAGGAACTCTGTGTTCTCTCACAGAAATATATCTTTTTTCATAAGTGCTATATAGGCACAAGAATTGTCCTAATTACTCGTAATTTGTGTCTTAGAAGAATTCAATATCTTGCTACAAACGCCAGCATCTGGGAAAAATAGCAAGCCTTTGCTTTCCTTCTCTTCTTCCCCCTCTCCCCCCCTTTTTTTTTCCTTTATGTATTTCAGACATTCATCCTTCATCTCATCCATTAAAGCTCTTTGGGAAATGCCCTGTATTTGCTCCCTGGTAGAAAAATCATCAGAGTGTTTTCATGTTAAATGAAGATTAGAATTTTGCAGCTGACTGAACATGAGAGCAAATTCACTATTCATATTAATTAGCTGTAATTTTCCCAAACTACTACTAGAAGTTGATCCTAAACCTACACAATAATGTGCAACTCTCCATGGAATTATACTGATAAATATTTTAGAAAGAAAATCTTAAAAGGTGTTAAACATCAACATTAACACCTTTCTTGCATTCATGATAGAAAAAGCAGTAAGTTCCAAGGTATGCCTATGAGTTAGGTTGAAGAGATTCATTGCACAGATTTTAGGAGAAAAAGAATTCTAAGCTTTGAATTATCCACTATTCTCTTAATTCTGCTCCAGCCGAAGTCAGTGAATGGAAGTGAGCTGCCAGTGCAATTCAGGGGAGTTGAATTAAGCCTGTCTGCTGCCAGCTCTAGCTGGGAAAGGGAAATGTGCATAAGCAGCATAAGAACTCGAAGTCCTTTCTTTGATAGTCTTTTCAGATGTTGTGATCTGCAATTTCACTAGTGGAAGAGAGAGATCCCTTCTAAAGGGTGGCAGAGTGCATCAGTAATGGGCAAAAACCTGCAGTTGTACAAACCATCAAAGCCAGCAGATAAGGTAGCTGGAGTACCCTGTACCTGCTGATGTGGACAGTGAGAAATGGGGAGTTTCAGAGTAAGAGCAAGGCTAGCAGGGTGTGTAAATACTGTTATTTTTGTGCTAGCTGGTGTATTTGCCGTGGGGAAAGCTGCTGACTGTCTGGGCTTTGTGTTGGAATGAGGTCTGTTTACCTGTTGCGATGAGGGGCTTATACATTGTCTGACCTTGGATGATAGGGTTAATGTGTCATTATACTCATTTTACCAATGCCCTTCTTTCTTGAGGCTTTTGTTGAGACTTGATTTCTTCGTGTTGTTTTCTCTTGCTATTTAATGCTCTCATTGATATTGGCTACCAATCTAAGAGAAGCAATATCCAAATGGGCTGTGCTGGTGAAAGGCTTGGATGTTTCTCTGCTTTCTTGTTGCCTGTTTCTTTATCTCAGATTATTGAAAGTTATGAGAAAGATGTTTACAATTCTCTCTTTCATTATCACTGATGGATTCCTTTAGCTTTAGAGATAAATATATTTTAAAAAAAAACCCAACCCAACAAAATAAACAATGCAGATGTTTATGGCTAGTTTCTCTTGATTGTAACATTAAAGAACATTCAAAGCAGTAGCAATAAATGACTAGAATTACAATTATCTTGCTGTTTTTTGCACTTGTCCTAAAACAGTCTCCACGGACTGTCCTAAAACAGTCTCCATATCACTGTAAATCAGCCAGTTCCTGAAAGCCCAGGAGAAATGGAGTGATAGAGCTTGAGAACCATTGCATATTAGGGCATCAGTATATTCCTATTTATTTTTCTTAATCACAAAAGACTATGTAGTCAAAGAATACATGCCATTGATTCCCTTGCTTTTTTTCTCTTTCACCTATATTTTTGTCTTGCCTTTCTGCTGCCCCTAGGTCAATTACATGAGCTGAAATGCAGTTTTCCTGAATGTTACTCTTCTCTCCAGTAGAGAGGCTATCCCTTATTTTAAACAGAAGGCTTGTGCTCCTGCATGACTGTGGCAGAAACCTTGTGCATGGCTTTTGCTCTGTTTTTTAGCCATTAGCTTTGTCATATTCTGACTCATAAATCACCCAGGGGGTAAGGGAGAAAGAAATGGGTTGTAAGTTGTTCTTACATAGTGCACCATGAATCTGGCTTTCTGATACTGAAAAAATATGCTTCAGACCTGGTATCTTGTGGTGGCCTGAATCACGTTCCTCCATTGCTGCTCATGGCTATGGCTAAGGCAATGAGCAGTGCTGCCATCCCCGTTAGCTGGAGAAGAAGCTTAGGTCTGATATTCAGCTTCTGACACCTGATCAGACGAATCAGTTCAGAACGACAGAGATGCTGCCTGCTGGGCCAGGGCTGCAGAGGCTGCTTCTATTTTAAGAAGACACACGGTACATTTAGCATACTGATGGCAGCACTGCAACTGGCAGGAAGTCATGATCTCTTCTAGGAAAAGCAGTTTCAGGTGCTGAAACCAGCCCATCTACATTCTTTTCAGCCTTTACTGTGCACAAAATCAGAGTGAAAACTTACACTGAAGTCCTAAAGTTAAGGCAGGTCACAGGGATCCATGTTTTGTGTGTATTTGTGTGTGTGAGCTAAACACTAATCCCTTAATGGTATTAATTAGACCTAAGCAGGTGTGATGCTCAGGCTGTGCTGGCATCTAGTACCACACCTGCTGTAAGAGGCTGACAAAGTGGCGTTAATTGGTTTTTTCAGACTCATTTTGCTTCTCTGCAGTGTTAGCAGAGTTTTTAGGCATATACATTCATCCTTTCAGCTAACACAGTGTTTGCTGTTTGGGGGAAATACTAAAAAGAACCTGTGTGGGTTTTCTTGGATTTTGCTTTTGCTTCTTTTTTTTCCTGATGAAGTACAAGAATGTTGTGGGTCTTACAATGTGCTACCTGATGTCCCTAACAAACAGACTGAGACTGTTAATGAACATGGATAGAACCAAATGATTATTCTACTGTTAATTAGGCCTCTGCTTTCTCGTATGATCACTGCAGAGTCAAATCAAGTAACTCAGCTGCCTGAACCTCTGGTTTGCAGGAGATTTGCAGGATTTGGGGCAGCCTGGGTTTAATTAGCTAAATGACAACACCTGTAGCTGCAGATAGCCCTGGCAGAAGAAGGTAATCATTGTGTAGAAATAATGAGCATGCACAGTAAACCCTCCTCTAACCAACCTTCAGAGTAGTCCCTGAGGTGAAGGGAGGGATATGGTTTGCAACTTGGATCTACTTTTTTGTTTCTTGAAAAAAACTGAGCATCCAAACAGCAACCAATTACAGTAGAATAGGAGAAAGGCAGATAAAAGCCCACCGGTGTTGCAGGGAATAATTGTGACTGGTTTACCTTTATACAAGCATAGCTACAGAAAAAGTATCTGGTCTGATGTTCTCTCTGAAGGCCAAACTGTTCCATGTGAAAGATGAACTTGCACAACTTTCAGAAATCTTTCTGTCCTGAGGTGCTTTGAGGGAGAGGCCATTATAATTTTTTTTGTCTGCTTTGGAAGCAAAAATTATTAATACGTCTGTGTGTAGGAAACCATTGTTCCATTCATCTCTCGACACGTGCACCCAGAGTGTGTAGTACTTGTCTGTTTGAAGAGCTCTGCTGTTAAAAATACGTTAAAGACAAGCTCCAGGTAGAATCAGAACTATTTTTGAATGTAGTAGCAGGAGGCAGGTACTTACCCAATTTAAGCAGCGCTGTGTTTGCTGTGTGCTGCTAGTCTGCTGCTCTGTGAACAGGAAAGGGGTGACAGTATTACAGAGCCTTGGCCTTAAATCTAACAGAGTGGTGCAAGAAGAGCAGATATGGTACATGGTACAAACTTCACTGCTTCTAGACCCTAATCTGTTCTCTAATTCATACAGTTAGGAGGACAGGCATAGGAGAAATGGCATATATAAGGAGGCACAGAAGACATGAGGGAAAGAAATAGGATAAATTCTTTGTGGGAACCAGACCTTGGATGTAGCAGTAGATGTTTTATTCATTCAAAAGAGGAACAACATATATGGCAGTAGAGAGGTCAGCCTTGGGAAGGAACAAGGCAAGAGATGCTTTCTACCCCTGGTACTCTCTCCTGTATCCCAGAAGCATTATTTGCTCCCTGGAGCACTGCTGATCTTCCCAAGCCTCCCTCTACTCCCCATGAGATCTTGTTCTGCAGAGCATCCTTGAGGCAGGAGAAACCAGTTCTGCTGCCAAATAAAGAACTTCTAAGTGGGCTCAAAGCAACCCAGTGCTGTTGACCCCCTTCATCCCAGCTCATGCCCAGAGAGAACTATTTGTTGCCCAGTCTTGCTGCTTCTAGCAAATTACTGCGTGTCCTCATGTCTGAGAGTAAGAAAGGTTGTTCAGTGTGGCTCTTGTGGTAAAGGCAGAATATTATGCCATATATTATGTATGTAACTTTGAACTCCTGCAAAATGTAATAATCAGATTATAATTCAGCAAATAATTTGAAAATTCAAGGACCATGTTAATTCTCTGCTTACTGAATCTGTTAAATGGGTGTTGCAGGTGCCCTTGAAGCTCCTTGTGCTCCATGTTTCAGTCAAGACAGAGCAGAAGTGAAACTCAGGCCTAAGTAAGGTAAGTCATCACTGTTCAGGTTTTATGCAACATTGTAGGTCTGCTTTAATGTTAAACCACATGCTTACAAACCACTTCTCCAATACCCAAGGACTCAAGTAATCATCTGTATGTTTTCAGGATAATGTTTTAGGCAAACTGGCATGTTTTTTGTGCTTAAAATGGGATGTCAGCAAATAAAAGTAGAAGAAAAATGGTTGTTAACTATTCCAATAGTGAACAGCTTGTACAAACCATCTTTCATCATTTATCAGGCAGAACCCGAGGTAAAAATACAAAGCTAAGGTCTTGCTACTAAGGATTTTGATATACACATATGCTTCAACTGTGATTATTGTCCTGTTAAAGTGAATTAAAACTCTTTGTCCCTAGAGTGAATTAATAAGGCTGCTGCCATAATAGAGTGCTTCTGTTCAGTAATTTTGTGAAATCTCTTGACAATATCTTTGGTTTTTTCAAAAGTGAAGTGAATCTACTAAAATAATATTGGAAATGTAACTAGTTCAAGCTAATGATGAATTAGTTAATTATGAATTGATAGTCTTTAATTTGGTTATATCACCTTTTAATACATTTCTAACTCTTTTAATTCATTTCACTGGAAGTATTAATATAGATAGGAATCCAGAAAATTATCAACAGGAAGATGTTGCAACCAGCACTGATCTCACAATTTTAGACAATTTATCTGGGGGATTGTTATAGTCTGAGGCACTGCAGGATGGAATTGTTCTTACCTCAGTGTTCTCAAAGATTAACAAAGGGAATCCTATTGCTTTACAATTCTTGCTGTTTTCTGCTTCATATGATGGTACTTACTTGTGAGTATGTAATAGGAGATAGGTCTGAATCACAGATCTCAACTTCAAAAATCTTCGTCTGGCTCAAAATTTAGTTCTACTTCTGCTACACTAAAGAACAGTGACAGTTATAGTGGCTTTCAGCTTTGTCACAGAGGTGAAAAAGCTGAATTTAATGGAGGGAATTTCTTCTGAATGTGCCTGGAGTAATTTTTATTCATTAAGGAAGACTTTTCTTATTTAGTTTAAGGTTTTTAAAGTAAAGGAAAAGAAAGTATGGTGAACATGTAATATCACATTACTTTTCTCATCAAAGTATAATTCTCATTTTCGAAACAGGTGTCTTTGTTTAATTTTTTTAAAATTAATTCTGTATTAGGAATGTATGCAGTCCTTACTGAATCACAGCAAGGGGCTGTACAGAAAGCATCCCATGCTGCTTCACTGGGCTGCCGTGATGCCCTTGTGGCTGTGTTGGTGTTTTGGTCTTGTCCCTGCCAACTCACACCTGAAGCTGTGCCATTCCAGCATAGCATCTTACGTGTTTTGTCATCTAAATTTATCTAAACAGTCAAAGAAGTTTTTAGGATGTCCCACAGGGTTTCATTGCTGCTTGTTATTATGAGGTAACCCTGCAGCACATTCTAGCTTTCATGTGGCACAGATTTGTGACGATTTTTTTCTGAAGAGAATAAAATTCATCAGATCAAATGAGTTGTTGCAAGAGTGTGTGTTCCTCAAAATGCCTGCTAGGGTTAAGGGTGTAACTTGGATGTACAAAGTCTCTGTACTCAAATACTGGGTAAAAATTAATCCCAAACTCCTTAGTCTACTGTTTTTTCAAAGCTAAAGGAGCTTGCTGCCATGGGCGTCTATCTTATTTAAGTTACTTTGAAACAGAATTTTAAATACAAATAAGCACACATACAAATTTTAATAAAGTTTGTCATAGACATATAGCAGTTGCAAAGAAAGTGGAGTCCTGCAATTCATGTAGTGATCCTATATAAATTTTTCTTTATTCTTATGTTTATTGATATTTGTGTAGGAACAACAGAATGTTTGATTGCTGTATCTCCCTTTAATTATAGACTTAAGAGTGTGTTATAATTACAGTAAAGGTGCACTGCTTTTCACTCATAAGTACTTATGTTTATGTAATCCAAATGACAGTTAAACCACATTTATTATGTCATTTCTAACCTATGAACAAATGTAATGCCATTTGGAGATCAGGGATGTTTTCTCAGCTTAGTAAGCAAATAGTTATTCGTGTATAAGGGGAATACTTGACAATGAGGAAGATATTTCTTGGTACTCTTGATTTTCTTTTCAGCATTTGAGGATAATGTAGATCAGGAGTTTGGAACAAAACATGTTTGTTTCACATTGCATTACACTGTAGGTTAGCAGTGTGCAAAACTGATTGAATGCTGTTTGGTATTCTATATCACAAGAGTAAAAGTATATCTTGCGTAGCATTTTCTATAAAAGCTGGATCAAATATCCACAGATTACTTACCACTCTGTGAAGTGTGTTTAAAACTTCTGTTCTTTGATGATTGTCTCCATAATGGGGTCAAACAACTTCAACTTTGCTGAGCAGCTGTCTCCTTGGTGAACAGTGATTCTCCTAAGTAACAACATTCTCTACCAATAAGTAGCTGCTTCCAGGAGCTGTATTTTTTTTGCAGAGGAAACCATATAACCTTAGGGGTGCTGGAGGCTGAAACACCAATGGTGTCTGAGGACATGGCACTGTATAGATTTGGCACTTGACTTTACAGGCTGTGGATTAAAAAAACCCAGCAGCAGCAGAACAGGTTGAAACTTGAGAAGAAACCAAAATTTTATGAGTTTCAAAATTAAAATCTGTATATAAAATTGTTTTACACATGGTGCACCACAGATCAAACTCTTACCAATTTTTTTTTCTGTAGTTGAACAAATTCGGTCTCTTTTCGGGACCAGGCTTCTCACTAAGATTTATACAGCTCTTTGCTTCTCTTCTCATCCTGCTCAAATACTGATCAGATTAAGTCTTTTCAGAAGAACACCCACTCTCGTTCAAAAAAACAAGTATAAAGAATGAGTTACATCTGTATAGTGCCCTAGTGGAGGAATAAAGAATGAAAGTTCATGTCATGGGCAAACCAAATTTCTTCACATAGTTTAGAATCCCTAATGCAGTATTTACAAGCAGGGTTTCAAGGACATTTCCAGGAACAGCTATTTGGATAAAGGTAGAGTCACAATGAGAGTTCACAGTTGTTGACAGTGCTCATATAAGGCCGTAGTTCTTGTATCTTTTCTTAAACATTCTTTCCATCCAGTGGCTGGCTTTGGATTTGAAGAATGGGAGAAAAATAACTGTGCTATTTAATGACAAAAATATTGAAAACCAGAGAAAATTTGAGATGGATCTTTGCTTCTAATAAAAATAATAAAATCAAATAAATTTGCTGCATTAACAGCAAGAAGGAGGAGCAAAATAAGAAACCTATAGTCAAAATAATTTGATTGTGATGGTCATCTTATCCCATGCTCACATCATCCCATGCTGTGGGAGTTACTAGTCCTTGCAGATGTTCAGATCAATGAGCAGTGTGCATCTCAGCCCATTTTCCGAGCTGCAATCTGTGCTGATTTAAAAACTGAGAAGCAAGAAACCCGAACAGTAGACTGGGGAGCAGCTGCTGTTGTAAGGGGAAAGGTGGGAGAAGTCAGAAGAGAGCAAATGAATAATGAAGTGGAAAACAATCATACACACATTTTAAAATGCTTTAGTCGTGGCCTTCTCAGGAACCTGGGTGTTTTCTGGGCAGAAAGAAAGTGATGGACTAGATGACAAATCCTACCTAGGTCTAGGAGTGACCACCTGTGTGAACGGAGCTTTTATCCCTGACTGGGGACATTTCTGCTCTGTCATGATTGTACAGAGAGGCAGTGTTGCTGACCTAAAATGAATTATTTTCCCCTTTTTTCTTTTGGCCAGTGGGCTGATGAAACAGTTATTTCCACAGCTCTAATTACAATCACCAGAATGTATATTTTTCAGAAAGTAAAGTTATTGCCTCAGGCTCCAATTCCCTTTTGGGCTTAACCTTTCAAAGCAAAACTGCCAGTTGTTTGTTCTCTTAAGGCTTTTAAGTTGTTCAACAAAGTATGAAATGACTGCGAAGTAGTAATGAAAAAGTGATCCTTTTGGCTTTTACTCAGTCTACTGATATAAAGAAATTTTGGTTCCTGTGTAATTGCTGTACATAATTAAAAATATGAGGGTTTACTGCTTTGTTCAGTTTCTCTGCTTTAGAGCTAGTTTCCTTGATGTGGCTGTATTATGGACTGGATACTTTGGTTGGTGGGGGCAGGGATGCTGCTGGAATAGCTTTTTTTCTGAAGTAGAGAGTAAATCTGATTCTCTAATGTCCATGTTGCAAGATCAGCCAGTCCCTGGTGCGAGTCAGCCCAAACTCAGTTTTGCTTGCAGTCAGTAAACCTGTCCGCAGAACAAAGGGGCATTTTGCGTTCGTTTCCTGGGCTGAGCACTGAGGAGGCAGGAATAGAGACCAGTGTGGTGACTTTGCTCTGCACAGGCATTTGTGGCTGAAAAAGTCCTTGTGCGGCAGGAGAGGCAGCTGTAGCATTTCAGCACACTGCAGCTGTTTTCTTTAAGAGCTCCACTCTTCCTGTTTTAATTATTCTAGAATGCTGTCAGAAATAATTAGTTTTAAAAGGTCAGTAGCAGTTTCCACTTAATTAGTTCTGTAAACATTTTTTTAGAGCGAGGCCCACAGATTTTTCCACACACAAATAGGAATAAGAAGTGGCTCTAGAGCAGAGTGGAGCTCCCTGCAGACCTTGCAGACGTGGCTGGCAGTGCCCACTGCTGCCCTGGGACCAGAGCTGAAGCCCAGGCTCTGCCTCGGGGCAGTGCTCCAGCCTCACCCTGCTCAGCCAGAGCTCCCCAGTCACTGCACATCTGCTGGGGGCTTCAGCACAGAGCTGAGACCAGGACAAGGGACTTGGGAGAGTCCCTGTGGTTGCTGGAGGTCCCAGATCAGTTACAACACGTCTCTGTGCCTCAGGTAGCACACTCAGAACTCGTCGTGTGTGGAAGGCTCAGGCTCAGGTACTGTTGGTATTTAACTAAGTCAAACACCAGCAGATTTAAACCATATTCAGGGAAGGGTGGGAATTAATTCTGTCCACAACGCAGCTGACCCTATATGAAACAGTGAGCTAACGCTGAATTCGTATTGTCAACAAGACTTATCACATGTACTCCTTAAGATAAATATTTTTTTTAAAAATTTTGATTATTTCAGTGTAACATTTCTACACCTACAGCCTTTTTCCTATCTCGTGTTTATGGTATATCTGTTTAATCAAAGAGCATTGGATTAGAGAACATTCCTGTTGGTATTTTTTTACTTCTGCCATGTGTTTGAGATACTGTGATACATCTAGCTACATAGCAATCATTAACTTAAATGAGTCTAAATTTTTTCTGTCCTTTCCCTATACTTTAATGCAGACAGGTATTACAATAACCTTTCTATATTTACAAACACCCTGACCATACCTTCAAAATCAGAGCTGGCTCTTCTAAACAAAAGCCCTTAATTGCATTGTAAATTGCCTTAAACTTTGTGCTGAATACTGAGAAGTAAACTTGGTTTTCTCAGTTATTTTACATTGGCCTAGCTAGGAGGGAGTGACTTTAAAATGGAACAAAGAAATTCAGCAAAAGGCATGCAAAATTATTAAGGAAATAGTTATCATTGTATATGCACAGGTAAATGGTGATGCTTTTTTTTCTGTAAAACTTCTACAAATATTCTTTGGCTGTTGTAGTGGTTTCCTGCTAAACAGTGTTTTGACTTGCTTTATTGAGTAATGTATTGGGGCTGTAGTTTAGCTAAAGCATTCCTGCTGATCTAGTATGTTTGCATTTATCCAGGCTTTCCATTTGGCTACCTCAGGCAATCTCATGGGCATTAGTAAATTAACCTCCACAACCCTGAAACTGGTAAGAGGGGGTTAGTACTCATGTTTTATAACTGTAGGCTGAAACTGGAGTAAAGAGAGAAATGTGTGTTGCAGTTCAAAATCATAAATTGTGTTTTTGGAAGGTGTTTGCAGACTTTGAGACTGATGAACAAATATATATATATATATACATACACACAAATATATAGATATACAAACCAGAGAGTGCTGAATTGTAGTTGCTTAATAATGACCAAGGATTAAGGCGGTTACAGTGTCAGAGATACAGTTTAGAATCCTGTCTTTCAGGTGAGCATTTGAAACATCAGGATTCTATTTTTCCTTGGTTTGGAGTGTTATTCTGACTAGTACTCAGGGGGTAAAAATTTGAAACTGAGAAATCTTTTTTATCCCTTTGAGTGAAATCCACTAAGGAGGATAGTTGGAGGGGCTTATAGACAGTTCTTTTAATGCTGATTTTTTCAAAGGTTTGGATCTCTAAGTGAAATGGATACATTTTACCTTAATTTCTGTGGTACTGTGTCTATCAATGCTATTAATACCCCTCTGTATAGACTGGCATTTTTGTATCATTTTGGTGCGAATTTGTCTTGCATGTAATTTAGGTGAGGCATATTGAAACCAAACCTATGGATAAGTAAATGGGCTGGTTTTTCTGATAACAGATGCTGACTTGTGCCAAGTTATTAGCACTGACATGCCTTACACTGTGGAAATCCTCAATTCCATTTAAACATGTGGCTACTGAAATGCAACTCCCTTATCTGAGTAGTGCAGATTTAGCCAGAAGAACGGTGATACGCTTCTTGGTGAAATAGGCCTTTTCCTTTTTTGTTTACCTTTAGAAACATCTTTCTTTTTGAAATTTAGGAGGCTAACTTTGTTAGCATTGATACCCGGAGAAGGTTTGCTCCATCAACTACACGCAGACACGGGATGGCCGTATGTTCATGGAACGGCTCACTGCAGTCCGTGGTTCTGCACCCATTGCAAAATCTAGGACTCTAATCTAGAAAGACAGTAGGCATCCTCATATGTTAAATACCATGGTTCAGCTGAATCCAAATCCTGAATACTGTGATTTGGCTGCTTCTGTCTGAGGTGGTCTCTTTACAGCCCTCCCATATCTCCCTCAGGAACTGCCAGCTCTCCTAGTGTGTCCCATGAATTGCCTGACAGCAATTTTCAGCAAGTTGTTGCCTGTATTCCTTCACAGATCCTACCTGAATTTGCTGCCTGTCTTTAGTGTATGCTGTATTCTCCAAACCAAACCGTGCAGTTTGTTTCTTGTCAAGGATATGCAGTACCATAGCAGTTTTTCACCCAGAGAGTAGTTGGGTGCCGGAACAGGCTCCCCAGGGAAATGCTCACAGGACCGGCCAGACAGAGTTCAAGAAGTGTTTGGACAATTCTCTCAGGCACATGGTGTGACTCTTAGGGTGTCCTTTACAGGGCCAAGAGTTGGACTTGATGACCCTGATGAGTCCCTTCTAACTCAGCATATTCTATGATTCTATGATCTGATTTGCAATCTGTGTGCTGGTGCTCATCTCCTCTGTGCCATGGTAGTTAGATTAGTTAGCTTGGCTCAGAGCCCTTACAGAAAGCAAAGGGAGCACAGAGGATGAAATGCCATTTCTGCTGCCAGCAATAAAAGTCTTAGCTTGATATAGAGAAGGATTGCAGTGCTGAGGGTCAGGGAATCTGTTCTAAATGCAGTGGAGCTCACCTATTGAAATCACTGTGGCAGTAACAGTTTGCTCTGCGCACCTTCTGCGTGCTCTGCTGCATCTGAAAATTTCAAGGAAAGCAAGCAGGTTTGCATGCCTTACTCCTCACCTGCTCTTTGTCCTGTCTGCTACACCACGGGTGCACCCAGATGTGCAGAGCTCCTGTGTTCTTGGAAAATGTCAGTCACGCAGACCCTCTGAATATCCATCCCATCTATTTTAACTGCAGAACCACACCCTCCCTGCAACCTGGCAGACATCAGAAGAGTTCAGGACTATCACAGGATATTATTTCCTCAGTAATAAATGGATCATCCAGGCAGACAAAGCTCAGCAACAGAGGCTTTTAAAACTTCCCTTACAGTCATATAAAAGAAAAATGCAGAAACATTTACATTAAAAAGAAGAAAAAACCAATGAACACTTAAATACATGTCTTCTAAATATTGCACTACTCCTATAATTTAAATGGTTAAAAGATATCTGAACTGCTTAGATGGTTTAGCAGCCTTTAGATACCTCTCCATTTTTGCATGTCAGGCCCTTAGTCACCCACCTTGTTGCCCATTCTGTTTCTAGTTTCTTAGAAACGGATATAACAGCGTTTCTGTGCCTACGGAGGAGCTGTAAGGAAAAATGCATCAAAATGTTGTGCTGTTACTCTTCAGTAACACCACAAGCATTTTCACTGTATGAGTATTTTTTGGAGCCTAACACTTATTAGTTGTACTGTGGTGTTCTTTGTTTGCCTTATTGAAGGCTTAGAGTTCCTAATAATATGCCTTGAACAGAGACTGCTACAACTTTTTCAATGCAAACAGCACATCATCCCATCCCATTGCCAGATCTAGCATCAAGTTGTTGCTGTTCATTTTTATTGTTGTGCTGACAAAGGATGTACTGTACTTTGAAGGCATTCTTGTTTTCAGTTTTTCATGGTAGGATGCACTTCTGTATAAAATGTGTGGTGTTTACACTGTTATCCTCCCTTGCTTGTGTATGATGGATGATAAAGCTCTGCAAATGCAATGTTGTTTGTTTTGGTTTTGATAGGAAACTGCAATTTGCTTGCAAAAATTGCTTCTATTTTTGTGGTTTTAATTACATCTGTGATGACAAAAGAGCATCCTGTCAAATGTCTCTCAACCTGCTTTGTAGAACAAAAGCTAATGGAAAACTGTGTATGTATTTGAAAAATAAGAAGTAAAATATACTTGAAAGGTGATAAATTCTTGGATTGCCTAAACAGACATTCCTGAGCTTTTGCCATTTGACTTTTCTGAAAAACAAACTGTTGTAATTCCTTCTTCAAAAATATTTTTCGAAGATTTCCAGGAGTGACTCTGTTCAAAGAAATAACATGTATTACTTCGTTGTAGGTGTTTGGTATTAAGAAAAATCAAATAAGCAAGCAAACAAACAAAATTCCCATCACCCAAATCCCCAAGTTCACTTCACTTTTCTCAATATTCAAACAAGATAGATGAGTGGCAGTTTTCTGTCTATTTGACCTGGCACTCACTGATAGCCATGAAGAGGAAATAATTTTTTTTATCAGTGGAACAGTCAATCCTCCTGAAGATATCATCAATTGAGTGGGAAACAATTACCTACAAAGTTTGCAACATTATGAATTATGCAATAATTTTGCAAGGCAGAGTGACATGTTGATGTTGCTAAAGAAATGAAAGATTTACTTAGTTATGCCAAAACTTGGTTATTTCAGAACTCACCACACAGTCTAATAATTACAGTGTTCTTCATATCAGACTTATCTGGAAAGTAGCTCTTAAGACCAAAGATTTTCTTCCTGAAAAAAATGGAATTAATTATCTGTAGTCTGTGTAAAGAACTAAATAAATGTAAAATCATAGGGAGCTAGAACAGTTTTAAGATAAGGTGATTTTGAAAAAAAATTTAAATGAGTCCATGCTTCAAACTTTCCTATTTGTCTGGATTTATTGGCTTAGATCAAATGTACAGCAGAACTGTTGAGAACAGAATCAAATGCACTTGTACACAGTATTAAGGAAACCCTGTGCATTTGTTTAATTATTGCAGCTATCAGCATTGCAAATTACAGTCTGATTTTGCCAGGTTCTGCAGAACGCTCTGTGTTGCCTCTGTGGTAGCTGTTCACTTCTGTAGTTCCACCCATTATATTTCAAAGCTTCTAATGAAATAAATTAATGTATAATGCCAGGGGAGTAATGCAGAAGAGTTTCAGAAAAAGTTCCATTTGCGAAATGGAGTGTTTAGGTTTCTTGTGTTTCTTAATTAGTTTTTCAGTGTTTGAGCGGGTTTCAATCCTCCACTCTTGAGAACAGAAGCATCACAGAACCTGACTACCAAGAAGCTCTTGTGAGGCTAAATAAGCAGTCTCAAGGCGTGATGTAAATTAATAGGAGAGGCACAAAGGTCAAGTCTACACACTTGAAAATTATCTGTAATCTCTCTGCCTCAAGTGGTCAAAGAAACTCCTGGGGTTTTGCCATTGAAGAAAGCTCTGAGGAATCATCTGTGGGTTTTGTTTGTTGCTGTGTAGCTGATGAAAATATTGTTCCATTTTACTTTCTACTCATGAAGCCATTGCCAGCTGTATTGAGTAATAAACACATGATAAATGTCACTGGCTTACATACAAATATTTGTGTTTTTAAGATAAAGTACAGGCCAGAGTAACTGTAAAATCAAGACAGTTATGTATATATATATATATATACATATATTTATTTATACGCACAAAAAAATCCCAAATACACCAAAATCAAACCTGAGATTTCCTTAGTAGTCTGAACTGCTTAAAATCTGATCAAATATCCTGAGAACAGTCTTGGAAACAGTCAAGGCTGCTGTTTACTGCTTATGTAAATTGTGTTGCCTATCTAGGGGAAAAAAAACCCAACATGCCTCTTGAGATTTCGTTTTATTGCTAAGATTGTCCTGAGTGGTGTTCTGACAAATGAAAATTGCTATGCAGGGAAGACTTCACACACGTCAGTGTTAGTCTCTTGATAAAACTTCCAAGCACTAGTCACTCTTACTTACATATTATTCTTTTACATCTTTCTTGAGACTTCTCTGCACTACTGTTAAAATCTGTTCTGTCCTGTTAAACTGGGCCTGATCTATTCTCCCGTGGGAGTTCATGCCAGTTGCCCAGATATGAAGAAACCTGTGAACTGCACAGCACGAAGCTGATGATAACAATGAGACCAAACTTCATTTTTCATCAGAAGAAGGATTAATGCCTAAGTTTATTGCCTGCCCCTCCCTCATGTGCAAAGATGAAGTAAAACAAATGTCCCAGTAGTCGGTTTGTAGGGCAGAGAACCACAACCTGCTGAAATGTGTGGGTATAGGTGTGTGTAGGGAAGGGAGGGGAGAAAATAGGTGCAAACCTACCTGCTCAGTCAACTGGAAATCTTAAAAAGAGGTGGTTATGGAGTGGCAGGTGCTGTGGCGCTTTTTTGTGTGCGTGCTGAGCAATGTACACTCGCAGTCAGTGCTCCAGTTCAGTGCACACAGAGATGCAGCCAGTCTATTTTGTATGTCTCTGCTGGGATCTACTCACCTACCGGCTGGAGGCGGTCAGTGTTGTGAAAAAACCACTGTGTTTAATATCTCATTGTATATTTTTTAATCCCTGCTTTGATCCTGGGAATATTTTATTGCACTAACTTGAAATACTTCTTCTGATAGTAGTATATAGTTGTACAAGGGATTTATTTTTGTTTGCTCCAAGGATAGGCAGTGAAATATTTCTGGTTTGTTTTTTTTTTTTAATGCTATGTAATAATGAGGATCATATAAACCACTGCTGCTGATATTCTCTTGATAGAGTAAATACAGAAAGGTTTCTTTGTGACTGCTGACAGCCTTCTAAACTGCTAAGATGTTCTCTCTCTAAAGCTGAAATGGAATTGCCAGAAACATAGATATACACAAGGGGCAGTTGCAGGTTTGCAGGATGTGCTGAGACTCATCTGGAGACTTGTTTGTTGCTCTTTGGTTTTAATGTGTTTTGAGTGTGTTTTTACTCTGCTGAATAAAATTTATGTCTTCATTGAATTGATTGTTTAAATATGATAATTAGATGTCAGATCTTTTGCAGAATTTCTGTATCAAAACAGTTTAGTAAACAAAATGTTAAATATGTTTTCCCAATTGCCAACTCATGCTGTTGTTAAGGCCAGAAAATCCTCACAAATATGGTTTTTCTGCCAGATATGATATGAATTGCAATTTCACCTATTTGTATGTATATAACATGTCCTCTAGCTGTTGGCAGGAAAACTTAAATGAGTGATGAAGAAGTACATGGAATTGAATGCAGAAATTGTGTACATAGTTTTCAGAGCAATTGCCCTCCCACCAGCAGTGAATTGGATGCTGAGCTTCTTAATTATTAAAAGAAAGTGCTGGCTGTACTGAGAGTTGTTAAATTAGTGTTCCCCACATCGATCCTTTCACTGATGTAAAGAATGTATTATGAAAAAGCCTGAGGGATTTAATCACATGTATATTGAAGTCAGTGGTGGTGTGACTGTTGAGCTCAACACGGGGATGATGCTGCCGTGATTTTCAGGACAGAGGGAACACAGCAAACATGCCGAGATGCCACTTGCTTCAAAGTCAAAATCTTAGAACTGAAGTATATTAACTTCCATGAAAAATCTTGTGCTTGGCCTTGCTTCAGAGGAAACAGCCTTTCTGCAGAGAGATATTCTTATGGAATCTCAGAATGAGTCTGTCATGTTGAGACATCCTGGCTCATAATCCACTGATTTACCACACTTCCTACTTTTTTATGCATGTTGTGGTTGCCATCTGCAGCATATTCATTAGTTCTTTGCTTAGATCACACTTAATGACAAGGTCCTTCTTTTTAAGGTTTTAGCTCTTGGTTGTTGGAATGTCTGCAGCAAATCCATGTGGTGAAGGAGAAATAAATGCATTGCTTTTGGTAGATTATGTGGCAGCCTTCCTTCTGTTTAAACTTAACTGATGTGGAAAAAGGACTCCAGGATGTGGCTTTATGTTGGTTACTTGAAAGTGGCGGGGGGTTATTTGGAAGTTGATTTTTTTGGTTGTTTTTTTTAACTAAAGGAGATAAATGAGGCAGTGCGGCAGTTATTGCCATTGAGGGGTGAGTTTAAAATTTGCTTACTTGTAATGCCAGAATCAGCAGTTCTGCTTGTTTTGGGTAAATGGCTAATTCGATAGTAGGCAAGGAGTTGGCAAATGCAGCTACGTGTTCATTATAATTGTAATGCCAGATTAATTATGGTAAGAAAAACTTGCATGTGACTAAAAACTATACTGCATATAGATGGTGCTTAGAGAGTTTTCCTTATAGAAAATAAATGAGCACAGCAGCTGGTATATCATATTGTAAATAATTTAAGGTATAATTTGTGAAACACATTCACATAAATGGTTTGTTTAAATTAGCATGTTTGCAAAGCATTAAATTTGCTATCCATGAGGGAAAAATACGCAAAAATATGGTTTTTTTTTTTTAATATGTTGAATCTTCATTTTTTTCTCTCTTATAATAATAAGTTTCATAACGTGAAACTTAAAGTATTTATACTATAATGAAAGAAAACAGATTCTTTAAAATAACTATATGTTAACGCTGGTAACATCTATTACAATGCTGCTTCATTTCTTGTTGGTTCTAGCCATTTTTCAGGATTGGCTTGCTTTTGTAGATGTATGGGATGGATTTAGATGTTTTATTAATTGACCAATAACACCACGTAACAGGCAATCTTTTATTCTTTTAAAATTCCTGTTATTTTCTTGAGGGTTTTCTTTTCATGGGCTGAAAAAAGGATGTATATTTTAGAAAAAGCATATTGATGTGCTGATGTGTGGTGAAGTGTTTGTATGTGACTTCTGCAAACTGTCCCCACGGGACACATTTGATTAAATAACACTAACTTGACCTTATGGCAGACACTGTTATTCACATGGCCTACTTAGAAGCTGTTTTGAAACTAAACCTAGAAAATACTCAATCTTCTCTCACCCTAATTGCATTGGTTAAAATGATAGATTGTCAAGGAAGACACTGGCAAAAAGAATAGATACTGCTTTCTGAAACTACCAGCTGATGCAATTGTGTCCCTAAATGGAATGTGGAATTGTTTTCTCCAAGGGAACACATAATTTAAAAACTAGCTTATGTTTAAAATAAGTGAAATCTGGATTTCTACCTGCTGCTAGCATCCAATCATTGAAATCTTTCTGCTGAGTGGTTAGACTCAGACCCTTGGTTTCCTAGCAAATGTCATTGCCTGGGACAATACAAAAAGTATCCAAGAGGCACCTTTCCACAAGTAAAAATCTCTGCTTCGTATTTTGCCTTTATTCTTCATTCTTGTTGGAACTTTGCTCCTTTTCTGACTCTTTTCCCCCTTGACACTGCTCTCCTCCTCTTACCCTTCTGGACCCCCCAGATTTCCTGGGTTGGCTTCAGCCATTTGTTAGCTGCCATTTACTGCTCTGTCCATAATAGGTCTGGCCAGGACTTGAAATATATGTGGGAAATCTGAAAAAAAAGGACAGACTAGTGCCTAGGGTCAACATTCAAGAAAAATTCATCCCCAAAACTGCTGAACAGGATCTCAGCACCCAGAAGTTAGGGCTCAACCTTTCATCATTACAGCTTTGTCGTTTGGGCAAAAGGTTAAAGATGCCACCTTCCCATGGTGCAAATTTACTGGATCATCTTCCATTCTGAATGGTGCTAGCCCTGGAATATCCTCTCTGCAAGGCTTACAAAGTTCCCAGGCAGCTGAGTCGATGATGGCAAGGTCCCTGGCAGCGCTGCTCTTCCACACATATTTGAACGTACAACAGTCTGTAATTCCACCTGGGAAAATCAGAAAGAGTTGCAAAGAACTGGATGTGTGTGCTCTTGGGAAAGGTAGGGCTTTCATTTGGAACCTTCATTAGGAAGGTTCACATTAGGAAGATTGACTGTGGAACAAGGAGTAATTCCACATGGGTTTTGTGGTTGGTTGGGTTTTTTAATCTTATTGTGACAATGCTTTTCCTTTTTTCCCTTTTCTCCTGTGTTTTTCTGTGCTGGTGAGGGGACCTTCCTACAGTCTGCAGGCACATTTAGGCTTACTTGGGCTCCCACTTTGATCGCAGTCTGGGTTGTTCACTGGCATGTCACTTCATTTACAGGTATCTGTTTGTGCTTAGAGGGTCTGTGTGCATGCATGAATGTGTGCGAGGAGTAATGCATGCACAGTTCTTTTATTCTTTCACTGCACCCTTTGGATGCTGTGTGATATTTTGTGTGACATTTTAATCTGAAATTTCTGAAAATGAAATTTGGCTCTTGGGTCAAAACTCCAGCTAGTATGAAATAATTTGAATTTGGCATTGATTTGCCCAGGCTACAGTCTGGGCTACTCTTTTTCCTGAAGGGTGGTATAAGTTGATAGAAAGCAGTTCCTGTTTTAAATCACTGCTAGATTAGTGTGAAATTATTCAGCTATTTGACGTTGTAGTGAAATTGCAATGGTGGTCAAAGCACGGACATAGATTGACTTTCTTTCATGATTTAGCTCAGCCCACTGCACTGGTGTCTTGTGTATCTGTTAGAAACAATTCTGGGATAAATCCTGCTGATCCTGTCCCAGCTATAATGGGCCACACAGTCAGCTCAGCTGAAGTCCCTGGGAGAAGGCCTTATCTTAATGTGGGGAAAAACTAGGTTTTTAGGGAAGGTGTAAACACTGTTTTACACCAGGAAGGTGTAAACACTGTTGCTGTGCTGTGACATTTTTTGGTCGCTCTGAATGCAGCAGACACTGTAGTTAAAAAAAAAAAATGGAAAAGATAAGATAAAGTCAATTTGGCAGCAGGGTTCAGATGTTCTCTGGTTGAATCAGCAGACAGCCTCTGATACTGGCTTCATTACACCTGTCGTTACTGTGGACACCTTCATTCATAACCACCAGTGTGCATCAGATATTTCTCACAGCAAGGAACTGAGTCTGAGAGACAGCAAGAGCAAGTACCAGCCCTAATTCAACTAAATGCAACATCTAAAACAGCCAGGACAAGTGTTCTGCTGGGTCCTGTTGTTGATCCTTCAATAAATTCAGTGGTGCCACATTAATTTGTACAAACCGAAGTTCTTGTGCAGTTAGTATTATTTTTGAATGGGCTTCCAAGTCACTGGAAAATAAAGAGTTTAGTGTCCAGTGGAAGGAGGAATAATAAATTCTGCCTATGGCACTGAAGCAGTGTCGCTAGTGAGCAGAGGCCGAGGAAGAAAGCGACATGGACAGTTTAGGGTGAGAAGAAACCGACCCTTTATTAATTGACAAATTCACTTATATACCTTAGCACGCTGGACAGATATAAGGTTATTGGTTCACTGACCAACCACCCCCCAGAGGGATTGGCTGAACCCAACAACACTTACTGCAGATATTTTCTCCTTGGTATCATAACAGTGCCATAGTTTACAAAATCTCCCAACTGTTTTCCCACAGCGTCCATGAGAAGGCAAGGCTTTCACACAGACACTGTCAGAAAAACTGAGAAATCTCTCTGCAGCCAGGCTTTTAGCATTCACAAAGGAGGCCATTCTTTTACCTTGGAAAAGAAACAGACACAAAGTTCTGTACCGCAGCTCTGGGCTACAGTTGCCCACTATTTCATTGGGTAATGTGGGATGTGAAATTTTAAACACTTACTCATGTCAAGCCCTACTGTCAGTAGGGTTTTCTGATCAAGAAATGAGAAGGGTTTGCAAATGAAAGTAAGTCTTTTGAGAAAACATGATCACCTCTTCTGTGTTTTCCTCTGAGTTAAGATGTTGATTCTTCAAAGGATACTGCTTGTGTGGACCATGGCTCTGAATATACCATCACACAGGAGCAATTGACAGAGCTTTTGTTGACTTCAGTGTTAAGATGTTTGAGGTATGCCCTGGCTTCCATAGTGCCCAGGGGCCAAACTTGAAGATGAAGCAAAGGAAAAAATGAAGTAATCATGTTCAGAAGTTTTAAAGATAGTGGTTGTTTAAAAAGGGGCTGAAGAAATTAGAGCCCACTTCTGAAAAGATAGGACCTGAAGGCTGGTTCTGGCTTTTTGGGCCAGCTTCTAGAATCTGTCTGTGGGAGCTAATTCTTTGAATGGAAACTTTGCTCTTTCAATGTTGATGGCAACATTTCTGTGAATATCAGTGGAGCCAAGATTTCACTCTATATATTCTGGTAAATCTTTTATATAAATGTCACAGCATTATTGGTGTATTTTAGGGCCTTATTCACTTTACCACACTGAAACAAGGAGAACACTTTTTCATAAATGAAACGCATTAAGCTGAAGTTTGGCACAAAAATGCTGTGTTTTTACAGCAGAATGTCCTTCTTATGAGATTTAGAGTATTGCTGACTGCAGAGGTCTCTGTGCAGCACTTATTTTAGCAAATAGTCTATTTTTAGATCCTGTTTGTTTCAAAATCTAGGTCAGCTTGCTTGGCAAACTGGAAAGAAGGATGTGCTGGAAGACTAGAAGACGTAGTTCTGAAAGACAATACAGACATTGCCTTTTTCGTACTGGTGCTACCAATTTTATTTCTGGCTTAGAAACTTCTGAAAGCTTTTGGGATTTATATGTTATTACTAGAAAGTAGTGGTGCTGTTATGTCTCCATTGCAAATACTTCTTTATTTGTTATATAAATTCCCAACATTTTTTTTTCACCAGAAAGTATTGAAAAAATATTTCCAGAGGAATTCACTTCTATAAAAAAATGAGTAAGTGAAGAAACCAATTAAAGAAACCCCTGATTCTCAAAGAAATTTGACTGTTCATGCAGACATCATATGTGGATCAGAGAAATCATCGTATTTCATAGTATTTGAGAAATTACTGTCTTTCGCTTTTTTGTACTCTTAATGTACTGACAGTGTGCAATAAACAGAGCAGTAAGAAAAGGGAAACCCTTTTTTTGTAAAACTGGTAGCCAAGCTTACCCTAAGACTTTCTGAGTGCTCTGAAAAGTTTTGCAGATCAGGCAGGGACTGTTTTGCTCAGTAGTCCTAATTTCTGCCAGCTGATTCGAAGGGTTCAGAGCTATTTTGCTCTTATTCAAATTACATTGTTCAGTGCAATACCTCCCAAGAAGGAATAATTTTTCCCTTGAGGTTAGAATTTTCTGTCATGCAAGCAAACATTTTAGCAAGTATTTGCTTTAGGTAAACCCATGACAATGGGCACAAAGCAAATGCATTTGCAAAGACATTTCTGTGTGGGGAGGCAAGATTTATTCTAATCCCATCTTTTAATTGGATCATAAATTTGTTTGGGTTGAAAGAGACCTTTAAAGATTATCTTGTTGAACCCCTCTGCTATCAGTAGGGACATCTATTACCTTTTCAGGTTGCTCAGAACCCTGTCTAACTTTGAACACTTCCAATGATGAGGCATCCACATTTTCAGTGTGTCAGCTGTTCTAGTGTCTCACCACCCTCACTGTAAAAAAATTCTAAAAAAATTCTTCCTTAGATCCAAACTAAATCTTTCCTCTTCTGGTTTCAAATCCGTGTTCCTTGTCACCTTTGTAAAAAGTCTTTCTCCATCTTTCTGATAAGTTCTCTTTCGGGAGTTTGTTGGTCCAGCTGCTTTTGCCTTCTGGAAAGGTTCATATCTGACTGCAGGATTTTTTTATTCTCGGTTGTATTTTCCTTTACTGTTTCTTTTCAAGTTTTTATGGGTAAACAGATGTTCATGGGGAAAAAAAAATCTTTCTAAGTATACTCTCTCCTCCTGCAACTTTTCTCTACTTGAACTCAACATCATCTCTCTGTAGCATAACAGTTATTTGCAGGCTGTGGCTTCAAATGAGGCATAATCAGAAGAGCAGATGAGTGAGTAGTGAAGAAGCATAGATCACATTTTCATGCAAATATACTACTAATAAGCTGAGGGAACAGCCCTGCTCTTGAAAATAAACATGCTAGTTGGTGAAATTAGCATCTAAATTAAACCTTTATCTAATCCTTCTAGAAGGTTGTAATTTGTTTTTTCAGTTCTGCCCTGTTACATACAATTTCATTTTTTATATGTACTGCAGCCTAAGTTGTGATGTATCTTTTTTCTTTTTTTTTCTTTTTTTTTCTTTTTTTTTCTTTTTTGCAAAATACTATTAGTCTTGACATATGAAACTGCCATCATAGGATCATAAGGTAATTCAGGTTGAAAGAGGCTGTAGGAGATCTCTTATCCAACCTCCTGCTGAGACAGCCATGAGATCAGATCACTCATGGATTTATTCAATCTGGTCATGAAGATCAACAAGTATGGAGACCATGCAGTCTTCCTTGGCAACCTGTTCCACTGTTTGATTGTCCTTGAGGCTTTTCCTCTCGTTATAGTAAGTCTGAAATGCTCTTGTTTCGATTTATGGCTGTTTCATCCTTCCATCCTGCACTGTTGTGAAGAGCCTGCTTGTGTGTTGTTGATAAGGTTGTCGATAACGTTGTCTGGAAGGATGCTTCTAAGTCCTGCTTGAAGCCTATTCTTCTCCAGGTTTGACAAGCTGGGTTCCTTCAGCTTCTCCTCACAGGGAAAACGTTCCAGCCCTGAACATCTCAGCTTGCCCTCCACTGAGCTCACTCCTGTTTATTGAAGTCTGGCACTGGTGGGCCCAAAAGTTTCTCACTGTCTACAGCTCTTGGTTTACAGAAACAATTTTGTACTCTTCTTTCAGCAGTTTTGAGGTATGGAAATGCTGTAACTTAGAATTCAGCTACTCTAAGAACTAATATCACAGGTATTACTGTGTAGACAACAAGGTTTTCGTATTGGATGGTAACTTAAGATGTGAAAATCATAATTTTGCTGAGTTCTAATCCAAGCAGCAAATCCAGTTCTGAGAGATAGGAAAAAGCCTTAGTGAGTTCTATATCTATCAAGATAACACAACTGGGACATGATAATTTCTCTGTCCAGAAGTATCTTGAGAGGAAAGGCAGCACATCTACTTCTGTGATTTCATCAAGAAAGCTGGACATTTTCTGATCCAGAATTTTTTTCAGTTCTGTTAAAGAGGTTGGGTCATATTGGTTCTTATCAAATCTAACTGAACTCAATAGAAGGACTTGATTCAGACCTGAAATCTGCTCTCCAGATACTCACTTGCTGAACTGCCTGGAAAAGAAGCAGTTGAACAGGAAAACAGGAAAGTTCACTGTTTTTGTTTTTCTTTCTCCTCTTCCCAGTCCTTTTCTCCTACAGTTATGGCTGATCATCCTGAGAGCTGCTGGAGCTGTGGGAGCATTGAGCAGAGTGCAGTGAGGCAGTTCAAAGAATGCCTCTGGGCATTTATTGTACTGTGCATCCTGCTTCCACTCCCTGCAGCTTTTAAAGTCCTGTGTGCATGAGCAGCTAGTTATGTTTTTGTCTTTGTGCCTGGGACATTTTCTGAAAGTGAATATCCCAAACTGATTAGACCGTGCTACAATAATGCTTAATTCCTCTTAGTTCGTCTGTCTGGAACTTTTTCAGTCTCTGTCCAAAGTATTAGAAATGAAACGGCGAGTTGAATGTCTGCTTTGATTTTAAAAAGCCTCTAAGGAATAGCAAGCTAGAAATCCCTGCTTGTGCCTTGGGTGCTGTATTCCACCTTTGCTAATCAGACATACATGAAAGTCTTTCCAAATAGCCTTTGAAGACAGAACTGAAGCAACTGTTGTATTCATTTCTCCCCCATGAAAATGACCTTTTGCAAGGGCTGAGATATTTTCACGAGTGGATATTTTCCCAGTAAGGTGTTTCTTCTTTCAGCTTTTTTTTTTTTTCTTTTTGGTCATTGTTGTTGGGTTTTGGGTTTGTTTTTAATTATTTTTAAAGGCTAACATCTCATGTCCTTTGAAGTTCAGGTGGAAATGAAAACAAGTTTTTAGTACCTCCCTAAAATCCTTCAAGATCCTGGAGGTAAATAGTACCTAATGATCTTGCCTATTTAAACCTCTCCAGCCTCTTCTACAAGATGATGTTTAAGTTATTTCAATATTGCTTTACAATAAGGATGTTTTTTCCTTTTTTCTTCTTGACTCTCTACTGGTGAAGGCAGAATGCAGTATTATTAGAGGAAGTTGTATTTTGTTCATTATAATCTGAGTAATGCACACACATGATTGCTTTAATTTGAAAACAGTTTGCAGAATTGCCATGATGGGAAGTGTCACTGGCAAAGTTTGTGTTTTTAACTCGTACAGTATGGAACCAGTGTTTTTCTGCTCCCAGGCCATTGGCTTCTGGCAGAGTTACTGAGGAAAGTCTTGCTGAGTGTACCAGTAAACAGCATGGAACAATTTCTGATGTTCTCCCATCCTGGGAGATGGTTCAGTTCAGTCTCATATCTCTGTATGTGTCTGTGTAACTGAGCCATTTGTGTGTATTTCTGTAGGTATTTTGTTGTGTAAAATCAGTTTTGCAAAGAGTTCAAGGATATATGGCATGTTCAAGGCCATAATTAATCTGTAGAAGAGGTATTTGGAGTAGCTTGTTAGTGCAAGTAGCAGATCAGAAATAGTCATCACGTTTTTCAGTAAAAGCAAACCTCTTTTTTTCATCTGACAGGAGGGGGAAAACAGGTGTGGAAAGTTTCAAAAGATGATTTTCAAGTCTTAGAGGAGTTTCCTTAAAAGTTGGTGGGGTTTTTTTCATGAAAATTATGTAGGCATTTTAGAAAATCATTTCTTGATTATCATCATCTGCATTGTATTGACAGGACTGGAAGCAAACAGGAAGATTTCACAGATATACTGTGTCAGCTGCAGTTTCTTGTTCACCAGCATTAACTGAATACCAAAGGACTGATGCTGACTCCCACCAGCCTGAGCTGTCAGGCATCAGTTCTGGCATATGAACTAAACCTCTGCTCTAACAGCAAGAAATGAACTTTGGAATGCAGTGTTCAGTATTGTAGAAATGCCATCCTTTTATTAAAAAGCCACGTTTCAGTGATACTAGACGAGACATAATGTTATTCAGCTACCCCAAGTCAGTCAGGCTTTTCTGCAGATGAAGGACAGATTGTGATGTTGGAGGATGAGCCCCTCAGATATACTGCCAGAGGAATATTGACTTTTAGACAATTTTTCCTTGCTGTGTTCAGAGGGCAAGTTTGATCAATGTGTTGTAAGAAAGATAGTTTAAAATATTCATTTGGTTCAAATCAAGAGAGATGGCTGCTTAAAAAATGATGCTGCTTCATACCGCTTCCTGAACATTATTTTCCACCCATAAACCTGTCATTCTTTTTAAGTGATAATGCTTACTTGTTCAAGAGCCAAGATCATAATTTGGTTAGGAAGTTATATTTGGGTGTTTTGGTTTTGCTATAGAAAGTTAATGGGATTTATGCAAAAATTTCTTGATTGCTTCAATGAATGTTCTCCCAGGGAAATAAACTTTGATCTTAATCTTCATGTTTAGATTTGTAATGCCCTTGGCAATATACATTTACATGAATTTTTCATTCATTGCTTTATAATTGGAAGTTTCATTGAGCATTCTGTGAGTCTGCAATGGATTCCTCTCAGGTGCACCTTGCAAAGCTTACCTTCTCAATTTCACAGTTACTCAAAGGTTATAAATTTCTACCTGCAGCAAAGCAGAAAGAGAGTTATAAATATTTGCCTTATTTATCTTTATTAATAAATCAGCTATAGGAGCTACTTACTTTTAGGCTGCTAATTGCATGGCCTTACTGAAGCACAGCTACTGTGCTCCTGAGTCATGTGTGTGACCTCTTGAACTCCAGTGGTGGCAGAGATACCTGAAAGCTGATCATGTGTGAGAATCCCACACAGACAATGCAGGAAACAAATAGTGAAGGGGAACTACACTGTTCATGCCAGTGCTGGAATAATGTGTCTGCATCCCTGTCTTGTTTGCCTTTTAGGTTTTGTCAGCCAAATTAGAAAAAAAAGTGCTCTTTTAAAAGTTCTTTAGAGAGTGATCTCAGTGCAGGTATTTTGAGATGTATTTACACTCGACACTTGCTCCACCAGCATTCTAGGGAGGACTCCAGTGTCTCTTTCCTTTCTTCACTAAAGGAACTGTCTCTAAGGCGTTTATTAGCCCCACCTGTTTTGTTAATGAACTGATTCACCATCTCTTGATTTTCTTGCAGGGCTTGTGACAGTAGCCACTGAAGTGTAAATACATCTTAAATATATTTCGACTTCCAGTGAAGTGGAGTCAGAGACTGCAGTGTTCAGTGTTGAAATGTGCTCTCCTGTAGAGTGAAATCGTAGGGGGCAGGGCTGTGTCCTTACTCTTCTCCTCACTGTCTTCAGCCTCTCTGCCTCCGCTAGGTAGGTTTTACACACACATAGTATCTTTTATTTTCTGCTAATGGCATGCAGGATGTGCTTATGCTGTGTGCTGGCTGGAATGACCCAGCATTACAGGAACCCGCTTGGCCCCTGTCAGGAGAGAGCAGTCTTTTCCTTCCTGTTCATTGTGGCCTCAGAACTTGTGCAGAAGGGCTTGGGGCTCAAAGGGGCTGGAGCACAGCCTGTAGGAGAGTAAGGAGTGTTTGAGGGTGCAGGACTTGCTGGGATGCTGATGGACAAGTGTGTAGAGCAAAGGGTGTCCAGTGTGACAGAGCATCTTTTGCATACTCTGTGCACAGAATAGTCCTTGGAACAAACTATCCCTGGATGAACTACAGCACTGGAAGGAAACTGGTTCATCCAGCCTAAAAATAGGGTCTAAGCACAGACTAATATACATAAAATGTACATGATCAGACTGGATCAGGGCATGGAAAGAATTGAAGAAAGTAGCTGTGACAAGGTTGTTGTACCTTTTATCTTCAAGGACATGGTGTCTGTGTCTCCAACAACAGATGAAAGAATTCCTTTTCTTTGTCTCAGTGGCTTAAATTTTGTATCTAATTTCTGGGTTTGCTTTGTATTCCAGGCACTGTTTTTTGTGGGTTTTTGTGATGATGCTTCCTGCTGCAGTAGAGAACCCTTTTGTATCTAGTATTTTCTTCCTGAGGGAGCTCTGTTCATTGGTGTGGCAACTTGATTACATCCTTTTTTTTTTTATGGTAACATTTTTAGGTCACCAGGCGGCATTTGCTGTAATCCTGGGATTATATCTGTGGCTGGTTTTTTGCTTCTTGTCCAATTAATTAACGTCCTTGAAAAGGAATGGATTGAGGGTTGTTTCCCTGTATCTGTTTACGTGCCTGTATTATGTACAGTGCATCAGTGGCTGGATGGAGACGTCAGAAAAGTTTCTGAGGCTGTAGATGAGCACCAGGTTGACCACGAGCCAGCAATGTGCCCTTGTGGCAGCAAAGGATAACAGCCTGCTGAGCTGCATTAGGAAGAGCATTTCCACAGTTAAAAGGGGTGATTCTTGTCCTTCCACTCAGCACTGCTGAGACACATCTGGAATTCTGGGTTCAGTTCTGGGTTTTCCAGTCTAAGAGACACAGACTTACTGAAGCAAGCCTCATGAAGGACCATGAGGATGAGTAAGGGCTTGGTTCATCTCTCAAATGTGGACAGGCTGAGAGAACTTGCCTTGTTTAGTCTGGAGAAGAGAAGCTTTGTGAGGAGTGTCTTATCAATGTGTATAACTGTCTAATAAGGGTGTAAAAGCAATGGAGCCAAACTCTTCGTAGGGGTATCTGAAGATAGGAGAAGAAGCAATGGGCTGAAACTGAAATACAAGAAATCCCATTTAAGCATAAGAAAAACCTTCCTGGACCTCTTTGTGCAAAGAAGACCACTTGAAAGTCCCAGTGTGTTTGACACACATTACAGAAAAAGCTAATTTTTGATACTGAGATCCAAAGGAGAGTTTTCAAATGTCAGAGCTGACTGAATACAACTTAACAGCTTTTTGTACATAAATTAGTATTTTTTACGGAGTGAAGACACGCAGCAGTCAGTTTCTTCTGAAGAAATCTGGCAGTGGAGAGTGCAAAGCAAGAAGATATTTAGGTCATCTCTGTCTTGCTTATGTTGTTTGACAAGTACCCTGGAAAGGAGTGGTCAGATTCTGTTCACAGTAAGGCTGTAAGTGGAGGAGAAGAGCTTCTCCTGAGCTCCTCTGCGTATCTGAGAACAGAACTTGCCACTCTGTCTCCAGTCTAAGGAGTTTGCATTCTGGTTCCATTCCTGCCTTCACATGTCTACCTCTGTCAGAGAAAATGCACTGCAGCTAGGACTGCAGTGTCTAATCATGCCTGCTAAAATAGCTCAGCAAGAAGATGGGACTTACTCTATTCTGCCTGTACAGATTTACTTAGGGGTTGGAAGCTGATAGAGCTTTAATCCCTTCCCTAAAACAGGAAAGTGAAGGCTTCACACTGGACAATGCAGTACCTCTTTATGTATAGTCTACCCAGCAAAATATTTAACACTTTTAAATCTTTAAGGGATTGGGACTGTCTGGGGTTGCAGTGTTCTGGTAACTCTGGGACATTCCATACAAGGTACAAGCCAAGGATTTCAGTTCCCTCCTGAACCTTTCCTCACACCACAGATACATTTTCAAAATTTTCTAGTATGAACTTACCTGAAAAATTGTCTCTGCAACTAGTTCTAACTTTTGCATAAATTTCCATAGGTGTTGCAGAAGATTAAAGTTCTGTCTGGTTGTTAATTTTCTTGCATTTGTCTCCTGACAAACAAAGCTGGAGTAATGAGAACCATAGAGCGGGGTTTGGTCAATTAGATGTTCTTTTTCATAAATAGAAAGGTGGAAAGCACAGAGAGCTGGAACTGTTCAGTGGGCTAAACATGCCCACTGTGTGATGTAGATAACTAAGTGCAGGAAGGTTAAGCTCTCTAAGCACTCCTGAAGATCATTTTGCTAGGCACCTGCTGTTTGCTTTCTATTTTATGGATCTAGGTCAGGAAGAAACTAATGGACATCTCACATGCTTGACATTTATTATTTTTAGTCATTTCTTGGTTCCCTTTATTGATGGCTTTTACAGACTGATTGTGTTGAAAGCTGCCCTGAAGATATTTGCATTTGAATCAAAGTGTGGCTATTCAGGGAGAAAGCCAGGTCACATAAAAGTCAAGATGTCCCCTCCCAATGAGACAGTTCCCTCTCTGAAATAAGCCAATAACCTGTTCACTTGACACATTAAAATGACAGATAAAATGCCTGAGGCGCAGTCTTATTATGTGAGTTCAACAGAATGAAGACATAAATGGTTTTCCTTTATACCTACATTTGCCCTCAGGATGCTTTGGTTTCCTTGAGCTATGAAGGTTGAAGTGCTGATATTTATGTATCATTAGTTCAGAGGTAAAGGTGAGAGCTCCAGCAGAGGTCCTCGGCACAGTGTTAGAGTGTCATTGTTGCTGGCTAATTGGTGCTTTTCAGAGCTACACCGATTGGTTGAATACATGTGCACGGGAGACAAGCAAACGGGGGCGGGGGGGGGGGAAGGTCTGAAAATAGACCTACATGGGTACAACATATTAGATGCCATTACAGGGCAGAACAGAATTGATGGGAAGCTGGAAAATCAGCTACTTGTTGAGAATCACACAACCTCCTTGCTTATGCCAGGAATCTGTGTTGTGGCACTTCTCTGCTGTAACTGTGAGGTAGGTAGAAGCCCCAAGTGGTGGTTTGGCAATGCCTGTAGAGAATCTGTCTCTTGATGGGAACTCTTGAGTTCCCTTCAAAGCATTGGCAAAAGCTGAAGTTTTTTAACTTATATAAGTGGACAATTAGACCTTTTATATTTAGCTCATTCTCAAGGAGTACCTCTGGGATGTAGCAATGTCATTTCTTGTTATCTTCACTAGCATGTGATAACCCTCATTTGGTATGGATGAAACTAATTGTTTGATTTGCCTGTCATTCAGCAGACTGAAGAAAAGCATTTTAAAATTCCCCCTGAAAACGCATGAAGAGAGAAATTCAGCACATCTAAACTTGGGCCTTTTTTTGGTGTATCTTTGCTGCATTGATAAGAGGAGTGCCATGAGATACTTTAAGTATGCCTTAAAGTTTAAATAAATAATGTAAACTAGAGTGTTTAGGTAGATAAATTTGCTAGGTTTAAGGGTATTCATGTGGTCGATGGATTTGCTCTGCATGCTTTGCTACATCTGAATCTGGAATTAAAGGGCATTGTGTCCAGGCTGGTTTCTGAGCAGGAGTTTTACAACGCTGCTCTGAAATAATCTCAGCTGGGGCCAGATGAATGTAAAGCTTCCCGACTGATCTCTGTCCTGCAGGCTCTATTTCAGTTCTAGTAGGACAGTGTACTACACAGGGAGTCTATACTAGTATTCTCTCTGCTTTTATTTTAATGTCAGGAGAAAAAAAATCAATGCATCAGGAGCTCTTTGAAGCGGTTTTGGTATTTTGAAAGGATTATATTCTTTTTCTGTGTCAAGCATATTAACATTTCCAGTTATGCTCCCTGTCAGTGGGGACAAATAAACACTTTTTACCTAAGAGTTGCTGCTTGCTGTTGCAGAAGAGACCTGTACATTGTCCCCTGCCATACGGGTTCTCTTTTTCCATGTCATTTCTGCCAGAACTGGGTAGAAATCAAGCTAGAACTTGATTTCAATATGCATCAGCTCCATTTTGAGAGCACACCTATCTCATTATTAACTCTTCTACTTCTCTGAATACCCATAATAATATTATACTGTTTAATAAAACAACCATTGATTTTAAATGGGAAAGATATAGGTTTCTGATACATAATAGATAATTTTTGAAATAATTAACTGGTACAGATGTGTCCCATAAGTTATCAAGTAATCCTAGTTAACAATACTTGTTCTACACAGCCCTGAGTCATGAAAGCTTGATAAATAATTAAAGATCATTCTTCACTATATGAGCACATGACAATGTGTTGGTATTTTTAATTTGGGCAGTCTATATCATGGCAATTGCATAGTGCTAGCAAAGGACATAACCAGAATTACAGATACCTTTAGGCAAAATAAGAGTTCTACCATAAGCTTTGTATAAATTGCCCTTTGAGGGAAAATGTGACCTTTGTGGAAAACAAGCTGTTCGTTCATTTATAGTCAAACAAAACCACTAAGGAAGGGAGCTAAGCAGGTTTGCAGAAGCTGAAGTGTGAAGATAAGAATAGCTTAGATGAAAAGACACTTTCCAAAGCTAAAAAGAGTGATGGTTGAGGAATAAACGTGATTCGAAAATATCTGAATTCTCCTGGAGTGCCTTGGCTTGCATATGTTTGCTCCCAGCTTGAAGGTGGCACCTTCTTCAGGCAGAAACAGAAGTCACGTTTATTGCCGTCCTGTGCGCAGATGGCCGTGTGTCCTGGGCTGGCTTTGAACCTGTCAAAAGGGATAAGGGTCATTTCATTTGAAAAAGTACACCAGGTGAGACACCATTGTGGTTTCTTCTGGCCTATCTCATTATTTAAGCTTTATAGCAAGGCAGTATGGTAGCTGTTATATAACTATTATTGACCATATTTGAGATTTTATGTGGCGAATACTTACGTGCTGCTTTAGCCAAGGCACTACTTTGTAGATTTACAGAGGGGACCAGAATAAAGAGATGATAACAAGACACAAGTTATGTGCTCTGTCTGGACAGTGTGTCAAAGCATGCCACATAAACCTTTGGTAAAAATAGGCGCTGGAGCTCCTTTGCCTGCATTGCAGAGGGCAAGCAGTTTACAGGTATTAACTGCAGAGGCGGGCAGCTGTTCATGGTTTCTTGCTTCACACTTGAGCAGGTCCAAGCAGCTCCTGGGAATTACTTTAGCACCCGAAGCTCCCTGGCTGCTTCTCAAAAGTGAGATTTGACGAACTCTTGAGGGGAAGAATGAAGTGAAAACCATTCTGATTCTTCCATGGGCTACTCCTGGAAGGTCCTACTCACTTCTCAAGGTGTCAAATCTTTTGCATAGATTATGATCCAGTTTTCCAGTGCTTGTTCTGATGTCATTCTCAGAGACACTACAAATATGTACCCTCCAGCAGACCAGCTGGAGCACTTGGTGTAGCTGGAGTGTTTGATGGAGTCTGCAACTGGAGACTTTGCTTTTCAAAAGTACCTTGGATAGACTTAGAATTTTAGAGCTGTGAAGCACCACACTTGCTGATGTGCTGTCTTCCATGACACAGGTGCTGTGCTGCTGCTAGTGCTGGGTTGGTGCTCATCAGTTTATGGCTCTTCCCAGCATGACTCACTGGGCATCAGTAGACACGACACTCTCAGAATTAGCAAATGTTGGCAGTATCACAACCTGGCTTGGTGTGGGAAGAAAAAAGCACAGATTCATAAATGACAGGGGTGTGCTCAGTTCCTTCAGTTGATGGGGAAGTACTTGCTGGGAAAGAATTGCCCAGAGAGTTTTAAGAGTATTGCCTTTCTGGGCTGAAATAAAGACTTTTTATTTGAATGAAATACAATTGGTAATTAGGTCTTTCAGAAGGCAGTTTAATGAATACTTCTTGTCCACCCAAGAAGGTACAGCATTGTAGTCAACTCAAGTCTTTCTCTAAGTTGTTACAAGCATTTCTTTTCTGCTAAGGAGAAAAAACCCTGAACAAACAACAATAAAAAAATCACTGAAAACTGGGAAGTTATATGCATGTTATGAGTCTTGAAGAGAGAAATTTCTTCATTATATTTTAAAAAAATATATTTTGTTTCCTGCACTGTGTACCTCCTTTCATTATGGAAGGAAAGCTGTTACAGGAATGCATTCTGAATAATGGTTTTGATAGTAGGATAGAAACAGTCACTGTTTTCTTACTCTCATTTTGAATGTGTGCTTAAATAATGCTGAAGTTCCTTTTTCTCAGTTAAATCATATTTTATTCTTATTAAGAGACCGATTCTGTGGAGACCTGTGTTCCTGCAGATTCTTTAGCAGTTGCAATAGTAATGCCTTCACCACATCAGTAACATTCCTCTGCACCTAGCAGGATCAAGTCCTTTACTTTTGAAGACTTTTTTTTTTTTTTTTTTTTTTTTTTTTTTTTTTTTTTACTTTGTTTAACTTCAAGAGTAGCTTAGAAGTTTAGAAAGGCTTTGGCTGATTCTGTATAGGATGTGGGGATAGAGTCTGTGTGAAATCAGAAGGAAAACAGAAGAGAAATGTAGCCCTGGAAATTGGAGATGCCGTCTCTTAAAATCCAATTATCTGCTGGGAAACAAGAAACAAGAGGAGAATAATTGAATGGGACAGTACAGAAAGTCTATCTTTGTAGTGCATTGAGCAGGACGTGTTTCAGCTGTCTGGCTGTTACATGAGCATCGTTATTTATCTGTTGGGAGCTTGCTTCTGACATTATCACTAAATTGGTCCCACTGTCTGTTGTCCATCATCTACAATAATTCAAAGATGCGACATCTCCTACTTGGTCTCTTTTACTTCAAGAGCACAAGAAACCAAACAACTGTACATTGTCTTGTAAAATAACTCAGCTCCCAGAAATTAAACCTGTATTAGCAAAAGCTGTTTAATCATTTAGTTTTTGCCTCAGAACAAAACACCTCTCAAATGAATTGCTTATAAATGTCAATTTTATTTATGACGGCAAGGTCATAGGTGAAAAGAAAAGAGCATCTCAGTGCTGGTCTGCCTTTGTGATGGGCATTTTGAGGAAGGAGTTCAGTGAGTCTTAGAGTCCTAGTGCATGGGTCACAGTGAGAGAGTGGCAGGAAAATGGTGAAATAACCCAGTGGGTCAGCAGCTCTCAGCACACAGAGAGTCTGCACTAAGTCAGAGTCAAGCTTTGGTCTTGTTACCTCTCTAAAAGTTGTTTGTTGGTTTTTGTTGGTCTCGTCATGTTTGTAAAAGAGCTACCAGGCATATTTGCTATGATTTACACCATCAATGGGCAGTGTTTTGGTGTGTGTTAAATGGTAGCAAAATGGGAACAGCACGGAAAGATGCAGTTAAAGAATCTCTTTGAAAGCTGGAAGTATAAGGAACAATAAGATTTGGATTTTACAAGGCCAGTCTTTAATAGGATGGTTTATAGGTTTTTCATGCCTGAGATACAGCACACTGAATGCATCAGTGCAGCTGCCAGGGCTCTAGAAGCAGCAGCACAGCCATGTCATGGTGCAGAGCATGGCTCATCAGCCCTGCTGATGGGTGCAGATATGCTGAGATACCTCCACCGTGCTGATGGGGCAGAGTATGAGCATATTCTCAGTGCTCCAGATGGGTCTATTAACCCAGTAATAGTTGTTGGAGCCCTGAGACTTGTAAGGCACAAGAGCAGAAGGGTCAGGAAGGTTTATTAACTGATGTGCAGAGTGGTGCCAACCCATGAAGAGCGCTAATAATGGTGCTGAGCCTGAGCTGCATGGTCTGTTCAGCACAGGGTTAGTGTGCAGTGCAGTGAGCTGGCTGCAGCTGCCCCAGCACAGTCTCACTGTGAGCTCTCTGCACCCACCCATGCGCTGTGGCTCCTTGGAGCTGTGCAGGGATCTGCAGCACGGGGCAGGCGCAGAGGGCAGGCAGGATGGTACCAGCTCTCTGTCTTCAAGGATGTGAGAAGGCATTGGAACATTAGGCCAGATGTCCCTCCAACATGGTGTCCTGCCTCCTACAGCAGCTACTCACAGCTGGTCCAGGAGGCTTGGGAGGAGCAGAACAGGGTCTGTGTTTGGTGACTCATCCCTGCGAAACTCCATCAACTGAACCTGCAGAGAAGAGGCAGTGATCCATATTTACAGTAGTCCTAATTTGGACAGCTTAATCACAAAGAAAAGCAGAATTTGAGGCCAGAATTTGAGCTGCCACCTCTGCCCCAAATCTGCTTAGGGAGCAAAGCAAGTATAAACTTCTCTTTTCTTCCCCATTGCCTCAGCTCCTTAGACATTGCAGGTGCCTGGGTATTTCTGAAATTAGTTTTCTGTGTTTGGCAAAGTTACATCAAACTATACTGCACAGAACTTTATTTTATTATGGTAGATTCAGAACAGCCACTTGTTTATATAGATACTAAAACATGACACTTAAATGTGAAACAAAACATCGCTGCACTGTATGGTTGGCACCGGTGACTTTTTAATAGGATAATACATAAAGCTATTGCTGTCATCTCACTGCTGATAACTGGAAATGGAAGGATGAGAATTGCCAAAATTTTCAGCAGTGCTGTTATTTTCATTGAACTGTTGTGCATGTTCTGACCTGTGCTCTAGATGCATGTAGCTGTCCGACCCAAACGTAAAGTAAGACTCGGAGAGATCTGACACTGGCAGTGGTGGGGGGAGGGACTATAATCAAGTGAGTATATTTGCTCAGTAAAAAAGAAAATTTACAGATGGATTAGTTGACCAAAAGACTGGTAACAAACCTTCAGTTTGAGAATAGATTTAGCATAAACAGTACATAAATCTATGCACTAATAGTAATGCTATGCTTTTGAAAATATATACTGTCAAAGGAAACACCGTGAGCCTTGAACTGATTGGATGACACACAAGTTTCCTGTCCCCTTCTCTGTTTAACTCAATGGATTTGACTGTAAAGAATAGTTTTGCTTTGAAGAGTGCTTTATAACAAAATCTAGCAAGCAGCATTTAGTTAATCTGAAGTATCCAGTTCTGAATAAAAATCATCCATTTTTTAACAGGATTTGACTTTTTTTGTATAAATCTTTGGTATACTTATTAATACAGATTTAGATGCGTTCGAGGGTTAAACCACAGTGTTAAGTATGCATTATAAAGGTCATAAAGAAAAGTGCTAAGAGCAGGGTTACAAATACTCCAAACTGCAGGTGATTATCTAAATTTTTATGTAGGAAGTTTGTCTCTCTTCATTTTGATCTGGTGGCGTGGAAAGTAAAGAATAATTTTAGTGGCTGGCCACAATGAGCACTGCCCAGCCCAGGACTTGGGAGAGCTGTTTGGGAGGTGTAGAATAAGGACCCACAGTGGCTCCAAACTCCACAAAAAAAACACTTTCCCTTTTGCAGAATAAACAGTCGCTATCACAACAGCATTTAGGATTTCAGGAGTTTCTCTCTTTTATTTTTCTTTTTAAATAAGTGAAATTGAAGAACAGCAGAGGGAGAGCCGTAGGATATATGGCTGTCTTTTGTTCTAAGAATATAAATTATCGTTTGCTTACATAAATGCAAATACTTTATATTCATTACCTTTCCATGTTTAATAAAATAATATCTTGTTTTGGCAAACCCTCACTGACATGTTACTAGGCAATGAAATCATGCATTTTAAAATCTCTTGGGTAAGAGTCTGCAAAATATGGCACTCAATCTTTCTGCGTAATCTCAAATCATCGAAGATAAAATTATTTCATGAAGGGAAGAAAAGCAGTTGGGGTTTGCTGCTGTATTTACATCTCCATTTGGAATACAAATGATGCTGAAAAGTGTGTTTGCTCAGTTCTTTATGGAGCTGCCAACCCTGAGCTCGTATCGGGCCAAGCAGCAGTTGACTCATCTGACCCTGGAGGAAAAATTGCTTAAAGCTTTGTGTACTTTCAATGCTCAGTCAGGGATTACATCTGTGCCAGCTCTTGGCTTGTTATCAAATATGGATATGCTGGAACATTTCTTTTGGTAGATTTTCCTGTTAAAGGTGTTAGAAAGATCCTTGGATCACATTGACAGAAGGAACAAGACTGTTACAGAAAGAGAAAACACTGAAGGGGGCATTTTTGTTTTTGGGATGCATGCCCACATAACTTGATATTTTTACTGAAGGAGTGGCATATGTGACTCAGGTGGAGAGAAAAAAAACTGGTGGAATGATATCAGAAATAATAAGATTTAATAAACTCAAAACAATTATTTTGTAAAACCTTAGTACAAGCTAAAGTGCCAATGATTATATAGATATCTCATTGCAAACACAGAAACAATCAGGCTGACTTTCATGGAGATCATAGTTTTAATTTTTCTGCTTGAAAGTCAGATAATTCATTCTAGTATGTAAAATGGAGGAAGAACAACTCTCAGGGGTGATTAGAGGATCGGACTCCGTAATAAAAATAATTGTTGTAATGTGACAACATGAATATACATCTGTAATTCCACATAGAGGCTAATGGACATTATGAAGGGAGAATTTTTTTAAAAAGCTGGATTTTTAAAAAAACAGTCTTTAGTAAAATCTGGAAGTCCTGGGCAGGGGAGTAGGTATGGGTAGGAAAATGCCTGGTTACATTATCTACAAATGTTTAAGCTCAGGCTGGAAAGGAGATTGGTGGAAATAGCACACATTTTAATGTTCATAGAGGAGAAAACTCTCTTTTTTAAAATTAGAAGGCTGAACTTGCAGGTTACTGAGTATATTTGGAAATATAAGCAAGGACAGTGTGGGCCTGGAGCTTTTCCATGCACACGTTTTTGCCTATGTTAAAAGGAAGGTCGGGACTTCCCTAATATAGCAAAAATTCTCTGATATACAGCTTGATATCCCACCCTGGAACCACAGCATAGTGTCTAGGGCAGCCAGCTGAATTATTCCATTTGAATAGAGTTTTTCACTTGTCTCTATTCCTGGATCTCTTAAAAGGGAAATCGTGATTTTCTATGGATAAATTTTCTGCTATTCACATAAATTCACAAAATTACTTTTGAACATTCTTGTCAATTCACATTGGGGTAATAGCAACTGTAACTTGTATTGCTTGATAGCCCCGTGCTGGGAGATTTGTGGAACTTGTAAGCAGTGGATAGTGGAAGTGGAAAGTGTGATAGTAGTAATTCATTCCTACTCTGAATGATATGGTGATGGCATTCCTGCTAAAATGTGGGCATTTTTATTGTTCCACCCAGTATTCCTTTTGAAGAAATCCTACCTTAATGCAATAGCTGCACAAAAGAGGACCTCAAATGTGAAAACAGAACTGTGTTCTCTTTTGATCCCGTGAAGCTACTCTTCATGTCTGCAGTCATGGCATAATTCTGAACCACTTGGCAATGAACCCATTTTTCAGAGTCTTCTATTGCTGGTGTTTCTGAGCAGCTGTGTGTTGGCTGCAAAGGACGAGTGTGTACACTCTTCTTCACAACCAACACACAGTTTTGCTTAAGCAATGAGGCATTTGTCTGCTTTGTAATTGAACACTGCTGGCAGACTAAGAAATCTTTATTCTGTGTGTTCCTATGCATCTGCTCAGAGGGATATGTAACACCTCATGAGTGCCGATGTTGCCTCACAGTAACAGAATTCTTGTAGTCTTGTAGCTCTTGCAGTGGTACCAAGCACAAAGTTCTTAGCTTCACTTTTCAGCATTTTTTCCCCCTTTAAAACTTGCAGCAGAATAGCTCTGAAATCCATTTGGTGGGGTTTTACATTGCAGCTGAATACACTAACATTTTTGCCATTTTTGTTTGTTCTTCACTGGCATCAATGACATTTCATCCTATTTTGTTGGGTTTCTTTTCCACTGCAAATACTTTAAGTCTTTAAGACTGAAGGTTGAGTTTGTCTGTCAGAACTCCATGATGACTCTGTTTTGATTTGATTTCTTTTTCTGTTTTAATGTGGAGATATGGACAAAAGGATTTACTATACTTTGTTAAGATGAAAAGTCTCTTATCAGTGATTGTAACAGTTTTTGTGCTAAATGTGTAGCACGTAAGATGAGGACCCTTTATGTCTAATGAGAGAACTAAAATTCAGCTTCTTTAGGGTATTTGAAAGCTGTCTTGGTATTTGTGGTTTCTCCTAACTGTGTGTGAACCAATAAAAATGAACTGTTGGGTTTGTTGATGTCCAGGACGAAGGGGTTCCATGTATGATGAATCTGCATAGTTACTGTCACCTAATGAATTCAAATGTGCAGCATTCACAGAGAATTTCAAGCATCACCAGCTCTAATTGCCTTCTTAATCTTATTAATTATCTCCTTTTCTAACTTTTGTTTAGAGTCAGCATAAAAATATTCTTCCCGCTGAAATAACTTCATAGGCAAAGTTCAAGTGAACAATTAGTGATTGCATCTGGTTTTGAGTTATTTTCCCAGCTTGTGGTAGTTCAGTTAATAACCTTTTAAAATTCTCATGTATATCCCCAGGCAGCTGTAGGTCTGTTTCCCAAATCTACTGCTATTTTCGAAGTGCTCGTCTTTCTGGGACCATCTGCTTCTCTTCTCCAAAGATCGTAAAATCCTTGGCAACCCCTTGAATGAACCTAACATACAGGAGTAGATGGAACACATAAATAGAAAAATTATGGGAAGATTTTAATTCTGATATTAAAGCTGTTTTGCATTCAATGACCATTACAAGAATAGATTTAATGCCTGAAAGCACCTTAGTGAACCATTACGTGTATCTGCAGTGCACATAAAATTCCATTCCAGGAATACCAGCAAACTTCTGAAAATGGGCATTTCATTATCAGGTATCTATCACAATCCTGATTCTTTAACTCACCAAAGACATGTAATAACTAAACAGTATTGACTCTACATGTTTCCTAAATTATTCCATGAACAAATCTAGGGAATCATTCAAAATCATTCTCTTTCTTCCAGTATCCCTCTTCTAACTCTTGGATGTAAGTCCTTGTCACATGCTACTTGCCCAAATGCTGAGGCTTTCCCTGGATGTTAGCTACTTACTGGTATTATCCATCATAGCATTCTGATTTATGTAAGTTTTGAAGTTGCAAGTATGATAAATCAAAAAAATATTTGAATGCCCTAACATAAACTTATGAAATAGAAACCCAAGCACTGGCTAAAAGAAATTAGGTAGCTATTTAAGACTTAACACAAAAAGAATAGTTGTTGTGAACCTAAGGATATTTGCTGCTCTCTACAATTTTAGCATGAGTTTCAGATCAAGGGAGTTAACTGTGAATTGTGTGTTTAACTGAAGTATTTTAACTGCTTGTGTTTTCCAGGTTTTTTCTTCTATGTTCCGGAAAGCTAATAAGCTGCTTTCCCTGAGGTGGTCAGTTAGCCATACAAGCTATGCCTATACAAATAGACTTAGTCAACTTTTTTCTGGTTCTGAAAATATGCTGCCTTTTCTATCACCATCTTCAATATTTTTAGGATAAATGAGCTTTAAGATCAGCTGTCTGGGTTTGGGGTTTTTTGCCTGTTCCTAGAGATTATCAAACTTCAGCTATGCACCCACTGAGTCGTGCCAGTAATTTCGTCTCTCTCTGGGAAGTAACCCTTCCTGAAAACTGTTCTTGCACCGCATTTCCTATTCTTAGGAATCTGATTAACTTCTGATCATTGACTGACATAATTTTATGGTTTTCTCTTGTTACTTCTTGTCTCAATCCACCATGAACATGTACAAAAATGAAGAATACATTCTTGTTGAACGTATTACGAATCCATGCTGATGATTATTTCCCGCCAGCACATAGAGTGAGATAGGTATTTGCATCCTCAAAAACATTTATTTAGCTGAGGTACCAGGTGCTAGGCACCCAAGCTGCAGACAAGGCTGATATCCCTGGGCTCTCTAGCTTCATTTGTGCCTTCTCCAATGGAACTAACATGGGTAGTGCAGGTGGGTTTGATCCAAACTGTTACCTGAATGAGCTCTTCCCTCTTCATTGATTATCCAGGGAAACTAAGGAGACTAGAACCCTGACTCAGCCCCAGACACCGCAGTCATTTCTCTTACAAAATTAGGGTGGAACATGGTGGAAACACTCACACCTCTGTGCTTTTTAGCTCAGGAATGTGTTTGCAGTCTCTGTCAACCTTCCCAAGGTGGCCCGAAACTGGCCATTCCAGCAGTCTGAATCCTGACCCTGGCAGGGCATCCTGAATTGGAACATCCTTTATCACTGGCTGACTTGGGGACACTCTCCTCTTCAAATGTGACTATTTGAAGCTGCAAAGCAGGTAGTTAGGATTGATGTTTGTAACTCAAATGCTATTGGTCATTTAGTCATAGACTTTTGCTACCACTGGTTTCTTGCATAAACTCTGTTTATATACTTCCCTGAGATCTCTGTATTTTTATATATATATACATATATATGTAAACATCTCATGGAATTATATAAACAGAGTTGTGCAGTTTTTAATTTATGGCTGGTTTGCTCATGCAGCATCATCTAAGAACATATTCTTCCAGGTCTAACTGATCAGTTGTATAACCAGAGGTCAGTTACGTGGTTGATGTCCTGGCTTGGGTCCATAGCTCCGTATGTTAAGGCACTGCATCTTAGAAAAGCTCTGCTTCCCAGTCAGGACTGTAGCCAGATCCTTTGTATTGGAATGTCCATGTCAGACTGCACACCCTGTGGTGAGCCTTGCACAGGTGTGCTTTGGACTGGATATGCCTTCCCACCGATGATATAATTTGGCTTTGAATTTGTGCAAACAGCCATTTGTACTTCCTGTTCCTGTGCCTTTCATTTCCGTGCTCAGTCAGGTGTGAGATTGCTACATACCTCTCAGGGAGCCTGCTTTTATTTTAGTAACAGCCTACATTTCCTTATCATCAGCACTCTGTATGTGGCACAACTCAGAAGTAGTTCTTCCACTGCAAAACAGACCTGTAGCTTTGCTACAGCTTACAGATAAAGCAGTGACATTGATGATTGGAAGAGTTGCTTCCAGCACAGATTGCCAAGGCTGCCTCTGTAGCTCAGAGCAAATCCTTCCATTGTCAGCCAGTGTGACCCTCACCTTTCATTCTCTACAATCTTTCTTTTTCAGTTTTGGAAGAAGTACTGCCTTATTAAAATATTTTTTAAATAATGTATCGTAAGAAATGTACTGGATGAAGAAGGACTCCTTGGCACTTACCTCGTGTCTTAAAGGTCTGCCATCCTTCTCACTTCACTATTGCTGCCCTCTCAGAAACTTCTCTGAGTCTGTGGTTTGTGTCCCTTGTGTTGTAAGTGGGATAAGCCTTCTACTTCTCACTTCTGTTCTTGATGCTTTTGTCCTTTATCTTACAGTACGTTAATTTTAGGATCAGACGTTGGTTTTTCCAAATACAGCCTTTGATGGTTACTCTACCCTCACCTAACTAATTTGCTCAATTGATTCGTTAAAAAATGCAAATATACCCAAGGGGTGCTTCCTGGGGGCTTCTCTAATTTGTCACAAGATTTTGCAAGTACTGTATCTTAAGAAGCCTTCACTGTACCTTTATTTTATCAGCCTTGCAGGTTCCCAGATCAGAGATGACAGCCATGGCATTTGCTGTGCTTTTTCCAGTCATCTCCTTTCTACTTGTTCTTATTTGGCAACCCGGGGGTTAACATAATTGTCCATGTTCATTTGGGAGAGAAGAGACTTGGTAAAATAGCAACCCTAGTAGATTGACCTCCCTGTGCTTTCAATTATATTGTTTGTCTAATACTGAAAAATCTGGAATTATTGTAAAGCAAACTTTGCCCTTTTTTGCCTGCCCACCGGACACGAGAGCAACAAAGAACTGTAAATGTCTTCATCCCTTGAATGTTCTCTTTGAATTGATATCCTGTTTCAAGAGACTGAGGAGTTTCCCACTCCAGGCTGCTAACATGCAATTGCATTCATGAAGATGAATGTCCAGAGACGGAGGCATGTCCTCTGGAATCAGCCCGCTCTGAGGAACGACACACATTTCCATAACAAAACAGGCAGTGTGGGAGCCTTGGCAGGGAGATGCGACTTGAAACAAAGTCACATTTTTTCCAGTCTTCTATTTCAGGTCTGACATAACTTTGCTGCTTTCAAAAACAGGCTTACTCATTTCTTTGATTTATCTGTATTGTTCAGTCTCTAGACCTTGTTCGTGGTTCCTTATGCAAAATTCAACACTCTTACTAAATTTGTGGCCCTTATGTTTGCATTTCATTTTTGATCAAATACTTTTTTTGCATCAGTCACATATAATATTCTCAAAGGGCAGAATTAATATTTCATTTGTATGTTCAACTACAGCTAACGTTACTGATCAGGAAAGAATCTTTTTGATAGGAAGTGTGTAATTGTGGTCAGTCTGGTCTTTATCCAAAGCCTGTTGAGTGGAAAATGCCCAAGGATTTCAGCAGTCTTCAACTCAGTCTTTTATGAGAACATTTCTGTGTGTCTGGCAATCAAACTGCTTTTAGCCTGTAATGTCTCTCTTAAGGCAGATTAGAGTATACACACTTTCAGGGAGAAAGGGAAGGTGGGCTTAAGGAAAAAAATGAGAGCAAACCCATGCTGATTGTCTATGATATTTTCAATGAAACAAAGAAATAAAAATAAGGTGCTAGTTATCTTCTTCAACATACTGTTTGATTTAAAATAGTATCACCTAGATCATTTTGTAATTTTGATAAAGAGAAATAGCTGATTTCAACCAAACTGAATTTATTTGAAAACTAGGCTTTTTTCAGATGTCTCCTGCAGGATTCATATTCATTTCTGGATGGTGTGAAAATGAACCAAGACATATGTTGAAATTTGCATTAACCACCTGTGCTATAGGTTACATTGATCTACAGAAAATTCAATTTTTCTTTGAAAATGAGTATGATTAACTAAGGTAGCTGGCTGGGAAGCTCCAAGGACAAAGTGATCTCCAAAATCTAATGTAGAAAGTGGGAATCATGGGGATGATGCTGAATGGAGAGAAGGTGTGAGAAGGCAGAAAAATAGAATGATGGCTGTTGATAAGCAAAATGAAACAGACCCTTACCTAAGTAAAAGTGGTCTGAGCTGTGATGGACAAAGACAGCTCAGGTGAACACAGAAGCTGGAGTGACAGAAAACTATGTATTGAGTAATGCAACAAGGGATGAAGGAAACCAAGGCAAAAGGGACTTGGCCTCAAAAGGTGCAGTTTTTTCAATATTTATTAATATTTTTCAGGCTTATGGTATGCTTTTCTCCCATTGATTAATAAAAATAATCTTTCCTTTCTCTTCTGAATATTGACAATCTTCCAGATGTGGACACACTCAAGGTTCAGTAGGGATGGCTCTGGACAGATGGTTGGAAAGTCTTATCATGATGAAGCATTTTCAATTCAGTAGGTTTCTTGATGCTTAAATATTTCTGACGCTTAAATATTTCTTTCTGACGCTTAAATATTCATTGTTATTGGAGGTCTTATTGACTTCCAGTGGTAACATGGAGATCTACTTCAGAACATGCCTTTTCACTGTGGTCCTTATAATAAGAAGCCCTCAGCTTCTTACTGCAAAAGTCTTTCCATGAAGTAATTAGCACTGGCTAGACATGTATACCCTGCAAATAAATCTGTGTTCTTGCCTTGAGTCCTGTTGACTTCAGAACATTAGCATGAGCAGCAGGGTTAGATCCTTGAAGAATGAACTTGTTTCATGTTTTAAATTCTAATCTTGTTCCTTCAGCCAAAAATTGCTTCAGTTTAAGCTGTGCTGGCATGGTTTTTGATACAAAGAATCTTAGGAAATGTGGACATCAAAAGGAAAAGCAAACCAAAATATAACGTACAAATACAGTAGTGTTTGTTGATTCACATTTTGAAATCTTATTTATTTTGCAGTTTTAAAAAATCCCAACCAAAGGCAACACTGAAGACTTTCTGAAGAACTTTCCTGACCAATAGTGCCCAAATTTGTCTTTACTGACTAGCAGGCATCATTGTTGCCCAAAAATTCCTTGAGTGTAAAGAAAGAAAATGTTAACTTACAAAAAACTATATAAAAAAAAAAACTTCATCAGAAAAACCAAACTCCCACTCAGAAGAACTTGGTTCATTTTACTGAAAATAAAAAAAACAGGAATCAGTTTCTCTGAACTAGAATTGCTATACAAAAAAAAAGTTTCCTCTCTCAGGGATTTTCCTTTCCTATTAAAGACACTGGCAGTTTGTCTCCCAGTGAATACATTAGCCCTTGTGTTCCTGTGCCTCCCTCTTGTATTTTGGTGTGCAGTGAAGCTGGTGCCAGTGCAGCCTGGAGCTCATCCCACAGCGCCTGTGCATGGATGGCAGCAGAGTCAAACACACTCTTTCCCCACACAAGCAAACGATCCAGGCTCATCTTGGTGACTCACTCAACAAGAGCTACTACCAGCTTACCTCAGTGATGGAAGATTGTAATTATGCTAAAATTGATTAAACCAAGCTCTGGGGAAGCTCCTCTGATCCTAAAATAGCAGCTGAACTGCATGAAGTGCTTTGGTTAAATAGTGTTCACCATGGAGTGACTTAGCTCCTCTAGCCTTGGAGTACTTGAAGCGTCTGGCTCGTGTACTCAAGAAACAGCTTCCAGGTTTCTCCCATAAGGATCTTCATTGAGGTCTTATGTACCTCTTTTGGCTCAGTTCATACATGCTGCTATTCACAGAAGGATACCAGATTTATCCGAACTGTAGGTGCAGCCAGGATGGAAGGAGCCACTGCTGTGTGTCATATCGTAGATTTCTCTAAGGAAGGAAGTTTGTCATCTATGTCACTGCTGTGTGTCATTTGTGTTCAAAATGTACTTTATAATGTGCTGAGATACTCAGGTGTATTTCTGAGGGTTTTCTTCCCACTAGCTGTGGTGGGTGTTTTTCATGTTAGAAAAGATCTCCACAGTACTGACTCTGAAGCACTTTAAGCATCAATTAATCAGCAACTATTCATTTTCTATCAAAGCTCTTCCTATGACATTATCCTTTCATTTTTTGGACTGTCCATATAATTGATTATGTCCCCATTTGCCTTCCTTATGTGAAATCTTCCCAGAAAATCTGTTAGATAGGAGGCATTACCATTGGGAAATACTTGAAGATTTTATTTAGTACAGTCAAAAGTGACAAAACAGCTAATTGAACACTTTCATCTCCATGACTAATAAAAGATAAAGTTATTGCAAAAATATGTCACAGGAATCTACAAATTTTAACGAAAAATAGCAACCTCATTAAATCTGAAGGCAGTTAAATGCTACTGTGGGAAGTGTCTCACTGCAGAGACCTTTGCAAATGAATAAGGAGCACCACCAGTGTACATTTTGGTGTCTTTAAATCATACAGACTGCTCCAAGATAAATTCCTCAGGGACCTGGGACCTAAGCCTGTTTGTCTGCAGGTATCCAAGTGGGTTTCTGGTAGGAACAAAGAATCAGTTAGAGAGTAGGAGGTTTTATCCAAGAAAGACGCTTCCGTGCACATCAGTGGTAGCGCAATGGTAGTGAGTGCTGTTTAAGAGGTAGCATCTACTCTGCTGTTCTACGTTTACATGGCCCTAATATTTCTTTCTCAGGGCTCACAAGGTTCAATAAAACTCAAATCAGACTCTGGATGTGCACTAGTTACAACTCTGTGGTGCATTGGCAGCTGTATAAGCAGGGGGAAAATCAGTCTTTCTTGCAAGTAAGCTCAATTCTCTCATCCTGTCTGGAAATCTGTCCCCTTACTATGACTAGTAGATCTCATCACCTTACCCTAATCCACTGCTGAGCTCTACTCTCTTTCATGCTTCTCTTTGTCTTCATTTTGGTGACTCTTTTCCTTTGTTTTCTTCCCTCTCTCCTGTCTGTGATGCCCAAAATTTGTAAAACATACTTGCTTCTTTCCTAGAAACATATCTCTACCATCTTTCCTTTTTTTCCTAGTGTGTCCTGATAAAATACTGAAGAACCTTGATTTTTGTATCAGATAGAGTTTACATCCTTTGCCACCAAGTGACAGAACAAACTTTCTTATCTATAGGGGGAAAACTGATGTAGATTGTCATATTCTTTGGCTAAATTCAACTTTCATGAGAATGAATGGTTGTTTTTGGAGGCAGTAGATGGTTTAGAGTTTCAAAGGGAGAATGGAACTGGAGTAGATAGGGCTATGTGTACTCCTTCCAGACTGACAGAAAACACACGATTCATGCAAATGCTGTAGGAATGCAGCATAAATTTTGAGCTTTTCAAAGAAATATGCCCATACATACAAACCAGATAGAAAATCTATGGCATAAGCCTATTTTCTCTGCCTTAGACTGTGTTCCTAAGCCACTCTTGAATAGAACAATTTCCCATGGCAAGATGAAATTCGGTAAGCTGTTTATTCATTTGAGCTGCCTCTTGGAAAGTCACATTGCGATAATCAAGACATAGGCACGGATTTTAAGTGGAATTCCATTGTTTTCAATTGGCTTTAAATCAAGGCCATTTTGAGAAGAAAACTTTTATGATGTGGAAGATATAAAAAAGGGTCAGAAGTGGAGATAAAAGGGACATCTTCTCCATTCCCAAACTACACAACTTTTCATAAATCACAAAAGGTAGAGGTTTCTGATAGATTTCTTTGTGCTGCTCTTCCTTAGAAAGATAAAGGGTGAAAAGTTTGAAAACAATTGTCTAAAAGTAACTCTTTCAGCTACTGCTTGTTTGCAGTAAGTGTATGAACTTAGTTTTCATCTCTCAGATGTTATTTACTTAATTCTTCTTACTTTTAACTGAGATGGTTTGTTCAGCTACTGTGGGATGTATGACAAATACTTTAAATTCTTCTCTCTTAAAAAAATATTTCCCCCCCATGAAGTCACCTCTAATTTTAGTTGTATGTTTGATTCCTTTTTATTTGTCATTCTGTGTCTAATTTAGTTGCCTGCCAGCTCAGATGTGACATTTCTGGATTATGCTAATGTATACTGACTTTCTCAAATCCACCCACAGCCAGTTTTGCTTCCTCTGTTTGATTGACAAAGATGCCTTCAGATCTGCTGATCTGGCAGAACTGAGCTCAGGTCATCAAGCAGTTTGGGACCGATGTTCTTGGGCCCTCAGCTTTTAGCAGAGATGCGTTGCAGAATGGCAATCCTGTAACTTCGCCAGGTTGTAGACTGGGGAGCAGAAACAAGACTAATAGCTGATCTGAGGAAACAAAAGCTTTTTGATAACCACATTGCCTTCTTTTCTAAGGGTATGAATGCAATGCTCTTACTCTTGTAAATGTGACTATCTGAGAAGAATGTGGAAACAAGTATTTTCAATCTTCTATGGAGTGGGATAGTCACCATAACTTATTCCAAAGTTCCTTCTTCTTTCTCAGAAAAGGTCTTATTTGCCAGAGTAGATTATTAGAAAAGTATAATGTATTTCCTGCCACGTAGGAAGGAACTGTAAATTTTATTCCTGTATAAAACTGCAATGCGTTGATATAATCTGTAAGAACAGATTGTTAGGAATTTCTTGTGGGAATTGCTTTAATTTCTGAGTAGAAATCAGAGGTGTCATCTGTGTGTGTGCACACATGTGTATATATATATTTCAAAAAAAAAGCAGGTTGCTTCCTAATTTTAAATGAGCTTTAGGTTTTGGTTTGATGGGTTTTAAAGATTTAATAGATCAAAGTGTTCAATGTTTGCTGTAAGGAAATAATCATATTTAGGTCACATATAATAGGGGAGGGCTGTTGGATGTCCTAAAAGCCAGCAGATTTCCTGCCACAGTGACAGCAGATCCACTGGCAGGAGCTGCAATGTGTTCTTAGTGCGACAGCTGATGGCAGGAAAGCCTGAGAGTGAGAAGTGTCCTGCTTTCCCAGGCTCTTACATCTCTGGCCAGTGGTTTGCTAACACAGAGTTTATAAGCTGCTCCTGAAAATTAGGTTTATTTCTAATTAAACAAGAAAATTCACGGGAAATTAATGAGCTGACTTTGGACCAAATTTTTCTCAGATTTAGTTGTGTTGCAGACAAGTTTCCAAAAACCTGTAATATTGTCAGCAGTCAGGAATAAATTTTGCCCTTCAGAGTCTCACTTGAACCAGTAGCCATCAGCATGGCAAATTCTCCACATAGTCATACCCCAAGGTAGAAACTAGATTTGTGCTTTTACTTGAACTAATTAGGAGTAAACAATTTTGCTTTTGCAGAATGCAATTTTGCTTTCTGCCCTGAGGTCTGAACAAAATAAGAGCATTTGTATCAGTGTCCTTTTAACAGCATCTTACATAATACTGATTTATTTGGTCTGAACATCACTGTGCAGACAATTAATAAAAAAAATCCCTTTTAAAAATAATTTGTAATCTATGGAGGATAGGAATGAGGTCTTGAATATCACATTAGACATTTAAATGAAGAATAAAGAAGAAAGAAGATTCCAAAACATAATCTTGATGGTAGCTGGATATTTTTTGCATCATTACTTCCATGCTGGGTTCTTATTAAACCTAAATCTCTTCAGATTTTTGAGATTTTTCAGCAATTATCGTTACTGTTAATATGCGTAACTTCTTATAGGTTCAAAAGGTCATTTTCTCCATTCTTCACCTACACCAGCTCTAGCCAGACATATAGTAGCCAAAACCATGGTGTGAGTAGCCCAAGGTTGCAAGGAACATTGCAGTATTCCTGAAAGCTATGTGCTGAGGATACAGATCTGAGAATAAAGCCATCAAACAAATGGATAATGGACTGGAAAACCATAATTCCTTCTGGAAGCATTGATAATACTTTATTTTTTTGCACTTCCTTCATGCAGTTTTGTTCTACTTCTTTAATTGAGAATCACTTCTAGGTCTCCTTAGAGCTTTTGTGAAGGGTATGAACAAGATTAAACTCCTTTCAAATTCTGAGGTTAAATAGGAACAAGTTAAAAATTGGTTTAAAAACTTGATGGTTGAATTCTGTCTTCAGGTTCTGAGCGAGGCTCTTGGGACCCTCTGTGAGTGGTACAAATGTGGCTGTGTTCAGAAACGGTTTTATGGGTTTTTCTATCCATGTTCTGTGAGCATCTGCCTGATTTCACAGGCTTCACAGTGAATTACAGGACAACATTTAGTTCAGGGGCTAATATCAGAGCAGTTTAGTTGTTTTAATGCTCATCCTGATAATATAGTTTATCTCATTTGCTATGAATGACATTTTGGGCAAATGTAAGCAGTGGAACAGTACAGGCCCAAGGGAATACTATATTTGCCATCATTTCGTGTATGGCTTGCACTTAGGCTGAACTCTGTATTTTAATAGTTGCAAACTCCTAGGGAAATAGAGATGCAAATTTGAAGATGTTTTTCTAGTATTTTATGTCAACTGTAAACTCTGGGTGTGCACACCTGTTAGGAGACTGGAATTTGTGTCTCTTGAGACTTTTGATTGTTATTTTTGGCAGTCTCCCTTGGCTTGTTTTCCTGCTGCTTCTGAGTCAATAGGGATTTGCACCTGCTATTGAAAGAGCATATTTATATCTTTCGGTCTTAGCTGACTACAGACACAGTGACACCTTTGTCAGCTGCCTAATGGAGCAACCTTCTTTGCCGTTTGTATTCAGTTCAGGCTACAGAAAGGTTCTGTTCGGTGTCTCCACTCAAATGCTCTGGGTGCTTTTGAACAGTTGTGCATTGCAGGACAAATGTGCTGAGAACACAATGAGCACTGCGGGAGGGGAAAGTGACTTTACTTGTCTTGTCTTTTTCCTGTCATTCATTCTTTTGTGGCTGTAATGTTAGACCAGTGGCAGGTAGGCTATTTGTAAACCTTGTTTCTCCCAGGGTTAATCAGGATATCCAATGCCTGCACAGAAGGTTAACAATGAACCCGAGTAATGTCTTAATCTTTCCATAAACTACTGATCAGAGGCTCTTCCGAAAGACTGTAACAAGCTGGAGAGGCCATGTCTTGGGCAACATGACATAGTTTCCTGACGGTGGAAGCAATGATATTTTAATTGCTAATCTGTCACAAAGTCAGTAAAAATTCTCTTGGAAACTGAGAAAAAAAACTGCTTGATGCTAGCATGTTATCCAGAAAAGGTGAAAGTTGGGAGAAGCTCCTTTACATTCATTCCTCAAACGAACAGTCTAAGTTAAAGCCATAACTGTCCGAACACCCAAAACTAGAATGTCCCTGAGACTGCACACCCAGGCAAGTGTTCTTTGCTGGGCAGAGGTGAACATCCAAGTGGGAATTGGTGAAACTGGAGCAAGGTGAATGGGAGTTAGAAAGGACAGCCAGGTGGAAACAAAATTGTGAATCTTACCAACACAGCTACCTTGGTGAGCTCTCTGTTGTACAGAGGAGCAATCCATTCTCCAGGAGCAGCAGAGGCGAATATCATTCCAGGATGCTTGGGAGCAGTATTTTTAACATGAAGAGTGTCTGTTTTGTTTATGTTGTAGTTGTCAGAAGGTTAGCACATTGAGGATGAGATGCTTAATGCTTTTATCCCACGTAGTTTTGAGTGTTTCTCTAATTTAGTAAAGGATTTGAATACCGGTTTAATGGTATTGCACATGCTAGAGAGAGGAAAGGACTAAGGTGCTATGCTAAATACTTCCTAAAAATTAAATGTGCTTTAAGTGCTTCACTCTTCTAAACTAAGGATAGATTATTCAGAAAAGCCTGCCTGTATCTTAATGTCTCATAAGCTGCTTTTGCTATGAAATATTTGATAACTGTATCTATCCATTAACAATATGTGATTTCTGGTTGGGCGTTGTCTTGCTGTAAGAGGTTAGGATAATAATGCAGTTCCTCCTTAAAAGCCATTGTCAATACCCAAGTTTGCTCTGCTTGTTGTCCTCTGGACTATTTTTACCTGAAGGTTCACTGAAGCCAAGAGGCCCAGCAGGAACAGGATGTATTGGAAAGCTGTTGAGCCTGAGGTACCTGCTTTGCAGACCCAATGGAGGATTCACTTTCCACTTGACTGCTTCCACCATCCCTTTTTTTTAAGCTACAACTGTTGCACCTTATATTTAATGAGGTGCATTCTTACAAGAGAAAGTACATCTGAAATTTTGGAACAATGTAAAAAAATTGACAAATTATATTTGCACATAGCACTATTTGCTGGATTTGAAAGAGGAAACTTTTTATTCAGCCTATCTTCCTGCAATATACTGCTATTCCCTTTCCTGTTTTCCAGAAAAACTCAGAGAGAAAGCTCTTGAAACGAATTCAAGAGAAATGTCACAAGGATGCTTTTCATGTCTCTGCTTTGTAGTTCCTGGATGTTTGTCTGGCTTTTAAATTTCCCATGGAAAAAATAATCCATCTCTTCTATAACCAGCATTTTGCTATTAATCACTCATTGGAATTCAGGGATGTTCACTCAGAATTTAAAATGGGATGTCTAGTCAGAGCTATAAAATCTTATAGCCGAGGGATGTAAAGCAAGCATACAATGAGAGTGGAAGATCAGAATGGCATGATTTATTCTGACAATTTTCTTTTTTTCTGTTAAAACCTGTTAGCCTGCCATATAGGTCTACTCTTGATATATATAAAGTACGTACATATGGGGTCAGCTGATAAAAAATGCTAAAAACTAGTGAGACGAAAGGTTTTTGTGATGATCTTTGTGCTGTTAACTTTGACAATCGCAACCCACAGCTGCTTTCTTTTTTTGTGTGTAGTTTTATATTGCTAAGATCATGAACTTTGGTGTTTTGTAATGTATGAGTCTTGAAAATACAGGTTTATTCTTTAAGAACATGCTGCACCTCAAGCCTGAGAAGGTGTGTAAATTACCATATTTAGAAGCTTTTTCATCAGAGTACAGAAGTTTTACATCTCCAAAGTAATGCCAGCCCTTTCTCCCCAGAAAGCTTTCACCTTTTTCAGAAATAGCATTGCCGTAGTGTAGTCATTTAAGTAAGATAGAGCTCTGTGGAGAGACAGTACCTTGTATTATATACAGTTGGAAAAAGAAAAAAAGACAAGATTTTTGGCACAATAAGTACCAAAAACCTCAGTGAAATGTCTTCTATGTGATAAACAACCTGTTTCTGAAGTTCATAGATTGTCATGTGTTTCGCTCTTTCCTGATGGAAATTTTCTTCAGCACGTAACCCAATTAAAAATTTTCTCCTGACAATTTTGAACATTAATGATATATTTGGGGAAGGAGTTCCAAGAACATAATTTTTAATTCTAGGCAAGCTGTAGATTGGTTGATGGCACAAGAGGTCAAAATCAAACACTCAGGAGCTGGGGGGTGGCAGGAAAGGTCCATGCCTGTAGCAGGGACCAGATGGGTGGTACCAGGTGGGCAACATGAACAGGGTGAGCAGGTGGTCAAGAAAGCAGGAAAGACACATCTGACAATCAATAGACTTCCAGGGCAGCTGCCACAGAAGTTTGATGGGGCATTTTATTGTCCTGCAGTCATGCTCAAGACCGCAAGACTCAGCACACAGGAATGGGGCCAAGGTTTCCGGTTTGAACAGAGGTGCAGACAGCAAAAGTAATAATGAAGGCAGAGTCTTTGTGGTGCTGAGTTAGTGACATTTCATGCATTCCTCATCAAGTTTTATCCTTTCCTGCTGCAGCATCTCAGAGCAGTATTATCTTTTGTTATGAAATCGAGGTCTCTGCTCTATTTTAAATTTCTCACTGTAAACCATTACTACAGGCAGAAGAGATGGCTTGGAAAAGGACCTTCTCCTACTTTCTGATACTTTTAGAAGCCTGCACATGAGAGCACCCCGCAACCTGTTCACTCAGGTGTTATCTCCCTATTGCTTTGCTTTAATCCCTGCCAGCACTTTGACTGGCAGTGAATCACCAGTGGCCACTGTGTTTGCCTAAACGAGTGCTTCTTGTCACTGCCCCAGAGAGTGCAGCCACAGCTGTACTCTAAAAGCACTTCCACTTCTGTGCCAAATAAATGCAATAGGATAAAACATGCAGGCACCTCCCTCCCATCCCCACACACTGGAGGAAGCTTTACCAAGCATAGAGCACAAGAAGCAAGGTGGAGAAATGGGTTACTAACTAAAGAGCCCTGCATAAGGTGCTAATCTCGGTTGTGAAATAGCTTTGGGAAGAAGTAGAAATAATGGTTTCTTAGTGGCTCACTTTTCATTTGTTTCTTTGGAGAGATGAAAAGATTTTGTTCATAAAATTGTGGTTTTCTAGTCCACTGGTTTTAAAATTATTCCTAGGTCTTGAGTATATAGAAATCAATGAATTTAATAGTGCCTTTATCCTGATATTTTATTAGGTTATCTGAAAATGGGCAGCAAAATGACTTATCTAATTACAGTTAAGACAATTGTAATAAAAGAAACGGGAGTTTTTAGACAGTTGGAAATGTACTTAATTTTTCCTTTTTTTCACCAAGACAATCAGAGACACATTCAAATAATCCAGATTTCTTCCTATTCAAGTTTATCAGCCTTCATTTTCCAGTGCAAAACTCATTTTTCTTTCTGCTTAAATGACTTTTAGTTTTGTACTTGGTATGCCAGAACAGAGGAGCATCAATGACCAGTAACATCACAAGAGCTGTTTATTTCTCAGCCAATGACAACCCCTGATTTCCTGCAGTTGGGAGGGATCTGCTCGTGTGGCAAATGCTGCAGTTCTCAATAGGTTTTGTTGGGTGTACATTTCAAAGAGAATTTTTGGGGTGAGTCATGCATGGATTGTGCACCATTTATCCTTCACTAACTCATCTGGAATACCACAGGGAGTAATTGGGATTTTAAGTGGTTTATGATATTGATATTCAGTGCAATGTGAAAAAGCTTAATTGTTTTTAATTGAGCAGTAGTATAATAACCATTTTCTTTCAATTAAAAATCCTTTTGGGCCAAAGGCAATCGCAAATCCAAAATGCTTTTTTATGGTTCATTGTCCTCACTTTATTTTAGTTTTGACAGTTGGAGCCTTTCTCTGATGATAGGCTCCAAAACAAAGAATTTTGTTGTTCTCCCATGAATTATATTTCTGAGCTCAAAGAGAGCATATGGTTCTGTCATGATATCTACAGAACTAAATAGCTGAGGCAATACTTTCTGATATATCATTTCAAGCATGTGTTTTAAAGCTTTACTTTGCACAGTCAAATGAGCTAGCAGAAAAATCAATACAAACAGCAGAAAACCTATTTTGCCTGCATTACGCTGTTGGATAACAGGTAAACAGCTTATAGCTCTTGTAGGAGCACCAGCATAAAATCCTGAGGAGCAGAAAATCAGTTTTATTTCTAGCAAGGTAGCCTGTGCATCAAAGACAAGCATATATAAATCTTGAAGCTTCTGTAAATCACAGATGTGTGCAAGAAAACAAAGTGAAAAGAGCTTGCTAAAGATGGCAGAGAACATCAGCCTTCAAAACAGAATAGTTTGCAGGTTACCCATCCAAGAACAGGATGCTGCTATTTCACATATAAGAAATGTACTCCTGTCTTAAGAGACACTTTTCAAAATGTATGTTTTGTGTCTTGATTTCTATGCCTTTAGTTTCTTCTTCTATCAACCTTTGACGGGGCTTCTCCTTTATAAGAGTGAGAATTATCAACTGCTCTTTCCACATTGCTCTTAGAAACTGAGTTTCTCTTCAGAGAAGTGCAATTGCTACCTGATTTCAATCTAGCCATTGAGAGGGAAAAATGTACTACTAAATTGTAGTGAAAGCTGTTTGAAAAAGGAACACTGACTCAGTCACCATTTGAACATAATATTCAGGAGAACTTCTCATTCCTTCAATCGTGTCTGACAGTTGATGTTATTTTAATACAATTACTCCTCTTTAAAGTTTGCTCAGATAATGAGGACTGCTTCCAGTTTTACTGGGATGTGAATGCTTCAGGACTTACACTTGAGCTTTTGAAGTCAGGTCTGTTTTGATGACTGCTTTTTTATGCTATTCAAGAGATGCGCAAATCTGAACAATAATTCATTTTATATTTCAACACATGACAGTCATTTAAGTTAAGCCTTTTTCCATGAGCAAGGAAGGTTTTTTTGTATTTTAAACTAGTTTTTTTAGAAAATGTTAATGGGTCTGACAGCAGTGAAAAATATAAAGTGCAACCAAACTAAATTTGTTTTACACTGAAGGAGAAGATGGAAGTTGTTGCCACGGACAGAAGTGGAGCACATGAGACAAGGTGGTTGTGTGCAAAAATACCTGCAAAAATATTCAACTCTGTTCTTGGGCTTAACATCAGGATGTCAAGGACCTGAAGTAGGAGAAAAACACAAGGAAGCAGAACAAGTGCCAGAGAGTCATGAGGCTGTGGATGTGAATTGATCCAGCTTGAGGCTGATGGGGTGAAGAAGTCAATCTCCCCTTGGCGCCTGGTTGCTGGAGACACAGGCTCTCAGGGCAGCATGCTCTCTAGTAATCCATTTTAAACAAAACTGTGGGTCTAATTCAAGCAGGCTGATTAAATTGTTTATATTGTTAAACTAATTTATACTATTACACTAATTGCTGCTGGCTGCTTTGCCTGACAGGCGCCGGAAGAGAGCACACAGCTGCTCATCTGGGGCAGCCTGGTGACCTCTCACTGGAGCGGCACAGAACCATCGGAGGCAGAAACGTCTCATCTTGTGCCAGCACACAGCTTTAGACAACAGGAAAAAAAATTAATCACTAATTAATATAAAATTATTAATCACCATTACTATTGTCGTAGTATCTGAAGGTCTATCAGAAAAAGCTCCCTGGTCCACTGGCCACTGAGCCAAACAGAGAAGTAGCCAATTGCTCCTGTAACCTGGAAGCCTCAGAGGAAACAAGAGTGGAGGCATGGGCACACACAGGTACAATGAACTGCAAAGAAGATATTTATCTCTGATCCTTTTTCAGAGAGGTGTAGATGTCTGCAGAGATCAATCTGTGTAATACACTTGCATGAGTGAGATAATGGGCTGGTCTATTTTTAAAGAGTAGTTTTCTTTATGTTGATTATTGAACCTACCTCCATTTTAGAACTTTGACTTTACAGGAGGTAGAAAAGAGGTTGTTTTGGGTTTTTTTTAAGTTACTGGTTAGGATCAGATCAAAGGCTTTTGACTCCAGAAAACTTCCTCAGCATAAGCATTTTATTCCAGGATTTCCAACATATCTGTACAAAGCAAAACATCCACATATGGACCAAATGAGTGGAAGGATATACTGGCACAGACAGCTCAATGGTAGTTCTCAATTTGGAGGCAAGACACAAAAATATTGCAGCCTTTGCTTGCATTACAGTATAAATCCAATTTGCCATATTTGAAAAACAGGAAGATTAGGTATTATTTTGGATGAAGGATATATAATTTGACAATGAAATCAATTGATACTAGAGGAGCAGAGAAGGATAAAGGATACTATTTATGTGAACTTGTCATGGACAATGGTAATTAGCCATCTCCCTGGGCAAGAGAGGATGATGGGGCATCAGGTGTTCCAGAGCACTTTGGCAGCTGGGATCTTCTTTCACAGTTACACGCAGCTTTGGGTTCCTTCAGTTTCTCAACATAAGAAGGACTGTGGGATGTGAGGTTTCAGCTATGGCTTTGTCAGACTTTTTCATAGCTTTGAGAGACTGTGTCAGTTCTCTATTTTTCAGACATTTTCATCATGTGCTGTTGTAGTTGCCCTGGTGAAGCGTCTTCTGTTGTCAGTTCTGCTGGCCCAGACAAAATGGCTTATATTTATTTTTCTCTTTTTCAAACAACCAAGTAAGCAAACTGCAACTGATGAGTTTATTGCTGTGTCTGAATGCTAAACGGGATGGTGACTTTGGAAAATGCTGTTTATGGAGTATATTGACAGAGATTTCAGCGGCAGAATATCTGGGTTTGTTGCTTCCCAAACCTTGCAAGTGAAAGTTCCTATGCTCCCAGTGCTAAGAAGGCTGCAGCCTTAGGCTTTTGTGGGTTTCTGTGCAAAGAAATATGAGGAACATGGAATAAATCCATCTAATATGATCAGATGTAAAGACAAATTCTGCAGGACAGTCTCAACCTTCCAAGCAGCTCTGATGGGCACAAGCCTGGGGAGAACGCTTGGGATATCAGGTGAGAAAGTCATGCCACAGAGCCTCATAAACCCCCTGCTGCTGCAGAGCCCCCCCCGCGCTTAAGGGAACCTGCCAAACCCTTCGTTTGCCTGTACAGGACACAGAAAACACAGCAGTGTTTCCTTCCCTGGCTGTTTTGTTCATATTCTGTTTATTGTGATGACCATATCACGACATTTGTCGTGACAGTGATGTTGCTGTGCAAGCCAAGTGCCAGTCCATGTTTCCAGCTTTCTCTAAAGACCAACAACAGGATGCTGTCAGGAGGCCACAGTGGGGGCCGGGGGTGGCACAGAGCAATTTCATTTCGTACTGCTTGTTTCTCTGAAAACCATATTTCAGCTAGAAAATGGGTATGTTATTTGACGCTCTGAGAATCATAAGGAAGGGAATGGAAAGAAGAAAACAGTTTGTTTTGTAAGAAAATGAGCAAAAACTACTCCGAGCCCCATCTTTTATGTCCAGAAGTTGATGTAATATCTAATATCACCAACAACAATGCTGTACATGCTTACGAACTTCTAGTGATCAGTACTAAGCAATTAGAAATAAAATCTGGCAGGGAAAGGAAGCACAAGGAAAATAACTTCTGTTTTAACTACACAAAATGAGTTTGAAAATTACATCTATTTTGTGGGAGAAACTAAATTATTTCTACACCACATAGTGGATTTCTTTCTTCCAAGAACTGAGAGAATAAAGCTTTTTTTTTTCCTTGAAAAAATTAGCTTACCCAAGTTTCTGCATATGTGTTCAACTGCCTTATCTATATTTTATTCACAGGAAAGGACTAGAGCAGGATCTCAGGTAATTTCCTCAATGATTTAGTTAAAAGACACTTCAAAGCTATAATAAGCATAAGCAGGACAGAAATCTCAGAAGGCTGGCACAATCTTACACCAGCTAGGATGCAAGATTTTTTCAAAAGTCAGAGGCCTTATTTATTCTTCATTAATTATTCCTTCTGCTGGTAGAACCCAGATAACTGTAGCGGGTTCTGTGCACTGTTACATAAAAGCTCCACAAGTGCAAATGTGTGGATGAGGAGTGAGGGAAGGCCCATGTGGGATGATATCCATACTGGAACACAGTTCAGAAGGCACTGCCTGGGCCACATCATATACTTTCATAGAGATATCCATGGAGGAAAGTAAGTACTTAGGGAAAAAAAAGTCCTAGAAAATTAATTTTCCTCTTTTTTCTGTCTCACTTGAGGAAAAGATGTTATAGAGCCTCAGAGAAGTTTTGGTCCAGTTTCTCTACCCAGAGATCTCCAGGGTTTCCAGAAACAATCAGTCACTTTTCCCCTAGAAGGTCCCATGTTCACTGCAACAGGATTCATATAACGTCAGTATGTCCATGAGTCTCCCTTTTCTCATATAGAGAGGAAAGAATATGGATTATGAGGCCCAGGTAAGTTTATTACATTATTAGTGTGATAAACCCAAGTTCTCCAAAGTCAGGCCATCTGCATGAAACTGAACTGTTGCTCCTTTGTGTATAATGTATTATATTATTCATTATTATAATCAAGCACAATTGTACTATGCTTTATAGGTCTCCTGCTTCATTAAGTCAGAAAATCAACAAAGCTGTTAGTACTTTATCTCTTCATTTTTCACTTTGTGGCCCATTTACTAGTGATGATTCCAACCATAGTGTGAAGGAAAAATTGCTATTAATTAATGGTCTTTCTGTGGTTCTGCTCCCTGTCCTGGATACAGATTCCTTTTTGGAATGCTGGGTAAAGAATGTATGATCTTTTACAAATAGAGAAACAATACAAAGAGTGAGTAAAGGAAATGTGTTCTTCCACAGTCATCATCTAACTGAGATTTACAGGGCCTTTCCCTTACTTAGGCTTTCAAATGTATGAACTGCAGGGTACAGTGATACCAGTCAGACAAGGGTGTTCAGACTTAGACAACCCAAAAAACAAGATAAAACCCCACTGTTTCAAATCAGACTTTCTGTGCCATAGAGAGAAACTGTTAGTGACTAATTGGGAAAAGAAAGTGGTTTCGGTGACTTACCAGGTGGGATTGACCCTGTTAAGAGATACGGCAACAGCAAGACTTCCTGGTAAGGAGGGCCCAGAGTTTTATCCACAGCGGTGAACAATAAAAACAAGATGTATAAAAGGCTCAGGGGAGCAGAGAAGGAGCTGAGATTTGTGATCCTAAGGAAGCTCTGAACCTCATTAATTTTGTAAGCAAGAATGAGTTAGTGGATCTTATTGTCACAAAGTGTTAGAGGAACAACTCAGAACATGGGTAAACACTGGAGACGAGCCTGGGGCAGCAGTTCCCTAGAAAGAACTTAAGGCAGGCTGGAAAAAGAACACCCAGATAAGAACTGTAGTGCACATAACCAACAGTTTACCCCTGTATTTAAAAGGAGTCTGTTTAAAAACTGTCTTGTCCTTCTAGATTTTATCATGACGTCAGGCTTGCTGGACTAAACAAGAGCTCCTTTTGCCTTTCTTTGTCACACACGACTTGGTGTGACTGAAATGCTGTAGTGTTGCATGCAGCATCCTAACAGACTATACTGACTTGCAAAAAAAAGGGATATACTATTTTTATCCTTAAGGAATTAAACTAATTAAATCTACACTCTTTGAATTTTTCTACTGAGTGTATTAGATTACTTCCAAATATTGAGGCTGAAACAAGGATAAAAGTCTTGAAAGTTTTTCAGGGTGTGGCTAGAATTTTAGGTAGTTTGTCAGTCAGATTGAAGGCAACAGCTCAGTGTTTGCTACTGCGAACACAATATTAATCCTTTGCCTTTTTGTGATTGTCTCTGAACCCAGTGTGTTTGAACTGTAACTGCTCAGCACTGTAATTCATGCCACTGAACAAAAAAAAATGAAGTAGTTCTTTTTTGAAAAAGAACAGTTGTCTCATCACTGGTTTTCTAGTGATGGAGTGTCTCTATTCTTTATTCTCCTTTATGTGAACTCAGCTAGAAGGTAACAGTTTTATGACTCCAGATTTATTTTCCCTTTATTTTTAGTAGTGAGACAAGAGAAGTGACCATCTGAAGTCATACCATACAAAAAGAAAGTATAAGGGGAATTTAAAAATCCAAGACTCTCCCATGCTGTGAACTGAATGATTAAAGTATGAAAAACAAATTGCAGCTTTTTATCAAAAAGAAATGATACTTTCCTTATGATTGTCCTTCCTACTCACCCACATTTTCTGTTCAAGTATAGACATTCTTAATTAAATATGGATTACTGTATTTACATGTTAAATTCATTGTATTACTTAAGGCTGTAGCGGTTTGCCATTAAATCGAACATGAAGTGATAAATGGACAAGCAATTCCATTAAATTTCTCCAATGGAGACGTTATATTATGAAATGGAAATGATTTCTTCAGTTGATGACATTAAGTATGGTGGTACAGACGAGCACAATAGACATTTCTTCATTTTCCAAATATATCCAAAATTAAATGTAAAAAAATAGAGTAATCGTATCCATGAGGAAAAACAGAACCTATACAGCATAAGTCAGCAGCAAGAAGCAGGGAGCTGAAAAGGTACATCTGAAAAAGATGAGAAGGTAGCAATATGTGCAGGACTTGCGTTTCCTCTGTACAACAGTACAGAACAGCCTCTGCCAGGCAGTACTTTTCCAGATGGGGCTGAGCCTGTCTTCTGCTGCAGCGAAAACACAACTTCAGCAGCAGTTGAGTCCAGCCTCCTGTGATTCCCAGCTGCACCGACACCCCACTTTCTTCCCTCTGCTGGTGGATTTGGGCCCCAGAGATGGAGCCTCTCCTGGATGCACAGCTGTATAAAACCTCTGTGTGGCTCCTTTTTCAGGGTAAACAATCCTAAACTGATGTGGAGACAGTAGTGAGTTACCAGCAGCCTTGGCTTTGCCTGCTCTTTGACACATACATTTTGTGTCGATGTGCTACCATACATTGGAATAATTAACTCCCTTCAGAATAATAAATTTTAACAAAGATTTTTAAAGTTCAGTTCTTGTTTCCTGATCTTTAAAGGCACAAATATTAGTAAAGCTATTACCTAGTTTCTTGGCACCATCTTCCCTGATGATTAATGTATGCAACGTTTCTGCCACAGGCACAACCCAGCTTTCCAAGTAGCAGCAGGGGGTTGAAGTGTGATGCTAAAGCACATTTGTGCATGCAGCATTTAGTGGCTATTTAAAAAAATCTTTTTTTTTTTTTTTATATTGCAGAAAGTCCACTGAGGAGGAAGCCAGGAAATAAATGAAAGTAAGGATCGATCAATCTTTGGTTGAGCTAGAAAACAATTATTCATTCCTCTGACAGGATGTCTCTTGTGCATTTACAGGACAGTGTTTTAGGGTGGTAGGCATGCATTAAACATGAAAAAAATTACCTAATTCTTTCTATAAAGCATTCAGTTCGGGAAAGCGTTAACTGCAATATTTATTTTTTTAACAAAAGAGAGGCCGCATGGTGAGCATGAGAGGGCGTGAGAGGGCTGGGAAGTGAGATGTTGCCTATAGCTGGAGTAGGCAAAACAGAAGGGTGGCAGCTTGGGAAGAGGTAGAAAAACCCTGCTACACCCTCAGGACAGGAGATGGGGACCGGTCTAATCATCTCCTTATCTCCACTGGACTCCCCATGTTAGCATTCCTCGTGCTGAGCAAGCAGTGAAGAGTAAATAAGGAGGGACTGCAGGCATGAGTTTGTGGCAAATTCTCACTGATACTGGCATTCAGGGAGTATAACGTGAATTTAGAACAATGCACTGGAAATACTAATACTGCATAAAAAGTAATTATTTCTGTTTCTAGACACACTACTGAAGAAATACGTGTTCTCTAAACCATGGTAACTAAAAGAGCTTTCAAGCACAAGCGCACGTGCTCCAAAACAGCAAGGCTCTCTAGTAGGTGCCTGGCTAGGTAATATAAAGGCACTCAACGATATATTTTACTCAAGCCTTAAATGTGACATTTCAAAGGAGCAAGAGCTTCATGGTGCACACAGGCCTGAGGAAATTCAGTGCTAGAGAACACCGACCCACAGCATCACCATTTTATTACCTCCTCTCAACCCGAAAATGCAGATCAAAAAAAACCTGCCAGCAGTTTGGTGGTAACACAAACAAAAGAAATCCAGAAAGATAAATCTTCAACCACATCAGGCATAGGAAGCCTGCCAGTCTGTAAGGCCAACAGATGATCATGGCAGAAAGGCAGTATTCAGAGGAGGTAAAGCCACTGCAGAGAGCGTAAATGAATCCTCTATTTTGTTATGTAGCAGCCAGCCTCAGAGCACCTGGAGAGGGCTGAGTATCCATGAGTTCCTCCCCCCAAAATAATTCCACAGAAAATGTAACCGGTGAGGGTCAGAAGTTGTAACTCACTGAAGGGACTTCAGCGAGTTAAAAGCATCCCTCAGGCAAAATACATGGAGCTGGGAAGAGTATTAACAAATGTGATTCACCTACAGTTCCTGTACTTTGCGTTAGGCACCTGTTTATAACTACAACCACACCAAAAAATTGCCATGGACAGGACCATGCTCTGGCCCAGTTTAACTGATCATAGAAGCTATGTTAAAACAAACATACTAGGAATTTATACATCATCTTTTTCCTTGTATGTGCGCAACTTACCAATGTTATTAAATGTTACTTAGCGGCTACCTGGACTAACCTGGGGTCATGGTTTAAGTGTCAGATACACAAAATTTGCTGTTTGTGTTACTTTTCACCTGTGATCCCTCTTCTTTCTGTGCACCGTGTTTCCAGCCTGACCCCACCTGCGAGGTGCATCCCTTGCACACATCTGAAGCACATGAGGGACTTCAGACAGGACTGCAGACCTCTCTTAACACTTCATGCTTGGAGGCTTCTCTGTGCGGGTTTCTTACTTCCCTTCTAAAGCAGGAGAGTTACATTTGGGGTCAGATAATGCAAAATGGGTGGGTAGTGTTTGAGGTGAGTCAGGTCCTTGTTGGCCTGTTTGGGTAGCTGTGTCTCCTGCTGGAAGTAGTTTCAGCTAAGCTTGAACTAGGAAAAAAGGTAAAACTGCTTCAACCACAAGGAAAACTATTTATCAATAATTCTTTGATATTTTCTCCCCAGATGGCTTCTGCTTCAGGCCAAATAGACACAAGAGTTGAGCTACAGTTCTGTCCCCCAGGAAGGGAGGGTGTTTGGGGGAGCTGTATTTAGGTGCAGGCCGGAAGCTGAGGCGTGACCATGGCTTCTGCCCAGCTCTGTAGGAGCGTGCCTTTGTTGAGTGGAGAGCTGCAAGCTTCCAGCACACATACGATACAAACAAGGGGTTTTAACTTCCGTAGTAGGGAGCTGTGAGGACGTTCCACACCAGCAACGCCCTTGTTTTTATTTCTGCTTGTTCACAAGCCTCTTCAGAGTGCCTGTGCTGGCGAACCTTTGGCAGCGGGGCCGAAGGGAGCTGTGAGGCACAGCAGCTCTGCCTTCCCAGCACAATGTGCTCTGCAGCTGCCGAGGCACCTGTAAAGCCCAAGGCACCCATGTCCAGAGGAGCAGCTGATGGTGCTGAAGGCTTTTGGCTTCTCTGAGTGGCACATAATAAGGAATGACAGCGATCTCATATGTGCCGGATAGGAGTAGGTAGAGGTTGTTTATGTCTTCACAAGGAAAAGCAAACAATGTGTCTGAAATTCAGGGCAGCTAATGAACATTTGTGGGAGAATTTTTTAAGTAATGATTCTGAACAGCATAAAATTAAATGTATTACAATGAAATAACATATTTTACTCTTCAAATTATAGTGCTTGACCTTAATAAGCATTTCATAAAAAGCATGTTTAAAATGAGTATTTTCATGTAAATTGCTCTGCTCCTTCAGAATTAGTCAATTGAAAAAATGAGTTAATAGCAGATTTTTTAGTCATAAAAGATTCAGGTTTGTAAAAAGACTTGATGAATAGAAAATCTGAGGATCCCTTTTCTGTTACTCTGTACTGTTTGAGAACATTGAGTTGAAGTTAGCAAATCCATTTCAAATTGGACGTAAGCCTTGCCATAGCCTTTCATTCCTCCTTAATGGTTAAGCTTTTGCAGTATTATTAACGGATTTCTCACTGATATGAACATTTCATGTATGTTAAGTTGGTAAACTGTTATGTTACCTTCGATACTCATTTACTCTTCTTTAGCTCACTCATATCCATATCAAGATTACTTCGGCAGCAGAAGATCATTCATTGACGGGTAGATGTGAATAGCAAGAAAAAAAATCCCATAAATTCAGTGGCGTTCAATATCCTTTTGTGGGTCCTTGTATGACCATCCTCCTTGGCAAACATCCCATACTAGAAATTTTTTTCCTCAGAGATATTTGAGGTTCCTTTGATCGAGAAGTTTTCCATTAATATTTAAAAATCTGATACTAGAGACAGACTCTGTTTTGTGGAACTAATACAAACTTTTGTATAAACTTTTTATGGCATCATCTTCAATGTAAAATAGTAAATATCAGCTATGAAGGAGCTTCTTTGCTCTACCAGTCAGACTGTTTCAAGAAGATGACACAGAGGAACCGAACATCAATTCTAAATGTATTTGTATGATGGAGGATCCAGTTTGCTTTCTTGTCTGGAGATACTGTGACTCTGATTCAGGTCTTGCCTTCAGTGTTCCTCATTTTAAAAAATGAAAATGGCAGTATTTTCAACCTAGCTCAAAATGTAGCTCTTTCAAAAAAATCTGCTTCAAAGCTAAATGCTGAGACTTTCTGGCTTTTCACAGCAGAGATAACTGAAAAGTTTCAGGGGAGTGTAGTGGATCATGAAGGTACTGCACAAATGGAAACCACCGTTGTAGGGCCTCTAGGACAAACACCTTGGCTTTGTTCTTGCACACGTAGATAAGTTCAACATTTGGCTTTACTCAAACTCCTAGAATGAACTGAGCAGCTAAATTTGATTGTGTTTTGTTTTCAGCCTAAATTGTGCAATGCCATTAAAAAAAGGGATTTCTATCTATGTGAAAAAAAAAACCAAACAACAAACCCAAACCTAAAATAAATTACTTGAAGCGAGACCAGAAAATAGATATATTTAAGAACTTTAGCAAAATGAGTCAGGGATGAATCAGCCACAATTCACTGATGTAGTTGTAAGAATGATCTGCTGTTCCAGCTATGACACAGAAAGACAAAAGTTCCACATTAAAACTAAGCTATTAAAAGTGAAAATAATAAAGATTTTAAAAGTGCAATGAAAAGTGCTTTCCATAGAAAAATACACTAGAATTTATTTCCAGAAGCAGTTTCCAAATGCAGCTACTGAATTCTTGAGACAATTTTGTATCCTAAAAAATAAGGTTTAAATTCATAGTTTCTGATGGCCACAGAAAAGCTGAAGACATAGGACAAACCTATTCTTTGCATAGTCTGGGATGCTGGGATGGCAGCACCCCTTTCTGTAGCCATGCCATTTCAGCTGTGCAAGTGCAAGGCCTGAATGCTTCACTTCCAAAGAAAAGTGTGGAAATAAGTCATTGGCACACACTTACTTGCTAGAGCACAACTGTCATGTGGAAACTTATTATTGCTCAAGGCGGTTTATTATTTCTTAATAAAATTGAAATGCCAGTACATTCCAGAGGCTTTCTTGCAGAATCATCCTGATTTATCATCAATCTTTTCAAATTTTCTTGTCTGTGGCTGAAAATAATATAAGCCTGGTCATTGATTCTCTTTCTATGATGTTGGTTGACATCAGCAGTTGGGTAGTCAAAACAATGCCATAAATAAACTTGAATTATTTTTAGATATGAAAATAACAGTAGTTAGAGATCAGAGCCAATGCTGCAAATGAACTTGAGTTATTTTAATGCACACTGGAAATAGATACAGAAAATGGAAATAGAGCTAGGGATGATGCTGTGACAAGAGCCTTGCTCAGCAGCAGCTCTGGTTTATATCTCAACTGTAAAGTACAGAGGGAAAATAAGTGCAGCTTATCTGGATAATAACCGAGCCATTTGGTGTGAGCCTGCCTCTCTCCTTATTTCCCTTTCTGGATTTGGGGGTTCCCATGTGTCTGATGCTCACTAAGAAGAATGCAACACAACTAACAGGCTTGGTCCTGAGGGCTGTGAGCTTTTTCCAGACAGGGAGCTCCCACACAGGTATGTGATGGCAACCCACTGCTCCAACTTGTCTGCTCCTCTTCTGTTAAATAAAAATACTTCTATCTGCCATTTTTCTAAGATTTTTTTTAGAAGTCTCCAGTGCATCTTGTTTAACAGTTTCTACTGGATTTTCAGCTGCTGGAGCAGGACGTTCAGCAATTACTTGTAGCTCTGGGACACAGGGCTTTTTCACTCAAGCCAGCCAACTGGTCAGCTGCTCACCATGTCAGTACAGGTCTGCAGGGCCTATCCCATTTATTTCAATACCTGTGGAAGTCAGTGACCTTTAATGTCGTAGTTCCTATTTCCCTGCTGGCTATATTTTAAATTACACCTTTAGCTAGGTCGTTCCGCATGCTCTGGAACTGAGGAGGTGGATAAGTGGGGACATCAGGGACATCAGTGGCAATAGGCCACGAGCTCTAAGGCTGCCACACAGCCAACCCTGACAGCTCTGCAGCTGCACAGCCTGGCACCAGGGCTGGCTTGGACCTGCTGGCTGCAGAGCTGGGAGCAGCCCTGAGCCCAGTGCAGCCCTGGGAAGAGCCCCCAACAGAAGCTGAGTCCCGGGCTATAAGTAGCTCTCATATCGGCACTTCTCTAACTCTGCTGGAAAAGTCTAGATTTTCCAATAATATTAGTACCTTTGGCATTATCTTCTGATTTATTTCATTAAGCACAGGCTGTATGTTAGACTCCTTAAAATGTAGGAAAGCTGCTTATTTAGGATATGCTGATAAACAGCTCCAATTATCCCGACGTAACTCGTGACAGCACTTCTGGGAATGAAATGTCTATAAACACATGCAGCAGTGTATGGCTCTTTTCTCAGTGTTGGTTTCAAGAGACTTAAAAAAAGTTAAATATTGAAGCTTATGTCCTCATAGGAAAAGTTTGGTGGTACTTTACTTGGTACTTTGAAAAGACAGATAATATGAAGGAGCAAAGATATGGTTTATTTTGGTGATATCTAAAGGAAGAATGTTTGTACAAAATACTTCTTACAGAGCATTGTGTATTTTTACCACAATTATGTGAACTGCTAAAATTAAACCTCTGCTTTGAGTGTTTTCTGTTCTAAACTGTTTGAAACCTTTTCTGTTTCCATAGGAAATAGCAGTCTTTTCTACTTACTTTAATTTTCAAGCCATAAAGAAAGTTACTAAAATGCCTTTTGATCTGTAAAATTTTTAATGGCTCACATTGACATTTTACAGCAAAATGTCAAGAGAGCATTCAGCCATTAGGATTTTTGCCTTTGTTTTGGATTTTATTTTGGGTTTGGTTTTTTTTACATTAGGTGAACAGAAATAGGTAAGTAAAAGGGAAAAGTAAGAATTAAGTTCTCACCTACTGAGAAGCAAGGTTGCAATATTGGGAACTACTTCAGATACTAATTTCAAAATACTGTCATTCCTCACAGTAGTTGTGGCAAATTGCACATTTAATGATCTCAGTCTAATCATGCTTACTGAGGCAATGGAACTTCAGAACTCGGAATTTTTTCTTGTGTTTGAATATCAGATCAGTTTACTTCTTTTTTACATACAGTTGTTGAAGGAAAAGCTAAAACTAAATTAGCAATAAAACTTAACAAGTTTCAGAAGCTGGCCACCCTCATCCTCTTAGTTCTGCATGTTTCATATTTAGTTACAGTTTCTGTTGGTTTTTTTTTCTTTCCCATTTCATCTGTGGCTTAAAAGTCTAAGAATTTGTTCAGTTATGATGGCCATTATTTGCAATGGCAACAAAAGAATACTACAAAAAGTAGGAAATAACAAAGAAATGCAAATTTACATCAGTGACTGGACAAATGTATTGAGCTATCACATTCCATATCCTAGAGACTTCTATGTCAGCTTTCTCTGCAGGTGAAATGGTGTAAAGTTAAAAGAGATGTAACCTCCAGTAATAAGGAAAAAAATCTTCAGAGCTTGTGTCACTGCTGCTTTTCATATAAGGACTTTTCTTGCAATTAAATTACAATTTTAAACATTTTTACTACGTCTATAGCTATCTGTCTACTCATCTCATAACTGTAAATTGTAGATAAATTCTGAAAAGGTTGGACCAAAACATAGTTCCAATCTTATTTTCAGTGAGTGGGGAACATTTTCTTTATATTGGCAGTTGATTGAGCATAGGAATATAATCAGTGTTCTCTGAAGATCTACAATCCAGTACTGTCTCACTCAAGTTCCTCATGATACAAGTTTTTCCTGTGTAAAAATAGTTGTATTTAAAAAAGAAAATAGGATGGAGAGATCACTTGGGTGGTTTTGGGTGGGATGGATGTGTGCTGGTACTGGAACTCATGACGGGTTTTTGTAAGGCCCGCTCAGCCCACAACAAGAGGTTCCAGCAGGGAATGCTGCTCGTGGAAGAGAACTGCTGTGGATGTGTTGTTTCATAGCAAGAGAGATTTAGCTGATGCTATTTTAAAAATGCCTGTGTATGTTGAGGACTGGAGGAAAGGTGACGGGCATGTCATATAAGTCTTTGAATTTCACGGCGAAGAAAGAAATACAACTTATTGTATTTGAGCTGAGTCCCACCTGCCTGAGAGCTGAAATAAATGGAGAGTCCTTTTTTTTTTTTTTGGTTTGATATATGTTTTCCGTGGTAATGCTAAGGCTGGGGAAAAAGTGAAAATTGTGAATTGTCACATGAAAGCTGATTGTGTGGTAACTCTGGCACAACTAAAAGAAAAGCTAGAGGATGAGGATTTAAAGGTTATTTTCCTATCCTTTCAGTGTCTCTTATTCGCACTCCAGTTTAGCCCCAGAGTTTAGCCCCTCATGCCACCTTCCCAAGCAGCAGGTCAGACTGAGGGTGCTGAGAGGCTGTGTCAGAAGGGTTAAAATAAAAGGTCTACTTGAAAAAAAAAGAAAAGAAATCTCTGTCATTTCTCTAAGTTTCTGTATGATAGCAGTAAGACAGATTGTTTAATTGAGATGTCCTAGATATTTTTCTCCCCAAAGGGCTTTTGATACAGAGCTTCTGGATGAGAAACTGAATAAATAAATGGCTGGGAATTTTATCCATCAGTCTCTCTAGAAGTTTTAATGTGTAATAGTCACTGGTGTAGTATTTGCTGAATCCCACTAACTGTAAAATCTATAGTTTTATAACTGGACCTGGAAGTTAATTTTATTTTATGATTTTATTTTTGATTAGACTTTCAGTCATCCAGAATCTGATCTGTTCAGGTTAACTGTTGAGTAGCAAGTCAAGGAAGGGAATGGTTCCCTATGAGCTCACTGCCTGAAACTTGTTCAAATAAATTGCTAGGTGATTATTTATGAGTTAGTTTTTCATTTCCAAGAAGGGTCAAAATCCCTAACACTGTATTTGAGAGTCTAAAATGAACAAGGACCATATTTAAAAATCTAAAGAAGAAAGAAAGTATGTGCAGTTACAGGGAATGATTATTTTATTTCAATCTTGGTTTTTTTGACAAGCATGGGCCTTCAGTTTTTCACTCCTGTGAACATTAAGATAAGATCTTCTTCTAAGGGCTTAAAGTGAATGTCTGTAAAGTTCAAGAATGTATCACGATCTCCAAAGCATTTAAATTCATCTTTAGCAAAGTGCTTCACTCCTTTTTGATTGCAGTAGGGATTTGAATATAAATTTTTTCTGAGTTTCCAGCCTTGTTTTATATCATAATATGTTTAATAATTTTGGCTAATTCTTTAATTTCCTTGAAATTAGCTTCTTAAATGAGGATATTTTCCAGATCCTTAACTTCTAGTTTATGGTACTAAAAGACAATGGAAAATTTGACTTTTATCATTTTGACACACCAAAAACTCCATTGACAGAGTGTTTTAGACCATTAAGGAATTTATTAAGGAGATTAAATTATTGCCTCCAGTAACTGCTGAGGATAACAATACTCTTTTGACCCAGCAGTTCCAAAAGCACATACTTGAGTCTCCTTAGGCACTGTGAAAGTGCTCAGTGCTGTCTTTTAATTGTATTTTTTGAATAATTACACTATGGGGTGATCATTCTGTGCAATTTTACTCGTCTACTAAGAATCTTTAATTCTTCCAAAGCTCTCATTTCACTTCAATAAACATTTCTCATTATATTATTACAGAAAAAAAGGATAATATAGAAAATATAGCAAACCAGAATTTTTAGTTTTTAGCATTAGAATAATTTGTTTTTAGTTATTGAAATAATATCTACATTATTGAAATACTATCTACATTATTGATGCTTCAGGCAAAACATGTAATAGCTGTGCTATAAACAAAAAAGGAGTATTAAATTTGTAATAGACTTCAATTACACTGACTCTATTGGTAATCCCAGTGGATTTTAGTGGGATCAGACAGAGTCTGGGTATTTGATGAGTAAAAGCTGGGCAGAAGGCTCACTGAATGTACTCTCCTAGTCATTCTTTGTAAATTAATGTCTAATGCTTCTTCTCTGGCAGCACTCAGCTCACTTGCAGAGTGGAGCAGTAGAAGATCGGAGGCAACTCTGTGAAAAATATTTCGGACCTGATCAAAAACACAGGCTAATCATTTTTATGTCCCAAAAGATGTATTATAAATTTAAAACTAAAATTATGTTTTGGTGGGATTTTTTTTTTGTATTAAGTATGAAAGAACCGGATTTGATGAAAGCCAAGTAGGAGAAGAAGTTTCGAGGCCTGCATTTTGTCTCACATAAAACATGACAGTATTAATGCCAGTGCAAACCTCTGCAGTTTAGAAGTGAGTCACTCAGATTAATGCTGGGGCTGTGACTGATTGCAGAACACTTGAGGTCTTACCAGAAATTACTGGGTAGAAGGTAATATTTACACCTAACTGAATGTTCTGCTTCCATTTCCCTATCTGTGATGTGAAGCTTCTTATGTTTTTTTTGAAAACTTATGAAATTGGCATTATCTTTTGTTTGTTTTTCTTTGCCTGCTTTTCTGTCTTCCCTGTCTTCATCTCTCATGAATTTGTGCCATTGGCCAACTGATAAGGAATATCATAGGAACACATGGCTATAGTTGATAAAAGCAGAGGTCCCAGAATCACTAAATCACCGAGTGGCTGCAGAGTCTGTGGACCTCTGGATCTCCTCTAGTTCAACCCCCTGCTAAACCAGGTTCACCTAGAGCAGTTTACACAAGATCACATCCAGGCAGGTTTTGAGTGTCTCCAGAGAAGGAGACTCCACAGTCTCTCTGGGCAGCCTGTTCTACTGCTCTGTCGCCCTCAAAGTAAAGAGGTTTTCTCATATTCAGACGAACTTCTTGTGTTCAGTTTGTGTCCATTGCCCCTTGTTCTGTTGCTGGGATGCTTTAGTCCTACTTGGTCACTCTCAGAAAAAAGAAATTCATAGTCACCATCAGAAAAGACTTTTTTTCTGCAGAAAATCTTTTAAAAGATTTCATTTTCCCCCATTATGTCATTTGTCTGTAATCATTGGAGATTGGCTTATGGATGAGGAATACAACTTAATATCCCTGTCAAAGTTGCTATTACTCATTGCATTTTTTTCTGTGACATCCAGACTGAGAGGCAAGAAAGGCACAGCATGGAAAGAGATCTTACACTGAAAGCAGAAATCTAAAGACAACAGAAGAATGATATTGCTATATATATATACATCAGGCTGGAAAAAAAGGTGAGCTAGAAGAGTTTAAATTTCTCTTGCCTTTCTGCATCAAGATTAGTATTTCTTATAACCAATCTTTCCTTCATTCACAGTTGTACTCTGCAGAAAATGAGATGTGGATTTGTTTCTATGAATTGATCCTGTTTAGTTTACTAAGGTAAATAAGAAAACAGCATATGATGAATTCTGATAATAATGGATGTTTAGATTTAAAAAAATTACTTACAGTAACACCACCACAATATACCAGTAGAGTATTATTCTATTTTTTCCATTAAAAAAGGGACACTTTCTTCATATCAAGACATTTACAGCATGCTTTGTCATTTCCAAATGCTACTGTATGTAGCTGAATTCTTTGGTGTCCCATTACTGCACCCGTGCCATCTTCTTTCCCAACCGTAGCCTCCTGTGACAGATTTTCAAAGACATTTCGTCTGTGCCTCCCTCAACAGACATAAATATTTACCTTTAATGTCAAGTCTGAATTGAGGATGTATTTCTCCTTTCATTCTGAATTCAGCAGAGTAAAAATGACAGGCTAATATTCCACCTAGAATTTGTTTGTAAACACCTTTCCTCAGGGGTCTGGTGCCCCTTCTCTATGCAGCTTTGCCTATCTCTGTGCTGGGCTCCTGTCGTGATAAGTGGCTTGCAGATTTTGTAGTAAAGCAGCCACCATGCCCCAAAATACCTGATGAGCTAATTGCAGTGCTGAGAGAGACCAGCTAAATCCCCCAAAATGCCAAAAAAATGAGTGAAAAGTAACCTGGCTGCTTTTAAAAAGGGGCTGGGGACTTTCAGTGTGCTTCTGCCTCATGGGCATTACAATTTAGAGCATGCAAGGTGGAGCCTGGGGAAGTCTTGCAGTGGTGTCAGCAGGGTCTGATGGGGCTGTGATGAGACTCTCAAGCACTTAGACCTCTGTGTTTGATGGTTTCTGTCTATGGAGCAGTGAGAAATGGCTCAAAATCTTTAAAGAATATATTTGAAGAGAAGTAGCAGCAGGTGGCATGTGAGGGTCCCTGCTGTTGGGGAAGTGGATGAAGCAAGGAGGGAAGGGTCCTGTCACACTCCTTGCCAGCTCCTGTCATTTCTGCTCAAGTTTCTTCTATAGAGAGAGGGTGCTGGGACATTGCACACAGCAAATTTTGCAGAGCTTTTGGAAACGTCAATCCACTAAATTCTCCTGCTTGTTAATGGGAAAAGTAAATAAGAAGAAAAGTTCTTTCTCGTAAGTAAAAAAACTTTTGTAAAAGCTGGGGCAATGATCAAATACTTCCAACCCAGTCAAACATTTCTAGTAAGGGCTACTCATTCAAAAATCTTTAAGGAAGAAATAATGTCTCTGGTCTCTTATCTGAAATATTTCTCAAAGGCTTGCATGTCTCAAACACAACTTTTGCCTTGCTCTTTCACTTGTTGCTATTAATAACAAAATTTCCTTTGACTTCATTGATGTAAAATTAGTCTTTAAAATTTCCTTCATCAAAACTTTCCAGATTTATATACTCAAAATTGCTGATTCGTCAACAAATTGATACCAACAAAAATTTCACAACAGCGGGAATGAGAGAGAAAAATAAATAACAAATAAGGCTAAATCTTACAGTCTTTAGTACATAGCATTCTCATTGAGATAAACACAAACTCTTAATTCAAAACAGCAGAATTTGGCCTAGTGACAAACTGCTTTCTGATTCTTCTGAGGGAGAAGTGAAATGAGAAATCTGGTTAATATCTGCTATCTGCCTTTTTCACCAATCTTGGGAGCACAAACCATTTTTTAAAGTGGACTGCAATTGCCCTTGGCTATACAGATTAGTGCTCAAAAAGGAAAAAAGGTCTGTGTCCCACTTTCAAATTGTTGACATCTTATGCTGGCAAAGAAAAAAGGCCAGAAAGGAGGCCCAAAATAAAGCAGAGGCTGGGAGAAAGAGGCAAGGCCGGAAAATATGTAGCAGTTGGAAGGGATGGCAGGCTGAAAGTTTGTGTGAGGTTAGAAAGAGTAGAGACAAATGGGTTTGGTAGACCCAAAGGTCATTGGAGTCCTAGAATAAAATTGAGGCTGAACAGAGGTGGTGGACGATAGTGAGACAGAGACAGGAAAAAAGTAGAGGCCAAAAGTAGCCTCAAAAGGCCAAGATGCTGGAAATAAACTAGTAATCCAAGGGGGCTGGAGGCTGTAAGCAGAGGCTAAAGGGGGTAGAAGGACAAAAACAGGTGGGGGCCCTGTGGTTGCACAAATCTGTTTGTGCAAAAACTTCCCCCTGCAAGTCTCCTGGTGTGGGATGGCAGCTTGTCTTCCTTAATTTAATTTTTTCTGAAAACTGCAGGAAACTTATCTACATTAATTCATCCAACTGCAGCTATTGCTCACTTTATCCTTCATACTCCTACTTTGGAAGATGTTCTGGGGAAGCCTCTGCTTATAAACTACTAGTATTTTTATGTCCCTAGAGAAAATTAATTCCACTTACTCTTTAGCTTTGAGCCATAGCAGTTGTTTGGATTTACTGAAAAGGATTTCAATATATATACATTGCTATAGCAGAAGAAGTGATTCTGGCCTTCCTCTAAAGAGAAAAATGGTGTATCTGAGCAGTCATTACAGAAGCCACATAGTTTGAGTGTACTGGGAGTGGCTGGGATCCAGTTAACTTTTTCCATCGTGGCCTGTGATGGTTCTGGATTTATCATTAGAAGTGTTGATAAAAGCCCAGTGTTTTGTGTCAAACAGAGCTAGCACACTGTCAAGGCCTTTTCTGCACCAGCTGGGGTATCTCTGTAGAGACTTGCATGCAGTGCCTCACAACAAGAGGATTCTAGATAGGGCGTTTGACAGCTTTGACACCTAGCACATGTTGATGGCGGCAATGCCTCGGACGGAGGCTGCAGCAGCACTAACCACCACTCAGTGCAGTACTTCTGAGTTATTTCATATCCAGGTTTTAGATTTTAGTGGCTAGACACCCTTCTGCACAGCAGGAGGGGAAGGGATGAGAATGAAGATGACTGAAGGCACTGTACCTTGCAGCAGATGTACAGAGATGGATGTTGCCCCTGACATGCCCAGCATTTAGTAGTGAAGGGCTTCTACTAAATCACACTGTTGATTCTAGCCAAAGAATAATTATTTTTACTAATCCACTGTTGCTGCCATTTCATACAAAGCCCACTGATGCCTGTCTATTAAATGAGTAATAGGCTCTTGAGATTCCAGAGGAGATGGAATGAAAGACAAACACGAGGGTATCTCAGGTAAGCAGGAGATTAGAATGTCCTCTGTGTGTGTGAAGAGGATGAGAGAACAGGTTGTTTCAGAAGAGCGTGCAGAGTTGTCATGATACCTTCCTGTTGGCATTATTAAGACTCAGAGCCCTGTGCTGAAGGAAGGATGCAGATTTTCCAAATTTAGAAGTCCGTATAGAGCACATTTTCTTCTTGATGCTTTCATGTGACAGTCAATTCCAGCTGACAGCAGGAAGAAAAGATATGTGCTGAATAAACCTTATTGTACTAAAAGTTTTCTCTTTTAATGTGCAATATCTGCATTTCTGGGAAAAAATCCCAAACAACAAAGACCCAAAAAACCAAATCAACCAACTTTATAATAGACTGTAAAATTGTAATGTTTTGCAAGAAGTAATGTCATACAAAGACATTCAGAACCTTTCGTGTTATAAAGAAAGGTGTAGAAATTGATTTTATTTTAGAGAATTAAAGATGGACTAATCAGCTTCTGGTTATATTACGCTGCTTTTGCTTTTTAAACTCTTATTTTCCACTATAGATAGGACACACACAAAATGTTTTGTTTGACATTTTTAAGGGATGCATACTGAGCCTCAGCTTGACCAGAACTGCCGCTTCTACTCAAACAAAATACAGCTGTAAAATGAAACAGAGAATAACAGTGACAATTTTAATTCATTTCCAAGCCATCTTGTGTGTCAAATCAAAAGTGGTGTCTCCATGTTTAAAATATGTTAATAATATGGCAGGTTGCAAGTAAAAATAGTCCTTATCCTACGCCCAGTGCGTATTTGGATCCTATTAACCCATTTCCTTAGTCTAGGGAAACCAAGGGATAGAACATTGTCTGCTTTAAACGCATAAGCTGTCCACTCAGCATCCTGGGGCAAAAATAGCTGCACATCCACCTAAGTCCATTAAAGTAACAGGCCAATGAGCCAACCATCTGAAGAGTGGCTGGATAAACACTTAAGAAACTGAAAACACCTTAATATTTTTCTGGGGCAGTTGTGAACAAGTGCATTTATGGAGACTTTTAAGCAATTTGTAAAGAGAGGAAAGGATGAAGTTTTCAACACAGGTCAGTGCTAAGCTATTTTGACTGGCCCGGTCGTTGAAGTAATAGCCAGACTCGGGCAGAAAAAGCTGCTGTGAAGTACTCAAAGCAACCTTGAAATGCAAGAGTGAGTAGAGGGTTGAGGCATATTCCTTCACATCCTGGAAGCATGTGTTTCATGTTTCTGATGTCAAAAGATTCCTTTCCATGACAGCTATTTCACGTGACTAGTCAAGAGGCTTGAGTACTGAGGGGCACCTTGAAAACTGGCTATGTTTTAGATACAAACTTGAGGGATATAAACAACTTTTCAAATAGTGTCATTGTTATTGAACTCACAGCCAGAGGGCTGTGCTGATTATTGTCCTAATAAATCTCAACTGTGCAGAGCTCAGATCAAGGTTGAGTACCATGTTGCCATGTATTTTAACTGGAATAGGAGAGCAGTGAAAGGAACAAAAGACTTGTTGGAACCATCAGATTTCTCTTTAATATATATTGTCTTGGCACTCTTCTTTAAAAACCTCACAGAGGGCTTACTGGCTCTCAACCACCTTGTATCAGCAATACATCTTTACAAGCTTCTCTTCAAACTTAGAGGTTCTCCTCTTCTCCTGAAGCTGTTACAGCTCCAGTCAAATCTTATTGCAGCTAAAGAAAAGATTGTAGTGGTTTTTTTTTATTGCAGAGCTATTCTGCATTACACACATGGCTGCCAAACTGCTACTGGAAATTATTGCCCCAATGGTAAATATGTAACTCCATTTTAACTCACTTAGATTTTACTCATTAGGATTCCACACTGATGTCAGCAAAAGTCAACAACTGCATATGTTTGGTAGTTTACAGAATTGTAGGGAAAAGAGATAGATGGAACTTATTTTTGTTAGTTTGTTCTTTCCCACTGTTTTGGAGATTGAGATTCAATGTGCAGCTGTAGGTCCATTATTCCTGAGTTGTGATAGAATACAACTGCCTCAAAAGGAACATTTTCATGAGAAATCGATGAAAACCATGCAGCAGATGTACAAATAACAAAACCAAATTAATAGAGTACTGCTAGTATTGGAGGCACCTTTGGAGATACAAAATTATAGTAGTTTGGTAGCACGAATTTCTCTTTACCGACAGGTTACCTTGAGTGATGTTTCAGAGCCTCCCAACTGAGGTCTTTCTGTGCTCAAAAGCCATTAATGTAAGTGCTGCAGTGACATTTCCCAAGTGAAGTGGCTGCTATGGGGAGCACTGGATCCTGAATCAGCACCATCAGCTGTTCCCATGACTAGCCAAAGACAGACACTAATTTAACATCTTCAACCCTCCCTTATCTCCTACAGCTCCTCTTCTATCATTTCTATAAAGCACTGGCCATTCCTCTAACAATAAAAGAGTATATGATAGCAATTTTACTAGAGTATAGAGATGTAGCACTTGAATTGTCACAAGAGGCATAAATAATTACCATAGTACCACCTTAGTGTTACTTTACTGTATGGTCTTTTACTGAAGTTAACCTTACTGAAGAGAAATAACTCAATTCTCTGGCTTCAGTTAATTGTCTAGTGAAAAGAAATGCTAATAAATTGCCCCATTCCAAGGACAGGCACTGCAAGAAAATCTACTTGTTACATATTTTGAAATGTTCAGTTAGCAGAAGTGATATCCTTGACCTTAAACAGATATCCAGCCTTAGACAATTGTGTTTAAAAAACACATGTAATGGCAGAGCTTGCAAACAAGGAAAGATGGGTTAGATTAGACCCTTGGTGATACAATACCTTATTTTGGTAGCTGGCTTTCCCTTGAATTTGGTCAAAATGTGTTGATCATATTAAATAGCTATGATTGCATCCTTGATGCTCTATTCCACTCTATGCCATATGTATATTTCTATGCAGCTCAAAGTTCTGTAGCAGTTTTCAAGCCTGAATGTAGTTCTGTAGTTAATTTCTTTTTGAATTTTCTTCTTTTGGAAAAATGAAACCCAGTAGAAGACAGCATACCAAAAATAATGAGCTTTTCCCATTTTGGTCTTAATACGTGGATTTTATTTCATAACAGTTTTTAAATGCTACAGTTTAAACTATTTGTTTGCTTTTCCTACTGTTCTGACTCTCTCTTGAAACAATGGGAATAGAAATGAGCCTAAACCTCAACCACACAATATATTAAAGCCAAGAATAATGGAAACTGAAGCACATTTCTAGCTATCATTCCTCATGGGTTTACAGCTCATCACCCAGCTCTGTTGCACAGTTGAACATTAATATGGCAATCCATAGTTTGATGATGCAGGTCTTTATGGGTTTTTTTTAAGTTGCTGGTCTTTTTATGAATTAATTCATTCAAAAACATTCATATTCCACCTGCAGAGATACTATTAAGCCACACAGCTTCAAGAAAATATGAAGGATTTGGCTATAGGTTTCTAAATATGGATTTCTGAATTCTTGCCTATATATTGAACACATTCTCTACTGAAAAATGACACTAGGGAAACATAGAGCGAGAAACACATGGCGCTATATATAGAGGGAATATATAATGTTGGCGTAATCTTCAGGGAGTCACTATAAATAATTTCTTTTGAAGATGCGTATATGTCTCTCTATTATCTAGACTTTGTTATTTTTAAATGCAATTCAATGAAAATCAGATGAGGAGGAGGAATTTCCAGCAAGAAAAGGGCAGGAGCCATCTTATTTGAATGAAGTATCATTGCTGCTATTGGTTTGTTGGTTTGGGGTTTTTTTAGCAGGTAATGCTGTTAGAACTCTGCACTGGAGGCAGTGGGGTAAATCTGGATCTTTGTGAAACATCGTGCTGAATTCACCTCGTTTTAATTCCTGCAGCAGCAAAGAGCCCAAGGGTTGATGATGTGTTCTCTGTGTCTGCTCCTGAGCCTTATTGTCCAAGTCACTTCCTGAGCAAAGTCAGGTTAATTTGGGGTGAACCGTTCCCACTGCAGGGGCTGACAGAAACAGCACCTGGGAGCTCGTGCCTTTATCCAAACACAGGGTGTGTTCAGGGCCTGGCTTGGGGTAATACATTTGTGCTCTTCCGTATGCAGGGTAAATACATCATTCACTGAGCATCTAGACACTGTGATAAGGACGTGATACCAAAACCAAGGGAAACCTTATCAGCTGTAAATACCGTTTCCTTACCCCTTACTCTTCTAAGAAAAAAAAATATAATAAAGTAAGAATAATAAATTATTCCAGTTATAAAACTCAGTGATGATAAGATGACTGTGGCATTTTCAAACAGGACTTCAGTGAACCTGTATTATTCATGAAGTTTTGACAGGCCCAAGAGTAAAATCCTTTGATTTAGGATAGCTTTTTTCAGCTTTTAAGGACTAAAGGAAATTGAGTTTCTTCAATTATAATATGTGTAATAATTGTCACTTAGTTTCTTGGCAAGGGACTGAAATAAGTGGGACTATGTAAAGCTGAACAAAAACATGGTTTATGTTCTCACACTTTCCTGGGCCAGGGCTCTTTTAAAACGGAACAATTTTTCTAAAACTAAGCTGTCCTCACTGAGATCAGATAAAGTTATTCTAAGGCTTTCATGAATAACTTTTTGCCCCATACCACAGACAGATGAAATGGATGGCTTCCAGATTAACAGTGTAGCCAAACCCTACAACACATGGCAGGGTGCAGACAACTCATGATATCTTAAAAAAAAAAATTAAAAAAAATGCTAAAAGTCTGCACAAAATGTCTGCTTGCACACTGCCAAAGGCCTTTTGAAAACAGTGTCAGTTCATTAAAACTAATTCAGTCTGGTGACAAAAAATACTGCAAAACTATTAATGCAGATATCAGTTTCAAATTTACAGGAAAAACAAAGATGCCTAAGACTTATATTAGTAAATAATCTTTTGGAAATCTTATTCCAGGTTATTATCATATTTGCAGTTTAAATTAACTTTGGTTGCTCTGTAAAGCTTTGTGTCTTTCACGGGTTTTAAGCTGTTGGTCTTATTGACATTGAGTTAACTCAAATATTTCTACAAGAGATAACAATAAAAGTCCTGAGAGTTTCCTTATACATAATGCAATTTGTTTAATATGGCCAGATTAAGGGGCTTATTCACCCAGGGATTTAAACACAGGAGTAGGCTCATTTGAAGCCAGCAAGACTATCTAAATTGAGAAAACAAAGCAAAGTACTTAATATCTGGCATTGAGACCTAAAATAGGGATCCAGAAATAGATCTGTAACTGCAGTTCTCTAAAACTGTCTGCTAGATCATCAAAATTTGTCTTAATTAGAAATTAACATCGTTATTTGAAGCTCAGCATTTCTAGTTGCCTTTTTTTTTCTTTTTTGTAGTTTGTACAGTTTTTGGGATGCATATTTAAAAAAGCAAACCAAAATCAAGTTTTAGGCGGGGGAAATGCCAGCTCAGCATCTGTCTCCCTGTGCCAACTGCCCAGAGCCCAGGATAAGGGCAAAGTGTAGACCATGGAGAAGAATTTGAGCAGCAGAACATACAGTCTCTATTTATTCTCTTTTTCTACAAAATTGCAGAGTACATTCAGGGGTAAACTATCCAAATATTATTCATTCTTTTCCCTCAGATTCTCTAGAATTGTCAAGTTATCAAACAAAAAGGATTACTCTTGCTAAAAAATTGTATGTTTTTAAAAAGTGATACCATAATACTAGAATAGATTTATAGAATTTAGTTTCTTAGTTTTAATCTGATAAAAATTAAAAAATAAAACAAACACAACAACATTTTCCCCACCCCATAAATCTACCTGAAACACTACTAGAAGTCAGACTTACTTTTAAGCTTTCCTTTTTTCACTGCCCTGGGGAATCAGAGGAGAACCACAGCATGAACCTTCAGTGTTTGCACAACGTGGTTCGAGCTCTTGTGGGCATGGATGAACCCACTTGGACACCAGGGACCCTTCATGAAAGACAAATGAAGCTGCTCATGAGAGCCATGCAGAATAGCTGATGTATGCTTTTTATGCAATTCACAGTTTATTTGTATTTATTGTCCTTTATGCCAATGCTTCTCTCTGTGCATCAACAGTTCCCATGATGGTACAGTGGGAGGCATAATTCTCACTTGTTTGAGTTGTGGATTTCTTTTGAAAAAACCACAAACACAGAACAATGAAAAAGAACCATTCCTTCCAGCACATCATGAGGGAATACAGCAGAATCTGATGGAATATTCAACACAACAATGTGAATGCACAGTGAATATATGTAGCTCTCAAAATCCATGGAAAACAGGTAAGCACAGTTCCATTCTGTGAATATTTTTTGTGGCTGGGGAGTCTCAGCATGTGGTAAGTTCCCCAAGCCTGGTTTTCCTTGGTCAAGTTCCCATGTTGCGACCTTTTTTCCCTTTCCCAGACTGATTGTCTCAGGTAAGGACCAGATTTTGGTGGGTAAGTCAATGTTTTTTAATCATTACAGTCACTCTAGGGGTGCAGCTGTCAGGATACATTGATACTCATTTTCTAGGGATTTAAAACTTTATTGTCATTGATACAGCACCAAAGCAACCTGCAAATTCACTAAGTTATAGAGTTCTTTATGGGTAAAGCCAAGTAAAGGCTTTCAACATCTCTTCTACCTCCTCACTATTGCTTCTAAGGCTCTCTATTAATTTCAGTACTTGCTGTGGCTTCCTCTACCTTGAGGAACCGGTTCTGGAATTGTCATTGACTTCATCTAGAAATTTGGTTGTTTCCAAGAAACAAAATCCCATTTAAAAGCTATGAACCATCCTCTGATGCAATGTGTATTAGTAAAATTTCATAGAATTTTCATAGAATTAATAGAATTTTTACTGTATTAAATGTTAAGCAACTAAACAGATCATTCAAAATCAAATAAAGAGATCGCAGAGGAATTGAACAAACATTAGAAGTCTCTCAGGCATTCAGGAACCGCCAAGTGAATACTCCACTTCTGTGACACCTGTGAATTCCTTTTAAGTGTATTTGAGTATTTGTAAGAACACTGAAATTCGGTGATCTCAGATTTATATGGCTGTACAAACACTGCTATTTTATTCTTTAGAATTACTGGTAGTTTTAGAAGAAAATTATCCAGGAACTGAAAATAGCAGTGAGGCAAATCAGCCAATCCACTGATCAAATCTGTGTTTAGATATAGCAGGCTATCTATCCCTTTAATTTTTCATTAATTTATTAAGGAAATGTACGAGCAGTATTAAAGCATATGGTAGAACATATGGCCAACAGGCTCCACCATATGGCTGAGCCATGGCTTTACCCTATTAGCCATCTATCCAGAGGCTAACTCAGGGCTGGACTAACTTGCCATGCTCCGTGTTGGAGTGTTTACAGTCCAGACCAGACCTCTGCTGAAGTTTGTCTCCTGCCCCAGACGTGCTGCAATTATCAGCTGTTCTAGGAGGGAACAATGCTGCTTAGAGGAGAAGCGGAACTCTGCCTATCCTCATATGCAGAGGTTGCCAGGAAGCAGAATTTCTTCTGAAAAAACCATAGTTTTTGTTTCTAGAAATTACTTAGAGAAGATATTTGAAGTTTTCTGAAAGGAAGAAATGCAAATGAGAGGGTTGGATCAGCTCAGGTTTAAAAAAAATTGGAACTCATGAAAGTGTAAACAAAGATGATGGTTCTGGTTGATTTGCACAACTGTTCTTGCGAAAGTTAAATGTGCACAGACTTCTCTTCCCCAAAACCAAATAGGCTGGAGCTGAGACTTTTAAAGAATCCTATTTAACTTCAACCCAGCTGTCCTATCTCATCTATGTGTAAATGAGAAGTAGTTGTTGGGGTATCTTTAAAAAGCAGTATATTCACTTATCTCAAAATCATCAGGTGGGCTCTAGACATTGAAGGCATTTGCAAGGGAGAATAATTGCTCACAGCTGAGGTATATAGACTTTTTTTGCAGTCATAATATTGCATAATATGTGTGCTCAGGGTACTGATTTATCCTGGTCAAAGCACAAAATGAGCCCATTCAAACATTAGTACTACTGTAAAAAGAAACACACAATGGCCACCATGCCCATCTCAAGTGTTAAGTCCTCATTCTGGATTTCCCCAAAACATTTCCTGTTCAAATACAGAAAGAAACAGGATAGAAAATTAAGTGGAAACATTTGTTTTGTGAATAGATAACAAAATTAAAATAGGAGGTATAAAGGAAGCAAAAGAAAAGAAAGCATTCCTTGAGTTAAGGCTGTCAAAGCACCTTTTGTTGGTTTGTAAATGAAAGCTTATTCAGCTGTTTTTTTCTCCAATTAAATATATGAGGTCTCCATAGCAACAGCCATTTTGCAGGATGCATATATTTTGTGATGTTCTGGACATAGAGCAGCTGAGTAAAGTGGAATGGGAAATGCTGTAACCACAACATGGGACTTTTTAGAGTACTTTGTAGGGAAAGAAGCAGTACTTGCTGCCACAGAGCAACAATTTTCTTGACAGTAATGCTAATTTTAAAAGTCTGGTTTATTTCTAAGAAATTATGCTTTTCCTTTTCTGTTCTTGTTGTCTTTTGTTGTGTGATATGTGAATTTTAAAAGATAATTTTACATATAAATTGAAATAAAACCTAATTTTAGATTTTTTTCAAGTTGTCATGTAAGAAATCTAGCTTTGCAGCAGGTCAAAGTGCTTTTCAAATCACTGAAGTCACAGCAGAGATACTAGTAATAGGGGCTGAGGCTCTGCAGTCAATCTGTTAGACACACTGGTAAAAGAAATTTTAAAATATTGTTTCTCTAGCCTGGCTGTTGGTCACAGCTCAGTAGGTGCTGTGCAAGGGAGAGAATGCAAGAGCTACCTAGAAAATATTTTAAAACTTATTTTGATATTTATGTTTGTTGTCAATTACATGAGGACTGAGCACTACACCTTCCTGCACAGAGCCCATGCCTGTCTGGCAGAGCAGGGAGCAGCGGAAGTAAAGGGTTAATCCAAGCCCTTCAGTTATGGGGAAGAGAACTTTGACATAAACTTTGGTGCTACATCTGTATTTATAATTTAAACCCCACCCAATATTGTATCATAGAATTACGGAATGGTTTGGGTTGAAAGGAACCCACAACAATTATCTAGTTCTGTGCAAGAGCCTGGCCCTGTAAATCCAGTGGCAATATAAAACCTGACATAAATCTGCAGTGTAGAGAGGGAACAGTAGACAAGGATTTTGGTCAGCATTTCTAAGGCAATTTTCTTTCACAGCCTTTCTTCCAGATGCTCTTTAGCATCAGGTTGATATATGCTGAGATAGTCAGTATATCTTTCAGATTCCTCCAAACATCTGTATTCACCTTTCAGCATTTCTGAACATGACATGGGGCAGGACACCAGGGATAGGGAACTATTTGTGTGCACCCTGTTCCTGTATTTAAAAGGTGAATACAAAGTTGGACATGTAAGATAAAATTTTTCACAGTGAGAACAATTAACTCTTGGCATAATCTCCCCAGGGAAATGGCAAATTCCCCAACACTGGACACTTTTAAGATTGGTCTTGACTGGCTGCTGGCCCATCTTATCTAGACAGTGCTTCTCCTCAAAAAAGGTTGGACCAGATGATCCTTGAGGTCTCTTCCAACCTGTTTCTGTGATCCAAAGCCCTTCAGATATACTGGTGTTCACCATGCATTCCTGACAGTTCCTATTAGAGAAAAAATTCAATGGGTATAAACTGAAACGGGTGAAGAACAGTGTTTCTGAGATCACCTGGAAGGGGAGAGCTGATTTGGCACAAAGCTTGTGATAAGCTTAGCTTGTGTAGTCTGCCACAAGAGAGGCTAAGAGAGGACATTCTTGCTTGCTCTAAACATTAGAGACGCATGGGAGGTGGGGAATGGCTGCTTAGGCAGGAGGGCAGTGCTGAACACAGAAGAGCATTTTAAAACGCTGAATCTAAAAGCAATTTGTTAGAAAACTGGAATTAGAATTCAGTTCACTGTAAGAAGGTAAAAAAAGAAAAAAGAGCAGAAGATAAAAGAGCAAAACAATTTTGTTGATAGATAATGTAAACCGTGTGCTGTGATATCTTTTAGTGTCTATAAAAGCAGCCTTGTCCCCTTGCTGCTGTTGCTGGGTGATTGGGGTGGTGCCTTTGGAAGGTCGCCCCTGCAGCCAGGGTGAAGCCAGTGTTAAGGAGCTGTCACCAGCAGGTTTCTCTGTGTGTGTGAAATTGCCTTACAAGTGGACAGGATCAATGTCCGCACCCTTGGGATACGGAGCGGTGCTCAGCCACTGTCGGATGTGCTCCCTAACAGGTCTGCAAACAAGCGCTTCACTCTGAGCTGAATTCCTGCTCCTCTTTTTCGTTCTTACAAAACAAACCATGAGGTCCTGCATACTCTTTTTCCCCCTCATACTGTTAAGTTTTCTCAGAGACCTCTCAGGTAGCAGCCTTGAATGCTCAGTTGGAATAGCTGATAGCTGAGAAAATTTGTGAGCTGAATGCTGCATATTTGTACCTTATCTCTGGTATATTGTGTTTTCCATAACAACATTAACTCCTTTTCTTTCTTCCTGTATGAACAACAGGTCATCTTCTGCCCTGTTTTGGCTACAATGTCAACAACAAATTTGAGCCAGGGGCAGAGCTGTTAAGCCCTGATAAGATAACTGAAGTATGACTTTCTTAGATATGAAGCAAATGTATCTACCCTAGAGAAGATCTGTTCTTTTATTTTTCCTTAAGCTAATTGGAGGTTTGTTTGGCAATGTCTCAGCGTGGCAGTTTAGGCACTAATCCTGTCACACAGGTCCCATAGACTCTAACAATACAACACACCTGAAAATACTGAGTGCTGTGAGCTGTATTTCTGTTGGAATTCATGCTTACCACAACTAGCTGAATACAGGGGATTCAAAGAGAGGATTAAAATGTCCTGTCTGACAGGAATCGCTACAGGCACTTGTATTAATTGGATTGTTAATCTCCATAAAGTACTTAATAGCTAAATAGAGTTTTCTATATTTTCAGAGGTAGTACTCTTAAAGATGTCTGATTTTCCAAAGGGAACATAAAATGTCACTGAAGCATTTCCATTAAGGAGAAGACAGGAACCCCAGGGTGTTAAACCAGCTCTTTGAGAGGCTGAAAATCTCAGGAGGCAAACAGAGCACAAGCCACTCTCAAAGTTCTAGAAATTAATTTTCTTTTCTCTCCCTTGCAGCATTTTATTAACTTGGCTATTGATGTTATACACATTATTTTAATGGTCATGTCCAACATAACAAAACACCCATGAACTGTATTTGAGTTAGTCTTTACTATGTATGAATAAATTCTACAAGTCTTACCTTTAAAAATATAAGACCTTTAGGCTATCCTTAGGTATTAGACAGCTATATCTGTGGCTATAATAATAAAAAAAAATTAGAAAGAGTGGCAGTATCTGATAAATTGACATCTAGACAACTACAGCTTTTTGAGTGGGTTGCTACAATGTTCCTCATCATGAAGTACCTTTCAGAGTGGAGCTGCTTGACCTACCTTTGCAATGCTTCCTCAGCCAGGTTTTCTAATGGAATATGTTTACTCACTGGCTATAAAAATTTGGCTGAACAAGGATTGTATAATCTAGATACTTAATCATGGAAGCTGCCTTATTTATAACATTGTTACTTATCCAGATTGTCAAAAGAGTTGGTAACATGATGAATATTCTCACTCTGTAACTATTAACAGTTAGGTTAGAGAAAGCAGTCTGCAAAAACACCTGTACCGGAGCTGTTGAAGCCCAGATCAGCAGGATGTTGCTACAGGTAGTGTTAAGGTTAATGTGAATGTGATTTAGAAAGATTTGCACAGTGTGGCCAGCAACTGACAGAATTTCCAGTTATCCAGCAGCATCTACCTGATGATCTCAGTGTCTCACAGCACAAAGTCAGTTTGCTGCTGCTGAAAGTCACAACAGTAGAGTGACTTGTGTGGGACATCAAAGCTCCCGAAGTCAGGACAACAGAACCTCCATTTATAAATGAAAGGAAATAAATTTTCCTTAACTTTACTTTATCAGGAATTATTTTTTAACAAATACATGACCCTCTATGCCTGTGCTTTATTTCTGCTCAGACACTATGAAAAAGAACAAGGGAACGTTATCAAGCTTTACTTCTGCAGGTCTCACATGCCTGGAGAGGAGCAGCCTGTCACCAAATCCATTAAGGTTTGCTCAGGTGAAGAACTGATACTTTAAGCAGAAAAACTCTGGCAGTGACACGCAAAGAAAGGGCAGCAGTGGAGGTGTAGTAGGCAAAGATGCTTTGCTACCAAGGGCATGTCATGCAAGGTAATTGAGAGTATCAATGGACACAGAACAGCTTAGTTGAATTAGATTAGAGCAAAGTCTGTCGATAAACAAGAGCTGAGGACAGGAAAACTAGGAGAATTAACAAGAGGAAAAAAAATATTCTTTAAAAAAAATTAAAAGGTATGATATTGTGAGCAAAATGAAACAATAATCAAATCAATGCTTTTAGAAAAACTTCCGGTGCTTTTTAGCTGTGCAGCACAGACCCTATATGAGAGCAGTACCTCTGGATCTACAACCTCTGCTACAATTTCTCATTAGTATCATTTTAGAGTCTTTACTTCTCCAGTAATATTATTAGAAATAACAACAGAAGCAATACCACATATTCTCAGGGATGGTGCAGGCTTCAGACTTTCAACAATATATTTTTGGGAGCCTTTTTAATTCCTATCCTAGTATTCACAATCCTTTTAGATAACCATAGCCATGAGAACATTGCTTTTTCTTTTCTAGCTATGGTTTGGTCACCTCCTAACAGATTCAGCATCTAATAGACAATGTAAAGAAGGATTGATCTTTCCATCTCCTGCTCCATCACTCCACCACTCCACCTCTCTGGGCTAAAACTCCAAGCATTGCATGCATTATAAAAGAGATATGCCTATGCTTACATGTTGCCTCCCTACTGCCTTTTTTTTAACTTCCCAGATTCCAAGTTACCTGTTACAACTCCAATTTGTCAGTGCAAATGCACTCAGGAAGCTGCATCAATGTGGAGTCAGTAAGGTATAATTGATATATCAATTAAGGATATATCTGGGCAAATCCTATAGCAGGATTTTAATGCAGCAGCTTGAGATTTTGAACCTCCAGGACTCCGACTTAATTAAAGAAAATAAAATAAAAGGTTATTTATTGTTTCAGTATCTTGAATCTATGCAGGACAGACCCCTACAGAGCTACTGGGTCAACTCTCAGTTCCAGCCAAGCAACCTCCCAGAGATCAGTGCAGTCAGGACCATCAAAGCCAGGAAGTCAGAAGGAAACAGTTCAGACTGTTGTATTTGTCCTTAACATGTTGTAACCACACTCCTGTGTTTTGTCACTACATTTTATTTTTGCATAAACATTCCCTTTGGGCAGCTGGACTTCACAGCAATGGGATCTTTTCAAAGTACATCATCCAAAGATGTCATGCTTGCTTCAAACTCCCTGTAGACGAAACAACAGCTGGATGAGAAGTTTGATGAACAGGTAAACAGAGTAATGGGTGGATTGTCTTTCATGTAGTAGGCAGCAGCCACAGCAAAGCGAGTGCTTTGTTAAAGGAAGGGTAGCAGTGTTTTACAACAGATGATTCTTTATTTTACAAACACCAGCCACTCCTCTGTGTCAACAAACCCTATTTCCCCTTCTCAAGGTGCCTGTGGACAGAAGCTGAATGACGTGTGAGCTAGAAGATACATGGGGTAAGCCATGTTTCTCTTTTCTTGTTTTGATCTTACTTCGATTTTCACCAATTTCTTCCTTGGTCAGTATATATCTCCAAATTTAATGTTGAACCTCGATGCTTTCTCTTCTGCAGTAAGGTGCAGTTTGACCTGTTAGCTTCTCCTTTCAATAAATGTTTATGTGAAAACCTCAAAACATCAGCTGCACGGCACTCTGAGATAAAATATCCCTTGATGAGAGAGACAGGTAGTGATTATGCCTCATAAAGTATAATAAGTTTCAATCCCTGCAACATCAGCATGGGCACACATTCTATTCTCTGTGAGGCCATCTCCTCATCTAGGTTGGGTTATCTGCTTGCAGACTGATCTCATTTTGTTTTTAAAGTGTGAAGAAGGAAAAGGCAGTAAAGTAATTTTGAGAGTGATAATTCGCAACCCATGCCAGATAAGCCAGTCCTTTGGAGTTGTTGCTTTTGTGGTGGGTGAGGGAGAAGGTTGTAGGTGATGAAGCAGGTTTTCTGCTCCTGTGGTTGTCTTGTTCATTTGGTGCCAGCTGAATGTTGGTCCCTCCATGCCATCAGTATCTCTACAGCCTGTCTGTCCCAGTGGGGAGCAGTGATAGTGCAAAAATCTGAGTTTATGTTTCTCCTTTTTGTAATTCATTAAAGGGGAGAAATAAGGCCTCTGTGCATTGAATTACTCTGATGCAGAATGCTTTCCAGCAGTTTATAAACCTGTCCTCTAGGGTTTCAGTGTTAGCCAAAAGAGAGCATGCATTTTTTTAATCTTGATTTTCTAGATTCCCAGAAAAAAAAAAACCGACAACAAATATATTCTTTCTTTCTGCATCATAGCATTTCAACAAAATATCCATGTCATTTGTATCAACATATAGAAAATTATCTGCTTGCCTGTTGAGGTGGGATGATATTTAGTGATAGCCCTTGTCTCCAGGCTGCTGAGTAATTTAAATCATCTTTCTTTATTGATGGATCATGTCAAGGCCTAAGAAAAATATCATTGTGCTGCACCTGAACTCTTTATAAATAAATAACAGAAAGTGGGCTAATGATATTGTTTCTTACAGTAATTGCATCAATTAAAATAATGAAACACTGTGGGAGCTTCATGTCTAAAGTTCTTATTTAAAACCTGAAGAAATCCACTGTGAGCCTAGGGCTCTCTCCCAGGTGGTTTACATAAATGTGAAACATGGGAGTGTTTCAAAGCACTTATGCAATAGCAATTAGGTATTTAATTACTCCCTTCTATTAGATCCTGTTGTTAAATCCAGTTCATAACCCATGAACATTCTGGGCTACCGAGGCAGGAGCCTCAAACCAAGCCAGAACAAACAACGTGCTTAGGCAGAGGTCATTAACTGCAGTAGCAACCCTTGTGGTATTTACATATATGCAATACATAAACTACAGTAATGGTGTGCTGAGGAAAGGTGGGGGTGCTGGTTGCTCTGCAGCCCTAAGAGCGAATGCAGCTCCACCAGACACTGCATCGTATCAGTTCTTACATGCACTGAGTTTTGAGTCCGTGAGAGTCAGGCAAGTGGCACTGCCAGGCTCACAGAAAGGGCTGCATAAATTGACTGTGCAACTTCTCATAAAAATAACCTCTGGCTTTGAAGAGACTGCCCCAAACACATGGCCTTTCCTTCTACGAGATAAAATACTCATCTTTAGCAAGCTCTAAAATAGTTTTCCACCTGAGGCCACTAACAAGATAGGGCTCAGAAGTTAATATATTGACCTGTACCTTAAACTAGATTTTTAACTGAGTATTAACTGGAACCTGGTAAGCTCTCTGCAGTAAATGAGGTTTGTATTGAATAAAATGGCTGACATGGAAGAAGCATGAATTTCTTAGTGAGTTTGCTTTAAATGTGCCTTAGGAGCTCAGTAACATAAATTGCAGGACTTCCATTATTTAATTTTTAATCTCAGCTTTTAATAGCTTCATAATTCACTGTTGTTTTTAATTACCATTCATATCTACAACAACAACAAAAAACAGGCTCAAAGAAAAAGAAATCAAACATCAGAACCTGGTTTTGATTTAGAAACATTCATAGTATTAAAATAGAACTGTTGCTCCTAGCTAAACTGTTTGAATTATACATGAATTCATTTCCTCTGGTTTCCGTGGTGCTATTTTGGAATATTTTTTTCAACCATTGATTTACATTCTATGCTCAAGCTGAAATTCCACTTTTAATATTCAAAGATATTAAGGTCAGCTATATAATTTATTAATTCATCAAAGTGAATGCCATATTCTACCACAAGTGTCTCATGTTGGCTGCTCACTGACCAGGAAGTGCCACAGAGACAGTGAATCAGAACATTTCTGGGGTGTCTGCAGAAATCTAAGATTCAGAAAAGCAAATGTAAACCCCAGTGTGCTGTGGGTGACAGCCAGCCAGGAGGCATGTCAGAGTCCAAACAGCAACCTGAGGCAAACATGCATGCTGTTAACTTTGCCACTTTGGTTTATGGGAAGAAGTAAACTCGTAATAATAATAATGCTTTGTCAGTCATTAGTTTTTTTCCAAATCTAAACTGCAGCTGATGTATCTTACAGTGCTATAGAAGCTAGAATGCACTGGAAAAAATTCCTGATCCACCTCGGTGTGAGTACAGGCAAGAAAAACTGTTCACTGCAAAGGAACAACTTGATTTAAATTTTGCATTTCCTTGAGTCCAGTAGTGCTACACCTGCTTTCAGCTCACACTTTTATATTTTACAAGTACCAAGAGGCAAAGAGAAGCCTCCTTTTCATTTTTTGTCCCAGCCTGATTTCCCTTTAGCCTATCTCCCTGCTTTCCTGCTCTGGAGCTGGGCAGAAGCCAGCATGGAGAATGGTGAGGTTACCCTCTGCACCCACAGCAGTCCCCATTGCCAAAACAGTGGGGCACCATCTCCATTGGAGCACCCAGTCTGGATCATTCTCCCTTGCAACACTGACTGCAGCTGTCTTTGGATCTGACACTCAGCAGAGACTAAACACAACTGCTTCGACGTCAGAAGTTAATCATGATGGATCAATTAATTAGAAATTAAACTGCTGTCATCCCGCTTCGTTCCTTCTCATCAGGACATCTTCCTCCTTCGTCTGCAGCAGGGTTCAGCTGAGGCAGAGCAGAATGCAGACATGTAGCTTGCACAGCTACACTGGGAAGTAGATGTGGGTACATCTATGTATATACACAAAGATATATGCTTTAAATAGATGTATATACATAGATATATATACACACACACTGAATAGTTGTCACTATAAATACATAGTGTAAAGAAATGCAATATTTACAGATAAATTTAAATCATAAGCTCTTGCTATCCAGACTCTAAGCAGCTTTTCTGGGTAATTCAGAGAAAAAAAAAAAAAGGAAAATACGACTGTATCGCCACCTGGAGGATCCGTGTGTCCTTATCCGTGTGTCGTGACCGGCTCCGCAAGACGGGATGTGTGTGGTGTCTCTGAGCACAAGGGTTTAATTGTAGAGGAATGAAATTCCTGGCATTGAGGTTATCATTAGGGGTAAATTGAATCAGCTAATTGTGTAGTTACACCTTTTATCAGTCTTTGTACCAGAATAAATAGCTCCAAAGCCTAGACACTTTGTTTATTACTGTGCTCTACTGATGATGTGTCTGTACCTTCAGAGTAAATCCTGTATGTCTCCTCTTGCCTAAAGGAAGAGGCAGGAGGGATGATGTTGGCAATGGAAGGGGTCAGAATTCAATGCTTCTTTTCAGCTTTTTTTCCCTTTGAATTTGACTCGCAGTTTTAAGACCCTTCTAAATTTTAGAGTTAGGAAAATGGGAAGAAAGCTCTATTTCAAAACCAAAAATTAATTCTAAAATTTGAACCGGTTTCATTCACCCTGAGGAGATCTAAAAGCCTGAAATAAAATCCAGCCAAAGCCATTAAGTATTCTCATGCAGACTCTTCCCCCTCCTCCCTGCTGCCAGGGAACATCGAAGGGAAGAAATGGTTCCTTTAGTAAAAATGGTCCAAGTATGAGGCATAATATCCCTTGGACTACAGAAAGCATGATCATCCCAGCATGTGCTGCACAAAATGGACTCATCTTCCATTTATATATTTACAGGGACCTCAGCAGTGCTGTCCTGAGTGCACCGAGGATTCTGCAGCCACAGTATTGCTGCAGAACGTCAGGAAGGGACACAGCCCTCATCACACTGCCCTCCTCACCTGAATGAAACAGCTTTTCCATTTCTCTGACAGCTGATGAAGATCCGCCCTGAGGATGGTTTCACTGTGTACCAAGGATGAACAGTGGGGACCTGTGGATATCTTCTCCTTACCAGGTGTGAAATGGATGTTCTGGGTCCAGGAGCCTGGTTAATGGAGAGAGGCAATACCCACAAAACCGGTAAATGCAGTACACGGGGCACCCTGAGCCTTTCCCGGGCAAGGAAGGAAACTACTGCCATTTCCCAGAGCAGGCACCGCGCTTTGCAGGCCTGCCAGAACCCAGCAGGGAGCACCCCAGCAGAAGCGTTCAGCCATGCAAGCCCGGCAGCCGCGCCCGTGCGGGCTCCTGCCCTGCCGGGGGTCAGCGCTCGGGATTCAGCAGCCGAGGGCAGATAACTCCTACAGGAGCTGGGGCAGAGTGTGCCCCAAATAATGCTGCCTTTCCGGCTGTGCGCAGAGGGGGAGAAACAAAGAGAGGAAGGGCAGCGTTTTGCTCCTCTGTCCCTGTCCCTGTCCCTGCCGGGGGGACGCACGGGCGCTGCCCGCTGCAGCGAGCCCGGCTCCCTCGGGCGGGCACCGCCGGCTGCTGTGGCACCAGCCCGAGGCACGTGGGCATCCGTCTGCCAGGCTCCCACCCCGCGCACCTGAGCAGTTCCTGCCTCACAACCACCAAATTCTACAGATTCCTGGTCTCCTGTGCCGCTGCATGGCCGCACGCAGAAATGCAGGTCTGGGGAGGAGCCTTTGTGCTCTTCCCTGCGATAACAACGAGGAGAAAAACAAATAAAATTAAGGAGGCTGTAACAGTGACAGCAAAATGATGAGCAGGCACCACTTGGAATTATAAAAATTCCTAAACACACACATAGACACGTGCTCATGTGTAGGTTTTCCCATTATAATTTTTGTTGTATTACATGTTCTTGTTTGGGGAAATCAGCCTTTTTCTGATTCTGAACCTCTCTTTCACAAGAAGAAGTAACTTTAGTTCCTGATCATTAATGAAACATTTATTTTCTGTATTGTTATGTCTGGACAGATGGCAGCCATTCCTAAATATGTCTTTATAGGACTAAAAATAATATTTTTAAAATAATGTTAGCTGAAAATAATGGTAGGTAAAGCAATATCACATACTGTTATATTCTAATTCCCTGGAAAACAGATACCAGCAGCTGCAGCACAGTAGCTGAAGCATAGTTTTTCTCCTTGTGTTAACCTAGACATTGCAAGGGGGCAGCCAGCCACAAAAGATGCTTCCCTCCAATTATTGTACTTATCTAGGAAATAATCTGAAAAGGGCCATCTGACAGGCAGGATGCTGTCTTTCTATTGCTAAGCAACCCCCGATATCTCTTTTCAGGAGGAGTGATCAGCTTCCCGAAGAGCAGACAGCTGAATTTAAAGAAGCCTTTTTTCCTTCTGTATTTCTTTTATTCTCTCTCTCTCTCTCATTTTTCTTTTTCATTTTTCTTAACTACACAGAACAACTACTGATGGTCCTATAATGATAAAAATTAGGACTGGGAAGAGCTTACTAGGCAAAAGACAAGCAAAATCTGAGCTGTGGACTGCAGTCAATAAGACAACGTTGATAATGATGGCACAAATGACCTTCCACTGTAGCTGACAATGGTGGTAAAGAAAATTAAATACACCACTCTGAGCAGAAAATGTGGATTGGAGAGAAAAAGTGAGAGAAAAGTGTGAGGTAGACTATATCTTCTTTACCTTATGCCTTTCCATTCCTTTTCTTCCATTTGGTTTTACTTTCTCTCTTTCTTCTAGCTCTTATCTGGTAACAATTCAGCAGCATATGTGTTGTGATTCAACATGTACTTTACCTGCTTTTGTTGCTTGCTAAGGCCCTTAGTGCTACCTTCTTGCTGGTTCCCTGTTTTCCTTTCTCCTCGTCTCTGGGGTCACAGGTGCTGTTCCAACAGCTCTCACTTAACTAAGCAGGTGTATTTTAAATTGACAGTGGTGTCTTGAAACCAGTTGTTTACACAGTGGTACTTGGCAGTGTGACAAATGTACCTACAGTGCTCTGTCTCACGTTGGCTGTTTTCTCCTTGAACCTTTGTGTTACAGCATGCAGAAAGCGGTTTCTTGTGGATGCAGGGGTTGCCTTATTATCTTTTTTCCTGAACAGAGAAGAACTATGAGTGCCCACACTGATTTTCAGTCGATGCAGATAGTGAAGAACTCGGTCAAAATTTTCTCGAAACAGGTCCAGATCTTAGATCAAGTTCCCCCACCAGTGACTAGAGGGCATAGCACAAGATCTTCCTTTTCCTGCTTGCCCTCTGCCTCCTCTGTCTGGATACTACAAGGTCAATCCATAATCAAGAAGCTCAGTTTAACCTCTTGAACTCAGTCACCACTCAGCAGACATCATTCTATAAATAAGGATATTCTTTCCCAGTTTCCCAGCCTCAAACACATACTGAAGATACAACCTAGTTCAAACATACTAGTGCTCAATTTAATCCATTGTCTCACATTTATCAGTAGCAATACAGAAATTTTCAGATGCCCATACAGATGTTGAGGAGAAACGATTTCACTGAACAAGGTCAAAGCTGGAATGAAAAAATGCCCACACAGGATGTATTTGCAGTTATCTTTACAGTTGCAATGAGTACCTGGAGTGAGTATGGCTTGAGTTTTACAGCTCTTTCTCTTTTTTGTGAATGATGGTAGCAAAAGCACCAGTCAGTATAAGCGTGAATGCCAGCATGGCGGGCAAAGCAACTGCTGAAATTTTGGTCAGTTTAAGGACAGTTTGAAAGTATATAACTGAGATAAATTTATCAGGTCAATTAGACAAAGAAATAATTAACACATCAGAGAATGGTGCAAGGAAAAATTCCTGGCAGGGAGGAATCTGCAAGAAACCAGAGGGTTTTGTGGTGCAGGGTTGTCCCCTGTAGTGAATTGCCTTTATGGAACCACAATTTTCTCAACAAGGATCTCCCACGGGGGAGAAAAGAAATCTTCCTTTTTTAAAAGACCTCAAAATAATTCAAGCTGTCTGCCAGTAATTAAATCCATTACACTAGCAACAGGTGGTAAAGCTGTAATTTTTTCACATCTGTTATCATTTTCATGAGTCAGTATGTATTCATTGCAAGAGCTGTGTAAACCACAGAGCAGAGAGGGCTGGGTTGATGGCTGTCATCCAGGCAGCCGCTGTGCTCACTCCTATAGTTATCTGGAGAGCAGAGCTGAGGGGATGTGAGAATATGTGGTAGGCAGGAAGGGGCTTGGGCAGGATTCCAAAGGGTAGGAAGGCAGGGATTTAAAAGGGAATGAAAAGATTTCATAGGTTCTTTCTAGAGAAGAGTAAGAAAGAAAAAGTGAGCCTTGGTTGCATTTAGAGCATTAGCTTGATATACCTTCCCTAACACAGACTTTCTGTGTGGCCTGGAATATATTCCTTGGTTTTTCTGGCTTAGTAAATTTAAAAACTAAAATCCCTGGGAAATTTCCTAGTTGCTGAGGACAACAGGTATAGGACAGCTCATATGTATGTAAGTGAATTTATCACAGTCTCCAAACCACAAGGCATTTGTGCAAACTGGCTGCTGGGAATAGTGTGCCATGGTGAAGAGGTCTGAGTATGTTGCAAGAAGAATTCTATTGAAGAGCTTACTAAGACCGAAAACTGCATTTAATGCAAAGAACACATGGAATGGCCACAGCTCTGGGTTGCTCTGTAATGCAGCAGGTTGTACATATCACTAGGAAAGAATCCTGCTATTGGGATGTGCAGTGTCTTCACTGCTCTGGAGAGCAGCTGCAGCTTTTTGCTGTATTTCAGGATGCTTGACTTCCCAAGAATATTTTCCATGCCTTTTCCACCTTCCTCCAAACACCACTCCTTCTTTAACTCAGAGGGCAAAGGCTCTGTAATTTCAACTGTCTTCTCCTTTTCTGAATCCTGGGAGTAAGTATGTATGGTGGTGAGAGAAGCTCACAGTCAATTTATATCCAACAGTAGTGACACAAGGTTTCAGGTTTTGTTTCAGACATGCTGCCTTTGTACCTCTCCACAAAGACTGGTTTCTTCTCCAGTAGCTCCTTTCATGGCAATATTAAGGATACTTATTATTTCATTGAGCTACAGTTTTGTAGTGAGTAAATTATTGTTCACTTAAAGAATCTTTAAAAAGCCAATCTAGAACAAAAATACATATAATTGGGTTATTGCTGGAGGAATTTCTTTAATTATATCTTGTTCCATGGCAATGAATAGATTACTGCAGTTCTTTTATAAGAATCATCATTTAACTCTACTGGAATTTGAGCTAACAAAATTTTGTAGGTTGTTTAATGCTAATGACTGTCATTAAGCTGAGGCTACTTGGCTGAGATCCACAGTAAGGGGCAGGGTTTATCCAGCAGATCTTGGCTTTTCTGGAAGCTCTCCCACAGGCAGAGCCACAGATCACTCAACTCCTAACCACATCCTCATGGAATTGTGTTACTGTAAACTTCCATGTGGCCAAAAGACCGCCAGGGACCACATCTTTTCTTAATTAATAAAATTAAACAGACACGGGAAGTTAATAACCCTTAAACTGTCCAAACCTCAAAACAATTATTGTGGAGTTCTGGATGGAGATAAAAATGGGTGCAGAACACGTCAGTCCAGGCATCCTTCCCACCCTCTTCTTGCTCCCTTTCACATCCTTGACTTTGGAACCGGCTGCTGTCAGTGCAGGCAGCCCCCCAACACAGCCATTCTTGCCCAAAGGCATCCCAGAAGTGTCCAAAGTCCCCAGACACCAGAGGATCACCCCAGATCCTGGTGTGAATGCCCTTTCCAACTGTGGATCACTCTGACCCCTCTGCCAGGGCAGCAGCAGGGCATCCAAGCAGCCTCATCTCATTATTCCAAGGAGAAAATAAGCAGGAGAAAGGAGGGACTCTCTGATGTCCAGTTCCCTCATTCTCAAAAACTGGATAACCAGCCCTTATTTTCTGGAAGAGTGTTTGCCCACAGAAGGCCAAAGTCATGATTCAATGTGAAATAATTAACTTCAGTGTCTCATGTGATGGCATTGACTGATACAGGGATCTCCAGGTTTGTAAAGCAATGAACCAAAACAGACCTAATGGGTTTTGGGGAAGGGTAATTTATTTGTGAGGTTTAGCATTTTTATTTGATTATTTGTCTAAAAGGCTCATATGATGGAGTTAGTCTTCCTGAGAAATCATTGAATGTTGCTCAGTGATTCACAGACTGCTGGCCAGAGCACTCTTTGTAACTGATTTATCTGAATCCTTTTCAAATCCTTCTCTTTATTAACATTTCAGCCGTTCATTTCCTATGTGAGTTCGTGGTAGTTATGTGTTACTCGGGAAGATTGTAGGAAAATGGGTTCAAACATGATGATTACATATTGAGCAGATGAGCTGTCTCGGGTTTATGTCACAGCCCATCTGCCTGTTTGAAGCAGACTTCCTGCACTGTGCCATTTCCTCTCCATCGGGCAGGCTGGGAAGAAGACTGCTCATGCTGCATCTTCATTCTGCTTGACCTTTCTAGAGTGTTATTTCGCATGCACGCTTTAAAGTTTGTATTTCCTTCTGCAAATGTAATTTTAATCTCATTCTCTTTTGGCAGCAGGTACTGTTGCAATAAAAGCTGTTCTTTCTTTATCCCACTATCTTCAGTGTAGAAGCTGAAGTACAGCATGTCAGCTGGAGAAGGACAGTCTGAGGTAAGCTCGGGGTACACACTTCAAGGCTGGATCCCACAGAGATCTGAATTGTAGTGAAAATGGTAAATGTATAGGTCTTGGTCCTGTGTTCAGCACTGAAGAACTTATATACTTGAATTTGGGCTGGCATCAGACTGAGATTTAAAGTGGAGCTTGATCAACTCCCTTCATCAGGCTCCCATTCACTGTGAGTATTTAAAATGAAAATATTTCCCCCGCAGGTTTTACATTTTACTCACTCTTATTGCCACTAGTCTGGGGGATTACTTTGCATTATGACCAACCAGCCACAAGGTGTCAGTGTAGTGTAGCAGATTCTCAGTAAGGGTTTGTTACTACAGCATCCTTTGACTTTCAATGTAATTAAAATCTGCCTTCTGATAGGATATTTGTGTGACTAATTGCAGAAATTCAGGTCAGATCACATTCTCTGTACCTGATTCATTTAATCAATGAAGTCTTCTCATGCTATGATTGCAGGGGTATGAGGAGAAAAATCGGTAAAAATGACTGCAGTAAATAATGTGACAAGCCACAACTGCTGTAGCACTGTGTTTTAGAAGGAAAGGCTGAAAAAGTGGGATGTAGACTGGTGGGGATGAATTAATTCTTGTCAAAACATAAGAAGCGACCATAAGTAAAAAACCACAATATTTGAATTCACTTTTCACAGTAAGGAGTCAAAATATGTGGATGAACTGCTGCGTGTTTATAAAGCCCCGGTTATACCCGTTTGTAAGAGGTGTAATGACAGATGAGACAAGATAAAGATGGAAAAGCAATATTGCAGAATTCCATTTTGTGTCTTCTAGACACAAATCATTGTGTGTCATTAAAATAAAAACAAATGCCTCAAAAGAACCACAGCTAAAGATGAGGTCTGAATTCCAAGGGACATGGAAGCAATTTGATTTTGTACCTCTACAGGGGGCTTGGATCTAGGGAGAAAGGGCCTGTCAGAAATGAGAATAAAAGGCTGTTAGGAAAATTACTCCTGGAATTGTGCATATTATCTCTTTGAAGTATGCTTTAATGGATTTGGGCTAAGAATTTTCAAAGAGGTTAAGGACTTAGCTCCCATTGAATGTCAGTGGCTTTTGGACACTTCACTGCCATAGTCTGCTTTGAAAATCCCATCTTAGATTATTAATTTTAATGTACCCTTTTCTCTGCAGTAGGAGGGAGCAGATCCATGACAGAGAAAAGGACAGAGAAACTACAAAAGAAAATAAGTGTCTTTGTAGGAAATTATTTTTTTATAAATTATTGAACTTTACTAATCTACTCAGTCAAGTACAAAAGTAAAATAGATGGCTGAGCAGAGGATATTACTTTATGTGATGTCCTTCACTTGTGTTAATGACCCTCTGTATTGTTCCTTGCACAAAGTGGAGGGCACTGGTTAGCAGATAATACCGCAAAAATATATCCTTGGGTACATTTCTTAAAAGGACAAAGGAAAAATGGAGTCTGTTTATGCAAAGAGCTGGTTTTCTCAGGTTCTAAACCAGCTGTGACACCATGCCGTCCTTTGAGAGATATTTTATTGGGCAACAGATCAGTGTCGGAGGTCAAAAGAGCAACAGCAATAGATGCATCATATTCCCTGGAGCTCCCTGGGGGCAGGTTGGGACAATAGTTAGAAAAACTGCAAAGTCTGTGGGAATAGAACTCTCGCTGTTCTTGTGCTTTTCTCTTTTGCATTTTCTTTTCATATCATATATCTTAATGAGAGGAAAGACCCACACACAATACTGGTGTGACGGTAAATAAAATGCTACAGGGAAGCTTTAAGCTCTTCCGAATGAAAGTGTGCTGAAAAGATGGGTTTGCATCGCAATGGTGGCAACTAAACATGATGGAAAAGCCAGCAGAGAAATCACTGCTAGTCCCACGTCAGACTTTACTGTCAGAGATTCGATCTTCTAGTGGAGATGAGAGAATATCCTGGCTCCCCTTTTCAATACTCTTTTTATTTTATCTCTCCTGAAAGGAAAACAAATCTGAGCAATCTTTTTTCTTGGAATAAACTGGGCAAAAACTAGAACAAATTGTCCATGATGCAGGTGTATTAGGTTTATAATACAGTGTTTGGGTGTTGGGGTTTTTTAATTGCTTTTTTGCTGAAGAAAAGCATTAGTTTAGACACGTGCTGTTGGAAGAGTGTAGGCAATAAAGTGAGGATGACTGGCAGCTCATTTTAGGAATGGGAGAATGAATGTTGAAAGAAAAAGCATGTGCCAGAGCTGAGATGTAAGAGAATCCTAGTGAATACATGATTTCCAACAAAAGCTCGTCACTTCCAGATTTTCGCTATTACTACTGGTGTAAATAGCAAAAGGGTTTCTTTTAATAAAGAAGTCTCAGGCCCACAATAACCATAGTAATTGGTTGCTATGACTGAAGTGCTTGTTCCTAAACAAGAGCACAAGCTGAAGGTTTAGATCTGTGTAAATGCAAAATGATTGTCTGGACAAAACCAACAAATTCCTCTCCAGATAAATGCACAGGTTTCAAAGTGTGTATCTGAGTCAAGCTGTCACCAAGCCCATCTGTTCTATCTGCTTCTGAAAAATGAACACAGCTTCGCAGCAGAGAAAGCACTGAACATGTGGCACCTCTTGTTTGTGTTTTGACTCGTTTTATCCAGCCTGGACAAAGTAAACCATTCTGTTACATGATGATGCTAAACGTGTTTCTTTCACCATAAGGTTGTAACATGCCCAAGACACAGAAACTAAATATTACCTGAGCATCAGTAAAGGGATTGCAATATAGCAGAAAGAAATGAGAACAATTCCTGATATAAAAACAAAGTAATGCATCTTAATTACTTGTTGTATCCAACCTGGTCTCCCTCCTGCCAGCTTGAGGCATAGATACAATTTGCTTGTGTTTGTCTACAAAAAAATGATTTATTCTTCAGAATGTTGGTCAGCCTCTTCCCAGTCTTTCACAGCGGCTCAGGGTGTTCTTAATGTTGCTATATGAGCACTGGTAGTTCTGTTACTACTATGCTTAGGAGCCATTTCCTGGACAATAATTTTAGGTTTTGGCTGTGAACAGAAATTGAGAGTTCCTGCCATGTTGCATTTACAGTCACAGAGATAACACATGGTTCATGAAGCTGGAGGATCACATGGAAACCATGAGCCAATATTTGATAAGCGTGGATAGCAACAGCCCTCATGCATTGGGAAATTAGCTGCCACCAAGGAGAGCAGAGCTTTAGTGAAGGAGTGAAAGGAAGACGTTATTGTGGCTTTGTGGCTTCATTGAGCCTCACTGGCTATTTGGAAAGAAAGCACAAGAATACTTGTGAGAAAACCTGGTAGCTGAAAGAATCAGAAAGCACACTATATCTACCATCCGTGAGGGGTGTTTGTGCTTTGCTGGCTCAGGACCCAGGTCTGAGCATCTTGAAAGAACAGACTTTCTATTGAAATGACATGAGGTGGAGAATTTCCCAACTTGCATGTCCTCTGCTACTGCACACACTAGCTTTGTGCCCTTTAATATTTAACAGGAGTCAGCAATGAGGAAATTACTTAACTTCCACCATAACTAGCCACTCCATACTTCGAGTCCTAGGCTTCCCCCAGTGTGGAATGGTCAGCCTAAGAACTGCTCTTTCAAGGCAGGACACCCACTTTAAATTCAGTAGGATGCTTTCTTCAAAGATTTTAATGTTTTGGCAGCTCAGCCAGACACAGATCAGATGTGGGTGGCATTGAACCATGGAAGGAGGTCTAGAAGCACATTCTCTTCTGCTGAGTTATGTTAACCAAACTGTGACCTTAAGATCTCAGAGACCTTCTTGAAGCAAAGCCACTCGAATGACTTTGTGTCTGTCAGCATCTGTAGACAAAGTTCACAAGAAAGGGGCTCTTTACAATTTCTTTCTGTTCCTGTTCTTTCACAGATACTTTCTACAATACCTGACTTTCAGCATCGTTTATAGTTTTAATGTGGAGTAGTCCTTAGAGAGACCAGGGAATCATTCCTGTGGTTATGCTGTAAAGATAACTAAATATGCAATGAGAACTAGGAAATGAGTATTTGCTGTTGGTTGGATCTCAGCACAGCTTTTGATACCACTGGGTATAGCATAATTCCTCTCAAATTGGCAAAACGACTGTGAAGGTAACTCGAAGATTTCTTTAATTTGGCTGTATTATGAATAGTTAGTTCACTTTCTTCCTCTTAGCCCGAGTTTCCTCCAAGGTGTATTCTGAGTACCCACACTTGCAGCTGATTATTCCTCAACCTCCTTGCTTAAAAATGCCATTTTTCTTGATTTTCATTTCTTCTTCCTGTTAGAAAAATCTGCTTCAAGAAGCTTGGATCCCCAGTGCCTCCTGCTAGTGCAGTCACTGCTAGCTGTGCAGCACACATCTGAGACATTGTCATTTGGCCTGTCTTGCACTTCCTGCCAGTCACACAAACCTGGAGCACACAGGGATATGGGTCAGCCTAGCAAGGAAGGGTACCTATACTAAGATGCTGGTGCAAAGATTAGGGGAGTCTAAGTGTTGCCTCTCTGCTGATATGTGCCCTGGAGCACATAGGGATATGGGTCAGCCTAGCAAGGAAGGGTACCTATACTAAGATGCTGGTGCAAAGATTAGGAGAGTCTAAGTGTTGCCTCTCTGCTGATGTGTACCCTGAGAAGTAGAGGAGACAGAGGGATAAAAAGCATTTTTACTGTTATCTGCAGCAATACATACACAGTACAGCACACGTGCCGTATTTTGAGGGTACCTGATTTTCAAATTCTTGCTGTAGCGTGGAAGTGCTAGTGAAAGTTAGGGGTAACAGCTCTTTGCAAGTACTTTTGAAACACAGCCCTTCCTTGGCAACACCCTGGCTGTGCTGCAATAACACAGCACTGTGACCCCAGTGCACACCACCTTCATCTCCTGACCACGAGAAAAATGATCAAAAATCGTTGTTCCTGAAGGCATCATTCAGAACCCTGCCAGACTTGGTGTCATTAACCATGAGTCACAAATCTGATGACGCAATTTAAGATATTGAATCATATCCTCAACTTGTGATTCATTACGGGATTTAAATGCCAGAAGTGGCGTCTTGGACTCTCTTCCAATATATATGAGTTCAGATACCCTTCCAAAATAAGCAAGAGACTATGAACCATAAATTCATTTCACCTCAACCACTAATAGTGCCCAGAAAGATTATCCTGTGGCTCTTCTGGCAAGGACAAGGTAATAAACATCCCCCATCCTCTCCCCCTGCCCTCCCCCCCCCCCCCCCTTGCCCCATTTCAGTCCCTATTTCACTTCAAGGATGCCAAAATTAAATGTTCAGCATCTCCAGGAGTATTATTTCTTCTTCAGACAAAGAGAAGTAAAGTGGCCTTACAGCTTTCATTACCCACTGTTGTAAGACCCCACCTCTTGAGGCACAACCTGCAGGGAAACAATGGCAAAGCACGGGAGAATGGAAGTGATCTGCCCCTCGTCTGCTCTGAAGGGAACATGAGCACCTGAAGAAAGGACTTCTGCAGAGCAGATGTGACAGAGCACGGTGTATGCACGTGGTCAAAGTACTTCCTTCATCTCTCAGGGGTAAAATACTATTTGCTGGAAAGCTACCATTGCCTGCTGGGTGCAATGTCTCCTTCAGAGCAATACTCCTGAGTTTTCTTTATTGGCGCACACCAATAAAGAAAACACACTCTTGTCTCCCAGCAGGAAAAGTCATCTATGCTTTGGAGTTGGTAGAACTGTTGTTTTGAAAGTGTGGTCTCTTACTACAGCAGATTTTGGGCCTGTGTTCAACAACAGATAAACTAAAAATCACGCTCCTTGTGCCTGCCACTGCCACTTTTCACCTGCTAGATAACCTGTATTTTTATCTGCTCTGTGCAGTTCCTGTGAGTTGTATTGTTTTTATTTAAACATCTTCTATTTTTGGTAGGCATTCAGGGTACTGTATGCCCTCAGGGCATAGATTCCCACATCACTGTTTCCTCTTTCAACAGCTCCAGTAATGACCCCAAATTACTCAACCTTGTATGCAGACACAGAGTACAGGAGTTCCACTAATTTCACCAAGTCACGTTGACAGAGATCCATTTATCAAACAGCAAACAAGCAGAAAGTCCAAATGCTAAAGGTGAGCAGTCACATCAGAAATGAGGTCATCTGTACATACCCATAAGTCACAAAGAACATTCATAAGCCGTGGAGATGCTACTTGAGATCAGAAACTCACACTTTCTAACACGTAATACTCCAAATATGATCATTGTAGAGTTGTTTTAAGCACCCTCAGTAACTGCTGCTTTATAGAAATGTGGGTGGGTTTAGAATTGTAAATTGATCTTGAACATATTCTAATACTGACATACAAATACAGAGTTTTGTTAGCAGAAATCTGAGCAAAATCGTGTGGGAGCTTAATTGTGAAGTAGATAAATATTCTTGCTAAAACAAGATTTATTTTTTTATTCTCTGATTACTATTTTTAAACTGTTGGGGCATCTGCTTACATCATTGAGTCATATTAACTGGTTATTAATACCTGTTAAAGAAATATAGGAATTGACATAAAGAGCCAAATCCACTGGATGCCAATGTGATTAAAGACTCAACCTTGAAGCTGCAGTTACTCTCTCTTACAACTCAATCTAAGTATAATCCCATTGGCTTTACAACAGTTACGCTGAGTTTACACGTGTGGATGTGAATAGACAGTCAAGGAGAGCAAGTGTTAAGCACAACTTAAACAAATAAAACTGAATAAACCTAACAGACCTTTCCAAAACATCGTATGACAATTAACAGGGACAACTGTTTGAATCAGTTTTATTTCTGCCCAACTGGCACATTTTATGTCATCAAACTGCAAACAGCTTCTGATCATTATAAAACAAGAGGTAAAGATAAAATGAGAGTTTATAGGATGTATTAACAAGGAGAAAAAAAATTCATAGGTGTCAGCATCAAAGCACCTTAGAAAGACAAACTCAAATACCTTTGCTTTTGCACTACTTCTGACAGAACGGTCTGACAGTCCGTGACTGAAATGCCCTGGTTTGGTGTTCACCAGTGCAGCTGGTGTTGGGCGCAGATCCAATATGGTATTTTGTGAAACACTGCAGAGGGAATGGAATCGCCAGAAGATCTGTCTAACAAGAGGTTTCAGCACAAATGGGGAGGATTAATTGCCCTGTCATATGAAGGACCTAGATGGAAGGATCATAGTGCACTCTCAAGAAGTCAGCATCAGTAGCAAGGGGAACTTGGGGAATAGAGAAGCTATTGCTAATGAGCTCGCATTAACTGAGCTTAGCTGCAGAAAGCACACCAATGTCAGGTAAAAATGCTGTTCAGGGATCAGAGTCTGACTGCTATAAAATAGGTGAGCCTGTGTAAGGTATCAGTGCTCATAGGAAAACTCCCTCAAAAGGAAGGGAGATTAGGGCACTTCTATTTCTGAATAAAGTTTTGAAAACACAAAGGAGGTTAGCAATATCACCTCCAATTTAATGAGAGATGGAGACATTCACCAAGAGTTCTGACAGAGCAGCCCTTCCCCCAAGCCAAATGCAGCACTGCTAGTTCAAAATGTCCAAGAGTAGCACATTAATGAGATTTGGTAATTCACAAAATGATTTCTCCTCACAGCACAAGCAATAACAGTTTAGTTACCTTTCCAGGGGTCCTGCCTGCAATTAGCTCACCCAAATGTTGACCTATAAATAACTGCCAGAAGGAGCTTTTGACAAAGGATCTCAAAGCACTGGACAGCAGGTGAGTGAAGCCTGGTTTAGACTGTCCTTAGGCACTGCTGACAGGTGACATACTGCAGAAGGAAAAAGATTATGCACCGAGATATGGAGGCTCCTCAGGGCTTGAGCTAGAGTTACACCCATTAATCAGGGTAGTCATACAATGTTATCAGCTCTTAAAATACAGAGCTCTGACTCAAGATAAAACCTGTAAAATTAAACAAGTGAGTGACCTGGAAGTGCAGTGGCTTGTGACTTGTCTCCCACTGCTCTCCTCTTCTTCTATGAAGTACATGGTCCAGGTGTAATGCTCTGCTGCTTACTGCTTTCCACTAATGGCAGCTGGCACCCAGTAATGCCCTGCACACCGTGGGGTTCCTTTCCCATTCTTCTTAATTAATTTCCTTTTCTACCTAATTAACATCTTTATATATATATATATATATATATATATATATATATATATATATATGTATGTATAAGAAAGTCTAGGGAAAATACCTTGTGCTAAATTGCATATTTTCTTAGATTTCAGTTTATATCAGCACACCAAGGGTAGTTCTTTTTCCTTGCAGCTCTCAGTGAGAATTCCCTATTTTCAGTGAGTGCAACAGGATTTCCATCTGTTTGCATTCAATCTAGACATTTTTTGTGCTTTCCCAAAAGTATTAGGAATAGAGCAGAAAACCCCAAATCACTATTTTCAATATTTACAAGGTGTTCTGGTGTGAAGAATGTCTGTGAAACCCCACTAAGTTTTGCCCTCTGGTATATGCCCAGTTTTAAGCAGAGAATTCAGCTCAGGCTGTCGAGATGGAGTCAAGCAGATGCCAACCTTTGGCTCAGGTGGATTGGAGCAATACCAGTGGGCAAAAGGGAAAAGTGAACTGCAAAATTCCATGCACAAGTCTGAGCCACACTGTCATGGCTTTTGAAGTTAGGAGCTAGGCAGGATACCACTTGTCTCTTGCACTTTTAAACATTTCACTTTGCTTACCTTTAAATCAGCTACTACATTTTCAAAGGATACGTGGATTCAATTACAAATTAAATTTTCCTGCACCTCTAACTTGACAGAGCAATTCTTAGTTTCAGCATTGACAAGTTTTTCTTCCTAACAAAATAATTCATTGCAAATAATTTAATATGACCTGAGGAGAGTTGTAAGACAGTAAAAATACTGCCTTAAAAAATACCGTGTAGCATTCTCTCTCCCAAAAGATTACAACAGGATGTGTTTGACAGCCTTGGTTTATAAAAATCATTCTGGTAACACTTATATGTACAAGAATTGTCAAACTTGGTGTTACTAGAGGTCAATTGTCACGTTCTCACTTAATACAAGTGTAAGATAGAGGTGACAAATTTCATTGTAGCCTGACAGTTTTAGATGTGCAGTAGATATAATATCAAAAGTATGTCTTACATCAGAAGTGGCATTTTTAACATTCCTCAACTGAATACACATCCTTCACAATGTTTTGATCTTCTTGTAGCAGGACATGAAAAATGCACATGAGAAAGCTGCCTCCTGCTCTAGCAAGCTATTTCCTATGAGCCAAATATTTTAAGTGCTGTGTTCTTTATTTTGGACCAGCGCAGTGATAGGAACAAGCCTCAAGAGAGTTCTGCCAGATTCTAGGACAAAGAAATTTTCAAGAAACCATCAAAATACATGGTTTTCTATGTTAGTATCACTCTCTATTTTTTCTTTCTATTTTTTCCCTCTTGCATTATGCTGTACCCTATTAAATGGTCACATGGTTCAAATTTTTTATTCACATCCTAGCAGCTAGCAAGGAGGAGCTCAACTCTACCTGTATTCATTTTTATGATGGTGATCTAGTTACCTAAAGAATCAAGAAATACACAAAATTCTCAGACAGGAATGATCTGAATAGTTGGCCAAGTGGAGTCCTTGAATGCTATATCTGCATAAGCTCCCCAAGAACTGTGAAAGTACCAATGATAAACAGATATTTTCCCTTTGCAGCTTTTTCAAGACAACACCACTCTGTGAGTCTAAGGGAAACTGCAGAGCTGGCAGCAGTGACTTGCAGATAAGATTCTGTAACTTAATCTCTACTATATATTAGATAAGATGCACATGTGTATATATATATATATATACACATTAAAAATTCCAGAATTATTGACACAATGAATTACTTGCCATATTCTGAGTGATTATGACTTGGACGATAATATCGTTTCTCAGAAACTTAATATAGGAGTGAGCAATGTGTTTCCAGGAATAGTTAAAGAAAAAGGTTTGATATTTCACCTCATGGATAGATGGAAATCATGCTGGTGCCCAAATCCCAAAATATTTTAAAAGGACAAAAATGTAAAATCAGTTGTACAGCAGCATCTGTTTTATCTCACATATTATATTATTACCAGCAAACTGTGAAAAATCTTTTTTGGGGTTTTTTAGGGTGTTTTTTGGTTTGGGGGAGTTTTGTGGTGTTTTTGCATCTTTCCCCACTTCTAGTGAATATATTCCAAAGATATATGGGAAAATTTTGATTCTAACAAAATAAAATTAAATACCTGATTTTTTACTGAGGGGAAATTATATCAGAAGATGTTGCAGTTGAACCAGATGATCATTGTAGGTCCCTCCCAACTGAAATCACTTATCCTAACAAATTATTTTATTGGCTAGTCAGTAAAACCCTTAGAGTCCATAAACATTTGCGATGGCTCTTGGCAAACCTGAGAAAGGAGATCTCTTTGTATCAGGGAGGCTGAAGACAGCCTCAGCTGGGCATTTTTCTTAGCTGCCCTGCCTGTGTGGGTATAGCACTTGGGTCAATTAAAATTCAGTTGCTTTGGAGACAGAGAACTGAAACATTTTCTGCACAGGGACGCAGAAGGGCCCAAGGAGCTGTACTTCACATGCCCTGGACAGTCAAAGCCACTCCATACCTGGCTAAGGCAGATTAGACAGGAAAGAACAAGAGAAAGGGTCTCTGTCCTGAAAGAAAATGTGAACACTGTAAGTATCTTTCAAAGGGGTGACACAGCAAAGATTGTCAGAGGATTACTGCAGTCTTAATGGAGACAAATCAGGAGTTTGGGACCATGAGCAGCAAAGGAAGACCTGGAGGCAGGCACACCTGAGTCTTCAAGATGTGAGGCACCAGTTATAAATCAAACAACTCTCTTGTCTAGATTATTGCTGGATATCAGGAAAACATCACTCAGAATGAATTACTTCAGTCTAGAATCCGGGAAGGATTATTTTTTAAACTATGGGGTTTTTTAGCTAGAGTCTAAAGTTGCCCATTAAAAATTTCCAGCTTTGCTATTAATTACAGTATGTCTTTGCAATTAAATACAGCATGTGGCAGCAATATACACTGTGATACATATATTTTCAGAGAGGAAAAGAAGCCAGATGATCCAGCAGAGCAGTGCAGTCACATTCCCAGCAAGCACCACTGCCTCAAGACTGTCTGCCTTGGCAGAGTATTAGGGACCATCATTCAAGAGAGACAGTGGCTAAGCAAGATCTTTTGTTATGAATCCTACAAGAGCAAAGCAAACTTTTCAAGCTAATATTTGAAATAACTTTACATATAAAGGAGGCAACAAGAACATACTAGCATTTCTTTGATATATATTTGCCAAATTAATATTTTTTCTTCATGCTTCTTTAAAAAAGACTGTGATTACCACATGCCATTTTCATATTCAAAAAAAAAAATGAAGCAAGGAAACTTTCCTTTGGAGCACTGAAATGAGGCATTAATACTTACAAGACTGTTTTCCTAATTTTATGGAAAATTATTTATAATAAGCAGCAGTTTTTCTCAAAAGAAAAGAAGTTCCTTAGCCATTCACTGAGAAATTGTCACACCAAGGAGAGTCTTTTTGCAAGCAAACCTCCCACATCAGCCCCTGAAGCAGCTAAAACCTGCACTCCTTTTCAGCAGCCCAGCTCACTCGTTCCTCCCAGCTGAGGAAAGCTGTGTGCACTGGACTAGGGAGTTCAGTGTATTTTTCAGTGTGAGCATTTATTTTCTGCTCTGTGCGGTTCTAACCTGTCTGCTCCCACGAACATTATGGGACTCCGACAATTTCTAATGATGACAAAGTAATTCAGCACTGTCTGTGTTTATTCCTCCAGGAATATGCTGCTTTAGCAGAAGCACATTTGCAATGTGCATGACCCCTGCTCTCCTTCGTAAATCTTTCTGACAAAACGAAGAGCTGGGGTAGCATTTGGAATGGGAGCTGTATCAACCGCTGCATCTTCCTGCTTCAGGAACTGGTAAAAAATTCTCAGAAGTATTTAATCCAGTGTAAAAGACGTTATTTCCATTCTTAAAAAATCTCAGATTATTTAATGCAGTCTAAAAGGCATTATTTCATAAAGCTACCAAGCAAATCAGAAAAGCCCAAGAGAGCCAGTTCATTGAGGAGGTGAAAGCTAAAGGCAGAGCTGATTTCGGATGGAATTGTGGGTCTGAGGTGGTCTCAAAAGAAACACAATCACTAGTACAAAACTGATACTTCCAGAAACATTGGCTCAGGTCCATGGGGCCACTGTGTCCGCAACAGGAGGGGAAGAAAAGCTTCCTTAATATTATATCTGTCTTTCAGAACTTCTGGGGTGGGGCATTTCATTACTGGTGCAATGTAGAGTAGCCCCAGGACAGTTCTGCCTCTCCGTGGTCCTTTCAGACATTATGAGCAGCCAAGAACAACTGAAGGACTGAGTAACAACCAGTATTTACAGCAAAATAAAGTCATATAATGTAGGTAAAAACCTTATACTAATGAGCAGGACATGCTAGGAAATAATAATTTTTAATAATGGCCACCTGCCACGAAGATCCAGTCTGGGTCACCTTTTACACACCCACCTCTGTCACAGTAGGACAGGGATACAGCTGCTGCCAAGAATGTTGAAGGCAGCTTCTCTGATCTTCTGTGTGGAACTTCAGCCCCATACCTGGAAAGTTTCTGACATCATTCTAAAAAATTTCCTTTGTATATTTCTATTGAAAAACTGAAGGGCTGAAAAGAAAATGTAATTTTTTTCTTATTTCTGCATTTTCAAATTTTGTGAGCATCTCCTTCCACAGTTCCTGATGGAGCATGGGCTGGAAGGCCTCTCATCTGTTTATTCATCCGAGCAGAAGAAGCATTCATTCTTTGAGCATGAACCCAGCCTTCTGCTCTAAAGCAATACCATTGCTTTTCTCTGCAACACAGAGAGATTCATATTTATTCAAACCCATACTTATTTATTGATTTGACTGGTAGAATTAAACTGAGAGAATCAAATACAAATACAAATCTAGAGCCTGCAAAGCACTCCTTAATTGAGGAGAGCCTCCATTTGTGTTTACACAGCATGTTTTAAATTATTTGTTATTGGTTTTAAACAGCGCTATTGATAAAAATTGCAAACTGAAAAATTAGACCTGAGCACATTTCTGACTTTTAGGGAAGCTTTGACTGACAATGCAAGATGTTGTAGCCTGTCAGACCCTGTTTCCTTAAAACATTCTTAGAAGACTTATCTAAAAAAGCCCTTTCAAGTTTGGAGTCTTACATACTGAGTTCTGAGCTGAACTTTCTCTCTGTAGGTTTATCACTGATTGCCATCCTGGGGGGAGGTTTTGGGGGAAAAAAGAGGGAAAAGAATCCCCATACGTATTCTGAGAAACCAAATGCTTTTGTGTACAAAAGGAACTGCGTTTTTTAGCTACTACTGCTCTTACAGAAGTATGGGCTCATAGTGGAAATAATGTCTACACTCTGGTTACACAAGCAAGCTATTTTAATTGTTGCTATTGGAAGACAAGTATCAGCATACTACATCTGAAATCATCTGGAAAAATGTATTCTTTGGCTTTTTTTCCATTGAATGAAATGTTGTTTAAAACAGAGAAAACAGTTCTACTTCCTGATATGTTTTTAGTGTGTCTTCAGGGTATTGCTATTTATTTTGCAAGGTCAGAGTAGCTGTATGCTATTCATTTCCCTGAATTTTTGAAATAGGGCCTAGCATCTATCAATTAAAGTGACAGATGGACTTTTGTCTATTGTAAGATAGAATCACTGATATTTCAGAACTATTGCTTTTACATCAGTTTTCTACTTGGCTATTTTTTTTAATTATGGCTTTAGAGACAGTTTAACAAATTCTAAAATGCAAAAAACAAGAAAAGGTCCAGATTAAAAGTAATAGTTGAGTAAGAATAATTATAAAAATAAATAATGAAAACAACTAAACGTTAAAATGCAACATTCTGGTTTCCTCTAATGGCCAAATAGCAGTAAAAAAGTGGATTTCTCCGTTAAAACATCTCCAGGCTTTTGATACCCAAGCAAAGTCTTGTTGGCTGCACATTGAAAAATGGATTTAGTTAGTTTTTGGGCCAGGTTGTGTGCATACTGGAAAACTACTGAGCAAATGTTTAATGGATGAAGACTGGGAAGGTCATAAAATCTTCATTGCATATTTTTTTAAGCCTTTGCTCTTGCTGTGATTGCCATCACGGATCTATTCAAATTGCCATCCTGATGTTTTTTTTCATCCAAACCTGCATCCCTGCTACTATTACATCCCTATTACTAAATAGTTACTATTTTCAGATTTACTATCTGAGAGTTACGACTAATAGAGGACAAGGAGCCAGTCAGAAGACAGTGACTTGCTGGGGCATTTCTGGGAAAGCAGTCTCAGCATAATTTTCTCGTGCACATTTGGAGGATGTGGTCACTGCCTACCCTGTGGCAAGTTCTCCTTTCACATCCTCTGATGTGGATAGGTTGAACCATTTTTTTAAAACCTATTTCAGTGTCTCTTCCCCATCCCCAGTGCCAACAGCCTCTCCAGTCTTTACAGTGTCTGACAAGTCCATAAAATTATGTGGGCTATGTGTGTGTATGTGAATATACATATATTATGTATAGAGGTACAGAGGTGTGTGGGGAAGTGTCCTGGCCCTGTGCCAGCAGTGCCATGCTGTGTATTCTCTGGGGTAACAGCAGCCCCGCCTCTGCCCTGGAGCCAACAGCAGGGACATTACAGAGGCTCTGTAAGGGTCACAGCCCCTATCACCACCCCAGGAGAGTGTAGAGCTGCAGACTGCCGTGCCTTAGAGGCCGTGTGTCCTGCTCATACCTATAAAACTGGATTATGTGTGACACCCACACTGCTGCTTGAGTTAGCACTGCCCTGATCAACAGATGCAGCAGCCCAGATCTGCAGTTCCAGCTCCTCCTTCTCCTCTGTACAGACACTGTACTTTGAAGTTTAACTTTGGGAAAAGATGAAACAGAGCACACTTGAAATAACACTTTTATCATAAAATGAGATTTCTTTATTAGCACAACAGGCTCTAACCAGTGTCTGGTAACTCCCTTTCCTCCGGTGTGGTGAAGGACAGCACTGGAGAATGAACTGGATGAACTTGGAAGCTGTGTTCACGTAGTTCAAAAAGCCTCTCGAATAACAGCCTTGCACAAGTCCTGTCTTCTCCTGAGAGCTTCAGCCCAGTTAGGATGTTTGGAAGTTATATCTAGTGTAAAGATAATTTTAGAATGGTTTAACCACCTGTGGTTTAAGCTCTATTAGCCAGTCTAATAACTAGCAGTGCTATCACTGATGCTGAACATTTAATTAAGAGCAATTTCTGATTACTTACTGCAGTGTTTGGGACCATGAAGGAGGTGATGTGCCAGCATTCCAACTTGATACTTTAGGCTGTTTGGACACTGTGGGACCCATCCCTCAGTTCCACAAAGCAGACTGAGCAGCAGGGTGTGAGAGCAAAATCCCCAAACTTGGTGTACATAGATCATGATAAAAGATTGCAGAACATCTACAACAGGTAAAGAGACAGAAGAGATGGCAGGAGAGCAGGAAACATCCTGGAACAGAGAGATGCCACAAAATCCATATTTTAGTGTGAATAATATAATAAATGGAAAACCTGGCAGACTGACAGGAATAGAGCAATATAAAGGAGTCAAAGTAAATAAGGCAATAAAAATCCATACCAAAACTAAACTAAGTCCTTCTAAAAGATGCTCTGTATCTGACGGCTACTCAAATGCTGTAAGATATGGGAAGCTTCTATGTGTAGCTGTTGGGATTAATCCCTGTATCTAACGCCAAAAAAGATTTTTCAAGTGTGTTTTGCTTTTGTACCAAGGCTGCCAGTGCATGACTAAATAAGTATTCACACGTTATTTAAAAATAATTTTTCTCTCTTGGGTAGTTCTATCCTGTATTACCATATGAATGTAAACCAGCTGACATTGTGATGAATTGGAAGAGGTTTCTTAGACATTTATTTGGTATTTAGTTATATTTACTATTTGAAAATATTTTCAGTGTCGTGCTGGATTTCTGGATAGCCAAATAAATAGGTAGCAAACTAAGTCTGAATAAAAACAGTCCACAATAACCTGCAGACTCTAAAGTACTGCAACCTATCAAAAAAACCTGTAGAGAATTCAGATGCAAAAGAAAGGAATTTTTTTGATACTCAGGATCTCACAAAACCAGCCACTTTAAGCCTGGGGAGGAAATGATGGAGTACCTTAATGACCTTAACATTTCATAAATGGCATCAGTGGACCCTGCAAGGGAGTCACTACATTTGTAACACTTTTCCTTAGTGCAATATTGAAATTGAGAGCTACGGCAAAAAACACTGCTGGCCTGGCGATTGTGCAGTATTTTGATGGATTTAGATGAGATTTGGATTTAGAGAGAGCAAACTGGGGAAAGATGCCTGTGTAATTTAAACTGTGATTGCTGAGCAGAACAACATCCCAGCTATAAAGCTGTAAAAGGAAAAACAAAGGTTCTGATTTTTCCCTCACTAGAAACATGAGTAGCGTGGGACTGAGGCAAGGAAAGAAGCTAAACAATCAATTCAATATTCACACAAAAACCAAACAAATAAAAAAATACTCTTTTCATGACACAGAGCAAAATTTCATAACAAACATGCTTGTATCATCTTGAAGTGATTTGAAGTCACAAGATTCATGCTATGAAGATGAAAGATAGCAATAAAAGCAGTTATCACTAGGACTCTCTGCCCAGAGCAGGGGATGACTTGTGCTGTTCTCCCTCCCAGCTCCTTTAATCAAGCATGGCCAGCCTGGCCAGAGTACCTGTGTGGAAAAGTGGGAAGAACAAAAGCCAGCTCAGACTGAGGAATTTTGCAAGTTACAGGGTTGTGTCAGCAGCCTAAGCACATACCAACTGTTGTCGCTTGCTGGCCTGGGAACAATAAATCACTGTCTAGCTCCACACTTCTTCCTCAACATTGTACAAGGCCATTGCTGGCCTGGATTAACAGATCCATGAGCAGTTTCCATGAGGCACATCCTCTGTTCCAGCAGAGGTGAACACAAATGCCTAAGCCGGAATTCTAGCAACAGTGGAGGAGATGGCACAGCAACACAGAGGAGGCTGTAGAACAATAAAATGCTCTTTATTTCACCCCCATGCAGTGCCCCAGGCTCTGTTCCACAGCAGTCACCCTTTGCAGCACGGCTCACTAAAGAGCACATATTTTTGGCCTGTATACTGTATACTTGCAGTCCCAATTAGGTTTTTTTCTGTGATTGCACCCAGATAAAGTATCCAAGATGCAAACCACCACCTCAGCAGTGAAACCTCCCTAACTCAGCAAATGGTATCATAACAGCGGACAGAAAAACAAAGAAATAATGTGTATTACTGCACAGCTTCCTTGCACAAAGACTGGGGTAAAAGTGCAGCTCACCAATCTGCCATGAATCTCGGGTTTTCCCTTGGCTAATTGCTGGTGCACATGCCATGACATGGGCTGGCTATATGAAGGCACTCAAGCTATTAAAGGAAATTCTCATACACAGAAATCAACAGCTTCAAGCTGTTGGGACTAGTCACACTTTGAGTACATGCTGCTTGACAATGAGAAATATGCAACAGCAGTTTATTGTCATGGGAAATTCTGCCTCCGTGTCTCTTTCATTAAATAACTTATTTTGCCATTATTTCTAGCAACCAAAATAAGGCAGGATCAAGTTAAATTACTTCTGAGGAAATAATTTGCACTAAAGTATATTTTTTTTGTAAAGTGTGGAAACGTCCACTGAAAAACAACTGTTTGTCTGTCCTGCACCTTCTGAAGAAGACCCTCTTCCCTGCACATGCCAAACCAGCTAACACAGTGAGGATCTGACGAACCGTAAAAGAACAGAATGTCTTGTTCATTTACATACAGTAAACACATGTTTCATCCAAACACAATTGTGAAATAGTTTTGAAATCCTTCTTTCATTGCAGTTTGGAGACTGTTGGCTAACAAGAATCCCAGAAGGTTTTATTGTCTCTTGTTTACATGGGAGGATCAAATTACAAAAAAAATATTTTGGAAATATAATTTGTGTTTTGTTTCCTGAGCACTTTATTTCCATTGAACTAGCATTTCTAGGATTAAGCATCATGCACCTCCAGGATCTTTCCAGCATAAACTTACGCTTTAAAGAAAGACACACATAAAATCTGGCACACATAATGATAGTCTGTCTTTATCACCACAGTCGAGATAAAATTTAGAAGCTGAAAACACGACTGTCTAGCAGTCGTAATTCTGTCTGCATTTATCTGGCACCAGCTTTCCTTACTCTTTATTTTGATTCATTCTGTATTTTATTCTCCAAATATTTTCTTAGATTGAGTACCTGTAGTACTAATGCCTGACATGCTGAGTAATTCTAATTCTGGCCACTTATGGGAGTAGGTGTGGAGGCTGTGCAAGACTTCACAGAATGAAATCCAAAAGATAAAACTGGCACAAATTGTAAAGTCATCATGGCAACAACAAAATGGGTTTCCATGAAAAGATGTCTTGGAGGAAAGTCTGTGTATGTCAGGGAGCAAGTCTCAAAGTCTTCCAGCAATGGATGCTGCAGAGCGTTTCAGGAATCAAGGCATGCCCAAAGGAAAACCAAAAGAAACCAAAACAAATCAGGCTAGATAGTAAGCTTTTACTTTAAAAAAAGAGTTTTATTTTGAAGTAGACATAGTTGTTACAAGCCTGGTGTTCTCTCCTGGATGCCTGGCTGTCAGGGAAATCCACACCATCAGGGCCTGGTCTGACAGAGGCCAGCCCTCGTGTACTCTTCCAAATATATTGCAGCACAAAGAGAGTAAAACTGGGAAGGAGGAAGAAAAGGAGAACAAACAGCAGGGAATGCAGTGAGGCACAACATTTTTCATCTTCAAAAGTAATGCTTTGTAATTTCTGTAATGAGTTTCACTGATGAGCTTGAAGAGATCTGTTAATGGATTTCTTAACTCACATAATGTCCTTCTGTCATAGCAGTCTTAAACTGATACACAAACAAGTAAACTGGGAAGCTGGGAAAGCCCATTCCTGGCCAAACATGAGCAGCCCAGCTGGGAATGGGGCGAACCTGCAGATGCAGCAGCACCTCCCATCCCATGGCACCGCCTCAGGAATGTGCACGTCAGTGCCACCAGGAGTAAGACAAGTGGGCCAATGCTCCCTTCTCCCCTTCCATACCTCTGCTGCTCATCTGTTCCCTTCAGGTCCTGCAAAGTTCCAGCTTTTGCTTTTGGTAAGTTGTAAACCAGAGTAAGTCAGAGCACCCACAATACTGTTTAGCGAAAATGGCACCCAACCTTTGAGCAGCAATGATCCCTGAAGTATGTGCATGATTAGGAGAAAATCTACCCCAGTCTAGCTCGTGGCCACACCAGCCAATTATCATAATCAGCAATCATCCAAAAATCCGAGACTAGAACAATGTCAATGTGGAAAAAGAAACAATTTTACGATTTGCCTTTACCCAGAGAATATGTCATACAACAGACACCAAAGATCATTTGTTTATACAAAAATTGTACTCCCATGCTTCCTTTTGTTGTGAATAAAACATCCATTAAGCATTTGGGAACATCATGAGTCAGAGGAAGCTTGCATGGGACACTCAGTGTGCAGGAGAGTACTATTGTTTTAAAGTCATCAGCTTGGGAAGGCTATCACCACATTAAGAATGACTTCCAAAGCCACAAAAACTGGAATTTAGCCATGACTATCCCTCTCTATCTACTAAAAATAATTGCAATACTGGAAGTTTTTGTTCTAATAGTAATCAGGAACCAAAGAAATGATGGAAGCAATAGCACAGTTACGGTGTGTGCATAGTCATTGATGGATCGGGTCTGAAAATTATTCTGATCATTAAAGGCAAGTGGAATCCAAGCAAATCAAAAAGAAATAGGAATTTTCAACACTTAGTCTGGATGTGCAGATCCTCATAGAAGAATAGCAATTTAAACCTCTGTTACTGTCCGCTACAATTTCAATCTTGAGAAATCAGTGTCAAGATTTTTTTGGGGAAAGGACCCTGTGTTGTGACTCAGTGTTGGGTTCAAACTGTACTTAATTAGAGTAAATCATTGCTGCAAATGTCACTGAGTTGTAATTCAGGTAGATAAAATGAAACTCAAATGTAATTTGATTTACAGCTGATGATCACCTTGGGAGGTTCTTTCTAGAAGAGGTCATTTCAGAAAGTCCTGAAGGGAGTACCGTGGTTAAAGATAGTCTGAGAAATTCTAAAGGGGTTTTTTATTGGCAAGAGGTAGAAAGGTCAAATCAAAGAGGCTCTTTTTGTCACAGCAATATTCTCGGTACAAAAGCTTCACTCAGAGAAGACAGCGTGACCATGTACTCATTCCCTAGCAGATCAGATGTATGGAACTGTATGGAACCCTATTGTTAATAAAAATGCACGTTCATGACAATGGCTGCAATTTGCTTCTTCTCACAGCCAGGAAGCCATGTGGCCAGAGGGACCGCTATGGACAGATGGAGCTGCTGTCTACACACTTTCAAATTATTATTTTACTGCACCTATGTTAAACAACACCAGAATTCCAACTCTGGTTGTAGTCATATTTAACAGATCAAGTTAAGGCCCTAAATTTAAAAAGATTTTCAAAGAAAGTAAAAGCTGGGAGGTTTTTTTTATGCCTCTCTTGCTTTACTTTTCAGACAGCGTTAACACTGTACAGCCACTTCACTGAACCTTGGACTCATCTGCAATGCAGCAGCTCAGCAGCAATTCTTAACTTAAAAGCTTAACTTCTTTTCTTTTTTTTTTTTTCCTTTTTTTTTCAGCCTGGAAGGACAGAAATAGAGCCTCATTCTATTTTAGAGACATAACAGAAAAGGCCACTCATTGCACATGCTTCAGACACTGGCTGGTTTTGACTGACACCACCAATATTGTGCAGATCTAGGCATTTTATCTCCCCTATTGGAATAATTTCAGATTTCCTTTAGCTGACCTACAACTCTTGTAGCTTAGCTGTGCAGACAGTTGTAGCATGTGAGCAAAAATATAAAACAAGGTAAAACTACACAGAAAGCACACCATAATATGAAAGAAAACCTTCAACTTAATTTACCATCTCTGTGGCACATGAGAACACCTTATCCCTGAAGGGAATGTGACACGGCAGGTGTCAGGTCACCCAGTAGGTTCGGAAATGAAAGAGGCACCATATCACTGCTCATGGTCATTCCACAAAAATCCCTGCTCAGGTTTTGGTTTTTTTATTGTAAGAAAAAGAGAGCACTGAAGAGGGAGCGCTTCCAGTATCCCTCTGGGAAGCAGCAGTCCTGTGGATGCTGGATGCTCATGCTCACCCATGTCTGAGCCTTTCCAAGTAACTCTTGCCACAAGCTTTCCCAATCCTGTTTTATATAGAAGTGTTCCATTCCTTCCCTTCTTTTTAAACTTCTGGTTTGTTTGGTTTAACAGCTGAGCACCCTAACCTAACTCAGGGACAGCTGCATTTCACACCACCAAGAGGGGCACAGAACAGTTGGGTGACAGGACCTGGCAGAGACCGGCCAGAGCAGACGTGCAGGATTGCTCCGTGCCTGTGCCCTGTGGGAGGCAGGGAGGCCACAGAGGCAGCGAGGCAGGCTCTGCTCTAGCCTAACAGCTGGCCCATGTTTAAGAATGGACCAAAGCTCTCACACGAAGGAACTCATACCAAGGAGCATGGGCAATTGTTTTTCTTGGTACATGATGTTGCTTCTTGTGTTTTTTGGGTTCAATACCTACTAATAATCTCTTCAGTAATTTGTTAGAGTAGCCTCTGAAGTCTCTAGCTTTTTTATGGTTTTACTTGTTTTTCCCTCTTACTCACATTGCCTTTTCTCTTTGGTGTTCTGTTTTTCAGTGTTTGTTATGGCATCGCAGGCGTCGCCCAGAAATCACTGTCTCACTCGGGCGTTACATAACAGTTACACCAGATATTGCTGATGTTTCCCACTGTTTACAAAGCAAACTCGGTTTGCTCTTCATGTTTTCCAGTACACAATTGTCAGTTTACAAATGAGCAGTGACTGAGTCATTTTTGCCGAGCCATCGTCTTTCCAGCCGCTGTATCCTAGTCCCAAGTGACAGGGAGCACACGGCAGGAACAGCCATGCCAGAAAGGGCAGATAATCTGCTGCTGTAGAACAGGAAAGTTGTTTTAACTTGATGTAAGTGGTTATGAGGTTATTTCAATTATACTAATAAGTCTTTTAATTTGGCAGTGTTGATGCAGGGTTATTTTTTTAAACTGGCTGTTTTCCTTTCAATTTCCAACGTTCACTACTAAGACCTAAATCTTTAGCCATAGTAAACTCTCTCCTCTTTGACTTTCCTAAAATTACACTGCATTACACATGCTGTGGTCTCCACCCCAAATCTACAGCCATGTATTTAAAGGGTGCTTGGAATTAAACTTTAAAAGTGAAAAAAGTTGGTTTGGTTTTGGTTTTGCCTCCTGTGTCCTAACCTGAAGGTGTCACAGAGCATTCGGGTAGTGATCTCGAGCAAGGCAGAGCTAACTTCTGGGCCAAATCCTGTCCCTTCCCTGAAGATTTACCTCTCTTAGTCTGTCTCTGCCAGCCCTGGCATGGTCCTTCTATATGCATGTGCTTTGGAAAAGGGGCCAGGTGACACACAGGGGAAGAAATGTGGGCTATGCAGAGCATTATTCTCTTGATGTCAGTATTTCCCAGTGTCCGCTGTAGAGCCAAGTGGACCTGTTTCTCACATATCACAGCTCTCCCTCTAAAAGTTTGAAGCCATGAGCAATAATCTTCTTATGCAGTGCTTTTCCAGGCCACGGTAGGAGAGCCAGTCCAAAGAGCCAGTGTGTGAATCTGCTCTCAGACAGCTCTTCACTGCACTCCTGTGTGTTTCCAATAGGCACAGCAGAGATGCAGCATCAGCACCACTACCCTGCTGTTTGGGTGATGGATGTTAGCAGTCATAAATAATCACTGAATCCATGAGAACTAAGAGGAGCTCATTCCTTTGCAATCCCAATAGCATGCCACACCATGATCCATCGCTGTGTCTCATAGAAATGAATTGGCCTTTTCTCTTTTTGTTACTCCACATTGCCATTAGCATTTCCCTGCAGTGAATTTTATAACCAGGTTAGGTGACTATTCTTCACAAAACTGGTTTCAGACTTTCCTAGGCACAGCGGAGGAGCAAGGTTGTCACACAGAGAGCTTCACTATTGCTGTGATGCCTTCTGGGCTGCAGTGAACTGAAATGTTTTCATTTAAAAGGCTTGGCTTTGAAAGAGCAATTTCACCTTCTGAGTTGCTAATGAAATAACTACACTCATGCCAAATTGAGACTGGTACTGCACACTAAAAAGAGACAAGGAACAGCTGTGTTTGCCATTATGGCTTCCACTTACGAAAGGGTTTCCTTCTCAGCTCCCAGATCTTTGCACGAAGAAGCAAAGCTGCAACTGCATAGCTTTGAGAGCCCCAGCATCCTTGTCTGTTATGCATTTCTCTCAGGGTTTGCCCTGAAGCTGCATGGAGGGAAAGTAAAGAAGTGACAGATAGAAATAGATGTCTTAATTGATACTGTTCTCTAAGCTGATGAACAGGTGTTTGAAGTTAAATGTGGCCAGTCCAGGCACACTGAACATTCACTCTACCTGAGTGCTTTGTTTGCTTAAGAGTTTGCTTTGTTTTCTTTACTTTCCAAGAACCCTTGGATGACTTCATAGGATCTTACAAAAAAAGATAATAAAGTAATAAAACAGCTCCAGTTTACACCCACACAATGATAACTGTATTAATGAAATTGTTCCTTTTTCTACTGTGGTAAAAGACCATTCACCATCATCCTTACCAATTTCCATGTTGTACAAAACTACCATAGAGAGGAAAAATTAATTTATCCAGGTATTTTGTCATTAAAAGGAACCAAATGAGGCTTTAGGTCATAGTGGTGTTTTATCTGGGTGACTCACTTCAATCTTCCTGACACACACTTCACTCTCTTCTCTATTGTGCCTGAGCAGAGCTGTTAATGGGCCTTTGCAAAAGGCCTTTAACATTTCCTAATGTATTTTCCCTGCTCCTCACCTCATTACTGTCGATTTTAAGCAGTTTCAAATTATTTCTTCTCATACATACTCAGAACATCCTGTGAACTTTTGGTTTCTGGGTTCATCAGTGACACACGTGGCTGAAATGGTCCATTTGACACCCTGCCCTGAGCACTGACATCCAATAGTCAGCCATACCCTGCTGCATGCAGCTGTTGGAAGATGATTAAATTGCATTGCCTAATCTTTTCTCATGATCCATGTTGCAATTTTCTTTGAGGCACAGCCTCCCCTTCAGCAGCACCACCTCTGTAGCAATCCACTTTGCATTGCTCCCAAACTGCAGCCATGGCAAAGTTTGATTGTCACCTAAGGTAATACATTGGGCAAGGAAAATTGTGCCTGTCCTGAGCACTTCTGCCTCAGTGTCAGCAGTGTGTCAAAAATATTCACCTTTATGGCTTCATCTAATGCCAGATGGCTTGTACTGAGATATGGTCAGAGTGTTTGTACATGGTCCACAGGATTTCAGCTGACAGGATGCTAGCCCTTCCCTGCTCTCAGGTAGTGTCACCACCCCATTTGCAGAAGCAAGAAAAAAAGGCCCAGCCCTGGTACCCAGCTTGTCACAAACAGCTGCTATACAGGGTTGGAGGAGGCAACAGGCATTGTTTTCGTGTTTCATGAACCATGTTCAAGCTGTTTGCTGGATGGAAATGGTGAGCCAGCACTGGGAAGTCTTTTTGGGAATATTCAGGAACTTGAATACACTTGTATTAGAGAGTGGCTTGGGTTGTGTGACAGTCATGTGGGCACTTGCTGCAGTTTATCACCCATAACTGAATCTGAGTTCTCATAGCAAATGACTTTCAACTTAGTCTTCTCCTTAACACTTATGAAATCATCCACTGATTGTTATCAGTGTTTCCTGAAGATGAAGTAGTTCAGTCTTAACAGAGCAGACACTTCTGGCAGGGAAAAATACACTACTCTTTGCAACGGGTTATTAATCCCTTCACCTGCTTTCTTTAGGTACAATGGTGGTCTGCAGAGCAGGAAGTGACAACCCCAGGTTTGGCAGAGAAGGCAGGAAATACAACTCGTGGTTTCCTTAGAAAAACCCCATTGGGAGCTGGGCATCAAAGCTGGCTGTCTATTCAGGCTTGCAGGCAGAACCCACCCCCAGACTGTTCGCTGCATTGAGCCCATGTGGAGCAGCTATCTGATGTATACAAAACGGAAGCCTTATTCTGAGTTCTGAACTTGATCTGTAAGTCTGCAGCTAAGATCTTTCTTTTACAGACAAAGGAAATCTTTCCTGAAATTTGTTGGATTTGCTTCACAGTAAAGTGGTTTTCATTTAAGATGTCTTTGTGTGTTGACAACCTTGTCTGAAGGTTATTTCATTGTATTCTCCTTGATCAAGTGCTATTCACAATACAGTGGATGTCATGACTCAGTAATCCCATTTAATAAAATTCAATGTCTCCTGACTAGCTAGCAAAAGGAGGTCCTATTCAAATAATTACCAGACCTTAGCATTGAACTTGTGACTAATATCAAATCAGAAATGGCTTTTACTTTTCCCCTTCTTCTCACCTTGAGTGAATTTGGGTTTGATTAATAGATCTAGATATCATCAAAGTCCTGAAAATCTGCACACACACTATAATAAAGGCAAAAAATAATTTCTGATGGGTACATTAATTCACCTCATAAGGCATCCTGTTAATTCCCTTGTCTCTTGAACTATCTAAAGCTGATGATGTTGCACATTTGTCTCCCTAAAATAATTAACTCTTATCAAAATCCACTATGCTTCATTTACTCAAGCATAACAAGCTTGTTGCTCACAACATACAGTTTATCTTTGATATCAGAAACATGAAAATAATGTGAAAGAGGCTCTAGATCCATAAACGGCATGGATGTTTGGACTGTTATCTCCTATTTTCCAGGGGAATGACTTCAGCTTGTGAATTTGTCCAAGGGCTTGGGTGCTGAAACTCCTTACTATGGCTTGTGCAGGACTAATCTGACTACATTGGGAAAAGTGGAGCAGTTTCTGCAGAAGAATGGGTACCACAAGATTACCTGTAAGGAAACTCTCTTCTCTTGGAGCTGCTGCACTTTTCTGAATATTAAATACTTATGGAGCTGTGGAGAAAAATACAATGATACATGAGCTGGTAGGAACTCTGCAAGGAAGGAGATGAGGGAAACTACCTGATCAGCAGGATGCTCTCTGGACTTCAGTAATAATATGTCCAGTCTATAGGAGAAATTAAGATGCCCAGACACCCTTTTTTTGATGGTAATTTAAGCATTCCAACAGGTGTAGGTGTTTTTATGTGAGTTTCATACTTAACCAGTTAAGATCTGATGTGGGGGAACCACCTAAGGACTCAAGGGGATGTCCAGCTCTTTACCATCACTACAACAAGAAAGCCTAGAGGTTGCTCATGTTGCAGCCTCTGAAATGAGCAAAGGCTGCTGACTTTCCTGTCAACAAAGGCTCCAAGCACTTCTGGACAGGGAAGATTAGTAATGATGACAGCACAACACGTGTAATTTAATGCAGCCTGCCTTAAATGCCCTGAAAAGACAAAAGAAAAGGCATCTTGCACTTCCCTTCTCAAGGATCACATACAGCTGCTGTGTGTCTCCAAACAGCTGCAACATTTGTCTGAGGAAAATGCAGGGATCTGTTCAGTGTCTGCATATTTGTCTGAAGAGTGCTTAACAAACCATGGGGATGATCAGCACTTGCTCTGGGCCAACTCCTCCATGTCACACACTGCAGAGGCCTCAATCCCACATATACTGTGATTTAAACCTAAATATGCATTAAGGATAACATATACAAATATCCAACAATACCCAGAAATACACTCACCACTGTGGTAAAAGGGCTCAGAGCTGGGCAGGAGGCAGGGAAAAACCAGCAGTGAGCATTTGTCCAGGCCAGTAAACTGTTCCTTGAGCAGCTCTAACCAAAGCCAACCCCACAGACAGAGGAAAGCATCCCAACCATCGCAGCTGGCAAACATTATTTTTTTCCTTTTGAGGAAAAAGTAAAATACCATCAACTAAAGAATATTTAAAATACCATTCAACATTTGTTTGGGTTCATTGTTATAGCAGCACTGTGTGGCTGATGGATCCCTGGAGCAAATGAGTCCTTGCTGCTGTAGAAAGGTATTTCTGCCTGGCCATGGCTTCCTGCTCTCTTGAGTGTGCTGACAGATCTAGTCAGATACTTAATTGTGTTCTTTCGAAAGTGAACGGGAAAAGCATTCAATGACCAGTGAAGACATTTCCAAAGGAAAACACTCACTTTCTCCTGAAAAAAAAAATATAAAGGATTAGCTCTCTTTGGAACTATGTTATTGAGAATGAATGGCTGTAAATGTGGATTGCAGACGATTTACTCTATATCCCAGGATTTGGGGGATGAGTCATATTACTGTACCAGACAATGGCTGGACAAATAAAAAAAATCTGCTTCTATTGGGAGAAAGAAATACATAGTGGGGAAAAAAAAATGTTCTCCAGCACAATGATAAAAATAAATCCACATTCAAAAGAACTATAGGACTACATTTATTTATAGCAGAAAAAGAAAAAAAAGAAAATGCTTTCATATCTGGATTTTTCATACTTGTTTATGTAGCAACTACATTGCATATACACACCATGTCTGCATTTTACATGTTTGTATGCATATATGACAACAGTACAATTTTGAAAACTTACGTATTGTCTGGCATGTCCTCAAGCCCTGGATCACTTCTGGACAGAAAGAAGGCAAACCCTAGAAATCTGCTTACTTTGGATCTGGCCTCTGACACTCTTTGATGGATAACAGATAAGAGTGTCGTTTTTAACAGGCCTTCAGCCGAGATAAAAAACCCTATATATTAACTGCCATATTTCTGTGCTACATCAGAGAATGTAAGAGACAGGGTTTGGATGAAAAAAAAAAAAAATAGCCCCCTTGGCATGTGCTGATATCAAGGAATATTAAGTATTTTCTTCCAGCTCACTGAACCTTCCCAGATTTAAGGCAGACCAGTATAGCTGTCCACAGCAAGGTAATAGGCAGTACAGCCCTTTCAGGAAGAAGTCGAGGAGACAGCCAGCCGAAGGAAAAATGCTGAGCTAAATTCAACACAGTATTACTGTTCATTTCTCTGCTCATTGAAACAGGCTTGGAAAGGAAAGTGAATTTAAGCTCTACAGTGTGTGAAGTGTATATTAAATAAGAAGTTGAATCGAGTGACTATTTATTAGAAAGTACAGCAGATTCTGAGTAACACTATGTATCCTAAAACCAGTCTGAGTTGTAGGAATTCCAGTTCAGGCAGCCACTAAAAGCAAAACCTGGGACCTGTGTTTCAAAATGTGAAATTCAGGAAAGAAAACAAAAAAAGGAGATTAAGATGCTTATAAAAGTAGGGCCCTTAGTATGCAACTACTTGAATTATTCTTCCCCAGTGTGAAAATTGCTATGTCATTAGAAGTAATAAAGACTTGTGGAAAACTGCCAGCCATGCTTTGCTCAAGGTAAAGAAAAGCAATGCAGAATTATACTCCATCTTTCACCAGATTGCTTCAACTTCTACTTAACTAGAAGCCCATCATAATATTACAGAATACTTCAAAAATGTTCTGTAATTAGTTTCCAGAAATAAGTTAGCTAACAGTGAATGAATCAGACTTTTTTTCCTGCACACATCAGGCTGATCAATCCTCAGAGATACTTGAACTTGGAAAAGCCACAGCTGAAAGCAGCGTTATAGCCTTGTCAGCCCTGTACAACTTTCTCATAATCAGGTCCTGGCTTTCATTCCTTCTTCTTGCTGTCTCCAAAGAGATACACTCCCACTGGCATGATACTTGTCTTGCTTTTGCAGGAGTGATGTGGAAGTATAGCAGAGTTGTGCATGGCAGAACTGAGCTTACAGCTCCCTTTGAAGTCAAGAGAACAGCGGACTGTGTATGTTAGAGTATTTCTTTTACTGCGTTTCCCAAACCAGTGCTGCTTGAGAGCTTGCCAATGCTAAGAAGTTGTTAGTTTCTGTACAGGAGAGCAGCAGCTGCTGGGCACATGCCAGTTGTTTTAAATATCAGCACCACTGCCACCTGAAGCCACCAAAAACACAGCAGAGCGAAGGAGGAAAATGCCACAAATTCATCTATACATTTATATCCTGTGCTGCTGTGGGCAGGATGCAATAATCACATATTCAGCCCTTCAAAACAGGGCTGACAAGAAAGTGACTCCAAACATAGCATAGCCAGGAGCAGGGTGAGTATAAACTTCCAAGTGATTGTCCCCGTTTGGGGTTTGCTGCCAGTTTTCTACTTTACTTCTCAAGTAACTTTACTGTTGCTGTGAAACCTTCTGTGCTGTTACAGCCGAAGCAGTAACCAGCAGTTCACTTGTTAATGTCACAATTTGGGCCAGCAGTGGAAACACCAGCTGGTTTGCTTCTGACAAAGGCTGTAAAGAAAGGGCTCTGGGCTGGGAGCACACAGCGCTTCAGCTTTGCTTTGGAAAGCAGTGAGGATTGCCTTTTGATGTGTAACTGCTTCCATCGCACGGTACAGGGCTGAGTTATCAAATGAAATTCTGAAAGATCTGCAGAAAGTAGTTGTATGCTTTCATTCTCTTTTCTTCATTCCACTTAGAGTAATGAAGTCATGAAATGGTTACTTTAATCCCACTCCCATTTTGTCCCATCTTGCAAAACAAAGTAAAATGAATGGGAGATCTCACCCTAGAGCACATTTCCTGCACCTTGCACCACTGCTGTCAGACATCCTCCTCCACACAGTGTCCACCACCATTTTTCAGTATGAGGTGCTCCTGTCTAAAGGCAGTCCTTCACACCCATAGAAGCTGAAGGAATTTAGCATTGTCTTCCAGCAAGCAGGCCCTGGTGCAAGCGCTGAGGGCAGACGGGCAGGGCCAGCCTCCAATGCAGTGCCCTCTCCCGCTCCTAAATGTCTCCACAAGACCTTTCCACCAGCAGGTGTTACTGAACAAGAGACAAGAGCTGTTTCCAGTACCAGGGGCTCCTTCACACTCCAAGAACTTGCCATAGGAAATCTTGCCATAGGAAATCTTGCCATAGGACATGCTGACCCCTGACAACAGGCCCAGGTGGGCACTAGCCTTCCCTGGGGCTGCCCGGGGGCCACCAGAGCATCCACGAGCTGCTAGCATGGGCAAGATGCATCTAAGACAGGCCCATCTCTGGGGAGCAAAGGCTGCCTGCTGGAGCCTGCAGAAATTCCTCTTTCTCGTGGTAGGAAACAGCCAAGACCACAGAGTCTCCATTTGGATTTACTGGAAGCAATGCACTTAAAGACAGCTCTAAAATCCAAACCCAAGTATTTCAAGGGCAACTTTTTTCTTGGAGTGCTGGAAGTGGCTGTTGTACCAGCACAGCTGCACTCAGAAACCAGGCATTTCAGATTTAGGTGCTAAACAGAAAACTTGAAAGCCTGAAGATTTCTGGGGCAGGGAGAGGGGCCGAGAGAGGTTTCAGAAAGCATTTATGAGCTCAAACTTAAAGATAGGAAAATGCTACTCACCTGGGACATGCAATTCTTGGGAAAATCCAGATTTAGTTATCTTGCTTCTACTAAGTTTGAAGATGTTACTCTGACTATTTTGGGGTAGGTTTTTTTTAGAAATAAGTCACATCTTCTATAAGAATTTAAATTATCTGTGTGCCTAATTTGTTTTGATTATCTGTGTTAGGCTATGAAAAATGGATTACACATTCAAAACTCTCCAGAGCGGCTGCAGAGTTTTATGAAGGTACAACTGATATGATGCTGCAAAGGCCAGCTGGTTTCTACAATAAAAGATGATCTGAGATGAAAAAAATATTAGTTTTCCTGATCTCATGCCTATTTTGAAATAATTATTAAAAGGCAGCTCCAACATTTTGTTAGAAAAGTGGAGAGATGACTACCAAAGACATTTTCCTGTCTTTATGAAGGCCTGTTAATAAAAGGAAAATTTTAAAAAGTGAAATATACTACAACCTAAATAATATCTTCCCACCCAAAAAAAAAAAAAAGTGTTTCAAACTTACAGATAGGCACTGGGGTGAGGTTGGCTTTATATGTGGATGCCATAATGGTACAAAAGAAATGCTATACAGGGTAGGTGACCCATAGGTTAAGTAGGCCATTCCTTGAATGGGATTAAAAATTGAAGATGATATAGGAAATAAAAAGGGTGACGGGGGTAGAAATGCCATAAGTGAGGGTAGCAAAGCAATAAGAACAGACCATTGATACCCTGTGCACTGGTGACAGCAGCAGAGACAGAGGACTAAAATCCTCACCTGGGGCATAATGGCCCATATCTGTCATGCAGAACTCGAGTGGTGGGGGTGAGGAGTTAGGCCAATAATAATTACAATGAAATTTAAGAGAACAAAAAGCCTTTGGACAGGTGGGGTGCAAGGATGGGCAGTGTGGGGTGTGTCCATCCATGGCTGCACCCCCTTCCTCCAGCGCCTGTCGGAAGGGTGAGTGGGTGCTGTGTGCCCCCAGCCACAGCCCCAGGTTGCACAGACACAGCTGCTGACCCAGCCAACACACTCATCTCATTCCCAGATGGGCAGTGAAAACCTTCATGGAGTCACTAACCCAGGAGAGAGAAGGTAAAGGTGTGTTTGCATCCCATCCCCCAGCATTTTTCATCCCATTTTAGGTAATTTCCAGCCATGAATGTTCAACTAATTAAGAGAAAACAAGACCTGATTTGAATTCCCAGGCTGAGACTGCAGCCTCGTCAGATTTCTTCTGCTGTCAGTAATTCCTGTTTTCTTTTGTGTTTTTTTATTCCTTTATCTGGTTTGAGCTGTCTGCAGGAGGGAAAACAAGCCCACTTGGAGGCTATTTCTGAGGTATTGCCAATAATAGTCTGGATTCAGGTCTGTTTGTTTACACTAAAAGGCACCTGATCTCGTTAAAAGGGCTAACACGTGCTGCAGATAAAACCCTAACTAAAGACCTAAACTCTTTTGAAGTTTGTCTACTGTGGTGTTGAATTTACTGTGTAGTGTCTGAGGTGTGCTGCCAGTGATGGATTCAGGTTGTAATCTCAGCACGGGGCGGGCAGCTGAGGTTTTGTCTGTATGTAAATTGCTGACAGTGTTAATGGCCATCAGCAAGGAACAAATAATCCTACTGAAAATGCCAGTGCCAGTTTCCTGTCTTTATCACAATCCATTCTCAGGAAACAGCTGTAAACTGAATAAAACAGCCTCCTCTCTCCACCTCCCCATTTATGTAGAAACATTCTTCTTGAAGGCTTTACTCCAATTAAAAGCTTTTTTTTTCTCTTTGAAGAGAAAAGATGTTCTACCTAGGGATGCATGTGCATTATCAGACTTGCATATTTGCATGTCTTTGTTCTTAACTTCTTTTATTTAAAAAAAAGTTATTACAAAGTCATTCCATTTAAATAGGGATTTTAGGCACCAGAAGTATAATTTCTACATAGAGTTGAACTCCAGAAGTACTGGCCATGTGGTCAGATACACAGCTGGACAGATTTTTGTCTCACAGCACTCATCCCGTTCACTAGCTGGGAATGCTTAAATCCCTGCCCATCACTAACACTCCCTAGCTTGTGCCACTGATCTGTTGTAATACAAAGGCTCACTGTCTCTCTTCATGGTCCATCAAATTTGAAGGCACCACACTGATACTACAGGAAAAATAACACCCTGCACTAATCCTGCTCGCTTAGAGAAGGTTGCTCTCTGGGAGAGAGACTATTGGCATTGGTATTATGCAACTAAGCAAACCCAGCTGCTGTCATTAAGTTGGTAATATTTATAAATAATAGTCTCCAACAAAAAATAAAATGTCCAGAATTTGCTACATCTTACTGTATTTTCTATGCAATGTTCACAAAAGATTGCCTGGTTCGGGTAATTAATAGTGATTTGCTGAAAAATTAATTGAAAAGGTTGTGTTTTATGGCAACAGTCTGAGTTGCAGTGATCTGATTTCTCTGTGTGATCTGATTTCTCTGTGTGCATTTAAGCACTGTAGTGGCAGCTGAAGGATAGACTGAATTCTTAGGTGGCTGTTTTGGTACCAGCAGCAAGGCAGAATTTATTGCCTGCTGTCATCCATTAAACCATACACATTTAAATAATAGAAAGTACCTGAAGATGATTAGCAGAGTAAATTACCTAAAGCAACGCAGTTAAAATAGTTCTGCAGTAGCTCTACAGCATGTCAGCATCACTGAGGAGAGTGTTCTGAAAAGGAGTGGAGTTAATGAAATGCCACTTCACTGTCAAGTGCTGAAGCACCACGAGTGGAGGACTTGTCAGCACAAACTGTGGTGCTGGTGAAAGGCGAAACAGATGGAGCGGCACTGGCAAACAGGACCTAACTCTGACTGTGATCTGTGCCACCAGGCAAGGTCAGATGCCATTGCAGTTTCTCGTGGTGGCAAAGCACCCCAGGTGACTCTTAAAGCCCCATTTGGCACCAGCGGTGGCCAGAAGAAAGCATGGAGAAAGAGTCATCCATGTCTGCAGTGGGCTCCCCTCTCTCTGGCAGAGTTTTTGGCCAGGATTTCTGGCCATATGGGCCCCGTGGAATCCCACAGGCTCTCGTCTGCAAATCTGGCAGTATCATTTTTTTGATACTATTTGCATTGGCTACTTTGTGAAATAAAGTCCATGAAATCATGTTTCTGGGTTTATGCTGTCAGCGAAATACTGAATAATGACACAAACTTCTCCCTGTGTAACAACCTCAGGTTTTTCCAACCCAGCAGACAGTGACTTCTGCTCAAAGATGACTTGCTTGTCTGGCGGGTAGCAGAAAACTCCCAGTGTGGTAAAGAATGATTTCAGTGCTACCCTCAAGGGGCTCTCTGAGACTCAGGGAAAACAACAACACAACCAGACCTTTGAAGGTGTTGGACCATGTTACCACAGCTTCCTGGAAGGGCTCAAAACCTCTCAAGGAATCTCCCTGTTTAAGCAGCTAAAAACATTTCAACAGTCTGTCCTCTTCTCTTTCAGAATAAAACCCTCCATCAACCAATTTTTGGGTACATACTTATGAAATGTGCACCACATCCCATCAGGGAGCTGACACAACCTTGTTTTTAGCATGAGAAAATTATTTATACTAACCCAGTGTGGTGCAGCACCAGCGAGGAGAAGGATGAGTTCTGCAGGCTGGGAAGGAACCTTCCTGAGCTGGGCTTCAGCAGATCATTCATTCTACAGATCAATTAAACATTAAATTGTCACAAAATGCAACACTGGCTATGCTATGTAGCCACATTCCTCAGAGCAGAATGGTGTCACTTTAAGACATAAAATTGCATAATTGTGTGCTTACTGTTCTAGCTACAACATTGACAAGCATTATACTTTAGCTCCAAAGAAAGGAAAAAAAGAGAAGTATTCATAAATGACCCCATCAAATCAGGTAACGAGCAGCAGGAGACAAAGCAAAGAGTCTATTTTATGTACAGTAATGAAGGAAAAGCCAGAATTCCCATGGCCACCAAAATGCCATTGATGATGAATGCAGGTAATTCTGGGGCAGGTACCCACAAACCAGGCACAGGGGTTAAAAGGGCATTCCAAGATAATTAATGTAGTGTTTCATTTGTGCCTTATTTCATTTTTCTTCACCTTTCAGTCTTTTTATTTTTTTTTATTTTGTTTTTATTGAGCATTTTTGCTCTTTCTATGCCTTGAGGGACTGCTGAGAGTGTGAAAAGTGACCACCTTGAAAAACTCACATTATTTCAGTAAATTATGCACATATATTCTGTAAAGGGTCTGGGGACTTCCAGCTCACTGTAAATAGCATTTCTTGCTTTATTCCTGCAAAGCTTTACTATGCCTAGAAGCAAGAATGCTTTTGTTGTACAAGAGCAAAGTCACTCCTTGAGAAGCTGTTTTGAAACAGTAATATTAAACCACAAACCAAAAAACATGTTGCCTTCCTATTTTTAATGAGAGCTTCACTTTTCTTACCTTGCCAAGCCTGACAAAATTCTTTCAAAATTAAATGTCATTCCTGAGGCCTAGAGATGTTCAGGTTGGGTTAGAGCCAGACCTAAGTGAAACAGAAATTAAAATATTTATTTAGTTGTAGAATTAGAAGTAGAAATATACGAAATCTTCCAAAACCATCAAAAGTCTTTCCAAAGAGAGCATCAGACTATAGCAGTCAAAGGCAGAATATGGCCAGAGTGTATTTAAACAAAACGCAGGAAAAGCCATAAAGAAAAAATCAAAGCTTTCCTTGAAATAGACCTTGTTCAATTGAATGCACAGCATGGTTATTTTGGCTTTAATTCATTGTGATGTTGAGATCTGAGTGGTTTAAATCTTAATGCAGATTTTCCACTGATGTGTGTTTACAGAGTTATTCACACCTTTGAGAAGTATTTTCAGGGAGATGGCAAAGTGGCTCCAAATTCAAATGTTTTTGTTACTTCACTGTTAGCAAATGCAAATATATGACCACAGAATCACAGAACCACAGAATGGTTTGGGTTGGAAGGCACCTTAAAGATCAGCTTAGTTCCACGTCCCCCTGCCATGGGCAGGGACACTTTTCACCACACCAGGTTGTTCAGAGCCCCATCCAGCCCGGCCTTGAACGTTCCCAAGGATGGGGCAGCCACAGCTCCTCTGGGCAACCCGTTCCACCACCCTCATAGTAAACAATTATTTCCTAATATCTAATCTAAACCTACTCTGTTTCAGCTGAAAGCCACTCCCCCTTGTCCTACCACAAGGTGACCAGCACATGCATGGCTTTCTCCGTGCTTTGCTGCCAAAGCCTGGGTGGGAGCACAATCCAGAGACCAACATCCCATTCCCGTCTCTGCTGCGGGACCGGCTCAGGATCGTGGTGTGCTCAGGGTGCTGTGTGCATCCGCCCCGACCGGAGAGGAACAGGTCAGCACCCTCCTCTATGGAGGAGCAGAATGAACAGCAGCAGGAAATAAAACATGAAGGAGGCCAGAAGCAGCTGGGAACACTCATCTTTGCTTGTGTCTTTTCACTGCACTGCGAACAAGAGCCCGGCTCCAACAGAAGGCAGAGCTCACCAATGAGATGCAAAAACGTTGATGTTTTCTGAAGGTAAAACCTTTTCTAAAATCGTCTGGAGTCCTGCAGAGGACACTGTTGGCACTGGCACAGGGCATGGTGGCTCTGCGGGGGCTGCTGCCAGGCGAGAGACTGGCACCCCAGAGTTCCCTCCTCCGGCTCCAAGAGGCTCCTTGGCTGTGTAGACACGTTGGAGGTTTTCATCTCATATCTGCCCCTGCTTGGGCTGAAATGATTTTACAAGTTTTGAAAGCCCCTGTATAACCTTTATCCACAAAAGAGGCTACAAACTTCCTCAAGTCCAGCAAATCCATCTATTATTCCCCTTAATATTTTGCAGCAGTCAGCTGGAGGCCCTGTCCCTGCCCTGCTGCGCAGGCCGCTCGATGCCCTCAGTACCACACAGCTTCTTGACACTGCCCTGCATGGCAACATAAATCCATGGGCTATGCTTGAAAGACATAGATCTAGAGAGAAAAGAGACATTATTGAACACCATGGGAGTGCAGGAGTTTTAACTCTCTGTTCTCACACCCCACGTCTCCCAGGCTGTCCTGATTCTGTGGCAGCACTTGAGGAAGAACAGTCTTCAGCAGCTGCAAAGCATCAGCAGATACGGAGCTGCCAGGGCTCTTTCCCCTTTCTGTTTCATGGAGGGATACATAGCTGTGCAGTGAGAAAGCAGGACATTCATCCAGCTACTTTTGCAGAAGAATGAAGGCAGCTCTCAGGCAAACACTGTAACATCCAAATATTAGCAACTACCACATAACCACTACTCAGGCATGTCTCAGAAATACTGGTTTAATATTGATGTTTCAAAACAAAAGCTGAGGGTCTTTCTGTCACGGAAACAACATTATCCAGAAGCACACAGCATCCAGAAACGTGCACTGGAACACACAGGGGGGCTCCTCAGTGCTGCTGGCCAGGGCTGGAGGGTGCTCAGGCTCTGCTGAGTTATGTATAACACATTACACTCATCAGGTTCAACGCAGTGCTCCAAAGCCCCAGGTGAGATCAAGAGCCAGTGCACCAGACACAATGCAAGCCAAGGGCTAGGTGGCTCCTACCCTGGATGCTGCCAGATTAGGTAGCAGTGGAAGCATCACTGTCCTTGACCAGCCCCCCAGGAACCATGACAGGAAGAAGGGGATGGTAAACTCTATTTTCCTATGTGGAAAATCAAAGCAGAGTGAGTTACTGAGGCTTACAGGGGAGAAATCTGTGAAAGAGCTCAAAATTGCCACCCCATCTCTGAACTCTCCATCCTGAGACTGAAGCAGACAGCCACAAGGTCTGACTGTCACACAAGCACACAGGGACAGAAACCACAGCTCTGTGTTCAGTGCTGCCAATTGGTTTGATACAACACTTCATTTATTTTCAGAAACTGAATTTCCTAGGAAGAAATTAGCTATTGAATAGAGAGAAAGGATAATGTTCCCTCCAGTAGCTTCTGGAATCTGGAGAACACTTTCTTTTTTATTTTCCCTTTTTTTTTTCCTTTTTTTTTAATTACCCTGTCATTGTAGCTCCTTGAAGACTTACTGCTAAATATTTGAAAATCAAGAGCTGATTCTCAGACCAGACTCAAACATCTTGTTTGTGCAAGAGTGTGAATTACATTGGCCAAATTCCCTCTTTCTGATATAATTCAGCTGACTTAGAGTTACTCACAGTTCATAGCAACAAGAATGAGAGGAGATTCAGGTTCAGTGCTTCATTTTCCATCCACATCACAAGTTAACTACCAGCTTTATTCCCTGATCCTGCTGAAAGGGCTGATGATGGTGGTACACAAACAAAGGCGCCTTGACATGCAAAGAGTTGGATATGTCATTGCTAAACAAACATGCCCATGTTAACTTCAGCCTCGTTAAAAATACAAGACAAACATTCATCCTGGGATCCCAGACAGGCAATTGGTTCTAAGCATCAAAAACCACACAGAACACTCCAAAACAAACAGGAAAAAACCCTACTGTAAATCCACGGTAGGTAAACACTCAAAATTATAAACCTTAAAAAAGAAAACATCTTTTCTATGTCCTGTCTAGCATGTCTTGAATCTTGGTTAAAAAGATTTAAGATTCTTTTTACTCTATCCACTTTTAGTAGGAAAATCCAGGTGCAGATGTGGGCTTGATTCCAGTGCCAAGATCCTTGCTCTCTTCAATAAAGAGTTTAATGCAATTTAATCCAGAGAAGCAAAGAGCCCTAAGATACCAGCAGTAGAGATTCAGAATCCTAATTAATTTTCTGTTGGTCAGTTGTCACAGAGATTCCCTCAGTAGTCCTTTTGCTAATATGGTTTAAAAAATACTAAATCTAATACTCTGTGGATAACTGTAGATAAATCAGTTGCAATTCTTGGTGAAATGATTAATATTTACATAAGAAAATAGAATATATCCAACCAGAATTATGCAGTTATCTCCTCCCTCCCCTCGCTTCATCCCTGCCCATGAGATTGTTCTATCATTAATAATTGGATAACCATAAATGTATGGAAACACCACTGGCTGAGCCTGTCTCGTCATACATTGGTGTTTGGGAACAGAAAGCAGAAGCAAATGTTCTCACCCTGACAGCAAATCCACAGGGAGACATGACACAGAGACCTTTCCACCACAGGAGGAGAAACAATTTTGTGTGGCTTATGAAGATGAGCAGTTGATTTGAATTTCGTAGAATCACAGAACGGCCTGGGTTGGAAGGGACCTTAAAGATCACCCAGTTTCAACCCCCCTGCCATGGGCAGGGACACCTTCCACTAGCCCAGGTTGCTCAAAGCCTCATCCATCCTGACCTTCAACACTCCCTGGGATGAGCCAGTGACACTATTTTCCGGGAAGCAAGTGCAAGCCATGTTCCCCTTGGCCTGGGCAGAGTAACTGGCAGAGAAGCCATTGATTACTGCACATGCAGCAGCCTCAGCCCTCCCGCCGTGCCACGTCCCCAGCCTACCCAGGGTCTGAGGCAAGCAGCAGCAAAACGGCCGCAGTGGGACGTGCAGTGAAGACACCAAGAAATGCAGCAGCCCAAGATGAGGAAAAGCCAGCTGACACATTAACCACTGTAGCTGGCAGGGGGTCTGGGGGCTTTATAGCCAAATTCTTAGCATAAGGAGAAACAGCCTTTCCCGGGTGGCTGTGCAAGAGGCTGTCCCAAAGGGATGAACACGTCTGAAATCCCGACAGGTTGTGTCTCTCACCCATTTGGGGCGAGCAGCAGCTGGCTGCCTTTGTGAGGCTCAAAGCAGGGTTCCAAGGGCAGGCAGGGGCTGGCCACGTGCTCAGCACACCCTGAGCAGCTCCTGTGTCCTGGACCCAACCACAGGGATACCAACATTTTCAGAAGCCCTTTGTTTCTAGGAGCACAGACCACACACTGCTGTATTTCCTTCTGGACTAGAGTGAAATTCTGATTGAGAAAAGCACTGACAGGAACTCAGATAATGCATCACAAATTCAATATATTCGATACAAATGAACAAACACCAGAATTTCTGACCTCTAGCCACAATATCACTTTTCTAATACGATGACACCATACCAAGCTATTTCCTCCTGGTTCAAGAGCCAAATGCTATTTGCTGAAAGCCAGTTCAATTTGTCTGAACTTAATAAAATATCCTTCTGCAACACAGCATAAGGATTTTCTTCTGAAAGAAATTAATAAACATTTGACAACTTAAACAAACTGAACCCTGCTGAAACCCTCTGAGGCTCAAACATATTGCTTTTTTTTCTTCCCCCCAAATCACAGACTTTAATAAACGGCAGGAGTAGACCATGTTATACAAGGGATTGTTATTAAGTAGATTTGGGGAAATACTAAATGTCCAGTGTCTGCCTGCTCACTAAAACTGTTCCATTGCATTGATGGGTTTCACTGATTTAATTTTCACTCCCATTTAAAGATATCTGAGACAAAATGAGTTCCAGTGAAGGCACAAGCACTGATAGTTATTATATGGTACTCCAAGCCACGAGCAAAGCAAGAACAAGAGACTTTATGCACAGGATGCCTCCAGAGCTGGAGAAAACAGCTGAGACAGTGCCAGTCCTGCAGCCCATGGCTGCAGCCATTCTCTGCCATGAGGGTTTGGATCTTCAGATGATCTTCATTTTCAAATGTTCAGCTCTTGAATTTGCCCCATCCTCTGCTCTCTACCTTTCTCAGAAGGCTGAAGAGAGAGTTTTTTCAAAGATCAAGAGACTACCAATAGTGTCATAATTAATTTGGCAATAATATTCAAACTATTGCCATGTGGTTTTAAAAGAAGTTTTTTGTAACAGTTTTCTATGTGAAAACAGAGCCAGTAGCCAAGCAAAAGGCAATTATTATACAAGCTGATTTCCACTACTGCAGCAAAGAAGCTTAGCAAAAGAGATCACCTTCTCCTTATTTATGTACGTTAAATGACACGGTCAAAAATAATAATAATTAAAAAATCAAAAAGCCCATTACATAATTAATGATGCTGGGCTGTGAGGTTTTTTTAATAATGCAGTCTTTCACAAAGATGAGTTTTAACCCAGCCTCATGTAAATGCTGAGCTTTTTTTTAATGACCGTAGTAGTGGGGCAGCCCGAGTGAGGTGACACCTGAGTGCAGTTGGGTTACCTAGGACTTACTCTAATCACTTAGAAAAATGCCTTTAAGACTCCCTTTTCCCAAAAAGAACGGTACCTGTACAGACCGTGAACTTTACTTCTCTCCCTGTCAAAGGGAGAAATTATTCTGTAGGTGACAGAAAGAAATGTTTTCAGATTACTGAAACAATTGTACACAAGGAGAAAATAATTCATTTTGAGGTTTTACTTCAGAGACAAAACCCATTAAAATATGGTCTTTTCCCCACTGACGTCTGCAGCCCTCTGCCAGAGCTTTCAATGTCAGCAGGGCTGTGCCTCTCTTTCTTGTAAGGAAAGACTCACTCTGTGATGATTACAAATGGAAAGACTGAATAATACATGCTGCTAAGAAAGTCCCGTGACTGGGAAAAATTCCTCACATCTCCTGCTGCTGCTTTCCCCATCATCATCAGGGCTATTTGATGCCGCGGTGGCTCTTGCAGGGCGGCCAGTGCTGCAGGGACCGGCACTGCTGCTCCCAGCGCCAGGGCCAGAGCTGTAATTGGAAAGAGAAGAGGAGGTTAACACAAACACATCAGAATGGAGGGCTAAAGGCAGCAAGAGACAAACCCTTGCGGTGATGGAGTTATCACAGCTTGGCTCTTTCCCGGTTGTAATTTCCTGCAGACATACAGGGAGAGTGGGAAAAATCAACTCGCATGTGTTCCAGTTAAAACCACTGTCATAGTCTTTATGCCTTTCAAGATAAAAAGTAAACTTCAGAGTATCAGTATCTGAATCCAGGAATGCATTTTCCTCCTAATTGCACAAGACCTCCAGAGCTGCAATTAGTCCTGAGAGCATCTCTGTTTTCTTGGTCCCACCTAAGGATTCAGCAGCATTCAATATCAATGCACATTGAGCACCTCACCTCACCATGTTCTGTTTGGGCTCGGTGACAGCACCCCCCCAGATGCTGGGGGGAACTGGGATAGGCTCTCAAAGGAGTTGTGAATCTCTGTTAAGCTAACTTCCTTCTCTACAGAGTTTTCAAATAATCACTGTTTTAAACATGGTATTTCACCAAGAGTTCTTTGTAGCAATCTAGTGCACTAAAACATATCACCAGATGAGAATTATCAGCAAAATGCACTGAAGTGCAAGAACCAGCCCACCAAGTTGCTTTGAGAGCTGACAGGGAAGGAAAGTGAAGAAGCAGATGAGTGAGTGACTTGCCTGGCTCTCAGGGGCCAGAGGTGAAACCGTGAGAAATCAGGTGCTAGGGGAATAAAAGAACGCACTGAAAAATCCACTGCCTCGACATGTGGGCAAGGATGACTGAAATGTCTCCTTTCATTTTGATGTCACTTTTCTGGGCAACCAATGTTTATATGTTTAGGAACAGAAGAGTCATAAGAGATAAGACACTGTTTTTTCTCAGGAAGAAACAAGTCTAACCCACAACAGAAATCTTTCTCTGTATTTTCACCATAGTGACAAAGTGACTCCTCTCTTTTCATTAACAATATTGTACTTGTCAAGCACAAGTCAAGTCAATAACTAATAGCTTCTTGAAACAGAAGATCTTGACATGTGAGGCCTTTGCTTTTAGCTAATGGAAACAGGCCATCATGAGAAAACTTCACTGTACCCTCCTGGTCTCACTCACCTCAGAAACTGATGAAAGACAGCAATCAGGGTGAGTGGGAATTCTGTATGGCAGGCTGGGTCCCTGTGGTCTTGCAGGATAGAAGACAAATTTATTTGTTGTATTCTTGCAAATTTATTTGCAACATTTTGCCTGCTCCCTATAAATTTATTTTTGTTCATTCACGCTTACACACTAGTAACCAAAATTTACCACCAAGGCTTATGTAAAGGTTTGCTGTAAAAAATTAAAGGTACACATGAAAAAGGGGTAAAAAGGTATTTTCCAATTGCTGCAGATATTCCATTCCAGTCCTTCCTAACAAGAGCCACTTTCAGGCTTATCAAAATGGGATAGAAATGGTTTCATCAGGGTGCTAGTGCTCCCTCAGTCACACTCTGACCTTGGGCAGGTAATTTATCTGCTCTGTGCATCAGTTTTTCCTTCTACAGAAAGGAGGAATTGAATTTTACCTTATAGGGGCATGCTGTGAAGCTGCAGAGTTTTAAGGCTGACAGGAGCAGACCTAATAAAGGGAGAAGATACAAGACCCTGAGACAGATCCAGCTCTTCAGCTCATTTCCCAGGACTTTGCCCTTACAGTGCAAGGCCAAAAGAATTTATTAAAAAAAAAATTAAAAAAATAACAATAGATAAGTCTTCATGAAAGTTAAACATGAGATCAGCTGCCTCTCAAAGTCATAACATTGTATTTAAAGCTTCTAAATTACGAGAGCTTTCAGATCAAAGTGCTACACAGTAGCGCAAATGGAATAGAAATTAAAAGGCATTTATATCCAACTACCCTCCTGCCAACCACTCCTGTGCAGGCTGGGCTCAGCTTCTAGTCAGCAGCTGCAGTGAACACGATGATTTTCTAAGCTGCAACAAACTCTGCTCAGGAACCTCCCAGCAGCTGAGGAGGTCCTGTGGTATCACCCCCACACTGCAATTGTCACCCAGCAGAGCTGCAGTCCCTGCCCCACTGTGGCGTGTCCAGAGCACTCCCATCCAGCAGGGGTAACAACTGGGGGCTGCCAGCACATAAAAACCCAACTGCATTGCTCTGGCCAGCCTGGTCTGCCTGCTCACCGATGGACAGATCAATGCACTCCCCACAGGAAAGGAGAGAGGCAAGAAATATGAACTGGGTTCAATCCAGAGAGACCTTGCTCATGGCAGCTGCTGATTTGGGTCCACACCTCCATCAGGAGCACGTGCATATGTCCACTTTCCCACCCTGCAGCCAGGGAAACAAAATGACTCTGGGACATCTGTCAAACCCTTGCCCTCCTCACTGCTTCTCTGGAGGACTTTTTTTTGTAGGTTTTATTTCTTGTTTGGCTCCTTTAAAAAAAATTCATTGATTAAAGTAAAAAATTATTATCTTCTTTACTTTCTCTCTGAACACCAAGTCTGGTTCTTGAAACTGCATTTTAAAAGGCAAGAGACCCTCAAGATGGGTCCTGCAGTGGTGAGACAAGACATCTGACAAGGCAAAGGGCAGCCAAGGGCAGCTGCACGTGCCAGAGGGGATGTGGCTGTGGCACAGAGCAGCCAGTGGGACCGCACAGCTTTCCTGCTGCACTTCCTGCAGGGAAGGCTCCTGCAGGGCCCTCCAGCAGCGGCTATTGGGACGTGCAGAGCCACAGACCCCAGCTGTTTGCTGCTCCTCTCGCCATCCCTCTCCTCTCCACTCTCCGGGTGACCAAGTGGACCCTCTGAAACACCTTGTCCCAAAAGATTCATTTATGGCATTTTCTCAAGCAGCATTGCTTGCTAGATATTATTTCTGTTAATTTGGCCTTTTGGCTGCTTGATATGCCAGAAAATTCACATTTTTCTACTCTTTTTCTCCTGCTTTTGAGTTGTTGTATTTATTCAAGATGAAAGCCAGATGTTATACTACTAAGAGAACTGTCTTTCCTAAAGGGAAACATTCATCAGGGCAGAAGCAGACGTTGTAGCTTTGCTGTGAATTATTTAAATTCCTTCTTTTTTTTTTTCCTTCTGAACAGGAAATCCAAGAAGATGTATTTGAAAGCAATAGTATTGTGACTGCAGAATAAAAGCCATTTACCCTAATCCCTTTAAAAGCTGGTAATAGGGATTTAAAAGTACTGAAGTTTAAAAATGTTTAAATTTGAAGGAAAGACAAATATAAACCCAAAATATTGGGGGGTGGGGAAGAATGTTTGGATAATTTACATAGAAAATACTTTACAAATCCAACAACAGATAATTACTATCAAACCAGCTGGATTTTTTTTATACCCAGTGGCCACTGTTTTTCCTACAGAGGCTCTTCTCCCAAGGCCAGGGTTTTAGCACAAACGGACCTAAATGACATTTTGCTTTACGCTGAAAAAAGACACATCCTACAGAACATCTCCTCTGATATTGTGCCGGATGGGTACGCTGTGATTATTTTCATAGGGAGGGTGGGATGGGAGGACTTGGGAACGCGTTATTTGTGCAAAGACCAGGTTCCCCATGGTGCTGCCCAGGTGGGTTCTTGGGCTGTTTCTGACACCTGGGTTTGGTGCTTGTGGAGCTGTGCTGCCTGTGACTCCTGCTCCAGTGCTGGAGGTGGGAAACGCTCAGTCAGTGCCTATTTTTCCTCTCCTTCTCGAATTTCCCTTCACAGTGGCTGGAATGACACCCATAGGAAGAACAGTGGAGAAGGAAAATGCAGTGTTTTCTCCATATTGAAATTCAACAGCAAATAAAAACCCCACTTTTTCGTGGAAAAAAACCCCAGACTTTGCAGATGGCCACCATATTCCCCTGTGAGCTGGGGCAAGAGCAGCCTTATGCCTTGCCCCACCCCTTGACCCTGCTGTTATGGGCATGTCGTTCACACTTACTCATGATCTCCATCCTTTCTAGTGCCAAACATGGCTTTGAAATCTAACTTTAGGAGCATAACTTTTTAAACAAAGATCCAAGCTTCTCACACATCCAAATGAACACTTCGAAAACATCCGTCCCATGTATAAGCTATAATCTTTACTATTTAAATAAATTATGTATATATCAGATATTTCTAATACCATATATTCATAAAAATAATCATAATCCTGAAATCTCACTTTCCCAGTTTTGGAAAACTTGTTAGAGTAGTAATGAAATTATCTACTTGTATAGAATGCTATATCTTTATTATTAAATATTTCCATTATGCCATTTCTGGAATATTTTTAGTATTAATATAATCTGTTGTAATAAAAAGAAGAGTACTGGCATAGCTATTTGACAGAATGTGTTCCAGTTGAATGAGCCAATTAGCTTTTAATAATGAGATCCAGCCCATGGACTTACAAAGCAAGCTACTGGAGCCTAATGATTTCAAAAGCTATCACATTTACAAGTTAATGCAGTATAAATTATTCATGAGCATCTTTTAAATAAGTGTAATAAGTTATTTGCAGGGCTAGCGTTGCCTTAAAATGAGGTTCTTCTGAAAAGTGCCTTTAGAAACAGAGCTTTTTTGTGACCCCATATCCACCCTGTTTTTTGGTATTTTCACATGAAATTGCAGAAGTTTGGAAGTTGAAGGTCATTCACCAGCTCAGATTTCCTTCAGCCCACTTCTCTGCTAAGCCCTGACAATCCCCATGGTTTAGGAGTGAGCAGAGGCATCAGAGGCACTCCGGGCAGTATTCAGCTTTTCTGATTCCCTCTCTTAATGGCTAGATAGTTGCTGCCCATGCCTCCCTCAGTACAGAAACCAGTTCCAGGGAAACGTCCCAATGTTGAAGCCAGGAGAGCTGCACAGAGGCAGCAGCAACACCCTCCTTCTTCCTCACCCAGCCCTTTCTTTCACGGGCAGGTTCTGGCTCATCCAGCAGATTGAGATACCCGCCCCTGGGTGCAAAGCACCTGTGAAAAGTCAGTAATTTTACAAACTGAAGAAACTTTCCAACCCAGGCTTTGTCACTCTCGCCCTGAAAAAAAAAGGCAGAGTTTCAGTAGCAAAAGGTGAGTCAAGTTCACAAAACATACAAAAAATGGGTCAGGAGGTGGTTCAGGAGATATTCTACAGGTAATTAAGAGTTTGGAGCCTAAAGGCAGAGCACTAATGCAGAGGGAAGGATCTCTAGGGATCTGGGGACTAAGGACAAGGGAAGGTTTGGCTTGGTATTAAGGTATTTAGGGTATTTATACTCTTTTGCCATGCTCCTATTGCCATGCTTGGCCTGGCTTAATGAATTCCAGCTGCCAACTGAAACAGGACTTCAGGTCAGGGCTTCAGTTTGTATCACCTGGGGATGCTTTTCTTCGGGGTTCAGAATAGTAAAACTGGTTCATCAAGAAATTGCTTTGATTTGTGAGAATATTTAAAAGTCAAATCTTCTAGTGCACAATCATCTCTGTCAAACATCACTTTTTATGCAAAAATAATCTCTCTTCTAGCAGGGATTTCTTATTTATTTTATATACAGGTCATAAATCTACAAGTTCTAATTCTAGTTTAAGACCAACAAACACACAGTAAGATTAAGGCAGGAATGCTTTCCCTGTTTAATTGCCTGTCTGAGTTGGCAGGCAATCTTGGCACAGTTCCCTATGATTTGTTTTCTTATGGATGGTCCTCTAGACATTTTCTCCATTTTGTTATTTTGCTTACCAATAGGGGATCTTGGATGACTCAGAAACATCAATTCCTGCAGAACTTCAGACTTTCAGAACAATCCCTGCCATTCCATTCAGCTGTCATCATTTGGGATTGTTTTGGGTTTGATTTTACTGAGTTTTTGAGCCACAGCAAAATCTCTTCAAGCTTCAGAAGGAACTATGAGGTTGTCCTCATATTTCTTATTTGATTAGCTACAACTGGTATTTTTAAAGAACAGAGAAAACAGTTTATTTCACAATTGCTCATTGAAAGCCAGAGAGTTTTGTATTTTCTCTCAAAAAAGTAACTTGGCAATATTTATTTATCTTGTCAGGAAATAGGATGAGGGAAGATACTTGAACTATGTTCCTCTTACCCACTGGTTACACAGAGAAGATGTTCAGTACAAATTTGAAGGAGCAGAGGTTCATTAGATGCATCAAACTTGAAAATCACAGCTGTTTCACTATCGAAGTTCATTTGCACAACCAGAGGAGACAAGCTTGAATCAGAGGATTTCTAGCAAAGCGTGTGCCATTTACCTTGGGGGTCAGCTCAGGAACACGGAGTCACTCCTCAAGGGATGCTAATTATTACCACCAGGCTCTCCAGCTTCCTGTATCCCTTCAAGCCGCATTTTAGCCCTGCTTTCTCCATCATGAGTAGGTAGCAACCACAGTAATCTGTGACAGAAAGGCAGATATGTAGGCACAAATATCCACATGTGCATGACTTTCCCCCCAAACACACAAAACATTATAGAAGTCCAAAATATCTCCCCACAGGGAAAGGAAATAAGAACAAACATCAGGCCACTATTACTGAAGAAAATTATACTGTTTCTAAAAGGGGACAAAATGGCACATGGATCTTTGAGGGGATGTCTTCCACCTGGGTATCTTCCCTAAGCTCACCTCAAAGCTCATTCCTGAAGTTAAACCCCAGTTCTGCAGCAACAGCAAACAAAGCTGCTGGCTCAGATGGTCTGCAGGAGGCTAAGAGGGATGACAGCAGTTAAATTACGTCTCTGTATTTGTGTAAGAGGTATGAAAAAGAATTCAATACATACTCCTGAAAAAAAACCAATATGGGTATTTAGTACTTCATGAACATTGCATCTGCTGCTAGCTGGGCTTTCAGAGGGCACCCCCATGAAGCTCTGGTTCAAAAAACAAGTTGATGTGATTCACTTGCAGGTTTCAGAGAAATCCTGTCTTCGCAAGCTCTGACAAGGTCCTTGAGGAAGAGACAAGGAGCATTGTCAGTATTTGGGCATGCCCACCAAAGTAGTTTCCATAAACATCCCAAAGGCACATTTGAAAAAAAAAGGAAATAGTTTTTGTTTTTGTCAATCAATTTAAATTACTTAATTTACAAGATGTTGAAAAAAAACAATGCACATACTTGCAGACAATTCTGAGCTCTGTTTTTTCCCCTCCTTAAATTAGTAATTTGTTAAACCTTTTAAAACCATTAGTGTTTGCCAAGCAGTTCCATCAAGCAGCATCCATCAATGAGTCCATGTGTTCTCAGTCGAGTGAAGAACAAATGAGCAATGTCAACAAGACATTCAGCTAACAGGAACCAGGTGGGGTTTGACACAGTATTTTCAAGTCATGCGTCATCATGTTGCATTCTTGAGCCTGGTGTGACTTCCTGGGAGCAGTGCCAAGGTCAGGCAAATCATTATTTACAATTAATCACATCTTGAATATCGCATACACTTAAATTTCTCTTATCATTGTTTCTTTTGAACTGTTTCTGTCTTCTTTTGATTCTGACTGCAAGCTCTTTGGAACAAGGATTTCCAACAATTTACAGTGTTTGGAGAAAGGCTGGAGTCTCCAGAGATCAGCCACCAAAGCTGCACTCATCAGGAGACAAGTGCTGGCTTCACAAGCATGTGCAACAGCGCTTTCCTCTCCCCAGGGAGTGGTTTGCTGTTCCTGAGCTGTCACCCAGCGTAAGGTCACAGTGAATGAGGGATTCCTCATCCTACAGCACAACTGTGAGGGATTCGTTCCTGGTGCACAGCTCAGCTCCCACCTGCCTTTCTGCCGTTCCCCAGCTGTTGCGTTTCTGCCCAAATTAAATCTCAGCCATTTGGGCAGTTCCTGGTGCCTTTTCCTCACTATGGGCACAGCCCTGACATGCAGAGCCCAAGCCCTCCTTCCAGCCCCTTTCCACACCTCCTTTAGCTGCCTCAGTCTCCACTGCAACCAGCATGGTCCCCTCAGGCAGAAAGAGCCAGGACCTGAGCTCAGTCTCCATCTCCCTTCTCCAGGATCAGGGCATGGCTTCATTTTGCAGATTCCAGCTGCATATCTGTAAGATGAAATTTTCTTATGTATTGAGCTATTAAAAAAAATTCACCAGCACTACATCTCCTATCTGATACAATCGTGCCTCAAAAATTCCATCTTGTAGCTCCTCCCCTTTCAGACACCTGCAGTGGATCTCTGCATGACACGTACCTGCCAGCAGCAAACCCAAACCCACTGCCTTGTCACTCACCAATTCCCAGCTCCAGGCAGACTTTTGCAGCTTCACAGGCAGAATCCTCTGTCATTTTTCCCCTTCACCTCCTTCGTTGATTTAACATCTCGTAACAGATAATTTTAAGAGCCTTTTGGACTGAAAGGCTTCCCGGGTGCCTGCACCATTACCCATTCACTGTGCTTACTCTGAGCATCCAAAACCATCAACAGACAAATTAGACTCTTAATTACTGCAACAGGAAAATGAGCTTTACTATTAAAAAATCACAATGGTGTCTTGCTAGAATAAAATTTGAGAAACATGCAGAGCAAGGAAAAGCACAAGTGGACATAGAATCATAGAATCATAAAATAGTTTGGGTTGGAAGACACTTTAAAAATAATCTGGTTCCAACCCCCCTGCCATGGGCAGGGGCACCTTCCTCTAGGCCAGGTTGCTCATCCAACCTGGCCTTGAACACTTCCCAACATGCTTTGGTATAATTTCCCTAATGTACCTGGTCAAAGATGGACTGTTGATACATGTTTTCCTTGTAAAAAGCGCCTCTTACAAAATTTCTCCTTATCCTTCTTCCTAAAAGTCTTCAACAGTTTGCCATTTTGTAATTATTTTGTTATCTCCTGCATTTCTAGTTCATCAAATCTCTCATTAGTTGCTTATCCACCAGGAATTGGAGATGATTATCGCTCTGCTGCTTTGAATTTATACTTTGATATGATAATTTGCTGTCTAGATTTTATCAATAAGAGCCAGAGGAAGCAGCCTGAACACCCTGGCTGAAATTTGATGAAGGATTTGTGGCCCTCCTTGGCAGTTCTTTAACCATCGATCTGCCTCTGCAGGGACGTTGCCTAACGCCCCCCTCTGCCATGCAGTGAATTAGGTTGTGGTGCAGAGGGACAAGTGATTATTCCAATACATTACTTCCTAGTCAGAGTGTCTAAACAGTGTCTACAGCCTGTATTGGAAGGGGTGGTTATAAAGGACTTGTTTACAGCCCTGAATGCACACCTCTCTTGGAACTTATTAAGTAGGTAAATAGCCTGAGTGGTAGTCTGAGCTTGTGTTTTGTGTCCAGTAGTAATTCAGTTGTAACTCCACTAAAAGGATTGTCAGCGACCTTTGCTAGTTCACTGTGTATATTTGAGGGAAGAAAAGGGAGCTTGTTTTTCACTACCGTTTATTCAGTTATTTATTTAATAAAAAGCTAATGCCAGACAGACTTCCCTGCTAGCACTAAAACTACATCTGAGCAGAGGAGTAGCACCAGTTTGCTAGTTACCCAGTCTTTGAGAAGACAGCCACATTTATTTTCACAGAAAACATGAGCAAAATTCAGCCATTCATCTGAACAAACGTTTGCCCCAGGGTGACAGTCCCTGCAGGGACCCTGGAGCTCATTTTGGTTTAGGAACAAAGGCAGCGTGGGATGTCCCTCTGCACAGCTCATCCCTGCCAGCCTCGGCCTTGGGCACAACCTCGCGGTGACCCGGCACCGCTGCCAGAGAGACATCGTGCCCCAGCCAGCACTGCAGTCGCAGGGGGAGTGCTCTGGGCTCAGTGCAAGCCTGGACTAAAATAATTAAAGCCCCTTGTCAGCTGCACAGACAGAATGTCACCGTCACCAAAGCCAAATTCCCATAGTTTTACTGCTCCCAAAACAGGCTGCCAGCCTGCACCTGAGGCAACATTTCTGTGACCCTTTACCAACACTGACTAAATAAATTCAGAAGGAAGATGATGACAAACAGAAAAATTGGAACAACCATAAAATTCTGCCTGTTTGTATTTTTCAAAACAATTCCTGTTTGTAAAAGTTCCCAGTTCTTGGACTCCTTGGCTCAGCAGCTGCTTGCCTGGTTGCATAGCAACTTTCTCTCTGCTTCTGCTTGCCAGAATCAAAGGGCCACATGTTGCATAAAATAATTAGAGTATTTCTTGGCTCGGAGGGACTGAAGTTCAAGCAGGCTGGCTGGCACCTTGCTGCCTGCACTGCTCTCTGGCTCCAAACTACCACCTTTACAATAAGTGATATTCATAGCACTGAAATCACAGACCTATCATTTGCCTTTTTTTTTAAGGGCACAGTATGGTCACTGACCATCTCCTGCTCTGAAAATAAAGATGGAACGGGTCTCTGTACAAGAAGATGATTATCCAGCATGAGGTGGGAGCATCCTTGTAAGAAAACCTGGTTTTAGTGCCATCTGGATTAGAAGACCCAACGCTCTCTTGGTCTTCCCCAGTGTGATGTATGATGGCTATTTAATACTTCATAAAGATGCAAGACCTGACTGGGACAGCATCTCTGCGTGCCAGTCATGAAAGTGATGGCAGTCAGCTCTGGACACACAGTCAGAGCTATGAAACCCACACCTGCCCTGGCTACAGCCTGGCATGGCCACAGGCAATGCCAGCCCATTGAAATATTATTGACAAAGCCTTTGTCTATTGGGTTGGCTTTAGGACAACACCAGTTGCATTTTAGCACGAGGCTGAAGCACAGCGAACTCTCAGGGTGCCTCACCAGCTCCTTGCAGGACTGTGCTCTGGGAGGTTGCTGAGGGGACACTGTTTTGGTGGCATTTCATGTATTTCTGCATACCTGTGCATTTCCTTCGGGGCTGTACCCCAACAGAGAACATGGTCTTTCTGAAACAGAGACCCAAGCTGTGCCCCTCACCGCTGCTCTGTTTTATGCTTTGTCCATAAAATCAGTAAGGGTAGGCAATTACCCTAAATTCTTTCCAGCTGCCACAAGCATAGCCATCTTCAGGAGCAGTCCAACTTTCAACAGAAAAAAACCCTAAAAAATCACTCTAAAAAGAGATGTTTTACAGGATCTTTAGGGCAAAAACCTGTGCAAGCTTACAAGGACAAATGACTGCCTTTGATGGAAATATGCAGATACATACGTACAAGAATCCAGCCCCGCTGTCCTGTATTCCTGCTGTTACTGAGAAATGAGTCCATGGATTTAACACAATCCTTTTATTGACCCTAAAACTTGTCCACATAATTTTTTTTTACATCTCATAATTTGCAGAGAACAATGTCAACAGGAAAGAAATCACAGTGAACAGTCGTTCCATCCCTGTGCAGCAGCTCTGAATCACGTGGGCAATCCAGCATGGTCCTTGCTGTGCTTTTGGGCCAGGCCACCCATCAGCAGTGCCAGGGTTTGCTGACAAGCAACAGAAAAAGGCTCTGCCCTGGCAAGCAACCAGAAGAGCTCACAGCAGCCACAGTCAGTGCCCACCACGCTGTGTGGGGTCGGCTGGCAAACACGGCCTCCTGAGCTGTGGACACGAGCAACACATAAAACCTCAGTGGCCCAGGGAAAGCTGCTCAGTGGATCAGCCAAAGTGCCCAGCAAGCAGCTTCTGAGCATCCTGCCACTTCCTGACAGCTGAGACAGAATTGTCTGCTTTGTTCCTCTTTCCAAAACCCCACACTCCCCACTTCTTCTCTGTGAGTCCAAACGGGTGGCTCAGATGTAAACCACAGGAGGAGAATCAGCCCTATCTTGCATCTACCCATATCCTCTGGTGCAGGTCCTGCACCAGCTTCAGAGGAGTCACATTTTATCTACATCACCCTGAAGGAAAGGAGAAAATCTGGCTATTTTCATCATCCATCCCTTTTCGTAGCACGTAAAAAGCAGCTTACCTTGCTGGAAATACGTTGAAATCTCAGATTTAAAAGACCGAGGAACTTCCAAAGATAAGACAAGTGCTGGATTTGATCTGAAATTTGCAATGAAGAAAAAAAGGGCAGAAGCTCAGATCTTTCTTGTTAGTCCCTGTACAACATGAAAATACACATTTTTGAAGACACTGTTTGCATTAGTTTCATCCTAATTCTGATGCCTTTTCCCCTTAATCACCACAACAAATTCCAGGTAAAAAAACACTCTCAATTTCTCCAATCCCATAAATATATCTTCAAACCTCTAAAGACTAAATTTGAAGAGGGTAAGGGCAGACACAGGTCACTTACTCACCTTACGGCAGGGTCAAACTTCCACCAGGAAAACTGCAGCTGTGTCTGGACCTAGAACAACTAGTGTCTAATTTGGGATGCTAATTGATCTGCAGGCAGGTACCTCCTCAACTCCTCTAATTTCTAAACAGTGTCTGGAGACCAAGGTGGATGTTTGTGCAGGGCATCAGAAATATGCAAATTATTTATAGATGTGTGAAGATAAATACATGTGCTAATTAGCAAATACTGTTTTTAGGGAGAATGAGGTATCTAAACATTTTTTTAAATTTGGCCTCAGCTGCAGGAAGTAATAATACTGTGCTGCAAATATTTAGCAATGCTTAAAAAGCTGGTTCCTGATCATCCTAAGGGCACAGAAATTAGTAGAGATTACCCCAGAAAGAGTTTGTTTTATTAGAAACCAATATAGTCCATAAGATTCTTTCCACCCACATTTCTTCCCAGCTGTCTGATGCCTGTAGAGTGTAAGTGCACACACAGAGTGGGCAGGAGGCTGGCTGCAGCTTCTTGAGAGCTCAGCATTTAGATGAAACGTTTCTAAAATTCTTCAGTCATCTTTCCATTATTAAAAAATTTACATTATTAAAAAATACAATTATCTTTCCCCTTGCTATAAAGCTTCCCCTCCCAAAGAATGTCTTGGTGCCCAAGTGCCAATGTGCACATCCCATGGCTGCAGAGTGACCTGCCATGCCCATGTGCTCCCAGCTTCCCAGCCCCTCCAGCCCCCTCTGGGTGCAAGATGTCTTCAAAGGAGGAGCACAGTCACAGTCTGCTCTCATTCACTGTCCTGGAGGGTGCAAGGATATATCCTGCATTCCTTCGGAAACTGCATGCCATCTGATGGGGACTGACACACAGCCAGGATGCTTCACTCATGTTGTGATTTTACCTTAAATTCCCCTACTTCCTGTAAATGCCAGCATGATCCAGCCTGAAAGGTGTGATGCAGCTCCTGCTGGTCTGGCCAGTGATGCCCAAAGCAGCCAACAGCAGACACAGGTGAGGAGACATTCAGCTTAAAGAATCCTAAATTTTGGCTCTTCCACTGGGATAAAAACAACCACTGAGCAATTTGTTGTTCAGGTGAGCAACTCTTCTGTTCACACAGTCCATGTGAGGAAGAAAAGGGTTGTTACTCTGAGAAAAAAACACTGTATTTTCTGTCTCATCCTCCCCCCAGGCTCACACTGACACAGCTGCCGCGTTATGGCTGCTCAGTATCCACAGCCGTGCTCTGGGCACAAGCTGGGGCTCTGGGCAGTGAGTCGAGCTCCACTCCTGCTGCTGCCTATTTGTAGCCTAAAAACCCCTCAGGGAGCAGCCCAGACCCACCACCCAGCTTTGCCATCCAAACACATGGAGTGGCTAAGTGGGGAGTATCACCTTCATGCTGCTGAGGCCACCCAGTGCCATGGGCAGCTCCGAGGGCCTTCATGTCCCTGCCTGACTCCCAGGCTGTGTGGGATCCCTCATCAGAAATGAAGCACTGCCTGAGCAATATAATTTCCCTCCTTTTTTCTTCTTTAATGAATGCAACAATGACAGCACAGTCATGATAAAAGGTTCCCTCTGGCAACAGAATCATAAAATAAGAATATGATAGATCCTCTGTCTGCTCAGAGCTGTATATTGGCTCTGGCATTTTTATTTTTAAAAAATTCAGCTCACAAGTAAATGAACTTGGGCTAAAGCTTTTGGAAGTTGGCTTAGTGATTTTGAATAGGATTTGGTTCCATGAAAAGTTTGTTGCAGCTCCTCCTACTTTGAGTTGTAGAAATAGACATGGAAATAGCCATAGAAAAACCATAGATGCTGGGGAATCTTCCTAAAATCCTCCCCTTGGTGACAAATATTGCTGTTCTTCAGGTTTTTTTACATTGCCTTTAGAAAATCAAGCAGTCCAAAGTTCAAAAATGTCAAACCTAAGGCTATTTGGACAACTTATACCATTGAATGGCAGACACATTGATTACAGACATGTTTGGTGATATTAGCACCAAACATAAGTGTTTGAACATCACCTCGATGCTTCAAGAGAAAACCCCTCCTTAAAATCTCTGTGACAGTGAGAGATGGGGAGCCTTTTATCCTCCATGTGGAGTCCTCTGTGGTGGCAGCTTTTGGCACACTGGCAAGTCCAGCTGAGGTCGTGGAGCCCTTGACTGTGCCCAGCTCTGAGGCTGGCGTGACCTGCTCCTGAGAAAATGTTGTGGAGAGGGTGCAGGTGAGCATCACCACTTTTCCATCATATCCTTTTAAACTTTTTAAAGACAAAGGCCTTCCAGGAGAATATAAGAACAGCTGGACCCCTGGTTTGTCAGGTCTTGGTGTTTTCTGCACCAGCTGGATCCTTTCAGCCAGAAATGTCTCATCTTCGGCTTCCATCCAGTTGTGTGGAACCTCATCACAGCCATCAGTATTACCTCAGTCCCTGAACTGAACCTGAAGGGGAAGTGAAAACCACTCCACCCATAGGCCTCAGCACATAAGTATTTGGTCTTTCTTTTCTTTAGGAAAAAGCCCCATTTACCAACAACAAACCTGGGTACACATGAGAAGCTCATCCCAAAGGCAACACTTGAGCCCTGGTCCTAACTGATGGAAATAATGAATATGTGATATAGTGGTAAATCTTGTCTATGGTGCAGTAAATCTGTCTAAAATTTTGTAGGAGTTCCCATACAGTGAACTATTTGGCAATAAATTCTTTCAAGTCATAGAAACAGGACAAAGCAATGAAGATGCTGTCATTGAAATGTAGGGAAAAAAATAATTTCCAGCAAGTATTAATTTTATAAAAATATAAATGCATAGTGCATATAAAAATACATATAAAATATATATTGATATAAAAACTCATTACAGAGTATGCCAGGCATGCAGGTTTATGTGTAGAGTACACATGCTACCCAACTACAAAAATGTTACACAGTGATTTGTTGCTTTTAGCAAGTCTGCTCTTAAAACTGCAGTTCATAACCTTGAATATCCACGTTTTGAACTGGAATGTTTATAGCAGGTTTTTTATATGGTAGTTTTCTCACTTATAAAACTATGTGTATGTTTAACGTACCTATGAAAAAATATTTTCTTCCATTGCAATTGAAAGTGGGTATGTTTTCACTAATTGGCAAGAGCTATTTATCTGAAATATATTAATTTAATTGCTTTGGCAATTGTTTGTGATTTTGCACTCTGACAGAATATGTAATTTGCATAAATAAATACTAAACCTCTGTCAACTTGGCTAACAAAAGTATTCTCCCTTTTTTAGTTTTAAATCGCAGCATTTGCATTAAAATGGACGAGCTTGATAAAAACAAGCCACGAAGAGATAAAATTACCTTGGAAAGGAAATACGGAATTCACTTAAGCAATTTCTTTGTGTCCAAAACACTCTTTGTAGGGTCATGTGTCAGTTTGGCAGATTGGGTTGCTGGTGTGTGCAGGAGAGTTTGACAAGCACAGAAGTGCCAGAGAGAAAGATCCCGACTCTCAGTACCACAGAAACATTGCCATGTCATACCTGTTAAGCAAACAAATAGATTTGCAGTGAAATCTAAATGAGGCTTATTTGGGAGATTTAGAAACCTGACTAAAGAGTATCAATGTTGCCAATACAAGCCTTAACCTTCTGTTGGGGTTTCCAGTTGATGCCAAGTGTGGTATTCAGAGTATGGACTCCAGTGTGAGAGGGTGGAAACTTCCCACTCCTTTCTTAGCCCTGTCTTGGGTTATGCAAAGCACTGAGAAAGAGCAGGTTTGCTGTCAGTGGCAGCCCACTATTTGTGAGTGAAGAAAACCCTCCCTTTCTCTGGGAATTAACAAAGGGCACGACATCTCAGCTGGGCCACCTGGGCTTGGTGGGCAGCTGCTCAGCTGGACAGGGCACCGACCACCAGGGTATTTAGCACTGCACAGCCAAGCGATTCCTTCACTGCTGCTGCTCCTCCAGCACAAGCATTTGCTATGCAGATCTATTAATTACAAATTGAAAGCATCCACATACTCGGGATAGCTGCAACATTTTCCCCAGGAATGTGGGAGGTATTTGACATTACCAGCTTCAAAGAGAGGGAGAGGGAGAGAAGGAATTTAATTCTGCTTGTGTATGAGGTAATGTCAATTCCTTGCAGTCAGGAGACTGTGGCTTAATTGATATCATATGGCTAACAAATGTACTCCAAAGCCAGCCTCATTTGATTGCTTTTTAATAACTAATAACTCTCAGTGGGAGTCCAAAATATGTATGTATGAAAAAGAGTGCTGGAGCTGCCTCTGTTGTCTGCCAAGATCACTGTTACTGATGCAAATTTGTACCTTTAGCAGTCCTGGAATAGATACCAGCAGTGGCTGGACACGTACTCTCTCATCCTGCCCCAGCCAAGAGTGTCTGGAAGAGCTGCAGAGGGGTTGGAGGGCATGTCCCGGCAGTGGCTGTGGTTATCCACCCTCACTGGGGTGGGTATTGATCCATGGCTGGAGGAAGGATTGAATCCCGCCAGGCATCCTACCTTGCCTGCCCAGGCCAGCTCCACACCTGGCATGGCTGCAGGGCAGGTAAAGTTGTTGCCACTGAGCAATAATTCAGTCAGAAGTAATTTTTCCCATGGAGTTCACTGCCTTCCTGAGTCACAGATCCCAAAGCAAGGAACCATCCTCTGTGATGGGACAGGAGAATCATCCAGCGTTGGGCTGCTCAGTCCCCTTGGGTGGCCCCATGTCACCTCCCCTGGTGTTCAGAGTCTCCCTGCTCTCTCCCCAGCCCAGGCAGTGTCAGCAGGCCACCAGCCGTGTCCCTCAGCGTCCCTCAGCGCAGCAGCAGCACAGAAATCAGCTGGATTTCCCTGAACAGCTGGTTGTAAAAAAGCTCTGCCTGCACAGCAGGGTCCAGGTGCAAGCAGATTTTTACAGAGCAGGGTGTATGCAAAAATATGGTCTACTGACTACAGCCGACAAAACCAGAGGCTGAGTCCTGCTTTCCTCCCTTCTCTCCCTGCCCCAGCAGCGTGGCTGAAGAGGAACAAAAGGATATGACAGTGTCACTGCTGTGTCACAGAGAGCCATGTGCCTCCCTCCAACCCTCACTTAAGTAGTGGGTGAGTGGCCAGGACTGGGCCATGTAGGGCTGGGAGTCAGGATCACTGGCTGGCTCCCCAGGGCATCTCAGGCACTTCAGATCATGAAGTGGCCATTGTTCTAACCCTTGGCAACTAAAATATGTGTTGGGGAGTTACCTAAGGATGCTGTGAACCCCTTGCTGTGGCAGCCTATGGGAGCAGGGCAGCTGCAAAGGTGAAGCACTGCCCCAGGGGAAGCTCCCACACTGGACGTCTGACCTTCCACTCTATGGCATTGGTGAAACTTCTCAGGGAGGGCTTTTTCGTTTCTTTGTCTGGACCTGGTTTTATTTGCAGTTTTTTGATCTGGGTTTTTTTGGAGTTTGGGTTTTGTGGGTTTTTTTGGTTGTTGGTTTTTTGGGTTTTTTTTGTCCAGGGGACCAAACCTTGAAAAAATGCTGATCCTGCGTGTCTTTCATTCTGCCCATGGTCAAAAACTCTTGCTGCTGTGGTTGCATCTGGGTTAGTGTCAAAAGGAATTCAGATGGCTTGTGTGTATAACCAGATGTGAAACTGGGCAAATTATACTTGGGATAATTCATATGTATTTGATTTCTACTACTTAACAAGAGAATGCAGGAACAAGCTTATTTAAAACGAGTTTGCAGAAGGGCATCAGAGTCCATACACTGAAAGCAATTAATAAAGGACTTCTCCTGGGATTATTAGAAAGACTACTAGGAAGACAGCAAATTATGAAAAATGAAAGATACTTGATGCAGGGCAGAAAGACGAAAACAAAACCCAGGGCAGATAATTAATGATGAAAATGAAATTATATCCTACTTGGGAAGAAAACAAACACATTCAGAGAGTCCAGGGGTACTTCTGTGAAAAGAGACTAATGACTGGAGAGCTACCACTGTTTCTGTGAAGCACTGGCAATGTATCAAAATTAATAGAAAAATGATGAGCTTTAAAACAATTCCTCAGAAAAGCAGAGGTGAAATGCTAAAAATGGCTATTTTATGTTGAAAAAGGGAAGAAGAATTACTGCAGTGTCTATTGCCTTGCTATTCCTCCACTACTCCCGTTTCCAACACAGCAGAGGTAACAGGCACATCACAGCACCCCACTTCCTACAGGGACAAAATGGGACCAACTTACAAATGTCATTAATTGAAGCGGAGCCAGGAGAGATTGTGGACTGTTACCCTTAAAGTGACTGGTGACTTTGTTTTACACATACGCATGCTGGTTTTACTTCACCTCTATAAAGCTGCCATTGATGAGATTTTCACTAAGACTCACACTAAATTGCACAATACTCACGTTTAAGTGAAGGTCTTTCCTTTGGCTTTCCACTTTCCCTGTTTCTCTTTGTCCATCATAGCTCAAAATGATCATATTTTTCATTTTAGAGTATTAAAAAATCAAAAGACACTGTTATTTCATAAACGTCCAATAAAAAAGCAAAACCAAATCAACCCAAACAACAGAAAACAATGCTTATTGCAATGAAGTTGCAGTATGTTGTTAGGAAAATAGGTACTTTAGATTTCAGCTTCAGTAAATACAGTTCATCAAGGCCCACAAGAACTAGCTCACAGCTCTTAAAAGCAAGAGTGGTGTTACTCAAGTTAATAATGAAGCAACATGGCTGGTAATTGTAGCAGATGATTTTGGGCTGCTTCTAAGCAGCAATACAGTAAGATTTGCTATACCTTTATACAGTATTGATAGGCTTACAAAACCAACCAAAAACCCCCAAACCTAAACTAAATAAATCAACATTGGTCCCCTGTTACAGGAATGGTGCTGCTGTAGGAAAGAATTATAAGAAGCTGGGTTGATGTTCAGGCCTTTCATTGAAGGCTGCAAGCACTCAGCACTACGTGTGACAAGTTCCTCAAGCCATTTACAATGCAGATCTCTTGACTCCTCTTCCTGATATGAGTGAGTTGTTTAACCTCCATCATTTTATTCTCTGTCACTTGGCCATGGTATTAGTAATAAGAATAGCTGACAGCCTCATGGGGACATAAAGAATCAATTCTTAGGGTTTATACAATTAGAGGTTGTGTCCTTCACTATTTATTACCTTTCACCCCAAAGGAGCAGCACATCCTGGTAATTTGGTTTTTTTCCTGTCCTTTCTCTGCACTTCCTTATCATCATTAATGCTGCAGACCCAGACCCTACCCTTGGAAAACTGAGGTGGTTTCTCATCCAGTGCCTTGCACCAGCTTACGGAGCTGCTCCATTAGAGGTCCCCATGGGCAGGTAAAGCCACCTTCACCTTCAGTGCAAGCCATGCCTGGCTCCAAGTGCTGATCACAGGGATCCAAGTCAGAGCCACGGGGAGTTCCCTGCCACAGCTCTCTCCTCAGTGAGACACAGCAAGTGTACAGATGTAGCACCATCACATCACTTAATTGCTTCCATTTCACAATAAGATGATAAAAAAAATTCTTGTGTCTGAGCATGCAAAGGTGCTCATAAAAAAATCTGTTAATTTTTATGCCTCATAAATGTAAAACACACTTTAAGTTTGCTGTGACAACATTCCTGTTAAAATCTGAGTTTATAGGACACGGAACAAATAGGATTTCAGAATAAAAGCCTGGTTTCTATTATCTCGAGAATTCTATTATTGTTAATTAATAACACTGCTTTGCCTTTCTTTGTTTTCAAGTCTTTTCAAGGCATGTATTTCTCAAGATCTGCTCTTCTACTGCTCTCCTTTGATGAATATTTTATCACATAGTAATGAACATCTTGTAAGGCAATTGTACAGTTTACAACTGTTACACAATGAAACATAAAGCAAGTGGGGGAAGCAAAAGCAGAATGCTATTAAACATTTAAACTTTTAGAAAAGCTGGAGTGACATAGTATTAATTTATTGTAAAACCAGGCAGCACATTGCCATTCTGCTCCTGCCTGCCACTTCCTCGAGTGGTGAGATTTGGCTGCTTGGGTTTGATCATATTGTTCATCACCCTTTTGGAAGCATGGACACAGGGAGCCGTGGTGCCAGCAAGGCCACAGCCACTGTCTGAGCTGGAACACGGAGCTCTGGCAGACCCCACATGTGCCTGTGCCTCTCTTGATGGCACTGCAACCTTCTCCCTGCCTGACGGTCACGGCAGCTGATCCAACACTGGATTTCATTTATGTCTGTGATGAAGAGCTACTTGAAAACCTTGTGGTGGGCTTCTGGTCTGAGCATAAGGCCATTGCCCCTCACTGGCTGTGCTGGGTGCATCCCACAGATGCCCTCCTGATGCAGAACATCACCACTGGGGGAAAGCATTTTCAACAGACATGATTTATTTACAGGCAGACAAAATGTAGGCCTTATGGCTGAATATTAATGTAAGAACCCTAACTGTAATAAACCAGCTGCTTCTCAGAAGTGCTGATCTCCAACAGCTTTCAATGCCCCTAATTTTTTCCCCCAAATACTCTTTACTGTTCTAAAAATCAGACTGCTTTCATTTCCTTCCCTAAATAGTCTTGTGTTAAGCAGTGTTACTATTTTGTTTCAGGATTGATTCTTGTGTCCTGCTAAAGTCAGAGACTTGCAAACTGTTTGTGAGACTGTTTTGAAGTTTTTGTGTTTTGGGGTTTTTTTAAACATTCATAACAACAGCACTGCACGCAGCACTCCCCTGAACAGTGTGCAGGTACCACAGATATGTTGTCACCATTACATGACACCCCCAGGGAAGCTTCACACAGTTCAAATGCAAGAATTCACTCTGGTGGAGGAGCACTGGCATGTTTTTGTGGTGGGTGTTACACGGATGCATTTAGACCATTGCTGATATTTGTATTTTATGTTATGAGGTGCAGATAAAGTGCTAGGAAAGGTTGTGCCCACCTTGACAGAAAAGGTTCCTCTTCTCTTGGCTCTCTCCTTCAGCTCCAGTTCCAGTCTGTATGGACAGTCCCAACCTTCACCATCCCGCCTCAGTTCACAAGCTGATTTTTAATTGTTTTTCTTTTCTGAGAAATGGATAGAAAACCAAAGGTTGCTCTGTGCTGGGGGAAGCACCCTCCAGAGAGGAGGCTGAGACCAGTGGCCACAGTTCAGATGTCAGGCCTGAAACAATAGCACAGGGTGAGGTCTGGAGACTTGGTTTCACTGCTCTGCTGTTCTTTAGACTTTATTTTTAAAAAATTATTTAAGCCTGTGAGAGCTGATGGACTTGTATTGATACCTCTCGAAACAATGATCCTTGCAGAGCAAAGCCCTGTCACACTCTCCTGTTCTCCTGGGGGTTGCTGACACACTATTCAGAAAAAGTAGAGGGCCTAAAACCAGTACTTGTTGTGGAAAGATGTTCAACAGAAGGTGAGCAGGACTGTTTCTTCCCCTAAGGATATGTCAGAGGCAGTGGCATGGGGAATCCTTTCTCAGCCAGCCTCAGGAACCAGTCTTGCCCCAAAGCATGATGTTACCAGTTTCCAGCTGCTTGAGGCTGTATTTCTTCTATTGATGCTCCTTGAGCAGGAGAAACTGCTGACAAACCAGAGTTGCAAACGCTCTGGATGATTTTTGGTGTTTCTACTGGTGCAAACCTATAGCAGCCTCTTCAGTAGCAAGGTAGAAGATCTGCCCAGAACTTAATCACCATTCTATGAGAAATACTGAGTTTTATTTCAACACAGATTGAGTGGTTGGCCCAAGAGCAGAACTTGGAGACCTACAGGAAGGAAGTAAAAATCAGCCATGGTATGCTAAATTTTCCATTTGGGGCAGACACAAGCACAAGGATACCTATTCAGCTGCATAATACTGCCAGAACAGGAAAGAACTGTGTGATTTTATCCATCATCACTGTATTAGAGTGAAGAATTTTGCATGGGGGAGTAAACAGATTTTAAACAGCTTTAAAGATTTACTACTGATTTTTTCGAAGTTGCACAGCATGTGCATAACCTATTAGCTTTGCCACATATTATCTTTGCATTCAATTGTTTGATAGGGTTCACATACAAATTAGGCAAAGGAAAATGAGAATATCAGATGGCTCTAATGAGGTAGATAGGTTTAAAAAGACGTAACACTCAGATTTCCTTGGGGAACAAGCCACTTCCAAAGACCCAACAATGCACAGAACAGAGCACTGCTCTGCCTGCTAGGGTAATTCCCAGCTACTGAAGAGCCTCATATCACATTTTACTGTGTCTTCTTACACAGTACATTTACATCTGAGAAAAAATAGTACTTGCTATCCTTGAAGTGCACACAAGAATTTTTAGCAGCATACCCACATAAATGTAGAACTGCCTTGGGTTTTTTCCTGGCATTATTCTGCCCTTGCCTGGCACCTCTGAGCTGCTTCCAGACAGCCATTCCTGAGTCACTGGAGTGAGCTGACGGTGAAGCACAGCACACCAAGCCTTGAAGCTGTGGGAACACACAAAACGGTTTAGGAAATCACTGTCACTATTTCAGCATTTCGAATGGCATTAATCTCGAGCCCAGCATTCTTGCTATTACCTTATCTCTGGAAACATCCAAAATCCAGTGCCTTGAAGCCCATTTTTTTCACAGGCTTTCAGTGGGGCCCTCAGGCTATCAGCCTGAGCACTGAAAATCAGAGGTGGGACTAACCAAATTAAACCTTTCTCCTGACCTCCTTTGCAAGTGTCCTTTGACGCTGGTGTAGCCACCAGCCCACCCAAAGATGGCAAGGCAGGAGCCAGCTCAGCACTGTTTTGCCTTTGGCTGTTGCAAATGCTGTTGGAACATACCCGGCCACCAGGTCCACCACTCAGGGAAGCACCAAGTAAGATGAAGGTGGAAAGAGCAGAGGGAAAGGGAAAGCAACATCTATTTCTGGATATTAAAAGAAAATATTTTAAAAATCACCTATGTTGGCAAGAAAAAATACTTGATTTGAGGTTTGCAAGTGAGCAAGTATATTTTTACAGCTGGCATGAAGCCTGCCCTTTGTCCCACAAGATCTAATCCAACACCAGCTGAAATCACTTGCCCATGGACTTGCACTTGGACTTTCATGTAAGTTAATACTTTACATAAAAACTCACAGCTCAAAATTACGCCATAGAACTGTTTGTAATAACTACCTTTCTATAAAAATAAGCCACCATATTTTTAGGAGCATTTTAAGTGTTTACTATAAAATTTTATTATATATTAAACTTAATTACCCAAATTAAATTCTCAGTTATTGTACCTGTGCATGCTGTTTTATTCTTTGCTTCGGTAATGCCAGGCAGTAGAGTGATTCAATTTTATTTTTAAATTTTGATTGCATTTATTCAGGTATTTCAAGCTGGTAGTGAACTAATGATAGAATATGGTTAAGCTTTAGTATTACTGACAGCAACCACAAAGGCTCTGTACTGCCAGTCATGGCTGGCAACACACCCTGGGATTTTTTTTGGAAGAAAAACAGAAGTGATCAAACAAATGGGACGGTCTGCTAGGCCCTAATGTTGAATCAAAAGCAGATTTCTATTTTGAAGCCAAATCTTTCTCAAAACCAGGTTTCCATAGATGAAAACATTACATCACCTTGGGGCAAAAGGGAAAGGATACAATAAGAAATTTTAAGGCAAATAAGCCCTATAGTTTGCCAAGCATATGACTGCTGACAATTAATTTCATTTATGCACTTATGGAACATCTTCCACATACTTATATCCAGCATAATAATCTCCTCCCCTCCCCGCCTGAGTCTCCACAGTATTAAACCACTGAAATAAGAAGTTACATTCTTATTATTTTGATTTGAAATCTGAGTTCCCTGTTGCTCTAAATGTTGTAGCAGGCATATATTTTCTGGTAAGCTCACTGATGAGCTCTGTTAGCCATACAAATAATACAAACATAATTCACTGCAAAGATATGCCCCTTTCTGAGACCACTTCATTTATTCCTTGCAGTAGCTGAAAAATCCAGGCATGAAATCATGTTTTCCAGCTATGCTTTTTGTCATATTTATGGTCTCTTTGGTAAAATCAAAGGAATGCACTTCTGTGTAATGGGCCATAGTTTGAATGGGGCACAGTAACCATCACACCATAAAATTTAGAGTTGGGCTGCTTGATTACAAAAGCATGTCCTCACTTCAGCCTTTGCACAATGCAGCTGTTTAAATCACTGGGAGTTTAAAATTGGAGTCACTTGAGAACTAAAATTGCATGTGATGGCAAAATGGAAAAAGATATTAAGTTTGGGCTGCCAATTTCAGAGCCATTTCTAGAAGTCCGAGAGCTTACTGATAAAATTACGAGATGAGGAACCTGCAGCAGTCATTAAACTCCTTTACTTTTGCTTGCATCATGAGATTTCCTATCCCAACACTTCACTGTGGGATTCTTTGAATTTAGAAACAGGTACCAACAAACGAGAGCAGGGTAATGAGATTTTTGATGAATGGAGCCTTTAACTCCTGCTGGTTTTCTCCTGAGATTTGCTCTCTGCTCCTGCTCACTGGAACATGAATAAATGTTCATTTATTACTGTGTTGGACAAAATCTTGCAATCCCTACTTGGTTTAAAAATGTTCATGATGTGACAATCCCATGTAAATTTTCAAGTACAACATGCTAATGCAATGACCACCCTGCTTTTCCTTAAGGAGATGAGCCTGGAGAAGGCTCCTGGGAGACCTCACTGCAGCCTTCCAGCACTAGAAGGGAGCTTATAAAAAATGGGGAGAAACTTTTCACACAGGCAGAGAGTGCTAGAACAAGGGGGAATGGTTTTAAACTAAAAGAGGGGGGGAGGTTTAGATTTGATGTTAGGAAGAAATTCTTCTCTGTGAGGGTGATGAGCACTGGCACAGATTCCCTGGAGAAGCTGTGTCTGCCCCATCCCTGGAAGTGTTCAAGGCCAGGCTGGATGGGGCTCTGAGCAACCTGGTCTAGTAGAAGGTGTCCCTGCCCATGGCAGGGAGTTGGAACTCAATGATCTTCAAGGTCTCTTCAACCAAGTCACTTACGATGATTTGATGCTGAGGAAGATTTGTACCATGGCCTAGTTTGGACAGTGGAGCCATCTCTGATCACACCATCTCTGGAAGGTGGATGGGGAGCTGGCCATCCTCACTACATTTCTCTGCTCTGAAAGCATGAGACAGAAAGACGAGGGGAGGTGACACCTCACCAGACACTCTAAGTCACAGTAATTGCATTGTTCTAAAAAACTGCAGGGGCTTTTATTTTCCTTGTATTTTTCATACTCCTCCACCGAAGTACTCAAACCATGTGAGCTGCCAAGGATACTCAGGATGACATCATGTGACCCATTAAAACTCAATAAATGCAGGTTTAATAGCATGCTTTTGCTGCTTTTCCTAATTTCAAATGCTAAATAGCCCTAAATCTTTTTCTCAAGGTAATTCCCAGTTTTCAAAAATAGAGATAAGACCAGACTTCTCCACCCAAGTATTACAAACTGAAAACACAATCATTTAGTTTCATCAGGAATATGTAAGAAAAAGCTGTGATTATCAGAGCTAATGCCAAATCACTGTCTCCTCAGGATGACATCGTGGAGGTCTCCAGGTCTCATGCCAAAGCATTGGTTATCTCCCACGCAGAGAGGTTTCTGCAGGGCAAAGGCCAGTGCAGAATCTGTCCTCCACTGTTTCTTGAAGCTACTCACACACTTTCCAGAGAAAATGCAGTTTAAGGATTACCAGACACCATTGCAAGCCTGCTCCTTCTGGTTTTCCTATACTAATAAACCCTCAGCCCTCTAGCCAACAAAACGTCAGTAAATTCAATAGCTTCCAGAACCCTGTGATAACTGTGGGGCATCTGCAATAGCACAGGGATGAGCAGAGCAATCCTCCTTCTTTACAATATCAAAAATGTTTTATTTGGAAATGAGTGGAAAACCATTGCTGAACCAGAGCATCACAGAGAAATAAGGGTACAACATGTCTTTCTTTTCAGCTGTTAAATGGTTGTAGAATTTTTTTCCACATTTTCAGCTATTGCTTTTCTCCTTTCTATTAAATCTGGGTGTATAGCACTTCATACCATTTTGATTTCCACCTGCATCAAATTTACACACGTCTTGCACGGTCTGACATTGCTTAATCTGCAAGATTAGAGTTAATTCTCTGTTTTACCTGATTAACTCCACTGAACTGATCACGCTTCTCTCTCTGGCTAAGATGCACACAGCTGCTCATCTAAAGCATACAAATTATCTCATAGCCTAGTTATGCTGCTGACACAAGGTCATGAAAAATGTGCCAACAACACAGAATCCCCAGCGCTCCAGCAGACAACAACGAACCTCATACTTCACTATAACTTGGCAATTAAGTCGGAAGAAATACCTCAGGAGAGGAGCCATTCTCCAGGATTTCAAGCAGAACAAACCACTGCTGCTGAATTAGCTGAGACCCACTGCAGCGTGCAGGCAAAATGTGAACCATGCTGAAACGCTCTGTTCTTAACCTTTATAATGGCATAAATTAGGATTCCTGTAAGTAAGGCACAGGGAATGCTGAGATCTGCTGCATGAGACCGTGCTCAGCACAGCTCAGCATCACTTCCCCTGCAAACCGCTGCAGTGCCACCAGCCTGCCAGGCACCCCAGCCCGTGGCTTGGCTGGGCTGTGGGAGCACCCCACAGCTGGGGATGCCAGGGCTGTCCTGGCCCCAGGTGCGCTCCCGCATGCCCACTGGTGGCTGGTGCCCCAGACACACGTGAGCCAATGGGGACCAGATGCCAGGGCTGTCCTGGCCCCACGGGCGTTCCTTCGTGCCCACTGGTGGCTGGTGCCCCAGACACACGTGAGCCAATGGGGACCACCACCCTGACACCAAGGCAGTAATGACCCGAGGCAGTACAGAGGCAGATGCACACCAGCAAAGACCTGTAATGAGTCAATTAGCAAACGCTGGGCAATTATTGTCAGTTAAACCTCTGCAGACTGCAGGAAGGAGCCTTTCCCTCTCTGCTCAGCACAGCCCAATGCATCACCACACACACTCTTCCACCGCACTGGTAGGGAACAATGGATTTTTCTGACAGGCCACACAAATTTAATCAGAGCACGCTACCTGCAGAAGACACTGCAATGGCCCAGGGAGCAGAGCAGGGTTCATTGGAAGTGACAGCCACCTCCTCACAGGGACATCAGGGACAGGCAGAGCAGGATGGCCAAGCTGGGGCAGAGCAGTGGGTGCAGGGATCCTGCAGCTCCTCTCACACAGACCTGCCTCCAGCTCATCCCAGGTCATTCCTTTGCTACCCAGTAACAAAGACTGTTAGAAACAGGGAAGGGAGGCACAAATGCTGCTACCCTGTGTGGCCAGAGCTGACTCAAAAAGACACAAAGAAACATACCTGGAAACCCCAGAGAGAATCAGGTCCCAACCCAATTAGAAGAGCCTGGGTAAATGTGAAGCACGGTCTATTAGTCAAGCAGACTGATAGTTTCAGATTTCACCTGTTCCTGCATTGGAAGAGGTCTGACATATTTTATGGACACAAAAATATCCCACAGTTGACTATCATCATTTAACCTCATTTTTCCTTTCTAGAAGAGTTTCCTTTGAAGTTCCTCTGTGTATTTCATTATTGCCTTGGGATCTGGAAAAGCTGTTGTTACTTGAAACCACGAGATCTGGAATCCATTAAAGATGAGACTGAGCCAGGGAGCACTGACACAGTACTGAGCACTCAGCCACAACAATTTAACCCAACTGTGCAAGAAACCCTTGATTAATTATATCCTCAGTAATTATGTCTAAAACTATTTCTACTCTCTAAATGAGAGGTGACTAAATTGAAATAACGAATTTGAAATAGGAATAACTCACTTTTTCACATATACATGACCCATATCAACTGTATAAAATTACAATTCACTAAGAATGAAATCCACTCCTGTCCATCATTCTCAGAAAATCTATACTGCCCGCAGAAAAACATACCAGCCACATGATGCATTATTCATGGCATTAAAAAGTTTCCTCTCTTTCCAAGAGCAATAAGATTTGCAGGAAAATAACAGAGAATGTAAAGCACAATGCAAATTAAAGCATAATAAGTGAGAGTTACCACCTAGTACTATCTCCCCACTCCAATGGTGGAAGCTGGGAGAGAGATGCTCCAGTCTGTGCAGTAAGAGCTACATGGGGAAGGGACACTGATTCTGCACCATGTGACAGGAACAGTAATTAAGAGTCGCTTCTTTGCCATCAGAGCTGGGACCTTGCTGTGCCCTCCCACGCTCTCCCCCAGGATTACCAGCCCATTATCAGTTCATCCCATTTGCAGCACAGTCAGCATGTGCATCATACCTGTGCTTCCAGCACACCTCACAACCCTTTTTCACAGAAGGCATCTCAGCAGACATGATAACATCTCTCCAAACATACAACTGTTTTCAGTAATCATTGTATCTGGTTTAACAGCCCCGATCAAAATTAATTACAATCCTAAATGCAGAAAATCTCATGGCACTTACAACAAATTGCTGCCATACAAAAGAGGCCCTCCCAAACCTCAAGCAAATCAAAGCAGATGCCCTGCGCTGCAGCACAGAGGCACAGTGTCAGTGTCTGTGTCCTGCTGGGGTGGGAGGGACGACCCCCCTGGACAACCTTCCCTTTCCCCAGCCAACGATGATCAATGGCACAAGGACAGAGAGATGCATTTTAATGGAGTTTAACAAAAAAGGAACTTTTAAAAACCCCCTGTATCTGTTTAAAATTACATTAGAAGAAAGGTATAATGAGTGTCTCTACTTTCACTAAAGGATATATTCTCTTACTGTAAACTCTGGTCTACAAGACAACAATCATACGTTTCAGTTATCACTTCCCAATTTCACACAAATTCTAATTCACTGCTACAGGGAAAAATGAGTCCAGTCACACATCATTCTTAGAGCAGCTAATTGGGCATGGAGTGGGATAGCTCTGGTGGTAAATGGTAAATAATGCATATGGTACATCAAATTTTACATGTAGATGGACAAGTTAATTTGCTTCCCACTGAAAAGAACTTTTTAATAAGTAAACCATTCATCTCAAGACTAACATGCAAGACTGCCTTCACACACCCACATGCTGTTACATATGTCCATCATACAAAGAATATTTAACAAGCATCACATTTCAAGATGTGTGTGTGCAGATATGTATGAATATATATATGTGTATATGTGTATACAGACACACAGAGAACCTTACTATTAAAATAAAATTCACTGTGAATTCACTGATACAGAAGTCTCAAAACTTCAGAGAATAACATATTTAAAGTTTGCTAAGAGACTGAGAAGGGGTTGCCACTGTATCAAAGGCTTCTCAATCACATGACATTTACTTGTAAGTTTTAGGAAAATTAAATTAAATTCATTGGCAAAATCCAACTGCTTTTTCATGTAAAAATGACGTCATTCACTACTGGAAAGCTAAGGAGTGGAACCAGCTGCAGAGGGTTTTGTTTTGGGGTTTTTTTGGTTGTTTTCGGCCATTTCTTTTTCTTTTCTTTTTTTTTAACAAAACAAAACAAAACATTCAGCTGTTCTTAGGGGCCTTTGAGTTTAAAACATGAAAGAAATGACGCTCTGCCTTTCTCCATCCCCCTGGGCTAAAACCCCCGTGCACATCTAAGCAATTCTCATGCAATCTATGCTCACTAGTGTGGAGTGTTTCTCTCCCCATGGCACAACCACCATTCACTCACAGCTTCACAAAAGACTTGATAGGAACAGAAGATATTTAGACTTCAGAGCTTGAAAACCAAACAAATTTACTATATAGAGTAACAGTTTCTCTTTCTTAAGGTAGCTAGAAAAATTGTGAAAATCACCTCGATATAATTGTGGTGATGTTATGTGGTGATGTTAAGGTGTAATGACCTAAATGCTCTCTACTCTTTCCTCACTCCTAGTAACACACAGATACTCGAACCCTTTCCAGTCTCCCCTAGAAGCAGAAGAGGGAAAGAAATCCTTTACATGTTTTCCTGGCTGACACCGAAGGAACTCATCAACCCACAGCGGGATGCAGTGAGATCCAAAACTGGACTCTTTGTAGTTGAGCACAAAAGCCTTGAGCCAACTGGAAATGACTCCGGATGGAAACTTTACGATTTTTCTCTTCCAACAGATTAATTGAAGGAAAAGTTTAACTTGATATTTCATTCCAGTATCTACTGGCAACTGATAATCAGTGATAACTGCTATGCTAGCAATTCAGGATTGAAAGCATTTCTCCTTCTTGCAAATGGCATCACACATTTGGAATTGATAATGAAGAGAGATTTGGCCTGAATTCCAAATTATCTAAGGATCCAAACTCATGATACTGATTATTTTTCAAATCTCAAGTTTTAAAAGACAAACTGCAATTCACATTCCCTCATATACCCTTGCATGTCTGAACTATTAGAAAACAGCTAGTTCGTGTTTCAAAGGGTCTGATTTTCTAATACAAGGACTAGAATTTTCTCCCTTATATTTTATTTTTATCATGCAAAATTCTCAGGTAATCCACAGCCTCCAATCACTAAGGAATTATCGCAGATGCCACAGTATCAAGTATCTCTGGAGAACTTCCCAACCCACTGTAAATCAGTACATCTGTAAAACAGAAATGTCGACTGTCCTGTATAAGAAAATAAAAATGAAAAGACAACAGCAAAAACCCCAACAAAGGTATTCTTTGCTCACTCCACACTGGCAGGTGACTTAGGGAGACAGTATATTTTCAGCAGGTCCCAGCAAGTTAGAGGAAAGATCATAATAAAAATCAAATTATCATAGAATCATAGAATTGTTTAGGTTGGAAAAGATCTTTAAGATCATCAAGCCCAAGTGTTAACCCAGCACTTCCAAGCCCGCCACTAAACCACGTCCTTAAGCCCCACATCTACACGGCTTTTAAATACCTCCAGGGATGGTGACTCCACCACTTCCCTGGGCAGCCTGTTCCAGTGCTTAACAGCCCTTCTGGGGAAGAAATTTTCCTTAATATCCAATCTAAACATCCCCTAGCGCAACTTGAGGCCATTTCCTCTTGCCCTATTGCTTGTTACCTAGGAGGAGAGTCCAACCCCCACCCTGCTACAACCTCCTGTCAGGGAGTTGTAGAAAACGGTGAGGTACCCCTGAGCCTCTTTTCTCCAGTTCCCTCAGCTGCTCCTCACCAGGCTTGTGCTCCAGACCCTTCTCAGCTCTGTTGCCTCTCTCTGGACACGCTCCAGCACCTCAGTGCCGTGTAGTGAGGGACCCAAAACTGGACACAATACTTGAGGTGCAGCCTCACCAATGCCCAGCACCAGGGGACAGTCACTGTCCTGGTCCTGCTGCCACACCACTGCTGACAACATTTCTGTGCAGTTGTGCTCTGGCCTGGACTGGGGGTGAGAAGGGCAGACTGTGTCAGCCAGAAAGATCACACCCACCCCATGACAGGAACACACCCGACTCTTCTAAGTATTTGCTCCAGAAATGGAAATCCCAAACCCAAATCATCCACCACAGCTCTCCATAGGGCTGGCAGGAGGCACCTCAGCTCCTGTGTGAGGTGGGCTGGGACCCTTCTGCCCCTTCCACACTCCAGCAGCCCTTGGCTCAGAAGAGCTGTGGCTCACAGACAAACTCCTCTGCTGTCAGCAGGGACATCTGGCTGAGAGGATGGAATGAGGGATTCCACACAGCCATTCACCGCAGCTTTGGTGGCAGAGCATCCAAACAAGTCAGGAAACTAACACATGACTACACCTCTGAGCAAAAGAAAACAATTTGTCAAAAGTTGAAGTTTTGCCTAATTCTGCCTTTAGTCAAAAAGACAACTATATACATAGCAGGACTCCGTTTTTTTTTTTTTTGACCAGCCTATAGCCCAAACATGACTCTCCACTTCAAAGTACACACTGTGGGGAAAAAAAGAGAAATCACTTTTTAGACCTGTATTTGGAAACACTGCATTGTCCAAAGATTCAGAGAAAAACTGGAAGCTGCCAGCTGCCAGCCATCCCACCATCAAATGCCCTACCTGAGCCACTCAGTGATTTCTGTAAGCAAGGCAATACTGCTCCCACTCAGCAGAGCTCATTTCAGCTGCTCAGGTTGGGAGGGGGGGTATCTCTGCCACCTCCTGCTAAGCAAAAATTATAAATCATGTCCACGCTCCACGAAGTAAAAAAAACCAAACAAACCCACCCCCAACCAACCAACCCAAAATAACCAACAAAACCAACCAACAAAAAGAAACCACAAAAAAAACCCAACAACCGACCAACCGAAACACAAAAAAACCCCACCCAAAACCAAGACAAAACCTCAGCAATAATTAACCTAAATATTGAGAAGAAAATAATTTTAAAATGTTAACAGTAATTCTCATGGAGAGTGATGTAATAATTAAATGGAAATAAATTAACATTTTCATTCCACTAAATGAAATAAACACAGAACCCACACACATAAAACCACAGAGTTTACATTGGAAAGACAGCTTAAAACTAACAAGGTTTAACTCAAAACTTTTTTTTATTAAAGTATGAATGCATTTATGCTGGAGAACAGTTTACATACATTGTAAAGCAACAAGCATATTTTCAAGAGGTGTGGGCCCTCCTCAATACATCTCCATGCTCAATCTACATGCTTCACCACTGGACTCGCACATACACTCTCACATACAAACACAGAGACACAAAACACAGACACTGAGCTATCTGCTTGGATTAGCTTTCTTTTAAGGCTTCTGTAAGGTGCCCTAGTGCCCCTAACATTACCATAATTACAAACAAAATTGTACAAAGGAGCAGCATTACTTGCAAACTATTGATCTGCTCTCAGCCTTAAAAAATATCAAGTGAAACAAGTTTTTCCTTTATTTGAGTTTTATTAAACATCTGCATTTAAGAAAGGCATGACTGTATATCTGTGAACAAGGAAAGATACAGGAATCTTAACATGAGGTTCTCAGCCAGAACAGATGTTCAAACCTGACTCCCAAGGGACCATTTCCTTTGATCTCTACAGTGAGGCAGCCCTGTGTGGTGAGACACTGCCAGCTCCATCCCACCAGGGCTGCTCGACCAGCAATGCGAGAGCGGGGACACAGAGCTGTGCCCACCGTGCCCGGATCACGTCAGACCTGAGGTTGATGAGAAGTCACAGTTCAAACACCAACACACCCAAGGGTCCCTCAGCTCTTCCCAGCGGGCCCCCCTCCTGCGGAGCACATCGGGGTAGGACAACGCACAGACAGCAGTGCTGACTTGCTGAACCCCCCGCCACCGGGGAGTACTTTTGCCCACCCCTTTTTGGTATCCTGCAGTACACAGTCTGAAACTGCAACTACTGGTGTTGGGTGAAAGACGTGGCAGCAGGTATATTAAGAAAATAGGTACAATGAATAAAATAAAGGATAGCATATGATATAATGTGTACATACAAGCATCTTTCATTTTTTATCTGTGAAATGTGAATTAACTGCAGAATGCCAGGCCATTAGTCTAAAAGGCTATGTATGGCTGTCTTAGCCTATGTATGGTCAAAGGATTTGTGTGATGTATCATGGAGAAAGATTCTTCAGGAACCATTAGGGCTTTCCAGGTCTACTTGCTCTTGTGCCTCAGCATCAGCCCGCAGCTAGGAATGCCAGGGAAGCAACTAATAAAATTGCCTGACCAGTCTTGTAAGACAAACAGGAATGACTGTACTTCATGGTATGCACCTGAACTACAGAGACGAGAAAGGGACAGTGATGGGTGGGTGACAGGTGGGGGAGAGAGATTTTTTTCTCACTTTTACAACAGCAGCAGATTTCAATGCAACGTAATTACTCTAATGATGCATATCTGTAGGTACCAAATTGCTCTTTTGATTTAAAAAGCTGGTCAGACAAGTGTTTGGCAGTCCTTTCATTCCCCAGTTTCAATTGTTGCTTATTCATCTATCAGCTCTCATTCCCTAAGCTGTTTCTGCCTTTGCTGAACCATGAATGGGTTCAGTCAGCCATCGTCAGATTCAAATTCATGAGACATTTCCTCCGATGAGCTGTTCCTGTGGATCCGGCCATCGCTTTTCATGCTGTGAAAAGTCTTCTTAAAGGCCTCCATCATGGCATGGGCCAGCTTCTTGGCCTCCAGCTTGCTCTCACACTCCACAGCGTGGCAGTCCATCTGGTAGGACAGGTCATCATTGATCTCCCGATAGACCCAAGCGAAGATGTTTGGGCTGACGTTGTGGTCAGCAGTGCAGTAGGCTATACGTGCTACCTGAAAGGTATCCATGTGGACTGTCGCCTCACCTTTGAGGTCCAGATGGTGCAGCCAGACTTGGAAAGGGCGAATTTCCAGAAGGGCGTTAGCTGGGTAAACATCCTCCCTGGTGAGCGTGTGCTTCTTCCACAATTCAATGACTGGTTTTTCTGTGCAGCCTGACAAAAATTGCATCCCTGTTGTGGAAACCTTACCCAAATATGTAACCTGCAAAGAAGAGCAAAGATAGGTGAAAACACAGAGAGCAGACTCTGGTGGTACTTCCTGCCATCCCGGGGAGTTTCATCTGGAAAACAAAAGCACACACCTCCCCCCACAAACTCCCCGATTTCCGCGTCATTTTCAGTTAAACAGTTTTCAGACTGCTTTGCAAATATTTGCTTTTGCAGATGCTGACTTCACCATTCAAAGCCAGAGATTAAAAATGCCCAAGTGTCTGAGTTTCAAGGCATTCCACTTCCTTCACCTCCCCTGGAAAGCCCAGCTTTAGAGCCCATGACTCCCCCTAAGGTCATCTTAGCAAATGCAAGTGCTGTTGGAGCAGGTCCCAGGTAGTTGTGATGCAAACCACTTTTTTTTCCTTCCTACTTTATTCAAATGAGTTATTTGTATCGTATTTCAAACATTAGTATTAGGGAGATGGAGACATTCTCAGTTTGATAATGCAAGCCTGCAGGGAGTCAGAAAAGCATGATCACAGCAGAGGATTTTAAACAGTTTGAATGTTTCTTTTCCAAAACGATCCTGTTTTTCCTCCACTTCTGGTACTTCTACTTAAGTATTAAGCCAGGAATAGCTCAAATCTGTTCAAAACTTTATCTCTGAGCAGGGCTGAGATGTTTATTACATCAATTTCAGAAAATATGCTGTTAAAAAAACTAGTAATAAATCTACCTTAGTTTAATCACATCATTACTCTGCTTTTCTGTCTAGTCCTTTTGAGTAAATATCCTGTTATCCCATCAGCACAGGAAAGCAAGGTGGTTTTTAGTGCCTTTACAGTACCTTGTTCACCAAATACCAAATTCACTAGAAGGTCCACATCCAAATTCTGTATTAAGCCTGTGCAGAAACATTCCCCTAAGTCTGTGCAGCTACTAATGAGGCTTCCTTCCACTTACAGCTGAATGGAAGATTATTTTATCTGGGAAAAGGGATTTTCTCTAGAAAAGACAGGTCAATGCCACATAAGTACAATTATGCAGATTATTCTGCTTAGTGCTGTTGTCGGAATAGTGCATATAAGAACAACTATATGAAAGCAAAATTGCTCCTCATTTATCTCTTGCAGCAGTAACTGCTTGAGACAGAATCTTTTACCTCTTGCTTGATGTCTTATAACCTCCTCTACATTTTACTCAAGGCATTTGGAGGAAAAAAGTAATCACATGTACTTTCCAAACTAAATTCTTCAAAATTCTGCATTAAACACACAGTATAGGTTATTTTTATGTTGTTAATGTGTTAAGAAATGTAAAGAAAAAACATGGAATTTCCACATTTAAGCACATTAAAAAAATCATAACCACAAGAAATACAGAATGTGTAATCCATGCAAACAAAATTTTCCACAAGAAAAATATTTTGCTGCAAGCTTCATACATTTTGTTAAACTCAGAGACCTAAATTAAGCCATAATTAAGAAAAAAGCTTACAAAACTTTATTGGAAGTCTGTGTGGCTTAATCATGCCTGCCAAAAAAGCAATTTCATAGCACTGACATTTCAAAATGGGAAGTCTCATTCTTTGCCTATAAATATTCATGATTTGCACTGGGAATATGCTGAATCTTATAAAGCTTTCTATTTTTTTTGGAACAGTGGGAAACACAACAGCTAGAACAGTTAACAAGAAAAGACCTACCAGTGTTTTGCCTTATTTTATTTTATTAGTGATGAGAGTAGAGTTCCCCAAAGTACTGGAGGAAAACTTAAAAGAAAACCTCAGAGCTCACAGCACCAACTAAACACATACAAACAGCACATACAGGACCAAAGAGGAATGTGTCTGCAACATACTGGGGGGTATTTCAACATATACCCAAAGTCATACTGCTTTGAACAGAGCAAGATCATTGTGCAAATTTGCACATTCAATATATTCTCCAAAGGTTCGCCCAGCACTGTTTCATACTCACAAGCCAGCTAACAAAAGACAAACACTGTAAACTGACATTTGGGGTCACATTCAAAGCCCAGTGCAGCACCAGAAGTCCTTCAGTAATGTCAAAGAGATTTGCACAAAGACTTTTAAACCCCAAGGAAGAGCGAAACAGCCTCTTGCTCATGCACTTTGTCACTGCTCAAATACAGCTTTGAATCCCTGGCCGCAGGAGAGAGCTGCCACCAGTGCAACATTTTGTTCCCTGGCTGCTGTTTGGAGAAGACCTGGAAACCACGAAATCAGCACCTCCCATGCGTGCACAACAGGGGATGCAGGCAATTGTTTCACTACTGGCTTGTCCTAAAGAGGAAGCTGCTGATAGCTCGTGAGCTGCCCTGAGCAGCAGCATGAGGATGGGGAGAGGGGAGGAAAGGAAAGGCAACTCCATCCCAGGCAGCCAGTGTTGCTGAGCTCTGTGCTGCAAAATCCCCCCAGCACACAGCATCAGCTTCTGAGCATGGGCAACTCCCAAGTGATGCTCAGACACCTCCAGCAGCCAAAGAGCAAGATCAGAGTAAGTTGTCACACAGCAGCACAAATTTGAATTTAATGTTCTCCTCTGCTCCTCTGCAGCAGCTAACTGCAACCCCCTGTTGGCCATCAATCCATGTGTGGCCTGCTAAAGAGTGAAGTTACAAAAAATAATGGATTTCCCTAAGATAAAGTAGTTGTATTTTAAGAAAAAAAAGCAGTGAATTAATCTGTAAGGAGCCAATGCAAAAGTAACTAATAATAAGGATGGGATACTGACTTGTTTACTAAAATGGGATATACTGGTCTGATTTGCTGTCCCATTTCTGTCATGGTATAACTGTGTAGGAACCTTTGAGAAGTTGCTTCTTTTAACATCACTTTGAACCTCCATTACATAAATTTCATTTTCCTTTGAGGACACATCCATAAATATTTATAAGGTGCTTAGACACTACAATAAGGAGTTCACAGAAAAAAATCAACAAAGCCTCAACTTTAGTTTTTCTTGCACTGTGTCTTACATAGAAATGTCTACACCTACTAGTGCTGTTACTTCTTGGTTTTTTAAGTGAATGATCTTTTTTTCCTCTAGTTGAAATACATCCATTTCACAAGAGTAGCATCACTGAAGCTCTTGTTGAAGACAGATGTCTAACATTTCATCACAGCATGGTGCCCTGCTAAAACAGAACAGGGATACAGGGGCTGGAGAGACACCTCCACTCTTTGACTCATGAGAAGGTACTTCTCCCTGAGCTTGGAGTTACAAGGTTATTCCACAAGCAGTGCTCCCTGCATTTTGGCTCCTACCTCGACACACCTCACAGCATACCCACCTTTGTTTAAATGCCCAAAAACCACTGACCACACACATCATTAGAGTGAAGCTATTACAGTACAACCATCTTTCTTTTCAATTTCCAAGTCTGTCAACCAAAGGTCAAAGAATAGATCATTCCTTTCATTATCAGATGGAAAAGAAAGCTATTTTGACGCAAAAATTCCCAGTGGTGGTCTTTCCCATCAAAATCATTGATATCTCATCAGTGTGAAGCCAGCAGGTATTATTAAAACAAAAACAAAACAGAATTTCATATTTAATACTCATAAGAACCAGACGTGAAGGGCACAGAAAGACAGTAGTAGTAGCACCAGCAGTGTTGTTGTTAAAGTTATTATTGTATGTACAAAAACACACTGAAGTGCATGAACAGAATCAACTGCACAGCTTTACTGACCAGAGAGTGATCATTGACAAAGACAGGCAAAGCCACAGTGCAGGCTGAAAGCCACATCTGTAATAATACAGCTCTGACCACCAGCAGAAGTTCACCAAGACTGAATAATGCTTTTCCTTCCTCTGAAACTCTGGAAGTCACTTGGCAGGAAACATCAGTCCAGGAAAATTACTTATGTGTGCAAGTGTGGGATGTCCTATAGCAAGTGTCATCCTATACACAGTGAGGCCAGGAGCTTTATTCCCTCTCCTCTAGGGCTGTTGAGCACTGGAACGAGCTGCCCAGGGAAGTGGTGGCATCACCATCCCTGGAAGTTTTCAAGGAACAACTGGTCACAGCACATAATGCAATGGTTTAGTTGACAAGGTGGTGTTTGGCCAAAGGTTGGATTTGATGATCTTGGAGGTCTTTTCCAATCTTGATTCTCTGATTCCATGATTCTATGATTCTCACCTCAGTGCAAGGCAGAGGAGCTATGGGTTGGTTTTGACAAGTAAATTATGATCAAGCTGTTGCAGCCTTTACTTGCTTTGGACACTGTATTTTAAGTGAGAAAAGGAATGCAAATTCAGCCCAATGCCACTGCATTAACCTTAAGCAGTGAAGGTATTTCTTATCATATCTTCTACCAGGGATAAGAGCATATTTATTTATGGCCCTTTCAGTCCTTTGGTTTGTGTGTTCCATCTGTCCCGCAAATTTCTGGAAGATACATACACCTCACAAAAATTTCTTGTGCATGTTAAAAATTACCCATTCTTTCCAGCCTTTCTACAGCAAATTTCACCCTCTGGCAAGCCACCGTCACCAACCATGACATAAAATACACTTGAGGCTTCAGCACTTCTATGCTTGCAAGAATTCAAACCTTTAGTAAAAGCTGAGATGTTCTGAAGAGCTCCTTATTTCACCCTAGAGACTTGACAACACCAGTGTCAGCATCTGACAAAACTGTCCTCAACTGAAAAATGCTGTGCCTTTGCCCTTTTGTAATGCAGCTACACCCATCTGACACATAGAGACATCTCATGTCAAAGGACATGAAGAATAATTGATGCCATTTTTCATGCACTCTCCTGGAAACACAGAAATATTTGAGTATTTTGACATTGTTGCTTCCAGCCCCTTCGGTCCAATAATGTATAGTGAAAATGTCTTTTAATAACTATGTTCAAGAGCTTCCCAACTTTGAAAAGACCAGAAGAGCAGCTGCCATAGACATTTACACTTCTAGCACACTATGATTTGTCAGAAGTAATACAGGGTTTTTTCTTTTCATACCCAACTCTTTTATTATTGATCTCACTTTGTCCACTTAAAATTCATAGGAGACAAATGTCGATCTGCCCTCAGATCTGACTCCCCAATGGACCATATGTCCATACTGTTCCTATCTCACAAGCCTCATTTGGGCACCTAAAGTTAGGCAGTCAAATGACTTTTTCTCCTTCTGTTTCCTATCCCCAGCCCCTAGACCATCAGTGCTCCAAGAAAGCAGATCCAAGCTGTAAAGACCCATAATTACTGCATTATAGGAGGACAGATGCTCTCTTGGCACAGGAGCTTGGCACAGGAACATGTACGCTCACAGGACTCTGGGCTCTCTCACTATTCAAAACCATGACCAAAAGACCATATGTAAAATTAACTCCTTGGTCATTTCTTTAATATAAGCATTTCTTCCTTGCTAGATAAGGAGAGTCTTTGTCAGCAAAATCAACACAGAAAACGAAAAAAAATTTTAGAAATGTAGCACTGACTGTGAGCCAGCAGGTATTTACTCTGCATATTTGCAGTCCCCAGAGGATGCCCTGGAGGATCTTGAATATTATGCAAATCTGAGTAGTAGATGACTGTCTCTTGTGTTGATCAGTGTTTTAAAAGAAACATTCCTTTAGCCTCAAGTTTGGTCTAGTTGCAACTGATTATGTCTGATCAAGGCAGCAGGACATTCCTCACTTAAAGGTCAGGCAAACAGAGGTAATGAGAAATTTGCTTCCTGAAAACAGAATTTCTCCCGTGGTACCTTCAGGATATGTGGCAAAGAAGACAGTGACTGGAAGGGTCCGTGTTAAGACGCACAGGTATAGACTCTCCACTCAGCAAGTAAACATCACAGAATCATGGAAACATCAGGGCTGGAAGAGACCTTTAAGATCATGCAGTCCAACCATCCACTCAGCACCACCACTGTAACCCCTAAGCCACTAAACCACATCACCCAGCACCAGATCCAAACACCTCTTAAACACCTTCAGGGATGGCGACTCCACCACCCCCCTGGAAAACCTGTTCCAATGGCTGCAGTTTGTCAGTTTGTCCCAGCCAAGCAAGAACCACCAGCCTAAAGACTGGGTAAACTTGCAGAAGTTTTAAAGAAGAATACAGAGGAGATTTGAAGAAGAGAGCCGAAAGCAGGTTTGGGAGGACGTGTGCATCTTGTTTAAAATTACTGCAGGAACACATACGTGGAGATGCTCCCTGGGTTTGCAGACAAAAGCAGATGCAGGATGAGCAAGTTCAAGCTTCACCTAGACTCCAGGCATGTATTGTTGAGGCCAGGACACAGCAAGCTTCATCTCCACATCATCACAAGGTCTGGAAACCTCTGCAAGAAGCTGCTACTCAAGAAACCTGCGCTCAATTTCACTGCAATGACAGCGTGCACAAAGCCCACAGGGGCACCTCCAAGCTGAGTGGAGAGTCAGGGCTCACCAAAGGGTCACAGATTTGATGGCTGAAACTGGCTTTTTATTTATCCCCAGTGGAGCTGGGATACGAGTGGGACAGGCCTGCAGCATGCTGCCCGACAGCTTGGCACAGCTTTCATGCCAGTAAAAGCAGATTCAGCTGTGGAGTCATTTTCAACATCTTTAATTAACACATCCAGCTCCAGGCACAGCAGGAGCGCTCTGTGCTGGACAGGGTGCCCGTCTCACCACACCAGCTCAGCTCTCCTTGCCCTAAAGCACAGTGACTCAGCCTCAGGCTGGCAACTTGGGATTTAGAGCCAAAAGCTGCTTTTTGGCTCTGAAGGAAAAACAAAAATATCCCAGACATTCCACTGGATCACTGAGCAAATACCATGAACTGCATTCAAGCAACGTTTGCTTAAGACCCAAAAAAATAACTCAGTCAAGTAAAAAGGCTGCACAGTTTCCCTCTGCCTGTCACTGCTTCCTCACCCACACTGCCCGTGTCCAGCTAAAGCCTTGCAGCACAAACACGAGGGTCTTTGTGGGAACGGCAGGGCTCCTCAGCACACAGAAATACACAGTAAACACAGTAATGTGGCTTACAGAAATATGTGAAGAACCATTTTATTTTTGAGACAAAATTCAGAGGGAGAACAGACTGAGCTAGGCAACTATTTAATGGAAAATAACCATCAACTCTGATGGCTGCCCACTGGATTAGGAGGGAAAAAAAAAAAAGAGATCAGTAGTTAATGTCTGATTTATTCCAAGGACTCAAAGGATAGCTCCAGAAAAAGCTGGAAGTGTCAGCACCTCTTCAGCAGTTAAGTCAAGAGCCAGCATCTTACTCCTTTTGTGGGACCAAAGCTGAACTTAAGCCTTAGAACAATGCTACAATTCCCCCTTGAAAACAAAAATAATAAACAAGCCCAGCAAGAAATGCATTTGACTCTTTACATCTTCAGAACTCCTAAGGAAAAACAAATGCTGGGCAGCAGCTGCTCCATCTGTCTGTCTGTCCCCACAGCCACACTCACAGCAGCCCTTTGCAGGTGCCTTTATTTTCCCATGTGTTTCTCAGCCGTGACCATGCAGCAGATCCTGCCTTAGCTGCCCCCCAGGAAGGGTTCGCCCCACAAGTAAGGCATAAAGTGATAGCAGAGAATAGTCATTTTGGATATAATTCCCCACCCAAATGCCTTTGAAGGACACAAGAGCTCTGATTATTTTTAGTCCATCATTGTTCTTTCAGGTTTTACAGCCTCCATGCTTCTCAGTAACAGTAGCACGTGAAGAAGAAAGAGCTGGGGCACTGTGAAAATACCTTTTCTTGAAAAATGCTCTTTCCCAGTAGAAAGAAAAACATAATACCAATTTCAGTGCTGCTGCTGCTGGGGTTGCCTAGCAAAGACCTTTAACATGGCAGCGAGTAGCACAGGTGAGTTACTGTGGTCCAGGGTGGGTGTCCCAATGTCCAGTTCAGGGCAGCATCTCAGGAATGGGGCTTTCCTGAGGGCATAGCTCACCCATGAAGAACCTCTCACTTCTCAAACACTATGCAGGACAAACGCTCCAGGAACTGCAGATGATAGGCATCAAAGTGCAGGGCACATCTCTGAGATCCTGCCCCAGCTCTGAGTAAGACACCCAAAAGCATACAGATATCTCAGAGCCCCTCTTCATGGCCAAACAAACCTCTCATCCTCCCAGAGCAGAGCTCTGCCAGGCCTCCCACTGATGGCAGTTGGGGAGGGGAGTAGAAGACAAAAACTTCTGCAGAATGCCCACAGGAGTGGAATCCTCCTTACCCTATGTGATCAGCCCCATCACCAACACTAACCCGCGCTGCCTGAGGAGGACACGGGAAAACACATCAACATCTGGCAAGTTTAAGATTTAGTAAATAAATGCACTGGAAGAGAAAAGATTTACCCTTGATGGCTTAATTTATAAGACCTGAGAGGAAAAAAAGCCAACAAGAAAAAGCCCACTGAGTCCACAAGCCAAATAGCCAGTGTGGGGTAAATAAGGCAGCAAGCCAACCTCTGCTTCTGGAAGACAGTCCTGAGGAACGCGACGATCCAAGCTTTTCACCTTACATTACACCAGGCTGCTGCTCAGCAAGTTTCTTTATAAACTACCCCAGGTATTAAACTACTGCCCTCAGTTAGACCTAAGAGTGTCTAACTTACACCCAGTGACCAGGAGTCTCTGCCTCACTGGCAAAATGGTTAACCAAGCCCAAACACAACCTCAGCAAGAGCCAGCTCTGCTCCCTGCAGCCTCCTGTTAGCAACAAAAGGATCGACTCTTGCATTTCATTCTCCACTGGACAGGAAGGTCTTTCTGTGGTTTGGCTTGCAGGGATGAATCTGAAATGAAATCAAGTGGAACTGGCAAACTGCAGGGAGCTTGCAGTCAGAGACGCTTCAGTCCTGGTGTGAGTGGAAGATTTACTCTGCACTATTTAAAACTCAAGAAATCAATTTCCTTCTAGCAGCAATTTTAAAATGTTGTAGCGCAAGAGATAACTGAATGAACAAATATATCCATCACACACAACCTCAGCAGGGCTGCTGGACACCCTATTGTACAAGTCAATGCTTACTTTTATTCCCAAATATTTTCTTTATGTTGCTATTTAGATCACTTTCCTCCTCTGTCTCCTTTCATTGCCTCACATAATTTCCTCTCTCTGTACTCAGTTACCACTGGGTTGAAATTAATACTTGGATAAGCCAGTTCATTTCCCACTGTCTTTCAGGAGCCTCCACAGGCAAGGAGAGAGGTGGAGGCAGCCAGGAAAGTGAGAAAACCAACCCACTCTGTAGCCACTATTGCAATTTCTTGAAGTTTCCTTCACACAAAGTCCTTCCAAAACCTTTCCTCTGATACCTCAAAACCTTCACACTGAGAACATCCCTTCTGCCAGGAGAATGTGGCATAAGTTTGCATGACCACAATCTCCCTGCAAATAGACACCTACCTTCATGTTTATGTTCAAAGTACACACAAACCTTTTTCACTACACATTCTTCATTCACATGAGGTTGAAACCGAACATGGAAATCTGATTAAGCACCTCATAATGTTTCAAAAAGCTTTTTAGTCCTGGGCTCCTTACAGCTGTTGTCTCATAGTAAAGAGAAGGAGCCCATGGACACAGAGGGGAGCAGACTGTTCGCTTTTACTTTGTTCCCCTTCCTTTCCAATCCACAGAAAATTCATGTTGGCACCTGTCCTACAAAAACTTCAATTGTACCTCATGGAGCATGCAAAGAGGGAGTACAGGAACAGTTACATACTTCAGCCACCTTTTCCACTGAGGTACGTGTATTTTACATCCTCTCCAAGACTTTGGACACTGAAGTACTCCCAGAAAGCCATGAAGAATGCATGTTTTTCTATATTTTATATATTTTATGGGTAAGAGATCTGTCCTCAAGGTTCCCTTCTTTGTGCATTCCCCAGGAGATCCTTGTGTTTCCCCTTTAGTTCTTCCTTTCAAAAGAAGATGTCAAGTAATAAAAAAACCTCTGTTACTAAGACATTCAGTTCTGGAGACCAAAAATCTCAACTGCACTTGCTTCCTGGCACAACTTGACAACACCTGAAATTAAGAGCAAAAGGGAAGGGAGCCAGCTTTGGGAACGTCTGAAGATGACTACAAATTTGGATTGTATTTCAAAGGAAGTGTCAGGTCTACATCGCAGGAAGAGCAAAAGTAATGATAATAAAATCACTTCAATTCTTCCTCCCCCAAGTGCTGTAAGACCAGTACTATTCAAAGAAAAAAGGAAAAATTACAAAACAAACCACAGAGACTCTCAGAAATGGCAGTACTTGCTCCTTCTGCTGTCATTCACATACTGCAAATGAAACACATTCCCTGAAGAGTACAGGGGAACACAAAAATATCACCCCCATATAAATGTAATTGTACCCATACCCCACAAAGTCTCCGATTAAAATACTCTGTCATAACTTTTACATCTCCTTCATGAATCATTATGTGAAATGAGTTCCATGAGTTAGCAAAACCCTCTGAGATTTTTCCAGCTCTCTCAAGTTTTAGCATCTCCAGGAAAAGTCTTATTTGAAGGCTGGAGATGAAGAAATACAGTGCCTACATTGGGGTGGAGCTCTTACACTGCAGCAATGAAAAACAGACCTTGCATATTTCAACTTAATAAAAAGCACTAAACACATTATGAAGAAGTAAATGTAGTTAAACAACTCTTTTTGTTGCTAAATGAGCCCTTAGATAAATATGCCTGATTTATCATTTGTTTGTGTTATCAAATTCTGGACCAGGCCAGAGCAACACAGGCTCTACACAGACAAGAAAGAATACAACCTCACTGCCTCTAAGGTTTATGACACTGTATTGCAATTAAACCAGAAATTTCCCACTCAATAATGCAACAGCATGTTGCTAAATCTTTAGTTTAGCAGACTAAACAAAAGGCTTTAAAGGAATAAATGTGTCCCAAAGAGTAAAATGATGGAAGACAATAGTGCCATACAGTTTTTAATTTATTTCCAAAGCCATGGTTCACAGTGCCTCCAAGATCCTGTTTTCACAATGGATTTAGTGCACTGCATCTAAATGGATTTAGTCACTTTCCATTTAGATAATGTTTTTCCAACCAGCACACGAGGACCTGAAAGCGATCCTTAGTCCCTGTGAGTGAACTGGGTATTCATCATGCTCTCTGGGCTCCAGAGATGCTCATCTCCTGAGAATTTCTCTCAGCATCAGGAGGTTTTTTACAGTGTCACAGAGGGAGCCTCCTTCCTTTTCTGGTTAATTTAATCATAGTACCACCCTAGCGCCTCTCCTAGGAAAGCTGCATTGCCTCCAACCCATTCTCTTAGCTATATTTCACCTCTATGATGACGAGCCTACAAAGCAGCCAGAAATACAACCCTTAACCACCTGAAGCAAAAACCGAGACATGGAGATTTCTATAGTGCTAATTTCAGCCAAGATGAAAGGAAAGACTAAACCTAGGATGGGAGAGCCTGGAAAGCAGCACTCCAAAGGGAAGGACTGTCTGGAGGAAAGAAGGGGATGGGGGCAAAGGTCCTCTTCTCTGGGGACAGCTCTACTTATCGCTGCTGCAATTTATGTCATCTATTACAGCAGCTTGCCCCCAGTACCATTCAGACGGCTGCAGGTCAGACTGATCACTATTCACACCAGTTGTACAGCAAGCTCCTAGGAGCTCCCTTCATATCCACAGTTCATCTCTCTGTATTGCAGAGGTCATGGCTTTTACAAAGGGCAGAAAATTCATTTTCATAGTTTCCACTGGCTCTGAAATTGACTTTGCAAAGACAAAATCTATAGCGAATACTCCTGCTATTGATCGGTTTGATAAAGGACAGACTGGTGCAAATTTTAGAGATCTAAGGAAAAAAGAAACTACTTATTAAAATAAAGAAATCCTTCACTGTTTTTCTTCACATTTACCATCTTTATGAAATAATGAATATCAGCAGTTAAAAATATCATAATCCTATTTTCTACCTTCCAGTTTGCAGTCCAGCAGTCCCTGGGATTACATAGCCATGCCGTAGGGAGCGGAGAGCCCACCAGGGGCTTTGCCACTCTCACTCAGACACCTTTACCCCAGCAGCTGCTGGTAACCAGGGACAGAGGACCAGTCCTGCATAAAGCAACACTATCTCTGAAACGGCTCTTCAGCATGACAACAGAATACAGCTTCCTAACGAAATGAACCTTACAGGATGCCTATGACATTCTCTTGAAGCAAAAGGCATCATATGAAGGACACGCCATTCTGTAGCAAAATAAATTCAAGGAGGTCTCACCACCCAAAAATAAACATATTGCTAACTATAACTGCAATATATAGATGGTAAAAATCGGAGAACTCGGATGATTGTTTTCTATACAAACAATTACTCTAACATTTTCCATTAACAAGGTATTTCACAGCTCTGTAACAAGCAAAAACTCAGTCTCATTTGTCATCATCCTAGAGTTACAGTTTTCCATATAGTTATTAAAATTATTTAATAGAATAAGCAGATCTTTTAAGAGCTTAATAGTTCTTGATCATATTGAACTAAGAGTCCAACTAGTGCATAACACTTTCTCCAGCACTTTCCAGGATTAGACAAAAAGGAATAATAAAGAAGAAGAATAAAGAAGCAATGTCCAAACTGACAAAGCAATGGCCAAGACAGAAATAAACTGCTCACAGGGGAAGGTTTCTCTTCCCCAGAGAGCAGGAACCAAATATTTCCAGGCATTTCAAGAAAGCCCATGGGTTTTGAGTGCTCTCCCCCTTTGCCTTGAGATATTGACAGAGAGATTTTCGAAAGAGCACAGACAGCAACACATGTCAAGCATTTTAAGAAAAGCTGACCATTCCTTCAGCATCTAAAAATGCAGGCAAGAGAAACTGGTGTGTGCATTAACAAATAAAGAATTATTCATCCTTTAAAATTATGTAGCTTTCCCCATGTAGCCCAAAGCAAGCAGAAACAAAGTGCTCCTGTTCCCAGGGAGCCTGATACAGCACCGGTATGAGACATGGCTGTACTTTTACTCAAGGATTAGAGCCTTTGCTAAGCCTCTCCTAACATTCTCATTCCCTACCAAAGCTGTTATTATTTTGGTTAAATGGTTTTAAATAGAAAATAACATATATTTTAGGTTAGTTATTCATAATGCTTAAATATGACAGCACAATAGAAAGCAAACAGCATTTTGGGTAAGAAAGAATTTACTTTATGGTGAAAATACAGGTATTTACAGCACAAGCACACACTATATTATTTGTTTCGTATTATCTGCCTCTAGCCTTCCACTCTTTCCCTCTGCTGCCTCCTCACCAAAACAAATTGGTATCCCTTGTTGGGCCGAAACCAAGCAGAAGATTCTTTAATTACAGTGCAAACTCAGAAACAGCATTAAAGTTCAAGCCATGTATGCAAAAATCAAATCTGAACAGACCAACCTAGCTATTCCTGAGAGGGAATCTTATTTACAAGAAAGCATACTGCATCTACAACAAATTCCTGGGGGGGAAAAAAACCACAACAACACAAAAAACCCTCCAAACCCTGCACTGTTTCTCACTCCAGGCAAGGGCAGCCAGCACATGGTGTTTCTTTAGAGGATCTTGTTTACTTTTTCTTTTCCAAGGAGAAAAAGCTGAAGTAAGGGTTAGTCCCCTCCTGAAAAACCAAGTACTGTGGCAGACAATATAGATTATAATTTTTCTTCATGTTTTATCATTACCACACAAGGTCACATATTTAATTTTTAAAAAGTAGATAGAAAACAACTGCCTCTCCCCTTCTCACAAAAGCACCAGAGAGACTATAAAAATCTCCACATCTAAATCAACTACAGAAAAAACAAGGCAGCCCCTCCCATGGCAGCAAGATCATGCAATATGCACTGGTGAGCTGCAGCACAGCCCTTCTGGGGATGAACTCGTAACACCCAGAAATGGCATTAATGCATCATATCATAATGCCTGTCACAGCCTTAGGTTCCTGTGGTCCCAAATTGTTCAGCAGTGCAAACAGACAGCTTCCTATCTGCATGCTTAAAGTGACACTGTGCTATTCTAACGGGCTATGACAGACATATATATGTACTACAAAATAACTCGACTGAATTATTTATAACACTTTTCTTCTTAAAGAAGCATTTAGCAAGCTGTATCATTAAAATATAACCAGCAGCTGCCTACATGTCCCTGTATATGCCAAATTCAGAGTTTAAAAGAGCAGGTGATGAACAGCATTACTGAGGGAAACTGCAAGGGCAATTTACGAGGGAGCAGTGCAATTAGCAGAAACAGAAATCGGTCTCCAGCAGCCACACTCAGAGTGCTACTCCTGCAAAAAGAGAGACAGCTTTCCAATGATTGCAGCCCTTGGGACACTGCCTCATTCCCAGCACAGTGTCATTAGAGAGGTGTCTCCCAGCATGGCAGGGGACAGGGGGAGCAGTGGCCTTGCACCAGCTACACGCCCGGACTCTTGGCTATATAAACAGCTAAGAATAAGCAAATACAGAGGAGAGGCATATACGAAGCAAGATAATTCCACTACTTTCTTGCATCTGCTTTCTTTCCTGCCTGCCATTTGCTCTGCTTCCTTCCTTTGCTCCCAGGAAAGTGCAATCCTGGCAATGGACAAGTGCCCCCGCCCCAGCACTGCCTGCACTGGCCAGATGATGGAAGTAGGTGTGAGCAGCACCTGCTTGGGACAGAGCCCAGGCAGAGTGTGGAACCTACGGAAACTGCAGCAAGTGGGAACTTTATCTAGGGAAGACTGGAAATGTGTGGAACAGAGACAGAGCCATGACATGACCTGGAGAAAGCTCTTGAGGGACATGCAGCTGTTTCGAGAGCGAATTGCAAATGAGAGCACACCCGACACAGGCAAGTGGGTGGATGTCCACAGATTATGAATAAAGATACTCCTGTGCTCCTTACAGTCACTCAAATGTAGTTCATGTGATCATAAACCAATGAATAGAACAAGCACTGTAAGGTTTACCCAGACATTTTTAATTTAAGATACTGGGATGAAATTTTAGAAGGTGAACAGAAGAAATTCCATGGAGTGGTCCAAAAAGTGCATCTCAAGGGTGGGTCATACAGTGGAGGATACCAGCCAGAAAGGCTAATAAAAACAGAGAAGCTGTGAGATCCCAGCAGAACTGCCACCTGTGCTCTCTTGGAGGTGGTCCAAGAGGATGACGGCATGGTACCACAGGCCAAAGCAAAATCTACTCTCCATTATATCAGGCTGTTGCCCTTTGGAAAAATACATAACCAGCACAGCTAGGTTTAGCTAGAGGGAGCTTAAGAGAAGGTAAAAATCACTTTGGCTACTACTTATAGATTGGGCTTGGACTTGTATTAAGAACTGTCTGGAAGAGATCAGGAAACCAAAAATTGCTCTTTGATGTAGAGTCCAAACTGCTTTGGAGTTTCTTGTTAAAAGGAAAATGTTCTTTTCCTTTTGTGCTTTGGGCAAAGGAGACATAACGCCCTTCACACTTTCCAGCTAACACTTAAAACTCTTACACAACATGACGTCAGGTATAACCAAAATCTAATTAAATCAAGGATGCAATGGCAAAAGCAGGCTTCATCTCGCTTCCGTTGTTCTCCAATTCCAGCAACTAAGCAGCCACTTTCAGGCACCTACTTTTTCTGAAAGGAAAATTAAGTAAATACACACTGTAAAAATACAGAAGAGAAATCTGTATCCAAGAATGTCCAGCAAGTGTGGAAAAGGAGATAAAGCTCTGGACTTTGCCAAATGGCACAATCATCTAAGGCCTGGAAAAATTCTGAAAGAATCAACAAAAGACTATCACAAATCCTTCCACATAAATGGCTAAAGACACACAGAGCAGCTTTCATAACACTCAAAGACCTTGACTTAGGTACATGTACAGTCATTCTCCTTTATCACTACGTAACCTGATAAGGAATACAAACTCTTGTAATCACAGTTTCTTCCACTTACATATGCACTTCTCAGCAGATGATTCTCAGATGAACAAAGCCCTAATCACTCCTGAAGGACATTATCACATGCACAGCACTGCCAAAACACCAAACACCTCATATTCTGAAATCACAGTGAATTCCTGGTTGAAAGGAGCGATAGCTCTTTTCTCTTCCAACAGATATCAGCTTGAAGTCACTAAGAAAATAGTAGGGTTTGTGGTGGGGTTTTTTAACTAAAAAAGATAGACTGGTGTTCAACTCTTTAACAGCAAAGCAACAGAGAACAGGAACTCAGCAAGGTCACAGGGCAGAACTGACCTTGGGGTTCCCGGTGCTCCATGTCAGCTCATGTGAATTTACTGGGAACTTTGGCAGCAGAGCACAGCAGTGGTCTTCCCTGCTCCCTCTGAGTGACTTCATGCAAAACAACTACAGCTTAAAGGAGAACGGAATTTTGACACTCTTGAACAAGAGAAGGTGTAAAAGCTGGTCAGAAGGAAAACAAGGGCAGAGCTGGGGGCCTTGGTAACTTTCATGAGGTAAAAAACACATTCCTGACAGTAAATGACATGGAGGGAAACAAAAACTCTTCTCAGCAATCTTTCCAAAAGCTTTGGGTCCTATGATACGGTCTTGTTTGACCTATCATAACCAAGATAAGCCAGCCAGTAAAATGACTTGACGCAACTGCAAAGGCTGGGCTCTGGTTCATGACTCAAATACCACGCAATTATAGGAACATGTATCTGAGGTATTTCATCCTGCCCCAAGTTATTCCTAGGCACTGCCTAACAGGAAGGTTGTTTTGAGTTTGATCCGCTCTGCACTTGGTCACCAGTACTTGTGATGTGGAAGAAACAAGCACTATTTTAACCTCTGGCACAGAGCACAGGAAGCAGAAATATAGTGGCCAGCACAGTCTCCTGTGCACTGATGTCTGTCATTTGAAGCAATCCCTGGTTTTAAATGATGAAGCCCTTTAGATGTTTACTCCCTCACCCCCATCTTCAGCAGCATAGTCCATGGTCACTCACATCAAAGGACTCGGACTGAAACGGAAATCTGGAAAGCTCACAGAGATCTGACAAAAAACTAAAAAAGGCTTTATAAACTGTGTTTTCAGTGAGGAAATCTGTACATAGAACTAGATGCCTGATACACCAGGTTTATGCACAGTGCAGTATACATCAAGGCCACGTAGGGAAATGTGGGGGTACTACTACAGCATGTCCCGTAAGAGATGAAAGCAAAGTTGTGGTGCCACAGGGTGAGTAAGAATCAGAAGCCAAGATAAATACTTGGCTTGTCCCTAATGTGGCTCAGGCACCATTGTAATAGCTGTAATTGGACCAAAATTGAATGGGATCAAAATTCATTCTGCTGGCTCATAAAGTCTTCCAGCATGATCAAGCCCATTGGAAAGGAAAGCTCATGGTCACAAGGAGATGACATACTTGGTTTGGGCAAGCTAGATTAGGGAATTAAGTTCAGACAAGTTACTGTGCAAGGCATGTGTGATATCCAGGCTGACAGACGAGGAAAAAAAAGAGAAAAAGACATATACTAAGACAGCAAACAACAATATCTGGATATCCCAAAAGTCAGAGAAAGTGCCTACCATCACCAGAGCACTGGCACTGCTATAGTGTGAATGTGACCTTCCCAGTCACATCCCAGAGAACATTCCAACCACCATGGCCTGGCCTGTCAGGGAGGATGGCACGGGTCAGTAAGCACTATCCCATGAAGAGATAGCAGCAGGGAGCCCAACCCCACCCACCCACCTCCTCCCTCACACCCCATTCTGCTGCCAGCTTCACCCAAACTACACTGGACTCAGAGTGTCCCCACAGCCACCCTGTGGTGGTGCTCACCCAGTCAGAAAGAGATGGGGTTCACACACAGTTGTCCCATCTTTCAGCACCAGCTGGCTGAACTCAGTCACCAGGACATGGCATGGAGCGCACCTGCTCCTTCAGAGGTGATTCTGGGGTCTGACCACCTCTTCCAGATCACGGGCAGAGAATCAGACCTTTTGTTTGTTTGTTTCTTAAGCAGATCCAGAGTGATCAAAGTTTGTAATAGCTCAGCATTTTATAACCAACCTGTGCTAAATGCTAAAATGTGAATGTACGTTTCTCTGTGTGACTGTCAGAAACTAGCAATGAAAATTCAAAACAAAGTAGTGAAGGAATCCACCAAGTTATATGGACAGAGTCTTAAAGGTTCTGAAATGTTTGGCTTAACTTCCTGAATGCCTCTTTCAACCCCTAACTCATCACTGGAAGGCAGGTCCTAGAACAGAAACTCAAGAGAAATTGGTCATACATTTTCCCTGACAGTCCATTGCTACTTAGAAGGAAAATAAAGTGTTTTCTTCATTTGTTAAGATAAAAATGAAGAATGGTTTCCCATCTTAAGCCTTTAGATGATAAACTATTTGTGCTGCACTGCTGTTAAACCTGTCTTATAATTCCACTACCAAGAAAAAGGAACATCACACTTACAAAATTATTGCAATTATCAGCCATTAAGGATGCGGCTTATAATGTAGTACAAATCCCTTATACAATGTTATAACTTAAGCTGATGTTTAATTTTATCTCTATTAAGTAACAGCCTAGAAACTAATGGCCTTCTTTGCAACTTGAGTACAAACCAGAAAGCATATGAAGATTTTGTTTGTGAGGTCTTTGCATAGTAATCCCTGGAGTATTTAATGTCACCCCACGGGTATCCATATACAGACACAGTCACGTGTGAGGTGAACTTACATAACTTAAAAAGAATCGAAGATTCCTGAAAATATCAAGTCAACAGAAAATACAATTGACATTTGCAGGCAAAAAAAAAAGAGTAAGAAAGCTGAAACTCTGAAATTTCAGTCCTTGTCTGACGTGCCCTCCCATCACAGGAAGCTGACATTTAAAAGACTGTTTAGAGAAAGCTGGATGATGTCTGTGCTCAATGCCAATCGTAGCCACACAATGTCACTGAAGCCACAGTCATTTATCCCTCCTGGGGCTGTGTGATCACTACCAGACACAGTGTGAAACAAGGAAACAATCAGCAGTGCATGGGACCAACTTTTCCCACTTTTTCAAACACAGTCTTTAAACTTAACAATGCTCTGTGACATACACAGCTCCAGAGGGAATCATAATTCTTTCTTAGCTGCAGAGATATCTCATCTTCATTAGGAACTAGAGCTCTATCAAGTGCATTTATTCAGAAATATTGCTAAAGTTCCAACAGCTGCCTTCACAGTCACATATGCAAAACAGTAGGCTGGAATTACCCATTAATCTCACAAAAGAGAATTAGGTTGATGTCACATAGTTTGAATAGTAATTACAGCATGAACTAGAAACTGTTCACAGTAATAAAAATTGTTATAAACAGTTCTAGATCCACAGAGTATGATGGATGACTTGGTACGACACTGAATAATGTTTTAAATATTGTATTGTTTAAATTTCAGTACAAAGCACCATATTCAAATTTCAGGTGACTCAAATTTGATTCACCCCAAAGGTTTGCTTGACCTATAATATCTTAATTTAGAAATACGGGTACAGCCAGTTGTCCACAAATGGTTTTGCCAAGAAGGTCAATGTGATGTTTTACTTGAATTCTGCATGATTAAAAAACAAATCTTAGTCAAACTACTGGGAGGTTTTGGTCCTGTAAACACAACACAATCTCAAAGTCTTGAAATAAATCTTGGAAGCATAACTAAAGCTGGTTTATGAAAAAGCTACCACTTCCCAAACCAAGTTAGGTTATATCCAGGAATGGATGCAGCAGCTCGAACACCTGCCTTCAACACCAACACTCTTCATAATGGCACCTTCTGAGGACAAAAATATTCTATCTACCCAACCAAATACTACTTTCAATGGGTATTTTTAAACTTTAATCTGCCTTTGGCAACCCACTATTTTTAATGATTCCCCCTACTATTTTTCTAGAGTAAAAATGATGGAAATATTTTGGTTTATTTTTCCTTCTGTTTGACAGCTAATCAAATTTGATATTTATATTGTACTGGGATAATGAAATGTCAAGATGCATATTATAACAACATTTCTGAAGACAGTAATTTAACCTTCAGCAATCCAATTTGATTCAATGGTGTCTACACGCTTGCAAATAATTGTAATTTAGATCCCTGAACCCTGATGGCAGAAATAAACCCTTCCCCTCTTCGATTGCTGGGCCTGGAGTGCCACTCGGTGGTCAAATTCAAACACTCTTCTTGTAGCAAACACCTCCCTAACACCAGTCAAGCCATGTGGTAGAGTCTTATTTTGGGATGTACTGGATTTGGAAACAGTCATTCTGCCTCTACTTACATGACAGCCAAATACAATAAGGAACATTTTTATTCCTCATATAAACTGGGGTCATGAAACCCTGGTGACAGTCAACACCTCCTCAGTGAGGCAGAGAACCTCCAACTCCACAAGTTGAGTCTCTCACCTCTCACTCCAGAAAAAATGCAGCTGTAACAAACATGTCCCCTGTGCACGACACACAGAGAGGGACCTGAAGCCCATCCTTACGACTGGATAACTTTGAATCCTTAGCACTGGGAAGCTTGTATTTATTTATTTTTTAAACCTAAACAATCAAGTTTCTTTACATAAACAAATATGCCTATTCTAAATAAAGAAGGAATCAGAAACTAAGGCGGGGCAGGCAAACAGCACTTTATAAAGCTGGGAGCATCTGTATCACTTGTACACTACCATCACAGGAGAATAAATTAGTATTTATTTATTTGCAACATCTCGTAACTCCAGGCCAGTGCTGAACTTGCACCACTCTGACCTGGCCAGCTTCAAGGGCAAAGCACTTCCTGTACCATCAGAAAATCTCCACTTCCTCTTACTCAGCTGCCTCCCAGACACTGAGATGCAACAGGGATTTTTGTGTTCCCACTTGTTTTTATTACGACAGCAACAACAGCCAGCAACAGCACTCACATTCAGCATAAACACCACACAGTCACCAGGTGGTTAAGAAAGACGAAGAAAATTAGTTCATGCATGACCAACATCTTTAATCCTTTAGAGAATAAGAAAAAATTCACTCCTAAATTTAAGAAGTTCCTCGCAATCAGCAGAGTTAGTTGCACGGTTCCTTTTCCTGTTGGATAGTACCGTATATATGAAGGGAGAGCAGAAGTGAATATCTTGCATGAAGAATCTTTACTAGAGAAATGAGATTTCATTATATCAAAAAATATCAAACATCCTTTATTACTAATACTTTTACTTTAAGCTTTCCAAATTGCTAGCCAGCTTCCCAGAACATTTTGGTTTTTACTTCTTTTTTTCTCTAAAGGGTAAATGGTTCATAGTATATTTAAGAACTTTAATCAGAGTCCACTTTTACATTGTTATCTGAATAAATCCTAATTAGATCAAATTAGTATTCAGTGTTCTTCAATAACCCATCCACACTGGTTTAAAGAGAGGAAAAATACCATCTGGTTATAACTTGATATCAGACCGGAAACAAGTGTCAAATATAACACAAGGTAAGAAAAGACAACGCATTCTTAATTCAACAAGACATTAACTCATCCTGCATCAATCCACACCACCGGGCAAGGCTCCTGCTGGGACATGACTCATATGTGGGCACCAGTCTGTAGGAACAAGAAACTGCCTGCAAAGCCAAAAGTTGCTACTTGGGAGACTTGTACCCATGTGGGAACACCTCAGAGGCTCAGGGCCTGCTGGAAGGTGTGTTTGCACTGCTCACTTCAGCAGAGCCTGGGATGCTGGAAATACTCACAGGGATACAAAGTAAGGTCACTAGAACTTTGCCTGTACTGTTGCACCAAAAATGTCCTTCTTCCAAAAGAGAAAAAAAGAAAACGAACAAGGTGAAGTCATCACAAAAAAAAAAAAGAAAAATCCTACACGATTTTTGTATGAGATCTGTGAGCTCACCGTTCCCTATGATTTCACCGCAAGAGGTGCCATGAGAAGCAGCTCTGGCATGCAGAAGGTTCTTTGTAGCATCACTTTCTTAAACAAGAAGGTGACAAACAAACAGTGACAGTGTGCTGAAACCACATCAGCCTTACACAGAGGAAGTGCTAGCAGGGTCCTAAAGGATGGCAACCTTTCCATCGAATCAGCTACAAAGCCATCACCTGGTTTTGCCCTCAAAGTTATCAAAACCATATTCCAAATACCTTTAAATCCCTGTGTTCTAATAAAAAATGTGGGACAACTAGTAAACATCTGCAGGCAGATGCATTCTGTGTTATTCAGCACTCAAAAATGAAAAAAAAGGGATAGGATTTGCTGAGAGCAGGTCAGCTACACACCTGAGATATGAATTACACACCTGAGATGTGAACTACACACCTGAGATACGTGCCACAACCACATTTCAGGGAGGCTGATGTCCAGCCTTTTCAAACTGGAGGAGGCCAGTGGTGGGCTGGGACAATCCCACAGAGCTCCCTGCCATGGGAACAAAGAGCTGCGCCGAGCCGGTCAAGAGCTCGACAAGGAGCACCAAGCTGAGCCCACCTGCTCCTCACGCTTTTCATACGACTTCGGTGAAGTGCTTAAGCACAGGAACCTACCACACGCTCTCTTGTATAACAGAAAACATTGACTTTTGTGAATGATTATAAACAGAAGGCTCTTGAAAGGGCTTTAGTCTCCAACAGAACCCCTTAAATATTTACATCCTGAGGGCTGATGTGCAGTAAAGACTGTTCACTGCTGAGGCAGCTGAGAGCTTGCCCACAGCACATGGCTGTGCCACATCTATCACAGCAGCAGCTCAGCTTGGGAAAACAGGATGCCACAGTCAAGCTGATGCCTAATCTGCCCCTCAAATTCATTTGCAAATAAGCCACCTATATTCTTCCCTCCCAGGACACAGCTCAGCCATCATCTCAAATGTCTCTGAGCAGCCCCCACCAGAGATTGGATGCAACTCTGCTCTCCACACCACAGCCTTCTGGAAGCAGCAGAAATAATTCACTGCAACAGATAGATCTTAAGTGGGGTTTTTTGGGTTTTTTTTTTTTTTTCTCTAGGAACTGAAGATGGCAGTCAAAAGAAGCTGCTAATACAGCCCTTATACCCCTCCCAAATGCAATTCGTATCTTGGTAAGCAAGAAACCCAAGACAAATGAAATGAAAATACGGAAGGAATAAAACAGGGACATTTGAGTCCCATCTGTGACATGCCCAAAGCTTTTACTAATTGCAAAACTGTGCTATGTCCATTCACCAGCCCATTTTTCAGCTTTTCATTTAGACAGAGAGGCAGACATTTAGCATAAGCAAACAAAAATCCTGAAAATTCACAATAGGTGGTTCCTGTTCTGAGACAGCTCTAGTTTATCACTTTTTTTTCTTTATTGCTATTTAATGACTCATATCATGCAACTCCTTCCTCATTCCTAATGTCTGCTGCTGAAGTCTCCTCTAGAAAGATAATACTTGAATGCCTGAGGGAAAGTCAGAGAGAAAGATAACTGCAAAAAAATCACGGCAGTCATCGTTTCCTAAGTCTGCATTGAAACAGATAAAGCTTCCATTGCCAAGATTAGTTCATACGGTACAATATATGGAGAGATGGACAGAACTCTTTACGTGGGATGATAGGATGAATCTTTCCACCAGATATATATGCAGACATTTATGAAATAGCTTCTTTGAAATCAGCTGAGTTACTTTTGATTCACAGCCAGAAATCTAAGGTCTGAAATTAGTTTGCTGTGTGACTTGGCAGCTGGAAAATCCAACTGATTGTCATAGAGAAGGTGCATCTTCTTTTGGGACAAAGCCAAGGACTGTAAGCAGAAAAACATAAACCAGATGTTATCATAGCATATTGCAGCATACAGACCCATTAGTTACTAGCTAATTTCATGCACAATAACCTGCTAAACTAAAGCTGTAATTGCCACAAATGGTGCTATCCCTATTTCATCATTACAGGTGATTTGATTCACCTTGGCTAAATATGAACCATGCTGTAATTACTGAACAAAGTCATTAAACCCAGATTTTCACTTCCATACATTCCCTAAAGAATGCATGGCAGTCCTAAACATTTTGATATGGGCTGTTTTATATCATAGCAATGAATATATAGTCACCTCCTACTCTAAAATGTTAAGTAATAAATCTGTTTCCACAAGTGTATATTATCTCATTGCTGGCCAACATCCTTCACAGCACAGGTAAGTGAAGGTGTTTTATACAGCACATAATGGGAAATCAGAGCTCTATCCTGTGAAAATCAATAAACCCCACACAATTTCACAACTAGGCTTGCAGAGATTCCTCAAGGATTTCCCTGGAGAATCATGGCTAAGAAAACTGATGATAGTGTAAAACCAATACTAGAGTATTTTCCAAGTGGGCAGATGACTTAATTTAGACTGTAACATTGCTATGACTTAGTAAAACATACACTGAAGTTAAGTGAAAATAGAAAGTCTTTTTTAAATGAGCCTGCACCGGCTCTGCACAGCTTTTGACACCCAGCCATGAACACTGCTATGACCAGGTAACATCCTCCCCTCGTGCCCCCAGCCCTGCACCAGGTGCCTCAGTGCTGTCCCCCTACACGTGCTCTGCAGCAGCACAGCAGAGCACAGCATCCACCTGCACTGGCTGCACAGCCATGAATCTGGCTGTAAGGCACTCACCAGTGGATCACAGTGGGGACACATCCTCTATCCTCTAACCCTACGCCAGAGGGAGAGGGGCATTTCCCAGATAGCAGCCGGCAGGAAAACTGGAAAGAGAGCTGCCTACCAGCAATTGCATACTTAAAGAAACTGCAGAAAGTAGAAAATATTTTCCATGTTTTCTATCCTCATGAGTCTGAGAAGTCACACACAAAAACCTCTGGCTCCTACTGAGAGGAACTAACTGTGCTCAGTAGATAACGCCTTTAGAAAGAATTACGGGGAAATAGGAATACATTCTGCCATGGGCTGTGGCTGCAGCAGTTTATATTGAGGCTTGATGAACTGCCATAGGAAATGCATTGCAGAGGTGAGCCCCAGGCTTCCCCCCTCTTCTTGCTGGGACGAGTCAGCATGCAAGGACCACAGACCACATGCACTGCATTCCTGATGCTCCACTCACAACCTACTCCCTATGCAGTATGGCAGGCAGCACAGAAATCTGCTAGGATCAAGAGTTTTCCTACAGACTACTACCCGACATTCTAAAATCCAGCTTGGTTTGACTGTAGGTACCTACTTCCCCACCGCCCACTGAGACTTCCTATCCAGAGCAGTGACTGCCTAGATTTAGACAGAGAAGAAAGTGTATCCCTCCCTCCTCCAAGCACCAGCTGATGCTGTCTGTCCTAAGCAGCCAGCTGAAGCTCTACCCATGCAAAACCTCCAACAGCATAATTAAAGGATTCCTCAGCTAAGCAGGGAAGCAATTTATCCTTGCCGTTATCAGAATGCCTCATAAATCTTCCAAGCACCCTTCAAACAGCACTGGATTTGCACTGACAGAAAGAGCAATTGATTCCACGCTGGCAAAGGTGGAAAATTCAGGGACACGTTAGACTGTGGTTAATACAGCAGAGACGGGGTGCCCTCAGGAACACCCATGGTCCTCTCTAGCTTCAGGGACAAAACCATCAATGCTTCCAAGCTAAGCTGCTGGGGATGAGCTCCTTGAAGGGCAGGTCTTTCATCACGGATGCCTATTTGATAACTGCCAGCCCCTAAGGCAAATAATGGATTTCCATTTCAATTGATAAGCATCATTTACTGTGCATCAAAAGGACCTCTGTCAGTAGAAGGGATTAGAAAACCAGGAGGTGCCTCAAGAAGGCCTTGAAGCTTTCCCCTGATGAATTTCTTCTCCCAAATCTCAGTCTTTTCTCATTTCCATCTCCATAAACAACATTATTTTATCCACCAAGTTCTGCAAATTCAGGTAACTGGTAGCAACTCTCCTCAGGTGGGGGAACCCTGGTTCAGGGTTAAATAATGTTTTGCCAGTTTTGTAACATCATTAAAAACCAAGGAAAACATTTGTGTTTGCTGTGACTTTGATGTGAAATGCATTTAAATGAAGTCATTTAGGCTGAGCTTGGGGCAAAATTAAAAACCCCATATGGGACACAACCGCATAGGAAAGCAAATTCACTGAGCTTTGCAGAAATCATTATAGAGATCCAAGCAGAAAAACCATTGTTAACTTACTGTAAGAATGGCTAAATTACAAAGACAACACTGAAACATTATAGTCAAAACACGTAATCGTGAAAGAATTTAGGATTTTTCCTTGAGGCTGCCGCAGCCCAGGCCCCCAGTGGGTCTGTGCAAAGAATTTCTATTGTCTTCAGCAGGATACTTTTGTATGGAAGAATCACTAACCAGAAGATTATTTCATGCCATTGAAACAGGTTAAAAATGTTTGCATTTACATACAGACATATACACAAATACACGTCTTTTAAAAAAATCTTAAAAATCAGGCATTATAACAAATTTTCTCAATCATGAAAACTGGAAAGGGTTCCCTGAATTGTTATCAAAAGAGAAATTAATTTTCTAAAAATACAAAATAGGTAAATAACTTTTTAATTACTTCAAGACTTCTTCCAGAATTCAGCTCGTCTGTTAAATACTCCTACTTCCACTACTTTTCTTTTTTCTAAATCTTTTGAAAGAAAGATAGCCTACCTCCTTCCTAACCCAGTGAGCCAGAAAACCATCTGTGGCATATGTGGCAACACCTATCCTGGTATCAGAAACCCTATTCCTCTTCATCTTGAAATACAGCAACAAAAATGTCAGTTGCCACACCCTTACTGTGCACTGCAGGACACCTCCTCAGACCAACAGGCCTTCCTCCAGCAGTGCTGGCAGCAGCAGCCAGTGGGCTGATCACAGTGACTTGCCACCTTAGCAAAAGGGCGACCCAAAGAAGGGACCTGCCTGCCTTCCCACCACTGCAAGGACCCAGGAAGAAGGGTTCATCTCAGCCTGCACCAAGAGTGAAGAGATCTGTGCCATTTGAGTATGGTAGTTTTAAAGCCATGGAGGGGTTTAATACTTTCTGAGACCAGGAGAATGTTAAAATTAAATCTTAATTACTCTTAGTATTTTGTTTGGGAGCTGCTCCTTAAATAAGGCAAAATTATAGTCAAGCCAACCAGAGTTTGCTCTTTTGGATAACCCAATAGCATCATCCCAGTGGTTTGGGATGAAGCAATTGCAGCATTGTGATCCATGGCCATGCTTATGCCACAACTTGGGTAAATGAAACAAGAAGAAAGGAAAGAAAATGAAAAAAAAAACCAAAAAGTAGAGTTCTAAATGTGGTTGCAATTGGTTAGTTACTATGATCCAAAACTGAATGCCAAAGAACATAGAGAACTGACAGCTCATGTTTGCAACCTGCATCTTCCAGCAGCCAGAACATGTTAAAATAGAAATAATACAAGGTACTCTAGAAGAAGCTATTCTGCAGGTTTGCATCACCATAGATTCATGCAGCCTGCAAACACTACCTCTTCTGGGTATATGATGACCACTTATCCTGAAAAGCAAAAATCCAGAGCAAGAGAAAATGGAAGAAAATGCCCAAGAATAGGCAGAGATGCTCTATCCATGGCCAGCTCTCACCATGGGCACAGTGCCATGTCCATACTCCTGTCCTTGGCTATATGCAGGAGTAGCATGGAGAAAGTACCACATTTGTAACATAGAACCAGATGTAACAATAGTTAGTCAAAGTCATAATTTTTCTAAAAATACTCACTGTAAAAACATCTGTTTTATTCTGGGCATTGTTAAAACATAACACAGTACATGATAAAGCAAAAGAGAACAAACTCATGAAAAGGATCTAGAAATAGCAGTGTAATTCCATTTCAGATTTTGATTCAGTTACTGTGCTGGAACAACTCCAGGTTTATACCATCCTGTCAGACTGTAATTTGCTACCACATATATGAATTCTTCCTCTGAGTCAGTGCAAAGAAACTCTACAAAAAGCCTAAAGAAGTCCAAGAATCTCAGTACAATACAAGAGGCTCAAAGGGGAGTCCAGGAATCCTAAGTAAAAATATTTTGCTTTTTCCAAGTATGCACATGTGGAAAAAGTGCCTCTGAAACAACGGCAGTTTGCAAAACATCAGCACACAGAAGTGCTGAAATTACCTCTCCACCTGCCAGCGAAGCGTTTGCAGCTGCCATACCATGTTCTGATCTGTTGGAAACCTGTGTGCTGCATTCCCTCCTCCTCTCCTGCATCTGGAGAGGAGGGAGAAGACAGTCATGACCCTTCTGTTTGCTTTTGGTTTTTCAGAGCACAGTACACCAGTCTTTCTTTAAAAAAAAAAAAAAGCTGCATGTTAAGAACCAAAACCTCCTATTCTTGACAAACAATTGCTTCCACCAAGTGGCACAGACTCCCTCCTCCTTACTAAGGTAGCTGCATAAACAAGCTGTATTTCAATCAGCATTTCCTGCCCAGACAGTATTTTTCACTGAGCATTTCTCTCCCCTAAAAGACTGCCCAGCAAGAACTACCAAAAATTTAGTGTTTTAAAGAGGTTTTCAGGACCATGACATATGATCTTAAAAACCTCCTGCTTCTGCCTCCGCAGTCTGTTTGGGTGCCAACCTTGGCAAGTGCAGTATTCAGCAGAGACAGGCATGAAGACAAACAGCTCAGCCCTCCTGGCTGGTGCAAGCCAGGAAGAAATACCATAAAGTTCTCTGCAAAGCCCACACCATGGAATGCACAGGCAGCCCCAGCTCTCCAAGCTGTGTCACTGCAAGATGCTCTCCCCCCTGGTACCACAGGACTGCAATTCTGCACCAAACAAAAAAAACCTTTAAAACAAATTTGGAAGGTCATGATGTTTTTCTTGCTTCTGGTATGCATGTCCAGAAGCAGTAAAAGGCACTTTCACATCTCTGCTCTCAATCTGAAAGCAAAATGGACAATCTCCAAAGGAGAGGTGCAAGGAATGGCCTAGCAGCAATTTTAATCAAACAAGAGTTTGTTAGAATACAGGAGCCAACCAAAACTCAGGAGACATGTCAGACGTGAAGGGCATATTCTGCTCACCTCCAGCCCCTCCAGGCCTTACCCAACCCAATATCATGAAAGCCAAGTCAGGAAAAAAATGAAGCAATGTGACAGTGTGGGTGCCCTTGCTGTCCATCCCTTGTTATTCCACTCATGAAAGCCATCTATAATTCAACACACCCAGATGACAGCAAATCAAGAAACACAGCACAAGAGAAAAGCAAAGGACAGTTTCTCAAATGAGACAGATGTGTGTAATAATAGCAGTAACAAGAAGAGACTGCATATATGTGCTCCAGGTTAACAGACTTCTCTGTGAACTCCTTCCTGCCACTATTTATATTCTGTAGGACAGGAATATGAAATTATCCTGAAGGAAACAGTAATCTCAAAACGATGATGTTCCGTCAGTCGTCACGTAGCTGCAGAGCCCTTTCCCTCCACGTGGGCACTCGATAGCTACACTCCTGTTCTGCATTGTGTCTAAAGCCCTTGCACAACAGGTTCATACTTATGTAGAAAAGATTGGGTTTTGCTTCTATAAATCCTACATGTTTTACAGTTTCCCTTGTTCTTTCACCCTTCATCATCAACTTGATTCCTTGCTGTGCAGCTTCAGCTAAGGGGCAGGGAAGAGGGTGAAGGAGAAGTGTCTGGGTTTGGCTCCAATTCACCCTTTCCAGAGAAAAGAGCCTGAAAACAGTTTGAGTCCTGCTGCAATAGGTGCTGTGGAGCTGATGTTGCAGGACTACTATGAAAACAAGTTCTTTCCAGATCAGCCTCGCAACTTAGCAGCAACATGCATCATTAAAATCCCTACAGCTTTCCACTTAGTAGAAATGTGTGTACCTGTAAGACCGCCCTCTGGGATCTCACGTTAGGAAGTGTATTACTGTACAAGTGACTGGGAGCAAACACATGCTTTCATCTGGACCACTTATTTAAAACTCCTGTAATTATTCCTGCTGCAACCCACGCAAAAAAAAAAAAAAAAAAAAAACCACGCAGCACTGACTGCAAAAGTGAATGAATTACACCGTGGTGTCCCTCATTCACAAGTCTTACATACTGAAGTCTACAGCCAACATCCATGAAGGATCTTCTTCCCTTGCCTGATTTCCACAGACTTCTTGAAACTGCATTACTGAACTCATACACTGGACAAAAAAGCTATGCCTGCATGTGCAAAATAAAACCTTATTAAATCGTTAGTCACGCAGTGCCTTAGGACATGGCAGAACAACATAACTTATTTGTATCTGTTTCATAATTGGACCCTGCCTGTGATCCAAAGATGACACTTTAGGCCAGTGCTGGAGGCCAATTTCTTCCATGCACAGCACAGGGGCCACCACCATGCTGAATACAGCCCATGGCAGAGCAGGAGAACCATCCCACCATGTTCCCCTCAAGCGGCTGAGATAGCACCCTCTAATACACTTGCCCATGTGACAGCGACTGGGGTAAAAGCTACAAGGACTGTTTTTAAATGGACTTGTTATTCGTGGTCAGTGTATCTTTACTTCTTTCATCTGCATGGAATTATTGCCCCTTTCAAAATTGAAACTTGGTACATTTTATTTCAAGATGACTTTACAAGGCCTTCTATGTGATATTCATTTCAACAGCCCTCTAATATTGCACAACAGTCATATGATCCAGTGTGTGTGTTTTATGAGACAGACATGACACATGAAAATTAAAAACAGGTTCCTCGTCTGGAATACAGAGAGGGACTGCAGGGGAAAAACGAAAAGAACACTGAGTGTGCGCCCAGAGATCAGGGTGGAGGGAAAAGGGGAGGAAAAAACAGGATGAGACGTCAGAGTTGTGTCATCCTGCCCAGAGTGAAAACAGCTTTCATCAGTATGAAATACAATTAATTTGCATAAATTTACTGCTCAATACAATTGAACTGTGCTGTATTTCAGGACTGGCAGTAAGGATCGCTATGTCTATAACCTATATGCCTACAGTCATTTATCAATAATTTACAATATTCCTTTCTGCAAGCAAGACTTTGTAATTGCCCTTGCATTTCAAATGACATTTTCTGTAGGTATTACATTCAAGGAGAGAAACAGAGAATCAGGTTTTAAATGCACAGGATTTAAAGTTTATTTTGTAACCCTTAATCTAAGCACTCAGTAAGAACAAGCAGGTATTTGGTCAAGAGCATCCTTCTACATGTTCTGCTAGTCACGGAGGATTCAGAGGTATTTCAAATACCTCAGCCCTGATCTGAGTGCATATCTCATTCAGACTCACCCTCCAGACTGCATGACTGAACAATTTACAAGATCACTAGCAGCTGCAGTCATTTTGGTCTGTTTAACTTTGAATATATTTTTATTGCCATGTATGCATCATATACTATACTGGGAACAGCACAGGCAGAGCAGAACACCTCTGCCTCAGGAAGAGTGCACAGCAGATGGAGTCTGAGCTTTTGCAGAGGTCACAGCAGGAACAATCACTTTTACTTTGTCTGGGCTGACGTTACTGGCTGAGACAAAGAGGCTCCCTCCCTCTTTTAACCAAGTGTACTTCCTTGGTCAAAGGGTTATAAAATGGGTAATTTTACAAAGTTAGGTAACGCAGCAGGTGTTATATTTACAGCTATGTGAGCATGAACAGAAAGACCTGAGGTAATCAAATCTCATGCTTGAAGGATAAGAGGATTCATAAGATGATCACCAGCTGAGATCAGGATTTATCCCACATCCCTTAGACACTGAGCAATCGGCCAGGTGCAAGCAAATGTCTTTTTGTTTACTTTTCAGTTTCTCCTTCTTCAAGGCATCCGCTGCTGGAGGTCAAATAGAGAACAAGATGATGATCCAGGTGCATTTGTTTCACCCCATGTAAGCAAAGTGCAAATGAGACACAAATATCTCAGCCCATACAGGTAATGGGGAGGCAAGCCTGGACTAGCCAAAATGCTTGTACTTCTCCATGTATCTCAAACACACACCACAGGCTTACACAAAACCAAAAGCATGCCTCCAAACATGTGAATGATCCTTCACTTTTGCTGCCTCTCTCATTGGTAATATCCCCAGACAGAGTTAGCAACATTCTTGAGGTAAACATATGTTCCATTGTATGGAGATAGACTATTTCTCAAATGAGTTCACCTCTGTGGGATCCTTTGGAACATGTAATTTTAAATTAATACCATCACAACCATATGCATTTTATGACAATCTCTCTTGAAAAAAATATTTTTAAACATAGATGTTGATTTTATGGAAAACTGAGTGCCAAGAAGCAACTAAGTATAAAAATACATAACAAAAGAACAAAAACACTTCCTTTGAGTAAGAAAAACCGTTGGAAAGGAACAACTAAGAGGCCATTTTTATAACTTCTGTTCCACAGACTACTCAGGACATGCAATACACAAACATCAACTGGCTCTGCCTGTATATGCAGTTACCCCAACTGTGGTTGCAAGGGAGTATTTCCACCAGTAAACAACCACTACTGTGCCTGTTGAGCCTCTCTGCACACACAAATATCAAAAAATAAACAAGTACCACAAGAAGTATCCAATCACTATGAATTCTCAAACTGCCTTTCTCTGCTTTGCAGCTTCTTCTTTTAACAGCTTTAATGAGCAATTTATTTCTGTTTCTTTTAATATTAAAAAATGCCAAGGTCAGCAATCTGCTGGTCAAAGGTATGCTATTTAAAGGATAAAAAAGGAAACAACAAACAAGAGTCATAAAATGCAACAGCACCCTTCAGCCAAATCCAACTACGACCAATATCAAAGGAATAGACATCATGAACTTCAAACAGGACTAAAAATTGTATCTAAAACTACGGTTAAAAAAGCAGCTTTCAGACAATGAGAGAGCAGGGGAACTCACTGTATGAACGGCAAAAAATACAAATAAATGTACTTAATTCAATCTACATTCATTGACAACCAAGATCAGGACTAAACTGATTGCTTCATACTCTCCACTGCTGCTAGTGCAGAATATCACAGAGAAGCAAACAATCTCGGTTCAAGCTAAAGTAAATGACAGTGGAATAAAGGCAACAACTGATTTTCTTCATGGTACTCTGCAAAGAGGAACAAAAGGGGCCCAAGATAATATTAATTCTGTGGGCTTAAAAAAAAATCCTTATAAGGTTTGGAATTTATTTTGGTTTTTTTAAAACAAAATAATTTGGAAAATTGTTTGTTTGAGCCAATCTTTTGGAGAACTTGTTAAAGGACTTGAAAGTAACATTTCCAGCCAATGCTACTTGCATTCCATATTGGTCACAGCCCTGAAAAAACAGCCCTGATTTGCTTTGAGACAGGTTCCCATTTTAGTTATCTTGAAGGATGCTAAAAATATCACCTAGTAAACTGGACTTGTTCTTGCGTGCACACAACCTTTCCTGTTTATATCTGACACCCAGAAAAAACATGAAGCCTGATTAAACTTTGTGCTTGTAGGCAAGGGTAAATATAATGCTGTCTGTCTTACCAAAAAAATGAAAAAATGGGTGGGAGGGAAGGACAGTGTCCACTTCTGTCACCCTACATGTTGAAGTGAACCAAGTGAATCCATTCTGATTAACCAAAACTTTGAAAAAATTAAATAACTTCATTTCTCACCACAAGGAAACCATGAGGATTTACTCATGGTATCAATACCAGAGTGTTCTGCTATCTACCCAGTAGAGCCAAGCATAATCACTCTCCTAGGTTTTTTGTGCAGTCTCTACAAAATAATTCAGAAACAGACACGGAAAATCTGAAATCTAAACATAAGAGGTGGTTGGCACAGAAGATTTTAGGGACACACTTCTAACACTTGAAACCTTCAACCACCCTCACACCCAGCTCCTGCCTGAACCAGTGATGGGTGTGCAAGGTAACTGGACCCAGGGAAAAGTCAAGGATATAGGCCTATTGACACTGTATAAGAGGATCAGAACAGTGGCCAACACTATTTTACCTTTCTTTTATGTTTAGAAGGGAGAGAATGAAACATTGGATAAAGTTAATATATATTAACTGTGAGGAATGCATGCTGTTTTGGGGGGTTTCATTTTCTAGTAAGATGTCTGAATTTTACAGTTGGGAATAGCAGCCTGAGCCATAGCTTTTTTTTAATATGCTGAACAAGCATCTTAAATATCTTATATACATTTTGATTATGTCAAACTGTTCCAGACATGAAAAGACCATGGCTTGCTTTGTGCTATACAGCAATGGCCACAATCATTTATATGATCTGGACCCTCAGCAAAAGAAATCCAAAACAGATTTCTCTTGGTAGAATATGAACAATATGTTTCCTATATTACACAAAATGTAGTTGGCTTTATATGCAACACTCCTCTCATCTTAGAGGAACTTACAACTGTGCTTTATATTGCAGTGGGAGGATATCAGAGCAATTCTACATGTTTAGTGCAGTTGCTGTGGTGTTATACTGCTCTAAAATGAATAGGGAATTTGCTTATAAATATACAGCACTCTATTAAAAATATCTTTTCATATCTGTATAATCAGGCAGCACTTTCACCATCACCTGGCACATGCCCTCTAATACATTTCATGTTATTCAGCTCGTCAGCTCTGGAAGAACTAATTGAAAAGATAGCCCTGAGATGTGAACCAACACACCAGCTTAACCAAATGCAGGGTTAAACCACAGGGCATCTCCGGCTCATTCACAGTGATGATCCTCATTTATACCTCCTGTCAGCTGGAAATAAAGAAACACTTCGTATCTTGAGGCTACAGTCAGGCATGACTACAGGATAATTTGTCTATTTACTGTCTGATTTCCACAGCAGCATGAGATACTAAGGAACTAGGCAGCTTTTTTTCTATTTATTCCTTGCTTCCTTTTTAACAACCTTCCTGGGGTAGGAGGAAAAAAAAAAAAGTAAAACTCCTCATCACCCTGGAATCTCATAGAGAAAGACCCAGTGCTTTAGGGATGACATTTGTGACATCTTCCTCTCAACTACAGCCTGGAGTCTCTCACACTTCCTCCCCACCCCACACGACAAGGACCGACAACCCACGCACAATAAAGTCATTAAGAAAGGTACCAAGCTCTCATCCAAAGGTCCGATCACGCCACTGAGGAACTACTGGGTTAGACACATATTTGCATGTTTTACTTGCACATTCTTGGCCTCAAAGATTACAACGGAAAACAGGCAGCAGCTTGTTTTAAGTGGGTGCAAACTTCAGAGAAAGTAGTGAAGGACATTTGCTCATTTCACACCCTGGGTCGAATTTAGCACGCCTGCATTTTTGCACAGTCATGCTCTTAGAAGAAGAAAGCATTTATTTTTAAAAAAATCTAGTCTCTCCTTCTTGAAAAGACAGCAAGGCTTTCTCTCATGTACTGGAAAATGTCATTCTTTGTCTATGCAGTTATACAAAAACATCAACAATGAACTTGAAGTAGAGAAGTCAATTATTGTACAAATTACTTAATCCTTTGTAGTTGTCCTTCATGTAATAAACAAATCTTATTTCTATCCTGTACACTGTTTAAAGGCAGTGCTTTATGGGGGATATTCTAAAACATACCACATAACCATTGCTGTAACTTGTATGTTGTTTTTTGGTTTCCCTTCTGAGGAAAGGTAGTACTGCCTTGCAAAGACAGATAAGATGGGACAGAACTGATTCACTCTGCAGCTACGGATTAATCACTTAAACCTCCCCGATTTCCAGTCTGCCCATGTGTATAATGGGGCAGCTCTGCCCAGGATTGTTAGGAGGATTAACTAAGTAGTACTGAAAGGCTTTGAGATCTACTCAGTAAAAATTATTTCTATAAAAGTGCATGTGCATAAAGTGCTAATTGATGCCAACTGGCCTTTCATCCTGGGCAGCAAAAACAGCTTCTTACCACACACATTTCCTTTAGTGGGCACCAGTGGCATATTTTTTTTTAGTTCTAAATTCCTGGGTTTTGCCTTAAAACATACAAACCATTTGATTTTCAGGAATACTCCATTAGGAGATTGATACAGCAATGTATTTCAGAAATTACCTTGATTAACCTTGCACAGGCAATAAGTGTAAACATTTTAACACCTTTCAAACTGAGAAGTGAGCCCTATTTGCAGTGCACAATTCTAGATTCAGCAATTTGCATCTTAGAGTCTGCAGTGCCCTGTTCATTTCCTAGAAAAACCTGACCATCAATTTACAATGGCCCTTGAAATGAAGCAGAAAGCTGCTGTTCCTGAACTAGCCTTATATGACAAGGCAGCATCAAAAGAAGATACATAAGTAATTATTTTTAATTTCATTTTTCCTCTGTGCTGCAAACAACTGTGTTTTCTGGAGCCCCTCCCTCAGCTGCAGAAACTTGGAAATGCTCCACCTGCTTATGTTTGCTGATAGACGCCAGAGGAATTTTCACTTCATCTGTTTCACAGATGCTCAGACTCTTTTCTCAAGACACATCATACAAAAATGTCTCCAAAATAATTAGCAGGACTTTAGTCGGCATGACTGTGCGGCTGCACGTAAAGTGAAGCTCAGACAGCTCTTAAGAAATTGAAGCTCTGGAATGAGTGTCTGGGACCTTAACAGCACTTATTTAAATCTTCTTGTTTGACACATTTATAGTTTTTCATGTAGTCGAAAGGGCAAAGGGCTTGGTATGCAGAAAGCTGCTACAATGTGAGAAACATCATGAACTTCTATAACCTCTTGTACTATACTGACATGAAGGTAATTGCTAGTGGAGAACAAACATGCAATGTAATACAAAGACGGGGGAAAAATTATGTAAAGATCTCTGTAAGCATTGTCTCTATGTCTCACTTCAAAATAAAATTCACTACCTTACTGAGGAGCTACCTGAATAAAAATAATCCTATGAAGTGGGTTGCAATATTATCATATTTAATTGAAAGATGCCCCTCCTTTGGCCATTTGCCTGGCACTGCAAACATCAAGCAGGGCTTTTGACCATCCCAAGCCTGTTTCTCCCTCCCTGCTCTTCACCATCCCCAGCAAGGCCCCCATCATGCAGCCAAGCCACAGGCAGAACATGAGGACTCGACTGCAAAATGAGGGCATGCTAACAAATCTAAAGAGACAGCAAAACTGCCTCGTGATAGTTCACAAGGCTCACACTACCAAGTCTGGGGGATAAATTACCTAAACTTCCCTGGTTGCACACTAGACTCTCAGAGAGTCCTCTAGTGCCACAGGGAAGGACTCAAATTGCAACCCTTTTGTCCAAAATTACAGGAATTTAATTCCCACTGCATGAACACTTGTTGAGAATATTTCAAAGGGCCACAAGTCACCAATGTCTGATTTCAGGCCTACTGTCACATTCAAGTGTCCTTAAAAGGGACAGGAAGGGGGATCTAAGGAATGGGATGGCTGCTCTGGCCACCTCTCCACCCAAAGTCACATCAGAGAGCTATTGCTTACTTAGGAAGGGCTTACTGCTGTTGGCTTAAGTTATCAACATGACAAAGGCTCAGAAAAGCTGCAGGTGTTCACCCCATAGCCCGAAGGCACAGGCAGTTGCCCATTTCTGGGATGCTGAGACATCTGGGAGTACACTTGGGACTTGTCCCATACTGGCCCTGGCCCCTGGCTGGGGGCACTGCCAGGGCCAGGGTCAGAACCCTGAGGCAGAGAGCAGTGGCCAGCAAGGGCCCTTGAGACCCAGGACAAAGCCAGACATGTCCTCACTCTCCCCCGTACCCAGACAGCAGCAGGGGCCACCTGGCCCTAAAGGATGGAGTCACTTGAATGTAGAGAACACACAAAAAACATCCCTGCTCCACTCAACACGGCCAGCAGCCACCAAGGAGCAGCAGACAGCCCCACTACAGCCCTGAGGCAGAGCCTAGGGAATGGCTCTGGGAGGTGACAGCCATGCTGGGCCTGGGGCAGCCCCATCCCCAACGGCTGTAGTGAGCATCCCAGGGAGGCACACGGATATCCCCAAATCTGTGGCCTGATCAATTCCTATTTATTTATTTACTTATTTAACCTTAGCTCACTTGCTTGTGACAGTACCGCATACAGAACCTGAAAAGTTGACACAACTGCAGCTGCTGAGCAGGACCAGGACACAGAAACCCACCGTGTGTTTTCCTGCCCATCTTTTACTTTGTTTACAAACAAAACAATTTTTAAAAGGCCACATTTGCACCTTAGGTAAACGTGCCCAAGAGCATTCATGCCCAAGAGCACCACGGCAGCAAGAGGCAGCGGCAGTCATGCCTGGGGAGTCAGGGCTGGGTGGGCAGTCAGGCCAGGGGGTTCCTTGGGGGCTGTAACCACTCAAAGGAGCTCTACGAGAGGCACCACCCTGCCAAGGAATGCTCAGCGGCTGCTGGGGTGCCACTGATGGCCCCTGAGCTCAGTGGGTGGAAGGGCCAGGAGCTGGGATGCACAGACATGCACAGGCACCATGGCATGGGGCTGTCTCTAGAGATGTGCCTCCCACACCAGCCAACACCCGCTGCCCCGCACGAAAGCCCCTTCAGAGCACAGCTACAGCAATACCCGTACACCAGTCCCTTGCTTCGGGACAAGTGCCACCCTGAAGACACACACTGTCTGCATAAAACTGATAACGTTGAACAAAACCCTATATACACAGAAAAGGAAAGTCTTGCAGAACAAAACCCTTGGAGCAGTTCATCAGTAAGTCACTGGTAATTAAAGTCATTCAGTTTATCCTCACTGTAAGGAAGTACTGTAAACTGTTCCAAACTTAAATTACATATACAATATATTTCTGAGATGTGTATTATTTTTCCCATTTGGGAATGCAGAGTGACACAATTTATTTGGCCTTGTATGAAGGCCTGCAAATGCAGCTCAAGGCAAAGCTCTGGGGTGAAAACACACCTTTCTTTAAATTACTATTACACTGTTTCATAAAAACCATTTCAAGAATTATTTCATATTTTTAACATTTCTGCCTAATAACAAATGACAAACAGCACTGGTTCCCATAGGCTGTATTCAATTACTTTGATTTTATTAACAGACTGCTTTCAATCAAGAGGAACTTCAAGCCACATGTCAAACTAGAATGCCAGATTCTTAAATGATATAACTTAGCATGGCAGTTCAGTCAAAGGAAGTATGCCAATTTATACCATAGCAAAGCCAACCCAAAAACTGCATCCCATTAATGATAATTCCCCTGGGGATTCTGGCCACTGTGGTTACAAACAGCTAACAAAGCTGAAGTGTATTATTGCACTATTTGTAAGAATGTGTCAGACATCAGCACAGGGGAATTACTCCCAGACTACAGATAATTCAGTCAAAAAAGCGGCTTCCATAAAGAACTAAAACCAGTTTGTTTTCTGCTCATCCTGTCCCAGAGACTCAGAATCAACTTCAATGACAATCTCAAAATAATCACAACACACGCATATTATCTTACTTTATCTCATTTTCTATGTTCCTTATCACCTCTCCCAATTTACTACTCAACTGTACTAGTCTTCAGGATAATACTTCTCTAATCTTGGAGAAATTAATTTAAATCTGTTTCTGACTTGAAAGTTGCTTTCCCCCCTTTTGAAAAATAAATTGGGGGATGGGCGAACCCACGACAAACACTGAAATAAAACAAGTCCCCAAGGATGAAAAAAATCCCATCAAATAACTACTCATTGACAAATCTTTCTCAGCAAACAGTTCAATGAATCTTCAGTGAACTTTATAAAGTACAGTTATAAAGACACTTTTAACTTGCTCATCTTCCAAAATTTGCTCATTTAAGTTAGTTTCCTTCTACTTTAAATGTTTGTGTATGGATGTCTATTAAATGTAAGGTTATCTACATCTCAGCTTTGAGATTATGAAGTGCAGGTCACTGCCATGCCATTTAAATCTTGAGAGCACTTTAATCAAAAGATCATGTCATCATGGCCTAGCTGATTAACTCAGTAACTCTTTTTCCTCAGTGTGCTATGCTCTAGCACTCAGAAAGCAACCCTAATATCTAACAGGCAAATAAACATCAGCTTCCAAAAAGGGATGGACCAGACCCTTGGTGGATATTCTGTTCCATCAAAGTTAACAGGACACTACCAATTCAACAGTTTTTCGCTCACTGATAAAACGTGATAAACTTAATTCCAAATTTACATTGCTGTGAAATTCAGTATCTTACTTCTGTGGCAATATGTATCATTTAATAGGATCTTGCTGTGAAATGACTATATGTGAATACCAGAGATTCTTGGGTTAGTAATACAAGGGAGGTTCTTAACCTAGGAGTACTTACTCATTTTCCAAAATAGACTGTAAATTTTAAACTTCATCTGTCTCCTTTCTTTCTTTCTTAGAGAAAAAATAAACAAGCAAACAAAACACCCTCAATATTTCTGTTGCACCTGTTATCCCTATACAACCTAGAGCCTCTCAGAAGAAAGCTTACTGAATTACCCATCAGCCTGAAGTCAAATATTCACAACAGTTTACAATAAAGGTAATTGATCAGCAACAGATAACATCCATCAGGCCTTAAAGTTGCCCAGAAGCATTGTGATGGTTATTGTTATGAACCTCTAATTAACTACGCAAAGAAAAAAATCTTTTAATGAAATAAATAAAAGATGTTATTAGTCTCAGACACTGACATCCAAATCCTGGAATGGAAAAATTTCTTTCTCTTCTGAGCTAATGTATTTATACATCACACTGCATTGCAGACTATATTGCAATAGTACAAGGAGAACAGGATTACTTCTGGAACTAATAGAGACAAGTGGCACAAAGGACCTTCTTTTCTCTTATGACATAAAGCATTTTGGATTGCAACATTAATCTACCTTCGGGCAGCCTGCGCGCCTACGGACAGGGCCACTGGTACCTCATCTGCAGGAGAATGGATGTGTAATCCAGTCTCAGCCTGCTTGCTTGCCAATGTCATTTGCTCCAGTGGGAAGCTTTCAGCACACAGGACTGGCCCCAAAATAAGTACTGCTGGGTTGGGCATAGTACAGCTGTAAGCAGAGATTACAAATTCCCAAGAAGGCTCATGTTGGCTCAAACTAGTGTGAGCAGTGGGTACCCAATGCCAAATGCAAATTTTGCAGTATTCTAATGGAAATCAAAGAAACAATATCCATGGCTTCAGGGGAAGAGCCACACAGAATACCTTCACAGAATAAGCACACACGCCTTTGTTGTGAAAAAGCACATCTGAAAAGATCTGCCAACACCTCTCCCAGCACATTTCATAATGGTGAGTGGGGAGGTGCCCATTGCGACAATACGAGGGAGCAACAACTGCAGAACCAGAAGTTTTTTGATTCTGTTAAAGAATAACTTCATGGGCTATGAAGGAAGGGTGCCTCCTCCTCCTGAGAGCCAGCTTACAGCAGGGTCCCTAATGCCCCTAGGGCCATGGAGAAGCAGCAGCTTCCTGTGTTCTCCAGCAACACAAACCACAGCTCCAACCTTACGTTGCAATAGCCGCACAAAGATGGAAGTATTTCTCAAGGACACACTAGAACAAAACAATTGACAGTGACTGCAGCATCTGCTCAGCGTAACCACGTAATAAATTTCCATCTCATTTTAATTTTTATATGTCTAAAGCTATTAGGTCTTAGATATTTGAACCTTAATTATTATGGAAGCAATTAGCTCCTATGACCGGAAGGCTTTGCCTGAACAATTGCAATGAGCACAGTATTTTCTACAGCATAAAAAATAAACACCCTGACACATCTGTAGCTATCTAGGACCTTGCAATTGCCACTGTGCTTCACACTGGTGTCCTGGCTTTGTGCCAGATTGCAAAAGCTGGAACTTACTGGCGTAAGCTATATGACATTGTATATATGTGTAATTGAAGATTATCTCCTAAGGTATTCTGTAAATTTGGAATTTCAAAATTTAAATATTTCCTGCTGTAGAGAGATTAAATTGGTTTTGAATATTTAAATATTCTTTCAGAGAAAACTATTTTGGTACATTATCTCCTACAAAGACAGCTATAATTAAACAACAGCTCCAAGTACCCTGAAAAGTGGTATTTCTAAAACTAACAAAAAAACTTACATTTGTGTTTCAAGATACAGAAGTATTCTGTGGAGTTTTGTATATCAAAGAAATTTCATTAATATATATTGCTTTTTAGTACCTACATTCAATGCATTACTACTTAATAGAAGTATGCATTTTAATTCTCATCATCTTTTCCAGTTTTCCCCTTGTGTATTTTATGCACAGTACACTGTGCCCATACAGCCTTCCCCCAAGCTCTAGTGAGCTGATCTAACCTCTGCAAACAGGGCTGCTGGCAGAGAAGGGCAACTGAACAGCAGGGGACAACAAAGTTGTTTTAGAAGGGGTTTGGGGATCTTCCTGGTTCAGAAATACTAGAGAAGTACAAATCATACACAGTAAAGAGTGACTGAGCATTCACCTGCACACAGTGTCTGGCCTCCTCAGTACCTCACAAGTTTCCCACTCGCTTTTATAGCAAGGGTAGAAATTCAGGAATAGACAGTGCTTGCTCCTAACCAAGTCACAGAGAGCATTTTTAATTCCTATATGTTGGCATTTTACACAGTGCTCTTTGAATGCCAGTCCCTATCTCTTCCATAACTAAATGAAATATAAACTGTTTAGTGCCTTGTTTTACACTAAGAAGTTTGATTTAGATGACTTCTGGTGATAAATATCATTTGCTAACAAAATCAAGGGCCGATGACTTCCAATTCAAGCTTTTGTTGAATCAAAGGCAACTAATAATGTCAAAGCTCTGAAGCCAAAGGAAGTGCTAGATTCCAACCAAAGGGATTTCTGTTTAAGTTAAAAACGTTTTCCCAGGCTCCATATCACGCACTGTCACCCACTTTCTTCACTGGGACCCAATGCATCCACTACAAGGGCAGAACTACAGCAGTAAGAAGAAATGTAATGTACACAATGGTTGTGCAAGTGATAAAATACATCTACCAAGGGGAGGAGCAAAGCATAACATGCCAATGGATGCTGTGATTTTTTACACCCTTGCATTTTCAAGGGGATTTTATTGTTCATGGGTTATTTTCTGCAGTCTACTGCCACAGAAGACGGGCTTGGACACGCATCTGAGCAAAGTCTGGCTTACCAGGTGCAACCCTTCTGCTCTTATTTCTTCATGCAAGACAAAGCAGTACTGGGAACAGGTCTCTCCACAGACAAAGTCTGGGACCCTGAGCCTCGCTCCGAGGAACTGAGGAGACCTCAACGCAAACTGTCAGCCCTGGGGCAGGGGGACCTCTCTTCCCAGGTGCCCGATCTGTCTGCAGGGCCCACAGCAATTGGAAGCCTTCCCATGCAGCCCAACAAGGAGGGACAACAGCCCTCCAGTCCTCCTGGGAGTGTGCACACACACACAACTATTTCAGCCTATTTTCACACATCTCTATGAAACCCAGCTCACTCCCTGATCTTCCTGACAATACGCCCCTCCCTCTGGAAGCAAACCCAAGGGAACCACAGGGAGAAGGCCCTGCACCCAGGGTCTATTTCCAGCCCTTTGCTGGCCACAAACATGCAGGGCAGCTCCCAGAAATCCTCCCTGTCACCAGTGCTCTCCTCCCAAGGCAGCGGTCTTATTCTTTTTATGGAGCTCTTTAAAATTATTTGAGACACTTTTTAAATGAAAATCCGAAAGAAAACTGAAGTAGGTAAAACTAACTTCCTTTAATTAATATACATATATTCAAAGCAAGGTTGCTCCACCATATGCAGAAAATAGACATATACTTTCTTCTATGAAGGTAGCTAAAGCAGAAATATGAAGCTGACTGCAATATATGACCATTTTTAGATGGGATGTAAGAACTTCCTGAATAACAAGATGCCCTTTACTTGAACCATGGCTTGAAAAACATCACCAGTGCAAATGCTAAGGAAAAAACAAATACCACCAAAATATCTGACAGGACATAAGACATAACTTCCACCACTTTCGGTATACATTATTCTTACAATGCCACTTTACCAGTAAGCAAATAAAGTTACGCCAAAATACATCCAACACAGCAAAAGTGAACACTGCAGAAGATACTATTTAAAGCAGGCTCAGTTAAAGATTAATTCAATTGCTTTACCCAATTTATATTCTCCACCTAAGACTCCTGGACATCAGGAAATGAAGCATTACGATGCTTTAACAACCTTCTGCACTTGCATTTACCCTTCGTGTTTCTATTAGATCCTCTGCACCCATTTAAAGTATAAATTCTCACTGACATAAATGGGTTTTCCATGCATGTAATTAAAAAAATCATATGCAAGACAGACTCTTTCTTAAGCTGAGAGCAGCCAGCCAGTGTCAAACACCTAGCAGTGAGTGCTGCCTGAGGGCTGCTGCCGTCCTGCACAGCTCATCCCACCTTGCTCACAGTGGAGCCCACAGCAAAACTCTCAGCAGCTTCATAGGTACAGGGCAGGACCTTACCATATGGGCATGTTTTGAAACAGAAATGAGCACATGCAACTCTCCATTTTCAGTGTTAGAACAAGATTCAGCCAATAAAGTCACGTTTCAAGGTTTCTGCAAGCAGTTTACCCTTCCACAACTTCAGGATTAATCTTTTTTTTTTCTTTCTTTCATTTCTGTAATACTAAATCAATAAAAAGGGAAAAAATACTTCATCTTTATATAGCATGATGGTAATGAAGACCAGGCAGCTAGCAGGACTTGTATTTACAACTGCACTCAAAACAATCATCCTTGACCATTCAATGGATGCAAAAAGAGCACTTTTATAAAGTTTTATAAGGATAAAGTGAGGTGGTTTTAAGAATATGTGCAGCTTCCAATCAGCTATGGTTTCAGTAGCTGAAAGAGCAATAAGCATTCAATGGCAGAAGGCTTTTTAAATTATTTGTGGAAATTTAAGTAAAACACAAGACTTTTAACTACCCATTTACACCATCTGGATTTCACTGTCCCAAAAAGACTATGGATACATTTTCAGCCATTTTGAGTCAACAGGACATCAAACTAGTAAAGAGCACCTTGGTCTCTTGGTACTGACATGAGAGACAGTGTTCTTGTTGCGTTTTGTCTGATTCAGTATGAAGACACACAGAACCAACCCATAGCAGTAACACAATTACAGGGCAGCAGAGGGAAGCCACTCACCCACACGTCAGCAATCCAGAGCAAAAACTTAGGGGCTGGGGAGCAATGAAAGGGAAGAGGAATGAGGCTGGAATTGCCACTACCAAAGCCAAGCTGTATGGGCTGTTTGAAGCTGGGAGGATGGCTCATGAGTTTAGATATTTTCTGAATGCTGAAGGGCCCCCAGGCCCAGCAGATGGGGAGCATGCTGTCCCCCTGAATGCTCAAGTGGTAACAGATTTGGCCACCGCCAAGGCTGAGCTGATTAGGATGGGACACCAGTAGAAGAGGCTGCATAGGCCAGAAATGCTGGAGAAAACAGCTTGGGAAAGTCTGGTCTAGAGGGGAAAAAAGTAACAACATTATATAAGTTCTAAAAATGCAATGACCAATAAAAGCAACCACACAGCAGTACTAAATTTGCTATAGAGGCATGTAGGGTAGAGTAGAAATGGGGTATTTTGCAAGTATGTGGTAAGAGACAGTCCTACTGCAAGGCTTTTGCAATCAAACTTAACAAGGCAGAAAACCAAAAATAGTCAGTAATACCTGAGAAGACATTATTCCTAAATGACTCTCTTACACAAGGAATTAGAATCAGGCCTAGCAGGGCAATTTTAAGACAATGTCTCATTTCTTTAATACATATCCTAATGAGAAACATTGTAATTCTAAAGATCATAATTAAATCTCAATCAATATTACTCTCTATTCATCCTGTAAGCTTATTATGAGCTTTTCCCTTGCAGACCAAACTTCCAGTCTCTGCTACACTGCTGTACATCTTGTTGCTCAAAACGTGGGACAATTTCATGTGCATGGAGATTGATTAGTAGGGCCCACAGGTGATGGAATTGTCTCTAATGGTGAAAGCTGCTTGTGAGAAAAGAAGACAAATGGAGGAAAGACAGAGAGACAAAAGGAAAATGAAGACTATTGGCAGCAGCCAGCAAAGCCAGGAGAAGAGCAGGAACAAGGACAACAGGCTGTGGCTTTGCTGAAGGGGCCAGAGCTGCTGCTGGAGTGCAGGCACAGGTCAGGGCCTCTCAGGCACTGCCCAGCTGTCCCAGAAAACACCCCAAATCCAGTTCATAGGCTGACATACATGTACCAGCATCAGGTGTGCCCCAGAGTTATACCAGTCAAGCTTGGTGTCCAACTGCTGAAACTACACCGGTGCCACGGAAGCCCAGCTGTGCCCTTGGCCTCACTGTCATCACAAGCCTGCAGCCAGCTTACAGGAAACACTTTCTTTTTGCCTCAGGAGTGAAACTATTAAGCTACTCTGAAAGACCAAACTCCATTTATTTATGTTACTTCTTGTCTACTTTTAAATCTCTATCAGTATGCGCAAGACTTGGTTTTGAAACACCATTACCACACAAATGCCATTTATACAAATTGTTAAACAAGACTTTCATCCATCTTAGATAAGATGCACCACAGAAGTTTCCACAGCACACCTTCCACAAAGCCTGAATTAATAAGCTCACCAAGTCAATCCAATAAGACAGGCAAGCAACAAGTATAATTCCTGTAAATACCATATCACTAAAATATATTTTCCCATTTCATAAACGCATACTCTTAAGAATACAATTATTTGCACTGTTTATGCTCCTCTCAGCCTCCCAGGCTGCTGAGAAAAGCTTGTCCACTGGTGGGAACTGGAGGAATAAGATTGCCTGACCCAGACAAGCTACTGATTATTCAGGACTGACTTCACTTTGAAGGGTCTTCCAATAAAAAGGAAAAAAATGTAAACCTACTACACCACTTTAAAAATTGCAGACAGCATTTTTAACCTCTGTCCTTTTGCATTACTGTATCAGTGCCTGGAAAAGCTACAGCAGAAGAGAGAGAGTCATTTAGGCAGCTCCCTTCGTGCCACCACCATGGCTCAAAGGGACAGAAATCAAGAAACATTAGAATCAATATAAGCCAATTTGGACATTAAGGAAGAATAAACAACGCAGAATTTAAACAAGATCTGTTACAAGCCAGGAGAAAGCAGGCATTTCTGAGTAGAAATTAACTTATTTTCTGGAGATACTCCAGATTTTGCATTTCCATCTGGTGGTACTTAGTGTTGTGATCAGCGACAAGGAGGTTTCCAGCTGAAACACAAGAGTGCCCATTTGACAGGAAAGACCTACAAGCAGGACAGCCACAGCCTAATTGAAATCCTTGGGATCTGAACAAGAATGGACGCTTTTTCATATACACACATCTAAATCACACTCATACTCCAATGCAAAACATGCTCTACTAAAATAAAATCAAATCAGGAACCTAGGAATGAATGCTGCAAGCAGCACCGCAAACTCCCAAATGTGTGCACCTAAAGCTCTGTGCTGCAAATCAGTGTCAACACTATCCATTTCTCCTGCTTGGGGAAATCATGTCCATGAGTCTACAAAGGTGGGAAGGACAAGAACATGCAACCCAGGCAGGTGTAGATGTGCAGTTACAGAAGGAAGGAGTCTTAAGTCTTCTGCTATAAGTAAAAAATATATTTTAGAAACCATGATGGCAACAAAGTTGCATCAGATGCAGAATTGGACAAGAAAGAAAAGCTTTCTCAATTTGTTCAATTGTTTAACTTTCCAGATTTGGTGGGGGTTCCCCCTAGATTACTTCAAACTAGACATTTCCCTGCTATTCTTAAAACCATTCCATTGAATCACTAAATGAGATTAGATCTCAGCAAAAAAGTTTTGTCTTCAAGATTCAGCAGCTAACTGCAAATGAAAGCAAAAAGAGAAGCCTGTCTTGTGATGAAAGGACAAGAAAAAGAGCAATCACATCAGAAAACCAATGCCCAGGCCTCTGAACAGCAAAGCAATTGCATGTGTCAAGTTCCCATAACAAGATGGTGCCAGCTGAGGCTTATGTTAAAACTGTGCAATAAAATTAGATGTCTGGAGCCTCTGTCAGAAGAATGATGCTATCTCATTAATGAGATTACATAGAAAAATTGGAGGGATTTCAGTCAAGAGGAATAAAATGATTAAGGATCAAAAGAGCATGACTCATGAAAGCAAGTAGAAACTGGATGCTGTGCTCTTGCCTGAAAAGCCCGAGTGTCAGAACCACACAGGCCTGGTGGTACCAGCAACATCACAGCATCTCCTCCCTTACACCCAGAATAACAGGAATAAATCAGACCCCCCAGAGCAAAAACTCATATTATAAAATTCTAGCTTTTTTATGGCAACACTATTATTTTATCACTCAGCAAAAAACTAATAATTGGAGGGGAAAGAGGACATGAAAGTTAATTACCTATAAACACCTGGCAAGAAGAATACATTTAGTCAGGAAAAAAGAGGGGGAAAAGAAAGAGGTTGTGACTACAGAGACTAGGCAAAACTGAAGCCTTTCAGTCAGTAACAGGAGAGGATTTCTTAGCCACAGGAACAACATACAAGTGGAATCATCTTCCCAAGGCAGGTACTGAAAATCACAACAGCTGAATCACCTGAAGAGGGCCTGGCCACTACCCCAAAACCACCATCATAAGACTCCAGCACTGACAAGAGGTAAACTAGCTATAGGGGAAGGGGAGAAGGAGAAACTGTTCAGGAAGGAAAACGGGAGTGTTGTGGTAGCAGATGTTCCCTAGTCAGCACTACTATGTTATACTGCAGGAAAAATAAATGATTAAATAAAAGAGATCTAAATATAGAATGAGAATCTCTTCACTGAGGGGTTCAACATCTCTCTGCAATTCATCTTTTCCAATTGAAGGACTGTAGGTTGAATAAAAAGCTTCATTTAGATTCTATATACATTCACAAAGATAAACTGATTTCAGAAAGCATTATTATGCCTGACCTCTCTCACCGGGGGTGAAAGCTAGATACTTTGTGAACCATTTTCATCATAGCTAATATTCCCTAAAAATTAATTAGATGTCAACATAAAGGACAAAAAGCATCACCATGGAAGAGCAGATGCTGTGAGCTGCCATACAAAGCATTTTAGGGTCACTTCCCCTGCATTCCTCTGCATCAGCACGGGGCAGCTCTGCTTCAACGCCCAGCAGCAGAGTCCTGTTCCTGGATATTGTGACAGGCAAAGAGTCAAACACTTGGGAAGTGACACTTCCCAAGAAGAAACTTTGCTGAGGAAGCACCAGACCTGGAGGTGCCCAAGTACAGCATGCCAAAAGAATCAGGGGAACACACAATTTCTTGTGAAGAAAGCAGTTTCTTCCAACCCCACCTCACATCAGATCCCCCAAGGAAGAGCGTGTGTGCATGCGTTTGTGCATACACACTGGCAGGGAAGGGGTTTAGGATATTTAATTGCACTTTGGATGTTCTCCAGTACATGTAGCATCAAGCAACAGCTCTTCCAGAGTTAACACTTTACAGAGCAGGGGAGTCTGAAGCCCAGTTCTCTCCATCTTCACTAAGACCCTCGAGGGCAGGTGGATACTCCCTACAACTAGCAGCCAGGCTGGCTGAGGGGACTCTGTTGCCAAGCCCCAACTGGCAGCACAGGCCAAACTGGTACCCAGCTCAGTCTTCAAGGCTGCCCATGGCTCTGCAAGGCCAGGCGAGCTCTGTGATCAAGGAAAATTACTCCAAGAAAAGATGCAAACAGAGCAGATTTGTTTCCTATTTTTATATGGTTTCTTACCACAGAAGAACACACTCGAGGCTCTTAAGCCATTAAACTTTTAAAAAGAGGAACAGCTTTTGCAGAAGCTCTGCTTTGACGTAACTGGGCAAATTGATCTTGTTGCTTCACCAAATCAAGACGTAAGTCTCCTGTCCCCCTTTTTCCTTTTTTATCTTAAAAACTCCAAACAAACAAAGAAAAAAACCCCAACCAAACTAACCCTGAGTTTTAAGCTGCAACACTAGCCCTTACAGAAACAGTGTTTACAATACGCAGTGTTCATCACGGGCTATTAGAAATCCTCCACAATTTGCATCGTGACACGTAACCCAAACCTTTTCCTCCTAAAGCTCAAAATTTTTGGTCAGAAATGCTCAATGACTTTTTTGATTCAGAAACTTTATAGTAATAGTAGCAGTTAATGGAATTTCCAGAGCAGCAGTGACCATGTTGGTTACTTTGAGCTCTTTAGAGTTCTCACAAACACATGGGACACCTCCACAGTGGTCTCAATCCTTCAGTTTATACTTCTGAGTACCTTGCATCCAGTGTGAGTCCGGGTCTTCATGAGGGGAGTTGTGGTGCACAGCTCAATGGCTTCTGGTTCATGGAAGATCACTGTCGGGAGAGGCTCTTTACGAAGAGTTAGGACATTCAACTTAGTCTTTAACATGGTCTGAAAGTGCTAAACAGAAAAAGAAAATAAATTACCTCCAGTTCTAGTGCAGAAAAATGAGAGTTAATAGTTGGACATGTCTGCATGTTTCACTTGCTGTTCAATGCCTTGCAAGCTTTCCTGCGGAGAGTTAACAAGTTCTATAACTTGAGAGCATTCATTACTATCAGCAACATGGAGACTGTTTTTAATTAAAAAAGATTTACACACACACAAAGTGAAAGGATTCATTACAATCCACATATGTTCCACAAAGGGTCTAAATTCAACCTCTGATCACTTGCAAGTAGATAATAAAACTGCTCATGGACCCAGTTCCTCTACTAATGTCCACAGGGAAGAAGAACAGGGGATCAAAGACCATTATAAGAACTATGGATTCATCCGTCCTTGTTCTCCTTCCTCTGTACCTAAATCTCATCCTACTGACCTTTGTAGATGTTACCATTCCCACTGAGCTGAATCTCGTATTGGTTTGCCTTTGTCATGTGAATTTTATATTCTCTTCCTTTGTAAGCAAGAGTTCTTGTAGTCTCCAATGTAAATGTCACTCCCGGTACTAATGAATAGATGTCATTCAAAACTTGTCACTTTCTGTAACAGACTCCCCAGGCTTAGGTGAAGAACTATCCAAGTGGACAGTAAAGTCATCAAATTAAAAGTTTCTCAGCAATTGCATAGAGTGAGGAAAGTCAATCCTTGAAAGACTTCCAAATCAATTTTCTGGAATCAGGGGAGTCAAGAGAAATTTTTTTAACATTTAGATGTTTCTTCAAACTGACCTTCATTTGAAAAACTGAACATTTTCACATGCTACTACTTATCTAAGGGGGAAAAAATGCAGATATGAACCAAATCAAGGTAGTAACATGCCACAGCACTGTCTAATGAAGTTGGACTTTATCAAAACTTCCTATGTTGACTCTTATCAAGCAGCAGTTATTAGACATATGTGCAATGACTCCAGATTACTTTCATCAAAACAAAACCATTTGTTCTGACTTTTGATAGGAGATTCTTAACTTGCTTTGCAGCCACCCTTTTTCTCAGTCTCCACTTTACCTCTGCAAGGCAGACAAGCATTACAGGGTCTGGCTTGCAGAAAAAGACATGCTAAGTGATTTCCCAGAATCATGCAAAAAGTCTCTATCAGAGCTAGAAAAATCAACACAGGTCCTTGCTGTTCAGCCCTGTGCTTTACACGAAGAGAGTGTCTATTCAACATTTTATTTGTACACGGGGATGAATCAACTATTTAGATACTATGCTGGTTTTCTGTGGATTTTTGTCGATATGAATATTCCATTGAAAATAAACTTGCTATTGATTCATAAATACTTTATCATGCGCCAATGGAAAGCCTACTGATACACTTTTATAACAGTTTAGTCCTTAGTTCATCAGTGTTTAGGTCTAATAATTGTTATGATACTGGAACTACAGCACTTCAAACACTCTTAGAAATATGTTCAAAGCATATACACTAACAGTCTGTGAAAACAGTACTTGTTTACCTATTTCACACATGAAGTTACAGCATGTTAACAGCAATACTTTAGGGCCTCTATGGTATTTGTGCAAGCATTCAAGTTTTTATGCCATTAGAGCACTCTACTCATACTATTTTTCACCTGCTCATCTTACACATTACCCCATTCACTCTCCCAAACACAGCTCCATCAAAAAAGTACTCCATTTAAGATGATTATACATTAAAGAATATTCTTTGACATGTTTCTGAAGATAATAGAGCTCTTTGACAGCTAGGGTTACTAAACTGACAGAAAACCTACTTCATTTTACTTTTAGGTTGCAATTAACAGCCTTTTGGTTGGCGTTTCCTAGGCCTCTGCACTGAAGTTGTTAGCAAAGGCTGAACAGCAGGTAAAAAGCCGTGACAAATACAAAGCAAGCTGAAGGTTTGAGACACTGTGTTTGAAGGAGCATCATTGATTACCAGCTGCAGTGCTGGGCTTGCTGGTGCCACTGACTAACTGCTGTCTGCTACAGCTTGACTTGCTTTTATCTATAGGCTCTAGGTCTGCTAACCCGCTGCTGAGCTTGTATTTCTGGAGGAGAAAATATGCAGAAGGCAGAGGGTGCTGGAGCCCAGGTCCAGCCATGCACAGGTCACAGCGATTTCCCCTGCGACTGATGCCTTTTCAAGCCTGGGGAAATGCTGCCTCCAGGGCTTTCTGCTGCTGTCTTGTGCATGCAGGGGATGGGAGAGGAAGACAGAGATAGAAAAAAAATGTACTATTAACCTCACGTTGTACTGTTTTCCAAGTGAGCCAATTTTGGATCAACAGAGATAATGGTTGTGAAATAATCAGGTTAAAGAACCTGTCCTAGCATTTAACTTTTCCCTCCCTTGCGTTCTGAAAGAGCTCTATTTCCACAAATTATCTGTTTACAGGGCTTCTCCAACAAAGAATGGTGCTCCCATTAGACAACAGATGTAAAAAACTCCATTTAGCCCTTCTGAGTAGTGAGCTTGGACCTGCAAAATGGTTCTTCTCCTCTGCAGACATCTCTATAAACTTCAATGGGACTACTGACAGAAAGGGCACAATTTGACCAAAATGAAGAAAACTATGGCAATGATTTATCTTTTTTTTCATGTTGTAACAATCACATATACAATCTTAAACAAGGAAAAGCCTACTCTGTGCCTTACAAAGGCAATTCAATACTCGTATGAGCAGCAAGTTGGAGCGGTTGGGTGCCAAAAACACTAGAGAACAATTGGCAGCAAACAGCTGATTAGTTGCCAGAGAAGTGCAGAAACGATTGGGGGTGGACACAGAAATAGCCTTTTGCTTTAGCCCACAGGGCTAATGCAGACCACGCTGTGTTCCCTGCACAAGTCATGTGATGGCTGCCATAGGAATATCAAATCTCTGCCAGGAGACATCACGCAGGGAGCCCCCAAATAAGCACGTTATTTAAACACATGCCTAACTTTCACTGTGTGAGCAGTCCCAGCAAAGCACGCGTGGGTAGTCAATGGGATTATTCATGTGCTTTAAGCCAAGAACAGGACAAAGCACTTCGCTGAACCCATTTCTTGGGTTTCCACTCCAAACTGGCATCTCCTGCAGAAACTGTTGGCAAAAGGTGACCTATAACAGTAGCCAATGTATTTTTTGAGAAGAGGCATTCACTCTCCACCGCTGTGAACTCAAAATATTTCTTTAAAGTGCTTTAAGTTCACAAAATTCTTGAAAAGCATGACTTTGGCAATCCCGTGAATAAAGTTTCAGGGAACATTACACCATTCACATTTCATGTGCCAGAACCACTAGGTTCATTTGGTGGCTCCTATACTGAAAATCATCATCAGAAGATATTCTTAGCCAGCCTGATTATACCAACAGCTCAAAACTACACATCACTCATTTTTTATCCATTTAGATGGTGCTACTGACATGACTTTATATTTGAAAGAAATGCAAGGAGCAACATAACAGTAAGAAATTGGCAGTAAGTTTAAAAATACCTTGAGCAAATGAAAATACCTTAAATGCCAAAGAAAGCATCAGACCTGTAATTAGCATTGTATTTTCCTAGTTGCTGAACATTATATCATTTAGAGCAAAATTTAAGTAATGCTGCCAATAACACTGGATAATGATCTTAATTCAAAACCACAGTTTTGCTTATTCAAGGACTCAAGTTCCATCAGTTTATTTTGCTTAGTTTACCCATCTTAATGGCATCCTTTCCTGCTGCAGAAGAAAACCAAATGGTGCATAACTGGTAGCCCAAACCCATAGCAGGCTAAGACTGTCACTAGAGAGGTGCTGCCTCCTTGGTGACCCTCAAAGTGCTCCGTATTTCAATGAAAACCCTGCCATCACTAACAGTCTTAGCTACCAGTTAATTGAACATAAGAGTCAAGAACTTCTATATTGTTTAACACATATTTTGTTATCAGCTCAACAGTCATACATTAGCTCTAGACTAACTAGCTCACAACATTCGACTTGCAAATTTTACGTGCTGTGTATTTAGTTCAGGCACAATTTCTGTTGCTGTTAAAACTAAAAATTAACAGCATTTGGGTTTTGTTTTAGTTTGTCAGCAAAAATACAGTCACTTCCAGAACTCAGGCCAAATATCTTGAAGAAAATAACTATGATTCCACACAAGGAAACATGACTTGGAGGAGAAAATTACGCACTGAAATCTGTAATAATAATGCTCTTCATCTTTAGGTCTTGACAAAACAGTCACTGCTGTTCACAATACTGAGTATTCAGCAGCCAAGCCTAGTGATCTTTTAATTTTCATGATGGAAATAAAGGCCCAAATTCAAAAATCTAAGAAAGGGTTATATATTGGATAGGAATATAAAAATAAATGTCAAGAAAGAGGGGACTGTAACTCATTGTAATCTGTAATCCAGCAACAGGAGATGAGCAAAATAAATACATTTTACAGGCTAACTGGGTTGCAACATGGTGATTGTAAGGAAAGTCTTCAGCACCTTAGCCCTCATCCCCCATTCTCTCTTAACATCAGCATTACAATCAACACATGACTACATAAACTGGCATCACATTTCCAGATGATCTGTACTGGGCCAATTTTGCGAAAGAAGCACATTGAATCTGAACCCAAAAATGACAGAATGTTAACTTATGAAAAAGAGTTATTCTGAAAGTTCAAAGACTCTGAAAGAGGGATCTGCCAGAACAAGAAGCAGTCCTCTGGGCAATTCATCCTTCTACAGCACCTACAAAGGAATTCCCAGATGAAATCCATATTAGTGCATCAGCAAAAGATCAGTCCCAGGGATATTCAAAAATAATCTCTATAATTTACTATTTCAGCGTAAGTACCTCTCTACCTCTGAAACCCATTCAGTTCTGGAATGAACCCAGAACTTTTCAACAGCATCCTACAACAAGACAAAGCAGCCTAGCAGAGGAAAGACACAACCAAGTGAATTGGACTGCAAGAGAATTTTACGAAGTCCTAATGCTCCTTTTCTCCTGTTCCCAGTGGAATTTGGCTACCAGCATGTCCAGTCTGTAGGTACAGAGGAGATGACAACACAATAGACCTTTAGCACTGTGGTTACCCCATGAGTGACATGAGCACAGCTGTGAGCTGAGGACCACCCAACCCCAAGCCTCCGGCTTTTCAGCAAGGAAAGAAGAATTCTGATCTATATGAAAATTGATCCATTTCAAGGCTTTGTTTTGTTTAAAGCCAATCTGTCCAGCACAGATACATGTCATATCTGATCCATTTCTTGTTAAACAAATACTGCTAATACAGTTTAAATGCTTTCCCTCCCCTACATTAGACTATACCATGCCTTATTTATTTATCCTTTACTAGCAGCTCATATAAACATTGTACTGAACACTACAATAAAACCCTCTACAGAAGGGATGGAAGCAATTTATCATGATAAAGTCAGAAATCATCCCATCAGCAGCCTGCTCTGTAACACAAAACTGACTGGCATGAACAAACCCAAGACCATGTCACAACTATACTCAAGCAGATCCATCCCAAGTAACCTTCTAGAAACCAATCCAGCTCCAAAAATCCAGTTATTAAAAGCATATCTCATCTGGCATCTCAAGACCTATATTTTGCCAGCCTATTAAAACAAATCCATTCAATCTCTTTCAGGTAACAGATGCTATTTATGTGAAAAATCACGTAATTATGTCTGAATTTACATCTCTCAATCACAAAGAAATGCCAACATGCAGAAGTGGTAGGACAGGCTTGCCTGCAGGCACCCTGGGATACATTTTGTAAGTAGAGGAGCTTGGACAGGCCCATGGCATAACTTGGCATGACTCAGTGGGCTGATGGCATGGCACCCCCAAGACAAAGCATCTGGGAAATTGTGATCCACAAAACCAAAACAAATAACAACCAAAAAACCAAAAGCCAACCAACCAAACTTTTTGCCCCCTCTCCACATGTCCAATGACCACGCATGGTTGCATACTGGAGACCAAACCAGCGCCTGCCACCTCTTTCCCCCTCATGTCCCCTGCTCCTCCCATCCTACCCAGCAGACAGCACAGGAGAGAGATGGGGGTGGGCAGAGAGAGTTTGGGCATAGAAAGGAGTAATCTGCATTCAACAGGATAAGCTCTAATCTGTATGACAGGACAGCAAGAAGAAAATGGCATCAGAGCAAGCAGGGCATGAGACTGGGGAAAGAAAAGCACCAGAAGAGGCAGCATACAAGCAGTGCTGCCAGGCAGGGCTCCTCCTAGACTTCTCCTGCCATTACTAATAAGGCAGCCAAGGAAAAAGGGAGCCAAGGATAAAGCTCTGATGGAAAAACCTATAATATACAGAAACAATAGATACATGAAAGGAAAGGGGACACAAGACTGCAGATAGAAAAGCATGACAAAGTACATAGGAAACCAAAATTAGTGAGTGTCAAAAAGCCTTCCAGCAAAGATGCTACTGGATCTTTGCATGCAAGCACTGGAAATTATTCCGCCTCACTCTAATACCAGCTTCTTGGAAATATTCTTTTTCCTGTGGTGGCAAGACGCATCTCTTAAAAACCCACAACTACCAAGATTTCATAAATAGAACCTGCACTCCCTATCAACAGCTGAGATCACACAGCTGCCTGTGTGACGATGCTCACATTGCCTTGTTTTCTTACAAGTTTAAAGAATTTCTGTTTCCTCACAATTTAATTCATGTGAAACGTTTTGTTCTCAGACCCTGTGTACTTTGAGTTTGCTCTGGCTGAATGCTCCCGTTCTGTTGCCAAGCTTATGCGATTCCGATCTGCAGGATTGCTGCCCAAACAAAACACAGCCCCAGATACAAACACCCTCCAAACTGCAGGGAACTTCAGAGCCAGATGAGAATTTCATGACTGATCCTCTAACATCTCTCTATCATCAGTCAAACTAAACCCCAACCTAAACAAATCTAAGTATACAGGATATTCAGAGACCAAGTTTCCAGTTTAGTCATAACTGCTCAGAACCTAAAGCCTCACTACAGAGATTCACATCACAATAGGAAGGAAGGAGTCAGTATTTCAGGACACTCATAATCACGAAAATAAAATAAGACCTCCCTAAGACATGAGTGGAGGAAGAAAAAAGTCACAGTACCACAATAAAAAGTTCTTTCATCAGTTTTTACATTATAGTGCTTAACTTCCCAGGCTATTATTTCAGTGGAAATTAGGCATGCTAGATGGAAGATGAACATCTAAATATACCTGTTTGGATTTGGGCTTTTACAGTTTTTTATCTACTGATGACTGTTAAATATATTTTGAAATAAGCTGCAGTTTCCAATGCCTGGTGTTCGTGGCATATATATTTTATAACAGAACATTTTTTAGCATCGATAGAAATAAAGCATAATAACGTTCACCAATATATCAACAGAGCTGCTCTCATAAAATAACTACTACCAAAATTTTGGCCCCAGAAATCACTGTTAACTCTCAAATTCTAATAACTTTGTCACAACTGAACTAGTTCTGGAATTTTAAACTAGATTACAGTTTCAACAATACCAGAATTTCTCAGTGGAAGCAGAAGAATGTATCAGCTCCAGCATTTTCCAGAACAAATGGCAGTCAAAATACAAGTCCAAGACAAGGGAGATGGTTTTAATAAAAAAAAAAAAAAAGAAAAAGTAGAAATAAATTAAGAAATAGGAGCTTACAAGAAAAGAAACAACAAAATAGAACACACAGCAGCATAGATACGTCAAGTTCATTCACTTTGATTTTGAGCTGACCCCTTAGCTGCTTTCCAACATATTTTTCTCCTAACATGAGTTTCCAGTACATGTATTATTTGGTATAGTTGGCCCAATATTAAAACAATGGAATCCTGCAGCATGAAGGCGGCTGTTGCTTTTTCAATTTGCTCTTGGAGGCTTTCCAATAATTTCTGTGTCAGAGGATGCTTTAAAAAGTTCTTTCTCCTCACTCTGTGCCTGGCACAACAAGCCCATCTCAGACAATACCTGCCAGACAGCAACAGCATTCTCCAATGCAGCCCTTTCAAAACCAGCATTTCACTCTGTCACTCTTCCCCTTCATTATTTGCAATAAATCAATAACTTGGTAAGCAGTTATGTAGTTCAGTGACACCCCTCTTGCCTTGCTAAGACTTATTTTCTGAGAAAGGGATACGGACTGGGTGACAAAGGCACCTGCTACAAACAAGGAATCTGCCCTGATTATTTGCTAGAAGTAACATTGCATTTAATACTATGGAGAAACAAAGGATACAAATTCTTGACAAAAAAGGTTATGTATTGCTTAAATATAAATCAAATTAATTTCTGGTCTAATGAATTATTGTATTTACAGCTGCAAAATAAGGAGAATCCTTTCCTTCCTCTAAAGCTATTTTATCATTGAGTCCTTTGATGCTAATTTACAGCCCTGCCTTTTCCAGGTCAGAACCACCCCCAAGATTTAAGTCTGGCATTCCTGAGGGTCTCTGAGAAGGGGTCCTCCTATTTCCCATGGACACAAGCCATTTCCAGAGGAATGGACCTGCGTCTTTAGCAAGTCAGCCTTTTTGGAAAGCCTTCAACAGGGTGTACCCCCTCAGCCCTTGCAAGGAGTGAAGAAGCCTGGTGGCTTCAGTCTTCCCTCTCTCCCCACATCCCCATGAGCACCATCAGTACACGCCCCAGAGCATCCCCAGGGAACTGTGTCTGCCCAGCACTACTGTCCCATCACAAGGAGACTTCCCCAGCCCTGACGACACTCACATTTCATCTCCTGCAATACTCATCCTTTCCCGCCTTCAACAGCAAATTATTCATCACGGGGGAACTCTGCTGGGATTTATAGCTATACAAACCTTTGAGCAGACGATGCAGAATATAGACAAAAATTGGGTCCCACTGCAGTGCAGATACATAGCCACTACCCCAGGGCAACTTCACACAGTAGGTCTTTCCACTTCTTTAAGCCACGAATAAAAGTAGTACACTAGAGAGCCTATATCAAAAGTAAGAGATTCTACAGAAAGTGATCAAAAATACCTTTCTACAAAGTCTCTCATTAATTCAGCAAAACTTTAGAGTTGGATAATTGACAGGATTTGCACCAAGAAACCTTTACAAAAGAGAAATCAAACCAACTCATTTACATTCCTGTGTCTCCTGCAACTACCTTACTTGTTAAGCTGAGCCAAAGCAGCCAGACGCAAAATTACTCTGCTTTGTCCAGTTCAGAATGAGTCAAGTAAAATGGCTGAGGATGGTGCTCCCCTTTGTTGAGGCCAGCAGGGCCCATGGGCAGGACAGCACTCCAATATCCACATCCTGCAGATATAAAGGTTAAATCTCCATAGTGTTTTCAAGGTTTTTCCAAAAGTAATTAATTTTTTTCTGATGCTTCCATTTTTCTGGTTTTCAAAGGACAATTCCTTAGCGCTTGACGAGAGGAAGATTAGGCTTCTGACTACTCGCAATTTAGTCGTTCAAACTCGCAGATACTCACAAATTCCAGCTTCTCCATAAAAACCTCAGTTTCTTCCTCTTTACTTGTCAGCAAAGTTCAGATAATTTTGCAGAAGCTTAACTAATCCCTTGGCTGAGTATTAAGTTTCAAAACGCTAGTGGTTATACATATATATACATATCTATCATTCTTAGAACAAAGAGGGGGGGAAAAACCAAGGAAAAAAAAGGCAAATCCCTCCAGAAAAGAAATAAAATATGCACCATGAGATTCAACCAGATGCCCTTATCCCCTCAAGGCATGGTTAATATACTATCTGCCAGTACATATGGGACTAATTAAAAAGAGCTAACTCCTCATACAGGCACTGCAGCGTCACTCTGGAGGAACCCACAATCCATTAAACAAACTCATTCCAAGTAATTCCATTCTGGAAACACGTGCTCATTCATAACCAAATCCCAGTCTTCAGGAATCTCATATGCCATGAAAAAAACAACCCTGTTTCCACAGAAATCTCTGGCAAAACAATCTGAAGTTCAACAGGAACAGAACTACCCTCATCTTTACTGCCGCTTAGAGAAGTAACTGTCTTGGTCTTACAATTCAACATTGCCAATGAAATTAAGTGCACTGAATGATGGAAATATTAAATTGTTTGACTAAAGGAAACGGAAAAGTTCAAAACTATCCAAATGTTCCCTTCCAGCAAGAGCAGCAGAATTGGAAGACTTCAGGCCTGTACAAGGATCATCATTCAACCTCTTCACATTGTGAAAGCTACTTCCTGTTTCCAGTAATTATACTCTCACTTTTGTCCAATCCCCTCTAAATTTTGTTCAACACAGCAATGACTTACAAGTTTCTACACACAAAAGAGCTACAGAATAAAGAATTCCACTCAGCAACAAAGAGGAACATCCCTATTCTCAGTACAGTCTCAACTTTCCTCCCCCTCCGTTGATTGCTCACCACCACAAACACCATCCATTCTCAGCCACTTTACAACCTAAATAATTTTGCATTGAAAAAAACCTGTGTTTTCAAGTTTGGGCTCAACTTCGAGAAATGAAGTTGCAAAAGAAACAGGAATGTAGATGAGAGGGTTGGTTGGGGGGGTGGGGGAGGAGGAATTATTATTAAATGTTTGTTCATGCAAACCCTGTCAAATTATTGCAAGCAATATTTTAACATCTTTTGAGCTTAGTAAAAATGAAATAATACAGAACATCAAGATCCAAGGAAAGAGACCTGGGATGTTAAAGCTCTGAGCTTCTCTAGAGGCAGATCTAATACATATTCCTTTAATACAAGATGGAAGTATTCTGAATACCCACTACATTTACAGTCCCTGCCTGCCTGTGTCAGGCAGCTAGTTAAACAGATGTGAAAGAACCAACAAAATTAAAATAAATTAACTGCCTGCCCAGCATTTCCCCACTGTCTTCCTCCTTTGCTCCATTCAGTTTAACTTAGAAGCATTAATGATGCACTTATTCCAGCAACCCTCAAAGCACACAGAGCTGTAATTCTGCAGGAGATGTTAACAAGGTGGCTTTTATCAAACTTGATGCAGCTGAAATCTAAATTATTTACCCTGAAACAGAAGGGAATAAAATAGTTTTGGGGTCTCTGATAAAATATTAAAGTATTGAATCCTGTGAATACCTATTAGTCATTCCTCTGGGGAAAAAAGTATCAAGACAAATATTTCTTTCAATTAAAAAAAAAGGCATATATTTGGCTGAAAAGAAAATACTCAACTCTGATGCAAAATGTTTGAGCAGCTTTACAAATTCAGTCCTCTATAATTATACTGAGACTGCTAAAAATTCCACTTCCATAACCACCACAAATAAATAAGTGTCAAAATAAATCCAGTAGATTATCATGCAAAAATGTGTCTTCTACAGCTTAATCTTGAGATAATGCTTTTTATAGCATGCCTTTCTGCCCAGATTTGCAGCTGTTGTTATTTGCATTCTGATCACTAAGCACAAGGGTCATCAATCTTATAATTCATTTTTTTCATTAAATTCTTCATGCCGCAGCCCTGCTGATGGCTTCTCACCTCTGCTTATCTAAGGTATTTGCATATAGAATGGCCATACAGTTCTTTTAAAGATCTCCAAGCCACACTAAGTGATGTCAAGGACAGTAATTTAGCCAAAAGAAAAAAAAATTTAGAGGTAAATTGTAAATATGAGGCAGATGGATGAATGTACACATGGATTCAATATGAATCTCCAGTGACATTTCTCTATGGGTCAGATGCAATTTTGCAATGAAGAAGAATTCATAGAAGAGTTTTCAAGGGAATCTTTCAAGTTTCCTGGTCTCTTCCACAAATACTTTTAGGAGAAGTAACTCTCTAGCTCCAGGTGTTTCTTGCAGTTTATGTTTGGAAAGCAAGGATCATTTAGACAGCAATTAAAGTGAATACCAGTCCATGGCTGGGATGATCAAGACCACCCAGTCTGATGGAGCACCATCCTCAGAAGGGAACCACTGTGATCAACAGAGCTACCCAGCGCCCAGGGCACAACGTGACAGCTCCACAAGACTTGTGCCCCGCCACCACGCACTTCCATCAGAGCTTCACTGCAGCTGCTGAGATCCCCAACGCTGCCCACTGCAAAGCTGCTCTGCCTACACCCGAATCAGGAACATTCAGCACAAAACGTTCCACGTGGGCACAAAATAAGGCTTTGCCTCTAGATCTCCACTTGGGAAGTCAAACGGCAGTCAGAGCTGAACACTCAAAATGAACATTTCTCTGGCTGAGGGGTAATTCTGAGCTCGATGACAGACGGCTGTTTTCCTGCTTTCCAAGCATTACCATTATTTCAAGGAAAGTCCGTAAAAATGTTTGTACTGTTGGTAAGTTACTTGGGAGACCACCGCAAGTAAAATATTTTCATTTTTAAAAAAAGTATGCCATTTCAGACCAGAAGCAAAGCTTGAAACAGATAACCTCAAAAGTGGAGAGTCTTGGGCTTGTTAACTGAAGTCACAGATTCTCAGAGGGGACTTTAACTCCACGTAAGTTAACCACCACTAGTTCCCCTCCTACAGACCAACCTTTAATCCAACTACACTATTTTTAGTGTGAGATGGCTTGAGGAACAGAAGGTATCCTTGTTTGATTTTTTTCAGTTTTGGATCCCAGGTTGTCTGACTGGAACAGATTTTCAGATGACATTAGAAAAACCTCTGAAATAACATCAGTCAAGTTTTGCATGCACAGCTATTTGCACAAGCCAATTCTACAGTTTTACAAGACAATCGGCCACATAAACATCTGTCTGCTCCATTCCCAGCAGCTGATGAGCGAAGGGACCTTTGATCATTCAACAAAGCCAGTTCCCTCCTGGGTACAATCCAGCAACCACCACAATTCAAGGGTTCCAAGTTTTGCTTTTTCCCTGTCCTGAAGCGCTCGTAGGCTATCATGTGCATCTCAGTGTCACCCACAGCACAACAGAGAAAACCAGAGGTGGAAGCTACAGCAACTCCCTGCAGAAACAGGAACCCTAACTACCATCACTGTCTGTTCCTCAAGCCAGGGGAGTGCATGCAGTAGCTATCCACACAGGGTGACCATGGCTTTTTGACTGCCACACAACGAAAAAATGTATGACAAGGGCATCTGCTAAAATATGGGTTTTTAAAAAATAATTAATTTGTTTTAAATACAGGTTAGAAATCATTTGAAAACCATGATATTACACAAAGTGCTCCTTCACTTTTATAAAGATTAAGAGGAACAGCTTCAACCAGCACATGAAACAGGGCTATGTGTTATGATCTATTTTCCCTGTAGCATCTGTAGAAAGCTGATTAGTTCCAAATCATGCTCTACAACACGAGCAGTTCCACTTTCATGTTTTATCACCATTATAGCCAGAAATTAAAAGGCTCTGGTGGCTATCACTGATGTTCCCAACCTGGCAGAGTAAAGCCATTTCTGAAGGAGATTTGGGATTGCCTTTTCTGCTTACACAGTACAGAAATCACAAATGCAGTTTACTGTGAAGCTGCCAATATTTAATAGTGTTTAATGGTGTGGTATCTGAGTGGGAAAAGGGCACAAGCATCTATCTAGAGAACAAATTAGTTAATCAGCTTTCATCGGGTTTCCCTCTTTGCCCTCCTCCCTGAATGTGTGCTGCTGTGTTGGAGTAACATGCAGCTTGGGGGCTATTTACTTGCTGAAATACCATCTCAGAGATGATTCTGGGGAAGAAACGGGAGGTAATTCTGGAAACAGAGGTAGCAACATGCACACCATTGAAGAAATAACGTAGGCAGGACACAGGGGTAAGTCTCAGTGATAACTTGGCAGAGCTACCTCCAGCAAGGCCTCCAACCTGCCTGAGGTTGCAGGGAACACCCTGGGGTGTTGCTGCCCTGCATCAGGTTAGGCTGTAGCCAGCCCGACCAACCCCCACAGCTGCTTCCTCATCAATTGTCACAGAGGGTGGCTACCCTTCCATTTCTTTAGCTCCAAGTGTGCATGCACGGCAGAAGGAACAAGCAATGAAAGGTTCATTTTGGCCCAGCCCGTTTGATTTGGAAGATATTCTTCTCCAGTTCTGCACATGAAGTGCTCTGGCTTCAGCCTCTTTTCTGTTTGGCACACAATCAAAGCGTATTTAGAGGAAATCCAATCCTTATATAAAAGTTGCATCTCAATATATTGTGACTCACCTCTTTTCCCTATCCCCATTCAAAGGAGAGAGCACGGCATGGCTTGCAAAGCCCTTCCAATTTAAACATTACTTTCCATCTGTACATTTTTCAACTACCAAAACTGCACTTGGTATGAAAAAAAAGAGCAGCAAAGAAGCAAGGTTGTCTTACTGTATTATATTCACTTAATAATCATAAGCAATTTCTCAGAGAAGTCCTCCAGGCACAGTTTTAATGTTAAAGCAATTCTTGCTTCATTTTAACTATCCACTGATGCAGAGCTGATAGCCCAGCTCATTAAAAAGTACAGGGCACTATTTCAAGACATGTCATAATTTATCAGGCAGAGTTAAGTCATGCTGCACACAGCAGCCTGGATGCACAACACCAACTGCCTCTGACACTTTCTGAATCCAGCTCTGAAGTCCCTGTGCTTTGGGCTCAGCTGCCCGTGTTGCATGAAGTCACACAGCAAAGCTTCCTGCTACAGTGTCATCTTCTACCGCAGTTTTTCAAGAGGCTTAGCAACATTTAAAAATGCATGAATCTCACTTGAGTGACAACCCATTTAACCAGTTATAAAACTCATTACAGGAAGGATGGTTGGAGAGAAGATAAATATGGCAATCACTTTTTTTTAAACTTCAGCGTGGAAAGTCTCACATTAGTTTGACTAAGGAGTCCAAAACAGTGACAGAGCTCTCACTTTGTCCTGTTGGACATCAGTTATTGGACAGTTCATTTTTCATATCACTGATTAGATCCGACACCTTGACTTTGCAAATTGTAACAGGCAATGCGAGGAATGATTACCTAGGATGAGGTTCAGTTTAGCCCCCATATTATTCTTTCGAGGGACTGTGTTTCAACTCTCTCAAGTACTCCCAACACACAAGAGATAATTATCAATCTTTGGACTCATGTTAAGATGGTAATGAACCACCTCCCCTGCCCATCAGAAGGTATTCTTCCAAGAAAATGGGCATCTGAAGAAAGCAGTAAGCCCTTCCCAAGCCCTCATCAGGAAGGTGTGTATTTGGGACTATACAACATACTGGAAACCAAGTGGTGACTTTATCAGTAAATTCAGGTGGCTCTGTTGAGCTATGTGCTACACCCAAGTCAGACACTGCAAAACCAGAGTCCCTTCCTGATCCACTCTGACTCTGCAAATATCACACTGCTCTGCTTAGGGATTTGTATTGCTTTCTGGAAGAAAACCTTATTTTTAAACTCAGGCCCACTAAAAGAAGATTAACTGCCCTTAAAAAGTACTTAACCACCTCTTTGCTTGTTATCAAGTGGCCCATACATATCTGTCAGATGAGCACTGTTAATAATGCATTAAATAAACACTTCTGCTTAAGATACATAAGTTTACTTATGAGTAGTTTGAGACACACAAATATCTACAGCTTATTCAGTTCAAGAATCCTCTGCTCTCAAAATGTCCATTCAGCAGCCCTGCCAGATACTGTTTCACAATACTACAGGCTCACTTATTCATAAACAAATCATTAACATTCTTGACATAAATCCATAGCGTACAACAAATCCCAGCTATGATAGTGTTTTACTACATTTGCTGTGCCCATCATGAATGGGAGTTCTGTTTTCACTAAAAAAACCACTCTCAACAAATAAAAGGCAAATTATTCTCTGCAAGAAAACCACCAGGATGAAATGCCTATGCATGGATTACAAACTAATTATCAAGTTCATACAGTAATAAACCTGTTAGTGAAAAGGGCTGACAAAATTTATGCAAGAAATTTTCTTCCTAGAACTCTACTAACTAAGAAACTCTGATGGTAAAACACACCATTACAGGATTTTATATTTTCCTCAGCTACTCAGAAAACCTTTTATATACCCCCATTTCTCCATACACAGGCACAAGAATCATCTGAGAAGACCCTTCGAAAGCCCTGGCTTTCACTCACTGCCAGGGGTTTATTCACAGCCTTGGATCAGAGGGTTTCAGCCAAGCCCAAATGATCAAGGCTCATTTTTACAAAGCTACACCACAACTTAAATTAGAATAATTAAAATGAACGGAATAGCTTAACAAATGCATCAGGACCAGCCTTCTTGTTCTCTCTGAATATACTCCACATAGATGACAGCACAGGGCAGTATTTCCCCAAAAAACACAGTCCACAGGTGAATCCTCTGCAGGTACCCCAAAAAGGCTCTATCATGCAGGTAGCATCCCCCCCATGCTGAGGGGCATGGAGGGCATGGCAAGATGGGATTCCCTGCTCGGAAGGGGTCCACAGAAGGGGGGATGCTCCCACAGCGCCTCCCAGGACAAATCACACAGCATCCAGCCATCAGCAAAGCTTTGGATATCCTGAGCTTAAACCCTCTACCCTCAATTCACTAATACCTTCCTCACCATATTTAAAGAATTAAATGCCTCCCTGAACGGCCATATTTAAGTAATTTAAAAAAAAAAAAAAAAAAGAGGGTGGAAGATAGTTAAGTTACTATTGATGCTCTTGGCAGACAAGAAATATGCTCACCAGAGCTGGACTTCTCCCCGGCCTGATGAACATAAAGCAGACTGCCTTCTGTGCCGGCTGCCAGCTCAGCCCAGGGAATAGAAGATGTTTTCAATTCCGGAAAAGATACATGTGCATTGAAACACTGAACACTCAGCAAGGCCTCAGTCCCTTACTCACAGTGCACAGGCCTGTGGGCGCCAGGGGCTGCTCACAGTACGTAAAAATACGCCTATAGCAAAGTTTTGCAGAAATGAGACCTTTGTTATTGTAAATACATGCAGATTTTCATAGCAATTACACTGCAGCATTTTTAAGGGGCATGATTCCTCTTTTTATTATTTCCATTGGCATGGCTTTTCCATTTCAGCTTGCTTTAGTTCCAGTTCTGTGATAATTTCATGGCAGTACACTCACGTGTGGATATATACAGCATGAATGGCTCACAGTCTTTAGGTCTGACTACTGAGGGTTGTTCTGCAACTTAGGAGAGCAGGTTTACAGGATTTGTTTATGGGTCTCACTCTGTAGCCGGCCTTTGAAAACGTTTCAGATCTATTTTTGCAAGAGAACACAGCTACTGAAAAACCACTGGCATTGTCCAATCTGGCTTTTGGTATCACAGAGCTCACCATCCCTAAAGTTCTTGCTTTCACCCCTAATCTCCTAAAGTTGTAACATATCCGTTAGTATGGAAACCATCACAGCTGAAAGAGTTCAAGGGATGAATAAATTTAGGAATCTTCTCATTTGCCTCCAGGTTTTCTGAGTATCTCAATCGCAGTTTCAGATGTTGTCCGCAACAGTAACAGATAAAGCCTAACTCTAAAACAGCAACAATTTAAGACAGAAAATCACATGTAATCACATATCTATAGTAAATGAGGCACTACAGAAATGCCAGACTATGGAGGTCAGACTAAAGTGATACATGATTTGAAAGAAGGCAAACAGCTCTGCCGGGAATCAGCAAGGAAACCAGACAAGTTAAGCAGTCATTTGCAGTATGACACAACAGCCAAGTGACACTGAAACCTCAGTGTCAAGTCACCCAAGGAAACATCCATGCTGCAGAGCAGCCCGGGAAGCCCCTGCTTAGGAAACACACACCACACAACTTTGCTGAGCGGTGCTGGGAAACAGCAGGAGTGGAAACAAATAAGTCCTGGAAAACTCAGAGGATACTCATGGTCTGGAATAATTTCATCCTCCTAAGTTACAGGTAGCTCAGGGAGCTTGCAGGGCAGCATGCTAAGAGGAAGTGATGCCAGTGAAATGCCGCCTGCAGAGTGTCAAAAGCCCCTGTGCTGGCCCATGGAGAACTGCAACAGGCAAAGCCAGGAGCCAACAGCAAAAAACCTGACTTAACAGGGAGGCTGAGCAGAAATCCTGAGGATGTAAATGTTTGCCAGCCCTGACTGCCCATTTTCGGGAAATATCAGTATCTCCAACCTCAACTTTCCTTTGCTGACCAGTAACAGCATAAAAAACATTAAGCCCTGCAAACGAGCAGCTGCACAGCACCTGGTATTGCTAACAGCTCTTCACTAACCTGGTTTAGAAGCCGAAATAAACACTACGCTTTTGTTTCTAAAGGCAAAAGCTGGTCATCAAAACCCATCTGTCACTGGCTGTGCTCTGAAACACGTCTCATGCTTGCAATTGCACAAAGCACACCCCACTCATGGGGCTCCAGTAGGCAAACTGACCAACCACTCGTCTCCTTCAATACACAAGTGCTGTATTTTGCCCACTGATCTAGTTCCTGAAAAAGGAAAAAAAAGGCATGATCCCCTGGCTCCTGATCCAGCAGCAAAGTTGTCAGTATTTTAACAGTAATTTCAAACAGGAGCAAAGCCAAGCCTGAATCCTCAGATTATCCTTTGCAAAACCCCAGCATCAGCATTAGCAAACAAAAAGATCAAATCACTTGGCTCAGACAGACTGTAGTTTCTGTACCTATATTTATTAACACTAGGTACATAAAACTGAGGAGAAGAAGTGCTAGAAAAACACACAGTGATGTTAACCACAATGGCAAACCGAACGTACCAATCCTTTCCTTCAGCCAGGAAACATTTTCAAGCTGTTTCTTTTACAGCTAGTCACTGCGTAGGAAATGCTTTTTAGACAGAAAAATATTTTCTTTTCCAGAAGACACCATAAAACCCAGGCACAGAGCACAGTATATGTTTTGATGAGAATTAATTACTTGTTTACTGTGGTAGTTCATTACACAGCTAATCCCCACATATTGTCTAAACAAGTTATTTCCTCCGGTGAGTGAGGAAAGGTCAACAGAAACAACACAGTTTGGTTTTTTTTAAAGAAGATGATGCAGAGCACTGGCAACACATCTGCAGGGTGTAAAAAGCTGAAGACCAACATTAGAGGATGTCCTTTGAGCACCTTTCAGTTTTTTCTAAGAGAAGGTATTCCAGAATGAAATGTTACCAAATATAATGGAATTGAGATGTTCCAGTATACAAAAATATTGTTCTAAACCAAGAGCTATTAATTCTTAAGAGCTGTGGGCTGTAGTGTATCATTAGCATCTAGAAGTGAAAGATGGTTATAAGTCAATTCCATTTCTCCCCAGTGACTAAATCATGTACTAGCTAAATCATTTATTAATGTCAAAGGGTGACAGTTTTCAATTAAAGATAATGAGATTCTAGAGGCTCTGGCCATCTGAACCCTGTTTGTGAATTTTCTTGCCAATTAAAAAAAACCAAAACAAAACAACAAAACACAAAAGAAATCAGTCTGACAAACTTATTTTACTTAAACTGGGTACTAACAATTTAGCATTAATCCTACCACATATCTGCTAGCTACATACCAAGAATAAATATTTATACTAGTAACCACATGCTGTTAGGCATTAACACAGGGTTAAGAAGATGTTAATTGAATCACGGACTTTGGAAACTGAAATCATCTTGCTCCCCTTGTAACTCTTAAGCTCCTCAGGCAAGGCCCCAGCCTTTGTCCATACAGCACCTCAGCAAATGGACACACAGCATCCAAGGTCTGGCTGCTCTAGGAGAAGAGGGCAAAACAGTCAAGGGAGAAAATCAAGAAACTGCTCACTCGCACAGCAGGAGTGGGCAGACTCCCCAACAACCAAAGTGCCCTGCTGATCTTGGGTCAGGTCCAACGAGGACACAAACCTCCAGGAGCAAATACTGCCCAGGAGTGGAGATATGTATTCCAGGTCTTTGTAAGTATGACCCCTCTAAGAGAGCATCCTATCCATTAGACCTTTTGCTGTTAATTTGCATGGAGTATCTATAATATAAGTGCTGGTAGCAACAACCATTATTCTTTTTAGCCATCTCACACCCACTTTCAAAGCAATTCTTTATATTGACCCACCAGTTTTCAGAAAAAGAAAAACAAAAAATCAAAAGAAACCATAAAGAACAACAATTACACAGTGAAAGTTAAAATAAGCTTCCCAGAGTAAAACTTCAAACTCCCACAGAAGTTCTGTAAAGTCAAGTTAGAAAAGTAACACCACATTAGACTTGCTGGTTCAAATGTTACTAAGCACTGGCCAGACTCCATGCTTTCTCTTTTTATTTTACTTACAATTAGCTGGCAAGAGACAATGATTAGCTTAAAAAAACCACATTCCCTTCTGACCTCCAGGTGTACAAAGCAGAACAGCATTAAGTATTTCCTAAAGCAAACCCTGGATCTGTAGGCAGTGTGCATCAAGCAGCCCCAGCAGCAAGTCACCATACAGTGTTTATAGCACAAATTCTCACTATGGAGCCCATTAGCTCCTGGTCAGATCTATCAAGGCAGGCACTGAGTGTCATGGCAGTCTCAGGCAGGCACCTGCCTCCAGACTCTTTTCCAAAGCCTTGTCCCAAGGCTGGACCTGCACAAACTACTGCATACATGAGAATTTACAAAGGACACGATTACAGCGCATTTCTGTAGAATGGTATGCGCTGCCAGCTCAGCTCCCAGCTCCACTGGAGATCTGGATTTACCATCTCTGTTTCCAGTTCATACCCCTACTCAGGAAGACTTAGAAGGGCCAAAGAGTGGAACAACAATGCCAAGTATTGTGAATCGCTCAGGCAAAGCAAGGGGTGTTACTCTGGTGCAGGCAGCTCTGTTCACCAGGGGAATGTCACCGTACAGCACACAGGATCCAGTCACCTTGGCATTGCTGGCACTGCAATCATCTCCTTCCCAATGGAAAAACTGATTACATTTAACAGGTGATGATAAGCTTGAAAGTCATTCCTCCCCACATCCAACAGATGGACAAATTGTGCTGTGTCAGTTTGTTCCTGTTACAAAATAGTCCCCAATTCCCCTGGAGAACTCCCAGCAGCCCTGTTTCCTCCCTGGCCAGTCCATCCCAGTGGCATTGCAAAGGGAGTCTTTACCTGCTCCTTTAGCCAGAGAGCTCCAATTAAAGGGTTTTAAAACACCTCTATCTTAAATAAAATTACTGCTGCCTGATGAGACCTACTAACTGGGATGCTACAAAGACTAACTTTTCTGGAAACTGTGTTGCACAGCCAAAACCACTCTGCACTAAGGGCTCTGCAGCACAACTGCAATTGTTAGCAGTGACTAACATTGTTATCCAGAACTCCTCAAATTTACAACAGTACTTTACAACCAATATGGGAAGTCACATATGGCACTGGCACGGCAGTGTAAGGACTAGGTCATTTTAAAGCAAATACCAAATTACAGAGCTCAGTGGAGACTAGATTTAAAAACCTCCCAGAAAAGTGTTTAAAAACTGAGGAAAAAAAAAATTTAAATCGCCAGATAGATTTTTGGGAAATGAGGAAGAATATGACTGCACTTTCCTATTGCACATGTATGGATTTGAAAGTAAGAAAAAGTTGGGAATAACGGGTTTTTTTCCCAGGATGAGGCAGACTGCTCTCTAACTTCAGCTCTGTAATGACAGCTGCTGGATAAGAAGCATTTGTTTGTTACTAAGAAATGCTGAAAAAAAATAAAAAGCAAAGTGGGCATTTTACATCCTTTGAAGAAACAAATACATGATGTTTTCACAAGAAAATGTGAAAATAAGAAAAGATCTAAGAAACAGACCGGATCCACAAATAAGAAATATGGGTTTTGGCTGAAAATGGAAAATATTTCCTGAGGCTCTGGAGGTGTGTCAGTCTCCTGGCTGTGCCGGGCGGTGGCTGCAGCCATCATAGAGCACCAGGGCTGGTGATGCTCTGAGCCCGCTGCCAGGCAGCTGCCATGGCCCTGCTCCCACCCTTCTGTGAGGGACCCACACTCCCTTTTTCCCCCCACAGAGGGGAGGAACTGGGTGACTGTGAGGCTTATTAACACTCCCATAAGTACTCTGTAAAGCGGTTTTCCCCCCAGCCCAAAGCCAGCGGGCGGTGCACTCGCTGCGTGACAGACGTTCCTCTGGTGGATACAGAGCAGCCCCTTATCCAAACAGCATTAGGGCCTGGTCCAGGATGACCTCAATAGCACACGCTTTCCAAAAAGAGTCACACAGAAACATTTAATTCAGCTCTCTTAAGACATTAAGTCTTGTCTCATATAGCTACTCATTAAAAAAAAAGAAAAAAAATCAAGTAAAATTTGGACTTTTAAAAACACACGAAGTTTCTTCTCAATCATAATGAAAGAAACATAGGGCGACTCCACTGGCATTAGTATGGGCACTTAGATTTATACCAACACTCTCAAAAGCCGAATTTGGACCAAAAACAAAACCCACATATAGACAAGGGCAAAGTTTATCCCCAAGTGAACAAAATAACATCTCTTGTAGACATTAATGGCTTCTGAAACTCTCTAGATTGATGCAACATTAGTGATTTAAATGCCAAACCACATTCACTCTGTTTATCTTGGGAAGCTCCACATCCATGTAAGAACACCCTCAGAGCATAACAGAGGAATGAAAGGTCAGGCTGTTACTTCCAGAACCAGTGCAGTAAACTTAAACAAAGTATGGGCATTTCCCTGGCCAGTGCAGCCCACTGAGGCTGGCTATTTTTCTAATATCATATAAGCAGCATGAATAACTTCTGATACAGAGAAACAGAAAACTCAACTTGAAAAAAACAATATAAATACCCTCTGAAAGTAATTTAAACCAAGCAGAAGTGAGCTACTTCAGTGCAAGATTTTTGCAGACTTGGCTCCTGGGCCATGCCAGGCTGCTCATGGACCTCTCAGGTCCCCAGTTGATGACCTGTTCCTCCTACCCCCCAGAAGCTCTACATCACAAAGCACTTAACTTCATCCAAAGCCTCTTTAGATTCTGTCCTTCTGAAAAACACATGCAGATACTTTAATCTATACAGACCTCACTGCCCCACACAGCTGGACCCTGCTCTGCCCTGCTGGAACAAAGTCCCAGGCTCAGAAAACCTGTTGAGCTTGTCCAGCCACAAGGGTGCAAACCCTAAGCTGCAGACCTGAATATCTCTTTCCAGGTGAAGATCTGTCCATGACTCATTTCAGCTCACACTTGCAGCTCAGCGTCTCTTCAAATGTGACTTTTCCTTAGGGGAGATGAGCTCCACCACTTCTGCAGCCTGAAACTCGTCAGCATTTTAAACGTGAGCAGGATGGGGGAGAATGGCTTCAGGAAAGGAATTATTAAGCACTGACAAACTAGAATTTGTAACTAGAGTAAGTGAATATTTTTCACTGTCTTGAAGTGCCAGGGCTTTTCACTACCCTTGATTACAAAAGGCAGTCATCTTACTCATTTAGAGATGGGTTTCAGGCTGGCCATAATGCCCAGACAGGCTGCTCTGTGCCTTTGCAGACCCTGCAGCAAGCCTGGTATTTCTGACAGGGCTATTTCCTACACCAGGCAGCCCCGCTTCCCACTGGACATCCCCAAGGAAATGATCTGAACTCCACGCATGATGGTCATTGAGGGAAACAAAATTCCAAGTCTTCACAGCAGGTTAAGTCTTGGGAACTGTGTGTCCTGTTCCCAAGTCAGGAGCTGCAGGACTGTGAAGGGCAGGTGCAAGGAATCATGCATGACCTCAAAAGCTACAAGAAAAAGAAATTACTATTGCAACACCCATCTGTGGGGAAAAGCAACAGAAGAACCTACCTGTGCTTCTGTAACCTTTCCAGTTGTTCAACTAGTCCTTCCGTAGCAACTCTGTATTTTAGAGGTACAAGATTAAAACACTGCCCTTTGAAAATGTTACATGTCCCAGCACCAAGCTTCAGGCTTTTTAACGAAAAAGGAGCCTCTGAACACCAGATCAAAACAAAAGTCAATCACAAACAAACGTTTCCTAACATTCCTTATAAACCATGGAATAGTTACATTGCCTTCTCAAATGCCAAGATAAAAGTTAATGGATTCAAAGACCTATCCCTATGCACCGAGATAAGGCTGCATGCCTAAATCTGAGTGATTTAACACTCGTTTATCAAAGTGAACTGTCCAATCTCATAGAAAGTAACATCCCTTCTGCAGACTTCAGCACTGATGCTCCACCAACAAGAACGTGACAGAGAGGGTTTCACTTCCCCCATCATCCCAACCATGTATCCCAACAGGCAGCGTTGCCCTGAGGGGAGCCAGGGCCACAGATCCACAGTTCCCAGGGCAGCCCAGCTCAGGAAGGGTGAACCTGAACCCAGCTCAAGGCCTGGCCAGCCCCAATACCTTGTCCTTGGCTGGAGGATCTCGGCTTTGGGTGTCTCAGCAACCACTGATGGGTTTTTTCTTTGTTAACTAAGAGAAAAAACAAGCACCCAGCAGTCTTTAGCAGCACTGCACATCCCTCCAAGCAGCTCGTTTTAGCAGGAGGCACCAAAGCTGTCTTTACTATCAGGATTTTCTCAAACACACAGTACCAAGCTCAATAGGCCCTTTCAGCCACACTATCAAGAGGGCCGACATAAAATTTTCAAAATATCCTTCCTTCTAATTCTAATCCAAACAACAGAGCACAGCTGTGAAAACTGAAGCCTGTACTGATCCACACTGTACAGGCTCTTTCTTAAAAGCACTGGGACAGGATTCAAGCTTCTACATTTTCTAATCCAAATTTATAGTCAGGCACAGAAAATTCCCATGGACTAGGGAAAAAAAAAGAAAAATGCTTAAGCTGACAGTTTTCTGAAAGATGAAAAAAAATTCACTGCTGTCTTCTGCTGACACACTGTGCAGCAAGCTGGGACAGAGGTCCACGCTATACCCTGACAACCAGGCAGCTCAGGGAGCTGCCAAATGGTGTTTTCTTAAGTTCCAAAAGGTACTTTTCTGGTCAAAAACTAGAAAAAACATAATAAATTCCATATGGAAAAGCTAAAATTGGGCAAAAGGTCCTGTTAAATAAATAGCCTCAAATGAAGGGAAAAAGGATTAAAACCCTGTTTTTGAAGTTTGATGTATTTTTCTTCTAACAATTTTGCTGCTTGTCTTTTCAGTCTCCAGCTCAGAGCCAAAGCCAGAACAACCAGCACACCATAACACAACTCATAGTGCTCCTCTCCCCAGCAGAAGGCAATACTAGAAAACCAAGGACAAAATTCCTTAACATGACACTAGAAACCAAGTCCAGCAAACTAATTTGGATGGGACAGTTTTGAGGAATAGTAACAGAAGTTTGTTTTGCCTGTTTTTCTTAACCAGAATGACAGGGAAGGAGGGAAGGGTGATTTCTCTCCCCAAGAAACTACCATTTTCAGGTCAGTGTCATCGTGATCAGTTCAGAAAGCACAGATTAATCCTGACAGCAGGAAAGCAGGTCCCCAGCTACAGGAAAGCCGCAGAGCAGCTGAGACTCACGCTGGAGAGCTTCTCCCTGTAGCCATTCAGAGAAGGAATTTTGCATCCAACCCTCCTTTCTGACCCTCAACACCCAGGCTCAGGGAGGGAAAGGAGAGCTAGAAACTTGCAGGTTCAAATTATGCATTTGATGTTGCCACCATCACCATGGAGGTCCCTTGCCCTTGGCCCTTCACAGACCCCAAACTCCTCTTATCCTGCCTTCCAGTCAGCAGAATTACTCAGGAAGCTCCATAGCAGAGAGAACTGTTCATTTTAAATGAGACTATACAAACCCTCTGGATCTCCTGTAATAGTCTGATGGATTGGTTTCCTGCCCTGCTCTACAGTCACCAGGCTCAAGGTTCGTACTGACCCCGGTGAAGTTTAGATCAGATCCCACTGCGAGATCTTCAGAGCAGTTACTTCACCAGTGGGACCAGACTGAACCTCAGTTCTCCTCTCCAGACACTCAGTGAGGGGGTGAGTTTTCACAAGAGCACAGTCTACCAGGTAAAATGCTCTCTGGAAAAGATTGGCCCTAAAGAGAGCTGAATACAGCCAGCTGAAGACTTGTAAACTTACTCCAGGGTCATTCTGAAAGCTTCACATGAGACGTATGGAATAACCATCTCTCAAACCCAGAGGGAGCTTGGCATGAGAAGAAAGAGGTGGCCACAAATCTGAGCTTCAGGACACTTAATTACATTTCTATCTGCTCTCAGTGTTCTTGGCAGTTGCCATCAAATATATCTGCAGAAAATGTTTTCACGTGAGGAGACATTTGAAAATTGTCTGGCATAACACAGACCCAAGGCCACAAAGGGTGATGGTGCAAGGACTCCGACTGCCCCAGTGCTATCCCAAACCCAGCAGCCCTGTGCTCACAGCATAGTTCCGTCAGTAAAACTCAGCAGCAGCAACCCAGGTTAGAAATGTTCCTGCTCACATTGCCTGGAAGCAAAACCAGCCATTAATCTGTGAAAGGGACATTTATTTAAATAGTCCCAATGAAAACACGTATGGAGGTTTTTCAAAGACCAACACTCCAGAAGCTGTCACCAAACTGCCAAGGTGTCAGTGCAACGAGACCAACTTGGTCATTCTGAGGCTATGTACAATTTTGTTGATGCAACATCATTAAAAAATATTAAATACTGGCAATACACGAATTTTTATTTTTCATTCAGAATTTTTGGAAAGATTTATATTTGCCACTCTGTATTTTCAGTATTTCAGCAGGAAAAACAAATCATGGAACGTTATATTAGGTCTTCTCAGGACAGTTGTACAATCAGCCACCTTTAAAATCTTTGGTCAAAGGGTTCTGATGCACTTATTCAGAAACAGCTCAGAAGACTTAACACTGTCACCTGTAACTTTTCCAGCTATTATCTGAAGTGCAAATAAGTTCAATTACTATACATGAAAGCACTATGGGGAAACAAAAGTTGTAAGTACTAAACATTGTTTAAAGGGACTTTTCAACTACACATTTACCTGTCTCTGGGTAACCAGACTCTCCTCTTGCCTGCCTAGAGCCACATCAAAAGCACAGTAATGCTGTAAGGGGGAGGACACTTAGCCCAACACCTCAGCACCAACCCAAGGCGTGTCTGCTGAGAACACAGCCATGCTTGGAAGGAAACGGGAACATCTGCGCACCCCACTGCTGACTGTCCTGCTGGATGACACCAGGGACACAGAAAATCTGAAACAGGCACTTAAAATTTTGAACTACTTAGACTGAATGCTTTAGTTTGCCTTTCTTCAAGGAAATCACTGCTTAATTTTTTTTTCTTGATCATCAAACAGGCTGGCAGTTTCATAAACAGAAACTAGTAGTACACTATAAATGAACCCTGAAGATCATTTCCCAGGGGGCTTTCCACAAGGCGCTCACTGATTTTCATTTTCTTTTGGTCATAGAATGCTTCCCAAAATTAACATTTTTCCAGAGCCATTCATTTTCTACAAAGAATAAATAATGTAGAAAAAAAGGAACTGCCTGAGCTAAGTGGTGCCAGATGAGCCTGCTGGAATCACGGGGCTTTGTTTTAAAGATTCCTGACTGCTGTAAAGTCATAGCAGCAAACTAGTGCAAAAATTCTGATGCCTTGAAAGATATCCTGAAGCTATGTAGTGCCAAAACACCGGGCTGTAAGACTTCAGACGTTTGCAGCCACATGACTCAGGCTTAAATTTCAAATACTTTTCACTTTTTCCTTCTGACATAAATTTAATGAAACCAGAGTTCAGTAGTAGGATCAGTCCTGCTATACATGTCTTGCAGCAGTTTCTGCCTAGACAGCTGTTTGTGTGCTTACAGCTTGCTTGTGTTTGGTTTAGAAAGGTTTTCCATATGCTTTTAAAAACTGGAAAACTATTGCTTCAACTGACTGTATGCTGCATTTTTTAACACACATATGCATCTGAACACTGAAAAGGATTAGAGCTCATTTTGAAAGCACCAATAGCACCTAAAACCACATTACATCTGAACACATGCAAACATTTGTCACCAAACCACAGAGGCCATGATCACCTTGAAGCCATCACACGTGTAAGTCTACTCAGAGGTGACTTTTATTAAGTGAAATATCTTTTCAATGCTCCTGATATAGGAAAGGCATTTGATGTGTATACTAGTGGTGGTGGATGCATGTAATATACATGAATTTAGCAACAGAGTCCATGATCACAAAATTTAGAAGTATAAAAGTAGACTGAAGATGCAAGGTTACAAGTACATTAACAAATTCCTGTAAAACAGGCAATATGTTTACAAAGCCTTGGAAAACAGTGCTCACAGCCCAGCCTGAAGGTGAGCATCAACACCCCAATACTGCTGCTTTCCCTTTTTTCACTTCCATTAACAGCTACATTGTTGTTTTACCGCTGTATCTTAATGATGTGGAGGTACACTACACCAGCAACTCAAAGGCTGTGGTAAAGCAACCTTACATAATCTTATTTCTCATGGACTTCAGAGGACTACACAAGTTACATGATGGCAGAATTAAGCCCTGGGGTTCAGGAAATCAAACTTGCTCCAGTAAAGGACTTGAAGCTTCCTGCCCTTCATCACCTGCTTCACTTCATCTCATCTTGCCCACTCACAGCTCTCCTGCACAGTATTTCACAGCACATTAGGAGAGACGTGGAACTCTACTTTATGAAAGAAATAAATTCTAACTATATGAGAATATACTGCAGCCATCCCTTATTAAATCCTTGCCCAAAAATGGCCCCAAACTGTGGGTTTCAATAAGAATATTGCATTTCCAGATGAGCAGACAGAGAATCACTGAAGCTCTATTGTGAACACTTGGCTATCTGCACACCTATATGAAGCCAAGCAGTGTCCAGCCCAAAGCTCCATAACATGGCATCCCTGTCTGTTCCCCTCTGCCTGACCCCCACTCATGTGAGCCCACCCCCTGTACCACCCACAGAAGCAGAGTGAGACCTTCTCCAAAAAGAGAGCCCACGAGTGTGGCTCAGCTCAGGGACGCCTGGCAACACAGCACAAAAGGCTGGGTAGCACCAGCACTGCTGCACCTCTGCTCCAGGGGAAAAGCTATTTGAACACAGTGATCCCTATTACCCACATGTGTCAAGAGAAGCAGGGAAACTTATAAACAGGGCTTCTAAACAGCATGACCTCGGAAACTATGCACCCACTGGGATTTATTATCTAGAAACATTGTCTGGCATCAAGCTTCCAGGAAAATTTAGGTTACAAAGCAAATAGCAACCACCTTTCAGGCAGGCACACAAAACTGTGAGAACACCTTGCTTGTTTTCAAACACCACTTCAGAGTCCTCACGGGAGCATCACTGAGAGCATCAGCTCCAAAATCCCAGTTGTGCTGCCAAGGGCTGCTGAACCAGGCACAAAGGGTACATTTGGAAATAGTTTTAAAGAAAGATTTCGCAATATTTTTGGCATCATTTCAACAAGTGCCACTGCCACAAACATCAAGCTACAAATCAGTGCACACTTATGCTTATAACCATTGATAAGGTCTGCTGCAGACACGGCAACGAAAACCATACCAGGCAGGTACAGTGAGCTCCGGACTGGAGTCTCCACATTCCAAGAAGGGAGAACAACCTTTAAATATCTGAAGCAACCTTGATTGCTGCTCCAGAGACGACTGGGAGGTACACACGTTCCATATGCTCACCTGCACTGTACTGAACACAAGCCAGGAATGCCCCCACAGAAATTAGAAGCAAAAAAGTCTCCCATACAGACACAGTCCCAGATCATCTCTCTTACATTAAGTGTGAACAATGCTAATCCTGTATTACCTGCAAAATCGTGATCTTCTTACCACATCAGAGACTCACTGATCCCTGTGGAATATTCCTGCAACATCCCAGGTGTATGATTTCACATGTAACTGCCTGTCCCACTAACTTTGGAGAAAACAGACGAAACTTCAATGTTGCTAAAGGTGAAAGAATCATAAAAAGTAAAAGGAACAGCAAAAGAAAAAGCAGGCTTCACTGTATTATATTTTCAAGAAGAAACCTCAATATCTACATTTTTCTAGCTTATCCTTCTAATCCGTTTAATTCAAATCTACATATCTTCCAGAAACAGAAAGGCTTCTCCATTAAACAGCAGCATAACAGGAAAAGCTTCCATCAGAGGGAAGTAGAGAACAGGCTGACAAAAAAAAACCCAAAAAACCAAAAAAACAAACCCAAATCAAAAAACAAGCAATCACAGATTAGTCCAGCAAAACCAGAAACCAAGGCTCTGGGAAAGGGGGCACATTTTAGCAGCAGATGAAGCTTTCAGCAGCAAGTGGCCACAACAGCAGCGGGGACAAGTCCAGCTCATGCCCCAGCTCACTGCGTTCTGTAACCCAGCTGCTGATGACACTTCATTCCCATTGCGTATGCGTGAGCTTTGCTGCTGACCTCACTACTGGAACTGTACCCATCCCGTCAATGCCAAAAACTTCAGCACAAACTATGAAACTTGACAGGACTGAGCATATTTGGAACAGAAGCAGATTTTGCATGAATGGCAAGAGACCAGGAATGTGCAGTCTTGTCATCCATTGTGTGGGACGAGGAAAGGAGGCCCGTGAGCAATAGAGGACCATGGCACACTTTGTCAGAACGTGACAGGAGCCTTCACACCGCCATGGTCACTGCCATTTAAGTTAAACATACACAGCTTGCCTTAGCACTCAGGGCAGGACTGACCTGCACCAACAAGCATCCACTTCCAAAGGCAGTTCATACTTTCCCTTACTGAACCAGGCCAAAAGAAATATTCTGAGAGATGAAAATATTTTCTTTGCCGTTTTACTTAGTACAGAGCTACACCACGGACTAACAACAGACCCGCACTTCACCACAGCTGGGTATTGACACAAGATACATCTGGGTCAAAACTAAGCCACATACCGTGCATGCATCAGAACATCAAGAAAGCTGGGCCAGCTCCATACTTTCTGCACCCATACATTAGCCTGATGTAAAAGACATGGCTGCGTCTGCCATTATACATCCCCCAAATATCGTGCAGTAGTGACTTGGCATAACCTGTAATCCCACAGTACATTAACAGAGACCGTAAGACGTCATCTATTCTACCCAGTGACCACATACCACCCTGCTACAACCAAAATCCCATGCCCAGCACCCTCACAACACTGGCTTGTCAGCCAGCAAGAGAGCTTGTGATGCCAGGGACAAGCAGAGAGCCCCCCTTCAACACTCCCATTGCACCAACATTTGTTTCACAGCAGCTGTGTGCCAGGAGAGAGGGAACCTGGGATAAAGAGAGCAACATGGGACACCTGAAACTAAATTAAGATGTTGAGGGGGAGGAAGAAGGGAAAAAAGATGCATATATACCTTGCACAAGCTCTCCTTGGAGGGCCCAGCAGCTCTGCCAGCAGTTCTGAACAGGATGGTGATTTACAACAGGTCGAGGGGAGATGAGACTACTTGAAAGGACCAGGCTTCTCCAGGGTTTTTTGGAGAAAAAAATTTCAGAGGAGTTGGGGATATTAGATAGTCTATTGCCCATGTAACTCTAGCTCATATGTATATGGATTAGGATTAAGCTTTCAGTTACAGGATCTCATCCTAGCTACCCCAGCATCCTTCCCCTCACTGCATTCGTTTTGTCCACAATTCACTATATTGTTATTTAACCCCTTCTGTGAACACAGAATTATTATGGGCTTCTTGTGACTTTTCCAAGAAGACTTTTCCCTTTCTCCCCATTTCAGGAGCTGACAAGTCCAAAGCATATTTACTTCTGCAATTTTGGATCCCCCTGATTTCTTTACTTTTTAGAGCACCTACAGCAATTCATGTACTTCCCCAGAAACTCCTGTTGGCAAAAAGTGCATTTACAGGCACTCATCATTTTGATTGGCTCAGGATGCCTGGAGACTCCTGCCACAGGCAACCAACAGTAGGTTTGCACAAAGTTAGTGGCCACTGCTGAGAACTTTGGTGCTTGTGGCTCCCCTTCAAGAACAGGCTCCCCTCACTACAGGCTTGGGTTCTGCTACAACAGGTAAGTGAGAGGCCCAGTGATCATCCCCCCTCCAGGCAGCCCTGGTTCCCCACAGCACATAGTCGTTCCCACCCACTCCCTAGGGTCAGACCCCTAACAGCACACAGGATACAGCTAAACAAGGCTAAACAAGGTTACACTCACAAGCTTATTCTGCAAAACACAAGCATTTGGTTCTCTCTAGCCTTGCATGCTCTTGTAGGCAGTATCAGATATTTGTCATAACAGTACCTTGTTATTCTAACACCTCCCTAATTCCACAAAGGGGACACAAAGCCATTCTGCACAATCCACACCAGCACAACACTACTAACCTCGGCTTTCCCTTTCTCCTTCCCTTCCCTCACTTTCTTCTTTGTCACCAACCGCTGGGTGCAGCCTCACCTCACGTCTGTCCCCTGCAGCAGCATCTCCCCAGGGAACACCCCTGCCTCCGCAGCGCCCAAGACCATTAACTCCACACACAGGGCATCCTGCCACTTGCACTTAGCAGAGAGGTTTCTGACTAACACAAGGAAAGACGTAACTAATAATACATGCACATAGTTTTACCCTGGAATCCATCAACTGTGTATGTGGTACATCATTCCTATCCACTAAAATCAAGCTTCTTATTGTAGAGAAAAGTACAGGTTTTTTAGACTAGGAATTATTCCCATTACTAGCTGGTGAAGATTAAAGCTCATGGATCTCTCAGCTTGGCGCTACGATCAACTCCAATCAAACCGCTGAATTTTCTGCTTGATGATATCAAAGCAAATTCTCAATTTGAATTGCAAAAGTAGTAATAACCTTTTCTTGTCATCTGCTGTGCCCATTGATTCTTATTTAAGATGTCCAATTCTCTCTCACTAGACACTTGCTCTGGAAAACTACACGAAACCGACGCAGTGGAACTACAAAGTGAGTTTTATTTCATCTCGCTCTCTGCCTGTCTCGGATTTCCCCGGACTGTGCAACACGCACAAGCCACACGAACAACGGCACAGCCGGCACGGCGCACCCGAGCGCCGCCGGAGGGTGCGGCAAGGGGGACCCCGGTGACCCTGACACATCCCGACCTCTGGGTGTGGGGGTGGCGAAGGACTCCCACGGGATTCCGCATCCCCCGCGCGCCGCTCCGAGGGACGCTGCCGCTGCCGCGGGTCATGCGGGGCCGGGCCAGGGGTGCCCCTCACCCGCGGGGGCGGCGGAGAAGCCCCTGAGCGGCGCGTCCCCCGCCGAGCCCCGCGGGCAGCCGGCACCGAACCCCGCCGGGGGCGCCGGAGCCGCCGGGCAGCGACACCCGGGATGCCGCCGGAGCAGCGGCCCCCGCGCTGCGTGCGTGCGTGTCCCGTGTCCCCGCACACCCACCCTCCGCGCCGGCGGGGGGAGAAGTTGCCACAAACTCCCGGTACAGGGGTGATGCTCCGCCGGTCCCGCTGCCACCCCAGAGCCGCGCGGCCCCACCGCCCCCTCCGGCTCGGACCCCGGCCGCCCCCCCTACCTGCAGCCGCTCCGTGGCCGGCTGCCACATGGTGCCGCGGCGGCGGGAGGCGCTGCCGAGCGGGGCCGCGCGCGGCTCTCTGCGGGCGCGCGCCCCGCCCCGCCCCGCCCCGTCCCGCCCACGCGTGGGGGCCACGCGCGGACCCGCCCGGCAGCGCCGGTCCCCGGGCACGGCATCCACCCCCTGGGCAACGCACGCATCCCACCTGGGCACGGCACCCATCCCACCTGGGCACGGCACCCATCCCCTGGGCACGGCATCCATTCCACCTGGGCAACGGATCCATTCCACCTGGGCACGGCACCCATCCCCCGGGCACGGCACCCATCCCCTGGGCACGGCATCCATCCCCTGGGCAACGCACGCATCCCACCTGGGCACGGCATCCATTCCCCGGGCACGGCACCCATCTCACCTGGGCACGGCACCCATCCCTTGGGCAACGCACGCATCCCACCTGGGCACGGCACCCATCCCACCTGGGCACGGCACCCATCCCCCCAGGCACGGCAAACATCCCACCTAGACACCTAGGGGTACCGGAACAGCGCCTCGCCCCAGCTGCCGGCACAGCCCGGCGGGTCCCGGCACAGCCCGGCGGGTCCCGGCCCCGCACGGCGCTCTGGGGCAGCGGTGCCCGCCTCCCCACTGGTGCTCGCTGTGCGCTGCCTGGGAGCGTGTGCCCCCCGCCAGAGGAGCCTTCCCCAGGAGACGCTTGCCTCACCGCACCTGAAACTTTTTCCTCCTGTTCTGCAGGTGGTTCAAACTGCTGCCAAGCACGTAGGACGCGTCATGGCTCTGTAAGGCCGCTGCTGCTGGCAGTGCAGGGTCATGGAGCACCAGCTCCATGGGAGCCACCTGCTGGGGGCAGGATCCCCCCTGCCCGGGCAGTGCCAGGGTGGTCACCCGAGGGGCCACCACCAAACCAGCATCAAGGCCACACTGAGCTGTTCCACAGCTGTTCCACAGTGTCGGGCATCCCAGGTGTGCCCAGCATTCCACCTGTGCCCCGGCTCTCACAAGGACAGACACACACACACTGTGTAGAGGTCTGCAGGCACTGCTGTTCCCTGTGGAGACCAGAAATGCCACCGAAAAGCAAAGTCTCCGCAGGTTCCAAAGCTGCACCAAGGAACATTTTTTCCAGACACAAAAACTGCCCCTGGCCCTCCCTGCTCACCTGAAGCTGCCTGGGCAGTGCCTCATGCTTGGATGCAGGAGGATTTGTTAAAAATCCAGAGGAGCCCGTGTCATACTTTTCCTGAGCGTTGACCACCACAGCCCACAACCTGCGAGCCAGACTCCAACACACTGTGGATGTGTGACCCCAGGGACACGGAGCATCCTTTCAGTGTCAATGTTTTAAATAGCAAGGAAAAGCAATACTGAAGGGAATCTTCCTTAAAAAAAACAGGCATCAAGCTCTTCTGTGGACAAACCATGACCTTTGGCAGGGCAGCTATCTCGAGGACCAACACCTTGAGACACATTGCAGGATCCAGGCGAGGCTGGATGTGATCAGAGCAAGGCCTCAATACATGTGAACTTTTAGATCGTTTCTGAAAAGGCTCCACCAGTACATCCCTGGGCAGTGATGGCCTAATTAAAGCAATTCAAGTGTTGCAGCTCCATTTACTGATGTATCACCCACCTCTCTCCAGGAAGGGAAGCACTGATTCTGCACCAGCTCTTGGCCAAGATACCCACCAGAGCTCCTTCCAGACACCATGTCCCTGTCACACTGTTGTTTCTTCCAAATGGTGCCTACACTCCCGCACAAGAGCCTTTTCTAAAAGCCTCACTCTTCCTCAAGTGAACTCTGGAGCAGTTGCATCGATCCTTCCTGCATGGGTCAATCCACCCGCCATCATTTCCTGAACCAGCTGGGAGCTGGCACAACCCAGGCTGTCAGCAGCAGGGCACACAAAGGAAGTTCAGGATCTGCAATTAGCAGGAGGAGACCAGCCCTGAGGCTGGAGGCTGCTTCTCTCTTAGTTTACATGACTTTTATACAAATGAAAACAATTGGGGAGGGAAATCGGCATTTACTACAAAATGGGTGGCATGTTATGAGAACAAACGAATCACTTAATTTCCAAAAGGATATGAAAACAAGAGAAAATGAATGCTGTAGGTAGGCTTCAGGCTTTAGTTGTATGAGAGAAAGGTAGGAATATGCTCACACATGGGGAGGAGCAGCTCAGCTGCAAATTTTTGAAATCCAGCTGGTTGATTAGAAAGCAATCTGTGAGCCCCTGAGCCCCACCAGCACCTTCCCCAAGCCTTACCCCTCACCACGGCAGCAAGTGGCACTGTGGGACGAGACAGACACTGAGCCCTTCTGCTCATGTTTGATTAGCCTCCAGGTGTGCTCAGCACCATGGGCCATCTCAGGAAATCCAGCTGTTTTGCCCTTTTGGACATGCCCCACAACACCTCTGCAGGAAACCCGGTTTTCAGCCGGGCCAGGTGCTGCTGGGGTGGTCAGGCACCAGCCAAAACCCAGTGCAGGAAATGATTCATTAAACTTGGGTGAGTTCATGTCACAATCTCACTAAGATGAGGTCATTTCTACCTAGACTTCCTAATATTTTAATCCAAGCATCATTTTTTATTTGGTATTTAAGCTGTTCTACATTAGGTAAGGTCCTTCTCCAAGCCAGTCAGAGATCTTTCACTTAAATAAATAGTGTGAATTCCTATTTCCAGGATGTACTGTGTTCCAGAATGTGCCTGTAAGAAGATACAGGGGTTTTTTTTCTATTAATTTTCCTTTTACTGTGCCAAATTGTGGAGTTTCTCTTCTCAGAATGAGTTAAGACAATTCTTTTTGAAGACTGCAATACATTACACAGGTTGGTCCCACTTCTCTCAGTCTCCTTCATTTCAGTGCTCACAGGACAGAAATACTGGAGCCAGGGGAGATCTTGCATTTCAAAAGGGAGTATTGGATGCAATAGGACCAATTTCACTTCTATTCACATAGTAAATCTGAAGCGTTTCCAGTGACTCCAGGATATTTTCTCTCTTTTAATGGCTTCTAGTTATTGAGTTTGTCTTCTTTTTGCACCATCTCATCCCCTAATATAAGGTCTTCATAGCAACATAGCTCCTCTGCATTTGAAAACAAAAATAAACTTTTTGGTTTTTAACTATAGCATTGCCTTTTTAATTAACTAAACTTGTCCAATTGCTGATCCCATCGAATTATTGAGTTCAAAAGTTCCATTTAGCTTTAGGAGCACTATTATTTCTCACTGAAACATGACTAGAAGAGTCATTCAGTTATTTAAATGCTGCTTCCTCAAATATTTTGCAGACTTCGCAAGTCCTGTTTCCAAGATCCTCTTTTTGATTATGCAAGTTTACAAAGCATACAGAAGTCATTAAACACATCTCTTTTTTTATGTTATTAATTCAGTTTACCTTGGATTTGCTTTTGTAGGGTAAGTTTGCCTAGTTAACAAATTTAATCTTCTGTAAAGTGCTGTAATTAATAGCATACTTCCAAAATCTAAATACACTTGTTACTCTTAAACACTTTGTCAAATCACTTGAAGCAAATGCAGCTTCCCTGCATAGATGGGCACCAGACACATCATCTGAGCTTCCCAATATCTCTCTGAAAAAATGCTTAGTGCCTAAGCAACCCAAAATACACTGTCCAAGTAATCCAAACTGTTTTCTTTGACAACTATTACATTTTAACACTCAAGGTAACAACACATGTATTTTTATGTAGAACTTCATCTCATGCAGATGACAAAGCTGGCTGGGATGGCATGATCTCAACTTTATGTCATATAAATATGGCAGAGGGAACACCCAAGGTAGAGATTTCCAGTTCCCACAGCAGACTGCACGCTTTGGAGTCTGGGCATAGGGGAGCTGCAGTGAGGGCATTACCTGGGGAGGACACAGTCAGGGTGGGGCTCCAGCACCACAGGCAGCCATGGGATGCAGGCAAGGGCAGCCAGGGGCAGCATCAGAGCACTGGCAGTTTGCAAACACTGACAGCAGAAACCTGGGTTTTGAGGGGACTCAGTCATTTGCAGAGTTCAGAGGCTATTGAGAAGCTACTTCAATGTCCATATAGTGACAGATACAGTCCCTTTGCTGGGAGCAGCAGCATCTAAAGGTCTGGCTCTGATTCCTTACCTGGGATCCCCTCAGGCATGGTCACTGTTAAACTAGCAGCAATTCAACAGTAAGAATGTTTCATTAAAATACTGGCAAAATGCAGACCACATTATCTTCAAAGGCCCTTGATTTCCTTTCAGTATTGTGTTTTGGTAATTTGAAAGGGAAATTTATTTACATCCCTGCTTGCTGTATAATCTCTAATGTTATTTAAGTAATCATTTTCATTCTGATTGTGTAGGTGCACTGAGATGATTATGCAGACATGGGAGTGCAGCTCCACCAAAGGTGGTTCAGCCGAGGGCACTTCTGCTCACAATGCATCTGCCTCATATCCCCTTCACAGGTATTTTTAAATGGCATCAGGAGATGCCATAACCTGAAGCAATGTGGTGTTAATGATTTGTGAAATTGAGGCAGCAGTAAGTATCCCAGTCAAGGGAGATAATTCAGGTTTGGATATGCCATATTCTTCCACCTATCCAGGTTGTGCTTGCCAGGGGTAATGAGGTCCTGATTTCCAATTTGTTAGGGAAGCTCTTGCTGGGGTTCCCATAGTGACCAGGTGTCTTTAATTACCTGTGCTGGTGCCAGAAGAGGTTGTGTTTCTGATTCCCTCTTCAGCTGTAACTACCCCACCACCTTCCCCAAGTACCAGGACAACTACTTCTCTTCCTCTTCTGAAAGTAAGTTCAATTTTGGAGGTGGCTGGACTAAATAAAAGCATGAAATGCATAGGTAGTGACCTATTTGGCCATATTTATGTGATATCCCTTTTTTCTTCTCACCTCTAGAGGTCTCATCTTCAGAAAGGCAGATATTTGGCCTTACTTTTCTTTCATGTTGCCACTGTACCAGTCCTGCTCACAGCAGCAGTGAAAATAAAGCACCAAAGGCCATGGCAGGTCAACAGGTGCAGAAGGAAGATGGCTGCAAAGGTCTTGCATACTTTCAAAAGGGTACATCACTTCTGTGAAGCACAAAATATACCGTACTGATAGGGCAAGCAAGTTTTATTCTTAACATTCCCATCACCTCTGCCAGGCAGCCCCTCCGTTGCCCCTGCAGGAGCCCAGGTGAGCGAGGGAAGAAGGGGTGTCGGCCTCCCAGCAAACACAGCGTTGACCTTTGGAGATGCCAAGCCCCTCGGGTCAGCACCACCATGCCTAGCCAGCCTCAGGGAAGAAAGGCCGAGTCCGAGGGTGCTGGCAGTGGCTGTGCTGCGGGGCTGCGGCCTCTGGGCTCCGTGCCCTGGCGGCCTCGTGCCAGCCGGGGGAATTCAGGCCATGGAATCTGGGCCGCACAGGCGGCGAGAAAAGCGTCTGGAGAGAGCAGGAGGGGTGCATGTGGTCACCAGCCCTCAGGCGGGACACTGCAGCCACCCAGGCGTGGGGATGGGGGAGAGGCAGAACGGGCACACGGAGAAATTTTGGCAGTCCCCAGTGTCCGGCTGTGGTGAGGGTGAGCAGTCTGGGGCACAGGGGGCCCAAGGGCAGGATCCCCAGAGAGGAAGTGGGACTGAGCAGAGAGGCAGCAAGGATGCAAAAGGGGAAAATCCGAGGCTCAGAGCCTGCAGAAGGCAAAGTACACAGGGGTGTGGGGGCAGTAATGACATGCAGGGCAGAGGAGAGGACAGGGACGTGGGACGGGAGGATTGGTCATCACGTCCCTGGGGAATGCTCTCACCACGACACAGCTGCTGGCCAGACACCTCCTTGCAGGAACAGTGAGATTTCCCAGGCAGCCTCCAACAGCAAATCTTGCATTAACAAACCTAAAGAAGCTCAAGTCCAGCTCTTAATGCACCAATTAATCTCATAAGCAGCAGAAAACGAAGGCCAGAAAATCTTTGGCTTGACATGTGCCAGATGCTTACACATTTGTTCTCTCCTAGTCCAGAAAAACTCGAAACAAGACCTGTTAAGACCCCTGTCAACCTTGTGCACCTTTGGCTGTGTTGTCTTCATTTGTTAATTACCCCAAATTATTTTAAATACTTGTCTGTGACAAAAAGAAATATGTACCTCCACAAATCTGTACAGAAATCCTGATGACCCTTACACCAGCTGGTTTTACACTAAGCTAAATCCATGGCATCTGCATAGCTCCTGATCATGACACTTTTCTGAGTTGCACAAATGTGATTTGGTGAATTTAATTCAAATTACTTCTGATTTTTAACAACATAAGCGAGAGAAGAATCATGTCTATACAGATAAGCTGTTTTTAGAGTGAGCACTGAAGAGAATAAAACTATGAAAATGAATGAAGAGTGATAAATGATAAATAATACTGTGGGAAATTTTATATGCACTGCATATTCCTCAGAATAAGAAAATTTACCAAGAAAAAAGACTTTTGACAGTCTCAAATCAAAACTTTTGTTTGCAGAGCATCATTATAGCAAGAAGATTTGGCAATCTGTCATCTAGATTTCACCATTCCAGCTACCCAATTTTATCCGTTAAAATAGGAAGTTACTAGAAGCCACACTTCCTATTTCAGTGACACGTCCCCAGCAGTTGTTCATAGGCTTAGGTCAGCCATGTGGCAATCCAGGAGATGTTTCTCCTTCCCCCACCTGTGCATGGGAATGTACAGTGCTGCTGCAACAATCCAAATTCTCCTGGAAGAAACTGTGCACACAAACATGGTTTGAGAGCTAAACCTAGGTAATTTTCAAATTACACTGCTGAGATATTCATGGCAGAGTGTGCAACAGCACTGGTGTCCTTTGTTTAATGCACTCACTGTGCCCCACAGCCAATAACTGGTACCAGTAAAACCCCAATTGCTGAGTATGGCCAAGCACATAAAGGTGCAGAAACCAAAGACCACCGTAGGACAAGGGATGCATATTCCCTGTTCTGCAGGGTCATAGACTATAAAATGTGTGAGACAGGAAACAGAGCAGAGGTCAAGGATGAAACCATGCTTCAATTCACCACAGTCCCAACTAAGCAAAGGCAGACAGGTAAGCTGGGAAGTGCTGCCCTCTTTGTCCCTAACCTGGGCACTGCACTCATTATTGGGAAGCATTTTAACACCTGTTGCTGGGTGGATGTGAAATGATTTTCTGGCAAATACCCATAAAGGTTGTAAATAGAGATTTACAAATCATCCAGAAAAGCACAAGAATCTCCCTCTTGTGTACAATAATTTATTGGACTTGAGTCTTTTCTAAGTTTTTGGGAACCAGAGTGAATGTAGAGCCCTCACTTAAAGTATGAGGCTGATGCCATCAACATGCCACACAAGATTTTACCAAATCTTGCAACTCAAAGAGCTCTATAAATGTAAAAATACTTCAACCCTAGAAAAGTCAAAAATACATAACAGAAATTTAACAACCCTCCAAAGTCTTTCATTAAGCTCATGCTTAAATTCCATCATGAACAGTGCCCAGCACAGCAATGCAGCTGGACTCCCAGGCCTTGCTCAGCACCATGCAGAGCTTATTTCAAGCAAAGAGCAAGAGATTGGTTACACAGCTGGACCTGAGACAGTCACAGGGACTCCCAGTGGATCCATCACATGAAATGCCAATGCCATGTGGCCAGAGCAGTTTTTGTACATGTAAAATATCTATAAGTAATTACGAGATGAATTATGAGATGGAATTTGCATTTGTCCTTTCAAAAAGAATTGTCTTTTTAAAGAAATTCAAGAGTTGTGTGCCTCTTTGGTGTCTAACAAAGAAGAATACATCCCCTTGCTGAGGGAAGGGATTTGCCAACTATTGCTACATAATATTACACAGAAAATTGCACTCATAAATCACCCTTGACACTGGAGTTTGAGGAAGAGGAATGTAAGTCAGAGACAACACATAAACGAAAAAGGGAGACACAATGAATTCTCAGAAATCTCAAGGCTGAGTTGCTCTTGAATGAAGAGCACATTTAACTGTTAATTTGAAATCTGATATTTCTCTGTCCACAAATTCTGCCCTTCTTAAGAGGTACTGCCTTATGGGGAAAGAGAAGATGACTTTATTGCTTATGCAAAATCAGATCGTCTTGAAAAACAATTGAAAAAACATGGATAGTGCCAGCCCTAATGCCAGGGAAGGGTAGTAGTTTTGTTGGGAATTTTGGTTTTCTCTGCAGATAGCAGTCCCCTAAAGTGAGGGAAAATTAGATAGTATTAACCAGTTTTTACAAAAATTTTGTAGTTCATTGCTTGAAACTCTAAAATGTTATCAAAGCATCACCATATTTACCATTCAATAATCTAAACCATTGAATAATGTATTCCAAATGAAATCTTCCTAAATTCAGCAACATATATCCCTAAGTAAATCACAGCTGTGAGACATTTTGATTTAAACCTGACAAGTCTGTCAATACTGCTGGGGTACTACCTTATTTTAAATCTCGCATGCATTAAAGTAAAATAAACCTTCAAACCTCTCAGGGATTAAGGCATCTCCATGGACTTGTAAAATACTCTCTCCATGGAAATGAAATGAATGAAAGACAGAGGAAAACTGATAAAGTCCACACCTAATTCAGCGCTCTAAAAATCTCCTCCTGTCTTTGTCCTTATTGCACGCAGACAACACAGGGCACAGGGAAAGAGTGGAGCAACGTGATGAGTATTGGAGATAAAAATAACTGGTCATCATCTTTTATACGTAGAACAATCTCAAGTCCAAATTCATGGCAAGATGGAAGTGAAATGGCATAAAAGGCACATGGGAAAGCAGATCTGTCCTTAGTTACTTGACGTTCTGCCAGCTTTGTTTTGACAGACCTTTCTAGCAAATGCCATACAAAGGCAAAACAACTGAAATAAATGTTCAAATTAAATTAATAGGAGGAACTGGTGTCATGTACAGACCACAAATAAGACATTGTGGACATTTTAGGTACAAAATCCTTGAAATAAATTATTCTGCATCATGACACTTACTGGCTGGTTGCCTTCTTCACATGACAGATGCAACATAGCAAATCAAACAACCACAGACTGATCTGTAGAATAAATATCAATGCCATACACGGGGATCTACAAACACCCTTCTCAGCCAGCTGATGCTGCTTTCTGCTCTCTGAACCTACTCATGTACTTCTCTGTTCTCAGAGAGAAAGAATCATAACTGGAACCTGTTGTTTGTGATCTCTCTGTCCCAATACGATATAGAAAATAAGCTTCTAGGAGACCAAATTGCACCAGCAGTGATCACATATCACACCATTACGAATGGGGGTGAGAACAAAGTATTCTGCTCACAAACTAATTGCTAATGCAGCTCCTACATGCCAAAATAACCTCAATTGCATTAGGCTGTTTGCTTTTTCCACAGAAGCTACACACATTTTTTTTACCTTGTGCATCTTGTATCTGGCTTATAGGCTCAGATTCCAGGCACATTTACTTCAGATTACTTCAAATCCATAAGTCAATAAAAAACCATGGTGAAAATTGGAACAGTCACACTCATTTCCTTGAGTGGTGTTGGACTGAGATCCATGTAGAGTCACACACAAACTTTCTCATATGGAAACATGAAGGGAGTCCAAAGTTAAGGACACTGCAGATTCAGATTATTGTCCATGTGTGTTCTACTCCCAGGAGATGGAAGAGAAGCCACAGCTGACTTCCTAAGAGAGCTCTGCTCTGTCGCAAGGAGCTACCTCTGACAGGAAGTAAGCCAGTCCACAGGAAAAGAAACACATGAAAAATTTAGGCTGAAGGACATCTCCCTGACAAGATAGCATTGCTGCCAGAGTGATAAACAGGATCTCTCCTGGTCTGTGGGATGCTAGCAAAAAGTCCAGGGTCAGCAGAGATAGAGCAGATTGTTTCCCTTAGACTGGTCTGTTATTGAAGAAAGCACAGCAGAGCAGCTTATTTTCCTAAATGATTAACTTTGCTGCCTTTTCTGCTCAGCACATCAGATAAAGAAGTTTATTCAGTTAGCTTATTTATTTACATTCCTTTGCCAAAGATCTCACCAAACAAAGCCTATTTGATGATTTATTCTTTGCTAAAGGGGAAGCTTATTTACAATAATCATCTTATCATAAACTTCTTAAAAGGAGAATTTGAAACTGGAATTCATAATAACAAAGAAATCTGACTTTTCCAGAGAGGTCATATTTGTTATCCATTTTGCACTGTAGAAGAAAAGAAGCCAGCTGAGCCCAGATGAAGCTGGATGTGGCATAACTGCTTTGAAGTTTTGTTTGTTTTCACTGGTTGACCCACATCCTGTTGGAAGGAATCACCTTCACCTATTTGGAGCCATTCCAAAATATGAGGGGGAAAAGGATATAAAGGGTTCAGATGCTGGGTCCTACAGAGGGGATTCTGCAGCACAGAAGTTGCACCAGAGGCATCAGCTCTAGTGCAAACAGCAGAGAGTCAAGAAGTACAAAGAGGATTTCTGAGGGACACCTCTCCAGTGACCAGCAGACCAGACTGAGGAGGAGCTGAGAGCACATCACACTGCCCGTCTTTGTAACAATCTCCAGCATTCTCAGGTAGCAGCAGTATCTGATTGCTCAGACGTCAGACTCTGGCTGCTCTCGTCTCCCTGATGAGACGTTTAAGATGGACATAAAAGTGTCTCAAATTTGCCTTATGCCATCCCTCCTGACCCTACACAACTACAGTGTTTTGGCAGATGCTCAGCCAAAGTCTCAAGGGACAGAAGACAAACTTGCAGGGAGAGATAGAGCAGATCAGCTCCATGTCTCTCGTTTGGCACCAGCTCTGTGCTTTGCCCTTCTCTCACTGCTCCCCTGCTCATGCAGAGCATTTCCTAAGGGTAATGGATGCTGAGAGAGAAAACATATTTTAAACAAGAATTTTGTTGATATTTTGTTATAAAATAAAGGGTGCCTGAAAGCTGTAAGCCAGTGCACATCTCTCTCAGCAGGTTTGAAGAGAAGGTTTAGGCATACATTGGACTGCCCTGACTCCCATTTTTTATGTTGGGAACATGTCTGAACTCATTAGCTCTTGATAATACACTCATTATTTTAATTATTCATAGCAGAAAATAGCATGAGAGACTAGACTCTTCCCTGAATTAATCTGGCTTTCAGCTGCCCTCCATGATCCATGGGAGGACTGTACTTCTGCACTCCCTCTGAGGTCAGGAATACAAGAGCAGAGTACCATACAAACAGCAATTTCAGCCCAGCTGTACTGAGCAGCACATGAACCTCAAAAACGTGGCAGTAGTGAAAAAAAAGGGTTCCCAAAGCTGGTCACACAGCAAATACCTCCCACAGAAACTGGGCTGGAGGCACCCAAAAGGAGGACGGGCTGGGTTTGCATCTGTCTGATGCAATGTGCCTGTCTACTCTGCAAAAGCTGGGTGGTTGTGTGCAACATGAGAAGGGAATCTCAGAGAAATCTTGGACACAGAAGGATTTAGCCACATGAAGGGGAAAAGAAGTTCCCTCTGGCAACACAAGTGAGGAGTTGCTCTTCGATTCCTCTCAGCCATTCACACAGAGAATATTCAGAGGTGTTGAGTTTATTCCTCATCAGGTGTCTATTGCTATCAGAGAAGAAACTACATATCTTCAGGAATGTGATAACTGCTCAGGCACTTCTCAACAAAGCCCTTCTGGAGAAAAGCCATGCTGTTTCGAGAAATTAGGCTGAGACAAGATGAAAACATCAGTTCTGTGACTGAAGTTTCACGACACAGGACTTCACGAAAACAAGCAATGTTTACTCCTATGGTTAGATCTTTTATATTTTTAGATGCACAGGGACACCAAGCCACTTTCCCCCAAAACATCACACATTGTTTTTAAAATCCCATTGTTTTCAAAGGGATTAACCACATAGAGACTTTTGCTGTTTGAGGATGCACTTTACTGAGTTGAAGTCTCTTTTCAGCTCTCACTCCCCTCACACCAGTGTAGCATTTGGCCACATTTGCAGTGGAGGGAGAGCAGCAAAATCAGGCTGATGTGTTCGGTACAAGGTGTTACCCAGCCCTGCCTGACAATGCACAGGATTATTCAGTGCACGGGGTGCCTCGGGTCTCCTTGCAACCTCTCACCAACCACACGTGCCTTCCCTACATCCCAGCCCTGGCCATGAGTGTCCCTCTGAGCCCATTGTTTAATACACTAACAGGAAGAGGACTAGAGAGCTGAAAACAGAGTTCCTGCAGGCTCAGCCAGGTCAGGACCGCATCTCCAGGCCTTTCGTCCTCTGCCTGCTCCCCCAGGTGAGGGATGAGGCTGGCAGTGCCCCAGTGCGACTCACGGCAGGGCTGCTGTGCCATGTGCTCACCGCGCCTGGCACAGGGACACAGCAGGGCTCTCGGATCCCAAGGGGGGATGGATGGTCTGCACTCAGCTGCAGAAGGGCCGGGCCTCTCACCCCAGAGAGCACCCCATGGCACAGCCCCTGCAGTGAGTGTGTGCTGGGGACACAGCAGGCCTGCCTGGTGTGGAGACCTCGTCTCCTTCTCGAGCTGCACCCCTCAACAACTTCATTTCTCACCATGTCTTTGGAAGATGAAGTGTGTTGGAGGTAGGAAGAATTGAGAGCCAGCTTCTTCCAAGTGCAAGATCTGTTACTGAACACTGGCTCTGATGTGGGACTGAGGCTTCTCAGCCGAGGGTTCAGCAGGATGTCACCTCTGGAGCCCACACAGGAGGAACGCAGATTCCCAAAACACCTCCCAGAGACAAGACACAAAGAGAGGATGAAGCTGTGGCAATCGTCTAATTTTTCTCAGCTGAAGTTAGGTTTACATCTGCAGGTTTTAATGGATGTAATTTTTATGGTTTTAGTCAACATGTGTTTTCTAGCTGTTGTGCTCAACTGTTCCCTCAGGCCTTGTATCTATGCCATACTGCAATTAGCCCAACCACATGGATAGGGTCACTGTCTTCATCATTTTGGACTGGCTCTATCCAGAATCCACGTAAATGATGACATTTTCCTGTTAGCACATGTATCACAACTCTGAGCTGTAAAGGCAAGTTTCACACCACCCTAAGAAACAAGAATACATATGCATGCTTCTGGGGAAAAAACACTCAAGGACGTTTTCCTATTTCCAGATGGAAGACGATGAAAAAATAACCAAACTTGGAGAGTGCACAAGTACTGGAGGTTAATGACAAGCCCAGAGACTCGTCCCTGGCTTGTCCAGGAGGAGCTGGAGGCTGTTAGCCCATTGCTCGGGGAAGACCACATACAATCACCCCTTTCTGAAACTGGATGATTTACAGAAAAAAAACCCCAAAAAACCAAAAAAAACCCAAAAAAACCCCCTAAAAATGTGTAGTATATTAACAGCGAGTGGTACTTGCTGTACATCTGTATTTGCTCCCTGTACAGAACAAACCTTGTAAAGTTGGGGAAAAGGATACGAAACAACCAGTGTCCCTTGTCCACACTCATGTATGTCCTCAGGATACGATCTGGTGTATAAAGACAGTAACCAACTTGTTCTTGCAGATTCAGAGTTGGGATACAAACACAAGATGGGTTTGCTCCCTCCAGGTCTTAAGGCAGCTCCATCTGGCAGGCAGTGCAGTGCCTCACGACTATCTCACAAGTGCATGCATAACATGCCATCAGAGCTCAATAAAATAAATTGGAAGGAGACAAAGTAATTTTCAGAATACAATTCACAGGATGCACAGGATGATTTACAGAAGTTAGAGGCTGCAAGCTGACAGGAAAATAGCTCCTCACAAATTACTTATCTTTCAGGTCAGTCAATTGAGAGAAATATAGGTTGGTCAAGAATCGCTACAAAGGTGTGATTTGTATGCAGAAAGGCTGCTGCTCATTGCAACATCTCTGTTGTAAAATATGGACCATGAATATGTATGTCCCCTAGAACAACAGAGTTGCTTGTTTCCCTACTTTATATAGATTTGCAAGCCAGTATTTTACTGACTGAAAAGGCCAAAAATTCTGAAGAATGAGTATTTCCCTTCCTCTGATTAACAAATCAATTGCAACAACAACGCCCCTTTTCTGTTTAAGTTACCCAAACTGGTACAGGGTATAGCTTGCTCTTGACTTTTCTTTCTTAAGGGTTCTCAAAACATTCCTAGAAGTCACAGTAAACAAAAGTTTCAATATATTGGTACAGCAAAAAACTGTACCAATGAACAAACCTCATCTGACAGCCACCAGGTGCAAATTTACAACCACTGTCATAGAAATCCATGCCTAAAGAATGAATCTAGTTTAAACTTGGATCTGAGATACTCAGTTCTCTTTTCAATAATTATTGTCTTGGACCACCATCGTTGAAAGCCCATGGTAGCAGATACAGGACATCAGGAAAGGTATTCTGGATTTCTGAGGAGCATTTGGCATTCTGGAATTCAAACACAGAATGGGGTTACTAACCTGTATATCCAGCATCCAGGATTGTGCCTTTACCCTGGAGCTGCCTTTGTCTCACTTTTGAGAGAATACCTTCATAATACAAACCATTTTACCCTTTTCAGATTAACAGCTGGAATATCATCTTTTGGCATTATTTATAGTGCATCATATGCTCATGTCCTTTCAAACTTATAGACAACACTTCAGTTTGAAATGAAGAAAAACAAAGAAACAGCTGCAATCTTCAGTGGTTTACGTTTATTCTGTATTTTCTCAAATAAGCAAGAATTTAAGACGCCCATAAGCGATCAAATACAGCCACAAAAACCCCATACTGGTCCTAAATAAGAAGCACTATGAGAAATACACAATATTTCATGAAACGATACTGTACATCAACAACCTTTAGGAAACAAACAACTCAAACCATATGCTTAATTTACTCACAATATAAAAAACTTTAACCTTTAAAGAAAAATATAGATTCAGTCCAATTGTAGGATCCAATCCCATACCCAGTGAAGTCAATGGAAGTTCTCTCATTGATTTCAATGTTTAAAGGATCATGCCCTTACTTTGCCTCAAGAGGCACTTTAATTATTATACAAGGCCTAGCCTGAATAACTATTACAAAAATGTCAAACATCAACTCAAGATTATGTTTTAGCAACTTTCAGGAAATAATGGAGAAATAGGTTATCTATCCATGCATGGAATAAGGCAAAAGCTAATTCATTCAGATTAGGAATAATAATTTTTACTAGTTTCTTTTTCACAACACAAACATTTTAGACTTTTTTAATTAATGGATATATTATATATCGTATTATGCTTCACATTTTTCCTACCTCTACTGAGAAAGCTGGCACTGACATGTCATAAAGAACTCCTCATTAATTATTGTTTTCTGTTCTGTAACAACCACAAGAAACTCATCTGGGTTTAGTAATAGTGTCTACCAAGAAAAAAGCACACACTATCATAAGCTTATAGTTTATAGAGCTCAAGGTACATTAAAATGTAAATCATGAAGTTCACAAATTCTGTTTTAAAATATTTTTCCAAACTAAAAGCTGCAGAAAATTGGTTCTTAAATATTCTACAGAAAATTCTGAAGCATCTAATGGTTTAAATTACTTATGCTTTCTTCTTAAAAATATTTAAATTAGGTTAGTAGCCCATCCTTTTGAAAAATAATCCAAAAAAGATACACTAGATTACAAATCTTTTGTCTTAATCAGTGTAACCAAAGGTTTGTCATCTGGGCTGTAATCTTCATAAGCAATGGGGGTTGCATCATACATTGCAGGTCGGGATTTCTTGCCAAACCTGGAAATAGAAGAAAACTTTTGGTGACAAACAGAAATATGAAGGAGCTCATAGCAACAATGCAGTGAGTTATGGCCTGTGATCAGAAACAAAGTCAGAGAGCTTAGACAAACTCTATTTAACAAAAGAAATCCCAGGAAAATGAGGCAAAAAATGGTCAAGTATTTTTTTCTTATTGCCCTGATGCAGAGAAAACAGTACAGAAAACACAGAAACAGAATTATATACGTAGTCATCCACACTAAGGATTTTTATGCACTTATGTACTATATTAAGACTATATTAATTTATGTTGTGCACACTGGAAAGTGAAATTCAGAAAATTCAGGTTTTGAGGATAATATTTAGCCCAAACCAAAATTAACTTGATTTTCTTCCAACACTTTTATGCAGCTTCATGACTTCCAATTTCATTCTTGCCTGTTTTCAGTGATCTAGAACTGCTGACAAAACTGAAATGGCTGAAAGCATTATGACACATATGGTGAAAATTTCATTTTTCAAAGTACTTCAGCTGTCAATAAGGCCACACTAGATTCATTCCCATGCATGAATGTCTGTCTTCTTCTATAGATTATTTTAATAAATACAGACAGGTCACATTTGCTCATCACCATCACGATGGATAAACCTGATTTTCTACAAATGAGATAAAATTTCAAGAATAGAATGAAGGAGTCAAGTTATGGCATTTTACTAAATCAGAGGCAGCACTGAATTCTGAATCACCCTTTCTCACCATCACTCTCAAGGGTTTAAAGGAAATAGAGCTTTGCAGAGATACAAATGATGGTGAACATTCTCCAGAGATTTAAGTAAAAGTCTATCTGCCCTTTCTGACAGTAGAGAGCACATGGCTTGTTGCACACAGTGAAGCAGGACAAAATCTATTTTCTCATGTAGGTCAGGGCTGACATGTGCCCCTAATTAGAAAAGGCTGAGAAAAGAGCACAGCACATGTGCAATTGTTTATGGTCTGGTTGAGCAACGTAGCTGCTCGACCACGTTGCTTTGATCAGGTGGTTCAGAAGTCAGTCCCTGCTCATAACAGCAAACAAACAGAGATATCACCAAGACAGAAAGTGTTAAATGGGAGCTCTGTTCAATGGGTGTGTATCTGGGAGGACTGCACAACAGTGCTATGCTATCTAATTGATGACATAAAGGAACACACAAAGCAATTATCAATACAATCTGCAAGAGGCAATGATTCAAGGGCTAATCAATAGTAAAAAGATGCAGGTCCCTGCTACAGACTGTGCTGGATCAATTAACTGCCTGCTTACAACAAAAGCACATACAAGCAAGTGAATAAAGATTTTTTCCAGGGCAACCAAACACAAGATTATTCATCTAACAAAGATTATACACTGTGTGGGGAAATCTCGAACCTGGGAAGCACTGAGTGTGGAAAAAGACTGGAGGGCCATGATGGATACTCATTTTAACATTAGCTTCAATGCCACACTGTGAACAGTTACATGCTTGGGTTGGGCTGGTAAACAGTGTAGCAGTAGCACTGGGGAAGTTCTTCAGGCTCTCCATTTAGCTTTGGCATGTCCATTCATGTGTGATGATGGTGTTGTTCCAAAGTGTGCATCAGGAATACTTACCAGAGGCATAGGGATCATCACAAAGTAAAGTACATGAAGTAAGAATCAGAAAATATATTTTGCAATGAAACATTGAACGAGAGAGATCTGTGCAGCTTGAGAGAAACTGAGGGTTCCGTGACAATTCTGAGGACAGTACACATTCATTGTAGGAATTCTTGGCAAAGGCAGCTCCGTGTGTGTGTGTGACAGACACTGCAAATTGTCTTCATATTTGGAATGGTCTTGCTCCTCCACTTCCTTAGAACAACATTTCAAGAAATGGCTAACTATAGAGAGTTATTAACCTCAACAGATCCATTCACGGAGAAGAATTTTGAGAACACTGGACAGCTGAACCCTGAGGAAATGGTTTCCTCCAGCTTCTGTGGACAGCCTGGAGTTCAGAGTTTCCCCAGAAACAGAAGAAAGAAATCACATGTTGCTACTCAGTTCAAAACCAGCAACTGGCAAAGAAGTCCACAAAAATGTTTAAACAAGAGAAGTAAAAGGGAGACCAGAAGTTAAAAAAAAGGATAAAGCATATTGAGAGGAGGAAGGGATTCTTTCGGCTTGCACAGGAGAATGAGAAGATTTATTTCCTCTGCATTATTCAGAGAAAAGGTCAGGTGTGCAAGTGGTATTACGCCTTGCTTAGAATAATTGAGCTGTAATCCTAGAGTTCCCAGAAAATTAACCCTGGCAGAGGATGTATATTAAGCAATTGGCCAGTGATGTAGAGACCAGAGGCACAGGCATACATGATCACGCTTTTACAAAGAGGCGGCTGACTGAAACCTGTGCCAGGAAATGGTAAGAAATGAGCGTGTGCTGATGCTCATATGATTCAGAAAGCTTAGGACATTGCAGTCCCACACAGCCAGCTCCAACACAGGAATGGGGAGAACATGCAGCGGAGAGAAGCTGACCCTGCTGTGACAAGATAACTTAATCAGAGTCTGATGAACCGGACTCTTCAACTGACACAGAGACAGGACAAGTCGGCGGGTGAAAATAAAAATTAAATGAACTACGCTGTAAGTAGTGCATGAAGGCTACGGACATCTGGGCACACACAGGACTAACTGCAGTACAGTCTGTAACCAGATCATTCAGGAACTCAGTGTGAGTGCTTTTCTAAAGTGAATGATTCTGTTTCAATAACAGATCTTGGTTCCATTTCAATGACATCTTATGGCTGCCATAGCCAGTGGTCAAGTATTTCATTACACTGTTCTCTTCCAGCTTTAAAATGTATAAACTTTAACATAAAAGGAATATTTCTTTACTGTCTGCATAATGAATGCTAAAGAGAGCTGTGCTTCACCTGCTCAGAAAACTGTCAAGTTCTGATCTGCCAATCCTAGGAATGTTCACTAGAAGTAGACATTTATTAGTAATGATCCTCGAGCACATTGGTTTTGTCTCACAGGAAGTACCTTGATTAGAAAAGATCAAATTAGAAAAAAAATTATCTAGAAAAAAAATGCTGAAAAACATGAACAAGTAATTTTAAAATAATTTACTGAATAGGCAACAGGAATCCACACCCCCTGGACACCTGCTGACTTTACCAGAAACCTTACCTTTAAAGAAAATAATCTACTAACGCTTCCCTAGGCCTCCCTTTTCCAAAATTACTAGTAAGTTTTGGTATCTAACTGTGAAAGGAAATTATTTTCAGAAAATGCTGAACTTTCTGTTATTTGAAAGTAGATTTCTTAGATACAGCGATTCTGAAAATTCAGACCTTTATATATGTAGGTTATCAATATATAGTTATAAATAACTATAAAAGTTGTGCTACTTTTCCTGGATTGAAATGACCAAAACAATGGTTTATATTTTTCTGAACCCAAAATATACACAACAATCTCCACAATAAACCTCCATGAATTACCTGACTTGGCAGCACTATCTTGGGTTTCATAAGGCATCATATTCTTGGAGGCACTGAAAATTACTTGGAATGAAAACATTTATTTTCATTTGCATTAAGTAGAAATACCTTTTCCAAGATAGGGAAACCCTTAATAGACAATAATGTAATTTCTAACTACATAATATGGATTTGAAAAATCATCATTAATCTATCCCAGTCTAAGAACTTTTTTGAAGCTGGAACACTTTGAAGAGCTACTACCCAAGCTGTGCTGTGATTAACCGAGCCTGTGGGAACGCCTCACCCATTTCAGATAATTTTGATGACTTCAGCAGTGGCACAATTTAACCTATTTCATTTTCACTGAAACAGAACTGGAGCATTCAGAAAATGAATTACCAGCAATCACCAACCAATATGCACGCATTTCTCCATGTCAGTGCACAGAAACATGTCTCCCTCAGCTGTTTTAAGAGCATTTTAACGGTAACACACATGAACACTCTGTTGGAATTTGAAGTGATCTTGACAAATTGAAGAATTGGGAAAAAGAAACACTAAAAATGAAAGCTCTACCCTATTAAGAGAGATGTCAAACACAGAAGAAACCGTACTGGCTAGGAAACAAAATGACACAGAGGATCTTGGGATGGGGAAAAGGTCTAACAGGTCACAAAAGTATGTCATTTGTCACTAGAAAGAAAAAAAAAAAAGAAAAAAACGAAGCAAGTTTCCTTTTCAGAAAAAAAAAGAGAAAGACAATCTGGAGTGTGTCCCAGGAAGACAATAAAGAAGCTGACATGATCTGGGAGGAGATACTGAAAGAATGGGTTAGTTAAATCTAGGAAAGAAAAAAGTTGTTTTGCTTTGCTTGTTTTTATCATAAAAAGAAGGGGGGGAGGGCTCAGCATCTGATATACAAGTGCTATGAACAGCCTGAAAAGCAGTAAGAAAGAAGCAGCCCAGTCCATAGCAAAGAAAATCCAGGTTCGATTTTAGGAAAGCCCTTTCTAACTCTACTCAACTCCTTTGGAAGTTTTTAAACACAACTGTTGGCAGGGAGCTAGGTGTATTTAATGCTATATAAGTGCCATGGCTTACACTTGAGCTCTCAAATCCCTTCCACTTCTACTCTTGTATTATTCTGACACTCAATGCCCTGCAAGGGCTCTATTAAATTTCAAAGTGAAAAAATTACTGTCTCTAGGAAAGCAAGTAAGAAAGGCAAATTGGAGCACAAAAATGAGTGATGTGAAGAGATTCTCATTGAATAATCTGGTAAATTAGTCACAAAAATCAATGTGCCTTTGCTATCTGATCATATTACTTGTGTGTAGCAGTTAAAGAACCTTTACATCCCAAACAGAAGATCTGACAGGCTAAGAACTCTGTATCTGTCCCACTTCACCAGTTGCACCAAATAAAGTCAGAATAACTCCCTCTGTTTTCAAGGAGCTTTGCTGTACTACCACACTTCAGATGAGAACAGTGAGCAGCGCTGGGGATCCCGTGTTTTCCCAGCGAAGCAGCCCATTCACTCTGCCAACAGCACTTAGGTGCACCGTGCATGAACTGAAATCACACATCAGAAGAGACTCCTAGGAAACGCCCATCCGCAGCACACACCTGGCATGTCGGATGGAAGCGATTGCACTACTGAATTCACTGTCAATGCTCCTACAGTTGTAAAACTCTTCGTAGGCTGGCCTGGAAGAGCCCTGGTACTCGATGCGGCTGATGCGGCAGATCCCCACGATCAGGATGATCAGCATCAGGACAAAGGCCACACACAGGGCCCCGATGATGATGTAGAGGGAGTGACGAGGCATATTTGTTAGACTCTCTGCCATATGCCCAGATTTCCACTGCAGATCTGCCAAGAAGAAATAAAAGGTTATCATTAGTTAGTAATTTATATCCATCCTGCTGAATAGAACTAATTTATGATACTCATTTTCAATATTTCTGACTTTTGAAGCTACAAAGATAGGTAATTTGAACCTTCCCAGGCTCTGTTACCAATACACTGCCATGCCTAACATGCCACAGATTTGAATAGCACTGTGTTGAACCTTCACCCATTTTTTTCTGTTGATTTTTAAGGTCATATGGGAACACCTATCCAGTTCAATTTCCTGTATAACCCAAGTAATAGAAAATCATCAAATTACTCTTCCATTATGTTATTTTATACTGTAGGCTCTCTAAAGGCAGGCAGGTTTTATGCAAAAGCTTCTAGTAACCCACCAGTCCTCTGTGCAGTTTGGTCTAACAGTGAAGCCTTCCACTAAAATTTGTTATTTAACATGTATTAAACACACTTGGTTTTTAATTTGAAACACAGACTTTCTTACACCTATCTCCACCAGACTGCAGAGACTTCAGCATTTCAAGGACAAAAAGGACACCTCATAAGGTCCTACAGTAGTGAGTCGACTAGAGTCTTCTCCCAAGCATAATTTCCCTGAGATTCTCAAAGCAGACTTTAAAGGAAAGCCAATCTGGAAAAGGTTTCTTGTATTTATGTATTCCAGATCTTCTGTATAAATATTCCTGATCCCCAAACCATAGCCTATCTATGTCAAACAGATTTTCTATCAATTGCCTATGTCCTCAGATCTGTTTCTCTCTAGCAGGGGTCAGAATATTTCTAATTAACCTGTACTTCTCTCCAGGGCTCCTTTTTGGCAGTCTTTTAAGCCTATGGTCTCATATATTATTTCAAAACAGGAACAGACTTGAATCATACTGACTACGGAAATGTAACACTCTGCAAAAGTTATTTCTAGTAGGTGCCTGTTCCTTTTTCAAATGTACTTCTTCTTTGCACTGATTTAGAAACTCTCTTTACTTAATCACAGTCTGGCAACAGGGTTACCAAGCATATGCTTTGGGAGGTTAAGATATTCTCAGAAGCCATCTTTCAAGGATGCTGATGATGGCAGACAATTCAAGCACCTGAGTTGAAATTGCCAGTTTAGTGGCATCTGTAGAAAAAAATCTCCATCTATGGTAGAAATACAGGGCATGTACAAGGACAGGAAATACAAGAAATCCATTTTAGAGGGAGGTGGTGAGAAAGCCTGAAGCTGTAACACGTGGGATTCAGCTGGGCAGAGTTTGGAGAAATGGCTGCTCTTTGTCACAATAGTGAAGCTTGTCCCAGACAACCTCTCAGCTCAGGGTGCTGAGACTTTGTCCACAAACGTGAGCTGAGTTTAAGGACTGGCTGTTTGTTTCTCTTACCTTCTTCGGAGGTCAGTAAAGTTTTGATCAGCCTGAATCATGCAGTGATTTAATGTTTCTAAAGTGCTGTTACTGCAGTTTGCCCAGTCAGGATACAAAGGAGGGAATACAGCTGTGCTCTGTGCAGTTTGGGATGGGCTTCTATTTTTGTTCTGCAGCACATTTGTCACACACAGTGGTTTCTGTCAGGCTGTCAGACTAGGATGAATTCAGATCTAATGTGTGCAGATATATGGCAAGACAGTTCTGATTTAGATTCCATGTCTTCCATCTCTGGATGACAAAGATGAGAAAAATTTCTTCCTTTTTTCCTCACTGTATCCAAATACAAAGATTAACAGCTTATACTCCAAAGATTAGAAATAGCATATGACAGCTCGAAATCAGAATATTTTCAGTTGTTATATTAATGTTCATAAAATTAATTAAGAGTAAGATTTCAATGCACAGCACGGTCTGTACTAGAAATTCTTCATAATGTCAGTTTTCAAGTAACCACATGGTTTGGCATACCTCAGTAGCTACATTAATAATTACAACAGTGGTGAAGGTAATGATATTAACAAATAACCAGCAGGCATTAGAGAATTCAGATGAGACATTTGTAAGCATTTTTACAGTGAATGCTCCATTAACTTTTTAGGCAAATGCATTTCATTTCGAAAGGAAGAATATCCTCTTTATAATTAAGACCAATTTAATCCTATTTAATTGGAATTGCTAATACTGGTAAGGACCATAAGATGATATAATAAATATCACAATTCATCCAGGCAACGTACATCTTGTCTAGTTTGTTGTATATACAGCACTTGGAAATTAAAAAGAACAGTCTGACAAGAAGATAACCCTGAAATCCTGTTAAGGTAGTGACTTCAAGCAGCTAAACCAGCTGGTGAAAAAATGGGGAACTATAAATAGGGTGGATCTACAAAAAAAAGATTAAGTACCAATAGCCTCCTTCATGGCCAGTAACAGAAAATCACAAAGGATAAAATGTGATCTATTTAGTCAAATGACTCCCAAACACCAGCTTCTTGAGAAGCCTGGTTTTGTGTCTTTTTCTAGCATTCAGAGGGATGGTCCAGTACAAAGTCAGTATGCAGTGTTTAAATGTAATTTCCATCACATTATTAACCATTATGTACAAACTGCTGAAAGAATATCACAAATACGACAAGGAGAACTGGAAAGATGAACAGAAGCAGATTTACTAATAAATTCAAATTTTAGACCTCAAAGAAATCCACTGCACCATTGTATCCACTCCAGTGAGATCAGAAGTGCTGCACCTGTTCATAAAAGAGCTGGATTTGGCCTTTCTAGATATGATTAGAATTAAGTTCCCATCAGTTTTTCAATTCACAGCTCAGGGAAAGAGTGAGTACAAAGATCTTCACATGGCTACATAGATCTGTAGAAGAAAAATCTGCAGATCAAAATACTTTTAAATTCTTTCTGCAAAGTGATTTCTTCAAAACTCAATCCCTCTCTGTTTGCATAATCCTTTATAAACATGTCAAAACCTGAGTTCTTTACGAAAGCTTCCACAGCTTTGCACATAAAGCACTGCATTAGAGAAAGCATTGCTGTGTGTCCATGGTTATCTGTTTTGGGGCAGCATGGTGTCCCATACAACACACACTTTTACTTTGATGCTGTGGCAAAGTAACTTGAATAGCAAGGGAACATCAGACATTTGCTGAAGTGAAGCTTATTGAAAAAAAGACTGGTGACCCTCAAATTTTAAACATATTTGTTCTTTAAAATGTATTTTTTGTGGCTACAGGAAGATTTTTTTCCTGTTCTCATTCAAGACCAATCCAAACCAGAATTTTTTACACTGCATTTTTATATCTCTTCTATTATTTTTATTATTACATACATGCACTCTTTTAGCTATTGTCATGTGTTGGATAAAAAACTCAGTAATTTCAACCTCTTCAGCTGAAAACAACTGCCATGAACAAGGCAAGGTTGAATATTTCTGGTTAAGAATCAGCCTTGTAGTGTTACTAATGCCAGTTAACACTCAAGTAATTCCCTGCTTTCTGTCATAGCAGTCACAACATAAAAGAACTTGCATCCCTCCTAACAGGGGAAAGAAGAAATAACTGAGTAGCTGGACAGTAGAAGAGGCTCCTTCCACCCCCTTTTCTGCTTCTCTCCTTTTCCCATACGTTTACATGCACTTCACTGTGTATCTGTGGTGCAAACAGCCAAACTGTGAGTGACTGGAGCGTGACAGCCAGAGCACTCCAGAACATGCACCACTGAATTCCTATAGCACATCTGCAGGCTCAGAAAGTACACAAGCCTTTGTATCCCTTTGGCATTCCGTAACATAACAGAAATGTAATTGTTACTTCACCAAGGGACTCCAGGAAGTGCATTTCCAGGATGATTATTGCTTTCTCCAAGAACTAAACCCATCTGTCAGCCAACTACTTAATAGCGAAGGCAAGCAGAATTATACTGCCTTGCTGATCAACTCGGACATGCGTGTTGCAGGTGTCACCAACATCAGCCTTGTCAGGAAAAGCTCATCTGAGCATATTTTAGCACCAGCAATATGGCACACAGCACACAGCGTTGTGCTCCCAATGTCCGCTGGCTCTGCACCACCCAGGGAAGCGTGTGTGCCATTCACAGAGACAACAAAAAAGGGAAGGCTGTCACCATGTCTGGGCTAGCTGGCAATAGTCTTCTGCAGTCTTTGCTGACAGCAGAAAGCACTGAAACTGAATGTACTGGGTTAAAGTAAGGACTGACATCAAGAACATCAAGAGCAGAATCCATTTTAAAAACTGTCAATATGTTTAAAGTTTAAGTAAAAGAGAGTAAAAAAGAAGAAGGTTCACATGCTCCTTATGTAAATGAGATATAGAAAACATTTTTTAATCCAGCCTCTGTGTTTGTTTTAATAATGTATCACCTATCCCTGCGACCTTAACTGTGCTAACAAACCTGTGGACCTGTATAATGACTTGAAGGGATCTATGACCACAGTACCTAAGCATTCAAGCAATTAAGCACACAGCTGAATTCCCAAGCAAAGACAACATCTCTAGCTCAAGAACAAAACATCAGGGAAATACAAAGCAGGTCTGTGAACAGCAGAACTAATGAAGCCTAATTTCCATTTTAACTCTTCTACAGTTGGGCTTCATACTTTCTGCCTCTCCTGGACTCTCCACTGTGCCATAAGGATGCCCTTACAGTAAAACTTCTCTCTAAACTAAGAAACAAGATCACACTGAAGCTGTTCCTTCCAACCAGTGGAACCTCTCTTAAGTCTTACTGAATGCTTTGGAAATATTTTGTCTTGGAGCCCTTCTTCGTTCTAAAAAATTTGGTGGAAATTAGCCTATGGCTGGAAAAGTTATTCCTGAAAAAGTTGGTAAATGCATGCACACACAAGTCACGGCACAATTACACAGAACCAGTTTCCTTAGGTAAGCAAGTTCCAAGTTGTTTTGCTGAAACACCACTAGAGCTGCAGGTGCTCCAAAGTCAATACAAGCCTGTTAGAACCGTGCTTACACTGCTGTGGAATACACTTGACCCAAAGTGTGCAGGGAGGCTCCGAAGCATGAGCACAATTAAAAAGCAAACTGAGTGCCCAGCTCTGAGACAGCAACCCTGACAGTCTAGTCCGACACATCTCACAGTAGAGTGCCCAGAAACAGAAGTTTTTAACTTTCACAATCACTTTTGAAATGCTACGGCCAAAAATAAAATGAATTTAACATGATTTTAGTAATTTACATATGATCAGAGTATTTGTGCAGATAGGTATTTAGAGATAAACAGAAATTTCTTTAATATAACTTATCATTTTTAGAAACGTTTAGAGAACTACAAAACTTACGTATTTCACAGTTTGCACCGACCCATCCGTGAGGACAATGGCAGGTGTAACCACCAGGCTGATCTATGCAAGTTCCAGCATGGTGACATGGGTTGCTGTCACAGTCATTTACATCAATTTCACATTCTTCACCTTACATAGAGAAAAACAAAACAAAACAAAACAAACCCACAAAGTTATGTATTGGCAAGTGCCTGACACAGCAAGTACATCCCCAGTCATTTAACTTCCCTCTTGCTGCAAAACAGCTTATAGTGCAATACATCTTTATTCTCAGAACATCAGAAGTATTCCAAGAAGGAGGTATTACCCTCATTCAACCAGGTGAAAACAAAGCCTGAGGACTAAAGGACTTGACTAACCTCACCCAGACTCTGTCTCATTTCTCTAAATATAATTTCCATCCCAAGAAAATGTGCTATAACAGATGATCATGGATATTCTGATATGCTATACAATAACGTAGATAATTGGTGCCTGAGGAACTGACACTGTACAATAGAAAGCTAATTCTTTTCCAAAGAATGCCCTTTAATTAGCACAGATCAAAAAGCACAATTTGATCTATAAACTAGCTATGGATGGGTTTACCTATTACTCTCACATTGGTTATTACCTTACATGACTAAGAGAACATTAGGTTGCAAATTATCTTGACATCAGACATTTGGATTACACCAATCACATCAGTCTAAGTACAAGGCCAAAGTATTAAATGGGTTCCCTACCAGTCTCTGAAAGTGTAAATTGATTCTTAACAAGTACTTTAGTGCTTTTAGGAATTGCATATTAAGATAACGGAATAAGCTGTTTCGTGAGCACACAGTAACTAAGGTCACTGTTAAAACATTTTCCAGTTTCAACAGTGTCCAATTAGTATATTGGGTTACCTGGAAATCTTCAAAATGCTATTTTTAAAATGCAATCTAGTCTCAAGTAGCAAGATCATAAGCCATGCTAAATAGCTGTTAGCTTAGTGAAGTGTCTTTAGTAATAGGCTTTTTTTGCTATGAAGTTCAAAGCAGATGTAAGTAATATCAGAAATTTTTCATTCTCACTACACTGATCACAATTCAGTGAAGTCCAGACTAATTCCTTTCTTGAAGAGACACAGTCGTACTTGGCGTTTGTCTTCCTCTAGACATGGTGAACAATGACAACTAGACATTCTGTGTAACACACAAATCACTTGCCTGCATATCCAGGTGCACAAATACATGTAGCATTTAGACCTTCACTGTCACAAGTGCCACCGTTCTGGCAGTTGATGTTAACACAAGGATCTTTGTATAATTCACAGTGCCTTCCTGTAAAAGGAAAAATCAGTAATTGTCATTGACATGGCTGATACTGGCAGCATGGAATCAGTACCTGTGATAACTTGACTTCACCTGGATGAGTGTGTGGACTCCAAACCTGTACTTCTGGCCTAATGATGTTGTGACACTAAAGCCACGTGTTTATGCTGGCTAAACTTTTTACACACATGCCTCCTCTCTGCTCTTCCCACAGGCCGTGGGCTAGGAGAGGCAGGGCATTTTCTGCTTAGAAGAACTACTGGATGTCTATGAAAAAGCATATAATGAAGCATAAACTGATCAGTTATCTAAAATTCTTCAGTAACACGTAAACAATAAATGTCTTGACTAGGAATTTTATGTAATAACTTATTTAATAACATACATAAGCATTCTGATGCCTCTCATTACCTACTGCTGGAAAATAAGGAGTATTACAAAAGTAATTTAAAAAATGTATTCAAATGCATAGTTAAAATAAATAATTGGATGGCTCTACTTCATGCCACTACCTTGACTCTTTCATGCCCAGTGTAGGCCTTGTTAATCCAGCAGGTTTGCCTTGCAGAAGACAGTGCAAGCTGCACCTGGCATACAAAACATATAACACAGTGTATTCCCACTTAGGGATGGGGAGAGAGACTCTAATGCTACTTCTACATGCATCATTTTCTTGAGGTCTACTGTTCAGATAAAACTTCTTTTTATATATATTTTATATGTACACACATACACACATACTCACTATAGACCTGGCAAAATCACTTTGCTGACATTTGCAGTGTTAGCAGCAGAAAGGCAGAGCACTCTCGTTGAGCATCCTGCAGGTGAGGACCAGCAGAGGCTGCAGCCCATGGGGACCTGCTGGCACAAGCTCCAGTCCTGCCCAGCCCTGAGAGCTCATGTGTCTGCCAGCCAGGGGCTGTGGGGGTGGAAGGGGCACTGCAGATGGGCAGATCTGGGGTGGTGGTGCCAAGACTGAGGCCTCTGATAGCCACATCATATCTTGAGACGGGTACCTCGGGTCTGTTCACTGGTGCCACTGAACACCTCAAGTACTGGAATGATTGGGAGCTCAGTAATCAGCAAAAGCTGCTTGCAGGCCCAGGTGCCCTCCTTTCATTTGCAGCACAATGTGCTGTGCACACAGTGCTTCCAGCTGCACTGACAGGTCCAAGGAGAAGAGAAGATGGACATTATGGAGAACATTATGGTTAAGTGCTGCTTAAACTGTCATGAAAAGCTGAGAGTCATTTCCTCACCAGGCCTCTAAAATGAAGAATTCCGTATCTATTGTCAAAGAGCAGAGCAATCACCAGTGTGAAATACATATTTAGCCTCAAGCATCTGTTAAATGAGCATTACTTATCAGCACAGATAAGGATTGATATGCTTAATGAGAAAATGCTGGAGCAATGTTCCTTAAAACATAGTAATTCTGTTTAAAATATTTATTTATTTTTAATCCTAACAGCATATAAAATTACGTTCAAAATGTTCTCACAGCATGATTCAACACAGAATACACTAAAAAGTATCATTTTAGCCCTCCCCAGAAGGACTTGTCACAGACCACTGATATGTGTTAATTTGTTTACAGCTGAAATCTACTGTGAGAGAAAGGATTTTGGAGAGCCAAACAAACACTCTTCTCATCTATTTTATAAATTACTTAAGAAATGCCAAAGATGGATTCCATTTGAACAGATCTCAGAATAGCTGCAGTTAATATGGAAAAGCAGTCACACACCTACTACTCTCTCTGGGCTTTACCGTCTTCTCAATGAACAATCAAGATACTACCCCTTTGTGCTAATCTATTTCAAATACTAATCTTTCATTATTATGTTTTTAGCTCACTTCACTGGAGAAAATTAATAAAAAAATAATTTGAAAGCTCTCCATGTAAAGGCTCCAACAATTGATGAAAAGTCTATTGAACAGTTATGTTTTCTTTTAAAAACGCATCACTTTCTAACATATCCTAAAAACAGCAGAAGAAACTACACCTGAGAAGAACAGAGAGAATCCACTTGTGCCCAGACAAGGACATGCATTCCTCACAGAGGAGCTAAATCTGAACTATTCATTTGAATAAAGATTATGGGATCAGGATCAATACTGAAGTTTGTCTCTGCTAATTTTACATGAGGGATATATTTCTGCTCAGTGGAGGATACGGTATCTCTCTGTTTGTAACAGAACCTACCATAAAAAATACAGAGAACAACTGCAAACCCCAGCCTACCTTCGTATTCAGCAAGGCACGCACACTCGTAGCTGTTGACAAGGTCTCTGCAGGTGGCTCCGTTCTGGCAGGGTGCAGACAGGCATTCATTATATTCCTCCTCACAGTAAAGGCCGTGGTAACCTAAATCACATGAAGAGGAAATAAAAATAGCTATGAAACACTTCCCAGTAAAAATTAACAATTAGGCAACTACAGACCGTGGGCAGATGCTTGCTAATTTAAATATACTGTGCAAACTGATATATGCTAAGACACTGATTTTAAAGGCATCTGTTCCCCAGGTGAAAATTACCAAGAAAATATTGGAAGCACAATCCTGAGAGAATTCCCTGCCCCTGTGATAAACCACAGTGAGGTGTAAGGATGGAGGCTGGTGGCAGAGGCCAGAAGCACCAATGTGAATACCCACACTGATTGTTAAAAGAAATACAGGAATATCTACTGTCTCCCAGCTCCTTTGGATCCTTGCAGCAAAGCCACTTATTCATCAAAGAGGTGATAATTGTATAACAGTAGCTAGAATGATAACATGTTTTAGCTTTAATGCTGTACAATGTCAAAGCACTGTAGAAGCATTAAGGAACTTCCATCTTTACAGTATTCCCAAGCCATAGGCCAGTATTATGGGCTGATTAGGCAAACACAGAAAGCAGAAGCAGAGAAAAGGTACACAGCCTGTTAACAGCCACTGAGTCATTCGTATTATGAGATAAGAAAGAACGAGTTAATCCACTTGAAAACAGCACCTTTTGCATTACTTAGTGTGCCACACAATCATTACTCTTAGCAGTAGTTGAAATTACAGATGTAGTGTAGTCTATGATATAATACCATGCACTGGAACAGTGCTCATGTGCTTATAAAAGCTTGATTTCCTTATTACATAAAAAAACATTAGAGGAATGAATGTACAATGAATAAATATGCAATGGGCATGAATAAAGATGCCTGGAAAAAGGCCTAAAATACAAAGTGTAGATTCTGCAGTATGATTTTACTTCTTAAAGTAATCTCTAGTTAGTAGCATAATTCATAGATATGAAAGGAGGGTATCTTTCATGAACAAAGAACCAAAGAGGGGGCAGATTCTCATCTTAGTAAGTGGCAATCTATATTCAGTATCGTGGTCTAAATTTTTGCCAAAATTCTCATGGAATCATAGAAAATAGGACAAATGCTGCCTTCAGACACCATTTTCATTCCCCTTCTCCCTCCCTATTATGGGTAATTCAAAACAAAACTTTATGAAGATACAACTGTTAGTACTACTCAAGATGTATAGACAATACCATCCATTATGATTCTCAAAAAATTATCCTTTCACAGGAAAGAGTTGGACTAGTAAGTTATTAAGAAACATTTCAGAACCATTTTCTCCAAAGCTGTCAGCCAGGCAACACAGAATTAATTACGCTAAATGTTATGGGTTTTCTTGCTAGCCTACAATGAAGTTTATCTAGCTTATGATTCTATGAAATATCCTTATGTAATGAGATCTGTAGCCAACATACAAACCGCCAAAATCAGATGGGGGAATCAGAAAGAAAAACAGATGGGAATTCCCAGTGTTTAACACTGATGTAATGAGATATTCTCAGAAAAAATGTTTTCCACTTCTCACCTTTCCAAGAAAAGGAAGGGAATTTGTGACTAAATGGTTGTCTGGTTTCCAAAATCAATATGAACTATGGTATCCCCTCCTCAGGCTGCAGCCAGCCCGTGCTGCCAGACACTGCACACTGCCGGGGAAAGATGTTTTCTGTCTCCACGAGAGGGCAGGTCTCACCCACACACAATTTCACCCTCATCCTCACCCTGGGGCCAGCAGCTTCCTTCTGCTGGAACTGCTGGGAGGGAGAACATTCTGCTGTGGGACCACCTGAGGGAAAGGCATGTTTCTCCTCAGGGAGATAAGAGGCACCTTATCATTCTAATTGAGCATTTCTCCTTGTATTATTGCTTTTTAATTATACTGATACATAAACCCTGTAGTATACTGAATTCATACATATATCTTCAAAAAGACTACATAAATAATTTCTGTATTTTTGTTGAAGAACTTAGATTGAAAAAGAAGAATTTTTCATAAATAACTTCAGAGTAATGGATTCTAGTATAGTTGCTTCCTCTCTCTCTAGTAGTATTATGATTCTGCTGCTTTTATGCTCACAGCCAATGCCAAATGCAGCTCTTTGCATCTTTCGTGGTGTGCAACATTTCTGTGCACATATTCAGAAAGAAAGAAAAAATACCTACATTAACAACACTTCTCCAGCTATTGTGTCCTGAACAGGATTTAAAAAAAGCACAGTAGGCATTGCAGCCTCAAAAAAGGGCAACTTTTTTTTTCTAGGTCACTTGAAATTGGAAAAGCCTTCAGAAACAGCATCTTCACGAACTCAAGCAGAACTTGAAAATGAAGGTCCAATTCTGATGTGCTCTCTTCAGAGGCTGAGGAATGGACAGGGAACCTAAAAAAACCCTAAAATAGAGATGTCCCTATGTTACCCCTTTTCCCTCTACATGACCATCCCTTTGCTACTGGTCTTTACAAAAGCAGAAACAGATCTGTTGCCATTTTCCTCTTGATCCCCAAACTCTTCTTCCTCTTTCTTAAGCAACAGGAAGGCTGCCTTGAAGAGAGCAGGTTATTTTCCTGATGCTTTCTGGCATGGCCTTCAGTTACATGCTGAACTGCACTGTCTTTGCACATGGCTGTTAAAAACTGCAGAAGGAGAAAATGGGAAAGGGAGCACACAATCTGTGTCACACGGGCTCGTGAGGAGAAGACAGGGCCTTTCTCAAAGCCTTCAAGAGCCAAAGACACAGCAGAGTAATCTCTCAAAGAATATCTGCACTATCGGGTTAACAAAAGAAAGAGGCAGAAGTTTACTCTTCAGAAATCAATAAAGAACAAAGCTGAAAGCTTTTTAGCCTTTTTAGACACTAACTCCTCAATAGTGATTCCCTGGGCTTATCCATACTTAACACTTCACCCAATCAGGGCAGCAGAATATAAAATCCCATCTTTGTGGGAAGGCCTAATGGGGTACAATGCAAAACAGCTCTATTTTGCAGGGAACAGCATCAGTCCACATATATGGCTGTTCACTAACAGAGTTGCATGTTATATAGTCAGGAAATAAATGTGTTCAGCAAAAGTCTGAGCTTATACAGCAACTAAAGAAGAGAAAGAGAGAAGAATGCTCCAGATGGCAGGAAGGTAGGAAGCCATCCTCACCAGCCATGGCCAGATTGCATGGAAGGTTGTCTTAATGTAGAAGTGGAAACAAGATGAGAAGCAATAACGGGCTCAGAGACAGTCAGGAACTGGAATTAACCTAAAGTCACTTCTTCCAGAGCTCACATATCCTGCCTCTGTTACCAAATGTGGGAAGGGAAAGACAGAGAAAAGAAAAATTGCCACTGCTGCAGACAAATGTTGCACTGGCCTCTGCAAAGGCACTAAAATAAACCTGTGCTCCTAGAACCATCTATTAAGCTGCATTAGCAGTAAAATCAAGGGAACATACTCTATGGTACTACTTCTAAAGTTGCAGCCACTTTATATCCTGCAGCACTTTTTCTGAAACTCCTCTTTTCCTTTCTTTTTTTTCCAAATGTTCTATATATGCCATATATATTTATATAGAGGGCAGGTGTTAATGTCTGTACATGTGCTTTGCAGTTTCAAAATCTATGTCTTTAAAAAACCCAAATCCAAAACTTTGCTGCAATATCAAGCCATGCAATATCTAGCTACATTTCTCCACTTCGGAACAGACAAAATTAAAAATACTATATTAAATATTTCCATTTGAAATGTATAATAGTAGCTGTATTAAAACAATTGTGTATAAAGAATAAAAAGGTTTAAGAGGAGGAAGAAACTGCTTTGGGATCCAGGGGTCCCACTAGTTTCACCAACCAGGCTCTAGATGAGAAATCCAACAAATGAGCACAAGAACTTTTATTAGAATTAGTTCTTTAATATGGGGTAAGAAGTAAAACACGACACAAACTCTGAATCTAATGTCCAAACATTAAGTATTTCTTTGTTACCTGTAAAGGGCGAGGTGATAAATATTAATAATTGGAGTGTGTAAGCATATAAATAAAGATTTAAGGTAAGGTTTTGTGTGCAATTGAAAAATCAGACGCACAATACAAAGTAGGTATGGTTGCATAGGTTTGGGAGTTCCACAGAGCCCCTCAGCAGACATGTGAAGTATGTTCAACTTTGAAATAACTTATACTCTTTTCCTTCCATTCTGGAAACAGGAATATTGAAAAGTATTAGACTGCTTTCCAAGTTAGCTTATACAAATTAGCTTTTCTGTACAAGCTATTAGATGAAAGGCCACAATGAAAGCCAACATACACAAAAAAATTAGTAGTAAATGTCTGGTTGTTCATGTTCTGCAAATTATGCAGCTATGCAAGTATAACTACTATCATTTATCATTCTTCAAAACTGCACACTGGCCAAAAAACCATGGAAGCCAAGCTGCCAACCAAGCAAGGAGACTTGCACAGACTTTGGGCTAATTGGAATTATTTAAAATTCCTCTCTTGTTTAATTTTTGAGGCAGAAGTAACAAAGATGAAAATCTAACCGACACTGTAAAACAGTGCATAAAGGAAGGACAGTATTCAGGTCATACATATAAGCAAAACTCTTAGGCACTTTGTTTCTCTATTACAAAATTATATCCTCTGTAAAATACTTAAAAAAAAAAAATAGTGCATCCTAGAGCTGAACACTGAACACAAAAATTAAGTGACAGATTCCAAAGTTTTTAAAATTGTGTTTCAGACTTGCCAGATAGTCAATATAGAAGAGAATTCCAAAATGTCATTTAACAACCTTTCCATTAATATATCTAAACACATAATGTGTAAGAATTCACGGATATGTCTGAAAGCCTCCTGTACAAAGAACACAGTGGTCTAGGAGCTGGCACACTGATGCTGAGAGCCTGCAAGCGAGAAAGCCTCAGGGTCACAAGGCAGAGACCATTTCTTTCCTGGTAATATCTTTATTATTAACCCTTGCTAATGCTACTAAACTGTACACAAATTTTATTCATTCACTTTACAAGCAATGTAACAGACACTGTCAAGGTCTCTTCAAGCAAAACTGTAAATAGAATCTAGCTTCTTAATACCCCAGAGACATAACCCATCCGCCCTAGCAAACTGCTTTTTGATAGAGATACCAAAAATGGATTAGGCTATGATTTGTAGTCATTACTTTAGTTTGGGGTTTTTTAGGAATTGCAACCTAGGAATCTTCAAGTTTAATTGCTTTTATCTGCCTTACACTCAATAATTACCCAAACCAAGGGCAAAGTGTATCTTACGGTGCCTCCTACATGCTGATCTACACAGAAGTTGACTGCCATTTATCTAATATCCCTTTAACTCATGAGGAAAATATCTGAATTGATTCAAATTCTGCTGGTATTACTTAATATAAGCCCATGATGGTATTTTTGTAACAATGAAAAGGCATAAAAGAAGGAAAATAATTATTCTGTCTATTCCTATCTTGCTACCACTTAGGTGCAGTTCTTAAATGACCTTCCAAAATAAGTTACCCTAGTTTTTAAACTATTGACAGATAAATGACAAGCTCACTTAATTTGGCCTCCAGTTCCACCTCTATGTGAAGCAAGTAATGTTATTTTTAAAAGTGAAGTTTACAGCAGCCTACAAAACGTTTGGAAAAAAGAAAGCTTTTTTAATGTCATTTTGGAGCAACACAAAAGAGTTCAACTAAATAAGTGCCATATATGGTTCTGGATGCAACCTCTAAGGCTTCTCATCTCTAACTTTTAAAAGCATAAATATGGTGCAAACAAAAATAAGTTTCCATAATACGAGAGGCCTAAAACTACTTTTAAGTCCTGAGAGAGATAGAATAATTTTGAAAAAATCAAACCATGGAATTCTAATCAGGTTTAAGTGACAAAGTTCTGAAAAAAGCTTTTATTTGACCAAGAATATTTGCCTAGCTTTTCTTTGTTTGAACCACAGGCAAAGAACATGCTGAAGAAGATTAAAACTTCCCTGGTATTCTTGGAAAGAGAAATGTCTAGTTTTTCCTACTATTAATGACAAGTGCTGTCAACAAACGTATAATGAGGTAACAGTACTATGGTATTGTCTGCATTTCACTTTCATATTTTTCTCCTTTATAAAAGAGTATGTAATTTAACTATAAATCTGTCAACCTCAACAACAAATTTCCATTAGCTTCTGGTAATTTGTGAGTACCTCCCAAAAAACTGTTGACGGTCCCTTCCATGTCTCTAAAAAGCAGAGAAATTCTGACACCAACTAAAAATGCTGAATTAGTAGATTTCATTACAAAATCCCCGTATTTGTAAATACCCACAAATAGATTGGTAGGATAATTGCACATCCTGTGAAGTGGGATGGAGGAAATGAAGAATTGTGACTGGTTTCTCACAAAACAAGGAAAAGCAGCAGAGAGAAGGAAAGGAATGTAGAGCAATGTGAATGTCACAGCAGAGCTACTATCAAATATCACTCCTTATTTTATCCCTTGTACACTGGAAATTTGTTTTAACCTTAATTTCTTCAGTTTTCAAGTTTATAGCTTTATAGGAACAGACTTTTTAAAAAAAAAGGTGCCAAAATTATTCAAGTGAAAACAAAGATTGGTGCTCACTCTGTAAGTGCTTAAGCAGCAGTGGATATATAGCACTGGTTATCAGACATTCTAACTGCTACCTCCCCTATTAATTATCATTGCTAAAATGGATAAAGGGAGCTATAAGCACCCCAATATTCTGTTATATCGGTACAATGATGAAAAAAATCTGGAGCTAAGCCAATTGCTACCCAGACCCCAGGACTGTCAGGCCGTGCTGTCAAACAGTTCCCAGCTGAGTCTCCTCACCGGACTCACCTGAGCAGCACCACTGGATCTTCTCTAGAGAGACAATTTATGTAAACATGGATGGCAGAACTAAAACTCTTTGGAGTAACCAATATTTTTCCTTCTCTACCTCTGTTCAGCCACCTTGTCTGTTTTTCTCCTTTCCTAATGATCAGCGTTACATTTTCCATTCTCTCTACCAAATTTGGTAATTCCAACAGTGCTGATGCCTCGCCTTAAAAAGATTTATCCTGCAGACTACAGTTTTGTAATACAGCTGTAGAGTTCTGTCAACCCATATGGATCTCAGTGGGTATTTCAGTGCTCACTCTGCAATTTCTGGTTTTCCAAGTGCAATGTGTAGATTCCTATCATTACTCTAAACAGCTAGAACATCTGCTCAATGTGTTTTATAGACTGAAAAGAAGGAAAGGAAGTAATTTTAAGCTATATATGGAACCCACATATAAAAATATTAGAAGATTTACAGAACATGTAACTGTTGGTACAAACCAGGGATACAGAGGCATCTGTAGCTGGTTCCAACGCTGCGACAAATGCCATGAGCACATGGATTCAGAGCACAGAAGTCAATCAGCTGAGCACATGTAGGTCCTGTAAATCCAGGACTACAGCTGCAGGAGAAGGCAAGTCTGTCTGCATAACAGGTTCCATTGTTCTGACAAGGAGATGATGCACAAGGGTCTATTTTGTCCTCGCAAGTGGTTCCTAAAAACCCTAAAAGAAATAAATGGGTTTGATAAGTAAGCATTCTGATACGCATACAATTTTAATAACTAAACCACATTAAAAGTAAGCCGTTGAGAGATCTATATTCCTTTCTTCTCTAATTCTATGAATATTATAAAAATACAGGCTTCTTATATAATAAACTCTAGTTTTGCCCATTAACATTCTATGAAAAGAGATGCTTCAGCTAAAATCATACTATAAATGATTAAGGCAGTGAATTGCAAAAATATTTCCTGAAACCGGCAGTGTTTATCTGCTGAGTGAATCTGGCTTGAAAAGCAGAAGAGATTTTCTAAAGATCAGGAGCTGGCTAGCCTAGAAAAAAAGAAAAAAGCCAAAACTGACCTATTTTTCCTAACTGTTAACGTGTATGTTAAGTGTAACAACCTCTTAAACAGAACATGAGTTTATTGAGTTTCAATAATTTAAAGAATATCTTTTACAAGAACAGACTTCTCATTAGCAGGAGAGACAATGATTTATTGAAGCAACACCATGCCAAAAATAGACATAATGAAAAGGATATTCTTGCAAGGGAACTTTTAATCAGATGTAGGGAAGAATAATGTTTTAATAAATTGCGGTAACTAACCACAGCTTATATCTATACATACACATACATCATGTATGTACTAACACAATGCATGGTTACTGTACCCTAAAGAAAGTCAGAAAAGCATATTCCAATTCTAGAACCCTTCCACATAAAAGAGCAAACTGTCCTTTCCGTTCAATTTTTTTTTTTTAGTAAGTATTTGGTCCATTTGTACAGATCATCACTTTTCAGGCTTAAAATTCCCCGGAATATCTTACATTGTACAAAAGCTCTTAACATTACAGTAGAATATTAAACAAAGGTGAGTAACCCACACAGAGCATACTACAGAGTTCTACTCACAGAATTAACAGAACTTATATTAATGGAACTAAGAAAAGTTGGGGAGGCCACAATTGCTCTGTGAGTTCCAGACAAAGTAGGATTTTTTTGGTCACAATTGGCAGCAGGATTTTAGGGGCATCTTCAAAATATTAGGTGCTGGACAAATGACTTCCAAAGTCACATTTCCATCAGATGTCCATTAAGTCTTACATCAGAGGTATGGAATGAAAAACATGGAAAAAACAATCCAATTTACTTAAAAAAAAAAAAGTAACTAGAAAGAAGAAAAGAAATAACCTACAGATTGGACTCTTAAGTTTTGTCATATAAACTCTGCAACAGACCAGGAGAGAAAATCAGGTCTGGCAGGGCACAGATGAAGAACAGACAAGACCCTTCTGTCCTCTCCATTTTGCTATCCTATGGCTCCAACCGCTTCATGGGCTTTGTCAGGACCACCTGCTCACCAAAGTTGAACAGAGAGAGCCTAAAAACAAATACTGTGGAACCCTATACCAGAGGTCCCTCCTGTAGATGATAACTAACCATCAGAAACTGCAAAGAATAGAAACCCCAAGATCAAGAATGTAATTCCAGCAATGGTTCAGACAAATTAAGAAAGTGTGTACTGTTATAACAAAATCTTGGTCAGAGTTAAAAGAATCTGCAAGGACTTTTAACTATTACCAGAAGGAGTAAAGACGGATGAGCCAATGAGTCCAGTGAAATCTCTCAAGTAACTCTGAAATTAGATTAGAAAGGATCAAGGAGATCTGAGGTCACACAATGACACTAATGCATTACAACCTTTGCAATAATGTACCCTCCAAAGAGGAGGTTACTGGCAGATGGCTAATGTTTCAAGTGACAAAGCACTTCAAGAACATATGCAGGTTTAAAATACACCAAAACATGTTGCCCTTGTGCTATCTTTGACTGCACTGTGAAATGTGTTTAGGTGATTCTGGAAGTTCAAATCTCAAGCATGAGTCAAATATCTGAGAATACTCAAAGTAGAAAACATGGAAATCTATTATTCTGGCATTTCTGAATGTACATTTAAATCCGTATCAGTATCATTGTTGAAAACAAATAATGCAAGTAATAACTTTAAAAATCAAATTCAGAGGTGTATTGGCTGAAAACAGAATCAAATTCTGGAGAAAAAAAAATCAGCATTGTTTATCTGCAGACAAATATCCCCTGAACTGCTCTTCAACAGAGCTAACACAGACCCAAACCTGCATCTACGTCACTGCTGGTATAAAGGGACATGACTGAAATGCAAAGACTACTGGTAATTTGAAAAATCTGAACACAAAATTTACCAAGGAATAACACAGAAGGTAAAGGGGAAAGGCAATAGTAGAAAGTATTTATATTGGTAAAAAACCACCATACAATGTTTGTGTTTACATGAATCAGGTCATTTGGCTAGTTGTCAAGAAGAGTAACAATCTTAAGTTAGGTGATATGTTTTATAAATTGCTACAGACCTCCAGGGCAGTGATAGAAACTAGATCAGAAATATGTTTTCAGAGACAGAAAACCTCTGGATAGAAACCAGATTTCTCATCATGGTGGGATTTTAGTTACTTGGCTACTGAAAGCAAAAGAGCCATGTGCAAGTGAAGGAAGTTAAACATTTTCTGAAGACACCGCAGAACTGCCTTTTATACATCCTGTACAACAACTAATTTGTCTGAATGTTACATGAGACCCAATTCCAAGAATTACAAGTATGTGAAAAATTAAGTCTGTGAATTGCTAGGGCTCAGGATTACAAAACCTTTAACTTTGAAATACAGGACTGAGTACTAAAAGAAATACAAGCAATTTATTATTTTCCCTATAGAAATTTGTCTTGTGAGGAAGTATTTCATCAGGATTCTGTAAAGAGAAAATGTTACTAATCAGAAGGACCAAGAAATCATTAAAACGCTGCAAGATTTTGATTGAAACTCACCCTAGCTAAGTCTTTATGGATAAAGATGAATAGAGGCTAAACCCATTCAAGCATTAAGGAGAAGTCTATTTAAAATAAGAGCAATTTGGGAAGGTGCCAGGTAGAAATATTAGATTAGTGGAAAGTACCAGAAACTAAACAGCCATGAAAAACTTTAATTAACAACAAAATGTTCTTCAGGTAAATTAAACTCTCTTATGGTAATACGAAGAATTCTGCATTCTGATCACCAGTAACCTTGGGAAATCTTCCCCATGCAACAGCTGTGTGACCCAGTTTCCTGGAGTCAAGATCGTAAATAGGTTTATTCTATGTAAGCCTAAAGAAGTTACAGTGACATCTGCAAGATATACTAGAGAAAAAGGCTTTTACATGAACAACAAAGGAGAGAAAAGAGTGAAAACCTTGAAACTTAAACTATTCTAAATCTCGGCAAGTAACTTCTGTTCTCCCAGTCAATTAGGATTCATGGCGACAATGTGCATTTTCTAGCTGCGACTGCAAATCAACACATGAATCTCAACTTAGCATTTTCTATAGCTGTCAAACTCTATTTTCTAAACCACAGAAATCATAATATGAGCATTCATAAATTTATTGCTTTCCAGTATTTTCAGAAATACTTGCAGATATGTTAGGACACTGTTGCACTGTGTGTCGCCAGCAGTAATTACCTGCAGCTACTCAAATCAAACTGTCAACAGTAAAATAAAATCAATCCTAAAACATGAATTTCAAGAAATCTATATGTTAAACTCTTTATCATAGCATTGTTTTCTCTCTGTCTTCTTCTGTTCTAGAGGATAGCTATGACATCCATTATTGCTGATGACCACTTTTCAAAAATATATTAACCCGAATGCAAATATTTCTGCCCCTTCTGTCCAAGCTGGTGACCTCCACATAGAGCAAGTAGGAACAGCCCAAGAACCCAGGCCAGTTTTATGGGGTTGGCCAGCTGAATGCAAGCTACTTTTATCAAAGATTAATTTTTTCCTATAACACTGAAGGCAGTTCATCTGTACTTATCATCAGGACATTAAACTTGCATGGAACAGAACTTCAGAAACATCTTGCAACAGAAGTTTATTTCTTTATTAGAACTGATCTGCACTTTGCTCATTACCATCTGGCTTTGTTCTAAACCATAGTCCACTACTAAATTATTTTAATATTATCTTACGAGCAAAATGAACAAAGGGTCTCAAAATCTTTAAAATATGTAAAACAAATATATACACAAGTACCAAGTCTTTCATTCTATCTAATTTTTAAAAATTTGTGTCTGGAAGGAACACATTTCCTCACCACACAGTCAGGCAATTTCCATACTGTTGGGTTTTTTATTTTGACTTTTAACAAAGAATTTTGTGAATTTGATAACTATGTAAGTAAGGATAACTAGCTTCAACATGTCTGAACTTATGTTCATTTATTTAATAATATCTGTTTATTAATTTAATGTAATGACATTTATTTATTCCAACCAGGATTTTTTTATGTTTCCAATTATTATTTGTATATTTAGTTCCACTTCAGGATATTTTGGAAATACACATAACATCTCAGAAGCTTAAAGAAAATGGAGTAACCAAATTTGTAAACTGATGAGCAGTACTCCAATCAGCTCAAATAAAATGTATTAATGCTACTGTCAATACAATTGTCTGTTACACACCACAATAAGTGGAAGAAAATGAGAGGAGATATTGAAGAGTGATAAGGATGGAACGATTCTGAATAGAAATGTCAAATATTCATTTTAGAGTTGACATGTTTACTATGTACAGGGTTTTAGAATGTCTAGAAGTTCCTTTGCACAATCATTTGAAGGTACTATTTACTAAATGTATGTTTATTGACCTAAAATTAATACAACAATCAAAGATCCCTACCCCATTGTAAGCAAGTACAAGATCCAAACATTATTTTCACAATAACAATGTCAAAATTTGAAACAAATGCTTTGGTCTTTAGTATTGCTTAAGCTTCTTCACTACAAATTCAAGTATAAAATCCAATTTTCTCTTTAGGACAGGTGATTCAACAACTTCAGATAAGAGTTTATTTTCTGACGTATTCTGGATATTAAAACCTACAGTGTACCCCACAGAAAACGGAATCTGTAACCAAATGAAATTTTCTTTACTGAAGGACTCTTAACACAGTAAAACTGTCTAAAGAATCATCATGAATTGTTCACATGTGAGATAGGCTGCTTTTCCAGTGCCTCAGATCAGGCCTTCTGTCAGTTTTCACATGCTTTTTCATGAACCAGGGATCTCATTTGCAAAAGAAATGCACAATCTCAAGATAATTCTTATTGTTTCTATCTCATTCCTTTATCTGCCATCTTTTTCTTTTCCCTTTGTGATACCTGCCATATTTTCTTATCCTTTTCTGCAAGCCACATTGTATCTGCAGTCTGTAGTTCCTACACAAACATAAGCTCCTTGGCTACCTTTCCCCACTGTGCTGAATTAGCATTACAGAAAGAAAAGCTTTTTCTCAACAAGCGATTACTATTAAGCACAGCAGAATAGCAGCAGAGCAAGAGACCTCACTTAAATTAGAAAATTGGGGGTTGGTAGGCAAATTTGCAGGTTACTGCATGTGCAATTTTCAATTAACTATTCTTTGTTGTATTTACAAATTACTGAATCTCTTCAAAACCCAAACAAAAGCTCTAAAATTATGCCTCTGTGAGAGGATAACACCTCAAAAGATGTAAGAATGATCAAGGGACAGTCATCAGTAAACTTAGACAATACATTTTGTTAAATCAACTCTTTCTTTCCTTCCATGAAATACCTGAATTCTTCAGCTCATTAGCATTAGACCTTCCAGAATAAAATGAAAAAGCAACACCATGTTACTTAACAAGGCCCTGAGGCTACTCCAGAGCAATAGACAGGCCCCTGCAGAGAGGCAGTGCCACTTCTGTGCCAACACTCACCCTCATCACAGGGACAGCCAAGTTGTGTAACTTCATGGGAAACACTCACTCTTTGAACCACCAGCAACTATTAGAGAGAAACTTTGAGACTGCTCTTGAGTTATCACAGGCCGACACAAGAAGAGAAACCATGCACACAAGGTGTCACTTGTTCCTGTGAACCTAAGAATGATCTTCTCAGGTCCAAGGAGCTAATATAAAACTACTCTTTCTAAGAGAAATAATCCTCACCAGTCCAGAAAGTGATTTCTGAAACATTCTATCCCCTCCAAAGGCTTTCTCTACATTGGAAATAATGCAGGTCAATGTACAACACCTGATTTTAACAGGAGTTATAAGTGTATTTCAATAAAACTCTTTTTCCTTAGTTGCCCTAGCACTTTTGAAAACATCTATACCATGTGAGCATGTCAGACACATAAATGAGCAAGCAGAGCAGCAGCTTTTTCCCCAATTCCATCTTTGCTCTACAACACAGCTGTTCTTGGAAACATGGAAATAATACTGGAGACTAGAATTGGTAACTCTGCACAGAAAGTTTCAAAAAAATGACCCAAAAAGCGTGTTTGTTTATCAACAAAGCCTAGGAGCAGAAAGGTTCTTCATGAAGTTGCTAAAAAACTGTTTTGGTTTTTTCTTTCCTATGGAAGGGTCAAAAATCACATTGTGTCTTAAAGGCAAGTCCAGAAACCACAGAAAACCTCAAGACTCCAAGCAGAAAAGGGGCACAAGCTTGTAGCACATAATAAAAACAGAAGTGCCAACAAACAAAAAGACCAGGATACTAAGAAAATTATACCAATGTGCCAAGAAGGAAAAAGAGCAATGCATACAGCCTAAACACTAAGACAGTACAACGGTGCCAAAATAAGCCTACTTAAAGCAGAGCACAAAACAGAAACCATTGGAAACTTATCAAACACAAATATAGATCAATGGAAAAGAAAGGAGCAGAAGGTAAATATTAAAAGAACAAAGCAGGCAACAAGACTGAGGAATCAAGTAGCTTAACACAGAGATATCCAAACATGAGCAAACAGAGAAGAGGCACCAGTGACTTGTTTCTCCTGCAGCACAAAGCTGCTGCCGGTGGGAATTCCGCACAGCAAGCAGTGGCACAGCAGGAACCTCTCCATCAGTCTACTTGGGGAGAGGGCTCCAGAGGGAGGCGGAGGGGAGGTTTCCCTCTCCTGCGCTCCCCACGGCACAGGGGCACAGCGTGGGGCCCTGGCACAGGCAGCAGGTGCATTTTGCAGGAGCAGCGCTGCTGCTGGCGGCCGCGCCAGGGCCGTGGGCCAGGCCGAGCTGGCAGCCAGCCCCACTCCCCTCACAGCTAATTGCCACTGGCACGGGACCCCCGAGCCGGAGAGCAGCCCCAGCCTCGCACAGCGCCCAAGGCAGGGTGGCATTAGCAGGGCACCGGGAGCTGCTGCTGGCACCACAGCACAGCCACAACGCCCGGCACAGCCCGGCAGAGCCCTCCAGGGCTGTCCTGTGGGCAGCGTCACCAGGGCAGCAGGAGAGAAGCTGAGGTATGATCAGCATATTCATTAACAGGGCATCAGGAGACGGCAATTAAAGAGCCACACACAGAAACAAATATGGCAGATACAAAATAACGGAATATCCCAGCAGCTGCTTTTCCCAACATTACTGGAAAGATCATTTCCTGCACAGCATCCTTAAAGATTATTGAACAGATTTCCTAAGAAAATCGCAAGTAAATTATGGACCAAGTCTAACATCTAATATTTTTCTCCTGAATTTCACTACTATTTATAAGGGAAACTATTTCCAAAATTTTTTCACATGCAGGATCTGCACGCTTGTCAATATGTCAGTACCTGTGTTTCAACACAGCAGTGAAGTGTTAAAGCGTAGCACTCTAGAAAAGCAAGGAATCAGCCTGAAGATACTACAAATAATCTTCATTATTAAGCAAGTAGATATTACCAGAGCAGTTATCAAAGACTTGCAACCTTAGAGCAAGCATTAAGGTGCTGGCAGAACAAAACCAACGTCCACAGATCAAGGAAGGACAGAAGTATAATTAGCTCAAAGTTCTAAATAACTAATAGGAGGCTTCATAATTGAAAGCTTCCACTCATGATCATGCGCAATTTAGGGATCTGTCATTGCAGTCAGCACAGTGTTATGAAAGCACACTCTGGCATTGGGGTGTCCTTGTTTCACATTTACAAGGTTTACCAGTGAGAATCAGTGAGAAGTTTTCATGTCAAGAAAGGAATATGACCAAAGGTAAAGGAGAATTAATTAAAACTTTGGGGGATTGAAATAATTCCTTTAGTTATTACTTTTACACACATTTTAGCCAGCCAGCCCATATGCAGAAATGTGCAAATACTACAAGGGAGGCATCTTTTCCTTCACACATTTAGCGGACAACATAAAAATCAGATCACACCCTAAGTCTCCTCAAATTCACCTTTCTCATCAGTGCTGGAGCCTGATTTCTACTGCAGAATGAAAGAACATTTCTGCACCACATATACACTGAAACACTCAACTCCTACAGCACTCCATATCCTACTGCTGATTATACCAAGATTTCTCATCTTGTTTTCTTTTCTGCTTACAATTACAGGCAAAGGCACAGTTTTAAAAACATTTAAATATACATATCTACATGACAATTTAACTGAAAATTGAGACTAAGTACACCCCGCAAAACAGCACTTTGTATGAGGTACTAGACAGGTGTTTGCTGTTTACCTTCTGGGCACTGACAGCTGAATCCATTGATGTGGGATGAGCAGGTACCTCCATTCTGGCATGGCTGCTGGATGCAATGATCAATCTCTGACTGGCACAGCTCTCCAGTGTAACCTACAAAACAGCTCACAATATTCAGAAGATGGAGCAAAAACGAGGGTTTACCACTAAATGTATTGCTCGGCCATCCAAATAGTACCATTTCTTTTCTTGAATAAAACCAATATAAGCAACAGAATCCAGGACAGTCTTCTAATTTCTTATAAAATGAGATTTCTAATTAAAACGTATACTTCACTGGAGAAACATTAAAAAATAGCAGAATTCTAGAGACTACAGCAATTGTATTTTACCAACAGCAATATTCTGACACGACTAGTGCATTGGGGATAGGTGCTGGGTCCTCATCCGTACCCATACAACCAAAAAAATAATCTCATTTTGGAATGGTTTTCAAATGCACCTTGAATCTCAAGTCAATAATCTCTAGCAAGGCTTTAAACAGAACTTGACACTAATGAATTATTTGTGCATATGCTGAATGACTGTCATTTGCTCCTACTTCTGGGCTTCAAAAAGAGTGTTTATTTTAAGTGGGAGCTGTGAAGAACTGCTCAGCACAGTTGCAAAGTCTTCCAAATAAGCTTCTATAAGTTCACAAGCTACAGATTGTGTGTACTGTACCATTTGACCACAAGTTTGCTTTGTTCCATATGTCTGATGTCTGTAACATATCCCCAAAAAATGAACAAACTTAAAAGACAATCTAAATTATTCTACACTCCACACTTAAATTTCCTAACAAATATCACACATTCCCCTTTTCAAATTTTTATTTACCTTCAAGAAAATATCTTGGATGCATGACCAAAGAAAAAACTACATGCTACACACAGACACATCTTATTTTTTTACATGGAACCCTACAAAAAATTATAAATATCTTCCATAATGAGCATGTTTAACTGAAGGGCTGATGTTAAAGACTAGTAAGCTGTGACCAGATGAACACTGCTATGAACAGGTATAGATGACAAAGACCCCAAGGTGAGACAGAGGACTCTGATGCAGGGGAGAAAAAGGAAAAAGAAGGGGGGAAAAAAAACCCCAAATCAAACAATAGGGGGGGGAACCCTCATGGTTTTATTAAATAATCATTTTTAATGCAATCAAAATTAAATTTTGCATGTCTTTTGGGCAGAGTAATACCCACACCTATTTAAATTTATGATGTCACCATAAAATGGCTGTCAACACAGATTATTAGAGTTGCTACAGCACTACCACAGAAAAGCATCTATAAGGCTTTCTGTGTACCTTCCTCTTGTATATGCTATAGAGAGCTAAATTATAAAACTATTCTCTGCAATGCAAAACCTGGAAAAAGAAACTGCTGTCTATTGTAAAGTGATTCCATGAAATCACCTAAACTGGAGGGAAAAAATGAGGTTTAAAGCCAGAAATGTGGTCTCATATGGCAGGTCCTCTTGACTGTGTTGAAGCACTTGGAGGGAGGGATGTCAGCTTCACTCTGGAAAACTAGTGATTTTCTGTAATTCTAACTGGTCTCAAATTCACATAAATTGTACAAAACCAACAATGAAGTATTACAGAAAACTGCATCCACATCTATAGGCTTCACAGCTTTTCTAGGTCTCACCGTCAGCTGATTATTTTTATGAACTGTAACACAGTATTGAATATGGTTAACTCATTTAAACATTCTTCCATCTTTGAACTGTTACCAAGCTTGTGAAGGTCCAAAATTACCCTGGAATTCAACATGTATCCAAAACAATGTGACATGAAGGCAGAAATGATAGTGCTGCTCTGTATCTTGCTACAAGAATTGGACGTCCTGCAATTGTCATTCCAGCTTTCAGGAAAACTCATCAGAGACAATATCTTATGACAGATTTAAAAATATAAATATGTCCTAACTTGTTACCACCTATAGTGCATGTTTTGTCAATCTGAAAGAGAATATGATTCAGGAATAGCATCCCAAATATGTTGCAGGGACTAGAAATGCAGAGGTACTAAACAATCACCACAGAAGGGGGGAAAAACCCAGGTTTTTGGTGAGACATACATTAAGCATCATTACACCTCTGCATTTTGTGCTGATATTTAACTTCATAACACTTCCTTCTATCAGAATTTGGGAAACATGATCATATTCATATACAAATGTTTATGAAACTTGCATATGGAGACATATAAGATAATTAAACTCTTATCTACAATTTTCTTTAATATTTTCCATATTAAATGAATATTTTTTAGAAATTCAAAGTTTAATGAAAACAGTTTTCCTGACTGGTTTTTAGTGTGTGGACACAAATTTTGGTGGATAAAAGAATTATGGATAGAAACACAAACCACTGAAGGTTAACAATGATTGAGCCATTTGAACATTAGACATTTGATATTAAAAAAAATTAAGAATTATTTACAAAAAACAAAAAGTTAAACCTAAGCTTACGCGTGGTGGTCACAGAACACTTCTGAAAAAAAAAGAAACTATAAAGAAAAAGCTGATGTAAACTAAATTTTGCTCCTGTGTTTTTTAGTAGGTAAAGTTCCATTAGTTATGATTAATTCCCTCATGAGGTTAAGGTTCAGATGTGTGCTTTCAATGGCATTTTTCACCGATAAAGAACCATCCACTGCCCTCATGCTGTTGTTGCATTTTCTGTCTGTGCTGGTATATGAAGTTGCACAGTTCACTGCTCGGCAAAAAGATATGCATCGAATGTCAAGCAAAGCTGCATTATTCAAGGCATATTTCAAAACCTACCAGGCAGGCAGCTGCAGGTGAAATTGTTCCTGTCGTGTTTCTGTGCTACATCAGTGCAGGTTGCATTGTTCTGGCAAGGTTGGCTCTGACAGGCATCAAATTCTTCACACAGGGAACCCTTATATGCATCTTCACACTCACAAAAAAATGCTGCCTAAAAAGAAACAGGATATGTACTTCACAATAAATTTTCAAAGATGATGCTTTCATTTAACACACTCCTCAACAAAGAGGGTTTGGTTTTCCTGTTCATACAAACAGTAGTTGCCATCACATCAATACATCAACCGAACAAAGTTACTCTTTGAAATACTAAACCCGCACCAATTCTTCAGGTCAAATTTTTAATGATGTTGGGTCATTTCATCTCGACAAGGAGGCTGGGATCAGATCCGTAATATCTAAATCATTATGAATTTTTCTTCCATTCCAGAAATTAGACTTATAGGCAGAAGTAACTGTCAGAATCACTAACGTGCAGATTCACTGCAACAAAATCCTCCTACAAATGTGCACGCTTTACATGACGGGCTCCCAGAGGCTCACTTCAGTGGTGCTTCAGCAGTAACATCCCCTTCCAATTCTGTTAAAATATGTCTTCTTCTGAATGTATTCACTACCTTTTCCAAACTTTGCTGCTTAATAAAAATCAAGACCACTACACCTGTTAAAGGTTTAAAGTACCTACAGGAGGCATGATATGGCACATTTTTGTTGGAAATAAAATAATTAAAATCAGATTTAAAAAATCTTTAGGTCACTAAGATTGTCAAGGAAATCTCCAAGAAAAGAAGCAAGGAAGGCTCTCTCATCTGTAGTATGCATTGAGATTACATCTGAATCTTTGTTCATTAAACACTAGATGGCAACATCACTCACTCTCATCTGTTTGAAAGCCGGACCTTTAGTGCTGGAAAGCAGCTGTCCCATGCACAAACATTGGAATGCAAAGTGCAGAACACGCATGGAACTAGAAACAAAGAGATGGGGGCTCCTATTTTTACTTGGTTTTGCTTCATACGAATAAACAGCTGTGACTTAAGTAGAAAATAATCATCTTCACATAAATAAAAAACTTCATTCAGTAAACTCCAGATTTCACTCTTCCTTACAAATATCACACTGGTAGAGTTATACAAGAATAAATATGATACATCTTCAAAACTCAAAATGATGAGTATGTTATTTATCAGGAGTGCCAGAAGCCCTTCTTAAATGTACGGTGTACACATGTTCTGGAATTCACCCAAGCCTCTTCACAAAAGAGCTCTGAATGTCTCACACATCACCAGTGACAGGTTTCCAAACAAGGCTGTAGTTCAACAGAAAGGAAAGACAGGCAAGCAAAATAGAGTCAAAATTATTATACTTGCATAGCACAGTAGCTCTCTTTAAAGATAATCCACATGAGCTGTCTACAGAGACACAAGCAGCATGGCTCTGCCTGCACTAAAAGCTCATCATTACAAAGTAGGTATTAATACATTTAAACAATGCAACAGTCATTGCTTCAACAATAATGATGAAATAGGAAGTTAAAAAAGACTCAGATAATATATCTCTCTAAGAGTTTGATATAGGGATCAATTTACCATAAAGAGTAGTTAACAAAATGGGTTTTGAAAGCCACAAAGGAAAAGCATTGTACCACTTCAACCCGAAATGTCTAATGACAGATAACAGTTCTGAGATGCTGACAAGTTATTTTATGGAGAAGATTAGGTTATCATCACTTACCCCAACTGACACTATTTTTTTTTCCTGAATAGATAACATGTACTGGTATATTTGAGGAAAACAGAGTCAAGAAGCAGCTCCACACTGCCACAATGCTAGAATTAATGTCACTTAGAACTCCAAAATGATCTACTACCAATCAAGAGATCATCTGTGTATTTTACTTAAGTGCAAATATATCAAATGATTTTGGGTGGCAATAAAATAAATTTTAAAAATAATTTGCTATAATCCAACCTGTACCGTATTATGTAGTTGGAATATACCTTTTTGCTATTCTAATTAAGCAGAGTAATAAATACTTTTCTTACTATAGCAAAGAAGCTGTTAAGATGACTAGAACAAAAGTAGTGTCTACTCTTTCTTACTGAGAAAGACTTTCAGTATTTAGCACAACTCACAGTGAGTTACTATGATATTTGAGAAAAATGTTGTATGATAATTACGTACTTCGGAGCATACTGCACTTAGGAAAATAAGTCCATATGCAGGACAGCATACCTTCAGGTATACATGAGGGGTTTTATAATCTGCCTTTTTACAGATTATTATCAAATGGATCTATTCCAAAGCTTCCAGCCCACAGAGAAGACATGGAAACCATTGCTATTCAATTCAATATATTATTTCTCAGTGCAGGCAGAGGCCAGATATTTTTGTGCAAATCTCACGTGTTCTAAATCTAGCACTAAAAATTCATATTTACACAGTCAGATCATCCGTATTTTACATCGGAAAGCCGAAGTTATAGAACAGAGAAATCTGTGAGAGAAACAACCCCTCATGTAAGCAAAATTGTGGCACTCACAATCAATGGATGGCCCAAGTTCACGTCAAATTGTTACATGAAATCAGAAATTCACACCAGACAAATCTCTCCGCTTTGGGTTAACAGCAAAACTTTTCTCTTCCATCAACTGCTAACTGTTTTGAGGACAACTCATGCTGGTGTAAAGCTGAGTGCACGAATGTGAGAGTGATATTTCTATTGTGATGATGCCAAGACCAGTGTTACACTTCTGACACATTCCTGCTTCCCTTGTGGACAAGTGGCAAGCATGGCAGCAGAACAGGTACAAAGTCCATACAAAGGAAGGAAAAGGCATCACTTGGGCTCAGCATCACCTCACTTCACAGAACTTCACTCAAAGTGATGAATTTTATGTTCCTTTCAAAAGCAACAAGAACTGAAAACAAAACTTTGCATTATTTGCTTTTCATAACCACACTCTATAAAAAGCATCTAGCTGAACAGAATTCAAGTTATATATTACCGAGGCCAAGATTCCCAGGTTAGACCAGAATTCATTTTTTTATAGTTATATGCACTCTGTACATAACAGTGTGCCCCTGTGCTTATATCACTGCAGATTGTTAATTACATTCAAATTTCCCATTAAGCAGATGTGTTCCTACATTCTTTTACATTCTACTAGATTTGAAATAAAACTATGAAGTACATAAAACCCCAAAGACAACCATTAATCTTCTTGGCACTGGAAGCAATGACTACAGCCAGCAGAGCTCTGAGCTTGCTCATGGCATTAGGCCTTTTATTCATTCTTCTAAGAAGTTGCGTCCTGCAAGACTAGATTGTGCAAAACAGAATGAATTATGAATAAAAACAAACAGCAAATCACAAAGGGCACATTTTAAATTTAAAGAAAATTAAAGTTTATGTTCTGCAAAAAGTGTGTCGTGGGAAACAGACTCAATGGTTGTCAGGCATGCAATTTTGGCAGCTGCATGCTCCATCGTTAGGGAAATCATTAAGATATTTTAGGGCACATCTCACATAATTTGAGTTAAACAATGGCAAAAACATTCTACTTAATGGAATATGCACCTTCTATTTTTATCTTATGCTGGGCATGAAACAGTTTCCTGTCTGGAGTTCTCTGATGCACCTAATAGGCTAAAGGGCAAGGAAAGCTCACGGATTTAAAAACACAGTACAGACAAAAAGACAACATGGCATTTTGATTCCCCCTGGAGTAGGAGGCTGGATATAAATGATCCACATTTTGGTTGCTGTATTTGATGTTCCAGCAAGCTACCCCAGCGCAGCAGGCTATCTAGCACAGGTTTGATGGCATTTGAGAGGATCACTGGGAGCATCCCTCATTTGTTCAAGTTCTAGAAAATTCAGGAGCAGTTTGAAACAGCAAAAATAGAAGAAATTGCATTTCTGAAGTTAAAATTTTATTTGGAGATAGATAAATATATTTTAACCATCATATAAATATATTTATATTAATTTTTATATATTATTTTATATTTAGACATACTGAGGATCCTGCTAATTCCAGATCTCTGACTGCCATTAATTGATAGATACTCTTCAGAAGTGGATTTGGACATGGTTTCTGTGTCCCACAGCTTCAGCCACAGGGTCTTGGTCAGCTACAGCCTAGTACATGTTACACCACAAACACTGCCTTAATAAATTTTCCTGTTATTAGGTTCAGAGAAAGAATAGTGGAAAGATATGAACAGGCCTAGATTTTTCTGTTCACTTGCCAGGGAAAACAACAGACTGCATGTGCACAAGGCAGGGCTCTTTCACCATTAACTGTTCTAGTTTTAACATATAAAGCTTCCAATGTCAAGATTACAGGTGGGAACATACAGATACTGGTTTACCTTTTTTTTTGAGTTAGGTAATTGCTTCTCTTTCTTGCTGTGAAGCCAATCTGTCTGTCTTTTTTTAAAGACAATTTTACTTTATTTGCCACATCTTAAAACATTAATAACACATGGATAATTATTAGAGGCCATACATGCCTTTCCCTTAATAAAGAAAAGCATTAATTCTTCTGCATAGATACAGGAAGCAATTTATTTTTATTGTGTAACATGACATGCAACAAGAGAAAGAAATTAGAGTCATAAAATTGGACAAACAACATGAAAATATACAAAATAAGGCAATCTATCAAAAGCTTTACCTCTCCAATTGACAAAAACTGGAAAAAGACAATATTTTTATATGCTGTTATACATAGGAAACTTGAACATATTATTTACGTAAGTCAAATTCAAAATACTGAATTTATAAAATAAAAATTATAGATACAGTAAAGTACAAAAATAAACTGGACTAGGAAATAGAACACTATATCCGAATGAATAATTTATTTGGATACCAGCCAGCTGGTATAGTAAAGTAGCATTAATTTCTAAATTCTTCTTGCAATAATTATGTTCACACATTACCTCAAGCATTTTATAAAATTCATTTTTGAGAAATAAAACAGATAATTATTCCAGATGTTAGCACTGCCATGTATGTATAGATTACTGTGGCACTGTAATTATTGTTGTTACAATCCAAAACACCATTTTTCTATTAAACATGCTTATTGAGAATTTAAATCAGGAAATGGTAGCAGATGAACTAAAAGTGAATTCACTCAATATGCCAAATTTTTTGTGCTCACAGTAGGCTCACAGCTGTTAATATTTACTCAACAGTTACTACTGCTTTTATCTCCCAAATGAATATTAATAAAACCAAAGATTAAATATGCATATTTGTGCTGTAAATGACTTTTAATCCATGAAATAAAAAATAACATGTATAGAAGGTAACAGAGTGTACAGCATCTAAATCCCAAAAGCCCAGTCTGGTTTTGTAAAAGCAGAATACAGACTGCAAAATTGACAGATTTGGTTCTTATTTTCTTATGTTGCTAGATCACACAAAATCCCCAGTGTGCAGTGGAATTGCCATCGTAATCCCTCAATGTAGAATTATGTAAAGGACAAAGCTGTACAGGAAAACTTGCAACCACTACCAAATCACTCCATTCTGTTTCTTCTCATAATTATGGTCAGGTAATTCCATTGCAGTGGTCAGTCTATTCTGAGTGAGCAATTATTAAGAGGAAGAAGTACTAGATTAAAGCAGACCTAAAACCTAAGACAAGGTTGAAAACTTAACAAATCTGAGCACATTGTCTGGAGATTGGAGATCCCAAGTGCCCACGCCGTGGTCCTCTTTTAAAGAAACTTCCTTCTACAGTGACAGTAAGATGCAGTACAAATTCCTTTATACCTGATTTGAGCAATTGTTTTTATTGCCAGGGCAGGGTGTGAAGCTTTGCATCTTGTATCTGTTATTTTCTTACTTCAAGTGCTTGATTTTCGGGTATAGCAGATAGATATTGTTGTTATTTAGTAACATCTGTGAGCTTTCGAAGCCTGTTACACAGCTGCAAGGTATGCACACACCAAGGACCAAGTACAACTTGCCCTGTGTTTAAATTATCATGGAATTGCCACATTACAGGAATGTCTTGAAAAGCTGACCTTACCTCATCTGGCTTGGTGATGCATTTCCCTTTCCCTGAGCATGGGAAGTTGTCTGAATGGCTTCCCACAGGCATGCAGGTACTCACTTTCACCACCACAGTCAAGCGTAGAGCCACAATGCACTTGGTAACTGAATCGTTCAAAAAACCTTTAAAAAAGAAAAAATATTCTTGCTATATGACAAAATAGGCTGATACTGTTAATGCTCTGCAGCTAGACAAACAAAGAAAACTGATTTGAAATAAATTGTCAACCAAGAACAAAATTGCTCATACTTAATACACACCTCTCTGAATGCAATGCAAGTAAATACAAATTAAAATACAGTTTGGAGACAAACCTCATTATATTGATGAACAAAAGGAAGGCAGGATGGTGAAATAGATCTACTTGCAGAGCTCAAACCTACTAGCATTTTTTAGGTTTCAAAATTAAATGTTTTTTCCTGTTACCTTTTGAAAAGTTAAAAAATATATTTCTTTAATGACAAGGAACATAAAATCAAATTTTGCAGAGAAATAAGTTTAAATGAATTCATAAAAGTTACTTTGGAGCTAAAGAGCACACAGATTCATTACACTGGTAAAAGATGGAGAATCCCTTTGGCTCTGTTTTTTATTAAGTTTGCAAGAATATACTTATACCACTTGACAGCATTTCTTTGTGTATTTGCAATGCAAGTATTATTGAATGTCTGATCCAATCTCTCTGTAAGGTGATACAGCAGGTGGAGACGAACTAAACATGGAAACAGGAACATTGGGCAAGGAAGAGGAACATTCATGAATCTCTGGCTAGCACCTGTAATTGCATGGAATGAAAAAAATCGTTGGTTGGTAGCTATTAAAACACACTGGAGCATAACAATATCACTATCACACATACTCCTAACAGATTTATCTGAAAAATAAAAGAAGGACATCAGGAAAGATAAAATGGGGCACATACACAGCCCATGACATACATGATAAAGTCAGAGTTCATGTCAAAATACACAGCCTCTGCTCCTGAACTTCACTTGTGCTTGAACTGCCTTGTTCCAGCACAGTGATAAGACTCCTGGACCACAGCCCTTCCATGTGTGGCATCAACGAATTGTTTTGTTTTCTTTGGGGAGAATAAATGTACACTGACACAAAAAAGTGGGTTTGGTATAGTGTATATACTGCATGCAGAATTTATGCATAAAAAAACCACCAAAGAACTCTCCACAGACTGTCAAACTTTGACTCTACTATCCTTCATGTAGGTAGACTCCAAAGGGTCTAAGACTGTAGTGCTGGAATGGAACATTGAAGGCACAGAACCATTCTATGATTCTCCTTTTCTTTAGAAAATATAGAGAAAATTTAAGCAAATTTAAGCAAAAATGGATGAGTTTTTTTAAAACAAATATCTTTAATTTTGAAAAGAACAATACTAAATAGATGCAGTGTATGACATAGAATGTTTTTTCTTAGATTTTCCACTTCAAATTGCAAAATCCATTTACAGCCTAAGCCTCTAAGCAGCTTCAAAGATGCATTCCAGCTTCTTGCATTATAGACTGGAGATAGCACGACATTTAGTTAAGAGAAAAAAAATAGCAGAACAAAATATTTCTAATGAACAGGAACAAACAAAAGTTTCACGAAACAGAACTTCAAGTGAATTCTCTTTCAGAACAGCTGCTAAGCATTACTTACATTTTGCATATGGAAGTGTCAAGAATGACTAATTCTACAAATTCCACAGAAACTCATATGGAATACTTCCATTCTTTGTTCTTCATTTTTAGATTTAGCTGCATTTTTAGATTAGCTGCACCCCTTCAGCTATTAGTTGTCTATGATCCCTAAACCCTACCTTCAAACAGGAAAATCTCATCTATGTCCAACATAGATGTCATTGGCTTGAGTACAGCCTCTACAAGTTAGCTGAATATTCTAAAGGATCAGATTTAAAAAAAAAAAAATGTACTGGGTATAGCTCCAAATGTCTAATGGTCTGTTTTGGCTAGTGAAGATTATTGTAATCTGATGACCTCTTCAAAGCAAGCCAATTTATTCTGGCCTCAATACATACCCCATTTTTACCCATCTGTTCAAAGATGCAGCCAGAATTTTTCTTTTACAATTGAATGCGATTGTCACTGGCAGTCATGCAATTATATGTGAATGCTTGGAAGAATGTGGTATTTAGAAAACGTCTTCGGGTTCACATATCCTTGTCTGAAGCAGATTGTTACATATTCTTCAGGACAGTTCCCTAAAGAAATATTAAATCAACCTTCTTTGTACTTGGAATCTTGTTACTATTTTGGTATCAAAAGCCCTTAGGCAAACCACTGAAAAAATCATTATTCTCTCTGGAATGCCACACATTTTCCTGCAATTTCTGATTATCTCACCTAATTTGTAAATACTAGAAAAACACAAACATGGGTATTTATTTTCACTCTATAGAAGTTGCATACAACTTTCTGAGACCTCTAGGTTTTAAGGCTAAAAGAAGCTTGTCTGACCATCTAAATATAACACCCTGCTTAACTCAGGTCATAGCACTTCAATTAATTCCTTCCCCAATTCCCAAAACAGCAACTGAACTAGAGTGAGTTTTAAGTTCTATTTTTAACTTCTAGATAGGAGAATAATTTCAGAACCATATTTACAGTTACCTTCATCTCAGGTCTGGAGAAAAATATTACAGCAATTTATACCAAAAGGTAATTTTGTTCAGTTCAACCTTGCTGGTTTTCTAAAGCCACTTAAAACATAATGGCATCAAAGCATTTTTAGTCGCAGAATTCAGGGTTGAGTTATTTACAGTAATATTACAGAAACAATTCTCAAGCCTAATATATCATAATGTGATGTGAGTAGTCATTTAGATTGCAGAGGAGGCATTTTCAAGCTTTGTGCACACATTTGATTGTCTGGGAAATGCCTGCACCATTTCCTTGGCAGAATGCATGGTAAAATACACAACAGCTCATTCCACCCTGGTAGTTCCACACACTTACATCTGGGAGCACGAAGTATGGATGCTCCTGTTTCACTCACATGACAAAAATTAAGAATGATAAATACGGAACAAAGCCAAACTAAAAGACGACAGGTGTCGTAATTACGTCCAGATACTTTCAGAAGATCACATCATGCCACTCAGATTACCACTACTCAAACATTAATTGAGTGTGTGCTTTCTAGACTACGCAAACTGGTTTGCTTCCTTCACAAGCCCCATTTCTGAGCAATACCTTCCTTCTAAGCACAGCAGTCTGAGGTCAGCAAGCTGGTCCACAGTGGACAGCCAAAATAGGGAAGATTGAAGCTAACAGACCACCAAGAACATTATCATATTGCTCATAATGGTAAGGAAAGGCAAAACACTTCACTATAAATCATTCACTAACTCTTGGTATGCACCCAACATGCTCTGACACACACCAACGCCTTTTGCATTTGGCTCAAATGTATTTCTCTGTATTCTACACCGTGAATACATGTATTCCAAAGATATTCACCTTTGGTTTAAACAATAGATTGTCCTTTTAGTTCCAGTTCATAGAAGGCAGGTCTCTGAGTTCACCTAAAGGTTTCTTGGACGAGTGAGAATGACTGCCAAGGGGACTGGGCACTCACTCACAACGAAGTATCAGTCCTCGAGTTTTCAACTTATTTTTAGCCTGGTTTCCCAAGGAAATGAGACAGCAGTGGGATGTCTATCAGTTTCCATCTGTTCTCTTTTTCTCTCTCAACACTTTCCCACACCAAAAGCTTTTGGGGTCAGTAGCCAACTTCAACATTTTGCAAAGCAGTGAAGTTCTCAAAGACATAAGGGCCTACAGCTTCCCTGCACAGTAAGCAGCCCTGGCACCAAGGACATTGCTAAGTCAAGAGGGTAGGAAAACTAAAAAGGGGCCCAGAATAAGGTGATGTAAATTCTCCACCCCATACCCCATGTACAGTACAGTTAGCTATTCATTATGTGGAAAATGGAAAACTGAGATATAGTTAAATGGAAGAAAAACAGACAGTATCAGTCCTTCAGGATCAAAGCAGCAGTACTTGGTGTGCCTGCACCATATCTTCAGTTCTTGTCATGCAGTAACACAGTGAAGCTATGCTACCTCCAGATCAGATTTCAGCTTCTAGAAACAACACTGCTGTTATCAGAGCATACTGAGCATCGTTTATAAGCCTTAGTGGTCTGGCATAGAAGCAATGTTAAGTGTATCTGATAGTTCATCTACAGATGATGGAAAATCATAGAATTAACCTAAAGTGTAAAAGAGTCAAGAGGAGTTTTCTGTTTGACCACATCTCTCCCACCACAAGAGAAAACGTTATCCAGCAAGCTAAACAAGAGTGGTCAATATACTCAGCCTCTTCTTTTGTGGCTACTGAACTTTGCAGACATAAGAATACTTCAAAGAAAGGAAGCTAGGAAAGAAAGAGAACTATATTTTGATTACAGTACCCACCAGAAAAAAAAAAAAAAGAAAAAAGAAATAGTGATACCTGAATTCCAGTTCTTCCTCCTAAAATGTTTTATGTCCAAATTTTATCCAAAGATTATTTCATGTCCATGCATCATGTGATATAGCTAACATTCAATACCATGAAAATTACTATGAAAACAGAGGTCTGTACTAATCACCACCATGCTTCAGTGCCTTTTTGGATCTAAGCATGAAGCTGGAAATTAACTATATGAACCAATTTCCCTCTGTTATGGCACTGCATATATCAAAATCTCAAATAGTTTTTCATCTAGCAAATCTAAGTAAGCTCAATCCTTCTGTTGTTCATACAAGTCATGTTCAACTCATTTTAGAGACCCAACAAATGAAAAAACATAACAAGATGTTCTCATGATGTACTTAATTCTTAAAATTCACCTTTACATGTTGATGTAGTGAAGGCCTGCTTTTGATTTACAAAGGGACAAAACACTTATCCCCTTTTCCATGACCCTAACGCTCAGGGTCATTAAGGCCTAACAATACCCTCAGGACCCCGACATCAATACTGTTCTAAAGAATATGGAAAATGGGTCAGGAATCCTTTCCTAGTTTGCCTCAGGATGATTATCATACATAAGAAAACGAGAAGTGAGAAACAGGTAATCAATGCCATTTGCAATCTTTGATGCAGTACCTCAGTGCCATCAGCACCGTACAGAACATCTGAGATCACTCTCTAATGATGCAGCTAGGCAACATAGCATCTGGGGATACAAAAATACAGCTGCAATAGCAAAATTGCTATTTTGTCCACAAATAGCTCTATTTATAGGTGGCACAACTCTCCCAAATTCTATATAGATCAGCGTGCTTACTGTGCTTTATTCACAGAAGCCTTGGTCAGATACTGCTTTTGAAAGTATATATAGATTTTAATGAGAATCAGTTCAAGAACTGTTTCAAATATTTTATTTTTCAAAAACTCACATGAAATGGCAATTCAAAGATTTTTTCCTGGGAAGTGACTGAAAACCTTCTCATTGCATTCACTGTCTTCTCCAAATTGCTATCACAGTCACAACCAGTTTTTAGATAGATACGCTTTCTTCCTTTGCTACCAACAATGAAAACAGCCTGGGCTCCTAAAATCAAACATACACTTTCTTCTCACGCATAATCACTTAAAGGTAAGAGTGCTGCTGCTCAAGTTAACATCCTCAGTAACAATACTACAGTTCTACCAGAAGCAGATTGACAATGAGTGTTACACTGGTGTAAGAGAAAGCAAAATTTGGGTGTCAGAAAATTATTACTGAAACTTTGGGAAGAAACAGCACACAGCTTGACTTTCAAGCTGGAACTCAGTTTTGCAGGACTGGTAGTTAAAATATATTTATGAACTGAGCAAACCAGTTGAATTCACTTAGCGTAGAAAAAACCCATGTTCCATTACATTTCCTCTATAACAAATGTCAATTTCTGAATTTCACTGTTACTTAAACAATTACCCAACTTAATAGCCTGGCTGGACCAACACCCATGAGAGAACCATGAAACAGTCAGCTAGCAAGAGTACACTTACTCTTACAAAGCCACTTGCATACAACTTATTAAGGAGCTGTGGCAGCAGCTTAAAGTGTGACCTTCTCCCACAGCTTCAAGGACTCTGCTTACGGCCCAAAGTAACGATGAAAGCCCAGCAAAGGGTGACAAGACTATTTTTCCAAAAGATTTCCTGTACCACAATTTCCCAATATATCTTTATTTGTCAGCATTTCAGCCACGTTGCCAAGCTGGCAGAGAACTATTTTGGACCCAAATGTAGACCACCAGAATCTCTGATTCCACACTGTGCAAACGTAGTTAAGTGTGGTGGAATACCAATGATGTAGCTGGGACTGCACTAAGGGGAGATGCAGAAGATGAGATGGCAAGGTTGGCTAGGATTTATCTGTAGTGACTGGTTCAACTTAGAGGCTCTTTTAAATACACGTTACAGTATGTTATACTACTAGCTGAAGATCTCAAAGCATTTTACAAGCATTGTTAAAATGTGTCTCACACTGGCACACTGCATAATGTACCAGTTATGCACTGGTACCTGTATTTCACAGATCAGGTTAAGCAGTCTGTCCAAGATCATATCATGCAAACAACCGTGTGATCAACTTAAAATAAACATCTTGATTGTGAATTGGTCACAGAAGTCATATGTGAAGAATGAGGAAACTTAAAATTAAAGAAACAAACAAAAGGTATTTCACCAAACATTACAAATTCGAGCAGATGAACATCCAAAGACAGACTAGAAAAATAATTTCCCAGTGTTACTAACAGGAAATAGCAGTGAATAAAAATTAATTTTGAATAATTTACTGATTAATTAAAGATTACTCTAAAGACTAAAAACTATTTAAATGCTAGCTTAAAACATAATACAATGTATTAAAATAGTAACTAGTCTGATGTTATATGTGAGACGAGGTACATGCAACTTGATCATAAAGGATAGGATATTTATTTTATCATACTTATAAAGATACCCTTTGTTATATAGGCTAAGAGCATTCTTCAGAATGGTTTGGATTTCAGCTGAATTCTTCCTTTTTTTGCCCTACAAGGCCATCTTTTAGAACAAATCATTGAAATTAACACTTCACTGCGCTTTTCTTGCTGTTTCACACTTTGCTGCTGCTGCTATTGTTTACCAAAAGGCCATTTTCTGCAAGGTTAGCTCTTGTGCCCAGAACCTCAGGGAAATGTTCAGTTGAGCACAATGCTCAAATCTGCAGACAATAGGGCCCTTCCAGGCAAATTACACACTTAAAAATGAGAACCCCACTAACTGGAGCAGTTGTCACCAAACCCCCGCCAGCGAGGCTGCCTTGCACAAAAGGAGCAGAACAGTCACGCACACAGATAGAGGTTCTGCACATCAGCTGGGCACAAGCACGGCCTCAACATTCCAACCACGGCATGTGCAGGGCATGGAGGTTTAATTTGGTCCAGAGTGAAAGAGGGTTAAGTTAAATGACTGCACATATGCCATGGACTGGGAGCTCACACAGATGCTCAGCTGACACATGGCAACTTGTTAAAGCTAGAGTAACTTGATTACGTGGCTTTCGGTGAATTCAATTCACACATCTCCTATTATGAAATAAAATTGTCCTATTTAAATTTTTGCTTAAGTGAAAACAATTTCAAGATGCAGTAAACTGCCTTCTTTAGACAGAAACGTGTGCATGGGTTACAGGCCTGTACACAACACAAAACACATCTCAAAGCCCCAGCTACAATTTGCCTCCTAATCTGAAATTCTATTGCCAGACAAAAAGAGTTTAAAAAGACCAACTCATTTCAAAGTATCTCTCTAGATTATTTATGTTTCACATAGTATTTTTTACACTGTTTCATTTTGCCTATTCAATATAGCTGCAGTTATATTGGTGGAGACTACTCGTTAATGTATGATGAGGTCTTGCACAGAGACTTGTTAAATAACCAAAGAACAACAGAAGAGTAAATAACTGCTCAGGGCAGAGTTAGAAAAGAAAGTACTTTCTTGCATTTGAAAGGCAGGACAGCATTTTGGATTGGAAAATATTATCCTTCCTGACACAGAACCATATGGCTCCCACACTTATTAAAAAGCAGCAGGTATCTTGTGCTTGAGAAGCCAAGCATTAATTTTCCTTTTTAAGCCAAACCTCAAAAAGTTTCAGGGAATTCAAGCAAGCTGCCTTAGAGGTGTTGGCATTTGAATGGCATTGGTACTCTTCATCTCACCACAAAGATGCTAGAGCACCTATTTTCAAGTGAGTTTGTACAGCTACCAACTTTATTTAAGGAAATATTTATGAAATACTTGATAAGTATAGTTTAAAGCAGCTAATTATATTGTATTGATCTAAAAGGCTGGGCATCTTGGAGAAAACCAGATGACATTCCAAATAATGTCAACTGACAAGTGCAAGTCAGTTTTTGTTTGCTGTGATGAAAATAAGCATTAAAATTTAAAGATTGTGCTGGAGGATTTATTTTCTGTTCAGATAAAAATATTAATTCATATTAAATGTTAAACCTTCTACCTTATTATCTGCAAGGTCTTATCTGAGAAATAGCAATTTTGCTTATAAATGTCTTCCTTTGATTTTATAAGCAGACAATAAGCTAAAAAGGTAATGTAGCAATATCTCATGAAAGCTGCTTTTTAAGCAGCATCTTTCCTTTTAAGCAGCTGCTTAAGCAGCACCGTGGAAGTGCTAAATAAAGCACAAAGTCTAAAAGCAAGTAGTTTCAAGCTATTTACAAGCATTTTTTTACAATTAGATATTTACAAACTTTTATATTGTATTACCTATGGGGAAATAGAGGCAAAATAATAATGCCCAACTGTTTGTTTTACTATTATTCTGAAAGAGCTCCCATCATTACTGGTTCAGCTCCAGGCACACCGAGACAGAAAAGCAATTTTTCCAACATGTTATCATGAAAGCTGATGAGAAGCAGATTTTTTTTCAACAGAAATAATATCCTAACAGCCACGATAAAGACCTGAAAACATAATTTCATTTTTTAGTGCTGTTAGGAGAAAGAAAGGAAATAGGTTGCATACACGCAGAGTCAGCACTGCCAGCTCCACCTTCTACATTATGCCCAAAACCTCCAAATAAACACTTCCTAAAACTAAGTAACAATCATACAATAATAATACAATATGCAGTTTTGTATTGGTATGAAAAGCAAAATGGCATGAAGTTGTGTCAGGAGAGGTTTAGGCTGGATATTAGGAAAAGATTTATCACCTAGAGGGTGTTTGGGCACAGAACAGGCTCCCCAGGGCAGTGGTCACAACACCAAGGCTGACAGAGTTCAAGATGTGTTTGGACAATGCTCTCAGGCACAGGGTGGGATTGCTGGGGTGTCCTGTGCAGGGCCAGGAGTTGGACTTGATGATCCCAAGGGGTCCCTTCCAACTCAGGATATTCTATGACTCTATGAATTATTACTCAATCTCCAAATTCATTTAAAAAAACGCTATGGTTGTTTTGTGTCCCAGCTGTTAACTGGATTGTTACATACGATCTGCTATCTGTACAGCCACACAGGTGTGTATCTATACCAGTTTTCCAAGCAGACTAGAAACTGTGTGAAATTAGACCTGCCTGACTGCAAGTCCACCAGCCACAGGTGTATCTTTGGATACACCTGAAGCACAGAACTCTTGCCTTAGTAAGCAGGTATATTAATTTAGTGCCAGGGTAAATTAAATGACTCATACAGAAACAGATGGTGTACAATCACTGTAAAACTTCTAAAATGTGAGCATTAAAAAATATATATTTTAATGCTTTTATTATACAGAAGGTTTGCTTTTTTCAGTATTTTGACAGCAGCCTATGTTCTCAAAATTAATGTTCCAGTTCTCAGTCAGAGCATGATAGCATGCTTGGATAAAAGAGATGCAAGTAACAAATCATAAAGGATTTTTGTGGGAGATGCCACACAAGCTGAGAATGTCCTTCAAAACCCTTTAAAGGCTTCTTCTATTTTTTAAAGAAAAATGTTAATGCATCATTTTTCTCAAGACAGCTATTATTTAATCAATTCAGTAAATCTTCTGCATTTGCAACAATCTTGTATAGAAAAATATATACACATTCCAAAATCCAGTATATTATTCCCGGAAAGAGAAGTGCACAATGCTGGGTAGATTAGATTCCTCCCAAAATACATAACAACCAGCACTTTTAACTCACCCCAGAGATCCTTAGCTCTAACCTATTAGCATTCATGAGAAGTTCTGAAAGACTCCTGCACCAACTGATGGTGCATCAGGGAACTCTTATCTCATTTTTTCAGACTTGTAAAATGTATTTCATGTGATTTCAATTTTTCAAGATATATTGCAATGGAGAATAGGTGTGTGACTCTAACAGTGTAAAGTTTTGCAGTTAACTCATTTTCAAATGTTCTAGTACCATTACAGCCAGCATGAATATATGAAGATCCAGTAATTAAACAAATACTGATGAGACATTTTATAAATATAAACAGTTTATGCAGAAATCACTCAACTTCAAAGAACATTGGGACAAAGAGTATGAATCTGTAAGTCTAATTAATGGAAAGTCTGCCTTCCACTTCAATAATATTTTAAATGTTGAACCCTTAATTGTCATCTCTTATTTAAAGGCAGTATTAAATCCCTCCTGCTTCCCTTTCTCACTGTCTCTTTGGCCAATCTTGATGCTCACACATAGCACTCCACAGAATAGATATTCTTCTGTAGAGATATTAAAAAAACATTTCCTGTTCAGAAATGCCCTCAATTAAATACCTTTTTTTTTTTTTTAATCTTGGTTTCAAAAGAAACATTGTTGCAAAATGTGAGCAGAGATGAACAGCTCACCTGGCTTGTCCTACAGACCAACCACCTCGTGACCACCTCTGTCTAGCAGTAACCTCGCATTAAAAGCCACCAGCCCCTTGGGATGTGCCATGTGCTTCATCCTACTCCTAATCCACACAACTCACTTTCTCACTTCAAAGCCTGAGCCATATTGGATTTTTCCCCCACTGGCTAATAAATACACTTTCTAATAAAACATAACTAATTATTTTAGAAGACTGGCACATGCGTAGTAGCAAATCTTACAGAGCAACTCCTTAAAAATACTCTGAGCAAAGCATGGAGGGAACATGTTACAGAAGGCACAAGCCAGCCTTCTGCAGGCTACAGGTGGGTAAATGCTGTAACTGAACCACATAATCGTGCTGCACAATCACAGCACCACAACTCTGTCCCTGCACTGCAAGAGACTGTTTGCAGATGCAGCAGCCATTTTATAAACCCCATTACAGAACACAGAGTGCTCTTTTTGGGTTAGCTGTGCTACACTCCCCCCCTTCATTCTCACACAGTGCAGGTACTGTCTCTGGGGTGAGCAGCTCTGTGCTGACAGGGGCTATATTTAGACCTCAGAAACAGAATTCTTCCCAACCTCTAGACACTGTGCCCCGAACCACAGAATCAGCAGATCAGCACATTACTGCTGACTTCTGAGTCTTTTCAATCTTGTCTAAACAACTTTAAACTTGTGTCACCACGAGCTAACACAAAACAAATAATATTTCCCTAAATGTTTTATCTTTGACATAAATAACTTATTCAGAAAGATTTGCAAGAGGCAATGAAAGTACCTTGCTGAGTAACAAAACTTGGAAGGAACACAGTGAGAAATGACTCAAAAAGGATATAGATCAAAAAGACACACACACAAGAAAAGTCAAACCAAAAAAAAACCCCACTCTGATCTTCCTCATTCTTCTTTTACAGTTCTAATTAGAAATTTTTACAAGATAAAAAAAAAAGCCCCTGTACAAAACTCACCAATTAAGAGAAGAAACCTTTAAAATCTCATTTGAATAAACAGAAAAAGAGCAGGGGAAGGAGAAGGAAATTAGATAAAGTAAATGTATTGACTGACATGGTCCACAGCCTTACTGTGACTCTGCTTACAGCAGCCTACAGCATCTTGTGACCTCCTCACATCATTCTAGCTTAAATATCATCAATAAAAGCACTGGCAACATTATTGCTTTTTTATATAAAATCACCCACTTTAACTTATTGTACTTTAGAATAAGCTTGTCATGTACATCAAGAAACATGGAAATTTGTCTATAAGAAAAACTTTATTCAAGTGACTTACTGAAAGCTAAATGATTAAAAACTTTTGAGGCACGTCAAATTGACAGACCTCTTCCATACACCTGGATCAAATCTGAAGTAAAGATCAAATTATTTTTCTATAAGCCTCGGCAGAATTATGGATTTCAGTTGAGTGAAGATAAAATTCATTTACGCACCAAATAACTGAGTTACTTTTTAAGTTTTACACCCAAGACTTACACTTCATTGGACAAAAACTGATGTTGGGAAACAAGCAGAATATTTCCATACAACTGAGAAGGAAATTCAGAGGGTCTTAAACTAAAAAATTCATGCCTTAGTCTCAGCAGCTGGAAAATTTTACAAAGAGTTTCACTATCAGGAAATTAAAAAGAAAGACCAAAGAAAGTATGGAAAACCACATGGAAATAAAGCAAGAGGTCTCAGAAAACTTGTACTGCATGAAATAAACCATTTTTATGAACTCAACCTCATCTTATATTCATCAAGGAAAAGGTACATTTTCACCTCAAGTTAGCCAGCACACAATAAAAAATTCAAAGAATCCCAGTGACAGAAATTCAGTTATAGAGACGAGTAGGAGAAGACAAACTATGAAAGAATAACACAACACACATTTTAGTTATCTAAATTATTAGCCTGTGCTGTATGGCTTACACAGTCAAGTGCAGCCTCCATAGAGCAACTTGGGCCCTCTACTTAGGAGCTTAGACCAAGCTGTGCCTTTAGGCATTTTCACCACTGCATAAAAGTTACCAATTATCCTGTCTTCAAGATACTTTTATCATACATTAACTACCACAAAGCAAATGCAAAAATTTATTCCAGAGACATGAGAGGATGGCTTTAAGTCTGATAAATTAAATGCAAAACTAGATTAAAGGAAAAAAAAGTCTAAAACTAAGTATCTTGGGAGGAATAATAATATTAAAAAAAGAAACTGGAAAATTATTTGAAGAAAATAAACATCACCAAAAGAAACCTCTGATGATAAGAATAAAATTATTCTACTAACAACGTTCAAGCAGTATTGTTGAAAAGTGATAGCTCAAAAAGGAGAGAACAAGGTACTACTTCTGCATTTGGGGATTTTCTGTATTAGCTATACACTTGGAATTTGTTCCAGTGTTTCTACATCAGAATGCTTTTAATTTTACGTTTATTAGCATGGTAAGTTTTCAAATAACAATTGTGGCAGCTTATAGTTCCTTAAAAAATATACAGCATTTCAAGCAGATAAAAATAAGTGCTTTCATTACAATGACTTTGGTTTCATGTCATTGGTACAACAAAACATCTGCCCAGAAATCTCAATTTAATTAAGTCTATTGTGTCTATGCATAAATATGGCATTAAATCTGTATTATTTCTCATACCCTTAAAAATAACATATCAGCCTATTTTCATTCTACTCCTTCCACAAAGATGCTTAACATTTAATTGCCGAGTGAAACAAACAGTATATTTCTAAGGTTCCATATTCACAGAGACAACACTAGAAGATAAAGAAGTAGTGCAGTTAAACACTGTTAAAATATAATACGAAATCTGATTTTCTAATATATTTTTTTCAATTTTCCTGTGTGCAGGATCAAGCTTCTTCACAAAGCATCCCATAGCACAATACCTGACAAAGAAACACTTCAAGTATTCAAATACATACTGCAGCATTTACCAAAAGCTTATTAAAATAGAACATATAAAAATAACTTGCATCATCGCAAGGTATCAGTCAAAAATGACCACATAAAGTGAATGGTGACAACTGTTAAGAATTTAGTGTAGTTCTTGTCTGGTTTGAATGAACCAATATCCAAAACAGGGTCCTAATATCCCATTCAGGATCTTTCAGCACTTTAAGGAATTGGTCCTTTGATCCTCTAAACGCTGAGTAAACCATCAGCTGTCACCTAGAGGTGATGGACAGAAAGTCAGCATGTTACTCACCAATAAAGTAGTTGTTTCCTAATGCCAGCATTTCTTCAGAAAGCACAAGTCCACCCAGTGTCTGGAGAAGAGTGACACTTCTGCCATCAATAAGTGAACACTGTTTAAATCCAGTGCTTGTGACCTTCCATAGCAGGATGAGAGAAGCAGTAGCATCTTGTCTTATTCTAAGAAAAGAAATTATGAGAATATTCACACTGAGGGAAATTGGTGTTATCAGGAAGTACATTACTGTAGAACTGAAGCTTAACAAAGATGGGAAACTTAAATCTAGCAAGTATGGAATCAGGAAAAATAGTGAATGTTTTTAGCATGCCCACAAAATTTAAAAATGCTTCAATTGTAAGATTTGCATAATAGTTTATGTAATACCAGATTAAATCATACAGAGTCCTAATTTCTGATACTTGAAGGTCACCATCTTAATGCCCAAGAAGTTTTACATAAATATCACATAATAGTAAAGGATCCTTATTCAGTCTTTGTATTTATGCCTTTTCGAGTAGTACCTCCATCCTACATCTACAATGCCATCATTTTCTGCAGCTGAAGCACATCCAGCCCTGTTGTTTACTGAAGAACATTCAATGTTCGTTCAATACCGGGAGACAGATCCTGGTAGAAATCCTCATTTGTTTGACACACCAGATCGAAGATTCAGGACAGTTTATTCTTGTAAATCAAATGAGTCATGTAATGCTCCCAAGGTCACTGAGCCCATGGTGCCTTCCTGAATATTGACAGATTGGACACAGAGTCTACTAGTGCATACACACTGTCAGCTCCATTAGGGAGCACTGGACACCATGCCAGCCTTTGTCCTCACAGGGCACTTTTTTTCCTCCTCACCTCCATAGAGAAACAAGAAAAATCTGTCCTATTTCTGGCAAAGTCCCAAATACTTGCATTAATTTCCTATGAAGGAATCCCAAATGAGTTTGAACAATCCTCCAAAAATTCAAACACAACTGCATCCAACTGCTAAAAACTAGTAATTCTCTCCTGCTGAAAACAGACCTCCAAATACATACAGACGAAGCTCTGTTCCACAATTTCCTGTACTGAAATTGTTTCAATCCTACTAAAAACACAAGGCAGCTTATCCCTGGTCACTTGCTATTTGACTTCAAAACAAGAAAAGCAAAGTTTTGTAATTATGTGTGACAGAAGCTGAAAAAATGTTGCAACTAGACATCACAAGAAGTAAATTTTTACACTACTTTGCATCCTCTTTAAGAACAAGTCCAACTGCTATTCCAAAAGCGACTGTCTCGCTTTTAGAACAAGATAGCAACTTGTTTCACAGTTTAGATTGTCTCATCTCTTCACTGTTTGATTGTCTCATCTGACAATCAAAACAAAATCAACTTATTAAACTGAAATTATTTTGCTTTCACAAATAGCCATTAAACCAGGTATGTTACTTGGGCCTTTAAGATAGTAAATAAAATGAAATAAAAATAGATCTTGACTTGCACTAATCTACCCAGGTATGAAACACCACTAAATATACACAGTGTAAAAATGATCAAAACTGACTGTGTACTCTGCAACCTCCTTTAAAATGGGGTTTCTCCATCAAGGCTCTTAAATAGAGCTTTAGAATCCACAAATGCCGGCTTTTTCCTGATTCCAAGAAAAGACACTTGTTTGCTTTCAGATTCCACCCAGCCAGGGCATCCACACTCCCAGATCTCTTCCTGAGGCTTAAGGCTCATGAATGAGCACAATTCAAAACCCCGTGGGAAGGATGGGAGGGCCCCCATGGTTTAACAGTTACTGCTCCAAACTGTCTGCAGCTTGTCTGCTTGCATCACTTTGTTTTTTCCTGTGAGCATGGCCTTTTTTAACAGAAACATGGGATTCTGAAAGATAAGATGACAGTATGAGAAAAGTACGCTATTTTGGGAAAATATAAGTCTAAAACTGCAGCAAAGCTGTGAGCCAGAGAACTACGTTGGCAGATTTTTTTTTGAAATAAAATTTCCAATAAGAAAATGCCTCATCTCAGCTGACAGAATCAGATCTTTCTAGGAAGTCAGGTTCTGTTAATTAAATGTAACAAAGCAAATATTTGATAGAAAAAGCATGAATTTGAAAAGTGAATAACAGAATAAATTCAAATTTTTGAGAAACGTGTTTTTTAGGACATACACAAAGATTTCACAGCTGATGATGACACCCAAAGCAATAACTCATAAATCAAATACAAATTCACAAAATACATGCATGTATATAATCAACAATAACACTTTCCATTTGCAAGTTCATCTTGAGATTTAAGTGGAAAAATTGTTCACTGCATGAAGTAGAAAGGAAATGTCATATCTTCTCCAAACTGACATCTTCAACACATCTGCCCTAATTTCTAATGCATTATGATAGCCCAGAGACAGCTTACATGCTTACATCTTCTGAAACATTAAATATGTGGGAGAAATTATGCCAAGCAAAGGGCTGTCATGGCTCTGCTACATACTTGAAGTCTGTCTGAATTCTCTCATAGTCTTTTAGCCATTTGACAAATCTGCCTATCTGAAAAACCGTTGTCTAAAATATCCAGTCAAATGAAAATAAAAGTGCTTTTACATTTCATCAAATATAAGAATATTCTCACTTTACTGATGTATTCTGTGGAACTTCAAAGGAGATAAGCCGTCCCCCAGCAGAAGTATTGGAACTGGCATTTCCACAAGCCACGTCTGGTATTATCTGGAAATAAAAATAGCTTTATTTAACAATAAACCATAAAATCTAACCAAAGAAAACATGAAAGATTTTTTTTTCACAAATGACACTAATAGTTCAGCAGTTATCTTCTGAAAATCCTCAGGAACATTCACTGAAACCTTTATGCTGCCAACAAAGGTGCTGAAAATTCACATAACCATCCTTTCAGGGTTTTGTTTAAACAAAAAATTCCTGCACCGAAGTGTGAACTTCTAAAGGCATCTTCCTTTAAAAGTGAACATATTTAGAAAAAGATGATTAGCCTTCTGGTCTTTTAGAATAATAAATAAAGCTCTAACATTTGCCACATCCAAGAAATAGTGCATCATTAATTTATGCAGTCCTGAAGGATTTATAGTAACAAACACAGACATTGCCTTTCTACCATATTGAAATACGTTTTTTTCCAAGCAGGTTTCCTTTAAAAAATGCTCTCCCACTTTCCCATTACTATTCTTTCCAAGTAAAAGATGCTTGGACACACAGTGCTTTCAGATGGAAAAAAAATGATCACAGTGTGAGTGAAAGGATGTGTTTGCCAAATCTAGTGACACCTATTAAGCACAGAAATCAGTAACTACATTAACTAGATCAAGACATCATACAAGGTGTCATGCAACACAGGAATCACAGATAGACGCCTTAATTATTCAGATCTCCAGAAGCAGTAATTTCCTAAAGACAGTTTGAAAATTATTAGTGTTTCCAAAGGCATATTTATTTCAAATAAGTCGTATTTTATGGGGCATATTTGAGTCTATCACTTAACATCATCTGAAGTTTTAAATAACTTTTCATGTATCTTCATTAACTTGCCTATGAAATATCACACTGGAAAAAAACCCCAACAAACCAGTTTAATCTTCAAATTTCTAGGCAGTTTGCAATGTTATTCTTTCAGCCATAGAGAATGTTTGCAAGCTTTTTACATCAACATTACTGAAAAAGCAAAAATGGAACCTGACACACTTCCATGAATTAATCTGACATCAAAGCAAAAGCAAGAATAAAATCTGTAAATTTAAATAAAATTCAAACTCACATTTTAAATATTACATGAATGTCATTAAACACATGTAAATACATGAAAAACAGAAGTCCAGAATATGATGATGCAAGTAATAATTTTTAGGACACTCAGAGCTTATCTTGACTCAGGTAAGACAAATATTCAATATTCATATTTCCCAAGTGAATGATTTCCCAGTGTCTAGATTACTCCATTCATTGTTGAATTCCCTGGTGCATAGAATATGAATACACGTAATTTATGAAAATAAAGTGAGATGCAATTTTACTGTATTTGTTCAAATTAATTTTAAAAAAAGATAATATGTCCATTACAATTTTTAATCTCAGAAGTCAAAACTATGGACCTAACAGTCAAAGTACGATGCATCCAAAATTAGTTTGGCTAACACTCTTCCTTTTATATTTGCCAACATTTAAACTTTTTTTTCTTTGAGAATCTATATGCCTACTGGAACAAAGGGAAAAAAGAAATCAACATCTCTATTCTCATACAGTCTTACACTACATCTAAAACACACTCGCTTTTATAGTATTTCTATAGTTTTACAATTTCATCCTTCTATTATCTTGGAACACAAGGGGGGAAATTGTAATTTAAGCATTTCATTTACCTTACTGTTTAGTATTAGAAGTTTTTAAAGTAAAAGGTATTGATGTCCTTGCAACTAGAATAAAATAAAAGAATCATAGAAGCAAGAGCTGAACAAAGTGGCTGCAGAACAAGAGCTGAGATTTAACCTTGACAAAACGGAAAAAAACCCAAACGAACAAACAAAAGACTTTAGTTTGCAAACACATCAGAATTTAGGATTGCTCAGCAGGAAAAGCACACACAGGAAATATTGCAATGATAATCAGAAGGGTGAAAGGCAAAATGCATGATTTTGACTCTTCTATTAAAAGATCTGTAATGTTTGATGCATTTCTCTAGGAACTCCATTTGTAATTGGCCCTGACTTCCTGCTCTAAGAATCTGGTAAAATAACCATCTAAACCAGTAGGACGCTAAACCGAGGATTTTACAACAGCTGAAATTTGAAATTTTTTATATATTCAAAACCCTGATACTTGGATAAGATGAAAAACACATGAAGAAGCAGAAACTCTCATAAGGAAAAAAATGGTCCCAGCAGTGTCCTATTTCAGTCAAGTACTATGCACACAAAAAATGACGGCTTTGACACCTGAATCAAGAAACAAATTGCAGTTTTTCCACAGCTGTGAGAAACTTGTACAAAGATGTTTAAGTGTGTCTCTTTCATGTCTTAACACAGCACTCTGCGAAACTGTACTGAAGAACGAGGGCAAAGACAACCAATATATTACAACAATAAAGGACACTCAGAAGATGAAAACAAACTGTAATTTTCATTCTCAAAAAAAAAAAACCAAACCACTGCTAGAACTGGTAGGAGATATTCAAAACTGAAGTCACTGGGAAATACGCTTTAATGATTTCCAGAGGACAAAATAAAGATTATTCCTAGTCTAAAGTAAAAAATAAAAATAGAGTCGCTATCTAAAGTCATTTAAAGACAACCAAAAGAAAACATAAGCGCAATGACATCATACACTTCTCCTGAAGCATTTAATAGTACAGAAACTTTAGGACAGCAAGAAGGTTATTGGGGAACAGACTTATAAACATTTACACAAATGATGCAGCTACTTTAAAAATAGCCACCAAAGAAAACAAAACCTTCATGCACCTTCTAGAGTCTAAAGCATGTTTAGGAGCTGATTACAAAGATAAGCTCCTGTGTCTACAGAGAATACATCCAAGACTGTTCTTCAATACCTTATTTAGAGTTTAAAATTAAATATCAAATTGTTGACGGTAAATACAGAATTCCTCTTTACATAAATGTTCCATAAGTTTGCATCTAAATCATGGGGTTTTTTCTTAAAAGATAACATAATATATAAAAACTATATTTTTGCTTCAAATGCTTAAAGACTTTACATAGGTAAAAGAGCAGCATCATTTGAGAAAGCAAGAGTGAAACCTTGAGAAGAGTTCTTACTCCTACGATCTCTACTGGGGCCTTAACAAGACAGTAGTGATTTTGTTAGATTTCCCTACCAGGCCATAGCAGTGGTATAGAGGTGATTGCAAAGAAAATCAGGGGTGGTACCTAAGAAGAGATCAACAGACTGTTCTTCCATATTACAACTTTTCTGAAGAAATTAAATAGTGTGAGTTAGACAGATACTCTCCTGCCTTACAAAACCAGAATAATGACAGATACATTTAATTCAAGAAGTGCTGAAATACATACATAAATCCCAAGGCAATATTTTTACATGAGTGAGTGCCTTTATTACTTTGCTAAGTGTACTAGACTTTAATTCAATGAGGCTGAGTGGCATACAGACTCTTAAGTCTACATTTATGCAGCCTCTCAGTGCCGAAATTAGTTCTCTGAAGATAGCTATTGTATATGAAATTTCATAGTATATTTCTTGAAAAGTTGAGCAGACATTTGTAATTCTACAAGGCCTTATCAACACGGGCAGACTAATCATGACAGTGCAAAATACAGCCATTCTGCTACCATGATATGTTTGCATTTCTTTTGTGTCTCAACCCTAAGTTCATAGAATGGCAGAAGGCTTGTACTTCTTGCAAAATATGCCACACTTTCCTCAAATTTAAAAGTGGCAAGTGGAATGGCCAAGTTCATATGAGCCTTAGAAAGTCCTCACTACCCTATTAACAAGGTATTAATTAATATTTCTGAAAACCAACGGATAGTTCCAAACACTGGAGAGGGTTGCCCAAGTATCTTGTGGACTTTCCATCCTTTGAGTTATTTAAGTCTCAACTGAATACGGTTCTGAGCAACCTGCTCCAGCTGACCCTGCTTGGAGCAAAGGGAACAAAGTCCAGAGGTCCCTTCGCCCCATGAGCCAGCTGCCTATTAAGCCTTTTGTGTTAATTGCCATTGTAACTTCAGTGACACCACAGCCTTCACTAAACCCCACTCCAGCATACATTGAAAGTGCTTCATTTTGAAAATATCACCAAATGTAACACAAATAATTACATGTGCATGTGTGTGCACCTGTGACTCAGGTACTTTCCTCCTGTCCTGAGAATGTTCTCTTGGAATAATCTCTTGTTTTTTCATCTCAAAAAGCTGTTCTCCTGTTTTTGCCTCCTAGTGGAGCAACAGAGAACTCTGCATGGTCTTGCAGCCAGAGCAAAGCGGGGCAAATTAGTCTGGAATTAAACAGAATATATGAATGCACACATAATTCTTGAACTAAATAAAAAAGATAGATACAAACTCATCCTACAGCAAAGATCAGTGATTAAAAGTAAAAAAACCTAATATTTTAAACATATTTGAAATGACATTATGTTATGGAAAGAGTAAGAAAATGAGTTCTTTGAGAAAAGCAAGGCTGTGTTCTGGGGTGGTGTCCCATGAAAACTGGCATGGTCATTAAGAAAGAAAACCTTTCAGATCTTCAGTGGGACAGAAACTGTCATGACAAATGCAGTATGAGGAATGGTCTTGTAAATGCTAGTTCTTTCAGATCTTCTTCCAAGGGATTCCATATTAAATTTCAATAAAGCAAGTTTCATAACGTGCAATTTTGGCTTTTCTGAACATATAACTACTTTTCTATCAGAATAGGGCCTGAAGGACTTATTCTCTTCTGACCCTCTAAGTGTGGCAAGAGGTATCCCTTATTTCCTAAGAAATGTAACGTTTGGCAGTCTTTCTTACGCAAGGGAAAAATAATATATGAGAGAAATAAAACAGGTTAGATCCTCAGTATAGATCTTGAACAGCTGTTGGCAAATAAGAAGTGAAAATAGAAGTAGGAAAAGGCAATATAATATAGAACCATAAGACAGGGATCTAGTACTATCTATTTATTGTCGAGACGCCAAGCAACAAAGCAGGATCATTTCTAGCACAGAATTCAGAACAAAGATCTAAAAGAATAAAAAAACAAAAACCAACAGCTCCAGTTCCCTTGCCCCGTAGCACAGGAAAACTACTTCTTCTGAAAAATCTAGTGTCATTTAGCTTAATCTCGAGAGTTTCTACCCTCAGAGTTTCAGATGGGACAATGCTTGAAAGAAAATCAGAACAGAAACAAAATCAAGGTTTACTTCTAACATATCTCACCAGTGGGAGAGAAAAGCAAAAGTGTTTAGAGTAGGAGTAGTGCCTCTCTGAAGAATACCAAGGGGAGACTGACAGACGGCATCCAAAAACAGTATCAAATGAAGAAGGCTTACCAGTTATTGTAGCACTGAAACCTGAAGTAAGGAAGGCTGCAAATCCACCCAGTGAATTCTGTTGCTGGCAGTCTGTTTCTTTGCTCATCTGAGAAGAGTCACTTTGTAGAGCCAGCCATCACAGCACCAAGAGGATCCAGCACATTCCCATGCACAGCAATCCTCTAGATAACATTATTGAAACTTTGTATTTCTATCACAGACTATCAATGCCAACATCACACCAAGAGGTAGATGCATCAGCAGGCACAGGAGGCTCTCTTACACAATGACAGATTACCTAGATTATCATATTAGCCAGCTGCCTTCTTGTCTCAAGCTGGTCACCAAAATCACTGACAACTTCACGAAATCTGACATTCAGTCTGTACTGGTTTTGGCTGGCATGGAGTTAATTTTCTTCACAATAGTTTGCATGGTGCTATGTTTTGGACTTGTGATGAACACAGGGTTGATAACAGGGGTATTTTAGTTATCACTAAAATATTCACAGGGCATCAAGGCCTTTTCTCAGACTGCACTACCAGCAAGTAAGCTAGGGGTGCTGAGGGAACACTGTGGGACAGCTGATGCCAGCTGACCAAAGGGATGTCCCACACCATCGGAGGTCATGCTCAGCAATAAAACTGGGGGTGGGGGATGGAAGTTGGCCAGAGCTACTGTTGCTCAGAGACTGGCTGGGCATCAGTTACTTGGTGGTGAGTAATTGGGGCTTTTTGCATTACTTGTTTTGTTCAGGCTTTTCCTTTGTTGTTTTCTATTTCTATCTTTTTTCATTATTGAACTGTCTTTATCTCCCCACAAGTTTTCCCACTTTTACCCTTCCAATTCTCTCCCCCATCTCACTGGATGGGGCAGTGAGCAAGTGGCTGTGTGGGGCTTAGCTGCCTATATTCTGCTTAGATCACAACAGTCACTCAATAAAGATTATTTCCATGAACAATTAATAGTCATTTATTATTCCAGAGTGTATGGAGTTGTTCTGAAAAGAAAGGCAAACAGTGAGTAAACAAGTTCATTGAGCAAAAATTCCACATAGTCAAATCTCTGCATACAGTGTATGAGCTCAGGTCACTGGAGAAGCTAAGGGACTAAGACTGGGACATAAACTTCAACCTGAGACTGCCAAGTCAGCTATAGATATTTCTACACCAAAACACTGAAAGGCAGCAAACACATCAGGCTTTTTTTTTTTTTTTCTTTTTTCCCCTCATACTTTCTAGGACTTCAAAACAGGATGACTGAAGGAGTAGTTAAATGAATCCAGATACTTTTCAAAACCAGCTCTGGATAACCAAAAATCCTGAGCCCACCCACCAGTATAGCTTCAGACGAGCAAGGCTTCAATATCTTGATGTAATTGCACTCACTAGAATTTCTGTCTTAAAGAGCTTTGATTTTAGAAAAGCTAGTATTTATGACTATCTATTAAACATGATTTAGTAATGGAACATCATAAACTGAGGTTTGTATGAACTTCACATAAATTTTGTTTAAGCATATTGAGCTTTTAGAGATATTTAGGGTTTTATTTAGAAAATAAATATAATAAAGGGTAGAAGCTATCCAGAGATATATCAAGTTGTCTATGAAAATGGTGCCTGTATATAAGCAAAAAGTTCCATAAACTAATATTGTAGAGGAGAGAGTTAGTGAAGTTACAGATTTATCCTAGAAGAAAGCTAATATTATTCTATCAAAATCTGTGTTTCCTTCATTCTCCTTATGTTTGTAGAATATCTTTTTCTCAAAGCAAAATAAAAATCTTAGAGATTTCCAAAACAAATCTTATATATAGGTAGAAGAGCTGTCCTAAGTCAAACTAAAATTACACACATTCCAGTACTTTAACAGCAACCATAAGAGGGTTGAAGAAAATAGGGTAAGGAAAGGGCAAGCATATATACTCCAACCTTCACCTATTTCCATGTCAAAGATTCTCCTAAGAGGTCATCTCTAAGGATCAAGTTTCTATTCTGTATTTAGCAATCTCAAATGGATCTCTCCTCTGATTTTGCTCAGATTCTCTTCTGTTCCTCCTTCTGCACCCATACCATACTTTGACAGAAAAATGCACATTTAGCAACACATAAAGTAGTCAAGACTCAAACGTTCCTGTTTCAAGAATATGCTTAAGGAATAATTCTGCCATTGCTGCAGAGCAGCAACACTCTCGTTCAGGATTTTCCACCTGACTCAGCCACTCTCCTTTTAAAGGCTTCTAATTTACTGACTAAGGACACACATAAAACAAATGCTGTCCCCACTGCAAGGAGAATTAGAAGTTTATCGTAGCCTCTAATCACTAGTTCCAAACCTTTGAATCTGAGCACAAAATTGCAGTATAAATAGAAGGTTAGACTAGGACTCACATGCTCAGCATTCTAATTTCTGGCTACGCACCTGGCAAATCACTTCCCTGTTCTGTGCTTCAGCATCGCAGTCTGTAAAATGGGAATAATACAGCTGATTTCCTTTGAAAAGAATTTCAGGTCTATTATAAAAAGCTGTATATAAGAGTACAGTACTGCTATTCTTATGGTTGATTTTGTACACTGAAACCTTTGTTAAATCCATTAACTGAGTGGGATTAATGAGATGTTTCCTTTTCCCTCCATTACTGCCTAATCGATATCCCTTATCCATTGTAACACAAAAGACGATTGAAATGAGGAAATGTGGATTGTTAGCTGGATCTCGCTTGCAAGGGGAACCAGTTGCCACAAGTAGGAAAAAGAATTATCTTTCAACATATGAACACAAAGATAAACTCATATTACAGTAAAGAAAATCAACTGAGAGAAAATATTCTTATCTACGGTCTATGGTTTTAGTCCTTAATCTGCATATCAGGAAAAGATTCATTTCTTATATGAAGACCACTCTAAGAAATGAAACTGCATCCAAAGACATCTGTATGTTGTCTACTGGTACAGACACTACTGAGACAGTTCATTCCAGCAAGCAGTGCTAAATGTATCCCTGGTATCCAAGGAATACAGAAAACATGTCCAACTGTACGCATACATAGTACCTCTCCTAGATAGTTTACTTCTCTCAGGTGTTCATTTTTTGAGTTCCCAAAACTTCCCAGAAAAGCTTTCATGGAAACTTCATCCTTGCAAGATAGTGAGAGCTTTCACTTGGAAAGAGTCTGGCAAAATTTCTCTCTGAGATGAGACAAAAGGGTCTGAAGAACATTAGTTCACTTCCAGTATCAGTATAGAATAATTTGGAAAACAGACTGTCTTGGAAGACTTAAAAAAACCCCAAACAAACAACAACATAATATTAGTATTTTCTCTCCTCTGAACCTCAGAAAAGATCAGAACAGTACATTTTTGCAATACAAAACCTACAGCTACTTTATTCTCTTCCTTTTAAGAGAGCAAAAAAGGATCAAGTTTTGCACAGTTCTTACAGCCATGAGGAAAGGTAGTGTTTTTGTTATTAACACTTTTTACTTCTGAAACCTCCACCAAAGAGGCTTTGGAACACAAACCTTCAGGCAAATCAACTCTCTTCAGTTAATATAGATCAGATACAATGTCTTGAATCAGCAACTGAAATCTCTTTGTTTCAGATAATCATGTCTCTCGCTGTGACTTCCAAAGAACAAGGTAGGTCATTATGCCACATTGGAGAGCTTGTCAAAAATACAAGACCCATCACAATATATTAAAAACATATCAACACAAGCAATTTTGTAATAGGGTAGCAAGTCACTTCCATGCTAGTGTTAATCATGCAAACCATGATGTATTTCTCAGGTAACAGAAGACATGCAGAAGGGTGAATTTCAGCTATTGAAACACCCACTTGTGAATGATCTGTTTGACTGAAATTCTCAGTGAATCTATCTAAAATGCAAAGCAGGCAGAAAGGTTCCTTATACAACACCAGACCACAGACTGAGGAAGACATGCCAGGGAAATCTCGTACAGGGAAGACCATGCCCTTAATTGATCAGGACATATGGACCACCCACGCAGAGATAAGACTGCGTTTAAGTAATAAGAGCAGATCATTGTTTGTTTCTGCTCCAGCGCTCTCTCCAGACTCCATCCTTGGTGCCTGACATATGCTCTACTGTAAAATAATAGATATGGGAGATGGAATTCCAGGAAATAAAGCTTTGTGCTCCAGATGTTGCCCACCAGCACTCCCACTGAAATGGAACATTATACCTCAGATAAAATAACACACCACACATATATTCTACATAGGCTGAGTCTACTTTCAGAAAATTGATTTAAATAAATTTTACAGTAAAAACATCAACAAATTTGTTTGGGCTAGAAAAGAGTGATGAAAAATACACTTTTTCCAGGAGTAAACTTCTGCCTCTTCACTTTCTCATTATGTGGAGTGTTAAAACACCTCAAGAGAATCAAACTCATTGAAATATTTCAAAAAAAGATACAACTGACATTTTGCCTATTTCCTCCTGAATAAACTGAAATAAAAGTACATTACAAGGCCTTTCTCAATAAGAAAAAGATGTCACAAAAATTCTAATTCTTTGCCTACAGAAATCAAAATATTTCTTCAGCAACAAGTTTCATTACTTCTAGCGCTTGGTACTAAGCTGATCATCAAATTAACAGTAACTTGGTTAATTCTAATAGTTTTTTAAAATTTTTGCAGATACTTGAGTCCATGCAAAACTTTTAAGCATTACAAATAGGGCAGGGTACAACACAGTAGAAAGCAAAGATCACATTTCTCAAGGATCATAGGCTGTGTGCTTTCCAGCTGTAGTTTTACCAGATATTGTTATGTTTTGACAGAGATTTGTTTGTAAGAGTTACAAAAAATGTTTAAAATTTAACCATTTAAAAGTCTCCACCACTGTCATTACATCCCTAAAGTTGTGCCCTGTGTAATGTATTAACTACCCCTTTTAATCCTCAAGTAAGTTTGTTTTCTTAATACTGCAGGAACATGTATTTTTCAAAGCAAAATGTGATGATAACTGCAAATACCAAAAAATACATTAAAAGTATTACTTTAACCTTTAGATTTTCCTAAATTTATTTGATGTTTGGAGATATGGTGTCACACAACTGACTGGAAGGAACAATATTATCCCATTTCAAAGTATCTAATACAACACATTAGCCAACTTAAGTCCATTACGCATAACATGGATCAAATGGTTTTTTGTTTTAATTTTACCAGCATTATTAACTCAGGGCAGAGATCATATATTCAGTCTTCTCATGAGCACATCATGAAACCATGCACAAATGACAACTCGAAAGTAACACTTTCAAGCTTTTTTGTCTGTGAATTTTCACTTAGAATACTCTCACCTCTATTTCATCCCATTTAAGATCCACAACTCTCTGTCCTGCCTTTGGCTGCCATGTAGGTAACGTCACAGTGGCTCTCGAACGGGGCAGAGCAATGTCAGGCTCCAAGGTGGACAAGGCTGGGCTGCTGTGTCGGGGTGAGGTGGCCTCTGTCCGTTCAGAGGCTGGAGGGCTGTGGAGTGAGTGTTCACAGTTTGTTCCCTCAAAGCCTTCACTGCAGAGACAGAGGTAGCCATCCTCACTGGTGCTACAGTTACCATGGTGACAGGGGTTGCTGGCACAAGGATCTGAAACAAACTGGAAAAAACATCATATAGGTCAATTACTGATTATAAAGGATTTATTTCTGAGTTTTAAAAATACCATAAAACAGGATTCTTTCCCCCTACTTTATTTATCTTCTAAACACATTTATGAACCAAACTCATCTTTGATGTATCTTCAAGGAGGTAAATTCAAAGGATTAAAGAAGAATACAAATTCATCTATATTAACTACTATCCTCAGACCATTTATGCTAATTCACTGTTGCCACATTCAAGCAAAGAGATAAACACAAAAAAGGAACGTGGCCACCATTCATTATCAGGAATTTTCAAAAACAGACTTAAAAGAGTAACCTATTCAGGAAAAACATCAGGTATGTTGGAATTTAAGGGAGTAACAGAAATAGGAAAGGGCACAGAACTCATACAGATCAGTAGGTCACAAAGCAGCTCAGTGTGGTCAGAGCTAACCACATTACACAATCCTATTTGTGGACACAATTTCCATCATAAAAGAGCTGGGCCTTTTACCTACACTTCATTTTGTGGACAGCAGTTTCAGAATCCAATTCATTCGGGTGCTGAAAGCTTTCTAACAGGAGTTAGAAAGCAGGGGCAAAAAACTGTGCCTGTTTTTAAAACAGCATTTGGGATAGCATAGGACAAGACTAAGCTCAATGATGTAGGAAAAATGCTGTCCAAGGCTTGCATGCCTTCAATTCCTAGCTTGAATTTACCTACAGCTATTTTGTAGTTTCTTATATCATCACTGACTTTCAGGTTAAATGTCTCCCCTTTTCTATGTTGAATTTTACATCCATAATGCATTTATAGAATACGTCTACAAACTCTTCAAGTTTCATCTCCTGGAAAAATTAGCCATACTTGCCCAGTTTCCTAGGGGAGGACAAGCCTTTCCCTCCAGACATGTGTTTGCTTTTGCACCTGGGACTCTAAAGTTTAGCACTGCCTTTTGCAAAAGCATCAATACTTTTGCTTGTCCTGGAAACAGCTTCCTAGATAATACTTAAGAAATGTTTGCCCTAATGAGAGTTAAAGCAAGCTGCTGGCTCACTGTCATCGACCAAGACCATCAGTTCCCTTCGTCTGTCTTCACATCAAAGGGAAAACACATCACTGGAATCAGATATTTCCTCACCTTTAAATGCAAATTTCACCCAAGTGCTCCAGTCCTAAAGATTACCCAGCTCTTCCCTGTACAATATTCCTGCCCTTCCCTGCATAAGCAATGCTTCTTGTTATATTTCTCAGTAAAGCACCACAGTTATTTATTATTAAACATTTGTTATAATTATCTCAAGAATTACATAAATCTTATATATCATTAATGTCAAAAACAAGTATTGGGTCTACACTAGGAATTTTACCTTCCCATTAGTCTAAAGGCCTGGTGTCAGGGACACCAAATCCTAATATAAAACTTCCTTACATAAAACAGCACTATTATTGACCTCAGCTGGAATTGCTTCTTTGGCTCAAATTTTTGTATACCCCAGACTCCGTGTAACATTTTTGCACAGAAAACAGAGGAAACATTATTATGAAAGTTAATTTTGGAGACAGTCAGTGATGAATGTCAGATTTTGCCCTGACTGATGTAGAAGGTTTAGAGGCCATAGAGGACAGCCCAAAATATACGGTCTATTTTATCTCGTGGCTTGGTTACAGTTCAGAATGTTATTTACTTTGCATGGGGGCACATCTCATACATATAGGGTGACATGTTAGACATCAGGGTCAAGCTCTGACTCTTCTTCATTTCTAACTTGACATATCAAGGAAGTATGGATTTTTATGATCAGAAGGACTCATCTCCTTAAGGTCTCCTTCCCCTGCAAATCAAGAGAATGCATAAGCTCTCAAAGAACAATTTCAGAATCTTTTCTCCATAAAATAATATTTAAGTGACAGAAAAGAACAATTTTCAGGAAGGAACTAGTTCTGTTCTACAGTTTGTCACTTACATTTTAAGCTTGCCCCACTGCCAAGTGCCAGAGATATTCATAGAAATTTCCTTTTCCTTTAAGAGTATTGAAGATAAAACGTGTTGACATGTGAACAAAGCCCAGTTCAAAAATGGTTTGCAACAGTTTTTTCATATTCTAGTTTCTTGAATTAGATCTGAGTTTCAAAGAACTGCAAATATCCTATTGTTGGACAAGCTCTTTACTCATGCTTTCACAATAAATCCAAATTCACATTAAGCCTATTTTGTGTTAGTAATTCAATTGTTCTTGTCACTCCTAAAACGTGAAGGTTATTATTTGCAAACCTAGAATTTGCAAACCTAAAAAAATAACATTTTCAATCACAAAGGGCACTTTTCCCCATTACTGAATACATCCATTCACTTTACAAGCACAATAATAAAAAATGCTGTGTGATCCATGCTATTCGATGCAAACTGATTTCAGCGTGTTTGACCGGGAACAGTGGTGCTTAATGAGAAGCTTTGTTCAGAGCTGCCCATGTCACGCACTGAAGAACACCTTGTGCCTTAGAAACCACCTCTACCCTTTCACACATGAAGGGAAAATAATTAAAACTGTTTAGTTTAGATAAAAAGATGAGTAGATGTGGAACTTCAGCCACAGACTTCCTCAGAAGTTAGTTTTATGAAGCACTTCACAGGATTTCATCAGAATTCTCATTCCTTAGTTACTAGTAATTCAAAAGCCCATTTGTCTTTCAATAAGCCTATCAAAACAAATCAGTGTCCTTTGTGCATAGGTTTGCTGTTGAACTAAAGAAAGTCCATTTTAATTATCAGATAAAAAGAGATAAGCAAATAAAATTGATTAATTTGTGTTGGTTGTGATGATTCTGTGGTTTCTCCGGTCCTCACCAAGGCGGCAGCAATGGCTAGCCAAGGGATCTGAGAAACATTTTGACACAGTGAACAGCATGACTACATCAGAATTAAAAGCTAGAAAAATTTCAAGGCTTAACCTTCAATAAACTATTGAAGCTCAGAAAACAAAACAAAAAACCCGCTGCGGTCTCATAACAAAGAGCTGAACATAAGTATGCTGCGAGTACACAATTGAGAGCCCCTTTTTCAGCCACTCCTTGTGAAGTTCACAGTATATTCAGAGACTGTTGCACAGAGAAAAGAAGGAACCAAGTAACATGTACCCATACAGTCCATGAATAAATACTAAACCAGTATGATCACTACTAAAAATTCCAGGGCTGTTTTAGGTACAGATTTTCTATAGTCGCTATTATAGTGAAAGTATATTTTGTATTTAGGTGAATTGTTTTCATCCCCATTTTTTCATTTAATTGTCTGTCTGTTTTTATAATACATTCCTTGACTAAATAGGCACAGCCAGCCATTGCAGCTGACAGAGCCAAGCTAAAAAGCATAAAATGTATTTGCATGCAATTACTATTCCATATGCCTGGACAACTGTAATCCTTGAAATATTTTTCCAATAGAATCCTAAGATAGATGCATATCAAGGTGCCCTTCATATCACAGTTAATTTTCCAAAGGCAGACTGACTATGGTATAAACACTGGGCTTGTTTAAGAATCACACTCACAAACATGGATCGTTTGCCAGCCAGTCCAATTGTTTCCTGAGGTTTCAGTTCAAGATAAAACACTGCGGGATGTAAATCTGCAAGATCTTTCTGCCAGTACTACTTGTGGTGACACCAATTTGTCATTTGATGCTCATTCACCTTCTCTTCAAAGTGGTTCTACCTGTTCTACCTGGAGACAGTCCAGGTAGATCCTCCAGAGAGCTTCAAAAACTAGAATAGTAAGTCTAAAGCCAAGGCTACAGACGAGCTCCTGAACACTGTGCCAAAGCTGTCTTCCACCTGCAACTGCCCTCTTAGATGTGTTACTACAAAACTAACTTTTGGGTCAGTTTTTATTGCTGTTGCCTACAGCCACAGACAATATTATACCAGCTTGCAACTTCAGTAAAACATGGAAAAAAGCCCCCAGTAAATCCAGTCCTCATATTAAGAATTCAGCAGATTGTTTAAATTCATTCTACACAGTGAACAAAGGCAAGCTGCCACAATGATGTCAAAGGCTGATATTTTGCATATGTGTCCCGGAGCACTCACTACTCTGAAACAGCCTGCAGATATTAAAAACTGATGTAGTCCAATGTTTTCAACTCTTCCATGGCTCCCTGAGATAATTTTTCCAGTTACAGGGTAAATTGTTGTGGTTCTTAAATACGGAGAGTGACTTTAAGTGGCTGGGACTTAGACACGAAGTTTCTTCATGTGCTCTGGTAAAAAGAGATCTTAGGAGAAATTTAAATCAGTACAACTGGTTTTGCACCTACATTGCTGAAGAAATTCCCCAATACAAAAGCAAACAACTTCTCTCCCAGAAGACATCATGGGAAGATCCACCACGTATCACCAGGATCAGAAACACCAATTTCAAGATATGCATGGTACATTAAAAATTATCAACTTCTGAATACTTTAGAAAGAAAATAATTAAAAACTACAGTCTAAGCCATTATCTGATTTTAATAAAGTAGGGAGAAAAAAAGATTTTTCCTTTTAAGCACATCTGAAATATCATCTATTTTTGCAAACACATGAATTTATGAAAAAGAGATAGATACAGATTAAAATCCTTTACATAGCAATGACAATAAAGATTATCTAGAAACGTAATCTCTTTGAAAAAATTAATTATGTTTAAACTATTATTAAAGTTTCTTCTAATTCAATCCTTCACACAGTGAAGCTGTAAATTCCATTCCATCTCACATTAAATATTAGTGCTAACTATGAAATGAAAAGGAAGAAAAAAAGATGAATTTATACTAAAAAAAACCCCACAGATGTTCCAAATATATCCACAGGAAAAGTACTGACATGAGTATATCAAATAAATGCATTTTCTTCTGCTTTGAGAAAAGACTGTCTTGAGACTCAGTAGGACTAAAGCAACATATCTGGGTTCAATTTCTGGCTCTCCCAGAGACATCCTATGTGAGCTGAGAACAGTCAGGCTCCATCTCTGCCTCTTTCCCAACTGCAAAATGGAGATTACACTTCGTTTCTCACACTGCCTGTGCTGCCTGGTTAGAAAGCAATTTTTTTTCAGGATGGGAACCACAGAGACAGAGGTAATAGGAACTCTCAAGCAGCGCTGAAATACAAATAAATACAATCAAGAAATACATCCCTGTAGAGCAAGGCTAAATCTGTTACCTGTGGCTATTCAGGTTTGTTTCTTAGTCTTTCTTTCTCTATTTCTTTTTTGCTTCTTTCTGTGGCTATTCTGGTTTCTTCTGAACACTTCGTTGCTCCAATGAACAGAAGTGTTTATAGAATCATACAGCAAACTTTAAAGTTAAGAAAAAATCCAGAATTATATTAACTCTTCTAATTAACCCATAATAGACAGGAAAACCATCTTAATATTGCATCTTTAGACACTATTCTGCTTTAAAACAAGACTTGCTTCAAAACAGATCCGCTGAAGAACACATTAATTTTCCAACTGTGACTGAACATAACAGAAATAAAAGAAGTGGCTAAAACACTCTGATTATGAGAGTCAGGATGAATGAGAGCTTTTTGCCACATGAGGATGTACAAATAAACCATGATCAGCACCATGATCACACAGGTATCACCACCTTAAATGGCTGCTCCCTAAAAGCTGCCTGCAATGTCCTTTGTGTATGAATTTAAGGATGCTCTCCATAAGCAATTCTTCTACCATGTGCACCAGGACACAGTGAAACACTGCCTAACAGGGTGCGGTGACCACAGTGATCAGAGCCAGCCCACAGAGGAACTGGAATGTCACCATTTGTCCAAAGGAAAGAAGTGGCATCGTGGTGCTGTTTCATACTACGAACTGCCCATGTGCAATGAACTCCACCAATCTGAGCCCTGAGTGTCAGGGATTCAACAGAATGGGCAACCACAAAGTAATAAGAAGTGCTTTATACAGAGGTCCTGGAAGCCAGGGCAATCAGGGCTTTCTTTCCCATCCCTCAAAAAAGTGTTAGAAGGACAAAACATTTCTCTGTTACATAAAACATGAATATGGCAGCTGTGTCAGCTTCAGTCATTAGGAACTAAGTACAAGCTACGAGACAGAATTGTGATTAATCAAGATTTAGAAGGCCAAGGCCAAGAACTGTATCACACTGAAAATACAATGTAAGCAACTTCTTTCTAGAAGCAAACATTTACTCTTTTCATTTAGCAATTCAACTCAATGCCCAACCCTTGAGGAAAGCCAGCAATAAATCTAATAAAGTGTAACCTTTATCAGATAATTCAGAATATGATTCTTTGAAACACCATTAACAATGAGAACTTTGGATTTCTTCCAAGCTGCAATTCTCATTCTGTGAGTTTTGAATATTCAGAGTAATGAAACTGCCAGTGAATGTAATAAATGGATATAAAACACTTTTTTTACTTCAGTGAAGCAGAAAAAAAATGCCTAAAGAAATTGTCTGTTTAATTGCGAACCAAAGCATGGCTGCCCAAATCTATTTGAAAAACCAGCAAACATTACAAGGCAGAATTCGAACAGCATGATAGATTTTAAAAACAGAGCTCCAGCAAATGGCTGATTTACTCTCGTGTAATAAGTTACCACACACCAACTGCTTTGCTCTACCTTTCCTCAGACACATTCTTACCTCAAGGTATTCTGAAATAACTGCAAAGTAAATTGAGATCACTTTCCCTCTCCCCCAGTGAAAGGAAAATATCTGCCTCACACTAACCACTGAGAACGGTCAGATGTCAGTATGTACATAAACAATTATTGAGAAATACCTTTTTTCCTCAGCTTTTCTCATCAGATTATTTTTAATCCTTTTTTAAAATATATATTTGCCTTTCCTCTGTTGTGAAAGGACATTCAAATCATTTGATATATGTCTAAGTACAGGATATTTAACATTACATTCCAAGTAGACAAGCTAAGCCAGTTTACTGTGTTTTTCGGCAACACCCATACTCAGCAAAGATCCTTTTTAAAAAAACCAAAATGAAGTCAGGGTATCTATTCCAAAGATGGGTCAACTGCTTAAGATAAAGGATCTAAGAAGTACCAATGGATCTGTGGAGATCAGCATTGGTGTTTTTTATCACAGAATCATCTCAATTTACTCTCAGCAGGGGCTGGCATCCTGTAATTGTTAGATGGGACTCCAGTGGTTCTCCCATTACTGGTGGCAAAACTAAGGGGTAAGTGTGAATGCAAAGCATTACATTTGTTACAGTGGCACAATACACTTGTTTGTTTAGATCTTAAAGCTATTATTTCATTATTAAAACATCACACAGTGAAAGAATTATCAATAATATCTTTATTCTTAATACTGTTTTCCCTTTTTAGAAGTAATTTTTCTTGAGCAACAGTAGGGTGCACAAAGTATTTTTATGATAGGACATTAAGATATGTAATTATATGAGAATTCATAACATCTTTTATTTCTACACTGAGCTAGTGCGAAGCTGAAATTAAGTAAATATGCTCCCATACAATGTTATTCTAGAATTCATTAACTGACCTAAAAAATGACAAGTAGAATTCTATAAAAAACCACACAAGCAAGTGTTCCAACTTACATGTAAAATATTCTTTAATAACTTTTGAACAAAAGATTTCTTAATTCCAATAAATAAAAGTTTGAGATTAACCATATGGGTCACAGGCTAATCCAAGGTTAATAATATAATTTCAAAATATTAAAAGTTCTGCCATGCATATTCTGAGTTATGATGAGATCAGGACTAGCACAGGCAGAAATACAGTCCACCTATCTTTATGGAAAAAACAAATCCCAAACGATCTGCTACTGGAATTTTCAAAATTAACTAAGGAAATGACTTATCCTACTCAACGTAAGATGATTCTGAATTCCTAAAATTTTAGCTGTTTTAAAAACAGTAGTGTGCTATAATCTCTCTACAGGAATGCCAAGTTTTATGTGTCTGTCCACACTTACAAATATTTAACAAAACAGATTTGAGAGTTTTCTAGAAATCTAAAATATAATTAAAAATTTTACCTTCATTGCATGAACAAGCAAGCAGCCAGAGGATCAAGCCTATTTAAGTGCTCTAAGTGACAAAAAGTGCACAGTGTAAGCTCACACTTGATTATCTACAAGACACAGCACCCTTCCAAAGTTCAGCAACGGAACAGCAACAGCATTCTCATTTTCTTTAGCATCAACATCAGTCAACCTCAAGACATAAATTCACATAAAATAAGATTTCATTCGTTCAAGTACTCATGGCATTTCTTGATTTCCAAGTCTGAAGCTTCAGACATTTTCTAGGTGAGATAAAGCAAAATAGACACACGGTTCTTGTAAGAACAAGAGGAAGGTTGAACAACACAATGAGTTGTGCATAAACTATGCAGTTGAACCATCAATAGTGCATGAAATCCTGAAAAACTCAGCAGATGTGATAACTGGCTACTCTCATAGCTTTTTGCCCACAAGAGGATGTGAAAACAGAAGATAATAAACACATCCATAAGGTACCTAGGAGATGTGACATAACCAGCAGTTCACTGATGTCACATTTTACAAATCAAGTATGAAAAACATAATTAAAATTTGGGGAGTTTGAAAAGAAGCAGTTGTTCTCATTTCAAGACACAACACATCAGAAAGGAGACATTTTGGCAGCTGAGGCATTTGGCAATCAATAAAACAGCAAATACTTACGCACTGAGTCAAATAGATGAGCATTAGATGGGTCTTCCAGTGCTTTCAAATCACCAACATTCCTGCACTGCATCCAGTACTACTGACAGCACAGTAAATCGCAGCTATGTGGTCTGCTGATTTATTGCTTATTTCTCATACTTAAACATCCTGTCACATCCAAAGTTAAAATATTGTCTAGTCGGAGAAATACCGAAAGAAAGATGAAAAAAAATTGCAAACCCATGAATGCATTCTGTCAGTACACACTCTCTGGTTTTCTGTGTTGGATTTTGTTACTCCTCATGATTGCTATTTTAAAAACTCTTTCTTTTATATATTAATATATACTTGATTTTAATCCTCTGGACTTGCAGTTAGAATTCCAAGACCTAGCTACATTTTTATATGGTTACTGGGGGTTAAATTGACTACTAAATACACTTAATTAATACACATAATACACCTGAACAACACTGTGCATCCGACATTCCCAGGAATGCCAGATCTGATACCTACAGAGAGCAGCTGAAAAGAGATGCCAGTGTGAAGTAGTTGAATTCAGCTCTCTCATTTTTACAGCAGACAAGGGTTCAAAGCCCTCCTTTCTGGATTAGGAACCTAACAGTTTTCTGGTCAAAAGTGATTTTTAATTTTAAGATAGGGCTGGAGGCATCTTCACCTCATAACAAAGCACCTGCCCACATATAAAGAGCGATGTCCAAAGAGCTTCCAATGAAATCCACTTCTTTGTCCATGAAGAACTTACCATTTTACTGCAAAAAGTAATTGGGTTAAATATTTGAACAACATTGGGATGGAGATAGAAGCCCAAAACTTCTCTTCTCCTCCTTGCTGAAACACCATCACTGACTCATATTGGCACTCATTGCCATTGTCACTGTCTGTCTCTGTGAAAGCACTTTAAACTACAACGTTTTATCTCACATTTTATGACAGCCTGGGTGAACTCAGTTACTTCACAGCACTCAGTAACTTGTTAAGGTATGAAAACAGCAGAATATGCCCAAACCTTGAGAATAAGCCAGTCTTCAGAAGCATAAAATAGGTCTTCATATTCAGTGGTGAGAGGCAGTGCTTCTTTTAGCCTCATCTGAGATAGCAGTCTTGCCCAGTCAGTAGAACATCCTTTCTGGAGTTATTTTTTCAAAATCAAATTTATCTTGAGGTCCAAAAGACCTTCTAAGATTGTATTAAAATAAACTGGATCATCATAGCATCTAAAAAATCTTTAGAGTAATAATTAACTGTAGATTTTCTGTCTGATTAAAATTCGGTAATTTTATTATATGTCCCTACGCCTTATCTTGTCATATTTAGCAAATGTGTTGCTCATCTTCAAATCACTTATCATTTGAGAGACTTCTATCACAACTGTGTTTGAAAAAGAGGTGAACAAGAAAAGTCTGAGATATTTAGAAGCTGTTTCATACACCTTCTTTTCATTCACTGGCCCTTTTGGATGTGGAGAGACAGTACCAGACATGTGGGTATATCTTGGATTTATATACTGGTCATATTTTTTGCTCTTTTCTCTGGTCCTTTCATCACAGCAATCAAAATAATAAAAGCAACTTTTAGACCAATTCTCATTTGTTTTGTCACTAAACATCATTTCCTACCTATATGACCCATGACTCTCTACTCACTCTATTCAAGGCCCAAAGTGTCCTGACTGGTTTGGACACAGACCCTCTGATGTTCTGCAGGTCCCCATTCCCCTGCACACCTGTACGATACACAACAGCGATGACCCATGGGAACTGTGAGGGCAAGGACTTCCAGACCTGATCATAGCCATGCTGGGAAGCTTTGTACGGAACACAGAGGCAACAGCAGCAGAATTATGTTCCCTGCAGATCACTCCAGTAGCTTTTCATCAGTTAGAGTCCTACATGCATGCTTACATTATTAATAGTTTTCTGTGTATTTTTTTTCAAGTTTCCATTAATTCTTATAACAAAACATTCATTTATGGTGGCAAATACTGAGGCTTTTGAAAAGCACTCTCCTATATCAATTTATGATATAATAGATAGCAAGACACACAAGCGTGTCTGAGAGCACTACAGAGGCAAGGAGAAGTGTTTATTGATATTATTTTCCTCCAGATTATCAGGTTTTTAAGGGCCAAAGCACTTATCTCCTTTTGAAACAGCTGCAAGAATTCAAGTGAGTATTTCCTGGAACTATAAAAGAATTCTAGGTTATTTCTAGGGTTATCACCCAGCATATTGCCTCCACATCATGCATTAGTGAGGCAATTGGACACTGGCGCTCACAATGCTTAGCTCTGCTACAAGTGTTAGTCACAATATTAAAAATGCTACTTCACCTATTGCAGCTGTACTGAAAGATGGTGATTCAGGAAACGTTTGAAGAAGCAGCCAAACAAGAAGTCTACAAATAGCAAAACAGTAAAGTACATTTTGCACAATACCTCTGTCACTGGGGGCCCACCCAACTCAACACAGAATTCAATTTGTACATTCCATGTATTTACATCACAGGATCAGATGGCATCTTTTGACAAATGCCAGGCTTTTCATTAATTATTGAAAATTACACACACATCTTGCATCAGCATTTTGCCCTTGACCTTCAGCAAACACATTTATACTACAACAAACTTCTTTAAAAAGATGGAAAAAATAGGGAAAAAAAAAAGTAATGATTTTAAACCACTCTTATGGGCATGCCTGCAGGAAGCTTCTGGTGATGGACAAAAAAATGGCTCATTAAATCCCTGCTGTACCATATCCTACCCATCCTATTCTGTCAGGTTACATGCTATTTTAAGGCACTATACCACTGTCTTTCCCTCTGAGGATAGAAAGTGCAACAGAGTAGATTCTTGATGCTGTATTTGCAAAATGGAAGAACACAACATAACCTCACCGTGGTATAAATTTTGCCATTAGTCCTTGTTCTTTCACTGTTAGTTGATTCAAAACTTGTTTTACTTAAGTAGATAAAAGGATAACAAAAATATGGAGAACAAAAAGAAAAATCAAAAAACTATTTTCTCTTCATTTGTCTTGCTTCTAGTTTGCTTCTTTATCGAGAGGAGACAAACCATGATGTGATTAGGTATCAATCCTGGCCATCCTTTTCCCATTAATTTCCTTACCCTTTGCATTACAAAAAGTATTTTTTAATTAAAGACTCAATTAAAATATTTTTCTGGGAAACAAGAGTAGGTTTTCTAAACCAAAATAAAAAGTTCTTTTATTGAGTAATTTTGTATATCATATAAGCTTTCCCTTATTACTTTTACTTACTAAGTAAATATGTAGGAGGAATACAACAATCCATCTATTGCAGGGCACAGCAGAAAGAATTTTTAGAACTACTGAGACCTAAATTTTGGAACAGAAACACTCTGATAATTATATAGTCCCATTTCTCTCTTGTTCTGAAAAATCAGGCTTTTGCTCACCTTTGACAAAACATTCTTGTAAAATTCTCCATCACAACACTACTGCTTCTTGATCGAATTTTCTGTAAGTTCTCTGTAAATGCTAAAATATAACATAATTGAAGTACCAGCATGGGAAATCTACTGCAATTACACCCTTAGAGACTGCTCTTGATGATCACACATATGTTGCAACCGAGCTTCTAAGCAGCAATGGACATTTATGCATAGTTGCATCCTTGAGTAAAGAGGTATCAGTTGCAAATTCAAAGTAAGACTCAGAAATAGAGAACCAATAAATATTCTAGAAAATATCATTACCCTACCTAACAGGTATTAAGAATTAAGATGTCAACAACTCTTGATACCTTCCGTGAGTTCTGATGGATGTTCACAAGCAGACTGAACAAAGGTTTCTGTAGCATTTAATTTGCTCACTCCAGTTTTACTCTCGTCTCTCTTGGTTCAAATCCTTGAGCACCCCTTCACAGGCACCCCCAGCATCTCTTTAATCTCCTATTGGGAGGACACCATCATCCAAATATCCGTGCACTTGTTTCGGAGAAACCCTCTCATAGTGGGTCCCTTCCAACTCAGAATAGTCTGTGATGTATCCTCAAAGGTGATTTCACTGGGGACTTATCTCTGACAACGAAGTAAGCTAACACTCAGACACCGAGATTTCAGACACGCATCCAATTTACGGGGTGAAAGGGAAAGAAAAGGAGTACAGTGGGTGGAAAATTAACAATATATGAACGAAATGCCTTCCCCATTGTGCTACACTAGGCTACTTGGGTTACAAGTCAGTCCAAAAGCTTTCTTACATTTAGATTTGCAAAATCCACTTTCCTCTCCAAAAATCACTAAAAAAAAGCACCCCTCTTTACAACCTTAGAGTCTGCTTTGCTAGTTTACCAAATACATATAATTTTCTCTCCCTACTCAAACGATCTGTTGCTTAATTACAAGCTCATGTGGAAGGATCAAAATTGCTTGGCAGTAAACAATTCATTATCCTAATGTTCCTGCATTTGATTCAGAGAAACTCCAGTCAATTTTTGATAATCAGTCTTCATATGCACCCTCTATCAATACCTCCTTGAATTCCAGGGCCAAATAACACACTGGAAAACAAAAATACAGAGACAGAAGCACAATGCATTTGTGGTCTCAAAAGAAAAAAACTTCTACAATCAGATCCACATTAAATCCTCATGGTCTTAACCCTGAGAGAAATAAGTCCGGATTTGTGAAACACTACTGAAATTACGTTTGAAGCCTAAAGGATGAAGAGATACCGTACATTAAAAGTGACTTTTATTCTTGTGGTCTCCTCTGCCAAATCACTGACTTCCTGTGACAGCAAAAAGAAAGAATAGTAAATGAAACATTAAATTCTCATTTAAATGAGATAATCAGAAAAAGATTTTGCTCATTAGTGCTTTCAGAAAGATTGAATTTTATTTCACTATCTGCTTTTGCCATATCAAGTGGAACAAAGCAACAGACCTCTAGAAAGCCTAACCCAACACAGGCAGTAAAATGGACTGTTTCTGTCCCAGTGTCAAGTTCTACATGAATAATTAGCCAGAAGAAATGCATTTAAAACACAGGTATAGACAAAATAGAAACAAATTGTAAACATAATTATATCCAAAGCTGTCCTTTCGTCAATGGCTTCACTTCTATTTAGTTTAAGTTCAAAAAACAGCTTACCAGGAATGAATTATTGCCATGACAATTTTACTGGAATTTAGTGACTAGGTACAATCAGGTTAAATGTCAGTCCAGTTCAGGCAGTCACAGTGGCCCTCAACAGATTCAGAGAGTAAAGTGAAGTCTCAGAAAAGTTTTAAGGGATCTTCTTGGTCTTGTAAATTAGTATTGAATTTGGAAACAGATTGAAAGGTAACATAAAAGCAGGTGTCTTGTGCAAAAGCTTTTTAACATTGCTTTGCCAATATATTTCCAGCTTGGGTTGTCACACTTCTGTTACTTTTCTATTATTCATTACTCAAACAGACTGCATGTTTGATGAAGACATTCAGGAATAATTTCTTGCACACAAAAATGTCAAGTAAGAACAAAATAATGAGTAATTTCATTTTAATTTATGACCTCAAATAGAACTTGAATCTTGATAAAAAGCAAAGGAACAACCTGAATTATGACTTCCTTGCATTATGATTTTAGTCTCATATGGAACACAATGTTATTTATGTCTGAAATGCAACTAAAAAAATTGGCTGTATCAACTGAACAACTAACCACAGAAACCCCCTCCCTCATAAGTCAGTAGATTGGCAGGAAGTAGTGCTGTAGGTGTGCCTGTAACCCCTTCGTGTGGTACCGAGCACATAAAAAAAAATATTTTCCACCACAAAAATGTAGAGATCTGCCAGACAAATATTTGGAAACTGAAAGACTGGTATTACAAGCAGACTGAAGCATGGCACCATCCCCTCCTAAATTTCTTTAGGGTATGTTCCTTCTGCTCACACTTTGATTGCAAAGACAGAAAAATAAAAGCAAAGCAAAGCAATGCTGTTTTTAGATGACAAACCATCTGGTAAAATGCCTACAATAATTACTCTGTTTCCTTTACAATAACTTTCCATATGTTGGTAACTAGCCATATTCTCTTGTCCCACAATATAATCAGCTTGGAACTAAAAATGCACTCTAGAGTGCTGAAATTGCACTTACATTCACAATTTAGGATATATCCTACTGCAACTATACTTATTCCTTTAAGTAGAAAATTATGCCTGCTGATTTATTATGGCTCTTCATCACCAATCCTTATTAGATTTCAAATTGCAATGATCTTGCAAAACAAAGCACTATCATACATTCTTTCTTTTTCTCTTTTTTTTTTAGATAAAAGCCATCACATCTATTTCACCTATTTACCTGTTCTGCTTATTATAAATATATTTCCAAAAATAAAACTCTCTTTTTATCTCCATCCCAGTAGACACATTCTGTATCTTCATCAGCCTTTCTATGGCCAAGATTTACTACCCACAACAACCAAATGCACTGAGTATTTTTTTACACTAATCTTATAAATTCCTTTTCTGCTCCAATACTTCAACCTTTTTTTCTTGTAATTTTTATTTCCCGTAAAGAGGTCTTGCCAAAAAATGCATATGACATAAAATACGCATATTACGTAAGTCTACACCCCACAAACTACACAATTTTTCCTTTGAATTCCTAATACACACAATTACTAGCTTGTCAGTATTTTCCGTATCAAATTCACCTAGCAAAATGTGTCCATTCTATTTACAAACCCCACCCAACCAGTATAAAATATTTTTATTCTGAAGGAAAACTGAGCTTAAGTTGCTAGTTAAGAGCTATAAAAAACAATCAAGCTCTGCGACAGAATAAGCTATTTATTGACAAAGCAAGTAGTAAGACACTTAGTGATGTGACAAGACAGCAGAGTTTATATTCTGTAAGAAATACTGACACCCTACAACTGAAGCAATGCATGACACCTACATTGTTAATATTCAAGCACTTGCATAACTAGATGACGGAAATTCTCTTGATTTAGCATCAAGTCTTTTCTCCATAACTTGTCACAATATGACAACTTACACCCCACAGCAGCCAGCAGTACAGAAATGACCTAACAATGCAAACAACACCCCTGAGGCTGAGGAAAGAAATACTAGTAAAAATACATCTCACATTCTTTAAACAGAGTCTCCCAAAATTGATATGAAAAAGTCAAAACACCTGTAAATCACAGAAATTTAAAACGTATATTTGCTCGCTCCTTAATACTACAGATTCTCTGATCTCTGCAGCAAAAAACTGAACCAAACAGAACATCGGCCTTAATTTTTCTTACAATCAATATTTACCCACAGGCCAAAAGCCAAGCACCGGATAGTGTGCATTGGCATCATGAAATTGCATTAGAGATGGAAGGGTTAGGAGTAAATAAGCTGAAAGACAACAACTAAGGTTGTTGTAAAAAAAAAATAAAGAGGAAAAGCAAAATTTGAAAAAGCAGTTAAAATATAAACGATTTCATAAATACTAAACATATGAACAGCCTAGTTAGAACCAAAAAGATGTTCCATAGATCACTCAGTTCAGTGTTTATTACCGTCATCTGCCTCAAAAATTGTGGTTTCAAAAATGCATCAGAAATTTTCCTGGTTTTGTTGTTTCTTACAGCAATGTAATTTAAAGTCTCCATTCTGATAGAATCACCATTCCGGTAACTTCCAAAATAATAACACAGTACAGAGCAAGGTGGGAGGGAGGGGGTGGTGTTAGAGAAAAATACCCTGCGTAAGATCCGTGGGGCAATAGTCCCTCTACTTTTATACAATACAAAATAGAATTTCTTCTCTTTGTATACACAGCATTCAAAAAAGATCCCCTCAGCCTGAGACTGTTAGAAATGGGCCACAGTTCTGTGATTTAGTGTCGGCCCATCCTAATAAAGGCTCTCGTAGTCTTGCAGTGGAAATCTGCTTAGCTGTTTTAGAAATGTGGCTTTATCTCCATGCAAGAGAAGGAAAAAAAAAAGAAATCACATGTGAGATATGCTCTCTCTGCTTGTTCAGTGGCAAGAGGGATTGAGACTTATCTTCAGGATGAGATATTTCTATCTTACAATTGACCTTTCACTGCATCAGCTCCATCCATTGCTCCCTTTCTTACCTTGTATTCGCCCTCCTTTCCCACGTTGATAAAATGGGAGAATGTCACATTTCACTGCTTGTTGAACTAAGTAGGAATTTACTCCGTTCAAAATCCTCTTAGATCTACAGAACACATTACAGTGTGTCTTGCTAATTAGGGAGCATGTCACTCTCAAGCAAAGGCTTCTGTAACTCCTTGAGTTCACGAACCTTCCATTTCAGACTCTGTCCACTGCAGGTCACAGCTTTGGTCCTATTTCAGCCAAAGACAAAAATTCCCTAGTCTCCCTGCTCCTCTATCACTCAAAGCTAAGTTCTTAAAGTATGTCTTTGTGGCAATACGTCCCTTTCTATACACCTGCTACAACTGCACACATATCGATACATTTTGATTGTGTATAACAACATTTAGGCACAATTTTAATGAGCTCCTTGAAATGTAAAGCTTACATTTATCAATTTTCTTTCAAAGAAAATGCAGCCTAACTTCTCTAAGAATTTCTTATAGATAAGATGGAACAATAGTAAGTTCCACACTGATTAAGAGGACTTTACACAAAAAGCAAAAAAACAGTTACACCTTTTTGTCTATATCAGTCCCAAAAAGTATTCCAGTTTAAAATAATTTCAAATTTTTATTTTTTGTACTCAGAGCCCTTGAATCTTTCAAGACACAGAAAATTATGGAAGACTTTTTATATTTCCTTCTTTATAAACAGAAGAGGATTTACATTTTGTTCCACTTATTTGAATATACAGTAACTTTTTGAGGATAAGTCAGAAGTCATACATAAATGTGTAAGTCATATGTAAGTGTTGCAGGTTACAACACATTCTTAAATTACAGGTAAAAACAAAGTAAAGTAAAAACTTGATAGTGGGCCCTGCATCCAACATTCACATCCAAAACTTGATATTCATTGGCACACATCCCTATCGTTTCCTTTCTTGAAATCTTGCACTTTCTTCAGATCATTGTGTTTTCAGTGAATGAAGACAAACTTTTAATTGTGAGTTTTACTAACACAAGCACACACATATCAGAATTCACCTCTTATTGTTGGTGTATCAGATGCTTATAATTACACCAGTCTAAGTTTCTGGACTATGTTCAAAATCTTTTTTTGTATTCATATAATGCTAAACCATAGTATAATCCAAGCCTGACTTGGACTTTTAGTGCTACCATCAATACTTAATTTACTAATGACCTGCTGAATTTTATTTGGATCCTCTGCTACGTGGATCATCATAATTTTGGAATGTCTCAAAGACCAAAGAAAACTCTACAAATTAATGATACTGCTAATCCACTTGCTAGGCAAAACCCCCTTGGTTCTACAGAGATTTTTTCATATGCTGCAGGATAGCCTCGGCTGCTAAATACTACACCTCTAAGGCAACAAGAAGATGCTTAAAATGGGGGAGAGGAGGAAAGAACCTTTCCAATATTTGGTCTTCTGCATAGTGATTATACCTGCAAAAATGTTACATATTCACTAACACTTGCTCTACCTGGATTCTATGGAAAAACCTGGCATGCACAGTGAGCCTCTGAATTTTAAAGTGCCTGAATCCATGAGCATCACAAAATGTCTTCCATCCAGAAAGGAAAGGCCATAAAGTATAATGCCTTAAATCATAACGGAGGTTTTGCTAATCAAACTTCTGGATTAAAGTTTTACCCAATTAGCCCCCTGTTAAAAGATATGGCTACTGAATTTTCACATTTCCTTTCCAATTGCTTCCTCTTATCTGATTTCTGTCCTTCTGGTGACCTATATAAAATGACAAAGTCTCATTATCAGAATTCTGCAGCACCCAGAACTGGCTGTAATTGATGAACTGAAGCCACAGCTGGAGCAAGAGCCTGCAGATGTAAAGTCAAGCAGGAAGGTGTTCCTTTGAAATAAGACAGAAATGGGCTGTTCTCACCAGGGCTTTGAAAATAGGGGTTGGTAAAAATGTGAAGTTCTATTATATAAAAATAAGGATGATTTAGGGGGAAAAAAAATTCTTGACTTGATACTTTTATCCTCCTAATCTCTTTCTGCCCATCCAGGCAGTCATTCGGGAGCACTGTCCCTCACAGATTTCATGTGCTTACAAAGGAAGAAAAAAAAAAAGTAACTTCTATTGACACTGTGAGTACAGAAGGGGACACTTCATACACCATATAAAAATTAATGAGTAAGTCTACTCATGGAAAAGCCACGGAATTCCTAGAACTCTAGAAAGGACATACACAGACATCATCCAAAAAATAGCTCATGAATTATCTTAGATTACCACTTCACATGTCCTCTAACAAGTGGGCCAGCATATTTCAGCAGAACAAGCAGAGCACAACACAAAATATTTTCAGTCTCTGAGAGTACATAAAATTACTGTGAGCATTGCATTTATCTTATTAACTGAAAGCAAAGTGGGAAGACAATAGTTCAGTCATCCTACCTAATTCTCTTGAAATCTGGAGTACCCTTGGGACCTGCATTGTGCATGAACTACTTTCTTAGATGCATCAAACATGCTGATCTTGAAGTGTTTACAATGCCAAAACTATCCAGTCTTGCTGCCTACATTTTCTCTCCACCGTGACTGAACTTTAATATGAGGAGCTCTATTATCGGCCACCCCAAAGATGATTTTCCTCCATGGGTGAAGGAAACTGCTGATGAAATCTCTGCAAACTCTTTCTGTTCTCATTTAATTTTTTTGTTTTGTTTTAGCTACAAGAAGTTTGTTCACTATGCTTAGAATTGAGTATTGCTGTTTCAAATTTTATGAACTCTCAGTACTGGCAATTCTAATGGATCTCCAGGGCTTTGACAGCAGTGAACAATTTGTCAGAATTTCTTAGATTACCTCCAATATTTAAGTGTCTATAAACATGAGCCTTCTTATTTGTGCATGACTGTATCTTGGCTACACCTGACAATAAAATCTCCAGTTACATGCACTTCCATTCAGAAGCCATCACAAAGTCCACCCATGTCAGAACATTTGGGGTTATCAGTAAGTAAATAAAATAGCAAGATTTTTGTCATCTAACATTGACTTAGATAGAACTCTTAGCCCTATAATCTATGCTTAAGGGTCATAACTGGGGTTAAAAGAAAAAAAATCACTTGAACGATATTTTAACGTGTTCACTGTTTCAGAACAAAACAGTACTGACAGAAACAACCTAAAAACATCAAACTTCAGCCAAAACAGGCACAACATGGATTTTGCTTCATAGCCTTATACAACATAACACAAATGTCACCTACATGTGTGCTGTCATAAAACATTGAAAACAAAGCTTTTGTGCCTCAAAAATATATCAAATTAGATAACTTAATCAGCTCTATTTTATATTTTTCTACATACAAGCTGTTTTTCTTAGTAAGTGGGACTACAAAAAGCATAATTCAGTTTAAATTGCATGTCGTATGGAATCAAAGGTTTCATAACATGTTCTATAGTTAATTTTTAATAGAAAAAATCATAGACAAATTGTTCTAGATATGGCTACTGCTTGCTACTGACAGGTATAAAACAGTGGGCCAGAAACTGACCTTTCAAAAATGTCATTTTAATAAAACTACGTAATTTTTACTCTCTGTGAGAAGTAATTTTTCCCTAATAACATTCTTAGAAGTATGAAACTTCTCAAAAAATGTGGACTACAACAATTTCAAAGCTCCTGTGCACAGAAGTAGGCTTAAATAAGACAGTGGTCTTTCTGCATCTCACACTGAAATTTACAATTGCCATGAGTATTTTGAAAAACCCTACTAGAATCCACTTTGTCAGCATCTTAGATTGCAGCAATTAACCTCAACTAACTCATTAACTTGATCCAGAAATCTGTTTGTTCCTTACTTTTGCTGCAATCACCACCAAAGCACCCTTCATGACTCTAGTAAGTGTTCAAAAATAACAAAAGAAATAAAAAGAAGAAAACACATGGGAAAAAAGTTTTTCCTTGTTCCTTCAAACAACTGTATTTATACACTTAGGAAAATAATTATAAGGCATAGTACATATACTTTAAAATAAATGTACTTACAGCTGCAAACCTCCTGCACCTGTATAATTCTCAGAAATACATCCCTTCTGAAAGAAAGATATTAACCAGTATATTTATATGCCAATGCCTCCAAATACATCCACAGACATAAAAGGATAATACTTAGGTGTAATACAGAAAGAACTTTTTCAGGACTGAAGTACAGACCACCAACACCGCCCTTTTTTTTTTTTTTAATTAAAAGTGTGTGTACCTTCTTAGTATGTGCTCCAATTCCACTGATTCAACAGAAGCACATTTTCCTAACAAGGCTGTTGCATCCTTAGAAGACATTCAAATGTATTTTTGTATTTTCAAGATATAAACGGCTCATTTCCATCTTGCCTTATAATATCATATTGAGCATCGTGCTGTATCATATTATAAACAGGAACTACTTATTATAAATACACAAGAAGTGAACATTCCTACAATTCAATGAGCAAAACTGTGATCTGCATGCTGCATTTCATTAGGTTCTCATGCGAAAAGAAAAAAACACCACAGCTCAAAATTTAAAACTGTGGTTTTAAATTAGTTCTTTTAGGGCTCTTCATCTTTTAATTGGCAGTGGGAAATGGATATAAGAAGACAGATGCTGTAAGTTCAGTTCATTACTACCAGCTCTGCTTTATTTCCCAACCTTCCTGACACCATGAAGATTGATTGCTACTCTATTCCTTTAGATGTATGTGGATTTGAATAAAGGGTTTATTTTCTCTACCATATTTCAGAAATTTTAGTATTTTTCTTTCTTCTCCCATTTCCTTACATTCATGGCACATTTTGGAGATGTCTTCTCTCAACATACTTTCACATAGCACTGGAACAAAAATCATTAGCAATCTTGATTGAACTCTATCATGTCTCTGAAGCAGCAGAAGTATGTTTCACATTGGGAGAGTAGGGCTGCACTTCCCAGAAAAGACCAACATTAGCTCCAAAACCGTGGCCAAAACAAAGACGCCACCACGATCCAATAATGGGGATAATTTTCACCACAGATGTGTGTAAGTAAGGAAGAGGAGATAAAAGCACTCAAGTTAAAAAAGCATGCAGTAGGAAAAACTCCCACAAACTACAGCTGACCTCTTCATCAAGCAGCTTATTTTCAGTATCATATGAAAGCTCAAGCTGTTTATTACATTTTTCAGTAAAAAAAAAAGAAGGCAAACAGTTAATAATACAATCTGTTGAATAAGAATAGAATCATTGTATTCTGGGGGTTTTTATTTCTAAAATTTACTTTATTGCAGTAGAACGAAGCCTGTCTTGTCATATTTCAAGGCTGTGTAATTTGGTTCTTTATCTCATGTAACATAAGACTTTAGGTATCTCTGAATTGCCTTAACTCACCAAAGCAGTCACACCTCTACACTTTGTAAAAGCAAAGAAATAAAAAGTATGGGTATTTTTAAATAAAACAGGTATTTTAACTGAAGTCTTTCATCAGATGCTTTCATTATGTTTCATTTGAGGATACATGCTGGAGGAAACAATGTTTTGAATATGCAAATAATAGAAGGGGATGCCCATTCACAGCAGGACAGCTACTTTGCCCTGTACTTTGCAAAACACGTATCAGTCAAAACTGGACAATAAAGCCAAAAATTACACTTATATAAAGTCTTTTATAACTAGAAAATTATGTTTAGACAGCAACCATGAACCACTGATACAGGGTTAGCAGAATGCATAAAATTCCCATGGAATCTGGTTACTGAAGTCATACCACGTTAACTGAAATAGGTTTTGTTAAACTAATACATTCTTTGTGCAGGGACTCTTGTGTAATAGGTTTTCAAATAGTTATTTCAACTTAAATTGTGTCTGTGAAGTTGTGCTGTTCTCATTTTATGAGAATTTCATATAATCCTGCTAAAGAGAACTCTTGCTTCAAAATCCTACACTTTCATTGCTGCAGGCAGACTTGGAGAGGGTAGATAGGGCAGGAGGATTATTAGACTGGAGACAGGCAGCTTTCCCATTTACTTCCACAGACAGCCACAAATATTTCTTGTTCATGTCTTATTAATCAAGCTTTTAGCACTACTTTTTCTGCACTGTTATGATAAACCAACCATGGAGCAAACACTGCTTGGTCTCCATGTCCCACCATCCATTTTCTTTTGTGACAAACTGGAAGCTCTTTCATACAGGAGTAATTCTTTCTCTCTCTGTTTATACAAGTACAGCAGGAACCTCATTCACTGGTAACTTTCTAGATGCTACAAACAAACATGAACTATTATATGCAGAATTACAAGAAAATTATGGTCTTGGTTGATTACCATGGCTACAAGGCCAGAATCTTTTATGGGAGGTTATTGCAGTCAGCTCAAACGACCCAAATTTGACAGGCTATGCAAACTCCAGCCCTTCCAAAGTTAAATCAACATGAACAGTTCTGAATAGGAGCGTAAGAGCTCTCGAGTGTGTTTTACAGTCTGCCTAAAACAGTGACCCAAGAAGGATACACCTCACTGAACATTGTTATCTGCAAGGGAGTCCACATCCAAGGCAAACAAGCTTTTAACTCAGAAATTCTATCTGAAGGTAGCTTAGGAAAAAATACATTTTGCTTTTCAGCTATCATATCTGAGAATACCATGAGAATGCTTAAATGTGAGAGCTTTGTATGTTACATTACATCCTTAAAGACTGCTAAAAATTTAACTAGCTGGAATCCAAAACATGTGACCCTAAACTGAGAAGCTGTTAAATAAAACATGTAGGAACACACTCAAAGCTTTCATTTGGAATTCTATTGTGGCCATTCTATATTTGGAGCTTAAATGTCTCAAGAATTACCTCAGGTAACCCACCAAAAAAAAAAAAATATTGGAGGGGGGAAGTCAGTGGCTCTAGGAGGAAAAATAAAAATAAATCCTCTTTTTAAACCAAATATACCTGCAGTCTACATGAAATGCAGACGTAAACAAGCAGTATGAAGCACATTTTGTTACAGCCAATACTTTACCTAATTAAGTTGGGGTTTTATTGTCATTTAGCATTGTTTTACTCTTAAGTGGATATCCAGAATGAACAGCCAGCTGTCAGAAAGTGACAGAAATGAATATTAATGCATGTTAGGGAAAAAAAAATGTCCAAAAGCTTTGCTGTCACATTAAGTTCTTACATATAAAAACATATTTCCCCATTTTGAGGGCTGAAAATTCACAAAATAATCCCTCTTTTTACTACTTTTTAACAAATACGTGGTAACCACCACAACTGTACCCAACACTAGGCAAGGGTGGTGAATATTGAGGTTATTTTCCCACTATTAGATCATTCAGTTAATTGATCCAGATATGTGAACCCATACACACAGGAGAAATCAAATCCTGATAGTCTGATAGAAGGGGTAACTGAAGACACACTTTTCCTGATAGAATCTGCATGCTCCAGGAGCAAGAACAAGGCAACACTGCATTTAACAGCCTCTGGTCATGAGCTTACCAGCTCAAGAAGCTTCTCATTAACTTTTCCCCTGTGGTAGAACTTAAGTTTTTCAGAAAATACACTGACGAGGTGCTTCTCTATTCAATTTCAAAAAACCTAAAATGTGCATACATCTAAAACAATAAAAATTATTGGTTACGACAGCACATTACGTGATTTTGGAAAACAATTTCTTCTGAAGGTTTTTCTAATAACTTCTGGCAACTTCTTCACTCCTGTCCCAGATTATCTTCTGCAATACCAATACTATGTTGGACAGTTATTGAAACATTCCACATTTTTAGGCGGTGCAATGCTGATTAAACCAATTTCTTCAATTAAATTTTCACTAGCCCAATATTAGTACATTATTTATAAGCTGTTTGCTGGTTTACGGTGTTTATCCATTAAATCAAAGAAGTCTTGTCAGTGACATTTTTTTTAATTAAGACCATGACACTATTTTATATTCAACCCCAAAAAAGTCTGCAGTAGAGGACAGCAACAAAACTGTTTGACTTCAGAAGTTGTTTTAGCAATTGTGGAACTATGAGCAAAAAGCAGTAACAGCAACATAAAAATCACTGAGTAAAAAGTGGGGTTACTTTCTTGTTGGAAGAATATGGCTTACAGAATAAATATGTTGGAGAAATATCATTTTATGTGTATTTGTTTTCACCCTCTGTCAAACACAGATCTTCTAGTAAACAAAGCAAGTTAGAAGGTAGCCTTTTTCAATGCTTTATTAAAATTAGCATCCCATCAGTTTCTCCTAGAAATAAAAAGACCCTAAGATTCTAAAAAACTATAAAAACTATGTAATACATTTTTCTTACGAATTCTCCAATAGACCTAAATTTGAATTCTCCCATCAGTGCAAACCCATGCACCATCCATATGATAATGGTCAAATCAAAGGACAAAAAATTCATCTAAATTTTCTTACTTGCAACCTGACAATAAAATTATTTCTCTTTTCACTATAGCATACAATTTTATCTATCCAGCTGTCGCTATTTTATGCAAAGCAAATGTTCATTGTTTTCTTAAGATTAGGGAAAAAAGTGTGCCATTGAAATTCTCCACATTTCAATGAGAAACAATGCTCACATCTAAACGGCAGAATTTTTATCAGCAAAAAGGTTTTTTTCAATAACAAGTTCTCAAGCAGATTAGTATGAAAAAGTCAAGGTTTTTTTTTGGTTGGTTGTGGGGTTTTTTCTTTTAAGTACAAAATAATTAAAGGTATCTACTTACATTTTACTGAACCAAGTACAGGCTAGTCATGACTGTCATACCTTTGGATCCAATTTCTCCATAATGCCAGACTCTCCCATTTCTATTCAAATTACACGCTATAATTGAGAATTCATTATCTATTGAATCTTATGTGTAGGACCATTTACTTTTTAATGAAACCAAAACAAAAAAACATAGCAGAAAATGTTCCCTAGCTTACAAACATACCTTCATTAAACCTCCTTTTAAATTAAAAATATGATATTAAAGTCAGGTCTAATGCAACTCGTAAGATGTAAAACCCCATGTAAATACTTTGTTAGAAAGTTATTAAAAACATTTGTTACTACCTCATTAACTTCTGTGCTTGTCACAAATGTCTATTAAAGAATGTTAAAATTTAATCTTATGTCTACCTATTAAAAAGCAGAAAGCAGAGAGAGAAACGAAAGAACAACATACTATTACTAAAAGCCTGAAGCAATCAAGGCAGTGATAGTGATAGCAAATTTTACCACCTCGAGAACATTGAGGCGTGTTTTACAAAAAGGAGAGTCAGATACTTCTGGGGATAGAAAGAGATGAGTAAAATAATACACTTCTAGAATTATTAGAAATAGTATTACTTTAATACTAAGCAAGGAATGTTTCTTACTATTTTTTACTTTCTATATAACATGGAGCAAGATTGAGAAGTATTATTAAAGGGGATAAACAAACCCAGAAATAAACTGAGACTAATGAGAAATTGCCATAAAACACCATCTTTGACATGGAAGAAAAAAATCTCAAAATTTGTTCAAAGTAGGAGATATTAGAAGTGACATTATACTGTGCTACCACACTGGCACAAAAGAAAAGAGATATCAAAATAAAAGAACACATTTCAGAACTAGAAAATCCTTGACACTAAGTTTCAAAATCACAAATTTTGCTTTCCTGTAATTTAGAAAAAAAGAAATCCTGTTTGTTTTTAACATAATCCTGTTCCCAAGAGATGTAAATCCTTTAGATTTAATTTCTTACATATAAATCTGTATCACATGAAATGCAATGGAATAGGAATGGTGTCACTGCATATGATGATGATAATATCAGGGGGTTTTTTGCCTTACAATACTCTAATTCAAGCACACAAGTCATTAAGCATTGCAGCTTTCAGGCCAAAAATTTTTGCTTACAACTGTCATAAAACTTCAAAAGCTTTCATATTTTTAGAAGTGTCTAGGAATACATGCTTGAAGAACCAGTTCACTGACATCCCTGCATCTGAACAAGACTAAGCATTCACGAAAGAAGTGCAAGCTAGAAAGCTTATTTTCCTGATAACAGACACTGTAATCTGGCATGGTTGATGGTCTTGAACAGAAACTATCACTATTCCCTGAAACTGTGCAATCCAGCTAAACAACTCACCCTTAGTAGCATCACAGAATTCAGATAATGTGACAAGGAAGCTGAACAGCATTCCAGCCCAAAGCAGAAATTGTGTATTTCATCTCATAAAGGTAAACCTGAACATAAGGTCATAAACTTATTTTACCCATTTTGAACACAGATGCAGAGACATGTGCAAGCTATGCTGCAGAAATTAATCAATTATTTGAATTTTAACTGACAATGTAATTTCTTAAACTAAAATTCCTTCCTCATCTAACCTGAGTGCTACCATCCGATGCAGTAATATCACAGCAAGCAAAGCAAGCCCCTTCTCTAAATGAACTTCCCTCTTTTTCTCTCCTTTTCCATTCTCCCTCTCTTTCTTTACTGCAAGAGATCATCAGGTGAATAGAAGATAGAAATAAACTATCTCTGCACAGAGTCAAGCATATGCCAAAAATTTCCATTGTTGTTAAAATCAGCAGATTGACGATTAAATGGCCAAACATTTTAAATCCCAATGATTCACCCATTTGTAGCAGGAAAATAATATCTTTCTTCTTTCCCTGCACGCAAAAATATCAGGATGATCTACTGTTACCACTTTACAATTAAAGAACCTTGGGAAAATACACTTGTTTCCTCCTACTCATAAACAACTTAGAAAACCTCCAGGCCTAACTCCGTATTTCCTAATTTTATAAACCTTTCTCTGTTTAATTTTAACATAAGAGGTGACAATAAATTGGCTTTACTGACTGTGTACATCTCAGACAGATATAAAACACAATATAAACAATGTGGTGAGGATACTGCAGGAGTAAGAAAGAAAAGATGCAGATGGCATTGCAGTGAGACGAGAACTTGTGCTACAGATGAAAGTATTTCCCAGAGCGAAGCCTTTTGTCCATCACTGACTGGTGCCCCCGAGCGCGGCGCTTTCCCCCCGCGGCCTGCGCGGCTCGCCCGGGACGGCGGCTGCGCACCAGCAGCGGGCCAAGGGCAGGGACAGCCCCGCAGCCGCCGAGCAACGCCCGGCCCTGCCCGGCATCGAGGGCACCGGGGCAGGGTGGGCAGCTGGGCTGGGAACCCACCGGGCGCCTGCCCTCAGCCCTGGGAGTCACATCCCTGTTGGGTGAGCTAAAGGGCCACGGCAACAGCTGGGAACAGCTGTACTTCAGACACCTCAGGCAGGACTGGTGCTACTCCGCTACCGTGGAGCACCAAGCACCACTGCCAGGCTGAACTTTGAATAAAGGTGAGGCTACAGAAAGCGATGGCAGCCGCTCAGTATTGGTATTTAGCAACATTAGTACCTTAGGCACTACGAGTCTCTGTGCCTTCTGAGAAACCCTCTTCAGAAAGAATTGTTCCACACTATTAAGTCTTTCTATTATACATTCTCTATTATTAGATATTACTATTTTGAGTTCTTCTCCAGGTCTTCCAACAATACTGTATAAACAGACTTCGCACTGATGGCATTTAATTGCTTTGCATGTGCATCGGCTAATGCATGAATGATTCGAGCAATTAAGAGCTAGAGGTGCTGCTTAGTTTCCATCCTTCAAGAACACAGGAAAATCTAGTGAAATAAAGCAATGATTCTCAACTGGACTCGTGCAGTCTGAAATCATTCAGTGTGTCTTCTGAAAAAAGAAAGAATGTAAAACATGCCTATGATCCTAGGGTTTGAAAGGTATCACTTTTATACCTTTTGGACTATCAATATTAGATTAATGCTTTTTCAAGCATATTTTAAGACTGCAAGAACAGTTACTTTGTCGACGTCTATAGAACCAGAACATTTGTAAGCAATTCTTCCAAATGATGGATTACAACTGAGAAAGTTTATTTCATTCTTTAAAAGATCAACTAAGCATGCAACCATTCAGTTAAGACGGGACCAATAATTTCCCCAAAGAAGCTTAGAGAAGAATATACAGTGTCCATTTATGTGTCTAGTGAAGAAGCATTTCTCTGGAGAAATCAAATTGGTTTTGTCACTTTTTATCAACACATGGATCTATTTCCAACAACAAAAAAAATACTTTTACTTTTGGAATTACATATACATGCAAAATGCAAACATAGATAAAACACTATGCTTTTTACAGGAATAAGATGGTGCTAAATTTCTAAGAAAAAGCTCAATTATGGTTCAAGATAAACAGAACAATGATTATCATTCAGTGCTTTTCACTGTATTGTGAATACAAAAAACCCCTAATTTTAGAAGCCAGATAAACAGAAGTGCTTGTAAATAATTAGTTACCCATATTCAGAATGAAACAGGATCTTTTTATGTTAATTCTATGGAAACAAAGACCTTGAATTAGGACGTACTTTAGCACAATCTCATAGACACTTAAAGTTACTGAAATGTGAGGGTAATTTTGCTAGATAAACACCTAAGAGACTCTCAGGGCACCAGCCTGGTATCATTGAACACTTTTACTGGTCTTACCAGCTGGCCTGAACTGACACAAAAGGGGAAGCAAGAGATCCTGTTAAAGGACCTGACAATGACTGGTGTATAAATCAAAACACATCAATTGTAAAACTATACAGTTATCAAAACCATGATTGTACAAATGTGCTGAATTGGATTTTTACCTTCCAGCTTTCATATGTTCTCATAAAGAAGAGATGACATCCAGTGTCTGATAACTATTGCAATATTTTTTTATTACTACAGCTATTTCAACAAGTTCAAAACCTTTTGTTACCAATGCCAATGCGTAATACAAATTTCTTTGTCTAAATAGTGACATCTTACATATATGCATTCTGGTTCCTAAATTTCACATATTTTGTTTAAAAGTTATGAGGCGTTTCTCATCGTTAATTAATAAACAGATGCCAGGATAAACTTTGTGAATCTCTATGATAGTTCCTTTTTCCAAAGGAAATATCTGATTGTTTCCTTCAACAATCCAGACACCTGAAGTTAAACTGCAGAGGAGCGGAGATACGAGCAAGATCTACCTTTTCCACAGATACTGTCTCTGATACACCAGCCATGAAGCTGTTAGAGCCATCATGCACCAAGCCTGGCTTCTTTCAGACTATGCACACTTGATGTGTAAGGAGATTCCCCTGCAGAAGGCTCGTTCTCTGCATCAGACCAAGTTACAGAAGTCAGTGTTGGCATGGGAGCCAGAATGGCAAGGAGAAATAGCCATAAATATGGACTCTCACTTCCAAGACATTCCATTTATTATTTGTAAATAAATAATTATTTATACATAATTATTTGTAAAAGAAAAATTTCTGTACTTCAACCAAGTCCAGAAAAGGCAATTGGCTGACGATCAAATATTGACTTGCAATTTGTAGGCAAACAGCTGGGAGAAAGCTGGATGTGCATCAGCCTTCATAGAGAGCTGACCTGGCAGCCCGGGAAAAATGAGCAGAAAAAGATTTCTGCATCTGCAGGTTATTGTAATTAGTAAAGAGCATTCTATGAAACTTCCCAAGACACAAAATTAGAACTGGCTCATTTTACTCATATAAAGTAAGAGAATTTTGTGTGGACAATTTGATGACTGCATTCAGCTTTCAGTTGCTAGCAGATTTTTCAGGGTAGAAAATAAGCAGACTACAGATGGGGAAAACATTGGAGCTGGCTCAGCAGGGTTAATTCTGGCATGATGCTGCATTACCAGTCAGCTGCAGTGCCTCAGCACCACACTCCAGGGACCATGGTAATTGTGCATGGAGCTGGCAGGGAGTCAGGAGCTTTGTTAGCTCCTGATCAGCATTAACCATTCTAAATAAAGCTCAGCTCTACGCAGACAAATGTAGGTGACTCCACGTGATCTTCATCAGTACCCTGGAGCTTTCTTCCATGTGGAGTATGCTATTTCCCCAATAACAGATAGTGGAAAGTGACTACTAGCAGAAGAAAGATTTTGTCCAAAGCTGTTCCACTCCAGCCCTTCTGTACAAAACTTTCCAAAAACGTACATGGAAAGGAGGAAGTTAGTAGAAGAAAGCAGACCTTGGCATTGTCACAGGTGCACAAGCAAAAACCTGCAATAAAGTGAAAAACAGAATTTGCATTTGGTGCACTTATTACTACAGAGTGATATCTCATCATAATGAGATGAGCTTTAAACATTACTGAGAATTCCATAAGGTTATAGTCCACACAAGGGAACACTTTCAGGGACACAACCACTCTACAGAAATTAAGACAAACTAAACAAACAATTCACTAGAATAACATCCTGTGACAAGGTAAACTGGTAAAAGTGAAAATAAAAAGGGGACCAAATGAAGGCCTGAATACAAAGGGAGACCAAATTAAGACTTTGGCACAACTAAGCATAGCATCAAAATCCACCAGATTGCTGGACGATTTACTAAAAAATTTCTAGAATAAATCTGATGTGGACAACAAGGAAAGTAAATTAGTATCAGCAGGTAAAAAACTACATTATCAGCTCTCTAGTAGACCTATATAAGCTCTAAAAGGTCACCATATTGTTAAATTGTACAAGAAAGTTTGCAGTATTTGGAATGAAAAATACAGAGTCCATTTTGTGGTCTGAAGGTCTCTGTATTTTTCTTATAAGATCAAGAGATTTCCAAAGTGAAATGTGAGCATATATTTTTCTAACATTATAGAGATACAGAAACTTTTGATGTTGAAGAAAATGGTGAGAAAATTTCTAGGGGCAGATTATAAGTCAAGCCTTGCAACACCAAGTTTCCAAACCTTTAGACCAGAAAACAACATTAACAGACCAGGCAGGAGACAAGGAAGAACAATCAGGGTGAGGACAAGATTTTTTCCTTGCATCTATTAATTATTTGTAGCCAGAACTATTTTATCTGATTTGACTGATAATGTGGTCTTGCAGATATTGATCACTATTGCAGTCTATTGATCCAATCCACAATCAGCTGAGTGCAATGGAAACAGTCTTTAATTAGGAATTTAAATAAGCCTGCAAAACAGATTCTTATTTCTTTCTTTCTTCATTCATCTCATCTTAAATCATATAAAATCTTCTATCTTCACATAGAATCCAATATAGAACTCACCCTATAGCATTACACAATGAAAACATTAAAAAAAAAATCTAAAAAAGACATAAAACCCAAGGGCACCTAGAAAAAACTGTGCTTACCACATCTATACAGCACACAAATGACCGAAGTTTTCAGAGCAAGGCCTCTGAGCTGCACTGCTCAATTCAAGCCATTTCAGAGTACCTGAAAAAATGAGCTTCTTGAAGACTGCCAGAAGCACCACAATCCACTGTGAAAAAAATTAAACCCCACTTGCCACACCATTGGGTGTATTTGCATATATCTACATTAATGATGGGAGTCCAATTCAACTGTTAAGCTCAAATGCATCATTGCAGATAGTTATTTTAAATGTTGCTAGAAAGAAGTTACACAGCTTCAACAATAGATTATTCTAAATGTATTCCAAAACCCATACAAAAATGGAATCTCCGATTTTACTTACACTAGCAATCTGCACTGAGTTATCACAAGTGTAGAAAAATAAGGAAGTTGCTATATGGTCTAGTTAGTTGAAACAAAACAAGAAGATGAATTGCAACGCTAATAAGTGTTCTTTTGTCACCTGATTTTCCACAAAGTATTTTTAATTTTATAGTAAAATATTGAAAATAAATTTGTTCAGAATGATGCCTCTGTGCTTCATAGGATTTTCAAGTACAGTCCCCATTCTCAGCTAATCTGGTGATAGGAGCCATTTACTTGCTCCGGGAACACCTTTCCAGAATAAACAGAAACAGTAAAACAATTATGAAACTGTAATTACAACTGGAAACTCATTGAAAGACTTAGTCCCTCACAAACTCAATCTCATCGAAGGACTGAGTCCCTCAGAAACTCAATCTTATCAATAAAACCAAAAATTATCGGCAGTGAAGAACTATAAAGACTGACTCCCAACATATTTCACAAAAAGGAATTTTAGAGAAACTTTTTTTCTAGAAGAATCCTCTCATTCAGCCTGGAATAAGAAGAGATGCAATCCACTCACACTTCCAAGCTGATGTAGATGACTATGCAATATGACCTCAGCAAAAAAGGCACGTGACCTCCACGTTAGTTATTGGCCAAAGTGGAAATGAGATCTAAAAAAGCTAAAGACCTAAATACATTCTGAAAAACAGTACTACTTAACAGTCATAAGTGAAAGTCATAAGTGAAAGTCAGAGTTAAAAAGATAGTCAAAAACAGGGAAATCTGCTAAATTTGTCAATCACTGACCAAGTTTTACTAAATTTTTCAGAACTAAAAATGTAGACAATATTTCTAGCTCATAAGTCACTGCTGAGGTTACTGCTGCTGAGCAAAAATATTTCACCTATGATAAGTCCATAATTTGTCTAATAGGAGTAAATGCAAACTAACTGGATCACTCTAGTTAGTTCTCTAGCAGTCACTATGGAAATGCAAACCAGATTTGCTACCAAAAAAACCAGAAAGAAGAATAAATATGATTATTATATTTGGAAACTCATCAGCAATGAAAACTGACTATTTTTTTCCTAAATTATCTGCTTCTTATATATCCCAATTCATACCTTGATGCCAAAAATTAGTTCTTAATATTTCTATTTGTGTGAAATCCTATGGCAGATGTCTAACCATGTCTGTTTCTTTACTAAAGAACAATGCTGGTCTAAGAGGAAGCAAAATTCAAAAATCCATACAGATGGCTAAAAATCATTTGGGTTGCTGTATCCACATGAACAATGGTATATTACATTATAATAGGACCAGAGAAAGTCATAATCCTTTCATACCTGTGAGAGTGGTAAGGACACCTGGAACACTATGCAGCATCATTAATGCATTTATTCAGACCTGGAATACAGGCAGGTGCCAAAGGAAAGGCCAACAGTCAAATTCTCTGATATATTATGTGAATTCACCTAGCTGAGACAGAAAATTCAAACCAACTACCCTTTTACTTATACCTAAAGAACTGTCAGTACTGAAATGAAAATCCCACAATGCCATTGAAATGCAAGTCAAGCAAGAAAAGAAGCTATCAGACTTTTTCAGCATCTAAATTCTCTTTGTCTAAGAAGAAAATAAAAACTATTTTTGGAAGCTAACTTTATTTATGCAACTCACAGTTAAAAGACAGCAACAGAAGCTACAGAAATTACATTCCTGTAACTGCAGTGAACAGATGCCTAAGCATCAAACAAACTGGGAATCGAACAGATGTTATTCTGATAGAGGAAAACCAGGAAAACATACCTAGAAAATATTTCAAATAGATTGCCTTCTAACAGCCTTTTGAAGTATATATTCACTCATCTAGCTAGTATCCTCAAAAGTATTCCAAAGCCTGTGAAGGTCAAAGGCAAGGACGCCTTTGTGGTTCAGGAGCAGCACTGCTATGGGTGTGGATGTCGGACCAGGGCCCCAGCCCAGTTCACCCTTTCCAAACCAGCCATGGCAGCAATGCAAACTTCCCTTGCTCAGAGCATATTTTGTACATGAAACCAAAGTTTCTATAACAGTTCAGAGCACAGACACAACTGCTTTGTGATTAAGCCTGAATGTATTGATTTCCTCATTCTATTATGAATATCTATAGCAAATATTTCAGCTTATCTGTTATATAAGCTTAAAAGTCATTCAATAAGGTTTAACTTCTGTCCTTTTTTTCCCCAATGCTGCCTGTATTTCATGTCTTAACTAAAGAAATGCACTCAACATCGTATTCCATACTCATCTTCATCCCACTTACTTCATGGGGGACTGTGAATGACTTATTATTCTACTCATCCATAATTGCAGTAGAATGACTGTAAATTAGTTTCTGCACTGAAACATCCCTGCATCAACTTTGCTTCCCTCTGGGTTTGACATTATTGTCTTTAGAAAGAAAGGAAATTCTTCTAAAATGAGGGATACAAGTTTTATCAGCTTAGCCTGATCAGCAATCAACCTAACACCTTTACAATTCCCTTGAAAAACTGAAAACTTCATCTCTGTTATTTTAAAAAGACAGAGAAAAATAAACTGTGCAGATCAACAACTGGTACTCAACAGTTCTACAGTTATCTCCAAAATGAGATTAGGTAATCAATACACCATTAAATACTCAGGAACTTTTCTCTCTAGACACCACAAGTGGTAGAAACTTCTAGCTGAACATAGGGGTTATCAGAAAATGACAGTTCATTGATTAAAACGAATTTTGTGCTGGCACCTCTGATCAGAGGAGGCCAAATCACGGATGTGTTTCTGACAGACCCTTTCCCTCCCAACTGCAGCACTAATGGCTCTGCTCCAAGATCAGGGAACGCTGCCCCTTGAAGCCCTCAGCTGCAGCCCCACTCTCAAAGTCAGAGAAGAGAATTTCAAAGCCGTAAGACTGCCAGGGTAACTTGACATTCTCAAGACTTCACAGAACTTCAGCTTCACAGAACTGCCCTGCTTACTGCCAAGAAGCCTGGAAGAGCCTCTGCCAGCCAGCAGCTCTCAGAGTTCAATAGCCGCTGGCAGTAAAGGCCCCACCTCCAAGTGGGATGAACTTCCACCCCGTAGGCAAAGAGCGTAGAAAATCTGAGAATACAGAATAGAGCTGGATGCAAATGTATCTTGGAAAAGAAAAATGTCCTCAGAACTAGAAATCTGAAGCTGGAAAATGCTGCAGTACTGATTACAAAGTGAAAAGCATATACATCATTCAAAAATAACTAAGATGCTACACTTGCGTTTGCTGTACGTCACATACTAAGGTTTGTTAGCACAGCTGTCATTCCAGAGTATCCTTCAATTGATTAGTATATGATTTACATTATGTCTCATGTAAGCATAAAATATGGTTAAATCACTAATATGTTACACTAACAGAAAAGCCTCCACATTCCTAAACCAAACACAGCAAAGTTTGGGGCCATACCCTGGCTTGCTACACGCTACTGCCAGCAGGACTTGATAATCAGAGAGCAAACTGTAACTGATAGATCTACCATGCTGTGCTTAAGCAGGCCTTTGTGAAAAGGCAGAACCACTGTAACTATTGATCCATCCTTTCTCACTCACCTGCAGAAAGAGTTGAAATTATATGTTTGCGGGGGAAGATGTTTAACTGGGGAGAAAGGTGTTTTGGAATCAAGTGGCACAGCTGACCTTGCTCCTGCATTCTTTCACCTTAGAGAATTTCTTTGGTACGTTCCAAGAAACCAAAGCTCAAATGGTTACTGAAATAACTATTTCTAAACTGCCATTTATTATTTTAATAGACAAAGAAATTACTATGAGTTTACATCAGCTTTAAGTGGTATCATAGTCAAGTCCCAAGTAGCCCTCTAAAGATGTTCCACATTTTTAGAATCCTCTGTACAAGCCAGGTCCCCACACACCCTCTAGAAGATTATCAAGAATTTCTATAACATCAACACAGTACCTTTCCATTACTTTTAAAAGGCAATAGTTAGACAAATTTTAACATTAGAGTCTATTACAATTATGTAAATTAAGTCAATTTGTCCTTCCTTCAATTAAACATGTTAATTTCCCAGAGGACTCAACACCATTTTCTTCAGTTGTCACATATGCCATCACCACACAGTACACTGTAGCCTTAAAAAGAATTAATCAAGTATCTGATCTCACAGACCCTGCCTATGTCAGTAAACCCCATGCAACCCAACTCCCTGAAATTCAAAGACATTCTCAAATGAGAAAGTTTCTCAGATCTCCACATACAAGAACAAAACCTTGGTGTCCCATAGTTGCAATAAGTGCCAGAAAACTCTCTTGCCACCAGACAGCAGAATTAGAAATCTCAACACAAAAGGCATTTAGCTCATAAACTATTATTAGACTTTTACACAGCCTTTTTCCTTCTGTTTAATGTTCAGTTTGTCTGAAAACGGCTAAATTTGCCTCAAAATTAGATTACAATAGAAGTAGAAATATACAGTCAATCAGAAGTTATTAATAGACTGCTAGGGGTGTATAAAACCTAAAAAATTTGTTTTGGTTAGCCATTATAGAAATTCGTTCACTAATTTGATTTTGATAAAGGTATTTAACAGTTTGCTTAATTTCTTCAGCAGAAGAAACCATACATCAACTTTAAAGCAAAGTTGCATGATTTTTTACAGGTTTGCTGAATTCAAAGCACAAATCATCAAGGCTGAATAAGAAACCTAAGAATTGTCATGTGGTTCTTGGCAATAGTTACTGTCCTTATTGACAAACACAACTAATATATATTTCAAAGGCAGATCACAGCAATGTACCAAGTCCAGAAAATGACAAAAAATTGTCCATTTATTTTCCTTAGCCATGTGATTTGATTAATAGCTGATGCCCAGAAGAATTTAACTGTCTCATTGATGTTGGTTTTTTAAAGGATTGTCCTTGTCTCAAGGTTACCTTCAGACTCTTCCTGTTTATCTCTGTATAAAAGTGAACAAGTAGTCCATCCCAGGTTATTCAAATCTTTCCATATCTACTAATCTTTCTCGGGGTGATATCTATTTCTGCCTTCTCTATGTTGTAAATAAAGCTACCTCAATCTGATTTCAGGGAACCAAGTACTATTTGTTCATAGAAGGGAACAACATTCTAGAACAGCTTCTGCTCTCTTGTGACATTATCTGCACATCTTTAAATTGCATGTTGAACACTCAGGCTCAGTGAAGATTACACCACATACACCCACCAAAACATACAGGTCTTCATCCCAAAGAACCAGAGTTTATTCAGAATATGCATGGTTGACTGAAGTTATTCCTTCTCTTGTACACTTGTCAACAAGCTTCAGCTTTATTAGATCCAGCACAAAGGACCAGATAAGGGCTACCTAGGCTCAAAGAGAGGCTTGTTGGAAAGAAAAGGAACCATATCTTGTTACTTTTTTTACAGCTATTGTTCTTACAGCTATCCCAAAGTCTTCTCAAACTGACAACACAGTTGCTGTTGCAACTAATACATGAGGTAAACAAAGTTCTCAAAATCATTAACATTCAGGGACCTTATCTCAGTAAAACAACCCCACTTTCACAGTCAATTTGAATTCTGTTCTTACCTTATTCAAGAGCACCTTGTTCACAAACACCTTTGCTACAGAAGTCTTTGAAATACTGATCATTGATATATTGCCCTGTTTCCAGTGGGAAAGAACATCATGAAACTAAATTAATCTGTAAACTGCTAGACTGAATATTTGCCAGACATAAAAATAGTCCAAGTGGTTGATTTTTTCTTTAATAAGAAGGCTTTTTTCATTACAATTTAAATATATCCTGATAGAATCACTGATGTACAATTCAGAATCTGGCATTTCAATACTATGCTTCCTTATAAAGTGCTTCTCACTCAGCATTCTTAGAGCTTTCACATGTATTCACAACTTAACCTTTTGAACACCCAAGATTAACTGAATTTATAGGGAAGAAATGTAAGTAAAAAGGTTCTATGAGTTTTTGCCCAGTGTGACTAAGCAAGGCAGTGAGAATTGCAAGCACCCAATCCTGATATTCCCATTCCTACTCACTATGTATCACTTCCAGACCTTTCTATAAAATTTACAGCTACTTTTTCAGGTTTACACCAGAATATAATACTAAAAATACATTGTAATTGTCACAGCCTGTATTGTAAAGCAAATCAAGGTGAACTTGAAAAATAATATAGGGCAGTGATATGTATTGCTGAACGCAAACAGGCTCCATATGCAGCACACAAATCAGCTTTGAGTGCATGAGTGCTTCTTTGTGAGAGATTAGACTCAGCCAATGGAAAAAATAAAGTTTTTTTTATCAAGCAAACATTACTTTTTCAATGTTTATTTTGATGAGCCTTTCCCTTCTTACAAAATTTTTGGAAAATTACAACTGAATCACAGTTTCAGATCTTCTTCCTAATAATACAATTACAGTTTATGTTTTGTGAATTCATACTGACAAATGACAAGTTTTGCTCCAGAGGACATTTATTTTGGAGTTTACTTTATTCCAGTAACATATAAATTGGAAAAACTACACAGAAACAAAAACCTGAATAAGACTACCTTTTTTCTTAATAACCAATTCAAGACTTTTAATAAACAATGCTCTACAGTGTCAAATGCACATACTAAACTGCTTTTACCTTCAGATTTTGACTTAAATGCCACTAAGACATTTTAATGCAGTTAGCCCTACTTTTGCAAAAAAAAGCACTTTTGAAATGATATGGGTGCACTGGAAATTTGGATCCTTTCATTTAGGGATCACTGTACCACTAGGCAGGTTGCTGAGCCCAGCTAAACACATCAACCAAAAATATATTAAAAAATTATTAATATTATTGAAGCCTTCCCTCTAGTGCAGTTGTCAAGAGAACAGGTAACCTCTCAGCATACATAAAAATGGGATTTAGCATTGTACAAAAAACTTTATATTTAGATTAACCAACAAACAACAGGAATATCATTAACTGAATTTATTCAGTTCAGAAAGGACATTGCAAAAAGAAAAATATTCACGATACACACAGGGAGGGAAGAGTGGAATAACTCATTTATAAACGGGAAAAAATACAACAGGGGAATGCAATTAAATTGAAAGACAGAAAAGGAAAGCTAGCAAAGTTATTTTTTCCATGCAATTAAACTGAGGGATTAATTGGAACACAAATGTAACACAAAATATCACAGGGGGTTGATATTTAACAAGAACAGAGTGAGCTGTGAGAGCGCCAAAAGCAACTGCAAAACCAAAAACCAACCAACCTGCGTTCGTGGTCAAGTCGACACTGTTTTCAGCAGACCCATATCTGCCTATTAAAACAGAATTTTAATTTTAATTCATCATCTTCTAAGTTTTCTAGACTCAGGACCCCATGATCAAGTGAGATCCTGCTAAATGCCACTTCCAAAATTATTGATCTCAAACAAGTGCTTCTCCGAAGGGCATCATGTACAAGATTCTGAGAGCCCTCAAAAGGAGGGGAGCAATCCTACCTCCTGTAACACTGAATCAAGCCATACAACTCCACTTATATTGGGAACCTGTTCCACTAAAGATCATTTCCAGAGCTACATAATATACATGTGACAACATCAAGTTAGATTATTTCAAAGGAAAGTAAAACAGTGATGGTTTTTAAGCAGGTATCATTACAAAGTGATTCTCTTAGATCAAAGAGCATAAACTGCAATAAAATACATCATATGAAAAGCTGAAGCATCTTAGCATGGCATATCTTCTACTGTTATTCAGTTACTTTACACCTGATCCAGCTTTTTGCAACCTTTAATCACAAAAAATTATTGAAAATCAACAATGAAACTTTCATTTATATGAAAGAATTTTTCAGAACCAAATAGTTTGCACTATGTAATAACCTGACTAGCCTTTAAAAAGAACGACTTTTAAGAAATTTAAAGAGAGCATTTTGAGATACTGGAAAAGACGATACAAAGATTCACAAAGGTCAGTGTGTAGATGATACCCAAATAACAACCTCTTACATAACTGAGACAGTTTGGGTTATTGCATTATTCCAGTTTTATTCTACAGATATTCACAACAAATTTTTTTAGATCCCATGGCAAAAATCACAGCACAATTCTTTATTCAGTGCTTAGGAAACTGCTGAATAGTCTCTTACTCACATATTTTCATATGATATGCTTCCAGGCAAGATGCTAATTTGAAAAGCTTAAATTTCTGACTAGAAATACATTTCTACTACACTAAGAGGAACCAGATGTTATAACAGCTAAAATAAATTGGGTGGAGAAACTATTTTTCACATTCATTTATTTTGTGCTATTTGAAACCACACATTGCCACACTGCAGACCTTCATCAGCTCCACTGCAACCCTGGAGATCAGAGTTCATGAGGTGCCTGAACAACACTGCACTTGCAGACCACAAGAACTCACAGAAAACAAATTACACCCATAAGTTCCATGTGACACACAATTGTAAATTGAAAAAAACCTCAACAATGACTGAAATGTGAATATAGTCATTTATGAATAAAGGAGATGTAAACTTAGTGTCCTGAAATTCATACCAAATATTTTTCAGATATCTAGCAGTAATATTGCCATCTTGGGAGTCCTGCTTGCACAGCACAAAGTTTGTCAGCATCCAGGTACCATCTAGACTACAGAATGGTTTAGACTGGAAGGAACCTGAGGGAGTTCTCTGCTCCAAACCCTACTCAGGCCAAGGTGCTTGGGGTTTTGGCCACTCAAGCCCAGAATCTCCAAGGATGAAGGTCCTACAACTGTTCTAAATGCCTGTTCCAGTGTTTGACCACCACCATTGCAGGGAATTTTTTTCCTTAGATTTAACCGGGACTTCACCTACTATAACGTGTGTCCGCTCTCCTCCTTTCACTGATCACATCTGGGAAAAATCCTGCTCCATGTTCTCTATGACCACCCATTAGGTGGCTGAGAATGGCACTTGGATCCCCCTTAGTCACCTCCAAGGAAAACAAACTGAACCCTCAGTTCTCTTCTCACACATAGGATACTCATCAGTGCAAATATTTAAATTCTGCATCTTGAAAGTACTGCAAGAGCGAGCAGAGCTAGTCAGCAGGAAACAACATGGTATCTCAAAACTCTGGCTAAACTACATCCAAATAAAAGAAAATTCAAGGGCATCTGCTAACTCTACATATTACTGTTATTAAAGGTAAAAGAGCAGAGTCGTCACGTCAAAAAACATTTGAATCACAACAACCACATAATCTAAGTATATACCCTTCATTAACGAGTACAGAATGGGAAAAATAGCATTTTAAATGTACTAGAGAATTCATTATGAATTTAAGGATAGACTTTTCAGAAGGGATGTCAGCACTTAATAGAAAACAGGATCATGTGAGGAATTAATCAGGATACTGACACCAAGGTGATTTAGCAGTTAGATTAAAGGATGTCCTTTTACACAGCACTGTCCAGTGCAACCTGAAATAACCTGGCCAATGAAATTCATACTGCTCACGCTGAAGTATTAGACCAGTGAGTCAAGAAACAACAATCCTTCTTCCTGCAGCTGTTTGCTAACTCTGGATTTCTGCATTCAGCATTAACCACCACATTACTAGAAGTGTATTGAGACCAAAAATAAATTCAAAGAAAAAAGAAGCAAAAACCCAACACAAGATGAAAATACAAAAGCAGGGGTCAAAGGACAAAAAAAACCTGAAATCACTGCAGTAAAGTCTACAAACATTCAAATACTATGATCAAAGACAAGAATAAATTCATCTGGCATTTAAAGGTACAGGGAGGGAATGAAGAAGAACAATCAGGCAGAAATTCAGGACGGCAAATAAAAAATAACCTTAAAAATTATGAAAATAAGTCTAAGAACAAAATTTAAATTATTAATATCAGTTCCTTAACTTCTTTGAACTCAGGCTACATCCTTCTAGAATTCCATTTTAAATAAAATGACCACAATTATGTCTAAAAAATAATTTCTGTTCTAGGTGTGGAAATACAATAATTAGAGTAAACACAACAAATCCTCCCCAAGACCAAAGAGATCTCTTTGCTACTAAAAGAATAACTGGAACACTAACTCAAAAATGCATTGCACCAGTGGCTACCACGTCATGCTCAGAAGTGGAACATTCAGTCATCACTAATCAGACTGAATAGAAGAGAACTGCTGCAAAGTCAGAGTGCTGCTTCAGTATGCTTGGACACTGCTTGTTTTCTAGTTTTGATTACTGACACAACCTATAAAACAACTAAAAACATATTAAAAAGCAGCAAAGTAAAAGAACAAGAAAAAATTATCAACCAAAAGAGAGGGGAAAAAATTAAATTAAAAAACAACAAGACAAGCAACTAAAACAAAGAATGTATGACAGTATTTTAAAATACATTAATAATTTAATATTTCTTCATGTGATAGCCTTTTAATGAAATTAGCACTAGCATGGGATCAAATAAACATCATGCAATTCAATGCAATTAGCTAAGTTCCAATTCTGTATCTTTAAGCAAATTACCAAGTTGATCATGAAGTTTTTAGTTTCCCGACTAGTTATTTTGTACCTTATGTCTCTAAAATTATTTCATGAGGCCCTAACACAAATTAATTTTTACATACAACTTTCCTTGTAAAGAAAAACTATTTTATTGGATTCTACACATCATCAAAAATAACAGAGTAGTCATTACTTCAGTCATTAGAAATGAAAATTGCTTTTAAAAGTAAAACAAATAAAAATGTAGGGATTATGAAGTTAATGGAACTTTGGTATCTGATCATTTCAGTTTATTTCATCAAATTCTCTCAGTGTAAACCTGAGAAATGGCCAATTTCAAATTCCCACAGAAAAAAGACAGTTGAATTCACTACTTTTTTGTACAATTTTCTTGGGAATACATGCGATTTCTTTGCTCAGACCAAAGTTTAAGATACTTCAACACAGTAATTCTATGTCTCCTTTACAGACTAGAACTATTGTCAAGAGAAGTGGGAAAAAAATCACAACCATGAAAAAAAATGGAGGTAAATTAGAGCAATGTGTCCCACAATGAGGGACCAGACAATCCATAACAAAACAAGCCTGAAGTTTGCAAAGCAAAGTATATTCGAACTATAAATAATGTGAGATATATACAAATGCATAATTCATAGGATGGATGTACTAGAAGGACCTGTAATTTCTGTTGTTAAATAAATAATGAGTTAGTAAAGCAATTATAGCATGAAATCATGGAATTGCTTTGCCTAAGTAAAATACATCACTTGGTGATAGGAAAGCGCTGGACTTTCAGAAGTATCTCCTGTGTATGTGATGCCAGTTTTATTCTTTTCCCATGCCAGCACCAGCATCCTCAGATGCATCAACACCAGTTACAATAAAATCTTCAGGGGTAAAATTTATATGCAGTCTCCAAGTTTGACTCTCAGCAATCTTTCTACATTATCAACTTCACCATGCCCAGCTGACTCACAGGCACATTGAGAACATTTTGTCTTCATTCTAAAATCTCGACACATCTGAGCAGAATCATTGAAATGTTGTCTTCACTACAAGAAGCGACATGAAAGTAATTCTATCTTTTTAGGGAAGCGGGAGTTCCCAAAGAAGCCAGCTCCACCATGAAGTCCAAAAATCCAAACTTACTTTCCACAATCTGAGTATTTAAACACAATAATTCCTATTCTTTCTTCCCCTCTTGGCATTTCCCTCTATAAATCCAACTGTTCAGTAACAACTTCAGCATTAAGACAAAACCCATATTTAGAGATATCCCAGTGATAACTATTGGCTAAATCAGGGTTTCTCATAACCTGTAACAGTACATGAAAACAATCCTTACAGTTATTTTTAAATCATTACGGTTATTTATTGTCACTGAATTAGAAAACATGATCTCTCTTTGTAGAAGTTTAAGCCATTAGGCATCTGTTAAGCTCTGAGGTATCTGAAAGACAGAGCAACACAGGAGGTAATGCATTTGTACAACATTTATTTATTCCCTATTTTGATAAAACAAGCAGAACCTCAAAGATGGGTGTACTGTGTTTATATTACACCTTTAAAAAACCCTGCCTGGTCTCCAGTTAAAGTTACATTTCAAAACCATATAAACTTTTCAGAACTACCTCGTGTCCACACTTTAACTGCTGACATGATAGCTAGAAGTAGCACTCATTTCTTTATCAGTATTCCTTGCAAGGGTCATTACTTAGTATTTTATAAAAAGAACAAAATGTATAACACCATAAGCCTCCTGTTATTAGGTAATAAAATGCATAACTGCTATGAAAACATTGCCTACGTCTTTTATTACAAAAACAATTAAACCCAGATCCCCAGGCACAACCCTTCACAGAAGGTGTGATGGCAGCAAGTGTTACATTTTACTAGGTCTTCAAAAGGGTCATTAATCTTTCAGTCATGGATCTCAGACACTTAAGTCTAACAGCAACGTGCAGAAGCAAACACACAGCGCTCTCTTTCTCTCTTTGTAGAGATAGAAACATAGTAAACTCCTAAGACAAGATCTAAAATTAGACAAAGAGAAATCTATTTAATCCACTTTCATCTCTCCGATTTTACAGAATCTCATTAGTGTAAATATTTTCACTTTCATTGTTACATTGAACCAGCTGAGGCATTTCAAGGCAAGCAGAGAACTCTGTGCATAGCGCTCCTACTTTACAATGACTCTTACACTCGGCTACACATTAAGTCTTCAGTAAACGTATTATCCCTTTCATCTATTCAGCAGTATAGTTCAGATACTACATGACAAAGGGACGAGAAAATAAAGCCTAAAAAGCAGACTGAAATGACTTGAAGTCATTTGCTTCTATGTCAAATGCACTTACAAGCAAGAGCACTGACAAAGCAATGGTCGTCAATCCACAGAGCCTTTTGTACACCACTGTCACAGAAAGTACCCAGGCATATACACATGCAGGAAACAAACCTCTGTGTACTTGCACCTGCTTTTCCTTATCTGGAGATAGAGAAAATTGAGTGTTTGTGAATTTCTTAACACGATAACAAAGATTGCCATTCTTAGTGCTAGAGACAAGAAAAAAAATTACTATTACTGTTTCACGTTACAATAATTCAATTCAATGATGTTATCACATTAGGTCCCAATATGACCAAGCACATTAGAAAGATATTGCTTACTGCCTCTCTGTATTTTTAGATCATTATCCCTACTCCAAGCGCTCCGATCTTTCAGAATTCAAAATCAATCCAAATCCACCCGAAACGTGGGAGCGAGCACTCCTAGCCTATGAAAATGACCACTGGAGACACGATTTGAGGATTAGCATTCAATGCAATAGAGCATCCGCTTCCAAGGACCATCCTTTTCACGTTCCAGTAAGTCAGTGCTAAATAACCTGCGAGGTCTGGGCGGCAGGGGGGTGCTGAAGTACTGACATTAACATGGGAGGCACCGGCTGAGCTCACCCCCATCCTCCTTCACCCCGACCGAGCCCCGAGCCTGCCGCCGCTCCGTCTGACGCCTGGAGTAGCGGCTCCCGGCTCGGGAGCCAGCCCGCGGTGCGGGTCGCAGCCCGCAGGGCCAGCAGCCCCTCGAGAAGCCCGGGAAGCGCCGGGGCCACCGCAGCCCCGGGTGCCCGCGGCGGCCCCGTGCGGAGCCGGCGAGGGGAGCGGCCGCGCGGGGCGGGGAGGACGCGACACAGCCCGCCAGGGACCGGGACCGGCCGGGGCGGCAGGGCCGGCGCAGGGCAGCGGGAAGGGCGGGATGCGGAGCGGGGCAGAGCGGGCAGAGCCGCCCGCGGACGGGGCAGGGGCGCGGCGGGAGCGGGGGGGGACATTCGCTCTGTCCCCGCAGAGCGCGGGGACACCCAAGGGCAGGGACAGGCACAAGGACGCGCGGCGGGCGGGCGGGCGGCGCTGAGGCGCGTCCATTACCTGGCAGGAGTCGCCGGTGACCCCCGGGGGGCAGGTGCAGCTGTAGCCGGCCGGGGGCTGGGGCAGGATCAGCTGGAGGCGGCGGGGCGGCGGCAGCGGCGAGCAGGTGCCGTTGTTGCGGCAGGGCTGGCTGAGGCAGGGGTCCCGGCCGGGGGGCGCGGCGCTGGCCGGCGCGGGAAGGCAGGCGCGGCGCTGGGCCAGGGCGAGCAGCAGCAGCAGCAGGAGCGGGACGGCTCGGGGCATGGCGGCGGGGCGTGCGGGTGCGGGCGCCGCTCCGCTGCTGGCGCCGGCAGGGAGGGAAGGAAGGAGGGATGGAGGGATGGAGGCAGCGGCCGCCCTGCTGCTCCCGGCCCGCGTTCCCCGGGCAACGGGCGGGCGGGGCCGGGGAGGGGCGGAGCCGCTGCCGCGCCGCCGCGTGGCCGCCAGGGGGCGCCGCCCGCTCGCAGCGCGCGAGCGCGGCGGGACGGGCTGAGGGGCGGGGTGGGCGCGGGCCGGGCCGGGACAGCGGGGCCGGGCTGAGGGGCCGGGGACGGGGCCGCCGCTGCCGCTCTGAGTCCCCCTGCCCCGTCCCGCCGGGCCAGGCTGAGCCCGGGCGGAGCGGACGGTGCTGCGCACCAGCCCCATCTCCCCGGCCGAGGCGGCGGCGGCCGGGCTGCGCCGAGCTGCCGGGGCACGGGGACCGGCGCTGCGCCCCCGGCCCGCTGGTTTAAAACGGGAGCAGTGCGTTACCGAACTGCTGGACGGGCACTCCAGGGCTCCCAGGGCTGCCCAGGCCTCCGGCCCGCGCGGCGGGTGCGAGTGACGGTGCAGAGGCGCCCGGCGAGACCGAGCGCTGCCCTGGCTTAGGCAGACACCTAAGGGAAGGGACACCTTCGTAAGGTCAACTCACCGTTTGCTGCTTATTTACTGTTGCACAGGTTTAATTCGTTGATAATTACTTTAAAGTTCTATTGAGGCCGAAGCAGGGTCAGATGAAAAGCATAAACATTAATCCTATCATTTCTCATACTGAAAAGAACCTGTGTGTTTTGTTCATTGAGGTTATCTACGGCAGATTTTTAAAAATCGATTTCTGTTTTGCCAGTCTTCGGGAGTTTTTTTTTACTACCTCTTACTAGAACTAACATACGAGATCTGTAAGTCAGCTAACAGAGAGCAGGAAGATAATCCCTGTTCTTTGGCCTTCTATTCATTTGCTTCTGCAAAAGTGAAGTATTTGAATTTCTCGTAACTAACGACTTCTCACATCCCTATACAGGGTACAGGAGTATTCGTGGCTACAATTTTCCTAAACTTTCACATTTCACATATGGCCGAAAGCTCTATCACGAGCAGAAATAACTCGTGATGCTAATTGAACTGAAAATTCGTCCATGTCTCTAGCAGCTTGACCACGATATTCCGTCCCCGCATCCTGTCTCTGCTCTTCCATCGCCCCCAGCCCCGTTCCCCTCCTCGCAGCGCGTTCGGTGCCGCTCCGGCTCCCTCTGCTGCCTCCGCGCCGGCTGCGGCCCTGGCGCTGCAGTGACCGCTTCGCTCGAACCGGCTCCATTTACATTTGACAGGATTTGTTCTTGGTAAGTCCACAGAGGCTGCTACTTGTCTCCCTGTTATCTTCCGAGTGCTCTGAAATAACTTGTCTATATCCCAGGTTGCTTTGGGATTTGCTGTTAAAGCAGCAGGGCTGTAATTCTCTCTGTCCTCCTCCTCAATAAGGTTTGTTCTTTTCCAGTCTCATAGGACTTCACCCTTCCATACAGGCTGTTGAAGATACCTGTTAATAACAAGCTTTGGCCAGTTCTCTAAAAATTTTATAGAACAAATCATCAAAACCAGACAATCTGAAAAAATGTTCTTCTCTCTAACCTGACCCATCTTTCTTTCTGCTCAGGCTCTCCTCCTGGCTCATGCTAATTGTGTTGAGCCGCTGACTGATCTTCCTAACAAAGAGGATGGCTGAACAGTCAGTTATGTAGTGACCCTATTTTCCAGTTGTTCCTGTACCCCCAAAGGTTTTGATAATTCTGGTCTATATCTGAGGTTTTTTAGGAGTAAGACATTTTAGATAAGCATTGGAAAATATGGTTTCAGGACTGGCAGCTGCACTAGACAATGAATTCTGTTGGTGGAGTAGCCTGGTATTTGCAGAAAAGATCAACTTTAAAAATAAGCTGGTCAACTAATGCAGCCAACCAAGCAGGGTATAACAGTGCTCTGAGTCAGATTGTACATACCTACATCACAGTTTTCTTAGCTTTTTACAGAATATATAACCAATTGTTTGCATTATTTGCATATGGAAGTATTTAACCTTACAACAGAAAATATTATGCTTCCCTAATTAGCTAGTGATTTTTTGAAATGCTGTTTCTTTTTATGCATATTAATGTTCCAATATGCATAGTTTAAATAATTTTATAGTCAGCTTTCCATAAACAAATTCCTAATCTTAGTATTCCATAAGGATTCAAGCTGTCTCCCTCATTTACACTTGCTAGGATTTGAATAGTATTACCAGTCTAATAGCTTATTAATGTAGCTTAGATAAGCTACATTACAGCTTAACTATTTATTTTGTTGGGGAAGTGCTCATCCTTTAGTGGCTTGAAGGAGATTTTGCAGAGATTTTTTTTATCTGTTCTGATTAAATATTTAGTAAGAAACAAAAACCTCTCTTATTTCCTAAAAGGACGTGCTTTAAATGTCTCCTATGACAACAATGATCTTTTTTCTAAATATTGATGAATTCCTTTAAAACCACTAAATATTACTTGCATTTTTCTTTACTAGCATAGGAGTTAATTTAGATGAGAAAGTTACTGTGTTGAGCCTTTTCTGAACAGTGTCTGGACTGTGATTCTTTTGTTGCTTGTTTTGGGTCAGGCTGAAACTGCAGTGATGAACTGACATTTTCCTCATGCCTCCCTAAGCTTGTGCATATTTTACAGCATCTCAGGAGTTTCAGTTCCAAATTGCACAAGGACTGGGATCTTAATGTCACTTGGGAAATTTCAGAAGGGCCCCACTCATGCAACTGAAGTCAAATTTCAAAAAAATGTCCATTGTCCTCCCAATCCCTTACTGAATAGCAGGCAAAATTAAAGCTACATCCCCTTGAAAATCGTTGCTGGAATCACAGAAATTGTTACTGTTTAACGTTGTGTTTCATACAGCTTTAAATGCATTTATTTAAAGTGTTTGCTGCATGTTTTTAGCTTTCTTTTTCCAAGCACATAGCGTTTACTAGAATAGAAACTATTTATATAACTTTGAATGACCCACATGTCAATTTATCAAAATATTGGAGTACACATTTAAACACATAAGTAGCCCACAGAATTCAGTAAGAATACTCACCTTGGAAGGAACACGCTCAGGTGTTTCACATTGGAACTTATTTGGTCTCACCTTCATGGGTTTGTGAGGGCAGTTTTTAACCATAGGAGAAAGGTAGTTTAAGGCTCTGAACAGAGACAGAATTTTTAAAAGTACATTATTTAGTGCTGTAGGTGGGTGAGGGGGAAATACTGCTTTATTTTTGTGTGTACCTGACTAATTCTTATTTTTCTTCTCCCTTCGCACAGACTGGGATACATTGACAATGTGCGGAGATTTGTCTGCTTTTCTACCCAGCTCTGGCATTTATATTTAACTTGCTCCCCTTTATTAAGCTGTTTGAAGCTTGCATGTTTTCTTCTTTTTGTTTGCTAAAATGGTGGTAATCATATTGATATGTGTGCCACTGTTGGCAGTGACAGTGTGTGTTGTTATTTAATGTCTGCTGGGCAGGGAAGCTGTGGTAGGAGAGGGAAGGTGTTGATACGAGTAATACCAGGAGAGAGCTGCCAGCCCAGGTAGAGAAACATTCTTCATCATGGGAATCATAAATTCTTGGGAGTCATAAATCCTGCTTTAAGACAAAATCCATAGAGCAGAAGGTAAACTCTTCTATCAGGGAGCACAAAGCCACTGTGCTGTGAAAATTCATGACGCCTGTTTTATCAGTGGCAGGCAGTTGAAGAGTGGCAGCATTTCCCACATCTTCACCTGTTTGTTTGGTTCACATCAACTTTTATCAGCCTGTATGGGTTTTATATATTTTTAGAACAATGAGATAAAATATACACAGTATAGATATTTCACGAACAAAATGACTCTCAGATATCTAAGATCTTTCTCTAAACGTTAACAAAGATTTTCTCGACAGCTATCGAAACCTTTCACCAAAAAGCTGTACACATCATTTGAACATAGACACTTTTCAGCAAAGATGTGCTTTTTATACTCTTACAGTGGTTTTTTATCACCATGTTGTGTGACATCCGCAGCAAATATTACTGTACTTCATAAAATGAGAAATTTATCATAGGAAAAAACTGATCTGGACCTACCTCTAAGCAAACTACATAGGGTAAAATTCTCGTATTTATACCAGGTTTGAATTAATTTGTTCAAAAAGTCTCTCACAAAACAGATATTACAACTACCACAGGTGCAGCTTAAGGTCTTTAAATCCTATGATGTAGATACAACAAAGTAATTAATGTATAGGGTTTGCCATTTACAGTCTTCTGCTCTATTCTTAAACTGTGACTTCGACTTTCAAATAATGACCTGATGTAACTACAATTTCAGTAGAGATAAATAAAATAATTCATAAGGTATCATTCATACAGACAGTAATTTTTAGTTAAAGCAACAGAGCAAGTGCAAAGCACAGGATCAGAATTAATTAATGTCAGAATTACCTTAAATCTTCATCCTAGAATTTACAGAGATGTTTCAGTAATTCAAGTGTTATGCTTAATATGGCAGCAATCAGAACAAGTATTTGACTGTAATAAGGAAGCAATATATCTGAAGAAGAGCTATTTTTATATCCAGTAATTAAATGACTTTTTATTTCTATGAATTTCAAGGTGTGTATGGCAGAGGACATGACGTCTATGTTCTGGTTGACTGGAACCCGTACACATTAGAAGCTGTACAAAGGAGAAAGAAAAATAAAATGCCAATAGACACCTGACCCTACCTCCTTGTTCCCCACTCCAAAAAAAAAAAATCATAAGATGATTTACCTACAGGTTTTAATACTTAATGCTTCTTTTATTATTCTTCCTGAGCAGTAAACAAAAAGGTTATGCTTTAGTTTGGTTTGTAGGCACAAAAGAGCAGTACCTGAGATTCTCAAGGGGGAACCAGCAGTAAAAAATACCCCAAATAAAGAACTGGTTTTATTGCTTTGATTTCAGCACAAAATTTCACAGCAAATACAAAACTGAATTTTTGTGTTGCATTTTTTTCTTCCATGCGATTATTCTTTCAAACCTTCTTTTTCAGACATTCATTTCAAGTTTTTCAATTTATTATTGCTCCATAATATCAACCTCACTAGAGCTGAAACTCACAATTAAATGTCACTTTTTTTCTATCTGTTCTTTTACATGTCTTTATAATTAGTAGACTATAGCTCTGTTCAGGCTTGTCTTTTCAATTTCATTCTTTCTTGTAGCATTTATTTCAAAAAGAGATCATAGAGTCACAAAATGGTTTGGGTGGGAAGGGACCTTAAAGATCATTGAGTCCCAACCCCTGCCATGGGCAGGGACACCTTTCACTAGCCCTGGTTGCTCAGAGCCCCATCCAGCCTGGCCTTGAACACTTCCAGGGATGGGGCAGACACAGCTTCTCTGGGCAACCTGTGCCAGTGCCTCACCACCCTCACAGAGATGAATTTCTGCCTAATATCCGATCTAAACCTGCTCCCTTTTAGTTTGAATCCATTGCCCCTTGTCCTGTCAATACATGCCCTTGTCAAAAATCCCTCTCAACCTTTCTTTTGAGGTCCCTTCAGGTACTGAAAGGCCACAATTAGGTCACACCAAAACTTTCTTTTCCAGTCTGAGCAAACCAAATTCTCTCAGCCTTTCCTTGTAACAGAAGTTGGGGGCCTCCTTTGGACTTGCTCTATCAGGTCCATGTCCTTCCTGTGCTGGGACCCCAGAGCTGGAGGCAGCTCTGCAGGTGGGGTCTCACCAGAGCAGAGGGGCAGAATCTGCTGCCTCCCCTGCTGCCTACAGTGCTTTGGATGCATCCCAGGACACATTTGGCTTTCGGGGCTGCCAGTGCACATGGCTGGGCCATGTCCAGCCTTTCACCCACCAGCACCCCAAAGTTCTTCTCATCAGGGCTGCTCTCAATCCCTTCATCTCCCAGCCTGGACTGGTACTGGGGTTTGCCCCGACCCAGGTGCAGCACCTGGCACTTGCTCTTATTAAGTGGTGTATGCACCTGTTTTAATAAATGTGGATCTGCAAAATATCTTGATTCCTTTATAGGTTGGATCTTCAGGGTCCCAGTTAATTGAGCGCTGATCATGACTCACCACCTCCTCATCCCTTTCCTGAGATGGGGAAGTGATTTATCCCAGTTTTACAGCTCAAGCTCCAGCCCAGATCCCAAACAATTTAAAGACCTAACCAACAAGTTGGATTCTTGCCCAACAGCTACAGAGAGGCTGTGGTAAGTACAAAACTCATCCTAAAGCTCTGAACTACTGATTTACACAGTGCTGAACCTTGCTAGAGAAAACAGCCAGGCTCTAATTTCTGTAAAAATTAGGAATAAATATTATATGTTTATGGGAAAACAATGAAGCCAGTATAACTTCATTGTCATGAAAAAGAGGGCCACTGTACACTACGTGGTCACCAACCCAAATTTAGGGAAAAGTAGACTCGACAGATTCAAGGTGTCAGTGGTGTTTGCAGAGGCAGTGGATGTGTGCTGGCGTTCCAAACAGTCCACAGTCAGAGTTAATGACAGCCTGTTATAAACCATATCCACTGTTTCTTAAAACCTTTTCAAAACAAAATGGTAATATTGTAAGACAGTTCTGGGCCAATTTTCATGAGACCTCCCACATAAAGAACTTCTCATTTATTTTATGTTCAGACTAGAAATATGCACAAATTACAGTATCTAGTCTTTATTTGAAGACCACAAGTGATGAAGACTTGAGGTATGTTTTTCTCAGGAATCATAATTTTAGTCTGAATTATTCTAGTTTTAGCAGTCACCCACTGGATCTAATTTTACTTTTTTTTTCCTCACAGATTAAGGAGCTACGTGCTAATAAAATAATTTACATGGCATTTTTACTTTGTAGGTGATTCTACAATGAGATTAAGCAATTTTTAACATGCTTTTAGATGAGCTGAACATTTTGTCGTCACTATTTATTAAGACTAATGTGCTATAGCTCTCCTGGACATATCATGGCAGTAAAAGTTGAATCGTCACCATTTCTCCTTGTATAATCACTGTGCATACATTTTCTTCTTGCAGTTATCGCCCGCTAACAGTTACTGGTTTCTGAGGAACAATGTAGTATGTTTAGCTTATGTGGGCCTGTAAAGATTTTATAGGGAATAGGCCAGAAATTGCATGGGCTTTTCCTTATACTGTAAAAATCTTCAGAAAGAAATGCCAGAGTGCACAAAGTCATGTGCACCTAAGTTACAATAATCAAACAAATATCTGATGTGCAATGTATTACTAATTCAAATATAAAGGTTCTCAATTGCTTTTGGTAATCATAGGAGGATAGGGACTGTCTGGGAGGTGTTCACTGGGTCAGCAATGGTGTTATGCAAACATGGCTGAATGACTGGAGCCCTGAATGTCTCTTGGGACTTGGGAACACAAAATATAAACTTTCTTAATCTGTGCCCTAGTACTAAAATCATTCAGTCTTTGACATCATCAGACAGAAAGCGATTGAGGACTTATCAAACCTCAAATCAAAAGCCTTAGAGAGTGACTTTAATATGCCATCCTGGGGTTTTTTTCAGGCTGGCAGATACCGTAAAACACACTAATGGGTGGAATTACTTCCTTTAATTTTAGTTCTGGGTTGATAAATTATATATGAATATTTTATGTTTATGAAATTACTATAAAATTATAAAAATCTACACTAATAAAAAAAATAGCTTACTTTCATCTCTATGGCTACACTCTGGACATTTTTGTATTAATACAGCAGTGACAACTATTAATCCCATCCCACTGTCTAGTACAAAAACAGAGCAACAGCAAATTGTTTATTTTTTCTTAATATATTCTTGCTTAGTTTGTAAATGGCTATAAAGTTGATGCTCTTACACAGCTTAGCAAGTCAATAATCCAAAATAGGAAATGCAGAATCCTTCACCTACATTCCGTATTCAACTTTACCACTTTTTGGTTTTTTTGATTTAAAGTGCTTGTGTGTCTGTTAACCTCAAGGAATAAGCACACAGCATCTCCACAGCAGAGGTACTCATATTAAAGTCCCTTTTTTTGCTCAAGTAATGAGAAATCTAAGTCATAAAAACTTGACATGCTATCTCAAAGATACATGTCAGGTTATGTCACCGTCTAGCACACACACTTCTGGTGTGTGCAAGAGTTACAGGTGACCTCTATCAGGCACTTTTGCATTAGGTGGTAGCTCTAGAAATGAAGCTTTGGCTTTTGGGAGGATGGCTGGTTGGTTTTGCTGAAGACAGTGTCAAGATCACTTTTAAATTGCTCCTTTCCTCAGCAATCATCAATTCTGAAAAAAAAAAAAGGGCACATTTAAAAATCTGTTACTGATATTTGCAAGTTTACCGAAGATTTTTAAATAAAGATGCATAAATTGTGAACTTGAAAACCAAAGTGCTGTCTTTGATTGCATTCAGAGCAAGGGATAGCTCTGAATGGTTTCTGGCTTTCCACTGTCACATGATTTTTTTTTTTCTACTCTCCATAGTCAAAAAAGCAAGACATTAAGTACTACTTATTGCAAAAACAAAAAGCATATTGCATAAATAATCTGTGTCATCCATTTGGCAGCTTCAGCTCCGTGCAGAGGTGCTGTAGCTCAGTCTCTCTGGAAAACAGCACACTTCAGAAAAGCAGCAGCAGAGCACATCCCCATGCTGCGTGCAGCCTGTCAGCAAATGGAGAGTACCTAATCCCTGAGCCTCTGGAGGGGAAAGGCAGGCACTTAAACAAAGCTCCAACAAATGAAAAATGAGGCAAGCTCTGTGGAGGAGTGCTTAACTTGAATTTTTCAGTAAATTTCATAAATGGTCCTGGCCAAGTAAGAAGATTACATTGAACTGAGATTAATTTTACTATAAAAATTGAATGAGAGGTGCAGATTCACCCTTTGTAAAGCTGATTGGCTGATAAGGTGTAATACAAAGCAAATATAGTCTAGATATCTTAACACCTTCTAAAACTCTATGATGATAATATGAAGTGTAAAAGACATTATTACATAATATCATATATTATTCTGATCTTCACATTAATTCAATTGTGAAGAGATGCATTTTTATGATTAAGAATCAAATAGGTAGACCTCCTAAAAGAAACAACAGAAAAAGCCGTATCTTCTTTGATAAGTGCTTTTATTGACAACTAACTAACTGGAATTGCCTAATTCCATTTGAGAATTATTTTAAAGCTAAAATTATTGCTATTAAATTTAATATTTTAACTTATTTTCTCACATAAGATCAAAAAGTAAATCTCTTGCAGCTAGTAATTTTTTGCTTCTGTTTCCAGACTGGGTAACAGTTCTGAGACACTCTTCTTGTAACCACGTTCTATTTGATGCTGTGCATAGAAAGGACAAGACGACCTCCCCACTTTTTCTTACCATTAAATCACAAGGGGAGGCAAAGTCAGGCACTACAAAAAATAACCCATCACGAAAGGCATAATGAGACAACACCAACCATCACAACAAGCCATAAGCATCCGCAGTAATTGTCATTTATCACGATCATTTCTGGGGCAAAGATTGTGACAAAGAAGCTTTTTAAAGATTTTTAAAGTGCCTGAGGCAACCTGAGAATACATTCAAGTATGAGGTGAAGAACAGGAGAGGGAACAACAGTTCCTTCTTGGAGCACTGGAAAACAAGAACTTTATATTTAATGTGGTGGAGGAAAGGGACCTAAGAAATATACATGGAGAAAAGAGATAATTAACACAGGCAAAGCTGCAGTCTGGGTATCTATCCCCTGAATAGGAATAAGCAACGTTGTCTTTACTAGCAAAAAACCGGAAAACTTAAACAGAAGTGCCAGTTACATAATGGATCTGATAGAACCACTGAATGATGTATGTGGATAGGAGAGGACCTGCTAAGCACAAAGCATCAGCACATTCAGATCCAGTGTGGATGCAAGAATCTATTTTTGAGGCCAGGGTGACAGGGAGGATGGTTTTATCTAAAAAAAAAAAAAAAAAAAAAAAAAGTAAATCTCTAGGAAGAATGATTAAAAGCCTTATTTTGGACTTAACAGATATGAAACATCTGGACATCAGTGCTATCACATCAGGATTGGAATTTGGTCAGAAATAGTCTGCTTCAGCACAGGAGGATAAAACCTTTAAATCATTAGTATGAAGGGAGCAGTTGAATGTGTTTTAGTGCAAGACTACTGAAAAATAAACTCTGAGAGAAGAAAGAGGAAACTAAGAATGGAGGCAGTAATTGCAACATAAAATGTGTGTAGCAAAAATGACAAGGATAGGAGAAGATAAAAGTGACAAATAGCTATATCATATACAGCTGGTATTGTACAGCCTCTGGCCCTGCTCTGTTACTAACAGTGCTTCCCCATTCAGGAGCTGTAAAGCTTCCCCTCTGCCTACCTAATACAACTTGTACATCACTTGTGCTCTTATTCTGAAAGAGGTGTGTTAGAGATCAGTGCTGCTAGGGGAGAGCAGAGGCTGCTGAGATACAGGGTCACCTTTGGAAGGGCATGAAGCACCCATGTTCCCCCTATGACATGCTGTCTTTACAGTTCTAACTCCCATCACTTTTTCACTGTTGTTCTTAAGACAAATGTTTTTCTATGAAACTTCATTAACAAAGATTGCTTGGTGGATCCATAAATGCCTCTCACCAAATAACTGATACACAAAATGAAATTCTACTTGATTTGAACTAACTGGTAGCTTCTTGCTATATACCTTTTTCCATTTATCCTGTCATAGACATGCAGGATCTATACCGGCTCAAAATGAGGCCTCCTGTTGAATTCTGCCAACAGCTTTCAACAACAGTATCAAATGTTACTGGCAGCTAGAATGTACAAAGGTCTCAACATTGGGCATACGATCCTAAATAGCATCTTACTCTGTTCCTTTGCCCATCCATTTCTTAGAATCAAGGCTTAATTAACCTGTAACCTGCACAGTGAGTTTTTGGTAGAAAATGTATTTTGCAGGTCTGTATCACTAAACCTTTGCACTAACACTGTACGGCAAGAAGCGAGTTACATGACCATAAATGTCTTGAGCATCACCATGGACATACACAGCACTGCTGTGGTCACTCACCTATCAGTACTCATTTTTCAAATTCCACATATGGGACAGAAGTAGAACTTCTTCCTATCTTGTCCACTTTACATTCCTAATTCTACCTCTCTTTCCATTTTCAGGATGCTTTTTTTTGCTAATACCCATAAAAACTACTCTTTCTAGAAAATCCTCTATACGCAATTATGGCATCTCTCCATAATTGCTGTCAAATCATGTTAACTACTTACTCCAGAAGAAATTGGAAATGACCAGCTGCTTGCTGGGGCAGAGATGAACATGGAGTCATAAGAGTTTCTCATCACAGATAAGTGCCAATTCATTCAATATTAAAAACAGAAGAGGATGCCAGAAAAACTTTTGAGAATTGAAACTATTTTGAAAAGTAGAAGTAATTAATTTTAATTTTCATCCAGTTGAAACAGAGTGCTCTGAAGTGGAGATTACCCATAATCTGCAGCCGAAACTAAGACCCTTGTATTTTTCATTTATTTTGTCAGAAAATTTAGAAAACCTTTCTCTCTGCATATAAATTTCTCCCATTGAATTTATTTCAATTGATGGGACCGATGGAGCACGAAACAGTGCAAGGGTAAGATGCATATCAGTTTAGCTTGATACTGTCATCAGTAAACGCCTACATACAGTTCTGACTTTAAATTCTAAAGAGAGCTCATTTTAGAATTGTAATATGTTTTAGTAAAACAAACAGATACATCCAGTTAGGTCCTAAAAAATCCACGGGGACTGCACAATCTCTCCTCTGGGGATCTGAAGCAAAGGAAGTAATCCCTTGCCTTGATTCACCAGCTGTGCTCCCATCACTGCAGTGTGTGATGCTGCTGCCTTCCCTGGCTGCCAGGGCACAACGCTGACCAGGGCCCAGTCTTTCCAGCAGAGCTGCCCTCCAGCCGGTTTCTCCCTTTGCCCCCCACTTCTGGTCCAGCAGAAGTAGCCAGTACTGCTGGCCATAAATTGGAAATTACCACTCCTAGAACCAAGTTTTAAAATGACATTTTCTCCCCTTTCAAATAGCATTTGTAGTTTTAGTGCCCCAGAACAAGGGCTGCTCCTTTGCATATCAAAGAAATATCAAAACTGTGGGAAACCTTTCTGAATGGTTAGTAACATCAATACTTCCAGTAAATTAAGCATGCCAAGCTACAAAGTGAAGGCATAAAGATTAATTTATTTTTTTTCTGAGTAGCATAGCACAGACTATGGGAAACATTGCAGGGGAAAAAAGTAATCATCTAGGAAATTTTCCCTGTTTAGCCAATGTCCTGACAGTTTTAATACATTGAAGCAATAATCTGTAAAAAGGGCTGGAAGAAGAGGCTGGGAAATAAAATGCCACCTCTTAGAATGGCTAACTATTTCTGGATCACTGCTTGCATTGCCCTGCCTGCCGAAGAGGCTTCTGCATGCAAGAAGTCCCAAGAACAGCTGAACTGCAGTCAGACCAGGCCTAGATTTAGCCTGGAACACCTTGGATAGCAGCTAAAGGAAGAATAAAATAATCTGGGAAACAGCTGTTGAGATGGGAAACCTGCAGTATGTCTAAATATCTCCAGAGCATGAACCTGCCGTGGCTTTCAGTGTGTAAGCTTACCTTTAACAAAGGGAAACCTCCTCCTTCCACCTCTCCCTGTTCTCAGGCAAGAGGGCAGAGTGGTTGCTGTCCCACATCTTCCTCCAGACTTACCTACTTCTGTCTTTATGGGGTTTTAGCAATCCTAATCTAAAGGGGGGGGCAGGAAGGGAAACAGGACAGAGGCAGACAAGACCAAACCCACAGCATGCCTGCTGCTTTACCCCAACATACTGCTTCCAGCTTGAGCTGCTCAGTGTTCTCCCTAACTATGGGAAAGTAGCACAGGACTTAGGAATTCCTCCCATCTTTGTGGAGGGTGAGTGGGAGAGGCACTTTCATGCTTCCTGTTACACCTTTTAGGGTGGTTTTGGGTTTTTGTTTTGTGTCTTCTTGTAGCATTTTGTTCTTCTCTTTTCTTCTCTTTGAAGCAGTTTTCTGGAAGCTGCTGCCAAACTAGATCTGGAGTTATCAGGAACTCCAATGTAGTGCCTTGAAAATACTGGATGTGTCTTAACTATTTCCCCTTCGCTTTGTTCTGCTTACAGCACGAGACATCATTAGTCCCCAGGTGCACAGAGGAAAGGAAGGGACCCAGGATCTGTCCCTCCCTCTGCCCCCAAAGCAGCTTCACACCTGATCAATACAGGCACATTTCAGCACCAGGAGCCAAGGACATGGTATTCCTCTAGAGGCATCAGTCATTCCTTGAGCCACTCGCTGTCCGTCACAGGCAGCAGAGGATGGAAGTTGTTTCCCATCTGCTGTACAAACAGGCACCAACGTTCTGATCAAACACTGCCTGCGCAGCTGGTGCTGCCACACTGGGTTGGGGCAACCACTCCTACTCTTGGGCAACCACCTACACGCACCTGAGAAAAGTTCCTAAAAACACAATGCAGTGGGAGAGATACGGTAAGCTGGAAACACAGTAGGAAGTTCCTGCAGGATCACAGGAAGAAGTCACAGAGCACAGATGGTTTCATTTCAAGCAATCAAGAGACGAGGAAAGGAAAGTAGGAGAAAGACAGGGCAAGCCCTGAAAAGGCTCAACCATCAGCAGATTTTACCTCCCCTTCCAATTGCAGCATTTCCATAATCCACTTCAGCAAGGCTTTTCATTTTTCTCCGTTCTGCCAACAGCTTTAGCTATAGCAAAGTTTTGGCCTGGGGGAGGCACGTTCATATTGAAACCATGGCATTCTCTCTCATGGCAGGTAGGCCCTTATTTCCTGCTTCTGCAGAGTACAGGCTGCTCAGAGGATGGGAACTGGCACTACTCCTGTGAAGACAGGTGGGCCAGGGCCCAGGAACTCTCCAGAGGACAAGACCTACCTCCAGCAGGGGCCACAAGGGAGGGCACAAGTGTCACAGGCATCTGGAATTTCACCAGTCCCTGCCCTGAGGCACTCACCTTCTCATCAGAGGAGAGCTCAGTAAGGGAAAGGAGATAGAACAAAATAAAACACACAATTGAGGGGAAAGAAGGAAGAATCTTGACAATTCAATTATGCAAGCAGTCTGCATATGGAAATTGGAGTATCTGATCAAGTTTGGCAGTGGGCACGGGGACTTTACGTATGACTGGAATTAATTCCTGTGCATCTTCCTAGAGAACATGAAGAAGCACTGTAACTAGTTCATGTCAGATGGGACACTAAAGTGTTCCCTACACAACAGATTTTGGTATAAAGCCAATGTCTAACAACAACAAAAAAATAATGCACAAGTTCAGTAGCAGCTATCAGTGCTTGGATGGCCCTTTCATCCATGACTGATTTTTTGCTACTCTTGTTAATACAGAAGGACATGAAACTCATCCAAAACAGTAACTAGTGGTGTTATCTAAAACCAATTGAACTTACCATGCTAAAAAAACCCATCTATTTTAAAAGATAAGACTTCTATTGTATCTTTTATTATACCTTTTAATGGTATACAAAGCAGTGCAGTACTAAGATGACTACACACACCCATGGATTGATTTTAGTGAGCTTTCCCCTTAATCCAAAATTCCTAAAAGGAGGAATCCTTAAGGTCTTGCCCCACCCCTCCACTCCTTCTGAACTACTCTTAGGTACATTTGTTTGCAGGACAGTACTGCAGTCATGTAATATGTGACTTCTCAGTTTACTCTTATAATTTACTATCTTTACCTTTTAAACCAGACTGCTCTCCTAATACACTAAAAGCTGCCCTTGGTAGGAAAAAAGAAGTGTCACCCAAAAGGGTTTCATTCACTTTTCAGGCAAACTAAAACCTTAGTCTGTGCTGAAAATGACAGCCAGAACAATCAAAATCACATCACCACAGGTACTTGTTTTTTCCTTCCTTTTGAAACAGGCAACCAACAACTTATTTTCCCACTGGAACAGTTACACAAAGGCTAGATATCAAATCTGAAAGCTCCTCAAAATTTCCACGTCAATGAAAGCCAGATTCTAGAGGGAGACAACATGGGTAAAAAAAGTATCAATACACATGATATTTTAATACAAAATATTAGCTTTTTTCTTTTTTTTTACACAAGTCAGTTTTTTTAAAATATAGAACCTTAAAAAAGAACAAATTGCTATCCACACACTATAAACACTTGTTTGTGCTCAGTTTGATCAAGTTATCAGAACAATTTAAACACCAGTCCATAGTTTAAACACTGCCTTGAAGTTGGATGAAAACTATGCCGCACTGTGCGCTACCATTATTGTATGTACAGGGTGAAGCGCCATCGGTCGGGTTTAATACGGTAATAAAAAACTGTTCAGTTATCAGGTTCTTTGTGCAAGGATTTCACATTCTACTCATGCTCATGACAGGTCTGTATTACATTTCAGTGGCACTGGTCTGAGCAAGCACAGGTAATTCTGTGAATGTTCACCGGAAGAATGTCCGTTACATGTTCTGGAAGTACGAGTTCTTCAGCTGGATAAAAGAAAACTTGTTAGTTTAGGGGAAATAACTAGCCTGATTAGCCAGAATTTAACAATTTCTAAGCACTGAAAGGAATTTTGATTTCTCAAAGTTGAATAAAAGTAACTATCACATTTTCATAAAGATTAACTATGTAGCAGGTACATCTCAGGAATATTTGTAATTCCCCGTTTTTTGAACTCATAGAAAGGAAAAAATTTCCCTCAAAGTTGGAGATCTTAAAAGGTCTTGTTTTAGTAGTAAATCATCCAGAAGTTGTAGGTTGTTAGCCAAGTAGATTTAGGATGATTTACTTGCATTACAGTAATTTACACAATTGTAGGCATACAGTACAAAACTATGAACAAAAAGGTGAAGCAAACTTTTTTATTTATATTCAGGTAAAAACATTAACCTGATGAAGTAAATTATTGCAGATTTGAGAAATCAGCACATAAAACAGTTGGACAGAGCATTGCTTACAGGTGCTTTATCTGTGTCAAAAGACAAAGGCTGAACTGCTTGTTCCAAGCTAGCACTGGGGGGAAAGAAAAAAAGAAAAATAAAAAGGAGAAAAAACTACAAAATTAGCCAGGAACTTAGATCAAGAACAGGAAAACTGTTTACTCAAACAGGGAATGAAACAACTAATTTGTCTTTTAAAAAACTTTACATCAATTCAAAATGCTCTGGGCCTTACCACAATACACATTGGCCAGCCCAAGCTGATGGACTTCAACTACATGAAAGAAGTAATTCTTCCTCGCCTCCAGTACGAGGCTTTTGCTGCCTGAATCACTGTGTAAACAGCTCTGGAGCGCTCTGGTAACGACTGTCGCCATTATATCCTACCACTACAGTAAAACTATGCTATAAGAAAGGTTCTACCTAGTTACAAAGGCTGAATTATATTGACAATATATATTTGATTTCAGTAAAATTTAAATTATCTTAATCAGAGAAAGAGGCATGGAGCAGTTAAATGCCCATGCTAACCAAAACATAACAATTGTTGAATGTTGCACACAAAAAGAACCAAGTGAATTGCACATCAGACAATACATGAGGATGGGTAAAATTAGAGGCAGGTGAGGGCACACAGAACTAGTCTACTAAACTAGATTCGTCAAATACATGGTGTATTTTAATTTCTGTACTTATGTACAAAAGTTGTCTTTGGAGGAAAAACTTCAGACTTAGCTAGATGGATACACACAGCCCAGTATTAAACTGCACAGCGACATTTATTGTTCCAGCCTGGAAAAACATCCCTTTTTAAATTTCACACAGCAAAGCAAGTTAAAAACTTCACTCATCAAATAAATGATAATTTAAACAAGAACTTGCTAAAGAAACCTTGTCACAACAACTTTTAGGGCCTGATCACTTTAAGTCCATAGGGGCTTTTAATGGATATCAACCAAGTGTCTTTGTTTATAATCTGCAAGCCGTTTTTCTACAACAAGAAGGCGTAACACGTTTCCTTGACTCAGGTGATATATTTAGAAAAGAATCATGAGTTTCTCTTTTGCTGTAACAGGCAGACATTGCATTTTTCATTGTGATCAGGAAAGATGGAATGACTGCTGCCCTTCTCTTGCAGCTATCAAGAGTTTTTCACGCATTATCTCAATGGTTGAATAGTCCGGCAATTTGAGATAGTTCACACAAGTCATTACTGAGGGTAAGAAATCATCGGGATTCTCTGTGGACTCAAACGTCTTCCGTACAATCGTCAAGGGAGGATTCAAACTTCGGAAACCTATTAATGAGAAAAGACATTCAGAATGGTTGCTCCTCAGGTTGCTCCTCCTGAACACCCACAGCTGACTGCAGACATCCCCCAGTGACAGAAGCACACACTGCACAACTGACTTCCTCTCCACCTTTAAAAGTTTACAGTATGGCTTTATAAAGCTGCACAGTGAGCTAAAAAATACCTAAAATCCTGCCTGCAGATTAGTTTTCCAAGATGAATTTAAAATAAAGGAATAAGCTGGATTAATCTACTTTTAGTTCTGTTCTGCATGTGTAAAAATTCTATTCCAATAATAATATTTTTAAGAGGTTTTTGGCTTCACACATTTTTGAAGATTCTCAGGAATTATCTATGACTGTAGTACCTTATTTTTCTTACTCCAGCTACGATTTTTATACTCCTAACACTCAACTGTGTCTGCACCATCTCTCCATAAAAGAGCTCCCAAAAATACTTACAAAAAAAGAATAATCAAGTCTTTCCCCCAGATCCCAAAGAATGTAAATAGCAGAACAGATGCATGAATTCTGTTTTGACTTGCAAAGCACTCAGCTGAGAATACAGTAAAATGTGTGTTCTACAGTGGTCCCTAGCAAAGACAGCAAATTTCTCTGTTTACCACACTGCCTCTTACCTAAATGCTGAAATTCAAAAGGGGGAGAAATTAAGTAAGATTAATCCTATGCTAAGTATTGTCTCCTTTCTAGAAAGGAGACTATTGTTTTCAGGTTACAATGCATAAGTTTGTTGTCATAACTTAATGCCCCCCCTAGCCAAGAAATACAGTATTAGGACCTTTATTTAAATTTTTCAGTTTTATTTAAATTTTGAACTCTCTCTTGCCCTCTGACAGATTTTCTGGCAACAATTTAAACCTGGAGAGTCAATTGAAGGAAGTGTCATGACATGTCATGTCATACAAAGGTTCTGAGAATTATACCCAAAGTCTGCCCAGCCACTTCTGAAATTAGGAATGTGAGACTATATAAACCTCTCAAACACATAAGTTAAGGAATTTTTTCCTATACTGAAGTACCCATCTTATTCTGAAATACATCAGTAACAGTGATTTCATGCACAGCAATATGTAATAAGGAAAACCTACCTCCTACAGGCAGTCTGGGGCTGCCTGTCACAAACTGAAGAAACAGTCTTTGCTGCTCACTATCAAAACTACTGAGAATTTCAAAGAGATACTTCACTGCTCGACTGAGAAGGGAAAAGAACCAAGAGAATATTATTTTGTTTATAATTAAAATAATTGCATCGGATTCATATTCAGTGCAGTATGAATATTTTCAAATAAATATCCTATAATTCCTTTAGCTTGAATAGCAATGTATGAAGATTATTTTTAAAAAGTATTTTCTACTGTTTTGGTTTTTTGTTTACTTAAAAAGGTAACATATTACCTGTCATGTGTATAACCGTGATCAGGCCTGCAACATTCCATTAAAGTCTTTGCATCCCAAGTGTCTGTCTTGCTGCCACACAAGAGCTGCTCCAACTGTAAAATTAAACAACAAGGAGTAAGTGTTCCCCTTTGCATTGCAAAGCACCAGGAACACCAGAGTACCACAAAGGCTGGGCTAACACACTGTTCCAGAGTGTGCTTTAATGCTTGTTCTCAAAGTCAAAGGTCCAAGTTTATAAAGGTAAACAAACCCCTCAAGGTACAATCTTCAAACAGACTTCCTCATCTCTCTTCTAGTCCAGAGAACCAGAATTGTGACTCAATTCAGTGCACTTAGGAGTGTGAGCATTTTACAAGGAAATTGATATTATGGTGGTGGTGACAATAAAGCAAGACCATCTATCCTTACTCTTTTCCCCTTACATCTGAATCTCTTCTTACTGCCTGAAGCTTTGCTAAACAGCTGACTACTTGTTTTATTAATAGAAGATCCAGGTAGCATCTACAACTATCTATAGCTATTCAGAGGTACTGCAATACAAGGCATTAGAGTACTTGTACCAACACAGAGAAATGAAGTATGATACATAAATTAAAGCACTTCTCAGAAAAGCTGGATACACACAATTTTAAAGAAAATTGAGCGGTTCATAATAAAAGCATTAAATAAATGTCTACTGAACAGAGAAATCTTTAACAGTTCACTGTGCAGTTTCAGGGACACTCAAGTTTTACTAACATGCCTCAGAAATGCGATGTCATCAGACTGCCACAAGTGCCCTGTACCCAGGTTAAGACTGCCCATACATGCAGATAAAGGTTATAAAAGCAGCAGCAAAAACACGTTCACCAACCTCCTCAGGATAGAAGTACTGAAGATGACTAAGGGGGAAGACCGACTCAAATCCATCTCTGAAGGAGTCAAACTGTCTGGCAACACCTTCATTTAGTGCCCAGAATATAACCAACTGCAGGGAAAGGAAAAATAAAATTAAAAAAAAGCAATTTGAACAAAGGAAGCATGCAGGGATCACTCCTGTACCAAAGAGTACAAGTACAGAAGCCAAACTCCAGCAGTCCAGCCATATGCTCATTGGAGCTACCACAGGGTGCACACTGATTCATGGAGCTGCTCTACAGCATTGCCTCATTCTGCCTTAATTCATAATTTAGATTACCCTTAACATGAACATTATGCAGAATTTAAACAACTTATTTGCCTTTGTTTTCAACAAAACAAATAAACAGAACTCAGAATAGCTGGTTAAACTGAACCTATTTTAGAAGCCTAACCTAGGTGTTCTCTCTCTACTCCATTTAAAATGCAGCAACTGAAGCAGAAATCCATAGTGTATCAATTGGCAGTATTATCTTAATCTCCCCCATGGAAATATATGGGTCCCTATTCTAATACTAAGTTTTAAAAAAGTAACTTTAGCCTGTCTGATACATTAGGTAGCTTAATATTATAAGAATACATAGGAACAAAAGAAGTAACTCCATTTCAAGTTACTGGAATATGGTTAAGAATCGTGATGCAAAAGACAGTAAAACATTAATCTAGGCTTTTTGAGTGTAATTTTTCTGTTGTGTTTTGGTTTTGTATCTGTAGTTATCTCCTCAACATTAAATTAGCTTCCAAAGTGGACAGCACATACTGAAACAACGAGTGGTGGGGGGGAAGAAGGGCATATGACACAAATGAGACCAGAGTTCTTTTAAATAAATCTCCTGCAGCCAGTATTTCTCCACTAAATTAAGATATTTTACATGGCAGATTGCAGGCCAAGTTCATATTCTTTTGTCTGTCAGTGCTATTGATGATTACACTTGCCTTGGATATCCTCAACTCCAGCAGGAAACGAGGGCTGGTTGTAAAAGATGTGTTGTCAACACAGAACTACTAGTTTTAAAATGTGTTAAAAGCTCTGGCCTGTGGTGCTGATTAAAGTCATCTATGGATGCATCTGAATAGGATTAAAAAGTTCATAGGTCCTGCTGGAATCCTGAAGCAAATATTTAACCCTATCCCAATAACTGAAGAGTTACTGCTTCCAGGAAGCTCACAGATACAAAAGCTCATTAGGATCTGCTGATAAGTTTTCCTACAGAAGAGTCAGGCATTGAACTTCAGGCAAGATACATTCCATGACTTTCACACAGCAGGTTTTTATACTGAAGAGGAAGGTGGCAAACACCAGCAGCACAAAAAACGCTTCTACGACATCGAATATTCTATGGCTATTCTAACAGCAGAGTCGCTTACCTACAACTGTGATTACTTTTTATGATCAAGAACATGTGGTATAGTTAAGCTGCACTGTATTCTTGCAGATGCAAATAGAAGATCAAATTGCTGGACAAAAATCTACTACTGAAACTTTCTGTTCACAAATTTAGAACAAGCAAGGTGACCCCTTTATAGTACAGGGGAGAAGAGGAAAAAAAAAGACAAAAAGATAGAGAATAAAGTCTTTCACTACATTGGTAATTGAAGCAGTTGTACTTTCTGATAAAGGCAGCTCCTGTGGGAACTGTCCTTGGGGGCCAAAAAAGGGAGGTAGAGAGAAGAATGACATGATGGCAGGAGAGGCATGAAAAGCAACAGTAGGATATTCCAGTTTTATAAACTACTTTTCATGTTAATCCTCACGTTAAGATTTTAATGAAAATGACATGTTCAAGAGTAGGGCAGCTGACCCACAGGGAGCTGTACAGGCCAGCTGATCAATTAAATATATTGTTTCTAAAATGCAATTCATCATACCTTGTGATGGGGAACACACTAATTTTCCCTCTGAAATCTTTTCTATTTCTTTCACATCAAGTCTGTAAAGCTATAAAGACAAGGATAGGAAAAGCTGCACAGAGGTGCTTAAAGAAAATAGTTCCAAAAGTTTTCAGAAGGAAAGCAAGCTTTCTGTCATAATCTCCTTTTCCTTTACAATGCCAGAAGCCTGCAACAGTACAACTGCAGGACATCTGAGCCTTCTGTAAGCCTTTCTCAGTGTATCAGATACCTGATATGAGTTACTTAGGGGGAAAAAAAAAAAAAAAAAAGACTGCAAACTGTATGGAAATCAGACTGGAATGCTTGAATGCAAAATTACTCAGTAAACAGAGACTGCAAATTCTGTTTCTAATAAAATGTGAAAGTTTGTATTGCCCCTCTGTTAGGTCTGCAGAGAGCTTTATATCCAAACATACTTACTTTTTCAAGTGATTCTTGACTAGCAGAATTTGCTTTTAACAAATAAATACATGACAAGTGGATAGGTAACAGTTTGGAACTGTAAGTGAGTAACAACTGCTCAATATTCACTTGTAAGGATTACGGAACAGCTTTGCAAAGTCCTCAGCTGATAGGCAGGAGCTTACATGACCCTTATTGAATTGTTTCTACCAAAATATCAGATGTGTTTCTTATCAGTGCTTCAAAACTTAACAGCCCTTAGAGGGAAACTGGCAGTACCCTAACCTGTCAGGAAATGCATTATTTAGTAACTGGAATACAGTAATCCTCCCCTTCATCCCACTCATGACTTCATATGATAGTATCACATTCTTCCCATCTTTCCTCATCTCTCTTCCGGGCTGTTTTTAACCGATTCCCTTTATCCCTTTCTTAGACAGAAACAGCTTCCTGCCTTTGTTCAGCAGTATCAACCTTCTGTTCTTCTATGCCTTATGTCCCTTTTGATATAGGAATGACTCAATACACAGGTGGGACTGTCAATTTATTCTGACAATGTTTTGTTATATTTTCCTTACCCATTCTTTCTAGGGTTCGGGGTTTTTTCACACGTGTTTGGGGTTCCTTCGTTGAATGGTTCAGTTTTCCTTGGGTTTTTTGTTGGTTTGGTTTTGGTTTTTTGGACAAAAAAAACTACTGCTCTAATTTTGACTCACAACTGCTGATGTTTTCTCAAGTCTGAGCCCAAAAAAGTTAACACTACTACTACAGCAGTTCAAAGGCCACTGGGTAGCAGATGCTAGATCACTATTGCTAAAGAATTTGCTAAATCACTATTCCTAAACAATTCATCTTCATAACCAGATGTGGAAACTTGTTAAAATATTCTGAAATTCCACTGCTCAAATGAATCCACTTACAACACTTTTTCTCCAAAAAGCCAAACTTCTCACAAACCACACTTTTTGTACTACACAATTTTCAAGTCAGGTGCAATTAGATTCTAACAGTTTTAGTGCAGTAATAATAACCTAGTACAGAAGAGAAGTGATAAGTAGGAAAAGTATTGTCATGCCTAGCCCATGAGGATGAACTGAAATATATATGGAAACAAACTACCTGGGAGGAAGAACAAAGAATTTGAGTCATAGGTTTGCTTTTACATACTCTGAGGTACTCCTCTAAATTGTGGATAGTGACCGGTGTATCTTTTCCCCCTTTTTTCAGTTCTATATTGGGAAACCCAGGAAGTGTGAAGTCCAGCCCTAGATCTTCCACTGAGCAGCCATTCATAGTCAGAGCCTCCAATGCATACTGTAGACTTTCTTTGGTCTAAAAAATTGGAAGTGAAAACCAATGAGAACAGTTAATTCAAATAAACTTATCCAAAAGTTATGACTTCTAAAGCAGCTTTGACTAAGCAGACATTTCTGTAAGAGTATTACCATTAAAACTGTTATAGTACTCCTTGCTTTCCTTCTGTAGTTTTCATACATAACAGGAAACCAAGACAAACCAGATAAACAAGCTTAATGGATAACCTGGAAAGATCACAGGAGTACACTTTTTTCTAGCAGTTTTGGAATTCTGTAATATGCTAGAAGACAAACTATCTAGAAAATACTACTGGCAAGAAAAGGAAATGTGAAATATGCTATGGCTCAGAGGCTGGTTTTTCCTTAGGACAGTTAATGGCATTCATATTTGGCATGCATATTTACATTTTTCAGCTTTCATCCACCAGGTTTCAGGTTTTTCAAACTCTTGGGAAATTAAAAGCAGTGACCAAGGAGAGAGAGTGAGACAGTGAGGTAAAGAGGAACAAAGACACACAAGCTTGCAATAATTTCACTAGTAACAAAGCAGATGTATTAAGAGTATAAATTAGGTTATTACTTCCTACCATCTATTAACATTGGATGCTAGAAAAAGCATGTGTGCCAAAGAACTTTTATCACTACTGCCACAAGGAACTGTGGTATTTTCAGCTAAGAGTAGACACCCTTGAAAAATTAACGTTATGTCTGAAAGAACCTGAATGCTCATGCATGGTGACAGTTTACATCAGTTCTGCATACAGCTCTTCAGTGAAGAGGGAAAAAAACCCCTACATAAACGGCACTTCTATGAAAATCTGAAAATTTGACTAACCAACTAGTAAAAAAGCCAAACCTTTTGACTGTTCAAGAAGCAAGGATAGATTTTTTTTTCCTCTGATATTTAAGTTGGTTAGTCTTTTTAAAGTGAACCAAAACAAGTTAGGCAAACATATGGCAGTTTTAGACATTTCTAGACTGTGTTTAATCACACAGAAGAATCCCATAATGAATTTCTCATGCTAGACTTTACAAAAAGACTGTTTTATAATTACTAGCCACTGATCTAATAACATTAAAACTACTTTGTATGAGAACAAAGTAATTATCCCTATTACAATCAGTATTAAGCCCTATGATACATTCTGAATTACTGCTACTTCATAAAATCCAAACGTGTAAAGATGCACTCTTCCATTCTTAGGGTTACTTTCCCACCTGAGTTTTATCCTGTTCAAGTCTTTTCTTTTGTCTTACAATATCTTCAAGGTGATATATTGATTTGGCTACTACTGGATCAATACTGAACAAGTCATGCGATGTCAAGGAAGTTTCCTGTCGTAGCATCCATTTATAAAAAGGAAGTCCAAGAGGAAGGTCCACCTGGAAACCAAAGCACTGAACTGTTTAGTATTGAACTGTCTTCCCAAAGTATATCTTTTACTCTTGACCAGATCTACAATACTATCTCGTACTACTGGCACACACCAGAATACCATGTCTGAGTGGTTTTGCCTCAGAAATTTACAGTCAAGAAAACCCAAGTGACTGCCTAGTGCATACACATTAAAGCAATCAGCAAGCTACCAAGTGGAGTAAAAATGAGCCCAAAACGTTCTTGAAAGAAGACTCAAGAGAGATTGCAACACATAGGAGATAATGGCTTTTCCTTTCTACAATAAGGTCTCAAAAGCCACTGTAAAGATCTTCAACATATACCCCATATACCCTTTCCCCCCACAAAAGTTCAGCTGCATTCCTGTCCTCTTCCCTGCCTCCCCCCAGACTACCCTTACTTATAGAGCTGAAAGTAATACCATTTAATTCTAATGCTTTTATCCCTCAACAGAGCTAGTGTTTTTATTTGACCCCTTCAGAAAAGATTTTCTATTTTATTCTCACCAGTCTGAAGTCCATGATTGCCTTGGCCATTAGTTTTCCCAGAAAGCGGAACTTCATTTTAACTTTTGCAATGTGAGCTGGCTTGGCTGTTCTACCAAAAGGAAGTGCAAAAAGGCCTTGAAGGTTATGAATGTACTTGGTACCTTCCTGGCTTCCTGTTGAGGAAGAAAGAAAGAAAAAGGAAGAGTTCAGTACTTACACTGCTAGTTTCAAGACACAAGTGGCATTCAGATAATCTTAACCTAAATTTCTTACAGAAAAAAAAAAACAACCAACCATATCAAACACACACAAAAACCACAACAAAACCCACAAAGATAATCACACACTATCATCAGGCACATTATCTGACCACAAACTGAGGGCGCTCTTCATGTAACTAAAGTCAACTTAGAATCAATTCAGTATTAATCAATATTAATACATTAGTAGAGTAATTACCTTTTGGATTGGCTAAAGTCACTTCTTCTCCCCTCCAAAGGCCTAAGTCTGCTCTCTGTAGTTCCTGAGATACAAGTGCATAGAACTCTAGTGTAGGGCCTAGGCCTGTGCCAACCTTCAGGGGACAAAGGGTGAGGGGAGAGGAGGGGGAATGAGATAAATAAGTAAATAAATGAGTCCATTAGGTCAGTTTGAATATAAAAATCTCTACTTAGTCTGAGAAATATAATACATTATGTGCTATACAGAAGACTGCATTGCAAAAAGCATCTAGAGAACCTAACTACAGGAACATCTACAACATGACAGAGGCAGCCTGGAAGGACCATATAGCAGAGGAAATAACAGTGGAGTAAAAGTATTAACCACCTAATGATCATATTATAGAGGAAATACACACAGCTGTTTGCTTAAGAGTTAGAAAAAAAAATGCGCTCTGCTGACTAAGATTGATCATGAAATTTAGATCAGAAAGAGCATCTCCTAGCAACTAAAAATCACAACCAAGCAGATTAGGGATAATGAAAGGATAAAATTCTTTAGCACCAGCAATGTGAAAGACAGAGTCTGACCAAGCCATTTTAGGAAAGCTGTAGCTGTTTTGTATTAATCTTCAGTAAAAAGGGGTTAAATTAGACTGCATTGATATTACTTACTTCATTCTCATACTGGATTTCCAACATGGCTCTTGAACTGCCTAGATCCTGCATCACAGATTCTGCCTGTTTCAACAGCTCATCTCTGTTCACAGTGCGCTACACATTAGAGAAGTTTTAAGTAGTGAAATTACGGCTTTAAGTCCCAGCTCCCAAGGCAGTTACAACAGGAAAAAAATCAGTTATGAATGTTTTTCCACCCCATGCCAATAGTTCCACAGTTAAACAATTTTACAGTTTATACTTTGAAATAACAGTTCTTGCTTCTATATGAAAACTATTTAGAATGAACGTGATCAATATAAAATGAGAAAATAATGCCTTACATTTGTATCAGTGTAACTAATAGGTACTATTTTTGCCAAGAATATGGCAATAGGGCTATGATATAGCAAAGAAGTACTGTCATGTGATGTCGTATACCTCAAACTAATATGTAGAGAAGAAAATAGAATAAAGATGCTGAAACCCAAACAAAAAGCCCAACAGCACTGGGATACCTACATGCAGGAAGCTATATTCTTTTTGCATTTGGTTCTCATGTCTCCTTGTCTTTTGTCCCCACAGGTATTCAAGATCATATAGCATATATAGCAGATCTTATTTTATTTTAATATAAAATATCTCCAGATTCAAGGCAGACATCCAAGACTCCCTCAAATTTAACACAGTCACAGCTTAGTTTTATTATGCTGTGACAGGTGATTTACCTTCCCCAAATACTAGGACAGTATTTTTCTGTAAATCCTGTAAATTCTTCTGAGAATCACGCAAAACAGATCTACAAGCCAGTATGTGGAAATATCACTAATGTTACCTAAAACTCTGTGTTCACTACTGGAGTTTAGCTTCAGGAATTACACCAGGGCCCCGCGGAGGCGCAGGCAGGCCGAGGGTGCCCCTCCTGCCCTCATGCGGCCGGCACGGAGAAGACACTGCGCCTTCTGCTGGGGGACTGCAGGAACTAAACCCACCTCCGTTCTTCACTGTACCACCAAACTCTCAAGTTTTACAACTAAGTCTTGCTCGCAATGGTATTCTTAAAGACAATATAAAAAAAACCAGATCCTTCACTCCATTTTAAGCAAGATGTACTTACTTTTTTCCTGTCCAGTCGCGGTGCCACTCTGCTATCCTGAGAATCCGACTGATTGATTTCTGGATTAGTATCCAGTAGTCTTTGCATGGCTCGATCGCGGTCAAAGGCCGTCACATAAAACAGCATTTGGCGGGTATCAAATGGAAAGAAAAATGGGCTGCAAAGAGCATTGGATTAGTCAGCTGAGTTCCAAGCAGTATCTTTGACTATCATTTAGTTTAAAACACAACAGAAATGTAGTATGTCTGAAATTCGTGCTTTATTACACACTGGTGAAAGCAGCCTCCAAAGCAGCCCTCCAGAACACACTTCACTTTTAGTTACAATGCTTAGGAGCAAGAGTCTAGAGAAATGCAATATATGAAAGAGACAAAAAAATTCCAGAACCTTTTAACTCCTCTTGAAAAATAACTCAAAATACTTGAATGTCTTGACTGTGCAAAGTTTACATCAGAAACTAAAATTCCTTGTTCACTACTGTTCTACAATTAATAAATCTAATAGATGAAAGATTTAAGCTCAAGCTCCCGTATTGGGCAGCAGGAAGACATGAGAACCTGCCTAGAGCAGGACCACTATTCTACCTTCCACCATTTGCAAAAAATACTTTAAATAATCTGTGAAAGACTACCAGAGAAACTTCTTATTTTAATTAATCACTTCCACTATTCTCAAAGGCATGTGTATGTTAACAGTGTGGTCCTCCATTGGCATTAAGTGAAAAGGCAGTTTTATTGAACAAATACTGCTACAGTTGTTGAAGAATATACGTTCGTGCTCATCATCTGTTATGTGGAGTGCTTACGAAGGAAGTTAGAAATCTTATTTTTAAAATGAAGCCAGAGTTTCTCTAGACTATCTATTTCCACAGTCAGTTGTCACCAGTACTGCTGCAATTAACATGCTTGAAAAATCCAAGAATGTCAACTCTGATTTCTCATTCTTTCAAGTGAAAGAGCTTTACAGCTTGTACTCTGTATCAAGATAGTACAAAGTACTATGCTTATAGCTTTATAAAAATTATTTATATTCTTTTATCAGTAATGGTAAATGTGTTTTCCTTTGTACCATGCTGAATATGCCAAGATAATTACAGTGATACGGTAAAAATGTCATTAAGAAGTTTAACAGGAAAAAAAACATCACCTGAATAATCAAAATTTCAACGGAAACCCTTCAGATTGCTCAGCAACTCCTGTAAGAAGTGGTCCAAACTTTGCAGCTAGTCTGTCCCTCAGAACGTGACTTAAACTATGCAATATAGGTGCAAGCATCCATCCAAGTGTCACTATGTAACTTGGCAAGACTTCTGTGACTACATTTTGCACTCTCAGGAGTCCTGTAAGGTATAATGCACTGTGCTGCCCAGCCAAGATTCCTACTGAACTGCAATTAGAGACAGTACACAGCAAATCACTCATACCATGTTTTTCCAAGTTCTGTCAGCCAAGTCGGGATGTTTCCTGTCATAATTACCAAAGGGTCCTGAAGCTGCCTGTTTGCTTTTGCTGTCAGTTTACTGTTGATAAACTCCGAGGTTGGAATTATCTCCTTGCAGACTGCATTCTGTGTTAAATAAAAGGAATGTATTTCTAGTTAGAGAAGTGCTGAAAGAAATAACAAGTCATTGTTTAAAAAGATTTTTAAGGCTTCTAATTTGCTTATCATGGAAAGTAAAAAAACTTTCATTGCTGTTTTGTTCATCCAGAGTCTAAGACATGAAAGGAGGACTGAGTAGATTTTTACTACTAATTTTCTTTTCAGGAATAATGGTGGTCTTTCAACTTAAGGAAGGACAAAGCTTGGGAATTGTGTTCAACACACTATAGAGAAAATATGACTGACTGTAAGAATTTACAGCCTTCATCTTATCAGGAGTTAGAGAAACATGTAGGGGAAGATGGCAGTATTTGCATTATTCTGTCTTCTTGAGGGGGAGCAGATGGTGGAAAAGGTTATGATGTTAGAGATGGTTCTGTCCTGAACCAAGTATCAAAGTGATTTAAAAAGCGCTCTACTCACATCATACAAGTAATACCAGTATCGACTGATCGCGTGTAAAACTCTCAAAAGAAGAATAACATCTAATGAGGGGTCTTCGAATGTTATATTTTCAGGTGGAGTAGATATGAGGTAAATTTCCAGAGGATTTAATACCGAAGGGCATACACCATCTAGCAGGAAAAAACAACATGTTAGCAAAACAATCCAATTAGAAGTTTTCCCAAGATTTAATTATTAGGAGCCTAGGTAGTATTAGTCATGGCATTCACTTAACAACAACAGTTTAGATAAACAACTCAGTAAATATCTTACTTTTAGTTTTAATATGCAGATTAATATGCTTACTATTTTTATACTACATCTGCTTTAAAAGAAACACTATAGTGTCTGTAAACATTGTGAAAGTTCTGAAAGGACTGAGAGGAAATCTAACATATAGCAAGGCACCACACTCACCATGCCACAATTCATCATGTTTTTTAGAATTTCTAGGGGAGGTTTTTGTGGGAGCAGTTTGTGCTCTTCCTCTTTTACCACCAACACAGTCCTTATTACCATCTTCATCCTCTCGCACAGGTTTGTACCTAAAAAGTAACCAAAAGTTAAAAGTATGCTTTGAAATGCTAACTTACAGGGAAACAAAAGCACTTTTAAAGGTGTTAGTTCTCAAATTTCCAGAACTTTACTTGAATGACAGTTAAAAGCAGAAAGACAAGAACACTGCACTGGCATATGATCCAGCCTCCAAAGCAAAGTATTTCACAGGGGAGAAAGAAATGGGGACCCTTCGGCTCCCTGAACCAGAAGGAGAAAAGGCAAATGTATAAACAAAACCCCAAAATTACTGACATTAGTTAGGGTTAGGTTAGGGGGTTTTTTGGTTGTTGTTTTGTGGGGTTTTATCTGTTTGCCTTTTTCTTTAGCACATTTAAATGTTAAAAAGAAGGAGACCGCTGAACATTTAAGATGTTCAGCATAGTCGTGTGTCAAAGCTTCTTGCAAAGTATAGCCAGAGAATACATTCACCTTCACAGCAATCAACTGGGAAAATCAGTATGAAGTTGACCATTACTTGCATACTGCACATTCTCTACTGTTTGTGGTTAGTTACCTAACACTAAGAATGGTTTCTTCCCATCTAGCAGGTGTCATTTAAAACTCCCCATTTCTTGTTCACCAGCTTTACTCATGAGCTAGAAAGAACATCAGGAGCTAGCAATGAATTCTTACTAAGTTTTAAGTATCTCAAGCACATCAGGAAATTCAAAGCTCCAGTTTTCAAAGGAAAAAGAAAACAGCTATATTCCAAATTTCTTGATGTATATACATTTAGGGAACTGGAGAAGTTATTCCTGGATTTCTCTAGGCAACTCACCAAATGGTGTGCGTTTTTGTCCAAATCCCAGCTCTTCCCAATGGGTTGCTTTCATCATCTGTAGATTCCCTCTCTTCCTCAGCTTGCAAACTGTACTGCCTGACTGCCTGATACACAGTCATATTGTATGGCAGCAAGTGATCTCCAATGTAAAACTGCAATCTATGTCTCACATTCCCTGAATTTAAGAATTGAGCAGCCTGAACAAAAAAAAACCAAAACCCATACAAGTTAGGAAACTTGTTGCATAGCTTTTCTTTAGGCCCCTCCCCACACTGCACCTTCCCCTTACTCCCAGAGCAAAAACTTACCAAGGATTCATCTATTTCTTCATCTGACCCATCATCATCACTATCTTCATCATCTTCTCTAACTCTTCCATAGCCTGAGATAAGAGAGAAGAAAGACGTCCTCATTTGCTTTTCTTCATGAAATGTAACAATGCTTTGGTACGCTGACTGTTTTAACTTCTAGGACTTTAAAACAGTTCCAAAATGCATCAATTAAAAACAGTAAGATTCAGAACTGCTAGAACAAATTTCAGTATCAACACCTGGCATCACAACTGCCAAGTACAGTTTTGTACAGCCAGTGTGACAGTAAAGTAGATTATACTTCTGTTAGTATTTTGACTGAACTGTTTACCACAGGAAAAAGTTTGTCCCAGAAACAGAAGATTCTCTACAGCTTTAGTCTCCCCTGTGAGCAAGATATATTTATAGGTACCTTCCATTTGTCTTCAGCATAATCCCCACAGGTTTTTACAGACTCTACACTGTCAGGAGGAACTATTCCAAAAAGGAAAACACAAGTGACTGTATAATATATAAATACCTCTAACTACAAGGTATCTTTCAATGGCTTGTACCAAAGCCAGAGGATCAATCTTCACAGGTCCACCTTTCCACTGCTTCACATTAGCACAGTCTGGATGTCTTTGCAGTTGGCATTTTAACTGATGTGTATTGAAGAATTTTAAAGCTTGTGATCCTCTGTTAAGAGAAAAACTCAAAATAATTTGTGAAAAAAGTTGCTACACAAAGAATCTAATAACCATAATTGCATTAAAATGCATTAAAAGAGGCTTATACATGCATTTACAATTTTACTTGTTCAGAGAATTATTTGTCAGACTACTTCTCTAAAACTAAGTTACAATGGTTTGGATAAATAGAATTAAAAGTTTTCTTCTACAAGAACACAAGAATCCAACTTGGACAAAATCTGGAAGCTACACAAATTGAGAGGAAGTCCAGCCTCAGGTCTGACTACAACATGGCCTATACTGACTATCTTTGAAATCTGAAGTTGGTCAGCTGATGGCACAGGAGATTTCGAGCTGTGTTTATGTGCAGTGAAACAAGGATCAGAAAAGGGCATGGAAAATGCAAGTACTCATTTATATGGGGTTTTTTTCAATAAGGACCTAAAGAGAAAACCTGAAAGCTCCTCTGTTTTTCTCTTGCCAAGGATAGTTTATATACACGTTCCACCTCACCAATCTATCAATACTCAAAGCTAGCTGGTTTTATACAACAAGCCTCTTATTTCTTCTGCTTCTATACAGGTGCTAGTAAAAGACTTCCAAAACATAATGCCTCAAAATCATCACTGACATAATCCACAGTAAAACCAGCAGTCAAATAATGCTACAGCAGTCTTGCTTCCTGTGTTTCATTTTCTATCAAAAAGAACAGCAGCATTTTGCTTCTATGATTAGCAGCTTTTTAATTTTGGTAGTTAGCCCACTTTTTACAAAAATAACATATATAAGGAAGCATTCTGAGATTACAGAGCACATACTATTTGAAAGCCAGTATAGAGACATTAATTTCTTCTAATAAGAAATCAGTGTACTGCATTAATTCCCATTGATTTTAAGCTTCACAAAAACACAAGTACTGAATTTTAATGTTAGTTAGGTTAATGCTATAGTGTGAGGCTCCAAAACATCTAATATAATGGATGTTGTGTCACCATTAATGACAAAAAAAACCCCGCCACACTACCTTGCTACCTGAGACATAGAACACCTTAGGTATTTCTAACTTTAAAGAAGAGTTTTTGAAAATTCATTTTCAATGCTCCTCCTCTCATGCTGAGCTTTTAGCCAGCACCAGAAATACTTTAAAAACTTATACACAACCTGTACTGAAACACTTATTGTTACACAATAAGTGAAATCTAGTGTTGATTTACTGAAGTATAGAAAAGAAATTGTAGAACAGGTCTTTAGTCACTCAGATTTGTTACTTACAACTAACAAGCTGGATTCCAAATTTATTCTGTATCATAAGACTCAGGGAAGGTCTACAGCTATTATAAACTCTATTGACAGCCAAGACTTATCACTTAATCCACTATCATCCTAGAGAACAGAACCTTTATGAATAACAAAGTTTAGCACTGTAATACACTCTCTGCAATTTAATTACTCTGCTAAAAAACATCAGTGTCCAAGCAATTAATAGATTGCTTGTTTCCAGTGTTTGTTTCATGGCGACAAGGAAGACATTTGGATTTTTAAAGGGTAAATTTAGAGATTGCATTTAAAGTTATTCTATCACCCCCGATTTAACTGAGACAAGTTTCAAGATGGCAAGTAAACACTTGGTAAAATATTCCATCTTCCACTGGAAAAAAAACCCCAACTATGTCATTGCTTTTGTGTCTAACAGGGTCAGAAGTTTCCATTACCTCCTCTTGTAATTGTACTTCTACTTGTACTTGTCCTTTTAGTGTTGTTTGAAACAAGTTTTGGAAAACAAAAGCTTCCAACAAAACTGTTACCTGAGCATTAATCCTTACCTGCTCCCTGTTCCATTTCCACTAGGGAAGTCATGCACTTTAACAGGAAACTGTTCCATCTGACTGAGGCAGTTGTTCATTTTATGGACTAATGCCAACAAAGGTGCATTTTCTAATGGCTCTAATCTTCCAAGGGGCTCTTCTCCAGGAAGCTGAAATATAGTCCAGTCTTTTAGTCACCTGCTTGAATTAAACCATCCTAAACAATTTATACCATAAATTAAGAATCACTACTCTCACTGAAAGCAGCAGCAGTATCAGGATGACTAAATGACACAAGTTTATGAAAGACTTGTTTCAAAGAATGTACTTTTCTCTCGTGGTTTCAACTGAATAGCCAGATTTTAAGCATTCACCCTTAACCATGAGCAATAAGCTTTTTGGAAGTTTTCGTTATCTGCCTTCCTCTCTTCCACTTCATATTTCTTTCCTTAAAAACAGAAGACTAGTTTCTTGCAGTATTTAATCACAAGTGGTAATATTACTACCCAAACTCTTTCCATATCAGCTTCTTAAAAGACAGAAACAACTTTTAAGTTGTTCAAGACTCAAGACAATTGGCCATTTTGGCTTTTTTTCCACTGCTGTGTGGAACTTTCTGTAATTACAGGGTATTCAAAAAAGTTCATGACCTATAAAGACATTGAACAATGTGAGAGTTGCAGTGTTATACAACTTAGATATAAACAAAACATTCTTTCTGTATTCCACCTTTAAGAGAAGGTCAACACAGAACATCTCAGATGATTTTTTGAGAAAGAAAACTTGAGAGAAAGACAACTAAGAATGCCAAAAAAATAAACAAGAAAACTTACTGGAGAGGAAAAAAATACATGAAGAAATCTTTTCAATCTGATATCCCTGCTAACAGCATCTTTTTCACTTTTAGATGTCAAATAAAGCAGCAGTTGTTTAACAAACCCACTATGCTGGATTTCAAATGAGGAGACGTCAGATTCCGAGACAATGCTACGGATTTCTACAAGGCACTCTGTTCCACCATCCACCTGAAAAACATGAGAGTGTTTTACTACCCAGGTATTAAAGGCTTAAGAAATGGTATTTTTCCTTCTACTGCATGTAACAGCTCTAAAGGGAGGGGAAAAAAAGGGAAGTCTGGAATGTATAGTAATTCAACACAAGTAGCAACACAGGGCAAATAATCTGAGGATAAGCACTTCTCTGTTCAAGGGGAGACATTACAGGCAACATCTACATTTTCTCTATTTTGAGAGAAATGCAAGGTCCCATTTCTGTCTCATGCAAGGTAAAGATAAGCTCCAAGCAAGGGTGCTTTCTGTTTAAAAAAGACCAAACAAAACCCCAACAACTCAGATTGGTATATGTGTTACGTGACATTTGTGTAGGAGAGAGGAGGAGGGAAAGTCTTGTATTTTAATGATTGCTTAGATCAAAGCACAGAACACAGCTCAGCTCCTGTGATACTTCAGAAGTTACATGTTTAGACCACCTACAAGGACCACAACTGTCTGAAAGGCAAGGCTGAAGTTCTTGACATGCTACCACATTCACCCCAACCTGTATTTCTTCTATCATTTTACCAAAATGCTGCTTCTCTCTCCGTCTCCCCCCAGTCTCAAAGTTCTTACTACAAACTGTATTGCTCTTTAAGAATAAAGTCAATCCCTAACACTTAACTGTAGAACTTTTGAATGTGAAATAAAATACTATGCAAATAACACATTGCTAGGACTGGTCTTTTATCATAAGTGGTGTGTGTCAGAGCTTACACACGAATTCTAAAAAATTACTTCAAGTCATAATGACTCATAAGGCAAGGCAAGAAATTACTCTCCCCCTCCCAAGTAAGTTTGCCACTTCTAACCTGGAGGTTGAGTTGTTCAGTTGCAGTGCAAAGTCTCTGTAATACATTTAGTGCAGGATTGCTTCCGTCCATGTTTTCAGAACTAAAGTAATGTTCTACAAATTTATGGGCTTGCTCCTTAATCCAGCCCTTAATTTTTTCTCTGTAAAGAAGCACACAAAAGGCATTTAGCCACACTTAGCATTTGCATACATCAATATTACAAGTAAATGCAGCCCGACTATAATTTTCTCCATGTTAAACAGCAGTCGCAGAAAACCCTTTACTTTTATTCCAACACAGTCAAGTTCTTTTCTCTACAGATCACTTCTTGCATTGTATTTCCCAGTTCTCTGATTTTTCCCCACCATGCAACTTTAAACTATCCTGATGTTATTTTCTCTACCTTAATTTCTTGATTCTTTTTCCAGAATTATTTTAACTGTAGTTAAGCTCCAACTTCTTTGTAGGTGCTACTTAATCACCTGATCATAGCTGACATCACTTTACAAGTATTGTGATTTTTTTCTGTGTACCTGTTATTGGAAATGGTATCCTTGGAAGCAGCCCTTGCAAGACCACTTACTCCTGCTGTTCTTGCTGGTTCAATATTATTACTGTTGGATTGTGTGCTTAGTCTTCCCCATGTTTTAGGATTTAAACTTGCCAAGAAAGAAGATTTAGGAGACTGAGTAGTTGTAGGGCTTTTAGCTGGAGGAAGTAGAGAGAAAATTTAAGAGAATCAACAGGTTTATTACAGCTAGCTCTTTCTGCAGTTTATAAGCTTACTTTAAAAAGGAGTTAAAAGTATCATACTTTAAGAATTATTTACCTTGATTGTCTACTTTGTCATCATCTCTTGGAGGGGAATATTTTGGTCTCCTTGGCCCTCGTTTTGGCAGTCTTTTTCTCTTTAGAACATCACTCAGTCGTCTGCCCAAAGTTAAAAATAAATGTAACTTATTTCCACCCATGAACATATTCATGCACACAACCATCCCTCAGCTTAAGATGCATCTGCCAACTACTTCCTTGAGAATTAAAGAACAGGTTCCCTCCCATAACAAGGATATTCCCTGCTCTAGGAGCAGGGGCCTCAACTCTGTAATTGACAGGACAAACTCGATCCAGAAATAAGGGGTTTTGCTGGCTATCATCTTTCTATTATGAGCAGTCAAATACAGCCAGAAGTGACACTAAACAGAGGTTTCTCATAATTTTCATGCTTTGTGTATCCATATGTTCGTTCATTTATTTGAATATACTTAAAAAGAAAAAAATAAAAACTCCACTAATCTCTACTGAATAAACACCAATCAATTCTGGATACTTTACATGCCTCCCCTACAGAAGCCCAGAAAACACTTCAACAATGTGGCATTTCTACTCATCAATCACCACACTTCACAAGTTCACGTATTTCAATTCTTGTTTAAAATGACCAACATTTGACCTTTAAAATAAGAGCAAACTAGTAATTTATTCCTACACTATATTTTAATTCTACAAGTGTACAAAATGATTGCCTTCCAACAAAACTTAAGGATAATTTCTTTTTTCTCCAGTCTCCAGCAGAAAGGAACCATGCATCATAGCTCTGAAAGAATCACTGTCCTCAACAGTTAGATGAGACTACAAGCTATTGCTCTTGGCATTCTCCCAAAACAGAAAATTATTTAAGATCATTATGACATAACTATCAGGTCACTATTTTGTTTTTTTCTCTTTTAAACATTTAATATAAAATGAATCAAAACTACCCATTGAAAAATTCAACACCACTCCAATTTAGTTCTTTAGAGGAAAATACCACAGCAAAATGCAGATGGATAATGTGGGCAGCCCATGTCACTCTAGGCTTTTTTTTAAAAAAACAAGGTAAAAAAACCCCAAAAGAAAGCACCAAAGCCAGAGCAAACAGATTACTTTTCAGAAAGCGCACTTACCCCTGTGGGCTCAGATCCAAGGAATCCTCCCGGCTGTGCTGTAAGCTGGGAGAGCCCAAATCTGCAGCTGCGTTGCTGGCAGCAGTGGCTGTCCCAGTACTTATTGTCGTAGTGGTACCCAGCGTCCCTGATCCATTAGTGCATACTTTTGGTGGGCTTGTTAGCAAAGCCTCAGACTCCGCCAAGTTTTTCACTTGGTGCATCACCCCTTTGAGAAAGAAGAAATCTTTGTTTGGTGGGTTGGTCTGCGGTAGGGGGAGTGGAGGGGGTGGTAGAGATGTGGTGGCAGGAACAAGGGTGTTTGAAAATGTAGAACTGAGTGTTATTTGAACCTCTGCTTTAACTATGGCAGTATTTGCTCACCCCACAAATTAATACTAAGCTTTAAAAGCAGTCCAATCTTTTCTTCAAAAACTTAACCTACATAGTTTAAAAATAAAAAATTAGAGCAGTATGAACAGCAGCTGAAGCACAAAGACTAACACAAAGACTTCCTGCCAAAGATTAATCAGTTTTCTCCAGTAAGACTTCCCATGTAATTTCAGTGAGCCACCTTCAGCCTAAGTGAGTTCACTAGTATCTAGTGAGCCTGTACAAACTTGTTTTGGATTCTAAAAACACAAGCTTGTCTCCTCCAGAGTCTGGGTCAGCTCCTCCCCAGTAACATAAGGACAGCTTGCACAGATTCGCCTTTATTATTCAAGAACAATATTCAATTTTTACAGCTTGGGGAGAGTGGAGAGAGGGGGTAAAGGACTCGGATTCTCCACAGACATATTTTTAGAATATTACACAAAGAGGTGAAGAGTAAAAAAAAAAGAAACCACAATTTACCTTCTCTTCTGAAGTAAACACTAAAAATGTCAGGTAACTTTTGCATTAAAATCTCTGCCATCTGCAGGGCTCCAACTACTATCTTAAGGTCTTGACTCGACAGCATGGAGGCAATATGACTAAAACAGATAATTTATTAGAATTAGCTTTGTCTTTTTTTTGGCTGAGTTTTTCTTTTTAAATCAAGTCAGTTCATCTTGCATACACAGCACTGGAGACTGAAAGCAAACAGATTTCATAGTGCTTTTATCAAAGCTATCAATAAAAGGACTAAAACAGTTCTCTTCCCACCTATATCACTTTTACCAAGTTTTAACATGGCATAAAGGAGAGAGTCTCTTACAAATACGGTGTTGTAGAACGCGGTACTGTCTCTGAAAAACGATTTTGTTTATTTTCCAGTTCCATCCTCAGATCCCCAACTTTATGTGTAACATGTAGGAGAGGTTTCATGAATAAAACCTAGCAGCTGAATGCTATGAGTGTCTTACTGTTCACACTGTATTACCTCAAAAGTTATCTTGCCCTCAGAGAAGTTCATAGGCAAGTTTCAGAAATCAAAAAACCAATAAAGGGTAATATTAGACACTCCTAGTACACACAGCCAGAGGCCACCTAAGTTTCTAGTAAGAATGTCTAGCGCTGGCAACTACTGCAAAATCTATGATACAAAAAAATCCCTGCAGAGCTGGCAGCCTCAGCTTTTGGAAAATGAATGAGACTTTAAAAGTACCATTTCCCCCTAAAAAAGATGATTCAAAAAAAGTAATCACAAGTTTGAACTGTAACCCTAAAATTAATTTCATTTGCAGCAGTTAATGAACCCACCTTGAAACAGCATGGTTTTTCAGCACATCCTTCAGAAGTTCAGCATCAGCAAAATAAATTATCCTAAGAATTGCTCTAAGGCACTTGTGTCTAACAGCAGGTCCAGCTGAAGAACTATATACTTCATAAAGAACACCAAACAGTGTTTTGATAAAGGATTTTGCCAGTTCTGGGTCCTCTTTCATTAATTGTGCTCGAGCATCATCCTTCTTCAATTCCGAATGTCCACCTGTGAGAAAGTGCGCAACGCATCACTGTACAGATCTTCGCATCTCTGCTCTGATGATTACTTTCTTTTGTTAAAACTGATTTAATTCAGCTCTTGAATTGAAAAGATAAAATTCAAGAACCAGAAATCAAAGTAAATAAGTAGGTACAAAACTTCCTCTTTTAAGGAGTTCAATCTTTTTCTTCTTCAGTTTTCTTATGTATTTCTGTATAATAGTAAGAAGCCCTCACAGAATCTTCATTAAATAAGAGAGCTGTATGAATAGAACTGTTTCAGAAATCCCAAGCCAGGAACACACCCAGCTCCCTCCCAATTCAATACATTTTCAGGTGCCAGGAGGAGTTTATATGTTAAAAAGCACACATGTCAACAGCACAAGTTTTGTTATGAAGCTTTCTTCATTCATGTAAATCAAAATAGTCTGAAGTTCCAAAGAACCCATAAGAAATTTATTAGTTAAGCAGTAAACTGCTGCACAACCCAGCATAAATCAGCCACAGCTAAAGGGCCCAGATGTTTCCTGAGCTGTACTTACTAGTGTTTGTATTGGCTAAAGGGTTTGGTTTTCGCTGAATGGCACGGGCTGTTCCAGTATCCTCATTTATTTGCTGCATAGAGTTAAAATCAATAGTATAGACACGCCCAAGCGTAGACAGGCTTATCTCATCCTCACCAACCTGATGAGCTGCCTAAAACCAAGGAAGAGTTTAAAGTTAAGAAATCCCTAACAAACAGAAAGCTATATGAAAGGTGAGGAGCGGGGTAACATAGTAGGAAAACTGACAGAAATACAGTAAGAACAGTGATTAAGTGATTTGGTGTGGCTGAACACCAAAACAGTGCAATATTACAGCAGGACATTTGAGGAAACTTGTGTTTCTAACTCAAAGATCAAGAGTGATATTTTCAAAGACAGAGAAAGCACTCAATTCCCTATACAACCGCACGCAGATTTGAAAAGCATCACCACACAAATGTGTGGAATTACTACCTCTATTATTCGACTATCAATCCTGTTATACGGATGCCAGAGACCCCTGTCATCTCGCCATTGCCATATTGCACCATCTGTATTTTGTGCATTTCCTTTCTTTAGCATAGTATCAACAGCAAAGATTCCCTCTTTTGGCAGGCAAGGCATCAGTTCACTGTAAAGAACATTAAAACAGTATTTTACTAGAAATATACGATCAAGTCCATCTAAGCTGAAAACTGTTTGCCTTATTTTAGTGAAGTTTAGGATTTTAACATACCAACCAGACCCAAAACCTAGGACTGCAAGACTTACCAGATAAGAGAAGTAAGTTCATAAAGTTCTTGAGGACTTCGTGGAACAAGGTCTATTTGTTCTTGACAACTCCCATTTGAGGCTCCACAAAGGAGGAAGTGAAGCGTTTCTGCAATATCTATAAAAATTGTTATTCATGAGACTGCCTGTATCAGATATGGATTCCATTTTCTGTTGGACACTACACAGCAGAGACAGTTACTGCCCAAAGCAAAGAGACAGTGCATAGTAGGACAAAAGTGTTTCTTTGAACACTAAGAAATGTGCTTGTTCTCAGGTCTGGGGTTTGTGGCTTTTTTGGGTTTGTTTTTTCCTGTAGGGACAACTAGGGGAAAAATACCACTCAGCATACAAGACACAGAAGAAAACAGGGAAAGATACAGGGCAGTTGAAGTGGTAAGTCAAAATTCATGAGATGGAGCAAAGAAAACAAGTGACAACTAAGACAGTTATACAACAGTTACTTTTGTTAATGTTTTCCCCTAGAAGAAGTATTTAAAGCACATGGTGCCCCCACATGGTAAAAACTAAGAAAAGAATTATTCAACTTGGGCTGGAATGAGAACAGTTTGTGCAGCCAATACAGACTTAAAATTAGGTGAGCACTGCAGTGACAACAGCTAGAACTAGGAAAAGGGATAAAAACCCCTCTGGATAAATTTTTCAACACATTTAACTAAACTTTTTATCCCAAGGGAAAGACAGTAAGAGAGAAAAATTAAAAGAACAGAATCTTTATAAAATCAAGTGCACAGAGGTCCATATTGACTGTAGGCATTAACATGAACAGGCCCCCTAGAACATGGAAGAGTAAGAACTTACTTTGCTTCATAAGCTGGACTGCAAGTGTGGGGCAGTTGGAGCACATCAGGGAGAACATGCGCACCACCATGATGAACATTCCTGAGCTCAGGATAGGAGGTGTCACGACCAAGAGCTGCTGGATATTTGTTAACAAGTCCTTGGAAGCAACCTGCTGCAGCAAGTTCTTCAGGAGGGAACAACAGAATAGAAAACATTAGTCTTTGAAAGGTGAGCCCTCAACAGAAATGGGGTGTGGGGAGAAGAAAACAGAAATGCAACCCGATCCACACTCTTACCTCTTCATGCTGGAAGTTGTCCACTAGCCGTGCAAAACAGAGACAAGTGCTTTCAACAGACTTTTTGTCCTGTTATAAAAAAGTTAAGTTTTGTTCAAATTGAAATTTTTTAACTTGCATTAGATCATCCTGTCATTTTAAGGCATTCATCAAATTTCTCCAAAAGGGACAGTCTAATCACATTTTACATAACATTACAGCTCTGACTTTTAAATTCACTGACAGTCTAAACTGACCTCCTGATACAGCTGTGCTTCCTACATATTCCCTGGGAAACACCCCCCACTTGCAACACAAATACCTTTAGGGACCTTTAGAGATGAATAAATTAATCCCTAATACTCTTTTTGGATTCTGCAAGGAGGAAACAATATGGAAAAGAGATAGAAAGCCAAAGTGACAGGAGATACAGATAATAAGCAGGAGTGAAGCCTATTGTTCTATAAACAACATGAAGCCTGATTTTGGTATTATGCAGCACAGCCATCACAGCAAATCTAAAGATGCAAGTAAAGACTGCTCTGAAAATAGCTCCTGTTAAAAGTTCAATGAAATGCTCAAAGAAGTTCATCTGAACATAATAAAACACTAACCCTAATGGTGGCAGAGCACTGGAAGAGGTTAGCCTGAGAGATTAAGTCTCCATCCTTGGAGATAGTTAAAAAGGGAAAAAAACCCCAACAAAAAACAAAAACAAACAACAAAAAAACCAAAACAAAACACCAACAAAAAAAAACCACAAAAAACCAACAACCATCAAAAAAAAATATCAGCTGGACATGCTCCCGGGCAATCTGCTGACCTTGCAGGGGAGCTAGGACTGGGTAACTGAGAGCTCTCTTCCAACCTCAACTATTCCGTTAAACGCTAACTCAAGATTCTTTTCCAGAAAATTTCCACTTCAAAATTTCTTGAAATCTTACTTTGGTGGGTTGTAGCTTCTCTTCAGAGAGCAGGAATCAGTACTTGTCCCTACTACTGGTGAGAATGGTGCTTCCTGTTTCTAGAGTACAATCTAAAGCTGTCATGTGACTTCTCAGAAGCTGCCTCAAAGATTCAAGTAGTCTTTCAGCAAGATGATGTAGGCAAAATTAAGAATAGCACAAGAATACATAAAACCATTACCTGGAAGCTTCCATGTAGTTGCATTTGTTAACAAACAAAATACTTCTCCTTTTTCATATTTTTAACACAGATCTGCCAACCAAGCAGATCACCAAAATCTCTTTGGTGCACCAGTCACTGTAAGTGCTCATTTGCTCATTTATGAATACAGCAGTATTGCATGACATGTAGCCCTTAGGAACCCCTTCATTTCAGATTCATCACTTCAAACTATCGTACAAAAGCAGGAACTCTTTAAAAATGCCATAAACGCTCCCAAAAAGTTAAAGCACAAAAAACCCACAAAAATTGAAACTAAAGCTGTTCTGAGTTTAAAGTAGGAGAGAACCTTGCAACCCATTTGTTAAGAAAAAAATAAAAACAGTAATGCTTACTAGACTCCCTTCTTACTGATGTCTTTGTTCTTACAAGGACTACAAAACCATTACTCATGCTTTAATTTAAAGTACCTTATTTGTCTTCTTTTATAAAATGACATGTTTACAAGAAACACAAAAGGTCTATATGTACACTGGGATATCACAACTTGACAGTATCGAAACCTAAAGTCAATTATCCCCTTGCAAAGGCAAATAATACACAACAAAGAATCAGGTATCTGGGGACATCTTTAAACTGCTTTCAGATCAAAATCAAAATATTCCATTTTTTAACAGCTTCTTACCTGATGGGTTAACCTTTGTGTTAGCAGTGGCAAAGAGTCTGCCACAAAGTGAAACTCATCAGGTGTTATACTCTGGCAGCAGTTGGCAGCGATAGCTAGTGCATTCCTTTGTGCATTTATACTGAAGAATTCCAGATACAGCAAACAGTCTGCCAACCCACCCTATAATAAAACAAACATTTTCACTCTCAGTACTGCTAAAGTCACAAAGTTGTTTTCTTATTTCATCTTCACAGAAGATCACGAAGATGTAGAGCTGGTAGAGGCAAAAATGCCTTGTTTTGTTTTTACTTACTGCCTGCAGAATGGCTTTACTGTGCCTGCGTGACAACATCTCCAGGGCTGTAAGCGCCTGCTCTGCCACATCAATGCACTGGATAACTTGCAGCTACAAGAAAACAAAAGAGCTCGTAGATCAATTTCTAAACCAATTTACAAAAATAATCATCTTCATTAACACTGGGACATATAGCCTCTACTAAGACACGCATGCTAATGAAGCCAGCTCTGACCAAGCCTGCCGGTTTAAGGTTACCTCAGCCACGGAGCTACTCCAAGAGGCAACAGGTCATACAATTACACATTTTGTATGTCTGCAACACCAATCCAACAAAAAATTCTCAGTGAATCAGAGAGCACTTTTCAGTAAGGGTGGGAGCAAAGATTAAGCCTGGTTTTAGAAGCTTCTCATGCATTTTATATTATCTTGTAAGCCATGAAAAGAAGCCACCATCTTAATGGCATTTTCTGAAGTTAAAACAAAAGATAAAATCCCCTCATACTATTTTATCACTGTTTTGATTTCATTTTACCTTTTCCAAGAAGACAGGAATTGCATCTACCACTACAGCAGATGATCTGGGAAGTGCTTCCATCATGTATGTTAAGGCCCGACACGCATGATTCATCTATTAAATACACAGATATTTGATTTTAAGTTCAGATGACATTTTTTTATTTCAAAAGCTTCTTAAATATTACAAACTACTTACAATGTCAAAGTTATGCTCCATCTGCAGCAGTGTTATCTGTTTAAAAAAAAAAGTATTGTTTGTTTAGAAAAATGCATCTAGGTATCATCACAAAAAGGGTACAGATCACTACTATAGCTTTTGACTCAGGATTTTAAATGTTGGTAAGAATTCCAAAAGAACCACTGCCTATTCTTGAGCTATTCAAAAATTAACAGGACTATCAAAATTTAGCAAAACATCCTCTCAAAACCAAATAATAAGATAGCTACACATACTTAGAAGAACACACTTAGAAGTAAGACAATATAAATAAAGATGACTTAATTTCAGCAAGATACTGAGTGAAATATTATATCCTCCAATAGAAATCTGAGATTAAATCTTTACCAAAGCTGGTACAACACTCTTGACTGGAAATCCTCCTAATGTCTCTTCATTTCCCATAACCAACAGCTGGCACATCTCAATCACTGCCTGTAGTTGTTGACTTTCATCAGTGGCTTGGAGACCTTGTAAAAGCTGTTGAGCTTTAGAACCTAGATATCCAGAAAAAAAATTTAGGAAACAAGGTATTAGAAAGTGTTCAACAGAACTGTTATGCTATACTTCTGCCAGAGTGGAAGACCAGAGATAGTTTGTTTTCCTCTGTATTTGTAGTTTCATTTCCTTTCCCTGTCATAAAAAGGGGGAATAGGGAAGGGACACAAAATCTCACTCTTGGCTGCCTTTCCAGTGCAGACTGGTCAGCACAGGGAGTCCACCACACTGCTCACCACAGCCATCTTGCCAACCTACAGCAGGTGCCAGAACCCAAACCATCCCGCCTTTGTGCAGCAAAGGACTTTGCAACACCCCCCAGATAATACAGCACATGGAGCACCCATGAGACCCCATCCTCTTCTTGGCATGCAGTGTAACAGGCTGCCTCTGGCTCCCCTGGGAAGCCAGACTTGGACTTGAAGGTACACATCTCATCCAGCTGCATAGTGCAGACCTGGTGCAACAAGTCTAAGGACCCATGTTCTCACTGACAACATCTGAATGAAATTCATTCTGTCCAAAACCTAAGACACTTTTGAAACTAAAACCACCGTAACTTAGAACTGGTATCTACTAATTGTTTTAAAGCTAGCTTAAGCATTTGTTTAAAGCTAGCAAAAAACCCAAGGGGGTTGGAGAGGTCTTTTGTTAAGCAGCCCATCATGCAAAAGAAAAAGGAAGGGGTGAAAAGGCAAGAACCCTCCCTTCCCCACCTAGAAGGAACATTAAGATGCCCCAAAAAAGAATAGCAAAGAAATACAGCTAAGGCAAATTTTTCTTCCTTATAGGAAGACAAGCAAATTAAAATTGTTGACCAGTGGTCTAGCACTATCATGACATACAAGTCTCCAACAGGTAAAATATTAAACTACGAAGCTAATACAAATATTAGATTTACTATTGGCTGAATTCTACTAGTCTGGAAGTGGAAAGAATTAAGTCAAATTAGACAAACTTTGCTTACTAGCTCCACTTCCAATTGTCCTGTGGAAGAGCTGCGACATCCGAGGACCAAGAGGGCCAAACAGGTGAGGAGGAAGACCCCTAGCCTCTAATAGAGCTAAAAGCAAACAGAGGATAACAGCCATTGTCAAAGCTTCTACGTATATTTTTAAAAGCTTAAATTCCGTGACGTTATCATTTAAGACTACTAGAATTTTGGTACTTTAAGAGTTAGGATTAGATGACTGCAGCTACCTTGATATCGAAAAAACACCAAAAAGATGACCTTTAAGGAACAAGTAATACTTTTTTATATCAGAACGTTAAAGTCCTTTACTAAGTCACCCGCTGAGTTTCCACGGTTGTGTATTTCACAAAAGTAATCTCATCTATTAAACTGTTATAAGCCTACAGCCAGAACAGCAGATACATCAGGCTGTAATTTCAAATCTGAACTCAAACTACATAGGATAGGTTAAACTTATCTTCATGTTTTCAGGACCTGCAGGCACTACTAATCTGACAAAAAAACGACACTGAAAAACAGGTTTACAGCTTTATTTGCTGATGAGCAGGAGAAGGAAGAACTCTGTTAAGTATTAGCGGGTTTTTTTCCGATTGATTTTCAATACTTGACAGTACTGTTACTTAAGCTAAACTAAGTGGGTGATTCTGATTTTTATTGTAGCAACCATGACTACTGCTGATCAATAAAATAACCATTAATAGTGAAAACCCATTTAGCCCAATATTTCTAACGCATACCTATATTTACTGAGAACTAAAAGCAAGTGAACTGATACTGACAGCACTCATTTCCACATTAAATAGCCAGATTAACAAAAACCTGTCATTTGCAAGGGAGATAATGATCTCAGGACTCCCTGCAATGTAGTAGCAAAATCATTAGACCAGTTGCAGGACACGCAAACTGAGTTTATACCTGTCATACTCTCTGGTTTTGAGAGACCAGACTCCTTTAGCCCAAGCACAAAAGCAAGCATTTTAAGAACATTCAGATTTTTTTTGGTCAAAGCTTACAGCAACATGGGTATCAATGACAAGCACAAAAAAAATTGTTATCCAGAAGCAGGCAGAGTACAGTAGGCCTAACCTGGCCTCTAAACTTAAAACATGCTTGCAAAGAGTATTTTCATATTTGAGCTTACACACTTACTGAGTTCTCAGCTCTCTCCCCCCCACCTCCTCCTAGAAAATCATCAATAGTAATGTACCACACACCATTTATATGACTAAGGACACTATTCCACTCCCTTACAGACATTCTTGCACCTTTTGTGAATTAAGGCTTGTAAATCCCTACTTCACAACTACTGTAAGCAAAAGCATATTCACAGACAGTGAAACAAAATGCAGCCTTCCCACTGAATGTCATATAGAATTTGTGTAGGTACGGTTATTTATAGGCTGCTAACAACGAAAAAGGTAAGTTAGTAACAACTTTTATACCTTGTAGTCTTCCCATCTCAGAATCATCTGACTCACTCTCTCCAGAAGTCGTCATACCTACAGCTCCAGCAACAGAACTAGAAGCTAAAGAAACAGTAAGAGATTAATACAAGTTACAGTGTCTTCAAAGCCACAAAACTCAAAGAAAGTCTTCGCCATCAAAAGCGCACTCTGCATTTAACACTGCCACCAGCAAACTCCTGTACAACTTTCATTTTAAAACAGACCAGTCTAGAGGTCTAGTACTTTCCAACAGCTGAAGAGAATGGCTTTATCAACACAAGATAATGAAAAAAAATACAGCTAGATCCATAAAACAGTTTCAGACAGATCTACCTGTATCCTTAATAAATGTATGCTTTTCTTAATTGAGTATTATGCTGTACTTAGTTTCCATTACTTCTTTTCGTACTGATGTAGCCAGCTTTAAGCATAGAACGTTTAATATTTTCTAACATTCACCATAATTACTGAACAGCTCCTTTGACCTCACTAATTAGGACCAGATGATAAAATTATCATCTAACAGGACTGTGCAAGTAACAATATTCAACTTGGTCACAAACTTCTCCAGTACAGACATGCTTGCAATTTCAACAGAAAATCTGTAGAATATTTATGAGTAGTTTCAACAGAGCTTTCACAGGTAAATGCATGCCTTCTGTATTCTGAACAGTAAGATGTCTTTTCAGTTGGTGATAATATATGTAGCATCAGTTGAAGTTACTTTTTTTAAAAGTAGAACAAGCTTGGAAACTAACATCTAGATTACTGGATATAGTTCGGGTACTACAAAAAAGCATAACTGAAACATGTACCAAATAGCCAAAAAATCATAATCAAATGTAAGGGTCCCTCTCACTCAAAAACCTTCCAGCACTATTTACCAACTTAAATAATTTCTCTTCAGAACTTAATCTATTTAATTATTTTTAAATGCAAAGAAGTTTATACCAGCAAATATGCTAAAAATTCTTCAGTTGGAATTTCTTCTTACCTGCAGCTCCCTGGGGAGGCTCATCTGTTCGTGCAGCTGAAGAGTTAACTCCATCCTGGTTGTTGTCAGGATCGGCCATCTTCTCCTGTCGGCGAGCTTCAGCTGCTCCTCTTTTGCCCAGGCCAGAGCCTCGCCGACTAAAGGTTCAAAAAAATGAAGTTTCAGACATTATGAGCTAAGGTAAGAGGTTTATTAATGTAAGCCTACTAAAGACTACATAATGTTTATGTACATCACTACCACAACATTGCACAAACAAGCAATTCATGTAAGAATCAATCTTCACAAAATTATCCAACCCTTCTGTACACTCTGTCCTGCACCATGGCAGCGATTTGTTTACACTGAGGCATTACAGACAGGTCCTTACATTACACCTTTCGAGACCAGGCAGTCTACTAAAATATAGAGCAAGCTTAAGTAAAAATGAGCAAGCTTAAAGTGACTGTTAGTTATAAATCATATACACATTTGAGAAGGCCGATGATAGAGCAACCATCTTTAAAGAAGTTCTGAACTACTGAAAGCAAAAAAAGAACTCTGATATTCAACTTGGTTTTCAGCGGCAGAACAAGTTTGAGGGGGTGAGCCTATTTAGATATGCTGTTTTAAAACACTACCGCCATCATCACTACAAATACATATGCCTACAAAGTAAACAGCCAAATTCAAATGCACACTTGACAACAGAATCAAGACTTCAGAAGTGTTTTTTTTAATGGTGTGGAAGAGGGACAAAAGGATGTGCTGGAACTACTAAACACAGTCTAGGCAAAAGAACAAAAATAAAGCTTGTTAAGGCTTCCTACATCTAGTTCCAGAATATATGCAACTACAGAAGTTTATTGCATCACAGGACACATTAACTCTCCCCTCCCATTTAATCTACCAGCTGTTTAAAATTACTAATTCAGGACTACTTCTCCTCTGCACCAGGAAGTACATTAAGTACTCAGATGCAGTTCAGATGAAACTGCTGACAAGCTGAGTCAGCTTAACAGTGCACCCTATTAAAACAGACTCCTGTGTGGTACCATGAAGTCTTATTTTTCAAAACAATCATCTATTTTACTATTCATAATGGACAGTAGTTCAGCACTACTGTCAACACAGACAGTAGTGCTGAACGACTTACTTAACACAAAGTAAGTCGTTCAGCACTACCGTCTGCCTTCTTAAACACCTCCCTAAGGACAGGATTACTTAAGTTTGTGATACTGGCTTTGGCTGTTTCTCTTCCTCCACCTATACAGCTGAGCGACTTACTGGATGTCTGATGGTGACAAATTCTATGTGCTATTCATGATACTGGTGGTACAGAGTAATCCAGCAGGCCTGGAAAGCTACAGTTACTTTTACAATAGCCAAGTAAGAGATAGACAAGGCCAATTTTCATGCATGAAAACGACATGCATACCACCTCACTGTAGTAATAAAGTCTCATTTCCCTAAGTTTTACCTGGTGCTAGCACAGGAGCCCGTGGTCTTTTGCCGTGTGCTCCGCCGTAAACTGGGGAGCTCAGCAGGTGGTGATTCACTGCGCTTCTTTGTAGATTTTCTTAGACCTATGCAATATGTAAAGAATTGAGAGTAAATCAGTCTTTAAATACGCAGCAGTTCTCCAAAGAAATTAAACTTTTGCGTACAGGAAACCTCCATGATGAAGAACAGCTTCTACATAAGAACTACAAAAAGCCCACATCCATTTTAGTCAGGTTACACTGAACTGCTATACCAGTAAAAGAAAGGTTCAAGCACTTACTTTTACTCATTGAGTTAAGTAATACTAAACTCCAAGTTTTTATGTAGGCACCTTTTCCTAAACTATGTACTACAGCTACAGATCATCTTTCTTATGCTAAAGGGGTATCACATTATGGGATATAAGTGTATTATTTCCACGTTCAAACACTTAAAAGAAGATGCTTTAGCCTTGAACAGAAAAAAAGAAACTATATTTCAAGAGGGAAGGCAGTAGTGGTTGTAATCTCAAATTTTAGTCAGTTTTATTCACACTAATATGGCTTAAAAATAACTGTCTTAAATCAGAACCATGCTCCCCTTCAGGAGTCAAGCACTGTCAGTGCTCAGATCTATCACATGTATTATTTATGTTCCTATTTCAATGACACCACTTCAGCCCCTCTTACTGTCATAAGGCCATTCTCGATGTAAATAAGCAAGCACATCCTCACAGCTTTCGAAAAGAAGTTCCAGTGTTTAATTTACAAGTATTTGCACTGTTGAAAACTGACCCCATTGATAACAATTTGCTCTAGGAGATGAAGCCACTGTTCTGGTAACATCCCACCACAGAACCAGGTTAATCTTAAACACACAAAAATCCCATGCAATACAACATTCTCAGATGATTCTCAGCAAGCTTACTATCAGGTTGAAATATCCAATGGCAGCTTCCAAAGCAGAAAACTGATAATTTAGGGTGAAAATTAAGAATTTTTATCAGGCCCAGTTTGACATTGCAGCAATCCCACAATACCTCCACAATAAATAAATATAATAGAAGAGAACATCATAACATTGAATTCAGACATATTATTACTAGAACAGATGTAAACAATTTTGAAAAGAAAAGTAAGATCACTGCTCCCTCTTCTGGCAGCAAAGCAGAAATAAAACATACTTAAGCATGCAATGCATTTGAGTTCAGAAGTTATCAAACTAGCTCCTATTTCCTTAATCCTAAAACATTCCAGGAATGCAGAGTTGTGGTACTGAGGGATGAAATGATAACTATGCAGCTTCTGACTGGATATTTAACAGAAAATGAAAAGTGATCTAAAAAGCTACTACTGATCTGGCTAACAGTGTGTCCTTTCAATCACCACAGCATATCTGACCCAGAAACACAATGCTGTGTGCAGTTACATTCCATGCAGATGAAGGTTAACCTGATATTCATGTATTTAACACACACTTGGCTTAGCAACTCAAGAAATTTGGCAATCTCTAGGGAAATAACAGTGTTCTGTATTTAAAAGCCACCAAGCACTGAACTGAAGTAGGCCAGTCACTTGAATTTCCAGATGGTCTATACATATAGAACATACATAACTTTTTCAAATATTCAAAAAGTAGTGGTATTTTTACTACATATGCTTTGAAACCAAAACTGTAAGTTGCAATTACCATAACACAATGACTCCAACCCTACTCACAGATAGTATATGTAAGACTTGGGGGTGGGAGGGGGTCAAGTGTGACAGGAGAAATCGTAAGGTAGAGATACAAGACAAAACTCATTTGAAATGGTTGCGGAAGGATCCCATGCCATAGCTACACTTCTCAAGTACTTAGAAGTACAAGGATACATGAAAATTTCCCTCAGAGCTGGTTGTATTTTACACTAGGAAATGCATGCTTCAACTGGCACTAGGTATAGCATTGTATTACTCCACAGGTAAAATGTGTTTGCCCCACTGAGTTCAGAGAAATACCTTCTCATGTATAACACACATGGAAAACTAGGTTACTCAGTACCTATAACACTATGGTGAAATTCTAAGTGAAATGTACTTTTGCTTTACATTAGAAGAATAAGTGAATCATCTTCATACAGTAGAGTTCACTGGGGAAAAAAGGGCATATTTTCATCCTTTATGTCAGCTTATCATTTACTACTTCAAATCTGTGGGTAGTCATTTTCAAGCAGTCAGACCGAAATTAGGTAACTTCGCAATAGCTTATTAATGGGCTATCAATGAGACACCACACATCCACTGTAAGGGAAGACTGCCTTAGCTTATATCAAAACAGGATTTCTGCTGAAGGCAAGCAGAGCTAGCTTAACAGCTTACTGTTGTTTAACAGTATGGCACATCTATGTCTTATTTTCCCAAAATCAATCTCAAGATGTACAAAGTACACACCTGACACACACCTTCTTGTTTTAGTATTCTGCCAGTCTGGTAAGTTGAGCTTGCTTAAGGGTCAGATGAGCACAGACACCATCAAGCAATAGGGCAAAGATGCAATAAAATGGGTTGTCCTTTTCCATAAGTGGCATTAAATTAGCTGAGCCATCTCTTTTAACTGAATTACCTCAGAGGGTTGTAGAGAATGTACAGTTACCCAGTTACTGCTTGGTGGGTGAGCTGCAGAATACATCACCCCCTGAGCATCCAGAAGAGCTGAGCACATTTTCTCCTGCTGCTCAAGAACATTCTACTTGTCAGATCTTTCTACATGTTTCTTTTCCCAAGTCTTTACTTTTCTGTCTCTGAGCATCTACCAGAGTAAAATTGAGCTTCCACCTCCCTCTATTAATTTTATAGCTAAAAGAGAAAGCAAAGAAAGTCTTCTCACAGCATGTTCCCCTTCCTGCTGTTCAATGCCACTCTGCCCTTAAGAAGCCTTCTTAAACAATCAACTTTAAGTCAACCTTACCATCTGCATCTTTTGCAAATCCTTTGAGTCTTCCCAATACCATAACTTCAGGACGGCTAATTTCTTCAGACTGAGCCTTCTTCCTTGCACTCACATTGTCATTAAAATTTGGGATGGCCAGCACAGCCTCCAAATTGAAGGTTAGTCCTGTGTCTTTAGCAGTTGCAGGAGGCTAAAAGTGGCAAGCATTCACCAGTAAATAGAGCACAACCAGTGCTCAGGAAAATGAGATTAAAGATGCCCTGTGTATGCCTGATGGAGGAAAGCACCAGTCATACTGCCACAGACAGACAACAAGGGCTTTCAGAGGAATTAGTTTGATGTTCATCTCCAGAAGTTGTTTATTCAGCACTGTTTCTGCAATATATAGAGCAATTGTCACAGACTGACAGAAAAGGTTGGGGTTGGAATGGACCTTCAGAGATCATCTAGTCCAACCCCCCTGCTAGAGCAGGTTCACGTAAGCAGGTTCACTGGTCATGTCCAGGCAGGTTTTGAGTATCTCCAGAAAAGGAGACTCCATAGTCTCTCTGGGCAGCCTGTTCTACTGCTCTGTCACCCTCAAAGAGGTTTTTCCTCATATTCAGATGGAACTTTCTGTATTCAGTTTGTGTCCTCTGCTGCTTGTCCTGTTGCTGGGCACAACTGAAAAAAGACTCTGGCCCCATATCTCTTGACAACCACCCTTGAAGTATTTGTATGCATTGGTAAGCCATCTTTTCTCCAGGCTAAACAGGCACAGATCTCTCAGCCTTTCCTCATAAGAGATGCTCCAGCCCCCTCATTACCTTCATAGGCCTCCACTGGACTTTTTCCAGTAGTTCCTTGTCTTCCTTAAACTGGGAGACTAGAACTGGACACAGCACTCCACATGAGGCCTCACCAAGGCAGAGTAGAGGAGCAGGATCAACTCCATTGATCTGTTAGCATTGCTCTTCCTAATGCACCCCAGGATTTTGTTGGCCTTCTCAGCCACAAGGGCTCACTGCTGGCTCATGCACGGCCTGTTCTCCCCCAGGGCCCCCAGGTCCTTCTCCACAGGTCAGCCCCTAACCCGCACTGGTGTGTGAAGGTATTCCTCTCCAGGTGCAGGACCTTGCACTTGCCTTTGAACTTCATTAGGTTCCTCTCCACCCAACTCTTCAGCTTCTCCAGGTTTAACTTAATGGCAGCACAGTCTCTGGTGTATTAGCCACACCTCTCACTTTTGTATCATCAGACTTGCTGAGGGTGCACTCTGCCCCCTCATGCAGGTCATTGCTGAACCAGTAGAGCAGGACTGGACCCAGTACTGACTGCTGGGGAACACTGCCAGCTACAGGCCTCCAACTGGACACTGCATTGCTAATCACAACCCTCTGAACTGCCATTCAGTCAGTTCTCAACCTAATTCCTTGTCATTCACCTCACCCACATTTCCTGAGCTATCAGGATGCTATGGGAGACAGAGTCAAAAGCCTTGCTGAAATCAAGGCAGATAACATCCACTGCTTTCCCCTCATCTACTCAGCCAGCCATTCCATCACAGCAGACTATCAGACTGGTCAAGCATTATTTCCCCTCAGTGAATCCATGTTGACTACAACTGATAATCTTTTATTTCACATACTTAGAGATGACATGCAGGATGAGCTCTTCCATCTTTCCAGGGATGGAGGTGAGGTTGACCAGCCTATAGTTCCCTGGATCCTCCTCCTTGCCCTTTCTGAAGTGACACTGGCTTTCCTCAGGCATCTCTGCTGTTCTCCATGACCTTCCAAACATGTAGAGTGGCTTAGCAGTAACATCTGCTAGCTCCCTCAACACTCATAGGTGCACCCCATCAGGGCCCACGGATTTGTGGGTGTCAAGTTTACCTAAATGATCTCTAATCCAAACCCCTCAAAGAAAATCAGGTTTAAGCAACTCATATTCAGCACCTGCAAAACCTTCAGAAGTAAACTTTGGAATTAAAGCAGAAGTACAGGCTTTCTTACGGCAGACTTACATTGCTTATGCCCTGACATCATCCTATTTTGCATGCCAAGCACTCATGTTTGTGAGTCAGAAGGAAAATACATTCAAACAGGCTAAACCTGAAATAGCACAGCCTAACAAACCAAAATAAAAAATCTAACAACTTCACATTTAAGTGTGTTTACTTGTCAGCATTTTTTAAAAGAATATTTTGTTGTGCAAAAGAAAAGTTTTGAATGCAGCTGTACTGCAATCACTTATTAAGTCTGAATGGACTACCCAAGTCAAAACAAAGTTAGTCAAACTTTCACAGTTCATAACCTAGAAAGCCCTTCATCTGCAGTTCAGAAAGGCAATCAGGAGTGATTTACTTGTTAGGACTGGAATTTCAGACTTCAGATTGGCTCCTGCGGAAGGCTGCTCTTCTAACTGACAGAGTGAAAAGAGCTGTAGCAGGGGAAGGCAAGACAGCCTTCATTCTAATGTTCCACCATTACCCTCCCTCAGTACCAACCCAGACATCCCCACTCTTACAGAAGCCCCACACAGCCAGTCACCACCATTAAATCGAGTATCTCCAAGCTAGCCATCTTACTGCCTCAATCCCAAGCCCACAACTCCAAGGTTCTAACTACCATCACCCAAGCTAGCACTGTTACTCACAACCCCAAATAAACTAATTCAGAGCTATTTTCTGACTCTTTTCTCTCTCACCTCTGCCAAATCCCTCAAAGCCAGGAGTTATATATCATGCACACTCTGTGTTTAGGTTCATGTGGCATACACCAATAACCTCCCTAGCCCCCCAGTCTCCAAGTATTAGGCAGAGACCTCTCAGGCAGGGACAGCTATCCTAAGTTATCCCGCTCTCAGCACTGTCCCAGCCACTCTCGCCAGCTTCTTCCTACTTAAGGACCACAAGACAATACATAAAGGACAGCAAAGATTTCCCTAATAATGGAAACATAATTAAGCTTGATTTTATAGTGTTACATAATCAGTAACATGACCTGATTTGCAACATTTAAAAAGCCCCTACAACAGATACAGCTTGAAAAGGATGTGAAAATAGTCAAATCACGACAGCAAAATGAGAAACTTGCTTTCTTCCTCTCTTCCCCCTTTCCCCTGTGAGGAAATTCTCAACTACTCAAATAGGTGTGAAAAACTTTAGTCAAGACTATTTTATTATTCCAACATATTCTTTAGTTGTTACTCAGTGATGTCACTGCTCTGCCACAGAGACTGCTGTGTAGATCTTAACACTTTGAAAGTCACCTGGGCTGGATTTAATACCTATTACCTATCCAGGAGGATGGGACAAGAAACCTCAGGGTAGTCTCCTCATTCTCCTCAAGCATGTGAAAAACTTCTACAAAGACGGCAGCCATGTTTCTCCCCATTCTTCACTTCAGTAGAGTAAGCCAGATCAGCTGCTCTTATTTTTCATTCAAAGATCACAACCTCTAACAGTGCTTCTTGTACTCCTTGAACTGCATCATCTCCAGAAGGGAACAGCATTGCATTTATATAGACATGACTGATCAGATGGCGCTTTGAGAACCTGGTATAATGGAAGGTGGCCCTGCCTGTGGCAGGGGGTTTGGAATGAGATGATCTTTAAGATCCCTTTCAACCCAAACCATTCTATGATTTTATGTTAGCCTGAATAATCCCCCCCCTCCTCCCATTTATTTTCCTAGAACCACTTCCACCCATTGTTTTTCCCTGAAGTTTTTGCAGTTGTTACGTTTGCTTTTTTGTTTATCTCCCACTAATTCTATAAGCCCTATTTCAGACTTCTCCAAATGTGTTTCATAATATATACACCTATAAAAGCCTACTAAGTTTAAGCTTTTAGTTTCTACACAGAATTACTATGACGTCTAAGGGCTTGTTTCCAGGTAGAAAGGTGTACACCTCAACTTCATCTAGATCACTCTTTGCCTTCCTGCTTTAGAAAGGTCCAGGGTGTTAATATTTGTGTGAGACACTGCTTTCTTCTATTCCCTTATCATCTAAGGCTACTGCTCCGCTACAGAAAATAAATTTGAACTTACCCATTCTTTCTCAAAAACCTCCCCAGTTGGTTTACTTTCTTCATATTTTCATGACGCTTCTCAGCATTATGCAAAATGTGTGTTTTGTTAAAACACACTTTCAAGCTATTTGGACAAATTTGAAGTATGTCACACAAGCTTTCTCCTTTTTTAAAAGAAGACTAAGCTAACAGCAGTTATGGATTCCAAGATCACTTCAACCTGCTGTCAGAGAGCACTATTTGAAAGGCTGAGACTGTTTGAAAATATCATAGCTTAAGACTTCTGTTCTATGCTGAGCTCTTACAGTGATATTTGGTAATCAATGATATTTACTGGAAAAAGTTTTGCTGTAATCTATGGTAAAATAAAAAGGCATTAGACATTTTGGACTTCCTAATATCACCTGTTAGTACTTTTCCCCTCCCTCAAATTGAAATGTCATCTACAGAAAACAACTTGGTTCTCTGTTGCATATAGAAACATCTCTCACCATGCTTTGTGCCCCTTAGCAGTGACATTTTAGACACACACACCCCTACAGTCCCTACCAGCTTGGTTTTGTCACATATATTTCAACATCTTATCTTCTGGCAAAAGACCTTTAACTCTGCTATGAACTGAAAGTTAAGTCAAAGCATCTTTCTCAGTACAGTCTTTGCAGTGACAGTTTAGGCTCACATTCTCAACGCTGTTTTTCAAGGTACACAACACACATATGCCCCCCTGACATTGTGCTATCCCACCATTCCCGTTCTCACTCCTTGATGAAGTTTTGTAACTTATCACATTAATTGCTCTCTGCCTTCATCTTCGTGTTCACTTGTTGGAGATAAAATTTATCTCCTCCCTGTTCCTTTTCTTCTTTGCCTGTAGCCTGACTTAGCTCAGAACTTGTTGGTCACTCCCATTGTTACCTGACTTCTACTCACTTCTCTCTCCTTCCACCCTGTGCAAATTCAGAGTTTTGATTCTGGAATTCATCACCTGGTAGCCTTGAATCACGGAACAGATAGAAAACAAAACTTTGCTGTAAAGCAAGTAACTCCTCTCTCCTTCCCAAATGCCATTCTTCATCTGTTAGGTCATTCCAGAATCAACACTCCAGTCATGCACATTATCCAAAACATATCTGTTAAATTTAATTGACCTATGTTGATTATACAGGAAGACACCCAGTTGCTTTTGATTATTTCACCTATTTCCTGCATTAGTATTAGCTATGGATGTGTCCCAGCTGGGACAAGCTACTTGTGATCATGCCTAAGTAAAAGAAACAGTAAGCAAGCTTAGGAATCCAATCTCTTACATCAAGTTTTAGAGAATACATGCAGTAAATAAATCATTCAGTACACAAAGGCAGCAAAACACATTTAAAAAAAAATTGTTCAAGACAGAGCTACAAGCATACCTGCATACTAGCAAGCAGGTGCTCTGCTTGGAAACAGCCTACATTTCTCAGTGATCACATTCAAGAACAGTAGCTGCTATTCAAACTCGGCACCAGAAAGAAGCCATACTTTGTAAGAACAACTTAAAAGATAGTGACTAATATCCCCAGCACTACGTACACCAGGTTTACAGCTTTACTGTTCTTAAACATCACAGATCCTCACAACAAGGAAAAATCAGGAAAGTAAGTTTGAAAGAAGAAACCACATATTATCTATTTGTTTTCCAGCATTTATCATTCCCACTTCAGAACAGAAGACTTAAGAAAATGAGGGGGAAAAAAATCTGACAAAAGGAATATAATCAAGAGTGTTTGATTACATATATGTCCCCATCGCAACATCCAATTATTTTGCGTGTATTTTATTTTTAAAATCAATTTGCAAGACACAGAAGCAACTTAAATTTACAGAACACTGACTGAGCTTAAATCGTCTGCTTTAGCTGTACATAGTTTCAGTCACAGCTTTATTTAACTCAGCAGAACACACTAAAAGTTAATTCCTCTAGGAAGATCCCAAGCAGCTTGAAAAAAGAAGCATTTGTTTAGAAGACTTGATTTTAAAACATACGTGTTTATTCTTCCACAAAAGAACAACTTACTTGCTAGCTTAGCCTGTAGTCCTGAAGGTCCAGGTTTTGATGTCTCCGACTTGGAAGAGCCTGGTAGAGACAGTTTTGTTTTAGGGAGACTGACTTTTGGGCTGAATCGAGAAGCCCAGTCAAACTTTGAAGAGCCACCTGTTTTACTCGGTTCTTTGTCCCTGCTACTCCTTCTTGGACTGGGGCTGGATGCAGAACGGGAACGTCTAGCCTTACTCTGGTCCTTTCCCTGTTTCACTCTGGCACCCTGAGGAACAGTAGAAGAAGCAGAGGCAACAGCAGAAGAGGAGGAGGAGGTGGAAGCTGAAGAAGAAGAATCGGTGATGGTGCTACACCCAGCTTTGGCTGAGGTCACCGATTTTGAAGCCAGCTTGGAGACTTTTGCTGACTTTTCTTCAGTGCCAGTTGATTCAACTGATGACCCACTCTTTATACAAGACAGATTCTCTGTCCTTTTCCTTTTCTGACTTCGGGAGCTACCAGCAGCTCCACCCTTTCTGGTGTGAGCCTTGCTTGTTGATGGCAATTGTGTAGACTTGGGCTGCTCTTGGTCTGAGTGTCTTCTCTTAGATTTAGTATGTGGCTTGTTAGTTTCTGAGGAAGTTTCAGTATGTTGAAGTGCTTTGGGTTTTTTAGCAGAGCTAGGAGAATTGGTCCTCCTGTAATCTGGACTAGCACTGCGTTTAACTCCTCGAGAATTGTCTTTCTTAGGCACTTGCCCCGTTTTTTGCTTTTCTGAAGTATTGACTCTCTCTGGATCTTCTTGTTGTGGTATTAAAACAGCAGATGAACTACAGCCTCTGTAGAAGTAAGCAGGAACAGCATTAGAATTGAACTCAAGAAGTCTCACAGTTGTAAGAGTTTCGCATGATTAACGTTATCATTCTTTAATAATAAAGGAAACTGCATGTAAGAAACACTGTTGATTAAGTTTACATTGAAGCAAACAAAAACCCCCACATGCTTGTATGAGAACAGTTATATCACACATATTTGCTAGCATAAAAACTAAGTAGATTGCAAAATAAAAGCACAATACACCACCTTTTTAAAAAGGAAGTTATAACTTGAATAGATTTTAATTTTATATATATATATATAGGTATGTCAAACTGCTTAAATCAAACAAAAAAAAAATCAAGCCATGAAACTATTAACTGAATGTTTGAGAATGTAAGTTCCACAAGAGAGTAAGGAGTGTTCAGTAATGCATAACTAGTCATAACTGGATTCTAGTTCAAGAAGGGCTCTTAAAGAAAGGATAGTTTCTCATCAACTCTTTAAATTGATGTAGTGAATCACGTTCAAAAATGGCAAAATTCTCTTCTGTGTGATAAAAAACTGTTCCAATGTGTATATAGCGGAAGCATATGAAGAACAGACAAGCAAAGCCAAGACGATGACCTTGAACACAGGTCTACTTTAGATTATTGCTTGTTTCAATTCATATTGGACATTGCTCTAACCCCCTTGGGCAATCTTCTCCCAACATGAAGCAGAAGAAGGGAAGAAAAACCTTGCAAGTATTCCAGGACTAGTTATGCAGAAATCATTTCCTCCCCATCACTGATGGAATGCTCTTAGTTGGTGAATTAGAAAAAGAAAAAAAAAAAGAAACTGAAATCCTGAAATATATCCAGTGAAAGCAATACCTAGATTAGTTAAATATCTATTAGTCACATGTTTTATAAGAACTCTGTATAACTCAATAATTATACACAGTTTTGAAGTGCAGATAACACTGGTTAACATATGAATATGAAGCACAATTACCTTTTAGAAAAGTGTCCCTTGGACTGCTCAGAAGTAGTATTAGACTGCACTTTGGGTGTCTTTGAAATAGATTTTCTACTCTCAGGAGGGCTATGTGCCTTATGTTTTGCCTGCCCTAAATGTGACCTGTCAGCAGAAAGTCAAAACAGAAAGCTATCAGGATTCCAAGATACAGATACAAACCTGTAGGTGGAATATTGTTTATTTCTGGACCATTTACAAATATTAATTTACAGCTACAAACCTTTCCACATCAGCTCCTAATATTAAAGCAGCATTTCAAAAGAATCACCTGATGAAGTTACAAATCACTACCAGTGTAACTGTTTTGCCAAGCACACAGTTATTTAGTCATTTTAAATGAATAAAACATCTTCTCACACCTGAGTTTTGCAGATAAATTTGGATCTTTCTGGTGCGCAAAATTACTGAATTATTCACTTAAGCATTAAGCTAGCACAGTAAAGCACAAGACTAGAGAACCTGTCAAAGATCTCAAACACAGATATATACTCATCTACCTCAAGATTCCACGCATTAAGTCTTTATACAGTTATGAGTATTTACATCTTTGCTCTTCAGTTTAAAAAAAAACAAATCAAGTGCTCAGAATGGGAATGCAGCCAGCTTCACTTGGTAGGAAAGCGCAACCCTACCAGTTATTTTCTGGCTGCAGATCTATCAGTACAAAGGACTGAGAGCTGTTTTACAGCCGAAGTAAGAGGAATGAAGAAATGCATACCACCAATGAAGGCAGTCAAATGAGACAGGAAACTTGTGATGTCAGAGACAGGAACGAGTTTCACATAGATAAGCTGTAAGAGGTCTTCTAAGCAGCATTCAGCTGCATGCAAAAAATGGTTTATTGTACGAACTCTGAAGGACAAAGATAATACTATACACCATGGATAAAATTTAAGACTTAAGTTATATCTTCATTCATTCCACGTTTACCTTGAAAGCCACTCAGAATCACCATCTTCAAGACTCAGAAGAGAGTGCTCATCAGCATTTAAAATAGGACAGTATAAATAATTGCTAAGGCAAGAGACATCTCACTTGCACTTCCCAGATAAAATGCACTTTTGACTCAGCTGTCACCTGGAAAACTCTACTGCACATATCCTACCTATACAGAAGCCCCAAGAACCACTAACCTTTGAAAAACCTCAAACTAGTCTAGTATTAATGCTGAAAGAAGCAATGTTTCAAAGTTAAAGAACTGCCAATTACATGGTCATATGCTGTAAAGCCAGGCCTAGATACCCTTTGATATGAGCTCTGCAAACATCCTCAAAAGCGACAGAGGATGGAGAGGAATGTGGACTTCCAATTTAAGTGTCCTGCTCCAACCCATGATCTCAAACATCACAAAGTTTAGGCCAATAGACTAAGTGGAAGTGTTAAGAGTTCCACAAGCTTTGAAATAGGTTCTTCCAATGAAATGCCAGTCTAGTAGAACAGGCAGAGCTAAGCACACTACTGACCAGAAAGTTTCCTGATCCTCTTCAGGATTTCAACACAAACTTGAATCTCAGTAGAAAACAACTACCAAGTCTAACCATCCAGATGATAACCATATGCTAATTTGCTTAGAGTCAAAACAATTTTAAAAAAGAGACTGTTTTTCTTGATAACTTTCCTCCTTCTAAATTATTCTCATTTAGTCAGTTACTCAGATGAATGCACATAGACAGTACATGTTTAACACTTTCTGTGCCCCATCTTTCTACGAGCATGACAGTCTGGAAAGATTAAATTAACAGTATCTTCTCCATACTCCAGTAATTAACTTTTATTTATCATACTATTAGAAATCTTGTTTACTATCAAAAGCAAGTGAAATAAAGCAGTTAGATCTTTAGGTTACAATAACAAACTCCATCAAGGTAAACTTGGGAATGTTTCACCTAATCCTGAGTGTTTGGATTTTCCTTTTCCCAACAAAAGAGTAAGGCATGAAATTTAATTTTCCCCATGAAATGTTTTTATTATGGGAGTAACAGACATTATTACATAATTTACACTTGGCAGGAACCTTGGGTTTTATGCAAGCTAAACTGATCAGGATTCATTTATTCTGAAGTATATTTTAAAAGGTTACTTTCCCATAAAGATTTTTGTTTTGCTTTAGATATTCACAAAACACAATAATTGAAGAACTTGTCAACTAAAATACTGCTAAAGCAATACATGCAAAACACGCACTGAGGAGTTTCCACTTGTTTCAGGCTCCTCCCCTTTCATGTTTAAACCCTTTGGATTCTTACAAGTTTTCCAAATATACTTTCATACCGATGTCAAATTTGTGTGGACTATTAAAGCTACAACCATATCTTAGGGATCATGAACACGTGCAAAGTATTAGCATTTGCTTTGCTTTCTTTATCCATCAAACTATCAGTACAAACAACCTTCTGAGCAGAAAGGTTACTCTAGAAACATGACAAAAGGGAAGTCACAACTGAAGAGAATTTTTTTTTTTAAACCTACTGTGCTCTCTCTTCTCACTCCGAGTTTAATCATTCACCTTGCATATGTTGCAAACAGAAGGTCCACAATAAAATGGCAACTGTGCATGCAGTAGCATGTCAGTCAACATGAACATGACATGAACTCTCCTTCTCTAAGTTTTATACAAGAGCAAGAAGACTGAGAATTTGATTACAGGATTAACGTAAAACCTTTAACCATATACCAACTAAAAAGTATCATTGTCCCAGTTTATACTGAAGTTGAGACAGTTTATTTAAGGTCGCCTTAAAAAAGTTAACTCTCATACAAAGGCAGTTAGAATAGCCTGTAGAGCTCAGAATGAGCAATGCCTGGAGAGCAATCAAGTACTAAAAAAGATACGTGAGCAGCTGGAAGGCTGATTTTTTTTTTAAGATTGTAAACTATGTGTACATTTGTCCATAATCCAGCTTTTCACTTGTAACTTACCATTACAAGCTCTTCAGTCTTTTCCATTAATGTATCATTCATTAAGAATCCTCATTCCAGCAACCAGTGTTCTGAGAGACTGAGTTCCTCATTAATGAGAAAAAATGATGAGCTAAATACTTATGAGCTTGTGTTTGTCCATTTCCACTCTCAGGGGCAGCTCCAGAAAGGGGCAGTTCCAGAAAGACTGAGCTCTTGCTGCACCTTCAAGTTGTGTTTTGTAGGGGCTTTTTGTTTTCCTTCCCTCCCTCTCCAAACTTAAAGACAGTTTCATAAATAACTCCAAGGCTTCATTCAACTGGGCAAAGCTGTCTACTGATGCACATTTTAATTCACAGGCAGACAAAGTTCAGAGTAACACACATACAGAAGTTAACAAGCTAACCACCATTTAGCTTGCTGTGTTACATAAACAGTATGGTGGAAAATGCCAGCCCTGAGCAAAACCATAATAAAGAACCAACTAGAACATGTTCTCAGAGAGTTACTCTGTGCATACTAAAAAAAAAAAACCTTTTGAAGTTAGTTAATAAACAAAGTGTTTAATCTAAGTCATGTTTCTCAGCAGCTGAGAGTGAGCTATTAAATGCTTCCAAACAAAGTCTGCAAAAACCATCCTTTTACTTCTGTCAAAAATGAGATTAAGAAAAAAGCAATAGCACAGATGAAAAAAAGCTGTGGAAAAACACCTACTTTCTCTCCTCAGACATACTCCACCCGTCTTCCCCACCAACTCAAACATCGTCTTTAGTTTTTTACAGGTCTCAGGTAAGTTCTTACCAGTTAACATATCACCAAGACTGGTCCAAAACCAAATCCTATTTAGAACAAAAGCAGTATAATGGACAAAAGCACTCTTTCTACTCATACCAAAGTCCTACAAGCAGCCAACAACGATCTCAATTGTCATTTAGCCTTCAATTCCAAATACACACGAACGTGTACATATTCTATTCCAAAACATACTTCCATATATAACTCAACTGCATAGCAGTCAATTATGTCAAAGTGATATCCTACTTAAATACTGATACTCCTGAAGATTCCATAAGACTAAAAGATAAGCACCACTGTCATTTAATGCCACTAATTAAAAAAAAAGAATTTTTTGCAGCACTCGTAAAAAAGTTCTAGTACATGGGACCACTTCCATTATTCTATACCAACATAGTGAAACATTGCACACAACTGAAAGGAACAATCAACTGCTTCATGTCCAGAAAAGATCTTTTTGTGTGCCTCACAATACCACTTCCAAATTGCTCCCATTCAAAGTAAATCCTATGGCATGACTGGGAACTAAGCCAGGAGGGCACAATTCTTCAACACACATGGTAACAACATCAATATACAGTTAAGAAAATGACAGTAAGTACTTTCCACCCCCTCCTCCTACCCCTATGAAAAGAAAGCTTCATTAATGCATCTGCTTTGGTTTACTGCTGCAAAGGGAAACTTTAGCATCATTATTGCTTCCTTACAAACCTGCAAGGAGTCATCCTTCAGTGGAGAGTGCTCCAAGAGACACTTCAGACAGGGTTCATGCTGTACAATTACAAAGGTGCCATTGTAACAGTAATTCTAAATTAGGAGGTAAACACTAAATACTTTCCAAAATGGTAGTAAAACCAGTAAGAACTATAATAACCACAAGAGCTGAAATTCATCCAAAGCACAAAGTTACTGCAACATCACTACTGACAACAGAAAGTGAAGAAACACATCAGTTCAACTTCACCAAGGCCAATTTGTTTACATGCATACATGGGGAAGGAATGACACAAAACCACCAGTTCACTGGTTTATATATCCCTTTTCAAATACAGACCCCTTTCCTCTTTTAGAGAAAAGCACACATCACTGTTACAGCACAAACTGGATATAAACAGCATCTGTCTTTCTATACTTCTTTGAGCCTGGTATCATTGTTTGTATTTTTAAACAAATGCACCTCAAAATCAAACTCAAAGCTCCTATCAAGTTACTATGCTGAGTGTGAAATTGCTGGTAAAACTCCAGCAGAAAACCATTACAGGCATCCCCTGCTCATTGTGACTCAAGTATTGATTTTATGGGGACATCAAATAAGCCCAGTCTACAGGAAAATGGGCTTGCATTGTTGCTTCCAGGTTAAGCCAGTCTGTCAACAGTCAATGTAACGGGAGGGAGATTCTACATTTACAACAGACCCAAAAGAAGTTTGGAATTTCGAAGGTCTTCATGCAGGTGAACTGTAGCAGCTCAGCAAGTTAAACTGGCAAAGTTTTAAGAAAAGACCTTTAAGCTGTAAAAGTATCAAAGATTACAGAAAGACATACATTAGTACTTCAGCTTGGCAGCACTATCATTCTCCTGACTCCCTCTTTTTTAACACCTTTATCAACTGAAGTCTCTTGCATTCACTCCAGTCAGAGCATAAAAGAGATCGAGGTAACTCTAAGGCTATTACAAGGCCATCTGGCCATACGACACGCTTACCTTGGATTATCGGCCTTCACATCCAAGTCTGAAATTATGAGTGACAAACTGCATAAACTCTCCAAGCTTTCGTCACTTAATTTGTATTTTGAAAATGCATGCACCTCAGCCACAAGAAAGCTTTAAGAAAAAAGCTGCTGCATTTCCAGCATTGAGAAAGCTATTTATACAAACCAGAAATGCAACCAAGTACACAAGTTCAGACAGTATCGAAACCTGTCCTTGCTCGAAGGGTTATGATTGCGTATCTATGACCAAAGTGAAGTAACCTCCAACACTTCAGAAGGTGTGGCCCTTAAGTCTGCTTACAAACTTTGTGGCTAATTTTAGGCATGAAGCAACAACCCTCTACAGAGTCACATTACTGTCTAATTCCCTCTATTTTTTTTATTGGGAAGGGGGGGAGTTGGGAGTTTTTCAACTTTGTGTATTGGTTTGTTGTTTCTTGGGGGGGGTAAGAAATACATGGATCTAATAAAGTGGCTGAATAAAATCTCACACTGTCTGTACAACATCAGTAAGTAGTATGGATCAACAGAAGAAAATCTGTAAAGCAAGACAGTTGCCATTAAGGATCAGTGTCCACCATCTCTGCATTTCAATGATTTCTACTTCAAAGCATACCAGATTACAGCCACAAGTGACCAGCATACACAAACTGCTCAAATAGACCACAACTTTCAATTCAGTTTCATCCAAAAAGATTCCAGTTCAAGTGTTCCAAGACCATTCCACATTAGCCAAAACACAGCAGGTGAGGATGACTGATTGGCTTCAAAAGAACATTCGCAGCTCCAACTAAAATACTAACATAGATATATCCCAAGTTCACGGTTATTTGCACAATACTAGCATATTATTGAAACTAGTCTTTCCACAGTTTGTTTATTCTAAGTGATTTTACAGCTGAAACTGAAGACTTTCACTTTTTACTGATGACAAATTCAAGAAAGACTGAAAATAAATTGTCTCAGGCATTCCAAAAAGCCCGTTAATGTAAGAAAAGGTGTATTGTTTTTTGTTCAGTGTTTGTTTGGGGGTTTTTTGGGGTTTTTTTAACTATAGCAGCCAAAGCAGTGTTTATAACTGGAGTACAGCAAGGCATAACAGGAAAAATCAAGCTGTGAACTCTAGACCCTCCTCCATACTGCTTAGCAGCAGAACTGAAACATACTATCCCACTGCATGCTAGATACATGGAAGGGTCAGTCCTGTGAGGTTTGTGTCCAAAGACATGCACTAGCTAAAAACTGTGAGAGCCTGTCTTTCCAAATCATCTACAAATTTTATAAGGACCTGACAGATGTCTCTTACATTGGTCCTTGTACAATAGGACATTTCTGCCCAGCACCTTATTAAAAAGGAGATGCTGATGACAGTAAAAGAAGATTAATTCATTTTAAATTTTATATTAACCAGCATGCTTTAACCAGGCCTTCTTATAGGCTATGCCAGCTCAAAAATGCTTGTTCAGAGATGCAAAGGCAGGGGAGGTCCTGTTCTAAAAGAGACCCAGATTCAAAGAGGATTTTAAGCTTCTTCCATCCTCTTTACTTAAGCAAGGAGCTCTGGTTCTGATGAAGGTCTAACACAGTTTAAGAGTGCAATACACTCTTGTTCATGGAAGTCTGGCACAGATTTGGTGAGGAGTGTAAGAGGTCCAGTCATTTAAGACAAGTGAACTTCAATCATTGTATGACAGCATAACAGATCACAATGCACCAAAACAATGGATGAGTGACTTTCTCAAAAGAAAACAGTGCTACCCTTAAAATTCTTCAGTTTGTTTGACTCACTGTGGAGCTTCTCCCTGGCACTCTGCTGTGAAACCTGAACTAACAGCTGATATCTGAAGAAGAATTCCCCATCTCATCTCTAAATAACTTGCCTCCAATTCTTTCTTCTAGGGAGAGGTTTATTCGCCCCAGGTGAAGTTTAGTGTAAAAGAAAGACCTGGTAGGAAAATATCTAACAAACATCCAGTGAGATGCAGAGACAACATAAGAATGGGCAGAAGGGAATGAAAGGCTCACTATGCCTCTGTTAAAAGAAATATTCTCCAAAAACAATCCTAGCTTACAAAATAATCAGCTATATAAGGCAGCAACTTTCCCCTCCTTATGCCACATTACTCCAAGGGAGAGGCCTTGTGTTTATCATCTGCTCTTCCACTTGTACAGTAGACTAGTTTAGAGAAAGTGATGCTGCATTTTTCAGATTGAATTATTCTCCCTGAAGTTCCTTAGAAATTGCCCTTCTTCACCCATTTAGTAGTTGTTCAACTTGTTCTCAGTTAGGCTAATACTAGTAAGAAATACACCGCATCTTCATTAAAATTTATAGCCCAATTCCTTCCTAGTAAAAAACTTTCGTGCCACTGACCTGCAATATTTTAATACTCATTCCAAAAAAATCAAGCCCAAGGTACACATATTCAACAACTGCACCAATAACATATCTGAGGGAGCAAAAGATAGACAGATTTTCCTACCATCATACTACAACTTTTCTTCATTAGATTGATCTTTTAACAAAGTTAAAGAAACACATATCCATACAGGTTTCACTCGTGGCAGTAATAATACAGTCATCCATAGGAAAGTTTTGAGGATCTTCTTTGTTCTGCACTGCAGAGGCAACCACTTACAAAACAAATACAATCTGGTCCACTTGCTCACTACATCAGGCATATTAAATGATGGCAAACCTTTTTTTTCTTTAATTATTCAACAGCTGCACAGGATTTACATGCAGTGCAAAGGTAACAGAGTACCAGTTATTCACTCTTCTCAAAGAGGAACACAGATTTTCCCAGATTCCCAGTAACAAACTCTCCCTGTCATCCCCCTACCGTATTTTTAATATCAGCGGAAGAGAGAGGGGGAAAGAATTTGTACTACCTGTGATTTATGGAAAACAGCTTTTTCCCCCCTATAGCTTTACTACTGCTACTCTAGATGAACACATATGGCAGTGAGTTATCCATGAGTTTCTCTCACACAGTAACAGTACAGGTAGCATTTCAGGGGCAAAAAGATTTTATGCAAGTTTCAATGCTTGGATTGCGGGGTGGAAAACTTCATTCTCTAAATCACATCAATTTCACTGTTACACATTTGAACACACTCAGATAGCAGTCATACCTTCCTCCTACTGCGTCGTCTTGTGGCTGGGCCCCGGCAGTGTTCCTCTGTGAACGTCGCAGTGACCCCCCTGGATTGTTATTAGGCCGGTTGGACATTGGCACCTCTCTCCTGAAGGGACATACCCTTTCTAGACACTACCATTCACTGAAAGACAAGAGAGGAAGAGCCATAAGACATGTGGCATGAAGGCTCACTGCCACGCCTCCAGAGGCAAATGTAAAATGCTACTGTTTAAGCTAAAACTGAAGACAAAAACTTTTAAACAACTTTTAGTTAAAAGACACATGGACAAGGTTCTTCTCAAGAATATTTAGAACCTTAATACAGAGCAACCAAGCTTTGATATATATAGCATACAGATGATCTGCTGGACTAAATGACCTTTAAAGGTCCCTTCCAACCCAAACTACAAATTCCTCTGTGATTTTGTGATGACACTTTTTTTTCTAGCAGGCTTCTCTAATTATAAGGAGACAGGACAAATGCAATTTAGGAGAATCTGTGTTTATCAACATTAAGGAAAAATTCAGTGCTTGACAGACAGCAACAGTATTCAAGTATTTTAACTTTCATTGTAGCAGATTACAAAGCCCATTTCAGGAATAAGCAGCAGTATTCATAACATAAGTACAGTGCTTTCCAAACAGCTTCTTTCTCCAGTCTGATTTATGCAACTTTTATTTGCATAAAGCAAGATATATAGTCATTAAGGAAAAAAGATGTAGCTTTATAATCAGGACGTTTTGCTCATGAGAGCTAAATTAAAGAGAAAAGGTATTTGAGACAGAGGGATTAATGAGTGCACACAATTATTTTTAAAAAATAATCTATGATGGCTTTGTATTACAACTTGTGGAACTGCTTTGTGACTGCTAGAGGTCTACAGATATTATTTTGGTAGTTATATATAAAAGACTACCATAACCCCCAGCCACAGTCCTCAGAAACAGACATATTTCAAGAACATGCCTCACTTAATTCCTCAATGAAGAGAGGTGACTTCTGTATCCTGTGCTAAACTGGAATTTCCATGTAGAGCATAGCAACAGGACCACAACCAGCAAATCCAGTTTTACTGTTTCTAATTTTGTGGAATCTGGTAAAAAACGGTATTTGCAGGGAAAAAAAAGAAGCTGTAAGAAGGAAAGTAACCCAAGTTTAAGAACTCAGTACTCTATATGCTGATTTGGTACCTATTGTATCTAGAGCACAGTAAGCAAGAAGTCTGTCATGGAAAAGTTTAAAGCGCTGCAGCTTCAGATTCAAATTCAAATGTCTCCAATGAAATAACTCTCAAGATCTGGCATTGTCAGTAAAGACAGTGAATAGCTGAACATAATTGTCTATTCTTCTGAAAAGGGCCTATAGAAGTGAACAAAGGGGACAGGAGGGGGAGGGGGGGGCAAGAAAGAATCCTAAATGATGCAGTTTTACTGTAAGCCATAAGAAACCAGGCATATAAACTGGTATTATGCAAACCATTACCTCACATATGATGCTAAAAGGAACATGTATATCATCAAGACACTTGCGCAGTGCAGGAAATTATTGATCAGGATTCTGCTAGCTCAGATTCAGTCTTGTTACACTGTAATAATACAACCTAATACTGAAAGGTCACACTTAGCATGCCAGAAATACTTTAAATATTTCCAGGAATTGAATAAGAACACAAGTTAGGCAGAAGAATTCTTTCCATCCTAATCCCCACATCACAGGAGTCAAAAGCATTTTCTGAAAGTTTTTCATGTTCTTTGTACTATGAGGTCCAACACAGCAGCAAACAGCAAAAACAAAGTAGACTTAATAAACAAATCACTTTTACCTTCATTGGTTTGGTTGGGTTTTTTTTTTTTTACCTTTGGCTTAGGAACTTGAAAGAATATAAGTAAAGCACAAAATACACAATCCTACAAAATACAGTTGTTTGATGAACCTCTTAGCTAGAAGTCCTGATGACTAAGTTGAGAAAGCTATAAACACTACTACTCAAAAGGTGAACTTTCCCTCTTCACAATTGTTTCCTCTTATTCTAACTCCTTAAGCACAACCAATATTCCAACAGAAACTTTTAAAGCTTTTCAGTAACATGTAGCACCATCAATCTACAACTTCTTATACTTTAGAGCACAAAGAGATTTACAATGAAACAGAAAAAGCGTGCAACTGCTGCAAATCATGCCAGCTTGCTGATGTAGCCAGACCAGTCAAGCCAAGGAGATCGCAAGTTGTAGCATTCTCTTCAGACTAGCAATGCAAGAAACAAAGCCTAGCATCAACCAGGCTGAAAGCTGACCAAGAGCCCAGCACTACCTAGGGGGTCCAGCTGAAGTCAATCATAGGCACTGTCAAATGTTGTTGAGCATTCTCTTTTTATTTCCTTGTATTCAGACACCAGATAAAAAAAAAAAAAAAACAAAAAAGCCCCACTTCTCTACTATCAGAAATGAGGCACATTTTGTGCATTTTCTAAAAGGAGGGAGTAGTGTCCCCTTCTGCACAAAGGTCAGCTGGCATTAAAACTGTACTAATGTCAAACTTTCAGTCATACTACAAAATCATTGCCACAGAACTACTGTCTCACCTTGTACCAATTAAAATGTGCATTCCAGCAAGTTTCATTCAGCAAGGAGCAGTGATCACTTGAACCTCTGCTAGGTTAGCCATGTACTTTCCCACCTAGGGCCAAAACATGAGCTTCTCCACACACCACCACAAGAGTCAGTTGAAGAAAATATCACACAGGCAATCCTGGCCCTCCCTAGGGAAACTTTAGTTTAATACTGATCTATCTGGGTGTGCTGGTTTTGTCTGTGATAGACTTGAATTTACTCGCACTGGCTGGTACAGGGCTATGTTTTGGATTTCTGTTGAACATAGCATTGATAAGAGAGCACAGATGTTTTTGTTATTGGTGAAAAGTGCTTACACAGACCCAAGGCCTTTTCTGCATTTTGTACTGTCAGTCATGCTGGTGAAGACGCTAGAGGTACATGGGAGGTTGGGAGGAGACCTAGCCAGGAGAGGTGACCCAAAAATGACCAAAGAGATATTCCAGACCACATGACTTCATGCTCAGTATATAAAGTGGGAGGAAGACGGAGGAAGGGGAGAACATTTGGAGTGATGGTGTTTGTCTTCCCAAGTCACTGTTACCATGATGGGTCCTGTTCTCCTGGAGATGGCTGAACACCTGCCTGCCCATGGGAAGCAGTTAATTCTTTGTCTTGCTTTGCCTATATGCACAGCTTTTGCTTTTCCTATTAGATTGCCTTTATCTCAACCCACAAGTTTTTCAGTTTTCACCCTTCCAATCCCACTGGTGGGGGAGTGAGCAACCAGCTGCCTGGTGCTCGATTGCTGGCTGGGATTAAACCATGACACAGGGTTAGCCAGACACTTGAAGTAGTCTGTGTTTAGAAGTTACGCAGCACAATGTGTTGTCACACAGACGGTATTTTCAGCTGCGTATAAGAATGAAATGACAACTGTTTTATCCTGTAAGGCATCTGCCAAGTCAAGACGATATCCTCTATATTGAAACCTCTTGACTTAACTGCATTTCTTATTGTGTACTTGTTGCCATATGACTCCCAGTTTGCTTTTAAATATAATGCAGCTTCATGATTCAGCTGTGACCTTTAGCATCGAAACATTAACTTAAGTCTCACTGCAAGCCACACAATACCATGAGCCCAGTTAGTCCAGTAATGAAGAGGTATTTTCACAACTGTGCCTTCCACATCCTGAAACAAGAGAAGAGCCCAGAGGTTCCTAAATCTGAACTGTTCTCATTCAGACTTGTCCCTCTGAGTCTCACTCCAAGCACTTGGCTGCTTCTTTCCCATCGTCACACACCTACATTCAAAGGAAATGTGCAACTCAGCAGAGATCAGCCAAATGTGCCAGTGCAGTCCTGCCAGATTTTAAGACAATTTCCTCAACTACACTGATTTTTCCTCACACCCACAATAACAAAAAGCTACAACCATCCACCAGAACTCCATGCTTCCACAACAGACAATGCTATTTAGGAATTTTTAAGCTCAGGTCCCCTTCTAACATTAAGTTATCTACACACAAGCCTTTTTAGTTAATGTTTCATAACTCCATATTCCTAGCTATGATGATGCCAAAGCATGGGCCTGCAGAGGCTCTCATCATAAGCAGACTCTTTAGAATGAGGATCAATTTCAAACACCAGCATTTCCAATAAACCCACAACATATCTTCTGAAGCCATGTAACAACACTGGTATCTAGTGCTTATTATGCTGCATAGTATTCTTGAGTTTTAGCAAGCACTATTTGATTATTATTAGAGTCATCTTCATTATTGTACAGGAAAGCAACTAGAATTCATTTCTGTAGACCTAACATACCCATTGCAAACACTATAGCTAATGTATAGTCAAGATACTGCTTGGAGAGGTTCTACAGAAACACAAGACAAAAACCACCTGTTAACTTGCAGTGAAGCCTTCAACCTTCTTGTGGAAAAGCCAACAGGAAATGACTAACATGCTTCCATGTTTTTGAAGCAAACTGGGAAAACAGAGAACTACACAAAAAGCCTGTATCAGCCTTTACTTAGCATCCAAATCACTCCCTGAAGGATACTAGGAACTGTAATGTAGCAACCCTGACATAGACTATTGTGAGAAAAAGACAATGAGTAAACTGAAGGACTCCAGCACACTTTAGGGCCGCAAATAGGGTAACAAGGCAAACCAGTAACAATACCTGTAAAAAATGAACTGAACTCTTCCACAAGGGCCTTCTTAATCTACTTGCATGAGCTCTAAAACTTGTTTGTTTGGGGTGTTTGTTTGGTTTGGATTTGTTTTGGGTGGTGGTTTTGTTTTCGGGGTGTTTTTTAAGTTCTCTGCAAGAATCTTGGTAATGCAAGAATTTTTTCAGACTCTTGCACTCTCCTGAGTATTTTGAGATATGCCTAGCACCTCTGCCTATAATGTTCCATTATAATACCTATTATCTGCTTGGAGTTGAGCTAAGTACACTGGTCAGCACCCTTCCTTTCTCGTACTTTAGCCCAAAAAACCCTGTGCTTTATTTAATGATGCTGCAGCAATCCAGCTCCTCAAAATTGTACAGACTTACTGCCCTGAAGTCATTATTAGGCAAGGGGGAGGGAGGGGGGAGGGAAGAGAAGGAAAAGACAGGAGGATGTTTATATGCCTTGCAAGTTCAGAACATTTTCTTCCAGCATGTTGCACATCTTGCCAGTCAGAACCCAGAGTTCAGTGTACATATCAGAAAATATTAAGCCTAAGACTTCAGATTTGTATTCATTTACTTCAATGTAGACAACATTAATTTACTTGATCAGCTGTTTCTGTGATAAATCTAGTCACTTAAGACAGAAACAACACACTAAATACATAAGCATACAACACATTTAAGAGTTCAGACTTCAGTTGTGGCTACACTGAAGAAATTACTGCCTACAGTTTAGTAACTGCTGAATTGTTTCAGATTTACATCATTTTCAACTGATCTCAGCTGCACCTCATTTTTGCTCACTGTTCACAAGGTTCTCCTCATTTACCTACAGACATACACACCTATGTACTTGCCTGACAAGTAAGCACTTGCAAGTACTCAATTACTACTTCTCCTTCAACAGCTGACTTAAATTGACTTTTTAGTCCAGGGAATTGCTTTAAACTCAGTCTTCTGCAGCTGATTTTGACACAATATTCTCCCTCCCTACACTCTCCAAATTCAAGAGTTATTCAGTCATCCTTGTTCTTTTCCCACTAAGGTCCTCACCTTCAAACAGATTTTAAAGCTCCATGCAGGCAGAAGTTTGTATTTTCAGTTTGGCAGTCTCTTGTCTGGTTGTAGAAGTAGCTCATGGAAGAATTTTAGGGAGTGGATACAATAACATACTGAAAACTTCCTAGAAACGTTTTCTGCAACATGTCCAAAATTCTCACCACCTCTCCCTTCTTCCTGACAGTAAACTTCTATACACAAACAAGGGAAAAATATATTCTCCCATGAGCTGCAAGGTGCTGTAAGGCGCAGTAAGGTGTATGCATTTCATCTGCATTCATGCAAATCTTATGTTATTCAGCTGCATGAAATCATTGAGCCTTAAGAAAATGACAAACTTTTCTTCTTTCAACATAGGAAGACCAAGCTAACATTTAATTTCCTTATCCGCTTCCATTTCTACCTTCTCCCCATGAATAGCCATAAGTTGTCTACATGATGCAAAAATGCCAGAGTACGCTAAGGCTTCCTTGCTGCACTGCATCTAATGTAAAACTCACATGGTGACGTTTATCAGAATAACTTCCTCTGATACAGAAACCACACACAATTATACTGAATCATGTATTAGGCTGGACTGTATTCTTTTTGTATTTTCCTTCTCCAAAGCTAAAGAAGAACTAGAGAACTACACACACAGAACTGCATGCACAGACATCCTAACTAGAGCAAATTCAGTACACATATAAAAATCTCCAGGACAAACAAGATTCTAATGACGTAACGTTACTTCATTGCTACGAAGACAGACAAGCAGGTCTCAAGGAAGTTTCTTCTGGAAACAAGCACGTACAGCTGTAAGCAAACAGATTTCTACAACTGGCACAAAATTTCTACAGATTTATATAGTTGCATCACTTTCATCACTTCTTTTTGAAGACATTAATAAGGTATCAATGGGAAGACAAGTAGAGTTTAACAGCGTTCAGAGGGAAACTCCTCTTCAGACCACAGGCTTTTTTGATGCAGAGTTTAACTGAAGTACAAGAGCTGAGTCAGAATTATTAAAAAAAGCCTTGGCTGGAAAGAATCTCTTGAGATTATATGGTCCAACCACCTGCTGAAAGTAGGACCTCAAATCACATTAGACAGTTCTCATTCTGAGACGTGACAGTTGCCAACCATGATGACAAAATACAGAGCCCTGGGCAAGAGGTGAATCACAAGAGCTACCCTGAACAAAGGGGAAAGGGAAACAAAAAAAATCATGAAGTGAGGTATCAAAGCATCACCATATATAAAAGCATGCAAAGACGACACTAACAAGAATATCAGAAACTTTAAAAAGTCATGCAATAGATGTAACCTGAGTTCTCAGATCTGCGTAAGACGTACACACACCCAAGGACACAAACTCCATCCTTTCCAAGGACAACTGCTCTGAGAGAAGAGCTAGCTATGGCCCAGCTCCTCACTGCAATCACACAGAGCTCAGAAAGTCCTCCCTCCCTCCCCTTCAGTTCCTCAAAAGCACAATCCAGTAACCTGGACTAAGAGGAGAAAATAAGACAAATGGGCATGTAAGCTACAAACTTCAAAGGAGTCCAGTCTCTGAAGATTATAGATTTAGGACCACCTCATATGCCCATTTTTACACTGAGTAACTTTAGACAATACATAAGCTGTTAGCCAGAAAAGATTTTTCCAAACTGCCAAAAAAGAGGAGAAAAACTTCAGTAAAATATTCTTCCTAGATTCATTTACAGTGGAAGAGTTATTTTTAATTCAGCTTCCCTGGAATCACTGGAGTGATTTCAACATAAAGAAAAATAATACAACAAATCACTCAAGGAACAGGAGTTATTCCCTGTTCCACTGACTTTACAACAAACAGCCATCAGAAAATTATGGCAAACTTTGGGCCTTGCTGCATTAGGAAGTCAGCTTTCCCTTTCCCATGCTTTCAAGAGCTCAGTCCTTGCCTACCCTTCTAGCCAAAAGAGTGGCAGTGCTGAGGGCCCCCCTCACAGAACAGCAAAATGAGTGGCTAAGAGCCTGAAAGGATGTATCCACCAGATAAGTCTCTAGACTGCATTTATGTATATATGTCTAATGACATAGAGACAAATGGCCATGAAAGAGGAAGAGAGAAGAGCAAAAAAAAAATCTTCATTTGTGATCTCATACTGCTACCTGGCAGTTCAAATACTCATTATCTGCAACTAGAAGATTTACAAGTTCCCACAGGTGGTAAGAACACTGAAAACACCTCTGAAAAGATGCACAGCACTACTTGCTAGAGGAACGCCCAGGTTGTCAGGACTGTGTGATTCAAAAGGTCATCCATGCCACGACCCCAAGCAAGCTAAGTGGCACACTTACCTACTGACTTTTGTCTGGTGAGAGGACTGGAAGATATGAGAGGTCAAGTACTGTTTGAGGAAAAATCTAAATACATGTATCACATGCTCCAGTGTTGATAAGAACAGTTTTGTGACAATGAATTGCAGAAGCTGAACAGTCTCCCCTGCTTCTGCAGGTCAATTGAATTTAAGTCTGAGACTGCAGAGACCTTTCATTGAACCCGGTATGAGAAAAGCAAACTAAAGACTTCTTCAGGGACCTGGAAGAAACTTAAAAACTTGTTCCATTAAGATTACAGAAAACTGACACCCATCGTTACTTTAGAAATAAAACAATGGATTGGCCTTTATGCCACAGCCAAAACCTCAATAAGTCCTTCTGGGCTGTGGAAAAGTCAAATTGAAATAGCAAAGGGGGCACTACTCAAAATTACAGAGAAGTTCAGGTACCACTGGCAGTCAACAATACAACTAACTTGTCAGCTGAAGAACCAAGAGAAACCTACGGATGGAAGGGAGGGCCACAAAGTAGCTAAAAAAATGTTAAAACTAAGCACTGGCAGAGGTTAGACAGCAGAACATTCCTACGCATCTTAACAGCTTAAAGGAACAAAAAACCTCAAGCTTGTACAGGATACAAGGGCAAGCTCAGATATCTCAGGTCTGATTGTACAACTGGTCCTCCCAGTTCATGGTACACAGGATCGATAGCTTCATTTCATTACTGAAGAAAAAAAATCACGGTATTTGTGCCCTAAGAAATTGAAACCAGGTCCAAATCTTAACTGAACTCTTGCAAGGTGGTTGAGGGAGCTACCTAACATCAAGACAGCAAAAAACTTTACTCCTATGGTCCTTTTTTTCCTCTGGAAAAACAAAAACTGCAGTCTGAGGAGAAAAATTAAAGGAGTTGCATGGAACAAATATAATGGTCTGTTGAGGGCATCCCTCTTCAGTTCTGCCACATCACTGTTTTCTTTCTCTTATGTTCATCATGGATTGAAGTCTTACAATTTGTATCACTCTTTGGACTGCACTTTGGTTCACAAAACAACACAAATGTCAGTCAGATCTTTGATCCTCATCCAAAGGAAAAGTTAGGAAAAATAGAAAGCATTTCAATTTTTTTCTCTTGCTTCTCTGTAGTTTTATATTATGTATTGAAAGCGTTGTCAACAGCAACTATTCCTCTTGGTTTTGAGTGCATCAGTAAGAGTTAACTATAAAAATAATTTCCTAGAACATTTACTCACTACTTCATTCAAAGAATTTGCCCTTGTAAAAAAATTCAAATATTAAAGTTGTTCTTCTCCAAATAAACCAAATTTGATACCTTTCCATATCACTGCCTGTAACACGTTCAAACTCGCTCAGTGGAAGTTTTCCTCTAGTGTATGGTTTGACTTGAATTCATTAACAAAGGAAGGGAATGCTCTCACTGTGGCAGAGGGCCAGGACTCAAAGCTTCAAGAAAATATTTTCATGTTTACAACACCTGTAGTTTCTCAGTCTGAATTCAGTATTCTACATTATTTTGTCTTTTTAACCAGCTAAACATTAAGTTCTGTTGCATAATTCAGTCAACTCTGCAGCAGTTAAATTTTTTACCACAGAGATATAAAGATTATCAAAAGCTAAGAATCCAGAAACTCTTGAGTCAATCTATATCAAGGAAAAGAATAGTCTGATCTGGATAGCTGCAAGTCAGCCAGAGACAGCTCAGCTTAAGAAGCAGCCCAGAGGTATTTAAGCCACGTCAGTAATACAAAAGATTTGTTAGACCACACAGAGAACAGGCACACACAAACACAGCAGATGTTAGCTGCAAAATACTGAACCACATTTCATATCTTTGTTGACAGATCTTTTTCCCTTTTAGCACAGCAATGGGAAAGAAAGCAAAAGTGAGGAACAAATAGGTTCAAAGTTTCTTCTTCCATACACTTGTGTCACAGAGCAAAATTTTTCTGCCAAATCAGTCCTACAGCAAGAGCTTGACTTCACCTCTACAGGACCTTTAAAACTACTGTTGCATACTGACAAGCTGCTCCAAGCAAAGTCTACACTACGAGAGCCTCAAGACGCAATTCTGCTACATGGTCTTAATAAAAGTGTAGTTTCAACCTGTTAATAACAATGGAAATAATAGCTCTTTTGTTTTTTAAAATTAAACAAAAGCAACTCTCTCCAGCAGAAAAGAACATATTTTCCAACAGCCAAATTATGACCAAAACTTTGCTGTTTGCATGCAGAGTGAAGTTCCTTTCTTGCAGACTTTTAACAAAAAAAACATAATAAGCAATAGAAGTAAAATCTTACCTGATCTTCATTTTCAGCTTCTCTAGCAACCCTTGTTTAGTAGGAGCCAAAAGCCACTATCTGTACAGTGGCTTAAACTTTCACTGACATCATAATAAACAAAAAAAACCCCAACACCAACCAAAAAAAAACCCCAAAAAACACTGTCTGGCAAGAATGAAGGAGAAGACTCTATTCAGTTGAATAAGGAACTTTTACCTTCTGTGAGACAACATGAATCAAAGCACAGAATTCTTCATGAAGTGCAGATCAGTGACCCTGTCAGAAAAGAAGGCAAGCTAGAAACAGGTGGTCCAGCTAAGACCAAGTAGAACAGGTGTGGCAAAGTTAGGAGGGGACATTTATTACCAGTGAAAAAAAGAAAAAAAAATCAGCTCAGTGATTTGTACAAATTTCAATTTAGTAGCTTATTTCACTACTTTTATGCAAGTGAACCAAGAATTACTCAAAACCATCACCCACTCTAAATTTGCCCTACCCAATGCTTAATGCCCAGCTGCCTTTGAGCTGCATAGCTCCATTTACTACCAACACTGAGCCTGAATGCAGAAACCTACTGCTCCAACACCAAGCCTCTTCCCTATTCTAATGCCATAGACCAGATGGTGCCTTATTTGCAGTTTGCCATTCACCTGCATCTGGCACACCACAGCCCTCAAGCAAAACGAAGTGCAATAGCACAAGACAACTACTGATATGGTAAAAAGCCATGTCTACCTGCAGAGCCTGTTAGACAATGCATGCCCCAAGTTGCAGCATGGAAGGTTTTCTGAGACCTGCCAAATTCCTCATCAACTTTTGCCAAGCTGTCTTAAATTACTTAGAGACCTAGTGAGCTCAGTGGCTAGTAAAACATGATTTGGTCACCCAAAGTCTAAACTAACACAAGATGATCTCTGCAATCCCCTAGACAAATAGAAGGGGAAAGGCAAAACCAAAAAAAAACAAAAGCAAAGAAGTTTAATTAGCCACTAGACTGAAGGAATTCAGAGACTAGATGTTACAGAAGTTACTGCTGGAAGAAGAAACACAAAAAACAGTTGACTTGTATATATGGATTAGAAAAGCGTGCCACAGATGAACTCAAGAGCACAGGTCTAAGGGTATTACGAAAACGTGGTAAAGAAGCAGGAGACTGGGTCTTCATTTTGTTAATATTCAGCTTCAGCTCTAAACCAGTCTACAAAAAACTGTTCAGTAATATTCACATGTCTTAAAGAAAAAACTACAAAGATAAAAACAAAAATTTCAAAAAATAACTTATGTTTCCAAGGCCAGGTAGAAGGTACTCATCTGTTTACTACTCACCTAAAATGGGTCCTCAGATTTTTGCATCTTCAAAGTATAATTTAGACAAGTTTGGGACAAATCAGGAGGTTTTCGGGAGTTTTCCTGTTGTTTTTCTAATCACTGATATCTAGCACTGACTCAGGTTAATGGCTATTGAGGCTTCCTTTCCCACACTGGCTCAAGCAGGTTATGCTGTCCTCCTGAACAGAGACTTCATCCTAATGCTACACCAAAAAGGTCACAGGCCTAATGCATAGCAAGATTCCTACACCACATGACACAGCCTGGGAAATGGTTTAATTGCAGTTGTTGAGGAAGAAATCCAATTAAAACAGGTTAAGTTTCCGGCTTCCTCATCACTGGATCTGCATATAGATCTTTTGCTATCACAATACTGTAACAACAAACAAAGGGATTAAAACACATCTAAGTTTTCTAAATTGGGCAGTGCTCAAACCAGCAGCACCTTGGAATTATGTGCCAGACACATTTTCTCAACCACAGAAAAAATTATACATTTACACTATATCTTACAGTGATGTAATTAGGAGCAAGCTCCAAATACATACCAAATTACTGACACAGGCACAATCATGAACCAAACTGCCTACCAAATATCTGTATAAACAGAAGAAGTTCTTTGTAAAGATTAACAAAAGGAAGTCACAACCCAAGAAACACCCGTTAAACACTAAGGATTCAGCTGTCTTTAAACTGATCCTATCAATGATAAGATCATGACTTTACAGCATTCAAAGCTATTCTTTCATGTTAAATACATAGAACAACACAATATTAGCTCCCACAACTGTATTTTAGGAAGGTCCAAATTTTTACAGTCATGGAAAAAGTTGTCAAAAGCTAGAGCTTTATGAAAGAATTAAATAACTTTATAGCACGCTTTATTGCCAAGTGTCTATTCCACTCTGCATGTTTACACCTTCTCAGTGCTCCATAAATAAAACAAGGGAATGCTGTGGGAACAAGGCATTATACATGATGCTGAACTTGAGCAAAACTAAATATTAGAGCTCTTTCAAGTGCTTTTTAGCAGGATGCCAAACTTAGTTTTAAACCAGACAAGAACTCATCATCACCAAATACACACAAAAAAGTCTGCTACAAATTCCTCTCTTCCTTCCCTTATGTGCAAGTACCACCAGGACTTCTTCCTGCTTTACCTCACCAGTGATTTTTACCTCATCTTTCCCAGGTTACCCACACACTTTTCTTGAACAACTGTAACTATACCCATATGTTACAGCTCACAAGACTAACAAGCTAACACTAATGAGGCATTTTTCCTAGGGTCCTAGCATGGCCAGGTTTGTCAAAGCCTGAATTCCATGTCAATAGTCAATCACTTCAGAGTTGGAAGAAAGGCTCCTTACATTTCTGCCAACAAGATGTTCCAATAGGTACTGCCTAATTCTGCTCAACGCTTTTTGTTACTTTCCAGCTAAACTGCTGCTCTCTGATGTACTGATTCAGACTAATACAGAACACTGATCAGAACACTGTCTCTTCACCACCCTGAGACACTCATTAAAGAGCAAGCAGAGCTGTAAGTTTTCTATAGCTTGATCAAAATGATTTTTTAAGAAGTAGCTATTACAATAGCTGGTTTGATAAGCCTTTGCTCTTGCAATCTGCTCTGTGACCCAATCAGAATACTCAAAGAGTTGTCTCCTATACAGATGACCTTTCATCCAACACTAATGATTAACTACGCTTTATGAGCAAACCTACAACCGACTGCCCCCCGAACAACACATTAATTTTGGCCCTGTCTAGGAATGAAACAGAATATGCTGAGAAACAGAGGAAAGGAAGACAGTGTTTCTTCTAAGTGCTTTGTGTGTACATCAATGATATAATACACCTTGAAGCAAACAATGCGTCCATTTTGCTACAATCCTAAAATATGTTTTAGGAAATGTGAAAATAGTCCCATACTGTTAATATGGCACTGAATTGGAAGCAAAGTTCACTCAATTCCCATGCAAGATTTCTTGTCTTTCTGGTTTGTTTTCATGGTTTAGGTTTTTTTCTTTACAAAATATCCTTAAGACATTCCAAAACTACTCCACATCATCCTCTTTACTCTCTATTATAAGCCATTTAATAAAATGCACCAGTAAGGAAGACAAACAAAAGAATATTTAACTGGAGAGGGCAGCTTCATCATGGTGCAAGATAAAATAACTCTTTACAACACTTGAGTAAAAAACACAGAGAATGGAGTGGCTTCAGAGAAAGATAAAAAGAAAGAATATGAAATAGACAGGCTTGTAAAGAAAGAGGGAAAATACCTGTAGGCCCAGAAGTGAGCCCAGTTTCTTCCCTCCCCTCTGCACAGTATCTTATGTATCAAATGTAAAATGTAGATATTTCCTAAAGGCTGCAGCCTCTCTTACTCTTCCTTCTATTTTGCAAACCAAAGACACTCAGCTGGGAGCACACACATCCCCATCCTACATACGATTAATGAGCAAAAAAGCATTCTAGTAATCCCAGTATCTTTACCACCTCCATTTTCCCATGTCAAGTCTTGGAAACACATCTTTTCTCCCATCAACTATTTCCGAGCACCTCCAACCCCTATTAGCTACCAAAGATGCCAAATTAATTGCACTAAATTTGGATCTTTATTCTATGCTTTTCAAACTTTATTTGTATGCTTACTTTGTATTTAAAGGCTCCCCTGACAGAACAGTTTTGGGACACAGATACCATGTACTGCTATTTGAAAACAGCCTGATCTGTCCAATACAATCTTCTTCCACAGAACTGAAAGCTGATTAAAACACTGCTTGCCAAACATGCAGTTATCTATGAAAAAAATAGCTGAAACTATTTTCCATTAAATGTCTATTTTGTTAGAAAGTGGAGGATATAAAGCATCTAACACTGAATTTTCAAAACAGAAGTCTAGAGTTGTTTTATCTTATATCAAGGGCAGCATATGCCAGTAGCATATTACTAATATAGTAGTATTTATTATATTAAACAGTTGCATGATAAGAGCCTGAAAGTTTCAGAAGTGCTTTTTCATTTTCAAGAAAACATTTCAGAGGTAGTATCACAGTCTGTGTTTTATAATGGATACTTTTTAAATTAAAATTACAGCATAAACATTCTGTACATATTAAAGTATGACAGACATCCTGAGCCAAACACCTATTTGTTTTTCGGGGTTTTTTGTAACTCCGTTAATTCTAAGCTAAGTGGTGATCACACTTCCTTATACTCTTCATACAAGATTTAACTCACTACTTAAGTTACAGCACAGATTAAGGAGAGAAAACAGGCCAGACTTGAGGGCATTAGAGCCATGAGTCTGCACTACACAGTTGCTCAGGTGAGCTCCACTATATCTCCCAAAGAATACCAAGTACTGACGGAAGCTAAAAATTCCAACTACATTTCTTGGGAGACATCCTAGTGAGTATGGTCACCTACACAAAATAGGAAGGCAAGTTAAGTTGCTCTAATCCAAACCTACATGGAAGTCTCATGTACTTTACAGAAGTTTCCAACTACTACATGTATTTACCCAAAGTTCCACACACCTCAGTGGGTATGGGGATAGAGTACAATCATTAACTTCACTATTATGCCAGTGTAGACATTTTCATGCTAAAATTCAGCACATGAAACTTAGGGTGTTGGTCAAAAATATAGATGGCATCTGTACAAGTTGATATAGACAATTTAAAACCTGACACTTTGATCTATCACCGTCACAGTTAAACTTTTCAAATTCTGCTGAAGCAACTTGAAATTACATCAGCTTCTCCTCCACTCTCCCACCACAAACACTACTAGTCTATTCAAGTAGAAAGAACAAAACAGTTTAAATGATAGGCAGTCACAAATTTGTATTTTCAAGTTATTCCCACTTCAAAGCTGGGCCACCAACCTTCCCAACAATACAGCAACACACCCCAAGAGTGGATGCAATTCTAGTTTGTTGTCATAACCTGGAATACTATTAAGTAGTAACAAACTGCCTTGATTTTGGATGCATATAAGCTAAACTTAGACATTTAAATCACTATATTCTCCCATAGGTTGAGCTGCTGCTTCTAGCTGCCATAGGTCTGGGCTTGCACTAGTCACATCCTGCATTTGATGCTGTCAACAGAAAGCTCAAACCCTTCTGAAGTAGGCTTTTTAACCAGGTAGATCATATACATAAAGCAAGGATAGGGGTTCACAAGCCCCAACTCAGCTATGTCTCAGAGTTAGGTGAGAATTCGAGCAAATACAGTAGTTTGCATCTCCTCTACTTGTCACACTCAGTGACCTCTGAGCAGCATTCCTGAATCCATAGGCACAAAACTCTGGGTTCTTGAATTCCTTGACTCAGTCATTCAAAGCTTAGGCATGGCAGGTTAACATCTTTAGAATGCCTTCCCTTAAGGGACATAAGCACACAGATTCCCATGGGAGCAACTATCTCTCCTGGTACAGCTGTAACATTTATGACAACACAGCTAGAACCAGTGGTATGAAAACTCAACACTTGTACATACTTAGGCACTTCATTTTTTCTCCTCCTTAAGTTAGCCTTTAGCTGGCGACTAGGTATTTTACACTAAAATCAGGCATTTAAAGTCCTCCAAGCTAAAGCAGTACAAAAATTACAGTAAGGAAGAATCGTCACTTTGCTTTAAAAAACAAATTACTATTTAAAGAGATACCCTTAGTGCTGACTGTACTTCCAGGAATAGGCCCTCTCCTTTCCTGAGAAACAAAGTCTATTTTTTTCAAATATTTTCACAGGACAGCCTACCTTCCTTCTCTGTCAGTAGTGTCAAGACATTCTATTTCTTTACTCCACGAACTTACATCGATAAACATTCTCACTGAACCAAAGTTTCAAGTTTAGCAAAAAAGTACTCTTTGATGAGGACTACAACTTTCATCCAGTTGGTTTCAAAGCTGGGTTACAACAACCACACTCAAGTAAGAATATTCTACCACCCAGCCATAACTGGACTTAAAATATTCACAGCTACTCTGAATGCACAGTCAAAGGTACAAGGTTTTGAAAAACAACTGAAAATTAGGTGTCTCTAAGGTGTGGGTGCTTAAACATTTTTAACACTTGAAGGCAGGCAATAATGTTTAACTTGTAATGGTATTAAATCTTGAAATCATACTTCAGTAATGACAGGAGATCAATAGACTCCAGAGGCAAAAGATTTTGGTTTTTGACAGTAGAACTCTGGACACTTGTTACTATTTCCAGGTTCACAGAAGAGAGGTCATTCATTATTTTATTTCTGTTTTGTTAAACCCAAAACTATTTAAACAACCAGTTGCTGTTAAGTAGCATCCAAACAGAATGCATCATTACACAAGTTTAACAAAAAGTATTTGTAATGATGGAAGACTACTACCCATAGACAAAAACTATAAACTAAGATGAAAGCTTTATTATTATTACAGCCTTGCTTATTTCCAAATAACATACACAGGTGATACGGTTATCTAAACACAGAGCTGTTCCCTCAAAAGTCCTCTTTTTCCAAAATTATCAAAACGTACAAGTTCGCTTTTCTTTCCTCTGTCCCTCTCCCAAAATAGTAAAGATGCATCAAAATACGGAACAGTAAATTATTCTAATGAGACACTCACAGTGCTGAGAAGTACAATATTACCACTCAATACGGAGATGCTGTATGTCAGTACTGAACCCAAAAAGCATTACTGTAAGCCAAACCCCTGTCAGTTGACCTAAGCATTAGTGACTGCATGTTCCAGTTCCTCTCAGAGTGATGCTGGAGGTGAATGGGAGAAGAGGTGTGGAACCAATGCTTAGGTGTATACACTATCAGAGAGTAACTGAGAATTCTCAGTGCTTCTGTAAAAATAGTGTTTATCTGGAATACTCTATCCCATCACAGTGGGCCTTGGTCAAGAGACATGAATTCCAGCTGAAATACAGAAGGGTGATCTTAAAGAAGTTAACTAATAAAACCTGTCTCATTTAGCCTGGCAACAAGGCTGTAAATACTTTCTGTAAGTGCTAAGAATAAAACATCAAGAGAAGAAAATAAAGAGAGGATAGTATTGATACAGTTAGCAGGCCAACAGTTATGAGAAACTTTCATGCTGGAAATTAGATGATCCTAAATTTTGAGAAATGACATGCTTAAAGAATACCCCAGGAGCACTGAAGAATTAAAAAGGCAAGTGTGAGGTCTCTTACTAAGCCTGCTCCCAGAGAGTGTTCACTGTCCTTACACACAACTAACAATTTCTGTTGTCCTACTACGTCCATCAGAGAGAGGAGATGCTCATGCTGCTCAGGTACAAAAATCTCTTTAAAGGCTCAGTTCCTACAGAAAGCTAGCCTCCCTCCTTTGGATCTTTTGGCTAAGGAAGTAACTAGAACACCATTCTTGTTATCATAACAGCCATTCTCTTTCTCAGAAGGTGTAAGAACTCAGAGAAGACACAGCAAAGAAGCAAACACCTGTATTACCTACAATTTGTGAAGCTTTTCCTGTTCTTCTTGTCCCGTGGTACCTACCACTGAAGCTCTGTTATGACTGAGGAGAGAAAACTTGACCCCACACCTTCTCCTGGGAAGGAGAAGGGGAGGCAGAAGACAGCCCTCCACAAAGCAAGCTATTGCAGTAAGCAGCAAGTTCTAGGATTTAAAAATAAAAAACCACAAACCATATACCACACTTTTGGATAGGGTTAGTCTGTGCAGAGGTTGTTTATCCAGCTTGATCCTTCTATTGCTGTGTCACTCTGTGCCCATATGTTCATGTTTGATATCTGCCACATGGGGGGGGGGGGGGGGGGATAGGGCGGGGGAGGAAACTTGCCAAAGTTAATATATTCCAAACCAAACCAGTTATTCCATTTGTGGAAAGAGCTCCATGTAGGACTAGCAGACAAAAACACAGGAGTCCTATGAAAGTGCAACAGAGAAAATTCGTAATTGAGTTGCTAACATTCAATTCAATTGGTATTTCAGAATGGGTTACAGAAGAAAGTCAAAATACTAATTGAACCCTGCTGTTAGATCAATTAGCACTATCACCCGGTATCTGGTTTTGATTTGCCATCTTACCGAGGTGACTTTCCAAATAGCCTGACATCATTTTGGTGAAGGAAAACAGTATTGCAAATCTGTGAGTCTACAGAAGAAACCAATTCGTAGCTGAAAGGGGAACAGCTTTTAAGTTAAAACACACTATACAATTTGGCGATGCAGAGTGATCTACTTGGCTTACTTCTGATAAAAGTTTTTAAGATGCCCCAACACCACTAAAATAGGGTTAAAATTAAATGTATAATAGCACAGATGAGTCCTAAAAGGGTTTCCAGTAACTGCAAGGTAGATGTGAAACTGCAACAAAACAGATGCCACAAACAGAAGCAACACTAGTTTAGCACAGGCAGACTGCTGAGAACAGGTCGAGGGAGTTGACAGTGTTTCTGGTGACACTACAGGTATTACCAGCAGGAACCATAGTTAGCATTCAAGTGTGAGATCTCAATCTGATATAAACTCAAAATTTCATCTGAATGAAATACACGAATTAAGAAGTTTTTCTAAACAGATGATACAATTGTTTATCCATTGACTTGTTACTTAATAGGAAACTACTTTATCTAAACTACAAGAATAGTTTTAACAGCTTTTGGCTAAGTCTGTGACAGAGGCAAAAGCCTGATAACACAAAGGGAATATACTTTACTCCAGGCAACCTCTGGAAGCCATGAAGTATAGCAACAAGTGTGGTCACTGCATTGTATTTTGAAAGTGACAGATTGAGATTACTTCGCTTGTCACTTCAGCGGAGTCTCACAGGGAACTTCACATTTAGTTTAAGTGTATTCCCAAAAATTAACTCATTGCTGCATTTCTATTTATCTCAAGTTTTTACATACATAGTTCTCAGGTTCTAGCTTATTTGAGTTCTTCTGCATAAAGCACAATGAAGTTGGAATTTTCAGTGCCCATTCTGTTCCAACTCCACACTATGACAAGAACCTCTAAACTATAAAAAAAAAGTATGGCCGTAGTGCTCAAATTTGTCAACAACAGAAGGCATTAAAGTGGTACCACTCCTTCACACAGTAAATTTCACAAAATTCATCTTTCCTCTTCACAGCTAATCTGAAGAGAGCTCAGTTTCCACCCACTCCATGGAGCATTTAAATCTGCAGACTGAGGTGTGCAGTGGCATTTCCCATAACACGCTTCTTCCAATTCTAGTTACAAAGCGCTGGTGAAAGGTCTGAGGGGCTGTCAAGAGCCAGATACCCAGCATGGATACATTCAGTTTCAAGTCTACAAATATGCAGCAGAACTATATCAATTTAAGAGCTGCCACACAGGAAATTTGACAAATGCCTGTTTGCTATCTTACTTTTGGCAAAGGAATGTATTTGTTGTTCTGCCAAGCTTCTTGTAACTGAGTAATGGACTGAAACTAACTTCTTCAATTCACATTATTATGGTATAATGTGGGTCTTTATTTTTATTACCAGTCTTTTATTGTAGAAAATTATCTGCTAAATACAACAGACAGAATGCTACCAGAGTAAGATATGGCAGCATCCACTATCACTGCATAAACTTGAAAAACATTGTGGAACAGACTGCAGTAGTTCTTTAAAGGACAAGCTTTAACACTTGGAATCCTGGCTTAAAGTTTGCCAAAGTTATGCAGCTCCCATCCTTTTCATTAAATGAGATTCAGCTGAAATTGTTTTCTCCAGCTGTTTAATTTAAAGATCTCATACATACCTACCTAGCTATGTAGCTGCTTCTCAGGTGCTATTCACTCAGACTTACTGACACAGCTTATGACTGTCTGCTGTCCTTGTTCAGCTGAGCTATTTCCTGCCTTCCCCTCACCCCTGTACAATGGATAAGTTCATCAAGCCATCATACCTGAAACAACTGCAAAGCTCAAAACAAGTAAAGTCTTAAGGAGAAATTACAGGTTTTAGTCAGTAAGTTGGTTATTAATAAAGTGTATCCTTGAAATACAGGAAGAAAACACTCTCTAAGGAAGGCAGAGTTCCAAGTTTATATTCAGTATACGACTTATTAATATGCAACCTCAGTTACTTTCTTCATTAGATCTCTTTAAATGCACAGCCACATCTCACCTGTGATCAGAAGATTCAGTTACATTGCACACACCTTCCAGGACAGGACACTCCCTACACCGAATAAGCTAATTACATAAGGGATTTGACATTAGAAGACACAGAACATTATTAACTTGGACAAGATGCCAACCTCTAGCCCTGACATTAACCATATCTTCCAATATTACCTTGTCCAAAAACACACATCTACCACATATTCCACAGAGGCATATATGATGTAAAGAGAGCTTCTCCTCACTAACTGAAGGAGTTAAAGTAAGCAACTAATCATTATACCAGTATCAAGGACATGTAATTCAAGTCCCTTGACGAGTGGGTGGGATGCAGGTGTGTGTTTTTCCTTTTCTTTAGGGCTGGAGGGAAGGAGGAGGGCAGGCATGGGGGATATCGGAGTCCATCATGACTAGCGTTACTATGCATTGTTTCCGTCTTTCCTTTTGTGGTGCCTCAACTCATTTATATTGCTCCTGCTTCAAAAAAACCTCATGTTTTCAACTCAGAAGATACTATACAAGAGTGTATTTTTGATTTCCACATTTATTTACCTGTACTTTTATATCGAAGCAGCCTTGGACTAGAGCAGAGGTACAGAACAGACTTGAAGCACATAAAAGCCCACGTACACAGATCATTTCTCCTACTCAGAGCTGATAAGACAAACTACCACAAGCTCAAAGTAAGGCAAGTAAGACAGACATGGAGAAAAACGAGGGAGAACAAAACAGCATACATGCTTTCTAAAAGCAAGCATAGCATAAGTCCAGACCTTGCTACCTTGGGGCATGAGTTTCTCACAGACCTGTTTTTTCCTAATAGTTTTACTATTAGAAGCTACACCTCAAAATCAAGGTAAAAAATTTGAGTTACTGCTCTGCATTAATAAAAATTGGTATTAACCATGCTTCAAACAGCCAGCCACAAAACTGAAGGAGGTGCACACTACTAGTATTAAGTCTAATGCCCATCTCAGGGCTCGACAGCCGTCTGAAAGTTTAACACCTCTGTTCCCCAAAAAACATACATACATTAGAAAATAAAGAACATGTTTGTAATCTTTTATTTCCAGCTTTACAAAAGTCTAGCAACTATTTGCCCTTCTTTACACTATGTTTATTTATCTGGACTTCATGCAATACCACACGAGTTGTCAGCAACAAGTTGCTCTGAAAGCAGAATAAATGTGAAATATACCTTGCCTTTCAGACCTTAAAAAAAGCCATCTTATTCAAAAAGTACCAGGGACCTCAGCTTCCATTTTGAAACACCAAATTGCTCCCTACAACTCAAGGTTCACATTCCAGAAGATGACTCAGACCCTTTCATACCTTTTATGAAGGTCAGATCTTTGCAGTTTAGCATGTGCACTTTATTGTGGACACTACCAAAGCAAATCATTCAGAAAACACTGAGAAAATGGGATTTCCCCCCTAGTCCATGAGCCAGCATGGTATTACTACACACTAACAGCATCCTTCCAGTTTCTTCTCCACACATACCTTTGTATGTTCATAAGATTTGGGGTTTTTTCGCCTTTCTTATTGCTCAAGAAAATGGAGCTCTTTTTATCAGGTCGTGATCAATGAAAAACTATTTATTCAGGGCTGGAAGAAGTCAAATGTGAGAAGGGCCAAGTAACTTCCGGAGGTCCTTCCCAAACTGGCCTACTACAAGAATCCTAACAAGACAGGCTTTTCTGGAGCAACCAAGTGCAACTATGGCTTGAACATCATTGCTAATATTTCTCATGCATCTTCAATATTGAAGTCCAGTATTAAACTACCATGATTAACTTTTTTGTTAATACACCTAAGTTTTCCATTTTTCCTATATTAAAGTTTTCCCTTCCTGAGTTGACCATCTACTGCTCTCACGGCAGTTTTCTGCCATATTTGTACCGAATACCTTCACAAGTCAGACTGGCAACAGTCAGTACATGGCAAGACAAGCCGTAATACAGACAGGTAGAGTAAACAGATTGGTTCTGTGTCCTCGAACCCTGGCTGCCAGATAGAATTGAAGGAGAAGATGACTGCATTTTTACACAGTTGGATTCTACCAACTCCATGGCAGAACAAGGAGAACAACTGCTCCTCAAACTAAACTCTGTACTAAAGCAACTATTGCTAGTATCTGAAAGCAGGCAGGAGAAGCCAGTTGACTTAGCCCTGTCCTCTAGAGACACTGTACATTTGATACACAGCTAAAATTTCTTTATTTACAGAAGATAGCTTTAAAGCATCAGCAGATAGCTTCAAAGCATGAATTCAGCAAACTGTTTTGTTAAAAAAAGACATCTTGAGATGAGTGGCTACATACAAGCATTTTTTTCCATTACTGATCACCACTGAGAACTGAAAATAGTTTTGCTCCTTGAGAAGCACTTTATTTCATACAAACTGAAAAAAAATACATCAGGAAGAAAAAAGTTATTATTTTTGCAGTTACCAACCTCATGTCCTACATTAAAACTGAGCTATTAAAATTCTCAACAAGAAGTTGCTTCATATACTCTCATAAATCTGTTGTGATACTATACAGTGATTAAAATACTAAGAACAAATTTAAAATATTACTTCAGAAAACTAAGAACACTCACCCAAAGCTAGTATGTTACTTTACCAAAAAAAAAAAAAAATCTGATGTACTACTACCTTCAGAGTCAGAACTGAATGGGGCAGTGACAGCTTGATGGAAAGAGCGTAACAGAGCTCACAAAGTGCTTTTTAGGGAGTGTTACTAATTTGACAGGTGATGAACAGGACACTGATCATCCAAGAGGCCAATGGGAGATCCCAGAAACACACAGGGTTAAGTTTTTGCCAATGCAATAGTACACCATGTTGTGTAACTTTGGCATTTGATTATACTTTGTCACAATAATTTAGCCTCAGTTTGACAAAAGACAGATCCATGATCAAAAGTGTTCTACATGATGCTTACCAAATAGTTTGTTAGAAAATATAGCATGGCCTACAAATACAAGATTAACACAGATAGCTGTGAGATTAATTTAGCTGTAAATTAGGTACACACATGTAGTTTACTTAATAACTTTCCTACTTTTGCTTCAGCTTCATCACTTAGAAACAAAAGGAATTTAGTCAGGTTATGTTTCTGGATTGCTGCAGAGTAAGTAACTGTGCTTATCAGGGATGTAAGGATCCACATGGAAATTGATCATGTGTCCATTGATGGCATTAAAGCCAAATGCATTATATTTTTGCTACACTGCTGCAGAAAGAATAGTGTTGTTGTCACCTATAGCTTTAGGCCTCAAATTTAAGAATGATTTTAAAAGAACAAGTTTTCATTACATTTTTTTTCTGTAATATTTACGCTCTGGGTTTGAAGACAGTCAAAGTACAGTTTAAAAAGAAAAACTAAAAAAAAAAGCCAAACAAAAAAAAAAAACCAAACAAAACAAAAAAAACAACTTGTGCATGATTCCTGATTAGGAATGACAGCTTTGATTATTCATTTACTGGGAAAATGTAGAATACTTCCCCTAATGGTCACTTTGGCCTGAAGAACTTTTGCAAGACATCAAAAGACTCCATTTTCATAAGCTCGTACTCAACAGGTTGGCACTCCTGCTGAAGTAGATCTGCTATATTAGTAAGTAGTAATGTCACACTGTGGCTGACCTACAATTTTTCTATTAACAGCTGAGACATGTTTAGGTTCCTACCTATGGAACCATTTGAAGAGTGAAGACTTAGAGGTTGCTAATTCAAGTTTACTACTCATATTTTTCTCAGAAAGACCCTAAGAACGGGGAAAAAAAAAAGTCTGATTACCTATATTTCTAACACAACAATAAGATACACCAAACAATAAAAATTAAAAATAACTTTGCATTTAAGACCAAAAGAACTGAGGCACTCACAATCAGCTGCATTTTACAAATATAGAAACTATTACAAGTTAAAAACAAGTGTACTTCCAAAAACTTTAAATATTCTTTACAGACTTTATTCACCAGAACAGTTTTTAAACTTCTTAGTTCAAATACAACATATTTTGTTAAAATATCAGCTGCAAAAACTGAAATACTAATATTTTCATAAGTATACTTAACTCCTATCAGTATTCATTAAGTAGGCTACCAAACAATAGAAAGCTATAGTTATTTTTCCAGTGCTTTCATGTCTGTTACGTTTATTTTTACATACATAAAATGAAACTTCTTTAAGAACTTTTAACTTAATGCAACTCTTAATAATAAATCTCAGAAACCTCAGAAATCCAATACAAAAAAAACCCCCCAAACCAAAACCCCAAGCCTGTACAACTAGAACTCTAGTTTTGGGAGTGGAAGAGAAGAGGGAGAACTGGAAAGAAGAGACTACACCAGAGATAAACAGAAATAATCACAGCAATGCTTGCTAGCTTTTAATGTCCTACAAAAGTATATCCACAGTGACAGTTCCCATAAGAAAATCTTGAAAAATTAATTCAAGTGCTCAGAATTCCTCTTCTTCCTCATTATGATAGATGTACTTCAAATTTATCAATTGGTAACTACTCAACTTCTCTTTCTGACAGCCTTTAAAGCACCAGGAAGCGCAAAATTCATATTACACACAACACAAACTGTGGAAGTTACTCTGTTTGAGTAAAGTTCTGCACTACAGTGTTAGAAGCTGTGTTATCAATATTATTTCTGCTAAACAAGGCAGGAAGAAAAAAAAAAAAACCTGAACAGACTTTTAGTGGAAAAAAAAAAGGATTTAAAATAAAAATTATTACTGGATGGCTACACATAAAAAAAACATTTCCAAAACAAACTACACACTCTCTGAAAGCGTTCCTAAGTTCCATGCCAGACTTACAGAATAAATTTAGGCCAGTACCAAGCACTCATTTCTTCCCCGTGTGTAAATGCGACACAATCAGGCCTCACATGCAGGCCTCTCTCTCCAACACAGGCAGGACCTTTGTTCGATACGTCGATGTTTTTCCCTCAAAGCCCTTGACATAACTTTCCATTCTTTCCCCTATTATTTTCCGGTTCCCCGTCTAGACTTTGGGACTCCCGAGCCGTGCAAATCCCCGCCTGCCGGAGAGCCCGTGCACTCGGAAGGGGGAAGGGGGAACAATAAAAAAGTTGGACACAGGAAGACGGGCCTGCAGGTCTGGCGAGAGCCCCGGCCTCGGTTCCTTCCCTTCCCCGGATCACCGGGGCAGCAGCCGGGAGCCCCAGTGCCACCAGCCCCCCCAAACTCGTCCCACTACCCAGCCCCCCGGGAAAAGGGAAGGAGGAAGAGCCAGGCAGGAAAGGCAGAACCCAGCGTTTGATCAGCCTCCAAGTACGACGCATTATGCAAGCAAACGCAAGGACCAGGCAACTTGCTTCTTGACTGAAAACAAGAAAAACATCAGCTCTAAAACATATAGCTGCGAAAATAATCCCTTTCGTGGGCAGCCAGCTTTGTGACTCCGACCCCACGGGCGCCTCCGTTTTCTGCCCACCTTCTTCTTCCCCCCAAAAAAGCTTGTGAAATATGGACGTCGGCCGATTGTTTAGCATTTTTACCGAGCTGGGCAGGGGGAAAGAAAGAGAAATTGCTATTTTTTCCTTTAAGATATTCCATAGCTCCTTCAAAGGAGGAAAAAAAAAAAAAATAAAGGGGGGTGGGAAAGAAAGGACCACTAAGGAAAAGGGGGCCAAGCGGAGTGGGGGAGGGAAGACGGGGAAGGGCATCGAAATCGGCACGGCAGTGTCAACACTGACACTGCCCTTTTGTATCAGCAGCCACACAGGGCCCGCGGAGGGGCGGCCGCGCTGCCCCCCCCCTCCCTGCCGGGCGACCCGGGAGAGGCGAGGTGGCCCCGGCACCCCTGGCCGGCGTGGGGGGGCGAGGGATGTCCCTGCAGCGGGCTCGGGGACCCGGCCATTTCATCAGCTTCGTTTCCACCCCTTCCCTCCACGGCGAGGGCCCCATTCCACCCCTCCGGGCCGCCCCACACACTCACCAGCGCGGCGCCGTGTCGTTCCCGGCACCCCTTCGTCCCCCCACCCCCATCTGCAACAATGCTCCGGGATGGCGCCGCTCCCCTCCCCCTGCCCCGGGCCGCCAGGAAGGGCAGCTCGGCTAATGCCAGGATGACACAACAGGCCCGGCCCGGAGTCGCCGAGGGGCCGAGCGAGCGCCCCGCCGCCCCGCGCCCGCCCCCCCGGCGCCCCCCGACCGAGCGGAGGGGCCCCGGGTACCTAGTTTGTCCCGGTGCGGCCTCCGCAGACGCTCCGTGCCTCCCTCCTCCCGGCAGCAGCCGCCTCGCTTCCCTTCAATTATCAGCTGAAGCCGCAGCACCGAGCGACGCCTCGTCCGCCGCCTCCGCCGCCGAACCCCTTCCAGCGGCGCGAGGGGGAGGCCGCGGGACTACTTTCTCCTGGCGCCGGGGCCCCGCCGGGGCCCGCGCGCGCCCCGGGCCGGCGGGCGGCCCCTGCCCCGGCTGCCGCCCCCCGCGCAGCCCCCGCCGCGGCCCGGAGCGCGGCCCGCTCGCTGCGCTCGGCGGAGCCGCGGTTGGCGGTCGGTATCCCTCCGCCGGGGTCGTCACCTCGGGTCCGCGGGAATGTCCCCCCTCGGGGCGGCCGGGGCACGGCTCGCTGGTGGCACCGGCGGCGGGGGTCAGACCCTGCCCGGCACCGCGGGGCCGCCGCGGCTGCTCCTTTAAGAGGGGGCCGGGCTAGCGGTGACCCCGCGCGATGTCCGCCCCTTCCTGGTTGCCATGGAGACCGCCTGCCGGCGTCCCAAAATGGCGGCGGCGGACCTGCGCGGGGCCGCTGCTTTCTCCACCGCCCGGAAAGGAACGAAGGCAGACCGGCAGCCTGAGACGACAGCGGCTTTAGCGAGGGCTTGTCCTTGGGGAAGGAGCGCCTCCATGCCGGGGCTGGACGGGGAGCCCCGTAAACGCCGCGAGGAAGCGACCCTGGAGGCGCCACCAGTAAGTGCCGCTGGCCTGGCCTCCTGAGGGCTGGGCTGCGTGAGGGCTGGCTACCAAAAAGGGTATTTCCAGGCATGGGTGAAAGTGCGTCTAGACCAGGAGCCTCAGTATGTGGGAGATTCCTTCTACCTGGACTTTCCCGAGCCTGTGGGATGGGCCTCTGGGTGAGGAACCAGAGGAAAGGAGGAAATAAAAATCTGTCAAAATGGTGAGTTAGTAGCCTTGCGAAGTAGTATATACACATCGTGATTTTGTACCCTTAAAACAGACATAAGTACTCTCAGAAATGCCTCACAAATAAATGTGGTGCTACATTTAATGCAAATAAACAACAAATCTTAAAGTATGCCTTCTAAGAAAATGTAAGTTTAGCTGCACTTTCAGGGTGATCAGACTTAAGGCAGGGGGGCAAGCAATAAACTTTATTGAGAAAGTTTTTTAAATGTCTCACTGGAACCAGAAAAAAATCCAACGTATTTTTAAACTAGGAGGAAGTTTTCAGTTTGTTTTCATAAAGTAAACCAAAATAATGGGCATATGTTCTTTCAGGGAAGAACTGCTGCACAATAACTGGGAAATATGTGCTTTTGAGTAGCTGAGTCTTGTAGTGGGCCTGTCCCACTGACCCCATAGGAATCCTATCAGTGCTCTGCTTGTCTGTGGAATGTGACTGAGTGTTGTAGGGTTTTTGATATTCATTTTTGCACTCAGATAATAAAAAATAAGATGGTTCTTCTTATTATTACTGTCTTCAGTTTTTGGTTCTCATATCTGTTTCCTGTCACACACTTCAGGTATCTATTCTTGGGTGTGTTTTCAGCTGCCCAAATATATCCTGAAAACAAACCAAAGTCAGTTAACACAAACCATGCAAAAAGAGCTTCATAGCTGTCAGTGTAAGTACGTTCAAATTGTTCTGCAAATGTTCATTGTACAAAGCATTACCAGGAAGTTGATGTCATTGAAAAATAACTGGTTTGGATTATTTGAAAAATTCAGCTTTGATTTTATGGCAATAAGATTATTTGAGTATTGTGCAGTGAATGTATGTATTTGAATATATCACTATATTTTCTGAAGCTAGTGATTCCAGAAAAACTTCCACGTTCACTCAAATTTTAAATTCACTCCTCCTCAAAACACCTTCACATAAGTAATGTCTCCAGTTTTAACTTCTGTACATGTAAAACTTCTGGATGCTAGTTAACCTTTCTACAGGCTATGGAATCTCCTGAGAGAAGACCTGTGTCAAAAATAGCAGTTGAAGGTATGTGCATCACTGATGTTCCAAGTTGTGTCTCATGTAAAATATATTTAGCCATCCTGTGTTAGCATGGAGGAGGCCTTGTTGTTGGTTCACGTTCCCCATGTGCTGTTTTGCAGTCTCCTAATAAATAACAGTCTTTGCCTTAAAGGCCTCACAGTCTAAGCCTCCAGCCAGGCACATGGTTACATGAATGCTGAAACCTGCTACTTTCGGTAGTCCCATTCTTGGAAGTGAGTGGTTTCAGAACTGTCTGTTGTTTTTCTTTAAAAGCAAAAAGGGGAGTTTGTGGCTGCATGGTGGATTTGTATGAAAGCTCCCATAATTCTGTCAAGTGTTGCCCTTCTTTGAATGGTCTACTTGGGCTTTACATGAGCAGTAAATTCAGCTCTTTCAGGATGAAGTTGTTAATTTACTGGGCATGTCTTATAAAGCTCCAAGGTTTGTGGACCTGTGGTCATGGCCAGGATTTCCAGATATCAGCTGACTATAAAGTCAAACTGTCACAGAACCAGAAATCCTGTACAAATACAGAAGATCTTAAGAATGTGTTAGGGAAAGAAACTTAATTGCATAAATGAGCATTCACAGAATACAGTTCACCCAGCTGGATTGTGTGGAAGGAGAGATCTTCCGAGCCGTCAGTGAAATGATGTAGTAGCTATTTTAAGTCAGCAATCATAATTTTACAAATGCATAGAAACTATTGCACGTTTCCCCTGCTTGGGCATCTGCCAGTTCCACTGCAGAAATGTAAGATTGAAAGAGAGAACTTCAGGTCATCCAGTCCCAGTGCCTGCTGTTTCATCCAACCGCATAATAGATCCTCATAGCAGAAATGGGATTTATGTGTTTCAAAGGTAGTGACACTTTTTTTCCTCTGCTACTTCACACAGAACAACTGCTCCAGATCACCACTTCTCTGATGATTAGAAGTGCAGTTAGGCAGATTAACTTACCTGTATTTTGTTTGGATATCTTGTGTGTAGGTAACAATGCTGTACACATGTGTGTGTGTATATATATGATATATTGTATATATTTAATAAATATGCACTCTGGATAGGGTTTGTTTTGTTTTTTCAGTCTCCACTTGTGAAACAGACTCTCTGCTTCTTGGTCACTCTCATATCTTTTCACTGCATCTCTTCCCATTAGTACTTTTAATAATAATAAGCCTAACAAGTACCATGTGCAAAAGCATTATTACTTCCCCATGTCTTCTGGAAAATCCTGGGTGATTTAAATTTTAGGATTGCACTTAACTTTCTCTACCAAAATCATATTAATGACTCTTGATCATCCTTCGATTAGTTATTATTCCAATGTCTTTCTCCTCTGTCAACTTTTAATTTATAAACTTTTATGGCAGAAATTATTTCCAAATGAATGACTTTGCCATTTGTACTTCTCAAATTTTATTTTATTAATTTGTTTTCTTTTTTCCTGTCCAGGACTGTTCTGAGTTGTTATGAAGGATAAATTGGTGTACATCTCAGGGTAAACATAAATAAAAAATCATTCTTGGCCATAAAATGTGTACTAGGGATCCTGCTAGTATTCATGGGAATGGTGAATAGTTTTCATTTTGAGTGCATGTAATATTACATAGGATGGGAATCTTTTTGTTCAAGACTGACATGAGAGATGGCAAATTGTTTCACATATGCCTTTCTATTACCTTTCACTGTACATGTTTTTCAATCTTGAAGTGCCAAATTAATATTTGATATGCCAGTTATAATTTGGCAAGGTTTATCACAAACAACAATAGATTTTATCTGTTTGTACAAAGCAAGCAAATAATCCTATGGCTTTCAACATTAAATATAAGATGGCTTGAGAGGGCCACACAAATAACCTTTCAAAATAACATTTCTTATAAATTGTTTAACAGATGATAAATACAGGTTTTGAAAAGTGCAAGAGAGGAATCCAGATGGTGGGTAGTGCAGGAAAGATCGGCCGCTCATCTTGGTCAAACAAGGAATATAGACACGCATCCCCCACCCCCCCAAAAAAGTCTGGTGCTTAATCTGCTTATAGGGCAGGCTGATAACTGGAATGATGAAGCTGGTAACAAAAGAAATGTAATGGGAAAATGATCCGCTCAACATGTAATTAATACTAGCATCTGTCACCATTTAATGAATGCTACACTAATCAGAAGATTTTGTCATGTTAGTAAAATGTTCAGCTACTTACCCACAAAAGACGAGCATGGTACATTCACAAGGCTGTCGTTGTTCTGCGCAATATTCTACATAAGATCTGCTCCTGTAACAGCCAGGATAACTGAACTCTGTCAAATATGCAACTGCAGAATTGTGTGTTTGGGCAGAGGTCAGCAACTGGGTTCTCTAACAAATATACACAGGACATGTAGATGAGCAAACAGTGTAAGTAACTGGGCAAACAGTTCTGATGAATGTTCTTGTTCTTTACCCCTCATTGCTCCTATTGTTTAGTGTTCGCCTCTACATCTTCAATCAGTTTCTGATTAAATCAATACATTCTGAGCACAGCAAATTATTTTGGATACTGGCTACTACAGTATATGCTTAAAAGATCCTATAATTAGTTGTTTCATTTTAAAAATAAAGGTTTTTTCTGGCTTTTTTAGTTGTAAGCAAAAATTATGAACCTACAGCACTTAAATCTTTAAGAACTTTTTTTTTTAAAAATCCTTTTTCAATAAATAACCCAGTTCTGTGACTGATCTCTGTAAGTCCTACACTACAAAAATGCAAACAAACAAAAAACCACCACCACATCAACAACATAACCCAAACAAAAGTTTTAAAAAATTAAAAAAAAAACCACCAAAAAAACCCCCATACCAAACCAAAACAAAAAACCCCACCACCTTATCATTTTGCATTTTAGGAGACATTAATAAACGATCATTGTAGTGGTTGTGGGCTGGCTGATTTTCAGTTGTGAGTACCTTCATGCTTTATTAAACCTGCAAGGATACCTTGTCCCTTTCAAAAAAGGTGCTATAAAGTTAACTGCTATGTCTTGGGCTTGTTTTTAAGTCTTTATGATGACATTTGATATGTAACCTATTTGATTGACAGCAGATGCCATTTGAAGTGCTTAAGCCAGATGGATGGGGGGGGGGTAATTAACAGATGTTCTAATAGGCATTGAGCTGAAATTAATTTCATGTTACACAAAATTTTTTGAAAGATAAGTCTTATTTTAAGTAAAGATTTGTGGGAGATGAACCTTTTTCAAAATTCTACTATTTTTTTTGCATTTGAGACCTGAATGATGCCAGTTATTACCTAGCTGGACCAATCCTATTCAAGTCTCTTCTTTGACTTTTTAAACAGAGATTTGTGTTCTTAACAAACAAAAAGAGCACATGAAATTTCTCAAGAGGGAGTTTAAAAAATTATATTTTCATTATGAGCTATTTGTATGGAGCACTTCAACTGCATAGAACTAGGAACTTCTTGTTGTAGTTATAAATTAGAAATATTTCAAGTATAGTTTGATGAGACCAGGAGAAGGCAGCCATTTTGTACTAGCTCAGGAAATGCTCTGCTATGTTGAAAAGGTGTATTTCCAAAAGAATCAAACATTTTCATGGTAATGGTATCACACAGTATTAAGCAATAATTAACAGGAGAATGTTTGTTAAGCCTAAAATACATAGGGAAATCTCCTTTGCATTTTTGCTGTCTAATTCAGACATCAAAGTAAACAGTAGAGCTGCTTGGAAAATGGAGACAGTTTCTCTGGGGAAATAATGCTGCACTGGAAAAACATGAATATTGTTGTCAGGTGTTTCTGTCCAAAGCTAAAATAAGTTGATTTTGCAGTGTTGTGGCATGTTATGGTTTGGATGCCTGATGGTACCTCTCACTTCTTCTGTGATGTGCCACCTCTGAATGTATGCAGTGGGCTAGATCTTATCCATAAGGTTTTGGGAAAGATTTGGGAATTCTTTGGTTATGCTGCAATATTGAAGATGTAATACAGTCGAAGTACTGACATAGGAAAATTTGGACTTTTGACAACTGAAATGCAATTTGTCATGTGTTGCACTGGCAATGCTGGAATTTCAGGGCTTTCCTTATTAGTGGAGCAAGATTTCTCTACAGAAGGCATCACATACAGCAATGTAAATGGTGGGTTTTTACCTTCCCAGAAGACTCAATTCTCATTTTTGGAAGGTGGTTGTTTTGGCTTTTTTTCCCTCACAAACATTACCAAATGCTTAACCCTGTGAAACATTCATTTATTGATTTGAAATTAGATAGATAACTGATATGGGATGATTATTACTTGTGAAGTTGAGTTCTTAGTTACCCTATGATAATGCAGTGCTGTCGTGTGGGTTTATGAAATTTTTTTCAGTAGTGGTTGTGCTGTTACTTGAAGATGCGTTGGAATATCCTCATATCAGTTTCAATTAAGGTATGTTAAAGATGGTAAAGTAATCTTAGTTAATTCGCTATTAATCTGGTTTTACTATATCACTGGTAGCCTAGAGATTTTTTTTTACCCTTGTCTCAGCTGGGTTTTGTCTACTTATAACTAGTCTTTAATATACAGATAGCAGTATCTCACAGAATTGCAATGTTTAAGCTCCCATTTTGAGTTTTATGCATGGTTTTATTGTTTGTGGCTTTCTTTGAAAGTATCATACTTTAACTAGTCCTGCCTGATAAGGATGATTTTCAGGCAATGAAGGTGTAATAGTTTCTCAAGGTAAGCAATCACGACTACTTTCTGCTTAATAATGTAAACATTTCTTGCTGTAACCAAGTGATGTTCACATATTCATTATTGCCAGTGTTTGTTCTTTAGAAACAAAGAAAGACTGGGTTATGTTTTTCACTTGCCTTACTTAGGTAGTAAATCCTTATCAATCTTTTTCTCTGTGTTGGGATACTTCAGGAGTAATTCTACTTTCATGTTACCAAGGGTAAGTTTGTGTTCTTACCTGTTGTCTTGTTTTCCTTCTTCCTGCTTCAATTTAGAAAAATAATTATTTCTTCATTTCTGTTGCCTTTATTAACCAAGAGCAGTCTACATTATTTCATTTTCCATGTACACAATAGCATTCATGATGAAGAACTATCAGATATGTTTACTTGACTAGGCATACCATATATTTATACTTCTTTCATTTATCAAAAGTAATTAAATGCACTAAGCAAAGTGTTCAAGGGAAGGAAAAAGGCAAGAAGTGTAGAAGGCAAAGCTAGAAAAGGTTCAGAATTTTTATCTCTAAGTGAGATAGGCTATGAAAGTCATATCTAAAGATGCACCAGTGAAACCTAAAAATTATTTTTAAATGAAGTTGCTGGTCTAAACTGCTCTATGGATTTTTATTGTAAAGATTTGCTTGATTTTGATTGGATATAAAGTAAATCAGTTTGTGTTAAACTGAAATAAGCCTAAATTAAACCAAAGTAAAAGTGCCTGCAGCTTTTGGATGGGCTTCACTAAATTAGATTAAAATTGTGCACTGGGTACAACCAGTGTAAACGTCATTTTTTGGCTGAAACCTGAATTACACAAATTATCTGGAGAAGAGTGGGAACTAGAAGAATGAACACTAGTGCACAGTAAAATGATAAAAATCATTTGCTGAAAAAATACTGTAGAAGCAGAAGCCTGGGAGAGCGTCTGAAGCCAGAGTTCTAAATAACGTAATAGGATGATAGTGAACAATAGAGTGAAAGGAATGACAGCAGATGGGGATTGCAGGCAAGAGAAGCTGCATAGCTGGAAAGCATCAAAAAAGCAAGCAGATACTTGTGACAGAAAATGCAATATATGTTTTAATATATGTGCACATCAAATTATCATGACAAATGATAATGAAAGGATAGACTTCAGCTTTTGCTAAGTTGGTGCTACAGCTGAGTTGTACAGGTGTTTCCTCCTATGCAGTTTACAATGAGACTGAATCCTAAAGGTAACAAATGTTACGTTTCATATAAAGTGAGGAATTAAAATTCGACTGAAAAAATCCTAGTGTTTGAAGAAACAGGAAAAAAATCAACCAGCAGGTAGCACATGCTACCTGAGCTGGTAACTGATCGAGAGAAAGGGCACATTTGCTAACACAGCTTTTTCTGAAAACTGGAGACATGCGTAGGAGTCGAGGGTATCAGAATCCCTGCACCATGTGATAGAGTCTTTAGTGCTCCTGTCTTTTGATTTGAGGTGGAATTAAAGCTGTAAATAGACAGCAAGAGAACTTTGAAAAACACACTGGTAGTATTAGATTGTTCTTTAAAAATGTGATGAGATTTTAGGGGCCAGTGCAATAGATGTTTCTCAAAATTTAAGTAGGAGATGTCAGTGCTGAAAGTGAGCTGCCAACTTAAGAATATAGGAAAACAGTTTTCAGCAGATATTAGATTAAACTGGTGGCAGATATATGCAAATCAGGAAGATAAGAAGTATCCAAGAAGGGAGCTGTGGGATGATATAACTAAGACTTCATCTGTAATAGAAAGGATTGCCAGTTATATGTACAGACTTTGCTAAAAGAGGTGCAGATTCCCTAAAAATTACTTTGCACTGTAACACTGCTGTACTTCAGGACATTTTATACAGATAGCAGGAGTCTGCTCTGTTTTGTTGTCTGGGATTTGTTACTCTATTAAAGAGGAAACAAACTCAAACTCAAGCTCAAAAAAAAAAAAAAAAGATAAAAAGAAATTCAAAGCGTAGACTAGACCTGAAATTGTAACAGGGAGACCTTGAAACTAAATTAAGAAGGACAAAACTAAAAGAAGTGGTTTTAAATTAAAACTGTCGATGTCTTACCCATCTAGAAAGGAATGTTATGTCTTGCACTTAGCTTGCATCCTTTGTTCTGTTAAGTAGTGGAATAATCTCTTTGTGGCCGTCTGATCTAGGTCTGCCTCTTTAATCACATTAATAAATGGCAAGTATCATGCTCATAATTGAAGACTCTGATCCTCTAGAGTAATATTTTATTCCCTGTGATAGTTTTGCTTTCCCTTCAGCACATCCCCTCCCTTCTGCATTGTCTCTCGCTCTTGTATTGTTTCTCTGATCTGTGTGCACAAGTCTGTATAAAGGTAGACCTTAGCTTCCAAAGCACCTGTGCTGTAAGCAGCTGTGATAAACAGCTTTACCTACTTTTTTTTCTTACTTTCTTCAATTTTCATTTATTCTCTCTCCCACCTACAAGCTCTGGGAAAACCAAGGAAGAAAGATACTAAAATACGAATAAAACAGGTATGTAACTGAGAGAAAGGGAGAAGACCGTGGCAAGACAACAGATTTTGTGGTCAAATATAACTACTGCATTCCCCAAAGGAAAAGACAATTATTATTTCCAAGCTTTTTTATTATATCTTCCTCCTGTATTTTACTAAAATGTTTTTCAGATGCTGTAAGTGGGAGCCTTTAGTAGTCATGCGCACACACATGCAAAGCTAATCCCTTGGCTTTAGTGGGTTGATGTTTCTGAGTGTGAGTGAAGTGATGGAAAAATTATCAGCTTCATAGTTGCTACATGTGCAATTTTGGAACTGAGACACTTCTTCTTCATGCACTTGAAATATTTGTTAAAAGCACTGCACGAAACAGTTTGCCGTTACACCAGGAAGTTATCTTTTTTCCGTGTGTCATTGTCTTTACCTCTGTAGTCTGCTACAGTCACTGATGTATTTTTATTTGCTAACTAAATTGTTTTAGCTTTTCTTGCTATTAATAGTAACACTTTTTTTTCTCCAAAACCAAAGCAGACATAGTCTGTGGGTTTGCACGATGACTAATGTGGTCCTGAGAAGAATATGTACAGACTTTCAAGTACACACTGTTGTCCAGAATTTCAACCCAATGGTGTGTATGGGTTTTTCTTGTAGAACAGTTACTTTAGCACAGCTGGACATTAGGATTTACACTTTAGACTCTTTGGCACATATGAAATGGACATCTCTTAAAAAGACTGAAGAATGGACAATGTCTAGTAAATGCCAAAGAGACCTATTTTTTCTTCTCATGAGTGCCCATCAGAAGAAGACTGTAGAGATGTAATCCTATCAGTGTAGACAAAATAGTAATTTGTGTAATTTCCTATACTGTAGCAAATGCAGATGTTAGAGTTTTGTATCAGTTGTCAAATGAAGCAGGGACCTTGTAAGCCCTACCTTAAATTTGAGAAGAAAGTTAATAAATTGCCAAAAGAACAAAAAGCATCCGATTTCACAGACATAACAGGCAGCAGCTAGTACCTGTTTGATTTCCTATTGTTAATCCCTGAAATGTGGAATGGCACCAGTGCTTTAGTTTAATTTCAGTTTGGTGGACTCTTGCAGTATTGCACCCAGATGTGCTTCATTTTTTGTGTTTACTCCTAAAAAGTTGTCCTTCAAAGACTTCTGAGAACCCTAAATATATTAAGACTTCATTAACTGCTAACTCGTGATAGTCCATTTTACTTTCTTTTTCAATGAAAGAGGTCAAACCCTGTCAGTAATTTTGAGCTACATACCACCACCACCCTTGAAACCAGTCTAGTCCCTTTTTTCAGGCTGCATTTGCTAGTGTGCACATTCTTGCATATTAACCAAATCAGAACTCTCAGAATAATCTGCTTTGGCCGGTCATATATTTTCATTACCAAGAGTCTCACTGGTTTTGGAGGCAGGAAGGAAAAAATGATTCTTCAGTTCTACAAGATCTACATTCTTGCTTTTAAGTTAATCACAATATGCCGTTGTAGCCTCGCATGAAACAATTGCCCGTGTGTGTTACCGTTCCGCAGCAGCTTATCCCACAGGGATCAAAATAGCATTGGCTTGAGCCGGGTCAGTGTCCATGCCTAAGGATAGCCTCACTCCCGCTCTTTCTAAAGTTATGAAACATTTCATTTTAGTTCTTTTGCAAATACCTGTCCATTGTCAGTGCTAGCTGGTTCCATAGTTTAAACACAATACGTGGTTGCCTCTTCTTGGTGAAAACAAAGTAAAATTTTAAGGTAGCTGTTCTGCATTTTTTAAAGTGATCTAGAAGCCTGAGCTTCATTCACTTGCAGAATGAGCATAGCTTTGTCTAAGCCTAAAGATTTCTGTTGTCCAACTCAAATTTTCCTTTATTTCTTATGCAGTCAAAGCTGCAGCGTGGATGTAAATGCAACTGTGTGAAAAACTTCACTATAAAATAAAAAAATCCAGTACTATGGTATCAGCTTCTCAATTAGATGCAACTATGTTAGAGTAAGAGTAGAAAAAACTATGACAAGAGGGGTGCCTTTTCGTAAGTAAAATTGCATCTAAACTAACAGGGATTGGAAAGATGAAGGAAGCAGGTAAGCTGGAAGTTTTCACTAATTAATTTCAGAATTTAAAATATTTATCTAGTGAAAGCATTTGACTTAATGTCTTGGAAATTGAGCGTAGATTTACAAATTCTAAGGCAACAGATTAGCAGATACTGGCCTCAAGCAACCAATTAACTGAAAGATAATTAGTTGTACAGATCATGATTTTAGAAATATCCAATTTAATATATATTTATCTCCTTTAAGATATTTCAATAATGCTGATATTTATTCTGCTTTTATTTTTTAAAGATTTATGTGAGGGTGAAACGGGCAATTTCTTAACCAAAGTACATGGAAGTGAATTGTTTTAAAACCAATAGATTCATTTGAAATTGTAGTAAAAATGCAACAATAGTGTGCAAGAGAAAATAAGATAAAATGATACAATGAGTGACAGAAGAATTTGAATATTCTAATTTTGAAATCAAAATTTTAAGGTCTCCTCCAATCTACAAAACCCAGCCAAAAGCCCAGGTTGTTTTTAAAAAAAAAAAACTGTGGAGAAGTAATATAATATGGGATAAAGTAGTCTGGGAGAAGGGATTTAGTAGAGATAAAGTCACTAGGACAATTGAAAATGTGACATTTTCTCAGAAGGCACAATGGCTCCTTCACTGCACAGTGGAATGAGAGCTTGGATTGTAGTAACAAATGCAAGGCTGAAAACAAAGACTGGGGATTTAGGCCGTTCACCTGGGACAGAGGAAAATGTTTGAATCTAGATCTCCTGCATCTCAATGTTCTTTTCTGGATTCTGGAGTCACCTTCCTTCTCCAATGAATGTTTAACTGTTTAAAGGAGAACAATTTAAGGGAAAAATTAACCTCCATATAGTCTGTAATCTGAGAAATTCTATTTTGAGTTACTAGTTTTAAGCAAAGCAAAAAGCTGAATCTGAAGAAGTTTGAAATCCTAAAAATGTGTTCTGGGGAAGGAAAAAGTTTCTCGTATTTGCCTTTGTACAGGGTTTCACAATTCACACCGTCTGTCTTCAACTTCCCCCAGAGGTTTCTTATTATACAGTATGAGTCTGACGTGTGAGACTTATCTTTACTTCTATAGCTTCCAAATTAGATTCAATTAGAGGAAGAACTAGACCCACATCCTTAAAAGCTGTCTCACCATATGACGAATTCCAAATATTATTTTCTCATACAATGTAAATAGTTCTATGCTTCTGGTAATCTAAGTTCAGATTAATTTTGGCAATAGATGCTTCCTAAATAGTTTGTTTTTTGCTAATTTTCACTTAAATATTTTAGTTGCTTTATTTGTTTAAAAAATCGCAATGACTTTTTACCTGAAGCCTTGTTTGGTTGCTGCTGTTTAGATTTGGGTTTGCTCGTCCTTTCCACTTCTCTCTTTTTTAATGAAGAAAATGCCAATGGAATAAGCAATGTGGTGGTGAATTGCTTTACCACTTGCACCTCCAAATAACATCGAGAATGGAATGTGTCCATGGTAACCAGGATGCACTCATAACACTTTCCATTCTTCATCTTTTAATCTATGCAAATAGTATAGTATTATAAAATCTATGCAATATTTTTATTTGAAATAACCACATGCTAACAAATTACCAAGGTAACTGCAATTTGTCCTGGGTATTTGTACATAAAGAAGTTTTTTAATGGAATGGTGCTATTGGCAGCTTGTTTCACTGTAAATCAAAGAATAATGTTTTGAAAAATCCCAGTGGTGTTCAGTAAAATTACTTGAATATTTTACTTTTCCTGTGCCTCTGCACGTTGGCCTGATCTTTCCATTTTGGCAGACAGTTCTATTGCAGTGTGCTTCATGGTACAGCAATTAAGAGGAGGAGATATTATGGAAAGATGTATTTCTGTAGGTTTTTTTGAAATTACTATTAAAACACCTTAGAATTTATACAACAATAATTTGGAATTGTACAACAATACTGCAAGAAAGTAAATTTTTATACCCAGATTAAAACTTCTGCTGTAATGGACAGGGGTATTTCATTTGCAGAGTATTGACTTATGTTCCATTTTAAAGTTTGTTGGATGCTATAAAGATAAAAATCTTTTTCAAGAGCCTAACACACATATGCCCACTCTAGTGTTTGGAATAAATGTATTTTTGGACACTCACATCTATTTAAACTTACATTATAGATAAATTCACTCATACACACAAAATAATAAACAAAAAGTATATAGAATACTTACTGTGAAAAGTCTGTCTTGCTTACAGCAGTGCAGACTTTCAGTATCTGCTATCTGTATACACATTTTTTGTTGTACTGTATATCCCAACTGAAAAGTATTGGTTAATGTATTTTATAACAGATCCCAACACATTGTAATCTGTGGTGCAACACTGCTCTGCTTTTTTAAGAATTAGACTTCTAAAATTGTGTATAGTTAACTTCTATATCACCTTATAGATTTAATCTGTAGAACGTTGTTAGGTATTCAAGTTCAAAAGTTAAAAGCAGCAGTTATCAATCGTTTTTGGTAAGTGGTTTTGGGGGCAGGTAGCTATTTTCTTTTTCAGTTACACTTGGCATTTTCACACTGAGAAATGGGTTTGTTTGGTTTTTTTTTAAAGAAATGTCACTTCCAACAGTAACATGAAAAGGCCAGGAGAAAGCCTATTAACCAGATTTCTTTTCTCCTTTAACAATGGGGTTTTTCCCATATATACTGTATTCTTGTGGACCATGTTGAAGAGTATGCAAGCTGAGGAACACATTAGGGATGTCTTTTCTTTCTCCACTTGGATATCAGGTTTTTTTTTGACCTTATTCTCACCTCTTGTTTTCCACAAATAAGAATAGAAGTAGCCTTGTGCACTGATTCTCCCTACACTGCTAGAGATAAAAAGAGCTTTTGGAAGTACAGTACAGCATTCACTGTCCTATTATCCCTGTGCTGGGCTGCAAACGTTCTAGTTCTTAAGCCTTCCCAGGTAGTAACATCATCTGTGGAACAGAATGACAAGGGCTTTATAATCCCTTTTGCATTGAATCCTCATATTACCAGTCGTATATGAAATGGTGTTATTTTAACAACATTGCAGAAATGTTAATTCCACTGTGATCAAATGTTTCAGTGGTATCATTCATTTTTCATATATTAAATTCTAGAATGCAGTTTGGATGAGTATGGGCTTTTTTGCCTTCAAACATGCAACTGTTTCACTGCAAAAGAATAAAGATTGTGTATTGTAAAATAAGATGAACTTATGTAACTGAGTAGGACTTTTTCCTTTTATTCACATAATAAGTGTGTTTTACAGGGTATTGTGGACATCTCTGAGCATTAATCAAAGCTATTTTATCAAAGCTTCCCCAGTACTTGTCACTGGTGGCTGCACCTTGAGTACTGTGTCCAGTTCTGGGCCCCTCAGTTCAGGAAGGACGTTGAGATGCTTGAACGCGTCCAAAATTGGAGGGCAACGACGCTGGTGAAGGGTTTGGAACACAAGCCCTGTGAGGAACGGCTGAGGGAGCTGGGGTTGTTTAGCCTGGAGAAAAGAAGACTCAGAGGTGACCTTATCACTCTCTACAACTACCTGAAAGGTGGTTGTAGTCAGGTGGGTTGTACTCCTGGGTAGGGCTGCAAGTGAGCCCTGTTCCATGGATGGAAAGGCTGCACATTCTGAGCTCAGGTGACTGGATATATGCACAAGCCGTGGAAAAAGTTTCAATCAGCACTCACAGTCCATGACAAAAACCAATCTTTAATTCCAGTTATTACTGCTTGTTTTGACTAGAAGGGGAATGAATATGTCCTGAACTGACAGAAAATGGACTGCCTGTTGAACTTGGCTCAGACTCAGAGTCTTTAAATATGCTGGGGTTTTGCAGTAGATGGTCCTAATTGCTCCATTAGTTGAAGCAAAAAGTTGTACCACATTTTAATTCCTGGCAAAATTGGTCATAATTTTTTATAAACTCGAGCTTTCAAAGAAGTAGTCTTCTATACTTTTTTGTTGACCCTTTTTTTAAAATTTATCTTCTAAAAGTAGATTTGATATGTGAATAAATGCTGGGGAGAAGGATTCTAGCTTTTTGGTTTTTATTCGTTGCTTGTAGTGTAAGGTTTTCCTGCAGCATTTGATATTAATATGATCTCACAATGAAACATCTATTTTATGTTACGCAGATGCAATGATTTAGCTAATTAAATTATTGTTAGCAAGCAGTTTTCTACTGCTATTCTGTGTTTGTAGTAGGTTACAAATAATTCAGTAGGTTGTAAATAAGATCTGCCTGCTTTTTCTTGAAAGGTCTTATTGATGGTTCAGAGGTTTCCTATCCTATAGGAAGTATTGAAAGCCACAGTTGCCATTTTTTTCTAAAATGTAGTCATTTCTTCCTCCTTCTGAACTTATCTCTAAAATTGAAGGATTCCCCTCTTTTTTTATTAAAATTGTAAAGTAAAGTAAAGCTGTTTTCTTTTTAGAAAAATGCTAACATTAATAGAAGTATTGCAAGTATAAATTACTATGTTTGTGAGTTGTATTGTCATACTCATATTATTTCTGTCCATAGTTCTTGCTGTTCCACACAATCAGATGTTTTTACACCTCCTCACCTCCTGTTAAGAGCTTTGCTGCTCTTAAGTATTCACAGATTATTATTTTTCTATTAATTCTCCTCAAATATATGTACATATATATATATATACACTGCAAGAAGAGATATCTATATTCTGGAATAATATTTTAGTTATCCATACTGATTTATTTGCCAACTGAGGGTTCAAATAAAAAACTCCTCACCAGATCCATGGTTTGCTGCTAAATATTTGGTACACTCCTGACAGTAAAATGTTTTCCTGTTAAGTATTGGTATTTCCTGTCATTGTCTCCTGGTTTTCATTCCTAATATTTTATCTCTTTTCATGTGGTTGGGATTTTTAGAGAATTTTTTATAAGGTGCCTGAACTATTAGCATTACTATTTTGCTAAATTTATATGAACTACCATACATCTATAAACATCCATGTTTATTTTGAGATGTTTTCTGTTCTTTTTGGGCAGTGAAATAACATATCATTAGTTTATTTTCATAATTTCGTAAAGCCAAGAGGATAGAGCAAGGTTTTGTATTTGGTTTTGCAATGATGGAAAGTTAATTGATGATAGTGTCAAGCAAGAGAAGAGAGGTCTACTTATATTTTGGGATGAGTGAACAATTAGTACAAGTCATCGAATATTCTCCAGCACTCGCAGAATGAAAATTTCATAGAAAACTTAAAATTCAATAATTTTCACAGTTTGTTCATCATTAGCTTCAGATACATTAAGAAAACAAATTAACTACTAAATATATTTTAAAATAGCCAAACCAGATCACACTATTATTTCTAGAAATAAATAATTTCAAGAAAAACTCCAATATTTGTGTGGTAGCCTGCTTGATCATTCAACATGAAATAGATGTACAGTGCAAATATTATTTATCTTCATCATTCCCAGGATGAGAAGATTTGGAGCATTCTTACTTACCAGCTTGAATTAGATCAGCCCGAACATTTTTAGTTGACTGTGTAGATCATTTTGTACTTGCATAAGGAATTTGAGGGAAATTAACAACTATATAGAACTGAGATGCTTGGAACGCAAAAAAGCAAAGGAGAACTGACAGCAAACTGATTCTGCAGTATGATCCAGCATGGAAAAGAACACTGCAGAGCACTGGGCCACCTACCCAAAGACATGAAGGAAGATAAGGTGATAGCTTCCTCCCATATAGTTACCTTAGGAATACTTGGGGGGAAAAAAAAGAAAAAAATCTTACCATCTTAACAGTAAAATTATGTCATTTCCAAAGCTCTTTCAAAGGTATTCACATAAGCTTGAGTTTTGTAATTAATCTTACAAAATACTTTGGAAGGAAAACTGCTGCATCAAAATAGGCCTATAGTCAGTATAGTTTCAACTTCCATGAAAAATAAGAGAAAAAAAATCCTTTACAAATCTGGATGACTGCATTCATTTTGTTAGATCTTAGGAAAGAACATGCAGCTTCAAAATGTACCACTGATTGTTCATTAAAAGTGTAGCAAATTGAATTCAGGATTCTGTTTTATAGTGAACCAGTAATTTTATTACAGCAATTTGATAAAATAGATAAGCTATCTGAAGAAGCAGTGTTCAACTCAAAAGGCCAAGTTCCAAGTTGGACACAGAAGCAGAAATAAACAACTGACCGTGAGATGGGCAGTAGCTCACTAGGTGGGTGACTTACAGAAGGACAGTTTGGTATTGTACTGGATCACAAAGGAATGAGTCAAAAAATGCCACGTCCCTGAAGAAGGGAACTGCCTTCAATTTCATGTTGGTTTAAATGTACCTGTGTATGATAAGAAGAAGAACTACAGGGACTCATGATGTCAGAGCCATCATTATTTTCCCCAAAGCATATGACTGAAGTACTTTTTTTAGTTGTTTTACTAACCTCCCTCTGAGTAAATAGCACAGTCTTTATATAAAAATCTATATGTATGTGGAAAACTGGATCCAAAAATGAATCTGGACATTCATGTTAAATATTTCTCTAGAAAAGCATTTAAAAAAAGAGCTGGTTTTTGTTGGATTGTTTTTTGGGTATTTTTTAAAGATGTACCCAAATAACTTGAGATTATTGGAAAGAAGTTTCAGCCTTTTACAAATCTGTTGTCTCTTGGATTTGGTTTCATTTTTTTCCCAGTTCAGATTGCTGTAGTGTTTGGTGCCAGAGTTCTGGAACATCCTCAATCTGTGCCGAGGTAACTATGACTTCCTGGAACGGCTTCCTGTCCCATTGCTCCTGTACATCATTTCCTTTCTGGAGCTTGAAGATATTGCCAGGCTTTCTCAAGTTTCACACAGATTTGAAACAGTAAAAATTTAAAACACCAAAAATTCAAATTGAAATTGTTAGCTTTGCTGTGCAGCCAGTTGGTTTTGATTCATCTCATTGGTTTAACATAATCATCAATCTGTCTGCTTTACTTAAGACAACAAGTAAATAAGGATTGTCTTTTTTTTGAGACAATAAATGAATCAAACTGAATGGGTGCAATAAAAACCAAATCTTAGAAAGGCTATGTTTATCCTGCAGGCTTTTGTTTTACAATAAACCCAGTGATCCCGGTAATTCCATTGCAACCCATGGCTGGCTGTTACGCACTACTTCCAGAATTAAGTATTGGAAATGTGAAACCTTTGCTTTGTGTTATGATTTGTATTATTGTAGTGTCTAGAAACTTCACCCACGGACTAGGATCCCCTTATGCTGGACTCATTACCAGACAAAAGTCATTGCCATTCCTTCCATTTTATGTCTTTGACAAAAGTCATGAGCACAAGGAAAGAGATTTTTTTTCAATATTTTTTGTAGACTTTGCAGCAAGGAACTGTTAGATGTGACTTTTGCTTGCTTGTTATGAAGCTCTTCCCAGCTCTCAGGAAATTATGGGAAATAGTATGAACATGCTGAATTGAAACTTTAAAGAGTGAAAAACAGTAGTTGCCACTATTGGACAACTGGAGCTAAGGGTAACCTCTCCATGCCAAATGAGGGGTAAGGAATTGGAAGGATAGCCTGGAAGTTGCAGGAGAATGAGGGGCAATTTGTTGGTGCAAAAGACAGAAGATGTATTGGAAAGGCCTTTTGGAGGTCAGCTGTTCCAGCTCCCCAGTCTGTGCAGCGTCAGTAAACTGGAATGGAAAGCTAATATGTTCAGAGCTATGATGTAGGAAGCTTATTTCTGTGGGTCTGAATACCTCAAAATTGTGTTTTCTATCCCTGCCAGAGCCAGAAAAAAGGCTGCTGCAATAATTCAGGCAGGAGAGAAAAAGATTTTAGCTTATGGAAAATAAGAAATGTTTTAAAGAGAAAAATAACTTTATTTGTATCCCCAAGGGTGCTGTAGAAGCCCAGAATGAAGCCTGTCAATTTATGGGTAGAGCAATTAATGAAAACATAAGCAACAGTGAGACCTTATGAGGAAGTTAAAAATGGGTTTAGTTCTCTTGATTCTGCTGTGACGACTGGATATGCTCTGAAAGAATTCAGAGGCAGATTAAACTTGTAGTATGGAGAGTGGGACGTGTCTGATACAGAGTACATCTCCAAACTGTATCGGGATGAGATTGCTCACAGGGTTTGTATTATTTTGAGGCTATGTGGGACAAGATTTCAAGAAAAGTTCTGTGTCAGACTGGCAGATCCAGAGGACGGAGCATTGCTGATGTTCCTGTGGTGATGATGCTTTAGTGAGAGTGAGTTCAAGTGAGCACAAGAAAAAGGGGACGGGGCAAAGAAAGCACAAGAGGAAATGGCAAGACAGGAAAGTAGAGCGTGTTGTTAATTTAGAGATGAAGGCCAGATGGGAGTAGATAAGCTTGCTGAAGTTCTGGGCTTTATTTCAGTTTGAAGATAAATCAGTTGATATTGTGACTGGGGAACAACTGAATGGAGAATAAGGGAGTAAAAATAACTGAAGGACAGGAAGAGAATGGATTGAAGAGAGACCAGGAAATTATTTGTCAGTATATTTGGAATTCATCTATCATTTGCAGAGTGTGAGTGGAGTAGGATAAGGTACTGTGGAGGGCAGTAAACTTTTCATTAGTTTAACACAAAGCCTTGGATATTTTGGAATTTAAAGAAATCCTAAGAATTAAGTTGCATAATAATAAAAATACTATTTTGGCATAATGCAATAATCTATTAGAACTAGTAATGCCATACTCCCTTTCTCTCATTTCAGCAGTGTATTTAGCGAATAAAAATTTGCCCAAATAATATGAGTTTTCATTTCCAGACTAATTTATGTGTAGACTGGAATTGGTGCTCTCTGTGGAATTATAGAATAGCATATTCAGATTTCTGAACAGAGGAAATAGAACAGTTTCTGCACTCAAGACTGGAAAGTGGAGGATGGGAGCTCTGTGTGTCCATCCTGTGCTGTGCATCCTTGTAGGCTGAACTCAGCAGGTATCTGCATTGTTACCCCAAGCATGGCATTTCTCTGACTGTAGTTCTGAGCATAAATCCTGCTCTCCAGGGGATCTAGATGCTTTCAATGTGCATTTCAGGGTATTTTAAATTGTTCACTAGGTACTATTCTTACTTCCTGTAAAAGAAGCTCCACCTCAAAAGAAACAATGAAGAGAAGTCCTAACGTGGACATCACCGTGTGAGCACTGTGTGTGTTTTCCCAATACTCTTCCAGTGAGCTGCTATCCTGTGATAGGCACGAGTCCAGGGTGGGATTAGTTTCGGATATTTTGGACGAGCCCTTCCTCAAGCTCCGGGCGCTGCGGGGCGATTCTGCCGCCAGAGGGCGCCCCGGGGCGGGGCCGCTGTCACCGCGCCTCGGGAAAGCCACGGGAACGGCTGGGACAGTGCAGAGCCAGGGAACGGCTGGGACAATCCAGAGCCGGGGAACGGCTGGGACAGTGCAGAGCCAGGGAATGGCTGGGACAGTGCAGAGCCAGGGAACGGCTGGGACAATCCAGAGCCGGGGAACGGCTGGGACAGTGCAGAGCCAGGGAACGGCTGGGACAGTGCAGAGCCGGGGAACGGCTGGGACAATCCAGAGCCAGGGAACGGCTGGGACAGTGCAGAGCCAGGGAACGGCTGGGACAGTGCAGAGCCAGGGAACGGCTGGGACAATCCAGAGCCGGGGAACGGCTGGGACCGTCCAGAGCCGGGGAACGGCTGGGACAATCCAGAGCCGGGGAACGGCTGGGACCGTCCAGAGCCGGGGAACGGCTGGGACAATCCAGAGCCGGGGAACGGCTGGGACCGTCCAGAGCCGGGGAACGGCTGGGACAATCCAGAGCCGGGGAACGGCTGGGACAGTGCAGAGCCAGGGAACGGCTGGGACAATCCAGAGCCGGGGAACGGCTGAGACAGTGCAGAGCCAGGGAACGGCTGGGACAGTGCAGAGCCGGGGAACGGCTGGGACAATCCAGAGCCAGGGAACGGCTGGGACAATCCAGAGCCGGGGAACGGCTGGGACAGTGCAGAGCCAGGGAACGGCTGGGACCATCCAGAGCCGGGGAACGGCTGGGACAGTGCAGAGCCAGGGAATGGCTGGGACAGTGCAGAGCCAGGGAATGGCTGGGACCATCCAGAGCCAGGGAACGGCTGGGACAATCCAGAGCCACGGGAACGGCTGGGACAGTGCAGAGCCAGGGAATGGCTGGGACCATCCAGAGCCGGGGAACGGCTGGGACAGTGCAGAGCCAGGGAATGGCTGGGACCATCCAGAGCCGGGGAATGGCTGGGACAGTGCAGAGCCACGGGAACGGCTGGGACAGTGCAGAGCCACAGGAATGACTGGGGTAATTCTAGAGCCACGGGAACGGCCGGGATAATCGGCTTTGCTTTTCTTCCTATATTTTTTTAATAGAGCACTGTGTTTGTAAATAAAAATACGGAATACTAAAAACCAGTCTACACTGTTTAACTTCATGGTGTCCATTTTTCATGGGTGAAGCAGAATGGCGAGAGGCAGGGAGTAAGTAGAAATGTAAAGAGAACTTTTAAAAGGTTCCTATATTTCCATTTCAGCACTTATACAGCATTTTTCCCCCAATGATCTCTGCTTTTCCTCTGCTAGAATGTGCTAGGATGTTGTGTGTGCCTGCACAAGAACAACTGGGACCACACGTGCTCTGAGACAGCTTTGCGGTAGGCAGTGAGTGAAGCAGTTCAAAGTACCCAGCTACATCTGCAGTGTGTAACACAAGTTATACCAGGACTTTTGCTTTTCTATTTCTGCTATCACTTGCGTTGGAGTCATTGAATACAGCTGCACTTAGGCTCTTGCAACTGCACCTGTAGAAAAGTGGAACATTTGGGGGAAGAATCAGTGTTTCTGTGTTGTTGTACAACTTACAATGAGGAGATAATACATGACACAGAGCATCTTCCTAATTTTTTTCGTGATGGTTCTGTCATCTAACAAATTACATCATTTTTTCTTCCTCCTTATAATATTTCCACCTGATTCTGTTTATGGAGTCATTCTGGAAGAGGGAAGCATCTCCTGAGAAATATGCTTAATCCTTACAGTACATCTGAAAGTTTTCTAAAATTGCATTTCTGTTCAAACCCCAAGGCTTCTTTTTCTTACCTTGAAAACAGATTTGTATTTCTGATGCAATTTCTACACCCTGACAAGTTTTTTGGCACCAGCTTACACAGCTCGGTTGATTTCAGAGCAGCTGTATGAATTACACACCAGGAGAGTACGTGGCATTACAGCTGCTTTTAGTGTGGCAGAAAGGCCATGGATATCACACCAAAAACAGCTTCTCAGATTTTTCACAGAACATGCGATATCTTGCACCGACAACACTGGGCAAAACTTTTGCTGATGTTCTGTGAGTTTTAACTATCACTGCGTCTTTCAAAATGCGTGCGCAGCTTGCACTGCAAGTGACCTTCATACAAGGCTTCTGTGCTGTCTAAACACATTTTGTGTAGTAGAATAATCAGCAGTGAGTAAGCCAAATGATGATTTTAAGCCTCTACTTTCTCTTACAAGTAGCTATGTGACAGTAATGTGCTCTGTGAAGCTCTTGTGGAGAGCTTGTGTGACACAACCACACCTGAAATGGAAGAGCTCCCACAGGAAGTGGGCTGGGAACTTTCACACACACAAGTGCCAGCTACAGCTGCAGCCCCAAAGGAGGCAGAAGCAATGTGCTCAGAACAAAAAACTAACTGAATAAAGCTGCATTTTCCATTGAAGCAATTGTTGCAAGGCCTGGCTGTTTATTGGGTCAGACACATGGACTTGTCTTCTTTACTAGGAAAACAGATTTTTTTTAAGGATTGAAAGAGAAAAAACAAAATATGCCTTCCTAGGAGCAACATGTAACTATTACAATGTTTAATACTTTGAGTATCCTGAAATTGTGTTCTAATCAGCATCATAGCAGTTACTGCAATAGAACAGGTTGTGGCAACTTCATACTTCCTCTTTCTGACTTTTCTGTTTTGTATTTAGGCTATACGTCCTCCGTGGCTTATAGCAGGTGCTGTGACATTGTCATTTATAGAGGCTGATTAATACATCATTTACAATTTACTAGATTTAGGACCCAAGTATTAAAACCAGTGATTTCAGTATTTGAATATAATAGTTTAATATTTGAAGAGTGTAAGGAGTTTATAAATTTTTAACATGCCAAGTACTAAACTTGAATTTTATAAATTGATGAAAAACTACGAATACAGGGTTCTTGTATAATTCTGTTTCTTTATAAACCAGTACTTTAAGACTTAAATATTTGCTGATTTAGATTAAGAATTTTTTGTTTTACAACTATATACGAATATGCTGGAAACATTCGGTGATTGTTGATCTGTAGGTGTAAGAAACACTTCCATATATACTCTTTCCTCTTTGTGATTATTTCATTTTAGGATAATGACAAATACAAATTTCATTATGTGTCAAAAATACTGCATTAACTTAATAAATGAATAGAAAGTGCATTTTTGGGTAATGTAAGTTTATTCCCAACATATGGCCCTGTAAGGACCTCTATAGAAAGATATATTGCAGATATCACAAGTGAACAACATATTATTTTTACTGTAATATGCAAATAAAGTTGCTTTTGACAAAAGACAAAATGAAGATCTATGTATAAAGGGTACATATCTTCCAAAAAAAAAAGGAAAAATTAAGGAAATCATCACTTCAACATATATTTCACCAATAAAAGATAGCTCCGTTCAAATGAGCTATCAGCAGCTTTCCCACCAAGAAGACATTTAACCTGTAACAAAGAACTGATGTGAAAATTTACGTGCACATTTTCTCCAATAACAAAAGCTGATTTTAAGTTACTGACTGTGTGTTCACACTGTGTGTTGCAGTTCAGTGTCACCTCAATTGTTCTTATGTGAGTTTTAAAGGCCATACATAACTACCCTATATGATTGCAATGATGTAAATCTTAAAGTACTTCAGGGTTTCTTAAGGTTTTCTTTTTTAACTTGGCTCACTTCAGTGATCTACTTTAAAGTATGTCCTTGCCAACAGTTGTAGAAGTGCAACACTAAGAAGCTGGTGAATTGGAATATAGAACAATACACATTCAGAACTTTTTGTTAACTAACCTTGTAGCTATAAAAAAGATCAGGATATTGATACTGTTGCATACTGAACTGTTTCCCAATAGTTCTTCAATATAATTGAATAGTTTCAATTGCTTTTTAAGGAATTCCAGCAGCACGTAGCAATATTAAACTAAGAACCTGATTTGTCATGCAATGAACTTTCAAAAAGCTAAGAGGATGAAAACTTACAGTGGCTCTTACTTGATAGGAAAATTAACATCAGACTCACCTCTTAAAGCTGAAAAAATTATGCCCTGTCCCACCATACACCACCTTCTGCATTGGTTACCAGGTGGTTAATGTTAAGAAAATTTATTTCAATATTTTAAATGCTCTTTAGCTATTCCATGCTCTGCAGTATCTAATTTTGTAGTGAATAAACTTCTCAAACATGATGAATCTTAGTTCATGGTGTACATTATGAGCAGCAACATGACTGCTCATATGTAACAGCATTTGTGAACAATTAAATTAAATAATAACAAAATTTAGTGTGCTGTAGTAGAGTTCATTCCCATGGAAGGAGTCACTGGCAATGTTATTAAATTCTACAATAACTCTAATTAGGTAAAGGGGCCAGAGACCTCAAACTGTTTCTGGAAACCTTTTCCAGTCACAATGATATTTTCCATATGTTTCCTGTTTCTGCATTTATGAGTTTTTTACTTCAGGTGCATTAAGTGTCACAGCATTTATAATGCAGCCTATGTATTGAGGATGGCTACTTTAGATGTAGTTGATACCTTAAAAAAATAAAATTAAAAATCACTGAAGTAGAATCACAGAATATTCTAAGTTGGAAAGGACCTATTGAGCCCAACTGAATAATTTCAGAAAGATATGAGAACTTTTCTTCAGATTTGCATCACAGAAATAGTAATTTTACTATGCTGAATTAATGGAGTTATTATAGTAGCATTTCAACAGTAGCTGACTAGCCAGGCAAGAAATACAATCATTTTCTTATTCTCAGTAACTAATCTTTTATCAGATTGAATACATAGTAGGAAGGACCTTTTTAAATCATTCATGTCCTGACCAAATTCTCTCATAGGACTAGTGTAAATCAGAGTAACTGCACTGCAGTCAGTGGATTTTCACCAATGGTTGATGGTGAAAAGTTAAAAGAGAAGCAAGGGTAAGGGCTCTTACCATTGTTCTAATATTAAAATACTAGCAGTGTGCTTTTAATCGCTGTATTTGGTAGTTCTAAAGTAAAATATCTTAAATAATTTTAAAAGCATATTTCCAATAATTTATTAGCATTATGGAGCACATTGGCTTTTCACTTAAGTGCAGCTAAATGTGGTTGGTTCTATCAACACAACAGAAACATGGAAACAAAAACGTTCTGTAAAAAAATCTTCTGGAATTTGTTCTATACTTGTGCTTCTTCTGTAGATTTTTCTCTTGGTTGTTTCTTTTGAATACAAGGTTGTATAAGTAAAAATATTATTCCCACCATGTATAGCAATCCAGCTATGTAAAAAGAAAAGTCGTATTTTTGTGTGATGTCATATATCCAACCTGGAAAATAAGGACAAAATGTGTTTGTTACAAAGCTTGACAAAAAGGTACACTGCATGTGAAAATACAAAAAATACTTCACATTTCTTTCATGACATTTCTGTCAAATCCACAGATGCTTTGTGGGAAAAAATATTTTTCAAACAAGTTATCACAGGTCTGATTTTAAAATCAACATTTTGTAATCCCAAACCAATTAGTTCTTCCCCGCTACCACTGCCTCTGTAAAATGCTCAATACAGGTTAGTTCAAATGCTGTGCCTTGTGCAAGCAAATACATTCCCCATAGCTGTCTCCAAGACTCACATACCAATAGAAGACTGTTCAAGAGATACAATCTCAGTACTGCAATGACTCTCATTCCAAACTCAGGTCCTTTGCAAAAACACATTAAAATTACTTTGGGAAAGTTTGAGAACCCAAACCAGCAAAATTCCCTCGCATCACACTGGCTGCATTGCGATGTACCTACAAGACCAGAAACTCCCTTTACATCAGCTAGTTGCATCCAATTTGCTTCGTAAAAGACCAAATACAGAGACAGGTTTAGCACAGACTGGGAGGTGCTGAGGGAACATGGCAGAGTAAAACACTGCTGCTTTTCAAGGGGCACTGAGCAAGCTTTCTTCTGACTCGTGTTGTTCACTCAGTGGTGGGGAGAGAAGAGGCTCTCGCTTTTCTGGGCTGCTCGTGTGCTGCTGGCTTCCCCTCAGCCTAGAGCTGCCCTGGCTGACCACAGCCATGACTCCCAAGGTTTCTTATCGCTTTCTTCTGATCAGCACCTCCGTAAAAGAGAGCTGAAGTCCAGTGTAGCACTGACAATCAGTACCTGTATCTCTTCTGTGCTCCCCCGCCTCTCTCTATGAGGAAATTTGTAATGAATGTCTGCTTAAACCTAAGTAACTCTAGGGATAACATACATACACTTCTCCCTTCTGCTGGGGATGGCAGTAAAGAGATTATGAGCAGTACAGTCTGCAAAGTAGGTATTTCTGGCTGAAGGAAGACAAAGCAAAGTTAGTTAAATCAACACATCCACTGGCAGCTTAGAGTGGTGACACCCAAACACACAGCACAGTCCTTGGGCTAATGCTGTGGTACAAATGGCTGCCTACTCTGGGAACTAATCACCATTTCTTCATGTGGGTAAAGGAATGAGTATGTATAGTGCATATACTACACAAAACATGAAACAACAGGTTACACCTTTCTCATTAAACAAAATAAATTGGTGTAAGATACTATTTTAAGGAAACACACCATTGTAAGGATAGATTATAATAGATTTGGGGTTATGTCCAAGAACTGTAATTTTCAATGTGAGGACAGTGAGCTGGAACCTAGCAGATGTGACCTGTAAATCTGTACAATGTAAAGCTGGATGTTATGTCCATTCTGGAGCAGCTGTGATTTTGTTAACTACACATGCTCATAGCATAAGAAAGTTTAATAATATAAAGAGTCACACGGTCATTACACAAACATCTGTTGATTAGCAATTTGAACTTTTTACCTGCAAAGGGTGGTCCAAACAAAGCAGATATTCCATTGGCACAAATGATGATGCCATAGGCATTTGCAAGGTGTTTAGTTCCAACTAAATCTTCAGTCACAACAGGCATTAGAGAAAAATAGCCGCTAGAAAATCCTATTAGAGCACAAACCACAGCCAGGCCAACGTATGTTTGCATTAGTGGCAAAGTAAGAATGCAGGTGACCAGGGTAAAGTTAGCCATGAGGAAGACATTCCATGTGCTGATGCACGGGAGATCAGAGATGATTCCAAGGATAACTTTACCAAAAATATGAACAATGGCTATAATGGATGTCAAAGGAAATACGTTGTCCTGCCTAGATAAGTTGTACTGCTTGACTATTTCTGGAAGGTGAATAAAGGGAATGACAAAGCTGCTATAGGCAAACAAAGCCCAAATGATAAAGGCCACAAATACTCTATTGGTAAACAGTGATGCAGCTCCAAAGTAGCTGGAGTACCAGAGTGCAAAGCCCTTCCTGACTGTAACTGTCAGCTGGCTCACTGTCTTAAGGATGCGCAGTCCATACATACTCCTTCCAGTTCCAGATTTAACTCCAATTTCTATGTGCTGCACACTGCCAAGCACTTCTTCATTTGCTGCCTCTTCTTTTTTCTCCGGTTCTTCATTGAGAACTCCATTAGATTTTATAGTCTCTGTAGAATGGGACAGAGCTTTTGCCCGATTTTCTTCACTGTCACTTCTCACCACATATTTTTCACGGAGGTCTTTGGGAGAGAGTGGTCTCATAAGTGCCCCGCAAACACAAAGGTTCAGGGAGATGGCCCCCTGGATGAACATGGCATTCCTCCAGCCAAATTCAGTGCAGAGGTACTTCAGTAAGGCAGTCATTAGGAAAGCTCCAAACCCTGTTCCTGTGGTACTGAGCCCTTGTGCAAGTGCTCTTCTCTTCTGAAAATACTGCCCTACCATGACCACCGCAGGCAGATAAACCATGCCACTTCCAATGCCTATGAAAAAAAAATCAAATAAATCTGAACTTTTTGCCAACAACATAAAAAGCAGTGAAAAACAAATCAGTTTTATTCCTAACTTTTGTGTAAGCATAGTAGTAAAATCAATAATAAATATTAAATTTTGATGTTAGCTTTCATTTCTGTCTTGTAGTGTTTTCCAAATTCTGCAGTACTCATTCCAGTGAGAATACAATACTGATATTAATTGCTGGAAAAACTAAACACATGGAATATAAAACCTTTATCTCAGGTCAGCATGACAACACTGGAAAGTTACTAATGTCCCACAACCAGTCAGTGACAGTTACTATGGGGACAACCATAGACACAGCCTATTTTGAAATATCTGCATTTATAATACCCACATCTGATGGTATCAGTGACCCAAACTGCTTAGTGAGCACATCTTATTGCTTTCACCTAAGTTCCCCAGCAATGAAGGTTCACACTGAGTTTCTGTCCTTGCTCAGTAACTGTGGAGCTGTAGCGACCGTGACATGTATTTGAGGAGTCAGCACATGGTGTTAGCACGCTGGTGGGACCTCAGGTGGCTTCCAGGCTGGTTCTCTTTGGGCACTCCAGGGAGGGCCACACAGTAGCTGCTCAGTCTTATAAGGCAGTTCTCTAATTCTGTAGAAAAGCCCTCAGCTGTAGTTAAAAACCAGGGTATTCATGGCATATACTTTGAGCAGAAAGCCTTGAGTTGTGCAAACACATCATTAGAGGTAACAGTTCACCATTTTTTCTCACAGCAAATTCTTCATAGAGGAATTTGGATTGGAACAGGTGTATGCAGAAGATGCTTCTCAACTCACTGTGATCGTAACTCAGAAGTGTTTTGTAGCCTAGAAGTTTTCCTTAAAAGGTGCTAATGTAGCTGCATGCAGCTATAGCATGATCTAGCTACAGCTAGGCCAGAGAAAGCTGTAATTCCAGAAAAGCCTGAAGAAAAAGCCCCTCAACATCACAGCAGTGACCCTGGCCAGAGCTGACCCATTTTGCTTGTTAGAAGTATTTATTTCTTTCCTGGGCAAATACACAATTGGGCTTTTATTTTGCACCAGTGTCCCTCCCCAAACCCAACCACAGACTCAGGGAGGCCTTTCTGCGCCCCAGGAGACCTCCTGCTGCTGGGGCTGCTGCTGGCTGCAGTGAGGAACCAGCCCAGGCCCTGCTGAGGGGACCAGGCTGTGAGGAGCTGGGGAAGGGACCCCTGAGGTGAGGGGCCCTTCAGGAATGTGCTGAGGGTGGCTGCAGATGGAGAGCTGAGGTAGGGATCGTAGGGGCGAACTGAAGGCAGCAGCAGCCACAAGCAGGCCCACAAGCACAGTATGGAGGCCCAGAAGTGACGGCAGCAAGAGGTAGCCACTGCAAGGAAACAGCAGCTTTACGGCCAGTGGCCATGAGAACATGGAGAGACTCCCCTGGGCAAGCCGGGACTGAGGGGATGGTGAGCAAGGGGATGGGAGTGAGCGGGCAGGGACTGAGGGAGAATGAGGAGATCATGAGGGAGGGGACACTGAGCAGAGGACTCATGGAGCGGGAAAGAACCTCTCAGGTGTCTCTACACTGTTTTTCCGGCCAGAATTATTCCTACAACACCTCACTTCTCCACGTCACATAAAAGTTTGTCTCTGATTTTTTTCTGAAAATACGGTTTTCACCCCTCTTTAAATTCTTCATATAATCTCTGCCGTTTGTGGTTTTTTGTGTGCTCTTTCTGAAAAGCAGTAGGGGCTGCAAGAAGAATTGTGTAGATTCCTGCCTGCTTGATTATATTCAATATATATGGAAACAGAAATTCTGAAAAAGACAGAATCCTCTCTGTGATCATTGTTCTTAGTTCAGGAATTTACAACATGACTGAAGTTTATGGTATGGTGGTATAAAGAGTCATCAGAGTGATCTTTGCTAGTCTCAATATTTCTCCATCCAGAAAGCTAGATTAAAATTTATGTATAGAAATTCTGTAGATTTCTATTAAATTCTATGAAAGGACAGTTTAAGAGAATGCAGGGTACTGAAGCTATTACTGGTATTGCAAGCAATCCCTTTTTTTCATGTTTCCCTCTGGCAAATATAACATAGATACTGCCTCATCTGCAAACATAACTGGCCATGTTATCCGTGGAGTGAGTAATATTTCAAAGCCCCTTGAACTGCTCAGTGTTGCTCAGATAGTAATTAAAGACCAAATTTTTTATTTCTTACATGGATAATTTTCACCTTTTTGTGTCATATCTATGAACAGTATCTCTTTTCAAAAATGAACAGCAAATAAAATGGAGTAGTGCTTTAAGCACTTAATACTGGGTCCTTCTACATAACTTACTTCAAGTAACTGAATTTTTTCACAAGAAACATTGCCAGAAACTGAGCATTCAGGCACTAAGGATCTGTTGGCTTTGAAGGAAGATGCCTAAACATGTATGTCTCTTTGTATTTTGATTGGGCTCTTACACATGTCAAAAGGTTTTCTAGACGTCTAATTTCAGTTAAAATGACAAAAAAGTACTTCAGTCATTTTGATTTTAAAAATTGTAGCAATATTAGTCGCTCTAAGTGGTTGTTTCCAAATAGCCGTTATTGGAAACTACGTATGATATACAGCCCCATGGATTATGCTAAGTGAGGCTGGGATAGAGTTAATTTGCTTCCTGGCAGCTCATATGGTGCTGTGTTTTAGATTTGTGACCCAAACACTGCTGATAACACAGGCAGTAGGTTTAGCTGTTGCTGGACAGTGCTTATACAGCATCAAGGCCTTTTCTGTTTCTCACCCTCTGTGAGCAGGGGAAGCACCAGAAGCTGGGAGGGGATGCAGTGGGACAGGGGACCCCAGCTGACTTAAGGGACATCCCATACCATGAGATGTACTCAGCAATAAAACTGGAGGAAGGGAGAAGGAAGGGAGGACACTTGGAGTTGCGGCAATGTCTTCCCCGGTAATAGTTACACAGGACCAAGCCCTGCTTTACTGGAACAGCTGAACACCTGCCTGCCCATGGGAAGTAGTGAATTAATTTCTTATCTTTGTTTTGCTTGTGCATCCAGCTTGTGCTTTATCTACTAAACTCTCTTTATCTCATTTTTACCTTTCTGATTCTCTCCCCATCTCACTGTGGGTGAGTGAGTGAACAGCTGTGTGCAGCTTAGCTGCCTACCAGCTGTAACCCACTTCACCCTTTAAAATATGTTTTGAAGCAGTGCAGAGTTATCATAATCCAGTATTCTATTACTGTGGAGCAACTTCCGGAGAAAACATTTGTTATTCTGTCCTGTGACAAGGAGAGGAGTTAGCTAGATATAAAAGTCATCTTTAAATTTTACTTGTTAGAGTTACACTAGTTCTCCTAATTAAAAATGTCCTCTAATGTATTCACTTGGGTGAAACTGATAAACGTACCACCTTCACATGGCAGATTTAAATGACAACAGAAGTCACTAGGCCCAATCCACTGAGTAAATAAGTTTTCTAAAAAGATAGCAGGCTGTAAAAAGTATGAAAACAGAGCTGGAATAACTTTACAGTCTACCTTCCCTCTTTACTCACTCAGGTAAGCTTCAAAGGGATCAAAAATAATTGAAAGAACCTTCAAACATTAGAGCAGCTCTCACCAGCTGTCACTCCAAAGGTGAGGAAGAGGTAGTGCACATTTGAGGCATAGGCACTCAGTATCCAACCCAGGGCATTCAGTATCCCTCCAATTATAGCTGTTGTGCGGCACCCACACATGCTGATGAATAAACCAATAAAAGGACCTGTTAAAAAACATGAAAGAAATGATAAATTATTTACTTAATTCATTATGCTCTAATAATTTTTCACCCTAATTTTCTTAGTGATTTAAATTAAATGTTAAACATCAGGCAACTCATGTAACTCAGTTTATTTTTTGTATTACTTCTTAAAATCATGGAGAGAGAAATACAGCCAACTGATTAAATACTTAGCAAATACCTGCAAGACCTAAAATCAAAGTTTCCCCATGAAGAAGGGACAGTTTAAACAGAGGAATAAGCTGAAACACTTGCTGCCAATCCTGATGTTGTGTGAGTGCAAGACTTTTTCAGAAGTAACCAGAAGTTAAGCATTTTATTTTGTTTTCAGTGGAATATTTTAGGCAGATGTAAACACAACTTTTTCAATCTTCATTTAGGGAGTCATAGGTGTGTATGTACATATATACACAAACATTTCCTCCAGATATTATTTTGGGTTGATCCAACTACAACTAAAAAAATACATTTTCATTTGGCTGCCAAACTGAAATATAAACTGTGCAAATTCAACATTTTCTCCTCACAGATAGAGTATGGGGAGGACCCTAAGCTTCACAGATCATCTGTTTTCTTAATTCTAGTGAGACCTGGAAGTCACAGGCTTCCTTTTCTGCTCATGCAGTCAGTCTCCTGGACTAACTCTCTTCCCTATCATCTTCCCTGTTATTCCCTTTCTCCATCTAGATTGTAAAATGTGTCCTGGTGACTTTAAAAAGTCAACTCGGCACAATTGTAAGAAAATACTTTAGGGATGAATGGCAAACATATTCTAAAAATCTATATAGTTTGGAAATATGTGATGCTGGCACATACCTACAATGAGTGTGATGCCCATGCTGAGGGAGCTAACCCATGCTGTTAAGCCACGACTTTGATTAAACTCTTCAAGCCATTCCATGTTGAGTATTCCAAGGGCCATTTGGGAACCCATGATGAGTATGTGCACAAGGAAAGAGGAAAGTACAATCATCCAAGCCCATCCTCCATCAATGTTTGGATTAGGTTTCATTGGCTTACTTCCAACTTTTGAGTCATCTCCAAAATCATATCCAATATCCTCTCGACTAGCGTACATTTTGTCCACAGTATGCTGAAGTAAATGCAGTAAACACCTAAAAAATTCATACAAAATGATCAGATTTTGTAGTTTGGTTATAGTAAATACCATGAATCACTATCATATTTCACCACTGTGGTTGGTGCAGTTGTAGTGAATTCTGTGATTTCATTGTTCAAATGTAAAATGCTTAGAAAATTGTCCAATTAATTTATTTCTTTGTGTACCTTATTATCATGGCTGTCTATGCAGGAGTATTCAGAGGCTGACAGTAGGCTGCATTATTTCCATTACTATATGTTTTGCTTACTTTTAGGTGGCTGAGAGCACTCACTCCTCATGGGTTGACTGTGGTCACAAAAAAGACCAGTCTCTCTCTATGTATTACTCCTCTGTGTCACCTTCTGCTGTCCCAGTAAGATGATGTGCCTTTGTGTTCAAGTTCATAAAGCTTGGAGTAAAGAAGTGAAATCCTGAAGCAGCAGGTAGGTGAAGTTACCGCATCTTCTCAGAGGAAACCACTTTGGGAGTGTATTTCTTCCTTAGCAGTGGAAGAACAAGAATGAAGACAGCAAAAGATAAGGAATTAAGATTCTTAATTTTCAAAATGCTTTGCTTACATAAATCACAACGAGGCAATTGTTACTACCCCTCTGGAAAGCTTTTCATTAGAGTCAACGTGACAACAGTTTGCTATTATGCTTTCAGTTTCCATAGTATTAATCCTTATAATCCTACTCAAAACAAAGAATTCTTCCAAATTAATGTCAATGCCTATCAGAATCAAACTGAGTGGCAGGGTTATGTGCATAGGTGTACATAGGATCAGGCCATACTAGCTTCATTTGATTACTTCGGTTTATTCTGTTGTTACTCTAAGCGAAGATTGCAACACAAGGTGAAAATAATTTCAAAACCACTTTTAATTGATTAACAGTCAGGGTGCAGAATCCAGTCTTCCCTCCATCTGATTTCTGCTGTGACAGATTCAACTCTTACCCAACTGTGGAGCAGCACATAGGTTTCCATGGAGACTAGAAATGCAATGATACAAATTACCAGAGATGGTAATTTTTTGTCTTCTTTTCCCCGCCAGAGAAATAAAAAGAAACATCAGCTTCAGGACAGTTGAAAGAGAGAAAAAAGTTTCAAAAATTGTTTTTAAAAGCTCCTTATGTCTCCTGTGAGCCCTCAGAATGTGTGCCTCTGGGCTGGCTCCTCACTGCTGCAAACAGGCAGTGGATGGACTAACCCAGATTCTGTACCAACTGAAAATTTGTCTTTAAATACATGAGTACATTTTGCTTCTCAAGTTACTAGCTTTCCAAACTGTTTTACATTTTTTCTTATTGCTAGATAAACAGAGAAGGCCCTGAGGCATTCCACAGTAATCCATTGCTGGAGTCAGAGCTGGCCAGTCCCATACACCAGTGAACACCTGTTGATATGTGCAGCCTCTCCAGCCTGGCTGCTGCCTAAGTTCCCTTTGTAAAGTGCCACCTGACCCTTCCTTGCAGTGCAGGTAATCATGGGTAACTTAGGGCAGCTTGAGCACGTAGGTTCTTCCAAGAGCACACTGATCTGCCTCATAAGTGAGCTGCAGCTAAAATATGTTGCACTCCTGGTAGCAAATTGTTCATAAATGGATGTTCTTTAGCGACTAAGTTGTCACTAGCCCTAACTTGGCCATGGGAGGTATTGGTGACACAGTCAGGAAGAACAAGAACTGTGCACGTTTAACAATTGCCCCACAGGCAGATAAGCTGGGATCAGTTGATGAGTTGCCAGTGGAAACGGATACTGAAATGCTTTTCCTTTCTAAACTGAGAAACAGAGAATAGGGATGGTGCTTAGAGGTCCTTGCAGAGGTCCTGCAGAGTGTTTGAGGCAGGACGGGCAGCAGAGGAACAAGTCAGAGCCACGCAGCAGTACTGACTGGTTTTTTGACCATAAAATGATAACCTGGTCACAATTATTAAATTATATTATTAATTAAATTAACGAGGACAGCCTTAGTCATGATTATACCTCACCCTTCCTGTACAAAAGGTAGGTCTTAAAGATGACATCTCAACCCTTTCCTAATAATGTACTTGGAGCCAGATCCTCTGTTGCTGTAGGTTACAGGACTACTTACAGAGGATTCAGCCCACTCACAAGGCAGAGAGAGACTAGCTGCATAAAGGTGATAAACACAGTGAATAATCATGCTAATGGGAAATAATGAGAAGAGGCAGAAGGAAGGAAAATCACAAGCTGTTGCACATGCTCTGTATAAGATTAACGAAAGTGTATGAGGGATATTACAGTGCATCTTAGATAATGGATTCAAAATTATGTAACTGAAGATTCAGAGTCAAGATTAAATGTAAAGCCTCACCTTTCTCTCTTATACTTTTGACTGGTTTTGTGCACACCTGAATCCTTATACTGGATACAAAAAAATTTCTTCTTTGTACAGGAAACAGGCACATCTTTTATATATTTTAAATTACTTGAAGAAAAATAATTGATATTGAGATGCAAAGTTATGATACTCCTCTTTTCAATCTTGCTGACAGAACGGGCTTAGATTGAGTAGATGCAAGTTAATGTCATGCTTGTCCCAATCCCCACAAATCTTCAGAAAATGCATATATTTTCCATTTGATCTGAATTCTTGCTTGTTATTACTTTCATACTATTAACTTTTCACTAAGGCCACAAGTTCAGAGTGAATACACTCAAAAGCAGGGGAGGTCATCTCCAATTACTGCACAAACTCTCAGCCTCTGCATAAAGCAAGGATTGGATGCCTGGATTCCCTCCCCAGGACTGACTGATCGCCCCACGGCCTGTTGCACCCAGGAGAAAGGCACGCACCTGCCTTCAGCCTTCTTCCCACACCACAGCACTGCTAAGAACAGGCTCATGAAAGGCAGAGGAGCCCAAGGGACTCTTTGCAATTGTGAAATCCTAGAGAAACTGTAATGAAAATGACAGCAGATGATTTGTGAAGCCAGCCAGTTTCCCCAACAAGCAAGGCAGTGAAGACTCACTCACAGTAAGAGTGTTTGAATACAGCCCCTCAGAAGGTGCTTTAAATTTGATTTAAAGGCAGGAGAATCTGGCTTCTTGTTTGGTCACCTGGAAATTAACTAGATTTTTTTTCCCAGAAAAGCTTTTTAGACTATGTGCACACAAAGTATGCAGAGCTCTTAGAAACATGGCCCAAGCATTAGTGCCTGCAAAGATGCTGAGCTTTTTTGAAAACTTGACTCATGAGCTATTTTAGGGACAAATGCAGGTGCCATAACACGACCAAAGTTAGTAGCAAAACACCCAAGTTCCATGTACCATCAGTGGAGATATGGCTCTCTAGCTTGTAGTTCAACTAGATCCCTGAAAAACATCTGCTCTTGATATAAAAAGTCCATATGATGAATAACTTACATATATTTGGTCAACTTATTCCAGTATTTGACTGCCTCAGTGTTAAAGATTGTAGAATAAAATTGTACTTTAAAGGCAGTTTCAATGGATAACTCATAAATGCATAATAACTAGTAATGAGTTTTACTTCGCAATATTCCCAGGAAACATGCCACATATAATTGTTTGGTTGCTGAAGACTTACAGTGGAACCATTGCTAAAAACATGGTTTATTTTGGTTGTCATATGTTTTGGCAATCTGACTTCACCTGGCTAACATGCCGAGCACTTAAGCTGTCAGCAACTTCACTGAGATGTGGACACCGGCCACCTCTGCCAGTCAGAGCCCCAGCATATAAGAATGTGTGCCCGGCAGGGAACACAATATCAGGGAAATTAAATGCTTAAAAGGCTAAACTAATTGCCAGGGTCACAAGTTTGCATGAAGTCGGCAGCAGTTCCGTTTCCAGACCGGGGTTGCTGCCCTGCTGCCCCTCCCTGAGGGATGTTTCCCAAGCCCTGGTCGGGCGGCCTCCCCGGAAACCCCTCGGTGCTGTTGTGCCCCGGTGTGACCCACGCGTGGTGCCCCGTCCCCGGGGACGGCGGAATTGGCTCAGATAATGGACAGTTTTCTCCTCTTGGTACCAAGGGAATGGGCAGCTTGCATTAGGCGTGCACCTCTATTTTGCACAGGCTTACAGCCTGTTTCGGGAGCAGCCCGAAGGCAGGGGATGTACTTTTTTCTCCCGAGAGAGCAGCTCTGGGAGCTTCACACGCGTCGCCGTCCCAGCACCTCGGCTCGGTTCACCTATGCGAAGCAGAGCTGGGGCGGGGACGGCCGCCACCGCCCGCGCCGCGGGGCTGCCACAGGGACAGCTCAGCAGCGGCTGTCGCGCAGCCCGGGGCCGGGGCGGGGGCGCGGGCTGGGCCCGGGGGGGCTGCGGCGGAGCCGGGCGGCGGGGGCGGCGTTCGGGAGGCGGCGCGGCTGCGGCACCGCCCGCCCGCCGAGCACAAAGGATGACCGCGAGTTACCCCGCTGCGGCAGCCGCGCTCCCGGCCCGCCGCGCCTCCGAGGGGCCGCCGCCCCCGGCCCCGAGAGCCCCGCGCCGGGATAGCACGGGACAGCCCAGCACAGCCCCACACAGCCCAGCACAGCCCCGCACAGCCCAGCCCAGCGCGCATCTGCCGCAGGCGGCGCGGCCGCTTCGCGTTCCCCGGCGCCCCGGTGCCGGTGCCGGTGCGGTGCCGGTGGGGTGCCGGTGCGGTGCCGGTGCGGTGCCGTGGCTCCCGGCTCCTGCCGAGGTACTCACCGCCCCGAGCTCCGCCAGCGCCGCCGTCCCTGCGCGCCTCCGCGCCGAGCCCCCGCTGGCAGCCCAACCCGCGGCGCTGCTCCGCGCCCCGGGAGCCCGGGGGCTGCTGCGGGCTCCGGTGTCCACCTGCGCCCGGCTCCGCTTAGCGCCCGCGCCAGCTCAGCCTCGACCCTGCTCACCGCCCCGGGGCTTATTTTCCGTAGGAGTGCGACATCCGTCGGGGGCCGCCTGCCCCCCAGGCATCTTGTCCTCTGCACCGCCTTGTCTCCATTGCCTGCAATTTCAAATCTCCACGCTCTTTCATTCCTGCGATACCGGCTAATTCTGGTTTGGCGGAGCAGATTTGCAGTCCTCTCACATGCACACTCTTGTGGCTGAATGAAGTTTATTGCTGCACAGGTTATGGCTGGAAATTTTCATCCCAGAGAGTTGGAGGATATAATCCAATAAAAGCAGCCAATATCAAGATTTTAACGGCCGTTGAATTATGTTTATTTCAGAGTGGCTGGTTGAATTTATGCATCCAAACCACCCTGACAATGCAGCTTGGGAAGTTTCATTGTATGGTACCTTATTTGCGCAATAAATAAGTTTCAAAAATATTCCACCCTTGGGAGAAGAGATGCAAAAATACATTACTTTTTCAGAGCAGTATCCACTCCTTGGCTGGCTCTTTCTAAGTAACCTGACTAATGAGGTTTACATTCTGCAATTCATTGCTCTATTTGCAGTGAATATACCCAGGCTAAGGTGACTGTATGCCACCACACCTAACTTTCATCCTCGGAGATTCTTGATGTCCTAGCAGTGCACTGAGTAGTATAAATGAAGGCTGTTCAAGAAGGTATAAGAAGTATCTTGAGAGAAGACAAGATGAGGAGAGGCCAACAGGAATATTTTGATGGTGTTACACATACTGCCTATGTGCAAAATGTGGCACAGGTTCTGTTAAAGAATAAAGGGTTTGAAGGGGGTTAAAAATATGCATTTGGGGCTTTTTAATATTTTTCTACAATTTTACTTGACTCTTTCCTCCATCTGATGTTTACAAATGCAAATCTGATCTATTTTTTTCATTAAAAAAATGTGCTGTTCCATTATGGATCTAGTCCATCAAATACATCAATATGAAACACTTCTGTCTGGGTTTGGTTCAAGTGTGTGGCAGACTATGGGCTATTGCTATGGCTTCAGTCTTCACATAAAACTTACAGTGCTTTGCATTGTAGTCTTCGAAAAGAAATCCTTTTCCAGAATAAATAACTAGATTAGTGTCAGAGACTTGTGATTGGGTTTATTTATGTCTCCTTCATAAACAAAACTAGATTTCCATTTTAAAAGACTGTGATAATGCATTGCAAATGTGTGTCATTCTGCAGTATACATATTCCCAGGTTATTTCATCTTTTACAATAATACCTTGCCCAACAGTGTATGCGCACTGCTATCCCAGAATTTAATTTATAACTTGGCATTAGCTTTTTGACTGGAGTCTGGTTTCTTAAAAGGTTTAAAGCTAGGGGCTTGACACTTGAAATTTGCTGCTTATCAGCTAGTGTTATTACTCAAATTTGAGACATATACTTGGATTTCTGAATTATCTAACATGCTAACATCCTTTATTGTCTGCCACAGAAACAGATTTGACTGGCTGTTATCTCCAGTACCTGAGATGCTGCCTATGTGCCTAAATCCTTGTGCCAACAGAGATTTGATCTGATGGAGAATTCACTTAGCTGTGTCATACTGCTTCAGCAGTTTTGGTTCATATACCATCGTGGTTCCGGGCTATAATCTTGGATTTATGTTATCTCTTGGGAAGCTGAGTATGTATGGACCTACTTGGATGGTAACCATGTGCAGGTCTAACAGAGCACAAATTACGTTCAGTAAGGAAAAAGGTCCATTTTGTAAGAATGGGGAGGACAATCCTATCATATCAGAAAAAGTCTGCAGTTTTTAGGTAAGAAGAATAAGGTGCCTGATCCAGCAAAATAAGATGTAAACAAAGTCTGACAGACTCTGGTACCTTAGAAATATTAACTGTGTAATATGCTTGGATGGCAAGCAGAGTAACCTCAACTGAAAAGGAAGGACGTTTTACTAATCTCTTAAACATAATGGTAATTAGATGTCATAATATAACTTCAAGGGAAAGAGGAATGGAGGGAGAGAGGGAAGAAAACAGAAGTAGGAAGAATTGATAATTTCCTTTACTGTCTGGGGGGCACTGGGTTGCATAGTCCTAGAAGTGGTAGTTGCAAGGGACCTCTGGGGTCCACCCTGTCCAGCCTTCCACTGGAAGCAGGACTGTGACCTGTGGCATTGCAGGTCAGTCATGGCCTCGCTTGAGCTGCCCTTGAAAGCCTTTAAGGATGGAGACTGGCCAGCCTTTCTGGGCAGTATGTTCCTGTGTGTCACCAGCCATGCACAACCACATGCATTCACAAGGATCCACATGCATTCACAAGGATCCACATGCATCACAACTCCAAGGACTTGGCTTGTGACTTTTCCTTCTGGTTTTGCCATTCACTACTACTGAGAAGAACCCAGCCCAATGATCTTCGCCACTCCCCTTTGGGTAGTTTTAGATTGTTGTCAGATATTCCCTTACTTTCTTTTCTGCCAGGCAAACCAAGCCAAACTTCTTCAACATCTCTTCACAAGTGGTATGCTGTAGGCCATTTACCATCTCATCGGCCCTCTGCATGCCCCTCTCCTGTTTCTCAACATCCTTCTTGAACTGGGGAACCCCAAACAGGACACATTATCCCAGGTATGGACTCACTATCACTAAATAAGGTGAAATAATAATTTCCTTTCACCTGCTGTCCATGCTCCCTTCCTGATGTAGCTCAGACTGTGGTTCACTTTATTCACAATGAAAACACCCTGTTGGCTCATGTTCAACTTAGTGTCCACTGTGACAGGCACATGCTCTTCAGCTGCTGCTGCTGCTCTGATAGCCTGCACTGGTGCCTGGCACTATTCAGCCCCATGTGTTCGCTTTGCACTCCTCATTACACTTCGTAAGGTTTCTGTTGAGCCGGTTTTTAAGTTTCTCAGAGGCCCCTCAACTGAACCTCCACTGTTTGGTTTGAAAATCACCTCTTCTAAGTTAGTATTGTCTGAAAATCTGCTGCAGGTCCATTCTATATCATTATCCAAGTTACAATCAACGTAATGAACAATTCTGACACCAGTATTGACCCCTAAGTGTTCTGCTTGTACTGGCCACCAACTAAACATCAACCCATTGATTCCTACTCTTCAAGCCCAGGATTCCATCCAGTTTTAACCCAGAAGTTCATTCATTCAGACCATACTCTTCAGCTTCAACCGCTTACTTAATCCCCATTGTTCAAAAGGGAAGCTGTGCTGTAGAGCTTACAGACCATTCAGCCCTCTGGAAATAGGTACTGATGAAAATACAAAGTGCTATTTCTCTTGCCAATACTTTCCCTCTACTATTGCTGTAGTGCTGATCACTCTACTCCCTAAAGCTCTCATTAAGCTGCCACTCTGCTTCACATGAAGTGGTAGTGCTGCAGTGATTGATGAGGAAGGAAAGGTTTGGAACAGGAGCTTGGTTTCTGCAGCTCCAAGATACAGAACAGAAAAAGAGTCCTTCTCCCAGTTTTGTTGAACTGCTGAACTTTTACCCAGTACAAAGTATCACCAAATGACCTGGCCAATTCTTCGTTACACAGTTACTGTTAAAAGGAAAGATCATTTATGGTATTTATACATTTTGCCTCCTCTTTCTTCTATGAGCCTCTTTGGGTGACTGAAGAATTCTGTATATTTGCAAGGGCATGTTACATTGGTGCTGGGTAAAAAGGCAAAAAGGAAAACAAATCCAACTTAATACTGTCATTTGGCATAGGGACTGCACAGCTTTCTTATGACACCCTAAAAGCTTGTGCCCTCTCTTCATTTTGGCGACTCCAGACTGCCAAACAGAAATAATGCATATTTTCTTGTTTTCCCACTGCCTGTCTGCAGAGAATCCTTGGTATCTTTGGTGGATTCACCACAAAATAACATTCTCAAACAATACTCTGAGCAAATACAAACGTTTTCAGCAATTCCCCTGCCTACTCCCTTGATAGCTGCAGAGTCTTACTCAAATGGGAAAGAATGAGCTAATTTGCTATCTTCAAGTTCACCCAAGACTGAGGATAGACCATGGGAATGGAATTCAAAAGTAGAGGAAGGAGCAATATTTTTATCATTGCTGGCATGAAGATTTCCATTTGGAGAATAGCTACTTGTCTTTTCTGTCTTCTCTCTCCAAGAGCTGATACATTACAGCAGCTACAGATACAGGAGGTCCTGTCCAATTTTCTTAGATACTTCAGGAGGACAGTGCAGAATAATGGAATGGTTTGTGTTGGAAGGGACATTAAAGACCACGTAGTTTCAGACCCCCTGCTGTGGTTAGGAACACCATCCACTAGACCAAATTGCTCAAAGCCCCGTTCAGCCTGGTCTTGAACATTTCCAGGGACGGTGCAGCCACAGCTTCTCTGGGCAACCTCTGCCAGTGCCTCACCATCCTCACAGGGAAGAATTTTTATGTAGTATTTAATCTAAGGCTATCCCCTTTCAATTAAATTGTGTAAAAACTCCTCTGTGTGTCCTGTGAGAGATGTGAAAGTTTTCTGGAGTGTATTAAAAGGACCAAAGGATGTTTCTCAGCAGATGGGGATGCTGCAGAGGTTGACAGTCCTGCCTCAGAGTGGAGGGGCTATTTTATCAGTGACTTGTCAAGATTCATATTAGAGGTTCCCCCAGCAACACTGAATATTGCTTCACGTGAGAGGTTGGAGCCACGTTCATCCTGCCACAAAAAATGCAGAAAGAATGAAGGGAGAAAGTGAGTAGGAACAGGACACTGAGCTGGAGAAGAGGCCTAAAGAGCTGGAAGGGTACATTGAATGGGTAGGAGTATGTACAGTGACTGCTGCTTCTGAACAAAATTGCTGCCACCCACACACTTTTAAGTTCTCCAGTGGCAGCAGCAACAGCAAACCTACATTTCCATGTTGTAGATAAAGACGTCCACAGGAAAATGTGTGTTCTGCAACTCATTATAGTTATTTCCCTGACTCAGAAAGTCACAGCACAGGAGGAATGACACTTGCTCACAAAACAAAAGAAGAGGTGATAAAACAGTCCATTTTCGCAGTGTTATTTAATTTCAGCTTTGTACATTAGCAATCAAAGTTGTATATTGAGAAGGTAAAATAAACCATCTTATCAAGAAAAATCTTATTAGTCCTAAGTGCTATTGTAACACTAATATGTTTTGCACATGGTGATATCTCACTTTTCTGGTTTAAAGCGTGTGAGCATAAGGGTGTGGCTGCAGTTGGCTGAACATCTGAAGTACCATGCGAGGAGAGAGAACTCAGGGCCTCCGACATGACTCACACTGCTACTGCAGTCAGTTCCTCCGGATCAGACTTGTGCATGGAAGAGGTCTCAGAGCATTCAATGCATGATTTGGTTGTGGGTTGCACTTGTTGCAAATATACCAAATTAACTGCAAATTCCAGCAAGGTCAAATTGGCACTGAACTAGTAAATATAAATTAAATTATTTATTTCAGCATGAGGCCAACAAACCCAGAGATCCTACAACAGAGATCCCTGTGACAGCTCAGCCAGAACTATTTGTACAAAAGCTGCCATTATGTGTTTGAGACAGAGTCATTCCTTCCTTCTCAGTAACTGTTCCAATCTCGCTTGTTTTGTTGGGGTTTTTTCAGTCTCTGTCTGCATAGCATTCATACTATCAATAACTACAGTTTTCCCTGAACAGAGATATGGAAAAGGAATGTATTATTAAACTGCCTCCAGTTCCTTAGAAAATTTAAATAAATATAAACAGGAGTGCAGAATAGAAATATATTTTACAGGATTTTTTATTTGTGAGCATCTTGTAAACTTCAAAATGAAATTCAAGCATTGTATTAAGGCCTGGGTTGTGTTTCCTTCTTAAATTTTTGTTCTTGAACCATAAATAGAGGGCTTCCTTTGAAATCTATATAAGCACAAACTGAACAGTTGTTGCCTTGTGCTTAGTTTGTCCACGTCTCAGTATATAAAGAAATATTTGCGACTTTTCACGGTCACTTACACTTCCAGTGGTAGATTATTGCTTTGACAATTGACATATTAAGCCCTCCCAGCCTTTCTTCTTTACCCTTTCTGCAGTGGGTTTTAAATGAAAATGACATTTCAGCCTTCGATTCTGTGCCATCCATGGTTGTCCTTCAGGTAGTGGGCATCCAGTGCCCACTTTCCAAATGACATTTACACACATCAGAAGCTTGGTCCTGCTCAGTACTCTGAAGCTAAACCAAGTGTCTCATGTTTCTGTGGGCTGGGGCAGTTCGCACACATTCTGTGGCCACACACACCAGGGCTTGTTTTCTTACCCTACCACAAACTGCAAACCAGCAGGACCATGAGTCCAGAGGACTAAAAGTGACAGATACTTGTGTAGATATCATGGACGGGATCATCAGGGTGTTTAGGTGAAATGAAAACATAGACACTCTGAACAGTTACTGTCAAATTGTCATTGGGGAGGTGAGACTTCTCCGAGCTTCTGAGACAAAGGGTTACCTGTTGGGTGGAAGAAATCATGCTCTGATTTCTAAGGAAGCAGTGAAAATGATACAGTACCTGTAGGAATGTTCCACATCCAATACAGAATGGAAAGTACAGTATAAGTAATTTTGTTTTGTCATCAAATTAGTAAATGTTTTTCAATATTACAATTTCTGTTACTTTTGCTATTTACTTCAGATCTTTTAATAAAGATGTAAACATCCATGTCTAAAGAAATCAACATGGTGTAGTATTGGTTCCAGAAATTAACCTAGCAGCAATGAAATTTTAGATTTCAGGGACTTAGTATTTTAGGAGTTACTTCATATTTCATAATATAATGGACTACATTGCTCGGGGCTTTTTTCCCCTAAACTTGACATCATTGCCTTAAACGGGGCAGTATAAAACTGTTTGCAGAATCTGCCCAGCAACAAGAGCTGCACTCTCTCCCTCTAGTGGAGGATAATAAAATAGTTTTCTTTCGGTTTTTCCATATGTAAACCGTCAAATAATGCTGTCAGAGCTTGAAAGCTTTTCTGAACAAGAATATATCATAATTTTTATTTAATGTATAACATAAATATTATATGAATAGCATTGCAATATGATATGTTTTCATATTAATATTTTTCTGCAAGTGCACTGTTTTTAAAGTGATTCTATGGATTGTAAAATACTTACGTGTGTAAACATTTACATATATCTAGACACTTTTTAAAACAACAATAAAGCAGTAAAGATTAAAAATAACCCTTAATCTCAGAAGTAAAATACAGCGTGTTTATGTTGAACAGGAGCAGCTTGCCTGTTGGTATTTGCCAGATTGATCCTCAGTTTAAAAAACATGTACCTAAATTACAAACTTTTTATTTTAATCCAAATGTTTTCAGCACTTGTGGTGCTCACGTTAAAAGAAGAGAGTGCCACAACACTTGGCTGTGATGTGTATCCTCTTTTTCATAATTAGATGCTACAATCTACTGCTTTGTTTCAGTCTCCTAATAAACAAATTTTTAAAGAACAGCATAAACATCTTCCAAGCATTTAGTATTCATTGCAAGTACAAACTTCTTATGCAAGTAAAGATTTACAGGACTAAATCCATAATTAGGATGGTAGAAAATACTTGTTATGTATTACTGATTAAATAAGATGTGCCTCTAATTACTCCACTTCTAGATTCCAAAATGTACCAAGACCATTGTTTCTTGGCTAGAAGAAAGCCTGTTGCTGTTTTCAGGGGAAAGTTTGATTTCTAACTCTGCTGCTGAGGTTTTTTTAGCATATTTTTCTATTTTGTGCTTTTGTTATCTCTCTATTAGTACTTTTCTTTCCCTTCATTGTTGCCATATAAAACCCCACACAGGTAGGTGAGGAAGCTGTCAGCTCAAGGGAATCTGAAAGACGATGCACATGTAGGTAGCTTCAGTCTTCATCTTTCAGGCAGAGGCGATTTCCCACCTGCAAGTCACTGCCTTGCACTGTGTCACTGGGAGCATTCTGGTTCCATTTCATTTGAATTTGTGTATTTGTTGTTTCTACCAAATCACTAAGGGGTAACAAAGCTACTTGAGAAGGAGTGTTGGGTGAAAATTTTGGGTTGTCACCCTCTCACTGAAATACCAGCAGAAAGTGGTCTCATAGAAAAGAGGGAGAGCTTTTATTTTCTTGTATGGGGGAGTGACTCCAAGACCTGTGGTGTAATGAGTCACTCGAGTTGTAATTGTTTTCAGTAGCACAGAAACTTAGAGAGGGGGGTGAAACAGTGTGCTGAGAGATGACACAGGAGAGATGGCAGAAATGTCAGTATGGACTCCTATCTGTAGCCGTAATTCTCCTCCAGCATGAGAGGAGCCAGAGGGACGTATGGGACCTCTCGTGCTTTTATGGCTGCTGCAGCAGCTCTGCACTTCCGTCCGGACAGAGATAGGCTGGCGAAAATGCATCCCGGACTCTGGAATCTGACAAACTATTAACGGCTCGGTTAGTTTGTGTTGTTTTAGGGAGGGTGACAGAGAACAAAAAGCAGAGGAGCAAAGTGTGAAAGGGACATTTGTCCAGTCACTCTTTTTATTATCAAATGGGAGGAGAGAAATAAAAGATTGCCGCACAGGATACCATCGTAATGTCCTCCCACACATCAGCCTGTAGATGTTGGTTGTTTTCCCAAACGCTTATTGCTTTTCTTTCAGTGTAATAAGAATGTAATAAACATTGTTATTTGAGGGAGAGCGAGGGTGTGGGCTCCCAGGCGTTCATTCGAGCCAGCTGTTCGCTTTGCCCTGGTTTCAAAATGGACTCGAGCTCCAGTGGCTGGTGCTGCCAGAGGCCCAGGCAGATTTTGGATTTGCTGGTCCTGCTGTTGCAGCAGCTGCAATGGAAAAAACAAACTAGTAAATGTTCTCTAATTTAAATCAGTTGGTCATCTGTGGAGTTGCATTAATAGGGAATGCAAACATGATTTTAATACAACTTTATTACATGTTAACTAAGGAAATGATTGTTAACCTCTACAAACATCATTTTAGAAGCACTTTTTGTTAGTGATCTGAAATGTTAACGTGCTCCTGACACTGGGATGATGATGATGATGATTTCTGCCCACCAGGTGCACTGTCTTTTAGAGTAAATATTGCAGACCCTCTTCTCAAGGTTTTATTCAAAAAGGGAAGGTTTATTCAGCTTATATTATTACTGGCCTGACATTTCTGCCACTTTGTATCTTTTAATGTATTTCTTTACAGAAATATAATGCGGCTGTAATGAGGAGCTATAATTAGTTTAATGAGGCTTCCTGCAAGGAGCAGTTACCGCAACGTTTTACTGTCCCTAAAAATAATAATGTTCCGGCGCCTCCGGCAGCCCCTTCCCCCGCCATCCCGGTGCGGGGCCGGTGCTCCCCGGGGGGCCGCGGTGGGGCCGCTGTGGGGCCGAACAGCGCTCCCGCCATCCCGCCCTGGGGCCGGCGCTCCTCAGGGCGCGGGGCCAGCGGGGGCGCCATGGCGGACCCGCCGCGCCAGGGGGCGCCGTGGCGCAGAGCCGGGCCGCCTCAGGCGGGGCTGCTCCGGGAGGCGCCGCGTGCCGGCCGCGCCCGGGCCGTGCGGGAGCTGGAACCGGGAACGCGTTCGGCCGCAGTTCGTGCCGGCCAGGAGCAGCAGCTCCGCATGATGCGCCAGGTGCTGATGTGACGTGACACACCGGGCAGGCGCTCCGGGCCGTGGGAGTCGGGAATGACGCCAGTGACACCAGCACAGTGGCAGCGGGTCACGCTGGGGTCAGACACCTTACGTGGAAAATTAATTATTTGGCAAGGATACATTGTTTGTTTAATATTTATTTTATGTATTTTAGCAAAGATCCATCTGAAAATATTGCTACTTCCGATGTAGTAAATTAGATTAAAAATATTTTTTAAATCCTATATTAATTTCTCTCGTGCTATTGCCAGTTTATTGAGGTTTTGATGGGCAATTTAAGTAAGGCCACTATAATGGGGGCTTATTGTTAAACACATAATTAGTCTATATCCTTGAAATTCTATAAAACTTTGCTGCACTAAATAGCAGCTGTTAATGCTTGCTGAGTATCTTTAATATGCACGATTCATAGTACTGTGCAAATCATTAAAACATGACATTGTTCCACAAACAATGCCATGTGCGTCACAGAGGAGCCAAGAAACACACTGGGAGCAGACTGCCGAGAAGACAGGAAATAATGAGCTCGTCCTCTGACCCTATTTTGATGACTCTTTGACCCAAAAAGCGAGTAGTGCTTGATAGGCAGGCAAGGCGGATAATCGGGGCCTCTGAGGAGGTTACAAATTGCATGCAGGAAACCTTAGAATCTCTGGTTTTCACATCAGGCTCAGAAAGCTATCCATGGTTTTGATAGTTATTGAAATACACCTGACATCTGTTAGAAAGGAGGGATCCTAGCTGTCAGCTGCACTATTCTGAGACTAGAGAATACTGTACAGCAAGTACACACGAAGTCTGACCTCTATGTCAAATTACCCTGGTCCTTCTCCCTGCAGTTCTGGAGAGGTGGGGAAGCTTCTGGGTCTCACCACTGACCTTATCCTCACCTTTTCAGAAAAAATGTTGTGGACTAACTAGGAACACTACTAAATGATGAGCTCTTCATTTTCTGTAGTTACAACAGCTTTACAGAACCAAATCTAATCTTACTCTGCCAATAGCCAACTGCAAACCCTCATTACCTTTTGCAGGGTTAGCATCAAGGCCCTTGGCCTGATTCTGCCAGAGCTCCAGGCAGTTTTAGATAACTGTTCTCACAATATCATTTGTCAGACCAAGGTTTTGGCTTACACAAGATCAGAAGGAAAAACAGTTATAAAATGCATTGCCAAGTCGTGGTTCCAGTGGGAGAACACAGAGAAAGAAAACTGTTACTAAATCTCTCAAATGTTACATTATTTTAGCTAATTTCACCTCAACGTTCTTCACAAATTACTAAAGTTAATCTACAAACAGAAGGAAAAAACCTCCTACCCATTAGTAAAAAATGGTTTTCGAAATACTTTAATTATAGTAAGTAATGAAATAAATTGGAAAGAAGCCTGTGTTCTGTAAACGTGTACGCTGACCACTAAAAGTGCCAGTGGGTATACACAGAGTCTCATGAAAGACAGAGGTTTCAGTATCGCCCGTTGCCCAGGACCAAGGTCACACCAAGCTAATGCATGACACTGATCCTGTGGTGTTAGACGAGTGTGTGCTGAGGCAGTGAGCAGGACTTTTCACAGCATAGAGCATTTGGGGTGTGCTGTAATTGGGGCTCATCTGGGGCCAAAACCATACAGAGCATTTTTCTAGGGCTTTTTTTCTTATGTTTAGAGAACTAGATTTGCATTTAAAATTGCTGCCTATTTTAAGTTTCTTGTTTTGGGAGGTTACTATGTTTTTTAATATATTAGAAGTCTTATGTCCATCTGCTTAGTTCTTTTTGAACTTCTGGCATCTTTCAGATGTTTCAAATTTGACACCTAAGAATTGAGATGCTAATGACTTCTGATGCAGTGTGTTGTATTGTTAAATGTATCTCCATGTGTGTGTTTCTTAGTGCAGTTAATAATTTTGCTTACAGGTAGCTGGAGTGGCCTGCAGCTGCTCCCCTGAAATCTGTGGGAGTCTTTTAGCTTTGACGCCAGCATGAGCTGGCTCTAACCTAGAGGCCATGCAGCTGGCTTTTACCATAGTTAGCTGGGTGTGAAATCATTGTATTAGTCAGAACAATGAGGAGGCAGAAGCAAAGCTGAAATTGAAGCTTTAAGGATCTGACTCATTCCGTTTCTGGCACAAGGAGGTGCAAATTGCACTTCCTGAATTTGCTGCACACCTACCAAACCCCAATTACAGCACACCCCAAATGCGCTGTGCTGTGAAAAGCCCTGCTCACTGCCTCAGCACAGAGCCATCAACTAATTTGCTATTGGCAGCTGCTGTTTGTAGGATGTTAGCTGAAAGATGTCTGTGTGTTGCTGCAACTCTCCTTACCAGTTTTGCAGTCTTTGTTCACTGTCAGTCAGAGAGCCTGGCTTGTAGTAACGGTATCCTGAAAATCTTCAGTTGGACAATAACCTGATAGAGCAGGGCTCCCATCCTCTCTGCTGGTCATAAGCAGGACATTTGTTTTTTCCCTCAGAAATAGCAATAATTTAGCTTCTCAGATGTGTCCTATCTGTTCCATCAACTAGAATAATTTTATTACCCCAATTCCATACAATTATATCTCCCCCAAAAAAGCCCAAAGCCAGCAAGCCCACTGTGGCCTTGCTGAAAGCATGTTGCAGCCCCTTTTAAGTCATAACCCCTGTCTGAGAACTGTCAACAAAATGCAGTGGGTTGTAGCAATGTGAGATTCAGCAGGTACTTGTGCATGGAGACAGCCGCAAGGTATGCTCAGCATGAAGAACCAGCCAAAGGAAATTCTGCCTGCTGATCTTTGGTTGTTGGAGCAAAGGAGGAGCTTTCAAGGACGAGTCAGAGAAGATGGGAGACACATTTTTCCCAGTGCCTATGTCATTACACAAAAGGTATGGGCGCAGATACCCCTGGTTGCAGGTGTTTTCTACCCAGAATACCAGTTTGCAGCCACTTATTTAGAACTGTTATTGACAGCTACTTTGGGGGAAAGGCTGTTGCCATTCTAAGGCTTCAGACCAAAATTTGCATGAAAAATATGGAGGTTTTTTGGTTGTTTCACCCATGTTTTCCAGGCCACTTATGTTTTGTTTCCACAGTTAAAATTCACTATATACATTAGAGACTCTCAAAAGTGATGAAGAGAGTCCCAGGAATGATATTTCATTAAAGGTGAGTTCGTTTTTCAGTTACATAGTTATTTATATTTATTTATTTCTACAGCACGTAGAAGATGCTGTCTTGACCCTCCCTGGCTTGGAAGACCATAGGTCTCCATAAAAACAGCAGTGATTCAATCTCAGATGCAGAACTGAGTAAGAAGCAGTGAGAATGGGTAGTGCTGATGTAGAAGGAGGTATGTTCACTCAATCACACCCTTCATCCTGCTTGTCTATACTTACCTTACTGAGTATTGACCTTGTAAAAATCAATGTATTTCCCATGGGCTATTCTATTCCCTATTTCTTCTCATATTGCTTCTAATATTCCATTATTAAAGCATTTTAAAATATTTTATTTCTGAAATGTTTTTAGGCATTTCTTAAAAACTTTTGAAACAACTTTGAAGTCTTGCCTTTGAGCTGTTTAAGTTGGCTGAAGGGACAGCTGAAGTGAACTACATGCAATTAAATACCTTATATAATTCATGCCATAAGAAAAATATCAAAAGATCTTTTTTTTTTTTTTCTTGTCTACCTGGGTGGAAGAAAGATTTTTCCTAAGTAATTTTTTCAGAGAGGAATGCTAGAAAACGTATTGAGAACCCAACGAATATTGACAGACTGATAAAATATCACCCCCAATAACAAAAAACCAAAAAGACAATGACTGTATATGTTCCCTTTTCTGTGAATCAGAGCAGCTAAATTGTGTATAATGTGTCTGAGGCCATTAACAGGTATTCTCTTTACCACAACTAATTAATTAGGAGAATGACATTCTAAGTAAGAGGAGCTGAGATTTGGTACTTTTTCTGTTTCTGTAAAATTTTAGGCCACAGTAAATCTATGATAGCTGTGAGGTTATTGTATTTATTACAATATTTATATCTCTTGCTATTACTGTTTTGAGTCTGTGATGGCATAAAAAACTGTAATGCTTCTAGAAGGAATAATATTCTAAATATGTAATGACATTCTAGGTATTTTGGTTTCCAAGTAACTTCTCTATTTTAGCTTCTGTTTAATTTCTCTTGCTTCTTCTTTTACAATGAGCAATATTTCGGCAACACAGAGAAGGAAACAGATGCAAGAAGTACTCCAATTTGAACAGAGACAAAATACAAGGTGAGTTAACTTTCTTTGAATATACAGTCAAGTTACATCATATTCCTTTAATTATCACGGTTTGATAGGCATGAGTGTACTGCTGAAATGGATGTTTTATCTGTTTTTAAAATTTGTCTTTTCCAGATAAAAGTCTGGGTATTCCCTACATGAAACTCTTATCAGTAAAGGGATGAATTTAAGACTACAGTTTGTGTTACGCTCAAAGAATAAAACTATACCCAGTAGGCTAAACATCAAAAGAGTGGAGATACACCAGATCATTCTTCTCAGTAGCAAGCAAAACTATTTCTGGAAAATATACTTTTATATTTAAACTCTGCAAGATATATTTGAAAATTACTCTTTATATTCTTCAGTGAGTCTGCACTCTAAGATTTGAGTCATGTATGTCTTTAAGTATTGCCTCAGTAGGTTCAAACTTATAAAATTTTCCTACTTCCGAATTATTTTTAGTTCATCATTCTCATCCTTTAAGTTCACCATGTTCCTATACTCTTTTTGTATTGTGAAACATCTACAAATATCTACAAATAGTATTTCTTAAATTTGGGAATTGATTATTGGTACAAAACCAAAATACTTTTGAATATGTCTCATCTTCTTAACATTTTACCTATAGCTAACAACATTCTTTCTCATGAATCTGAAAAAACCTGCAACAGACTAGAAAGCATTCAGCATCAATTCCCACACTTCCATCTTAAACCAGTCCTGTCCAGTTAAAACCAGCAGTATGCTTTGGCTTCAGTGGAAGAGAGTCCATTATTTTAGCTAGAATTATACATCATTTTCTGTCACCATGTGGATAGTTTTTTCAGGATCGATTCAGTCAGCTTTGTGGTATTATAGACAGTTTAGAAATACCTTATCTGAACATCAGTCTGACCTGTTAGCAAGTGATGTCTTCCTAGCATCTCACGTTGCAATCCACATTTTTCCTTGTTCAAAGTCTCTCACATATCAGGATTACAGTTAGAAGCAGGCCAGAATCAGAGCAGCAGGCTGCTCATGCAGTGTTATTTGGGATGAAATTCAGTTTTCTAAATAAAGGCTTCCAGTGCCTTTTAAAATGCCCTGAGTTACCAAAGACATCCATACGGGGCTGTCAGATGTGATGGGGCTGTCAGAATAAGGAGACCCTCATTCTTCTGGAGCACAAAGGGGTTGAAGCGTGTGACATCCTATAGCTGCCGGGTTTAAGGCACTGTCAGCAGACAGTGTAGAGTCAGTACTGTCACAACTACCACCACTGCTGAAAGGGGAGCTCCTTCTCATGTCACACAGGAGCATCCCTGGCTGCAGGAAGGGCCACACAGGCTCCTGAGATACGGACACTTCAGACACAGCCTAAGCCATTGGTGAATACAAGGTCCTGGATGCCAGACTGGACTGCCCCTCTTGAGAGGGGGGCAGTTGGCTTCTGTTGGGTGTGTATTCTTTTTGATTTCCATTATCAGACCACTTCAGCCACTAAATATATAAGTATTAAAAATCCTTTTGTTTCCACAGTGACTAAATATTACTTTCAGATTGTTAAATATTTCCAAATATATGTAGTCAAAATTAGTATGGAGTTTTAAAAGTCAATTAACGTAGCAATGATAGAAGGTAGTATAAGACAGGTTAGAGTGGTATTCTGATTTTAATTTCCTTTAAACCTTTCCTAATTTATTTATCAGTATATTATCATTGTAATGTCCATTAGCAGTGCCTGAAATAATACAACTAATATATAGTGGGTTTATTATTTTGTGTAAATGCTAAAATGAAAGAATTTTACTTCTACAGATAGTCTAATTAAAAACTCCAAATGAAGTCTGTGATGCTTTTAAAATGAAGCTTTAGCTTCATGTAGAAACATTGCTGATGCACAAACAGGCTTCACTTCCTATCAAAATCAGTGTTAATATTCTTTAAGCTGTTGTAATATTGGAAAATCTGCAAGATGAAGACTTATATGTGTTGTGAGTAAAGACTTTCGTGAACAGGCCCCATGACTCTGTTACAAAAACTGTAAAAATTCACAAATTGAAATTTTACCACATGCCTTGCAGACCGATCTAAATCAGCACACTAAGCTGCAGAGAAGACCCTTTAACCACTATTTTCTCTCGCCTATACGCAGGAAATGACCAAATGATAGATGAATGACTAAGCAAAGCTTTCCTTATTTATGCACATATAATATTGACTTTCTAGGGCCCCTGACAACCACAGGACTCAGAGGTTTAATTCTACAATGTCTATTCTGAGAATTTGAACAAAAACAATAGCAGTTTTCTGATTATTTAATGCATCCCTTCAATGAGTTTGTCATTCTGCAAAATAAATGGAGACTGAGTGCCTACCATGCATATATATATATATATATTTATAAATTGCTGAAGTAGCTAAATGTACAATTTGATAAACAGATTATAGTAGGAGACCAGAAGGCTGATTTGTGACAATGCAGTGCACTTTAAAAACAGCTCCAGACACCAGTATTGACACTGCTGAACTGCAGCTCAGTGAGTGCACTGTACAAACAGAAGCTGGTCTGTGTGGAGTAGTTTGAAGCTTTGGAGCTGTAACTCTGAAGTGATGTGTTAGTATTAACAAGTTGACAGGACGTGGTGACTCAGCCCCTTGGAGGGAAACTGCAGTGACCGGCACCTTTTGGTTAAACAAAGAAAAATACTAAGATCTCTCTTTTTGTGAAAAGCTTGTACATGAGCAATGTCTGTCCCTGATACATTCATCAAAATAAACTTCCTATACTCTGTATTTTTCCACAGACCTTTTGCAACCCATTTTAAATAATTTTAAAATTTAAATAATTTTAAATGCTTATCTCTTCTCCATGTTCCCAAAGGCCACACATAACTATGGAGACTCTATGTCACCTTCTTGAACCATGCAGAGTCAGTAAGAGATGCTGTCTCTCCCCCATTCATATGCTGTTTGTATTCAGAAGTATTCTGGAAGAAGATAACTGTAGGCGAACTATGGAAAATCTACTATAGGGTTTTGTTAAACTATATGTAGTACCTGTGTTATAGCTTGATGTTACCCAACAGCCAAGCACAGGCTGGTCTTCGTTGTAATAAAAATGAGGTCACCATGCTCTTCAAAGCAGCCTGGAAACCTTGTCAGGAGGAAGCCTATGGCTAACAGCTGAGTGACAGCTGGCCATGAGCAAAGTGAAAGCTTCCACCAAGGTTGTTATATGACTTTTGAAAACAGAACTTATGCTCTGAAATTACCCAACTGATGTGGAAGTGTTTAAACTGTAGTATTTGTGTACACAAGTACTTAATTGATGGTCACACAGAAAAACCTGAGACTCTATAGTACAGCATCCTCCTTGCCTCTGAAATATCTTCTTGGGTTTGTTTTTTTTTTTTTTGAGTGCTTGTCTCTGTTCTCAAGTATTAAATTCAGTCTTCTCAGTAATGTGTACTTTAGTTAAATGCAGGGAGCATCTAAAGATGCCTGGAAATCACATAAAAAATAAATTAAAAGTTACCTCAAGCAAACCCAGCCTTTAAGACTGCATTTAAAAGATTCTGCATTTACATAAAATTAGGAAAATGTTAGATGTTGGGGAGTCATTGAAATATCAGAAATACAAGTTTCTGAGACAGCTAAACTTCAGTGGAGAACTGATACTTGCAACAGAATAGTTCCAAAGATTTTGTGCACACAACATTTATACTTAGATTTTTTTATATGTGAGGTTTTTTTAAGTTGCTAGTGACAACTGGCAAAGTCAATTTGTCTTTAAATGAAAAAATAATATCCTGCTGACTAAAATTTTACCTCAAATACTGCTCAGAACTGACATCTGATTGGATATTTAAAAACAAACATTCAGCACAGATTATGTTATACTAAGTGCCAGATAGATACAATCAGGAATGTACCTTGCTTTTCTAGTAAATGTAATACCTGTGAAAGGTTCTAGAGTGGTTTTGTAGGCTAATATATTTTAGACACTAGGGTTATTGTATTGCAAGTTTATTTCTCTGCACTACCCATCTTGCCAGTCGAGTGACCATCAGGAAGGCTCAGTAAGCAGCTTATTCTCTTTATTTTTTTGTTCTTGCTTTGCCCCATGAAGTAGCATCAAATGAGTTGAGAACTGGTTAAATGGCACATCTCAGAGGGTCATAATCAGTGGCACAGGGTCTAGTTGGAGGCCTGGCACTAGTGGTATCCCCCAAGGTTCAGTATAGGGCCCAGTACTGTTTAACTTATTCATACTATTGTTTATTTACTCATCAATGACTTGGATAGATGCCTCCTCAGCAAGTTCACAAAGCTGGGAGGAGTGGCCGATACTCCAGTGTGCTGTGCAGCCATTCAGAAGAACCTTGATAGGTCGGAGATGGAGAGATAGGCAGAGAAGGACTAGCTGAAGTTCAACAAGGGCAAATGCAGGGTCCTGCACCTGGGGAAGAATAACCCCAGGAACCAGGACAGCTGGGGGCTGACCTGCTGGGAAGTGGTTCTGCAGAGAAGGACTTGGGGGTCCTGGTGGACAACAAACTATCCATGAGCCAGCAGTGAGCCCTTGTGGCCAAGATGACAATGAGATTCTGGGGTGCACTAGCAAGAGCATTGCCAGCAAGTCAAGGGAAGTGATCCTGCCCCTCTACTCAGCCCTGGTGAGGCACATCTGGAGTGCTGTGTCCAGTTCTGGGCTCCTCAGGACAAGAGAGACATGGAGCTCCTGAAGCAGGTCCAGTGGAGGCTGCAAAGTTGATGAAGGGACTGGAGCATCTCTCTTCTGAGGCAAGGCTGAGGGAGCTGGGCCTGCTCAGCCTCAAGAAGAGATGACTCGGAGGCGACCTCACCAATGTACACGAGTCTCTGGAGGGAGGGATCAGAGGAAGGCTCTGCTCGGTGGTGCTGAGCAATAGCACAAGAGGCAATGGGCAGAAACTGATGCCCAGGAAGTTCCACCTGAACACGAGGAAGAACTTTACTGTGCAGGACACCATGCACTGGAATAGATTGCCCAGAGAGTGTGGGGAGTCTCCCTCACTGGAGACATTCCAGAACCATCCGGATGCAATTCTGTGCCATGTGCTCTGGGATGAACCTACTGGAGCAGGGAGGTTGGACCAGATGACCCGCTGTGGTCCCTTCCAACCGCATCAGTTTTGTGGCTCTGTGATCAATTTACCTATCAAAAATGGTTTTCAAACAAGGAGACTTTTATACTTATAAGGATACTTTTCATTTCCATACTCTCTATATTTACCTGTCCACTAAATGACCATCAAAACAAGAAAGTTAAGGACGTGCTTTTGAGGTTCTAGTATGATATTCTTTGAGCCATGAAAACCAATATATCACATGTAAAGATTACAGTAAAATCAGCTACTTGTGTGCAGACAAGCCTGCCTTATTGTGAACAGCTGCTAATCATGCTTATGGTTGTGGGAAGAAATAGCATCAAGCACACTGTACAAATTATGATACCTTTGGGTTTTGCTTTTTTTTTACAGGACCTGGGAGCTGCCTTTAAAGATCATGAACATGTTTAATAATTCATCAGAGGGAAAATGCTCAGTATCAGTACATATAGAAAATGTAGTAAAATCATTCCTTTAAACAGATGATACATTGTTATTACTTCACTTAGGTTGCTAATACCAGAGATAGTTTGAGAATGCTTTCAAATTAAGAAAGAAGTGCAGTATTTTCTCCTGTGTCATCACCTGCTCTGTTGTTCCCTCTTCTGTGACCTTGGTGCAATCTGTTAAACAGTACAAGTACTTAATGTGAGAACTCCACAATTTGTAATATGGACAATGTTTGAAGTACAAGGAGCAAGTGGCAGAAGACGTTTTCCTTTGATGGCACTTCACCTATATCTTGCTGCATATGCTGAGCTTCATAGTATTTACCACTGGCGCACTCAATGAACCACCAAGTCATCATTTGTGCTTGGATTATAACAAAGCTTAAAGCTATTTGCCTATTACTTACAGAAGGCAGTAAAGAAACACCTCAAGATATATTCAAAACAGAACCTCGTGGCCAACTCTGCCTGGAGCTACTTTTGTCAGAGCAGCTAGAATTGTTTTAATTGTAGTTCATATAATCATCATTGTAATTGACTACTGCTTCTTCTGCAGAGAAGAAAAACATGATGACCATTCAAATAGCTAAAATAAAAAGGCCAAAAAAACTATCAATATTCATGGACTGCAGTTGAGTTTGCACCTTCTGCTACTTCTGATAACAGCTATTAGAAGACACCTTGAAAACTATTTTATAACCCTTCTTATTTTGTTATTTGCACTGTGTTTTAACACTGCGGTTTATGGTCAGTGAAACAAAGAGCTGCAAACCAAGCTATTCAACAGGCAAAGACTTGGTGCACATACTCACCACATGGCAAACACTAAAGACACAGCAGCTATTTAGTTTGCTGAGTTAGGTGCATGATCTCATATGTAAAACTCTAACTTTCCACCTTCTAAGAAATTATGATTGTCAGCACTGTAAAATAAAGAAGAAAGTCTTGGATACTCCTGCACAAAGTGTTTTTATGACACTGACTGGAACTTAAGGGAAGTTGAACTGCTTGGCTCCTTTAACAATTTTCATATCCTTGTTATTATGACCCTACTACTATGAAGCTTGCTATGAAACAAGACAAGACAAGCAGAAGACAGAATATGACTTGGCATGTGAGAATGCTGCAAGTTTGCCAAATGAAATCTAAAACAGGATTTATTTTAAAATAAATGAAAACCTACTTTCACTGGTAGTAAAAATGATGATTATAGAGAATATGATGGAATTCATCTGAAGGTAACTATTGTTAGATAGGAAAGTAACAGCAGTAGAGTAAACTCCAGTTACAGTCTTTCCAAATGCAAAATCAACTTGCAGAATCAAGTTTCAGAATAGTTTTTAATATCTGAAAAGATGTACACTATTTTGTCTTTATTCATTACATTTAAAACACTGAAGTTTTTATTAAGATTTTAGTGAACTACCATGTTTTTGGTGAATTTGTCCCTTTTACTGTTGAATTCTGAAATATGTCAAAAATAGGAATACTAATTCTTTTTGTTTATGTATTTAAAGCAATGAGTTCTTGACCTAAAAATGCTGAATACACTGTTCTTGTAGGACCACTAAAATTGCTGTACTTGAAGGAAGGACATGCATATTTTTTTACCTCTTGCTTCCCCACTTTCACTGTATGCCCTGGAAAGTCTAGAGATTGCCTTTTGGAGTAAGGTAAAGCTAATTAAATCTTTCGGGATTTATTTTTAGAGAGGGTACCTAGACACAGAAATCTGAAAAACTAGAATAAGTTTTAATTGAAAATTTTTCCAGCATTGTTAACCCCAAAAGATCATTCATGAATACATACACTAGAAAATGAATTGACAGCTTTTAAATGATTATAAAACTAAAGGAAAGCAAATCTGGTGTTCACTTGCCTTTTAATGTTTAACTTTTCAGGGTATGTTTGCTTTTAGCTTTGATATATATCTGTGAAGCTAAAAATTATTTTAAAATAAATGCTAATACATCTCCTACTAATAGGATCCCCAAATCCTATCCCATAATGCTGTGATAAGAAAAAAAGTTACATTGTACTTCAGGGCAAAATTTCAGTAACTGCTGCATTACTGTACCATTCACTACATATTGACATGCACAACTTGTGACATTGAAATTTGAAACCAGTGGCCTTGTGTACATGGTCTTACTTTTGCAGCTTTAACAAGCAGATGAAAAAGGAGGAGAAAAACTTGCTTATTTAGCACTGAGTTTAGATGAGCCAATGAGATCCCTCTTTGTAACCTGAAGTACAAAAAAAAAAAAAAAAAAAAAAAAAAAAAAAAAAAGAGGAAGTATGAGCCCAACCACTTGCCAATTTCTTCTGTGGTCATGCAGCAGATAAGCTGTTTGCAGCTTGGCCGTTGTTTTAGCTTATCACCGTCGTCATAAAGCACAGCACAGTCTGCACAGAGAGTGAAAACTAAAGCCAGCTGATAATGAGTTCCACTTTGGAATGAGCCCTGAATTTTAGGTATGATGGGAGAAAAAAGTTTCCTGCATCACAGGATAACACAGAGAATGATATCCAGGTAATGACTTAGGAAGCAGAACTGGCCTGAGGTTTGCGTGTAAGCAGAGCCCTGCGCGGAGGCTGCTGCTGCCTGGAGCCGCCCAGCCCTGGCACTGGTGCCCTGCGCAGCCACCACGGGGCCGGGGGTTGGGCTGCTGTGCCCGGCCTTTCCGCCCGCTCCGGGGCCGCCTTGCTTCAGTGCTTGTTAAAACCAAGAGTTCAGTGAAGGAAACGTCACAGAATGTCAGAAACAACACAGGATATCTGATCTGTACATTCGCAACTCCTGAACAGGTCTTCTAGAGATGTACACATTTCAACATCACTGAATTGCTATGTAAAAATATGAAAACAAACTATATTAATACCATAGCTCCATGTTAGCAATGGAACTTAAAAAAATATTTCAGACAAATACTAGAAAATAAAACTACTTTTAATTATTAATATTTTTTTTCACCATAAATAATTTGAAATCTTGCTGCTTTTCTTATTTTACCCTGTTATGCCCAGTGTTGAATCAGAGGAGAAGAGAGACTAGAAGAATCCTGCTACAGGGAGGTGGGGAAAGTCCAAGCTGACAGGTGGAAAAAAGTGCTGTCTCTGTGAAGACTGGAGTAACGTGGCCTGTTCTGAGTATCACTTAACTGCATTGCAAATACAGGACCAGATTTAGAATAACCGCAAACTGAAACCTGAATAGTGGTGGAAACAATCATCTCTACAGAATTTTGGTAACACAAGTTGGGTGATCGATGGGGTCTCTCTTCTGAGTGTCTTGTTCACAAGGACTTGTTGTTCTGGCAAAAAGCCCTAGGTCCTAGATATCAGGAAGCAGTTCTCAGTTTTCCCTTTCTATGGCTTCTTTGGGGTTACAGCCCCAGGAGCAGATGGTCTTAAGTTCAGTCACTAATGCAGATTTATGGTGGCTGTTATAACAATAGTAATTTTGGTATCTTTTAAAGGCAGAGTTTGCAGTTAAATTAAATTTCAGTTGATAAACCTTTAGATAATACCAGATGTTATGCAGTTTAATCATAGTAAGATGATTACAGACCACAAGCTAAGGCAACCACAGACCTTCTCAAAGAAATATGCTCAGCATGTTATATTTAACAAGATACTAAACATTCCAGAATCCTCAAATCCTTTTCTTCAATAGAGCTCCTCCTTATAAAAGTAAGAGGTAATGCCAGTGGAATCTTTGTCAAGTAGGCAAAAGCTAATGAGGGATGTAACTGATTTCTGACTTTCTCCTTTTCCCTTATGAGAGCTCTAAAAAGCTCTCTTAAGCTACTTTTGCTTTGTTGTGTTTTTATGTTTTAAATGCACAATGCAGAATACACTATTTTGTCCCTGCTCTTCCTTTGCATTTGTAAAATGGACATCGGTTTGTTTTATAGAGGCAGAGAAGCTCAAAGAGCAGCAGCAGCCAACCTGCTCACCCACAGTGAGTAACCACAGGCTAAAAACGGCTGAGAACTGCATGCTGTGTAGAAAAGACGCACAGAAACCAATTGTCCTTGTGGTGATCCTTTTCCCTTCAGTGGATTATGATTGGTATTGCTGATTAATTTGTATATTCTTCACTGTTAATGGAGAGGATATATTCTGATAATTTATACAGAGGATTTCAGAGTGGTGACGGCTGTTGGTGGTTATCATTTCAGAGAATGTAGACAGGAACACCTTGGAGTGTATCTTCAAGGTTGCCTTCTGTGGTGGTGCATCCTCCCCCACTCCTTGGGCCACACTGTCATCTCAGAAACACCAGCTAAACCTTGGCCTTGATGAACAGCACCTGGACTAAGCTCCTCTTGATCTTATCAGAAACACTGTCAGCTCCTGTTTTTCAAAGAATAGCCTTGGAAAATTACTTTTCGTGCCTCAACTTGCTTGGAACAACATTTTTATTATCAAACTTTAAATGAAAGTCACTGACCCTAATTGTGTCCAGGATGGAAAATTACTATGACTAAAGCCAAGTCTCCTGCATCCCAGTGGTCCTAAGTGAGACCCTTTGAGTTCTCCTGGACCACAGCAGGCTGTGCCCAGCCTCTCCCCTGGAGTGAGACATGCTTGGAGCAGGTGAACTCTCAAGTTTGCTATACTTGGAGTACCTCTGCCAAACACTGCCGACATACCAAGGGACCACTCATTTGTGACACTTTCACAACAGATATTCTACAGTCCTGCAAAGCTTTTCAACACTTTCCAAGAAGGTCTCTCAGGCAATGTGGTTCTGCCCACATGTAAAGATAGGTTGGGATATTTTACACATGTGGATTGAAAACAGTGATTTGGTCTAAATAGAGATTTCACATCAGTTTAATAGGGCAGCAGATAAATTCTCTTCCATAGGAGCTGACATCTGCCAGCAGTAACTGCAATCATGGGATTAGTTTTCCAAAGTTTAGATTTTTCAGGAGAAAGTGTGCTTTTACATGTGTTTTTACCTTTTAGTGTTCCTTTTCAGACATAAAGCTGGCATCGAGTATCATGAGTATTCTCTCTCAACGTCTTCAAATCAAAAGGCGATAGGTTTAGGTGATACATCCTGTTTTCTGTATTTGCAAGCACAGTGAGTGGTCAGGTCTCTGACAGTGAAGCACTGTGCTTTTCAGTGCATTTTTCATTGATAACAAAAATCCTGGAAATCAAGTTATGCCCTTGCTGGTATCTGCTCAGTCTGGCTTCCTAGACCTAGAGCCTAGGACCATACTGACTTCATGGAATTTGCAGTGATGTAACAGTTTGAAATTCAGCTTGAGAAAAAAATGAAATATATTCTCAGCTGAGTAAAGAGAAGTTGGACTTACAATATTATTTTCCAAAACAGATTCCCTCACAGTTAGATGTTTCCAACAAAACTGGTTTGCACATTGCTGGAAAAAGATTTTGTGATCATGTTTTGCTTGTATTGTTCTGCTTTGTCAGTGTGGTTCAGAACACAAAGGCTATTGTTTAAAAAAACCATGAATGTTAATTTGCATTCCATTGCTGGGTTATTACACAGAGTGTGGAAAGAAAAAACAAGCTCCGATTTAAAAAAAAAAAAAAAAAGACATTGTTTCCTTTTCCCTTTCTTCTTCCTTGTGACTGGTTCTCCTTTATTTTAATATTTCTAGCCCAGACTATGCTCTTAGAGTCAGTGAATGTCTTCTAGTACTTGTAGGCCACCACAGCTGTGTCTATAGAATAGACTGTTTCAGCTGGGAGGGACCCACAACAACTATCCAGTCCAGCTGCATACAGATCACCTAGTAGAGCTATATAAACTAAAAAATTAACTCCGTAATGATGTTTGTGAGCAGTGACACTTGCAATACACCTGCTCTTATATTAGGAAGTAATTGCAGTCTGAAAATTCCTATCTGTACTATTCCAGAAGACTCTGAGTGTAGCTTCACAAGTGGGCATAGACTCCACTTTGACCACACTGCCACATCTACCACTATTGATTCTCAGCCCTGAGCCACACATTCCAGCCACCTCCACAGCACCAGTTATGCTGTTCACACAGCAGTATGGGGAAATAACCTTACCAAAAGAGGATTGTTTTCCTCCTGAGCTGGTCTGACTCCACATGCAGCCTCACAAGCACTAAGGCTAGAATGAGGAGGGTGGGAGGAACAGGACACAAGGAAGAGGAAAGAGTAGGACTGTCAGGACCCCGATGACACTAATAAGCCTTTATTGGCCTCCCCCACAGCCCTACCTGTGGGCCCAGAGGCTCTGTTTACATTCAGTACCTATTTCTACCACAGCCATATCTTTGCTTGTATATGTAGGTCCTATTGATCTAGGCATTGTGGACTGTTCTGACCTCAGACCTATGGACTTACTTCCCAGCCTGACCTTGGCTCTCTCCTGTCACTATCGTCCTGCCTGGGGATCACAAGGCTGGGCCACTTCCTGGCTCGATCTCAGCTCTGCTCTGGCATCACAGACCTGCCTGTCAGTCACAGGGCTGAGTCTGACCCTCACCTGCAGACTGACTTCTCAGCCTGACCTTGGGCCTGCCTCATTGCCATGAACTTTCCTGATGACCTGGTTTGACCCTGGCTACCACCCTTAGCCTGCCCTGCTCCCTTACTTCACAACAGGAGGAGGGTGTCTAGTGAGCCACCTGCTCTGCTTGCTGCCATCTATCTCCCTGTCCCTAGGCAGCAGGCAGCCTTGACAAGGACCAGGCACTGGGAGCAGTACAGTCTCTGCCTGGCTTCTACCAGTTTAAACGAATTACAGGGCTGTGCTTAGAGGTGGCAGGTACAATGAAGGTGGTGTCAGTTCTTCCAGGAGCTGCCTCCCAAAAGAAGCAGTCACGTCACTTCCCCAGCCACAGGTATTTGTTCCCACCCCTCTTCCCTGTGCCAGCAACAAGTGTTTGCACAGCAAGGCGGTGAGCCAGGACAAACAAAAGTGATGCAGCTGGCTCTTGAAGGAATGGATTTAACCATTTACCTGGGTCAAGAACAAGCACCTCGTGTTGAGAAGAGTGGCTGACACAGCTTCAGCCTCAAGTGTTTGTGGAAACCCAGAAGATCACCAAGATTAGGGATTTTACTGTGATCCCACCAGGTCTGGGATCTCAGGAATTTGTGTGATTTGCCTAGGCTAAAGTGAGCAATTGTGTATCTTCCTTTCTGTTACTACCCAAACTAGCTCAGGTATGAAGGTGCTGCTGCAATTACATCCTGCAACTGGCAATGTAGATGGATCTGTGGTTGTTTTAGGCCTTTCTTATATAAGCATACAAAGCAACAAAAAGAACAAGGAGAGGATCAAAACAGAAGTGTTCTGTGCCTGACTCTGCCTGTTCAGTTGTGTGAGGTTGAGCCCCTTCAGTACTGATTGGCTGTTTTGGGCTCTTCTACTGCTCAACATTTTGATTGTTCTTTCCAAATGTCATCTTCTGTCAGAATCAGCATGGAAGTAATGTCATGACTGGTATATCTGAACCAGCAGTGTTCAGAAGATGTTAACTTATGGAATCCTTAAGGCACTAAGTGAAATCTCCAGGAAAAAGCTCCCAGCACTGACCATACTGCTAGCAGGGAAGATGGTGGTTAGCTGGAAATGGAGACTAAGCTTGTGCTGCAGTTGATTTGCTTATATCTGTAGTGTTCAGCTCCTATGTTACACTAATTTAATTTTTATGAAATGAGGAAGAAGGGAAAGTTTTCCTATAAACTGGTAAAGCCAGAACTGCCCAGCAAATAAAAGGCATATTCAGCATAAGCAGGTAAGAAACCTTTAAGAAGATTAATGAAAAGAGAAAATGGTAATCAACAAAAAATTCTTCAGAGGAAGATACCTTTCATTAATTACTAGTTACTCCCTGTTGGATATTCATAAGAGAACATTTGCTTTCTTCTGCTATTAATGATGACAAGTCTGTTAAGGACTTAATTAAAATTATTTGTTTGGGGACTAACAAGATACATTTGCATAAAGATTGTGATATCCTAGAAACTGATAAAGTTTCAAAATGTATCAAATATCATGCACATATTGGGAATCATTGAAAAGGCAGTCTAAAGAGTAGTAAAACCAAGCAGGCACATAAAACAAACTACCAGTGTTAAGTAAGTAGCAAATGATGAATGGTACAAAGGGTGGAAGAAGGGCTAAGGATTATTTTTGTCTGAAATAGTGTCTCTGATGCTTGGTAAAGATGCAACTTTGTTGTACCTCTTTTTATGAGCTACAGTAAATCAGACTAAGATTAATGAGTGCCAGATTAAGTGTTTTCAAGGACATTCAATAATAAAAGGAAGCCAAAACAGCTTTTAAATGTTTGGTTGTTTTGGTTTTTTCTTTTCCCAAGAGCTGAAAGTATTGAAGGAAATTGGAATGGTACTTGGAAAGATATTTTATTATTTTAACTGTTTTGTCCTCCTTTCTATATCCAGCATGATGTTTTAAAGAAAGTGGATACAGTTATGCTGTCCTGTTTTTTGAAGTCGTAATTGATGTGAATAACACAGATGACTGATTCAGGCCTCATGGCCATTATTTAAAATATTCTCCTACTTTTAGATAGGTATTTGAGTAAACCAACATAACCAGTAAGAAATTCTTGGTGTTTATGAATGATCTTGCAAAGGTCCAGTGAGAATTTCAAAGTAAAAGAACAAATGAAAGAAATTTACCTGCTGTAAGTCCACAGCAACACTATTTCCTTACTGATGAGTACTTCCTCACAGCAATTACATCATGGTTTTGGAAGTCTTTTATAATGTTTGTATCTGACATCCCACTTGCATTTGTCTGTCAACAATTCTTGGTTGGAACAACCCCCTTGTGCACGTGGCTCTGGGTTCTATTCCTGAGTGAATCACTTAACCTCTCTGTCTTTTTCTCTTTCCATCCATAAAATTAGCATAATAATGCTAATTCATCACAGGCTATAGTTAGGCTCAATTAATGTTTGTAATGATCTCTGAGATTGTTGGATAAAACATGCTGTAAAAGTGTATCATTATTGTTAATAGAGCCTTTTGTACTTCGGCACTCTAACAAAGCACTACCATTGCTCACCGGCTCCTAAAATTTCGGTGAAACTCCTAAGGACTTAATGGGATACAACTTTCTGTTAGTGTGTCCATTTATCTTCCTGACTCATTCAAACCATCAGAACAGTTTCAGTTCTGCAAATGGAAGAGCTGTGGAGTTTATGCAGAGAAAAATTGTGTAATTTTGTAAATGATCTAGGACTGAAAGCTTTTTAATCAGGCCCTCATTTACACTGACCTCAGTTTTGACTGAACTAGTTCAGACTGCAGAGAGCTGTGATTTGTAGAACAACTTTCTTAAAATGAGGTACCTGTCTGGTCAGGACAATAAATAGTCATAGCTGTGGAAATTATGGCAGCGGAAGAGAGTGGGAGTAGACAAATCTCAATCTATACCATTGGAGGAAAAGATCAGTAGTCTGGGGTTCATAGTTAATGCTCTTGGGTCTTGGTTACACATACCAGGTTAACAGTTAGAAGACAAAGGCTTAGAACTCCCCTCCCATTTGTCAGGAGCAGCGGAAGAAATGAAGGAACAAGCTTCACAACTGGACTAGTTGGGAGAAATGGTTTGAGATCTATTGGCCTCAAAGAGCAGCCCATGTTTAGCAGCATAATGGACAGCTGAGCTTGAGCATGTGAGCCTGAAATGGATTTGTTGGTTGCATTGGTTCTACATTTGTAAGACTATTTGGAGCTGTGAGACAGTTATCTATACACATGGGTTTTAAGCAGTGAGATTACTCTGTCCTGTTATGTGGCATTTTATTTTATCAAATCCTAAACAGTTTTTGTGGGATTTCAAATATTTTCTCTTCTGCTGACATACTTCAGCTTTCTACCCCTGCTTGTTCTGGTACTTGTATCATTCACAATTGATTTCTTACTATTTTTAATAGTAAGAAATGTGTGTTATTCTCATCTTGTTTGTTCTTCAAAGTAGCTGGACAGTCCCTACTAAAGCTTTATGGGAAAAAAAGAGCAATAATTGAGATCATATTCACAGACTGATTCTTCTAAAAGTCATATGTTCCAGAAGTATCTTTAATCACGTGTTTATAAAAGAATTCTTTTTTGTGATTTGAAAATGTAAAATGGCTGAATAGATTTTATGTTGACTACTTCGAGAAACTTCCTTTTTTTCCAACCCAATTTTTATTGCCCTTCTTGTCTACTGTCTAGTATTACTAAGGATGATTCAGATAAAATTACTGTAATCTCTCTGCAGGATTTTGTGTGACTCAGTGAAGCCTCTTTCCATATCAAATCTTTGAGTCTGTTTCTCTAAAAGAAAAGTTTGCCCCTTAAAATGGGAAGAGACGAAATAGGTGATGTGAACATGGATAAGCTAATCAACACAAGCAAGTTGTGCTGTTTTGTACAGAGAAAAATAAAGTTGGTAAGAACATAGTAAATTTAATAAAACTACAGTACCTATATTCACTAATCATGTGAATTAGCAAGGAGTGATAAGAGACAGATATCTGAGACCTTTGTCATAGTGTCTGGCAGCAGTTTAGAAAGCAAGTAGGGCCTTAGGAAGTAGAATTAGATGGAGAGACCATGCTCATCAGTAATTAAAGCACCATTCAGAGAAAAACCAAGACAAAGCCACTTGTTATTGCTAATTACTGTGAGTGTCACGTTATACAGAAATACAAAAATACAACTGTAAATGTGAGTGCAAGTATGTGTAAAAGGTATCACTTTCTTCAGATTCCATGGATGGTTCTACAATTTTTAAAGACATTCGCTTTGCCATTTGTTTACAGTGAATCTCAGGTGTTCTATCCTTAAAAATTTTATAGTTTATAGAGTACTAGACTATAAGTGGCTGTTAGAAGCATTTCACAAAAAAACATCCAGCACCTCAATCTGTCTTAATACGTGACATGTCTGCAATCCTTCAGTGTAGGAAAACCTGTGCTTTTTCTTAATGCATATTCATAACACATTCATACAATGGAGTATCTCTGAATACATTTCATAACATTCAGCTACTTGCTATTTTTCTAGATTTTATAAAAGGAATTGCCTTTAAATGCAGCTCTGCTTTTAATTCAGTAGTGCTGGAAAAATCCCCATCTAACAGGAACAGCAGGAGTCTAAACTTGCATCTTAGATCACTTAGATATTATTTTTGATGGCCTGTTCATATGAGTGTGACAATTAGAAATGAAGGTGTGTAAATCATTCACAGGAATAACAAAGAACAACGGTTTTCTGTCCCAGCAAATAATGGCAGACTTTGTAGCCATACAGAGACACAGAAGGAATTGTGAGAAAGTCTGGGAAAACTGTCAGCACTCAACTGAGTTAGTCTGTATCCTTAGGGCAGCTTAAGCTAGATGTGTACACAAAAGGAAGTCCAGGGCGTGTGGGCCGGATCAGGCATAAATGTGCTTTACTTTGGCTCTGGAAAAGCAAACTCTGGACGTTCTACCATCAGTCCTTTTTTTCCTCCCCCTGCCTTGTTTTCTACATCCCAACAACAACTAGTGGAGGTTTCAGTCCTGAAGAAGGCAACTTCTTCATGTAGGATGTAGCAGTAAGAGTTTGGATGGAAGGTATTTGAACAGCAGGTTAGTTACTAGGCTCAATGTCTGGGTATATGGATGCTTTCCTGAGTGTGTTAGGTCAGAGAACTTTAGTTCATGATAAAGGGTGTGGGTTTTTTCTTTTCCAAAAGAACTCTTAATTTCAAGCTGAGGGCTCATCAACAATGTGTTTTATGCAATGGCACTAGTGGAATGAAGAGACAAACGTAATTGATGCAGCTAAATTCAGAGGCTGAAGGAGTTGTTCCAAGAGCAGGTTTGCTGAAAGGCTGTAGCCAGTTCTGGAATGCCCTTTTAGAAACACCCACCCTGGATTCCCAGCTGTGCTTCATGTCCCCTTGTCATTGCTTTGCAGGGATGGTATCACCAAACACTTGACTACAGTTTCTTGAGGGTCAGGGCTGATTCTGTCCTTTGATTGCTGTATGCTGCTCATTTATTTGACAAACAATTTTAAAGACAAAAGAAACAAAACTGTAAGTACTAAGGTGTGAATGAACCCAAGTGTATGTATGTTTGTTCATTCATTTATTAAGCATGTTCACTACTATTAAGCAGAAGTCCCATATGCAGCATGTCTTCTATATAGCTGGAGGCACAGTTGAGTCCCTTGGTCCAGCTTGGGCCTGTGTCAAACAAAGACAGAAGTGAGATGATCCATATAAAACTAAAACTGTTTGTCGCTTTTTTCTCAAAGCCTCCTAGTCTTCCTCCAGATATTTACTGCTACAGGTTGCTGCTTGGCAGAGTTCCCAGACTATCAGACTGCCCTTAGAATTTCCTTCTTAGGAAGATAAGGCGTGGCAATACTTTTGAGACAAAAATCAGTACAGTTTTAGGGACTTTAAATGAGTCTTTCTTTCCACACTCTACTGCCTTTTGCCAAATGATCGATGTGGAGGACTAGGACTTTTCCTCTAAAAAACCATATACCACAAGGGGGATGCTCAATATAAAGTGATGTTGGAACTCTTCATTCCTCACCAGTTTTGATAAGCTATAGTATGTGAGGAGAGATAACATGTTGTTGCACTCAAGTGGTGATAAATAAAGGAAGAGGAAGCATGTTTACAAGTAGGATGCTTGAAAGTGGGAAAGGCTGCAACACAAATGGCCCATGAGATCCAGTGTGGATACCAGAAATAGGCTCACTTTAAGCGGACTGAATACAGAACCAACACAAGCTTATAGCATGGACAGAGATAGACAGTCCTGACCCAGCAGACGCAGGGAGTTTTGAAGTAAGGAATCCAGTGAGACAGTGCCTTGGGACTGTAACAGTTTTGGCAAAAATCATGTTAGACTTAAATCCAAGTTGCTGACTGAGAGGTAACATACAATATTAATATATGTCTACCTTGAAAAATTGGACTTTGTGCAACATACGAGTGCAATTTTTAAAATTTATTTATTTACTATGGCATATATTTTGCAACTGTAGAAGGACTTAGAAACTGATTTCTGAGCTGAAATGATGTTGAGTCTGAAGCAAAATCATTGCAAATCTAAGCCTGGAAAACTATTACTAAGCACTGAAAATGGCCCATTAAAGAAAGAGGTGCATAAAGATTTGGACAAGCTCACTTCCCTGCTCACTGTGAGATGTTTATTCCTCTGCTGCATTAACTTCCAGTTTCCTAAATCACACAACCTAAATCACCTTGCTATGTCTGCCCCAGAGCACTACTTCTCTGGGTGAATGAGAATGCTGACTTCAAGAATGCAGGAACAGATATATTTATTGTGAAACTCCACTGAAATCAGTCTTTTGCTGGAAATCATTGTCTTGAAACAAAACTACCACTTGCTTCTGAAATAATAATATCATACTTTAACAAACTGCTCCATAAAGCCCAAATCTTCCCTTCTTGAAATCTATAGGAGCTTTGCCATGGTTTTAAACTAACATGACAATATACATTTGACTAAGAGATGAACATAAATAAATCTCAAAATTAATCCATATTTAACATTCTTAAATTTGATATATGGTGGCATGTATATAATCAGACAGCTCATACTTTAAAAAGCTCAAAACAAACAAAAAATCTAAAAAAAGGCTTGCTAAAATCCAAACTTATTTCGTAATCATGCATTGGAATAGCAGTTGTTTTTGCTGGTCTGATCTGCCTTTCTGTTGGCTGGGTTCCCTTTCTGTGACAGATGTGCTATTTATGGAAGGGGATTCTGAATATTTTAAAGCACTGACTGTTAGGAACATCTCATTCCCAGCCTTTAAAATGAAAGACAACAAAATGCCAAAAAACGTCACAAAGAAAAACCTCCGTATTAAATAGATACCTATTTAATCAGTTAAAAAGAAAGAAAAAGGGGGGGAAAAAGCAAAATCAGATTGTGTATTTTTTAAAAAGAAGTGAATATATACGTACAGCAGCCTAGTTTTGGCTGTCCAATGTTTTTTGATTTAATACAACACTTGGTATTACTCTCCACTTTTAAAAAGAGGTGCTCTTTTGGAGAAAAAAAAATCATCAGGTACACAGGTTCCTAGGGAAAGAATCTGTGTTTGAAAATTTGGCTGTTTTCTTCCTCAGCCGTATTGACAGGTCAAATGAAAGATAGCGCTTCTCTGGACAAATCTGGCCTCACAAGGAGCTGTTTATTTCTGCAGTTGGTCAGAAACCATCTATATTTACTTATACATATAGTAAACAATGGTTACCTAAAGAAATCTTTCAGTGAAATATTTTCAGAGCTAACACGTTAATCTTCACAGTTCTGTTCTTGTGCTGGGTATCAGCTTGCAGTATTTGCAGGTAGAGAGATAAAGAGCTGAGAGACGTCACTGACATGGGGGGGGATTCTGCTCTCTAAACAGGTAGATCTTATGATTTGTTTTTCTTCACCTGATGGTTTAGCCTCTGGGAAGGTAATTCAGGTTATAGTAAACTGCAGCATGGTTCTCTCATTCTCTCTTTGGAGACAGAGTGACAATGAAAATAGCACCAGTTTTGCTTATTAGGCATTTTTTTAAAAAAATCAGATTGGCAGTTTTTGATGCTTCTCTCTTTGCATATTTTTCATTACACATGCAAAATATTTTATTGTATTTTTAAGTTTTCCAGATGATAACCCTTTTTTGAAATTTACAAAAATCTAATTCCCACAATTACTCTTGCAGTCTCTGCAGAGGGTGATACCAATTTAACGTATGCGGCTGAACAACGTGCATGCTATTAATCTCAGAAGGTAACAGAAAGACATTAAGTAGGTGATGTGAAATTTTCAGCTACCATTATTGTTATTATTGTTATTATTATTATATTTGCAGCTCCGGTTTTATATTTTAATTTTTTTTTCTTAAAGACGACAGCACTTTAGTATCTGCATTGACCTCCATGATGTCAGAATGTCATTGTGCAACCGTAGCTAAGAAAAGCCGCTGAGAAAAAAAAAAAAACAAAGGAGCTTTGCATCTTCCAAAAACATGAGATGTGCATATACAGTACGTAGCATTTTGGAATTTATACTGTGGTAGTGAGTTGTTGCTTTCAGTTTGATTAGACAATCATTGTTTCGTTTTCCTTGCTTTGACAGTGAGTATGCTTGCACGCTGCTTAAGTCTTCTTAGTGTTATCTAGGTCAGCGTACTTAGGATAGCTTTTTTGTTCTGTAAGTCTGACAGATACCATGCTTGACAGAGATCAGCAGCAAATTTTGTTTTATTTGTTATATCTGAGGATAGAAAAATATCTTAAAACTAATCAGAATTGTATACCACATAGCACCTACTGTTTCTGCATTGCAGATATATTTAGCTCTAACACTGCTTGTGGTTAACAGGGTGTAGCGTAGACACAGACAGCTGATCATGCAGTCAGACCCGGTGCTCGTGTGGTTTGTCAATACTGCTCAGGATTCTGATGGACTGTAAAAGAGAGAAAACAGAAAGGAGAGAAAAAGAAATGTTTTATTTGTCTGAACATTAGACCTTTAGCTATGTTATTTTTGCTATCATTGGCTTTTTATTTTGTTTTTTAATTCTGAAACTTAAAAATTAAGAAAGCACAGCAAATGCATCCAGGATTTAATATGTGCGACGTGAAATCTTTCTGCATCAAGAGGATGTTGCTGTAGTGGATGCAGCGTTTCTCCAATAAGCAAGAAGACTGTTTTGTTTTCCTCGGCAGGCGACTCAGCCATTGCACAAGCAGATTTTGATAACAGTTTGAAATACCTACTACTGTATCGTTGTAGAATTTGGAGTTTGCTAACAGTGTTAGTGACTGGAGCTCATCTTGCATCACCAGTTGATGACAATTTTCTTTGTTCCCTCCCACCCAGTTGAACCAAGACTCTGTAGCTGATACGCAATGTCACTTACAACATTAATCAGATACTGCATTTAAGGTGAGCTGTCCCTTGCCTCCTCCCTTACCAGAGCTGTGCTGCAGTATGTATCTTACTCCTGCAAGCCTAAAATGGCAGGCAGGATTAACGTTGCTTGTGCTGTGTGCATGCTGTGTATTGAATTCATTATACTGTGCCTAGTGTCTCAAATGTGAGTATGTAAATGGTCTGTGTGCCATGTCATGCAGTAGTGAAGACTGGTTTGTGCTTCATTACAGGCTTAGATATTTGAGCATCACCTTAAGAATTCTTTTTTCATTTGCAATGTGGTGAGCTGTTAGCTTGTCATCACATTCAAACTACATTATTAGCCCTTGGAAAGGAAGAAAAAAGCAAACTGTGCTTCCAGATGGTGTCACCCTTTTTCTTCTTGCATTTACTGTAGTTTAAATAATGTATATTGTATTGTTAATTAATGTGAATATCGAATTAAAGCACTTGAAACTTACATATTTATTATGCAGGTAGGAGGCACGTCGAATCTATTTTTAACTCTTACGCAGTCCACGTTGTGCAATGGGCTTTGGTTGTCGAGTTTATATTTTCAGCTGTGATATCAATAGGTTGATTTTCAGTAAATGTGACAAGTGGCCTTTGCAGTGGTCAGCTTCAAGCTTTGAACCCTCTGAGGAGGAGAAAAAAAAAAAAAAAGCCAACCTTGTTTTGCAGTTTCGGAAAACCTTGGATGAGGACGTTTTTTTTTTCCCACTCCTGCTTTCCCTGTTGATAAACTCGGTTCTCCTGCTCATGGTCTATTCAAGCTGCTTCCCATCTGAATTTCGACAACTGCTTCTAAAAAATTATCAAGAAGACCAAGAACAGAACTTATCTCCATTGCTTTACATAAAAATGGCTGGGTGCATTGCCATGTTAACACTGCTCTAAGTGGTTACATGCAGGTAGGTTGAGATTTGCATGTTTTACTGTTTCCTTGGTCAGTGTTGCAAGAACATGAAATGGGCTTTGGAATGTAGCTTCCAATTTAAAAATGTACTAAACTGTTAATGAAAACAACCTATATTAAATTGTTGGCTTCACATATTGGCATGACAATTACTCTTATCTGTTTTTTTAAAATCTATTGTGAAAGTGGAGCAATCATGTCTGTTAAAATAATCATATGTACTAAGGGCGTGGCAACGCTTATGCAACAAAAGAATTTTTGAAAACCCTATTGATTCCATTACATTTTAAAGCTGACTATAAGCATTACTAAGCTTGCAGCTAAAAGGCAGAAATAAAAATTGAGAGAGATTAGAAAAAAGAAAAATATTTAAATTCTGTCGTAAGCGGTTTTGTGTTTTGTGCGAAATATTAAATAAAGATAAATATGCTTTAATGCTTATATTTTCAGTATTGGGTACAAACATAAAACTGCAGTATTTCTTTTTACTTAAAGGTAGGAGAACTTTAAAGAGAGACATTGATATAGATGGCCCTGTCAGCTGAAACTGAGTATCAATTCACTGAAATGTGTTTTACTTCACACACACACAAAAAATATGAAATAAAAACTTAACAGCTTTAAGTACAAAAACCTGAATTTGGGCATTAAGAATAACAATAATTATGAGTATTGTATTACTTACACCAACTTTTATAATATATTTGTTTCAGATTAATACTGGGCCAGAACCAGTTTCCTTGGCAACCAAATCCTTTTAAAAGGTTCAATGGTAGAGATGTAAAAAGATGTTATTCTCTTTAATAGCAATATCACAATGCAAATGGAAATGTCGCAGTTGTTTCCTCTTAGTTCTGAGAATGTGATCTCACTTTATGTTTCCATGCGGCTATCAGTTCTTAAACGATGCCATGTTTATAAAGCTGTACACACAAAAACCTGTTTTCCTCCTGGTTTGCACTGGTTGTTTCCAGAAATGTACCCTGGTTTCTTTTTTTAATACAGCCCAGTCTTGCATGTAGGTCAAGGTTTGTACTGTGTGTATATAAAGTAATAGTTTCATTATCACAAGTATAAAAATATCACTAAAACATTTAGCAGCTGACAAATGTAGAGAATCAGAAGTATGTTTAAACCTTCTTTCACCTTTGCTGAATTCAGCCACAGTAATGCTAATAAACCTTTCTTTAAATAGTGCACCCATTCTGAAGTTCAGGTAAAGAACTGTGTTTAAGCACACTGCAAAAGAACATCTGTCAGACCTTAAACAAGCCTTTAGAGAATAAGCTCACTTGTGGTCTGCAGTAATTTGCAGACCTTATAGATTTTGCAAAATTTAAGTATTATAATTCTTTATTTCTATTTTTAGCTAGTATTTTTTACAGTGCCAGTATAGATAAATATTATATATACCACAGGTAACTGCCTATACAAAATCAGATGTTACTGAATGTCTCCACTGAGCTTATAACGTAGTGTATCTCCTCATCGATCCCCTTTGTACGTGACTTGAGAAATTCTCACTACTGCAATGAGACTTTTGCAGCAGGGAAGCCATTTTCCTTTCATGTCCTTGACTTTAAAATGACTGAGTATATTTCGTGTGGAAGACTCAGCACTGAAAGTGAATGCAGAGGAGGTATTTAGAAGCACAGCCAATTATCAATAACCTTGACAGTATGAGTAATATTAAACTAATTCTCATTTACTTCTAAATATACCAGTTCAGTGCATTCCAAAGGAACAAAGTATAATTGTTCAGGAATATGACTTGTCATGTGTCATAATAGGGACATCCTAATCATGACAATAAAACCATTTGATTCATAATGATAAGATTAATTTAATGTAGTGCAGTATTCCTCTGTTCCATCTAAAGAAGCAGAACTGAAAACGTAACAGACAGCATCTCTCAAGTAACGTATTATAGTCTGCATTTTTTGTAATTTGATTTATCTCCAGTAGCTTGCTTCTGCTGATTATTTTCCTGTCTAAAATGTTAATATGGAGGGCTCCATTAAATGTAGTGAGAAAGTGCATTTCTTTGTTTATTTCTTGTGTGGTTATTTTTAAAGGAAATGCTGAGCAAATGCTATGTCAAATCTATTTATTGCCTCTGATGCTTATCTTTAGAAAAGATGGGGCACTTAGCAATAAACTGTTTTTATTATATCTTGGTGTTTAGACATACCCACTCAAGACATTTTTTAAAAGTAGCTCCATTACATGAGCACATTTCCCTATAGTTGTTTTAAATCCATTTGCAAATTTGCTCTTTGTTAAGGGGTGCAACTCCTCTTGTAATGAATATGAGTGAACTCAAGTGCTTTCATGAGTCTGGAAAAACTCATTGGCAGCCCGTGAACAGTAATTTCTTCTAGCGAATGAAACTGATTTCTTTATTAAGGAGGAGTCCAGTAATTAGCAAGCTGTTTCCAGTTTGACTGTTATACGTGGGTTGCTGTAGGTATTTCAGTGGCACTTACATCCAGCTAATGCAGAGTGTCAGAATGTTGTAGCCAGAGGTGCATAAAAATCTTTTGTAAACTTCATCCATTTTATTCTTTAGCTGAGGGGGCTAACCAGGGCATGGAGGAGCAGGTGCAGTTTTTCCCACCTCCAGTAAAGCCTGCAAATGTTATTGTCAGGGGGGCTTGTTGGGTTTTTTGGGTTTATTTTGTTCTGGGTTGGCGGGGGGGGTGTTCAGTTTTATCATAGAAACTTAATTGTTGATACTGAGCCTCCCTTTTTAGAATTGGAATTTGTTCTTTTATCCATGCAAATTCCATTTCTGCCCAACAGAAAATCTAAACAAAGCATGAGTAAAAATTAAATCAAACTAAAAAATTATTCACTTGGACACTGTCCTACTTGTTTTTCAATGGCCTTTCTCATTAAGGTTACTTCTGCCTCTAACCTTCATTTTGATTTGAAACTGCAGCTCTCTCAGTGGGAAACTATCTGTGTTCAGGTAATATTTATCAGACTATTAAACAGATTCTGGTAGTAATGACTAGGTACTAATTAACCCTTTTGAGGTATCTAGTGTCTGTTGTACTTTATCACATAAATTGCTTTACTAAGTATTAAAAGGGCTTTATTATGTGTAATATTTTATTTGAATTCCAGTATTACCAAATTTGGGAAATCTTTCGCTTTGGTAAGTTCTTTTACTGTTGGATTCCTCCAAATATGATATTTAAGCTTCCCATTTAGCATATTTTAGTCATTTATGAATATGCCTTTATTGGAATTTGAGGTAATAATAATGACTTAATGCAATTTTCTTTCATTCTGGCCTTTGTTATGGGCAGACATGAGCTACAGATTTCTTATTCAAATTAACATATACTAAAAATGTACAAGATTAAACTAACAAAAAAAAATAGCTCATCTTCTTACCTTTAAAGCAAAAGTAATGGATCCTGTATTCCCTGTACAATGTTATTGATAAAAGCATACGGTGTATTTGCAAATGGAGGATGGAGCTATGTATTCTTAATTGCTGCTCCATACTTGCTGCTGTATGAATGCCTATCAGCTGAGTCATAAGGCCTTATCTGCATGATTTTGCAATTTCTCTAGAGAACAATTTAATTTTTTTCAGTATCTTTGAAACAAAACCATGTTCCGCATAATTTTTATACCGTTACAGGAAAACCGTTTAGGATGTTTGATACATAATAATAAAATCAGGATATTTGACAATGATGAATAATCATTGTCGCAGAGAAATACAGGAAGTGTATTCCAGAGAACAAGAGCTACCTAGAAATGTCATTATCACAGATACTGTGGTGATATCTGTGACAAGAGAGATCAAAAGAAAGGTGGTGGAAGACAAACAGGAGAAAGAAAATGTCTTTCAAAATAATTACTTTAAACTTGAAAACATCCTTACATTTCTGTCTAGAACATACCATTATGTCCAGTCTGCACTACACAGGTTAAATCATAATAAAACAATGCAGCAGAAGTTTGGTTAATGGTACTGGTTTATTGCTGGTGTGTTCTAAAATTCCCAGATATAGATTGGGAGTCCTACAGCACCCCAGGAAAAATTTTGATGAATTACGCAATGTATGTGGAACTTAATACTCGTCTAATAATTCAGTCATTAACTTTGGATTTTTCCCTTTGCAGGCTGATACACTGTAGCCACACAGTTCACAAAATTACTGAGATGGTCTTGCTGAAAATACCTGTCAATACTACTTTTAAAAGACTCTAACAGAAGAACAACCTGATTTTAGGTGGGTAAGTTTATGGGGTAATCTCATATAGAAATAGAGCTAAATTATTTAACACCATCACCATTGCATTACATGGGTATATTTTCTGTTAATTTCTAATTTATTGCAATATCCCAAAATTTGTTCTCACTATGGTACCACATTGCTCTATTCTCATGTCAATAGTGTTGGATTTTTCCAGTTCCTGCTGGATCGCCATAGAGGTTGGACAAACAAAATCAGACAGAATAGTTTTTGAAACAGGTTGTTACAGCCTTCAGTGATCTGTACAAACCAAACATATTGGTAGGCACACAAACCTCCTGAGCATGCCAGGATGCTAGCTCTGGATCCCAGTCACGAGTGTTCATTACAAACCTGTGCAACCCAGTAAAGGCAGAGGAACTCTCAGTGCCAGTGCCCATTTCTGACACTGTTGTATTGGTTAAGCTGGGTATAGTTCATAGAATCTTTACCTTTATACATTACTGTAATCAGGGACAGTAAAAAGCCTCTCGATTCATGAGCTGGAAGGAGCAGTTTGTAGATTCAGATATAGTATTCTGATAAATAATCACAAAGGATATTTCAAAATAACAGTTCACATTTTGCATGGTTTTTTCAAATATTAGCAGTTTCCTTTTTTCTTATTGTGAATGTCCAATAATAATCTTGGTTAGAATAAATATGCCTGGTATCTGTGCTTTAGATTTAATATATATATGTACTGAATGAAAGAATCAGTGAAATCCTGATTAATTCATTAATTTTTAATGTGGTCCTTTGTACCAAGTATAATTCATGTTGTAGAAAGGGAGAAATCCCATTGATTTCAGTGCCACTATTTGCTCAAATTTTGGTAGGAAACGGTTTGTTGCATCAGAGTCATTCTCGCTGTGGTATCTCTAAGTTGAAATAAGTAATTAAGGTCACCAGGCAGAATGTATGGTAAGGAATCAAATTTTAAAAAACGCCAGAAAAACACAACCCCACAAGCCAAAAAAACCTCTTCAATTCCTGGAATATCTCAGAATGCTTTCTGTAATTAAATTTACTTTTAATACACAATGTTGTGTGACACAGAAAATGGTAATGGATTTTCAGAGACAATAAAATGGCATCGGTGGTTTAAACTAATCAGTGAAACACTACAATTAGATAAATTCAGGTTACCTGCATTTACAGAAGCAATGAGCTACAAAACCTAAGTTGTACCTATTTTAAGTAAATTATCATAGAACACTTGCTCAGTACATTTTAGACAGAATACTGGGCCATAACCTGTTTCCTTGACAACCACATAGGAATAAAAGGTACATTAGCAAAGCTGCAGATGTGTGTCAGTGAATGCTTATTAAGCAGTCCAATGCATTTACATACCATGTGCTCACAATAATGCATGCATCTTGAAAATCACCATATAAAAAGATTTCTGGGCATGGCCCAATGTAGATTCCTAGTACTCAAAGGTTTTAACTGAAACCCCTCATGCTTTCAATGGAAATATCTCTTGTTATTTTTTATCATTGCACTTTCAATTGGACTTGCAATAACTAGTAAAAAATAAAATAAATAAATAAATATAAAATTGGCATGGTAGGCTTGGTCTGCAAATGGAACCCTTCCTCTAGGATTCTGAATACTTATAGCACTGCTTTCAGCAACAAAATATGGATGGAAATGATGGGTTATGGTTTCTTTCAGAAATGCTCAGGCATTCGCAATTTGAATCTTGCACCAGCATTCAGAAGCAAGCACGATCATATTGCTCTACACAGTGACAAACTAAAGCCACTAAATAAGAATGAAGCTGGTGTTGCTTGTAGCACGCTCGTTCTATCCAACATATCCAGGCAAAGAGATATGACCCAAGTGTTGTCTTCTGCCAGTCAACAACAGGAAAAGGCAGGGGTGGAGAAACAGTTGTTGAAGTCGAAATGACAGTTGTTCATGGACTTTTGGAATAATATCTAGATGTAGAATTTAGGCAGCACTCACACTTCCTGTTCAAGTGTTCAGTCCTGTATTAAAAAGAAGCTCAGATAAATAAGACCAGTTCTGAGAAATTTGTGTACTGACTTAAGCAAGTTTATGTACAGGTTATTTTTGGCCTTTCTTCTTAAAGTATTAATTTATATATGAAATGAAAAGCATATACAATCCTTTGGGCTATCCTCAAATTACATATTTTAAAGAAATAAGTCTAAAATTCTATTAATTAAAAAGATGGGGAAAACGGAAATCTGCAGATCTTGGTTTTAAATTCAGTGGGTGTAATCTGAGAAGTTGCTTATGTGACAAGTAGCGTAATTAAATTTTCCTTGAAATCAATGAAAAGATTTCCATTTGCATTTTTGGAGTGTTTAGTAAGAGGGAAGACTTCATATATAACAATGAGATTTAGGAAATGAAGATTATCCTGACAATGTTCAATATTTCCATAACTTTCAGCAGCCAAACTGAGAATCAATACCAGAATCTAGTATTCATTTCAGATAAGTTTGAACATTACCACATGATTCTTTTCATTATCCTGAACCATAAACAATGTGGTTATGTTCCATCAAACGCTACTATTAAGGCTTTTGAGTGAGTAAGAGTTTGGGAAATTATTAGGGAGAGGCAAGTCAACTGTTGGGGTTTTATTATTATTATTATTACTAGTTGTTGTTGTTGTTGTCCCCCACCTGAGCTGAGCTCAGAGCTGAGCAGTTCACACTGGTGGCAGAGCAAGCAGCACAAACCAGAGCTGGAGCCATCACAGTTTTCTTTGTGCTGCCAGTGCTCTCTGCTTTTGCTACAGTCCTTCTCCACTGCATGAGCAGAGGCCCTGCTTCAGCCCTTAGTTTGGAAACGTGCAGTAGGATGGAAAAGGAGGAGCGGGGCTCGCGCTGGGCCACTTTGGTCAGCACAAAACAGAGCATAAGAACATTTAAGAGCATACGAAGTTCTTGTGTGTCCAGTAAGTTGTCATAATATTGGCCATGCTAAAGTGATGACTCAGAGCAATAGCTATCACTTATATGTTGGTTTTGGTTTACCAAAACAACAGCAAAACCAAAAATATTTTACAATATTTTAAGGAATACTGGAGACTAGTGGTGGCCAATTAACAGCTTGAAGACCAATTCTGGTTTCCAAAATGGCTGTGTCCAGCCATCTGGCAGACGAACTGAATGAGGTGTTTGTAGGGGCAGGGATTGAACTCTATTTCCAGTCCATCATGATTTGCTACATCAGCTGTAGTAAAGGGCAAGAGCAGCTGCATTGGCCTGGGCCCCAGCACACCTCACGCAGAACAGCAGCCGTGAGCCTACATTGTGGATGCTGGCTCCCATATTCAAATGATGCTTCCTCTGAAAATTGGAAAACGGAGGCTGAGTTCAACTACTTTTATTTTATCTTTCTGATAACCAAACAGGCAACAGAATAGCACATAGTAATTGTTCTGAATGAACAAAACCTAAATGTTTTATTTGCTTCTTTTGTTTAAAGCTATTCAAATATATTAATCACTACATTTGACGACAGTCAGCAACAGAAGAATGTCTGTTGTTGTCACTCTGTCTGTAAACATAGCTTCATGTTTGCAACTGATCTCTGCTAGCTAAAGACTGATATGTCCCACAAGTGTAGGCAGCTAGAAAACGGCTTGTCAGCAGCACATAAAAAAAGTAAAGACTTAAATGGAAAATAATACTAAGATTGTTCAGAGATAGCAAGATATAAAGTCAGCTGATTCTTAGTAGCAGTAAAACATAAGCTTTTGTATTTTGTGCAAGAGAAGAATTTGCATTTATGTTAGTTATTGTTGTTGCTTCATTTTCTTTTTTAGACTGGTGGAAAAGAAAAAGATGTAGTTACACCTTTAAAAATTGCTTGTATGTGTCCTGTTTAGCGTTAATGGGACTCTGATTAGGCCATGCCTAAACTTTAAGAAGGCAGCATTTCTTGGAGAAGGACTTGGATCAGTGCACATGCACAGCTCACACAGTTTGAGAGCCAAGTGAGTTGTCCCAGGAGTCTCTCCTCCACCAGACTTGGAGGAGCAGGGGGCTGGTGCAGGTGCTGGTGCTGTAACTGGGCTCCTTCTCCCTCCACTTGATGCTGAGTAAGAGGAGGAGAGTTGCACATGGAACTCTTTCCCTTGCTCATGGACCACAAAGAGGAGCTGAAGCCACTCTGGGCTGCTGGGTCTTTGGTGTGCCCCACTCCTCAGTGAAGGGTTGGCCTGTCTGAGAGTGCAGAGGAGCTGTTTCCTTCTCAGCAGCACCACTGGCTGCTCTCACCTCAGCAGGGAGAGCAATGGAGATGACAGTCTATCTAAGCATTTTTCTCATGGATAGGCTGGTCTAGGCACTGAGACAGAAACCAGTCAAATCCTGGCCAAACTCCTGTTGCTCATGAGGAGTGTGCAAGACTGAGTAATGCTCTATATGTTGTTTTCTGCTGTTGCTTAAGAACTGAAACTGCTTGACTAGAGAGGAATATTGGCACATTTCTTTTCCGAAGCAGTATGAAATACTGTTTAGGAAAGAATACCACCTGCCACAAGTTGCAGAAGTGAGATTATCAGACTTCAGCAAAGCATCCAAACACCACCATTTCATCAACCTCAGAACTGTTTTATACATTTTAAAGAGAGTTGCTGAAAATTTTCTCTGTATCTTGCAATTTTACCATATGCGAAATACTCCGCTGCTAAACTACTGGGACTTCTAAAACGAACATAGTATTTGTGTGCTGTGATTTGCAATCATTTATATGTTTAATAGGAATTGGTACATATACTCTAGCAAGCTCACTATTTCTAAAGTATATCATTTGTATGGGGGCTTACACCCTGGAATCAAGACTGTAGAGCAAATGGATCTTGTCTGCCTTCTCCCAGATATCACTGTAGTGCATTCACAGGTCTGACTGCAGCACCAGTGCCTCCATTTTCTTTGCATGCATTTGGTTTTACATGAAACATTAGAATGATAATGTAAAATCTTGTGTGAGGCCAAGATAGCCTTAGAAAAAATTTCTTATTCTGAAGAATATTTTTAACACACAAGGAGCTGATGAGACTGTGAATTCCCAATAGCTCAAGTTACATATATATATATGTGTGTGTGTGTATGTAAATCAGTACCTTCAATTACACTACTAGTCACAGAAAAGGTGATTCTTGTTTTAGTGGATGAGCTAAAGTTGCCTTAAGAAAATACCCTGTTAAAAAAAAGAGAGAAAACGTGACTCTTTTTTCGTTCTCCTAATCTGTTATATTGTCTATAGATATTAAGACTGCCAGAGCATCCAATGTTCAAGTACAAATAAATTATTATCTCTAGGTTGAATGTATCAGCTATACAAATTATGGTTACGCATCTGATTTTCAAAACAATTTCAAATAGTCAATTCTAATTAAGATTTAGGGGGAATTAATAACCTAATCTTCCTTAAATTTGTTTCAAGTTGCATGTTCACTAAGGCATTTATTTCTTTTAAGGGATTACAACAGGTTTAATTTAATCCATTTTATTGTATTGTTACTGACAACGCATTTGTCACAAATACTTATGGCACTTGTGTCAAAAATCTTCATTAATACATATGATTACGTATATACATATCTAAAATAGCAATAAAGGAACAACAGCAAATAAGCAATAGCCAAAGTCCAAGATTAAAAGTAACCTACATGTGAGTATGAAACTTTGCTTATCTGTTATGTAGGTTGGAATAAAAATGAAGGTTAGGAAAACGTTGGGACACGCTCTGCCTTTGCAATCAAAACCACGGTGTTCTTCAATAATTTGTTCTCCCTCCCACAGCTGTTGGAGAACAGCTACCGGTCATCTCATGCCTCAATTTGCATTGAGATTAAAGAAATAGTATTTTGGTGGCAGAGAGCCCTAAGCTAAAAACATACTCATTGCTTCAGTAGGTGAACTTATAGGTAAGAATTCCAGTGATCCAGAATTAAAGAAGGAATTAAACCCTTCAGAGACATGTTCAGTATTTCTAAGACGAACTTTTAATGTGGATTGTGTAAGTTAGTGAAAGATGTGTGTATCGGTAAGCCACTGAAATTGTTACAATTTCCTGACATGAAAAAATTTCTTTCCGTAGCTTTTAACCAACAAGGAAAGCACTGATAGTTCCAAGACACAATGCTGGGGGGAAAAAAAGACCTCCCCTCTTTAGAATAGATTTTGTATGTTATGTTGATATTAAGCGGCTTCCTGAGATGATAAGCAGCATTTATCATGAAGAGGCTCTAGCAAAGTTCTAACTTCCAGGCCCATCAAGAGTGACAATGATGAAATAGTTCATGCTTCGGGATTTTTTTTTTTTTTTGGTCTAAAATGAATCGGTTCCTACTATACAGTGCTTTTAATGTGTAGGTTTAAGATTTGAAAATAAAATTTCTGTCCAGTGAAGCCTTATACGCAGTACCTTGTAAAAATAAACATAGGCTAGCCTTGGACAAAAGCAAGCTTTAAGACAAAAGCCAAACTGTTCATTTATCTAACAATGTTTTTCACCCATCTCAATGCCCAGTTCTTCTCTAAGCTTCATGATTCCAAGTCCTGAGAAAACAGACTTTGCTGACTATTTGAAGTGAGAGGCTGAGAGAGACAGTATCTGAGAGGACTGTACCAAATGTGCTGGAGCATCTGGTCATATGAAATCAAGCTCGGTCCTTCTTTATCTACAGGAGCATTTGTTACTGCTTATGAAGCACTTATGGTAGTGTTGTGCTTGTTTCCTGAGGCAGTAAAAAATATTAAGAAACCTAAATTATAAGTAAGAATACTGCTTAAAACAAATTTCCTGAGTTTCTACGTGTATTTTTTTAAAGATAATTAATATAATCAGATAAGGAAAAGGGTAAATGTGACTATAATCCAGCAATCAAATGTAATTTATTTCAGATATTCTTTTTCAAGGAAATGTTTCATATCTGCTTTCTGGAGGCAAGTGGCAGAAAGTAGCACAGAGCTATCTATGCCCAGAAACACGTTCTCTTTCTCCCTGGCAGAAAAGGCCTGGAAGAACAGTCAGGCACTGAAGTCCTGTGCTAGGTCCAAGAGGAATTCTCAGGGACGTGCGCAGCGCTGCATTGATGGCCGTGGAGCAGGCGCCGGGTGCTGGGAGCGCCGCGTTTCCTCATCCGTCTAAATTTACAGTGGTTGCCTACGAGCAGCTTGGCGGAGAGGCCCAGGCTCCCGCTGGCCGCGTTAGCTGAGCACGAGGCGTTCGCTGCGGAATAAGGACAGGGAACACGCGCGACGGCGGCGGAGGGCGCGGGCCCGGCCCTGCCCGGCAGACCTCGGGCAATCCCATTGCCGGGATCGGCACAGCAAAATGGCGGCCGCGCCGTCCGGCCGCCGCCGGGCCGGGAACGCGGCCCCGGCCGCACCCACCGCCCGCCTGCCGCCCGCGGAGACCCCGCGGGCCCCGTGTTAATGGCGCGGGGACGGGGCGCTGCTGCCCGCGGGCCGAGGCTGCGCCGGCGGGGACGGAGCGGCGGCAGGTCAGTGGCGGCTCCCGCGGGAGGGGCCGCGCGGGCACCGCGGCACCGCCATGAGCAGGGCGCGATGCGGGGCCCGCGCGCGGGGGGCCGCTCGCAGACGCACAAATAGCGCGAGGCCGCCGCGCCGCACCAGGGCCCGCGTGCGCGCGGCTGGCGCGGGACGGGGAGGCGACGGCAGCCGCCGCCTGCGGGCCCCGCGTCCCGTGGCCGTGCCGGGCTCCTTCCCGCACCGCGCTGCGCGGGACGGGACGCGGCTGCCACGGCGCGGGGGCAGCGCCCCCCTGCGGGCGGCGGCGGCCGGGCAGGACCGGGCCGGGCCGGGCCGGGGCCGGGGGCGGGAAGGGAGGCCCCGGGGCCGCGGGAGCCCACCCGCGGCGGCAAGGGCCGTGGTCGGGGGAACAGAGCAGCTACAGAGCGCTCGGGGACGGGCTCGTCTTCCGTGTCCGAGCGAGGCGCTGCCGAGGCCGCGCGGGCTGTTCCGTGCAGTGGGAGAGGTCGTGGGAAGCGTAAAGCAGGGAGTGAGAGAATTGAGGTCGGGATGCTAATGATGGGAAGGAGTCCCAGCTCTGAAAGAATGGTTCGTCGCGGGGCATGAGAGGTCTGGTAACACTGACATACTCTTAGGCTAAATTCCATCACCCCACCCCAGCTGTCTGAATTAGAAGAGGAAAGTGCGAGGCTGAAAAACATTTAAAGTCTGTAATGCTGTTCTAGAGCAACAGGGAAGTATGTGAGCAGCGAGAGTTCAAAGAGAAAATCTCTCAATGCACTTGAAGAAGTAACGTGTAGCTCTGTAGAGTGAGCACTAAGCTACACGCTCCTGCGAGCTAGTGAAAGTCATTAGCCATCATTAACATCATTAGGCACCATGAACACGGCCCTGCATGCCCGAGGTTGCAGGGAGGCTGCAGCACCCTGATCGAGGCAGCCCTGCTGCCGACATGGGACTGGTGAAATGATACCATGAAAAATGGGGCAGTCACCGTAGCAGTGATGGTTGGACAATAGGTTTCCAGGTAAGCAAGGATCAGAGCTGGGGGGGCTGTGTGTACTTGTTTGGGGGGTTTTGGTTCTTGGTGACGCCTGACTCCGTTTCGGCTCTAGAACAAAAACGGCGTCCTTTGGGAGAGTAGGATACAGGTGAATGTTCCTCCTCAGCTGGGGAAGCAGGCTGGAAACAAAAACCAAAGACTTCAGAGTACCTTTACACAGCAGGGTGAAACTGAACAGAAGGAAGGTATGGAATGAACATATTTCTATAGTGTCCTGTTGCTTAGTACCAGAAAATAATAGCACCTTAAAATCCCAGTAGAAATCTTTGGAGTAAGAAAACAAATAGAATTCTTACTACAGTTCGTAATTTATCTTGCTGGTTTTGATTTTGCCTGGGTACTAGCAACTGCCCCTAATGCTTTGGAGTTTTTTTTTGTTATGCCACTAGCTTGTCTTTTAAATTTAGCTGACTGGAGTGGAATAAAATAATCTCATATGTATTGGGGTACACTTGCCTGGCAGTGGATTTCAAAAGATTAGCAGAAGTTAAAAGAATATTCCTAGATTGTAATAGTTCTGTTTGGTAGTAGAAAAATTGTATTTAGTATTCATGGGATAGTAAAACTTCTTGTGAACTCTTTGTTGACATCAAAGTAATGTTAATGTAAAAATTAACAGTAGCTACCACTCTCAGCTGCGTCCACATAGAGCTGGCTGCTCTATTTATAACGAGCAGTATCATCTGTGAGGCATAAGTAGTCAAATTTGTGTTTGGATGCATCAATCTCTGATCTTGACATTAACTTTTAATATTACTTATTTTCATGTATGACTGTTGTCCTGGAGTGGTGTTCTGTTGATTCTGAAAAGGTATTCTTATAATTTAATAAACCTATTGACCATTACACTTAAATTTCAGATTAATATTTTAATCTTATTTCTCCAAGTGATTCAACAACTTTTAATGACAGGTTAAGTCTGTTGCTGTTTTTGCAGAAAATCTGCAAATAGTACTGTAACTCCCAATCAAAAATTCAGCTGTTCTGAAGCTGAAGTTACTTATCAGTGTACCAAAGACCATTAGGTAATGCTACAGAGGTACTGTTCAGGTTCCTAAGAAATTATTTATGTCTGAATTGAGAGTAAAAAGTATGAAAATAACAGATTTGTGTCAAAAAAAGAGGGATTAGTTGGCTGAGGAGTTTTGTTGCCCTTTAATAGGTCAAATGGTATCTGTATATGTTTTGGGCAACATTTACAAATAAAACTAACATTTCTTCCGTAACTCTATAATAAAAATCATACAGAAGAATAGTTACATTCCGAATGGACTTTCCAGTGTTTAAATGAAAAATATTTAATAATAACACATCCGACAAGTTTGATCTCTGTGTATCTTGGTTCTTGGTAGTGCTCCCTTGGAAACTGAAGAGCATGTTTTCATTTTATAGTATGAACTGCAAATGGAATGTAAAATATTCCTAAAATGCTCCATTTATGTGTGTGCTAGGTAGGGCATTTTGATTTTATAGCATTTCAGACACATTTTTACAAATGCGAGAAGCAAGACAGGTGAAATAGAAGGCAGTAGAGAATCATTACAGACACGAACAAATGGACTGTTTGGGGCATGTATAGGTTGAGATGAAGAAGCAAAAAGCATTGGCTCTGAAAACTGATTTGCTCTGGAATTTTTCTGTATAACTTTTCAGTGAGATATCTAGCTTATGGTTTAGCACACAGAAAAAGAAATTAAATTACCAAATAGCAAATGATCATTTCTACAATGTTGACACAAGGAATCGTTTAGGATTTTACTGAGCATACCAAGTTATCCAGGACTGCAAAAGCTAACAATCTATGTACTTGGCAAGTAGAAATTAAAATATATACACTTTTGTCCTTAGAAGGATAAATTTTGAAATAATTAGTTGTATAATAAGACTTGTACTAAACCCACTTGGGTTTGTATGCCTCTCAGCATGGCAGTAGCAGTCTAGTACACTTAGCAAACAGTCTGTCAGATGATGTGTCTTTGAACTAAAACCAGCTGTCTCCAATAAAGAAACAGAAGAAATACAGGCAAGTTCCTGTGGGGCAGTTCACAGGGAGGTAGAGTTGACATCATTTATTTCCTATACTCAGGAAATAACCCTATCAATAGCTCCTGTTGTGAAATGTTTTTGATGTTGATTTCTAATACCACATCACATGAGCAAGTCAGATGTAATCTCAGACATTGTCAGTGAGAAAAAGGAATCAATTTGGAATAGTGGCTGCTTGCTGGAAGAAAAGTATTGTCAGTATGCCTTCTGTAGACTCAATATGCCAGAAACTACCTACAATTATATCTGGGTTTTTAGATACTGAACCAAAGCAGATAACTATATCTAAACACTTTGAATTTCAGGTTGCCATTCCAAATGAGTAAATATCCCTTATTTTAAGCCAAATTGGTGTCATAAACAAATCCATCATAAACTGTGATTTTAAGATTTCAAGGCACAAAACAATGCATCTAGATTTACAGCTGCTGTGAGTGATCAAATAATCAAAATAATATTCATGTACATTTCTATCACCATTATACTGATGAATTCATTTCTTGACATCCATGGCATATCATGGGAAACATCAGAGGTATTTTTTATGAATCACAGTTTTGTTCTGAATTCTGTGCCTTGAAAATTCTCAGCCATCAAAGTCTATTAGAAATTTTGACTATTTGCATAGACAACACCTTTCCTAATAGAAGCAGTAGCCATGCTGCAAGGTACAAATTTTACTTCCAAGCTTCATCCGTAACGTACCAAATTGTAGTCTTGTTCGTAGTATATTGGGTTTGCCTTCACACTAAGGTTGTTGCTGCTTTTTGTGTAATTTGATTTGCAGTGAAGTAGTTTGTGGATTTGTGATAAGTGTCCTAAGTGTAATTAGATTAGATAGAGCAGGGGTGTATGACTTGTATTACTTAACTTGATGATAGAGACTCTAGTTTCCAGAAAGGATTACTTCCCAATATTTTGGGTAAGAGAGCCAATGTGTTCTAAATGGCTTTTGCTGTTTGCTTAGTGAATATGGGTCAAGCCTTTATTTTGCCATTTGGATCAAACCTGTCTTATATATTGGCATTCTTAACATAAAATATTTGAGGGTAAGGGTCATCGCAGAATTATTCAAGCTGAAAATTAAAGTTTAGAGCAGCAGATGGAGTGTTTAGAAAGTAATTCCTAACTTAGAATTAGTGTTGTAGTATTTTAGCCTGTCTTAAAAAATACCTGTAGTTGGTCATATTCTTTAATGTGCATTTTGCTTCCACAAGTTTAAAGAAAAGGGTCTTTAAGAAGTGTGATTTTTCTTTTACAGTAGTGATTGGTAAGTGCCAGTAGCACAACTATTTCTTCATGACTTGAAGTCAGAAATGGACGGTAGTAGTTGAAAACACTACTCAGAGATGGGGAAAAAAGGAACAAACCTCATTATATTATGCAGATCTGAATTTGAGAAAAACTATCTGGTGAAGACAGATTTTCACCAGATACTAAATTCAGTTGTCAAAAATTGTCAAAATTCAAGTACAAGTGGCAACTTAATCCATTTTTTTTCCAGAATATTTTTCATTCATATTTTGCGTATTTTATCTCAACTGAATGAACTGGTATATTCATGTAGTAACAGCCTGGATAATCTAAATAGTTTTTGTCAGCATTAAACCTCATTATTATTGATTAGCAGTTATTTAATGGTACTTATTATTTCAATTAAACCTTATTATTTGAAAGAAATTAAGAACACACTAATTATAAAGTGTGAACACTAAATCTAAACTGTAACTGAAGAAAAAATTCTCTTATTTTCTACTTGTTATTCCATTATTTTCTACTTGTTTTACTCACAAATTTTCAGTAATTTTAAAGTAGTGTAAATTATTTAATAAATTAATTCACTATTAAAAAAAAATTCTGTTCACATAAACAGTGTTATAGGTACTTCACTGTTGTCTACCAAATTGTGTTCCTTGTGCATTCATTTGCTTATAAAGCCTTATCCTGTAACTGAGACTCTCTTGCTGTGATTTAAATACGAGCTTAGTAAGGAGATCAGATGCAGTTGTGTTGTGACCTCGGTGTCTGACAAACAGGCCCGGAAAGCAAAGTCCTCGTCGTGCACAGAACCACCGCAACCCAGCTTCCCCTTCGTGTGTGCCAGGTCCCTCCATGGCGTGCTGGGGAATTCCATCCAGGCTTCAGGGAGCCCTTCAGGGTGACCCTGAGCAGCTGCACCCCCTGGCACAGCAAAAGCCGTTGGCTGCATTCCCAGTGGAAGGCACAGGATGGGCAGCAGGTCCATGCCAGGAGGGAGTGGGAGGGATCCTCTGCCTCTTGCTGAGGAGCTACTGCTGCTCCAGCCTCTGTGATCTGGACAGACATTTCCTGCAGTACTGTTGGCACCAGTGAATGTGAGATGACTTAAACCTGAAATATTATGACAAAATTTTACTCATTCTTAAACTTGAAAAGTTAATAAACTAAAAAAATATATGCAATAATACAGAACTATAAACTTAATGTGTAACTGAAATGGATGAAAAATGCCTTCTAAATATATTTACTTTTTTTTCTCTTGTAGATGACAGTCATGTCCCATTCAAAGGATCTCAAGGACGACTTCCACAGTGACACTGTACTTTCCATTTTAAATGAACAGCGCATTCGGGGTATTTTATGCGATGTCACCATAATTGTGGAAGACACCAAATTTAAAGCCCATAGTAATGTGCTGGCAGCTTCAAGCCTTTACTTTAAAAACATTTTTTGGAGTCGTACTATCTGTATTTCAGGTCATGTACTGGAGTTAGATGATCTCAAAGCTGAAGTGTTTACAGAGATACTGAATTACATCTACAGTTCCACAGTAGTTGTTAAGAGGCAGGAGACTGTAACGGACCTTGCAGCTGCGGGGAAAAAACTGGGAATATCATTTCTAGAAGATCTTACAGATGTAAATTTTTCAAATTCCCCCTGCCCCTATGCATACTGTGTTAATGAAAAAGGGACTGTCAAAGAGGAAAAACATGAAAAGCGACATGAAGATTCTGCTGTGACAAATGGACCACGAATTACAAATGCATTCTCAATTTTTGAAACAGAAAACAATTTGTTTTCTCCCCTTGATTTGAGGGCCAGCTTTAAAAAGGTGTCTGACACAATACAAGCTCCCAGCATCAGCCTTGACAGAAGTGATGTGTGCAAAGATGCTGAGCCAGCCAGTACCTTGGCTGAACACTCCTATGCAGTTTCTTCTGGGGGAGATACTTCACAAGGAGCACCTTTTGTTGAACAGGACAGCAGCCCTTCATACCAGGTGGGTGAGGACCGCTATGAAAATCACCAAGCCACCCCAGTCATTCAGCAGGGAAAACAAGCAGGTAGTACTCCTAAGTCAGCCTTTAAGCCCCAGGGTACTGGTTTGGCTATAGCAAAAGCACCAGCCTCTACAGTAAGCACTGCAGAAGCCCAGCATGAAGCAGTTACTGATCAGACAATTACTTCCTTTCCAAAATCTCAAAATAAAGCAGGAGATTTGCATGTATCCAGAGAAGAGGAAAACACTTCTGCTAATGTCTCTGCATCTGGGACAACTGTCACTCCACCTGTTTACAGTTGTAACTGTTGTGCAAAATCATTCAATGAAAGGGCGTTACTCACTGCTCACCTTCAGCTCCATTCAGAGCATCAGGAAACTTTCATATGCAAATACTGCAGCAAACAATTTGCAAATCTAAATATACTGGAAAGTCATGAACAAGTCTGCATGAGATCAAGTAACTTACCGGCTCACAATGAAAATGAACAAAACTTTGCAGATAACTATACTGCTCCAGAGGGACAGAATGGAAGTTCATATGCAAACACAGAACCTCTGTTGTCTGAAAACAGCATCACTGATTGTTCTAATGCAAACTGCACTTTACCAGAAACAGATCATTTGGTTAAAGTCGTTGATGGGCAGATATTATACACTTGTGTCGTTTGCAAGCGTAGTTATGTCACATTGTCCAGCCTTCGAAGACATGCAAATGTGCATTCCTGGAGAAGAACCTACCCTTGTCACTACTGCAATAAAGTCTTTGCGTTAGCTGAGTACCGCACCAGACATGAGATCTGGCACACTGGAGAGAGGCGCTACCAGTGCATTTTCTGTCTGGAGACCTTCATGACTTACTATATACTGAAAAATCACCAGAAGTCTTTCCATGCAATTGACCATCGCCTTTCAGTAAATAAAAAGACAGCTAATGGGGGTTTAAAACCAAGTATGTACCCATACAAACTGTATCGACTCTTACCTATGAAATGCAGGCGACTGCCTTACAAATCCTACCGAAATTCTTCCTATGAAAATGTTCCACCAAGTACCCAGGCTAATGAAACTGCTTCTACTAACTGTTTTATTCCGAGTTCTCTTAGCTCTGAGCTGCCACCACTGAATTTTCAACATAGTATAATGTCAAACAACAGAACTCTGGCCTTGGATACATCTTCGTGTAATGACACAGCATCTTCCACAAATACTCAGAATTCTTCCTCTTGGGGAGTAGGTATCTTAAATTCTGACCTGCAGAGGGACTTTTTCCCAGCTGAAAAAAGAGTTCCCACTGCTATGAATGACTCTGGTTCACAGGAGTGTGATTCCTCGGTTGTGTCTTTAGCTAACGTGAATGAAAATTCCACCTCTGTCATCAGTTACAGCAGCTCTGCACCGTCTGTTATAATGCACAGTAGCAGAGTTTCATCAGTAATAATGCACAGTAAAACAGTCACTTCTATAGAAAACAGTAAGACAGAATCTTCAAATAACCTACCCAGTCAGTCAGTAAGTGATGACTGTAAGTATGGGTCAGATAATTACGGGAAGTGCATTACAAAATCAAAAACTATTAAGGAGAAAAAGAAAACACTGCTGCACAACAGAGCAGAAGCAACTGAGGATACGCAGCATGTCACAGGATCTGGAGGTTCATGTAGCAAAACTACAAATATTGTCCAAGAGTCCAGTAAAACTGAAACATACATTGCAAAGCCTGCCTTACCTGGAACATCGGCTGACAGCAATGTCGCACCACTTTGTCAGATAACAGTAAAAATCGGTAACGAAGCCATTGTAAAAAGACATATATTAGGATCTAAGCTGTTTTGTAAAAGGGGCCGAAAGTCCAAACATGAGTCCAAACAGGACAGTCTCATTGAGGAGCCAGAAATGGAGGTAAAAGAAAAAAGCCCATCTAGACTCTATAGCTCAGAATGCCTGGAGCTGACAGAAATGTGTGATGATGTAAGTGACCAGGACTCCAGTGATAAACCGTGGAGACCTTATTATAATTACAAACCAAAAAAGAAATCCAAACAGCTAAGAAAAATGAAAAAGACCAAGTGGAGGAAAAAGCATGGAAGCAAGAACATCAATGTGGAAAGCCACAACACATGCAGTCGAGAGTATGCACTCAGGAATGCTCCCGAGGAAAAGGTGGTCAGCCAGGAGGAGAACACAGAAATGCCTAATCTTCATTGTGAGCTCTGTGAAAGAGACCAGTCTTCCACACCAGAAGGTCAAGAACACGTACACTGGCACGTAGCTGCTTCAAAGCCTTCCATTTGTGAGTTTTGCCAAAAACAATTTCGAAGTCCATCCACTTTAAAAATGCATATGAGGTGTCACACTGGGGAAAAGCCCTACACTTGCAAAACCTGTGGAAAATGTTTTTCAGTTCCTGGAAATCTACAGAAACACGAACGTATTCACCTGGGTGTTAAAGATTTTGTCTGCCAATACTGTAATAAGGCATTCACTTTAAATGAAACACTCAAAATACATGAAAGAATTCATACTGGAGAAAAACGCTACCACTGTCAGTTCTGCTTTCAGAGCTTCTTGTATCTTTCTACCAAAAGGAACCATGAGCAAAGGCACATACTTGAACATAATGGAAAAGGATACGCTTGCTTTCAGTGCCCAAAAATTTGCAAGACTGCAGCTGCTCTGGGAATGCACCAGAAGAAACATCTATTCAAAAGTCCAGGCACACAAGATAGAAAAGAACAGTTTTGCAATGAAAGCACTAAACTTTTGGAAAGTCCACATTTCCTTGGCTCAGAAGGAAGCGAAGTGAAAAATACACAAAATGTAACTCCAGAAGTTATACTCTGAGTGACAACTGTGCAAAAGAGAAGAAAAATCCAAAACTATATATTGGAGAAGATACGGATGTATTGAATGGGGAAACTTATCATTTAGTAAGGTCAAATTTCTTCATCTAAACGTGTCAATATATGCAAAAGAAAGAAAAATAACGCAGGAATACTAGTATTTGCAATAATACAAATTTAATTTGAAACACCCAAAATACTTTTGTCACAATAGACTCTTAACATAGAGAGAAAGAAAATGACCAACCCAAACCCTTCTACTTAGCATTACAAGAAACTAGTCACTGAACTATTTTACAGTTCTGGTTTTGAGTCAGAATCATTCTAGGCAAAAGAAATAAGTAGGTTCATGTTGTATTCTGTAGAAGGAATTTTTGCTGCAGAAACCATATATTGCTTTTTTTTTTTTTTAACAAAAGTAATGTGTTTATAAAGAAAATAATTGTAATCTTGTGTATTCTAAAGTGAAGGTGGGAAGTGTTTCATGGGCTTGGGTATGCCGAAGTACATTAGAGTTCTGCCATGCTTTTCTGTAGCTCAGCCTTTACAAAACATATTCAGGAGTTTAAACTACTCTTTTCCTTTCCATATTCAGTTTTGTAGTTACCATAATAACTGTTAAGTCTGAGTGCTGATGTGAGAAGTATTCCAGATTTATATATCTCTGAGACATTTAATAAAGGTTCAGTGGAACTCATTATAGCCAGTCTTCCAAACTGCATAAATCCCCATGTCAATGGCCTGGTGAGCTCTTCAGGTGCATTGGTCTAAAGAAAATTGTTCTCATGAAACAGAAATCCCGTATAGAAATGTCCACCTCCTGGTGGGTCTGCAACACTTGTCTTTTAGAAATATATTTTTCTCAACAGAAGGAGATGTAGACAGTTTTCCTCCTCATCCTGGAATAATGCCTGGACACAATAGAGCAACTCCCCGTAAATACTTTGATTTTGAGAGAAGTAGGTAAATAAGACTCCTCCTTCCATATATATCCCTGAGGTTATCCCTGTGGATAAACAGGTATAGGGTCAGTTTGTGGGGTTCCCTGTCATCTCCATGCCTTAAATGCAACATTTAACCTTCAGATGTCCCTTCTCAGTTATCCCACCAACCATTCCAGTAATGTCCCGTGGCCAGGGCAGAGCAGAGCAGGGCCAGGAGCAGGGTGCTGGAGGAAGGAGTGTTGGCCTTCCTGCCTCCCTCATCCTGCCACACTGAAGGGTTATGGTGAGCCTTACACTGCACAGTTCACTAAGAACTGGGATAATGGGCTTCTGAAAGACAGCACCAAAATAGTCCAGTTAATACCGTTTTGTGGAAGTGTGATTCATTTTGACTGAGATGCTTAAAAAAGTCCAAGCAGGTGTATGTCTGCAAGTTGCATTTTATATGATAGGGCTCTGTTGTACTGTATCTGCATTGCCAGTAGTCATGTATGTTCATCCCTGTGAAGTGTTAAAAAATTAAGTCACGGCAAGGGTTAGTGATCCTCGACTTCATTCTCCTTGATGGTTCACAGTTTGTTACTTAACTTCGTCTTCTTGAATATTTTAAAAGAAACTATAGCTTGGGTACAATAAAACTACAATTGAAATGATAATACAGTATTGATTGAAGTAATAATATAGTCCACTTACTTATTCTATCACTGGTGAATGCTATGAACCCTTTGAGAAATTCTGGTTTCATGGCAGCTTTGGTTCCATTTAAATAAGGTTAATAGAATAATAAACACAGGAAAGCATAATGATGTTTCAAAGAAAGTACACAAAGATATCTTGTAAGTGGACTTGTATGGTGATAAATATAGACCAAAGCAAATAAGGTAGAATATTTATAAATACAAAGATAATTTTACAAATATTTTATATAACTGTATAGTTCATAAGAAGAATATTGTTAGCTTGTGTTAGGTTTGGGGGGGTTTGTATATTTTGATAAAAACACAACGACTTTGTAACTCTGTATATTCTCTACAGTTTATAGCAAAGCAGTTTTAAGATGGCAATGTCATGTTTATAGTTCAATTGTGGCACTTTTACTACAAGTAACATGTTGCAGTAATTAATCGAGTATTAATGACCAAATTAGAATTAAAGTAAGTGTAAGAGAAGGTAAATACTATACGTTGTCAAAGACTGTAATTTGCTACATAATTGCATCTGTATTTTTGTTTAGAAGAAAATATTAAATGCAGATGTTAAGGATTGATAAAGAGTCTAATTTTATTTTTAGAAAGAGTGATTATAACTCTGTTTTTGCTTAATTAAAATAACATATTCCTATTTTTCTGTAAGTCTCTCCATTTTTTAAATTGTTGTAATACTTATATAATCTATATGATCCACAGATACATATGTTCTAATAGTTCATTGGAAGATTAAACAACACAGTTACCAAGTAGTCCCTTCATTAAGGTCAGAACAGTGAATTGAGAACATGCCAGAGCTCAAGGGAAGTGATGGTATCTCCTGACATCATACAAGGTGAATGCAATGCAGAACAGAATCTGCCTGCTCAGTGTCTCAGAGGGCTGGGAACACAGGTGAACTGTGTTTAATACTTTGCAACATCTTAAACGTGTTCATGAGGACCTGAAACTTGAAAAATTCTTTTGAATTCTGCTAGTAACATTGCAGTATAGATTGTGTATGTTACACACTCTACTTTTTTGGGCTGCTGTCAAGAAACATAATTCAAAATGCAAATATCTAATTGCATATGAAAATAGGAAGATACATACAAAATAGAAGACTGCATATTCAAAGTACTTCCCCCTTCAGCTAGGTGTCACTCGTCTGTAACCTGCATTAAAAATCAAACTTAAGCTAAATTATGCAGGTCATTTTGGGATGGTTGTCAGGAGAGATGTAGAACTAAAAAAAAGTTAGAAGTTTGCTAATTATAATAAATAATTTTTTTCTCTATTTGAAATGCTAATTAAAAAGACAAGTGGATCATCATGAAGTTTATGCAGCTAAACAAAATGTTAGTCCTCATTTATGACAAAGTTAGAACAAATGTAGTAAATGATATTGCTGTCTTCTCTGAAATGAGATTGCATGACAGCTAAATGACAGGCAGAGGCATTTGAAGTAAGCCACTATGTGTCATCATTACTATTATTTGTTCTAAACATCCTTAATACAGCAGTTACCACTGACAATTCAGCACCTTGGCTGTGAGGTTCTCACACAAGAAGCAAAGATCCCCCATGGTACATCCCCACTGTTAAATGAAGAAATCTTTCCCGTAAGTTTGCAAGTCAGCACACCAGTGTTTGTTTTAACCATGCACAGACCTACCTATGATACAGATGCTCCTAAAATGTAACTTCAAAAGAGGCCAAAAATGAACATTATGCAATTGAAACTGTATTCTGAATATAGTATGTTAGATTAAAGCAAAACTTTTTTAAAATAAAATCTGTCTGTCAGGAATCAGATGGTGGCAAAACTTGAATTGATAACGTAGGTCAGTGCTTTAAAAATGACCTGATGCTAAGTTAAAACAGTAAGCCCCAACTGTAGTCATAACTTTGGACGCAGTAGAGTCACTCTACCTTCCAAAGTGTGGCAATGCACAGTTCAAGCACACATCTCCATTCTCAGGGTGCTGCCCTGTTACTTTCCCAGATCAAAGCTCCAGCTCTGCCCAGGTGAGCCTCAGTTCACCAGCCACCAGCCAGACAGGGCAGCCAGCCTAGACAGTCAACTGTAGATAATCAAATCCTCAATTCGTACTGTAGAGGAACCTCTCGTTTCCAACAGGTTAAAATTCAGCTTATGCAAACTCATGTCTTTGTGCAGGTTTACGTTTTGCATTCACACAAATCCACCCATTACTGGTGTGATGAAGCAGTTTATTCCCCACCACTCCCCTGCTTGCCACCTTGAAACACACATCTGTCATTCCCCAGCCATGATGTGGAGTGTGGGGATGAGGAAGGAACATCACTGCCGAAGGAGCAGCAGGGGAGAAGCTGGATGCAGGAAAAGCCATCAAGAAATGATGATGGATTATATGGCTCCATACCATATCATAGTGATAATGGTAAGATTTGTGCAGGAGAAATAAAAAATGGCCAGAGCACCACAGCAGGGGACTGCAGTTAGAGAAAGTGACAGATTCTGGCCTGCAACTTTCCAAACGTCCCTTTAACAGCAGGACAGACTGAAGAGGGCTTTCATGTGTACAGTGAAGAACCCTAGGCCTATACTGCTTTCTGAAACAGCCTTAGCCTGCTGAACTACCTGTGCTTTAGGATATGTCAGTCACTAAAGGCCTTCACCAGACTCTGTGCCTACAGGGTCTGAAAGCAGATATATACCCTCAGCTTGACCCGCAGTGACACCAAAGTGTACGTGTCACCTGCAGCTGACGGCTGGGTGGATTGTGCAGGCCCAAGACAGACGCCCACCACCAATGCAGGAGTGGGGTGAAGTCCGTGTGTAAGCCAGATCCCGGAGTTTCACATGGGGATCGGTGTGTTCAAGAATCCATGGTAGAAAACGCGATGCAAATGCCCTTCAGTTCTTGTCGAAGGCGAGCTGCTGCAGCCTGCAAACACCTCTAGGCGCTGTGTGACTCCTGAGGGAAGCAGTGCCTGTGGCACTCTGCAGGCAGCACGACACCTGCTCCTGGGGCAGTGCTGGCAGCCGAGCCATTTCCTACTTGTTTCATGGCATTTCTCACATGGCTGAAGAGCTGAACGTGAAGTAGTAACAGCAGAGGAGATCCAGTGGAGCCCATGCCGTGCGTGGCACAGGGACGGGCGCTTGGCACACCACAGACCAAAATGGCCGGACCTGCCACTCGTTCCATTTAATGTGACCGATCTTAGCATAGAGAATACAGCGTTCAACGTGCCGGGCTGCCGAGCCCTCTGCCCCGGTGGGAGGCACAGAACCAATGAGGTTGGAAAAGACCTCTGAGATCATCGAGCCCAACCTATGACCCAACACCACCTTGTCAACCAGAACCTGGCACTGATTGCCACGTCCAGTCCTTCTTTAAACACCTCCAAGGACGGTGACTCCACCACCTACCCGGGCAGCCCGTTCCACTGTCTAACTACCCTTTCTGTGAAGAATTTCATCCAAATGTCTAACCTACACCTCCCCAGGCGCAGCTTAAGGTTATGTCCTGTCTTCCTGACTATACAGCAGGGGAATGGACGGTCAGGGCAAGCCGCGGAACCGGTCGAGCCCCCCGGGCGCCCAGCGCAGCGGAGCCCCGACTCGGCGGGAGTGCGGGGTGGCAGACCCCGGGCAGCGCCGCCCCACAGCGCGGCAGGAGAAGGCGCCGTGGCGCAGGCGCCGCGCCCCCTGCCCGCCCCGGCCGGTGGTGCCCGCGGGCGGCGGGGGCGGGGCGGGCGGTGGGGCCGGGCCGCTCCCTCCCTCCCTCCTTCCCTCCCTTCCCCCGCGGCGCTGCACTGCGCAGGCGGCGGCGGTGCTGGCGCGATGGCGGCGGGAGACGGCGGCGACGAGGTGCGGGTGCTGCAGAACCTGCGGGGGAAAATCTGTAAGTGGGGCGCTGCGGTGGGGCCGAGCGCCCGGGGCCGCCGCGCTCAGGTGTTGCTCCAGCCCCGGCTCCGCCGCTGCCGCTCCCTCCCCGCGGCGGGACGGGCGGGCGCTGGCGCGGCGGCCCTGGAGGCGGCGGGGCGGGGGCGGGAGGGCGCGGAGGGGCCGCGGTCGCCGCGGGCTGGGCGCGAGTCGGGCCGAGCCGTGCTCCGGCGGCCCCGCGGAGGGGCTTTGTGGCGGCAGCAGCGACACGTGCGGGGCCGGGCCGGGGTCTACGCGCCCCGGGGTGGGATGGGTGGGTGACCGGACGAATGGATGAATGGATGGGTAGATGGATAGATGGACGCGGTGGGGCCGCTGGAGGCCTGGAGTGGCGGGGAAGCATCCGTGGCTCCGAGGGTTCGCTTGAGTGAGCGGGCGAACAGAAATGCCCCCTCCCGCCCGGACCTCGGGCATCAGACTGTTTGTCAGGCTGAAATTGCGAAATTAGCGATGTGCAGGAAGTTGGTGGTGAAGGGCTGTTCTGGAAGCGGTCACCAGTACTCCCGTGCCTCTGTGCAGCGTGTGTGCGAGCGGGAGGAGGCGGAGAGAGAGGCCGGTGGCCTTATTTTGGTGGTTAGGAAGTGCTGACTGCAAATACCGATACCCTCGGTAACGTGGGAAGCCGGCGGATGGGCTGGGAGGAGGGCCCGGGGAGGCGCACGGATAGTGCGGTGCGGCTGGGGAGCACTTCAAAGCGAGTGGGAGAAACAGGATGTGCGGCGGCTTCCTGAAGGGTATCGGAATACATTCATAGCACTCGGACGCGGCCCGTTTGTTTCCTTTCTCACGCAACTGATCGACTGTTTTGAGAATGAAGCGAAACAAGTTGAATCGGGCATGGCGCCGGGGTTGAGAACCGGTTGTGAAAACACGTTGAAGGATTAGGTTTGGTGGAGGAGTGGAGTCGTGTTTACTTAAATATCGTCATGCAGCCTAGATGTATTTACTGTGTCTTCAGCAAATAGCAGACTGGGTCATGAAAACAGGAGACGGCCTGGAGCGGAGCTGGAGGTGCTCTCACTCCACGGTGTGAGCGATGGGACGTGGTCGGGGAGGCAAGGCTGAACACAACTGAGATGTGCTGCTGCTAGCAATTAGCACAGAAATAATACAGGCCAGTTAGCCTTTAAAAGAGAATACTGTTAGTTTTGGGGTTAAAGCATAAATTCATAGGATTCATAGGGTTATGAAATAGTTTGCTTTGGAAAGGACCTTAAATATCATCTCGTTCCAATGCTGCTGCCATGGGCAGAGGCACCTTCTGCTAGACCATCTCAGAACTCCGTCCAGCCTGGCCTTGAACACTTCCAGGGATGGGGCATCCACAGCTTCTCCAGGCAACCTGTGCCAGTGCCTCACTACCCTCACAGTAAAGAATTTCTTCCATATATTTAACCTAATTTTCCCTTCTTTCAGTTTGTTCCATTACTCCTCATCCTATCACTGCAATTCCTGATGAAGAGCCTCTCTCCGGCTGCCCCCATGAGATACTGGAAGGTTGCTGTGAGGTCTCCACACAACCTTCTCCAGGCTGAGCAGCCCCAACTTTCTTAGTCTGTCTTCAGTAATTTCTAGCAACCAACTTTTTATGTATTCCCTAGGAAGCAGGTCATAGTACTCCCTAGGATGAAGGACTATGACCTGCTTAGTAGGAATACATAAGAAGTTGGTTGCTAAAGATTATTGAAGCTGACTTATTTTTTTATACCGTTCTGCTTCCTATCTTTTATCATAAGGTTTTGTCAACACTGGGCTACACAACATTCAGTGTTTTACATTTTGTGATACTTGAACTTGATGAAAGTTTTCCACTAAGCATTAAAAACCAAACCAAAATGTCTTGAGACTTACGTTGAAACCAGTTTTATTGTCCCATTTATGCATTCTGGATTGAGCCTGTGGTTGTATCATAACTTTGAATGTTCAGTTACCTGACAGAAGTGTTGGTAAACAGAGGACTATGACCCACTTCCTGAGGAATATGTGAAAAGTTGATTGCCAAAGATGGACCTGTAAGAACCCATTTGAAAAATGAGTGGAAGTATCGGTTGCGATAAAAGACATGTCTTGAAACAGTGTGAAAATCACTTTGTAAACCTACTTGTTTCTTCTAAGAAAACAAAAACTGTTTAAAAACTAAATGAGTTGAATATTCTGTGGAAGCTTTGGAACCCTCTGATGCCTAGATGCTCTTTTGGCTTCTTTGCACAACAAATACTGTGTTATTTTCACTTCTTGCTAGTATTTTAAAGCTCTTATAGGGGAAAACCCTCTGAATGAACAATAATAAACAAATGTAATAATGTAATCCTCCTTGATCTGGAGGGATTAGCAATAGCAGACCTCACTTTGGAAAGTGATGTTCGTAATCTGAAGGAATTCCTTATAGCTTGTTTCTTGCAAGGAGAATACATTTTGGTGCCTAAGTTTTGCTGGCAGTTAAAACTTGACACTGGCTCATTTTATGTGTGTTGCATGAGGGAGCATGGTAGTTTTAATGAGGTAATGCCAGTTCTGTGTAATTCTGCATGTATAGAAAACACCATCTGCAGAAAGTTGTTATTTATACTGTTGTTTTGCAATGCACAAATTGGTGGCAAAATCTAAATTTAGTGATGTTACACAAATCATCACACCAGATTAAGACTTGAGACATGTTCTTAAAGGTGGCTTAAGTAGCCATTGCATACCTAGCAGTGAAGAACCCGAGTAAGGACACATTTGCAGTCCCTTGTACCTTCTTTTTGTGGGCTGTCAGTGTTTGCAACCAGTCTCCTGCCTCCAGTTTTCAAGTGTGGTGAGATGAACTGGTTTTGCCTGTTTAAGACCCTGTAATATTTTTGGAAAATGTATGAAAAAGCAGGTTTTCACCAAAAATCCACTAAAAGTCTTTCCTTTTTGACAATGTTTTTGTATTGATGGCTCTACTTTATGTGCCATAGTAATGACAGAAACGCTTTACAAAGGTATGTGGTGTCAGGTAGCTTTAGGCATATCTTATAGTGTAGTGCTTCACCCTGTGGCTTCTGTTTTCATTTTATGCCATATAAAAGTACAGTAAGTGATTTTAGTTGCCTTGATTTTTGGAGTGTTAACTGAAGCCTGTATTAGTGGAGTGCTTGGAAAAATGTCCCTGTTGTCTCCTAGAGCTCATTTGACAAAATTTTGGATGCATTCTTTTTCAGACTTGCACTGTGTTTTTCACACTGTGTGGTTATCTTGGATTATGCTGCACTCCTGGAGTGGAATTTATTGTTGCTATATAATATGTTTAGTCCTGTGAAGCAAATACTTTGAAGTTCGTGTGCATAAATTTCTTCTGGCAGGGACCCAGAACAAAGAAATTTGGAAGATGGACACTAATTGCACGCTTTCACTTGAAAAGGATATTACATATATGCAGTGAAAATGTAAACATTCAAGCAGATATCTGATGTTGTTAATACTTGATTTTTATGCAATCATTGTAGCCTTAGGTTTCTCAGGAAAAGGAAGAGGTAGTGTAATCGAAGACTTGAGCCTTTTTTTTTTTTTTAAAGGAAATAAGCTTCTTGGAAGAGTTGGACCATTGGTATGGGTGGAAAGTCTCCCACAGTCACAGATACTAAGAGGTGTTAGAAAGGATGTGAAATCTCATGCTCTCTACTTCACCTGGCGAGTGCTCTGAGGTTATTTTTAACTCAGGACTGAGAATGATCCTCTTCCTACCAAAAGTTTGTTTGTGCTTTAAAGCCAGACACTTGGGCTACAAAATAAAGGTTTTTAACTCATTAAAAAATTAGATCACAGAATATTCTGAGTTGAAAGGGACTCACAAGGATCATTGATTTCAGCTCTTAAGTGAATGTCTCATATGGGCGTTGAACCCACAGCCTTGGTGTTATTAGCACCATGCTCCAAACAACTGAAATAAAAACTTGTATTTTGTGCATTCCTCTGGGTGGAAGGTTTCTTTTAAAACTGAAAAACTGCACTATATTATACATACAAATAGTGAATTATTCAGAAATATTTAATTTTTACTCATTTTAAGAAAATATGAAACTATAATAATTGTAATTTCCTTTCAAAGTCCACTGTACTATGCCTTTACAGTGATGATTAAATAATGTTATATTTTAAATATTTTATGGGAAAATAGGAGAGTGCTGAGTATTAACTAAAAAATAAGGACTCTTTTTAGGAACAGCTGAAAAATCTGGTTCGTGCTTATTAGTTATAAACTTATGGTATCAGGAGCTCTCCCAAATTGATGAATTGCATTTTATATGTCATATGTTTTATTAAATTAGCTCTTTTAAAAAAAAAATTAAGGCAGCGGTAATCTGACGCTTTTCTTGGTTCTCCTGCAATATCTCACTTAAGGGTAACTTTGAGTTTAGTCCCTTTTTGGAGTCTAAAGCCACTAAAACCCAGTTCTGTTCACGTCTCTCAATCTGTCAACATGAAGTGTGGCATTTAAAAATTATGTGTATATTTCCTCCTCTCCTGCACCCGAGGTGATGAAAAGCTTGTTGATGCTTTTGAGAGCACAAGTTTTAACTATGGAAGTTCCTTAAGTGTCTGTTCATGCTTTCCATCAGTGTCCGTATCCCTGACCTGGAAAATGTCGTGATTGAAGGTCAGACTGTGTTCCTGTTAAACTGTCACGTTCTCTGAGCAGAGACAGTTGGGGCAGCCTTTGCAATGCTGGGCGTTACTTACTTAACTTTCAAGACTGTAATAAGTTAACCTAAATTAACCATCTAACACAAAAAGATTGTGGAGGAGAGAAGAAACAGAACTTTGATTTTACATCTTACCAGCATAGAGAATAAAGCTTACTCACTGTGCTTCATATCTGCATTTTTAAAAAAATAAACATGTATGACATTTCAAATCTAGTTTGAAATCTAGAAAAATCTAGACTCTGGTTTCTGAAAGGTCTTATGCTGTTCAGACATTAAAGTAATTAAAACTCAATACTTTGGTGTACTTTTCATCCTATTTGTAATATCTTTTATAAATAGATAATGTTTAGATAAAATTGATTCCTCGTGTCATCGGGAGAGGTATTTCCAGCAGCAGGCAAGGATGGACAGTACTGTGAAAGGTCCTGGCTAAGACCTAGTGCAGAGTGATACAGTTCTGGTTACCCTTGTTTTGGACAATCAAGTGGAACAGGGACAGACCACCTGCTCTGATTAGGAGCCTCTCATGGGAGGGAGTACCAGAAAAGCTTGTCATTTCTTTTAGCAATATAAAAGGTGAAAAGGGTCTGTTTGCTGTCTTCAGAGATTCAAAGAGGGAGGAGACATCCGGGCAGAAAGTCGCTGTTTAATCTAGAGAACAGTGTTGCTGTCAATTAATGTAGATGTCTGTAGCGTTCGGATTTTGGAAGAGCTTTCCAATTTCAACTGGTTTTAGCTGTGAATGCTTTGAGGGAACCATTTCCTAAAAGATCTGCCTTATGTCCAGCATGTTATTGCAGTGGCCTAGATTCAATACCCAGCAAATCTTTGTATTCTTGTGCTGCCAGTCTTTCTTTCTTATTAGAAACTTCCTTTTCTTCTTTTCCATGTTGTATTGAATCAGGAGGTGATGATTTCCCCCTTCTGCTAGTTAGGAAAAAATAAACAGTACTCATGAGGGATATATTTTCAAAGGCTCAGCGAACTCAAAATCTGCTGTTCATTGTGGAAAATGAAGTAAAGATTTGATGGGCAAGTTCTTATTAATCAGCTTCCTTTAGCCGAAGTATTTGTGGAGAAAATACCAAGTGAACAATAGCTCAGCCAGATCACGTCTTGGTGTTATGACCTAATGCCATATGACCTCAGGCTGTGAGCTGCTCGGATTTAGCAAGTTGTGCAGGGTCAAGCCCGAGATGAGACCTTTCAAGGGAAAGTGCAGGTGCTGCAGGAAGTGGTGTTCATGAGTCAGTGTGTGTCTCTTCCTGTCAACTCTCATTCCACGTGAAGCTGCATGTAGCAACTTTTCTGCCCTCCTGCAGCTTATGAATTGAAAATGAATATTGAAATGCATGCCAACTGAATGGAAAAGTAAATTTTTTGGACACAGTAGAACTGTAACATTCTTGTACCTAATATTTTGTAAGTTTTCCCTCTGCAGTATTTACTGTAGTTTTTTTTTATTTACAGATGATGCCAAACACTTAGTACCCAACAAAATGAGAGACTTTTTCTGTACCATAAACTTGGATCAAGAAGAAGTTTTTCGTACGCAGGTGGTTGAAAAATCTTTAAGGTAAGCTCAGTTTTTAAATGGATATGATAAGCAAGACTGCCCAATACCAGTGTGTATGGCTTTTGCTTGTACTACTTTAAAATGAGAACTGACTTGTGGCAGCTACTCAGAGATGTTACAGCAATGTGTAAATTGTTGCAAGAAGACAAAATTGAGTCTTGTGAGTAGAACAGTGATTTTAAAATGAAGTATGCTAGAATATATTTCTCTATTCTGTTCCACTGGCAGCATAACATTCTTTTTGTTACTAGGTTGTTTTCAAGGGAAAGAAATCTGCTTGTTACTTGCTCCCGATGCCATTTCCTACTTCTGGCAAGCAGTTGAACTGTATTGGTAGAATTCTGCTCTTACTGTGTATCTGGTAAAACCTGTTTCTAGAATGAAGGAACCGGAACTTTGCCATGTATGAGAGTTTTCTGTGCTGTGGGTTGTCCCCTGAACAGGCCTTGTTCTCTCCTGTAATTCTTGTTCTGGGAATTGTAACAGTACCCACACAGAATGCCTTGCTTTGCCTCCCTGGGCACCATTTACTGTAGATTCTGCTACTGCCTTAGAGCCTTAAAAGAATCAAATAACAAGTCAGGATGAAGCAGCTTCAGTAGTGTAGGTGCTTTCATGTCTCAAAACTCTGAAGTTCACTGAGGACCCAAAAAAGCATCACTGCAGCTTCGTTGTTCAGAATATCTGAGTGACAGTTTCAGTTATGTGGAGGTGATATTAGACCTTCCTCTTAAAACCTAGACAGTCTGTTCAAATTCTTGAAAGTTTTCCTAATTCCTTTTCCCAGTGGTTTTGTTGTTAGTGTTTGTTCTTTGAGCTTTCTCTCCAGATGTTTACAGGTGAGGAACAGCTCGGATGCAAACTTAAATAAGGAATTTTATTTTTTCATAACATCATTTCAGAGCCTCCTTACGCTTCTGCATGAAAAGCAAATGCCACACATACAAACAAATATAACAAATATTTTGTTTGTATTCCTAGTCTGTAACTGCTGTAGTCAGATCCATAAAAGTTTCAGAATTTAACTGTCTGCAATTGAGATTTTTTTGCTAATCAGGCAAACTCAATTGAGTAATCCTTCAGAGAAGAATGTTAAAGAGACTGTATTGATAAAGCAGAAACTTAACATTTCCCCTTCAAATAGACAGTAGTTTGATGAACAAAAAAACCCCAACCAAACATATCTTTGAAAAAGAAAGACTTTGCTGTCCAATTTTGATGTTAATAATAGAAACCGTAGAAGTTACTACTATGCACAGAAATAAGACCTGTTAACTATGATGTTTACACAGACATTTTTATTATATTCTGTTTACGAATTATTAAATTTACATACTTTCATCACCTGATAATAAGTATTAGTTGCATAATAAAACATTTGATAAAACATCTTCGATCCATCAAAAAAATTTTAATAGTACTGAAGTTTTAACTGAAATTTAATTACAATGTCATTAATACTTCACAGAAGAAATGAAGTAAAAAAATCTCACTATAACAAAACAGTTGGGGAAAGGGGAGTCTCAAGTAGCACACCTCGAATGGAAAATTTTTCGGGTGATATGAAAGTAATATTTGTAAGATGACAACGTCGTATTAGAAGTTAGAACACAGTGTTTTGAATCACTCTTTGCCCATAGGCACCTTTCTGTCTCCACTGACTTCATAGGTGACTCCCTTCATCCTCTGAATTAGGGGAGGGTTCCATACAAACTGGTGAAATGTAATAAAATAACTCATCCTCTGTTAGCACCAACCAGAGTTGCTTACACTGGATTGCTACTGTGAATGCAGTTATGAAGGCTGACTCTCATTCCAGAGACTTAATTACAACATCTTGTTTCTTATTGCTGTGTTAAACTAGAAACTGTACTAACCTAGAGATGCTGGAACAGGATATGAAAGCTCCAATCTCTTATTAACCTGAAAACTTTATAAATTGCTTTTCAGTAAGGTGTAGTACAGTATAATTTTAGTCATAGATACCACTTTGAATTTCATTGTTTTGTTTCATATTATTTGCTTGCTTTTTCTTACACACGTAATTCACAGTCTGTTTTTGTCACTGTATTATGGTTTGCAAATTTATACAAGTTGTAGTATAAATTGTAGTCTCGTGAGTATCAGGTGGTTAAGTGTCTGTGGAAGTAATTATCACTAAAATTAAAATTAGTTTTGACTACAGTGATTGAAAACTATTAAGAAGTGTATTTTTAAAATGTGCAAATAGGTTTGGCCTTCCACCAGCACTGGGAGAGTTGTTGGAGTGCAGATGTAAAACAAATGACTTTCCAAAGTTAAAAAAAAAACACTGATTAATACTTAAGTGAAAGAAAGATATTTTGGCTAATGACTCAAGAAATTTTTCCTGACATGGTGTGGGATTTCTGTGGGTTCTGAAGAATTTTTTTTTCCCCTTGAAAAGTTTAAAGAATATCCATGAGCCTCCCCAGATGTCTGTGGTCATATATGAGGAATGGGCGGAGGGGAGTGGAATTGTGATATGTGTGTGTCCGCTTTTTAATTTAAACTAAATTCAGTGGAGTTTTTTTCCCAGCTGAATTTTGTGGTAGTGCAAGGTTATAGCAGAAATGAATTCCCTTGTTGATGTAACCATTGCTTTTATTAACTGACAGATCGGGGCATTGGTCAGGGTCCACACTGAACTGCCAGGTTACTGTACTGGAAGGGAAGAGCAGAGGAGTGTGTTACGCAGTGAAATTTAATCTTCTTTATTACTGTAATCCAGTTCTTCCTGTATGACAGTCTGGTTGTCCTTTGAATTAGTGCTATCTTCTAATTTTGTATCCGTCACAGTCTTTAAAGTTCTTGCATCAAAGTCACAAATGAAAGTACTAAACTGACTGAATCCCTGAGGAGCAGGATGAGTGAGTTCTCCATTTTAATTATTCCTTGTTGGTGTAAACTGTTGTACCCCGTCAGCCAATTCTGTATCCACCTAAGAATTTCTTTACTAATACATTGTACTTTTTACCTTAAATTTTCTCTCTCTGCCTCATACTTTGCTAAAGAATAATCAACAACTGATAACCAGTGTTAATTTAGGTAAAGAAAAATGTATCAACATGAGTAGAACAATGCATTACATTCTATTTATGCTCATAAAGATTTGTTCTTTCTTGCTAAATCTGAGACTTAATGTAGTGTTGAAGTAAAAATAATAATAAAGAATGTTAATGGCTGTTCATCTTTTGGAGGCTGGGGGATATGTGTAGCTGCAAAGTTTGCTCTCTTTAGCTGCAAGATAAAGGTACTAAATAGATTTTTGGAAGTCTCTGCTTATAGTCTCCATCTCAGCCTAATTATAATTGGATGCTTAGAGTCCCACAGATCCATCAAGAATAGGAACTTAAACCCTTGGCACTTGTTGGTGTGCGCTGCAGTCTGATGTTCCGTTAGGATGTCTGTCTGAAGCTGAACTAAAGCAGAGTTTCTCTTGACACCAGTGCCAGCTCATTCTCCCAGATCCTTCTGCTGTAGTATCTCTTTGTTTGTACTGCTGCAACTTTATTTGTATAGCTGTGAGGGAAACCAGATCATGGAATTGACCTAAGTTTAAAATAACTCTTTGTTTCATCCTTGGTTTTGGTCTGAGTTATCATGTCAGTACCATAAAAACGAGCAGTGGTGGTAATAAGGAAGCTGAGGCTGTTCAGGGCTGCGCTGCTGCTAAAGGTAATGCTCATGAATTTATACCTTCAGTCATGGTGTTGACAAGAAGAACCCAGCCCTTGTAATCAAAGCAGAATTTGCTGGCTTTGAAATCATTAAAAAAAGGGGGGAAAAAAGAAGTGAGGAGCTGAAAACCCACAGTTGAATCTTTCAACTGAGAATTCTTAAATTACTTCTCGGTGTAGTGCAAAGGCTGATACTGATTTGTCTGCTTCGAAGCCTGTGGTGAAAGGTCTGTGTTTTAACAAAAAGGACATTTTCACTTGTGGAATTCCTTATAATGAATTCCCGCCCTTAAAGCTCTTGTTTCTAAAAGTCTATTCTAGACATTTGCAATACTAGATTTTTTGGCTGTTTTCTTTCCGCTTTTCAAGTTAGTTATCAGCTCTTCTTTTTAACTTATTTAATGAGTCATTGTCCTTAAGCATTCGGTGGTGTTTTCTTTTTCTGTGATTGTTTTGGAGGGAAGAGTAGGGATAGTGACCTATTCTTCCTGGTTTCCTTTGGGTAGGTAATAACATGAGCTGCTTGTTCAAAACATAAGTGTATTTGTATTCGTTTAATGAAGTATTGTAACAATAGTGTCAGAATGATACTTTGCTAGGAAACAAAAAAACCCCAATATTTGTTTCACAGTTTAGTACTGTTATCACAGTACTTTTCTGCATAAAATTAGTTTCATGAACCTCAACACCTTTCCCTGGTGATATTAATACATTGTAATTGAAACTATTTTAAGTCTTTTGAGAACCTAGTTGTTCTAAAATAGCAGGGTTTTTCTGTGGATCCACTTGACCTTCAGAATTCATCACTTGCAGTAATGCAAGGAACATTGTGGTTGTGTTCAGTCTTGAAATACAGTTTCCTGACTGCTGCCTCTGATTACGTCAATAAGTGCTCCTTAAGTTTAATGAGAGTATCAGTTCTGGGAGTGAATATACCAACACATTGTATGAAATATGTGTAACGTAGGGGAACGCAGAGTCTTTTCCTGTAGAGGGCTGTGCAAGTGGCAGTTAAATAGGGTGAACTGTAAACATGATACTGGACTTCTTTAGATGGAGAACTGATGACAGTTTTGGAATGAGGGAGAATGTGTATTCGAGATTAACATTTCTCTTTTTCACTGATCTATCTTACAGTTTGTAATGATAATGACTTCTTCTTACAGGTCTGGATCTTAGAGCAGCAGTTTTGATGTGGAAGTTAGAGCTAAACAAATGCCAGTTAATTAAGTAATCAATAAGTTGTGTTTTAATGTAGTTTAATCATGTACTGAATAAGAAAATGAAACAAAACTTGGGCATGTCTCGGGAAGTCTAGAGAACCAGCTAGAATAATTGCAAGACAGAAAAATAGAATTGAAATTGCAGAGGAGACACCACTTTCTGTGTGTGCTCTGATTCTTACCTTTTCTTAAACAGAAGGCATTGCCATGTTACTGTGTGTTCTTGTATTGAAATGGTTTTGGGTGGTTTGATGACAGGTCAGTGTAGTGCTAAGGGCCATGGGCTGGGACAGCAGTAAAAATACACCTTTTTAATGTTCATCTTCTATATAAATTGCATAAAGTCTTTCTCTGTTTTAACTTTAAATCTTTCTTTTCAGCCCTTATTTTGGAGAGGAGTTTTACTTTGAGATTCCAAGAACATTCCAGTGGTTGTCCTTCTATATATATGATAAAAGTGTTTTGCAAAAGGACCTGCGTATAGGTAAGTGTCTGTGAGGTGCTGTCTGCATCTTGCATAACACTTGGTTCTTTTCAGTAGCATTATCTGTAGGATTAGGGATACAAGTATTGGTGAAGCATCGTTCAAAACTGTGTATAGTGCACTTAAATGCTCCTTTAAAGTTTGAAAAGAAGGATTTTATTTCCTTGCTTTGTTCTATTACACTAAAATATGTTTGGTTTTTAGGCTAGTAGGACCTTTTATAGTCTTATTGTGGTCTATATACATTTTTTAAAATTCTCTTTGTTTCTTCTCCACTTTTGCTTCATTGGAATATTTGAATAATTGTCACTACTTGTAGGTCTTTAAAGAATAAATTGTGGAATAATTCCACAATATTTACAATTGTGGAATAATTCTTAAAACTATTGATAGGTAATTTTTCTCCCTGACAATGCGACCTGTGACTTAGAGACTTACAAAGCATTTGGCAGCAACTTGTGTAGCTTAAGTGAAGAAATCATAGGAGGTGGATTTCTATTTCTCCCCCCACTGCATAATGGCTTTATTGAAGCTGCTTTTTGGATACAGTTGCTACAAAGCTCTAATAGTCTGCTGTGGAAGAAGCCTTCGCTTTACTTGAATTGAGGAAGGAAATAATTTGCACCAGGATGTCAGATAATTTGATATAATAACAGCTTTCCAAATAGCAATCAGAAGAGTAAAAGGCACCTACTTCAGTTTCCTGTTTAAACATTCAGCACTGTTACTGTTTTCTCAAATCTATTATGTTATTTCCAGCCTCAAGTGTGTTCTTTATTTTACCTTCTTGTTAGTGATATCCAGGATAACAAATCGTAATTAACGTCATCAGGCTTTTCTATAAACTATTTTCTGATTTACTTACCCATAACATTCCTTGTTTTATTTCTTCATATAGCATCATAAACTTTAAAAAACCCCCTAAAAGCGAGTTTAAAAAAAATCAAATTTCAAACATATTTGAAATATTTGTTCTATTCAGATGAAGGTGATATTTATGCTTCTCTCCCCCTGCCACCCTCCCTCAGGAAAGGTGTCAATCAAAAAAGAAGATTTATGCAACTACACAGGAAAAGAGAACTGGTTTATGCTTCAACCTGTTGATTCTAATTCAGAGGTTCAGGTAACTATTAAATTGCACATTTACGTTTCGAAAGTTAAATACAGATAAGGACGTGATGGTAGAAGGTTACATTGAGCTGTAGAAGATAGGGCTTAGCATCTGTATTTCTTGGGAGGCAGTTGTGTCTTCAGTTTGGTTAGAGAATAATGCAGACTCTACTCCTAAGCTGACTATTATTCCTCATGGTACTTAAAACTGGCAGAAGACATGAAACAACTGTTTGGGAAATGTCTTAGCAGTATTTTGGTGTCTGAAATGCTTGTAAGAGGAGCCAGCCATATTCCTGAGGCACATGAATGGATCCTAAAACTCTTGAATAATTTTTTTTTAGTAATTTTTGGTGTTAACTGAAACAACGGCTGATTATGTGCAATAGTTAGTATCCAAAACTTGGAGGTACTTGTGCTGTGTTAATTTATCTTATTTTGAAACACTTTCTGCATTCAGTATCAAACAACTTGCACTTCACAGTTTTATTTCAGCCTGTGGTTCCAGTTCTTCTAACAGGATTGTTCTAGGAATAGGTAAAAATGAGATGGCTCTAGAAGTTGTAGCAATTCTCTTTTTGGTTTCAAGAACAAAACAGAATTCTTGAGAATCTCTTAGCCTTGTTGTTGTGATAAACGATTCGATTTTAATGGGGTTTTTTCCAGATTTGCCTGAGGGCAAAAGTCTTAGACTTGACAGTGTTTGTATTTTTTTAGTAACCTGAAAGTCCCTTTGGGTAGGGAGAATCCTGGCTACTTTTACAAGAAGTGAATGTGCACAGAATTCTCATATTATTTGCACAGATTATTCATTTATGAGCCGTAAGTTTAGCCTCTTGGGTGTAGGAGGGCATGTGGTTGCTTACATGAAGGCAGATTTTCAAAACGTCTGAATACCACTTCCTTTTCTCTGTTGAAAATCACTCCTCTTTCAGTTATGATAGTCTGGAATAGAATGGTTCATTTGGAAGGGACCTAGAGATCATCTAGTCAGCTGCAAATTGTCTTCTTTGAATTCTTTCATGTAATCACTCTGAAAATTCTAGAAAGTGCTTTCCAGATATGAACTGAAAGGCAGTTTCCACTTTGACTTAAACATTGTCATGCTTGCTATGTTTTTTTGTCATAAAAATGTATTGAAGAAAGTATTACTTTTTGTCATAACACTACATGAGTATTTGAAAATTCAATTAGAATATTCCATTAATAGAATATAGTGATTTCTTACATATTGGAAATGAAAAGTTTATAGTTTTCCATGGCTTTGTGACTCAGAGCAGAATGTAAGCTCTTACTGATCCTTTACTTTGACTGGGACATGTGCAAAGCACTGTCCTGCGTGACACTTCCATTAAGAGATGACCTTTTCTGCTCAGGCGTGCGCTCCCCATATTTATCTTTTCTTGAGTCAGGGCATTTGGGTAGGTTTCTCCTGTCCTGCTTTATTTTTCCATAAAAGTCTTAAGAGCAGAGCTGAGACCAGTTCCCATCTGCCACATTTGGCTGAAATCGTGTTGGTTTGGATGTGCCATACAGTACTGAAATGTATTCTGAGATGTCCAAGATTGTTGGTTGACATGGCTGAAAGCAGTAAACTTTTACATCGAGCATGTGCAGAAAAAGTGCATGAAATGTTTATAAAGCTAAATCACAGTTTGGAGGGGGAAAAAAAAGTTGTTTTCTTTTTCTCATGCCACTGTATATGTAGCTGATTTTTTGTTCCTCTGGTTCCCTCCATGTGATTATTTTTCAGAATTCATGATGTGTGCAAGGCTATAGGGTAGCTTAGAAGTATTTTGTGTTCCATTAATATGTGCAGGACACTTTGCAGTTGCTTGGTTGGGATTTATTTTTGGGGTTTTCCATAAGTTTGCATTTATTTCAAGAAAATTGTACTTTTTATGTACCAATCATCTATTCTTTATGGGTTAACTTTGGTAGAATTAGCAGCCTGTATACCAGGGATGTTAGTGGTGGAGATTTTTAGAAAGCATCTGCTCTGCTCTGTGTTTTGATCTTAGCTGGTTTCTTTTGTTTTGCTGCTGAGTTCATATTATTCTTGTTTTCTTGAAACTTTTTCTTTTCTCCACTAGTCTTGAAAAATAAATACAAATGTAGAAATACTAAGTAAATAAACCGGAAGTTGGGTGAAACAGGCCACGTTTAACTGCAGCTGGGACAAACTTGTTTATATATATTAGCTTTTAAAAAAATTTCTTGTTTTCTAAATGCACATAGTGTCAGCATGCCAGTAAAATTGTTAGGATTGCTTGCCCCTTTTTTTATTTATAAAGTCTTCATTAATCTGGTTTGAAATTGGCTCATTTGATTAAACATGCCTTTGAGCTTCATTATTCATAGCAAGAAACTTCTATATTTTACGTACATAGCTTTATACCTATATTTATACATAGGTATAGTTTTTATAGGGATCTGTACTTGAAAAACACGTTGGTAAGATCAAAATATTTCACACACAAGGTTTTTGAGGGTTACTTTAACATTCACTGTTCTTTTTCTTAAAATTGATAGGATCTGTGTCAATAAAACTCCATCTTGCTGTATTATGTACCTGAAAATTGATTGTTAACCCATTTGTAAAGTTAAAATGGTACCTACCTGCCTTTGAAACAACCCTGAGATTAATGCAGAGTGCATTAATATGAAGTCACTGTTCGTTTTTAGTTTACTGTATAAGAATGGCTGATGCTGTGTTTTGAAGTAAAAGCCATCTGTACAGCCACATTTAAAACCCAGTTGTATATTATGTCAGAAGTTCTGATACAGATCTGCAGATCAGCCACTTTAGGAAACCATCACACTGCTCTCAACAAACAGAATGACAAAAATGTACTAAAACTCTCCATGCATGTTGGGGAAATACTTACTTAGAGCCATGTTACTGTAGTCATCATGGTGCTGAGCTGGGAGCAAACTACATCCACAGATAGTTCTCAGGAGCAGTAATGTGCTATTTTACTCCTACTGTTCAGTGTAAAACATAATTTGTGGGTTTTGGCTTTAAAAGCAAAAGGAAGGTATTTAGGCCATTCACAGCATCTGTTTTCTAAAACAAGTGAGGTCAGCTATTATAATAAATACTAATAATATTTGTCTTTTCATTTGTCATTCAAAAACTTTGCCTTGTAAGGCTTGTTGACATGCTTCTCAGTATCCTGTTTTTATCCTGTAAATCTCTTCTGTAATGGAGTTTCTCTGCTTGACAAATACTTTCTTAATGTACCTGTGTTCCTGTCCCTGTAGTAACAGTTTGCAAAACATTTGGCAGGCATCCCAAAACAGTTACGTTTGGAACTGCCTTGTAAAAGAAGCTTCATTTCTCCTCCCATGTGACGAGCACAGAGGGAAATGCAGCCTTTGCCTCAGGGGATTTACAATAAAAACATTGCAGTTTTATGTCAAAACATAACTTCTGTAGAAATGCGTGCAAGGTCAGCTAAGGGTTTTACTTCCGTTTTAGTGGAAAGGCAAAGCTGTAGTTCACGTTATTACTTGCTTCCTTTGCCACTCTTGAAAATCACCTTCCAGAACCCTTCGCTGAGAATGTTGGTTGTGGACAGACCAGTATCATCTGATGTTCTGTTTAGCAAATAGACAAAGTCTGAGAATACCAAGGAGAACATTGTTAGAGGAAAGACTCTGTCAGTGTCTGATTATCTTAGAAGTGAAAGCCTACACAAACAGGCAGGCACTGAAATGAGTAGCAGGTATTGTTCAGGCGGTAGCTGTTTGGAGCAAGGTTAAGGTACTACATTTTGGTCATCCCAAGAAAGTTGCATATCATGGTTTGAAGTTTTTGGAGCCTTCTATTGAGAGGGTGCAGTAGCTTGGACCTTGCTGAGTTCTGAAGTTAATCCATGCTGTGCCATAATTTATGGATTCTTTTCTTTAAATACATCCTGCCATATCAGAAAAAGAAAAGGAGGAAGCTGGTTTTAGCAATTATTGCCACCTTTTCCTCTCTTTTGGTTGTGTTTACTGTTCCTTGCATACATCAGCAGTCTGCATGAGATAGTTGAAAACTGCCCTGGGATGCACAGTGATCTTCAGTCTGGTATGACGGACAGGATTTCACAGTGGACATTAAATGCTGCTGGTCTGCTGGTTATGGCTTTTGCATACTATTCTACTTTTCTACCTGCCTTCAGAGTTCAAGGTTATTTTAGAGCTTTCCCCTGAAGTGTTCAGAAATTCCTGTCTGTGCAAGGGTTCATCCCATGCTTAGGACAAAATAGCTGAGACTCTTGCTCTTGATAATTGCTCATACTGGAAGAAATACTTGTGGGTTTTAAATCTGTAGAGGCTTGACCAGTTCTTGTGCTGTCTGCAGATGGAGATAGTGCTTCTCTATAGCAAAGTCTCAAAGTTCAAATACATCCATCATACTCTACTTGCAGGATATGTGCTTTAGATGGGTATTTTCTTCAAGTGGTTATATTGGAATTACCTTAAATAACTTCTGACTGTAAACTATATCACTGTTCTAATTCCTGCTTTTAAAAGAAATACTTTCAAAACTGTTTGTGTTTCTCTCCTGTTCTTTTTTCAGGGAAAAGTTCACCTTGAATTAAAACTGAACGAACTGATAACAGACAATGGATCTGTGTGCCAGCAACTAGTAGTACAGTAAGGAAATCCATTAATCCTTTAGTATTTGGTTGTTTGTTAGAACGTTATGTGATTTGTCTTTCCTCATATTGGATGTCTGCATGTCTTGGTACCAATAGCATTTGTCTTTTTATATGACTTTCCTTGAAATCTGCCTTATGAGGAAATGAGTATATGCCTAGGGAACTCCTGCAGAAGTTTTTCACAGCTGCTCATCTCTGCTGCCAAAGCACTCACTTTTATTGGGACTATTAGGATTAGTGTCTCGTAATTCCAGTTGAATTGGGTTTGGTGAGAAAGCTAGGAATGTGCAGTGCAGCTGACAGCCAGAACTTAGAGTACTGCTGTTACTGACAGAATTACTGCTGCTGGTGGGTGGTTTTTGGGTTGGTATGGGAAAATTCATTGCTAGTTTTGCTTCAGAATTAGTTTCTTGTGGCAAACCATGATAATAAAGTCTTACAGAAAAACAAAGTACAGGAGTTGTGGTTCTGGAGCAACATGTTTGCTACATTTCAGTAAAACTTCTAAGCAACAACTTAATAAGGAGTTTTCGCTAGCAAACTTAATTTTGGCTCTGAAGTGTAAAAATGCTGCAGCATGTCAAAGAGCATCATAGAAACAGTAAATTTTTGGTACATTTGCTAATGTAATTTTCATTATGAAATTAAGATGATGTTCTTTTTGTCTTAGTCAGCTATGTAAATCCAGATGAATAGTTGAGTTGGAGCAGGACCCAGCAAAGTGGTCTGTTTGCTGTTCTCTAACTTGATATGAAGAGGGAAGCTATTCTGTGATAGAACTAAGCTAGTGAAACTGGTAATGCTTTAATGGCTTAGGCTCATAATTCGGGTAAGATGAAAACTTGCTGGACATCGAGGTATCTTTATTACTTAAAGATAATTCGAAATGTGTCTCATTTTATAGTGGGGTAGCAGCATGGTTCATTGGGAGTCCTGCTGCTCTTATTTTTGTATCCCACTTGCAGCGCAAAGCAGGATTAGAAGAGCTTTTTCCCCGTGGGCTATTCACCACCAAGACCTGGCTGGAGCTTTTTGACTTTGTTTTTTACTCCCAACTTTCTTCATTTTCAGAAAATTTAGTTTTTTTATATGTTCATGCACTTTAAGTTAGTGTTGTGGGTTTTTTTATTTTAAAAACTTGCCTGGATTTTTCATATGACGAAGAAAAGTTGCATTAGAAAGTTACTGTTGCAAATTGCAGTTTTGAGTGGGAAGTGGTTTACTCACTGTGCCCTCTCTTAGGCTCTCTTTATGACGGAGATAATTGATAAAAGGAAGCCAGGGTTCTCTTTTGGTTGCTGCACTCACCCACTCACTGACATGTGGGAGAGGATTGTGCGTTAAACACTGCAGTGTTACATCAGTGCTTTTGTCTGAGGTTATGAAATGCACTAGAGTTCCTTAAACTAAAAATGTTTAGTAGGATTTTACCACGCGTGCTGCTACCCTTGAAATAATTTACTGCATTAGTAATATATTGTACATAAATATATTTTGGATGTACATGTGAGAGTATGAGAAATAAGAAATCTATAGTACCACTGAATGTGGTATTATAGAAATGGATGTGAGGGCAATTTTGAGATGCATTTGATCTTAAAGTGTGAGGAACTTGCAAAACATACATGTGGGAGTATTAAAGAGAAAATTTAAACTCTTTGAAGCTCTGCTGGTTTTGTAAATTTGCCATGATAATTAGTAAGTGATGCCCTTACTGCTATGTTTCACTAGTCACCAGGCCTCAAGAAGACATCGAATTAGTAACTCCTTTAACAAAGCTGAAAGATAGAAAGGAGCAGAACTGTGATAGAGTAAAAGAGAGACAAGAAGTGGGCAGAAATGTTTCTGTCTCTGACTCTTCTTCATCCGTTCTAAACTGGAAAATACTGGCCACAGGAAAAAAAATCACTGTAAAAATAATTTTTGAAATACAGGCTATAGTACTTGCTTTTCAGGAGCAACATTTTACTTCATGTTCAAATTAATCGTGTCTCAATGTAATGAGAGTGACATGCTTTTAAACCTTCACCAGTTAAATTTTGTAGGATAAGAGAATTCTAGATACTTGTGCTGCCTTCTGTGCATAGTTAAGTTGCTAATGGATTTCCATTGTGTATTCTTTAGAGTCCAGAAGTTCTACAAAGATGAAAAATACTAGCTCCAACTTTCATTACACAAGATTACACATGGTGTTTAGTGCACACGCAGTAGCAAGTAATTCAAAGGCTGTGATGTTGAGCATTATCTGGAGTCCCCTGTCACCTTGTGGCTGAACCAAAACGATGACTGGCTAGGGAATGGATTCCTATTGTTTTGGATCTGTAAACATGGTTGTAGAAGCTTTTTCTGCTTGTCTTCTAGATGAGTTTTATGATGAAGATTGGTTCAAAAACACAATTCCAATCACTTTTTTGACATAAAGCATAGTTAATGTTCCTTTGGTGAAGGACTGTCTTAGAGCTCATGTAGAGCAGGCTAAGCCCTGATTTTACACAAAATTTTTATATTAATTGCAAACTTCCTGTTAAGTTTCATGCAGATACGCTCACAGACTGTTTGTGAATTAAAACTTTGTTTTGTCTCTGATACTAATTGTTTCCTTTTCTAAGGTGTGAATGAGGAGAGGAAAAGGGTGATGCAAGAGTTTACTTGCTGACTCAGTGTGGGCTCTTTTTTTGAAACCACAATGGTGTGTATAGTAGCACATTTCACAGATACGTGCTTGCAGCTCTTGCTGGGAGTCCCTAAGAACAAGTTTGCATGACCGTTGTGTGCGTATTTGCTGCTTCTGAAATAGATGATACTTGAACAGTTTCTTGCCAAATTAGGCAGTTGGGTGGTAGCACCTGCCTTCTCTGGGATTAACAGCCCTTCAGCTCTGAAAGAAGATTTTGTATACTTGGAGTGCAAATACTTCAAAGCCCAGAAATGGTTTATTACAGCCAGATTTTGACTTCATTGCAAACACTTTTCTAAATAAATTATACACCGTGCGCTCTTAAATTGGCCTGTCAGTTTGTTACTGTCCTGTTTATACGTGATCTGCTCGCATGAAGTTGTTCTAGAGAACATAGCAGTTTTTATGAAGTGCACATGCAGATCGTAATGGTTGCAGTTAGGGAGTGTCGGTCCTTGGACAATCCTTCAGTCGATTTGAATGGTGGCGGTAGAGTCACTCAGTCATTAAGGGGGTTTATTGTGGGCTGGGTCTTTTTAAGGGCATATTTTCATCTTACAAGATTAATATATGCCAGTTATATCTGAGAGGCTCTCATTTCCTGTATGAAACTCCTCTTGCACAACAAACTACTGAGATGAGAATTAATGTAAACTGAATCGTATCTTACACTCTACTGGAACAGAGCAGTAGTTGGAGAAACGAACCAAAGTTCTTCTGTTATCTGTTGCTTAGACTTTACATAAGGATATAGTAGTCTAAAATATAAAATAAAAGGCTTTTAAGTTCCTGTTTACTTCTTCAAACTCTATGCATTTATGCCTTTTGAATGACACCTGGCTAGCTAGGTACATGAAATTATTTGTCAAAGCTGAAATATTTTTACTGTATGTTAGAAATGTATTTATTATGGTTGTCAGAATGGGAGTGTATATTTAGTGTTATTTTCTTTTTTGATTGGTCAGAATGTTTGGCATTTTGTTGGTGGTGGTTTTGATGGGATTTCTTGGTTGTTATTTTCCTGTTTAAAGGAGACTGCAGTTCTAGCACTTTGCCTGATTCTTCGAGGAAAGGCAGTATTACTGTGAAATTTGCTGACTGGCAAACTTAGTGAGGTTTTTTCCATTCATTTCCATTCCAACTTTTCCATTTCTGTTAAGTCTGCTCTAGTTTAGCCACTTCAAACATCTTCAGAATTTTTAAACATGTTTACTGGAGGCTGTTTGTTTAGTAGCTTAAAAGTATCGGTAATGATTCAGTGTAGTGTGCTCCGTCCCTGGGGAGGAACAATCTGGCTCGGTAGTGCCAAGTTGATTGAATGGCTTCCTATCCCTAATGGCTGCTTGCCTTTGGAGCTTGGGAGGGCTCCTGCATGACCAGGGTAATTCAGTTTGCCAAACTGACAACTGGCTTGAAACCTAAAAGCTTCCTGTGAGGGTGTAAACAGAAGCAGCAGTTCAGCTGACTTGGCTGTGCTGTCACATACTGTGTCTAAAGCAGACTCCAGGCAGTCCCTGCAGACTGAAGGGATGGATATGACTGGGAAGCTTGGAGTGAGAGATGGAAGGGGAGGAGGTGAGGTAAATTTGGAACAAATTTGTGTGCCTGATAGATGTGGAAGAGAAAGATTTTGGGGTATTTAGGAGTTGATGGTCGGGGGAGGTGTTGGACCAGGGCAGGCTGTCTAAGCTAGGCAGACCATACTTGCTGGCAGCAGAACTGGGGCTTGTGGGGGAGGCGAAAAGGGAATGCTAGGGCTGCCTCCACAGGGAGACCAGCTGGAGCATGAAATCAACTTGAAGTGACAAATCCGTATGATGAATCCAGAGATTCTAGTTCTGCTGCAAGGCTGTGAGGTTGTCAGTAAAATGTTTTTCAGCTCACAGGAAATCACAAACAAGCCTTTCTTCAGTTTGTGTATGTTGTGGTCAAGAGAACAGAACAAGCTGTTTGTGTTACCAAAAGTCCCACAGACTCGTATCTGTTTGCTACAGAAGTCCAGGAGCTTGGTGAACATGTCAAAGACTGTAAGAAGAGAAATGGTGGTGTTCTTGTTAAAACAGTTGAATTCTCTTTAGATGAGGTTGACTGATCCATCTGCTTTGAATTTCCTATGAGATTCAAGTTGCAGCTGATTTACAGGTACACTCAGCGCTCACACCTAAAATGCAAAGCCTGAGGAGCTGCTGAGTTTTTTTATGCTACAGGATGCCCATCAGTCTGAAAAAATCAAATCCTGCTTCAGATCAGAGATCCCAAATGACTGAAAAGTCTAGACAGTTTATTTTTGTTGCTACTCTTCTGTGCCACGTGTGTGTTGGAGGAGGAATCAATTAATGCTTATGAAACAACTGGATGTTTCAAGAACCCATTTAAATGGTGGGTTTGAAATCACTGTAGGGTTCATTGTGATTCAAAAATTATTGAAATGCTGAAGGCCACGTGCTTGATAACTGGAAGAAAAATAACAAATGATTGTGCAGTGGTTCAGCACTAAATGTTCCCTGAACTGGCTAAGACAAAGGGACTTTTGGGGGGGAAAATACCATCTGGTTTATAATTGTGCATACTCCAAAGAGGGTGGAGTTTTGAAGCAGCACAGGAGTGTTAGTGTCTTGTTTCCACACTTGTGTTTGTATTTGCAGCTCCTATTATTCTTTTAACACCATTTTTCTACAGTACATAAAGCATTTATTTAAAAATGTGTGCAGCTACATAACTTTAATTTGATCTGCACAACTTATTATTCCACATTATGATATTAGAACATTTACTTAATTGTTCATATGAATTTAGAGAAGTCTATTTTCTCCTTAAGTTGCCTAGGTTTTGGATTTTATTTAAACTAGCAAATTATGACAACTGAAACTTTCTTGCATTAATTTAGTTAAATTCCTGCAATACAGCTAAAAAAATAAATTATTTTAAAGAGAATGGGAATATAACATCCAGATCTTATTTGTGTTTTGTTTATGAAATTTTGTAATTTGCTGAATGTTTCTGGACTTAAACTACAGTGTGCATGCTTATATTAGAGCATTATTTTGCTAGAAAGTCTGCTATGAATTTACAAACTCTGCTGCTTTACTTTTGCTGTTCCAGCTGTTTTTTGTTAATGCTCATATGTGGGCAGCATCTGAAGGTTAGGCAGCTTGCTGACCCAGCTCTGTGTTGTTGCTGTGGTGATTCAAAGATTGCAAGACTTCAGAAAGGGTCCAGAAATGGTTTCTCTGTCTCCACAAGCATTAGTTGCCAACCATCCTGTCCCTTTTGCATCAGGACTGGTGAAGAGTGTGCCTGTGTACCTGTTAAACATCAGCTTACCACTTACTGTATGAATTATGGAAGAAAACAGTATTTTTAAAAGGGTCATTTAACCCTGAACATGGGCTGTTGTAAAAAGAGTTTGAAAATAAACCTTAAGCACTATTTCAAAGGTAGAGCTAGAACTATATACTGTAATAGTTTTGGATGCTTAATTTTAAATATAATTTCAGGATTTGACTTTGCATTTCTTAGTGTAACTCAGAATGTAGCTTATCCAAAATTAAATATTTTGATCCATTTTAATGCCTTCCAGATGTAGCTGCTGCCATTGGATGTGGCCAGATAACTTTTTGTAGGCCTTGAGAAGTAAAATTTAAAAGTTAAGGAAATCTGCAATTTCTCCTAACATAGTAGTTCATTTTACTTATGATTTTTGTCATTCATGTGTGATACTGGAATGTCTTTATCAAAGCAATTCCAAGAGTTTCATTCTCACAGAGCCGCCTAAGTCTTACTGTACACTTGAGTATTATTTTGTATTACCATCTGTCTTTGAGTAATACAGCAGGACATTAAAAAAAAGTTTTCAGAAAGAAAGCATTGCTTAGGTTTTATTTTTTTAAGCCAAATAATTGCTTCACTGATGTATTGTTTGCCTTTTCCCTGTAGCATAAAGGAGTGCCATGGGTTGCCTCTTATAAATGGACAGAATTGTGATCCTTATGCAACAGTATCTCTTGTGGGGCCTTCCAGGTAACATTTTAGTATAAAATGAATAAATCTAAAAATGCTGTGGCATTGAATTGGAAAAGAAAGTCATAGGTTTTAAGCAAAATCTTTAAAACACAGAAAAATTTTCCAGTGCTTTCATGCGTACATCACATCTCCATGGATACTGTTCTCTCCCCTGCCCTGCCATACTCTCAAGACTGGGATGGTGTTTGGTCTGTCTGAATTGCCTGCACTTGTCAAGAACCACTTGTGACTCAGTTCTTTCCTGTGTTTTGTACTGGACTCTTGATTTCTGCACTGTGCTTACTGTTAATTTATGTGAAGTTCTTGTATGTCATGTTACAGTCAATTGCTCACTCACCTTCCTCTCTTCTCTGTTTTTCTCAATGTGTGGGTTTCTTTGCAGCAAATGTGTAGTAATTGGGAGGAGACGAGAGAGTAGAGATTCTGGAACACCTTGAGGATGCTACGTTCAAAATCCCCACAGCTCAAATGTCTCCCTGTTTTCGATCAGTAATCCTCAATAACTGTTGGGTTTTTTCATTTAAGAAAAATCCCACATCCCACACATTCACTATGTGCAAGTCCCTGCCCAGTCAGGAGGGATAAGTTTCAGTTGCTTCTTTTTTGCCACATCAGACCCTCTCCTTTCTCTGGTGCTGTAGAATTGCCTTTGCGAGCATAGTACCAGGATGTCTTGCTTGGCTTAAAGACTTTGGAAGGATTGTCTCTGAGTAAACTCTGCATGGGGCATTTTTTTCCTCCTTGGTAATAAATGATCACATTTTTAGGTTTGGCTTGGGTTTTTTTTTTTTTTTTTTTTTTTTTTTTTTTTTTTTTTTTTGGTTGGTTTGTTTGTTTGGGTTTTTCCTAAGAGGACTAGGGATGCTCACCCATTGTACTTAGGAATCATGGGGCTGAATGGCAAAGAAGGTAAATTGACATACATTTTCTGTTTGAGTCCTGTGATGTGGGTGGAAGTAGGAGAATGTTGGTCCCACAGAATATTTACCCTGTTAGTATGGGAATATATGTGCAAATCTGACAGGAATTCCTGGTTAAGATTTTCCAATCTTATGCATGTGTGACTCATGTACCATGACTGGAATATTTATATGGCCACTGCCTGAAAATAGGTAGTTGATACTTCGGGCAATTTTTCTTCTCCCTTGTCTGTTTTTCCCACACATTTTATATTTCTTTCTTTTGGAAAGCTATTTTATATTACCACAGCCCTTTGCTAAATAAATAAAGCTGTATTCCTTTATAAAGTTTGTAAAATTTAAAAAAAAATCCACAGGGAAGTGGAGGCAGTTGTTTTGCTTGACTCTTTGCTGCTTCATATCTAACACTAGCAGCAGTTGCTTTCAAAGACAACCTTCAGTGTCTTGGGTGTAAGCCTCTGTCTGTAAAGAAGTAGTGGGTATTTCCCCAACAGAAGAGGGTGGGGGAAAAATAGAAATTGCAGTTGAACAAGACAAGGAAAGTGTGCTTATTATCTGCAGGCAGTGGTAAAGAAATTTCAATTTTAAATGCATTAGAAACTGTTGATGTATTTTAATTGATATGTATAAGTTTTACCTGTTTGTGAAATTAAATACAAACTTTGAGCTGGATAGATGCACGGTTAACTAGATACAGCATTTAAAATTTTAGCTCTTCGAAGTGTGTTGTGAAGATGAACTGATTTTATTTTAAGATTTTCTTCATTGATCAAAGTGAATTCTAAAATAACAAAAAATGTTTTAACTTAAATGCATGGGTCCTTCTTGACAATAGAATGTCTTTATAATTGTGTGTTTAAGTTGTCTATGGTAAAAATTTTACCACATTGGAACAGGAATGACCAAAAGAAGACCAAAGTAAAGAAGAAAACAAGCAATCCGCAGTTTAACGAAACATTTTATTTTGAGGTAACTCTGTGTGTGTTATTCTGCCTGTTTATCTATGGTGTGCAACCCTTCAGATATTGTTAAGCAAGCTGCATGGCAGTACCTAATGCAGAAAGCTCTCTTCAAGCAAATTGAAGAGCTTTAACTGGCCTCTCAAATGTAAGTGAACAGCATACTTCAATTTCTGTCTGCCAGACAATAGCATCCCCCTTCAACTGCTGCCTGAAAAATTACTTCCTCGCAAGCCCATATATGAAGGTAATTCCCTGTCCTGAGTCACTTTATATATCATCTGTTGCCATCAGGAGTTCTGAGGTAACTGACCTATCCCATGGACTTCTATTTAAATATTTTCAAGAAGATTGAACTAAAAAACTTGAACAACTTATTTATTTAATAAAGTAATGTAGTGATTATACCCAAAAAAGTTTCTTTTATTTAAAAAAAAAGTTAACTTTGTTGTTATTTAGGAGTTGATTTCAATTCTGCATGACTAAATCTGACAATAAACAGATCATGAGTTTAAATTTTCATCTGATTTGTGTCAGTAATGAAAATCAGATTTGCATTTAAAGCATGCTATACTGAGAATTGGAAGGAGTACTACTATTGCATGTGCCTCAAATGTATTATAATTTGTTATGTTTTTATAAATCCTGGTCCTGCTGTGGGACTTTAGTGGGAAATTGTTTCATACCTATGCGCAGTTTCAGTGGATGGTGTGTGTCTCAAGATGCTGAGTGACCTGCTCACGATACTGAGTGTGATTTCCTAGGATGTCAGATATTAGGATAAAAATGTGATCCAAACACTTTATGACTTATGATTTATTGGAGTTAAATTGAGAATGCAGTCAAGAAATGATGAAAGTGTAGATGAGAGGTTACAGTTGTGTTGTAACTAGGGCAAGAAGAGTGGGCTTCTTATTTGTTGTTTCTTTAAACATTTCAGAACTAACTTCAGTGGTTTCATGAGGCTCATGCTAAAACAAATTTTTGCCAGTGTCCTGTCATACTACTTTTTTTTTCTGATAGAGCTATACTGTAATTCCCTCAGATACCAACTAGCCCTCAGTAGGTGTCACCATGAACCCTTCCTGACTCATTTTTCACCTGCTTTTCTGGCAAAAGGCAGATTGTTTGGTCAACTGACCTTTTTCCTTTGTAGATGGAACAGTAACTATTTACCTATGCTAGAGACAGGGAGGGAGGGTTTTCTTGATTTTTGATATACATAATACAAAAAGTGTGTTAATAGGAGGAATTTACTTGCAGGTAACCAGGTCCAGCAGTTACACCAAAAAGTCCCAGTTTCAGGTGGAAGAAGAAGATATTGAGAAACTAGAAGTCAGGTAAGTTATGTGGATTAGAAAGTGATTGTACAGAATCATTAATAAATCACAATATTTTATCATCAAGACAATAAATACTTATTTTATCTTAGTGTAGCTCCAGAGAATTACTGATCAGACTTGTGGAAAAGATGATTCTGACATAGAAAATGTCTCTTTTTTTTTTAACTTGTATTTCTTACTGAAGATGAGGTTTTTTTGTTTTGAAGTAAATAGTGGTTGAGTGTATCTAGCAGCCTAAACTTGTTTCCTGTGCCTGTGAATAAAGAGGTATGAGTACCTTATATCAAATTATATTAATTTGGGCAGAATATTGGTAATAGAACTTGTATTGAATGATACCAGCATACCTGACCCTAGTCTTTAGTTTCAAATATAGTTGGCTGGTTTAATAAAAAAAAGAGGGAAAAGCCTTTTTTATAAGATTCTTATAATTTCACTTTGCTTTTTAGAGGAACATTTGTGTTTCATCTTTTCCTTGCAAATGCAAATACTCTTAAGTGCGTTCCTTTTTTGTGCTGCTTTACCCTCAGATCAGGTCTGTCTGTATTTATGCCATGTAGTTAGAACAGCAGAGAGCCCTGTACTCAGTTTCTTTTCTTTGTTGTGCTCCTGCACATACATGCACCAAATCTGCTGAATGACAGTCTTCAAGGCTAGCATGTTTCCTAACAGGCATCAGAAGAAAAATTTAGCAGTTAATCTTAATAGCTATTATAGAACTAACTTGGTATGTGCATTTTTAACTATTAGCTTCGTTAATTAGAACTGTGTATTTCATTATAGATGGAAATATATTTAGAAAAGTAGTCATGCCCCAACAAATCTAGTTGTCTTTTGTTTTTGTTTTTGTTTTTTTTTTTTTGGTTCTTAACAACTGCTGTCTGTCAGAAATGTCAGAGAGGTAAGAAGTAATAGATCAACCCAGGGTGCATGTCTGGAACCTGATTCCGTTTGAGGTTGTAAGCGTACGAGCCGCTGCTTGGAAAAACAAGCGCATGTGTTGGTGTGGCATTGCAGTGTGCCAGATTCTAGCAGTTAGATAGATATTTAAATATATTGGTTAAAAAGTTCACTTGAATTACCTGAGAAGAAATGTGCACAGTTTTGGGGGTGGAGACTGCGCAGAACCCATACATTGTGCCAGTATCACTTTTATTTACTGATGCAAGGTCTGCAAGTCTTAACTTTCACTGTTTGTTTCTTTATCTGTTCTTTATGGGTTAATAAGCCACTTGTTTGATTCTTCTTGATTTATTTAGAATGGAGTGAGATTTCTAACATTTGCTGCCTGCATGCATGTGGATTAGTGCTGTAAGGCAGTTATTGTAAACTTGCTTATTTCTCTCTGGGAGAAAAGAAAATTAAGCAATGTTCTTATTTTCAGGGTTGACCTGTGGAACAATGGGAATCTGGTACAAGACGTCTTTCTAGGAGAAATTAAAGTTCCCGTGAAGGTGTTAAAAAATGATTCCTTTCAAGCATGGTGAGAAATGGTGGTTCAGAAGTGAATTTGCTTGTGTCTTGCACATTTTCCCTTGCAAAGGATATGTTTTATTCTACCTATTCATTAAACCATGTCTTTGTGTTCTAATCTAGGCAAAACATGTTTCTAGAGTTGCCCTGCTCAATGAATTAACCTTATCAGCGGGTACATACAGCTCTTCTCTTCCCTCTGTCTGCCCACAGTCACAGAATAGTTGGTGTGTTTGAGGGGGAAGTGCAGAGAGTGAAGGAAGGGAAGATGGTCTGTAACTGTCTTTTGGTCAGGTTGCTGGATTTCAGTGACCTGTGTGTGCTCTTCAGCAAACCTGGGGCTTCTCAGGGTTGCATCACTTGTAATTAAATTCCTAAGTCAGACTTCCAGAATGACTGATGAAGGGTTTATTTGATCATTAAGTATGGCTTTTTTTTCTTCCTTGGGGAGGCTCCAGAAGTATCTTCTGGAAACAATCCAACATCATTTCAGGGGAGCAGGCACAGGAGCTGGAAGGGCGAGTTATGAAGGGAGTTCAGGAAAGAAACACTTCTGCATGGGACATCTCAGCACCCTCCCTTCTGATATTTTTGGGAGCCGGAGCCCACTTCTAACTCCTTTGCTGTCCCAAATGCTTAGCAGCAGGAAGGGATGAGTACAAGGGATTTGAGTGCCTCCAAGTGTGTAAAATATTCTGCTTTTAATGAACCTTTCAGTACAGGAAAAAGCACGGAAGAAGCCTTTTCATATCCACACAGAAAACACATAGGAAGGAGATGGGTAAATAGGAACTAAATATTACACAGGTCTTGGCCAGGAATCATTATGGCTCTGCTCCATGTACCCACCTCAGGCTCCAAGTGTCTTGGATGTATCAAAGTTGAACTCAGACTCCTGCTGTTTGAATGTGATCCTGTAGGTGTTTGTGTTGGAGTTTCTGTTTTTTGCACTGTGTATTGCAGACACAGGCTTGTTCTGCCAGTGCTCTGATCAACAGATGTATGACCATATTAACATAAAAACAGGCCTCTGGTAGCAGCTTGCTGAGAGAAAGATTATATCAGCATGGGCTCATTGCCAGCGTGCTGTGTTTGTGTAGCTTTTTGAATTGACCTAACTCACGTCTAGTTGTCCTGAGTGTGTCTGCTAATGTGCTTTGTAGGCATACCTTGCATTTGAACATCCTCATGTCAAAGTATGATCTGCTGATCAAAACCAGAAGTTCTGTGATTAAAAATAACAAATCTTTTATAGTATTGCTAATTTGAATAATATGTTTTTGAATGCAGCTGAAATACAGCAGAGAAATTATCATTACTACTAAATATTTGGAAAATAAGCTCAAGAGTTGTGCTGTTAAGGAAAGGTTCTCCTGGTAAATCAGTTTTGCTTTGTTTGCATGCCTTCATGGGCACTGCATCTGGTTATGAAAAAAAGAAGTCTTATCTCCTGGTTTTAGAAGTCCAAATATACATGATTGTGAAAGAATATTTGGAGATGGGGTTTCAGTTTGTTGGGGTGAGTGTTGAAACTACTGTGATGCTACTTAAGAGCTGTTAACACTTTTGTAGAGCTGCACCTCCTGTTGGAATGCAGTGAAACTACAGCCAATGAAATGTTGGATGTATTTTGTATTAAAAGTAGAAAAAAACCCACTTTTTTCCTATATGTTGTTTCTCAAGAGTGGAGCCTGTTAATATTATGTGTTTTTTCTGGTCTCAGACAAGACCATTTAAATTCTCTACACTACCTGTTTCACCTGCAGTGTCCAACACCCTAAATATAACCTAGATGTAAAATATGATGGTCCAGTGTAATTTCAAACTATTCCTGCTATTCCCTGTTAACCTACAAATAGTATATCCTATTTCATTGTTTGGAAAGATATGAGAAAATAAATTTAAGTTCTATTATGTGTTAAAGGTGCATTGAATGCTGCTCATTTTTTTACTTTTGAGTCTCAAGGGGAGTTTTTTGTGAATTTTTTGCCAGTTTTCAGATATAATGTATGTATACTGAAATAGTTAAATGTGATACTTTGCTTTATTGTGGAATTAGGCAAATGAATGAAATAGGAATCTAATATTTTATAATTGTCCTGTTGCTTACAGGTACTTACTTCAGCCAAGAGAAAATGGAAACAAGTCTTCTAAAACTGATGAATTAGGATCACTTAGGTTAAATATCTGTTACACTGAAGATTGTGTACTTCCATCTGAATACTATGCTTCTCTAAGGAACTTGCTGCTAAAATCTTCAGATGTTCAGGTACTTTTGTTAAAAGTTTCATTAAAGTGAAAACTAAAAATGAATTATGCAGTCATGAGACAATATGAATTACTCATACCTAGATAATTGGTTTTGTTTCTTTGTGGTAATTACTTCTGTCATACCCAGATGAACAGCTTCTAGAGCTTTTGCTTCTGCTCCAAAGTACCAGGATTTTCTTCTTATTTTAGAAGTACCAGTAGAGACAGGGAAATAACCTGTGCTATGTGCCTGGAGGAGATGAAATACTTTCTTTTCATTGGTTGCTCTTTTCAACATTGTATTTCTCCATTGGCCTCTATTGGCTTCTTGGATAGAGGTTTTCAAGGGACACTGATCCATTATTGGCACTGAAGAGCAGATAATGAACAAAAAAGATCTACTTCAGAACTGATTTCAAATTCTGCTTCTGAATTGCTTCTGCCTTCGCCAGGATGTTAATCAGCATGACTGGATTTCTCACGTGGATGTGGTGACAAAGAGGGAAGTGTGGTAGATGCTTTGCATGACATTGGGACAGGAACCAAATTGTAGTAACCAGGCTTTATATTCTTAAGCCTTTTACAGCTTTTAATCAATTCAGTGTTAGTGAAGTAATGACAGAGGAGAAGAAAGATAGAGGAAGCAGATGTGACTAAAGTTTTGCTGGCCCGTAATCAAATACTGCTTTGCTGGAATTCAGGAGTAGCTGAGTACATAGATAGCAGCAGTCAGCAGCTGTCTTTCCTACTTAAATAATTTAGGTTTTGTATTGAAATTCTCAACTGTACAGTGGCAACACTTTATTTTAATGTCCCCTGATTATAGTTTTTAAAGTCCTATAAAGATACATGACATTATAGTAAAACAGTTGCTTCCTGCCTCTAACTTGGGTTTGTGACAAAGCCATAGTTTAACCCTTTAAAGAGAATGAGAAGGATGAGTAGCTACTGAATTCCATTCTTAAATGTAATTATAGAGTAGATAATACTAATTTTCAATTAAGTATGTCTGAAATGTAAGCTTCTAATTGCCATGTTACACAGCAAATATTGAAACTTTCTGTTAACAAACTATGTCTATAGTCTCATTATATTTGATCTGTATTTTTTCAAATACACAAAGAACATGTAACTACTTTACTCAGATTTTGTATTCTGCTTTCTCACAGCCTATTTCTGCATCTGCTGCCTACATTCTGAGTGAGGTGTGTAGAGACAAGTACGATGCTGTGCTGCCTCTGGTTCGACTGTTGCTGCACCACCACAAGCTGGTTCCGTTTGTTGCAGCAGTGGCAGAACTAGATCTGAAGGACACCCAGTACGTATTTCATGTTCATTGATGTCATGCTTTCTAAAATTAATCCTAGAGTTTCACAGGGCTTCATGATACAACATTGATAAGTAAGCCCTTCAGTTTCTTTCTCTTGTTATGTAAAACTGACTAAATATATTCCTCTTTTAGTGCTGGTTTATAAAAACGTTCATTAAAATCACTTTGAAGCTGGGAGTCAGAGTTAATGGTTCTGGGCTGTTTGGTAAAACTTTGTCTAAAAGTACATAGTTTTTATTTTAAATGTCGTTATTTGGCCACTCTTCAAATTTTACTGGGCATTGGATCGGAACTTACAAACTTAGATGGAACTTAATAGATGGAACATCTTTAAAATTGCTGAAAATCTTAGCCTGTTTTCTTTAACATGTGGCTTAAATGAGGGCTACTCTTTTTCTGCAAAGATGCATTGTAATTAAGAATGTGGTCTGCATGCCTTAGTAGGAAGTATGGGAGTTTTTCCAAGTAGCAGCATATGGTCTGTGAATTTGCAGCTCTGTGGTTAGGAGTGAAATAAAGCAGATGTGAGCAGTGGCCACTGAGATGCCAGGTCATGTCCAGTGGAGGTGCGGCAGGGATTTTGTCACCACAGGACAGTTCATTTCAAAGCACTTAGTCTTGATTTAAATAATGTGAGACAGCTTAACTCTGTAGAAAGAGGTGACTCATAGAAAATAATTTTCTAAACTGCATTTTAGTACGCACATTCCATTGTAATTGAACTGTAACAAAGAGAGCTTAAACTAAATCTCTCAGATTAGAAAGATATACTTTGCACAGCTGGCTGTCAGTTTACTTCAACAGCTATAATGAATAAAAATGTAACCTTGGATTAAATATGTTTTGGTTTAAGTGTCTGGGTTTATTGGTGCAGTGTAGCAATGTGCTGTAGCTCCAAGATTTTTTTTTCACCATGACTACTGGAGGAGAAATTGTGTATTGCTGAGGTACAATTTTCATTATTTTGGAATTTTCTCCAGTTGTTCTTTCTCATGTTCCATACTGCACTATAATTTTAATTGTCTACAATTTCTTAGCCTTTTTCTTATGGTTTTATTTATGTTCCTGGGTTTGGTAATTGCTGTAATAATATTCTTGTTTATTCTCTTTCTGTTACTGAGTGCCATTGCAAGCTTGGTGTATAGGTTCTGGAATTCCTGATTGAAATATATGAAAAATATTTTTAAAATAATTATTTAATAGCAAGATAGGTATAAATTGAATTTTGTAACTGAACTTGTTGTTTTTTCCCTGTTCAAATAAAATAATTTCTTTTCTTACAGAGAAGCAAACACAATCTTCAGAGGCAACTCATTAGCAACTCGGTGTGTAGATGAAATGATGAAAATAGTGGGGAAGCACTACCTAAAGGTTACTTTGAAACCTGTTATTGATGAGGTAGGTTATCCTACTGGAACTTCTTTGGGGACACTCAGCCCCCTGGGGTATCCTTGTCTGTTGTGTAGGCATTCTTGTTTCAGCTCTGTGGTAGGAATCACTCAGGTGGGGGGATTCTACAGGAAAATTTAATTGAGCAATAATTGGTTAAGTTTAGTGGGAGGAGCTGCTTTTTGTTACTTACATTCCAGATGCTTCAAAATAAACAGTCAATGACAGTCATTCCAGCCTCCAGCACATTGCAGAATTTGCCCATGCAATGCTTTACGTAATCAATCCATTTGAAAAGGCACAAACAAAAGTGAGGATGAGCACTGCCTGTTGTTCTGGATGGTTAGAACCTATTTAGAATTTTATTCCTAAATCTCAGAATCTCTTTTTAAATGGGTACATTTCCATACTTTCTGTCTGAAAAATTGAACTCCTATAGTTTTGTTTGTTTGTTTCAGATCTGTGAGTCTCCTAAACCCTGTGAAATAGATCCTGTCAAATTAAGAGAAGGGGATAATGTGGAAGTTAATATGGTGAGTTTCCCAACTGGTCTCAAAATCTGAAAGAAAAGCATTTTTAAAAGCAGCTCTTTGTAATGGAAAATGAGTAACTCATAATAGCAATATAACTCTCTGATTTCAGAGTAAACAAGAAAAAGCTTTATTTTCTTATCCTTGTTTACGAACACAGCAATGGAAAAGTCCAATGGAAAATGGGGCAGAGAGGAGAAACTAAAGATGGCAGTCGTTCTTATCAGTTTTTTGGGTGTTTTGATTCCTGATGTTCTGTACTCAGCATCTAGATTATAATGTACCTAACCAGAACTGCTCTAGCATTTTTCGTTGATGTTTTGCTGGCTGCTTCCCTCTTATCAGAGTATGCTGATGTTTAAGGCTGTAGTTGCTGCAACAAAGTTGATGTTCACTTGATATACATGGGAAATGCTCCTTCCTTGTTGACAAATTACAAAACCAGGTATTGATAGGTAGTTTATATTGCTAGACAGTGCTTATATACTTTAAGTAAATATCATTAAACTATCTTTGAACAGTAGTAATGCCATATGAGTATTATGAGGCTTTTTAAATATGCACTGTACTAAAATTCAGAATTGAATAGTCAGTATTATGTTTGTGCTCAGGTGAAAAAAAAAACGGACAAACGTGAATGTTCATGGTCTGAAAAAATCCCTTTTTTCATATTTGCAGGAAAATCTCCGCTATTACGTGGACAAAGTGTTCCGTGAAATAGTACGGTCGAGTATAAGTTGTCCTACCCTAATGTGTGATGTTTTTTATTCTTTGAGGCATCTGGCTGCCAAAAGATTTCCAAGTAAGTGTTCTCTAAAAACTTCTGGAAGTGATGTTCAGACTGAAAACTTCTGCAGTAACCTTATGGAGATTGTTAAAATTCTTGTCTTGTCCAAAGCTGTGCCCTGAACTTTGACAGTCAGACATTTGTTTTTCTGTCAGTCTGTAAGTTATAGTGAAACTTTGTGGTCAGTCAAGAGGCATTTTTTGTTTTCTGATACAAAAATACAGTAAGTCAGAAACTGCAAGACAGCAGCAAATGAGAAGTCATCAAAAAAACCCCCCAAGATAATAGAAGAAAAGCACAAGTAATACAGAAAGTGATTTATTGGAAAGATACTTAAAATTTGTAAGAGCTCTTCTGTTTATTGCTTCTAAAGAAGCAAGATGTGAACCTTAAAATAAATTTGGCATTTGCATCTTTACATGAACTGCCACTCTGTTAAATATGACCAGCACATTCATAACTTCTGTGAAGTTAGCTTTAGTACTACTATAGCTGAACTTGATATGGGTAGTTTTGAGGAGGGTGGATAATAAAAAATATTTAATGGGTTTGTAAATATGACCGGTATTAGAACAGCTTTATTCTTTCAGAATGGTTTTAATATAGGAATAGTGTAGTGGATCTGAAATACTTCAGTCAATTAAAATCTGAAATGTCCTGTAATAAGCTACAGGTGAAGAATATGCTTCTCATAATGTGGGACATTTCTCTGATTGATGTTTGTCACTGAAACTAAGCCATAATTTGCTCTAGTTTAGACAGTCCTTTCAGAAAAGCTGACTTACCAGATCAGATGGAAGCGGTCATTAGAGTGTGATCTCACTGTATTTCCCAGTATAAAAGTGTAAATATACCCACAATATTAAATGAGAAAATCCTCATTTACATAATCAAAATTATATAACACTGTGGGTTTATGGTGCAACTCAGTATTTCAATTATATTTGTTCCTATGTGTTGACTGTATTTGTCATGCGGCATTAATGTGTTTGAATTATCAGTGAGTAGCTTTCCAGGTGAATAAATCCAATAGCCCCAGTGTTTAGAGGCAGCTGCTGCAGTGTTTTATCTCTGGATGCAGCATCCAGCCAAACCTAATCAACTGTGTATGTAAATGCTTGCAGTCATCTCGTTGTTCCTCCCAGTGGAGCTGAGGAGCCAGTTGTATGGGAATAGAACTTCTTTTCAGAGAACTAAGCGATAAACATGCCACTAGAAGTAGAACATTTCTTACCATGACCACCTTTCTCATTTCATGCACTTCATTGATTTTTTCTATTCTATTTTTAAACTATGAATGTCTCCTCTGATGTTATCTTCCTAAGGATTTTTATGTTAACTGTCTTCATGGTTTCCTGTTAAGTTCAGTGCATGTTACATTTCATGGTTTTTCTCTGCAGATGACCCTCATGTACAGTATTCTGCAGTGAGCAGCTTTGTGTTTCTTCGTTTCTTTGCTGTAGCCGTAGTCTCACCTCATACTTTTCATTTACGACCTCACCATCCAGTAAGTCTTGTGAAGCTTTGTTCTGTTTTGTTCATACCGTCAGATCTGTTGGTGTGGGAAGGCATAAGTGGGTATGTAACTGGGAAGTAAGATGACTAAATGTCTCTAGGTTCTGTTTCCAAAGGAAATAAGATATTTGCAATTCTTTAAGCATCAGATATTTCAGTCTTTATGGGGTGTTCTCAAATGATGCGGAAGAGCTTTCAGTATTAAAGATGCTGTGCCTTTTTTGGGAATGTGCTTCTTGGGTAAAATAGCAACATGACTGAGGGTCCTTTAAGGTATAGGCCTAAATTGCCTTGGTTCTTTCCACCAAGGAAATGAAACATCCAGGTGTCACTGTTACGTTTATTGCCATTTGTGTCTTAAGCAGAGGTTGTGGAGTTATGCAGTAATTGGTTGGTGTATTTATTTGGACTCCACTAGTTGCAGTGGGTTGACAAATTTTCCATTATTAGTTGTCATAGTTGTCAAGTAGATACACATGTCAAAAATATTTCAAAGACAGGAACATGGAGATTAAAAAACCTGTATTATTTTTCACATTAAAACCAGAAAATGTATGAAATCTGCTGCTCCAGAAGTTATTATTATCTTAGTATATCTACTTAGGTGTGTTGTGCCTTCAAAAGAAAAGAAAAATACACGTACTCAAATTCATTCCTTTAACATTATCCAGTTTTTTGAGTAAAAAAAATTACAGGATTTTAACATTTGAGGGTTAAACATCTTAAAGGGAACAGCGAGGCCACTTTTGGAAGCTGTGTTTGTAATCCTGTACTAAAATGCAAGCAGTGAGGTAGCAAACAAATTGAGTAAAAGCCTTAAAGACAAAGTTTTAAAGTTCACTTTGTATTATGAAAATTTATACCATTTGTCCAGCAGTAATTCATTATGTTTATTGTTCAGAAGTTAGTTAGATGTGTAGTAATGATTACAGGATTCAAGGGTTTCAGGTGTTTTATAGGTACAAATATTTTCCCAGTACTACTATTAAATCCTAGTGGTAGTGACTAAAATATTAAATACTGTGCAGTAACTAATAAACTATGTATTTCATATGCATTTTTTTTCTTTGGGGACAAAGAAAATGAATGAAGATGTACCAGATTTACTACATTGTGTAATATAATAACTTTTTTGACATTTTTAATTTTTAAATCAGTTTTTCTGGACCTGTGAAAAAATATTACTTCTGAAATTTTTTTTTTCATTGTTTTAGGATGCACAGACTTCTAGAACATTAACTCTTATATCAAAAGCCATCCAGACCCTGGGGAGTTGGGGAAGTTTGACCAAAAGTAAACTTGTAAGGCTATTAAAATTCTTTCTCATTTCACGGACATGATGAACATTCTGTTTATTGAAAGTTTATATGAAAGTTTATTTATGTCAATATACTTTTCCTTTCAGTCAAGTTTCAAGGAGACATTTATGTGTGAGTTTTTCAAAACATTTCAAGAAGAAAAATTTACTGAATCTGTTAAAAAGGTACCTTTCAACTTTATTTTTTTTATTGTTGGTGTATCTGAGCAATCTTCATTATTAGAAGGTGGTGGTTTTGTTCAGTTTTCTACTAGAGAGAAAAAAAAAGTTGTGGTCTGTTTCAGACATAAAAAAAACCCCAAAACAAAAAAACAACGTAGCAAAATCAATACAGTCAAATACACAAGAGTTATGCATAGTGAAATAAGCTAATTTAGTTTAAAAAATAAAGTATACATTTTTTGGAAGAGACTTTATTGGCTCTGCTGTTTAGGACCTCATTAAAGAAAGCTTGTGTGACTTCTGGGCATCCCTCATTGCACTGTTCCAAGGCCCTGCAATATGTGTTCAAATGTTGCATAAAATAACTGTTCTGCTCAAGGAGAAACTATACATTTATATTTTCCTAACAGCTTTTGGGTTGTGTTTCTAAAGAGTGTATATTTATATTCCCTGTGGTTTTTTTCCTTAAGTTCCTAGATGATGTTTCCTCTACCGAGAGTAAAGAGCCCAGTGGCGTGAGCGAGCCAGTACATCTAAAAGAAGGGTGACTACATCTTGAATTTATATTGTGCATAACAGAATTGACTTCAGTGTTTTTTCCTTAATGCCAGATTCAGATTAATGCTTATTAAAATGTCTGATATACTTTAGAAATTATATTTGTAATTTAGAGAATTCTTAGGTTGCAGAATTAGTTTAAAAGAACAGCTGCAAGCTAATACTTTAAATGCCTTTTAAAATACTTAAAGTAATTAAAAGTAGCTGAATACGTATTGAAGACTGACTGTATTACTGTCACAGTTCAGCGTGTGCTCTGTGATGGTTTTTGAGGATTGTGAAAGTGTATGTTAAAAGAACATTATTAATTTAGAGTTATTCTGCGTGCTGTATAAGCCTAGCCAGCTAAATGTTCTGCTTTTAAAGTTAGATAAAAAACTATCCTGTAATTGAAATATTTAACATTTAGTGATAGAATGCTGTTAAATAGATTGAGGTGAAAGTCATTCTTCCTAAGAAATGAACTGTCTTTTTCGTGATGTTAATCAAGAATAGGTGATGATTTGAACAACATTCATGGGGAAAAAACATTCAAATTTATTTGAGAAGCAGGTTTATAAGAAGAAATGCCTTTTCTGTGAAACAGGCATCCAAATTTCAAAAAAGCAAGAAACATGTCTCTTATTAAAATACTGAATAGAAATTAAGGAGGAAATTGTAGTGGACTCAACACTATTGTAGTAATAAATTGATGGATGTTCAAAACAAAAGAAATAATTAGCAGTGAGTACACTGAAAGTGTACTGAATGCAGTTCGTCTGCCCTTGCTGTTGAGCCATGTTCAGTGTCCTTTCATTGATGTTCAGTTTCTGATCCAGAGATGGCCAAGTACAATCACATGTAGAAAGTGGCAGGAAAGAGAATCTTGTAGTTGGATACACCTTACACCCTTTTGCGAAAATTTGGAATTCTGGATCTGAATAAGTTAAGTATCCCCTCCAAATTTACTGCCACAAGCACCAGTCTGGACTGTGTGTTTTTCAAACTCCTTTCCTGTTTTGGAACCCTGTACATGATCACCATATTGGGAGGTAATCTTGAAGATCTGTTTTGAACAAGTAGTAAATTTTTTTTTTTTTTTAAGGTACAGTGAAGTAGATGTGGCTGCATGATGAACAATAATGTCTTATCTCAATAAATGCTTTTGGAATCTCTTCAGAATACTAATGGTTGCATTTCATTTGATGCTGTCTTTGCAGAGAAATGTATAAAAGAGCTCAGGGAAGGACTCGGATTGGTAAGAAGAATTTCAAGAAGCGGTGGTTCTGTCTAACAACTAGAGAATTCACATACCACAAACAGCAAGGTAAATAATGTTTATTTTACATTTGTTTTTAATTTTCAATATTTTCTAAGTGTTTGTATGTTTTTTTGTGCTTTTAAAAGTGTGTAATTTTTTTCTTTACCTAAAATACCTCTGATGTACTTTAGTTACTTTAGCCTTGATTAATAGAGGCTTCTGTCTGATCCATGCCTATTTTTTCAATAATAAAAATGCATATTTTGAGAGCATGAACTGCAATGTCAGTGCCCTGAGATCATAAAACAGTTCTTAAAGATTGCTTCACTCCTCTGTTTACAATTTTTTACAGATAAAGAACCAATTTTCACAATTCCAATCAAAAACATCCTTGCAGTGGAGAAACTTGATGAGAGCTCCTTCAACAAGAAAAATGTGGGTCAAAAGATAGTTTATATGTCATTCTTGATGTGTTCTTTAAATAAAAGAATGTAATTAGCTTACAGAGTTGATGAAACCCCATTACTAAACACTTCAGCAAAAAGTCTTCTTTGGGTCAGGAATAAAAAGCTGTATGCAGTATCTCCAAGTACTCTGAACGTGGAAATTAACCTGGAAATTTGGATATCTGCACCAAATTTCCTGACTGATTTTGACTTTGCCCCCCTCGCCAAATTTCTGGAATGAAGGTTATAACTTACATGACCTTATTACAAAGCACTTGAAATTATATTATGTACTACTAGAAATGTATTATTACCGAACATTTATTTATTCCTTTTGATGAGAACTTCCTACATCAGCTGAGACAGCTGTCTGTGCTCACGGCCTCATTCTGCCCTTGAACACATTGGTTATTTCTGTTCTTGTGCCGATCCAAATGTCTGAGGCAGTGATAAAAGAACAGCTGTCACTAAGGCCGAGGATGGCTAAAGGAGAGACTTCTGGGAATCTTCTGTTGCTCTCAGGATATGAAGCATGAAGGTTGTGCTTCATGGAATCTGGGGTCACACTTAAAGATATGTGGATGAAGAGGACAGAAGGTGCATCCTGTTCTAATTTACAAGGATTCTTTCTAAGATGAGGAAGTGGTGTAGACAGAACACAGGGAGCTGTTCTGGTGGGGCTTTTCTCCTCTGTGTAAGAGGTGAAAAGTCTGCCATTCTCTCGTCTCACTTTCTGTCTTAATTTGACTTTGTTGAATTGCCTGAGCGCTGAAATCTATTTTGACATGTTCGAAGTTGCTCAGTAACTGGATTTTTTTACTAAGCAGAGTAATGTGTTTCTTCTACAGATGTTTCAAGTACTCCATGGAGAAAAGCCACTCTATATCCAAGCAAATAACTGTGTAGAAGCCAGTGAGTGGATAGAGGCTCTTTGCCGGGTAACGAGGTGCAACCAGAAGAGGCTGAGCTTTTACCACCCCTCTGCTTTCCTGAACGGGAACTGGCTCTGCTGCAAGGCCACCATGGAGAACACCGAGGGCTGTGCTCGCTGCACCGCGTAAGTCCCGTCCCAGGTGGAAAAGGGCAGGGTTCCAGGGAATGCGTGAGTCACTCTGCAGCTTGAAAGCGTGGAAGCAAGGCTTTGCCTATCTAATTTAGCAAGTGATGCCACAAAAACATTCCATAGTGATAAGGCACAAAGAACTGGATCTCGCTAAGTCTATTACTTTGTCTGCCACCCTGTGGAGGTAATCAGTTCAGCATGGAAATCACAAATACCCAATGGCTGAGATCTTTTCATGCAAAAATTGAATTCAGAGGCCAGGCTGAATGCAGAAATATGACATACCTAGATCATCTGTATAAAATAATGAAATTACTTTGCTGCAGAAAGTTCAGCCTGGAATTTCTCTCTCCTTAATGACTTTGTCTTGTTTTATACAATCACTTTTTTATTTGAACTTCACGTATGTTAAAGCAGTGCACTAAGTCTGCTAAATAGTCTTGGGTGTAGATTCTGACAAATCATTTGGGTTTTATAGGTATGTCAGAAAAATTAATAACATCTTACAATGTTTTAATGTCTTTTTAGAAGCTGCTGATTTCTGAAAACAAGCAAATGCTGTGATTTCTTTCAAAAAATAAATATATCCTTAACTGGGTAGGTTATAGAAATTACAGACTAAGTTTCGTGAAGCTGTCTATGAGTGGTAAACATGTTAAAAGGCTATGTATATTGAAAAAGGAACAGTTTTTACTTGCTTTCAAGAATTACTGATACTGATTACCTGTCTCTTTGCTCACCTTTTAGAGATGTTCCTGCTGATACTCAAATTGAGATTGATGGAGACAGAGAGACAGAAAGAATTTACTCACTTTTCACTGTCAACAGGTCTAAACTACAGAAGTTGGAAGGTACTCAAATGATAATTAAGAAGAATTACACTGATACTCAGTTCTAATTCTCTAGGCCAAAACCATCATTTTGAACAATTAACTGAATTTAACAATTCACCTGAAAATAACAGAAAGTAGAGAAAGAGATTGAATTTTTATCTTCTCTGTGCCCTGGTGTCTGATGTTCTTCAGGCATTTCTTTACAGTAGATATCAGGCATTGTTCTAATTGAATTTCCATATATGTAATATCTTTAATAGTTTAAACAGAGAGACTGCAACTATAGCTGATTGCTTTTCTGGCTTTGCTGTTCCTTTCCTGACTATGTGATGAATTCTATTGGACATGGTTTTGCTGCAAGAAAGCACTGAACTTCTCTTGATGTGAAGAGTAGAGAGCTGGATGCTCAAGATGCTGAACTCAACTAGCAGACAATAAGCTACAGAATTGTAAATACATTTAGTTGATAGCGTCTCCTGCTTTTATCTAAATCCATTTTATGTGTAAGCCAGAGTAACTTCCCATTTCAGAATTTTGGAGTTACCATTTGCATAAGAGTTAGATTTGTTCTTTAATTGTTGAAATTCTAAATGGGATGATTGTGGTTGTTTTTGTAGAGGCTTGTGGAAGTATAGCAGTCTATCAAGGTCCTCGGAAAGAACCAGATGATTATTCTAACTTCACAATTGAAGATTCTGTAGCAACTTTTCATACACTTCAGCAGATAATAGATATAGTAGAAAAGCTGAATGAATCACATGAAAAATACCAGAAGAAGAGATCGTCTAGTGCCAAATATGGTAGTGAGTAAGTATCCTATGTAATTTTGACCTTGATAAATGTGTATTTTGAAAAAAATGAATCGTGGGACAAGGCCAGGCTTGTTGGAGCAGAGATAATGGAGGTAAAGGTATAGTTAGGCAACACAGACTTGGAGAGAATAGGATGCATCATTTGTAGTAGTGCGGCTTTTTACCAGTTGTTGAAGATCCAAGTTCTTCTGGTGCAGGATTCATCTGTTCCTGTTGAGATTCCTTTAAGTGGGTGCAGTGACTCTTTGTTTCCTTGCAACTTAACATTTGAAGTGCACACAAAATTTATCCATAACAGTATGCCTACCTTCTAATTCTCTTTCTTTTTTTTTTTTTTTCAACATTTTGGTTAAATAATTGAAGTATCAAGTTATATGAAACTGTCAAAATTTTACTGCTGAAACGTATCTTTCAGGCAGTGTATTTACTGTTTGTATTTCACTTGCCATACTCAATGATAAATACTATTTCTTGTGAAGGTAAAAAAAACCCTGTTCTTTGGAGTGCATTGTTGTTCGAGAGCACATTCTTTAATTCTCTTCAGTCCTGGCTTATGCCTATGGAACACCACTAGCAAGTTTTCAGATTTCTTCTTTGCATCAATAAGGATTGATTCACCAGGAAAAAAAGAAAAGCTCAAACCCTGATTTGGTTTGCCTGGGTTAGTGTTTGATCCAAGTTGTTTAGAAAAATTGACTGTGATTTAGAAGTCCCATGTGAAAGTAAATTAAGTCTTTGCAAATCACAAAATTTCACAATTAATGGTAGAAATGGGGTTTTTTTGCTTGATAAATTGAAATTGTATTAAGAGAACAAGAAAGCAAATGTCAACCTTAAAAATATTTACATATAATATTTTGGTTTTTTGCAGAGAAAATCCAATTGTTGGAAAAGTTTCCTAACCTAAACAAACTGGCCCACTTGGATGAAAAAAGAAACTGGAAATGTTCTAGAGTGTGTTGGTTTTTTGTTTCTTTTCTTTTTTAATTCATTATATGCATTTTTGCAAAGTATTTAAGAATGAGCATACATGCTAGTTGTGTTGACAATCTATTTAATATTTAATAGAAAAATATCTTCTTGGAAATCTGGTGTTTAAGGTTTATTCTCATTTTGCTGAAGAACTTGAAGTTCCAGGTTCTTGACGTAACAGGTGTGAATAAATCTAAATGTTGTTTTGCCATCGTTGTCTTATTGGAAAGAACTTTCTAAACAAATAAGCTTTTTCATGGAAGAAAATCCACACTGCATTTGTTGGTTGGATTACATCTCAGTACATACACTGCAAACTTGGATGAGTTTACCATGAGTGCCTGCCCTGCTGATACAGATCTCGAAATAGAAATCCCAAGCTCTTATGATGTGGAAAAGATCTGAAGCTTCTTCACACTCGATACATTTGACTTATTTTTTCCTTGTATTAGGTGTTGTCAGGACTTGATTTATCTACAGTTGAAGTTCTATAGAACCATGCAGTATGCTGCAAATAATCTGGAGAGCAGATACCAGTGTTAGTTATGTTATTGAGTACTAAAGAAGAAATCAGGGAACTTACATTGTACCTCTTGTTTACATTTGGGGTGAGTAATATATGGAGTGACATTAGACCACTGTCTATTTTCTTTAGCATTTTTTAAGGTACATATTTTTTCTAAATCTAAAAAGAGGTGCAGGGTAGTAACATTCTTGTTAAATAGGTTTGTCTATAGATAGAAAAATTTAAATGTGAACAGATTGTGGTTAAGTACTGATCAATTAACATCATCCCATGTATGATTTACTTTCTTGTTTTTATAAAAAGTAATAACTACGTCCAGCTCAACTTTTGACTACAAATCTAATAAATAATCTCTATTATAATCACTCAAAGCACTTTAGATATCTGGACTATCCCAGATTATTTTTAGATACTTTGTAGTATCTGCTTGTTATGATCAGTTGAATGATCAACTTGTTTTGTCTTTAAGCAATGCTTCAGTGAGTATTTTTGTATCTTTAGTTTCGTGGATTCGTATTTGCCACTTAACACAATTTTAAACTGGCATTCCTGACTTCAGTAAGATTAATTTTTGCTCACTTCATCTGAGAAGTTAGGTTTATGCTGAGAAAAAGTATATGTGTATAACCAGGAAGAAGCAAAGGTATTACTGTGGCAGCTTTGCTTCATCAGTATTAAATACAATGGTACTCCTTGGAATATTATTTTTATTAAAAGTTATATTTGGTACTTTTATTTTTAAAGCATTTTCTGTGGGGTCTTTTGTTGTTTTGCTGGGTGTTTTTTTAGTTTTTGGTTTTGTTTTGTTTTTCCAATCATGACTTGGCCAAATTAATTAGGAATGTAACTTAGAATAGAAATCCACAATGCTTGAAACAGTAAGCTGTTGAAATTACCACACATTTATTATACTGTTGTAGGAAGGCTTTCTGTAATAGAAGCAAGGTGGCAAGACAAGATTGAAATTTCTTTGGAATGAATGTAACTTGTTAGAATGACTATTTGGCTTAATACCAAGATACTTTAGGATATCTGGGGTTCAGTACTAGGATCTGCAACATCACAATCATTTAATCACCTCAGCTGGTTTTGCCTTTTCCTTTTTTACACATTTGATGTGTTCAACAGGACTTTTATTTGCCAACAGTTAAAATTGAGGGAGAATACAGCAATGCCAGTAAATGTGTTTTGCCAAGGTAAAGGTAGATTAATTGCCGTTAATCAAAAGCTGCCATTAAACAAAGTTGAATGTGGTTGAGTGTCAGATTTAGGTTTTGTTGTATATGAATTAACCCTGTGGCAAACCCTCTTCCTTGGAGCCATTTTCTGTTGTTTTCAAAGTCAAATTTATGAAAAATTGAGTTGTATACTCTTGCAATGTTGGGGGTTTTTAATATGCACTTTTTTTTTTCCTTTGGTACTGGAATATTGAGAAAAAAACCCAAAAGGCCATTGAATACTTGTGACCATTAAGATTTGATTTCTCATTTTGTAATGTTTTAAAGTGCAGTAGATGTTCTAGAATTTAATTAGGTACAAGTAGGATGATTAATAATAAAAGTTGCCTTCATTTTGATTAGTCTAGAAAAGTGATGTTATTCAGTAATTAGTTCTGTTAGGATTGTAAAAGTTTAAATGTTATTATGATGATGTATTGTTGAATGTATTTTTATTTAAATTTTATTTTCTTATCAAGACATTAAAATGTTTTGTAACATTGCTTGAGAATAACTCAGAAATAAATTACAACAAACCTGAGATAAGCTGTGTGTTTACTGTGAGCCCTGGCTGTTTAAAATGTTAGCATTTAGCTGGATGAATGGGGGTTACATGCAGGACTTAGGTATAAAAAGAGAAACCTAATTGATGGTGAGGGCAGAGCCCACCAAAATTAACCTGGGGGATCTGGCTTGGTGATCTACAGCATTGTTGCATTCTCAGTTGGTGGTTGGGGAGAGAAGTGGTAGTGCATCATTTCGTGTAACAGCATGCAGAGAAGCCTTAGGAATTTGACATTGTTTAAAAAGTTTGCAATGATTAGTCTGGTGTGTTGAAAGATAGCTGGTACTTTGTTATTAGGGTTAGGTGACTCATTTTTTTCCTTGTTAGTGATTTGTGTTCATTACCTGTGCTGTGTACCAGTACAGGCTGTAGAATTTGTCAGAACTATTTAAAATACATTGTATATGAAAAAAATAGTGTTTACTTTTCTCAATCTGCTTTCTTTTTTTTAAGTGATCTGGGCTCTTTTTGCCACCCATTCTCCCCTCCTATGCTTATGAGCATTTTTTATAAGGCAGTTTTGTACAAGCACATTTTAACGTCCTGAGTGTTTTGTTTCCTTGTGCAGAGAACGGACCTGTTGTCTTTCGTTGCTGGCATGGAAGCTTCTGTTAAGTTATTTACAGTGGAAACCTTCTGGTCATTTTGGAATTAATTTTGATTAATCTGAGGTAAGATGTATTAAGGCCCAGTATGATTGGTCACTACATTCATTTGCAGAGATTAGAAAGCAGAGGAATATAAATATGAAATTGGAAGTACAGGAGGAAATTTTTTTTCTGTGAATATTAAAGAAAAAGAATTTTATGTGTTCTGTAATAATTATAGCAGAGTGATCCTTTCTTTTCTCTGCTAATATGCTGCCTTCTCTAACCATTGCACTAACCTTAGTTTTCTCTAACCCGTGACACGAAAAGGGCATTCCCATTTCAGATCTGTAGATGTGTCACTCAAGGACATGCTTTAGTGGTAGACTGGGCAGTGTTGGGTTAACAGTTGAGCTTGATGATCTTAAAGGTCTTTTCTAATCTAGATGATTCCACTAATAAATATATGATAAATGCTTTGAAAGACATTATCTTTAATTCCTGGTCATCTGTATATATTTTAAATTAAAAGTTTGCAACATTTACTCACGTGATAAGGACAGATTCAGTATTGTGTTTAAAAGAGCATGCACATGAAATCAAAATCAGGCCAATAAGATCCCAGTAAAAAGCAACTTCCCGTAGAGTGGACAAATGCATGCAATTTACTTAAAGTCCTTACAAATACTTACAGAAGCATATTTAACTAAGGGTTAGATGATTTCTGCACATTAAATAAACCAGAAATTCTTTAATAGCAGTAAGGAGAGTATATGAGTGTTACTGTGTCCAGCTGTGATGAGACTGCTGCTGAAATACTTTGTGTATTCCTGAGATTCATCATAATAAACAACTGTTTAAAAAAAATTTATTTCAGAGTTAAGAGTAGAGCTGTAAGAATTGGTAATATAGACTGTAATTCAGCTAAATTACTTAGAAAGGCACTTTGTGTACCTAAATCAGGGACAAAAAAGTTGATATTCTGATTGTAAATCAATCAATTAAGATTTAAGAAGATCAGTGGCTACAGTGTTCAGGAAATGCATATGCTTTGTAAGAATTTAATTAGGTACAGAAATTAAGAATTTTAATTAGGTATTCTTGGTAAGAATATTTTGGGTAATTTTTTTAAAATAAAAGCAAATAGATTACCTTGCTGAAATGCTTTTAAAATATTCTTTATGTTCATAAAGGTGCATGGAAAATAACAAAATAAATCCATGTATAAATCTTGCTTAATACAATTTTCCATAGAATTGTATGATCAAGTTTTAAGTGTTTGAGTTCATCGTTATTTTAGCATAATTACTATTGCAAATGCTGTGGTACTTGTATGAAGTCTAGTTAACAATTTCACCAAAAAGAGGATGTAAATCATTATACTTATTTTAGAAACTTCATGGCTTTTTGAACCCCATCAAACAATTTAGTTTGCTTTAAGGGGCTGTGATTTTGTTCCCCACTTTAATCTTTCATTTTTGGTCATTATTTGTACACAGGGGAAAAAAAGCTGAGAGAATCATAGAACAGCCAAAGTAAACCTACTGTGTGACTTAAATTCAAGACGTACAGGTGAAAATCTCTTCCCTGGTCCCTCTGATTTCTCAAAAGATCCGAGATATCCTGTGCTTTTTGGTGGCAAACTCCAGTGTGTCAGGGAGCAGGGGGAGGCTGCTGTGTGTATCTTGAACAGCAGAAGGCTCCAAAGGCAGGCAGCCCCCCATTCCAGCAGCACTTCCCTCCCGGAGCAGCGCACAGGCACTGCTCCAGAGGGCTACTCCAGCAGCTGCCTGAGAGCTCAGGCTGGAGCTCCCGAGGTTTAGCTCAGCCCTCACTCTTCTGCTTGCTGTGACACTGTTGCTGCAGGATACAGAAACAAGCCTTCATCCCATGGCAAAAAAGCAGGGAACAGAGAAAAAATTAGTAAGAAAGAAACTCCCCTTGAAGAATCAAGTGATCTACGGTAATGCTCAGACCTGACAATTAATTGCATCTTTCATCCACAGACCTTTAAAGTACTTAATGAAAGAATGGGAAGTACCTACAATTTGGTCTCTTTGTTCCGTGCTGGGGAATGGCAGGACACTATGCTTTGTATAGCAATGCAAACTTAAGAAGTCCAAGAGGAAGGAGTATTTCCCTGTAGCCTCTGTAATGAAACTGTATTTAAAAGGTGCCAGGTGCAGGCAAAATGCTTTGTCTGATATTTGGACATTTTCAGTATCTCAGGCTGTGAACTGACACACCCCAGAGTACAAGACGCAGTATAAGCCAGGATGTTTTCACAAGTATTTGTACACTGAGACTTCCTGTAGTCCCAAGCTACACCAGGGGAGGTTTAGCTTGGACATCAGGAGGAATTCCTTCACAGAAAGGGTGACTAAACGTTGGAATGTGCTGCTCAGGGTGGAGGTGGAATCACTGTCCCTGGAGGTGTTTAAGGAAAGACTGGATGTGGCACTCTGGGGTCTGGTTGACAAGGTGGTGTCGGGTCATAGGTTGAACTCCATCTCAGGGATCATTTCTAACCTAATTGATTCTGTGATATTTTAATGATGCAATGATGATAGCTTATAAATTGCCTCACAAGTTGTATTTAGTTCTGTACCTTTCCCTGTCTCAGCTTTGCTTCTAGTCTTGCTGTTTTACTGTACTATAAATTAGACCAAACGTGTTGCAGATTACCTGATGGATTTTACAAGTGTCTTAAAATTGAAACGGAAGTAATCCTACATATGAGATCTTAAATAAATCATCAAGCTGTGCAAATGGAGAAACAGAAAGAAAAGTTCCTGAAAAATTCCATAGAAGATGTAACTTTTTGAAACACAAAACAAACAATGATTTCTGTGACAGCCAAAATAATTCATCTAGCTTCCTCCTGAGTAGTTCATTCAGATTCTAGTTGAGTTTTTCCATTCTGTCATGGTGTGACATTTACATGGGTTTGTTTATTATTACTTATACATATATCTACACTTGAATTTTAAGTGCATGTTTTTTGGCACTACTGTGGCCAAAATCTGAAAACAGAAAGGTAGGTCAAGGTAAAAAAATGTATTGTGACATGGTACACAGGATATAACATCTGCAAGTGTGAATAATGAGAAGATAAAAGTTCACATGTGCAACACTTTCCAGTAATTTAAATATGTGAGTAAAGGGAGTTTCTGTAGGCAAGTTATGTGGTTTCTCTTTCTAGTATTTTTATTTTTTGGTTGGGGTTTTTTGGTTTTTTTTTTTTTTTTTTTTGAGGAGGGGAAGTGTGGTGTGGATTGGAGAGCAGGATTTGCTTACAGTGGCTTATGGGTTCTATCCTGATACTAGGCAGGATCCAAGTATCAGTGAGATGTTAAAAACAGTAAGACAAACTGCTACCTCACAAATTTAGAGGAAGTGTCAATATTTGAAAATAGATGGGGCCTGTGCCCCCACACAACAACAGAACAACATAATTTAGTTTTCAGTTTTCAATTCAGAATGCAGTTGAACATTGTTGAACAGCTAACTGCAGTTAAAATAAGCAAAATTTTATCTTCACAGGTTTTCTAAATTAAAGAATGGAATGTGAGATAGGCATCTAACCTGAAAATCAGCACTGTTCAGAGGTAATAGTAATAGCTGAGTTTTACTCCAGAGTAAAGCAATTAGCAAACCAAAACAGTATAGAATTTCATAAAGCAGTTGGGGGTCTTTGTGTCTTTGGCTTTTAATTTCTGCTGCAGAAGGAGAGATGGATGAGCCAGGGTGTTGTGTGAAGAATGGAGAGGTTCCAAGTGTTTAGACTTGATTAAAGCAGCTCAGCAAAATCAGGATCTCTTTAGTCTCCTGTGACACAGGGTTTTCCCATTAAAGCAGAGAGGTTCCTGTGCAGAAGTCATTAAGTCTTTTTTTTTAATAACTTCTGTAAGGATTTCCCATCTGTGTATGACATGTCATGAATGTTCATTTGTTTCACTTGAAGAGTTAAGTACAATGCATTTAAGAATCTGAATTACTGGCACTTCTCTCTCTTTGAGCTCATTCCTGGACTTTTATGAAGTTCATGCCATATCACATACATATATAAGAATATTGGGATCCCTTTGCTACTCTGTGCAGCAATGTATTTCTGTGATTTCTTCACTCCAGTCTCCCGTCCAGCGAGATCCTCCCAGTGTAAAAGCATTCAGTTTATTCCACAAATACATTATGTTTTCCTAATTCCTGTTGTGATTTCTCTTTTATTTCTGCATGCTTCTGTTTCACAGAAACTGTACCTATCAGCATTGGAGTCTGTTTTCCACTCTGTCAATTGCATCAGGCAGCTTCAGTAAACCCTTAAGAGCTGCTACAGGTGGGTCTGTCACAGGTGGTGGTGTGCTGATACAGCACTGTTCCCTGTGCTGTCGTCTTCTCTTGCAGCCCCACTGTTGCCAAGTCTCGGCCCTAACTGGCCATTAATAGTCCCATGTAGCATATTCCTATTGGGAAAGAGGCACAGAGAGACATAGATAACCTAGAGTTTAAGAAATAGTTTTGGCAGAGAACTATGCTTAAATTATTTTCTTTGGCAGATAAATTGACACAGTCCTCAAGTGTTTGATATATGTTAATCTATTGACAGAACAAATAATAAGTGGGATAACACAGTCCAGCACATGCATCAGTTGACCAAGATAAACACGTACTTACATAACTGTTCTTTGCATTATCATAAAACTGACATTTTTGTAAAAGCTTTGTTTGTAATAAAAATAATTTTCAATTCTATGTTTTGGAGTAAACAAACTGGAAAAAGAAAACAAAAAAAATCTCAAAAAGTTGTAAGAGGAAAGAAGAAAGGGGAAAAAAAAAAACCCCAAAATCAGGTTATTTCCAGACATCTCCATTCTCAAAGGGATCGTGAAAATCTATGCAAGGCATTGTATATCCTTTCAAACCATTGTCTGTGCAACATTCAGAATTCAGAAAGGTGTATAGATAATGAAAATATTCTTACAAGGCAATCTGTATATTCATTTGAAATGGGAGTAAGAGTATGAAAAGAACACTTAGGGCAGTTATGTAAGTTGGATGTCAAACACTTGGAGCTTTGAGTGAGTATTTTTTACATGGAGACAATCACAACTGATGAATTACACTGCATCATTACTGTGAAATTATTACAGAAATTTGATTATAGATTGTGTAATATAAAGCAATATTTCAAATTTGGATACCTACTATTATGAACATTGCATTCACAGCTGACAAGTTCTTTTTTTCCCATTCTGTAGCACACAACTGGCTTTAATTCTAGCCGAACAAGTGCTTGATGGGCTGAAAAGAACTTGGTTTGAGTTCTCATATTTATATATTCAATTTGGAATGTTTTCAGTGAATGAGATGAGCAAATGCCCACTCTGAAATAATGTGGTTTTTATTTACAGTTCAAAACAGTACAATGTACATAGGGAAAAGTCTCTGAAAGAGCTGTCTTGATTTGTGCCACTCTCCCATGTGTGACCTCCTTAATGTCATGTGTGGCTGCAGGGGACAGATGAATTCTTGACTGCCAGAACTATTTCTCAAAAACAGCTTGAAATTTTTCTTATGCAGCTCTTTAGGTGATAAAATAGCAAGAAAATACTTTTTAGGTGGGAAGCTATTACTTTATTTCTCGAAGGCAGTATGGACAGTCAAAGGTGCCTGTATCATATTTGCTCTACTTTCACTGCTAGTCGAAGTGGGGTTTACATTTGAATTTGCATCATGTACAGCACATGTGCATCATGTACAGCACATGTGTGACGGCTTGACAGCACTCAAACATAATTATAATCTCTGTCATAGCTTGCTCTTAGAACTGAAGAAGAATTGCATCAGTTAGAGACACATGGCAAATTGTGTAAAAACCCCAAAACTCCAACAGGCTTTTTTTTTTTTTTTAAATCTATTTAGAGGTAGTTGACATTTTACATAGCAGAAATTAAAGGTACTTAAATCTCAGATTTTTTTTTTAACTTTAGGAACAGATACATTTGAATTTTAAAAGTCCATGTAGAGGGCATAAAACCACAATATATTATCAAATGAAAAGTGTGTATACACTTTCTTCTCAAGCTTTTATAAAAAGCAATTTTTAATTTAAAACTTTCTGGATTACATCTAGTCCCAGTAATTCAAATTCAAAAGTGTCGTGATGGTTTTAAAAATGGAAATGAATTATGAGTTAAAAGAGTGGAGTTGGCAAAGGTAATTGAACAGTGTGAACTAAGAGAAGTGTGAATCAGCCAAGCTAAAAGATCTTTTTCACATGTTGTTTAATAGTGTTCAAGGTGCTTCTGAATTGATAATTGAGAAATGTAGAAACATAAACTCTTTAAGATCAATATAATTTTTATTTTACTTTGGCCACCTTGGTAATAAAGTACACACCACTGCTGAAGCGTGTGGCTTTTTCTGTTAGCAGTCTAAGGAAACCCGTTAAATTGGAAGATTGGGTTGTCTCCCCGTAGTCAAGGCAGTCCAGACCATTGGTAAAGTTGTGATTGATTAACTTGCGCTACAAGTGCTCATAATACTCTGCGTATGAGGAGAACATCCTGAGCCACGCCAACTTGGCACCTGCTAGGTGTCCTGCTGAAACATAAAAAGTGCTCTAAACCGCTATGAATGCATTCGGTCTCGCAGAAAGGCCTCCTTCCGCCGCGGGGCCTTCCCCTCACGCGGGGCCTTCCCCGCGCCGCCGCTGCCGGGCCCGCTCCGCTCTCCGCGCCGCGGGCGGGGCTGCGCTGCCGCCGGAGGGTGGCGCTGCCGCCCGCGCGGCCGCCGCGTCCCCGCCCCTCCGCCATGGCCGATGTGGAGGACGGGGACGAGCCCGGCGCCCCCCACTCGCTGCCGGGCTCCGCGGGCTCCAAGGCAGGCGTCCCCGACAAGATGTTCTCGCTAAAGAAGTGGAACGCGGTGGCCATGTGGAGCTGGGACGTGGAATGCGACACCTGCGCCATTTGCCGGGTGCAGGTCATGGGTAAGCGCCGGCCGGGCCGCCATGGCCTCGGGGCGGGGGGCCTGGGCCGGGCCTGGGGCCGTGCCCGCCGCCCTGGGCACGGCGGGCGCAGGGCAGAGACGCGGTTTCCGGCAGGAGGGGGGGCTGATGCCTCCCGCCTCCGCTTCCTCCTCCGCGCCTTCCCCGGAGGGAGGAGGAGGAGAAGGAGGAGGGCCCCGCGGGGGCCGGGCCGCTGCGCTCCAGGGCTACACGCGGCCCCGTCGGGCAGCGCGTGCCCCCTGCCCGGCCGGGCCGCGCTCCTGCGCCGCCCCCGCCGCACGCGGGGCCTGGGCCCCGCCGGGCTGTTCTGTGGCCGTCCCCGTCCCGTGCAGTGCCGCCCTCGTCGTGAGGGCTGCTGCTCGTCTGCGGGCAAACCCCGCAAGCACTGACTTACAGCCGAGCTGAATCCAGTGCTGCATGTGTGGGGCTGCTGTTCATGTGGTGGGTTTTGTTAAGGGTGTTTTGTTTGGGTTTTTTTTTACGAAGCAGTTAGGGATGTACGTATAAATTCATTTTTCAAATCTGTTAATCCGGGGCGTCTGACACTGCTTCACAAGCGCGATTACTGGTGCAGTTTAACACATTTAAATGTACTGGAGAAATGGTTTTGAAGTCCAGAGACTGTTTGAGAGCACCTTCATTGTTGAAGGATATTACTGTTTTCTGACATCTTTGTGAAATATGATATTTATCTTGATTCTTCGAAAACTGTTTAAATTCTTCCTTTATTGTGTATGCATATCCAGTTTTTACTATTGGGCTGAATCATCCTAGATATAACTGTCTTCTCAGCTGGGCTTGCAACACTTTGGCAGGACAAATGATGCAAGATTCCCTCCAGAGCACCTTGGTTTTGTAGGGCCAAGAACCATGATACTGAAAATGAAGTCAGGATTTGGTTTAACAGAAATGAGACAAAATCTGGAATGCTGTTGTTTCTCATAAACGTTTTTACTGAGAACCTGCTATGGAACAGAGGAGGCAAAAGGGTGTACTAGAGGAAAAAAGATGCAGCACAGACTTAAGTGGTGGGAGATTGATCTTTTACATAAGCCTGTTTTGAAGATTATTTGCTTTTATATGGCAAACAGAGGCCACTCTGGAAATATGAAATTGGCTTCATTTGCTATGTAAGCCATAATTTCAAAAATGTATTTATCCTCATTGTAGCTAGCCTGTTACAGGACACTATATAAAAAAGTCTTGCATTAACAAAATCTTACCCAGAGCTATTATAAAAGTTTTAAAAAAAAGTCATTTTTTTCCTAACTAGACCAAGGGAGTACTTTTAATCTGAAACTGTCAGAAAAATCTGGTAACCATTTTTTGAGAACAAACCACATTGTTAGAATGTGAAACTTGATCATTACTGACTTCAGTTTAGCAATTTCATGTTGACCCTGCCAGAGTGGGTCTGGCTCCTGTAGTGCCACTGCGTCTGCAGTAACCTTAGGTGGGAGGCAGTGCCAGAATTAGACTGGCACTTGTTGAAAGTTAGTTTGTTTGACTTTTGGAAGGGAAGGAGGTGTTAGCTGGCTCCATTTTCTACTGGTTTAACTCCTTGAACCTTGTGGTCTTAGATGCACAAGGGAAGGAGGCAAAAATGTAGGTGTTAGCTGGGAAGCTCAGGATTGCAGCTGTACTGGCTTTGCTGTCCTAAGCCTTTCAGACTGACCGCCTTGGGGTTATGATGTAGGAGTGGGGACAGCTTGCTTTGGTATGGTGGCAGGGATTTCTGTCCTCAGCTCTCTGTGCTGCATCTCTGTCTGAAACTGCAACTCTAGGGCTCGATAGGTCAGCTGATTTATTGTGACTCTTTCTGCCCTGACCCCAGATCAGTGGGCTCCCACACACCATGATACAAGTTGAAGCACTTTGGCTGCATCTTCCCAACACCTTGGCCCTTAACTGCTGTTGAAATACAAATTATGGGAACAGACAACAGGAAACTTCTGCTTTTATGTCAGTGAGGAAAGGGCAGCTGTTTTAGAGTTCTCTCCTCTTTGTTCTCTATTACCTGAGAAAAGGAGGAATGTCTGAGCAGATCGGTCTAAAATAGAAGTACTGGCACTATGTGGCAGAGACAGCAAAAATACTCAAATCTAAATTCCTGTAGCATATTATGGTTTTGTTTTCTGGGAGAATACGGTCCAGCTAGTGACATGTAGGCCAGATCCAACCTGCAGACACTTGTTTAAACTAGTTCCTTTTCTTTGGAGGAGATAAAGATGTGTTTGCTCACAAAACCATTGAACACTTTCTCTTGTGCATGATTTGTGCACATGTGTCTGTGGCAGCCCATGTTGGGGCAAAGAAGAAGCCAAGGCATTTTTCCACTGTATTGTGTGGCACAGTAGGAAGCCTGGAAGTTGTCACTCTTGTATCTTATTGAGTCCTGGACCTGCCATCCAATCCTAAAGCCACAGACTGGAGAGCATAAAGATGATAAATACTTTTAATTAGATATTTTTCTGTATTTATTAATATATATTATCAAATGTACCACTATATTTGTATGTGTATGTGACTCCTGTGAAAATTAGATGCAGGTACTTGTTAAGGGAAGCCACTATAAAAAGTAATAGGTGGTGGGAGTTGTGGTGAGAGATGCACAGCCTAAAAAATCAAAATTGTGAATGGCTTCCTTAAAAGGAGATGCTGACATCTGAAAAACAAAGTCCTGTAATTAGGGTTTGGCTTTGTGCTTGCTCTGGTCTTAATATGCCTAAGTGCCTTGGCACAAATCTGTGGGCTTTTATATCTACAAAATGGAGAAGGCGTTTTTTTCAGCAAAAGTTATGAAAATACCAAAGCAATGGAAAATAAACAAAACATGCTGGAGAGTTCAGAGTCCTTCTGATCTCTTTCGCATATATATTTCATTGTCATTTGCGTAGTTTTAGAATTTAGGAGGGCTGTTTAATGTTTAAGGGCCAAACTAGGCATCAAAACTTGAGATTTTTACCTCTGTAAATTTGTTTTAGAGTTTATATTTTCCTCTGACAAACCTATTCTTAAGATGGAATCCTGAGAATCAAATTGAGTCTTGTTCTTGTTTACTTTTAGATGCCTGTCTTAGATGTCAAGCTGAAAACAAACAAGAAGATTGTGTTGGTATGTAGTGACTTCATTCGCTTGTTTTTCAATTGAAGCTTCTCTCAGTATGGTGCATTTTAAAGTTTGAAGGGAATACTGCTTTTATTAATGCTCAAAAGTACACTGGTGTTTCGTTCTATGTTGTATCATCCTTTTACATTAGTAATACTTTATGCTTTATTTTTGAGCGCTAATAAAATCAGTTTTCAAGTCAGCTGTGCTGTAAAACAAAACAGCTTCCAATTTTCTGTCAACACGTACACAACTGAGAAGTTTAAGTTTCTTTCACCATGAGCATATTTGAGATAATAATGTACATTTTTGAAGTGGGTAGGAAAAAGCTACTTTTTTCTTCAGAGGTGCATGCCAGAAAACACAATGGTAGTACAAATAAAGATCCTCTATTCTGAAATAAATGTGTGTCTGAGTTAGAAAGTGGTATTTTTCCCACTCTTAATTCAGAGATAACGGAGGCAGTGGCTTGGTTGTTCACTTTTCATTTTCAGAAGTGGAATCACTTCAGTGTAAACATAGTCATACTTTCAGTGCCATCGTATGCAAAAGAAAGTCTTAATTCTGGCTGTTTAAATTGGAAATAGTTAAAACTATCTCAAAGAGTTTGCTTTAAACCTTCAGTATAACTTTTAAACCAGTGGTAAACCTTTCCATGCTGTTGAGCTTTGTGTTTTCAAGTATATTGTCTCAAACTTAATCCACGGAGGGGTTTTGATGATTGTTTTAATGGGAATAGGGTTTTCCTGTTCTAGATATCTTAATTGGCTTGCTAAGTGTCCTATTTAAGATAGAGAGGAAAAAGTATAATTTACAGCACTCCTTTGATTGGTACTCTTGTACTCCTGTGAGGAAAATGTGAGCTAATAAGGAAAAAAAGCAAAGTAACTACATTTTAAAATATTATTCAGGAGTAAATGGATAACGGATAACACTTTTTGTAATGTTGAAAGAACTGTAGCCTGTGAATAGCTTCTGGTCTGAAGTCCCATTCTAAGACTATATACTGTGTACATGTGCCTCCTTGATGTCATGCATTTCAGTTCAAACAGTGTGTTTCATGTGAGAATTGGGTGATATGCTCTTGAGTGATAGTGAGTCAGTAGTGCATTGGCTTTATTTTGGTACTGGGAAAGATAAAGGGAATAACTTAAATAGTTGCACTTATTTCCTGGGCAGAACTGCTTAATGTCTTTAGACAGTCACAAAACGCTGTCACTTTATACAAGAAGGTGAGAATATTTGCATTTCTTTTTTTAATATTTGGAAATAAGTAAAAGCCTTGATGATGGAACTGACTATCGTCAGGATGGTCATAATAATCCAATCTCAGTGGATAAATCAGTGATGACCTGTTTTGTCTCTAGAGTTTCCAGTGGTTATAAATATTTGAGAGTGATAGTTTGAACCTTGCTGTAGGTGTTGATTGAACAGCTGAGTGTGACTGGAACATGTTCTTTCTTCTCTTTCAGTGGTTTGGGGAGAATGCAATCATTCCTTCCACAATTGCTGCATGTCCTTGTGGGTGAAACAGAATAATCGCTGTCCCCTCTGCCAGCAGGACTGGGTAGTCCAGAGAATAGGCAAATAAAAGCTGGAAGGGTTTCTTTCTGTTGCACTTGTTGGAATGGTGTGTGTGTTATGCCCTATGCTCATGCAGAACAGAATGTGTCAATCAGGACATGACTCACTTGGTTTATCTGCTCCAAGACCAGGGTGGGTTTGATGCAGGCTCCTGGCTGCACAAGGTACAGTTCATGGTCAGGCTCACTGCAGGGGTTCCACAATGAAACAAGAGACGCTCCATCAACAAAGGTATCTGCTATGATTAAAGTGTTACCTGTATCAGAGCATAGAAACCTGGTGGTGCAGATTATACCCTAAACACAGATCACTTAATCTTTGATAAATGAATTAAATTGAAAGGGTCACCTTACCTGGTCTGATACACTGCATAGTTTACTGTCAGGATAAAGTAATTCCTAAGTAATATTGTATGCAAAAACACAGTCAGTGTGTTTTTGAAGAAACTATTCTGGGTTTTAATCTAAAATGAACAGTGTGTAAAACATTTGCTATGTGCTTTTTCCATCACACTGTGTTAAACATTTCTAATTTAGGTTTTCTTTATGACTTTTGTTTTGTTGTATCTCTAAGTGTGTTGCTCTATTATAGTCTATACATGATTTCTACAACCATAAAATTAAAATTTAACCACATTAATAATTTTTAAATTTGTATTTCTGTTAGTGGTCATGGAGACGTATTTTAATCTAAAGATTTTTGGTACAAAGACGTGTATTTGATAATCAGTTAATTAGCGGTGTAGACAATCTTGCTGGTTAGCTGATTAATATAGGAAGCAAACAAAAGTGGTAATTTAAATAACCCAAAGAAAGGAGGCACTAATTAAGTCTAGGGAAAAATGGGAAATTGTGATTTCATGAAAATTCAGTTACTAGAAATTTCTTTATTATCTTTTTATTGGTCATAATGTTTTGGAAGCATTTTTTCATTTTTGTGGAAATCCTGAATATATCGTCTTCTTTGAATTTTTTCTTATAGATATTTAAATGCTTGCCTCTAACTCTGTCTTTTCCCTAAATATCCAAAGTACTATGAATCTGAACATATGCTGTGGGAGAATTATTGCTTTAAATCTGTAACAAATTTAGGCTTAATAAAATGGTTAATCAACATGGGTGCAATTGAAGCAATATAATACGCATTTTTTACTTCAAAATTATAATCTTTAATGTTTAATGTGTTTCTTAGCAGATGTATTTCTGTCTGGTTCTAAGTACATTTAAAGAGGTTTATCTTCACTGTATAAAGTAGTTCCAATCTTTGTGTCATCAAGCATATTGGAGAGTTTACTGTGGTTTTGTCTAATATTGTAATGTTGTTTTTAAGATGTTTTGATTTTTTTAAATGTAGCTTTTGTTTCATTGCACACTGAGATAAAAAATCCTGAGTCACTGTTACACTGTATCACATCAGTTGTTATTATGCCAGATGATGTCTGTCTTAAAACTGAAAACAAATGTAGAATATGTTAACAGTAGTAATGAAGTGCCTATAGCATTTACATTGTTGTGGAGTATTTCTGTTTGTGTAAAAGTATTTCCCAAATTTTTGCAAAAAGAAAATCTGAGTGGATGTGGAAATAAATTTTAGCTGTCACAGTCAAACTGTATCTTACCTAGCACCTATTTTCTCTGTCCAAATTTGGTCCCAGGTTCCATTCTGTGACCTCTGGTAATGCCGTCTCGTCCCATCAGAAAACTTTCTTCATATTTCTTTGGTTTATAGGTGAATATGGAAAGTACCAGACCCTGCTTTTAGCTCATGTCACGTGCATGGCAAGAGTAGCTGAGAATTCCAGTTGTGGAAAAGTTTTTCCAAAGTGTCAGCTCAAAAGGATGTTGACACAAATGAGGTATTAGGAAAGTTTATGTTGAAATCAAAGCGGCTGATATTTGTGTGTATCTCTTTGCATATTTTAAGTACCTTGTTGACCAGTGATTGAGGTTCATCTAGAACATAAGGTAATGGACTTTAAGTCCTGCATATTTTCTCTGTTATTTAGAGATTAGCCGAAGTCCCAGTCTTTCTATGAGCTTTGCACCAGAGAACTTTTCCAAATCATACTCTGATAGGCCATTAGCATGGTTGTTAGTACATCCCCATTTTCAGTTCTGTAATTGTTCACCTCTTGTACATGCAAAATAAATCGTTTTTGCTTCTCACCCAAATGTACTGTTTTATGAGCAGGTAACACTATCTTAAATAGCCATTGTCAACTAATAGATTAATGCTGATCTACTTTTCTTACTTTTGGCCAAACTGGTACACCATATAAATAATAAATGCTGGGCAGATTTGGATAAGTCAGCAAGCAAATCTCAAAAGTGACTGGACTAATGAGTATGTGTTGAATGATTATATTGTTTGATTTTGCTTTTCATGAAGTTACGTTCTTTTAGAGAAAGTTTATGTTCTGTAGAAACTGGGGAAGATTCTAATTAATGGAGTAGAATAGTCTTTGGAGCTGTAAATGTGTCTTGTCTTATGCAGGTGCCATAAACTTTAGGTATTTTCTTGATTTGCTTAGGCATGAATATACCAATAGCTGGTGTAAGCTTTAGTTCAGCCTTAGGACCCCAGCTACCAGCCATTTGTCCTGCTGCTCTTTGAGCTGTGCTGGATATTCTGGCTAAACATAAAAAAGACCCTACTGAATTTTAGGAAATAAAAAGCTTTATTTAAAAAAAAAAGCTGAAATTAAAGCTTTATTACCTCCTTTCATGCCTTTCTCTACCCATGGTATTACAAGAATGCGTTGCTGCAGGCCCCATTTTCAGGACAGCCACAGCAGAATTCCCCATTTCTCTCTTTGGCTCTTTGCAGTGTTGCTCACGCTGTTGGCTGCTGTGCTGAGCTCTTTACATAACCTTCTCCTGCCCTGTGCTTGCTCTCACCTGGCAGAACTGGCCAGGCTTTCAAGTCTCTGCCTTACAGTTCCCTGTGTTCTCATGCACACACAGCAGTTTGCAATGGATGGCCCTCTCCATCACACCTAGAAAAACACACCTCCGAGGGAATTTGGTAGAGCATGAGTTTTAATGTCAAATGGATTCAATGCGGACAGGATTAAGCATGTAAAAACAAAATACTGCATGGTTGTAGAGTGGCACAAAGAAGCCAAGAACGGCTTAACACTTATTGTAGGGAGTCTGAAAGGTGCCTGTTACTACTCTTGATGTTTAGTTTTTATGATTCAGCTCTTCAGCTTGCTCTAAGATCATTAAAAAAAAAAAGAAAAAAGAAAAAAGAAACTTGACCTTGACCTCAGGAGTACAGCTTGACCCCAGTGTTACTTCTTTTCTTGTTCTCATAATACCTTCCTTATATTTAAGGAAAGTTTTAACAGCCAAATCACCTGACCCCACAGCAGAAGGGGGCTTAGCCTAATGAGTGCCACACATAATTTTTATTCTTTTGAAGGGAAAAAAGTGCCTCCTGGTAGGCAGCCAGCAAGTGAAGTCAGGTGGAATTTGCCTTCACTTGATTATAATCAGCTTTGTCCCTTTGTTGATGTCATCTCAACTATATGCTGTTGCCACCTTCTCATCCGACCACTTTCTGTCATAAAGCTCAGTAGGGAAAATAAACTGAGGCCAAAACAACATATGGAAGTGTTTTGGCAAGATTTGGCTGGTAATTTGAAGTGTTTCTCTTTTTTCTGTGGGTAGGAGATGAAGTCAGAGCTGTGTTGTTTCATATGTAAGGATCATTATTTTTAGACCAGCGGCAGTTCTTAGCCTCTGCATGTAATCTGCTCAGACAGAGCCACGCAAGGCAGCAGGGTTTGCATGAACTGTCTGTGGGGCTCAGTCACTGATGTTGAGTATAATTTGAGTTTTGGAGGTGTGAATGCTCAGAGCACTGAATTGTGTGGTAATTTAAAGCTCAACATCTCACGGTCATCTGTGTCAAGGTCTTTTAGGCATGGCAGATTTGTGATAAGAGCTTTTCAGAAAACCAGATCCCAAGGTATGCAGTTGTTGGTCTGCTGGTGTTTGGTGTCAACTGGGGGAGATCCAGGGCTGTCCTACTGACTGTGGCCAAAGTGCCTCTGAGTTGGAGAGTGCATGTATTGCAGATGGGAATCTCTGTGTGCTCCCAGCAGCCAGGGACAGTGCATGTAGAGGGAATCTTGGTACATTTAAAGGTTATCAGGGCCCATTCTGAAAAACACCAGCTGAACCACGTGCGTTTGGTGCTGCCAGTGGGAGGGTTTGCCTAGGATGTCGTCCCTCAGCTATACATAGCAAACTCAAAGCTCCTTACAGAGAAACCTCTTACCAGTCACTTTCCACAAATGGTGCCTATACCTAAAGGTACTTAGTGAAAATCCTTGAGAGGTATTTAATGCAAAAGCAGTTAGACTCTCTGGTGTTTTTCAGAAGCCCTCTGACACACCGCTAGCAGGGAGAAGTGCAGGGAAGCTACAGCACAGCACTTGGGCCAGTTACTCATTTTGTCTGAACCAGGCTCTGCCGCCCCAAGGGCTTGCCAAGATGTGTGACATGGGGGGGCTCGACAACCTGATTGCCAACACTGCCTACCTCCAGGCAAGGAAGAGTGGAGAAGGAGATGCCAAGGAAATGCAAAAGAGGCGTAAGAGCCTGTCGCTACCCAAGGTTGAGCAGTGCAAAGAGCACCGAGAGTCCATTGTTGCTGATTATGACAGCATCTGTGAACAGCAGCCCATTGGCAAGAAATTCTTCCGAGACTTTTTAGAGACAGTGCCAGAATATTTGGTAGGTAGGGACTTCCTGGATGAGATAGCAAGCTGGGAGTTGGCAGAGGACAATCTCAAGAACAGCATCATGGAGGATATTGTCACCAATTTTCTTAAGCAAGGCGGCAAAAACTATCTGTCTTTCATGAGCTCTGACTTGGTCAACAAATGCCAAGCAGCTACTGCAAAAGACTATGAGAACATCATGCAGCTGGCCAAGGAGGAAACCAAACTCTTCTTTAAAGACAAGCCCTTCAAGGATTTCCAGACCAGCCCCTTTTATGACAAATTTATCCAATGGAAAGTGTTTGAGAAACAACCAGTAACTGAGAAATACTTCTCCGAGTTCCGAGTGCTGGGCAAAGGTGGCTTTGGAGAGGTAAGAGCTTGTACTTTTAAGGATGTGAGTCATCGCTCCCCTTTCAAGACCAGCAGGTGGGTTTGCAAAGAGCAGTGGATTAAGCCATTGTATGAAGATTTGTAAAATGTGCTCCTTCAGATTGCCCATTTTTCAGAAATTAGACTGGGTTATTTATACTGTGATAGAGGCTCTTGTTAGTAAAGAGCTACTTTAATGTTTTTGTATTCTGTATCTATGCTAGTAAAAAAGCAGGCTTCTTTACAAAAACTTGCATGAATGTTCATGTAGTTAACTATTAGCCTGCTCCTTGACATCTTTTTAGCCTGTGCTATTTCACACACTCCCAGATAATTCTTAGCTGCAGTTTAGGGAAAAACACGCATCAGGATCTGTTCCCAAAATACAGTATGGAGGTTTTTGAGAGTCAAGAGAGTTTAAGTGTACAGATGCAGTCTATATGTGCTGCTTATTCTCATGGTCACAGATTTTTGTTCTTGTCCTTGTTCCTTTTATTTGCTAGTACATGTCTACTAGTGGTATCCTCAAGAACTTTGCATCAGAGCCACCACATACTACTGGTCCAGAACAGAACTGATTGTACGCTTGTTTTTTCCTTGTTTTCTCTGCTAGTATACTCTTCATAGGAATTGGCATCAACAGCTACTAATAGGCAGTGATTCCCCAGTTCCTGCCTGTTACTACCCTTGATATTCCAGTCTCTGTGTAAAATTTCTTCATTCCCTTTCCGTGTGCATCTTCTCTAGGTTTGTGCCACCCAGGTCAAAAATACTGGCAAGATGTATGCCTGCAAGAAACTGGATAAGAAAAGGTTGAAAAAGAAAAGTGGAGAGAAGATGGCACTGCTGGAGAAAGAGATCCTGGAGAAGGTCAACAGCCCTTTCATAGTCACATTAGCTTATGCCTATGAGACCAAAACCCATCTATGTCTTGTTATGAGCCTCATGAATGGAGGGGATCTGAAGTATCACATCTACAATGTGGGAGAAAGGGGTTTGGAAATGAAAAGGATCATCTATTACTCAGCTCAGATCACCTGTGGGATTCTGCATCTCCATTCCATCAAAATTCTGTACCGGGATATGAAACCAGAGAATGTCCTCCTGGATGATAATGGGAATTGCAGACTGTCTGATCTTGGATTGGCAGTGCAAGTCAAAGAGGGAAAAAGCATCACTCAGAGGGTAAGTACAAATTTATTGAACGTGGGCAGTGGGAAGTGAAGCCATTCTGTTTCTAATACTTTGTAAGTCCAAGAATTAATTCCCCAGAATTGATTCTTTGCTAAAGACCTAACGTAGTCATTTCATTCTAAGAGACAGGTCATAAGAAGATTTGGTTTATTAACTCTTTAGCTGCTGCATGTAGTAAAATAACTTCTTTTGCACAGAAACAGTAGAATCAACTTGTTTCTCTTAAGATAAGCTTTTGAATCAGTGACTTTAGAGAGGCAGATGCCTTGTGCCTTTTGGAATACTGCATAGTCAGGGATTTAACCAATTGTTTAATGACCAGCAGTCAAAGATATGACTCCTTCTGTATTCCGCTTTTGCTCCTAGGACGATACAATTTCTTACACGTTACTCTTAAGTGATGCTACTGATTGTATTGCAGGTGTGCGTGGTGCTGCATAATAAAAAATTTCCAACCTTCCTTCCCCCCACAAATGAATTCCTGAAAAAGTTAGCAGACTTGATGGTTTGTACATGTCCATGCCTGTCTACATGTGTAAAGAAAAAGATGGTTGACCAACTGGTTTTTGTGTGAATTAGATTGTGCAGCACTTCAGCCGTACCTGGGGTCATCCCAAACTAACCTGGGTTTGTACTAATGTCAGGAGATTTACACGAGAAGTATGTATTCAGGTAGCTTAACTATGAAAAAGACGTATTTCTCTCAAAGTATCTGGAGCTTAAAGATGTGTATAATGAGAGAATGTATCTGAAATATACTAAGAATATGAAGAAACGGAATTACAAACTGGTCTAACTTCCCTATGTTAAACTCCTTAAGTTCACATTAGAAATTCAGTAGAAGAGAGGACCTGCTAATGGCCTTTTACATCATGTTTGAAGTGCACATCTTTTGATGTTGTTAAATTCAGTAATTTTGAAGGCTCTTTTCTTTTCCTGACAATTTAAGAAGTTTGTATTATGAGTGGTTTTAGTTCTCACTGAAAGAAAATGTGGAAATTGCTGTATGTATAGATAGTAAATAATTTTAAAATTAAACTGCATGGTGTTTTGGATACAAAAATACAGCTTCTGTGAAAGGCAGGTTTTTCATTAGAACTTAGGTGAAATGAGAATGTTGTTTTGTTTTTAAAGATGGCATTTTCATCAGTGAACCCAAAGCTATAAACCTTACTGTGCTTTGCAAGTTATAGAGGCATGCAGTTACTATGATCGGAACAAATAGTTTCATCAAAGGGCAGTTTTTCTTACTTGTAAATTTGTGGGGTTTGGCAGAAGGAAAAAAAACCAAAATGAAAGAGTGTATTTAGCAATATGTAACCACTTCTGTTGGTGTTAGGATGGAATCTCAAAGCAATACTGGACAATGTCGTTGTTCCTTCTCACCTATGACAGCCATCAAGTTTTTAGTGACTTTGCCTTTGTTGTTTTTAGAAGCTCTATTCACCATTATATGGGTGCTTTTATTAGAGCAAAAACTGCAATGAATAATGTACTACATGATTGTAATGTGTTGTAAGGAATTTCTGTTAAAGGCAGTTTTATTCATACATTACATTGAAATAGGAGATGGAAGAAAATTATTATTTTTTCATTTTCTGTATCATAACTATAAATGAGTTAAATTAATAATAATTCCCATAATTTTTTTTTTGCACCTCTGTAAAATAGTCATATTTGAAAGCTTCTGAAAAATGTTATATGAGATCTAGATATTATTATTATTTATAGTAAAGTCGTACACAAGAAGACCAAAGAACACATTTACAAAATTTACATTAAGCTTCACCATGTACTCCTGTAATAAAAGAAAAATGGCGCTGTTAAATTAATTTTTGTCTGCTAATCATAGTTACATTCTGACTTAAAATTATCGGAAAATTTACATCATAACATGCTTTTTGAGTATGACTGCCAAATTGTTATCACTTAAGCATACCTATACAAATCACTTTTTCTTTTTTAAACCAAAGGAATGTATGGTTCCAAGACAGGTTTATCAAATGAAATTTAATCAGTCGCACCATTTTGTGGACACAGTTTTAAAAGAGCATTTTTATAAGCTAAAGCAGGATATGTATTCCTTCCAGGCCAAATCTGTATTGTACTGATATCTAAGTGCCTAATATCATAAAGCTGTTTCTAGATTTTGGATGATGGTCTGAACTGACAATTTAAGGCTTACAATTTTCGGTCACTAGTTAAGGGATATTGCTACTGATCTATAGTTTATAACACATGGATTTATCTGTGTATTCATTTCATTAGAGATTGCAAAAAATACAATATTTTGATGAATTCTGAAAGTTTTGTATGCTCCCATAGTTGTACAAGCCATTAAAGATTAAATTTGTTCTGCTTTCAAAACAAAAAAATTCCTGTCCTCTCATGTATGAATAAATGCACATCACCCATACATCAGCTGGAGGATCCATTAATCCCTTTTGTAAATCTTATTAGATGATTAGGTTATCACATGGCACAAGTAATAAGCTTGTTAATGAGTTCCTGTTTTAGACATTTTCCAAGTTTTCATTGAGGGTTTCTACAAAATTATAATGTTTATGTACTGTTCATCAGCCAAAGTAATGTTCTTTGTGGGTAGAAGGTTTATTGAATTTTAGATGGATGACTTCAAGGTGGTCTTAATAAAAAATAGAGTGTGTTTATGCTTCAGAAAAAGCATTGTGCAACTGATGATTCAATACTTATGTAATTGAAGAAATAGCCTTGGTATCCTTTAAGTACTGCCATTACATACACTGCCTTTTGAAAAGCACTTGTGTGCTCCATACCAATTGCCCATAACTATTATAAATAAAAATACCCTGCTTTCAGAAACAGTGCTCCTTACAAAAATCTTGAAAGAGTTGGATACCAGCTTTAGTGTTCTGCCTCTTTTTTCAATTGCTAAAGCAGCAAGGAGAAACATCCAGCTTTCTGTGTGAATGTATTTTGAACTTATACTGTAGTTGTAAGTAATTGATACAGTAATAATTACAAAATGTAGAAAACTTTATTTTCACTAAGTGTGCAGATTTGTCTTTGTGAAGTGCCAGCTGGTCCTAGAATGGAGAAATCACCCCAAAAAACTAAAATACACAAGTTTGAATAATAACAGTCTTGAAAATAAAAGTAGAAAACAGTTGAAAGCTACTTACAATGTCATTTTCCTTCTTTAAACATACAGAGATTATATGGAATCTTCTCATGATAGCTACATGCACCTGTGCACTCTTACCAAGAAATGTGTCTGTGCACACTTACTCAGGCAGTGCTCTTACTGACATCACTGGAAACAGAAACAAACTCTTAGTAGTAATAAAACTATTCAGGTCTTTAAACGTCATTATGACTTCCTACAAATGTGCCTGTTGCATCTGATCTGATGTGTTGGTCAGACTCTGCAGGAACTAGTTCGTATCTTAAAATTATGACTTTTTAAATGTTGTTATTTTCTCTTGTTGTGCGTAATTGAAATAGACAAGGAGAAACTGAGAGCCTGCAAAATGGCTTTTACACAGGCAAAGTGTTTTGTCTGCTTATGTACACACTAGATTGATTCTAGCACTAGGGATTCTTTGCATATGACAGAAATGAGCTCCAAGTTTCCCCACTTGAACAGGTTGACCTGTCATCTTTTCCTTGAAGTCTCTGTGACTTGTTCTCATACGAATCAACATCCACTTGTATGTGAGTCAAGTGCTCCTGCCCTTATCCAAAAGACTAATACTACTTAGTTTCCTGAGAATGGTTGTGAGAAAAGTCAGCATGTTCTTCTGTTTAGTGTCTTTGTATCCTCTGTGAATTTAAATATAGAGGAGTTAATTCCATTTTTCCAGAGGTTAGTGTGTATTTGCTGTTTATTTAGGGAAGAATTTTCTGCCCTTACTGGGTATGGCTTTTATGAAAAGCAGCTGTTGCATGTAAATTGTGAAGAACTTTTGTGCAGATGCATGTGAGCCAGAGAGCTTAAATATTGACATAATAACTGTGAAAAATAATATAAACATATTTTTGTAGTATTTATAAGAGTGCATTCATATCTTCAGAGCTTTCAGGCTTCTTCACAGTTTTCCTGTGCTATGTTTTATATATTTGAAGGACATCATAATATTTGTATAGGAAAAACATGTTTTGGTTAAAATCTTACTCAAAATGTCCTTTTGCCCTCCTGTATGTTTGTTTATTATAAGATTCTATTTCTTAGGAAAACACAAGGAAATCTATTTAGATGTTCCTGAAACTTGCAGTTTAATTTCAAGCCAGTTGAAAAGCAGGAGGAGGGTTTAGACTTGTGAAATAAAAAATAACTCAGCAAGCTATTCTACAGATGACCTTTGTTCATTATCACATGGCATTCTTACCGGATAAGATTCTGTAAAAATTTCTTCCTTTGCACTTTGAAAAATGACAGCTCTTCATTTGCTCAGAATTAGAGGAACTTGCTGCTGTTTTGCTTATACATTTTGAAGTATGACATGTAAAATTGATGATGTTTTTACTAGCAGAACTTTGTTCTTAAAAATTTTGATAATCACAGTTGTTACGAAGTGCATCATCACGACAGGTGTTTCAGATTTTTTTGATCTCTGAAACATGTACTTTACAGAATGCAGCCTTGCCCACGAAAGTCTGTGGGGCCAGCTGGAATCTATGTAAGGGTACTGAGGGAGCAGGCAGAAGTGCTGACTGAGTCATTTCCCATCATGGCTTTCCCAGCAGTCCTGGAAAACCAAGGAGGTCCCAGTTGGCTGGACGTTAGCAAATGTGATGCCCATCCACACTAAGGGCTGGAAGGAGGAACCAGGAAGCTACCAGCCTGTCAACCTGACCTTGGCACCAGAGAAGCTCATGGGGTAGATCATCCTGAGTGTGGTCATGCAGCATATATGGGACAACCAGGGGATCAGGCCCAGCCAGCGTGGGTTTAGAAAAGGCAGGTCCTGCTTGACCAGCCTCATCTCCTTCTATGACAGGGTGACCTGCTTTGTGGATGAGGAGATGGCTGTGGATGTGTCTGTCTGGACTGTAGTAAAGCCTATGTCACTTTTTCCCACAGCATCTCCTGGAGAACCCGGCTGCTCATGGCTTGCACAGGCTCTCTCTTTGCTGGATACAAACGGGCAGGATGTCTGGGCCCAGAGTGTGGTGGGGAATGGAATTACATCCAGCTGGCACCTGGTCACTGGTGGGGCTCCGCAGAGCCCAGTACTGGGGCCAGCCCTGTTTGATCAAGGGGATCAAACGAGAGGATCAAGTGCACTCTCAGTGAATTTGCAGGCAACGCCAAGTTGGCTGGGAATGTGGATCTGCTGGAGGGCAGGAAGGTTCTGCAGAGGGATCTGGACAGGCTGGATTGATGGGCTGATGGCAGTTCTACAAGGTTCAGTAAGGCAAAGCAGCAGTTTCTGCACCTGGGTCACAACAATCCCCTCATACTACAGGCTTGGGGAAGAGTGGCTGGAAAGCTGCCCAGTGGGAAAAGGGGGTTGTTGGTCAACAGCTGACTGGACATGAGCCATTGTGTGCCCAGGTGGGCAAGAAGGCCAATGGCATCCTGGCCTGTACTAGCAATAGTGTACCTCACCGTTTTCTACAACTCCCTGACAGGAGGTTGTAGCAGGGTGGGGGTTGGACTCTCCTCCTAGGTAACAAGCAATAGGACAAGAGGAAATGGCCTCAAGTTGCGCTAGGGGATGTTTAGATTGGATATTAAGGAAAGTTTCTTCCCCAGAAGGGCTGTTAAGCACTGGAACAGGCTGCCCAGGGAAGTGGTGGAGTCACCATCCCTGGAGGTATTTAAAAGCTGTGTAGATGTGTGGCTGAAGGACATGGTTTAGCGGTGGGCTTGGCCATGCTGGATTAATGATTGGGCTCAATGATCTTAGAATCTTTTCCAAACTAATTATATGAATTCCATGATCATGAGAGTGAAGGAACAAAAATGATTTTGTGAGACTGTTCTGCCTCCTGCAGTTTTGGATATGGCAGAAAGGATACTGTAGTCATCTCAAATTAAGAGAATGCAATGTGTCCCATTACATACTTTTCCTACACACAGCGTGCCATCCATTTTTTCTGTTAGGGAATGACGTTGGAGCCCTTCATTATGTAGCATGAGGTCTCTGCATGACTTTTACCATTGTTCCTCTTCCAGCTTAATCTGACAGTTAATAAATGCTATAGGATTTTCTATAAAAATAGTGTACATTCTAGAATGATCCTGTGGGTAAATCATCTAGTGGGCGACACATTGACTCATCATAGTCAAAGATGTTTTTATTTCATTGGATAAGAAATGCAACATTTGGCTGACACCATAATTCTTTGAACTTTTGATTTGACAGCTTTGACCAGAAGAAATATTGCAGACAGTAAGCTCTAAGATGGTGAGGAAGGTAGTACTTCTGTTCTTACTGGACCACATGTGACATTCCACGTACTTTCATGCGTAGTTTCAGTTAACAGACATGCAATTACTTTTTTAGGAAGACAAAATCCTGGAATTACACACACGTGCAAGCTGTGAAAACTGGGGGTTTGGTTTTGCGCATTATTCGAGTTTAAAATCTGCTAGTGAAAGGTAGCAGGTGTGTGGTTCTTAAAACAGATATTAAACCAGAGTGTAGTTAAGCTGCAGGACTCTCTTGCAAAAGATCTTGTAGGCTCTATAAATTTGTCTAGGTTCAGGGAGAGAGTGAACAATTGATGGAAAAAAATTTTGTTGAGAGAAACCATTTCTGTCTCTGGAAGCCCTTGAACTGCAAAGAGTTGGAGTCTAGGAAAGTGTAGAGAAGCCTCAATGTGCACATCAGGCTCTTAGAGACTTTCCTATATATTCATTTGTTTGAATGTAATTCACAGACAGTAAACTGACCGTAGGGGCCATTGGTCTGATGCAGCCAGTACCCATCTCCTTGGATTTACATTTTAAAGAATGGTACCTCCAACGTTAGTTGTAACCCTGAAAGATAAGGTGGATGAAATCCTGTGGATTTCAGTGATCAGCAGTAATTCTCCAAGCTTCATTGACATTTGCACTGCTTAACCTACAGTGGCTGTACCTACACTGGAGGGCCCCTACCCTTCCTAGGGCACCCTGCAGTCCTGTCCTCTCAGTCACAATGTCAGAGAACACAGGATTTCTCTTTGACATCCCCTTTCTGAGAAAGCAGTCTATGTGTGGTGCCACAATACGGTATTTGCATTCGTTATGAAGAGCTTCATAAAATGTAGACAGAGCTAAGTAGATGGAGACTTTTCTCCCTTATTAACACTGTTTATGGAATATTCTGTGGTCATTAAATAATGAAACCATTAATATCTCTGAAGTACTATTATTTCTATATTATAGATGGGAAATGGTCAGGAGAAATTTGAAAGGAAATTAAAGAGAAAATCATGTTACAGGAAGACTAGATAACCCTTATAATTCTTGAATTCTAATTGTGTGCTAATGAGTCTCTGCCAAGTGTTCTGCTTGTCCTAAGTGCTCCATCCTGTAATGTCTGATTGCTTCCCTGTGTACGAATGCCTTCTGATGTCTTCTGCTGACACTTCACTGAGGTGGGAGTTGTTAGCAGGTTCTTTCTCCAATAGGGATCTGAGTCAAAGATTTGTGTGTGATCATGCAGGAAGAAAGTGGGGAGCTGCTTTAGAGTTTAGTTAAAATTGGTGCCCAGTTACTGGATTGTCCCTTCTCAAGCCCTTTGTCCCTTTGACTTCCATACAGCGTGAATCTAAACTGAAATCATGCTGTAACTGTGTCTCTCTTCCCAAGGAGGAACACACAGGCAGCAGTCCCTACTGCACAGAGTGGCTTTCTCTTTTGTTGTGCAACTTCTTCTTCATTGCAGTGATTACTGGTGGCCAAGCTTAAAAGAGTGAAAACCAATGCTGGATTTTTTTACTATTCCAGTTAGTGACTTTGAACCCAGAGGCAATATTTTCTTTTTTTCTAATGTAGCAAAAATCTGTTTTGTCCCTTTTGTGCTTTTGCCGGTGTGGGCTTTATTTAAAGCACACAACTTTCCCTATGAAAATTATCTTCTTATGTGAAAATCAAAAAAAGTTTGGTCTTGAATCTTACATGAGCATGTGGGATTCAGTAGCTCCTAAGCTCCTATACCGTTTTTCTCATTATCTTCTCCCGCTACTCTGAACAGTCCTCCTTGTGTTCTTCTGAAACAGCAGCCCAACAATTCATGAAGGGCCATCCCACCAGACAGTCCCTCCCTCTGCTAAGCATTAACAATATGCCGGAATGCTTGTTCTGTGTGACTTTCCAGAGTGATTTTTGCCCTATTTAGATTCAATTTTATCTTCTTTTAAAAAAATAGTTGCCTATTAATTGGGTCACCTGGTTTCTTGTAACTGTATGAACATGTGGTGAGAAAAAACTGTGGAGGAGCTACAATTCTATGTGACTCATTTAAATTACGCTCTGTTCCTCCTCATAGTGACTCTTGGGAGAAGAATTAAGATGGTGAAGTGAGTGACAGAGGCAGATCAGTGTTGTTCTCCACATCTAGGGCCTGTTAGCTTGTGTGCAGGGAAGAGATTTCTGTGGTCTGTTCCTGCATTCCTGCAGGGTCTATTAAGGCCATTGCTGAAGGAGTGGAGGAACAGCTGGACAAGAGAACAAAGCAGGCAGTGGCACCCCTTGGAGGAAGGAAGGACCGAGCCCCAGGAAACAGCTGATAGAGCTAAACTCAGCTTGTTTTTTTTCCTCTGTTCAACAGTTCTTGTGCCATGGCAAACAAAAGATAGACATTCTGATTTGCTTTACTGTTTGGTTTGTGATATCAATTGAGTTTGTTTTGCAGAGATCTGTGGGAAAAGGTAGCAAGATCTAAATCCTGTTTCTCCCCATTTGCCTGTTTCTGTGCTGCTGAGAGCTCCAGAGAGTTCTCTCTCTTTCTTGCCTGCACCTGCTAGAAGCTGGGACAGGGGCAGTGTTGAAGGGGCTTTCTCTTGTCGGGACAGCAGTCAGAGGGATGTGTGAGCTGCTTGCACTGCGGGCCTCGTTCTGCTCTGAGCTGTGCTGTGCCAAGTGCCCCTTGACTGCACTGGGATCTTAGTGCACTTAGTGTTTCTCAGGATCACATCTTGAATTACTAAAAGATTATAATTATGTGACCTTTGAAAAATCTATGCAGGATCGCATTTCACAAAAGAAACATTTGTATACTTTCAGATGAGTCATTTCTACTATGCCCTGTCAAACCACACTCAAAGCAATAATTTCACTCAACAGAACAACTTCGCTAATGTAGCCAAGGGCGGCATTTGGTCATTACATTTTAGAGGATTATTGAAAAATTGTCTTTTGAGTTGTTCTCAAGATAGTGAAATAAAGGCAAAGTAGATCTGTGAACCCTTTTCAAAAGCAAGTCAGTTAAAATTTAATTGACTGAAATGTAATGACTATTTTTATAATTCAGGCAGCTTATGCAAGTAAGGCATCCTTCTCATCATCACAAAAGACAATATTAGATGGAGAGTAAGCAAAAAATAGCTAGTGTTGTACTGACTACAGTTCAGAAAGTTCTGTGCCTCTACAAAGGCATAAGATTTTTGTCTCCTGTAAAAAGTTGGGATAATGTAACATTCTTTGTCTTCTTTGTGATATTTTTATTTATTGTGTCCCATTAGATGCTGCCAGGTCAGTGAAGGCATAATATCATGTGTTTGTGTCTCTGTAAGATCACTTGATTAGTTAACACATATGTTCAAGTGGTTCCTTGTCTTACCAGGAATTCTATAGGAAAGAAGAGAATGTGCTTCATCTTAGTCAAAACCCAATGAACATCCTAGTAGTGTAGAGTTGACAACAAAGGAATTAACTTTGAGTGTGGGTTTTTTATTTTCTCTGCTTCCATTAAAAGAGTGAAATTTAGCCATGTAAAGTAAGATCTAGTAAGAAAAAGTGGGTTTCAGTTAATGTACAACTTCTGAATTTATTTATAAATTGTACTGAATGAAAACATCTGCAAAATCATACAAACCTAGTGATTTTTTGTATGATAGACATGTAAGTATCCCATACTTGGAGATACCTGTTCTGAGGCGTGGTCAGATAATTCTAACTGAATTAAATATTCAATACCAGCCCATGGAAAATAGATCCCTTCTAAAAAATAATGCATTTGTCTTTTGTGGTAGCTTTTAATTTCTTTGCTTTCTGTCCTTTTTTTTCATTTTTGCATTAGAGTATAATTTAAAGTATACTTATTTACCCCAAGGCCTGCCAAGAGTAATTTACTTTAATTCACTTTTGCTTTGGGAATCAGTGGGTAAGTTTTCCACCCAATACATTATTTTTCGCTGCTCAAATCTCACTGCTAGTGAGAGTTGTACAGTTTAAAAACTCTCTTCACAAAGCTTCTGTTTTACCTCCTTAGATAAACCTTTCCTGAGGTCATTGAGGCTGCCTTTCCTGTTGCCGTAGGATCTCTTTTCCTGGAAAGATGATCTGATTTTTACATCTTGTTCTCCATAATGATTAGTGTAGGGATGTTAGGTATTACCTTCCCTCTAATGCTGCCTACTCTCCAAAGATAGAATTAAATCTTAATTTGAAGGATCTATGTTCTTCCAGTTCCAGGTGCTGAATAATTCCTTTTTTGTGTTTTCTAATACAGCAAATGCTAAAGGCTTTAGCGTCTTTCTTCCCAAATGATTTTACCAAAATTACACATATAGAAAAATAGGTGGAAAAGACTAAAATTTAAGCTCTTTTCTTCCTTTCTTCAAATTCCTGTTTTGATAGAGATTTATGTATTTCTCCCCCCTTATTTTTGTTCTTCCCCTTTAAAAATCACTGTTGACTACTTGTGAAATGTGTTTGCTTCTGCTATAAAATTGTCATGTTTTAGTGGGTTTTGAGTCTCAGGGCTTATGAGATTAGGTTTAGATTCCTGCTTCTTAGCCTGTTCCTTCATTGTGAATAGAAGGAAAGCTTCAGGATTGGGAGAGATTTGTTTTTAGATTCAAGCTTGGATGAAATTTTATGAGAAAACCATCTCTCATGAAATTCTGAATTGAAATGGTTTGGCATATCAGAAGAATTATATGTTTCTAGACTTCCTCAGATGGAGTTGGATCAACTCAGTAACAGCTCAAGATTTCAGTGCTACTAATTTAGAATGTTGAAGTTTAGTTCTTTTTTACATTTAAACTCATCCACAGCCTGTCACTTCAGTCTGAAGGGAGGCTGCTGTTGATCCATTCTGTTTTCTATTAAGTTGGGGTCGTGCCATTTTTTTGGTGTGTGATGATGGCCTTGCTTTCTCTGTTCTTGAGAAACACAAGCACCATATCAAAGCATGGTGTTTTTTCAGATGGTGTGTCCTACTGGAGGGTATGTGGAAAATGCCCATGGAAGAGACTGAAGTTACTTGGCGACTATTTATTTTGAAAAAAACAACTGTGGAAGAGAAAACACAAGCGGAAGGAAAGAGGCAGTCTGAAAGGAGCTGCCTTGAGACACATTTGTGACAGTGGATTTCTGACTTTTCCATGTCAGATGTATCCAGGTTTGGTATGACGATGCTAAGTTGCAGTAAAACAATGTCTTATCAGAAAGACCATATTGTGCTGTCAGGGCACATTTTGGTGATAATGTGACTCAATAGTTCTTCAAGGCATTAGTGCCCCAGCTTCATCTCAGTAAAAATAAGAATGTTTATTGCTTCCCAGAAGGAGGAAAAAAAAGAAAAGAAAAAAGTATTCCAGAAACCTATTTAGAGCTGTGTTTACTAATCCACAGTGAGCTCTGTGTGCAAGCTTTTGTATCAGAATTTCTCTACTACTTTCAACCTCTCCTCTCCTTTCCAGATTTTTCTGAGGCCAGATGGATTTGGGGTCTGTGGTCTATGTTTGAGCATTTGTCCCCTTCCCTGAATAGAGCAGTAATCATACCAAAAAATGTCATACAGTCAGGGTATCTCTCAATATTTTTACTTAGAGAAATCCAGTGTGAGCAGTACAAATTGCCTGTGGGATGATGTCAGCAGCTGCAGTGCCCATGCTGCTCCTCTGTACTTTTGTGGTTTTAGTGAGAGAGGCAACTGTTCACTTTTAACCTTTCCTTTTGCTTTCAACCTGACTGATATTTTTGTTCTTCTCATCTAATTTTTGTTTTTTCAACCATGTGGAGAATTTTGTTCTATATCCTTAAAAGTAAAAAAAAAAAACTACATAGAAAATAAAGTGGATTTAATTTTCTGTTTATTAGGCTTACGTTTTAATTGATGCTAAATGTTCCCTCTTGCACACATTGTTTACAGTAGAGTGTATGTCATAACGTGTAGTGACACAAGCTAAAGTTTATGGGGAGACCTGACTTGGAAGTACTATGCCTAAATTTACAAAAATCAGAGGAGTTACCCAACGCCATAAAATAAAATCCATCTGTTGAGCTGCGCTTTTTATGAATATGATTTGTCCAAATGAGCTTAGCTTTAGTTACCTTTTTCTAACTGTTTTGCTTTGGAGTGAATCTCTGTCATCGATTGTATGTTGATAGCAGTAATAATGACCATCTTGAGTAAGCTTTAGTGAGATTTTGCCCAAACACAGTTTTTTATTTTAAATTGTTATACTGGTAATACATCAGTCCCAGTATTTAAAAAATATATGAGAGGTTCAGGCAACTTCTGACATGGTTATTATGGTTAGGTGAATCTGGTAAATATGTAAGATAGAGCATGCAGTGCGTCGGTAAACGTGGGTTCAGCTGAGAAAATGCTGTTCCGATTGAAATCTCATGTCCTCAGTCATGGAACAGTGCAGCAGAGAGCGTAGAGAGACACTGATCTCCTCACTTCTCTCCCAGGTGAATCAGCTCCCTGGGGACAGAGGCAGCAGAAGCTATTTCAAACACTGCAGCCTGTCCCCCAAGGGGAAAGTGGCAGGCCTGGGCTGGGAAGGAAGCAGGCAGATGCCCCTCTCAAAGAGTGGCCATTTCTTCTCTCAGAGAAGGGGCTATTAGTGCTGTAAATAGTCTTTATTCAGGCATCTTTTTTTAGTCAGGAAATATGAACTTGTTCCTTCACCCAAATGTGTGTAATTTATGAATTATAATTTTCATAGGTTTACTTTCTTCCAGTGGTTTTTAAGAGTTTTTCTTGGCCCTTGGCGGTAGAACATTTATCCAGAAACCAAGAGGGAGGTGGCTGAGAACTTCCTCATTGCAGTTCAGCTACTGGCTTGATGAGAATTTTCTCACTGGCAGCAGACCCCTGTGTTGGACCAGTTATAACCATTAAACAGGGTGGGAATCAGTGATTGATTGGCTTGATTTTTGTACTTTTAAAAATCCTTTCAAACTGATTGCTACTTGTGTTTACACAACAAAACTAACAATGTCCTCAACAGAAAAAAAGAATAAAATGGAAGAAGAAAGCAAGGTAGCCATGAATTTGAAAATAAACCACTTTTAGGTAGAAATTGCACAGACGTTTCACCTTGGAAAAGCATATTTAAGGCAGTTTTCCTATGTGCTAAGATGTTTAAAGAGAGATATAGTCCATGTGCTAAAAAAGTTGTACCTCACGGTTTCTAGATTAAAAAAAGGTCAGAGTTTCTAGATACAAAATATATCAGTAGAATATTTTGGAAGAATTATAGACTAGTCTGTTTAATTGTATGCATTTCATTACTGACATTGTATAGTAAATCTGTCTGTGTGTTTGAAATAGGCTGGGACAAATGGTTACATGGCTCCGGAAATCCTGAAGGAAGAGGACTACAGCTATCCCGTGGACTGGTTTGCTATGGGGTGTACTATTTATGAGATGGTTGCTGGGCGAACACCATTCAAGGATTACAAAGAAAAGGTCAGTAAGGATGAGGTTAGAAGAAGAACTCTGGAAGATGAGGTGAAATTTGAACATGCCAGCTTTACAGCGGAAGCGAAAGAGATTTGCCAGCTGTTTTTGGCTAAGAAAAAAGAGGACCGTTTAGGAAGCAGGTATGCCTTCTCAATCTCAGTACAACAGAGATTAAAGCTGCAGACAATATAGTTATTTTACTTACTGCACAAAATGGGTTAGGTCTTCACTTTCTACAGAGTACTGAATTTTCCCTTTCACTTCTAGGAAAAAAGAGGTGGAAAGTTTTGAAGATAATATGGAAATAAGGAATGTTGTTGCAATAGTGTGATCATCTATCCTCACTCCAGATGACTCATAGGAGTTGCCTTCTTGTTATTTTCTGTGTTAGACTCTATATAGTTTTGGGAGAAAGGGGCAACCCCTTTTTCTCTCACATTCCTTCCTAAAGATAGAGGATATTCAAGTAGATACCTGCATCCCTGCTAGCGCAGACTGAATGCAGAATATTGGGCTGTATCGCTTACTGGAATGATGTGGGCAGAAATCCAAATCTGCAATGTGGATTCTCTTCCCTGCAGATATCTAATTTGCAAGGCTGCGTCATTGGCTTCTTACCGAAGAAACCTTAACCCCTCTGCTTTGCTCAAGTGCTTTAATAAAATGTTGTAGAATTTCTGGTCATCCTGACTCATCCCAGGGAGAAAAAGAATATTTGGCACAAATTCCTATAAAGCAGAACATTTCTGGGCACTTCAGAGGTGGCGTTGGGTTGATGAAGACTGGTGGATGTGTCCCTGACTTAGCAATTTCAAGGAACTGTTCAGTAAGATGAGAATTGCAAAACTAAACCTTGTCATGTTTAACTTGTAATAGCTCTGATCCCTCTGATATGTGTGTGTGTATAAATAATTTAGTGCATTTCTAATAAGACAGATTGCAGATCTACATTTGCAATATAGACAATTTAAAGAAATATAATAAAAATTTTAAAAATTAATGGGAAACCAATAATACGTATCTTTAGAATACACTGTGATTTGAATCATCTGTGAATACAAATATATATATCAGGTGCTTTTCCAGTCTAAAGGTGGAATAGACAACGGATCTCATTGAAAATGCATAGATAGTCTTCTAAATTCATGTTTCATAACAACATGGAACAGTTTTTCAAAATGTTAGGCAAACATTTGTGTGAAATAATTAACTCTAATGAAAGAGAATAGATCATTAATACACATATTTTGATACACATGTGCTGTTTAAGATATCCTTCCTCTGATGTGCCATACTTAGAGAAGGAAAACAATAGGATGTATACCCTGAGCATGATACAGAGTAAAAGCCTTCATGTACCTCTTAAACAGGGCGATACTATTGAGGACAGCTCATGCTTATGTAAAGATTAGCACTGTAATTCTGCGAAGGACAACAAGAGCTTGGGTTATCCACAGAAGTAACCTGTTGCATAAGTTAAAGCTGCTCAAAGACAGCTTTATTTTGTACACCTGACCTTTTAAAACACTCCGCTCTTCTACTGAAGATGTGATTTCACTAGCTAACTCAGGAAAGGTGTAACCCCTTCTCTCCACTCTAGCTGTTTGGGATTGATATCTCAAATCCCAAACCTGTAAAGTGATCTTTAATTTTTTTTAAATTGAAGAATACAAAATTGACCAATTTCATGTGAGTTTCTTTGCTCTTCCTATTTAAGTTACGTAAAAATGCAGTTCACAGAGGATGAGCTCAAGTTCATCTCCAGCTAGTTGGAAGATGTCGCAGTTCCAGTAGATGGCATTCATGTAGCTTTACATTTTTTAACTTTTTATGGTTTCAGGACGAGGAACACTGCAGCAATCCATTTTGGAGCCTTCAGCAGCTTCTAGTGCTTTTTATGTTACAAAAGGAAAAGCAAAATAAAGGGAGATTTTTGCGAGTGCATTTGCCCAGTCAGCACTGCTGGCTCACCAGTGTCCCAGGACACCAGTTAATTTGAACAGCAGCTGTAATGCACTTCAGGCTAACAGTGAATGTAAATAAATCATATCAGGCTGCTCAAGTACTCAGTTATCACTGGCTAGGAAAGGTAGGAGATGATTTTGCAAGCCTATGGATATGCAGAAGTCAAGATCCCCATTGGCTTAATCTGTACATTCATAATTTTGCTCATATGGTGCTTTTGGGTTGAAAACATAATTTTTTTTCATTGCCCAAGATGCCTGGATGGCAGAATCCATCATTCTTCAGGCTGTGATGTGGCATCCTGGTCATTCATGGTGGTGTACAGTGGATAGTGCCTGGTGGTGGCTTGCTCAGAAGAACTGGGCAACAGAGGTGCAAAGTGACAATTTTCTAGCAAGGGGCTGAAAAGAGCAGCTGGTGGTTTCATCTCTGCTGTGCCCAGGGAGCACCAAGGCAGGCCGGATGCACAGCGGGGCAGGATGAGGAACAGGCAGTAGTGCCAAGCTGGATGAGCTGTTCTGCATTCATGGAAATGAGGATTTAAAAAATAAAGATTCTTCCATAGTCACACAACTCTACTGCTTGTATGTGGTGCTTCTGCACATTTCCAAAGATAAGAAGACTTGCCAAAGGTTTGCATTACATTTTATTCATAGAACATTGTCTAGAAATACATGAGGGCTTACACTTTGCTGAGTTTGATTTTGTAAGGATGTTGGAAAAGAAAGAAGCAATATGTTATGAACTACCATTTTCTGAGGCCAAAACACAGACAAATTTGGTTTTCCTATATTACTGTTTTCAAGAGCAGTGCATCCATAAATACATTAAACAAAGAATGCATAGGTGTGGAAAAGACAGTGCTCCTCTCTGCTCCTCCTTTCTCTAGAATTCCAAATTCAGACTTTGCATGCCTTGACACTAGAGGCACAGTTCAAAAGCTGTGGTCTTTGGTCATGCTTCAACAAGCACACATTTGAGGCTCAGATGATTTTTATTATCAGAAAATACCCTACAAGTCTCTCTATGGGTCTTCAGTGAAACAATTCACTAGTTCTTTTACAGGTGAAGTTCTCCCTAAGGTGTGAAGTTGTTTTTCATAAGATTTATTTAATTTAAGCATTTACAATTATTTAGTCCTTTCTGGTTTTTCTTATTGGGTTTTAACTATATTAATAAAGGATTATGTTTGTGACAGTGGCACACATACTTTTGTTAATGTCATAATCTGTGAATCTCTTGCCTAAAAAAAATCTTTGTTAATTTAAAAGAGTAGTTATTTTGAATGAACAGTCACTAAAAGTGGGAGTGTTTATTTGAGTGACATAACCGAGTTTTATGATGTAAATGTGTAGATGCTTTGAATTAAGATAAAACCAGAATTGTCATTTGCCACCAGCTTCCTATTCAGACTATTGCTGCTCAGAGTCATTCTATAGATGTATTAACCCAATATACCCCATTCTAGAGTTTAATACATATTCTTACTCTATAGTATAGATACTCTTATCCTAGTTGATACAGAGCCAGTCACTGAACCTCCCTTGTTGGACAGTAAATCCCGTACTCCCCCTCCCCATCCTGCTGTAGGTTCAGTTCTGGTGGAAGTGTACCTTTGGATGGGGCATCCCAGATGCAGCGCTGCAGCTCCTGGAGCGTGGCACCTTGCCTGGGCTGATTTACCCTGAGAGGTGGAGTAATGAGTAATGGGATCAGAATGTTTTCAGCTTCTCAGCTTGGCTTATGTTGTGCAATGCAGCGTTCTTGGTTAGGAAAAAAGGAATTGTGTTGCATAATGTATATATGTATCTCCTCTTATTTTAAAGTACTGTCATGTACAAAACACAGCCACCCCTGTATCTCTCTGAGAGCAAAACACACTGATGAACAAACTTTTGCTTTATTGCAGGAATGAAGATGATGACCCAAGAAAACACAGCTTCTTCAAAACAATAAATTTCCACAGGCTAGAGGCAAACCTTATTGACCCTCCATTTGTGCCAGATCCATCAGTTGTCTATGCCAAAGACGTTGCAGACATTGCTGACTTCTCTGAAATACGAGGAATTGAGTTTGATGACAAAGACAAGAAGTTCTTCAAAAAGTTTGCAACAGGTGCTGTCCCTATACCCTGGCAGGAAGAAATCATTGAAACTGGACTGTTTGACGAACTGAATGATCCCAACAGAGTAGTTTCTGGAGGTTATGCAAACGGAGGGGAAGCTAAATCAGGAGTTTGTTTGTTGTTGTAATTATATCATTACCAAAAAGAGTAGAAACCACCTCAGAACGTTCCATATTCTGACTCTGTTTCAGAAACTCAGTACACCTGTTTGAGAAGAACCAGCCAGTGTAATGTGACATTGACAGGCTATGTAGGACCACCAGCTGAATAGACTGTGTTATTTTCCTTTGCTCTGAGAAAGGAGATATTTTTGTGTTATTGGAGATGTATCAAATGAAGAACCATATTTCTTCAAGAAGCTTAGAATAGAAATTCTGAAATACAAAAGGCAATGATAGAGTGAAGAGGCAATAGCTTTTGAAAATGACTGATTACTGTTTTGAATACAATGATTTGTTGGTTTTCTTTCTTTTTTCTTGTTATTTCTACTAACATTTCCTCTTTGTTCTACAGTTTTCAGGAAGGATTTTTTAATTTTCAAGTAATCCTGGACAGTGGAGCTCATATACCATGTCAAACTTGGAATCTTATTGGTTAGCCAGTCTGTCTGTTAAACTCTATTAGGTTGTGGGTGGTATATTTTAGTATGTTCAAATTGTCATAAGATATAAAGAAATATCTACATATCACTTGGAAATAAGAACAACAGGATCAAACTCTTTTCAAATGTGATTTTAAGATAAGATTTGAAGATAAGATTGCACCAATTTAATTGAATAAAGCATTTATTTATTATTATTAAGTGTGTTCTTTTAAGTGATAATACCATATACAAAGAAAATGTATTTGTAAGTAAATACATGTTCTTTTTGGCAATTTTAAACTTATATCAGATTTCCTGATAATTTTTCTGTATTTTGGTGATAAATTAAGCTAGAGATAGACCAAAGCAATTTGTAATTGACTTTCTGCAAGACATTTATTCAGTGTAATATAGATTTTAATTCACATTGCAAAATGCATTATACTATTAAGTGCTGTAATGGTGAAAAGGTTATGTATGCAAGTTGAAACTATCTTCAAATGTTTATTGATTCTCTTGCAAATTTTGATGTGTTTTTATTTTTATGACAACCTAAATTGAATTACTTGGGAATATTGCTATGAATATTTGCTACTGGTGAAGTGTATTACTCATGAGATGCCTCCTGCTGATTTTCTGTGGTAAGAAAATAGGCAGTTGTTCTTTGCACAACTTTTAAAACTGATCCTGCGCATGCTGGTCACTGTCATCTATCCAGCCATAATTTCCATTGCCTGAAGTGGAAGTTGAAACTACTTCATTCCTTGGAGTCCTGGAGGCTGCAAATGCCCCATTTTCTGTTTTTCATACAGCAAACCTCCTACTGAACTCAAGGACTTCTTTTAACTAGACACTGGGATTAACTCGCGCATCTGTTTTAGAAGAGGAAAACCTGTAGATACAATGTCTTCTATAGTCAGGTCTGTCATGTGCAGCACAGAGCGTTGGTATTTATTTATAACCTAATAGCACATCCCAATCTCTTAAATACTTTAAGTGTTTTAGTCACAGCTAAGTAATACATTGGTAATACTTTGTGTTGTTCTGAGTAGAAAAATAATTGCTCTTTTTTCCTTTTGAATTTGCTTTTCCAGTGCTTTATATACTTAATATTCAACTGCAAAATCAAGAAGAACAGTGTTACTTAGGATTAGTGGGTAATTCTGTTTATGAATTATGAGCATAAAATTGTCTGCCTTTTGAGCGGAGACTTTCTGTCAAATAGTTTAAAACCATATAAGCTGAATTTTGACTTGGTCTTTTAATTGAGAAGGATGATCCTGAAAGACTATGAAAAGCAGAGGAAGTTGAGAGGAGAGTGATATGGTCCTAGCATGGATTTACAAGAGTGCTTCCACTACTGACATTCATTGATTTTATTTCTCATTGGTCCCACCTGCAGAAAGCTCTCACAGTGGTAGTAAATATACTAGGCTAGTATATTTAAGAAACCAAGACAGAAAACTTTATTATTATATATATAATATATATATTATTATTACTATTATATGTTATATAAATATTACTTTATTTTTAAAAACCCACAAAACACAAAACTACACAAAAAACACAACCACCACCTTATTACAGCTAGGAGAGACCTTTTAGTGCTAGTGGCATCAAACTTCTGTCCTGAATTGATATACCTCAAATCCGTAGAAATGCTGTTTCAAAAATCCTCCAGGACCATAAAGCTGTACTCTGAAATGGCTGTAGGTTTTCCAGTGCATAACTGAGTTTTGAGTTCCCATTTGGAAAGAGGTTATGTATAGACAGAAGCAGAATTTAATGTCTTGTTAGAATCACATATCCCCTGTGATATCGGGTGTTGCAAGGCTGCATTTTTCAAAATGTGTTGCAATACTGAGACCTATGAATTCAGGATGCCGTGTGTGCATAGAATTAGGGTATTTAGTTTTAAAAATGTTGTAGTGTCATTAATCCCAGCAGGATGTGCATCAGTGAGATCCATAATGTTAAGTGTTTCATGAATCATTCAGAGTAACTCATCAGAAGTCTGATAATGCACAGTTTGGCACAGTGTATGACAGAGAAGAATGTGCTAGCTTGAAATATTCATTTTAATTTTCTAAAATTCTCATTTCACAACATGAACAACTTCTATTTGCACTATGGAGAGGGAGAAGGACAAAGATTATTTCATTTTCAGTGAGTCTTTTAAAAATTATTTTCAATTTTTTTAAAGGAATATGTGAAATGCTTGGTTCTTTTCTTCTTCCTGCCACTGTAAAGTTCCTTGTTAAACTTTCAGGAGCAAAATTATTTTAACAACCTGCTTCACTTTAACAAAAAGCCAGCAATCCCAAAAGATTTACATGTTCAATGAATTGTCTTACTGCAACCAAAGATGGTACTCATGTAAGTAAATTTGAATGTATGTGCAAGTGTTGCAAGAGCAGGGCCCAAGTCTAAAGTATTGACCAGGTCACTGGATGTTTATGATAGAAAATGAGGGATGACTTTGGGGGAGGAAAATAACCTTGTGGTTGTGGATTACTTGAGTTCTTGTGGTAAAAGGAAATTATGTAATTTGAAGCTACAATTTTTTTTCTTCTAGCTGTCTCCCTTTTTCCTGCTTTGCCAATGTTGTGGTGTCTCACTTGGCTGCCTCCTTTTCCAGCAGATAAGATGCATTTGAGTGCTAATATTACCTAAAAAACTAATTTGTGAACTCTATTGCATTAAATGCTATCTGTGAAAGGTTACGGAGTGCCCTGGCCACTCTGCAGGCATTGTACTGACAGTGCTGTCTTTCCTGCCCTGTTTTACTCAGTTCGGCTGTTGGAACTGTTTGGTAATTCTAACTGTAGAAGGCTGAAATGTGAGATTCGTAGCGGCTTGATCTGTTCTTATAAGAACATCGTTTAAAGTTTGTCAACACTGAAGAAAAGTTGCTGGCTCTGAGAGGGTATGAAAGAAAGACCTTTCCCTTATATCTCGAGTCCAGATTTTCTTTGATACTACCTCTGTTACCCTTACCATTGCTCCCCTAATTTCACTGAGCACAGAGAGAAAATGATGTTTGGTATTAATATTAACCTAATGAAATGATCGTTCACAGAGATTATTTCTCAGTGGTACTGAGTACCTTCAGTTGTTTCATGGCAAAGGCTCATGTAGTCAATAAATACCTTGTGTTGCAGCAAGAAGTTCACTTTCATATTCCAGTATGAAATAGATCTAGTAATAGGAAATTTAGTGTGCAAATTCCTGGCTATCAGTTGCGCCTTTATTAGGGAAGGCAACTTTACATTAAGCTAAGAGCATCATAACTTGAGACAGTTATTTCTTCAACCATAAACAAATGCCAATACAGAAAGCAAAACAGAAGTAAGATGAGATCTCTACTTAGAGCAGATGTCTGAAATTGTACAGTTGTAGTTATAAACTGATGCATGGTTTTATATACTTTTAATATCAGCAATTTTTTTAGAAATGAAATGCTTATAATAGTGTATTTAAAATATTGTTGCTTTTACAGCTTTTAATGATATATATGTAACATTTTTCTGATCTGAATATCCACATCTATGATGAGAATAAGTAAGTATGCTTATGTTATTTACCTTAAAAAGTATAAATTGCTTCTTTGATGTTATGACAATAATTTTTATCTTTTTATCATTAGTTTTTTAATACCAAAACATTTAATCTCTTTATGCTGTAATGAATTGTAAAACAAGTATTTTTATTATATACAGTGTTTTTTCTCCATAATAGGATTTAAATTAAGATCTTAGCAACTATGGCTCATAGCACCATAGAAGCACTGAAAATCCTACCAGTTCTGGGACTTCTGCTAAAAGCAAAGCATACATTTTTCCCGAGTGACAAACACATCAGTTTTGAAATCTACAGGTGGAAGGAGGTACTGGTGCTTTACAGTATGAGACCTGACACATGTAATGTTGTGGGTAAAGGTCCCCTGTGATCACTGCAGCTCAGGGAGTGCATTTGGAACTTTGTGTCACAACAGCCTTGGGGAGCTGCACGGGCACAGCGAAGAGGGCATGGACAGAAACTGAAAACCAACTCAAGTAAGCACATGACATTTTATGATTAGGTACTGCATCATTGCAGCAAGTAACATTCAACCTAGTATTTAATTTAAAAAAAAAGTATACCAAAAGAGTAATGTTTCTTAGGAAATACTTGCTTAGTATTTCTCTTGAGTTTCATTTATGTAATATCTGTCTCAACCTGAGCAGAGCTAGTATAAAATTCTTACCAGTTAGCCCTCTTCCTTAGGGAGTGGAAATCTTTTTGGCATCTCTTGCCTGGAAAAGAGCAAGAGTAAGAACGCAGGGGATGTCACTATGTCTCTTGGAATACAAGTACCTTTATCCATGGGAAAACATGCCTGGTGATGTCTGTAGGTAGCACCCTTCTCCTGAGTTCCTTTCCTTTTATACAGCATAGCAGATGGTCCTTACATACCCCACTTGTGTCTCCTCTCCTATCACCTCCAGAAAACTGGCACAGTTCTGAATGAAGCCATTTCAGTTTTCAGGGAAACTTACTGTTACTTCTGTATCTTGGACAGGCAAAAGGTGCCATAAACAATAGCTGTCAACACCATTTAGCATTGACCCTAAGTGGTGAAAGGCTTTTGTGGGGGGAAAACATGGGAAAAAAACCCTGTGAGTCTCTTTGAAAGGGCTTCTGGATATATTAGGTCTATTCCTTTCCTTCTGACAATTTTGGGGCAGCTATAGTGGTTAATTCCTCCCTTTCCTGTTGGCCAAGTGCAAACACAGTCTGGTTTAGTGGTTATTTTATCCTATTTATGCTCTTTATCCATGCTTTTCGATGTCTGAGTTTTGTTGGCCAGTTCTTCCAAGTGTTTTGTTTTCTGGTTAATGTACGCTGATATGGTGCTATTGCAGTGTTTGGTAGAATGACTTACAAAGAAAGAAATTTTTCATTTTTCTTCTGTACACAAGCATTACTTGAAGTTAAACATAACTAATGAATTCTGACATGTGTTTTATCAGTTGTGCTTTACCAAACTTACATGTTGGCCTGTACAGTTCATTGAAGTTGTTCTGAGAGTTACATCTTACAGAGTGGAAAGATACAGTAAGGCTGAACAACACACTGTGTACATGTCCTTATGATGGGAGTTCCTCATGATGAATGTTTCCGTGATTCATGTTTTTATAAAGAATGCCAAAGGGATGACTATGGATATATCACTTGTCATAACTTGTAGTTCAGTTAACAATAGTGAAGTAACTGTTTAAAAAAACAGCTATTGTACAGGAATGTTCAGTTAGGTTTGCTTTGCAAGGTTTCAAGCAAGCATGACATGGAATGTGCTAGACATGTCTCGTGACTTTTGAATCGCTGGGGTAAAAGGGCTACTGCAAGTAAGAGCAGATTTGTTAATTGCTCCTGTCTGCAAACATTCCTACAGCAATACATTCTGTTCCCACTGCACACCTTTTGGACAGCAGTGGAAGATTTCTTTTAACTCCACTGCTGGTCCACAGTGCCTAGTGCTCAGTCTGTGCAAATACATTGATGGAACTACAAAGAGGGAAATGGTTCCCATATCTTGGACTTCTCAGAGGACGTAGAGCAGAGCACAGCATTTCAGTGATATGAGGGCTTGAGCCTGCTGCTGGCATCACCAGCATGGAAGGCAGAAGTGGCTTTGGGAGTATGAAAGTGGGCAGGAGGAAGTCAGGTTTCATAATGGATGGAGTCGGTTCAGTCCCACTGTTAGGAATGGCTTCTCTAGATCAAGTGACAGTAGAGCTATTTTTTGATAGAAAATAGAAATGGATGATCGGAGTGGAACCAATGAGAGAATGTCTGCAACAGTACCAAACAGGAAGGCTCTAAAGTGTTCCTGTTTGTGCATTTCCTTGTAGGAAGGAATTAAATTCATAGTAAGAAGTATGGATAATTATTATCATTATCAGTAATAATAACACCAGGATCATAAAGAACTGCTAGTACCAATTACCAATTTAGCCTGTTACTCTGCAATAAATGGAGAGAGGTCTGATTTACAAACAAGGCAAAAGAATTCTGCTTCTATTTCCAAAACATACTACCTTAAACAATGAATACCATGAACAATGTCTTGTTCATGACAACAGGATGTCATGAACAAGAGGAGGAAACTCTCTGGTGAACTTGTACAGGACAAGTTGACAGAATAGTAATCTCATATATGGCATCTGGCTTGTAAATCTGTTTTATTCTATCTTAATTATGCAAGAACTATGAATCTGATTTGACAACAATCATTAGGCAAAGTTTTTTTCTGAAGAATAGAGGAATTTTTCCTTCTGTTCTTTACAAGGTTTCATTCCTTCCTCCAGGCTAACTTCTATCCTATTCCCTATTAGGACATTATACATTAATGCAACTTTGCAAACAGATAAGAGGCTATTTTTGACCCCAAAACTGTGATGAAGTTGTTAAAACAGAGCTATCTTGAGAAGATAATGATACATCAGTAATTACCTGGTGTCCAAAAAGATGAGAAATATGAAATCAACATATATTGAAAATTAGGCTGTAGTTTAAGGGATATTTTCTTAAGAAAAAAGGAGATATTTTAACTCACATCGGTTCCTTAGCACAACTACTGTCCATGTCTGTAAATAAACTGTATCACTGTTGCAGGCTATTTTAATCAGCATCCACATAGAAATATTCATCCTAATATTAAGTAAGGTTTGAAGAGACCAATTTAAATATCTTGCTGCACAGAGTGAAGGCAAAGACTTAATTCTGGATATTTGATTAAGACAGCTAAGCAGTGCTGCCAACAGTATGTACAAGTATGTAAACTTTTGGTTTCCCATGCTAACTTAGTGAAAGTGAGAAATGATAGTGCCAAGATCTGGAACCTGCCATCAAACTAATGAGCTGTCAGAGCACACTTGCATAAAAAACGTCAAGTTTAAGGTATTGCATTAAAAAGGATGAACTCTCCGAGAGGCTGTGAAAAGGTGGAATGATTCTACAGTTATGCATCTATTGATACTCAGATCTGGTTTTATTTAACAAACACTAAAAGCAGCAACATTCTCGGTAATTTTGGAAGAAATGTGGGAAGCTGTGTTCTGTAGTTGTATTGCTCAACTGTATCTTTTTATCAAGTTCAGATGAAGAAATCAGAAAATGTGCTTTTACTGAATTGTAAGGTTACTTTGTATGCTGCTTAAAATAATCTGATAATGATATATTGTCTGATATGACCTAAGAATTTTCATGCTTTCATTTTAGTATAAGACATCCCATAATGAGAGTTCTTCTCTGGTAGAACAAGAAATGGATAAATGTTCGAATACTGGTTCGAATACTCATTTCTGCAGCTCACATTTTTGCTCCTCTCCCCATCTTTCTGTGTCAATACTAAATCAAGATGTTATATTCTTTTTGTTGTGAATGAAAATGTGGTGACAGATCCTGGATGAAAAGTCCTACAATTCATGAATTCATAACCCTAATCCAGGATCTACTACCCATGAAAACCAAAACTGAATATGTACTCTTATATTTGGTCTTTCAAAAGGCTCTTAGGTTACCTCAGTTCCAGGCAGGGAAAGGAATAAAGAAATGGATAATCTCCTCAGAATTTTCCATATGCTTTATTCAGAGAATAGTGGATCAAGTGTTTTAAAGAAAGAAAGGAAGGAAACTTTTATTTCTTGCCAAGAGATTGAAACCTCCTGATCTTTTGCCAAGCTAGTTTATTTTGCTGCCAACAGTTTCCTCACCTTAAACAGCTCCTTTTCATCTGTAAAGCTAACGGCAGTGAAGGAAACAGGCTCTGCAGAATGGCAACACTGTAAGAATCTGCTCTAGTTAATGTAGGGGCAGATTCACTTTACAATTTTGGTATGTATCTGAAAGCACAGACAGTTCTAGGCAGGGGGTGGGTGACCTCAGATGATTTCTAACCACATTTTACTTTTTTCTCTAAGTGCATGAAAGTTACTGGGTTTGTGAATGTTGATCTCTTACTGCACAGGAATTACTTAACTGTTTTTGCTATTGAATGAAATATGACCCTGATTTTCAGGATTCCATATCTTCTGTCTTTTAAAAAAAATATTGCGATTTACTGAATTTAAGAAACTGAACTCCTTTGAAGTGAATGCATCAGGTCTGAAAGTTGGTCTCCTTTAAAACTGGTGAGTTAGTTACTGCAGTTACACCATATCCTCAGTGGTTATACTTGTGATATGAAGCACAAGTTCTTAGATATTTTGCTATTCTTTTTTCAGTGAGAAGAACAAGATGATGAAGATGTTTGGTAAAGTCTGAAGTCAAAGACTGGCCATGGGTACCATATGACAAGGTTTTTAGTATTATTATTATTATTATTATTATTATTATTATTATTATAGTAGACCCAAGACCAGACATGTGTGATGAAATTGTCTTCTGTGTAGTAATGGAGCATAAATCTTTCACACCCCTTCAGCGTGTTGTCCCAATCAAATTTATGCAGGGCTAATTAATTGAGGAATTCATCAGCTACAGGTATCTGTTTAGTCTTCAGTTTAGAGTAAAACAGGGGGAAGGTTTTTAACTGGAGAACTATAAATTAAAGCAGCAATGAAAATTACTAATTTTGAGGGGAGAAAGTTGTAATTAGTGGGCTGTATTAACAAACATATTCCAGTTTTTGTCTGGATGGACACAGGGATAGCTTGTTATTGTGAGATCCATGGAATGGTCAGTGTTCCAGACTGCAAAGTATTGTTCTGAAATGACCACCATATTGACATTATCTGAAAAACAGACATTTTGAAATCAGTGTAAGACAGGATATGCAGGACCTTAAATCTTCACATTAATCAGGAGTGGCAGTAAATGCATTAATTGTGCTCTGTTCCTGCAATCTTCCGGTAAGGAGAAAAATAGACTCATTCTGTAAAAGCTATTATTTTAAATGAACAATGCCCTTTTTTTTTTTACAATAACAAGAGAGAAAATGCTGCCTGAATCTTTCTTTTCCCCTTGCAAGTACTTTCTCATTTATAGTAAATCAAGTGAACAACCCTCTATTAATTCGTTTTTTCCTTTATATAGCTAGCAGACTGCAATTAATATTTCTACCAGCAGAACTGATAAATAAGAGAATGAAGAAATGTTTCAGACTTTGACATGCATGTCTGGGTCACCTAGATGATATGAAAATATTTGGACTGTTTAGAGGAACTTTATTTATTTTCTAATAGTAAGTGAAAACTCTTCTAAAGCTCATAATCATCAGGCAAAGACCAAGGCATCTAAAATAACAGTACATACTAAAACAACTGCAATGAACTTCTGTGTATCCATCTCTAGAGGGATGGTTTGCCTACCAATTTCTCAGTTGCTCAACATACAATTTATAGATTACTGCACAGTCATTTGTATAGTTTTATGTTTCTAGTGAAAACACAAATGGTTTTGTTAATGTAAAGGGCTTTTATTTCACCAGAGAAGCAAAGCAATGGGGGGGGGGGGGGAAACACAAGGAGACACAAAGAGAACAACTTGAGAGCAGAGTGTATGTGCTCAGAAGAACTCAATTAAAAAATATTTTTTTTACAAGAGTCTCTGTGGTCACAGATGCTTATCTATGTAATACTAAGTGACACTCTAAGGATTTTTTTTGGCTATTCTGCTGCTTCAAGTTCAGACAGCAGCATTTTTATTTACTTTGTGCTTAATATTGACCCTCTTCAGAGCAGGGAAAAGTCTTAGAGAAAGAAAAAAAAACCTTTTAACTATATCATAGGACACACCCTTATGAAAAAAGATTGTCCTTATTTTCTGACTTGAGCAACAGGCATGAGTTCTAGTAAAAGAATACTTCAGATTTCAAGGTGCCAAAAGGACTTACTCTGAAATAAGTTGTTGAAAAGCAGAACAAGTCGTGTACTGAACCCAGCATTACTTGACTCAAGCTGAACACAAACTTAGAAAAGTAACATGAAAAAAGGGATTTTTTATTTAATAGAAATCCTAATCAGATATTTATGTCTACAAACTGATCTATTATGTATTATTTGACCCAAAAGAAGTAAAAATCTTATGTCTAGGAAACAGCAGAATATGTATGTCACAGGGTAAAGGCTCAGAACCAGCCTTGGAAATCTCTGTAAATGCACACAGAATCTCTGCATAAGCCAGAACCAAAGCAAAAGCTAGTAAAACAAATACAATCTTTATCTCATCGTTAACTTGTTATTTTCAACCTGCAAATTAATCACAGGTTAAGAAGTCTGCCCCAAATGTAATTAAAAAAGGAAAGACAGCAATGATAAAAGTAGAATACCTACAGCTTTGTAAGTTAATGCAATGCAGGAAATTTAAATTAAATGATGATTTTTGCATAGAGTTACAAGCTTTTTCAAAGTTAACAGCTGAGGATTGCAAATGAGGGTTTGTGTCTTTCAACTATGGAAATGGCACCAATGGCAAAACCTGAATCCCCACTGGCTTCCCCCAAATCCAGAATTTCTTAGGTCTGTGTTTAAGAACATTGTTTAGCAATAATTGCCGACAATTCCTCATGCTGCTTAAACAATTCCTCCGCCCACCTAAATACAGAGTTTCCAGTTAGTGGCTTACTTGTCTGTCAGTTTATTTGAGGGTATGTATATGTAGATATGATGAACTGGGTTTTATCTTGGTAGTATGAATTCTTAATGATTAAATAAAGAGACCTAATTTAAAACCAAGTTTTGAAATTGGGCCTCCTTCTAAGAATATTTTAAAACACAGAACAGATACCTAGAAGACACACATTATAGCTGCTCTACCTGGACTCCACTGTGGGTCCTGACATAATGATTTAGGATCTAACAAAAAATCTGCTCTTTTCGAGATCATCTCAACCACTTGACAATTACCACAGAGGAAGGAACAGCTGTAATTGTATTTCATGGTCAAATTTAAGGCAGATGTTTAGTATTTGCTGCTGTAGTATTTATTTGAACATTGTTTGAGGCAATCTATAATGGATTTGAGTATGAATTCATTGCCTATGATCTATGCAAATAACTATTTTCTCTGCAGTCACTTCAATGTTTTCAGTGTGATTAACTCTGTATTTTTCTGTTATAGTTACACAGGGAAGTCATTTCTCTCAAGTATTGGTTAGTAACCTTTAATAACCTTGCTAATGACCTTTTCCGTGTGGCAAATGTGAATAGTCCATCTTGACATGAAGTGCAAGGATAGCAGCTGTACAGCAGCCTTAGCACTACAGGTGTGTTCAGTGCAGTGGCCAGCTGTGCTTAGTTTGTGTTTAAATGCTGAGAACACAACACTGCTCTTCATAGCACGTATGAAATACAGTTCCTTCATCAGTTTCATAAATCATCTTCCACACCTGCAAGCTGCACTGTGATTTCTGCAAGAAATCATAACCACGTTTGCTCCTTAAGATGGCTGTAAGTACTTTAATTTATCCGTGTTATGGAATTACTTTTAAAAAATCCATTTCTGTGGCCCCAGATTTGTTAACAGATAGCTCTCAGGTATAATCAATATGTCCTTGTCTGAACATTAGAATGTGCAATTATATTTGCACAAATCTATGCAGATGGGCTTTTATTACAAATGATCTTCTCTCTCTCATGTTAGCAAACAATTTAGCGAATAAATAAAAAATGAAGATTGATAGTATTAAAGTGTCCGTTACAGCAGCAGAGAACTTCAGTAATAAGGATGTAGAACATTTCAATCTGTTTTTTAATACTCAGGTTTTTTTTGTAGTTTAAGATTTTATTTTCTCATGGGCTCTGTGATTATAATAGACCACATTTTGACAGGGTTTTCTTTTGATTTTTCAGTGAACTAGATACTGCTCCTTCTGCTCAAACACTTCGATTCATGTATGGCAAGTATCCCTCCCAGCATGGGGAGAAGATACAGCAGCTTTGCTTATTATGTGAGCACTCAAGTGTGGATTTTTGTTGTTTTTGTCTGCAGTATGAATCTGAAAAAAAACTTTCCCAAGCCACCATGTTTTAAAAAATGTATATTTTCCCATCATCTTGTAGTAACCACTGTTGCCCTTAAAGTAGATAGAGATAAGTTAAATGTTCTGTTTAAGTACAGTTTCCTTCCTTTCAAAGGATTGCTTCTGACAATAGGAGGTAGAATAAACATTTTCAGATTGTATTATGATTAGGAAGCAATGGAAAGGGAGGCCTGTTGGACGTGTTTGTTCAAATGTGAGAGAAATTTGAAAATACATTTTAAAAATAATTTAAAACCTTTATTGGTGGCCCTTTTGGGAAAATCCGGTAGCATTTACTGGGAATGAAATACGCAGGAGCCCGCAGAATCAAAAAGAAATGGGCACACGGATCCTATGTAGCTCTGGTTCTTTTCTATTATTCCTATAATACTTATTTATAAAATTATGTTGTAGACTACATTGTATCTATGGCCTTTTCAAAACCACAGATAGTTAAAAATCAACAAAAATCAATTGCTAAGAGTTTACAACTTTGTTTAAAGTGATTCAATAATTTGCTGTGAGGGTAGTACAATCTTACCAAAAATGCTGTAAAAAAGTCAGACCAAAAATAGACTAATGGTGGAATTCCCACACATTCACACTAGAAAGAAAACACTGACTTTCATTTTCCATTTTCAAAAGTTCTCTTTTTTTCAACTTCCTTTTCAAAAATCATATAAATGAACAGATTAACTGCCTAGCATAAAAAGTGGATATTATCTCAATTTGTAAGCCTTGTGACTTTGTGTGGGCGTTCCACAATTGTACTTACTATAGGGATACTCCCTACGAATGAATTTATCAGGAACAGATGGATGTAGGACTTCATGGAAAAAATGCTAAGCATCTGCAGTGTCATTTGTGGTTAATGAGAGAGGAAGGTGGTTGGCTTTTTAACAAATCTAGCTCTCACTGAGGGGCAGACATACTCAAAAAGACTCAATAATTAACCTCAGATAAAAATATCAGTCAGGAGCTGTTCCTGTATAGCAGCTGGTTCAGTGTTTTTGTAACTGGAGTTTGATGCCACCATCACTAAGGTGTTTGTATGCAACACACACTGTTTGGATTAGGAAGTAAAATGGAACATACCCAAAACAAGTAGGTTACAATACATTTTTAATAGTTGAAGGGAAACTACATTGCAATGGTTTATATAATACTGTGAACTTTCTGCTAAACAGAACATAAAAGCTGGCTTGCTATATTTTTTTTTAGCTAATGTATGCTCATAAGGCCTAATAATAGGCCTTATGAGTCACAAGCATTCATTAAGTAAGCCACCCGAGTTTAAAAAACATAACAGTTGAGATCTAGTCTGTTTGAAGTGAACAAGTAAATTAATATGTTTTAAGTAATAGTGACTCTTTTAAAAACACTATAATCATATGCTTCTAAATATTTAAGATTCTTTATTCTATGCAAAACCATCACGTTAATTACTGGATTAGCAAGAATATCTTTCAAAACCAAACTTGAACCCATCTTCTAGGTTTTGAAACACATTTGGAATTCTTGACTCCCTCATGATGGTCCCAAGGGGAAATGTGTTACTCTCACTCGTGTCTGGTTACTGGGGAAGGCACAGTTCAGGCACAGGGTTTGGTTTGCAGGGAAAAGCTGCTTTTTTCTTTACTTATCCCGCTGGCTTGATTCGGGTGCAATTAAATCAAAGGATTTGTTCAAGATCACTAAGGGAATCAGTGACTTGACTGGGAGAAGAAAGCTGGACTGGGAAAACTGAAAATACTAGTTCCCATCGTGGGACAATTTCTCAGTAGCATTTAAGTAAATTAGAGGGGCAACCTATTGTATTTCAGAGTCATCTGCACAAACTGCTGCATTGTATAGACTAAATTTATATCAGTAGGGAAATGCAGATACAGAAGGAAAACTGAATGAAAAAGATGAACACTTTCATGTGACAGGTATCTTAACAGACACACCAGATAAAAACCAGAAGAATGTAAACAAAATTTTGTCTTCCAAAGATTTTTGGTTTTGTAGGTATCCCTTTTATAGGAAAAGTTTATAATGAGTCTTTCTTGCTTGTCTTAAGCCATGTATGAGTCAACCTTTAAAAACTGTGTTTTGTAGCTTACAGGTGTTCAAAGCTCCTTTGTCTTCTTTTGTTGTTGTTTAATCATTCTTCTTTTCCCATTTTTTAATGACCTACAGACATATCAGTACAATCATGTTGGTATGATACCACTGCTTTTATCAGTAAGATTAGATGACTGCAAAAGACTTCCCTGCTGCATGCATTGATTACTGGTAGGAGTAAGAAGTAGTCATCTTCTATGACAACAGAAAGCAATGACATATGGACATGGGCTCATAATTTGCATCAGAAAATTTGGTGGTAAAGGAATAGTGAAATTTAGTATTTTCTAATGTATTTTCAAGGGCAGAACATAATGCTGCAGCAAGGACAGACTCCTGCAATTTCTTTCTATTCTCTTCCTCCTTCCAAACCTGACCTCACTTCTCCAGGCCTTTCATTCCCTCCAACATCAATTTTTCAACACTGTTTTGTCTTAATAGACTCTTCATTTCAGTCTCAGTCTCCTGACTTAGCCAGTGCTGGCTTTCTCCTTGGCTTGCTGCCTGAGTCCCCTGCTGAACTCAGGATGTGGTTCTGCCAATCTAATTGTGGGCTGCTACTGAAAGGGCTAGTCCGTCCTGTTCCTCCTACTGTCTGTCCTGGTCTCTCTTGTGAGCTGAGTCAGGGAACTAAACTTCTATAGTTCCTTTTTTTTCAGCTCAGCTCTCTGAATCAGGTCATCATGGGGTAAAATGAACACCAATGCTAAAAATCACAGCCAGGGTTGGAAGGGACAGTGGAATAGGGAGAGGAGGGACCATCTCTTTGAGCAGCACTTGGTAATTAATGTGAGTTTCATCATTAAACTTAATTTCCGGCCCCAAACTCCTCACCCTGCCTGTCCTGTGCTTTATTTTACCCCTTTAGCCCCTCTTTCTAATGGCTTCACATTTGCCCCTGCCCTTTCTGCTCCCATCCCAGGGATACTCATGAACTAATGGCAGCTGTCCTGCCCAGCTCCTTTTTTTTCTGTGTCAGACCTGTACTTCACTGATGTATTGTAGACAGACTTTGCCAGTAAACACCTGTGGTCCCTCAATTGCTGTTTACAAAGTACTAGCTCAAGAGGATAGAAAATGCTTCAGCAATTAAGACAGTTCATTTTTATAAACTCTTCTCAAACCAGCTTTCGTTAAGAAGCTCTTTTACTTGTCCATGAAAAAAAATTTGAAACTGAACTCTGACAACGTTATAAAATGGATAAAAACCCTAATAGTTATGAAATTCCTACAAATTGAGCTTTCCTCACTTTGAACCCTTTGTATTAAAAATAAGCAGTGAAATAGTTTTCAACAATAGTTAGAGTCTCTTGTTCTTACTGTAAACAAATGCTGAAAATCTGGGCAAAAATCTCCTCTGTGTAATGCAAGTCAACTCCCATTGACTTCACAGGAGTTATCGTGCTATATATGAGAGCAGAATCTTGTCTCTGTGAATAAAAGAGTTTTTTCAAGAGTGAGGGGGCTCTGCACAATGAATGCATTTTTACCAGCCCTTTCTGATTCATTGGCAAACTCCCAAACACAAGAACTGTTTCTGTAGTCTTTCTACTCTCACAATGACAGACATTTTCTTTTTCATTTTTAGTGGGAAGTCTTTTGTACATATTTTTCTCATGAAAACGTGTGTCTTGCTATTTTGTACAGTGAAGTAAAAAGTATATTTCAGTCACAATATTTTTGAAGTTGTTCCTTCCTGAGTTTATAGTGTATCTTCTAATTCCAGTTTAAACTTAGCTGAAGATAAAGAAGCAGATTTGAGCCTTATGCGTACGTCTCCTGCAATTCAAAAGCTGCTTTGAAACAAGACTGGGCAGGCCCCTCTGGAAGTTACAGCAGTTCCAGGGAGCTATCCAAGTCATGCCAAAGTTGTGTCATGGTGTGGTCCACCCTAGACCCAAACTAGAAAAGAAGGGGATGGCTTTCTACTTTTCAGGAATTCTCCAGTGGGCCAAAGTGAAATTCCCTTTAGCAACACACACACAAAAAAAAACCAACTTGTGCTGAAGAACTGCCCTCTACAGAACTTCTGTACTGCTAACTATTACAATATTGCTTCCTATCATATTTTATTTTTTCCCCAGAGTTCTGCATGACAATTTTTAAAAAGAACTTAGCAGGTATGTTTAGGCAATATTTTTAAAGTTTGGAATTTTTTGTGTTCTATGATTTACAGTTTTGTCATCATCATACCTTATTACCTCATACCACAAGGTGTCTTCCTGTTGTGCTCTGGGAAATAGATATTACTGATTATACCATTACAAAGATCAGCCATACAGATAAAGCTGCCTTTCCAGAGAAACAAGAAATTGTAAACTGAGGAGCACTCTTAGTGCTGAATGGTCTGTGAGATGAGCCCACACTTGACAATGTTCAGACACCCATATTTAGAACCACCAGTGCCACTCCCTCATTTCTCTCTGTGGAACTAACTCAAGTATTTCAGTAACCACCTGACACACACGACTGGATTTCTTCCAAACCTGAGTTAAAACCTGTCTTTAAAAAGTATACCTAATCTCGTGCTTAAAACCCAAGCAAAGGTATACCCACTATCTCTGCTGATATAAACTATTTAAATGTTTAATTGCCCTCACAGTCAGGAAATGTCAACATTAGGTTTGTCTTGCTCCAGTTTCCAGCAAATGGATACCATTGCCTTTTTCAGCCAGGTTGAAAAGGTCATACTATCAAGATCTCTTTCCTGTATTTAAGTACCTTTTCAAAGTAATCCAGTCTCTTGTCAAGTTTTTTTTTTCTTTCAGAAGCTAAATAAGATGAAATGTGGAAGCTTCATATTCTACGTTAGCTTGTTTTCTGCTCCCTGCACAGTTTTTCAGTATTCTTTGAACTATCACTAATGTTTCCATGTTACTGTAAATATCAGAAATCGCTGCAGGTGTTTTTGTACCATTTCTTCACCAATATGTGCAGATGTCTGCTTTCTAGAAGACAAGTTTTTATGCCCATTAGATTGCATTAGTTCTTTTCCATTCCCTGTGATGTAGCACTGCCAGGGCTGTGCTGGTCCCTGTGCCAGGCCAGGGCTCTGCCCACCTGGCCCCCAACTCTGGGGCTGATGTCCAGGCCTGGGCTCTCGCAGGTAACCGTGTAGCAGGTCACGCTGTCCTCATTCAGCACTTTGTATTCACTGGAGTATGGAGGGACCCTTCCATTATTTTACCTGAGATCAGTGTGTAGCTCATCGGTTTATATGCCCAGGAGTCAGAATATTGACCTTCCTGCATTTCAGAAACAGTCTAATGTTCCATCCAAGTCAGGTTGGGCTGCATGAGATTGCTGATTTTAAAAACGAGCATAATGGTTAATATAGTAAAACTGAGCCTCTGAAACTCACTGGAGCAGAGTACAAAAAGATTCCTATGTTTTATGATGTCCAGACTAAAGAGTTTCAGTGATGCTGGATAATACTAGTTCCTCTAATACTTTGGTTTACATTTTCTTTAATTTTTTAAAAATATGAATATATTTAGATGTTGACATTTCATTGCATGATGTAGGGCTTGGTCGTTCCTTAGAGACAATCTGATTTTTTTAATCTATGTTAACTTCCTCAGTTCTTTGCATCTAGTAAACTTTAATGTTATTGAATCAATATGGTGCCCATTCCAAAAAGATGGATATAGGTACATGTTGCTGACATATTATTCCCTAATAGTGTAGGATGCCTATTTGAATAAACTGGGAAAAATAATTCAGCAAAGCAGATGTTAAAATGGAATGACAGTCAGTCTTTTGCTTGGTGACATTTAGAAGAAAAATAAAAATGGAGAGGGCTTATTTCTTACCTGAAATGGAATCTATTAGCTGAGTAGTGTGACACAGAGTAATTAGTGAGTGATACGTTTTCTGCTGCTGTTTTACAGCAAATAGAATGATTTAGATGGTGTACTGTAACAGCAGAGACCACTGGAATCAGACGTTCAAGAGGCAAACAGGTTTATTCTATTTTATACTTTACATTTACTGCTTTCTGGAAATACTGCAACCCTTGTAAAGATTTAAACTAACCATGCTGATAAATACGTATTTTGTCCTAAGACATCTCTTAAATTGTTTCTCTTACGTTTTTAAGATGTAGTCTGGTGTAGCTTTTTCATTCGGGTTTGATCTCTTACTATTTTAAGAACTGCTTTGATGTAGGAGCTTTCCTGTTGCACTTGAGTTTTGCCAAGTCCCCGGTTACTGCCATTATTGACACTGGCTGAGAACTCTATGAGGGAGAACACGTTAGGGCTGACCCCCAGGGCTGGGGGTGCGCGGGGGCTGCCAGTGCTGCGCTTGGTATTGGGGAAAGAGAATTCCAGGGCGTAAGCTCCTGATGCGTGCCAAAGAGTAAATGGAGGCTGCTCCTCTGCTATCAGCCGGGGGATGGGGAGGGGGGGTTGGATGCTGTGTTACTTGGACCTTCCGGAGCGTGACAGCAATGGAGCTTTTGAGCCGTTGTGCACCAGAAGTCACAATACCAACAGCCCTTCTAGAGCATCTTGACACGTTTGTGTTCTGGTCACCTCGTGTTTCAGGCTGGTGCTGGATCACGGGGAGTGCCGAGATGGGGGTTACACTTGCGAGCCTTTCTGTCCCCCGGCACTTCTCTAAGATGGTTGTGCATCAGGATCCGCCCTGCCGCGCAGCATCCACGGCGCTGCACCGGCCCGGCACATGGCGGGGTCACGGGTGCCCGCAGGCGGGCTGGGAGGGGCCCGGCGGGCTCGAGGAGCGGCGGTCGGGCCGTGCGCGCCGCTGGGGCCGTGCGGGCCCCGCGCTCTGCCCGCGCTCGGCTGCCCCGCTCCGCCGGGCCGGGCCGCGTGCCCCGCGCGCCTCCGCAGCAGGGCGGTGCTGGCCGGCAGGGGGCGCGCGCGGCGGGCGGGGATCGGCTGTGGGCGGAGCGCTGCGGGGCCCGCCCCGCGCGGGGGAGGGCAGAGGGAAGGGGGGCGGGATTGGGGAAGGTCCCGGCGTGCCCGGCCCCCGCCCGCTCTCCCGCCGGGCGCCGCGGCCGCAGTTACTTAGCGGTTGGGAGCGGGCGCTGGTTGCGGCTTTCTCTGCCGGGGAGGCTCTGCCGCCGGGGTGCGCGACGCAGCCGCTCCTCGCCTCGCCATGTCTAAGGAAACGAAGAAGCCCTTCCGCCAGAGCATGGCCGAGTGGCGGCAGTTCATCTACAACCCCAACAGCGGCGAGTTCCTGGGGCGCACGGCGAAGAGCTGGGGTAAGGGCTGCCGCGGGGGACAAGGGCGGGGCGAGGCGCCGGCGAAGCCGAGGGGCGGTGGGGAACGGGGCCGAGCGCGGGAGGAGGGGGCGCGGGGGCGGGATGCGGGAGGGCCCCCCGCGGGGATGCGGGGACGGGCTGGAGGGCCCCCCGCGGGGATGAGGGGACGGGATGCGGGAGGGTCCCCGGGGGGATGCGGGGGCAGCGCGCGCCAGGTGAGGCGGCCCGCGCGGCCGCGGCGGCGCACGCGCCCCGGTGTCCGTTACAACCGCTGGTCTAAAAATAGCTCCGTCCGTGGGGGCGGGGGTCGGGGGGAAGGGGAGTTCCCGGGGCGCGTCCCGAGCTGACTCAGCGCCCGCCCCGCAACCGGTGCGGGCCCGCGGGCTCCTCTCCCGCCCGCTCTGCCGGGGGCGCCCCGGGGGCCGCCGCGGTGCGGTCGTGACGGGCTTCCGCTGCGAGGTGCGGGGCGGCCCCGCCCGCGGCATCACCCGCGCCGCCCGCAGCCTGCGCGTGCCGGGGCAGCTCCTCCGCTCCAGCCGTTCCCGACGCCCCCCCCGTGCTCTCAGCGGCGCAGGGAATCCAGAATGAATGAGCGCGAATTGCCTTTGTACTTAAAGCTGCAGGTCGGCGAGGAAGAGTAAAGGAAAATCCCCAACACTCCCCCCCACCAAAGTTCATGAGCCCCAGTTCCAGAAAGTGATCGTTGTGTGTGGTTGTGCGTCATGGTGCTAAATTTGTTCCTGCGTAGGGCTTCTGGGCCTTTTATTTTCTTAAAGGAAGCTTTAAATGAAGGCTCTCCAGTAAAGCCTGTGAAGGCACTGTTTGTTTTTCTGTTTTCAGGTAGTCATCCTATTGCTTTCCTCTGAGCTGGAAAGCATGTTATCGTAATCTGGTTGCTTCCAATAAAAATATTTGGATTTTCCGAGTGTGTTTTCTCATATTAGACAGTTGTACAAATGCTTAATATTAGGATGTTTCTTCAGCCCTCATGGGACATATTTACTGACTTCAGAAAATGCTGCATCTCCTCCCAAAACTTGGATGTAGTTGGGATACTTAATAGTTGTGCTTGCAAAACCAACAAGAATCTCAGCGTGGTGTAAAGGAACAGGCCAATACATCTTTGGCCTTGACGCGATCTCAATGAATACTGATGTTAAAATAGCGAGGAGGAGCTTTAAGCGGACTGTGCATGGGGTGTGCTTTCTCTGCAGTGCCAGTGTCTCCTGTCCGTCAGGAGAGGGCCCGAGCTCTGACAGGAGTTCCCTTCCATTCAGATGGAAATAAGAGCTTGCAGCTACTCTGCCAGTTGAATAGCAAAAGATAGGAAATTTCCACTATGCTGTTGTCTAGTGATCTTTCTGTACAGGCAGGTTTCCTCAAGTGTGTGGGCTGGGTGTGTGGATTGCAGAAGTCTGGCTGTGTCATGAGTCTGTGCAGCACAGACTGTAGATATATTAGAAATAGCTTGCAAGGTTGTTTTTTTTTTAAAGGTGAAAATAAAACCATCTTCTCTGTTTAAACCTATCTAGTAGGATAAGTCACTTAGGATGTTACTAGTCTGTGTCAGACCAAGGCCAACAACATTTGGAGTTGAGATTACTTGGTTGGTAACTGACTTTCTACAACTGTTGATAAAAGATTCTTTTGAGAAAGTATCTGTAGACATTTTGTATAATATTACTTTGTGTAGGCAAGTCAAATAATTTTACTTCATTGAGAAGTTTTATTTAGTAGTTTAGGTGATAGGCGTGTGGTTACTGCTGTATACCATTTCCTCAGCCTGGACATTAGGAAGTGAATGTTCAGTAACACCATACATTTTCAGTGTATTTTTTCATCAATATTTGCTTGTTTTGGCATTCCATGATTAGCATACCGTGCTTATTTAATTTAATCATTGTCTGGCTGATTTGGGGCATGGTGTGTGGCTTTCTGTTTAGTTTTACTTTTTAATGGCAGGACACTAATTGGGTGGCTCTGTTGGCACAGGAGAATATGCAGGATTTGGTCTCCTGCTCTTACTGTAGAGGTGAGGTGTGAGCTTAGAGCTCTCTCACCGACTACTTTTCCTTTCCTGTTGCTGGTCTCTCGGCTGAAAGGCGAGGGAGGACGTTGGAGAGGACAGCTCTGGTTGCCAGTCTGCTGCGTTGTCGTGTCCCCAGGGCAGCACCATGAGAATTCAGCTGGCTCTGGTTCTTCTGTGCGTATTTCTCGTCTCAAGACAGCTTCCTCACAGAAATAAGACACGAGCAGTAGAGAAGCTGTTAAATAATTATTCACAGTATGTGCGTATTTTGCCCTAGTCTCACACAGTCCCGGGGGTTTATGTAAATTGCAGCTGCAAGGCAGTGATTCTGTGTGAATCCCAGTGCTGTGGCGTTGGAGTACTCCTCTATCTGCCATTTCCACATCAGGATTTGTGAAAAGATCAAACACAAGCGGCTCCTATACTCATTTGTCATGTAACAGAGGTTGCATATTAGAGTTTGGTAAAGAATTGCCTTTTACAGCTTGGTGAAAACCCTCTAATATGTCTCCTCCTGTGGAAAAAAATTAAGAGACTTTAGCTTAATTTTTTTGCAGACTTGTGGGGTACTTCAGTTTCAATCTTTCGCAAGTTGATATCCAAACCTACACACACTCCCCCCCCAAACTTTTCTATTTTTAATTATTTGGCATAATCATTTCTTGTATTAAAGAGACAGAAAATACTGGGAAAAACTGCTGACTTGAGGCTGTGGTGTTCTCAGCAGCAAGGCATTAGGGGTGCTGATAGTCCTTGAAGAGGTGATGGGAAGGAGGGTGGGTCCTGGGGTACACCCAACGTTTAATCAGGTAGAGCAGAGAAAGGAGGATTTGGCAGACTGCTGGGTGGAGCCTTCCTGCAAGCAAAAAGAAGATCAGCATCTGTCTCTTCGTGTAATGGCAAGGTGCTGTGTTTGCCTAGAGTTAGAGCAAGAATGGAGTGAGATCATCATAAAAGTCCTGTAATGAGATGGTCACTGTGCACTCAGACATGTGCACTGTCTTACAAGATAGTTAATTCTTTTCATACAAGGTTACAGAAAAATAATTTGTGCCCAAAAAAAGGGCAATATAGACTGTAGCAATACTTCATCTCTGGTCACGCTAGATGTCATGTCAAGTGTATTTAAGTCTTTCTGTAAAGCTGTGTTATGTCAGGGTGTTTGAGGCAGAGGTGGCATTGTCTTGGAGTACACAGAAGTTTGAATCTACTGAATTTTCTTTTGAATGCTTAGTTGTATCCTTTAGTGCTCAGATGTTTGTAATTACAAACAAACAAAAACCCCACCAACAAAACCCAACACCTTATTTTTAGGAAAGCTTTCCACCATGTCAATGGAAATACACTCTTGTTGGCTGCCATAACTAAGGATCCAGCTTTGCTTCTTTTTTTGTCTTCGCTGGATTCCTGGTTGAACATACAGTGCTGTCAATTTTAACAGCAGTTTTAACTGCTTTTCTGACATGGTTATTCTGTCTTCTTTATTGGTGTTTTCAGCAGGGATTTATTGTCATTTAGCTTTCTTCATGAGTAGTGTAATACTAAACATTCTGGCATCACTGTCTGCCATTGCAGTAGAATATTTTATTTTCCTTGGTTCTGATCACTCTGAAAAAAGGCATGATCTTCTCTTGTTACAGATATCAGTACGCTCTAGTAGTACAGTAAGTGTATTTTTTTTGGGGAGGGGGGTGTTCTAAATGCTTAATCATGACATCATACACTGGTTTTTGTGACTCTTTGCGAGTGTTGCATTTGACAGTTTTTATTGTCTCCTGAGGTGTAGCCATGTTCTGTGTGGAGGCCTGACTTATTGTGACATGAAATGTGACACGGGACTGAGGTTATATTTCTTCCAAGTCTTTCTCTTCCTCCCTCTGATGTCATCCAGATCTGGAAAACAATAATTCTTGAGTGTCCAAGAAATAAGGTTGAAACATGATTAGTGATTATTTCATGTGTGTAGTTATGTTAGCTTAAAGTAAGGAAGTTCATCTGCAGGTGGACTTAAACTCCTTGATGTTCCTGGCACTGGTAGTAGTCAGTAGGAATATCACTTGGGTGTTTAAATCCCACTAGTTAAAGATGTGAAGGACAATCATGCAAGTGGTAGGATCAATACAGCATGGAATCCAGCAAACCATAAAAACAGCATTTAATTTTTGTTGTTGCAGGTAATGTTGAATAATTGCTCCCCTGTTTGTGGGAGTGTTTATATTTATACCTATATATATCAACCATGCATTACATACAGGTACAGCCAATCTGGTTTATGCTAGAGTGACAAGCTTTTTATTGCTTTTGCTGTGCAAAGTTTGGAAAGCTTGTATTCATCATGGAAATGATGGCCAGGTGTGTGATATCTTGCATTCACCAGAGTCAGAAATTCTAATTTTCACAGTGGAGAAGTGTTTTGATTCCTGCAAATGAGTTCCAGCTAATGACAGTATCAACATGTTGGTTCAGAAATTGCAGTTTTCCAGATTTGACTTGCTTGTCGATGTTGTTAGGATATGAAGAAGTGTTTTTGGTACCGTGATGCCCTGCAAAAAGAAAAACAAACCAAAACAACTAGGTAAATTGTAATGCAAAATTTTTTTCTTGTTTTTCTTGTTCTATAGTTTTGGTGTACAAGATGTTCTACAACAATTGAATTGGGTTGCATGTTAGATGTGGAAGCTGTACTTTGGTTGGAGGAAATATGGAGGATAGCCTTTCACTGTTACTTGGGTGCATCTTGTTTCCTGACAAGAAACCCAGTGTTATGTGAAGTTATTTTGGCAGAGTTTCTTGACAGGTTATGGCTTGCTTACTGTGATTAGCTAAGGATGATTAGTACTAATTGGCTCACAAAGAGCAGCTTACTCAGTTTGGGGCTGTTGGAAGTTGCAGAGGGGATTTTTGTTGTTTGTTTTTTCCCTCCTTATAATGTGGCAAAGTAGCATAAATGGGTCAGTTTAGTGGTCAGCATTCTGCAGTGCATTTACAAGCTATATTAAAACAAAGATTAAAAATAATCTGTGTGTGAGCACGCATGCGCTTTGCTGGGCTGGGGGAGGCTAGCAGAGCTTCAGGGCTGTGAATAGAAACAGCCTTTTCAGCCGCGTTCCTGCTGCATCTCCCCGGTGGTTGGGATGCTGCTGGGAGGAAGAGGGACTGGAGTAGGTGCTGTTGGCGCTGCAGTCTCCACCACAGGGCCGGGATCACTGTGTTACCCCTGTACTGGTGCTCCCTACAGGGCACAGGAGCTCCCCAGTTCTGCTCTGCTGCTGCCCTTGGTGGGGAAGGGGTTCCAGCCCTGCTGGTCCCGCTGGAGTGAGGGGCTGTGTAGGTGGGTAGGGCACTAGTGACCTGATGGGGGAGAGCTGCCCCTTCTGGGACCTGCTCTTCAGGGTCAGCTCTGAGACTGGGAATACAGGTGATGGAGTAGTGTTGGCCCAAAGGGGGACTGTTCTTAGGGCCATGTCTGCTTAGAACTGCACACCACGGTGCTCTTATTGCCTGTGTTATGCTCATCGGTTTGTTCTTTTTTCAATGAAGTTTGGCATATTGTTTTAGAAATTAAAATACCGGTATAATCTGAAATAATTTCCCTGATTTTTCTTGCTTTTACACTACTTGCCACAGTAACTGCTTGTCTTGTCTTACATGTCAAATTCTTCTGTTCCGTTGGGACTGTTTGATGAATGTCTTGGTCACTTGATGGAAAGTGTACTTTTTAGACAGTTTGATGAAAGTGTATCCAGTAGCTGATTAACTTGTATGGATCAAAATAAGAGCTGACCAGATGTTTTGTAAGGGAGCTTTTTTGTTTGGTTGGTTTTGTAATACCCAGAAACATTGGATATTAATCAGAAGATCCTTGTTCTGCTTTGAATCCAGTTAACACAATGATAAGCTTGTAGGTAAAACAAATTGCTGCTGTGCCAAGTACGGATGCAACTTTTATAATGGCTTTCGTTGACTAGAATTTCTACTATTAGTTTTTATGTGTTCTTTTTAGCAGCTAAATAGCTTCTAAATAACGTTAGCAATCATTTACAATAGATGTCCAGCTGTCTTGTTCATTGTAGAGTAATCTTGTTTTTGTGTTTACATGCTTTGCTACTTCTAATCACTGCGTAGAATCTTACATCTTGGTGGTTTCAAATGTATTTTAAATAGCTGTTCACTTCCACATTATTGCAGATTGGTAGGTAACTTCCTCAACATGTGAAATTGAAAAACCAAACCAAAAATCCACTAACATTCAGTTGGTTGCTGTCGAGAATTTTACTTACAGTAACGAATTTGGAAACCACGTTATTATTTTAATAGATGTACACAGAATTCTTTTGGGAGAAGTAAAATGGGTACTTGGATTTTTAACAGTCATGGGTTTCTGGGGACCATACTACACTAGAGACTATTTAAGTGCAAAATGCAAGCATAGTTTCTGGGACAGGAGCCAGGGCTTAGGCTTCCTTCTGTCATCTCCAGTGGACAGTGCATAGCGCTGGGGTACAGTCGTGTTTGCTTTTGCTCTTTCCTTTTCTGTGAAAGGTTAAAAAATTCTGCACTTGATTCTCTCACATAATCAAGTGTCGGTGGTAGGACGTTGCGTAATGGTTTTGATGTGCTTTTCTTCATACCCAAGTTACATCTCTGGCTTCTGATAGCACCTTTACAGCTAGAATATCCAATAAAAATTGAATTTGTGTCAACATTTGGTTATGTTTTTGAATTAGAAAGGTTTTACAGATGGCTCTCAGTCCAAGCATCCAATCTCCTCAGTACTTTTAGTAGCCCCCATTCTTTTTGATGGAGTCTCTGCATGTGTCCTTAAGTCTCAGGTGCTCAGTCTTAAAACAGAATCCCACACACTTTTTTAGGTTGGTATTGAATGTTCAGTTAACGAAACAAGTTGAAGCTGGTAACACCTGTGTAATTGGTGAATTCGGTGGGGTTGCTGGGTCTCCAAGGTATATTGGTAAAGCAGGTGTGTGTGTTAGGCTGGATAAGTCTGAAGAGAAGGCTTGGTTTGTTTTCAAAAACAATGTGGCAGAAAGCATTTTCACCTTGAGAAGTATCTTGTAACAGGACGTATGTGAAGGACTGCTCTGTGTGGAGCTCCCTCAAATATCAACTATGTTATTAAAGCGCCAATTGCTTCCTCCCTGGTCTGGATCCAGTGTAATAATTTTATCTTTTCACTCAGTTCTTTCATCTTCCCAACAACCAGATACAAAGCTAAAATTCCTGTAAACAAGTGAAACTTTATTTTTTTTCTAATGCGCTGCTTAGTCATCTTTGCCAGCTTTCCTATACAGCCCAAAGAGTGGTTTTTAATGCTTCTGTCTTAAAAGCAGAGATGCCAAAATGCCCTATAAGCTTTAAGAATCAGAAATTATTAAGAAAACCTCTTTGTATGCATTATTGTGCACTGTGCATTACATATGTATGCTAGAGGTGTATTTATGACTACAAACATTGTATTGCTAATTTCTCATTTTGATTTTCAAAATTGATAATAGAATTAGGTGAAATGAAAATAGTAATTTTAGCTTTTTCTTTACAGGATTGATCTTGCTATTCTATCTGGTATTCTATGGCTTCCTAGCAGCACTCTTCACATTCACAATGTGGGTTATGCTTCAGACACTGAGCAGTGATATACCGAAATATCGCGACCGGATTTCTAGTCCAGGTAATGCTGTATTTATTTTTTCATAAACCTCTGTCTGGTTTAACAGCTGAGTTTTGTTTGAGAACTTGTTTGAAATATGAGCTACTTATGGGAAACTGTGATCATTATTCAGTTACTTGCAGATTGCAAAGGTAAAACTTGGTGTGAGGCTAGTTACATATGTTTATAGCATAATTTCAGGCAGTACCTTTTTGTGTGTATGTACTAACTTTTGCTGTTTTTTCCTCCAAGCTCCTGTCAGTTGAATTTGTCATGTAGACCACAATTTTGCCTGCAGATCCATATAACATGCCGATGTAGAAGTGCGTTTATAATTTAATCGAATTGCTTTAAAGATACTCTAAACCAGTTCTCTTGGATCGGATGGAAGACCACCTTGATTAGTGTTTGATACTTTGCAGAAGGTACAGGAAGGCTGTAGTATGGGTGTCATCTGCTCAAGAGCATGTAAGGACTGTGAGGCAGAGGCCTTTGTAGAGTTTTTATTACAGTATTTGGTAGTTTCCAACTGACATGGAATGTCTGTGGATTTCAGGGATTGTTGACCTGTTATGTAGGGATCCACCAGAGAGAGGGTCCTGTTTTATGATGAAGCTAAGTCCATGTAACACGTAGCTGCCACTAAAAGTTGTGTCTTGCTTCCTGGAACTATTGCTTCCTTTGTGTACTGCCCACCCATCCCGCTGTTGGCTGCTTCAAGGAGCTATATATTAGAAAAAACAAAACTGTACAAATAAGAATGAGTAATGAAGTGGTTGTCTTCCCCAGTATAATTTGGTGGAAGTGAGACAACATCATTTTTTAAAACACTTTTTCCTTTTGTTGAATGCAGAGCTTTTCAAATTGAGCATCATCTTGCAGCTGTATCCACACTTAAGATGGTACAGTGATCTTTGTGTGAGCAAGTTGCAGTTGGGCCAGTGTGATGAACATCTCTGGGTTCTGAACAGAATTCGTTTTGGTGTAGTGTTCTGGCCTTCTCTAACAAGTGTCATATTGTAAGGGATTTTGAGGATATGTGCTGGTTTTTTCGATCTAAGAATGGGCTAGATGCTGGAAAATATAAATAAGGAAAAAAAAAGAGAACAAAAAAAAATGAGGAAAAAAAAGGTGGCTTAGTTGACCATTTCTCCCCATTTCCATTGTGGGCGTGGTGGAAGTCAGAAGTGTTGTAGTGGATGGAGCTGTGGGTAACTGTGGCTTCATGCTAGGCTTGAGTGACATTTCTTCTCTCTTGCAGTTCAGGGTATTAATTTTCCTTGGCTTTGAAATAAGTCATAAGGGATGTTTGTTTTTAAAAGTATGTATGCCACAATTAGTTTTTAATTGAAGAATTCCTGTAACATTTCTGAATTAAATCTCTTCATTAACCATGTCTTTAGTAACTCATACATTAATCAGATTGCTTGTTTCTGTTTTAATGTTTCTCGTTAACTCTGTCGTTTTTCATTTGCAGTGAGACATGTAATGTTCCTGGCTGTAAACTTAAATTCTTTAAAAAAAAAAAAAATCTACACACAAAACCTGGATGCCGTAGGTCAAAGGTTCTGCTCTTATGTTAAACATACTTGGAAATCTCATACTTGATTTATTTTATAATTGATATTTGACTTTGTACACTGGGGTGTAATAGTGTAAATCAAATCCAGATGATTTTAAAACCTTTTTTTAAATCCCTTCTGGAATTGTAATATAATGTAATCTCTTTTACAATCCTAAATGTGATCGTATGCTGAGGTTAATTCTGTTCCTCTAGAAGAGCTCAAATCCTGCATCTTTCACAGTCTATGCATCAGTCCTTCAAATAGCTTTTTTCTGTAGAATTTACACCATCGTTTTTAGGAAAACTGTAATCCACTGGAAGTGGAGCAGTCCCCTCCTCATAGGATGTTTCTGACATTCCCCTGAAGCAGTAAATCTTCAATTATTTTTTCATTCAAATTATTTTTTCATTCACTGATGACTAATTTAGTTATTTTATCATATTCCCTTTGAAAAATACAATTTAAGTCTTTCATTTACATTATAATTCTGTAGATAGTAATTTCATATCCCCTAAAAGTTCTTAATGTGTAAAACCCCTTCAGTGATTTTTCAGCCCTATTAGTAATTACGTTTTATTTTGAATCCCAGTTCAGTGTGAAGGCCAGAAAATGGCTGTAATGGTGCAAAGTAATCTGCAGTCAAAATAGTATTTGTAGTTTTATATGGACTGTCAGTCATTAAGGCCTTTACTTGTGGCTTCCATGGAAATAATTTAACTGCTGTTATTGCAAAAAAGAGGATTATTTATGATTTATTGGGAATCCTACAAAAGACCTAGAATAAAAACCATTAAATTATATCTGGGGGTTTTTTAAAAGCTAAAAGATGTTTGTCTGTGATGAATTTCTAGTGTAGATCTTTATTACTTGCAAGTTGCAAGTATTTGTAAATAATTTCTGCCTTTGGATGAGAAGCTTGGCCATTTCTGTAGATAAATCCTTAACAGGCCTGGGCTGCTTAACTACACTTTTGATATGCTTTACAAAACCTTACTGTGATGGTTAAGTACAGTAACCTAACTTTATCTTCCCATTGCAGTCTTACTTTCTTAAATGTTTATTTTTTTATAAAGGCCTGGATTGAATGTTTTTTTGAGATTTTTGTTTTCTGCCTTAAATTTAATTCATTTGAGAGTCTAGTTTTAGTTGGTTTTGCCAGAGGATAGGAAAACTACATGGCATCCTAAGATGATACAATCAGTTGCTGTGTAATTGGAGCTTCTTTCTTTATGCCAAATTTGACTTTGATCAAAAAATTTTAATATTCTAACTTAGAAGAAAATTAATCTGATAAAATGTAGGTTGGGTTTTGGATTTTTTGTATTTGTTTGGTTTTGGGGTGGTTTTTTTTTTGTTGTTGTTGTTTGTTTTTTTCTTTTGTGGAACTGCAATGTCCATTCTCAGCTGTACTTGAAGAGACAGATGCATGGATGCTCACCTGTTAATCACAACTGCAGGGTTTTTATCTGTGCTAAATGTTTATATTAAATAAGAGTTACCTCAAGGTAGTGTGAATAAAACAATCAGTTATACACCCTTTTTTTGAACAGATTTAATCTCTGCTGCAATATCTGGTGGTGTAGTGCTATTTCATCTGCTACTGAAGCTGTGATGAGTAATAGAAGCATCAGGTACCTGTGTTAGTGACAGCTCCTGATGGCACAGGCTGTGTGTATTAGTGTGCCTTTTGCTTTCACCTGCTCCAGAGAAATCTCTAAGATTGAACTCTGCACCTTTCTGGGCCATATGCTGGGAAGCAGGGGCTTCCCAGCCCTTCTCAAGAGGGCCCTGTTCCGTGTGTGCCTTGTCCATGCTGCATCTGAGGCTGGATTCAGCCGTTGGTGATCCATGTCCTCGTACCTCCTGCAGCTCTGGCTCCTGGCTGTGGGTGGTTCCTGCCCCAGTGCCCCCAGCCAGCAGCCAAAAGGAGCTGGAGTTCCCACAGGGAGTGCTGGTGCTGTGGGGGCCGGGAGGCAGCTGTGGAGCATTCAGGGTCCCCAGGCCTGGCTGAGCTGTGCCCCTGTGGCTGTGTTAAGTGTCTTGCATTCTCCATGGAACAGGTGGCACCTAAACTTTGTTTGAGGAGATGGAGAAGAAGACTGAAAACTAACTTGACTTATCTGTTTTGAGTGGGGTAACTTTCAATGCACCTTTATGCATAATCAAATTTAAAAAAATATTTTTTCTGTGTTTCTATGAAAATAATACAATCATAGCTTCATTCTGTATTGCCTAAAGCTTTGAACCATTGCTTGAACTGAAGGTTTTCTGGGTGTGCTTTTGGGTGTTTTTTCAATTATTTTTTGAGCTTAATTTACTGAGTGTGGAAAGTCGATCAATAAAAACCTTTGATTGAAAGTGATTAATTTGCTGATTTTGCTTTTCCTAATCGCTTGGGTTTGGTTTGTGAATTACAGTTATACATTGGGTTAGATTTAAATGTTAATTAATGTAATGCTGATTTTGATAACTGGCTTCAAACACAAAGTACCTTCCAGTACTGTGGAATATAGGGGTAACATGTTTCTTTACAGACAGACATTTTCCAATTTATGGATATTTGAGATGGGGTTAGAGTGGTGTAGGAAAGATAAGTTGATTCGTTCCTAACTTGAACTTTTTCTTTTTAAGGACTTATGATTTCACCAAAGCCAGACACTGCATTGGAATTTTACTTCAACAAGAGTGACAGCCAGTCGTATTCAGAATATGTTGCTACACTTCAAAACTTCCTTGAATGTAAGTAAGTCACTTACAATTGCCCAAGTCATTTAGGAGTCTTAATCTTGAGTACATTATTTTATTTCTTGCTTGTAGTTACTGATTGCTAATGGAGACTAATGCAAGTTCAGGGTTACTGTAGATATGTGTGTTATAAAAGTCTATACATTACAGAAAAAGGTAAGTATAATGCCTATATTGGTCAGGGAGCCTAGCCTGAGCTTGAGGAATAGTGCAGTACACAATGGAGAGTTTTGGGTGATGTGGTTATTTAAATACTGTAAGATGTAGCAATTACATATGCCAAAAGATTTCAGTGTAAAATAACATGGGTCTTGTAGTTGGAGACAAAGTTTATCAAGACTTATCTGATTAGTCTTAATCTAAATGATTTGGTAACTGAGTGAGAATACTTCAGTCTGAAGAACTTGAGTGTCTTTGAAAAATTAGGCACACAAAGATTAAATTAGTTTCATTTTATTGATTTTTCACTCTGATACACAGTATTTACAGACAAAAATATTAAAACACTGAATTTAGAACATGGACAAAAGGTAACAGGACAAGTCTGAAGGATGGCAAAATCACTAGTTTGTCATATATTATTTTATGTATGTGCCTGTATGTACACTTATTCTAATAATAGGGAAATCAATTGAAAATATTAGTAAGTTTAACCCCTCAGAAGTTGTAAGTCAGAATGAAGAAGGTGCTGCGAAATCTCACCTCTGTGCATGAGTTGCCTTGTTAGCTACAGCTATACTTGAATCTCTCCATATTCATAGTTTTGGTGCCTACTAAAAGCTTCTATGAGTAGGCTTTTCTTTCAGAGCTCTGCCAAGGGTTCCTGGGAGAGATGCTGCATTTCATGACTACCTGCCCCTCCTGCAGTTCTGTGGGTCTTGCATCGAGGATGAACTTCCCTTTCTCCATTTTACCTTATTAGCTGGGAGCTGGTGTGTAAGGGAGGGGAAGAAACCACATCATCAACCACAAAGTATCTTAAATGGCAATAGTTTAGCATTTGTGACAGTGCACGTCAGAAACACAAGAAAGTGAGAAACAACTTGGGATGTTAGTATAACATAAATTATACTGCCTGATGTAAATGTAGAGGCAATTTAATATTAATTATTGAAATACTTTTAAGTTTTCCTGTGTATTTGTAGAAGAAACACATGCAAAGGGAAAACTGGTTGAGTTCCCAGGTAAAAACTCAATTGTTTATATTTTAATACATTATTAGCTTAGAATATATAGTTAGTTTATGTGCAGGAATTAATGAAGTTGTGATTATTGTTCCAATTTAAAAAGCAGGAAAGTATTAATTCTTCTGTAATACTTTATTTTTTCATTCAAGTACACTGGTACTTCTCTATAGGCTTTGAAAAAGTATTTGTTAAGATGGATGTAAGAGACATAGTGCTCTGAAAATACTTTGAGAAAACTACTAGGGAAATAACACTATAATTATTTATGTAGGCATCTGCAGGTTTTGGCTACTTATATGCTTTATATACCATTGATTTACAAGCTATTTCTGTTTCATAGCATATAATGATTCAAAGCAGTCCCAAAACATAGACTGTACACGGGGAAAGATCTTTGATCAGAATGATGCTGCTGTTAAAAAGGCTTGTCGATTTAACCTCTCTGAGCTTGGAGAATGCTCTGGGAAGGAAGATACAAATTTTGGCTATTCTAAAGGAACTCCCTGTGTGCTTGTGAAAATGAACAGAGTAAGTGCCTGCTTATTTTTTTAATTCTTAGTACACGTGCTCCAAACTACTGCTGTATGAAGAAGTGACTGTGGAAAGGACTGAAATATGTGTTCAGTTTGCTACTCAAGATATTTGCATTTCTAGAACGGTGTGATTTACTGAAACACTGAGCAATTTCAGAGAGTAATATGAAGTGACCTTTTTGAGCATTCTAATACTTACAAGTATTGGCTTTGACTACTTGCATCAAAATATCTGAATCCTGTTTTGAGAAGTACATTCTTTGCTTTTACGTGTTGTTCTGTGAAACAGATTCTAGACCACTCTGCAAAGTGTGTTTTACTTCATGTCTGTGTTCCAGAACTCTAACTAGAATGTAGTGCATTCTGTAACTCTTAAACTATGAAAGGTGATGAAAACTTTACTAAGTATTTGACTTTTCAATGATGTTACGTGTTACTTGAATTGCTAACTGGTTTGAGCCATTAAAGTTACATGCTAAATGTAAAATAAGAAAGCCGTACTTTCTGTGACTACTGTAACTATTTTGAGTTAACCTGAGTGAACTATTTGACTTAACAATACTTTAAATCTTAGTTCTAGTTTAAAATTGTGTTTAGATAAAAATGACACTGAATAGATTTATTCCCTGTATGAACTCGTATTTAGTGAGGGAAAAGTTCAAATTCAGTCTATAAAACTGGAAAGGGGGAAAAAGGTCTGTAAATGCTTTAACTTTGTCTCTTTTAGGTAATTGGATTAAAGCCTGAAGGAGAGCCACATATACAGTGTACCACTAAGGTCAGTTCAGAATGTAAGAAATAAGTGTGTTGTTTATTTTCCTTGTGATTAGGATGAATAATGAAGTAGTTCATTTCACTCTCTTCCCTTCTACTTAGAGACTTTGTATTTTTGTTTGTGTTTTTCATCTTACTGTATGTCTAATTTAGTTTTAGTGTCTTTTAATTTCTTCAGTGTACTTACAGAAATTTTTTGGTTGTTCTTTTCCTCTTCAGATGTGTTTGAGCTACCTGACTCGGTTTAGAGTTGAGGAAAATGCATACATGTGTATCTGTGGTCTTGTTTGTTTGTTTATTATGAGTTATATTTTGTTTTCCCATTTCATAACCTATATTTTTATTTTTTCTCCATGCTGCAAGTGCACCTTAGACAATTTTATAAATGATGGGTAAGACAATTGTGTGTGGAAACTAATGTTACCGCTCAAATAAAAGTTGCCTTCAAATCAAGTATAAACTACTTATAATAACAGCTAATCTTTGCATATTTGTTATGTACCAATGGATTTACACAGAACGTTTTATTGCAATTATAATAATTACTTTGACTTATGGATGTTTTTCCTAGACTGCTTGGAGAGCAGTGAAACCATTGGTAAGTTTGTAGCTTGAGCAAGGGGCAGAGTCCTGGCTTTTAGCTTCTCGTCACTGATAAAAGTGTAGGCTGGGAAACATCAGCAGTTAATGAGACAAACACTTCTAAGGGTTTCTGCCTTCATCCTAGGTACTTGTGGTAGGCATAGATTTTAATACTTGATTTTTGTGGAGTCTTTGAAAGTCTTGATCTCTCCATGGCAGTCCATTGCAAGCAAAGGTGATTCCTCCTCTTACTTGAGACTGAATTCTTTGCTTCCATTCACAAAAACCCACATTGTTCTCTTGAATAGAATAAAGCAATTCAGCTCCTTTTACTTCTACTAGTACTCTTTTTTCCTTTGATGTGTCTACTTTAAAATTTTTTTTTTGCAATGTGATATCCCAAACTGGACTGAGGTTTGCCTCTAGCTGAGATACTGTTAATGGTAGCATTTCTCCCTTTGTGAACGCATTGGAAGCAAGGTGAATTTGCTGTTTGTAATACATTGAGTCTATATTTTAGTTGTTTTACTATTTAAATAATTCTTCTGGTTATTTCCCAGTCTGTATTTGTAGATGTGATTTCTCAAAGTTCATAGCTTTGAATTTCATATGGCTATTTTTAGCCCCTCCTCTGTCATTTTTTATGATCATTTTAAAGGGAACAAGTTCTCTCAAGTGTTTTACACTGCTTAGCTTGGTGCCATCAATGAATGGATTTGGGTTTGCATCTCAAGTCCTTATTGCAGCACTGAATAAGGTCCAGGGCAGTCATTGTAATTTCCACCAGAAATGCCTTGTGATGTGTTGAGAACAAGTGATTTATAAAATATTGATGGTAATGCTATTTTATGATTGCATTTCTTCTTCTGTCTTCTATGGATGCTCTATGAGACAGTAGTAAAAACTATACTAAGCAGATGATACTTTTTCTTACCTTCTTAACTGGTTTCACTAGCAAAAGAGTAAGTTCGATGACAACTTGGTTGATCATGGTGAAGGTTTTTGCTTTTTTTTTTTTTTTTTACCCTTTGGGATACCTAGAAATAAATTGTGTGTGTTTTCTGGCATCCTTTTTCTATAAGTACAAAGTTCTGCTACCATATCCAGTTAATTTTTTTCTGATCTACACAAGCATGATGGGTTTGAATTTTAAAATTCTTAATCTTATTAGTTCTTTAATGACTTCCAGGGAAGTATTTGTCAGGCTTTGCTACTTTGAATGCATCTGTTTTATCTTTATTAGCCTATTCTAACCCTAGCTCATAATGATTTACTTGCTTAGGAAACCTTAGAATTCCAATTAGAATTCATCCTGTAGCTTAGGAAAGCTTAGAATTTAGTTGCTTAAGAAAACTTAGAATACCAGTTAGAATTCATCCTGTAGATTTACTGTTTACTGATTTTTATTTTCCTTTCATCTCTATTTTTAAATATTTCTTACAATTAAGAGTCACAGAGTGGATAAGGTTGGAAGGGACCATGGTGGTCATCTGGTCCCACCTCCCTGCTCAAGCAGGATCATCCTAGAGCCCATGGCACAGGGTTGTGTCCAGACAGTTCTGGAATATCTCCAGTAAGGGAGACTCCACACACTCTCTGGGCAACCTGTTCCAGTGCCCGATCACTGCACAGAAAAAAGGTTCTTCCTCATGGATGGAACTTCTGTGCATCAATCCTACATATATTGAGAGAAATTTGGAGAAGTGTGTGCCTGGACTTAACACCATCTGACTTTTAAATGGTATTTTTGCTTTTACAAGTCTCTCAAATACAAAATTAAGTTAGTAGTTTCTGTCTGCACATCCTGCCGGTTTTGGCCACCTGAAACATCATTTTAGTTTTTCAGTGTGGAATTTATGTTCTTCATGCATTCTCCTGTAAGGCGATTCTTCTTTCTTCTCCCTGCACTTTTTCTGTGGTTTTTTTTTTAATGGAAAAATTTTAGATGGGTGATTTCAGAGTCAGCACACTTATAGCTGGGGATGCTTCCCCCCCTGCCCTGATGTAGTTGAAGCCGTCATCACTGTAATTTCTGTAGATCAGGGAAGTGTTGGCAGTGTCAGACACTTGTTACAGCTGGTTCTTCCTCCTGCACCCTGGAGGAGCTAATCTGCTGTAGTCTTGAGAATCTCCACAAAGAGAAACAAATCAACAAAAGATTCTGTCTCCAACAAGTTTGAAGATCAGCATTTTAGGTCTTTAATTTGGGCCCAGAGTTGTGCAGTTTCATACATGCTAGAACATCTTGCAGCGGTATTCCTTTCAAGTTAAAATAACCTTTACTGAAAATTGGTAGATTTGATTTTTTTGTTGTTGTTTTCAACTAGAGAAAAGAAAAAAAGCCTTCATTCCAAAATGCATCTTTTTCTACTGTTTAGTGACCATCTTGACTTTGTGGGGTATCACTTTCTAGTTGACAAGAATGAAGAATGGCTGTATGAATGACACTATGTACCTTGCTTTTTGTCAACATACTCAGGATCTGAGTTAACTTGCTTTTTGTGACAGAAATCTCTGTTTAATAGTTTTTACTAATGGACACTGCTCTTTATTTTCTCCATTTCTTCTCAAGGGCTTATAGACCATTCCTGCCCAAATTCTTTCCTTGGGTCTTTGTATATTATTTCAATATCTGGTAAATTCTTCTTCCTAAACTACAGTTTTAATAAAGACCCAGTTAGTGAGGTATAAGTCTCTGTCAGTGCAGTTTTGGTGACATGTCTGCCCAGTTAAGTTGTCCGATTTTTAGATTTGCTGACTGTCAGCAGCTCTTTGTGGAAACTAAATGATAAGCAGAAAAAGTGACACTCACTAATGGACTGGTTCTTGAAGTTCTTCAGCAAATGCAGCTTGTTTAGGTGTTTATTGGTTTGCTTTTATTTAATTGTGTAGGGATAGTAATTAGGATTGTTTATTCAAGAAAATCTGGAACCCCCCCAGCTGTTGCATTAGACGGGCAGCTGCATGCCCCAGAAGCTCCCCGCTATTGCACTGATAGCCTAATGCATATATTTAGAGTATAGTCATGACTGCATGCATGCCTTGTATTGAGCTGCTCCAGAAAGCACTACTCCTATCTACCTTGCCTATGTTATTCCATATGCTGATTATTTAACCATTATTTCAACAACATATTTGAGAAGTGGATATTTTCAGCTGCATGAGCTTTAAATAAAATAAAGAATAATGGTGAAAATCAGCATATTCCTGCTTAATAGTTATCTTTGCAAGCTCAAGGTCCAAAATACTTAATAAACATATATTGAAGAGTTGCAATAATTTAGACTGCAAAGGAATGTGGCCATATCCTAAAAAAAATTATATGTTCATTTGAGAAGGTGAAAAGAAGGTAGCCTTGAGCTGTGGCTTGTTCTTAAATATGTTTTGATCTTACTGCACTTGTCCTCTGAACTTTGTAGAGTATCTGTTTAAAATTACAGCTGTTGTATATGGTAATAGAGAAAAAAACAATGAAGCTTGCTAATACACTTTGAACTTGTGAATTACATGGAACAAACAGTGATGTTCTGAACTTACATTTAACATTTTGGGGGGGCTGTTTTAATGACATTTCCCTTGGTTATGGTAATATATTTCATTTATTACAGAAAGTCACATTAGATGTGGACATTTCCTAGTGGTTTGAACTTTCAGTAGTTTGATATTCTGCCAGGATATACAGTCTTGAAGAATGTTGTATATAGGGAGAGGTGTTTGTGTATTGCTATACTGATGGCCTGTGTCTGGACAGCTCAATCGTATATACATATTTTGTAAATTTTATGGATTGAGTGACTCCTAATTCAGAAATAGGCCGCAGCTTTGTAGGTAGCTGCTTCTTATTCCAGGATTTGGGGTTGCAGGGGCCAGTTGAGTGATAAGGCCTGCATGTGTATATATTGTTCCTCTGAGGTGGTGATGACACACCTCCAGCAACATCACCGTTTTAAACTTGGGTTTCTTCTTAGGTGGCCTGTATTTGAAGGATAGAGGGCACCTAATGCTAGGAATAACACTATTGCAGAGAGGTGTCTGTAGTTCTCTGTGAAGGCTTGTATCATTGCAAGCTTGAGAGGCTTAAAAACCTGGCTTTAAACAATGGTTCACCAAAATGCACAGGCTTGCTTGGGGATACTTGGGATTTTAGTTATATATGGAGGGGTTTGGGTTGTTGAATTACTCATTACAATGAATATACTCTTCCCCCTTCCTCATTTCTTTGACTCATAAGTATGAAGGCAAGCTGTCTTTGACCTGATTGCTAATTTACGTAGTACTGCTAATCCTTACTGCAGCAGATATATGCAGCATGTGACTGTTTGCCAAAAGAAATCTGTTTTGAATTATTCTATGAGTTTGTAAGTCAGTTGCCCTTTTTTAGGTATCTTGCACTTAATCATTGGGTTATAATTTTTGTTTTGTGTTCATTTTTATGCAAGGAAATGTTAACTTCTACTTTTGGTGCTGTCTCCAATTATAGGAAGTAGGCATGGTTCGGATAAATTATTTTCCTCCTAATGGTGCGATGGACTTGATGTACTTCCCATACTATGGGAAAAGCTTGCATGTAAGTATCCCTTAATGATGGTCTTCACTTTGTCAATGTTTTGTTTCTGTGTGCATTTACAGTTGCTAGTAGCAGATAATTTCTGAAGTTTGAACTTTGTAATGAGGTACTGCTAAGGAATATTGCATATGCAGACGTTGCACAGCACTCGAGACTGGAGAAGTGCTTTGGCAGACACGAACAAACTGGGCATTGTCCTAATGAAGGAGTGGCTGTATACCAGCAGTCTTGAGAGCGGCTGCTCTTTTTTGCTCACTGAAATAATTTGGAGTCTTTTTGAATGCAGGGAAAGGCAGGAAAAGTAAACTGGCTCTTCATATTACAATACACTTTCCAATAGTTAATCCTCGGTGTTTCTGTATAGGATATTAAGTTTGTAAGTCCCTATGACGTTGATTATATTTCTTTGTGGCTCTGCATGTCGTGTTTTCTGTTTGCCCCATTTTATGAAGAAGGACTTCAAGGTAGCAGATAGGTTTGGGGTTTTTTTTAAATTATTGTAAAAACCCCAAACTCACTACTTTATGAACACAGAATACATAGAATTAAACTCCAGTTTCTTTTGAAACTTGAATTTAGTTAATTTTTATATTTTCTTGCATCAGTTTGTGATCACTGTATGCAGAAAATCTGTACCTTCTATAAAATATAAAGTTATATTGCCTCTTACTGACAAGGTTATTTAGTCTAATGAACATTGTTCACCATTGAAGATAAAGGTACTTTTTAAAGTGTAAATCTATTAGATCCATAGTGTACCATGGTGAGTGGTACTAATTTCACCAAAGTGATTTTTGTTTTAAATTACTCCTTTATCAGTTTTTTGTCCGGTGTAGCCTATACTTGCAGCAGTTTCATAACCTTTTTTATCTTCCCATGGCTTTTACTAATGAGGAAGGAGTTTGTTTTCCTTCAACATTTGCTTTCACGTTACTTACCAGTAGTTCTGTATTTTCCATTTTGTTGCCATCTTGTGAATTGGTACCCCATCTATTCACTTAGACATGCAAACTAGAGAGAGATTGCCTGTGCTTCCAACAGCTGGAGTCAGTACAGACTCTATCCCATTCTTGGACTGAAAGAATAGGGAAGGAGAGCACTGCTTCCCTAAGAAATGCAAAATACAGCATCTGTGGACCTTGAGATGTCAAGACCCAGTCTATACCAAGGACAGGATGAAGAACTTTACTAACAAAATTCCTGTCTTGCTGCAATACTGATGGAAAATGAAAGATTATGAAAATACAGTAATGAAGACAGGCAAAACACAGGGCTATTCCTTGCTTGAATTAGGTGATTAAGAACAATCTTTTTTTAATTATTTTTTTTTTCCCCCGGGTTTGTGGTTCACTGTCCCTTCATGTTCACTTTGTCCTGTGGAACAGGGGCTATGGTGTAGGGATTCTTGCTTATGTGAGGCCTAATTATTATAACATTAGCATACTGAGAAAAACAAGAAGCGGTAAGAAGAGTTGTGAGAAGTTTGAGTATTTGACTAGGTCTCAAGGGTCTGGATTGATTTCTTGGCTATGCAACGGATTTTTTATATCAGTGTGGAACTGTTAAATTACTTTATTCTGTAAAGGAGTTAAGATTTGAATAAACTTGCTTCTCTTGTTCAGGTAGGAGCCAGAAAAGTACTAAAATCTTCAATTTTGTGGTCCAGGATGGTTATTTGTCTTTTGCTGCTTAGTACAATGAGCCCAACTCTCTGACCTTGGAGAATGTTCCCTTCTTTAGACGATCTGACATAGTTAACGGGGATGCTGCCTCTCTTCCCTCCTCCTCCAAATTTTATGCTGAGTAAAAGCCTATTCTGGTATCATCTCTTTTCAAAAACATCATAGAAATTTGTGTACCCCTTTGGAAAAACCTTGATGGTGAGACGACTTCTCTCCCTGAGGAAACATGGGAATTTTAGTTCTGATTTTTAGAAAACTCAAGGTGTGGTATCACCATTACAACTGGAAAGTTTTTGAGGGAGCCTCACCTAGCTGCATTTCCTCCCTCCCAGTCTGAAGTTTATTGGGAGCACAAGAAAATTTCTGACCTAGTAAAAACCACTATCCAATGAAAGCAGCTACTTCAATCTATTTCTTACTTACTTATCTTACTTCGTATTAAAGATTTTAGCGCATCTACTTCCATGACATCATCCTTTGTAAATGAGACTTTGAGTATTATGTAGTGTGTTCTTTGCTGGAGAAGATAGCCTAAAAACAACAGAAATGTATTAAAAAGTCTTCTAAGTTAATGAGGTGGGAAAAAATCTTAACACAAAATTTTGTTCAATTCAAATTCAAGGTTTATACTTACGTAATACTGTAGTGTTGTATTTAGTCCACTGACTTACATGAATTTTTACCTGGAAAATAATTTTGCTTAATCAGCAGTCAGCAGTACTGACCTAAAAATATTAATAAATTATGGCAATACTTCATGAACATTGCATAAAATGCTGCCTTAACAGTGTATAATAAGTTCCTATTTAATTCATAGGCACTTTACAAGAGAATGCAAGCTGTCCTTATTGAATTGGACTTGAGGTACAATATTGGGTTGACAAAAGAAAAGAATTGATTCTGCTCTCATTCTTAAATTTTAATTTTTATTATAGTCACCAATTCCAATTGCTCCACCAAATATGACTGATCAGGAAGGATACTGTCAGGATGTTAAAGGAAAGGTTTTTATGTAAAGCTATTAAACACATAACACCTTTCAGAATGGTTTGTTGCTGAACAAGTAAATGGGATAGGGAAGAAGGGAAGCTAGTTTATTAGTATTTGTTGAGTCATGCTTTTGGGAAAAAAAAACCAACACTGTAAACCCTGCTAAAAAAGTTACATTCTGTAGCAGATTACACCCACCCTGCCAAACCAGACCCAAAACAAGCAGAAGAGACAATAGAACGGGTTGGAAGACACTAATTTCTGAGGTTGTTTCGTTGAAGGTTTCTAGAAAAATTTGACCTAATATAATAGAAAGGGGTAAAGTCATATGCCTCTTGAAGATACTGTCTCTGACTCAAATTATGTTGAATATATTAAGTAATGGTATGAAGAACGTATTTCTTACATGGAAAAAAAAAGTGTCTTACCTGAGTCAGATTGGGCTTTGAAAAGTTGGGTTCTTAATTAGCTTTTTTTCTTAACTGTTGTGATGGATTAAATGTTAATTTAATGCTACCTTACTCCGGTCTCTCAAATATTTTCCCCATCTTTCTGTTTACTAGGCTCACTATTTACAGCCTCTAGTGGCTGTTCAACTAGCAATTAGCTCCAACGGTACCAAAGAAGAAATAGCAATTGAGTGTAAGATCCTGGGCTCACCTAATTTAAAAAATCAAGATGACCGTGACAAGTTTCTGGGACGAATTGCCTTCAAAGTTCAGATGTTTGAATAGCTGGAGTAAATACTCTCCACAAAGTAAATGTTGTGTTGTCTGTTTTGTATCAGCTGGACATGCCATTCTAGGATATGAGACCACCTTGAAGAATGTTAAGGTGGTTTATGGCGTTCAGGGTAGCATAATAATATGCTTCCAAATTGTATGTTTAAATTCCCTTAAAATAAATGCCTATCCTGCTTTTTGCCTGCCCCGTTGGAACAGTGTACAGACTATAGTTATGTCATAGGGACCTGTAAATAGCTGTTTTCAAACACATAATAATGGTGACCTTTGTCCTGTTCTAAAATGTGGTTTTATCCTCCAAGTGAGTGTCTCAAGCTTAATGTGCTGTGCTCTGTAAATACTGTATTGATTTAACACTGGTTTAACTGTCATATCTCAATGCTGACACAGTTAGAGGGATAAATAATAAATGGTACCTGATTGACCTAGTGATTTCTTTGTAAGAGTAAACACCTCCAGCATAAATTGTGTGTATGGGAGTGGGTGGGTCAGTGGATGGATGGCTGTGTGGAGATGCCTTAAATTGTAGACTGGGTGGCATGGGAGAACTGAAGTGGATTTTAAGAGTTGGTATGGATATCTGAAAGTAAGTGCTCAACTAGTACTTTCTTGTGCTTGTCACTGTGCAAGTATTGTGTACATGTAATACTTGGTATAGAGTTTGGTGTTCTAGCTGAGGAATTGAACCTTTCTTTGTGTTGTTAATTGCTTGTAATATGTGGAGCACAAATAAAATCTATACAATATTTTAAAACTTTTTAGTTCAGAAATATCAATAGAAAACAAATAGTTTAGGATCCTGGTAAAAGTTGTACAACAGAGCTGCTTGAAAGAAGTGGCCTCACTATTGTGGGAATAGGCTTTGATTTTCCAATTAAAAAATTTCTGGAAGAACCTCTGTTTAAGAAAAAAAAAAGAAAAAGAAAGGATTATCTTGATTAAACATTCCTGTTTAATTTATATATCTGTTTTGTCGCATCATTTTAACATCTCATGTCTTCATCTGCTCTTTCGTCTTGGACTTTCTGTGTATTTCATTATCATCTGTTTAGAAAACTGGTGTCATCAACTGCTTTATAGAAATACCCTGTTGACTTGGGGTTAATTACTTTCAGTGTAACTTAAAAGTGCAGTTGCTAAAATGACTACAACTAGACTGGTTTACTTGTGACTGCTGCTCACTTTGAACCAGGCTGAGCCATGCTATTGGGCTATGACTTGGGCAGTTGAGCTGACATGCAATTTATGTTACTCTTCCCCAAGGTTTTTGTTTCTTTCGGTCTTAAGAGGGGGTGGTTTGAGCACATGGTTCGCATTCTGATGTCTTCTCAATATTAAAGACCACAGCAAATCTGCATTTGTGTAAATACCTGTATGTTGTGCTAGTTAGGCCCGAATTTGTTACTTAAAAACTTTTATACCTAATTATTACAGTGGTTTTTAATATTTTATTTAAACAAATTAAATGAAGGATTTCTAAAATTCAAGATCCAGTCTTAATGCCCTGCTTTAAGTTTGGGGCCAGTCTAAGCCACATTAGTGAAAAACTTTTAACAGCTGTGCAAGCCTACACTGATGTACAGTTGGAGGAAGCTGCTCTTAATGGGACTTGAACAGTGTCTTAAACCTCATTAAAAATAGATTTATATTGATCTGATACCATTCAGCATGCTTTTTGTTGTCTACAAAAGAAAGTTGTTGTTCTTACAATATGCAATGAATATTTTTGTAATAATGGCATGCATTAATACTGAATGAGATGTTCTTTCAAAATATTCCATTACTAATGTTTTAAATGATGCACTTTTAGAGCTGGGATACCTGGCTTCTTGAAGATATGACTAATTGCTTCTCTGTGTATTAATACTGCCTGAAAGTATTTTAATAGTTGTGAGGGACCTTAAGTGTAGATGTTGCATCTGACAATGAAGAGGATTAGCTTCATGTAAAAACTTCTCACATTTGTGTTCACTTAGGAATGGTAAGAAGTTCTGGAGAAACACTCAGTTTTCAAATGAGCTTGTTTTTTGCAACAGTTTCTCTTTTGACTTATTTTGTCTATAGACAAAGCATGAAATGGCAAGTTTTCACCAGCACTTTTCAGACAGGTAAAACTCAATAAACTCCTGTTCTCCCTAGATTCTGTACAAGTGTTGTTTTTGTTTTTTTTTTTTTAAATTTAAACATGTAAGGATAATCAGTTGGGGGGAGGGGGGGAGGAGAAAGAAAAAAACCTAGAACTTTTGAAAGGGTTCAGCTATCAAAATAAGCATGTAAAATGTATGTGGGTAGAAAGTATAGTGTTAAGCTATTTAATTAAATTGAACTATTTCTCATTTTTATTTCTATGTCTCGAATAGGTAAATGATACAGCAATTATCTGTAAAAACAGGTGTATGGACTGTTAGGATAGGATAAAATTACTGTTTTCCTTCATATGAACTTCAGAGTAAAGGTTCCTCAGCCTTCATTTTAAATTATGAATGAAGATTTAAATTTACTACCATGTTACGAGAAACCTGAAATGCTTAACTTTTATACTGGTAAATTCTTACTAGGTAACTTTTAGTGCCCTCAGATCTGGAACAAGGACTTTTAATTTCAAACCTGTGAAATTGCCAGTGTGTGTCCAAATCAGCTGAGGAACCTTCTCCTTGCCATGCCCCACTCCCCCTGCCACCCCTCCCGAGAACACACACACACACAGGGTTACAGGGGAAGCTGAAGAAAAGCTTGTCAAGAGACAAAATGAGCTGTAAGACTTTATTTACATCTATCATGCAGTAGATAAGATGATCCCTTGAGGACAGATGGCATTTAGCGCTGACTTGCAATTACTTCCAGCTGGGGATGATGCTGCTTCTAGAACACTGGTAAAGAAAACTCTTTCCTTTTGTACTGAAATGTCTGCTGTAGTAGTTGCCCAGCAGTAGAGAGAAAATTCTTCATGCAAATGGAGAGTAGAAGGGAAGAGTTGTAGACTAAAGGAGTTGTGAATCAGTATGGAAACAAAAACAAAAGTGGGGGGAGGGGGAGGTATTGTTTTTTTGTGTTTTTAATCCCCTGCACCCTGCTTCTTTCTCAGTAGGAGATTTGGAAAGGAAAAATATATTTCTCTGCACCAAGCCCTGTTGAATGATTTCCTACAATTTTTTAAATACAGTGTTCTCAGGAACCTAATACTGAACCTAGATTTGCCCTATTTAAGGATTTTTTGTACCTCTCTGTGAAGCTTACTCATCATAACTTTTGGAGAGATTGAGTTAAATAGAGCTTGGAGCTGAACAAGAGCTTTGCATCAGAGGGTACACTTTGGTCTTATTAAAAGACCAAAAAATGAGATGAGTCTCCCGTGATGGAGAAAATTATATAATTTAAGGTTTACTGGAAAAATCCCAGATGCTAAGAGTATGTGGGCAGCTCTGAGTATGGATTTCAAAAACTCAGAATACTCAAAGATTTAAAAGTAAAGATTTTTGCAATTATTCAGAGCTTTGATGTTCCTGCTAGTGGAAGTGCTAATCATCATCTTGCTAGTTGGGCATTTTGTTAAAACACCTCAGCATTCACACTAAGTCTACCATCAAATTACTGAAGCCTTTTAATGAATTTATGTTTACAGTTTGTATTAGTATACCTGGAAGCTAGTACATTTTTTCTTAGAGAAAAATCATTCTGTCAATGTCATCTACATGAAAAATCTTTCATTTAGACAGATTATTTTTTTGCATTGTATTAATAGACTATGCAAGGCATAAATGTGTTTAGAAACTACTGTTCAGTTTTGCCTGTAGGTCAGATCCAGCTCTGTACCTGTTGAGAATAGAAAAAGCTTCACCTACAATGGGCAGAACTCTGGTCTCCCTTTGCTCCAGGCTGTTACTAACATGGAAATGGCCTGAGATGATCGTGTGTTCTACCCATGTACACTGGGGGAATATAATTACTTCATTTAGTTCAGCCTGTCCTCTGCATCAGTACTGAGTTGTTTTTGTGGTTTGGTATTTATTTCTTTTCTTTTAGGTAACAACACATGGGGTTTGCTTCCAGTTTCCTTTTGAAGAACATCGCTTCTGTATTGGGAACTTTACTTGTATTAGCTGTGGTGAGGGGATAAATCATTGAAGTAACTTTTAGCCTCAGCTGTTTGGCATCATGAATCTTTGTCCTGATGCTTGTTTGGTTACAGATGTTGGGCTACACACCAAAAATGGGACTCTTCTTTTACCTTAAAAGTTACCTATGAATAGTCAGTGTTGCTGTAAAAAAGGATTCCATCATAGAGGCCTCATTTTACAGTAGTCTTGCAACAGAAGTTGCCCTTCAGTTAAAACATGTAAAACTGCCATTGTCTTGTTAGAAGAAGCATTTTAATATAGAAAAATCAGAGCCAGTTCCTCTGTGAGATACTTTCTGCAGGTTTTCTTCCTGTCTTAATGGGAGGAAAAAAAATCTGAGAAACGTTAAGTCAAAAATTCAGGTTACTGCAGTTTGAAGTCTGTTAATTTGGTGACTGATTCTTAATGTAGAATCATTAGCAGAGCTATCAGAAAATCATTGACATGAGGGTTACTAGAAGCTTGAATGTCACTGTGTAGTTTGGATCAAATAGCTCTAATAATTCATGACAAAATGTAAGACTTTTTTGTCTCTTTAAATCTCAGGCAAGCACCTAAGGAAGCCAGTAAAGGAAATTTCAAAGTTTTGTTCACTAACATGTACTTAAATCATTTTATGTGGTGCAACTCTGAACAGTAAGTATTGCATGGAACTGTGGAAGCAGTGCCTCATCTTGATTTTTCATTACCTGAAGGGAATTGCTAAGAGTTTAATCTGGATTTGGCAACAATTCCTTTAAAAAACTCAAGGTTATCAGTGTATTTGGAACAAAAAAATTTCATACTCAATTTTAGAAAGTTTACTTAGCTGTGTATATTGTATATTAGAGAGGATGATCTTCTTTTGAATTTGCTTTACAGTTGTATGGAATAAAAATGTGTCCTTCCAGTACCCAAATGTTATGTGACTTGTGAGCATATCCATGCCATTTCTATTTTTCTGACACAAGAGAGCCCCTACAGTGATAACTCCTCCAGGGTTTATTGTCCCTAACAAGGTCTCTCTTAAACCCACTGTGGCTGCAGATTGTAACTTCAGAAACTGCCACTTCACTCCTAATTACAAATGGGACAGATGCACTTAACACTATAAATATTTTAATGGCTTTTATTTAGAACCAAGTTGTCTTAACATTTTAAGTGTTCTTGTGAATGTGAAAAAGCATAATGTATCAGAGCTTGGGCAAATTTTAGTGTAAGGAGTTGGGTTTTTGCTTAACACTTGACTTTTTTTATGCTTCTTTTGCCTTTCAGGAGAGGTTAGCACATAATTAGCACAGCATCTGTAATTCTGTAGGTTTCTCTCTAAATTTGTGTTGAGAAATTGATTGATTTAAACATTACTTAGAAGTGATAGTAAATTTCAGACCAATTCATTTAAATGTTAGTTTAAAACAAATCCACAGATAAGATTACAAATCTTAATGTGCTCTTGAGAAAAGTTGCAGGAATGGCTCAGCCTTCTTTTGAGAGCAGCTCATTATTTTGTCCTCTAAATTGCGTAGTAACTTGTTGGGTATAAGGAAGCTTATTTTTTGAAGCTGATAGCATAGAAGGGTTTGCACTGAGGTTCAATGTGAGGCATTAACCTACAGGTGAAGCCTGAAATACCTCTTAATTTTATTAGTTATTGTAAAGGACACAAAACCAGTACTCAGTGAGTAACAATATTACAGAAAACCTCTTTCATTTGACAGAGAAAGTAGTTATCCCCAAAGCAAGAGTATACCAAAATGCTTGTAGTTTTCAGTAGTAGTAATAGCCTCACCTAAAGCTGAGGCATTGCAGGAAAATAGTGAAAGAAAGATCTTTGGGTCAACTGTAGTAGTAAGGTACAAATTAGACTGAAATGGCAGGGCAAGAGTGATAACTATCTATTAAAGAAACCAGGTAAAGCAGCTATTGGTGAATAATACTGGATGTCATTTGGCCTTAATAGTTCTGTCTCCATGGGAAAAGTTGTGGTGTGTATGGTGATTGCTTCAACCATGCTTAAAACATGCCTTAATAACAGAACCTGGGGAAGGAAAAAACCAAACCAAGCTTTCCAGCATTATTCTGATCTACACAGCTCTGTAGATCTTGAACTTTAATGTAGTTTGCAGGGACAAGCATCTGCTGGCCCACTCAAACCTGTGGGCAGACACCTTAATCAGATTACAAATTTGAAATTTCCACACAGTGAAATGTGTGTGGAGTCCTGTTTCTCATGGGGGAGAAGGAAGGGGTAGTAATCCCAATTTCTTCTTACTACTCCCATTTAAGGCTTAGTTCTAATTAATGGTAGGAAAGATTCTGTATGCTGTCTTTCCTTTGGTAGTGTTAGGTCGCTCTTAGTAGCGTTAGGTTCACACTTGGTAGTGGAATTAATAAAAGAGTATCAAAGATCCTCTTTGATAAGACCTTTAGTTCTCAGAGACCTTCCATTTATTGCTGGAGTCTGGGAGGATGTGTAGAAGAAGACACCTTTCTTCTGAACACAGACAGGTGGGACAAAAGAAAAGATCTCTGTGCTGCTAACCAGGTCATGGTTTATCATCAGTCACACACCAAGCTCTCATTTGAGGTGTTCTTCAGGAAACTGCAGCCTAGAAGGGCCGAGAAAGAGCACGCAGGTCAGTGCATATGTAACAGCTTACTGACTTGACCATTTGATCTTTTTGAAATAACGTGCAGTCTCCAGCTAAAAATAATACATATGATGATTGATCTGGATGCTCCTAATGGCTTGACAAATACCTTGAAAATTGAAGTCTGTTTGTCACCTTAGTGGATCCATGTGTTTGTCTGAAGACTTACGCTTCCTGCTGCAGTGTCATACTGTCAAGCAGAAAGCTGCTGCAGTGAATCTTGTGTTTCCAAGTGCCCCAATGTGTTAAAGTAGGTCAGAAATTGCATAAGATGCCATTACTGGAAACTGCTGTAGGCTGACTTGCATATGAAAACTCAGCAGTGCAACTAGCAAATGCACTCTGACAAAAAGAAATGCAGCCATGGCTTAAAACATGACAAGAGAGCTCTCTGAAATCTCCCTAGGATATGAATGGCTGTTGGAATCGTGAGATGTCTTTGCTCCTTCAGTTCACGTTCCTGCTATCTGCTGAGCCAGAGCTGCCTGCCTGGCTTGTCAGGAGACTCACATTGTTCTTGTCTGCAGGGAGATCAGGCACATGGCTCCTTAACTCCTTCTGCATCGCAAAAACCATGTTCTATGTTCCTCTGCTTGCCAAGCTCCTTGAGAGCAAACATACACAGTGCACAGTACACTGCCAGTCATGTAAAGGCAAGAACCTGTAGTAGCTCTTCCACTGACTGAGTGGTTGCTGGTGATTAGTAAGGGCCAGTGGGAATGTGAGGTAAGTGCACAAGTCTCTGCAGTTTCTGCTGTTTAACACCAAGCCCAGGGAGCACTGAGCAGGGTACAGTGTGTGCATTTTCCCTCTTCCATAGCACTGTTTCAGAGCTTCAGCACATACCTGAGTATCAAATTAATGCAGTATTTTACCTTCTTTATAGAGTTACAAAAATGTGTCAATGGAGAGGGAAAAAATAATTCTGGAAGTACCTTCATCACTCCTCAAGGTACCTGCTTGTTCTGCTGTATGTGCATCCTGTGCCCATGAAACCAGACCCACTTGGTTAGGAATGTCTGTTGGCTCACTCTCTTCCATGCTCTTGTACTTCACTACATTTTCCCTTCAGGTTTTGTATCTTTTAAGAATCTGAACGTTGGAAAGAACAGTCTCCTGTTTTGTTGGGGGTTTTTTTTGTTACTGATACTTTCATATAATCTTTTCTAACACAAATTTAACCAGTTGAATAGAAACAAGAAAACTCCCAGTCGAGGGGATTATATCCATTAGTAATCAGAGTGGGGTATATTTGGCTGCAATTATCTTTTAAAATTATTATAGTATTTTTAAATTATCTTTTAGTTCAGTGTATTTTTTTAACTGTGAATGGTTCGTTAGTCAGAAAATATACTGCTTGGTGATGCATTTTTCCAAAGGTTTGAAATATGGGTACTCCTCCATGAAATGAATGAGTTTGCAGTTATTTCTGAAAAATTTTCAGCAGCCAGGACTGCTCTGTTTCCTGGAATTGTTGCATCTCTGGTGGTATATGTGCCCATTTGTCATCTTGCAAATCACTCATTTCCAATAGATAAATAGATGGGTCAATACCAACCATCTCAGGAACACACACACAGTTGTACAGTTAGGTGGGCTGGAAGGGTCTGCATCCATGTACAAACCTCAGCATGTCTCTTGCAGTGCAAAAGCTTCTGCTCCTCATTTTGCTGCTCAAGGGCCAACAAATAATGGTCTGATAAATGCTCTGATATAGTTGACTCAGTCATTTGGCAGTGGCCCCTAGACAGAGCAGCCCTATCACATTCAATCTTAATTTAATAGACTTAATATATTGCCTGATGACAGAAAACGGTAGGTAGAAGCTTGGCAGAACATGAAATAAAAGTTTGTAAGCCTAGATAGAGTGTTTAGAACTTGGCTTTAGTCATGCTAATGAGATGATGAGAAAATATCACAGGTGAGAAGGTTTGAAAGTAATAACAATAAAAACCTGGGCTTTCCCCTGGCTTACATGAGCTTGGCCAACCTGACTGCAAATAGCCAGCAGCTGTGTTAACCTACATCTCACATGAAGTTATCTTATTAGCAGCAGTCACAGCAGCTTTTTCTACAGTTGGGTTAATTTAGTATTAGTAATACTTAATGACGTTGTTATGGTAATGTGGAAGTGTTACCTTAGTGTTAAGATGCCCCGCTAACTCCAAACTCGTCAGAAATCAGGGGTGTTTATAACAAGGTGGATTTAGCAGCTGTGTGCCCCCAGGTTCCCGGTGCGCCAGGCCCCGCGGAGCAGCAGGGCTCGCTGGTTTCCTGTCGCCGCGGAGCTCGGAGCCACTCCCGGACCCGCGGCCTCTGGGAGCGGCGCTGGCGCGCGCGCGGCCGTTACCGGTGAGGGCAGGGGCGAGCCCGGGCCCCTCACGGGGACGGAGCGGCGGGCGGAGCGCAGGTACCGCGGGCAGGGCACGGACAGGCAGGGGCAGCCGTCCGTGCAGGGTCGGCGGCGGAGCGGGTGCAGTGCCCGGCGGTACCGGAGTCAAACGCCGCCGGCCCGCCTGGGCTCGGCCCCGCGGGCGCTGGGGCGCGTTCCGGCCCGTGCGTATCCCTGGAGCCGGGGAGGGGAAGGCGCTCAGCGCGGGGCCCGCTCCGGAGCAGGGAGGGTGTGCGGAGCCTGTGCGGGGCGGTGGCGGGGCGAGAGCGCAGGGGGGACTTTGCTGGGCAATGAGTGCGGAAAGCGGCACAGGCTGTGCCATTGCCGAGAGCCGAGCGGGCCGGGGAGCGCAGGTGCCCCTAGCGCTGGAACACACAGGGGCAGACGTGGGAACTTGGCAAATACAGGCCGGGTCCTCAAGATCGGGATGCAGTTCCTTGGAAAGGAGAGCAATATGGGTGTTCTGGTCAGAGGCTGTCATTCTAAAACAGTAGATTTAAAGCACAAGAACTGCTTCTTTACAAAATACATGAACATGCAAGCACTCCTTTTTCTGATGCTTAACTGAGGTCTGGCCTTAAGAACATGCAGGCAGTTGTGGAAGCTTCACGAGTTTCTTTTTTACCCCCCACTTAAAAAAATAAGTCTTACCTTTGCCACAGAGCAGCGTGGGCGCGGTGTGGGCAGTCAGCGTGGGTGAGCTGGGCTGTCTGTGGTGCGTTCACACCCTGCCTTTCCTTGCAGGAACTTGTTGTTCTCCATGCACTCAGCCCAGTCCTGTTACTGGGAGCTCTGCTTGCTGTTTTAATTTCACTCTGCAAAGCCGGAGGCTTAAATTGCGCACAGGCCAATGCTAGGACATTTTCGTGAGGTTTACTCATATAAAATGTCTTAACTTCTAAATGTGCCAAGACACTTACGTCCTTGTGGTGCTTATTTATTAAAAATAACTATCTTGCTTATGCCAGCAGCTGCTGTAAAATGTAGTCTGCTGCCTTTTACATAATATGGTGTTAAATGGAACTTTTGTAATTTAATATTTGAAAAATAATGTTCAGTTAATGGTGGCAGATTAATTGAATGTAATATTTGTATGTAATATTGTTATTGCTGCATAACCTAGACTTTAATATCAAGATGATAAAAACTTGGGTTAGCACAGAGTTGAACCAAGGGAGAGTATTGGCTGTGTGGTTTTATGTATTGCATGAGAATGGTGCTTAGATAATTTTGCCATTTTGTAGCTCCGTTTGCTGCCTTATGTTGGAAGAACACAAACCCTTCTGTTTGCTTACTTCTTCCTTTTGATGTCATCTCATTGTTACAGGTTTTTCTATCACTTCCTGTGCAGCTTTGCCTGGGACAATGGTTTTCAGTTTTTTAGTGAGTCTGTGAGTTCTCTGGGTGTCTGGTGAGGGATTCTTGAAGTGTTACAAAACCAAGCCTGCGGTGAGTTGTCCAGGGGCAGCTGTAAGAACCAGTAGGCAGCAGTGCCTTCAACAGCTTGGGATTTTCAGTGTGACAGACTTGATTTAATCTTTGTGACAGGTGGGAAGTTCTGTGAAATATACAGGAACAGTTTCTTCTGTTTTGTTACCCCTGAACTGTGGTTTCAGCAAGGAGGCAGTTCCAGTGACATTAGGTTTTTCAGCCTTTTGAACGATTTCCAGTCAGAGGCCCGGAAGAGGAATTCAGTATTATGTAGGACCCCCGGAGCAGCCGGGTCCCTCCCCGGCAGGCGAAGGACGGGCACTGCAGTACAGCTGAGCCCCTTCAGGAGCAACCTACACGGATCACACGCACTCAGGGGCAGCACTCGTGACACGGCACTCGGACAGTGAAGTATTGTTCACATTTATCTCCTATCCTACACTTGGGATTGAGACAGACTTTAATGAATAATAAACCTACACAAATTTGGGGGTTTTCTGGTTTTCCTGAATGTTTTCAGATATTTTTGCTTTCTAACAGAATGTGTGGAATTCAACAAGATACGGTTTTAGAGACTGTTATTTTTAACCAAGGACAATATTTGTTGTTGTTTTAATGTTTCCATTATTAGCACAGAGCACCTTAATCCTACAGCAGTTACCATTGCTTGTTTCCTTTTTTTAGGAAACATACAGATTTACTTATGTGAAGAAAAACATAAACTAGTTTATATTATATGATGGTATCTGGTTGGACAGTCAGAGAAACTCTAGCCAAAAGTATTTGTAATTTCAGAGAGCATTATCATGCAGACTTCTTAGAGATCCATGACGAGTACTTCTTAGAAAAGATGAAACGGGCTTTTATGCTTTCACATTTTCTTGGTTGCTTTGTTGGGTTTTTGGGGAGGAGATCCTCAGCTGAAAATACAGCACAAAGAACTAAGGATTCTTTAGAGGAGAGTATTTATTCGAACCAGGTTCACCATCAGCTTAATGTTTCAGAATCATTCTGATAGCAACTTACGGAGCACTGACACAAAAGAAGGTAAGGATTTTTAGACTTTTTAAGAAGCGTAAATAAGCCCTTAATATCTTTATTGCTGATATAAAGACTATACCCTCTCATTTCTGCAGTTGTTTCATGCCCATAAAAAAGACATTGCAAGAGTTTTTAGCTGATTGTTTGCCAAATCTGTTAGTGAAAATGCCTTCCCAAATATGCCATTGCATTTTAGATGAAAGGGGTTTGTGGTAGAGTTTCTATTTATTACACAAGAATGAACTCACAGTTTTGCAAGTCTTCTGCTATTGTCTTTAACCTCCTCTTTTAGCTGGTTTGAGATTAAAAATAGTTAGTCATGAGTCTTCTGTGCACATGGGGGAAAGCAAGCACTGTGACATTACTTGGTGTTTTCGTATTTGGCAGAGTTGGAAAACCAACACAGAGGATGAAGAGGGACTGCATCTAATGCTGCCTAAATTCTTGTCATGTGGATTCTTGCTACCAAAATACAAGGAAGGGGTTTGGAAGGATATATGTTCAGAGTCTATAGGTGTTTGAAGGGTGTTCAACAGGATAGAGGATCTAGCATTAAACAGGAGGAACACACCCTGTTTCTGGGGCCTTTTCTTAGGTATAGATTAGGTGTGTATCTTGAATGGATAGGAACGATAATATCCCTAAACATTTTGTGAGTTATCAAAATGTAACCATTTCAGAAGTCCAGAATCTCTCCCTGGACAATGACATAAGAAGTTTCTCTGAATGATCAGCCAATGAGGATGCCATTGCTAGATTGTGATATTTTCAATAACCAAAGGGTGCAATATTTCCTATGTAAAGTAGGACAGTTCCTTTTTTTCCTAACGAGGTGCACATACTGGCAGTGGTAACCTTGAGCGACCTTTTTTCTGCAATGTTTTTCTCAAAGACAGGCTCGGTCCTGTTGCCTTGAAATTCTTTTATTCAGTTCTTCTACAGTTAAGGTTTACATTCCAGTCCACAGAAAACTGGATGTTCTTCTCCAAAGCATACACAGCTTTCACCTCAGTCAGACTGTCTGCTCCCCACCCCCATTTGCAATGTACAATTCCCACTTGCAGCATTTTCAGTAAACATGGGATCAATTGAGTATACAGAAAAAGCTTCTATAAAATTTCCTTTAAAAAAATAACAAGTTTTTATTTACAAAGTGTTTGCTACTACAAAGTAATATTTCCTATTGGTTCAAATATACTATTTGCTAATGCCAGTGTTCCTATTAGGAAAGTAAAACTTTGTATATGCACTTTTCTGTATATATTTGTCAGTGTTTAAAGCACATAAAATACTACCACATTCTTTTTTACACTACTCCTAGCCATGTACAATGTGGTAGTAGAAATTAACACTATTTGATCAGAACAAAAAATCGACATAGCTTAATAGCAGACTTTCTGCAAAAATAAAACTTTAGTCTATAATTTATAGGTATTTGGAAAGAAAGAAATCTATGGAGAATTCAAAAATATGCAGAAATGAAGATGCATGGGAAGCTTGGACTGTCCTGAAGATAAAAGAGTTTAGTACAAGAAAAGGGAGAAAAACTTCCACCTAAGTGTTTGTGTGACACTTTGTGCCAATACACATATTGGGAGAGCAAGATGAGTAGATTAAAAAAATTAATTAAAACTTCAAATCCCATGTAATTAGCATCCTTGTAATTGGATTTGTCTTTTCCCACCCACCATGTTTACAAACCCTGCTTTGAGTTCAGCATTGGAGGTCATAAAATAGCTTTGTCCATGACTGGCCTTGTTCTTAAAAAAAAAAGTTTAATTTAAAAGTTAATGGGCTTTCAAGTGGTTTCTGTATTTTAAATATAAAAAGGAAGTGTCTCTACAATTACTTCCATGTAGAATATAGTGGATATTAAAAAGTGCTACTGTAAGGGGGGATGGAGGGCCAGACCTGCTTTTTCTACCCCTTGCTGCATGTTGCAGCACCTTCAGAGCATGGGCTCATGGCACATGAGCATTCACTCATTGCCAAGGACTCATCTACTGCCAGATCATCCCCCAGGTGCCAACAAACATGTCCTGGTGTAAAACTCTGCCTGTGCTTGCTGGCCAGTTACTCCTGATGCCATGTAGGATATGCAAACACAAAGGCTGTGCCTTGGTCCCAGGGCATGGTTTGCAGTAAGGACCTGAGGAACGAGGACAGACTTGTATCCTACTTCTTACAGGTTTGATCGAAGTAGGATTAATTTTTTTACAGTAGGTGCTTGTGAGATACACTGTCATAACATTTGCATTATGCTTCTCGGAAGTATTTTTCATGTATACAACACGGCCTTTAAGACAAGGGAATGTGCCAGAAACTTGTATGATGGATTGTGATTCAGCTTGTGTTTTCCTGGGGAAATTCTGGGAGATCCACTTAATCTCTGCATTAGTACAACCAAATCTACTAATTGTTAAAGTTACAATAGTAATTTAACAAACCCACCAAAAAGCCTGGAGACTGATTTTGTGGACTTCACCTTTTCTGACCATTTTAACTTTTGTGGTCATTCAGAGTAGTCATATGTGACCTTAAAACATCAGCAGGAAGGGCTGTGGATACGTGGTGTTTTTTCCTCTCTGGCTGCCTGGCTCGTGCAGCTGGGCAGCACAAGAACCAGGCAGTGTGAGAACGAGTGTTTTACTCAGCCTGGAGAAGGAGAATGGGCTAAAGCCAACTCATCAGTAAAGACTCATTTTGTCTTGGAAAAAGTTTCTGCGTAGATGAGTTTGATTTGCATGTGCAGCTGGATTTGAATTTGACATTGCTGTATCCTGCTATCCCATGGTGTCCATATATCTAAAGTACCTGTGCCTGGAGACTGTTGAGTACTTAAGAATGGCATTTAGAGAAGTCAGAAGATCCAAGTAATTGCACTTGTTCTAGCCAGTACAGAAGACTAAGTAGAGATGCAAGTTTGGGCTACTGGTAGGTTCCTGTATCTGCTTGGAATTATCATGGCCCTGTTACAGATACTGACCTGATCCAGGTCACTCTGCTTTTCTTCTTAGATAAATGTAGAAGTATTTATTTGCTCCATGTTGTTCCTAAGCAGGAGGCTTTCCTTTGGGATTTGGAGGCTTAGATCTCAGATGTTACTTCTGTCCAATTCTGAGAAAGGATTTTTGGTGTCCTGCAGTTTAGGTGGATATCCTAAATGTTGGATTCTTGGGTACTGTCAAAAATATGGAAGCAGAAAGAAAGCATTTTGGTTTTGGCTGATCTCTGGGGTGGCCAGACAAGGTAGTATTAAACGTGGAGAGTGACTATACAATCTCTGAAGAGCTGTGACAAACAGCCCCTTCAATTGTTACTCTCAGACTGCTTTAATGAGCATTCCCTCCCCTTGCTGTCAGTGCCAGCTGGGGAGGGATCCATAGATGCCACCTCAAGCAGTCAGATTGAAGGAGCTGGGAGGTTCTTGTACATGCAGCTCTACAGTGACTTGAAAGGATGGTAATCTTTTGCAGATGGAATGAACAACTTGGAGTGACATTGGTTATGAGTATTTTTTTGGCAATATATGCAGGTCAAGGGGAGAAGAGTTACTCATAGCCTCTTAAAAACACTCACCAGACAAAATTCTAACAGCTAAACAGGAAAGAGATAATCTGATTTGGGAACTTTAAGGAATGAGTTTCAGGAAGTTTTATGGTATCAGGATTGGGTTATGTGAACACCTGCCAGCAGAAAATTAAGTACTTAAAGCTGTTCACATGCTCAGGTAGGTGTGTGATGTCCACAAATTAACAAATAATTCGTTGGTGTATTGCTTGCAGACAGAGGCCAGAATTCAACAAGTGGCACATTTTAAAGAACAAAACCTCTATAAACAGGTCCTTGGCCTCTCTCTCCCCTGTTCATCACTAATGCTGCAATAGGCACCACTTCCCAGTGCTGACAGCTGAGACACCTTTAGCCACAAAATAGACCAGACCTCTGAGTGACCCAACTGCAGCAGAAGGATGTCACCCCAAAGTATGGCTATTACTAGAAATTTTTAAGTCACAAATTAAAAGTGATTTAAATTTAGTAGTCTTCCCTCAGCTCATTATATCTGGTTATTTAATATCATCATGTTCCTGAGAGATTCTTGGAATGAAAAGATATAAATGAGGTGGCTCAGGCAGACGATAGCTTGTTTTGGTTTGTTTTCTCTATACCATACCCTGTGGTACTGGCTTTATTTTTAAATGAATCCAAACCCCAAACACCTTTAACTCACTAAAAGGAAAGTCTTTACAATCAGCTGCCTGGATTATTTTCAGCTGAAAAGGGCCAGTTACTACAGAAAGGAGTATTACCCAGAGTTCACATGTGGTTAAGTTTCAGTCATGCTCTTGAATTAAAATGGTGGATTTGGTCAGAGAAAGAGCATTTGAGCTTTTAAACCTTAAGTGTGGAATTCTAAATTCAAGCATCATTTCATGTATGAATGTGAACTTGAAGGCCTCATTTTTCTTTAAAAAAACAAAAGGATTAAAATTTGTTTATTAGGCCTTTTTACATAATGTTACTTCAGGCTGACGTAGTTGATCAGCAGACGCCCTTCTGTGGGAATTCTGTATCCTCAGCAATTTCCAGCTACTCAAAAGGATTAGGGGTATTTGCAAGCTGTAGTTTAAAAATTAAAACCCCTTAACCAAAATGGAAACACCTACAGCCTGGCTTGTATTGGGTTTAATGGTGTTAGTTTAAATCATACTTTCAGTTAAAATGGTCTTATTTGCTTAGATACACACACTTTCTGAGATTAGGTGGATTGTTGGCATTAATTCCAGTGTTGAAATCAGAAGATTGGTGCACCTTAATACAATTTTAAATACCAAAATCCACAAATGTTATGTCAGATTTCCACATAATAGAAAAATGCTGTCTCCCATTTGTATTTTGTCATTTAGCTAGTGGAGCTGACAAGTTTTTCTAAGTCAAATTTAGATCTTTCAAGTGCCACAAAGTAAGTCCAGAAATAAAGCTGTTTACTGCACTATAGCTATAAAAGCATTTACATGCAGCATTATATTGCTTGCAGCCAAGTGCCTTTTGAATGTATAACCGAGAGAGTGTTCCAAGACACAGAAACATCACTTAAATTTATCTTAAATATAAGTTGCATGAAAATTTAAATGTTAACATTTTCTTATATGATGTATGATCTAGTACCAGTTGCTGCTTGATTCCTGTCAATGAATGTCAGGAGTATTGCATAAGACAGGAGAAGATGATGGGAACTGAATAGAAAATGGGAAAACCAGTGGTCATGACCATTTTATTGTGGAAAGTGTCTGCTGCCTCTCAGCAGGAGGGAGGGCCTGTGTGCTGAAGCAGCTGAGCACAAGCACTGCCATGAGCTTAGTGGGAACTCTGTGGTTTGTTAATATTCTCAACCCCTTGTTACTCACAATTGCAGCTGCCTGTAGTGAGGTCTTGCATTTACCTGTTTTGGTTTGTGGTTTTTGTGTGTGTGTTTTGTTTCTTTTTTAAATATGGCAGCTCAGATCACCAGAATGATTGAAAGGCTTGCCTGAGATCATACGCAAGTGACTATGGCTGGATAAGGCCCCAAATTCTCCTAGTTCCCAGACTTCAGTGTAGCCACAAGACCACAGTGCTTTAGTTGAACTTCATCCTCAACTGGTACTTGGCACAAAGAAGCCCAAGGAAAGAATTTACTTTTGAAGTCTCTTCTAAATGTTCTGACTTGTTTTGTCCTTTGTATTCAACTAGTCCAGGAAAAATAACTTTTAAAGGCTTGGTTCAACTGTCAAATAAATGTTATGTGCTCCCATATTTTTTATTTTTTATCTTTAAATTTGATAGCTTGATGTTTGCCAGAAAGCAAGCAGCTGTACAGGCTGCAGCTTTGAAGGGCACAGACATCAATGGAGGAAAGGTATCATTGAAGATCTTCCCCCTGTAATGCCCACTGACTGCTAATAAAATACATTCCATTTCTGGGCTGGAAGCCTTTTTTTGCTAGGTTCTTATAGTTCAAAGTGCTGCTCTTTAGGAATTGTTCAGTGTTTTGCTGGTTTTTCTTTTTACACAGATCTTGAGTGGGAAGTATGAAGAAAGTGTGAAGTTAAATGTGTCCCTAATGTATTGTTGGGGGGGGAGGGAGGTATAACTACTTTGGAAGATATTTCCCTCTTTAAGAATTCCTTAGGATCATGCATATGTAAGTTATCTTTGATCTGCCCTCTCCAATGAAAGTTGACTGACAGGACAGTTTTTGAAAAAGCAGTGGATTTTTAAGAATGAAAGTGATTATCTGTTTAAATGAAAGGTCATTCGTGAAGCTGACAATTCCTTAGTAATGTGTCTGGAGTACCTGTTCCCTTCTCCCCCCATTTCAAAAATGAGCCACTTTGCTCAAGTGCACTGATTCTCTCAGCAAGAATATTGTTTTGTATCTGTAAAGCTTTCTTGGTATAGAGGTAGTGTTACAGATTGGGTGGAAGTGAGGCAGTGTAAAGCCCTCAGTCTGCTGTTGCCTGTGAGCCATGAGCACAACATAGGCTTAACAGTCTTGCCCTAAGGGTGAATACCATGGGGTTTTTTAGTTTGTGCATTTGCAACTCATTTGTGTAAAATAGATAGCTCAGTCAAGAGCCGTATTTACATGCTGAGCTGCCCTCAGGGTACTCCTCAAGTGCAGGAGTTTGAACTATCTGTGAAAAGTTTCTGTCTGGATGCTTTAATTCGTAATGTAAACATGCGTGTGGTGCTTGTCTGCTCCTCACAGTTTTACCTGTCCTGTGAGCAGCCAGTCCTGTGCTAACTCCTGCCCATGGCCAGGCAGCTCTTGAGCTGGAGCTTCATTTTCTCTCTGTAGCTCAGGCTTGGTGCTTTTGGATCTCGCTGGCCCGAGTGAGTGCAGGTTTGGCTGTAAAAGATGGTGTGACACGGCCCAGGCTGTGAGAGTAACGCTCCCAGCAGCCCAGGGACAGTCTGCTGCCATTGCTCAGGTGAGCAACAGGACAAACTGCCTCATCTGCCAGCGCAGGAACAGAGCCAGGACAGCTGCCTCAGACAGATGAGACACAAGGCAACTACCTACAGACAGTATAAAAACTGAAAAGATTTACCTAATGACAAATAGTTATCTTAGAGACTAGTTAAAGTCCTGGATGCTGGAACACCATGGGAAGAGTACATCTACAGTGTATTTTGCACTGATATTCAAGTTTTGTGGTTTTTAAAAAAGGTGTTTATGATCGGATGTGATGTTAGCTATAGAAAACACAGCCTCCTGCTCCAAGTCTAATTTAAGAGTTCACATGGAATATATGTTGTGTAACTTGAGCCATAGATTATTTTAAGTGGTTTCATACCATTTTCAAAGGTGCATCAAGGTGAGTGCAACTGAAGTTACTGATAAGAAAGTCTGTCAGAATCCAAGCTGACCAGAATGCAAAACATGAAATGATGTACTGTTGAAATTTTATTTTTTTTTTTCCTAAGAGCCTCAGCCTATGACTTTAAAAGTTATATGACCTGCCCACCCCAAATTTGAAAAGACTGCCTTGAAAACACACTGTCTGAGATCCTTAACATGGTGGGAGGCCTTTTTAAAAAAAAACAACACATGCTCTAACATCAAAGGGTTTATATAGTTAGAACAGTAAAGGAGAAGCTACACTGAATACACTGTAATCTAGAAATACAATTCTTTAATTTTTTTTCTTGAAAAAAGCTGGTGCAGAGAATACTGGTTTTTTCCTGACTGTTTTAATAATGGCTAAGAATAATCACTTATAATAAATTAGGCTGGCAATATAAATGAGCATATGAACCTTTTATACTAATGTTACTTTTAGAGTATCTAAAATGGATTTAAACTATTTCAAGATTCATTTAATCACTTGCAATTTATATTACTTTAAGAATCTTCTATACAGCAAGTTGAACAGAAAAAAAGCAAACATTTGAACAGCCCCTTTTCCCTATAACCACTTTCATACAAGATAGCTTTAAATAACGATTTTGGCGCATTTGCATGTGCTCTCTCTCCCCCTTTTTTTAAAGGCAGCACAGCCAAAAGACAATGCAAGAACTGGCTTTTACTGACTGACTCTCTTTTCTTCTCCATGTGAAAAAGACAAGGGGAAGACAGAGGTGTGAGTCCCAAAATGGAAAAGATGAACTTAAGGTTTACTTCGCCAAATCTCCAGGGACTTTGTTCTTTTCCTCATTTATAGTTGATGAAACCCACTTTGCTCTGTCTCTGCATGTCACTCTGTGTTCAGTTATAAAATTTTTCAGTTTCAGCTATGGATAAAATTGTTTTGAAGCTTCCATTTTGCTTCACTGAACACAGTGCAAACCAAGGCAAGAAACCAATAAAATCCAAGTAGGAACTCCCATTGAGAGTATTTGAGCAGCATTTTGTATATTCCATTTTCTACTGTCCTCATTCTGGGGAGGAAGAATCCTCATCTTCATCCTCTTCATCTTCCTCGTTGAAGGAGCAGGGCGTCTCCCCCCGGGACGCTGCACTGCTGGACTGCTGACTGCTAGGGGCAAGCAACTGCCCAGTTGCTAAGGCCACTTCAGCATCCAAACACAACCCTGGATTCTCACTAGCAAAACAACAGAAAGGGTGAAATTTAGAGGGTTTCTCATGAGGTTTTAAGCTTTTTCTTTTTGGCCTCAGCTCTTCTGTAGTTGAAGAAATGCTGCCAACAAGGAAAAATCCCTAAGTGTTACAGTAAACACAGCTAGTAGTTAGGAGAGCTGATAAAACATTGGAAAGTTGCATAAAAAAGATGATTGGGTGACTTTTTTTTTCATAAACAACTAGTAGAATTTCTTAAGCTGAAGAAAAAAAAAGATATCCATCACCGTTTCATTAATACACAGAAATGTTTGCAATATAAAATTAAGGTATTAAATGCTATGAGAAAGAGCCTGTTCCAAAGGAATCCCTATTTCCATTTTTTTATGCTACAGGTAACCTCCAAGCAAAGTCTGGCTGTTGAGGTGTATTTTAGATTGGCTTTTTGCGCATGGTGTTTTTTTGTTAGGTTGTTGGTTTTTAATTTTAAATTCTTATTAAGGTGTGTGGACTAAACTTCTTTCATGAGAGCTTAAACAGTAGTGCATTTAGACACCAGACATTCTTATGCGTTCTTCAGAAATATTACCAGGCTTTTATCCACATGTAATTACCTATTTGTAGTCCATGCCCAGGCAAGAATTTAAGGTTAATCAGGAAAAGGGGCTTGAAACATGATTCTATTCTTACGAAACACAGGTACAAAATAGGTGGTATGTTCAACATTCAAAGCATGTTGAGTTAACCTTACAAATGTAATTATCAAGGAAGACAGAGACTTTTTCACAATCAAAATTAACCATGATAGGAAAATAGCTCAATTCCTGCATGCAAATGGTATGAAATAGCAAGATTACTTAAGTACCACAAGCATATATAACTATCCTTGAATAAAAAATTATTTTATTTACCTTGATTTAGCATCGTAAGTGCCTCCAGCTGCCTCGAAATGCGAAACTGCTTGTGCTGAACTTGAAAGTAACCCTTGGTTTATCCATGAAAATCCCGCAGACATATCTAGAAGAAAGCATAACTATTTATGAGACTTACTTATATTTTTTTCTTCCTTTTACAATTTTAAACTTTGCATTCTCTTTGCAGTTAGGATCCCTTAGTTTAGTTTAGCAGGTACCACTAGCTTGAGTTTATTTTTATACTGTAGATGTGTCCTGTTTAATCAAGATGAAATTATATCCTGTGTTTGTGGATGCACTTAAGCCTTGCACTCAGCTTTTCCCTCTGTCTGAAGAAGATTCTCCTGGCTGCTGGCTGTATGCAATCACAGGTGTCTGAAATAATCAGAGTTCTGGAGTCCTTCATGGAAACTTACTGCTACAGCCTGACCCTGTGAAATGCTCCAACAGCTCCAAGTGCCTTGGCTGCTACACTCAGTGAAGGTACAAAAGGAATTGTATTTATTTGGGTTTGAGATAGTGCCGTGAAGCCACCTAGGCAGTCTCTGTGTCCCTGTGTGTGTTCTGGTGGCCAAAGACAGTTTCAGCCTGGTGCTCTCACTGTGAGGCAGCCTCCTAATCCACTCTGCCACCAGCCAGAGCTGGGCACCTGCTGAGGACATGCACAGACCATGGCAAAGGGCCGGTGCCAAGAATGGAAGAGAGAGCCTGGTGTACACTGCATATGAGACGTGTAAGGTGCTCTCCTCCCTAGGGATAGGAACTGGTAGGGTTAAGACCATTGAAATGGTCTGGCAATAATGTCTAGTTTCTTGAGGTAGTTTGTTAAAAGCCCCTGGGGGAGGGGGGGGGAGGGGATTACTTACAACCTTCATAGTACTTGTTTTCAAATTCCCTAACAAGTAATGCCTGTCAGTTGTTTCCAGTTACACACATTTCTGCCAAGAGAATCAGCAAAACAAGTCCACTGACCCAATTACATTTACGGGATTTTTTTGGTGTGTGTTTTTAATTTGCTTCTTAGACAAGGTATTTCTATTGACCTACCCAAATTCCATCTCAACACAAAGTTAACATCAAAACAAAGTTATCAAGACTGTCTAGTTCTTTTCCATGGTACTTGCATGTGGTTCCAGCTGGATGCATTAAACCAGGAGTTAGAGTCCTTACTGTTAAGTTCTGTGCCTAACCCAGCCTCTGTTTTGGACAGCATTGTGGCAGTAAACTGGGACTGTACTACTCATATTTATCTAGAATTGTTCTATAACAGCAGGTAAGAGGAATACTGTGTTTGTTACATACACATTCTCATTTGTCCTTCTTGTCAAGCTTTGGTTGCTTGAGATTTGGCAGTGCTGCCTAGCACAGGGACTGTTTTAAGCAGGTTCACACAGCCATGTGAATTGGCTCACCATCCACCGGGGTGAATCCACAGGCTACCTTGGTTTGTGCTGTGGAAAGCTGTTAGCAGCAAGGTATTTAAATGTCATGTTACAAAGCAAGGCTAGCAAGGGAGGTGGTCCTGGCAGAAGCCTTTGGAACATGACAGCAAACATTAGTAAGTAGCAGTTTTAGGGTGATCTGTGAGGACAGAAGAGATGAGAACAGTTAAATGTGGATGGAGCTGGATGTCTTTCATTAAGATTGCACTAAATGCAGGTTTCATGTTGCAGAAAACATGTTCTGACAGCTCCCTCCTGTCTTTGCAGGAGGAGGATAAGCAGTTTGGAACTACTGTGTTGCATTTAGATTAATGGAGGTGTACCATGATGTTGTTTCCTGGTATTTTGAAGGAATGTACCTGTATGTACATGTTTAGTATTCCAGAAGAATAACAAGACACTGCTAGTAATCTTGTGGTTTATTAACATTTGTGGATAATAGCTACTTAGTTTTCTTTTTGAAGAGCAAGGTAGAAGTATGGCAGAAAGGCGCTTCATAAATGCGTATCCCTGCCTTGTATTTTCATTGCCTTATATTTCTAAATTCAGTTTTCCAATGGGCTCTGAGGAGCAAGGGATTAGAAGTTTGTGAAAGATGGGGAGTTGAAGCCATTTCCAGTGGAAAATGGAAAAGTCTGTCAAAATAGAAGTGTACCTACAATGAAGACTTATTTGTTCTGGCAGTGTAGATCAATTACTAATAGCTACACTTAAAACTAGGGAAAGCAGTTGGAATAAACCTTCCCAAGGTGCTGAAGTCCAATCTGAGAGTGGCATTGTTATGAATTAGGTATATCTTGCAGCAGACACACTTGGTAGAAATTTATATTTTATTTGAGAAGGCTCTAAAGCAATACCCTCAGTAGCTTCAGCAGTTAATGTACAAGCACTGCATAAGAGTGTTGATGACAGCTGAACAAACTCGCTCAGTCAGTGGGTACTCTTAGCTCTTTAGTTCCAACTCCAGCCCATTTTCCAGTCATGGCTTATTAGGCAGGTAAGTAGCAGGGCACTTCTTCACACAGGGAAAAAAAAAGAAGTCCAAAACTGCACCACTTTGTCTGCCCTAGTGGGATACATAAGGTGAGACATTGTTACCCCAACTGTTAGTGCGTCAGAATTTTTACTTCCTGCTTTTTTTCAATCTGCAGCCTTATTTCTAGTAGTCAGGACTCAACTAACAAAGCCAGGATTTGTTTTTTTGTTAAATGCCTGTAGGATGTGCACAGCCCAAAAGGCAGAGATGTTACTCTGGCTGCTGTTCTATGAGTTTATGCTTGTCCCAGGCAGTGAAGTATTTCTGCTCACCCAGCAACCTCACTCCCTCCTTTCCACTTCAGCTGTTCTGGTTTGAGCCCTTTTCTACATAGTTCCACTTGTTTTAATTGTTGAAAACTCCTCTGCCAGACAAAGCCTGCAGTTTAGTACCTGGAACCAGCTCAGGGAGAGCACACAGGAAAGCACCAGAGTCAAAATGCAGAAATGGGCAGGAATGTATAATTAGGATTGTGTCCTCGGGATGTCCTCTTAAGCTGGTGCAATTGTCATGTTTTAGACATTGTTAGTTTTGACAGTCAAGCAACAGAAAAGTGTGTTACAAAAATAATTAAAGATACACAGAATATTTTTCTCTATGAGGTCAATACGCCTTAGCTTCTGTTGATTTCAATGGCAGTCCTACCTGAGGCTCACACCAATGTAGTATTTAAAATGCATATTACAAAAATACATTTATTTGCTAAAACATTGTGAAACTAGCAAACCTAGAAGACAATACTTTTATCAGATTTGGGCACTTGAAGAATGGCTAAAACATATGATCCTCTTTAAAAGAAAATACACCAATAAAGCTTTGATGTGCACATCATCAGTTCAGCAGTCCCAAGTTACTGCTTTTCAAAGCAGAGATGGTCCAACATTTTTTGTCAAGTTTCTTTAATTGAACTGGTTTAGACTTAGGATTCTTCCAACTGCTCCTCTAGTCCTACTGGCAAGCATTATAGTACAAACTATTGTTAGTGTTTGAAAGTCAGGAATTATCAGGCCTGTGCAATGTTAGTTTGACCAGGCTAAGGTCAAACTAACATTGTACAGGAAATGATTCACCTACTTGGACATATTATAACAGGATTGGCTTCTAGAGCAGTTGTCCATGGAGTCAGCTACTGTGATCGTAATGAATCTTGATTGCAATAAATTTACTCAGTGAATAAATAAGAGACCTTGATTTGTTTTTCCTGTATAGCAGTAACTGAAGCCATTGTTCTTGAAAGAGCCATCATGACAATGTAGAAGTAACCATGAATTCTAGAAACCAGTGATGACCCTTCTATTTCCCTACTCTTGCTGTGTAAGAAAATGTCTAAAGACTCCCAAGGTTAAAATGGGAAGAACTCCAAAAATATATGATCAGGAAAATGCTGGCTTTTCAAGTATTGTGCAAAACATTTAAATCTGTTTCCTTTATTGGTCACTTACTTCAATTAGAAACCACCACTATGCAATTCATACTCTTAACTGTAGATTTGTGTAGCACAATTAAGTAACAAGCAACAGACAGAATAAACCTTTAAAATAAATACGTATACTAGTATGTATATAAATTAAAGTACATATATTTATGGTTTTTTTAAATACATATACTAGTAAGACCTCTCAGCTAATTTTTACAGAGGCTGAATGTAACCCATGTCTGAAGAGTACATTACTTGCCTTAATGATATTTGAGTAAAAAACAAAATCAATGCATTTCCTATGATTAAAACTCTATATAGGTTCCAGGCTGCTGGTTTGCTACTAGGGAAGTACTCAGTAAATAATGTAATGACACAAGGGTTTGTGCAAATGTAAAGAAACCCTGTTTTCTGGAGGTAAATTAATGCAGGCTTAAAATGAAAAAGAAATTCTAGTTTGATCCTCAACACATGGGAGCAATTAAATAACTTCAACATTGCAACATTATTAAAAGACATGATTTCTGCTCCTTTCCCCTTTTTTACATTGCTGATAAATCACATGGTAAATAATGTTGAGTTGAATGAACCTGTGAGGAACAAATCAAGATTTCTTTCAACTTCTCTTTTTGTTGTGAGTGCTGTCTTATAAAGACTTTGGGTGTAATTTCAAAACTGTCCAAAAATAAAATATGAAGTCTTAGTTTTAAAACCCACAGGACAACACGACCAGGAAAACACAAATATGTGTTAATAAACATAAGCACATTTGATGTAGTTTGAAATGTTAAGCCATTTAAAATGTACTAATTTTATTGAATATAACTGAATTCTAATTTATATATAGCAGTAGAGAAGTTAGGGCAAGAGCTTTGTTCCCTTTCCACAAAAACAAAGGTCTGTACACAGTAATTAATTGGGTAACACTTCCTTTACAGATAAAGTCCATCCAGAAACTTGAGAAAATGCTGGGCTAAGTTTAAGCTGTGGGTACAGCAAGAAGAACACACTCTGACAATAACTATAGGAAGTGATATCAAATCTTAGCAGCCCTAGTCCGGTGATGGAACACTGAAGGAGTTCTGGTTTTGTGTCTAAGCATGACCTGTTCAAAAAGGGGAGGTAAAAGCCTCTGCATGGGACACCTGTTGTGAAGTCTTTGGAGCCTCTTGCTTTATTTAGAGAAGCTCGGTTCTCAGGTGGCACCTGCTGGCTCCTGAGGCATTACACCCAACCAGTTCAAGATGCTCTTTTTTTTCCTTTTCCTCAGCTTGGGAAGAGCTGCCCTCTTCCAGTTTGCTCCTCCATACATCCAGTTATTCAAAATTAATACTAACGCATGAAAATCTGTTCTTGGTATCAATTTAGTTATTTAAGAAATAATTCTTCATAATACAGCTCACACAGAAGTTTGTTGTTATAAATCAGTGTGAATTAAGTCAACAGGACAACTAAGATAAACCTTCCAAAATTAACAGTAAAACAACTGGTTCACGTACCAACCCTACTAAGTCCCACAAACCCTCAAATGTTACAGACTTACATAAGTTATTATAATTAAATTTGCTTCAGTTAAATAAGGTTATGGATTTGATCAGGACCAACATTTAACTTACCTGTGATGTAGCCTTCTAAAGCTTTTGGCACCAGTGATTTTGCAGTTCTTAGGTCCTCAGCTGAGCATTTGCCTGCTTCGAGTCCAAATGACATTCCCATTCTCTTCAGTACCTCGCTGTCATCATGAATCTCAAAAGTATTATCGAAATTAAAGAGGTATTCAAATCTGCACATAGAAAATTAATAGTGAGATGATTCTGAAAAGAGCATAGCTGTACTTTTCTTGCTTATTCTTTGGTGGTTTTGGTATGCACTGAGGTAAGTGTCTAGAGTCTTGGTTTTCTGTGAAGGGTCCTTAAGGAAAGAGAAGAGCAAGAAATGCTTTCTCTTTTCTGTGACTGGCATGCCTACAGGTTTAAAATGGCACATTCTCAATTAAAGTAACTTCACCACTGCAGGAACAAAGTTTAAAATTTTCTACCTCAATAAGTAGATTCAAAGGGGAAGAGGGAGGCCTTATTAAACATGAACCTTCACTTGCACTAAAGCCAATCAGGTCACCTGCAGCCTTGTCACCAAAACAACTATTTTGTTTTTCTGCTTTTTACATTTCACTTTCTGTTCTAATGTGCAACACTCCTCCTGTGAACTGACCTATTTACCTTGGTATAATTTTGCTTTTTTGGATGCAGCTAGAAAAGCAGTCTCTTCAGAGTCTTGTGTGCTCACAACCCACCATTTCTGCTGCAGGACTCTCAAAATGTTTTTAACTGCACATAAAACTGGAAATTGAGATACAAACTTCAGACAGCTTTAAGAAAAGCAGGGGCATTTAGGCTGGCCTTACACTGTCATCCCAGGTATTCTGGTCTGTTAAATAAGGCTTAGTTCCCAGTACTTCCTTTTCTGCTGACAAAACCTTTATTTCTGGAAAAGCAACCCATCTCTGAGATACAGTCTTTAAAAGGTAACTCACTGGTAGGTCTTCCATTATCTCTCCAAGCTCATGTCAATTTTCTTGACAGGTTGTTTTCTAATACTTGTTTTCTTACACCTGAGCCAGTAAGCTTGGAAGCTTTACAGCTCTTGAGTTTATACATAGAATTTTCAATTGGTAATCAAATGCTTTGTGCTGGGTGTAATTGTCAGTTACACACAGCATTTCTTCTGTGGCTCATACCATGTCACTTGTAAAACCTATTGTTTATGCACCTTTATTTATTTCAGCATAATCACATTAAAAGGGAAAATAAGATGTGCCATTATAATTTTAACCGGTACAATTGCATTCCTGCTGCCTAAACTGGCACAGCTCAGTGACATACCAAGCTACTACCAGCAAGATGTGTAATTACTGACTCATAACTGAATGGCACAGGATCAAAAGCTGCATTTATTGATAGTTCTGCATTTCTTCTCCAATGTGCTATGGCCAAATACTGGATGTTAGAAAGGAAGGTAACTTCTTTCCTCTTCCCAGCAAGTTTCCAAACTAAGACATTTACAGTCTTCAGTATTTCTCCAGTTTGGTTTCTAGCAGCCTGCAGTCACTGATCTAGGAAGTCCCTACACTTCCTCTGCTGTTAACAGCTATTTTGAGGATTTTCTTTCAGGCACATGATATGACCCCTTTCTGAACTTATGTAAACTTTTGGCATGAACAAAATCAATTATGATTTGCATAGACTGTTACAAAAACATTCTTTTTGTTGTCACCTGGTATCTTCTCTTAATGTCTCTTAATTTAATACACAACTGCGTGCAGCAGTTCTCTATGCATGTTCACCATATCACCGGTGATCTCTGAGACACCGGGGAGTCCACTGTCCTCTCTTTTCTAGGCCAAAGAGCCCATCTTTCCTTCTGTCAAAGCCTTTCCATAGCCTCATTTCTTCTTGCTGCCCTCCTGTGTCTCTCCTGGTTATGCCATACTTTTCCCAAGAACATGAGAGTGTATAGTATTCCAGATATAAAGCACTGTATGCATCTAGTTTTACACCATAGTCCTTACTGTTTTTCCTAGTAATTCCCAGCATGATTTCAGCGTTTATTGAGAAATCAACTTTTGTTCTCACAGAATGATCTATTGGGCTGCCGTGTTATTATTCAGTACTACAAGCTATGTCCAGAGGCTAATAATACTGTATATACAAAATTGGGTACACTTCCTGTCCCTTTCCCATGGTAAGTGCAAATCTGATCAGTGATTTTAATATGGATTTTCTGCTGCTACAGGCAATTCTTTCTGTAAGGGTACAAGAGGCCACTTCCTACATGTTCTCTCTAATGTACAGCATTGCATCTCCAATGACAAAATCTTCTGCGTTTCCGATAAGAGATGTTCTAATTTTCCAGCTTTCTGATACGTCTCTTGTGTCTGAATACTTGTTTAAAACAAAGTATTCTGGTTACTTTTTCTTTCTTTTTCCTAGGACCAACAGCATTTATACAGAAGTACCATATACACTAAATACATTTTTCCTGTTTAAATGGGACTTATTCAGGTGCCTAATCTTTAAAATTAGTTTTTAACTACTTTCTTTTTACCTGAAGACTTTGCTTTTCCTACTCCAACTTCAGAAATGCCATTCCCAGTATGCTGCTTGGCACCCATCTACCTTCTCAAACCCTAAACAAAACTTGCCCAATAACTTCTCTCTCTTTTTTTTTTTTTTTTTTTATTTGTGAGACATTTCACTCTGCTTTGGCTGTTCTTGCATAGGAAAAAGCTTAGAGAACACAAACCTATTTTCCTTCTGATACTAAATCACCCTTATATGTACAACATTTCCAAGCAATTACTTTCCTTTAGAAGTTCCTCTCTAGATAAAATTTTGAGTAGCTAATGCTGTGAGCTTAGCTCTTCTAAGCTGGACTTACCAGCATCAGTACTTTATATAAATGTTATTTGGAGAAGAAATGAAAATGGAAGCCCTTTAAAAAGTGGCTTTCAGACTGGAACCAAGTGCGGAGCAAGCTCTCAAGCTGACTAGTTAGGCAGCACAAATACTCTCCAATAAACTACAGATTGGGAATTCTCCAAACCAAGTCACCCCCTTTGCTAACTGCCTTACTTAGCAGATCAGTGTAACAGTGGTTAAAACACAGCAGTTTCTGGCACTGTTTACCTACTGCTGCTGGCCACTAATCAGTTGCACAAATAATAACCACAGTGGAAAGCTGGCTTAATTTGGGTTGTACACTTAATGACCTCCAGATGACATACTACCAAAGCTGAGTTCTATAAATTGAAGTATCCACAACCTTAATAATTTTGGTGTGCTCACTTTTAGTAGGAGCGTCTTCACACAGTTGGTGAGCGGAAAAGCGTGTTACACTGCTCTGGATCCGAAATACCAGATTAATCTCTGACAACTCAAATCAGCAGTTCTGAAGTTTTAGTATGAAATTGTTCAACTTTTTAACAACTTCAAACCTAAATGTAGAGCCTTGTTTAAAAGAGCAGGAAGACCCCTATAGTGTGACTATACAATAAGGGTGTAATTATGCTAAATCAAAAATGATCCTAAAATTCCCAACTTGCTGAACTGCGGTGCTGATGAGAATATTCCACAAATTTTGTCACAGAATATATTGGACTTCGGTCTAATTTTCTACAAAAATTCAACTTTTAATAGTATTGCTGTTTTGCATGCTGGTGCTTGGGTTACTAGTGCCTGTCTATTTTTGCTGTGTGATTGACTTGAAGTTCAGTACAGGATTTGCATACCACAGAGTAAAATCTGTAATCTACAGTATTAGAGCAAAGCCAGCTATTTTCAGCTAATAAACTGGTTGTGAGCCGATTACCAGTTAACGTAACTGCACCTCATAGTTCAGCCATATTTTCACAGGATGAAGAGCACAAGCACCCACAATTATGTAACTGGTAGATTTTCAGATTATTAATGTGAATGCAGCTGTAGCAGTTAACTCACAAAGACAGTATTACAAATTTCTGTATCTTTTCCTTCGAACAACTTTTTGCTGTTAACAAACACTTTCAAAGTTGTTATCATCACCTGGAGTATGTTACTTTTGTGCCACATGGATAATCTTGTGTTTCTGACTGTGTACATTTTTATGGCATACTAAGAGTAAGAATTCAGAAACACAACCATGCAGCTGCTTTTAAAGGTAGTGCTATCCTAGTATATAGTTTCATTCTGTTATTTCTCCTGTGCAGTGAATGCTCTTTGAAATGTCAGCCTGAAGTGCCTTTTACAACAGTGAAAGTCAGCCTGTTTTAACTAGAGATTGTAAAGCAGTATTAATAAACTCATTCATATTACTACTGCAGTTGCATTAAATATTTAAAAAAACAACAAGTAACCCCCTGAAGTGACAGTTGTAAATTTAAATACAATAATTACTTTTAGTAAACTAGAAAAATTTCCCTCACTTGTTTGAGGAAAAATTCCAGTCCACAAAGAAAGTAAAACTATAAAAATTAATTCCATAAACACTCACTTATCACTTGATATGCTGCAGTCTATAATTGTTCTTTTGCTAGTGTTGACTATTAAGAAAGGCAGCTGAATTGTGGAGTTCAAAGATGGAGGGCCTTGATTTTGCTGTTCATTTTGCTGATTTCTTTGTACCAAGTTTTTAAATGCTATTTGCTGTAAAACAAAAGAAAGAAAAAACGGTCACTGACAATAAAAGAGCAGACATCAGTGTTTCCAGGAAATGAAACCTCATAGTTCTTATTTACCAATTCTCAATACCTTGAGTAATTTTTTGTCAAAAAGTGAGTTGTGGCCTGACTTTCTCTTTGCACTCGTGAAGTTCACCAGGAGCCGAATTTAAACCCAAATTTTGCACACATATACTATTGACGCTACCCCCCTCACATTCCTGGAGAAAAAACAAGAAAGGAGCAATAAGGCTTGCTGGAGAATGCTTCCCCAATCCCTTTGAAAAGGCTCTGGAGTCAGAGGTCTTCTCTGGTACTTCTTAAGTGTCATTACCTCGGGGTAGGAGACAGTTACACTGAAACAAAAGTTTACAAGATTCCCCCGCTTCCCATAATCTGTCTTTGTATCCTCTTTCCCTTCTCATCCATCACCACCTTCTCTCTCTCAAAATAATTAGTTTGGGAATTCTCTGGAAGTCATTAAACAGGTGCTGTTTGTGACAGCACTCACTGCCTGCCGGTTTCTTATATCTGACTGCACACGTACGAAAATGTGTGGGTTTAGGAAGTGTTATTTGAGGGACTGGAAGTCAGTGTATTTACCCACTTGAGGCACTACATACTTCACTTAAGGGGAGAAAGATGGATAGCCAGAATCCCAAAGGGCTGGTAAACACTTTGGCAATCAACACAATCAGGGCAGTAATGACAGTTGTGGACAGTAAGGGAGTCAGCTCTGTCATATTTGGACTACAAGTTGAGAGGGCCTGAGTTGCCTTATTTTCACTAGTGTATTTTCATGTTACTCTTAGAGGAACTGCTGATGTATTGGGTCAGACAGATAGAGTCACAGTTGTACCCTAAGTAGAGAAAAAGCTTTTGGTGACAAAAAAAGGAGAAGCATCACATATTTGAAAGTTTCAGAAATAAAATATAAAAAAATACAGCCTTATTGCCTGTAATCTCATAAAATAGTTTGATTGCATTTAAATTACTAAAAGTCTGCACAGACTAGAATGCTTAAGAAATGCTCATAACTGTATTTATAAAATGTTACTTTATAAACAAGATGCATTTGAAATATATTTCAGCAATTAAAGCCAAAACTCATCTGAAAGGTACATGACAGAAAGTAAAGGTGTCGGATTTGCCAGCCTTCCACTCTTAAGATCCAGAAATGTCTATATCCCCCAAAACAACTCTGTACACATTTTCATAAGTTCTGTTATGAACCATAGCTTAGATCAAAGAGAAATTTTGAAGAATGACTCAGGGTAGCTCTGCAGGAACTTAGAGTCAACAAAGGGGACTTGTGAGTTGTCCCCATTCCCACTAAGGTTGGCAAAAGCGAACACTTAGGAAAGCTTGTGGCACACAGATGGAGCATGCTGGTTTACAGCACGCAAAACTGAACCACAAAGTGATGGCAAGAGGTTCCCCTGCCAGAATCCAGAAAGGTCACAGGGGTCAGACTTTTCTCCTTAGTATGTCACAGCTGTTAGTTAAAACTAGAAAGAACTTCAGAAGTTCTAGTATGTTGGATTTGCACTTGATATTTTCATTTATGGGGAAAACAATTAAATATACCTGCAGCAGCAGTTCTTGCAGTTGGGCTCGCTTCTGTTTTATCCTTTCAATCCGCTTCTGTTTTTCTATCTTAAAAGATAAATGTAAATGTATGAAGATACATAGTTACCTTGTCTGTTCCCTTGTGCCACACTGAACAGGCTTTCTTTGTAAATGGGGGCAAATTGCATGAGCACATGAGTTTCTCCATTAAACAGGTCTGGCAGACTGTAATGTAAATTTTAACTCCAGAAAGGATTTAATTATTACAAGAGACTATTATCTTCCCACCCATTCTGCCTCTTCTGCCTTGAGCAGAGTGCTAATTGGCACCAAATTAAACACTTGCTCGAGGGGATGCTTTGGAGGTTTTTTCGGTTTTCTTTCCTTCTGCCCTCCACTCTTTTGGAATTGTGCATGTCCCACTGTTCTCCTAGCTGCAAGCTACTATACATAAATATATGGAGGCTGGGCTTATGATCACCTACATCTTTCCAGTGACCTCCACTTTTTGTTTGAGACTTGATTAAACTGGCAAGATTGCAGCAACAAAAAGGGGTAGAGGTAACATTTTCTAGGTAAGCACAGCTCTTGCAACAGTTTAGTTACTGCCGGTTCATGTGGCCAAGCCATTGTCACGGGGACATGACTGCTGGGACAGGGCAGTGCTGGCTGCCTGACGACCCTGCAGGTACAGCAGTGTTTGGAAGCGTCCTCTGCGGCAGCGCTGAAGAACTGGACAATATTCATTGGGGCTGAAAAGGGTTTTTGCTCATCATCCTCTTGGTGCCAGCACTGTATCATCACTGGCTCCCCAAAATACTAAACTCTTAAATTACCTTTTCATTCAAGCACTGAAACTAAATGATGTGGTCTTTTAAAACTTAGCTGGTCCAAACTCCTCTATCTTGTTTACAAGGTTGCTTTGTGGTGGTTCCCTCCTCACACACTTTAACGCTTAAAATGCTTCTTTCACAGCACAGTAGATGGCTTTCTGTGCTGGGAGTCTTAAAACCAGTAAGCAGTACGGATATCATTTAGGCATGGTTTCTATAAAACAACCTCTTTTGCACTGATTTTTGTACTGGTAATCTTATTACGGATTTACACTGTAAGAACAGTTGCCACTTTATACAGCTATAAAAGCAAAATTAATTCTGATTTTCACACCATGAAAATGCAGCTCTGTTTTACATTCTTTTCTATCATGTCAGGGGAAGCAACATTTTTTGAAAAATATGCCTGGCTTCCATTTTGTGCATGTGTAATTAGAGCCTGAAACAGTGGATTGCATATGATTATTGAAGATGAGACAATGAAATTCAAGTTTCATATTTGTAACAATAACCGATACTGGAGACAATGCATTCACATGAATGCATGCAAAATGTAGATTTATCCAGAATTAAAAAAACCATCCTGAAGCATAATGATTGAACACATGCATTCTCCTAGGATGGATGTATTTTTCAAGGTGCTGTAATGGACAAGGACAGTAAAAGCTTTTCTCTTACCACATCTAGAAAGACAATTGATTTAAATGACCCTGCACAAAAAGAACTGTTCTGTCCTGGAGAGACACCCACCCACCTTTTAAGATACCTAATTAGGCCCAAGTATCACAAACTGAGATATATTTCAAGACAGCCATTACAGCACTCTGCAGTAAATACAGTGACTTGTGCTTTTTATTTATAGCACATTTGGCCTGAAGGACAGGCAGCATTTGTGCATATAAATTCTGGCATCTCTGCAAAAAACCAGTGTAACTCTTAGCCTGCTGAAAAAATAATGGAAATAACCAACAAGTAAAACTTCTTTTTGGTTTCTCTGGCAGTTCATAACTAGTATTTGGCATCCCAGCAGGAATTATTTTTCAATTTAATTTCCATTGAATGACATTTCTAAGTACAGACTTTAATAGAGAATTGGTCTCCTTTTAAATGTAAACCATTTTGTGAGCATAACTGAACCATAAATTCTTTTGACTTTCTACTGCTTAATTTAAGGTACTACAGACTTTAATCTTAAAAATAATCCCTGATTTAATCAATGTCCATTTTTGTAAGGTAAAGAGCTTGGCTTTTTAACAAAGCTAAATGTAATGTCTACTAAATGAAATGGAACTAAGCATACACAAACATATTCTTTCAGTTTTTTCCAATATCAAAATTTGCATTTTCATAGTGCACAAGCATCAAAACCAATCAGGTTCAAATTCAGAAAAAAAATCCCTCTTCTAAAGACGAGCAACTCAATTGTCACAACATGTGAACTAAACAGAATTTCCCCTGTACCTCCTTTTACCTCTAGATTCTGACATTCCTGAGCTGAGTTTGTAGGAAGGCCGATCCACCGGATTTCCTTCTTCTCCTTTGAAATTATGTTCATTGCCATCAGGACGTTGAGGGCATCATAAACTCTCCGTCTAATATTCTTCTGATCGTAAGCCTGCTAAGGAAACAATACAACACTAATTACAACAAAAGAATTGAATTTAAAAAGGAAAAGCAATTGAACACATCCTTCATAGACATGGAGAAGATAAAATGCCAAAATGGCAGTTCAGGTTAGAGTGTTGTTAAACCATGATCCTTCATCTGTGATACCACATAAGCATGCTTGGTTGTAAATGGAAACTTCAGGCCTTCCTGAAGCATCTCTGCAGGAAATTCCATCATGGCAAGTCTGGCACTGTTGAAAAGCCTGACAAGGCCACATATATAAGAGCAGCCTTTTCTTAAAGTTAGTTATTTTGGCGGATTCCTCTACTTTGTTTATAATTTCGAGGGAGTTCAATTCTTCATTTTAATTCTGTATTTTTAAATTTCAAAGGATAAGTGTTTATATTTGAGAACTAGTTAAGTGAAGGAGAGTATGGACTGTGGCAAGACAGTGCAGAAACAGAATTCCATGATAAACCAGACAAATCTGTAATGGTATAACAATTTCAACACATATTTGCTTACTGAATCTGTTGCTAGGTGGCTGTTAGAATTTGTGAATTCTGATACGAGCTCATCAGCGACTTCGTTGTATGAAGTTGTTCCTTTACGTTGAACTTTTTCACAAACTTTCATTGAAAAATGCCTCAGACCCTTCCCATTTTTATCTCCTTTCTTGCTTCTCTTACTGAAAAGAGAAAAGTATTTTTTTAATACCTTGAATGTTAATAAGCCACTTTGTTACACAGCAAAAGGCCTTTGCAACAGAAATCTGGACTATCTAAATGAAAAATAAAACTTTTACATCAGTTTCTTGTTTCTTACAAATTGGCAAAAAAGTGCACTAGAGCCCCTTCCCCTTCCTTGACTATTTCTACATTGATAGCATTTGAATACATCCTGCTGGGAAGATGCTTAAAATGGATTTGTAATTCATCTCCAGGTAGTCTCACAAAAGAACAACTGAAAAAAAGAGGAAAATCTCCCAGGGTGCTTCTGTGCCCGGAGGCCCGATTTATGGGGATCTCTCATGTGTGTGCCTAAAATAGAAAGGCTCAGACATCCCTATTAAAATACAGCAGGAGATACTAAACTTGGTCATTAGGGGAATTAAGGTGTGTCCACCCTAGAATATATCCATACATATACATCTATTCTATGATGTATCCATCATAGAATAGATACAAGAATCTCTTTTGTGGAGAGTAAGTACATATTCATTGGGTTCTAACATGCCAAATTAAGAACTGGCAAATTGTCAGGGTTATTTTCCATTCACCTTCTTCCAGAAAAGCAAGAGCTTAGGTAATGGTAATAGAAAAAACAGGAGCGGTTGTTTCTATCACACAAACTAGATCTGGATGTGTAATTCAATAGATGCCTTAAAAAAGTTCAGCTGTGTTATTTCTGGGTTTGTTTTTTTTTCTTTTTTTTTTTAAATTAGTCTCATGGTTTCATTTGATAATGTGTTCCAGAGAGAACTGTTATTTTACAGAAAAAGGCCCCCTGTCAGCAGTATAAAGCTAAAGAAACTATTACAAAACAAGAATGGTTTTCAAAATTGTGAATGTATTTAAGAAAACAGAACACAGATAAAAGAAGAAAAAAAAGAGTAAAAAGGAACACCAGAAGACTAAAAAAAACCCCAACACAGCTTTGATGTGAAGGAGTGAAAACTGCTGAAAGTGGGAACTGGAAGCCATCTTTCTGAAAGGCAAATCTGAAGTAAACCAGGTATGACTCTATACATAAAATGTACGTTCAGTAACACTCACCTTTCTGAAAAATCTGACTCTATAATTTCTTGAGTCCGTTTTCGCTCCCTAAGACAAGACAATTCAAACTTAAGTTGAAAATGACATTATATCTATAGACCACTAAAATCACTGTATATGGGGCCTAGCTAGGGTTCTACTGTCTGCTCTTATATGTTTACTGAAAGGGAAAAATAACACACAGAGCTTGACAAAATTTGAGGTAGGACTTGTGGAGAAAGTTGTCAGAGCTCACTGCCAGACAAATTCTATTCTCAATTTTACCATGCTTTGCCCATATGAATTCAGGGAAGTCACTTCACCTGGAATGACAGGAAGTGCTGGTGTGAGCTAGATGACCAAAGTCCCTCAAAAAGGAAAAGCTGGGCTCCTTTGAAAATTCCTATTTAAAATTCCTCCATGTGGAAGAAAAATGTCTTTAAACAGTGCATAAAATATAGCCTATATTTTCAAGCCAATGTTCAGAAATCTTTTAATAAAACTCCCAAGGTGAAACACTATAAACATGTTCCTGTTAGAGCTGATGCATACAGAGCTGAAGACAGACTGTGAAGAAGCAGCTGCCATGAATTTTGCACAGGAGCAGCAGTCTGCAATCACTGGCCATTCCTTACTCGGTTTATTCCCCACAGCAAGCAGGCTGCAGGAGCTGCTTTCCAGCCCTGCCTTTTCTTGCTGCAGCTGATCCAAGGCACTGCCTGAGAGCTGTGCTGAGCTAGGGAACGTTGTCTCCCTGCGCTTTCCAAAGCAGGGCTCCCAGCACAGACTTACACAGCTAAAGACCTGACACTGCTGGGAAGGAGGCTGAACAAAAATGATGGGTTTGAAAACCTGCGCTTGAAAGCCAGCACACATTTGGTTGTGTGATCCAGAATGCACAACCAGGCCTCTCCCTCGGCAGCACCAATGGGATTTCTGTCCATGGTGCTTAACTGGGGCTAAGCAGCTGGGCCGGGGGCTGCAGTGCTGCCCTGGGCACGGGCCTGGAATGGCACTGAGGGGAGAGCTGTGCCCTGCTCTGCACACCAGGCTGCCCCAGCCTGTGCCGAGCCCTGCCAATGAACATGCTCCTCTCATTTTGGAAATAATTTGGAGTCTGTGGAGTAAACAATGGGTAAAGCAAGCAGTCTTCTGAAGTGTCTTCAGCAAGGGCTCACTACCTCAGTTCAGGAATACCACAGATGCTTTCTCAGCTCTGTTCCTCAGATGAAAATATGGCCTATTGTATGGACTTCTGCATGGATCACTATTGACTGGTCTGTCTGGAGTCATCTCGATCCTTTTTATGGGTGAAGCAAGAGCTAAAGCTCATTGGAAATCCTGTCTCTCGACTTGGACAGTACACAAAGAGAAGGATGGTGCTTCTTGCTGGTGGCGGTTGATACACTGCAACAAGGCTGCTCTGGGAATCCCCATCACTGGGTTTGGATGACACTAAGGAAAGTGAGGGCTGTTGACCAGACAGTAGAGTTTGTCCCTCTTCTGGGTACTGAAAGAACATCTGCCTGGCCTTCACATTTCACAAAATTTGCAGAAAAAAGTAATATTTGACGACTCCTTTTTCAAATAAAATCAGAACTAAATGCATTCAAAAGGTATTTCAGGAAATGAACACATAGCAAAAAAATTAAGTTTAAAAACTGCGCAGCTGGGCCTGCAGTTTATCAACTCTGTGGGAGGGAATAGAATAATTGGGAAGTACAACCTATGACAGTCCTTGCTTACAGAGTAAAATGAAGAAAGTCAAGGTACAAACATTGCACTCTCATTTCTGCTCTTTTCTAGGTGCTCCATTTCCCACCTCTAATGTTGAAAAGGCAATACTGACACTGATTAGAAAAATTAATCTAGATGCAGAAATATATTACTTTTTCAGAGGCAAAACACTACACCTCTGAGACAGCTAAGATCAGCAGTACTAATATTAAAATAAAATGCCAAGAAATACCGTAAAGACCAGATTTAATTAGAAGAGATAAAGAATGTCATGTTTGGCTGGAGCACCTCAGAACCCCATGAAACTTGTTTCTAATGTAGAATAGTAATAAAAATACCACACTGGTTACATTCAAAGCTTTCTATTAGAGTTTATTCTTAAATGCCTGTTGAAGTGTTTTTGACAGTCTCTCCCCCTGTAGGCACCTGCTGCTGTGCTCAGTAGCAGTGCTACATGTATATACCATGAACTTACAGAAGAAATACAGGCTTCTTTTAACAGGAGTCATTGTGACTCTCCATTTTCACCACAAAACAGACACTGCCAGAAACCACAATTAAAACAGACAGTGAAGTGACCGGTGCTTATAACTTGTGTTCACATGCTCCAGACATCAGAAGTGCCTCCCAGTCTGAAAAGCACACACCATACTACATTTAGCAGTGCAAGAAGTAGAAACTGTAAGTCAGCATATAGATTCAACAGTATAAATAATGGAAAAGATCAGGACATATGCTCAGACATCTTTGAATGAGACAAAAGTCTTACCCCGGGACCCAGCTGGAAGCTTCTGTTAAGTGTGTCTGTGTGACCATCGTTGGAGCTGGGTTATACGGACTCCCAATCAGAACACTCGCTGAACTGGTCAGTCTTTGTGGTGTGCTTATGATCTGTAAAATTTAGCAGTAAAAACCACAGCTCTCTTAAGAAAACAGAGGTTACTTCAGCCCAAAATTCATACTAAGCATTGCACTAAGAAAAGTAATAATAATTCTGTACCAGATGCAGTCATATTATACAGAAGAGGTGGCATCAGATCTTCACACAGCAAAGTCATTACAGCGCTGCTAAGTTTTCTATTAATTGTACCACATTACTGTATTATTCATATGGACAAGAACTAGACAAATAATTCCAAGTAATTCCTGGGTATGGCAGATAGGATCGGTACTTAAAGTCACCCAATTGTTTCTTCACGAGTACATCTAAGCAACTTCTTGATCAATGTAATCAATACAGCCGCCTTTCTTTCCAATGGATTTGTCTCCTGTAATTGTCTGTACAAAAGACAATCTGAGCTGCAGGCAAAGTATTCCCTGCAGTTTCTAGCATTTAGAAGATCCCAAGGCACTCTGGCAACAAATTGTACCTACAGAATTTAATGTAAAGTCTTTATGGTATAGATAGAATTTACATTTATACAAACCTGGTGACATTGTATGTACACTGGTTAACACCAAGACACCTGGTCTCGACTTTTAAATCACATCCAAGTTCATTTTTCAAAGTAGGTCACCAGAATAATTTAAATAGTATTTAAAAATGAAACAGTATTAATTGCTAATCTTTAAAATAAACCACTTTTAATTATTTTGATTCCATTATGGTAAAATTCATACCAAAGCTTCTTGGACAGTGCTTTTTACTCTTATACCTTACCCACTTTTTTAAAACTTTGTTTTACTCTACTCCATTTATTAGTGACATTTGGAGTACTGACTGTACTAAACTTTGTAGTTTCCTTTACTATTTAACTTATCCAACATCTGTGTAAGCATCCCAAGGCACTCTGGTAACTAACTGTTATAAGCATATGCTGTAAGTATACAGCAGATATGTATGTACAGCAAGTGTGTGTATATATATGTACACACATATATATACAAGCTGCAGATAAGTATACAGCATTTGTTTGGTATCCATCAATAGACGAGTTTAGACAAGTAGAAAAATGGTACGTGAAGAATTCCCCATTTCCTCAGCTCATTGAGCATTACTTCACATCCCTCCTGGTACCACATCCTGACTACATACATGTCTTTTTTGTCTTAACGATGTAAATTTATCTCACTTACTGTTTGCAAATGTACAGCTTGACAGAACCAAGTGAAAAGCGAATTTTAGAAACCAAAACACAGGTACAGGTTATATATTTATTTCCTGGTTGATACTGGAGAACCAAAGGCACCTGGCTTTACTCATCGCAGGCAGGCACAGGAAAGGTGTCACTTCTGTCACCTGACTGCTGCTCTGGCCTGAGGCAGAAAGGTGTCAAGGGCTGATTCGTGTTTCGGGGCTCGGTGAAATGAGCGCGGATGTGGCCGGCAGGTGCCCATGGGCCCGGGGGTGAGTGACACGCGGCCAGCCCGGCCCGCGCCGCCATCTAGCGGCACCCGACCGCTCCTGCACCCGCACCGAGCACACCGGCACAGCCCCGTCCCACGGCACCTCTGCGCTGCTTTGAAGGGCCCGGAGCGGCGCCAAGAGCTGGAACTCACAGTGGTTAAATAAAGCCTAAATAAATTAACTAATCACGCAGGGTGTTGCTGACACACGTGGATGCTGAGGGAGCGCTAATTTTGCCACTACTGACAGCTCGTGAGCATTTGCTTTTGAACAGCCTGGCACAACACAGCTGTATGCTGGGTGTCTTAGAAGGCCTGCAATTATGGCTATTTAATAAGAAAATGTTTCCTGAATATAGATCTATCCTTGCAAAGCAGCAGAATAAAAGAATAAATAATAAAACAAAAAAAAAAAAGAATAAAACCTGTGCATCTCATATCACACAGTAGCTTTTGCAACTTCTACCTGCTAGAGAACATAAACTGCAAGCAGGGCTCACTGAAACCAAAAGCAGGGCTTGAGAAGGCAGTCATAAGAGTAGGAATTGAATTAAGTGACTGTTCTCCCTGTTGTGGGCTATTTATTTCACTGCCAGGACACATCCTCAGTGGCAGAACTGTTCCAGTGCAGTGCCACAGGGCACAGGCTGTAGCGAGACGCGCATCAGCGCTGACGCACTGAGCTGCTCCTGGCAGGCAGCCCCTGGCCAGTGCTGGGGGCAGAGCTCTGCGAGCAGGGGGTGCCATGGGGGTGGCTGTGATGTGTGTGCCCCTCTGCCCAGCTGGGACAAACCCCCCAAAGAACAGCAGACACTGCTCATGTGAGAAAGGCCCAACACCAGGATTTTATAAAACACATCAAATGGATCTGTACTCAGGCTAAGTGCTTGGCAAAGAGGTATCAGGTTACTAGAAACTGTTCACAGTATTGCCTGTTTAGCTCTCCGGCCATCAGAAAACCCAAATTTTTTCTCATAACTAGATCCAAAATCCCTGGAACATCAATATATATATATATAGTTATCATGAACAGGAAAAGAAAGTTTTAAGAAGAGTAGTTTCAAGAAGTTTAGAATTTCTGCCAACACATCAAAGACACTCTCTGACAAGATTTTATGCTGGAGATTTACTGGTGAGAACATGACTCAAAACATTCAAAGAGTATCAATAATGAGGGTTTTTTTCTTAATACACTTTTGAGTAACAGTTAAAATGCCAGCTGGTAAAGCTGTTTCAATTTCCACTCAAAGCCAGGAAGATAGGTACCCCCTAAGGGCACATAGAAGAGCACTGTTGAGAGTGGCAGTTCTGGCATGCCAGGCCTCCTGTGCCCCACGCCACCACTTTCCATCCAGGTGGGGCACTTTGTGGCTGAGGCAGGAAGCAGCAAGTTCCTCGCATGTTCCTGTCTTACACCACCAGGAAGTCACAGCCAGTTACACAGGCATTACTGGGGTTGCAAAACTTACCATTTGGGGTCCAACATTCACATTGATTGGTCCCAAGGTTTTTGGCAAAATCTTAGTCGGAGAGTTGGTGCTGGAAACTGGCAATGCAATTACTGAAATATTACCTAAAAAGAGTGGTAAAGAGAGTTTTAAATTACTTCCTTAGTAACCTGAGAAAAACACTTTGGCAAATTCTCACACCACTTTAACGCTTTGGAATCACATTAGCTTTGCTGTCTCATTTGCCACAAACACACTCTCACATAACAACCTCCAGACTTCTCAGCAGATGTCACAAGGACACCTCACAAGACTACAGCTTCACTATTTTACCTTTAAAATTACATGTATTTTATTTCCAGAAACAATTTATTCCTGCTTAAGACGAAGAGCACACAGCCTGACATTCCACAACATTAGAAATGAAAATTATTGAGAATACGTCTAATAGAAGTCAACATACAAATCCTACATATAATCACCTGTACAAAATATGCATCCATAAACATTCAAAGCCTTAACTGTTCCTCATCTGACTGTCCCAGAGCATTCCACAGGCATCACTGACGTAAGCCAAACACAGCCTGCCACCAGGCAGCCATTTGGACTTAATGTTTAAATCAAAACTGTTGCAGCACCTCCACTACCCCTTGAATGTTCAAACTGTTGTGCACAAGCCTCTCAAAGCCCTGAGCACATTGGCTTATCTACAGACACCACGGTGGCAGCAGCTCCTTTCTCTGTGACAGTTTCAAAGCAGGAGAGCTGGGAACTGATCAAACACTGGCCCCATTCCCTACACACAGCCTGATTCAGCATGGGGAGGGATGAGGGTCTGAGGCACAACCAAATACAAGGAAGAGCTGCCACAGCCTGGTAATCCAGAGTCAGCCTGGGTCTAGCTGGGGTCATGAGGACAAGGATTGGTTCCTGGAGAGCTACTAATGTTCTCTGGCACTACAGACAGCAGCTGAAGGCATCTGAGGTGACAGGTCCCTTCAGAGCAGCACAGACACCAGCCCTCCTCCCACAGGAGCCAGGAACACTCAGCTTAGCCCACATGACCCAAGCTGACTCAGAGGTGTTACACATCCCTGTTCCCCTGTCTTTTCTCATATCACCTGTTCACCTCCACTACCCAATTTTCTTTTCTCAATTGGTCCTGAATCATGGTCTCTTTTTTTTTCATTTAATTTTAGTATACCTATGTTTTCCATGCGGTAACTGAAAAATGATAAATTCAACACAGTAACTTCTCTGCAACAGGAAGCAGAAGCAACACAACTGAGAGAAAAAGGATCTTATCTTCCATAGTTACAGCACAACAGTAGAAAAGATGTAGATATATGCAAAATGTCACCTTTATAAGAAATATTCAACAGATCTATGAGAAATACAAACAAATTGAGACTAGGATGTTCTAATGTTCTGTGTAAATTCTCTTGGCACCTGGAGTAATACTACTACTTAATATTAATTTTCCAAAAGGCAAATCTGTATCTGAAAACATCTTTGGAAGCAGCTTGCATCTCTAGTCAATAAAATGAATAAATTATTTAGTCATGTAACTTACCTAGAACAACAAATATAAACCTCCCACACTCGCAAACCCACCCCTCCAGTAAATCCGTGCTCTGTTATGAAACATCTTTTGTAAGGTAGTGCCAGAGAGCACAAGACAGTAATTCATGATTTACATACACTGTGTTCCCATTTTGAGCCCAAAATAGTTCCCTCACTTGTCAGTTCTACTTTTGCGAGAGGATTTTGCCCAGGATTTCCCAAGCTGTGCCAGCATATTCCATCAAAACCTAGTCTCTCCCCTCATTCCAGGCTGTTGCCATCAATGACGCATCACTTCCCAGTACTGCTGTAGGAATTTTCCTCTTTTCTGCTGTAACTGAAACTTTTGACCCCCTTATCTCTAAGATCAGCTCTCATACTATTTCTCCTTGTCCCTTTTCTTACCAGGGAAAAGAAATAAATTACTTTCTCTGGTGCAGACAGCGTAAGGTCACATGGCCAAGTGCAGTAAAATTGTGAAATGTCAGTTTTGGCTCCCAGCTATTTTACCACAGGGCTACACCACAGAGTTGTCTCCAGCTACACTTCCCAGCCTGCAAGAGGCACTGGGCTGTCACGTTTCACAGTGCCAGAGTGGCCGTGTGGGGCTCACAGCACTGGACAATGAGCACAGCAGCACAGCCAATGCACGCAGCCACCCCCCACATCCATCACTGGGCACAGCTGGTTTCTTTCTCAGCATGCGCCATGCAGACTGGTGTCCATGTGATCCATGTGATCCAGCTGCACCAGCAATAGCTTTGAACATTTGTATGGATGTACTTCTCTCACACTCACAGGCAGACCCATGGCCAAAGCCACACAAACCCACCAGATTTACTGCGCATTCCTGGAAAAACCATGAATAAAAAAAACCACTAATTAGCAGCTACTGCTGCATTGTGCCTTCAGTTAGACAGCTCCCTGGATAAAAGAACATGGGCACCTACGGGGCAACTTCAGCGAATACAAGGGTCATTCAAACGACTTGATCTTGATTTTAAAAAGACAGTTGCTTACATATGGTGTGTATTTGAATGTCTTTTTGGCTAGAGTTACTGTCAATAAAAAAGATTTTCGTCTTCTAATCCCGACACAAATCCCTCATTTGGCAGCAGTACTGTCAAAACAACCCTAAGAGTCGACCAAGTTTTCAAAGAAATGTTTCCCTGCCCTTGTTCTTACTTTTAATTTTCTTCATTAGCAAATATAAATATGTGAATGTGTAGATTATAAAATATAGATAGGATAGAAAAGAACCAGTTTGTTTTTATGAGTGAGGTATTTCTTATCCACAATGACCAGGAAGAAAGAAGAACCAAATTTTCCACAGTAAGAGGTTGTTCTATGTGTTTGTCAGCAGTTGAAAAAATAGTAAACAGAAAGTTTTATCAATTACAAATAAAATATTCCTCCCTACCATTTTCTTTTTTTCAAAATAGCATCATGGTCCAGATACTCATGTAACCTCAATTGCTTCAAATATTATTATTATATCATTATAGTATTAGATCATTGATGTATTATATTATTATATTTAGGAGGAAGTAGATGTCCCAAAACATTCAACAGATTCAACTGAAAGCAGAAGTATCATCGAAGTAACTATATATACTATCATAAAGCAACTGTAAAGGCTTTAAAAATGACCAAATTCTAAATAAATGCCAAGTCTTAATAACACCCATCATTTGGGGACAAAAAAGATTACACTGATTTATGTCTCAGGGCACAACAGCAGTGAGTACAGTGATAAGCTGAACACAATGAGACCCATCAGCCTTGAGTCACGGTAATCTCACTGCATGGATGGAAAAGGTCAGCACAGATGGATCAAACTCGAACGATTTGTATAATAATACTCAATTCTTATATAATGTTTCTCAGCAGCACTTTCAAGGCACAAAGGAGGTCAGTGTCATTATTCCCATTTACCTATGGAAAACCAAGCACATGGGAAAGAAACTCGCTTAAAACTCTCATCGAGAGGCTTTAACTGCAATACACAGAAAGCCATCCCAAACTGAGCCTCCTTGGCACTGAAGCAAATTCAGAAAAAAAATCTGCCAGTGGACATATGTATATATCTTTCAGAACAAAAGCACGTTGCTTCTACATAAATTATTTTTCCATCCTTCAGTCACCACTATTGCTGCTTCTCAGGAAGAGAAACCAGTGTTGCTATTATTTCATATTTTACAAAACCATCATCGCTACATAACTATTATTCTTCCTGGCATTTGTCAATAATTTTACTGACACACACAAAGAAAAATTCAATTTAAATTATATCCAGCTTCAAGCAGTCACAGATAAAGTTATTCATGTTTATGTACATGTATGCTCACATGCTCACAAGACTCACTTTAAATCATTATGTGCCACCCTAAATAGCTTAATTTCACATAAACAACATGCACTCCTATACAAATATGAAGCTAAAGAGATTTTAGTGATTTTTTTGCCTGTATAACTAAATCTGTTAGGTCTGCAGTTGCAAAGATAATCAGAAACAATGTCAACTGGAGAATCTATAGACTCTGTCACAGCCAGTTTGAAGGAGACCATGGCTGATGGGGAGCACAGCCCAAGCAGCTGGGGTTACACACAAAGCATACATCAACAAAAAAAGCCTTTGAATTTTCAAACAAAACACCAGGGAAGTGTTGGTAATTTGGATTTCATATTCAGAATTCTAAACAAATGTCCACTGTTTTAAAGTGTCTCAGCGAACAGCCATTTTTAATAATACAGCCTATGGCTTGACGGTGATGGCAAAAACCCCAGTTCAGAGTTGCAAGATATCAGCAGTCCATTAGGATATTTTGCAATACCATATGTGATGTGTCCTCAGGGTTCTCTATTACACTAAGACATTTACTGATCTCCAAGATCAGTATTATAAAAGCATATAGAAAAACTGAATTTTTATCACGTTATTAGTACACAAGTATTTTCTTGGTAAATTTTCTTCATTTGTTCATTGCATAAAATCCCACAGCCTGTAGAAGCACATACATATCAAGAAATAGATGAAATCAAAGAGATCTATAGAAAAGAAAAAATAAAACAGGGCAGACAGTTTTTCAATATACTTCAGGCTTACACTGAGCAGTACATTTTCAGTCTTTTACTGTTCAGTTTGAGACAAATCTACAAGAGTTAACAGCTGTATGAATCTGAAATTACCAGGCATAGGCCTATGGATAACTGCTTCTGATGTCTTGGTCATTTTAGCAGATCTCTTCAAGCATACAATGAAGTACTTCTATTACAGCAGCCCTGTGCACTAAGTTTTTAAAACATCAGCCCTGTCAGGACTTAGTAAAAGATAGGTACTGTGGAATAAAAAGATGCATTGAAACAAAAGTTCATTGTGAAGTTGTATTAGAAGTGAAGATTCCCACCCAAAGCGAGCTCTCTGCAGCTATGATATGATTAATGGCTCCTTCCTCATGGAACCTGTTGCAAGACTGGTGGTCTATGGCTGGAGTCCCTTTTCCCTCCACAGCAGTAAACTTAGAACAACATGTAAACTCATAGGAACTGGGGATACAGTAACAAAAAAGTATTAACTAAGGACAGCAGGATTCCTCAAAACCATTGTGTGAGTCTACATTACACATTTTAAGATAAGAATCCTGTGCCTTTGGCCCCAGCAGCAGAAGATGTGCCCAGTCCCACTCACCCTAGGGCAGCCTCCTCTTCCCCCGTGCACAGGCATGCCCTGGCATCCATGCTGGTATCCCAGGATATCACCAGGCTGTTCCATCCAGCCATCCCCACTCTGCTGCACGGCCACAGCAGCAGCACCTGCAAACTGAAGGGGCTGATGACGACTCATTGACCACTAACATGAGTTTTCAAGTGATATCTGATTGCAAAGCTTGGTTTTATCACAGAGTTTCACACCCAGGCAGCTCCAACAGATCAGGGAGTCTTGGGACTCTCTAAGCTGCCGGGGAGCCCGGAAAGCTGCACATATCCCTGTGCATGGGCAGGGGGGTGGTTTTATGGGGCAAGGGGTAATGCAGACTGCTTGGAATCACTGGAAAAATGGTTTGATTTTCCATTTTTGTAATAGATATGAACAGGATTACAAAACTCCGAGCATGTAACTTAGTGACTGGGAGTGTCTCCCAACAGATTAAATGTTAAATCCTCCCAGTTACACCTGCAACTTTTTAACATGAACTCTTCAGCATGTCTGGATTAATTCATCACAGCTTGCAACAATTACCCCAAACCCACAGCACAGCTGCCACTATCCTACTTATTCACAAACCTAATTACACCTGCTTAAGGACTAACTTGAACTATTACAATTAATCATTTTAACAGAATGAGCCAACTCCACAAAAGCATTTTGCCACTTAAACCAGGATTTTGACTGAATGATGGATGCAGTTCCATAGTTCCTGTCAATCAACCTTACTGGGCACCAAAGTTCTGTTGACACCCAGGAGCACATCAGTCTTGTTAGCACGGATCATCCCAGGAGTTTCTCCCAACAGGCACAGTCCACGATGGAAAACTAGGAGAATACCTGGCACATTCATACAGATCTATCCCCAAGGCTACAAGCAGTCATCTCTGTTCTCCAAAACTTGAGAGGAAGCATCTCTTTTCCATGCAGCAACCCAAGAATATTCATTTACTAAACAGTGAGAACCAGAGCCTTTTTTTTCTGTCTGGGAGAATTAAAATGCAGGTCTCCTACAGGAATAATTTCAATCACTAGTAATTTCAGGTAAGGAAATGAAGCACGGCCAGCCCAGCCTGCCACAGCTGAGCAATTTTGACTGTAACAATAAGAATCTACTATGTCAAAGACTAGGTGAAAAGGACTTTCAGAAAGGAGATATCCTGACTGTGCTGCACGGAATATTAAAATATTTTACCCAATGGTGGTCCTTGCACAAGCAGTCCCTGGCATTAGGTGAGTACCCTGGCCATCAGTCAAAAGCCATCTGCATGTGGCATTCCCTCTCAGATCCAATGCGTATTCATTTCAAGCAGAAGAAACAAGCTCCAAATGGAGCGGCTTTTAGCCAAAAGAGCCTGTTACCTATGAGTTAAAGGTAACAAATGTAGGGAAGAGAATTGTCTGTTGAACTAGAATTGTTCACTAAACAAACTGCTCTACTGAGCACTGTGAAATTTCTTCTAGGCACATGTAGGAAAAAAATCTAGTTCCCTTCAGAATTAGGCAGCAAGTCTTTTTATGAGGATTACAAATTTGGATGTATATGCTTTGATTCTACAATCATCACATTTAAAACATCAAATTCCTTAGTCAATTTGCATTGCATTTAGATACACTGGGTACTAGAAATGTTTTTTTCCTCCTAGACATCATCTACACAAGGAATAAAAACATAAATACTGAAAGTATTCTAAAAAGCCCGAATCAAAAAAAGCTGCAGCAATAAGATGACAATATTCACTAACAAACACAGGAAACAAGCAATAATAAGAAAACTGAACTCCCAAATAAACCAAACAACCTGTCAACCTATTTAGAAACATTAATTCAGATTTAAAAATCAGCAAAAGTGACACAGCAGTACTCTAAGACTTACAGATCAGATTGCAATACCTAAGCAGTCTGTGAGCATTAACTTTTCCTGTAGCAAAACAAACCAGGAAAACACCCAGAGGCTGTGCATGGACCATAAAGGTAAAGGACACTAAAGGTAATGGTGGAAAAGATAAATGGAGCCTAATCAAACAAACACTGCAACAGCAGCAACAGAGTAACTCCCTCAGATGGTTCAGGGGAAAAACTTGCGGAGAAAGGAGATTTTGAAAATTGAGCCTGTGAATGGAAGAAAAGCAGAGAAAGCCATTTTGTGTGCAAGGGTCAAGCGATCATCTACTTTGATTAGGCATTTTTAGTGAGAAAGACAGAAAGTTTCCCCAACACAACGATTATCTCATGGTGGTAAAGCTGTGGAAGGAGACTGCAGTTATCTGTGTGAGCACAGAAACAGCAACAGCTGACTCAGTGTCTCAAGACATCCTCCTGCAGTTTGAAACAGCAGCCTCAAAGACCCAGGCTGCTGTTACCGGGCAAAGGGACAGGGCAGTGGCTTATCTAGAGCAGTCCAGCATTTTTCAAAATCACACCCAGTAAACCTAGAATTCCCAACAGATTTCATAGAAAAATAAATGATCAGGGTTCATTAATAAAAAGGGAGACATTTTGCAAGGAATTTTCTATGTGCTCAAGGTTCAGCACTGGGATCTGAAGTGTTCCATTAATGCAATACTGTTTGTGCCAGAGGCAAGTAACAAATAAACACACACCACAATTATCTTTTTGGAAAGAACAGAAAAATGCAATTTTTCTAAGCAAAAATTTCTAGAACTTGAAATCTGATGCTTTCAGAAGGTCCTCATTAGAGCAAATGGTGTCTCTCCTTTGTTCTTGAACATATCATAAATCCATCATGCTTCAGTCTAGGAATACTATAAAGACACATTATAAACAGGCCCAGATATGTAGAAATAAATTGCCTTTATTTTTACTATAGCAAATTATTTAACTTAAATAATGGATTTAAAAAATACAAACTGCCTTCACTAGGAAGCTCACAAAACCCTGTTAAGAGATAGGGGATCTGAATGCCTGTTTGGACTTTCTTCCACTTCCACCCCTTAATTTCCAGAGTTCAATAGTGAACATGCCAAAAGAAATAAGCAAAGGATACTTTAGATTGAAAGTAAAACACAGCTAAGATACTGGCAGTATCTTTACAAGCTTCCCCAGCTTTTATGGAGTATTTGATTCTCTAAGAAGAGTAAGCCATTGTGAACAAGATGTTATACCTCAATAGAGATGTCAACAATTTTTAATTATACCTCAATGTTAAAAAAAAACCAAAACAATTAGATCTTAACATTTTATAAAATACACAAAAATGGAGGTTATAATGCATCCATCATCTCAGAAGCAAAATCTGATAAAGAGTGGGATATGGGTCACTGGGATATTCCTAACAGTAATGACCTATGCTTTATAAATTCAGTTATTTTCTGGACAAATCAATTGCTTGTTTCAGAAATTATTTGAAAATGTTGCACTTAGTCTTTTTCTCTAGCAGCATGACACAATAATCACAAAGCAATGAAGCACAAAGGGCAATTATCTCACCAGTGTGCAATAAATAAATCTCAATGGCCTACTATCAGTCTGTCATGTTCTGCAAAGTTCAGAAAACTAGGAAGATACTGTAGCTCCAGCCATTTTCTGTTTAGACTGTCTAATTTTTTCAGTCTCTTAGGTTTGATGGCATGAGCCAAAAATCATCCTTCCTCCTCTTACATGCATTGGGTTATTGCAGTGGATAACAGCAAATCAGTATTTACTTAGAAAGGTTGATTGAAATGTTCCTGAATTGCAAATCCTCGAGTTGTCTAATATAGATAAGGGGTTTATTTTACTGGAACACCACAGCTGTTATGACTGATCATACATTTTTTTTTAGTCAAAAGTGACAAATCTTGAAGTGCTAAGATAAAATAGGATAGGACAAAATATAATGATTATTGTAAATTGTGCAGAACATTTAAAAGTATGACAACATGCTTAACCTTCTCTGTCATTTTGACTACAACGAAGTCAGGGAACTTTAAGGGTGGGGTATAAATCAAGAAATTCAGCATATTGTTCACCATCAAGGAATGAAAAAAAGGGCTTATTTTATTCTCTTATTATTTTTACTGCACCTTTTTTCCCCCCTGAAAATCTGAAGACCTTCCCGTCTTTGCTACTGACATTTACATGTCAGTAATAAACACCTACGAGTGGAGATGTATGAAATATATTGTAAACATTTAAATTCTGAGTATCCCAAATGTAAATCAACCATATGCAGTGAAATAAGTCAAAATGTATGTATCAAATAGAATTCTCTTACCTTTTGTTGGACTCTGGTTCTGATCTATAAATCCTTTCAAGTCTCCATTTGTGGAAGTCACACCAACCTGAACAAAACATTTTTGAAGTCTTAAAATATGATAAACCTTTTTATGTTTTCTAATATGCAACAAACAATATTATGAAAGCAACTTTCTGCATTATAAAACATCATAATCCCATGGACAGCAGAGTCTAACATGAGCATGAGACTCATGGCAAGATATCCAGGACTTTTACTGTGTATATAGGAAGACAAACTTTAAACTAAGTTGTTACCTAAAATACACCCTGACCAAGCAGCCCATTCTGGCTATTACGGTGTAAGGCACTGTCCCCTCCAAGTCAAAGGGAGTAGCTGCACCAATAACAGCAGAAATCTGCCCATGTCCAGTTGCCTCAGTACTAAGCTGCACAGTCTACAGGTCTGAGATGTGACTATTGATGCATTTTAAATACATTCCCTAGTCTTCAGATATGCTGATTTACTGAGGGTAAGTTACTGGAGACATGGAAAATCTTATACAGAATACTGCAACTCAGACTGTGGCGTGCACACAAAGCAAAGGAAGGTGTAGCTTGTATAGAAAAATACAAGATCACAGCTCCTGGATGAAGAAGGGAAGAGATGGAAAGTCCCTCATGTCCCAGCAGCTAACAGGGAATGGGCACAGCAACAGCAGTAATGGTAAGGCAGTTTGCAGTTTCAGCACTTGGTGCTCACACCACCTTAGTAACCTCTGTTCAACAAAGCATTTTGTTTTGCTTCCAAGCTATGATAAGCACCGAGGGACTGAGCCCCGTTGGAGCAGTAGGCAGTTAAACTAAATATTGCAAAACCTCTTTTTAAAATATTACAAAATTTGAGTACTTCTGTGAATCAGTGAGACAAAGGGTTCCGATATCCAAGTTAAAAGAAGACAATCATATGATGAAGGATCAAACATTTTCCTTTACTTTACAGATGTATGTAGCAATAATGGAACCTATGCTAGGGCCACTTGAAGAATTTTAATGTACTCAACTTAGAGCATCATTTAATTTTAGGCAAATTAAACAGTAGTAACATAACTAAAGTAAACTACACAAGACAAAAGAATTCCTACTATAAGCATTCAGTCTCTCAATTCTGATTAGAGACCTTGAATTCAGCAAATAATTTTTGTAGGAAAAAATCTGCACACAGCATCATGACAGACTCTTGAAAATACTTCTATTAAGATTTTTTCCCCATCAGGAGACACGTAAGAAGATCAACTGCTTCTGCAGTACTCTGATTGTAAAACACTGCCCAAATGAGCTCAGTTATGTGCTTTTATAAACAAGCCCTTAGAGATGCTCAGTACAGTTCCTCAGTTTATCTCAAGCATTGTCAGTATCGGACTTGCTCTTTCCTGCCTTTCCTGGCACACCCAACTAGACTCTCCTACACTCTCAGACGCTTGGGCTGTTGTGGTGTATCCCCAGAGGCCGTGCCGAAAGAGAGGTGTCCCATTTTCCCTCCCATTCCCGGGCTGTCTCCCAGCAGGTGGCAGCGGTGCAGCAGCGATGCAGCGGGGCTGGGGAGGGCCCGAGCGAGAACGCCCGGGTTGGAGCAGGGCGAAGGGAGGAAGACATGAAAACAAACGCAAAACGTCTCCTAGCACGGTCTGGTAGCAGACCCATACAGAAAAGAGCAGCATTCTAGGGTGCTTGGGCACAAGGAAAGCTCGTGTGGTAAGAGCCCACTGTGGTTCCCTACACTGAAGATGTATTCTCGAGATGTTTAACCGAGAGGTTGGCGAGGTTGGTAACTGCACAGTGTAAAGCACTGCAAGGCCATTCCAGCACCCAGCCAAGGGGAAGAGGCAGCACTGCTGGATCACACCACAGCACACAAACAACAGCGCCAGCTTCTCCCCAGGACCCCTGCCTGCCTCTGCAGCAACTAGAACAACACAAATGGGAGAAATTTTAAATTCAGAGAAAGAACAGGGGTCCACAGGGATAAATACCAAGTTAGAGTTCAGGCCTCAACTCATTCCAAGAGAAGGGATAAGAATTACAAGGAACATCTTCAAAGACAGCACTGAAATTTGTTCACAACTAAACATTCAGCTCTAGATTTACAACTGTACATTTCCCTATTGATTCAAATCAGTGTTTTAATCAAACACTGAAGATGATGTACATATGCAGTGTCAGAATGAAAATTCTAACTTTTACATTTAACTCTTGCAAGATTTAGAAGGAAATGCAACAAAGTACTTGAGGGGGTTTTTTTTGTGTGTGTATGTCATACTTCAGTGATCCAAATGACACAAAATTACAGAATTTCAGTTTGCACAGAAATACATTCTTTTCATTACAGTGGTCCTAGCAGCACATTTATAAAGAGTAGCACTTTTCTCAATTTTATAATCTTTGTATCTAAGTTTAGAAGAGCTTGACAACAAACTTGAATTTCATGAGAACTTAAGTGAGAAATGTGGCAGATCTAAAGGAATTTGTTTCCCTTGCAGAAGAATGATCCCAACTAAGCCCTCAGAAGAAGCAATGTGTGATGCAACATTACGATACTGCAGTACAACAAAACTTTTGTAGGATTCCATCTCACTGTTCAAGAGGTCCCAGGCCACTTTCTTATCTGAGACAGATCACCCACTGCTTGGGTGGAATCTTGTACTGTAACAACTCCTAAGCTGAAACCAGCAAACAATCCTACGCTTAACTGGTATCATTTGTTACTTTTTATACTGCTCGTGTGATATTTCTGCTTTATAACACCAGCCCAGAGTGTCTGGATTACTCGGCATGGCAGGAGCTGGATTCCTGCTTCTGTCCATCTGCAGCACGAGGAATCCAGCCACGAAGGAAGATGAAGAAAGGACTTGGCAGGCCTTTGCATACTCCTAACTATCTTTGAGGTTTGTTTGCCCTTCCTTTAGGTGACTAAGTTTCCAAACCAGGTGAGGGGAAAGAAAAAAAAGAGTCACAACCAGAGTCTTGGATGGGGCCAACTGCCACAAGCAGCTCTTGTAGTTTGCCAGCCTTCTCTACTGCTTGGCTGGGCAAGTCTCTGTGACCAACCTCAGCAGTTAAACTTTCTTCCATGCTGACATGTGAAAGGAGAACTATTGCAGCCATTTAACTGCCCTGATCTATGGCAAGACAGCCACCCTCTGAGAAGCAGTAACAAATAACTTCACAACCAAAACTAACAGTCTTATTAAAAAAATCTGCTTAAGTCATATTAGTCATTTGTTTGAGTACTGAAACTAAAAATTTGTTAGGGTAAACTAAACTAAAAATAAGCTTACGATGAGAATTTGCTCATTTTTTTCTCCATTTGTTAATACTGTTATGGTGTGTTCTTACCTGAAGGACAGATGGGGAAGGAGACACAAAACAGGCAAGAAAATAACATTTTATCATATAAGCAAAGAATGAAATAACCCAACACGACAGGGTGGTTTGAATTACATCTGGGTACAATGTATATGGTAAGCACATGAACACCTCTTTTCCAAGAGAATTTGCAACTTTTATTCAACATTTTATTATTCATAGCTTCTTTGGTTGGATTAGTTTTCTAAGGAAGGTCAAATTACCCATAAACAATATTCCACAAGCAGATACCAGAAAGGGTCCTGCATTTAAAGAAAATGAGCAGTGAGCCCAGCCTGGATAATTTTCCTACCACACACTCAAAAAGCCAGGAAGGAAAAACAGCGATGGGGAACGTTGTTCCTCTTGCACACACATTCAACCTACGTTCTGGCACGTGCTTGGAGCACAAGCTTCCTTGGACAGAAGGTTGTTCAACACAGCTTTTTGCAAGATGAAAAGCCTTTTCAGCCATAGCTGCACATGCCTGTGATGCAGCAGGAGCACAGACATGCCCAGCTGAGGGGCAGTGATTTCAGAACGCAGAGGTGGCAGCTTCCTGCTGTGCACATTTGACAGAAGATATGTGCCCTTCAAGAGTTTCCTGGAAGATGCCCAAATTCCAGTAGTTTAAAGATGCTTCAACACATAGAAAAAAAGATGGAAATACTCTCACAAAGAAGCTGTCTCCCCCAACTCACTCTGCAGATCACTAAACCATTTCTGACACTGTAACAAACACTAACCTTACATTTGAAACAGGTTTTGACCTACAGACACCCCCAGATACATACAGAAACTAAACCTTGCAACTCTGCAATTAAGAAGCATTATGGCCTTCTAACAGCATCAGGAAACACCAGGGCTGACACCATTGCCCTGAGTGTGCAATTCTGAGTAACCAAGGTTGGGAAAACCCAAAGAAGTGCTACCAATAAGGACAGAAAGCGTATGACCACCACATGAACAGGTAAACATGAAAACTGAGTCACCACAGTAGCTGATTTTTATTACAATAAACCCATAAATACTAGGTATCTGATTAGGTTTGCATGAGTTCTAGATGCAAAATTTCAAAGCATGCATACCAATAAAATATTTCTTCTCTAAAGTAACCATAGCATTGAAGTAAACAACAAAATCATATTTCTATATTCAGCACAAGAGTAGGTTACCCAGACTGAATGTCACATCTGTCCTCAGAGATTTTCAAAACCCAAAGCCCCGATGGAGCCCTGAACAAAGCACCAAGCAACTGGGTTCCAGGGTCAAAGAGCTTTGCACAAAGCACCAGAGTAGATGGCCTCCTGAAATCCCTTCCAACCCATGCCACTCTATGACTATTACACAACACTTCATGGATTTTACTGGGATTGGTATTTATCCTTTGACTGCATCGAACAAAAGGTCAAAGCCACAAATGACCTGGATTTGTGCAGCTGTCCTGCATACATCAGTAGAATTACTTATTTGTACTAGAGTTGAATATGACCTATGAAATAATAAGCAAAGGGCTTTGAATATACACATCAATTTATTTTGTGTCTTGGTAAGCTTGAATCAAAAAGTGAGATATAAGACACCTGAAAGCCTGGAACTACACACCAAATGAAGCTACTAATAAAGCCAACAGAAATTTCCAACACTCGAGAATTAATTTAACCAAACTATGTCCTTAGCAGCAATCTAACCCAGTATGCACAAAAGCTTGTGCAGTTACTGAACAGAGCACCATCCTAGGCTACCTGCACTTTTATTGTAGGGCACTCCTTTGGTGGTGCTGGTTCCTAAACCTGCTCAGATTTAACTAGACTGCAGGATGGCCTGCCAAAGGCAGTCAATAGGCAAATTGCCCAGGGCCCAAAGTCATACTCAATTCACTGATCACCAGGCTTAATCAGAACTGTTCTCTATACAAACTGTGTACCTCAGGAAGCACAGCTAATTAGGCAGAAAATTAAGGTCAGGATGTTAAGATATTTCATAAGCTTCCTCAGAACACTGGATAGAGAAGTCAAATATAGAGCCTTGAGACACCTCTACAGGGTGGTTAATGAGCAAGCAAAGAAACAAGAAGGCCTTCAGTCTTCTAGAAACCAGGAGTGTACCAACATCAGCAAAGTAATATGCAGTCTTTCTATTCTTTCTTGAGATTTGAGACTCAGACTCAGTAGAAGGATTTTACACAGGTGCAAAGGTGAGACGGTTAAACAAGATGAGCAGCTTTCAGCTAAGTTTGGAGCAATGTGAGAGGAATCACAGACTCACAGAATATCTCAAGTTGGAAGGGACCTGGAAGGATCAATACGAAAACAGCATAAAGCATTGCCTCAGTTATCGACCTGACCCACAGCTGAGTAAACTCCACATGCTTAAAAAGCTTCTAACCAGTCTAAATTTATCAAAATATTGCAAAAGATGATGAGGTATACATTTGTGGTATACAAAAATCAGACAAGATTTTTAAATTTGAAGGTCTTTGTGTTTGATTTCTTGTATTTGTCCATGCAATTCTGAAAGTCAGAAGTGACAGGCAGAATGCCAATATGAAAAATAACACATGTTGAAGAGTTATACTTACATTTTTTGCCGTCATGTCAGACAGTATTGCTTTATATTTCATAAAGCCATAAGATATCCCTTTTCATCTCCACAGAATCTTTAAAATGAACATCCTGTAAGAAAGTTAATGAAATAACTTAGTTGAAACCCAAGCTTTTGATAAAATAATCACCACAATATTCAGGTTTTGCACAGATACTAAAAATATACATTGCTTGGAACAGGCAGAGATTAAATCCTATATATAAAAGCCCAACTTACATAAAGGCCTAGCTACATTATCGTGCTAGCAAACCATGTTATATATCATTACTAAAGTTTTGTAATTAAAACCATGCAATCTTTTGCATCTAATACAGAGTGGCTTTAAAAATTGAAGTGAATTACTTCTCTCCACTGTCTCTTCAGCCACCAACAACAGAGAAAGCTTTTAATGAACTGTATACATAGAGAAAACATTCAGAATTTTTAGGAAACACGCAAGAAAAAAATCAATTCAGCTCTACCTCATCTTTTAAATATTTTCATGCTTTTTTATTAAACCTGTGTAGTTAGAATTATAGTATTAGAATTCCAGGAAAAGACAAAAATTTTGGTATACCAAAAAATACTTAAAAGTGACTTATTTTTTAAATGAAAGCTTCCAGAAGTCATACAGAAAACAGAAGTAAAGTTACAAATCAACACAGTCAGCACAAACCATTTTAAAGATAGAATTAACTTGACCAAGTGTTTAAGTACCTTGAAAGTACTTTCTAAGTACTACTAGCAGTTAAAAAATGGATTACAAAAGACATTCGAATTGCATTTGGATGAATAAGAGAGAGAGAACTGCTCACACTTTCAAGTGTGGAATCAATTCAGTAAAATTAGGAAAACACCTCAGCTACTTATCCAATCAGACTCATGACCATTTACAGCTGAACTCACCAGCTACAAAAGCAGGGTGCAATTCATGCCATTTCCTCTGTATTTTAACCTATGTGAAGTTTGAGAATGGCCAATGTCTTCACCTCCCTTCAGGAAAGTGCCAGGGATTGTTTCAGCAGTGTGTGTAACTAATGAGGAACTCTCCCATCACATCCCATCACTGCTTTAGTAGTTTTGGACAACCCAGGGGAATTTTAAGTTCTAGGCTGTTTCTATACATTTCTTGGTTTATTCAGACATCATATCAATTAAACTGTTAGTGGAAAACCATTTTATTCAACTTAGAGGTGTCCTCCACTTCCTGTTGACTGAGTTGTACTTATCTTCCTTAGTGCCTCCCTTTACTGCAGCCATAATTAAGCAGTTACTCCAGCATGTGAACACCACACAATTCTACTAGGACATCCTCCTGTGAAAATGTGTACATTTTAGTTTCACCACAAAACATCCAAGAAAATAATAAGAATTTTTCTCTGGCTTCAGAGAAGATACTACTAAGAGGTATCTATTCCCACCCTGGGGAAAGGGGCTACTGGATCTGGTAGTAATCTTGAAACCTGAAGCCATAAAAGCTACAGAGGTCATGGCAAAGAGCAATTACTGAATCCTTGCAATGCATCTGAAAATTATGATCTTTGTGCCTGTTCTTTTTCCACATTTCTCACCCTTCCAGATGAACTCTCCAAATACATCATCTGGAGCTCTGGCCAAAATTCATGTTCTAGTCTGACCTCCCTCTCTTTCTTTAAGAGGCTTTACAAGTAATTTACTCAAATAAAAAGTAGTTAAGAACACATTTGCTAAGCAGTTTTAACTCATTTACACATAAGCAAACTAGGTCCATCTTTGACAAGTTATTTGCTGTCAGGCTTAGTGATCCAGAAGGTATTGTCCATAAACTATTACAGTCCTTTGCCACAATGTTCTTCAGCCAGTATGAACAGTTGGTATTCTTCCAGCTTTATGAACACATTTTGTCAAGCCCGAGAAGCCAGACTTTGTGACCCCACCATCTGCCATGACCTCTTGTCAGGTTCAGACAAAAGAACTGACACAGATGGCCTCAAAATGGAGATTCTCTTCGTCCCCAATTGCTGCATGTGCTTGCACCACACAGACAGAAAAACATAAAACTCAACCTTTTTTGTTCTTTAGCTGGTTTCTACTGAAATGAAGCTGCATAAAGACAGGTTCAGAGCCCAGAGCACATGAGACACAAAGATTGCTGTATTTGAACTACCTTTTTCCCTTCACAAGCTAAGCCTTGGTTTATAACCCACTCCCATAATTTTGCCTTTTGGTCACATATTGTACAGTACAAGGAGCCAATCAAACTGCCCGACTTTGTAAACTCTGAGTTGCAGCTTCTTCTAGAACATATTTCCTAATCACCTATGCCACTGACATTAAAAAGCCAGTTTGAGCATTAAATTTACAAAAGCCCAGGTAATCAAGCTCTAGTTACAGCAAAACAGTCCAGGAGTTTTATCAGTACCTATTCTTGCTACGAGTTAAAAGCCAGATCTATTCTAAAGTTTTGGTGATACTGAAGCTGAATCCTGGTGCAACAAACAGTGCAAAACAGGAAACAGTTACCTGCAGAACAACATTACATTCCTTCTTATGTTTATTTTCTATCTATTGTCTAAAGTCTTATTTTTAAATTACCCCTATAAGACAACATAACAGTCTGTTCTCTGCTTTACCAAACTTATCCTGGTTTTTCTTCTAAAATTTTTTTAGTACTTAAAATCACACCTTCACATACATCAACACCATGTAAAGATCCTCCTCAGTGCCAGAGGCCAGATCCCAACAGAAAGTGTCATTTATGTAAGTATTACATCAGTACTAAACATCTACAAATGAAGACAACTATTGCAACAATTACCTAAATTGTTATGATGAAAAGTCTTTATGGAACACATGAAAAATAAAAAAGATATTTTAATATACTAGAATGATTTTTATCATCATTAAGGAGAGCTTTTTTTTCATTTACGTGATAAACAGTATTGCAAAGTGAAAATTATTCCAGGTAACCGGGTCAGCTAAGAGGAAAGTGTGATCAGTTTCAAGAAACAGAAACCTGTATAACACCAGCCTTTCCACAAGCAAGTAATTTATACTCTTCATACCCCTCTCCATAGTACTAACTTTCAAGCTATGGTATTTAAAGACCGATTTCAGAAGACAGCAGTAACAAAAAGACTCCTTATTAATCAGTACAGGCTCAGTTTTAAACCACTAATTTATGCACAGCATCTACATGGCTTAGACCACCTGTTACACATATGCTGCTTCAGTGTGTCTCAGTTTTCAGACCAGCAAAATTTCAAAATTATGAAGTACTTATAAGAAATCCACCTGTTCCCAGGAAGTGTTTCTCCATCTTGTTCCTAAAAACTGTTTCAATATCTAACTCCTTTTTGAATAAACTTAGACTAAAAAACCACAATTTTAGTGAAAATACCTGTATGTACTAGTCAGAATACTTTCCTAGTATCCCACAAAACAGAAATACAACTTTCTTATCAGATTTCTGAAATTTAAATGACAGATTTTGCATCCCTGTGGGCAGATTCCATTTATTTGTCAACTTTTTTCCTGAGTTGTCTTCAGATGATTTAGTCCTAGTTTTATCCTTTATGTACGTAGACAAGAAATTAACTTAGCCTGCAAACTGCAGAGACAGGAGTACCATATAACATCCAGCTTGTCACTCAATGAAGCTCTTCAAAAAAGCCAACCAAGATGTTTATTCAACAAGTCACACACACAGGATGGGAAAGACTTCACCACCTTCAGCTATCACACAGTAATTTTTATTTTGAAAATAACGTTAGAAAGTAGCTCTAAGGAAGCATTTGAAAGGAACTCCCACCATGACGTGTGTGATGAAGGTCTGGCAGGTATAACAACTTATTTTTCCAGCTTTTACTGTGAGCAATTGTATACCTTCAAAAAAGTCCCAGTAGCTAATAGACAAGGTGATTAGAGAGACTGAACAAAGGAAATCTAAGTGACTTGATCACTGAATGATATTACAAGTTTCTAACAAAATAAAATAATTTGAGAAGAGTAGTCAGTTTAGAAGTGTCATTGTTTAATCACCTTTAATTGACTTAGAAGGCTGCAGCCTATGAAACCAAAGCACAGAAGTTCTCCCAACTATATGACACAAAAAGGAAATGAGGACGACTGCTTTAAACTGAGATGCAAATGAAAGATAAAACTACGTGAACCTAATTTGAAAGTGAAGATCTCATCTGGTAGTTATGATGGAGGAAACTGCCAATGTATCATCAGAAAAAATTAACTGACACCTCTGGCAACAGCAGTTATTATGACTCAAGTTTACACAGTACAAAAAACCTGGAAAAACGGATGAGGCCTTCGTGCAAGTTCAATGAGTACAAACTGTAGCACTTCAGCTCCTAAGGGAGAACCACCAACCTGTGTGGTTTGCTAAAAGCACATCAGGGAAAATGTCCCCTGAAGGACTTCACGTAGCAAATACTGAAGCAACAAGTGACTTGGATCCCATTCAGTACTCTCGGACTCGATCCCAAATGCTACACCCCCATTACTCCCACTATTTGCTGTATTTACTCTCACTGTTGTACTTATTACATGACTATCAATGTACATATTACATGACTACATCTGTTGTACATATATACATGTACATACGTACATATATGCCAAAAGCACTATTGATGGAGGCTACTGAATACCCTGAATCCCAGGGATGAAGACAGGTCTGAGTGAGAAGAACACATGACAGGGGCAGAAAATCCAAAGCTGGATTCGAACTCTCTCCTAGCTGAAAGTCCTCAAAATCTCCATTCACTTAACTGCACGGCTGACCCTCAAGTTCTGCTGCTTGTCCAGTCCTGACAGTGCTGAGTCCCCAGTTCCAGCAACCTGGAACTGGATACTCCTTCCCTCAAGGGACTCAGTTTCTTAGGCATGTTCTTAGACACGCTCAATGCCAGTACCAGCAGTAAACTACATATCTAAGAATAGGAGCAGCACTCATGGCTTATTTCAAAATCATTGAGGTGAAGTATGTCTCTTATTGTCCAAATAAGGACAACTTTACATTAAATGTGGAATAATTCCCAAGCACTTGAACCTTTGAAGGCTCTTTTAATTCCCCAAACCAGCTTACTGTCATTCAAGATAAAGTACGTAGGGCCTGACATCAGAACAGCGGGTAACATTCATGCAGCACTTAAGGCATGATCAAAATGTCTTTTTGAGTTTTATAGACAACTTTCATCACTACCAAGATAAATTTAGAATTAACAGAAATTTAGCTGCAGATTTTTTCAAGCAGACACTCTATTCTATAAGCTCATTTATTGTTCTCTCACTAAGCTTCTAGCCCGTAGCTGACTACTATACAGGGCACAACACATGGGAGTCTGCTGCCTCAGTGGAAAGAGGCAGGCACAACTTCCTTTCAGAGGAAACAGCACACTGTATTTTCACAAACACATTTTTGCCTTAAGAAATTTCATTTTCACAATGGATTGACATTTGAAAAAAAATTTAGTGATCTATGTGATGACTGTAAAATACCTCAGTAAGATGGTTTTTGTGCATTGCCAATAATACACTGGCTCCTCTTTCAATTAAGCTCAGCTGAAAAAAGCATCTTTTTTGACTACTGAGACTTCACACCAGCTTCTTGCTAACACCAGCTCATACACTGTATGACACATCAGAGAATGCTCTAGATATTAATCTGGTTTTGTAAGTTTTAATTTTGATATTTTTAAAATTTCTAGAATTATCAGTGCATTGACAATATATGGAAAAGTTTAACTACACTGCTGAGATATACTTTTGTCTACACCTCACAGCTGGAAGGATCTTAACATCCAATGAACTGAAGACAATTTTACAATTGCATTTAATTAAAGGTCACCAGGTTATAGTGTGACAAAAAACTTGATGATGAAGACTTGGTAGCTATTTCTTCCATTTTCCTTATAGTTTGCTAGAAGCTTTGCTCTACTTTAAAGCCATTATTTAACTCTACTCTTGCATGGATTGAAGATTATGACAGTATTCACTGAAGGGTAAAGGTTACAAAAAATTTCATATTTCTTTAATTATAATTTGGCACAAAGGCAAAAAGGGATTTTTCTGGTGATGCACAAACTCACAAATACTGATCACAGCACACAAAATTACCTGAAGGGCACAATTCCATGAAACATATTGCACTGCTCTGAGATTCCACCCCTGCCAAGACTGCTGAAAAGGATCTTCCACTTTTACCCACCTTTTCCACTCCTTCCCCATGCTGCATGCTCTCAACAGCTCCCACTCCTACCTCATCCCCCCAAGTGAGCCAGTTCAGTTCTAATACTGTCAGAATTCCAACAGTGGGGCTGAAAAGGGGTAGAAGAAAGTCTTCCATATGCTGCGACCCACTCGCAGCTCCAGGGGCCACCCAGGCCTGTGCACAGGACAGGACTAACCCTCAGATTTGACCCAGTGACTGACCAGGTCAGTCTGGTTTCCAGAACCTCACCATGATTCCATTTCTGACAAAAAGCATTTATGATCCCTCAAAATTTACCTATGGATTGAAATGTGACAAAAGGTTGGATATGGTTTGTTTATATGAAGACTACTGCATGCTTTTGAAGAGTTCACTGGGGTGTGTACACGCCCCAAAACTCCATTAGGAAGGATATTTTTGTCTGCAGATCATAGTTTCCTCAATTTCTTATATAGCAAGAAGCAGGATTAATAATTTGCCTTTGACAGAGAGCAGAAGCCTTCTGTTACCAAATCAATACAAAGCTTGAAATTTTATCAGTTGTATATACAAATTTATTGATCTAAAAAAAGTTTGAATGTATTTGCAATTGTAAGTTGAATTATAAATAAACTGAAGTTTACGATAATTTGATTGAACCTTTAAGAGAACAGAAATATATTTCTCACATTTCTCAAATCTCAAGGTCAAGTTTATAACAAAAGGAAGTTACCTAACTCCTTCCTTCCAAGAAATGGAGAGCCCATGCACACACAGGTTTCTTATTTCACTCTGAGGACATAAGCTTACTTTCACTTGCAGTTTCTAATCTCATCCATAATTACTGGTCATGTTACCACCATAATTCTTGGAAGATCATTAGAGTTCACAAGTGACTTTTAGTGTGTCAATGCATTGGCATTCACAAGCCTTAATGAGCAACTACTGATACATTGGCTTTAAGATTTTAATTCCCACAAATATCATTATAATACCTGCTACCAAGTTGAAGAATTCCTCTATACAACTGGAAGTCCACAGCCTTAAAGACAAGTGTGTACCTGTTGCAACCTGCTAATTTCTTTCTGACCTTATTTTTCTTTTTTCCCCCCTGAAATTTGCAATAACAAAACAGTAAATGAAAACGGTCCCTTATTCACACAGAACACATTTGCTAACACCACCCATGGGTAAATGGATTATGAATTCCTATCAAATTAAGTTTCCCATATACCCAGCCAGATGTTATAGTCACCCAACAGAGGTTAGTGAGGGACTCTGTTGAACAAAAGTACTAAAGAGGTTGAAAGCCACAACTGAATCATTTGCTATTCCTACCCAAACCAACACAAACCTGGCAGCAACAGGAACCTGATGAAACAGGAGAAACCTGCCTTGCTAAACAGAGGAGCATACCCTAGGCTCCACAGGAAAAAATAAATTAAGCTGCAAGACCAGAATTACATTCACAAATGGATTTTGGTCTATAGATGTTAACAAAAATTCCGTGTTTTGGACACTCACATTCAATTCACTGTTAGGAAAGAATCGAGGAATAGAAGTACAGTCTCAGCTACCATCACTGCTTTCTCTGACCACTGTTTGTGTAAAACCTGGTGGTCAGGGCACATCCCACTGACTGAAATAACACAAAACCACTCAAAACAACATCACCTTTATAAAGTGGCTTATTTCTACAGGTTATGTTAATTAACAGCAGGTTTAAAAGTTTTGTGAAAAACCTGGCTGTTCATGTCAGTCAAATATCCTACAGACTGTAAACCAGGAAGACCCCAGTGCCGTGACAATTCTGGATAATGCCTTCAAATATACCTCTAAAGGAGCCCCTTCTAGAATTCATGCTTAAGTGATTTGGTAAGCTAGCAAAAATCAAGTTGTCTTCTCTTTTAAACATTATCATCAAGTCAGAAAGAATGAAACTCTGCCAACACCTGAATTGCTGCAGTTCACAACCAAACATACTAACAAAACCAAACACTCATCTTTTCCCAGACTGGTTCCAGGCTCCATAGTGACAGCCAACACTGGACGTGAGCTGGCTAAAGCATTATTTTGTGACCAAGTCAGTGCTGCAAAAATCTAGAAGTTACTTCATGTTTCAGTAAAGACAAATATCCTCAAAAATGGCTTCACAGTAGGCCGTGGATTTTGCAAACTATGTTCTGAAAGGCAAAGAGTTTCTTCAACAGTACTAAGTAAAGAGCTGGATCTAGAATTATTTCCAAACATTATCCCTTTTCATTTAATTACTGTTCTGTATTTCACTAGAAGTATGATATTCCAAAAATCTGTGCTTTTGTTACAATTCTATTTATGTATATGACAATATATTAACATAGATAATGGTCTTGCAAACTGAACTATCGTAGGCCTGCAGTTTGATTTGCTTAGATTGATTTTTATGGTATAAATATTGAAAAGCATAGAAGTAAAGTTGAACAGTTTGTAAAGACCTGTATTGGAAACTATCACTGCACAGAGGAAATCAGACCAAGGAGCAAAGGAGTTCCTTTAATGAAACTATGAAAGTAAGATCACTTACTACTGCCTCAGATTCTTGTAAAGAGTCATAGTCTACAAATCAAATAATGGGGGAAAAAAGAATCCATTTCATTCGAGTACCGGATGATACAAAACACACATGAAGAATCAATCCAGGAAGCTGTTATAAAACTGTAACTCCCTACCACACCTGCACCTTTTACAATATTTCCTTGCATATCCCTGGTTTCTCACATCCTGCCACGGGCATTTTGCTCTCAGCTCCAACATGGTATGTGCACTATTACCACCCCAAGACATCAGGATTGTTTTTCACCTAATACCTAAAGTTTTGTGATAAACCTATCTGATTCCAGTGGTTTCTTGGCTTTATACACAAAAAAAATCCACAAGTGTATTTCCTTGCACCAGACCAGACAGGTTTTCCTTGCACCAGACCAAATAGATTTTCCCTATTTTAAGATTCACTGTTGATTCATTAGGAGTCATGTATAGTGAATGTAATTGGAAAGCTAGCAGAGAAAGTCTTACACCATTACACCCAAAAAACGAAAAAGCAAACAATTTAAGAAATTATCACTTATTAAAGACAGCCCTAAGAACATTATTTTAAGGTAGCACATTAAAAGAAACGAATTCCAAGAACTGAATTAGACTGGCTATAACTAGAACTCATTTTGCTCCATATTAGGACGCAGAAATTTAAATATTGCTGTCTACACAGTATGGGCTGCAGCAGCTTCCCTCCTGTACCATGCAAGTCACTATTCTTATATTGCCTTTAGAGATTCACACTCAGCTTTCAAAGGCACAGTGACAAGGTCTGCACATCTAAACCAAGTAACATCATAAACCCTTGAAGAGGATGTAAAGCCGGAATTTTGGTCCCTATTTCTTCATTAAACCTATAACAGGTTTAGCCAAAGCTACTGAAAGATCTTCACTGGGAGGGTGCTCACAACTGTTCAGGAAGTGTGTCCAGATGCACCAGAGGTCTCTACAGTGGTGTCCAACATGGACAAGAGCAGACAGAGATAAAGAACTCTCTTGTACTACTGACATCCCCCGCAAAACAGCACTGCTGCTGCCCAGCTGGATTGTTTGGCCTGTGCCTTTTACATTGGAGAGCTGCTGCCAAGATGCTGTTCTGAAAACCGTACCTGATCACTTTGTAAAGTGAGGCTGCCAGTCAGAACGCTCTGAACAATAAAGAGCATTCCCTTCACTGATGTGCTTTCTATAAAATTAATTACATTAAGATTGTACAAGTCAAATGGTTTCTTTTTGCTATGCTGCAATAGTGATTTTTGTTCAAAGAAGTGGTTAAAAGAAAGCCAAATAATGACAGTAATATAAGATCACTCTTAAATTCACCCATGAGACAATCTTATTAATATTTAATAATTTTCATTTTTTCCTCTAGTATACAACTAAATCATTTGACGTGTTACTCCGTCCTCTTCTAGAGGCACTAGACTCACTTCACAGTAAGAAACTTTTCGAAGAAGAACTTGACCTTTTTTTCCTCTTGACCACGTCTCCAGCCAAGTCTTTTTTCTATAATGCAAACTTCTCCTTAATCTTCCATGTTTTTTCAAAGTGCTATATATAACACCCTATATGTTACTTTGAACAGAAGTTCCTGAAATTCAGTACTTCACTGCATAAAAAACATCTCTGAGTATACACAGCATTGGCATAAATGTGGGCTGTGAAATACAGTTCTGCATTTGCCCTGTAACACTGCTCCTCTCAGTCTTTGCCCCACTTATACAGATCCTTTTCTGTGTACGACAGGATATAATATGATCAAAAGAACTGCAGTTAATTTGGGAAGGGTAAAGAAATGGAGAAAAGTTATTCATTTCTCTTTTAAAAACATCCATTTTTACCAGCATAACATTCTTTTTGAATCAAAGATTGTATCAAGTTGCAATTTGTTACAACACCACACAACCTCCAACATTTTACTGTCTTCTCTCAACTTAATTAAGCTACATCAGTGACAGTAGTTGGAAAAAAAGTCACTGTGACCAATATAAATGAAGAGTCATAAAAATAATTTAACTGCTTTTAGAATGATGAAAATTGACTAAGAAGTAACTTGCAAAAATTTTTTACTCAGCATGCTATATCATATCAATTAAAACTATTCCTTTTCTCTGACAAATCAAGAATTTACAGAGAAAATGAAACCCAAAGTCCTTTCTCCAGAAGAGAACAGCACAAGCAGTGATACACAGCTCGGCATCCCCACTTTACTCAATGAGGGAACACGTTCTCTTTTGCGGTTTTCTTCCATATTTCAAGGAAGTTTGCTTGCTCCGTATTTTCCTCCTATTGTTTGTATTCTCAGCTCCAACAAACGGTGTTTACACTGGGTTCACCTCCGCCGCTGAGCCCTTTACAGCTGGAAGCCCGGGCAGGCCTGTAACTCCCAGGAAGCGGCAGACAGGGAAGTTTTGTTGTTGTTGTGCCGGACTGACCCTCTCCCGATAAGACCCGCGGGTCAGAACCGCCCCGACACGAAGTTCAAGCACCACTGAGCAGGGCCGGGAGCTCGGGCGGAGCCTTCCCGCTCCGGGGCCGGGGCTGGGCCACCGCTCGCTCCGCAGCCCGCACAGCCCCGGCGCGGCCCAGCCCCGCCGCGCCAGCGCTCCCCACAATGGAGGAGGCGCCCCGGCTGTCACCGTCGCCCGGGCCCGCCCGCAGGTGTCGGGCACCGGCTCCCGCCCTCCCAGGGCGCCCGCCCGGCATGAGGCACCGAGGGAGACGAGGGGAGAGGGGGGCGAGACCGCGCTGCCCGGCGGCACCGGGGAGGGGGCGACAGGGGCGGCGGGACCGCTCTGCCCGGGGCACAGGGGGGGCGGCGGCCGCTGATCGCTGAAGAAAGGCGCTGCCCTTCCCCCCTCACAGCCCCCCACACCCGCTCCCAGCTCCCCGCTCACCCGCAGGCCCGGCCACGGAAGAAAGGTAAGGCGGGCGGCGGCGCGGGCCGGGCCCAGACAGCGGCGCTGAGGCGACGAGACGGCGACGGTCCCCTGGCAGCCGCCGCGGCAAGGAGCGATCCAGCCGCGCCGCGCCAACGACGCCTCTCGGCCGGGCCGGCGCCGCGCACCCGCCGCTGGCGAGGAGGCCCCGGAGCCGGGGCCCCCCGGCGGCCCCCGGTGCGTGGCGGCAGCAGCGCCCGCAGCGCCCCCGGCCCGGCCCGGCCCGGCCCGGCCCGGCCCCGCCGCCCCCCCGCGCCCGCCCCGCGCCGAGCGCTGCCCGGTCCTGCTCCCCCGCACAAGCTTGGCGGCGTCTGCCGGCCGGGAGCACCCATTGGCCGCCGCGCCGCGTGACGTCAGGCGCCCTCCCCGCGCCACTGGCTCGAGCCCGTGTGTGTACACACACCGCCCGCCAATCCGCGGGGCCGCAGCCAGGGGGGCGGGGCGGAAGGGCGTGGCCGGCCGGGACCGGGGGCCACCGCCTTTCCCTCGCCGCGCGCGCTGGCCGCTGTCAGGGCTCGGGGCCGCGGGTTCGAGCCCCGTGACAGCTCTAGGCGGCCGCACCTGTCCCAGTGGCGCCCAGGTGCTGCCGGGCGGCACGGAGTGTATAAATATACAACTATATAAATACATGTAGGCCTGTATTTACACACAGCGCACGGCGCCGCGCTGGCTGCGGCCGCCGGCCGTGCCGCTTATCTGCGAGGCGCTGGCGGGGCTGCGTCTCGGGATGCAAAGTTCAGTCCCGCCGCGGGCCCGGCGCCGCGGGCGCTGCAGGAACGTCCGGCCCCGGCGCAGGAGCCGGCGGCAGAACGAGGCCAGGGCCGCCTCTGCACCGTGCCCGGGCCCAGCTCCGCGTTGCCCCTGCGAACAAAGGCTCCCGGGCCAACAAAACGGCGGCAGGGCCGGGAAGCAGCGACCGCGCCCTCGCACCTCCGCCCCGGCCCTGCGAGACCCGGTCCCCGCCCCGCAGCCGCCACAAACCCAGGCGCAGCTCGGCGCCTTAGAAAAGCCCTAAGAAGTGTTTGCTTTCAGCATTTCCTTACCGCTTTAAAAAAACTGTTTCCACAAAGCAGGGTTATGTATTCTTACAGAGACCATATAAATAGAAAGCACTCCTGGGAGCAAAAAAATAAATTCGGCACTAGCTCCATTCAAAGCAACGATGCAACATTTGTTAAGTCTTTCCCGAGTGCAGCCAGGCACACATCCAAAGCGTGCAATTACCCATTTTTCACATTTCTCTAACGCAAGCTCCGTTTAATGCCACTGAGCAAGCTGAGCAAAACAGGCTTTATGGGGACACAAACACTATTTATATGCTTTAGATCTCTGCAGATCATACATATACTAGATCAAACATGGTAACATTTTGTTTTTCTTGCTTTACAGACAACATTAAATGCTCTAGAAAGACACATTTGATCCCGACCCCTTCACTAAAAAGGGAAGAAACATAAAAAACCAGGGGTTCAGTCTATAAAAGTGAGTTCCTAAATGTCAGTTTAAGGAAAATATTAGCAAACAAGACCTCTATATTTACTTCAATGAGGCAGTTTACAACTTAAAATCTTGCACGTGCCCAGGAATTTGAAGACTATGGTTTTAGTTTCTTTTCATCCTCTATAAAGCACTTCCATGACATGTGACAAGACCTTTTATCAATATCTGCAAACTTCTGTCCAGAGTGCCGGACTGAAAGCCTTTCTGCTCAGCCTTGGAGAGAGAACCTTCTTGCTAATGAGCATTTTCTTTAGCAGTGACTTTGAGATGACAGAGAAAAATCACAAGCTGAATACAGGCATTAAAGCAAAGCAATTGTTTCACATATCCTGTAACTGCAGGATCTTACCTTACAGCAGGAGGAGGAGTGGAGGGAATCTCGTCAAGGGACTTTATATTGGAATCTTGGCACTACAGCCTGGCACATTACTAGAAATCAGCAGACAGACTTGCTTCTGCACTTCATTTAAGGATTCACATTAAAGAAGATTCAGGAGAATTGGAAAGATACCCGGAGAAAAAAAAATTGCCAAGATGTAGCACAGGTTAAAGGGCAGAATGTAACAGAAGAACAAGAAAAATGACACATTAAGATAGGGCTGACAAGTAAATGAGATGAAGTCTAAACATAGCTAGAGTAGATGCTCCAACTCAGGGTACATGATTGAAAGAAACTGAGGAAATAGTGTACGATTTGACCTTCTGTGTTTCAGCACAAGAAAAAGTGAATTATAGTTCTTCAGCCCTCTTTGAATGATGTTAAATCTATAAACATTTCTTATCTCCAATGTTTGTGAAATACAAATCACCCACAGCTTGAACTTGATATATTCAGAAATTAAAATGTTTAATCATTTTACATTTTGGAAGCTGATTTACACATAATCCTGAGAAAATTACAGTAATTTAACATTAGTAATAAGAAAATATATAAGAATAATTAACTACACATTTCTTTAATTATAATTTATTTGTTTAAAAAATACAAAAGTAATTGATAGCTTCAAAAATACACTTTTTACTCCCTTTTAGCTAAAAATAATAGGATTTAAGAATGGCCTTGAAAATACTAATAGTACAGATTTTTACAAGTTAGATAGCATACCTGGAACTAGTTTTAATGTATCTGTGCTGGCCACACCAGATAAGATTGCATTTGGTCTTTATAAAATTTTTAAAAATTGAGCTACAAGTTAGCTACAAAGTATCAGCTACAAAAATCCTGGATTTTTTAAATAGAGTGTTGAAAACCTATTTGCTTTTGTATTTCATCTTAATCTAGTGCACAAAAAATGTGATCACAGCGCTCAGCATCAACCAAAAGGTGATAACAGGCTACTACCAAAAAAATGCCTTTGTACACAATAGAGTTCATCACAACCCAGCCCCAACAATCATTCTGTTTCTCAGCAATGCCTAGGGGAGTAAATGTGCCTTTTACCCTTCCTTGATGATTAACATACCGAAGATTTCAAAGATCCGAAGGGAGGCGAGTTGCTCAGTAGAAACCCCATCACAGTTAAAACAGCCCATGTGCAGTACATGGCAGGATTTGAGCAGCTGGGCCACCCAAAGGAGGTCACTGAAGGGACACAAATGCTGCAGCTGGACCACAGCTGCCACAGGGTCGATGGGAAGGTTCATTACAGTATGGTAAGTAATCCAGCAGCAGGGGGTAACTGAAATACCACACAACTTATAATACACCATCACAAATTTCAGTTATGGTTTTTCACTGTCCTGTTAATGTCAAGATGTTACAAAATATGAATTAAACCGTCTTAATTCTTCTAAAATTAAAATGCCAATTTCTACCAGTGTGGTGAGTGTTTCATTGCTTGTAGCCATGCATCCATAGCAGGTCTGTATTCCTCTGAATCCTTTTGGGGCTCAAACACTGCTTCTATTCGCCTTAGCTTCTTTAGTTGTTCTTTGTCAGTCCAAAATCCTATAAACAGAAAATTCATTCTCCAGCTCAACTGCAAATATGTTATTTTTGAGTTGTTTTAATCTATTTCCAAGAGATCCAAAGCAGAAACACAGTAAGAAAACATGACAGCCTTTCTTTACTCTACCAACAACTTTCTCAGAGGGAAGCATATTTTTAACATTGTGAAAATCCTTTCCAGTAGGGTCCACTTGTTTGGAATCCTGACAACAGTGCATCTGTTTAACTGGGACGGTTTCCAAGGAACAGCTCTGGTACACTGAAGTTCCCTTAGGTTTCATCCACAAAGTGCTTTTGGTTGCAGGTCCTTCTCAACAAAGAAGGGCCACAGAAACCGAGACTTAGCTGCTTTCCTACTGTCTTAAAAAATTGTATAAATGGCAAGAAACAGCTGGTGTTACAGATTCCTATTAATTTATGTTATTAAATCATTCTTGTCTGTCAAGGGTCTCAACTTTCTTGCACTTTTAATTGCTGAATAAGTCTTACCCAAGCATATAGTTTTTACCTTCATTTGTGTTATTTACATATAAAAGCACTTCAACAAAAACATGTTTTGTAGGTGCACATTAAGCAAAAGCATCAACAGTTTGTAGCTTTAAGTCTGGTTAACAATATGAAACAATTCTGTGTGAGCAGAGTTGTTTTTCCTGTCAATAATTTATTTCATGCTTCCATTCCTGTGAAAGCCTCAAAGGATAAAGGCTGTGTTCACAGAGCACAGGACACAGCTTCAGTGGGAATGTCAGGCTGCAGGTGAGCATGGTGGTTCCCTGGCCCACATGGTCCATCTCCAGCCAGCACCACTCAGGCAGCACCAGTATGGGAATGGACATGGAGTGCCTGGGTCAAGGAACAGGAGGCAGAAAAGACAGGATTCACCTTTCTTCTCTAGTAATACATCCTTCTAATTGTACTGTACAGAGAAACATAAACACTATTTACCTTAGATTCTCACAAAAATGGCCAAAGTAATCCTTTGGGGGGGGTTTTACAATTATGTGAAGTTATGCCCTTTTTTGGTCTGATCTCTTTTCTGTTGTATTTACAACATGCATTATAAAGGAGAAAAAAAAGCCTTTTTAATGTCTACGTACCTGAAGCAAGGCCTGCTAGAAAAGCTGCACCAAGACTAGACATGTCTGCATTTGCAGGTTTTTCTATTTTCTTATTAATTAAATCTGACGTCATCTGCATGACAAAACTATTATTACTGACACCTCCATCAGCTCTATAGGGAGAAGGGAAGAAGTAGTTAAAAAAATCTGTTAAGTGCTTATTGCCAACATTTCAGAAATCATGTTCAGAAAATACCAACTTTTGGTATTTCACACTTATGCATACATCTTCCTGTCACTCATGCACAAATGCATTTCCACTTTATGGGTAAATTTAGAGGCCAGAACAAGGTGCCAAAAAAAAACCCCAAACCACCAAAACCATACCAAAACAACCCAAAACCACCTTTATAAACTGGGGTAGGAATGATAGACAGGGACACAGGACACTATCAAAAGCTCTGAAAGCTCTGTCTTTTAAAACTATACATCATCTTGGCTGAAATGTTAGGGTTTATAACAGAACCTTTACATAGTTACCACCACAATATGACAACAGTCAAAACCATTACACTGAACAAACCCTTTCAGGTGTTCGCAGGTCTGGAAAAATACCTTTTTCTTTACTACCAAATCTTTGTATTAGTTAGCTAAAATGCCTTCACAGTTGCTTCTTTTTAGGAGGAAGTTCACAATGAGGCTTCCATCTGTCTGTTTTCCTAATTTGAGACCAACCTAATGGAGAAAACTAGAACTTATCAATGCTGATCTTCAATCATCTGAGATTTAAAAGTAATCACTCTTGCAAACAAAGATAACTATAACAAAAAGCAATCTTTGAAATGTCCTAGATAGGTTCATTATGCTCTTGTACTCAAATACCAGCCACATGTGGAGCTGTTGCTCTATCAAATGTGGTGCAAAGAAGACATCTAGTGTTTATTGCTATAGAAAAGTGTCGGGTAATAAAACTCATTAGTTATAGGACATGTCGACTAAAGCTGAGAGTTCTTTCTCTGGGCTTTCCTTGACAGTGTTGAGACAAGCAAAGAGAAGTAATAGAAATCTATAGGACTAATAAAAAAAATGCCCAGAGACCAGGAAGGAACAAGGAATACAGGACAATGGCTAAAAAAGGAATGAATTAATTTATGGAGTAAAAACAACAACAAAAAATCAAAGGTAATTGACAGATGCAAAAGATGTGTGGACATAAGGATGGTAGAGCAGTTTACAACCCTACTGAGAATACCACTGAGTGTGTCTCATTATGTTTTAACATTTAATCCACAAGCTGAATTGCTATTGATGCTAGTTAAGTAATACAGACACTATATAAAACTGCAATTTTGTGTCAGTGAATAAAAAAGAACATGATCATACAATTTAAAGTTTACATTGCAATGTAAATGGAATCAGAATTCTAATGCTCCCTAGGCTGTATTTCCACACTTCCCATATTTTAAGAGTTTTTTAAGAGTTTGCACTCTAAATGTGACTTTTCAAATCTTGGATGCAATTTTCTGTGTAAAAAAGTTTCCTAAGTAATCAAAGTTCTGATACTTTTCATCTTCTCTTGATTAAACCCCTAACCCCAGCTGTTTCTTCACCTTTGCCTAGTGTTTCCATATACATGATGGAAAGCAGAAGCTTTTACCTCATCCCACTTTGTACTCTCGCTTTTCTTCCATTGAGAGTCTGATTTCTGTCTTGCATGCCTGCCAGTCTACTCTTCCTTTGCAGAGGCACAGGAGGGATGGGAATGCCTGCCTCTCCTCCTGACTGCAGTGCCATGCGGACCCCTGTCTGCCCGAGGGAGGAATTTTGTTGCAGAGCTTTCTGAGCCTCAGAAGGCTGGAGCCATCTGACTAACTGGTGTGCTCAAAGAAAGTCCCTACCAAAATGTGAAATATGGTCTTCCAGTAATGTTTAATTCAGCTAAATTTTTCCCAAAAGTTGTGAAAGCATATCCTAGGGATTACAGTTACTGCACTAAATTTGATATGGTTCTTCAAAGATTAAAGCAAAACCAATGTCGTAACAATTGAACTGTAAAACTGTTCTCCCTCTTTCCCTCACAAACAGAACCAGTTTTAACCAATGTCTTCAAAAACTAGTCTGTGAAAAACCTAGCACATAAAATGTCAGTATGAAAGAATGATGACATAGGATAGAATGACCTTTGTGGCAGACATTGCTATATGCACTCTAGGGCTACCTGAAAACATGAATTTGCCTTCTTTTTAATTATTGTTTTAATAATTAGAGCAATTCATTACTCACCTGCTAACAATCACCAATGACAATAGCTGTGGGTAGACTTTACTGCTGCTTAAGTTACATTAACATTTGACTTGGAAACCATCTACTTCTAAAAAACAGCATTTTTACGGTAAGATAAAATGCATAATAAAGCTCACACCTATTTAAAATCAAACTCTCATATATGAAATTTAAAAGTTACAGGGAACTTACCGAATACTTCGAAGAGGAATGCGCACCTTCTTCACAATGATATCATAAAGCAGTTTGTTTCTTTAAAAAAAATTGAAAGTTGAATTAAGCATTATATATTCCACAAAGTGTTTTCAGTATCTACATAGTCAGAGAATAAATGCAAGGCAAGAAAAGCCTCAGTTCTGTCAGAACTGCTGAAATAGCTAAAAAGTTTCTAGAATGCATAAATAAAAAAACCAAACCCACTGAAACTGGTCTTTGTCATCATTACAAGGGCACAAGTATGGCTAAATCATGGTCCGTTCTATAGCAAGTCACTGTAGAAGGTTCATTTTTCCCACTGAAAGTTACTGATAGGTTTCTAGAGATGGAATTGTTGATGTAACAAGCAGCAGTGAGGAAAGCAGGCCAACAGAGTGCTAATTGGAGTTTACCCAGCTATTCTGTAAGGGGAATATCTGAAGGCTTCAAGTTTGACTTTCTCCTGAAACCATTTCCTTTAACGGGAGAAAATCTAAACACAAAGAATCTCTACTTTTTTCTAGTTATTTGTAAGCAGCATTTGAAAGAGATTATATTCTTAACATCCCTTAACACCCTTTTCATGAGATCCATGTGTCAGTTCAGGAATTACAGTGCAGAAAGAAGATGCATTAGAAACCAGTTGCAGCAATTCAGAATGCTGCCCTCCTCCAGACATCCTTTTCGGGCTCTTTGCAGGATATTTTTATGCCCAAAGTAAAACTATGACTACATGGAAGGAATCGCATCAGTGCTCCCTAACTGGCCACAGTGCAGTGTGAGCCAGGCTCAATCCATACTCAACTCCAGTCTGAGGTGCATGGAGGGTTGGCAAGGCAGTGAGCTACTGATGTGGTATCAGCAGTGACCAGCAGTGATATCTTCAGCCTTCACAGATCTGGAAGCTGCTGTCCATTCATATCTTTAAAGATGTTTAAGAGCCCTGTTACTTTGTTTTATAAAACACCAAAACTTACTTTAAACAAAAGCTAATATAAAACTTCCAGCTTCAGAGATACTTTAAACGCAGCTGGAGAGGACTACAACTTCTGACAAAACTCTGTCAGGAGAGCAAGGACAAACTTTAAACAGAAAACACTTTTAGAACATGCAGAAAAAAACATAATTTAAGAATCTCTATATGGGTTACTTAATGACAGAAACTCTGAACTAACAAATATACACAAGTTTATTTGTAAAGTGTTAAAAAAAAAAAGAAGCAGCTAAAACTCCTTTAAAACTCCTTTCCAGGGTAACAGTAGTGTATTGTACAAACTGCAAAAGTCCATGTATCCATTTAACACTGCTGATCTAAATAAAAGCAAATGTAAGAAAATATAAGCCAGATAATAGCAAACAGTACCTGAAAGCTACAGATTCCAACATAGCTCGAACAAGATGGTTTCTGTTAGTGGAAGGTTTCAGGCCCGTGAAAGAGGCGCATAAATATGGGTCATACCCAGAAACCTGCAGAAAACATATCACCATGAATTCTGTGAATTGTATTTGAAGGCTTTTGAGAAAGAAGTTAAAGAGTAAGAAAAAAATAACTTACGACAATTACAGGCAGCATAGTGAAAGAAGAAAATTGAAAACAGTATGTAAGAGGTATATAGTGTTATTTTAGCTAACTCAGTGAACAGTTTAAATTGCTTCCTTCAACAGCAAAATGCTTAAGTGACTTCTTCCAATTCAGACAAACTAAAAAGACTAATCCATATAATTTCCCTTTAAAATACATTTAAAGTGTACACTAAGTGTCTAGGACAGGGCATACTGATATTACTGATATTATTGCTGTTCTCTAACAAGATTTCTCTCACGCCCCCTCCTGAACTACTGAAAGAAAGATAAATTGACTTCTAGAAGTAATACTGAAAAGGACAATAATACTTTTTATTAGTGTATATGACAGCCTGTTATCAGTGACACTGAAGGAAACTGGGCTATCTGGAGAACAAATTTAATTCTTTTTTGCTTTGTTCCATTAGCATACAGAACTCAGACAAAGGTAAGGTTAAAGATGTTAAGTTTCTTCAGAAAAAAACACTAGTCCTGGTAATGATCAAACTGAGCATGGGAGACAAATGAAGATTTTAAAAAACTCAAACTTTTAGAAACACACAGAGAGATGAGCTGGTATACACTGAAACCAAATAGTTACTAAGGCTTCTAAGAGAGAAGTCCATCATACTGAGTTTGATCGTTCCCAGGAGAAGTGCTTAAATATTATCATTGCTTTTCATAACACCAAGACTTGCAATCTTGCTAATACTTAAGTACTTTAAAATATTCTAATTAATTACAACCTACACCTTGAAACAAGGCAGAATAAAATGAAGTATTTTAGAACAGTGCTTAGAACAGTTGTCTCAATGAAAGTTCTGCACTTAATAGCAGAAAAGCTTTGACATTGCTTTGTGTCTCTGCAGGCATTGCCTGTGTTACTGAAAGCAAATAATTTCATTTATCTGTCCTCCACTAATTTTCCTATTTGGTAGGGTTTTTCCTCAAGGGGGAGATGGCATTTAACCATTCTGATATGACAACAGTCTTCATGCAGCATGATGAGCAACAGACAGTAACAACCTCAGCAGTACAGAATAAATACTGTGATAAGATGTACATTATAACCTTTAAAAATGTAAATATTAATTTTAATTGGGTTATTAAAATACATTATTGACTATATTATTAATAATAATTTTACCTGCAAACCTGGAATGAAACAAACACCTTGAGAATCAGGAATACTCTGTGCCATTTCTGCTGTTTCATCTACATTGGTGAAAAGTTCTGTAAAGATACATATGTTGTATGATGTTATTATTTCCTTCAATTTCTTCATTTTGTCTCACTAAGGGAAAAAATCTAGAGTCAGACTACTCCTTTTGTAATATTTTCAAACTATATGTTCCAAGGGGAACAATCACTTCTCCTCTACTTCATGTCCATCAGCCACATTAATAATCCCAAACTCTTCAGATGAAGGACAAACTCAAAAGGATCCTCTCCTACCTGTTGTGCTGTAGCCCTTTAATCTTCACAACCTGTAAAAGGCCATTAGCTTTCCAAATAGACATAAATTGGAATTAAGAATGATAAAGGCACCCTAAGAGTGCTAAAACCTTAGATTCATAAAATATAACATATTTTTCCCCCCAAAGATGTTGTTACTGTCAGCCCAACCACCTAACGACTACAGAGAAAGACCTTAATACCCATATTTCATCAGCACCCTTAGGATCTTTACAAGTGCCACATAAGGTAATCACCTCTTATCACAATAATGCCTCTTGGATAGACACTGCTTTTATTCTCTGTCCAGCCAGTTGTCTCCTTCCATAACTCTACAGACATTATTCCTCTTTAGCTGGTTCTTCACCCACATGCAACTCCTGTACTAACATCCATCTTCCACAGCTGTAATTAATAATGTTCTTATGTGGCCACATAACATGATTTCACAGAAGACTAGAGGTCTCCTGTACATGAGAACTATTGCTTTTTCTTGTCTAAAAAAGTGAATTCTCCTATTAAAGATAAATTAGGTTAATCTAGCTCAAGTTACCTTTGAAAAATCCATCTTGGTAACTTATCAGGAGTTTCAATTTACCTTTGTAACCTTTATGAATTTGTGGGAGAACTTTGGATTCTACTGTGCTCAGACTAATAAACCTAAATCACATTTTTAACTTCTTGTTGTCTTTGCTATTACTGAATTATACATACAGCACCTCTATGCCAGGACAGAAAATCAAAAATTAAGGAAGACTGACTTCATGTTGAAATTACACATACTACTTCTTCAAAATTCTTAGAAGTTATATGACTCCACTAAAAGACGTCCCTAAACTTGCCTTGCTGCAGAAATTACTATTTCCAAACCTTTACCACTATTATGTCTCCTCTTCATCCATGTTGAGCCTCACCACCATTATTGAGGCCATTAGCTTACCTTGTGTTTTGGCTCAATTCCTTCTGTAGAGCTGAAGTTTTTCCATTCTCTAAAGCTGATAAAAGTTTCTGAATTCTCCTTCTCGCAATAATATTTTCAGAAAATAAAGGCCTTACTTGTTAGAGAGTTTAAAGCAGCTTGCCTTTTATTTACCCCATTTCTAAAACTTCCCCCCCTTTCTTTTTCTGTGGTAGCAACTGTAGGTCATGACCATTTTACTACCGACTAGCGAAAAACCCTTAATACTTCTGCATATACGAATGATACCCATTTTAAGTATAGGTAAGTTCCATATGGATAACTCTCCATTTTAATTATGGAATCTGAAGTAGCAAGCTTATATATGTAGAACTGACACTTGAGTCTGCAGCACTGAACTGTGTGTTGAACTGAGTAATTTCCTCCAAAGCCTAGTGGCTGTTACTCTCTAGGCTTAGTCAAATTTTGGATGATGACGATGTGAGGACCAATTTGAGTCATACTTAACCCTTAGGGGCACATATGCACCTAAAGCTGACAGCTTCAAGAAATGCGGAATTTTGTGGTGAGCTACACACGAGGAAAACCTTTCCCAGACAATCCAAAGTTTGAGACACTAGTTGCTTTTTTCTCATCCTAGTAAAAATGTACTAAACTTCTGAGTAAGCCAAGTAAATTTCTAAGTCCTAATTAGAACACTGAGAACAGTTGTCCTATGAACAACCAGTGAGTTTGAACATCAACTACTATAGAGGTAGTATTTTCTTAGTCTGTCATTAAACTGGAATGCAAAACCTTTCATTACAAAATAATAACAACAGCCAAAAGGCACATTACTTTCATGTGAAGCAACATACTGTTGCTTGAAAAGTTCTTCATGTTATTTTCATATAAATCAAGCCTGTTATTAGTTCTGAGATGTATAGTTCAAGACCTCTCAAAAGCATTACAGCAAGTCCTTGTACAATCAGGAGGTTTGTCATGCTCAAGAAAAAGCAAGTGAGGAGTAAAATGTTCTAGGAAAATAAAAGCCTAGCTAGGCAGGAGGGTCTGAGGCAGAGACTGAAGAGGAGATGATTGTGCAAACCAAACTCCCAGCAGCAAACACACTCAGCAGAGCACCTACAAGACTGTGCATTTCTGCTGTCCAAAGCATGTAGACTAGTTTCTTCCATTATGAATAATAACATTAAATCCAGTAACATAACTATGAACCCATAAAACAGCTTCTTAAGCAGGTATATATTTCACCTTCTATAAAATTAAAGAACTTACCTATATCCTGAGCCCATTTTATGGCAGTGCCAATGTCCGATATAGAACCTTCAGTTAAGTAAACAACTTCTTCCCCAATCTTCCAACCAATCAGTGGATATAGACCTTAATTATTTTCCATGAAACAAAACACTCAGTCAAATGAAATGCTTCCAGAAAAACATATACAAGAATTCCCCACAATAAACTCACCTAAAAATAAATAAACTTTATTCAATTCCTTTGTAGAATTTAAGCTAAAAAAAGTCACTGATAGAGGTTAACTGTGTTGTTTAAAACTTTAGTGATGGGATTACAAGAGAATTGAGGAACAGGTTGTTAGACCAAAGTTAACCTAAAGAATTGCTATCAAATTACAAAAAAGCCACCTTTGAAGAGCTATCTGCGCCTGCTTTTATTTTTTATGTAAGAGATTGTGCATACCTAAAAATTTATCAGTGTTTTTCTATTTGTTTTAAGTCCATCCAACTTTCCCCAAGGGTTTCTATAAAGTAAGAGTGTTTTTCCCCAAAACATAGAACATGAAGGCTTGACTTTCAGATGGGAAACAAAAAACTGAAACAGACCTATACACATAAAAAAAGCAACACAAACTTAGAGCACAGATCTTAGTCACAGAAGAGGATGAAAGCAATGTAATTTTTAATTCCCTTTTTAATATGCAATGCTTCCTCATATAGAAAGCAAAAAAGAAAACAAGTTTCACCTGCACTACAGCTAAACAAATGGCTTTTCAGGTCACTAGATAAGAACCCAAGTAGTCAGTAGTCACTGCAACAACTCCACCAACCAAGCACAGTAACTGCTGGAGTGAAGAATGCACCCCGACTACAGGGAACTCTGCTCAGGATTCAGAGATCATGGGTAATGCAACACAGGTAAATGAGTTCCAGTTTACCTTTACAAGGACCAGAAAAACATCAGATGGATCTAGGGGTTCTCTGCTTTCTCAAAGTGACTTTGCTGATACATATGTTTCTCACAGACTCATCTCCAGTTTGCCTGCCTGTGTCCAGATGAGTTGCATGGTAGTACCAGTGCAATTGCAGAAACTAGTGTTAGTGCTGGAGGCACTCTGGTGCTTACAATACAAAACAATCAGCAGCACTGATTAGAGTCTGTGTGTTTGTCTCTTGAAAGGGGAATGTAATACATTTAACTCCAGATCATCAGTGCAAATGTCCCTTGAAATCTTTATTTTTTACCAAAGGAACGGCCACAAATAAAAAGGTCCAAAAAATTAATTGAGCCAAAGATCCTAAAGAAGAGCAGCTAATTAGGGACCGAGACGTCCATCCATCATGTGGCCTTCCTGAAGACACTCACACTAGAGTCTCCAGTAGTGTAACATAACTCTACCTCGGTGGAATGGATCCGCATGACACTTGGCATGACCAGAGGTACTAAGAACCCTCAGAGTACCAGAGGTAGCTTTTAAATCTATCCAACGTGATTCCATCACTGAATTGAGAGAAGTGCTGCTATTGAAGGAACTACTTTATTTCTTTTTTTTGAACTGATATATGTAGGAGCTAAATGTAGACTAGAAACTAGAACAGCAGCTAATGAACATCTTGCACAAGGATGCTGTAGGGATTCATCTTGCAGTCTTAAATACATATGTCAGTTTTAAAGATTGAACACACTACATTTCATGCCCAGGGCACTGAGAAAGCCAGGTACTTAACTTGTCCCACTAACCATACCCCATGACAGCCAAAGAACATAGTGAAAATAATTTTAACATAAGTAACAGCCTAAAGTAGTAAAAGTTTCAGAGCACTGCCTTAGAAGATTCTAACTCCTATCAGAACACAGTAGCTAAACGGAAAAACCTTACAGCATGTTTTTGCTATTACATTTTAACAGACTACATATGTATGATTTCCTAAGAAAAAATATCATCATAATGAAATGATTTATTAGCATAAAAAGCATTTGCATTCATAGGGAATTCAATGTCTATGCTATTCAGTTCTGACACATCTCTTGTATTTGCCAAGGTCCTTCAAGACTTGAGCTGGTAAAATTCTCTTTAGCACACTGCTGTCCTCCTTCCCAGCCCTACCCCATTTTAAGCAGTAGACTTCCTGAAATTAGTAACTCTTTAAAAATAAGACAGACAGAGAGAGACTGTGTAGGCAAACTTACTTCAGTATCACCTTCAGTGCTGTTCTCTTGACAAATAGCTAACTCTGACAAATTAACAAGCTTGACAGACCACAGATGTTCAGAATGACAAAGTTTTAAACACTAGAAACACATTGGGGAACCCATTTCAAGTATTTTAAAAAAAACCTAATAACTTCTAATCCTGCATTATTTCATTGCAGGCGCTTCAATGTGCAATGGCTTAAGGGGAGGAACTTGCAGTGATCCACTGCAACATTTTGATGTGAGAAGCCAGAGGACCAATCTCTTTTTTCTCCATTCCTGTACTGTGTAATACTGCTTGAAGAACAGGTAAAGGAAAAAACAAAACAGGAGGGATGCAGGCAGCAGATATAATTACTAATGATGCTACTTAAGTTCTCTTCCTGAGAAGCTTACTTTAGGATAACCAAAATTTACATTGCTAATTAAAATTTTCCACAGTCTTCTCTTCTGAAGAACTCCCAAGCTGTTTTTCTACACCTATAGACAGAAGGAAAAGCACAGTCCTGTTTTATTCCTTTGTGTACTCTCAGCATTAACAGCTATCAAAGAACAGCTGAAAGAATAAAATCCTCTAAACCCAAAACTTCACTGTCTTACTTCTCCGCGAAGCAAAGAGACGCTCTCCAGTATTCACGTTCCAGAAACCACCTGTTCCCATTGTCAGTTTAACATCTCCTGGGTGAAAGCAGCATTCTCCAAACATAGCTGACTGCTGATCAGCCACCTGTCAATCCAACAAGAACAATGGGACAAGTTAGCTATCGACTACCAACCTGCAATGCTGTTGGGTTTGCAAATATCATTGTAAACAGTTCAGAGTTCTGAATACAAGTAACCACTCAGGAACTGAGCGTTCAGCAAGGACTCATATACAACTTCTTATGTATTTGCAGGCCATTACAACAGTTAGACTTATCACTGGCATCAAATTACACCAGACTTGGACACAACGTGAATGTCTGTAGTACTGCTTGCAACACTGAAAAATATTATGGAAACAAAAGAAGTATTTTGTGATTTAATATTTAACAAGGATAAATGGGGCATTTGCAATTCCAGGGAGTGGAACAGAGTAGCTTGGCCTGAATTTCTTTCTCCAAATAGAAAGCTGAAGTCTTGAGGTCTTGCCTTTCTTTTTCCTTGATACCCCTCCTGTACCAAATTATTCCATGCTCCATTTTTCCACAATGATGATGGTTATTAAATGTATTTACTTATGTTTTTGCCCTGGTCAAACAGTAGATTTACAGCTAGATTTAGTCCACAGTTCTTTATAAAGAGAGAAATTCTTATTAGTTAGGGCACAGTTTTTTCATTTAGCTCAGTTCAAGCAGATTTCGCTCTAAGTCATCACTTTGAGTTTTCTTATCCAAATTCTAACTACTGAGGAAAGAACATGTTACTTGCCACTTATTTTTAGTGAAACATAAAAAAGGGATAAAAGGTACCACAAGTGGATCTATTAACAAGTACTCTTACAGTTGTTTGGTCTTACTGAAGTCAAGCCAGAATGGACTCTTGCATAACTTCATACAGAACAACTGATTTTAAGCCAGACATCCACATTATCAGAGCTTAGAGTCCTTCATTCAGTACTTAATCATTTGGTCACACAACCTTAATGAATCTCAACCTCTAGAAATCCCATCTTGTTCTTTTCTCCTCCTTCCCCGTAAGGTTGTAAACTGGGTTTTTGGAAAAAAATTCAACAATCAAGTCTACTGTAGTTAAGTCACAGAGAATGAATAGAGAATACTTATGAAACAAGCAAGTACTGAATCAAAGCCAGATAAAGAGAGTATAAACACACAGATTAAAGAAAATATTTTCACTCACCACTGCCATTATCGGAATAGGTACCCCAAATATTTCAGAGGAAGTTGATCCGAAGTTGAAGCTTAAAACAAATCACAACATTAAAATGACCTTTTTGTTAAAATGAAATCTAGGTACATACAGCCTGGGTCTGGATCACACATAAAAGGTAATGCTACTGATTTATCTTAAAGAAAACATTAAAACTATCACTTTAAGAAACATAGTAAAAAAGTTTTGGACTTCATAGACTTTTATACACAGTATAACTGTATATAAATTTTTTTTTGTGGACCTGTGTATTATTTGGCCTGTGCAGAGTATTTAGTATTTATTATCATAATTAATTTAGCAATTAATTTAACAGTTATCATATTCTTTTAATTATGCCTTCATAGTTACCTTGTGTCTTTCACTGGTGGATAAACAGACATTGGAATAGAAAGCAGATTACACAAAGTGGGATTCCAACATTTCTGAAATGAAACAGAAGAAGTAAAAACATCAGCAACACTCTGAGAAGCACAATAAATAGCAACAACATTTTTTGGGAACAGCACGTACCGTAAAGGGTTCAAAAATGCCTGTAGAACTGGCATTTGAGTAATCTGTAGCATACACAGAACCTACCATGAAAAGAAACAGAACAAAGTAAGATTTTTAGACATCCAAATACTTAAGAGTGTTCTTTAAACATCTCATTGGCTCCCATGAAATATAAACTAAGTGTGTATGAGCAAAATCACAATGATACAATGAGCACAGAGACTACCTGCTGCTCACTATAACGTGCACACATTAATTACCTTATTTCCCCTCATGAACCTGTCCAGAACAGCCAACAGTACCACACCAACTGCATCACTCTCAATCATAATCTGACTCCTCAGGCATCAATCCTCAGGATAGAAACTTGTAATTCTTCCACATCTGTAACAATTCTTTGTTCTTTTGTTTCACAGGTACTTTTCTTCAATCAACACCAATCAGCTCTGTTAGTCCTCTTTAAATCTTATATTCTTAGAAGACTGATTACAAGGAATAAATATTTCCCTTCCAGGCAGGCCCAAAGAATAATTAATTTACAAGTTCTTTTTGTAACAGTAAATACATTACAATTTTTATCGAATATACAAAAGCACAAATTGCAAAAAAAGTATCTGAATTCTAGGATATATAAATGACAAGTCATGAACATAATTTCTTAGATTCCGGTGTGTTTTACTGACATTCAAGAGGAACTGTAACGTTCACCTTTAGTCAATCTATACAGTAACCATGTGTCAATCGTTCCAAAGCAGCAGTTGTTTTTTCTGGCAGCTTCTTCAGCCTGAGAAAAAATACACATGCAAAAAAAAAGTACTTACAACTGGGTACAATAAGAGAAGCATACTTATTGATTCCTTTTATCATTTACTTCATGGTTAACAAGAATGTCCCCAGAAAATAAGTCTCTGATTGTAAACTTTTCTTCTAAAAAGGCCAAGTTGGCTATGTAACTAATATTATCCTACAAGCTTATGCTCCTAACAGAAAATAAGAACGCTTTCTTACAGCTGTTACTAAGGAAAGAAAAGTAATTAGTCTTCTACTGTAGGGGCATCATAGCCTTATGAAAGGAAACTTACAGTCACAATTATAACAGTGGTGAAAGAGTGGTGGATAAAGAAAACAAGGTCCTGCATGGTGAGTACTAAGGCAATGTACATAGCAACAAATAGCTCAGGGCTCATTAGTGCACTAATGATTAATCCAGCACAACTTATTCTGCGTGCATTTTCCAATTCACAAAAATGCAAAATGAATTGTTCAGTTACGGTATTATTTGTGAAACTGCAAGACACCGGAGTAAAGCAGAGTGGAAAGATAAGAGGGTCCATTGAAAAAAAATAAAATTGTCATGTAAAACTAGAGCGCAAGAAACTTTAAAACAAAGTACAATCGCTAATTGTATAAATGTATCAAGTGAAATAAGATGATTTTATTACGTTGCTTATGTATGAAGAAAGCTTTTTACTACTACACATTTCCAGAATGAGAGGAAAATGTTGTATGAATATAAGTCACTCTTTAGGTAGACAGGCTTTGAACATTAACACATATAAAATTCTTTCTGGTTCTTCTGAGAAGAACAAGCAAGACAAAACTGAAGCAATTACAGCCAATAGTCCCAGAATCATAGAATGGCCTGGACTGGAAGGGACCTTAAAGAGTTACAATTCCACTGCCACGAGCAGGGACACCTTCCACTAAACCAGGTCACTCAGAGCCCCATCCAGCCTGGCCCTGAACACCTCCAAGTCACAAGCTATTATTATGACTTAAGAAACCTACTGTTTTTCCCTTTCCAGCTTACCTCATGTATGTTTTTAAAAACCCATGACAACTTCATAGATGTTTGATGTGTTGAAAAAGTAAGAAAACTGGGTGCCAAATAGCGATCATTCCCAGTCAAGAAATGAAGCACTGTAAAAATAACATGGATTACCTGTTTGAAAAGAAAACAGTTACTTAATTTTTAATCTTGCCCTTTAAAGGTTACTGATCAATTATCTTTAAGAGATGACAACACAGATGAAAGCTGCTGACATGAGGTAAGATTCAAATTATGTAAGGATCTTCGTATCAACAGACAGCCTTCCTGCAACACACCACAAGAAAGAGCAGCTGCTCTAAGCAAGGCTGCTTTAGCAAGTTCTGCTGGAGCACTGACAGACACGGCTCTGCACTACCAACACTGCTCACCTCTATGACCACAATGCATGATGTGGCTGACAGCATTACATACCATTATTCCAGTGGAAATCCTCCTGCAGCTGACAGGCTCAATCATGATTTAATAGATTTACCAAAATTTAATCATTAATCGAGTTTTCACAAAAGAAGTAATTGGCAAACCCAAGAATTTAATTTCTTATTGCGACTGTACTGGTTAGTTTCCACTTAGAGGAAAAGTAACTTTTGTTTTTGCACTTACAGCAAATCTTTCTCTTCTAAAGGTATGAAACACAAGCCAGAAGTAGCATAAAATGTACCTCCTATAGATAATCTGAGCAAAGGGTTCATGAAAAAAACAAGCCAAGAAACAAAAAGCCCAAACCACTTCTAACCCAGAACTACCTACATCCAAAATCTATGCTGTAGCAGTGTTTACATGCAACATTTTAATATAACAGACTAAAAAGTAACAAAATGAGCATCAGACCTACGGGTATCTTTTCCCATAATAATTACTTTAGGCCACCAGTACTGCACTTTTTTCTTGGAACTATGTTCCATGCTAATATTGCTCAGTTAAATGTTTTTAGGACACAGCGCTTCATATCACCATGTGAACAGGACACCTGAAGTATTCCATATATTGCCCTTACCTGTCATAAAAGTTAAACAGCTCTAATAAATCCAAGCAGTATCTACATTAGCACAGTTTTACCTTCAGCAGAAGGGACTTATTCCAGGAATTCACAAGTTCGGCACTTCTTAAATCTTGCCAACTTATGAAATTATGAAAGGGTTTCCCTGTCCTCCTGAAAAACAGTATTTGAACGTTTAAAGCTAGAGAACACAGACTGCCCAAAACATTCAACATCATTCACTATTTCCAATCAGGACAATAAACACTAGGTCAGTTCCTATAATAACTGCATATCCTCCTGGTGGATTTGAGGAATTACTAAATCAGCACACAGACATTTAAAGTGTCAGACTTTTCACCCGAATAAGAAAATACGTATGTATTCATCTCTTCCAATGTACAAAGAACAAAAAGGCCACACACTCACAAGTAGTTTTGAACTGCTCTAAGGTGTAGCTGTGCAAACACAAGAGAACATGAGTGACTTGACATTTTTTACTTCTGAGTTCAACATTTCTACAGCCTTCTTCCATCCAGTCTCTGAATACAAATGAATACAAATTCATTTTAAAGAACACATAACATACATACTTGTGCCATGTAATGAAAGTTCCTCTCTGTGTGGAGATACCAAGACCAGCAATTTGCCTCATGTGAAGTCCTGCAGCTAAAAACCAAAAATAAATGACAATCACAAAAAAAGTGTTTACTTGGAGAAGTAAACAAAAATACAACTGTGTTTCAATATAACTATAAAACCTATGGAATACTTAGGAAAATAACAGTTTATGAGAATATAAATCTCGACAAATTGTCCAGCTAAGTGTTTAGAACAGTGAAATGTTAGAGAGCTCTGAATCAGACAACTGATTCCAAAGCAGATAAACAAACCTATGAATTTTCCAAAAGCAGTTGTGGCACACTGACCCTTTCCACCCTCTGAAACGCCTGTTGATACTTTACATGAACAATCCCAGAGACAGGCAGGCAGATTACATGTGCCTGAATAATCAATTAAAATGTGTATTTCACATAGATGAATGTGAATGAAAGCACCAGTAAAAGTACCTTTACAGACTTAGAGAAAGAATTTCTATAAAGAAACAAAACTAGATTGATCCTGAAGGCAGTAAATAGATTAATGGCAATATGCCATGACTTTTTACATCACTTTGATAATGACATGTCTCACCTTAAATACTTCTTAAGCAATGTTTCAAAATTCCTAAGAACGAATTTGCTTAAACCAGGTACCACTGAATGCAACAAAATATACTTTAAAGTCAGAAGTACAAAAATGTACATTTGGGTATACACCGATTTTGCTGTTAAACCTTACCTTCAAATAACTGTTACAGAAAATTTTTTCTAATATAACTGTAAATAATTAAGTATGTCCACAGCTATTTTCAAAGCAACTCTGGCCAGCTTGCTAATTACCTCCAGCCATACTTACAGAAGCAAAATTACATGAAGAAAATATACATTAAAAGTTTCCAGTCAAAGGACAGACTATCTACCCTGTCCTAAGTACAGTTACTCTGAAGGGTTCTCAATCCAGGTATTTGAACCACTCGCAGGTTAAGTATGTCTTGCTCATACATGTTCTCATGTTAACTTTCATGTGCAAAGTTACTCATTTGTGTGAGCATGTCCTGCAGACTCTACACCCAGCACTCTCTCAGTGACAATTACAGGAGGGGTTTCACAGAGAAAGGGCACATCCTGTGCTGCCCAGCTCTACATGTGCTTGTGCACCTCCCCTTATGCTAGGTCCTTCCATTTCTGCCAGCAGTGCTATCAATTCCTCAATCAGCTGAAAATTAAACCAGTGCTTTCGCAAGGCAACCTGCTCCACCTGCCTGCATAGGTGCTGCTGGTAGTGGGAGTGTACGGGAGGAGGACCTGGGAGTGGGTGGCCTGAGAATAGCACTATTTATTTTTCAGGCAAAGCCATACAAGTACTTCCACAGCTCACTAAGGACTACTGGCATGTGTTACTCCTTGCCATCTCCACAACCTGCATGGTCCCATCACTTTCCCTGTGTCAGCTATCATACTCTCCAGACACCCACAGAAATGGAGCTAACTTCCATTACAGACGAAAACAAACCTAAAGACAAACATGGATATTTCTCAGTTAAACTGTCTTTTGGATGGAGTGCTACAGTAAGAGAGTTGGCACCAGAAGTTTCCACCTTTAGGTAGTACTGAATTACAACAGCTTATCCACACGTGCATGGAATCACATGTTTAGCTCTGCAAGCCCTGCAAACCCAAGTGTCACTATGTTCCTTCTGCTTCCAGTCATTCCTGCCCCTGGTACCACACCCTCTCTTGCGTCAGCACAAACATCGGTGCAGCTCTGCTGGCATAAACAACCGGACAGTGATTCCACTCAGGAAGCTGCCCTAGACTAGAAATGACTCTGTAAAAAGGAGGGTGGCACTGCTCCTTTTGACAGCACTGTGAGTTATGCTCACTCACACACCCACTTAAAAATGACTTGCTGACAATGTGCGCAGCTTGGCCACAAGGAAATCTTCCCCTTTTAAAACTAGCTGAAAAGTCTTGCTTCCTGATTTGTCCCATAGAATGGAAATCAAGGAAGACAGTAAGGTCTTTGAGGGTTGAGGTGGCATTGCTGTTCTTGTGACCAAACAGTTGTGGCTGCTGACAAAACAAACCAAGAGACCAAAATAATCACCTTCAGCTTACACCTGGTGATGTTTACTTTCCCTGTTCCTTTAGGCAGCCTTCCAAACGAAGGCATGAGCAGTTTTGCCATGAGCCATGTTTGAAGGCAGAGCAATACATGGAGACCAAGCAAGAGGGGCTGAACAGGAGGAATTGAGCGAATTGAATGAAAGAGTGCGATGTACACACACAGAAAAAGGAGGCTGGGGCACTGTGGGCAGGTGAGCTAGGGTCCAGTTGACAGGCTCACAGCATCAACATGGCACAGAAGGTGATCCAGGATGGATGGCAGAACACTGGAGCTAGATTAATGTGACAACTATGAGAGTTGTAGAGAGTAAGAGCTAGGTTAGAGCAGCATCCAGAAAAGGGGGGGAAAAAAACTCATCAGAGGTTTGGCAGAAAAGGGAGTTGTATGTATTTAGTGCGTGGAGTACCAGGAATTTTAGGCTAAGTACAAATAGAAAAGAACAGTAATACAAGAATAGGACAGTAAGAACTGCCCATAGTTTGAATGGGAAAAGCAGGAATATCAGGTTGCAATTGAGTGAGCACAGCTCTGCAGCATCCTGCATTCATTCTCTCACACACTCACACTCGCACATACAAAGTGGCGGTGGAACAATGGGGCACTGGAAGGGGAACAAGCCTACTCTCTGTTCCTGCACAGAGGCATCTGGAGGAACAGACACTGGGGAAGGATGCATATACAAAACGCCAGAGCAACAAAGTGCTGGCACTGATGCGTAAATCAAGTATTCACATTGCTTCTGCTTCTACTTCAATCCTAATCCGGCCCCAGTGAAAGGAGAAAGGTAATTGAAGTGCACTGTTTTACATAATGATTGAATAGGCCTTAAAGCATGCTGTAGACCTGTGCCCAGTGACAATTTTCAGTACTACCTAAAAATATTTTATTATCCAAGTAACTAATTTTACTTATTTTGATAAATAAACAATTTCTTGAAGTTTAAGCCCTTACCTTGTACAGCCTCTTTGATTACACCAATAAATTGTCCCCATAGCACTTCAGGATCTAATTCAACCCATCCAGGACGAGGATAAAGTGATTCCACCTGTTCAGGAAACACAAATAGCATTATTACGATCCCTAGTTCACAGAAACCAGAAAATACATTTGGGTTAATTTGGTTTTTTCTTCATTTTCTCATTGCAAGAGAAGAAACAACAGTGTAACTTTTAAAACATTGTTCAACATGGGTGTGTGATCTCTAGAAGACCTCCTCTGCTCAAACCTCTTGAAATACATAAGTCCAAACCCCTTGGAATAAAGGAGCCTGTAAAACCCCTTTCAGAGCTGCAAACAGAAGAGCAGGCGTCTCAGAAAGCTGTATCTGCTGCACTGCTGAACTCAGACGTCGATGCCTCTGAGCTTCTCAGTGGCAGCACAGCAGGCCAGGGATCACCTGTCAGACGAGATTCCAGCGACAAGGGAGGGTCAGCTCCACTGAGAGCAGCCCCTTCCATATCTCCAAAATCCATCATATTTCTAACAATTCTCCTCGCTGCAAGCTTTTCATTGTAATAGGTAATAGTAAAAAATTTTAATTCTGGAGATTGCCCTGATCCTAAAATCTCGAGCTGTACAAACCAAAAGCAGCCTGAAATTCGTGTTCCAAAACTGGCACTTTTTCACACGGCGCTGTTACAAAATTGGACGCGTGTAAACACAAGTCCTAAGCAAATCTCAGCTATGTCCTACTAACAAACGTGTTTTTGTTCAGAGAGGAATTAGTCGGTAAGCGACCGAAGCGAAGGTAACCGGGAAAGGTGGAAGAGAGTGAGTACCGAAGTAATGGGTGAGTGCTACGGCGGTCCCGCGGGGGTCGGGGGCTGTGGGTTCCCTTTCACCCCTCGGGAGGGGGAGACGCTCCTGTCCCGGCTCAGGGGACGCCCGCGCACCGGGACCAGCCGAGCTGGGTGAGCGCCTGCGAACGCCTGCCACGCCGAGCGCCGACCGCGGCCCGCAGGAACCGCTCGGGGCAGAGCGAGCACGTTCGGCCCGCCCGGCTCCCGAGGCAGGTGCCGCCCCCGGCTGCTCTCGCCGCTGGGCCCGGCTCCGGACCGGGGACGCGCCCTACAACCCGCCCGCACTCACCTTCCTGCAGCTGGAGCCCCTGACGGCGGCCGCCCGGTCGTAGACGTGGCACTTCACCCCCGTGCTACCCACGTCCACCCCCAGCACGTACCGCGCCGGGGCGGCCCCGCTGTCGGGCTGCCCGCACGGCATCGCCCGGTGAGGCCCGGCGCGGAGCGAGGGCGGCCGAGCCCGCCACAGCCCGCCGGGGGCGGGCGCTCCTTCGGCCTATGGGCGCGGGCAGCGAGCGGGGCCGCCGCGCGCGCAGGTGGCGTCCGCCGGGGGCGGCCAAGGCAGGCCGCGGCCTGGGACCAGCGCGGGCGGTGCGGCTCCGCCCGCCGCGCCCTCACCCGGGAGGGGTGGCCGGGGCCTCGGCCCCGGGATCCCACGGACAGAGCAAAAACACGAAAGCAAAGCTCCGTGTTTCGTCTATGCAGTCTCAACGTAAATCTACCACATGAACGAAAAAAAAGGCTTTAGTTAAACACCAAATGTTAAGGGCTTTTCTAAAAGGCTGAATTCAGCGAGCGCCACTGGGAGAGATGCCCACGGTGCGATGCTGACCCCCGTGATCAGATCCCCTGACCCCAACTCCTCCTTACAGTAAACGAGGTATGTTTGCTCCTGGGATTTGTCACTGAAGGCACTGAGCATCAACGAACAAATTACACATAGTTACACAAAGTCATGAGCTGCAGCAATTCTCTCGTGCCATCAGGTTGCTTCACAGAGGGAACGACATCTAAAATTACTGTTGAAACAGAGTTAGTGACAGAAATGTTCCCGTATTACCCTTAGATAGGGTGGTAATTTTTAAACAGAAACAACCAGAAATATTCGCAGTAAACCAATAAAATTCAGAATGCTCAACCCCAAACTAGTACCGGTAGAATTTAGTTTTAACCCAATTTAATCAGAAGAATTAGTCAATTAGTTTTAACTCATTTAGAGCAGAAAAAGCAAAAGCAAAAACATTGAAAATATTTCCCCCCTTGCACTTCTGGTTTGGCCTCTCTTACAAAAAACTGCATTATGAACAACAAAACAGTATTTTGTGAGATAAAGTCTGACATTACTGGATCTTTAAACCAGGAATACTACCAACAGTGAAAGCCACATTAAGAAGAGGCTTCTCACCTCACATGGGCAGTCACAGAAGTCACTGGGACAAAGGTATGGATCACAGAGAAGTGAAGGCACATGAAAGAGAAAGCCAAGAAACGACTGCTTTACCTCTCCTCCCGAAGGAATGACACATTAAAAAGTCACAATCTCTTTGACTTTTTATTCTCTTTGACTATCTCTTGACATACAGCTAATAGATGTATGTCAGAGAAAGGTACCAAGTACTTCAGTATCTGTTTAAGAGTACTTTCCTTTGAACTAATTTACCAAAACTAACAGCATAATAATAATAATTACTTAAAATTTATGATGAAAGCTCCCTCAATAAGATTCAACATGTGTAACTGGTATAAAAGGCTAAAACCACTCCAAACATTCAAAAATTAAGAAGCCTTAAGAAAAAAATGCATCTAGATATCCTTTGTGTTTTTACAGCATCAATACAAGTGGGGCCTGTCTCACTGCAAGATTAAGCAAAACTTCAAAAAGAAAATGGATGCAGTTTACTTTTTTCTTTTACAAGCTCTTAATGTAACAAACACATACCCTTCTGATTGCATGGAAGTGACCATGTAAAGTCGGTTTCTTCTTGCAGATCTTGAGTTCTGTTTAATATGCTAAGAAAGGACTTAGATGTGTGGAAAAAGATAACCTGAACCAACTTGCAGAGCTTCAATGCATATGTAATCTTAGTTATTGAGAGCATGTATTAAAATTGCTTAATTTATGAGAGCCTTATGAAATACAAATTTTATATTATTCTGTTTGTAATGTCATAAAAGTAATGCAATAAAGGAGGCAATGGGCTTTGAGATGTGCATAGCATGTCCATACCATATGTGACTTCTCTGGCGTTAGTTTATATTGTTTTGTCATAAATAATGTCATTCCCACACAGGCACTCTTTGTCTATCCAAAACCTCTACCACCCTCAGAGAAAAATCCTATTGCCCATATGCATAAAAGCCCCAAGTTCATCTTAGCACATGCAAGAAACATTCAATTTGAAGTTAAAATGTATGGACACTTTCCTGGTAACAAGCCTGCTTAACCTATACCACCACCCTGAGTCCTCCTGTTTGAGTGAGAGCATGTGGGTGCCACCTCACTGCTCAGAGGCAGGGAGCTGGCACACCTGGGGTCACATACCAAGTACCTCAGCAGCAGTGTCTGTACTCCTGCATCTTCTCTGCTGAAATCCTCAGTTTCTTTGCTCTCTGGAAAGCGTGGCTGGTCTTATTTTTTACTGGACTATCAAACCAAATGAAGGAGTGGAGGCACTCCAGGGACCTGTCCAATGCTGTAGCAAAGGAAAGAGTTATTAAGTAAAACCAATCAACTGGCAGAACATTAGGGTCAAGAAGATCCTACACTGCTAGCAGAGACAGCAAAACTCCTACCATGAGTGATTTATATTGAATGTTTCTAAGCAATGTCATCACAGTCAGCATCGTTTCAGTCAGCAAGAAATACACTTTAGAGGATGATGCCAAGCAAGACACCTTGGGAGATGGAACTGCTACAGACCCAGCAAACCTAATTCCCAGAAAGAAAACATAATCTTGACACTGTCTTGACATTTTCTAGGACCAGATTATTAAATAAAATTTCCAAATTAACTGCATTTTGAATAGTTAACTTTTTAAATTTTTTTTTAATGAAAGTATTCTCGGGTGGTATTTCTGTTGTGTGACTGATACATTGGAGCATCTTCACTCACCCAAGGCTTCCAGTATGAATCAAACTTGCCACTGGCACTGCTAACAGGATTCCAGACACTGAAATCTTGTAGACCAAGACCCAAAACTTGTAATGCATGGGCTTTTAAAATTTATCTTCTCTTCCTCAGCCGTTTTTTTGGTCAAGATACATCTACCCTACCTAGTGCCTCCTCAAACTGTGAGCTACCGTTTTACCCACTTACTTAGCTCTACCTTTTTTACAAGTTTTAACATTATGAAAGCATTGACCTGGGGCCCATAGTCAGTTTACACATAAACAAGAAAGAGCCCACTACTTTCTCTTGCTCCATTGGCTGGTGCAGCCCACATCCATCATTCATTAAGACTCACCTGAAAACTTAAACAGACCAAAATGGAAGCAATGAGCATAACACAAATGTTGCTGCAATAATTTATCATATGACCCTTTCTCATCAGTTCCTCCTGCGCTCCTGCCAGAAGTCACCACTCTCCTCGAAGTCAACAGACAGAACCACATACAATTACAGCACTTGATGAATCATGTTAGATTTGTGGGTAATCTGAGCTTTAGGCAGCCATGGGATGTTTCTTAAGGAGTTCCATTCTTGCTAAACCATTCCACCCTCACACTACAAACTGGACCAACTCAGCTGTTCTTGGGGCTCCATGATGAACTGCTATGAAAAATAACACAGGGGAGAGTGCCAATCAGATTAATTCCTTGATGAGGTTCATAATGTGGCAATGCAGTTTGGCATGAGCCAGAGGCAGCAAGTAATAAGAGACTGGTTAGGCCAGGATTTTCACTAGAGAATTGCACATCCAATCTGTGCCCACATAAGGTTTTGCACTGTGCCCGAGGCACAAGCGGTCCTTCCTTTCTGCCAGCTCTGCAACACAAGTAAACTTTGACAGGAAATGAGGTGGACTTTAGGACAATCAAATTGTAAGCCAAGAATTTATCTACCAAAGTAAATGAAGTGAAAACTGGTGTACTTACTCTGTTAATGTTTCCTTATTTGTCCATTATTTTTATTTGGCCTAAGGAACATCTGCCTTTGGAGAAGTACAATGTATATTAAAAAGATAATGTCCATCATCCTCTGGATGTCTCTTAAGGAATTATTGTGTGGACTGAAAATGACATAACTATGAATAATTTTAATAAAATGAGTGATTGAGTTCCTGTATATATATGTGTGTGCGTACATACATATGAGTGGTCATGTGCACCTAGAAAATTCAGGGCTGAACAGCTCTTTAAAAGAACATTTATTTCAAGACTAGAAATTAACAAAAAAATATTAAAAAGACAAAAATGGCCATCAATGAGGTTTAATTAGAACCAGAGAAAGGATATACTGACACACTAGAGGCTAAAGGGATGAAATTATTGTTTCAATAAGACCTAGCCATTAGAAAAAATTGCAATTATACAAAATACAAGACTGTGATTATTAACTTTCATAAAGCACTGCCAATGCAGTGATGTTTACTGACCAAGTTTTACCAGAAAAAAAAAGTTTTAATGAAAAATGCTTTTTCTGTCCTTTCAAATAATAGGAATCAGGTTTACTGTTTGCACTTGATGGCATTGTGACCATTTCTTTGATTTGTATTGTATTTCAAAGCAGAAATGAAACAGGAAATTTGTAAATTATAGAAAAATAAGAGTAAACACCCCCTCAAAAATTGACAGCAATAAGGAACTGTTGTTGGAACCATGGATTCTTTAATAAAGAACAGCCACTTACCTCATGATTATCAGATTCTTGAAAACATTTATCAGTTACAGTCTCAATGTTCATGGGTCCTCATGCACCTGAATTTGAATTCTTTTGGCCAAGAGTGTGTATTCAGACTGCCCTTATGCCCTTGATGTCACTGTGTACCCTTTCCAGATACAGAAAGAGAAGAACATAACTGTCTCTCAGTAGTAAGGAAGGCTGATTATGGAATACACAAGGAGATCACATTGCAAATAGAATAAAAATACATGCTTACTGTAAGTAACAATTTCTTCTTTGAGATTCCTCACCCTCAGGGGTTATCTATATAGTAATTCAGATCAACTGAATTAAATTGAACAAAAGTCCTATAGTTTTTGAATGGGAGTGTCCATGCAAGATTTACTCTGCACTAACTGATTTATTTTCAAGTTATCCCTTTATTTAATTTGCTTGAATTTTCTTTAGTGCTATCTACTGAGATGGCAGAACTCACAATGCAGGGTAACAGCAGTTAAGAGTTCATTGACTAATCGTCTGAAGACAGTTTATGAAATGCAAGATTTTATCTTGGTATCTTCAAGTTGAGCAATATGACCTGAGTGTACACACCAACCAGACTTGTTCTATACAGAAACACCGAGTTGCAGACACAGTTACACAAAGTTGCAGCAGCTGCTCATGCTACGAGTATATTCCATTCTTTATGCTGGTTGCTTCAAACAAGCTACTTCACACTACAATGTGTAAGAAAGAAAATAACATTCTGCTTCTCAGCCATCAGCTGGTTTTGCACCTTGTTAAGCATCACTGGGATTGAGCTTACTGGAAAATAATCTTACTGACTTTTCTATAGGGTTGGGTTTTTTTAATCAAATTGGTGACAAGGCCAAAAAAATTTTGGAAGATCAGTATCGTGTTAAATGCTTTTAATTGCAAGGTGACCAACAGCCTTTTGAAAAAAAACTTTGTATTTTGATCTCAGTTACAGTTGTAAGCCATCAAGAAACAGTCAGGAGGGCAGGCGCTACTTCTGAGAATCACAGAAACTGAGCTTCATGAGATTTAATTTATACTGTAAACTTCTGGATTGGAGCATACACAAGTTCCCATGTAGTATTTAGAAATAAAACAGTGGAAATAGGTAATGTTTCTTGTTTCAATATTTAATCCAAGCAGACACAGACACAGTTTATAAAATTACTCTATTGCATTAGAGTTCTATATAGCATTTAGGTTTTCTGAATGTTTTTCCTTCAGTGTAGCATATATTCATATTCCAAAATATCTTTGCACAGTCTTTGTGCAACTACATGCTAAAAATCTGCAAATGCACACTTAACACTAAACAGCACAAAAAATACATTCTGTATCCATTCATATGCAAATTTAAAACATTTCACTTGGCAGATAAAACAATGAAAAGTTATTTTAAAAAAATCAGAAACTACAAAAATGCGCACATAAAAGTCTTCCCTTTTGGATTTTTAGTAAAATACTGCTCTGTATAAGATCTAATGAAAAACTCCAGTGCTTACAAAATACTTTATATCTATGAGAAAAAGAAATGCTTTAATTCATATATGTATGAGTTAAACGTAATGACCTTGTTAAAATATAAAAATGAAATCAAAGGGGACATGGCATAGATCAATGCAGATGTCACATCTACCAGGACATGTAAAACTGTAATTAACTGGGCACCAGGCAGTCAGTATCATAGAATAGATAAATTAAAAATCAGGGACGAATACAATATGCAGCAGCTAAAGAATAAAGTGTTTAACCACCTATATATACTACACATAGCAATTCCACTTGAAGAGGGAGCAAAAATCTTAGTCTGAAGTAGAATAATTTTTAAAAATAGCTGTGTTCACTGGTATATATGAGTACAGCATCCTCTATAACTTCGTTTCTCAAAAATCTGCATAAATTGGCTATACAGGCACATCAAAATTCTGTGATGCAATAGTAACACAGCCTCATCTCTGTCATGGTGATTTTCAAACAGGTATTTTCTCTTTATGATCGGATCATTCAGATAGATGTGGTGGACTAACTCAATGTCACACAATGACTTCTAAAATACTGGCACGGCAGCATCATGTCAGTCTTGTGTTGCTAATGACAATAAAAACCCAAAAAATATAACTTTTCCTTCACAGAATGTGGCTTTGAACCTCTTGAGACTAGATAACTATAAAGAGAACAACAAAATCAATGTAATTTAAGACTATATGTAGACTATTCCACAAGTTTTGTGATACTAAGTAAAATAACATAAAATTCTTAACCTTGTTTTTACCTGTGATCCTTTTTATAGGGCTTGCTGCTATTCTACAAATACTGCTGAGCCAACAGCTGTTTTGGAGAAATGAAAATTAAAAAAACTATAACACAGTAATAATGTGAAACTTCATACTACACTAAGAAATGGAGGCAAAAAAACAAATGAAAGAAAGTCTACAGACTTGCAGACCCAGAATGAAACCGGTCCAGAAGCAACAAAATGCATCACTCAGGTATGCTTTATTTCTGGTTCCTGGGCCTTAGAGGAAAAATACTTTTTTTTTTCTAGAACAGATTAGAATAAAGAAGAAAAATAAAATTTAATCAATGTCAGTATGCAGCACCAACAGAGGTTTCAAATTTCTTCTTAGACAGAAGATTTTATATTAATGTCCATAAGAATTGTACATGTGGGTTAAAAACAGTATGAAGACCTTTGAGCCTTCTCTTTTTCCTATATGAACTAAGAATCACATAGTTCTGTCCAAAAATTCAAGTCAGCTTTTTGTCTGAATATTCTTATGGAACCAACAGCAACACTTTCTGATAATTTAATTTTGCAACACAGAAATTCACAAAATTAAAAAAATAAATATTAAAAGTCACTAATAACAAAAAACTAACCTACTATGGAGAAGGTTTCAGGGCACAGACTATTAGAGGAAGAAAGAAATGTACTCTAAGTAAACATAACTTTGACAGCCATCCGGCAAAATGGGACATCTTTAAAGTCTAGCCATTTTTATAATTTAGAAAAAAATCAGGATATCACATGCATTTAGGAGGCTATGCACATCTGTAGTAGATAACTTTGTTATTTTATCATCAGAAAACAACTAAAATGGTAGATAAAAAAAAATTAAATGTACTTTACCAAAGGGGTCTCTACTTTGCAAATATAATTTTTTTATTCAATACATCTTATAAATTAATCTCCTGGAACAGATTGTGCAAGAGCAACCACTTTTTGCCACTCCAACACCAGACACACAGTAACACCTATGTTCTGAAAGCTGTAAAGCTGTTGCCCTCTAGTACAAAACCCAGCAGTTCATACTTAGCGTGGCCTTGGCAGTTTCTTTGTAGTCAGCTTTTAGTTACACTGATTCAACTCAGAAGGACCTGGAGAGCCAATATAAAAGCTGCATTTAAATAATTTTTCCTTTCTGTCTTATTACACTATTTAAAAACAAGCTAGAGTACAAAATGTCATGCTAAACACTGTTAGATGCCCAAGTTATTACTGCTCCATATCCCTCCCAAAAAGCACATCAAACCTGAGTTAAGGTTGCCACTGTTATTGCTGCTTACCCAATATCGTCTGTAAGCCACTGTTTGGACACCTAGGCACGAGGGATAGCATGGCAACCCTAACTCAGTATTTCCTGGCTTTTGCTAATTTAAGTGAAAATAAAATAAAGTTTTAACATAATTTTTATAGTTTTAATGACAACCTGAAAATCATAACAAATAAAATGTATTTCCTTCTATATTAAAGTGGCTGGTCTTCTTAATAGAGATTTCTGATTTTTTTAAATGATAGAACATAACAGTGGGGAAAGAGTTAAATATAAAATACACCTAGCTACCAGATTTATTCTGAAGATTTTGGTGCGCCAAAATTGACAGCCAGTTTTCTTGGCTTTCGCTTGCTGGATGTGTTTGGTGTTGATTTGTTATGAGGAACACTTGGAGTAGCCACATTGTCTTGAAATGAAACAGTGGATTGAGCAGCTTGAGGAGATTTTAAAGAGGCTGAAGAACTATCTTGCTGAATGTGGTCAGAAGACATTGGCTGTTCATTCTTTACTGGTGCAGCTTGAGGGGAACTCTGAAACTCCTTGAGTTCAAAGTTTTTCTTGCTAGCAGCCCTTTTTTTAGTTACCTTTAAATTAAATAAATATTATTTAACAGAATGCATTCTCAAAAAACTGCAAATAGTCCACTTTCAGAAAACATGCTTACATATTTTAACAATAATTTTCTAATACTAAATAGTACTTCACAACGGGGATATTGTTGCATTCATCTTGTAGGCCCATTTTTTTACAAGAAACAATATTAACACAAACCTGCTGCTCTTACCTGCAGAGGTATAAACTGGTTGTGAGAACCAACTGGTATAGTTCCTGCAAGAGACACATTTCCTGGATAGGAGCCAGGATAATAATGCTTAGGCACTGGAGATCCCCAGGACACTGGACCAAACATGTGAGATGATGGAGGCATCATATTAGCTACGAAAAGAAGAAACTTTTAGCTCACTTTCCTCAAAAAACGATATAAACTCCCCAAGAGCCCAGGACTACTCCAACTACATCTGTCTGCATGTTGTTCATCTTTCCAGTAAAGCCTCATATGCTTCATATTTACTTCAAAATAGCTAAGTATTTATTTATTATCAAAACCCCCCAAACAGAACTACACCTAGATGACAGCACAATTAAGAACACTAAAGTCATGGTGTCTGCATTCCAGAGTGCACATAATTTGGGATCTCCGCATTCTCAGCTGAGCCAACTGTATTAGCAGAAGGCTGCAAGTTCGGGCCGTTGTTTTGGAACACAGCAACAACGGAGCAACCCCATGGAAAAGAGATGTAGCATCTGCTGTATGGGTTTCTAGGATGCTACAATGGTGCTGACTCATTAATTCCTAGCTGTGAATGTGAACTGCAGTAGAATACAAAACAGCCAGGAGCCAGAAATATCACCAGAACTTTTACCAATTTTTGGGGGGTTACTTACCATGCTCATGTTTGGCAGTGTACAAGAGGACTGTGATGTAGCTTTCACTTCAGTGAAAGTTGGTTATAGACAAATAAAAACACTATGCATGGAGAAACATTAACTATATGGGATGGGGGGAAAATCTATGTAAAACATCAAGGAAGCTATTTCTTACAAATTCTAGACTGGGACTATCTGCTTTGAAATGATTACTGTTATTTTGAAGGAAATAAAATGGAAAAAGCACCTAAGACTGAATGGATAACTACATTCTTGAGGAAAATAAATAATTAATAGAGATGATTCTTTATACTAAATTAATCTGCACATTGATGAGAAGAGGCTCACACACTGTTCTCAAAACTGTTTAGACATACAAGTACATACATGGAAACTAAAAAATGGGGCTTTCTGGATGGCATTCATTTTCATACAAAGAACCACCACAATTAGAGGATATCATGGTATTATTTGAAATGTGTACTAGTACACCTACCTGGGGGCTGTGTAAATACTGGAGGCATTGATCCAGGTGGTACAGGAACCCCTAGTGGTTGATAATTTGGAAACACTGGTGGAGGTGGAGGTGAAGCAAAACTTACTCCTGTAGAACTCTATGAAGAAGGAAACAGAGGTTTACCAACAGATGCAGTGCAACAGGAACAAAGATTTGAAAAGATTTTTTACATCCTCACCAAGCGCTGTAAAGCAAAGAGAGCGGCTTTCTCCTTTGCTTCAGCTTCGGAATGACACTGCGGACCATGAACCAATAAACCATTTGACAGCTTTATGTGGCAAACTGTCATGGTCTACAAAAAGAGAGAAAAGATTTTTGAGGGAATTTGTGTTGCTAACAAACTGTGAGACAGAAACAGAGATTTGTTTGTTTGTTTTAAAAAAAGGCAACAAAGGGAGCTAAGGTTTATTTTCAGATAGATTTCAGTGGTCAGTCCAAATATTTAATACGTAACAGTTGATACCAAGTTGAGAACTTGTACTTTTTCAGAAAAAACTTTTTACCTGTGGTGTTTTCAGGAAAGAGAAATCTGGTTGTGACATTCCAAGAAGAGAACAAATACGAGAAAGTTCAGAAACAGTAGACAGTGCAGGCTGTGGACAAGGGAAAGGGTGACCTCCAGTTTCTATTGCTGATGTGTTCTGGGGGCCTCCAGGGCTATGCTTGTTCATATAAGCAGCTGACAAGAGGGAAAAAAAAAAAAAAGCTGTATCACAAGTATTTCCTGCACTAAAAGGATGGCAACTTGGTTATTAGCAGAAAAAAAAAAGAAAAAAAAGCTTATTTGATTTTTTCTTGTATTTTCATATTGTTTAAAAAAAAAACCAGGAGACTATATCTGAAGAGAGTTTTAGATCCAAGTATAGAAGTAGAACTGAAAAAATATGGAAATTTTATTACTATATTTTGATAAACAGTACTCTGCTGAAACTGTGTTCTAAAATGTCACTACAAGGTGAAGCTGAATTATGAGCTGATGGTTAAACATACCCATTTTTTTTGTTGGTCTGTACTGCACAGCAGCTCCATGGCAATCCTGTCTACTAGAGGGAGCAGGAACATCATGAACTTGTGATTTCACTTCATTCCTTGTTTGGAGATCTGAGCCATCTATCTTCAAAATCTCTTTGAGCATCTGTGTTCCTTTCTTTAAAAATAAAATAAACCACTCAGGAACATGCTGGCATTCAGGTAACATGACCTTCTTAACACTGATTATCATAACTGGTAACAGAATCTGAATTTTTGTTTTCCAATCAGGTATATTTTATCAAAGCAAAGATAACAGTATCTTACCATAAACAAATGTGCTTGCTAATTTTCTTTGATAATAGCTAATTAAAAACTCATTAATATGTTTTAAAAAGCATTATGAGGTTTCATGGAGTTTCTTTAAATAGAAACATTGATGCTAAGATAGCAGATGCTAAACTGCAATGTAATGATTCCTGCAGTATACAGACCATAGCAAACGACTGTGGTGACAGATGTTCCTCATTTGTAGCTCTCGCTTCCTTGGAATAAGTCTGCACTTCATTTTCTTTGGAAATTTTCAAAGAAGCTAGAAGGCTTTCCAGTTCATTGTCCTTCTTAAATTAAAGAAGAAAAAATACTTAGTGTATTTACAAGCAGATGCAAGAGGAAGGGTATATGAATTTGAGGTTAATTTTATCCTCATTTAGATTTTTTTCTCTCTTAGCTTGGCAGGTCACAGTCATGTCTGTTCAGAGTGTGAACACATATCCAGAGATTGCATCAAGTTCTACATATTAAAATATGCAAGAATTGACCAAGAGAGAATTGATTTAAAGAACAAAGTCACACAAGTTTGTTGTCCTTTTTAAACATGAATTTGCACACAAGTAACCAGGAACAATTGGAACAAAATGGACTGGAAACTGAAGTCACTCAAAGAACACAAGAAAGTCAGCTCCCTAGATCCTACCTTTCCACCTGTGCAGGGACCATCAACTGCAGCCTTCTGAATTACAGGCACGTTGGGACTTTCATTCCTCTTCAAAAGTTTGACATTGTATTTATTCACACCTGCAAAATTCTGAAATAAATTGCAGCAATTATTATTGAATACTCTATTACTCATTTTAACACAATCAGATTAGAAATGTATCTGCAAAGAGCTTTCACAAGCTAATATTCTTAGAGGATTTCAGCTTACTGAACACCTAGCATTTGTGTTTTTGCATTACAGCATAGCTTTCAGAGTCTAAGAGGAATAGGAAAGTTGTTTGGTATCATCATACATTTTATGCACTTTCATATTCTGTCTATAAACCTCTAATGAAAAAAAAATCTCCAAAATAAAGTTTAAAGTTTACCTATTAAAAGAATCAACTAAGAGGCCAGTTAAAGACAAATCTGTAAGATTATAAATCACATCAGAGTAAAATGAAAGAATGGATTTACTCAGTACAGACAAAATTACCTGTTGGTTTGACATTTTATTATGTGGTTGACTTTCACCTCTTGTAACTTTGGAATCTTCTTTAACTACAAAAGAATGCATTCTTTTGAAATGCTCTTAGAAACTGTAATAATCAAGACTCAAAAAATTTAATAACTCCATACAAATACACAGAGTTGCATTAATTTGAATGGTTTTATCAAACGTTTAATTCTTACTTCACAGGTCAATTGGTGTATGTATTCTTTTCTTCTAGGATAAATTAAAATGAAGTATGTCCAATAATATATCTAATTTTCTATTCTACAAATATGATCACAAGCAGATTTTCAAAGACATGTGGTTTTTTTGTTTGGTTTTTACATTAGATAGGTGGCAAGTCAACAGAACAACTTGCCTAAAAGGTTCAGGATTAAGGGTGGAACAATCCAATATGCACATCAGGGCCATTATTTGACAATAACAAGTGCAATGTAGTGTTGATAAAACTATAATAAATTATTTCCTGTCAATAACTACAAAAAGCCAAAAAGCTCATCAGACATTTCATTGAAGGTCAGATAAAGCAAGTAGTTCTTCTAAACAAAGTTCCTAATTATAGTACTTACATTTTTTATAAGGCTCCTGTTTTCTTTGCTGACATTTAAAGCTGCCGTCATTGAAGCCTGGCTTATAAAACTGATGGCCAGTTCCCAGCTTGATTTCCTGAGGTAGAACTGCACCCTAGGGTTTCAAACATCAAAGCTTAACCAGAAAACTGGGTATCTATTATTTACATAGTAGTGCCCTATGATTACCCCTTTCCAGAGCTATGCATACTGCACGTAACACCACTTTCATCCAGAGGATTTATTTGTAACATTAAGTTTTCTGATACAATGAACTGATGTATGAAATTAAGTACCTTCATATTTTGAAGGCAGGGATCTTTTTAATGTTTCTATACAAACCTTTTCATGCATGTTTTGTTGAATGTGGTGAGACTTCCCAGAACTCTGCAATGACTGCCATATGCTGCAGAATTCATCATCTTGCTTAGTCTGTGCCTGACAAAATAAAAAACAAGACCCCCAAACTGAGCAGCGATAAATTCAACTTTTGAACAGCTAAATATGTATCAAGACATTCTGGAAATCGTAAGGTTCAAGTTTAACAGTCATCAGATGACAGATATTTTCATACTGACACTAGTACAAGTTGCAGGTAATTAATTACAAAACAAACTGTTGTAGTGGATTGCATTTACAATTTTTACCAAGAATCACTACTGAACTTAAATGAGCTTAGTTTGTTTTGCAAGTGGCTTTGTTGTGTTATTAACTGAAATTATGAGTACAGGAAAGATGATTAAGTATAATGAAACTCAGATAACAGCTCAGAATGGTTTCAAAATCATGCTTTCATACTGAGAGTATTCTTAGATTTTATTATTAATGATTTATTTTGTAAGGCCTTACCAATAAGGCTCAATTACTTCATTACATTACAGGTATGTTACCGCAGAACTCAAGCCTGGCTATGCAAAAAAACACTTAAAAATCTAGTATCTAAACAAGGATAACACAGGATATTATATTCATTCAAGAACTGAGAGCAGTTCTGCTCCAACCCGTATCTGAACTAAAACATCTGATGTACTAAAACAAAGCAATTTATTAATCATGAGAAAATGACAACCACCCTGAACAGAGGGCCAAAACAGAGACATCTGGGTCCGACACTAAATGAATCCGAACACTCACTTTATTTTTCTGATTGCCACTCAGAAATGATCCTTTCTGGGGTGAGTTAGAGTTGCCCTGATTTTCAGCCCTGAGATTGTAATGCTGTCTTCCATTCAGCTGCTAAATCATTGAGAGAAAAAAATCAGAAATGTTTCATTGTCTTCCATTTTCTTTTGGAAAGTAGTTTTTCTTGTACAGACTTGAAAAACACAAGACAACTGCTTTCAAACACACTTATAGCAACATGAAGTTACTAATTAAGGTAAGTTGCTTTAAAGAACTCTCATTAAAAATATCAAGCGTCATTAAACCACCAAGAACCCAAATTCACCTGTAATTTTTCCTCCTTTATTGTAATTTAAAAGTAAATCATAACCAAGAAGCAAAACTGATAGGGAAATCAGTTCTTCCCCTTCTAAGCATGGACAAACAGCGTACAGGAAGCATTAACTGGACCAAAGCTTTAAGGAAATAATTGCATCTCTGCCCAAACACACTATTTGTTGACACCAAATATGGTGTCACTGCTCCAGACTAAGTACCTGTCTCTCAGAAAAGCAACTGGAGTTACTCAGAGCAAAACAACTGTCAATAAGGAAATTTTAATCCTTTTCATTATTAGATTAATTCATTTCTCCAACATAAGAATTATTCTACTTCTAATATGTTGACATAAAAACTAAATTTTGTTTGGACCAATGAAGATAACCATGTCAATACTTCAGATTCTCGGGACAAACATTTTTGTACAAATGCAAGAAAAGTCTTACTTGAGTAGGAACAAAAAGGGAGCGAGGAGAATGGTTGAGACCTCCCAGATGTACTTTTTGTGAGCATACAGATGACAGATCAGATGCATATGAGTTGTAGTTATTCACTGCTGGCTGAGGTTTAACTATGGCCATCAGCTTTTGATTTCCCATTTCTGACCGACTACCATGAGACAGGTTAATTAAGGCACTTGAGGGCAGGCGATAACCTCTGGCAGGTGAGCACCTTAAGAAAAGTGAATTCCATAGTTGTTTCATGCAGTTTAATTGTTGACAAAAGATAATGACTCAAGTTTGAACAACAGAGGCTGAAAACTACCCAATATTGAAATCTAGTAGCATTGCAGACAACCTGAAACCCATGGCTCCCCTTTGCCCTCTGGCTGCCAAACAGTAGTTACCACTACTCTCAGTTTATAATGTACCTTTCAGTGCTGAGCTTAAAGAAATTTTTAAGATGAGTGAATTGTTATAGCACAGTTCTGTAGCAAATATTTCTGTAAAAGAACCAGAAAACAATATTCTTTTATTTTTCAGAAATGAAAACTGAAGTTTCAGGTTCAGTAGCAGAATTATAAATTGAAGTTAAGCAGCATTTCTGAACACTGAGTATTATCTGTGTTAGAGGACATGCAACGGCTATCTTTGTGCAGTAATTGCTGAATGCAGGGAGTAGGTAAGAATTTCCTCTAACTTCCATCATTAAAACCTTGATTTAGACAAGAACAGTAAAATGAAGCCTGCTGGGTATATTTGAGCACTTACAGGTTTAGCTGTTTATTTAAATACAGAAGAGTTCTCACACTTTTAAAAACAAAAGCACCTCCACCTCCTGAAGAACAGTTCAGGTTTTTACTGGTGGTTGGAATTTAGTGCCCAAGTATTACTATGGATAGTTCAGAGTCCCTCCTTCAGAGGAACAGATGCCTTCTGGCTAGTTTTTAATCTACATGTTGAATATATACTGATAAGAACCTATTTTCTACATATCTACTTAGACATCTGGATCTAATGCTTTATTCTGCTGGTTCATATTTGCTTTCTACAAGTCAGAAGTTTATACACCAAAAAAAGCCTAAAGAGCATTTCCACAATATATATGCTTCATAAAAATTATCACTACTCAAAGAGAATAAGGAAACACAAAAGAAATTAAAACTGACCAACACTGCCAAGAAACTAAGTTTTAAGAAGAGGCATTAAACATATCCAACCAAACCAAAGTCAGCAATTTCATGCCATTTATAGAATGAAATGTCTCTGAACTCCCCCACACAAACCTTATAGTGAGGCCTCCAAGAAATTCTTCATCAAACAAAACTTCAAAGAGCACATCTGTTTCTCTAGCAGCTATAGAAAACAAAATAAAATGTCACCCTGTATAGGTTACATTAGTTACTTCCATCTATATTACATAAATATCTATACTAGCTATGCAATAAATAATGCAAAGACCAAAAATGAACAACAATCCCCCAACTAATTTCTGAGTAATTTCATTTACAGGAATTTGGAAATGCCTCTCAAGGTCTCACATTATGTCTGCCCTTTAAGATATAGTTTCAACAGAAATGTACCATGCATAACACCTTACCAATGTGCATTAATAGAACTGCAGTTTATAGCAGTATGTCACAGTGGTCAGAAACTGTCAGAAAAGAGATGCAAGCCACTTTTACATTCAGGCAGTCAGAAACTAGCAGCTTTAATATTAACTTCTTGCACAACGATAGACTAATACACATTTAGAATTATATTAGTATATAATAATTATGGAGAAAAGAATATTTCTTTAAAAAAACTGCACCCAAGTCTTGTCTATTTGAGATTCTATTAGGTGCAAACTGAATGAGAAAGCAACTACTGAAATGGCAGGTAAGAAAACAATTTGTAATACTAGATCTCAAACTGCTACACTCTGTGGGGCTTGATAAATCCTTTTATTTACTTGAAATAGATTCATGGTTGATTTTCTTGTCAAAGAAGGTATAAATCCATGCCAATTAATGGAAATAGAAGATCACAGAATAAAAATACAAATTCAAAATAAAACAATTTAAGACAAATAATATTTGATAAAGTTTTATGTTCAATGTAAGTATTAAGGCTAATACTTAGTTTTACGTCTACTTCACTTAACTTTGCCCATATTTTCCCATAACTTCATTTGGTTACTGTTCTGATCTGCCTTCTTCATATTAAGAAGAAACAAAGAGTAATTTCTAATTCATATAGGAAGGAACATAAAGTAATTTCTTATTCAAAGAACGGCTGTGTAACACATGAAATTCAAAACAGTAAATATGTCATTAACAGCTTCGAGTTGCATAGTGAGAAATGAGTGCATTCACAACCATTACACAAAACTCTATCCTAAAGCCTGCTTTCACATCATTACTTGCGCTGCTACATAGCGATAATCATGAAGAAAATATTACCTCCTTTAATTCCTATAATGGTGCCTCGTAGACCAACTGGAACAGAAAAGTTCTCTCTGACATTGACAACACGGTCAAACAGCCTGTACTCTGCATCTCGATCTGGAACAACCCCCTTCTGCTGTTCTAATGGCTGACAATAACCAAAAGACTGTGTAAATGTATGCAAAAGAATAAGGATTACAATAAAAATGCATTTATAACAATATCTGAGACACACTATAAAGCAAAACCATAGAAAAATTCCTCCCCCAAAAAACGCCCCAAAAAATAAAAATCTTCCCTCTCCAGATTCAAAGCAAACTTTTTTTTTCCCCCTTGCAACTCTGTCACTGCTTCTGCCTGGAAAACAAGTGTTGTACACTTGATCAATTGATCAAGAGGATCAATTCTGACAGAACCAAAACACTGAGTGCAACCTGCCTGTATCAGTAACATGGGCAAGACAAGCAGTTGGTCCTATGTCAAGAACCGAATAAAAAGTAACACAGGGCAAAAGAGTCAGCAGAAACATGTTTTATTTTGCCTTCATTATAGAGACAATAAGAACTGTAGAAGCATAAAGGACAGAAGGTAGAAAAAACCTGAAAATCAGTGTCCTACATGACACAGTTTTGTACTTAGAAGAAATTATCTCTCCTTGTAGAGACAGACTACTGTTCTCAAAATTGTGTTCTAGAAGGCATAATAGAATCTTTCCTTTCATCAATACCATCATAAAATTCCATTTTCCTAAAGTTGGTAAGCTTAAGTAAAATAATCTGGACAACTTAATGATCAACAAAATGCTCTGGACAACTTAACCCCCACCCAACCTGTTTCCATCACTTACTCTGTACAGCAAATGGGGTTTCACAGTTACTCGCACCTTCTTGTTGCTCTTCCTCTGCTAAAGGAAAGGAACAGAAAGTCTTTACAAACCAGTGTAGGAACCAGCACTTGAATAGGTAAAACAAAACTCCTGAAAAGATCATGCAGAATTCTTCAGTTTCTTTTAGATAATGGTATACAGCTTTATCGAAGCCTTTAGAGTAAGTCTACTTTTTAAAACATGGTAGATTTCCTACCAAACCATTAGTTGTCTAATTCCAGATTTCACACCAATTTTATTAAGATGTGCTTGCAAGTTATTTCAAAAAAATCAGCCCATTATTTCATATTTCATATCATTTGTCCTTAGCTTTTTATTTAAGTAATTTCCTAGGCCACTTTTTTCATCTGTGGCCTTCAGAAAATAACTTTCTAATTTTCTGCCAACCAAAGAGAAACTGCGGGGGAAGAACAGCTGGGATTGCATGTAAAAACAGCACTTAAGTATTTTTCAACATATACAGATACCTGTTCCTTTACAAAACCATGGAAAGGCACAGCTCAGAGTATGTCCCACTGCTGATAAATCACCCCTGAAAGATTGAATCTCTTACAAAGATTAATAATGAGCTCTTCTGAATTTCTGGGATAATTCACATTGAAAATCTGGACTTTACGTTATATTCTGTGTCCTTTATCTTTGGAATGGCAAGTAATCTTCAATTATCTTATTCAAACTCAAGAACTTCAAAAATAATGAGCAGCTGCTTTTTGGTTCACCCCTGCTCACAATGATACCAAGCTGTGTACCTTGCATTTCTCTATTTCTTCCTCAATTTTCTCAACAATGGCTGCATCCAAAATTTGCAAGTCACAAGATGAACGAGACAAAGCAGACACAGGATGTGCCTTTAACCAGGCAACAATTTCTTGCACTTTCTCAGCTCTGAATAAAAAATGACATGAATACTTTTAACTGCATATACCAGGCATTTTACCACATTCCCTACTTTAATCAGTCAAGTATTATCATACAGGCCAAATGATTGTATATATTCACAAAGTAACAGAATCTAAGAGTTCTGTATGATTTAAGAAAAGTCTGAATTATACAATACTGTTTCAAAATCATAACCTAAAGTCTTGTTTCAGAAAAAAATATTATTAAATTAATTAAAAGAATTCAGCAAATTAAGTTTGCATCCAACCAACAAACTGTGCCCAGATGTGATTAGTGGTTCTCTGACCAGCTGTTTCTCACAACAGAGTAAGAAAGAACTTTACAGGACAACCTTCTCTGATAAAATGGAGCAAAACCCTGAGATTCTTTTAAGCAAAGAGTCCCACACTGGTGTATCACCAGGTAACAGACCCGCAGAGTGCAGTGTCCTGCAGATTTACTGACTGAAGCCTGTGAATTAGGTTTATGGTCTAATAACTAAAGCCGTTTCATGTTACCATACTGTGTCTGGAACTAAGGTTGCTATTTTTCTCCCATGAAACTGAATAAACGTATACTAAAATGTGCGAAGTACTTTCAACTCTGTAAGACTTCTTTTTCAAATGTGAAGTTATTTTAGACAGTTGCCACAATTATTGGTTATTTTTTCAAAAATTATCTTTATGACTAGACATAGCTATGCTTACTGAAGGTTATTTTAAAAGCAAGGATTATGAAGTAGTCACTAAAAATGATACTTCTCATTTACTGGGTTTTTTGAGGTTGAAGTCTGGCAGAAACTTGGATTCCACGACTGAAAAGTACAGCATTCAAATAATGTTTTCAGCCATCACTGAACAATCAGGCTGCTTGAGGAACAGCAAGGTTTCAGTGACCCAGCAGCCACTACACGATCACTACCAATTTCACAATTGTCAGTTTTTATTCTCCTTATTGTAGAAAAGAGGTAAGGACCATGGCTTACCCATTCTCATCCTCTCCAGGCCAAATGTCATCTTCATAGCAGATATCTTCCTGGCTGTTCTTGGCTACATAATTAAATAGTTCAGGCACCCTAAAAACCCCCGAATATATGGAAGATAACTTTAGTTTCACATCAGGATAGACCACAAAAAAGCCCCATCAAAATCAAGGCTGATGGGCTTCAAAATTTGTGGAGCCCAGATGGGTTATTTTTTACTTAATTTAGTATCGTACTGTTAATTTTTCACAGGCAAGCTGTTAACAAAATTACTCTATCCCAAAATAGAACACTGGAAGAAAAGAAACAAACTCATCAGTTCTTAGAAGATCTGTGACCAGAGGAAAAATTCCAACAATTGACACAAAGGTGGGTAATTTGGATGAAGCTCATATCCAATAATTTACCTTTCTAAATACTCAGCAAGTAGCTGTTCTACAGCAGAAGAATACATCCATTCGTTTCCAATTTTCTTAGTATAGCCAGGAACTTCTTCATTTTTCTTATTGAACTTCAGGTTTAGCCCTACATTTGCTTTGTGATCACCATGAGGACTGGAAATAAGAAAAAGTTCATTAACTTGCAATAATATGTGTGAGTGTGTACATACATTAAAAAAACTCCTTGTAAACATACATTCTCAGCCTTAAACCACAGAAAATTAAATTCATTGTATTGTTTACTTGTTAACATTGTGTCAGCTGTAAATGTCACAGGCCAAAAGCTGTGCTATGGTAGCTGACCACCTGCGTGCCTATACTTCATTGCAAAGGAGGGTAGGAAATATTTTACCTTTCTTCCTTATTTGAGATCTAATCAACCTAGAATTTACCAAGCTGCAGAAGGATGTCTTAGAACAATCCATCCAGAACAAATGTACACATTAGATCACAAGAAGATGCTCAGGCATCAACTATATCTTTAGAGAGGAACCACAATTTTTACATTCACAGACTACATGGATTGCCTCCCTTATGGATTTTAAGCAGTCTTAACTAGTTCTTAAAAGAAGCTACAGGAACAATTACTCTCCCTTTATACTAGCAGTAATAAGTACAATGAAATTAGATCCCAATTCCACTTTTTTATTCTCAGTGTGGCAAAGTCAGTTTAAACTCCTACTTCAATTTTGCAAATAGCTAACCAGGAAAGTCAATTTTATGTCTATCTACAACATGAAAGTAAACAAAACTGTCCAGTAAACAGAAATTTAAAACAGGTTTCTGATAGAGAAAAAGCAATGCATATCAACTTAGTTTACAGCAAATATACTTCAAAGAAAGCTTCACATCACAAAATAGTTTACACTTGATAAAAACAGGACTTAAGCACAGCAAAAATTTTGTAGAGTTATAGCAGAATTTAGAAGCGTCCCTACAGTCAAAATTCACAAAGAGTACTTACTTCTTCTTTGATCCTCTTCCAATAAAGATACTCCCTGTAAATCTGGAGACAAGATATCCACTTACTCCAAGACGGCTGGCCAAAATATATGCAGGATTGTATTTCACAGAATATTTCTTTAAAACAAACAAACAAAACACATTGGCAATGCCTAAAGGATAAGGATTTTTATACAAAGGGCAAATGAATGATATGGAAACATCCCTTAGAGACATTTACCACTGCAAAATCTATTTCATACATTGTTTAAGCTTTTACTAGAAAAGCAGAAGCACTCACATGCTGGTTCTGTATTAAAGTATCAAGCTGGGGTTCGCACGGAATATTAAAAACTACCCGGATTCTACCTTCTGGAATCACATCATGTGAATCGTGAACCTTGGAGGGAAACACAATACATTAAAAATGCTGTAGAAATGCTTTTTAAAAACAGCAGGTTTTGGATAACAAACTTCACGGTCTACTTTATGAACAATTTTGCTGCAGTAGGCACAGAGATACATTGGGATTCATCACCCTGCCGTGACCTGTACATTGCTTCCTCATAGAGCCAATCATTCAGCACTAAATCAAAGGAATTCATGACTGAAAATAGCACAAAATGGGAACTTTATGTATTATCCCAAAGAACCAATCAAAATAATCTGGCATTCAAGTTCTGCTCTTTTTCCTCTTACACAAACAAGGACAGGGAAAACAGAAGATCCCTCTCTTTCTCAGATTAAACCACCAGGGAATCCTAGATTTAAAATTTTAGCTAGCAAATGGCCGCTACTGTCACGCAACATCTTAAATTATTTTATGTTCACAAAAAAAAAAACAATCTGCACGGAAAAATTATGAAATTACTGGAACTAACTTCTCCCATGCAGCCGTAGTAAGGAGACCCCAGCATGAAGGCTGTACTTCCAGGAGGAAACAAATCATCCAGAGTTCTGATGTTTGAAAAACGAGAGTCAAAGGCTTTGATATCCTACATGAAAAAGACAATATTGATAATCTTAAATATCATTCAGTTCCAGTAGAATAATTAAAAAGTTTATATAAATAGACAGTTTAAAACACAGTCTGAGCCTGAAATAATTCAGAGAAGATACTGAACTTGTATATTTACCTTGACAACTGTTTGGTAAACAAAAGGAAGAACTTGTTTAGACCACTGCTTCTCCAAATAAACTTCTCCATTTTGGTTTAGTTGATATCTATTACCAGTGAGTAACTGAGCATATACAACTACTGATGTTTCATGGATAATTATTCCTTTCCTTCTCTGGTACCTGAATGCAAAGCAGAACATTTAGCTTGATTACAATAAACAGAACTGAACCAAGAGGGTAGAATCAATTTATTGAAGTAAAAATAAATACAGTAAAAAAAAAAACCTCTTTAAAAAAGGATTCTAATAGTTTTCTTCTTATTTTACAAAAAATACCCAGAATAAATGTCTTGACCAACTGCTCACCCACTGTTGCACAGCCATCACTACAGAGCTCATTTACGCACATTTAGTCTTTACAGTGGAAGGGCTAGGGGTAATTAAATCAGGTTACTCGAATGATAGATAATGAGATGCCAAACTGATGCTGAATTGATTTTTGCCTTTTTGCTTTTATATATTCTCTATATTCTTTACACATACATTTGTAGCTCTGTAGCCTATTACAGTATTTGTAGCTAGCATTTTACCTACTCTGTTAGACAGAAAGACCAAATAAATTCCCCAGTGGCTCCAAGCTGGGGGTCCAAGGTTAGATTCTCTGGGAAGCCAAGGTTGAAACCAGCTCTCTGAGACACATTTTCATAAACAAAGTTTAGTTCCTATCGAAGGGGGATTTCAGAAAGGGTTGAACTGGGGGGAATTACCTCATCGCTTATGTCTCTAATTGAGGGTTCTTGTCAGTTATGCTAATTTGCTACACACATAAAAATTGTATGTGCTTTAAGTTACGGGTGCATCTTCAGGCACTTTCCACCTAGTGTGCTGTGCATCTAAGCATCCTTATAAAGGTAACCCCTTTTTATCACCTGTGTCTGGCTCGTGATTTTAAGACCAGCAAAAAGGCATCGAAACTACTGTAACTCAGTTATAGTCTACTGAGACCCACACTCTAGAAGAGCAAGAGCAGTATTCAAATTTAACAATGCTAAGCCATTTGAGTTGTAAGTTGATACTGTATTACTTCATTCTACAAACTTCCTACAACCGAAGATTGCTAACACCAGAACAGAAAATTGAGAGGGAGAATAAATACTGAAACTCATTCATTTGAGAGTTCTTTTGTAACAGCATCTAACTTTAGTTACCTCAGGACTGACTCCATATATTCTGAAATTTCAACATAAGCTCTTTTATGTTGTTGTTTTAAATTTAAGCAGACTTGATTAACTTTTATCATCAAGTATGCAGCAGCTCTTCTGTGCTACTTAGGTCTGTAATACAGGAACAAAACAGCTAAGACATAAAATGCAAAGCTACACTTTAATTTTTGAAATTACTTACTGCTCTGAAATGCCTTGAACTTCTTTTACCCACATGCTTTGTTCCTTATCTCCAACATAAGCCACTTTAGTTGGGGGCACTGCATTTCCCATGTAAAGCTTCTGTGTGCCATGCGGTTCTTCCAAATAAAACCTTGAGAATATTACGACAGGTAGGAAATTTAACCAAGTAAGATTAACCTAGACATAAGCAATTGTGAGCAAAACTTAAAATTGTTAGAAACGACTTGTTAAAGACGTGGAAGACTTGCAGCACAGTTTTCTCCATCCCTTCCAAAACAGGCCACATAGCATGGATTTAATAAAAAATACCAGTACATGTGCTGAAAGGAGGATTGTATAGGAATGTTCACTGTGTGGATTTCTGTGCATCCATTTTTCCCTCAAAACTAAGAAGGAACTCTCCCAAGCTTCTACATCTATAGCAAAAGAGTGAAAGACTAGACTGCTACAGAGGCAACCAAACCTCAGAACAATGTTAAACATTCTTCACCAAGCAGCCTTGGTTATATCTGGACTAATTTGTTGTTACTTTTACAATAAAGCCAAAATTTCTGTGCAGCCCAAGGAATTTAAATTTCAAAAAAAACAGTAATACAACAAAGAACTATGTATCAGATAACTCTTACTTAGTTTCTCCATCTGACACTGCAACAACTCTGGCTTCTTCAAGGTGGGGCCAGTTAACAAAAACCCTCTTTCCAAGTATCAAACTGGCAACATTTTCTACCATCTGAAAAAAACCCAGAAGTTTTATTACTAATTGTTTAACAGATTAAAAGATTTTTTTACAGTATTTTCAAACTGGTTTTGCAATAAAAACTACTGTAGTTAAATAATGGGTTTTCTTGCACAATAAAAATCTTATTTTATCTTATTAAAATATATTTGATACAGATTACATAATCTCTGACTAAAAGTGTGGCTCTTAACATGTTGCATGTGTTTCTTGGAAGACCTGGGCTGATGTATATGTCTGATATAAGCTTACTAAGTACTTCTTTTGTTAAATCACATTGAACTATTTGTGTCTCTGGGACACAATGAACAAAACGACAATTTGAGATTACTGAAATATTTTGTACCATATATTTTACTTATTTATCTCACTGAAAAAAAGGAACATGTATGTCCATGACTTTGCTAGCATCTGTAATTTTAGTCTCTCATTATGTTCTGTTTTTCTAATGAGTTTCTGCTATTTTTTAATATTATTTGTGCTTATTTAGTTTTTCTTGCAATGTATCTTGAATATGCACTCTTCCTATCTCCCTACTGTAAAATCATATCTATTGTATCATATCATATCACATCATATCATCCTCCTCCTCTCTCCTTTCCTGCTTTTATTTATTTCTCTCTGAAACGTTTTTCTTTTCTGCACTTGTCATTTGCCACTTTGACTCCTCCCTCTATCAAACACCCTCATTAGAGCGGAAGGTGTTAAGTCTGCTTTGTTGATAAAAAGGAAACACTTTTTCTTTTTAAGTGGTCATCTGTTCAGTTACACAAAACACAAACAACACTGGCCTGGAGACCACTCCTTGCATTTATACCATTAATTAGCCACCAGCCCCTTACCCAAGAACATCTAAATGCTACCACAGAGACAGGACAGAAACTCAACGAAGGAGACTGACATTTCACATTGTGAAGTCTGGAAAAATTTAAGCCTTTTAGCAGATACCCAAAATGCTAGACTGTTTCCCACACAAATTTAGCATTTTAACACTTCAAATCTGACTATTTAACAAATTCAGTCTTTTTAACAAGTTTTTGGTCCAGCTGTGGGGTTTTTTTTGTGTTTTGGTTTTTGTTAGGAGCTGAATGCTTACCTGGTCTTTTGAGTTCTCATCAACTATGATTTCTAACATCATGTTCTCTCCATGGCTGCTTTGCTGAAACACTTGTACACCACTTTTTTTAAGATAGAACTGGGTAAAAACAAAACAGCACAAAAAAGTTGAGTTCTTACATAGTTAACTGTTAAATACAATGGAAATGTTGGAAGAGAAAAATCCTTTACCTTATGTTTAATGTGCTTTAAAGTAGGAAATCCACAAAAATATAATGCACTCTTGTTGATTTTAGTTATCTTATTGTGGGTTATCTCTACGTGCCAAGCATCCAGAGGTATTGTTTTATACCTAAAAAATAAGTTGCACAACATTTGCTCATGCTGATAGACCTTCAGCTCTAGAAAATCTCATTACTCATTCAAATACTCATTAATTGACAAACCCTTTGCTTTCCAGCAACTAATTTATGCAACTTGGAATATATAGAAAGGACTATAAGAAACCCCATATTACTGCTGCAAAGAGACTACTCATTAAGAAAAAAGACAAAACTTTATATGCCAAACTCACTATTTTAAGTAATTGTTAATACCAAATTCTAACTAGCAATGGTTCCCTATGGTATCATTCATCTTCACAACTATCCATTCTTTACTGACTGTAATCCAGCAACAGGCATCCTATTCTGCTTTGACTACGATTAAGCTTATGTTTCCATTTCACCTTCAGTCTGTGTGAAATCAAGCTGGCTACTTTCATTGAGAAGAAGGTGAAAAACAAACTTGTGTTAAACTCTGCACTGGATCCAAATGTTTACATTAAAAAAACCCCTCTGGAATTAGCATGCCAATAAATGATCACTATTTATCAGATATTTGTGCCAGTCTTTCATCCTCTCTCACACAAAGTTTAGTAGTTCTCTAGATTGTTCTTGACAACTTAGCATTGGTTCATCTGTTTTGCAAAGTAACATCTGAAGGGACAAATAATTTCACTGTGCCATCCAAAGCAGGCAACATCTAATTCAGTATTTTTCATTTCTCAGCGTATATACTGGCATATGCAAGGTTTGGTTAAAATATTAATAAAAGTCCTCCAACTACTTTTAGCCTACTTTAAAACAGTTACGCCAGTGTTACCTCGTGTGACATCGTTCTATTGCAGGGAATTTCTCGGGCCATGGTGACAGGTACTGGAACTCAGCATCTTTGTCATACCAGTACATTAAGCAAGCACTGTGAGTGTTTCTTCGTTTCTCCTCTTCTTTTAGGCCCTTATTACAGGATTCCATGGCCTGCAGCAGTCGTTTCTAAATTTGAGAGATATTAGCACATGTGAAACTGGCAACAAAAATTAGCATGGAAACATTTACACTGAGAAAGTAACCTGAGAAGTCCAGATGCCCAATGTGTTCATTTTCCAGTTGCAGCCTCACCTTTCCTCATGTCCCTGACAAAAATGCTCTCTGAACAATTACCATGGAATGGGTTTGGAGAAAAAAGATCACCTTTCTGCAAGCCTATTTCCAAAGAGTAGTCTTACCTAATACTGTTATCCTATATGCAAAAGGAAAGTACTATTTTACTGCTCTCCATTAATGCTTCCTTATTACTGGTGTTCATGTGAAGAGATTTCCTGCAAAAATACTTTCTTTTTTTTCAAGTCTTTCTTTTTTTTACTTATAGATCTTCTGTATTTTTATATGTACATAGGAACAGAATATTTTTCTCAAAGAATCTGAACCAAAATATTTGAATAGCTGATTAAAAACTTTAACAACACCAAGCCCACAGCCCTTACTCAGGACTTCTGCCACCTGAAACTAACTTTGCTTGTGGTAACTTAATCTAGACTTACTCCCCAAGCAGCAAACATTTATATTTTTCTGCTATCTTATCAAGTGTTAATTTAAACTTCCACTTAACTGCATGCCTAACTCTTGATTAATTAAGAAATTTAGTAGTCTTGTTATGCAGCTTTTATGGACAGCAGATGCTGAACGAACTTACCTCATCAATAAATGGGATTAGTACTACAGCTTCCCATTCCTGCTGTTTACCATTTAGGTCAGTTTTAAAATCAGGTGGATAATATTCTATAATAGGAGAGTCTTGACTAGTCATCAAATGCTAGAAAGATACAATAGAGTTTATATCAAAGGCAATTTAGCGTTAATTGTAGGAAGAGACAAAGGAAGGCTGGTATTAAAACCAGTTTAAGGCCATACAGGAATGAAACACTTAACTGTCCTAGTTGGAAATTGCTTAGCAAATATAAAATGTTGTATTTATTACTAACTTTACAATGTACTAAACACAGTAACAAGTAGAATATTTAACCATACATCTAGAATGTAGAGATAGAATATCATTAACAAGACATGCAAAAACATCATGAAAAGAGTAAAATAAAATAAAGCAGACAATGAGTAAGCAGTACATAGATAATGCAATTTAATTCTATTTCCTACCTGGTAGCATTTAGGTAGCAGATCTTTGCTAGCTGCTGGAAGTACAGCAAGAAGCTGTTCAAATGGCATGAAAGGTTTTCCCAGTTCAAATTTGATTTTGAGTTCACTGATGTTGTGAATATCTGACAGGTAAGGTGCATAATGATAAGGGTAATACCTGCAGGTTAAAAAACCCCCTAAGTTACTTGACTTAATTACAGCAAAGTAGTGTTCACAGATCAGAAACAAACCAAACCACATTAAATGTTCCCAGCATACAAGGTGAAATATCACTCTGTCTTTCAGCAGTTTCTCATTTAACATTTTTTCTTACCAGCTCCATGATTGAACTCCATGGTAATAATAATGCAAAATCCATTGTATTGCCTGGACATAACATTCAGCTTGATCAGCCAAGAAGGCACTTAAAAGAAAAAGGAAAGATACTTATTGGTTTTCTCATTCTCAAAGGTACATAAAAAGTACTTAGCACCTTGTACACAGGAATGAAGACAGAACATTTTGGGAACCTAATAATACCATGATTTTCTAGATTCATTTCCTCTTTGGTCCTCAAATACTTATTACAGAAAACTTGACTTGCAGCTGCTGTTGCATTAAGCAAAATCATCACCACTGCAGTACTCTGCCATATATTCTCTGCTTTTGACAGAGGATGAATATTCTGTCTTGTATTAGAATCACAAAACATTTGGGATTGGAACAGACCTTACAGATCATCTAGTTCCAACTCCCTGCCATGGGCAGGGACACCTTCCATAGACCAGATTGCTCAAAGCCCCATTCAACCCGGCCTCAAACACTTCCATGGATGGGACATCCACAACTCCTCTGGGCAACCTGCTCCAGTGCCTCACCACCCTCACAGTAAAATATTTCTTCCTAAATATCTAATGTAAACCTACTCCTTTTCACTTTGAAGCCCTTGTGCCTTGTCCTGTCACTACACACCCTTGTAAATAGTCTCTAACACATATTTACAAACGTATGTCTCTAATACATATCTACACAGACTTGTCTTCAGCATTTAGGGGGAAAAAAAAAAAGCAGCATAAACTTACTCAGACACTACTTCTACACCCATTTTTGTCATGTAGTAAGTTCTCTTGTATTGCCTAAACTCAGTTTCAAACAGATCATCATCTTCTGGTTCATCTTCCAATGTGGCTGGAAAACCAGTCATGAAAAAAGAGGATGAACATTCAATTCTCTACTACAATAAGGTTTGAAAACACTCACTTCTGACTTAATCTCTTAACTTTACTCTGCGATTCAAAGCTATAGGTGCTTACACCTTTCTTGCACTGAAAGTAACATGAAACAATCAAACAAAACCTCTACCCAGAGAAATTCTGGAATTTTTAAGACAGGCAACCCACTTTTTAGCCCAATTACAAGAATAGAGAAGATCACATAGGCCAAAAAAAAAAACCTGAGAAAACATTAAAATGAATTTTAAAATTTAATTATGTTCAGCAACATCATCTAATATAATGTAGAAATATTCATACATTCTTGGCAGATAATTTCAAAACATGAGCAAAAAACATTTACTACAAGTAGAACGAGTTTAAAAATGTAACTATAACCAAAAACCCTAAAGCCATACATGTTCATCTGCGTCCCCCACATAAGAAAATACCTATGCATAAAATTATTAAACACATAGTATTGTTAAAGATTTTTTCATTAATTCCTTTAACTCATCATGGAAATACAGGTCAGGGAAGAAGCACCTCTAAAGCTTTAGCCCCAGTCTCTCTCACCAAAACAGTTCCACTTCCCAACTGCTGACTACATAAGTCTTGAATTCAGATTAAGGCCATCTCTGACAAGCAATTCTTACAGCTCTTTGAAATCTATACACATATTAACATGGGGGTTTCTTGTTATATGTGCATGGAAAAATTATTTGCACTTACTTTTAGGGGTCACTTCACCTTCATTTTTTTCCAAAGCAGCCAAAGATATAGAATTTTCCTGAGCCTATTAAATTAAGATTTGAGATAATGTAAAAATACAGGTTAAAATGCACGAACCTAATTCAAAACCATATAACCTGCAACTCAAAATGCTATAAAAATGTATAAATATTATTATTTCTTATAAACCCCGTTTCCTTCTTACAATTGCTTCAAGAAGATAATTTAAGCAGACCAAAAGGACAGATCAGACAAAAGAAGCATTCTCAAAATGTTAACTACTTTTAAAAAAATACCTGAATATTCATGTTCCAAAATGCTACTGTTTCCAAAACTGCTTAGTACACAAAGAACAGGTTAACAATATACAGAGACAGATTAAATGCAAAGGAATTTTCTCCTGCTACTCTACACCCTGCTAAAGGCATATAGTGAATGGCAGTCAAGAGAAGCGGTGGTGGGGAACTTGACACTGGGGCAGAGACAAGATACTGTTCTGTAGTAGTACACACATATATACAAGGTGCTGTTCCTTATGAATTAGTTATATCTAGAATTGCAAGTTAAATACTAATCTGAGAGTAATTTCATTGCTGTGAGCTTTCTCTATTTGTTTTCAAATAGTTAGCCAATACCAAAGACATACATGAATGTTCTATCAGTGTATCTGAAAAATATACTTCCAGCAGGCTTTGGTTTAAAAAGTAATATTATGAAGCATAGCAGGCTTGACCGTAACTCACAAAAAAGTTAAGTTCTGCTGCTTTTGAGGAACAGCAAAGCATTAAATACAGGTCTACAAGACTTAAAAATCATGATCACCTGACCCTGACTTTACCATTTCATCACTCACAACCAGCAACGCATACAGGCAAAATGCAAACTGTTACAATTTACTATCTTTTCTGGTTTGAAAAAAATCTCGAGACAGAGGTTTATGCAACTTAATTTGTCTAAGATCAAATTACTGATTTGCAAAAAGTAACATTCTTATTTCCAAAACTGTGCATATAAAACACTGACCTTTTGTTTCTTTTGTTTATTTTTTCTGGCTTCCTCTGCTGCAATCCCAGCGGCTTCATTGAGGTATCTATTGCCCACTTTACTTTCAAACCATTTTAGGTCAACGAAGACTTCACTGAAGTGTTCACGATCAAACTGTGCAGATTAAAGTAAGTTTGCAAATATTTGAGGGATGTCAAATTTAGAATGCCAGATTAACAATGTCTTTTTAGTACGTGCATTAGATTACATCTAGAGTCATCTGTACATACATATTTTGCCCTAGAGATACAACTAAATAGATTAATACTACAAACCCTGTTTCTCAGCAATATGTAACACACAGCCAAGCTGTATTTTGTTTTCTTTCAGTAAAGCAGCAAGGGGTAACAAAAAAGAGCTCAATAACTCCTACATTTCACTATCAACTCTAGAAGCACTACATATATAGGGTCTGGGTAATACAGCCTTGTGCCATATTTCTAACACTTCCATACCTCTATCCAAGAACCAGAAAACAGGGCTGAAGCAGGGACAACAGATGATCTCCCTCTTTTCAAGTTCAGCAGAACGTTTAATCCTTTCCATTTCTATATGGCCTATACCTTATCTCTAGGATGGATTACTGCACTGGCACTTAATAGGATTACCTCCTGCACACCAGTTGTTTCATTAACAACATGATACCTGCCTCTCACAGATGCTCCTTGCTCTTTACTAGTGATCTTCATAAAAAACTTGCAAACAATTCTCCCCTCCAAGACCTTCAGACATAGCTTACCCCACAGGAAACTACCAGCAGGGGAAGCAAAGAACATTGCTGCCTGCAGCAAGCTTTAAGAACACACAGAAATCATGAACAATTCTGAGCTGGGAGGGACCCACAAGGATCATTGAGTCCAACTGTTAAGTGAATGGTCCTAGAGGGATTGAACCCACATCCGTGGCATTATTGGCACACTGCTCTAGAGGGACTGAACCCACATCCCTGGCATTACTGGCACCCTGCTCTAGAGGGATTGAACCCACATCCCTAGCATTATTGGCACCCTGCTCTAGAGGGACTGAACCCACATCCCTGGTATTATTGGCACCCTGCTCTAGAGGGATTGAACCCACATCCCTAGCATTATTGGCACCCTGCTCTAACGAGCTTTGCCCGATACTGCCACGCACTATTCAATGGGAAGTGAGCACCACGATTCTACTGGTGAATCCTCATTTGACTTGCAGTACTAAAAGATGCTGGCTAAAGCATAGATCAAAGAATTCAATCCTTTTCCTCTTATGCTATAATAGGATCAGACAACAACTGATTGGATTCCATCTGTTCAATGGTAGAACAGCTGATTAAACCACCTGTAAAATACAGTCATTTAACAGTTCATTAAAACTACAGTATGGTGTATTTTAAGGTACAATATTGAGTTTAAATTCAACATTCTATACCATTCTATATAGTGCAATTTCAAAGTTACTTACATCTGACAACCTTGTGAGATATTTCTCAAAACGTTCTAAATTCAGATGCCCATTTTCATTGATGTAACCTGTTGAGAAAATTAAGTGTGCTTTTTAACTAACAATTCAACAATTTTAAAATTTGCATTTAAATGCCCCACAGATAATAAAATACAATTTTGCTGCCTCTCTAAGGAAAGTGTAGTAAATGCTAAACATCCTAATGTGGCTAAAAAGGTCAATAAATACAAATGCAGCAATGTTAATGCTCCTAATTTCCACAGCTGAACGTAGTTTTCTCACCTCCCAGTTCTGGCAAAATAGCCATGTATGTTCTATAAAGTAGCGGCAGTGCATCATGATTAATGTGTAGATGAGGTAGATGAGGAATAAAATCATTTCCTACGAGGAAACCCATTAAGATCCAATCATCTATTATCCTTTCAATATCATATTCAAAAGAAATCTTGTCCTGGGGGAAAAAAAAACCAAACATGAAAAAAGAAAAACACACAGGAGTATAATTTTTAATATCATTTTTGCATAAAGACTTCACACATTCACACATTTTTTTCCCATCTCAGCTCCATTAGAACTTACTTTTACTGGGGAAAATTCATAATCAATATATTCTCTCATCAGTGATAAGTGCAGTAAATGAAACGTGGTTTCCTCTGGTGCACATACTCTGTAAATTATTCAAACCACCAAGTTAATTATTTATAAACACACTTTCAACATTAAAATTAATAAGTCCAAGGTTACCTAAACCCAAGAAATTTTACTAGGATTGTATCTTTACAGAAGAAATAATGCATAAACATTTCACTGAATCTATTTTAGGATTAATCTGGTTTGGTCTACAAAATTTTGCAGAAGATCTTCTAAACACCAGATGTGACTGTATGGAGAAGAACTAACTTAGAGAAGAGCTTTGTGGAGTTCCATGTTGCAGTGACTATTCCTAAATCCTTATCCCATTGCTCAAAAAAAGAGACAAACTAGCCTAACTTGGCACCAAGCCCAATACATTTTAAGGTATTTTCTAACTAGTCTGAATAAGAACAGAGCACACAGACTCACATCTAAACCAGCTGGGTTACATGTGTAGTCCTTTGAAATGCTTCTTGTAAGAGAAGAATATGCTCAACTTGAAAATATGCTCTGTATGTATTATTTTGTGGCTTCAATGCTGTACTGAAAGAATAACAAACTTACTGCTTGTTTATGGCATAGTCAACACATATTCTGCCTTCCTTTTTTCTCTTCACTAAAATTACTCATAAAAACCCTAAGCCAACATTAGCCCCAAATCAGTTAATACCTGCACCAAAAGGTTAATGAGCTAAATGATATATTTTAAATTAATAAAGGACTATTACACCTTGGAGATACTATAACTAGCCGACACCATCTCCAATGACAAACCAATATAAACACTTGTGTATTCACACATAAATAGGAGATTTTAGAAATAATCCTAGAAGGAAGATGTATGTGATAGCAGTCTTCAGATAAACTCATGTAAGACACACTGAGCTACACTGGGCTTCAGAACCAATTGTGTCACTTTTTAAACGCAATTTTCATATTGGTTATTAAGAACTTTGGCAACCAGGTTGATGCTGTAAGATTCTAGAGATATTCTGCCCCTTACTCTTCATTGTACTGGACTTGAAAATCCTGATAAAAGAAGCAATTTCTCTCAATGAAAAAAATTGCTGAGAGATACTAATTTGTACATATTTTTAGGATTTTCAAACTTCCAACTGTAAGTACCCATAAAAGTGACAATATTGACAGAAGACAATTCCTGTAACTTACAGAAGTAAATTCTTGTAATGAGCAAAATTATTCACAAATATGGAACAATGCCTGGGGGGGGGGGAATAAATAACACTTTGCCTTTTGATTTCACACTTTCACTAATGAATCTTTCAAAATGTAATTACACTCTTATTTTTCATTATTTTATTTTTTAGAAAGGTAAAAACCAAGGTTTTACTTTGATTAGATGTAAGGTCTTTAAAAATATTACAAGGTTGCATGCCAACACTACCAATGAGTATTAGTGAAACATTGACTGCAAATACTGAAAAGAAAGCTTATTTATGATGTTCATCATATTGTCCTTGGCAGTAAAATATTCCTCTATTAGCAAAAATTATGCATTTATCTAAACATTTATGACTAATCCTGTGTTATCCAAAATCCTTTTAGTGTCAGAAATGTTTATTTCTGTCTATCCCATCTTCTCCCTTTATGTACCAAACACATGCTTGAAGTCCTTCAAAGAAGGAACTCAGCCACAGTAACAGTTATAAATTACTGTATTATCTCAGAACAGCTCCATGTGCATGCACAGTTGTGGAACAAGTCACCTTCTTCTGACTGTTTATAGACCAAAAGTTATTTCAATTGAGCAAACCCTGAATAAGAGCATCTACTCAGCCATTTTAAGAGAGTTTATTTAAGTAATTTTTCTAGTAATTTACTTACATGCACAAAAACTCAGAGATATATATACATTTTAAAGAGTTAGTATCTGCATAACACAGTTACGGAAACAATACAGCCCAGGTTGCTCCACTAATAACATGAAGAAAAAAAGTGCAACACACCAAAGCTTTAAGGATTTTTTTTATCAGCTGTTCTGACAGCATACATTTTTTCATGTAAACCAATTCTAATGCACAATTCAGCAGGTTGATTTCTCTAATTTCATGACTTTTCTAACCCAAAGAATAAACTAAGACTTCATTAAATTACCATGCAATCAATTAAAAAAAAACCAAATCACCAAAGACACACCCCAGTTTTAGTCACCCAGTATGTTTTGGATTTAATTTCATCATAAATAAAATAAGAGTAAAGTTAATTCACCTTTGAGCCTTTTTACCACCAAATCTGACTTCTTCTCTTAAGAGCGCGAAGTGTGCCTCATGACTTGTTAATCCCAGCATTATCTATTACAAAGAGATATTAGAAAGATCTTACTTTTGAAATTTTTTTTAAAGCTTTCAAGCAGTATAAAGAAATTTTGGTGTTCTGTTTCATTACAAATTCTAAAGTTTGCATGTATACAAAATTACATGCTTGTTTCAAACCCTTTTAGAACCCTTATGAGCTTAGGAAGATATCAAAGATGTACACGCACTTGACAAATTCCTTTTGTTTGTATTATTTTAGTTGCACATACCAAGTCAGCATCTAAGCCATAGAGACAATGTCTTGTGTTTGGATCATGATGGGGCTTTGCTTTTTCTGATCTGATGAACTCCATAATTTTGTGCTCACCTTCTCCTGGAGTCTGGACACACACAAAAAAAAAAATTCAGCTGTAAGTATTATTCTATAAAATAAAAATTTATTTAAAATAGGATAGTAAGAAAACATAATGACCTCATGGCCTGATAAGTAGACTGTTATTCCTTGCCAAGATTTGTCTGTGGAAATCTTCGTATTTACAAAGTATTTAAGATGCTCATTCAATCTGGCCATGAATTCAGTTCCTGAAAACAGAAATCTAAGTTAAAAACAAAGCTTTTCACTAGTTTGCATTTATGTACTAGAAGTAATAAAAAAAACCCCAACAAATCAAACTTCTGCCAGAGATGAAGAGGATGACTGGTTTCTTTCCTAAGACATTTCACTTTTTACATAGTTATCTAAAAAAATCTTTAGAATGAGACCGTATTCCAACCCCACTGAATGTTACTAAAACTTTTGTTACAAACTTACTTAAGGCTTTATTGATTCCATCTTCTAGTTTTTAAAAAACATGCCTTAAGATAGGAAAATACTACCAAAATACAGATGCAAAACCATAAACACTTAAATTTAAATATCTGACAAATTATCTTACCTGGTGTAATACAGTTGGAGTCGAATCTGGCTTCTGTAGGGAGAGTTTCTCCCTTTTCCAGCGCCTTTTTTATTTTGTCCTCTGCCTCTTTTGCTGATCTAAAACAAAACAGCATTGGAGAGAGAGTAAAGAACGAATCATCTTATTCAAATGTTAATATCTTAAGTACAGCTTTTTGACAAAATAAATATAGTTGATTTTTTAAAGTGCTTCAAAAATAAAAAAGAAATTTAACTCCTGAATAGAGTTTGCACTTATTTCTGATACAACTAAGGTGGCTAAAAAAATAGCACTTTTTTCATAGAAATGACAACAAACTGTCACCACTCAGATGCAGTTAGTATTTAGGTTACCGAGGTGATCAAACAATGGTTGATCACAATGAATGGCTATTAATGTTGAAACAGTGGGAATATTTGCTATCTAAACATCTGAAAATGCTATCCCAGAACAAAAACTGTAACATAGTTAAACAAAGCAGCAGGTGTGGAATTCCAAGGGAGTCACGAGTGAACTAACAATTTATCATGCCCAGTAATGGAGAAACTAACAAACATCATTCCAGACTTTCTTGGCCAAGAATTTCCTAAACACTTCTGAACCAGAACTAGAGAAACCATCAAAGTCTTAGGTTTTTGTCTGGCTCTCAATTCTGCTACAATTTTCTATTTAGAACTCTTAATCTCTTCTTCATCTCAACCTCCTTTATTCCTTAAAGAAAAAATTACATCAAAAACTAAACCACACAAAAAATCAAGTTGCTTGAAAATATTTTCTCTTGTTCCTTTCCCCCAGTTTGTTTATGCTGAATTTCACTCACCATCCCTGTACTGTCTGACCGCTGCTTTTATTCCTTACAGCAATGTTAAAAAAGCTTCCAAGTCTCCCAAAACATTACTGTAATTCTTAATCTACTTGTAGCTCTGTATCTGAGCTCACTTAGTAACTAGTATCAACAGGAAATCAGTTTCATTAGAAACTTGATTTTTTCTATGACTTCCATTACAGCTACCAAAAAGGCATACCTAGAACTAGCATTCACAAATAGCAAAGACTCATAGGTTATGAAGCATCTGGAAACATCTGCACAAGCTCCACTGCAGATTTATTTCACAGAAAACTTTGTAAGAAAAAGCTCCTCTTGTCACCAAGTGCCACACACACAGAGAAAAATTTATGTAACAAGCAAACTTTCCTTTTGGAATCCTGATTTTAACATTTTACAGGTAGTTACCCTTATTCAATTAAAGTTACTGTCAAAAGCACAACCACTCATAATCTTACTTTTCATGGCATACATTTAAGTAAGTGGGTTTTTTTATGTGTTTACTATCCTCAAGACAGAGTCAGAACTGATCTTCTTACCTAAAACGTCTCCCACGCTGCTGATTCATTTTTGCTCTTGGAGCTACTCCATCAACTGCCATGAAGAAAACCTTTCTTGGTTTAATAATGCGAAACAGTACTTCTAAATAGTGAAAAATATTGGCAAAAATCTTATCTTCTGAGATTCTGAAGTGGACATCGTCATCATTTGGATGTGAACATTGATGTATAATGCCATTCATGTCCAGGTATAAGTTGTCGAATTCTGGAATCTACAAATGCCACAGTTAGTACCAACTTGGTGAATGCAACCACTGCCCAAGGCACAGCTGAGAGCACTGAACTCTGGAAATGAGCTGAGGTGGGAAGACCTCCCTGGAACCTTCAGCACACCAACAGGCAGAATAAGAATATCTGGACTGGATATGGGTTTGCCTGCACATGCAATCTGTTACCATGATTTTTCTCAGTGAGCCAAGTCAGCTGAACAGATTCCTATCCTATCCTGGCTGTTTCTGGAACCTCAGGACTTTTGTCCCTGTGCTCAGTGTATCTTCTACAACTAAAATCACTGTTTTCAGGAAGATTTTTTTTTCTTTTTTATAAGCCTGCACATTTAATCCATTCAACCTTTCACAGCTGCACTACAAACAACAAAAAGTACAAAACTGAGTACACAATTTCGAACAGTATTTCCAAGCAAAGCTGGCTTAAGAAGCTTTACAGTTCTCCCCGTGCTCAGCAGTTCCTACCCTGACCACTGCGTGCTGTCTCATCAGCTATACTTGTGAGCACCTGAGTCTAGAGAATGGCAATTAGCACCAAAAGCAGAGAGTTAGCAATGATAACATCAACTTCTTACCCAGACTTTCCAAACAGACCTTCTTTTTCTTTCTAGTTCTCTGCTCTTCTAACAGCCTTACCTGTAGCAGTCACACTTTCTTTTAAAGGAAAAAAAAACCCTTCCCAGATGTACACAAGCAACATACAGGGAACAAACACTGTTAAATGTATGACGCAAAGGGGCCAGCACTACCTCTGTGTTACCAAAACGCACCACAAGTGCAACTGGCATTGAACAAATCTATTCCTTAACCCCCCAGTATGACTGTTCATAAAAATCCTCCACCACAACTGGAAAAAGGCATTGCCAACTCGTTACAATTTTCTGCAGCACTTCTGCTGACACATCTTTACCTAAATTTGAAAGGCACGTTGTTGGGCTTGTATTTATACTCCAGATGCAAGAGAAATGTAACTGTTTTAGAAAGAGGAAATGATGAAGACAAGAAATTAGAGGTAGGATCAGGAATGATACCCACTCAACTGCTGTAACTAGTGTTCTGTTGCACATCATAATCTTTAGTATGGTTAAATTCAGTAACCAAACTGCTCTCAGTGCTTTCACATAAGAGGACAGGGCAGTGCACAGGTAGCATTTTAAAGAGACAAAACCTAAAGCTTTTTTATGGGAGCAAAATACATAAAAGGTCCTATGTTTCATTCAAGAAGCACAGCTATAATATGATTTAACAAAAATGCTGTTTCACATAGACAGGACTTTTAATTTGGTTGTGGTGTTTTTTGTTTTTTTTTTCTCTTAGCATCTACTCTAGCTAGATGTCAGTCTGTATATTCAAGTGAACTGGAAGGGTTAAGTCGTGTTTATTGTTTATCTTAGGAGCTCTAACTGTCTCTTTCAGAAGGCATCAAGGGTAGCACCCTCTGCTGCCATCCCCCTGGTTAGAGCAGACGCTGCTGCCTCTTCAGCTTGCCACAGTTCTTCAGCACAAGTTGAAAGATGTGTGAGCAGCCCAGCCTTCTAAGAAAACAGCAGGAAAGGCAGCATACACTGCTGCCGCCTTGCTACACAGATAGCATTAGACACTTCAGTGAAGCCCAACAAATCGTAAGCTAAGACCTAAGCTTTGAAAACTGCTTTGAAACTAGCAGGAAAGGCCAAACATCCAGGCTGGGAATCACTTGAGCTGGGCATCTTAGTTACACTGACACAACAGCTATTTAATCTTTAAAAATCATAGGTGCTTAAGAAAAATGCATTAATATTCAAACATACTCTCAATTATAACCCATCTCAGAACATCCTTATTCAACCTATGAAACCACATCTACGACACCAGCTGAAAATGATAATTAGAAAACCTTGTATACAACAGGTACCAAACACGACATCTCTGAAAATATGACGTCTTTGTCCAACTGTTAAAAATATCATTTACGGCTTTCGTTTTCCAGGCTTGAACATACTTCCCGGTTTAGCTGCTAACACAAACTGTCCGACGCAGGTGACAACAAGGAAACGCAATAGAGCTGTAAAACCTGTCCCTCGTCATTACCGCGCCATTGGCCGTCAGCAGCTGCAACTTTACTGACCCCAACAACGAGTAAACTCCGACCTCGGGTTCCCCACGGGTGCGAGGCCGCCGGGCGCTGAGGCAGCACCGCGGAGCTGCCGAGGGGAACCAGAGACAGGGAAGCGAGCCCGGCTGTACTAGTTACAGCGGGGCAGCCGGGCACCGCCACGGGCCGGGAGCCGCCGCGGGCTGGCCATTCCCTGGGGGAACAGCGCACTCTGGGTTCGGGACTGCTGAAACCATCGCCGGTCCCCGGGCACTGCTGCCGGCCAGCGGCGGGCTCGGCCCGGACAGTCGGGCTGTCAGGGGGCACCGAACCTCTCGCCCTCTCCCCGGCGATCGCTCACCGCCATCCCACCACTTTCGGCCGTTCCGAGCGGCAGGTCCCGCCGACCTGCAGCCGCCCCCCTGCGCCGCCCCGGCTGTCGGCGAGCCGGCCTGGTCTGGGGCTCGGTTCCGCAGGGCCGGCCAGGAACGAGGCCCGCGCGCTCGTCCCCCTCCCTCGTCCCGCCGAGGGGCCACTCGGGACCCCCTCCAGAGCGGGCCCGTGTCAGGCAGCGGCGCTCCGCCCCCGGCTCACCTGATGCTCCTTCAGCACCTGGCTGAGGCAGGGGTACCGCTCCGAGATCCACCGGTAGAACTTGGGGACCCCCATGGCCACAGCTCCCCGCCGCCCTCACAGCCCCGCCGGAACCAAACACCGCGGGCCGCGCTCCGCCCTCCTTCCGGCGCGCCGCGCTGACAGCGGCCGAGCGCCCGCACCACCGAGAGCGAACGGGCACAGAGCGGCGCCGGAGCGGGGCGGGCCCGGCCGGGGCGGGGCTGGCGCCGGGGCGGGAGCGGGGCGGGCCCGGGCCAACTCCCGCCCCTTGGCCGCCTCACCGCCGCCCCTCGCACGCAGGGCCTGGGAGCGCAGCGAACGCCCGGGACTCCTCGCTCCCTGCCCTGCCCTGCTGCATCCCGGACCCCGTCCCCGCGCCCCGGGCAGCAAATCTGCTCCCCGCGCGATGGCGACGCCCGGTGCAACAGCTCCCCGGGCGCCTCTCTGCTCTCCGATAAACTGATAAAGCCTGGGAAAAACAACAGAACGCCAGCACTCACACACCACACCGGAAAAGACCATAGTATGTTCCAAATATTTTACTAGGAAAACTCGTCACACGTTTATAGGACAGTGACAACACTTCTAGCTTACCCACTAGATCGACAGAGAAACAAACGTCCTAGAAGCAGTTGCAAACCCCTTACTTTACTCTCCCAAACCTCTGGATTTCAGCTGAACAGAACAAACACTCGAGTGTCACACCACAGTGTGAGCCTGTGATCAAAACCTAACAGCGTTGTTTGTCTCTCAGAATAGCAGAAACAAAACCACCGTACAAAAATTCTCATGATAGCTTACTGTAGGTTAAAAGGGTATAATTTTTCCCTATCTCCCCCCCTCATTTCCCTACAATTTGGATGCCTAGAAAGCATGCATTACTCTAAATTAGTATTTGCCTTTCAACCATATTTATTTAGTCTACTCTTGTCTGTGTTAAAACACCTTTTCTGAAATGGAGCCTGAAAAACACTCCCTAGAGCCGCGCTTTTTCCAAGGGAGGGAAGAGGGGCTGTGCAGAGCTCTCAGGAGCCTACAGGGATGTTACAGTCACAGCTACAATCACCTGCCTACTGCCCTGGCATTACGGCTGCACTGCCAGGGTCCTCCAACTCCCAGCTCTGTGCTCTGGCCTTCAGGTGGGTTTCTTACAGCACTGCACTCAAGGGTTCAGAACATGGTACCACTTCACCAGTTTACTCATGCTAGGATTTTTTTAAGATCCCAAAAGCTTTCCTAGACATAGCCGGGCTACATGGAAGGAAGCTGAAGAAAAGTCTACTGCTGGAAAGAAATACTAATTATTTTTAGAAAGCCCTTCTGAACACGAGTAGGAAAAGCTGAAATAACCACTCTACATCATATCAATATTAAACTTTATTGTCATATTTTTCTAATATAAGCTAAATGAGAAAAATGTTTACAAAAATATACAGTACTTTATAGAGTGCATCTTTCAACATCATAAAAATTTTTCATATAGTCAGAGTAAGGCACTTGCAGAGACTTGCAGAGTCTAATTTTCAAGCAGTTCTTATGTACTGCCTTTTACATGTGTGCAAAAGGTAAGTCCTAACACCTTACACATCTGCATTCATAGCATCCCTGCAAGGGCACTGCACATTTTACACAGATTTTGGATGACAATAAGATTTCTTCTGCTTGCAGCCAGAAATCAACAGAAGTAACCAGGTACCACGGATTCATTCCTTCCCAACAATATTATAGCTACAGCACTTGTCGATGGTATCATTCCAAAGGGAACAAATTTCACATATATGGAGCCCAGCCCATATACATCTGGCAGAGCAGGTTGTCATCACTTGCTTCTTGAATGAGGTAATGAACATGCCCTTCAATAGATAAAGGTAATCCTTTGATTCTGTTTCTAGTCTTAATGACACCTTGCAGCCGTTGTTCTATATCAAGGACATGGGTTTTGGCCTGAAAAGAAGAAGAAAAAAAAGGTACTATTCATGAACTTCCACTTCTCAAAATAAAACCAGTATTTGTTAGGACATGTTTGAAATCATATTATAATTTAATACAAAATCCCGATGTCTACACCAGCTACACTGAAGATAAAGGCTACTCTTTATAGATAAAAATGATGAACAGAGAGATGACAAAGAACAGAGAGAAATTTTTGAATGAAAGGGAAAAAAAGACAATTGAAGTTTCAATTAGAAAATATGTACTTCATAGCAATAATGGGCATTTGACATTTGAATATCTTAGGTTGCGTTTGTTTTAAACTCACCTTTTCATTGACAACTTCTCCAGTTTCATTCACTTGGGCTTTTGTATTCCCTTTAACAGGTTTACTCCATTCCACAAGAGGATCATGGAGAAAAGTCTTTAAGACACTAAATAAATTAAAAATTAAGAAAAGGATATCATACATAAAATACATTTAATTTTCAAAACACAAACACTGACAGGAGTCTGTAGTTAGTGCTGAATATTTCTACTGCTTTATATTTAGCTGCATGTCATGGTGAGAGTGAGCTGCAGGACAGGCATACACTGGAACTGGCATATATATTCCCCAGCACTTAGTGTTTCACACACTTAGACTACAGACAGCTTTTAGGAGTTTGCAGCAAAAGCAGTTGCCATACCTCATCAGAGGCTCCCTTTGATCACGCATCAGCCTCATGGTGACTTCACAGGCTCTTCGGAACAGACCTTCTGTTCCCATCGGACCCATCCCATTAACCATGTTGTGAGTGAGCCGGAAAGGAACGATTTCCGGAACTTCAAAAGTTTCTCCCTTTACATTGATAAAAAAAGGTAAGCCCTGAGTGTTTTAAGCATTATTAAAGAGTAACATTTGCAATGGTTTTAGGTTTTTTTTCCCCATCTTCATCAGTGGCACTTTCCTAGCTGGCCAGAGATGTTTGCTCAGATCCAAGTCCTACTCAGATAATGGGAAATTACAGTGAGTAAAGGATAACATCATCCAAATAACCTATTTTTCCCTGTTTTAACACACTAATACAGGGTATAAAATTTTGTTCTTACATACATACTTATGCTCTTTAGTCTCATTGCAAAATGCTAACTTTTCTTTTCTAAAATCCAAGTTAGATTAAAAACATTTTTTTTAATTAAGTGTTATATAGGACACTTTAGACTTCTTAGAAAGAAACCAGAAGAAATAACCTAACAATGTTTCTACCTCACTTGCCTGAATTAAAAAGACCACATGTCCCACACCAAAAGCATCTTTCAACTGAAACACCAAAACTCCAAATCCCAATCTGGTCACAATTTCTGCAGTTTATTTTTACAGAACTGTTGGACTTTTTCTGCTGAATTTGTGTGAGAAAGAAGAAGAAACTCTCCACAGCAGCAGAATTCTGAATGTAGCAATTACAGTTTTGTTTAGAGGGTGATGGTAGAGAGAGGAGAGTCACAAAATATAAACAGTCTAAAATTTGGACTATTTTAGTGTGTCCACATCAGATCATCTGATACTGGCTAAATCAAAAAGTTGGTTTTCACTGAATGCAGCATACAGAATGATCACATCCTCTTTATATATCCCAGGCTTTTTTGGGATAATAATAAAGTAATAAATAACAGACAAGTAAGAGAAAGAACACAATGGATATGTTAAAGTAAAAACGTCGAAAAAAACCCAAGACAGCAGAAGTATATAACTTATATGCATATAAAATACAGAGCATGTTCAGCAAGCGGCATTTCTCACCTTGTTGAAAAGGCAGTTGAAATCCACATGCACGCACTCCCCAGTGAAAGAATCAAACAAGATGTTCTCCCCGTGCCGGTCTCCCAGCCCCAGGATGTACCCCACCATGGACATGACGGCAACGGATCGGCAGTAGGCTGACCTGCTGTTGTACCTGTGGGAATACAGAAGGCACATCTGAGCCACTGCCTTGGATGAGCTGTCCCTATTCTGTAGTCCCATTAATTCTTAGGAAAATATACAAAGTAGATGTTCTTGAGCTGGTCCAATCCCAGTCACTCACCATGAAGTAGGGTCTGGAAACGTCCTAAGAAACCATTCATGAAAGAGAGGAGGATGACGAGGCAGAAGGACCTCTTTGAACATTTTCAGCTTTTCAGGCAAAGGTGCTGACTTTGGAAGCATGTGCTGCCGCAGTTCTTTTCCAGTCATATAGATACCTGCAACAGACTTCCTCAGTTAGGCAAAAGAAATCCCCAAACATAAAGCTTTATATGTGCTATTACAATATGGTAATTTAGAGAAAATAAATGTCTCCATAAAGTTGAAATAAATGATCAAATGAAAAATAATCTATAAACCATGTTGGTTGTGGGGTACAGGAAAGTTTTTCCCCAAACTTTTATTGCACTGACCAGAAAGCTGCTTTGTTAACAAGAAATTCAAAAGAAATCTGATCTTTTCTCTGGAAAGCTGCTGTACTCTTACCTTGATTCAATTGTATATTATCTTAATTATCTCACTAAATGTAACAGAAATGAAAATAACAAATCAAATCTAAAGAAAAAGTTCACAGTATTTTTTATTATTCAGTGCTGCACATACATGCCCATGCTCCTGGCACTGCTGCTGAAACAATTTACATCACTGTATGTAAGAAAGTATTGAGATGCCTGTGGTATCAGTTCTTGTAAGAAACTTGTTCATTCCGAGCACCAACTCTCTTCCATTTAAGAGCAAAAGTCTACCACACACGAATGATAATATATGGCAGATAGTTAAAAATACATGTGACTACATCTTCCTAGAATTTAGTCTGATTCTTGCCATTTGTTTCATTTACTTATTAAAATACAAGCCCTTTAAAAAGATCTAAAAACTTTTACTATAGTCTAATATTTTTCTTTACCTTTCTCCTTATAAAGTTTTATCAGGATATTTCTTAGACCAGCAGTGTTATTCACCCACTCAATTATGCCACATTCATCATTTAATGGAATCACTGCGTAGGTGCGAATATGGAGCTCTCGCCTACGGGACTCTGCATCTTTTCTTAAGCACTATTCACAAAAGAAAAATGAGATTCACAGATAACACAGATAGGATCAAAATGGATCTATAGCATTTACATTCTATCTATAACTACTTTCCAATCACACAATCTAGAATTTACAAATCTAAGCTTCACAGTCTGCAGTAGGTCAAATGCAAGCAAAATGTGCACCTGTTCTCCAAAGTAAATTAAAAAAAGGAGGATTTTGCAATAAAATAGTCAAACTGCATAACTTGTACATGGCTCAAATCCCTTAAAAACAGTATTTGAAATAAATCTTTTAGTGTCTCAGAGATGCTGTCATTTGCTTTAACCTCATAGAAGACATGGTACCTTAACCTTAAGCATATTCTTGAGAAGCAAAACAGAACTAAAATAAGAAGTATGGCAACACTTTAGTATGAAAAGATTAATTTACCTATTTTTTATAAAATATGTTAGAAGTTACTAAATAAGAAATATTAAGCATGATAGCAGAAAGTTCACAGGTATTTATTTACTGTAAATAACCTGTCCTGTCTATTTTTCTGGAATAAGCAATTGTTTTGGCAGAATATTGTAATTTGTTATTGTTTCCACAAGTCTGTAAGAAGTCATACATTTTCAATTGCTACTGGTTTTCACTGAAATAAGGTATTTTGTACCAGTTTACTTTTCTTCCAGTGAGCTTTATCTCAAGCTAAATTGGCTTTTTTTTTTTGTTGAATAGCTCAGTGTTCTGTCCTGGTCAATAAGTATAATGCATCTGATTGTCTCATTCATCAAACCTTATTAATAAGGGAGTTGAATTCCATGAGCCGACAGTCTTTTCTTAGATCGTCTTTTGGCTTGCACATCATAATGTAAGATTTCCCATCTGAACCTTTCAAGGTGATCTTTTTTGGCTTTTGAAGTGAGGCAAGAATTTCCACCTAAAGAAAAATGAAGTTCTTTACTAACTTCTGTATCGGATTATCCGAAATAAAGTGTGTAATTGTAATAAACCACTGCAACCAATCGTGTTAGCACTCCCATGGTGCTGCAGCACATTAACCTCAGACCAAAGCTTTAAGTGCCAAGAGGCCACAGCTGCCTCAGGCTGCTGTGACAGAAGCAACTCAGTTTCCACAAAAGTAATTATGGAATCCCCTACTTGTTCCTCCCATTTCTAGGGAACTAAGATGTATTTGCAGCTACATTTGTTTAACATGGAGTGAAAAACCATGTGCCAACTAGAGCCTTACCGCATCATCAAAGCCTGCAATGTAGGCCCAGCATCCGGGAAAAGGGTCGTGGTTAGCATGGGTACCAGGAATTGAAGGAAGAGTCGGTATCATTACAGATTGTAAGGGAATGAGAATTTCACTGAATGTGTGCTCTTCTACTAGTCTTTTCAGTGCTTTGAAATGAATATTCATGCTTAATGTTGAGCTGTTTCCATCAACCTTGAAAAAAAATGTTGATCAAAGTTAACAGTAACATTTAAAGTTAACACTTAAAATAATACTGCTATTTCACATTAACTAATAAATAGAATAATAAATGCTTATTGTAATAAAAAAACCAGCAAGCTACATTGCAAATTAAATAATCCAGAAGTAATATATCTGGCTGTTATGGCAGACTTATTTTTCACTTTGAATATAAATACAGACTAATGAAAGAATTCATTTAGTTTTACCTTTATTGTCAAATTAATTTGTTCAAAAGAGCACACCCACTCTATTTTTACAGTAAAGCTCTGAAAATTAATGGGCACGAATATGTGAAAGTACAAAACAATGTAAAGCTCATGCACTGTGAAGCAAGCCATTATCTACTGAAATATTTTACAATGTGCTCGATTTAGAGCTATTTTAAATCTTTTACAACACAGTGTAATTTCTGCTGAACTGCAGTAATATTACAAATTATTATTAATAATAATTAATATTTATGTATAAGTATTAATATAACATTATTATTATTAATATAATTAATATTATGAATTGGCTAATGAAAGCAATCAGAAGCAGCTTTTGCATTACATTCTTGAATAATCCTATGACATGCATTAATTTATTTTTGTAAGTACCGGTTTGTTGCAGAGTTCCAACAGCTTGTCCGTAAGGCGTGTGGCATCTCCAATAAATTTTCCTAAAGATTCCTTCATGTGAATAGCTCTGTTTAGAATTTCCTTACACCTATTGACACGCATAGGGTAAGAGGACTGAAAAAAAAGAAAAGTTAAAATTTATTAAACAATGAGTCGAAGAATCCCCCCCAGTAATTAATATTCTTTCCTCTACTTATTGCTTATCATATTTAATATCTGGAGAAGGATATGCTTCAATTGTGGTACTGTTGGTAGGGGTTATTACTTCTGAAACCATTCTTGGAAGTCCCACAACATAAAGGCCAATATTCAAGAATATGTCAATGTATCCTGAATGTTACTTCACCAGCCCAAAGAAATAGTATTCTTCATGCTTCCCAGTCTGCTTTGGAATAATCTTACTGCCAAATAATTAGTAGTATATCTATCTACTAAGTTGAGTATAAAACTGAAAGTGCTGTAACACAATTAGTAAATGCAACAAAATCTGTTGCTCATAACTACACAATTCATCAGCTATTTGTTATTCAAATTTCCTTTCCTAATACACCATATAAGTTTGGATGCATATTAGCATTCCAATTTGGAACATTTAAACTGTAATATCTGAAATAAGACTGCAATAAAATATTTTGCATATATCTGATAAGAGGATATCAATGCAATATATGGCATTGATATCCTCTTCCACAACACTGTATCACAACACTTAAATTCTCAATTCCTTCTTATCAGCTTAGAGTAAAATAGGTTATATTTACATTTCTGAGAAAAGCAGTTTTGTAAACTTAATAAAGGTGTAGCTACACATATCAAGATACCTTGGACACAGCAGTCATCATCCACATTGCTTGCTGTGGATAGGCTAAAAACACTTTAGCAACAATCACCATCAGAACTGCAAAGACTTCATCATGAGAATGGCAGATTCGGGAGATGAGCTGAGAAAAGGCTGTCAGGAACTGGTAAGGTGCCAGGTGATTTGTGTGCTCTGTAATCACCTTGTTTATTTTAGCCAGATCATTTTTCATTTGAACACATTCTGAACGACCAGCTGAAAAATAAAAGGAAAAGACTATGTTCCTGGTTTTCCCCACTGGAAATGGAAAGTCATTTAAACCAAGGCTATAGAATAATAGCAATTTTCATAAGCCAAAAAAAATTGAAGGCAACAAAAAAGCTCCTACTGTAAAGTTCTTTTTAACACAGCATACAGTGACTGAATACATATGCTATTTAACTAAGCAGAATACCAGGAAATTAAAAGCTCTCTTTACACTCTTAAAATTACTTCTCTAAAATGATACAATGGCACAGAACAAACTAAAAACACTCCATGTATTTGCCTGATAAAAGGATTCCAATGTTCTTTAGTGGAGAGGAAATGAAGAAAGTCTTTCCATGGGATGAAATTAGCACACCTGCTCCTACCTCCACCCCTGCCCCTGAGGACCTAGCATGAGCTTCACAGCAGCATCTCAGAGAGCAGGACCTGATGTGCCTGCAGCCAAACACAGTTGACCTAAGTGTGTAGAATGAGGACAAGATCAAGGAGCACAACTGTCTGCTTCACTCCAGACCTGAAAGCAATGTTTGCAATTTTCATTTGTACCAAAATCTCCCACCCAAAATGCATCTGTGGTGTTAGTTTCACATGCCTTCATGCTCCCTGCCTACAAGATTTTTTTCTCCCCTTCATTTCAGTAAAATGAGGGGGAAGATTTCAGTAAAATTCCTTCAAACACTGGAACCAAAACAAATTGGAGAAGAGCCCCAAAGCCTAACACTTTACTGTAGCAAGTGCATACAAAACTACTACTCATCACTCATGAGGCAACTCAAAAATGGTGACCAAGGGCATGCAAGGATTTTCCCTATATGTATTTAATGACTTCAGTTATCCAAGGAACAATGCTGTCTCATTGTATCCTTTTTAAAAAGTTCTGGAGGATTTAATTAAAATAATTAATACTCTCCTGCATATTAACATCCCGAATTTTACAAGAATAGTAGTACTTTCTTGTTTCCATATAACCTCAGGCAATAAATCTAAACAAAGAACTGCAATTACACTTCACTGCTCTTTCAATCATCTATTCAAAAGAATGACATGGGAACTGTGTACTGGGAAAAAACGTTCTACCTTTATCACATTCATATGCTTTAGCTCCAAAGTCCAGCCATAAAGAGAGCATTCTTGGCATTGACTGATAGATGAATTGGTTTCCATACTGTAGAGACCTGTGATTACATGTTTAAATCAAAGTATGTTAATGATGTATATTAGAAGTAATAAAAATTTTACATTTGTATTTAATATTCCATGCTAACTTTAGAAATTTATGTCAGCATTTTAATGCATCTGCAACTACCAAAAATATACAAAGGGTTTGTTTTTTTTACTCAAAACCACAGATGAAACAATTAACTGTCTGACAAAAGACAGACAATTGCTTAGTGAGAAGTAAAATTAATTAGGTATGAAAACAAAAAGGAAGCACACAGTATTTTGTTTTACAATACTGCATAAAAATTTGAGTCAGTCTGAATTGGTGAAAGACAATATATTCCTATAGAAATGTTTTTTCCAGTATAACAATCATCCTTTTACAGAAACTAAGCGAAGTTCCCCTCTAACCTCCCAAAGTGATGAACTATGTATCTAATCAGATCTCCTTGTTTTTCCATCTTGTTGTCAGTTACCATTGGCATTAATTTATCATAGTATTTTGCAAGATAAAAATGTCCATCTTCCCATTCTGGCAAGAAAACTGTAACATCCTGCAACAAAATCAAAATGAGATAATTACTTTTGAGAGGATGCTAACTTAAAAATAAAAAATAAAAAATAAAAAATAAACAAATTATTCTCAAGAAACAAGCATCTTGTATTAGTTACATTGTGCAGAGTATGTGCAAAAAAAGTATTAATTGTTAACCCAGTAACTTCAAAAATTCTAATTTTGCCTCAAGATAATTGCCTCTACAAACTAGAAGTCTGTTTTTAAAATACCTTTTGGGTTTGGAGACAGCAAGACAATTTGAGACAGAATGATATGGGATTCCTGAACTAGGAAAGATCACACTTTCATTAAAATCAGGTTCCTGATCCTAATAAACTCAGTACCGAGTTTCTTAGATCTTTTTGAAAAGTGAAATAGCAGGATGTTAACAGTTGGACTCGATGATCTTTCTGACCTAAATGAATCTATGATTCCACATTTTTCACATTTCTGTTTTCCTTCTAAATCATGATGTTCAAAAGAAAAACAAAAAATTGTGGGACATGTATTAGAAAAGAGATAAGTTGGTGAGAGGCACATCCCTTCTCTAATAACACTGGTTTCTTTCCTGTGCCAATACTTAGCAGAGAGTACTGAGCATTAGTGTTTCTGTAGAATCCACTGAAATTTCATTTGTTTTCATTATTTCAACCTTCATTTGATTTGATACATTTACAGTTTTCTCTAAACGACTGTTACAGAAGTATGTTATTTAGTAAGACAGCAGTAACTATTAACAGTGTCAAATGCCAAGACTTGGATAGGAGACATGCTGCTTTTAAGGAAGCATAAACATCTGCATCTCCTACTGTTTTAGGAGGCAATATTAATCAATGCCAAAAAGTATTTCACAGGCATCACAAGATGAAGCATGCAGTGCTGTGTTGTTCAAGAAGAACATACCAGCTGTCCCTTTTCCTAGTTCTTCAGAGACTGGAAGCATATTTAAACCACAGTTACAAGTCACTACCAGAGAGAGAAATAACACTGAAGAGTAGTGCAATGTATCACCAAGTCAACTCTGTGTATTTGGAGTAGTCCACATTTCAGTGAGGAATTCTAATCTGTGTAAGCGTGAGAAAAAAGCCATGCTTCTGTAACTTGTTTATTTTAAAAGAATTATATGAAGTACTTGTAGCTGTCACTGATGGGAACTGTACTGATGTGTTACATTAAACCTGGTTAAGACAGTTAAAGCTTTACAGGAACTGCTTCCCTCCTACACACTGATGCACTATTTAATCCCATTGATGTTATACTTAGTTGACATCATCAGGAGCAGAATGACAGCTTACTTAAGGAATACATTATTATTCAAAGCTCCTGCCTTGTTAACAGTAGTATTCCAGATTACCTTATACTTTTTCATCACTGCATTGCTTTCAAAGTTAGCAGTTTCTTCCATAAATCTGCCCACTAGCAGCATTGCCCGACCACGGATGAGCTGATTTTTGCTATTGCAGGGTGCTTTATTTTCAGGGAAACATAACTCAACCCCCTTCTGGAGAACAATTAGTGCTTCATGAACCTCACCCTAAGGGAAAGACAGAAAACATTTTATATACTTTAAATAAGAGAGATGCAAAACTTCCCTCTTACAGTTGTTATTAAGGCAAAGCTATATCCCCAAGTGTGTTCTAGGCCATTCTGGCTGTGGTAACTGAGTATTACTGACTTCAAATGCTTCTTGTATTTCCTTGTTATCTCAGCATTGTTGTGCCTTCAGGTATATCATAATAATTGCCCTCATGTTTACTGCCTACTGCTATTAGTTAAAAGGAAACAAATTAAGGAGAGGTCTACTATTAAGACAATTTAATTTGCCTGGGCTGTTTTGACAGAGGCAGGTAAACCATCAGTTTTACATGAAGGTCAGTTTTATACGAAGGCCAGAAAGGTCAATGCACATAGAAAAGGGCTGACCAGCAGCTGGAGGATCAGCTGCAATGTGTTCATAGTCCCAGCTGACGTATCTTGTTTTACGTATGCTGATTTTGTGCCATTTTTTTCTTGAAGGAAACTAAAAATATTATTTTCTTGCATGAAAGAAATTAAATTCCATTTTTGTTTTCCTTACCTTGGACCAGAGCCACTTTGCTCTTTCTACATAAAGTTCTGAGAGCGTTGATTCCCCAGCATTCAGCAGAGCATTATAGGCAGTCTGGTGATGACCAGCTTTCCTTGCAACTCTAGCACTCTGGAGCCAACACTGACCAACAAGCTCACTGTAATCCTGGCTGCAGAGACATTTTTGCAAAAAATGAAATATTTCTATTATGAATGCTACTTTAAAATCTGAAGTAAATATCACAGTGTGTTGAAACACAAGTTGAATTTCTTAATAAGTTATATACTACATAACAATAATTTAAAACTATTTTAATACATTTGTTTCACCTTTGTTTCCATTTAGGCCTAGAAACAAATATACCTTCTCCCTGCTTCTTGCTTCTCTTTCCTATAGACACCACTTTTCCTCCCTATTCTGAAGGTACATAATATCTGAGGACTACTTTTGTCTACAAGAAATTTCCAGTTTTATCTTCTCTCTTCTTACACATATATAGAAACCCAGAGTATTACTGAGAACACAACATAGACAAGAAACAGTCACATCCTCACCTTTTACTGAGACTAAGCAAAGCCCTTCTCAGTGCTAAAATGGGTTCTTTTGCTCTGTAAGAGTTTTGGGTCATTTCAATACGAGCACACCAATTCAGGGAATCTCTACTGTGGTCACCATCGGGTTGCTGAAACATTGGCCCAATACTGTGTTCCAACTCACACAGCATATGCAACCTGTGTTAGCAAAATAAAGGGAAAAAAGTGTTGAAAATTGATTGCTATCTGAGATACATGCAAATTTTACAGAGTTTTTGCCATTTTCTCTCTAAAATCTGTCTCTGTAAATAATGTCATCCAGTAGGATTTATTCTAAAAGCAAAAATGCAGCAAAAGCAAGCACACAACATCAAGGATTTGTAAACTGATTAGTTATTTCCTCAATATTCCTTTGCCAAGCTGCTGAACAGAGACAACGTAGATCACTTGGACAGGAAGTCAATCTTTAGAAAGAGTATTTCTATCCATTACTTCCAGCAGTAATACTTCAGAAAGTCTGGTATTTTCAACAAATCCCATTTTAAAAGCAATGTACTTTTACTTAAAGTGAAGTTATTCCATTTGTTTAAAAATACCATTACTGTTATTATCTGTCAGTGTAAAGATGGAAAGCTGAGTGGTTGTAAATGCCCCAGTTCTCACTGGCAGAGAGCAGTGGGTACAAATGTAGTGGGTACATCTGACAGAGAAACAGTGACTCTTGGAAGGCTTCCAAGTAGCCTGGATCAATGGCTAAAGGAAACTACTTTGAAACATTTCTTTCTCAATACCCAAACTTCATTTCCCAAACAATACTGGAGAAATTACCAACAGAAAATAGAATTAAGAAGTAAAACACACACTTCAACTGGCTTCAGGCAATATCTTGCCATAAGGGTGCATTTAAACTGTAGAAGAAGTATTAAGTCTTCTTATTCAAAAAGGCTATTCACGTTTTAGTCTACTACAGCCAAATTAGAAGTCTATTAATAAAGAAAAGTAGAACTACTAAAAGGGATGTGGTTTAATTCCTTCTTCATAAAAAAGGGAGCACTTTTCAGCCTCCATACGGACCAAAAGCAATGCTCTTAAATTAATGGAGTTACTGGCCTATTTGTACTACTTCAAGCATGGAATTAAATTGCTGATTTTTATTACCTGACATTTACATTAGCTTGCTAGCTGATTTTGAAAGACTATACCCCATAGTATTATTGTGAAAGTTTTCCATGGAGGATAAATATAAATTCCTAATTAATCAAGGTTTTCAGTTAGATGAATTGAAAAAAAAAATAGGTGACAAAAAATGCACACCAGTACCACGTACTGTAGAAATGCAAAATTATTGCTGCTGCATACTTGATTACGTGATTTCTGAATTTAAAAACAGTGAAATGAAAATGAGAAACCTGATAATGTGTTCATATCCTCGCTGATAGGATCCTCTTTCAAAGCTCGCTGCTGAAAGGGGCACAATCTGTTCTGCTCGAACAACCTTGAGTGTCTCGTAAAAAGCTTCTTCATTTTTCTTCTTGGCTGATAATAATAAATGTCCCAGTCTGACACTCCAAGTAGTGGACTTTGCATCTTTGGGGAGAAAAAGAAGACACTGCTTCCTTAAGCAGCTTAACCTGAACATGCTAATTTGTCTTAACATACTACTGGAAAAATAACATTATCTCAGAACAAAGTAATTGCATGGTAGTAACACTGTATAATTCAACTCCACAATCCACCCAGCCAAACAGACCCAAAAGATACATGCACTCCAAACTTCTGCTCAGAGACTATCCAGGTTACAATCAAATACAGTTACAAAACCCAGAAGACAGTCAGAACCAACCTGCCTACCAGTAAAATCCAAGACAAATGACAAGAGCTGCCCCTTGATTCAAGATGACTAAACTAAAACATACAATTGTTCAGAAATGCAATGAAGTATTAATACTTTTATATAATGATAACTTACCTGAAGCCAAATAATTTTCCAGTAAATCCCACTGTGACAGTTTCCAGGCTGCTTCCACTCTGTAAGTGTTCAATTCAGAAATCCATTCAGACCTATGAAAAGAAAGAAAAGGCAATAAAATTTTGTGCTGTCTCCTCTCAGTATGTTAATCCTACATTATATTAGCAAATGTTCTTTATACAAAATTTCTCTTACTTGAAAAGAGGCAAGATAAGCTTGCTTCTAATGAAAGTCAGTAAAACCAAAGGACATGCACTGATAACAAATAAGAGTTGTTCAACATGATCCCACAAATGCAATCTCCAAAGAGTGTATTTCACTTCCGTGGTACACATCAAAACCTACCATCTTTTAATCCATTTACCTATTAGACTACAGAATACCAATGGAATCAGTAACATGGGAAACAATGAAAAAATTCTATCTAAGAAATTAAAGCACATACAAACACTGCTCACAGTGCAGACAAGAACTACAAAAATTTCTGGACTTCTTGAAATAAATAATTTATAGATAAAGCACTCAAATTTTTCTAGCTTCACGTTGCTAATTCATTTATGTTTAATAAGCCTGAAATGTTTGATAATGAGCAGAAGTAGTTACTGAGACAGAAATTTATACCAGAGCTTCATATTATTCAAATAAAACGTGTATTAGATGTTTACAGTACCTGTTTGCAAGCACTCCATTGACCTGAGTAATTACAGTAGATAACTGACCGAGGCCCAACATGGACTTCACTACACCATGATAGTGAATAATCTAGAAATAGGAAAAAAAACAAAACAACAAATGAAAACCCCACACATACACATTAATGAAATTCATGGTAGTCTGAAGGAAGAAATATGCCCATTTGGGTGCTTTTTAGAATACAAAAAAGCACAACTATTGCACCATAAGTTAAATGAACATTCAAAAAATCCAGTAAGAGATTTGTTTCAGTTCATAAGACACTTCCAACAGCAATAATTATTTAGAAACTGCTACAACACTTAGATTCCTAGTTTACTTAAATATTCCAAAGAGGTTTTCTTGCCTTGGTCTTCTGTGAGCTAATAAGATTAAAAATAATATTTATTAAAAAAAAGTTTTCTATTTACCTGATCAGGTTCCAGTTGGATAGCCCTATCATAGCAGGCTGTTGCATCTCTTAACAAGCCAATACTTTCATGTTCAAGGATTTGTTCTTTGAGAGATGGCTCCGCTTTCCGAATGGCGCTCACCCCAGCCACTCCATCTGGCTCGTGCATAGCAGCATACAACTTCTTTATTCAAACAGAATTGGACACGGCCATTAAAACCAAGAATTTATTTTATAGATAGCATGTGCAGAATCACACAACTTGAACATGGAGCACACACTACCCTGTAGGACTTGGTAGCAGTAAACTTTCATGGAAGATGTCAGTTTTGCTGGGCTCCTCCCAAAGTTGAGCCCTACTTTTGCTTAGCATACAGTAATACTTATGATCCCATACTATAGATAGAGTACGACATGAAGTTACCTGAAACCATCTATATAAAGAGCAAAGTAAATATCCTACTATTACATGATAGCATAAAGATGAAGATTACTTTAGGTGAAAAAGCAACATACTAAGTTTTTTAAAATTTGAAATGTCACTGAGGTATATAAACCATTGGGAACCACAAACAGGATCATCCCAGAGGTTAAATTACTTCTTGAAACTAATTTATATAATTTGCAACACCTTTAGCATTGGCTCTTTTTCTACTTTAGAATAAGCCACTTGGAATTTCTTCAAATGTGCTTTGGCTTTTTTTTTTGTTACTATAGTTGGCTGTATTTTCTGACAAAAGGCACAGAGCCAACTTCAAAGCAGTAAATGTTATGCTATAAACAAACCCACATTTAATTATTTCCGAGATTTTACAATCTTTTATTATACACTAGAAAGCTACTCATTCCTTTTCATATAAAAAGCATGCCAAGCAAGAGAAAGTACTAAATATGCTGAAATACAGATGACTAAATGCTTGTACCCATCTTTTCATCATCCCATCACAATGAAGAATTTGACCAAGCTTTATTCATCATATACATTTTCATTTTAAAATAAAAACAAAAACCAAAAAGAACTTCAGAACCTGAAGAAATCCAAGATGTTCCTGAATATTTTGTTTCTTCTCTGTGATAAATGATTCAAAGTGCATCACAGCCCTTGTGTAAGCCTTGGAGCGAAAGGAGGCCACAGCCAGTGTATCCTGAGGAATAAGGTCTAGAAAACGTGTCACATTTTGATATTCTCCATAGTCCTCACTTGATGCTATTGAAAAAAAAGACATATTAAAAAGTCTGTCAATTGAGGTTTCATTTACAAGAATTACCTTATGCATCAAAATTCAATTAACTCATGTAACAGTTTAGTGAGATAACTATACTAATTTAAGAATATGGTTTTCTCTTCTGTCAACAATAATTTATTTAAAACAATTCTGGTGAACTTCCTACATCTTGCAAAACAGCACAGAATATTAAATATTATGTCTTATATCTTATATATCTAGAAACTATCAAGAAATTAACATGTCATTGTTCAAATTTTAAATCTGTATTTCTTGCAACAGCCATTCAGAACAATGCATTTGGGGTGGAAGGGGTGGAAATCACAATATGATAATAAGAAATCATAAAACAGATTACGTATTATACTAATACATATTACATTACATATTATACTAATACAGCATTTGTAAATGGTCATAATGTAAAGCTGCAAACATAAATAAAATACTTCTTTGAATAATGTTAATGCCATTTTAAATAAAATAAGCATCACTCACTTTTTAGATCACTTCTGTCTTTGCTAGACTTGCCAGCATTTTTCTCAGCAATGAGTATTTGAAACTTATGTCTAGCCCACTGAGTGAGATGATCAAGCATGGAGAACACTGTCTGTGTGCTCAGCTGACTCAGATCAGATGTGCTGTCTTCAAGTCTCCTGTTGGACTGGTCATCGTGTTTCAGAACAGCCATGATCTCCATGTAAACCTATGCAAAGATAAAAGACACAAGTGTCACACCTGCATCAAAACAGTAGGAAACAGCAATTAACACAAAAGTCAAACTTAAATACTAGAGACTTTAAATGTATATTTTAGATACTTTAAATGTATATTTTAATAATTTGGGGCTTATTTTCATGATCTTCTTGTCCCACAGTCTCAAAAGGAAGAAATGGCAAACCAAGTGGCAGCTGTTGTCAAGGGTTTCCATACAGGGAGAAAGCCTTTAGGTTTCAAAACACAATAAATGCTACTACACCTCTTCTACAAACACAATACTTCAAGATTTTGTAAGAACAAAGTTATCTACTGGTTACTAGATCACAGATGAATTTTTTTGCTTATGTTTAGGTAAATAACATGACAAAATATCTGTTTCTGTTTGTTTTAGTCCATAAAATATGAGCTAACATACACAACAGATGCTTATTGTGGATGTACTTGTTCACAGAAGAAAAATCATCACACGCCTCTACACACAGTGTTTAAACACAGGCGTTTTAGCTGTGAAATTTCAAATTAATGGAATGCAGGTTATACTTCTCAGTATCTTCTAATTCCTTTGTTTCATCCAGGACATGCTTACAAAAGGGTCCTTGCAAACTTGCATGTCTCTGTACATACATGTGCTGCTCCCAGTAAAAATGGCAGCACGTGGGCACATGCACTGACAGCTCAAGCAAACTGAAGGAAAGCAAGATGACTTCTCTCCCACCCCTGCTTTGCTACAACACATCTATGAACCCTGCTCCACATGAATCTGGTAGCTAAATAGTTTATCCACTGAAACTGTAATTGTATACAAAAGAGAAGAAAAAATTATGAGCCTGAATTCTTGGAATTATACAATTTCAATTTATTGGTTGCTTTTGTTGCACACTTCCTCTTTGTACCACTCCAGCTGTTGATGTTACTGCAGTCATTATTAACTACATAAAATCTCATCCTAGACCCAACTGAGGAAATAGATGGAAATCCACAGAAAAGCAGTTCCAACACAAACTTGTATGAGTATATTCAAAATCCTGTCAGAAAATTTGTATTATTAATATACAAAAAGGAGTTTAACACCTAAACAATTCATTCATGTAGGTCTACATAATACTGCAGAGCTGGGCAGCTCTTAGGAAGAACAGCTCCTGACCATTCCTGTGAAAAACACTACCATCTTATACATCTCACCTCTTGTTGATCCTCTTGACTGCATCCCAACAAAACATAGACAAGGATGTGTGGAAGCAGATAAATTGTCACTTTATAGTCATTTTTCATCATAATACTGCAGCAATCAAAAACTTTTCTGGCAAGATCATGTCGTACCTATAGAAAAATATTATTTCCAGGAAAAGCATCATTACAAAAGTGCAAATGCCTGAACACTTAGTAGATTTCCTTTTGTTGACAAACACAAATTCTAGTCCATCCAGTAATTTTAAGATACTTGTCTCATATAGAAGGTTCATCAGACTTAAATCTGCAACAGGGATGCCAGATGGCAGCTGCTATTACATGTAGCAACTGCTGATAGTACAAAAGACAGGTAAGCACTGCTTACATTTCCACTTTTCCATGTTTTTTACACCATTGTGAACTTGCACTGGCCATAGAAAAAAACCTTAAGGCTGAGAGTCTACCACTTCACTCAGCCTCTCTTCTGTCCTTAAAAGCCTGCAGAAAGTAGGAAATCATGAAGACATTAAATTCTTCTCTGTCTGAAAGAGGACAGTGTAGTTACTGAGCTACTGCAATTTAATTCACTTCTTACACTGGTTGATTTGGAAGTGACATTTTCAGTGTGTCACTTAGATATTGGAAAGGGAAAAGAAAAAGAAGATACAAGTACTTTTTATGTGCTGGGACTATGGAGATACAGGGAAATCTTTCCAAAACTTAGAAGGTAAATCCAGAAGCATTTCAGATACTTTTCACAAGCATTTGCCAGTGCCCTCAGTTTCACAAGAGTCTCTGGACAAAGGCAAGTTTCCTTGACTTTTAGCTTCAACACTGCCTGTGAAGCCTAGCCAAGAACCAGTGCTGGCGAAGGGAGAGTGCAGCATCCTGCTGAAGAAGCAGGGAAGTCCTTTAAGAGGCCTACAGCCAACAGCCATATTCTCCCATCCATCCCTGACCTGCAGAAACTGAAATAAGGTTCAAGACCTGTGTTGCAAAGAGCATTAAAGAAAGATTTATTCTCTTACCTTTGTTATAAGATAACCTGCCCAAGTTGCTGACCATTCTGCAAAATTATCACCTAATTTGCTTAAGTAAATTGGCTTCTTCACCTTAGACCAATTTACAGCCTTCTGATAACTCTTGTACCTGTAATTTTAAAATATCCATTTAATAAAACTAACTTCTTATTTAATATAATAAACAATAGCACATTGTTAGTTATTAAATTCCCTCACTGGAACAATATTAAGTTCCATCTTCGAATCTTTAGAAATAGAACTAAAAAACCCACTTTCAGTAATCAACATATTTTATTCTAGAGCTTGTTAAAATGAAATATGAAATAAAAATTCTCGTAACTTGTTAGGTTGTTTGTAAGCATATTTTAAAGTGCTATTTGTATCAGTTCTAAGAAATGCAGTTGGATAAATATTTGAGTACTATGTTCTTGACAGGAAAACCCAGACCATACATGAAACCAAGAAAGGCCAAAAAGTATGTTTTCTAAAAAAGGTAAAGCTTATCACAGTGAGCATGACTGTCTTCACGAGGAAATAGAAAGGAAATTGATTATTTCAAGTTAAGACACAAACATAATTTGAAGTTTCATTTTGTTGAAGTAATGATAAAAATAATGTGAAGAAAAAGTCAAATTAAAACTCATTGAGCTCCTCCAACTTGATAGAAGGCAGCAGTAATGGAATGTTAATAGACTTGAGTACAGGGGAAAGAAAAACAAAAGCTTCAAAACATCGTATAAGCCAATGCTCTAGGGACAAACAGGCAGACCTGGGCAAAGTATGAGCTCCGAGTTTTGCTTGTTTGATTTAGAGAATTACTTTCAAGTAAGTGCTAATTCAGCTTTTTGTAGAAAGACCTTATTTGAATTTTGTATATATGCATATCACTCTTCCCAGAAGAGTGACAATCACCAAACCATGTGAAGTTAATACTAGTCTGGAGAGAAAAACATTTAGATCTGTTATGAAAAGACATTGCTTAAGCTGTCATATACCGTGTGTTTAAGTGAGGTTCCAAGATCTCCTGCACATGCTCAGGAAACCTCCTCCAAAGCCTGGAGCCAGGGCAGTCAGTGTTTGTCTCTCTACAGTCATAGATGGACAGTAACTCCTGAAAAGGCATGTTTTACAACAGCACCAAGTTAGCCCTGAGAATTTTCATACCACAGTACAAAACCCCATGTATATGATCTTAGAGGTCTTTTCGCACCTGAATGATTCTATGATAAGTAATGAGAGAGCAGTTATGGAATGCTTAATTCAGAAATTATAACTGCAAAACTGTCATCCAACATTGTTAATCCCCTATTACTAGGCAGTTTTGATTTCAACTGCTGATTCCCCAGATTCTCCAGCTGGTGTTTGGACCACATTGTATCGTAGTTTGCACCTGTGCCAATAAACCAGGACTACAATTTAGTCTGATTCCTCTTTGTGCAGGAAGTGCACAACCCTGTGCATATGCTAATAAAATTCTTATCCTACTGACTACATAGGGCCACCTATTTTCTCCTAGATTAAAGACCTGTCCTGAAGCTTTCACGAAGTTATTAAACATCAATAACAGCAAGAACAACAAAAAGACACCAAAACCCCCCATCCACTAAATAAAGCCAGCACAAAAGACTAGAATTTGAAAATAAGGGTAGGCTCCCTCTCAATTGCTTCTTAAAAGTGTAAGCAGAAACTACCTTAGGAATACTCACTGCTTCTCATTTCTGCTTGTGGAACCTGAACTAATTCTAAGTCACTCTCAGGATTACTCCTTGAATCCCTATGTATGGACTGCTAGTTACCTCTAAAACATCAGATGTTTCCTAAAATATTGTGACACAAAAGCAAACAAATCTATATATGACAACTCCCCAGAATTTTAAGTGTATCTTCTTATTTAAAACTGTACAGGATGAAGTTTCAAATACTTAAAACATTTACTTCAAAACGAACGTTTATATTGCACAATTTTAAGTTCAGTGTTACAGAAAATCATCTGTGAAATAAAAGTAGGAGCTAACCATGCATCTTACCTGAATTGCATACGCTGCAGAATCCTGAGCACGAACATTATCAGCATAAGCAAGGAATGCTCTGGTCAGTTCCATTAATAATCCATAGGCAAAACCTGGATCTTCTACTCCAGCCTCAATCACAAATAGAATGCCAGTTTTATTAAAACAGAGTAATAGCTGTATCTTTAAATAATCACTTGGAAGCTTAACTTTAAACTGTTTTAGGTGAGACAGCAAGTACTGATTTTCAAAGGGTCTAGAGATAAGAGGTTCCCTCCTCCCAAGGACTTTTAGAAGACACCTAATGCTAAACAAAACACTACTGCAATGCTTCTTACCACAAATGTAAAGTGTTTTCCTTGAGTTTCACTTGTTGAAAAATCGAGCCTGCCAGGATCTATGGCTCCCAGTTCACCTAAACATTCTCCACAGAGCAGTCGAGCTTGGGAATTTGCATCCTGGCAGCCGATGAGAAGCACCGTTACCAGCTGGGAGATGACTGGCTCCACGGTTTCACTGTCCGTGACATACTTGATCAATTTTTCCTAGGAGATTGAATAACAAAGATGAGTTATTCCACAACCATGTTTATGGTAAATAAGCTCGGAAATTCTCAGTCTGTAACTCACTTCCAATTTCATTTAGCCATGACTCCAGGTTGTAACTATAGTCCAATTGCACTAATCTGCTTCTCCCCCTAGGAAGGACTAAACAAATAAATGAGGGATTTGGGCCTCAGTTAATAATGCCGTCATGGCCAATACTGTATTTCATTATCATATACCTCTCCACTAACTTCATTTTCTTTCTTTGTCTTACCAAGAACCTCTCTCTTCTTTTCTACATTATCTTTTTCACTTAATTATCCCTTTTCTTATGTGTTCCAATACTTCCTCCCAATTTCTCTCATGCAGCTGTTCTCATACCTTCTGGGTTTGCTGCCATTTGTATTCTTATTATTTGTCATTTCTCGGACATTTCTTCACTCTTAAGTCCTACAAAGCCTATGGTTTCAAGTCCTTCGATCAATGCCCATAATTTTAATTGGGTGTCCTTTCTTTTTTGTTTTGGCCCAGCTTTTATTCCTTAGTTTCACATTTAGTCCAAATACAGAAAAAAAGCAAGATGTTTGTCGTTGTTATGCTTAATGAAAACTGAAACCACAGCCAACATTGAGCAAATAGTTCCACAAGCTGTGGAACTAATTAAGTTTGATTTGCCTCAATTATTTTGCTAAACTTCTAACTAAGTAAGACATGGCAGGATTTTGCTGACCTGAGCTGCAAGAATTACTGGTTGGCCAGGAATATGCACAATGATTGTTTGTTCTTTTAGCTAGAATTTTTTTTTCAATTTCTGGCTAAAGAGTGTCCCACAATCTAACTACTAAGGTTACAGGTACAGATTTGTTACTTTTTCTAATGGGTCACATACATCCTCTGGGCTAATAACCACACAGAATTGTAAAGCAGTGTCTTCAGCGTGTACATGGCTATAAAATTTATTCGAATATGATCAATGGATTCGAATTTTTGAGGGTGGAAGACAAAGAAGGAAGAGGAAAAAAAAAAGTGTGAGGTGGTCAAACACATCTTAATTCTTTCAGATATTACACACACATGCACACACGCACTTGCTTTTATGTGTTAGACTCCTGATGCAAAAGCCATACACGTGCTAAATAGACAATAAGCCCACAAAACAGATCATTGAAATGGAGTTCTTAGATACACCTTTCCTCAGAGTTGGAAAAAAAAAAAAAAAGTACACTAGCCTTGCTGAATCAGCATCACAAAGATTTGAAGGATTTGAAAGTCCACCTACACAGAGGTGTCATGAAAAAGAATCCATTTTCCCCATTTTATGAAGAAACAGCTTAATAAACTGAGGAGAATAACCCAGCTCAAGTGAACACCCTGTAACAATAAAGAGTTTTAGACTTTTGGTCCAGATGCTAATTCGATTTATTTTTAGTTCTGCTGAAGGAGGTTTTCTATACCTGATTTCTATACAATGTTTCTTTCAGGCTGGTAAGTGCATGAATCCGAACATCCACATTCTCATGCTGAATAGCTCTCATAGACAGCTGCAGGGCTGTCTGCAAGTCTGTGCTTTTGGAGGATTCCTGAACATGACATAAGAAGTTCAAGTTAAGTATAACAGGAATATGACTGAACAGCATCTCAAAGAACACAAGTAAGAACACACGGAAACAACTATCTTTTTGCTTACATTCTTGCCTATATCCATATACCATTGTCTTCCTACCTATTTTTTAAAATGTTTTCCTCAAAAAGGTGCTATATTTCACTTTTAGGTAAACATAATGATGACATAAATAAAAATTATAAAATCAGAAGAAAATGCTTTGTTTTAAGTCTATCTAAAATCAAATTAATTTCTATGTTTGTTGCCTCATTCCCACAAAATAATTGCTACTTCCCATCTGTTACCTAATCATTCTGAGGGCAAGCAAATGAAATGGACCATAGAGTACTCCTAAGAAGAGACAAACTTTGCTCCCTGTAAAGAGAATACGGAAAAGGAATCAAATGGAAAGCAGCTTCTCTTGTAACACAATTATTGCCATAGCTAAAACTGCTGACTTCTCATCTTATAATCTGTCACAAAAGAGACGAAATGTCAGTGTCCAGGAGATGCTACAGAAACAAGAATGTTGAACATGAGTATATTTCATTCCTAAACAAGAATCAGAACCTGCTTAAACTATTCCTGCAATACACAAAACCTGTTTTGTGGTGGAGGCAGATAAATACTATTTCCACTTAATAAACTTTACATGTTTTCTTCAGCTGTCATGAATTCATTTGAGGCATTAAAGCCAACCAAATAAATAAAAGAAGCTGTACCTTTCTGTATTCCTGAAGGACAACCTGAACTTCTTTTAGTTCAGGAAGGTCAGGCAGAAAATATATTTCATGTAGAAAGTCTCGTACTGCATCCCTAATAGTTATCAAAAAAATATTGCAAAGAATATGGCAAACATTAGTTGAATCAGAAAAACCTTAAAAACTCATCAAAAGAAAGCAATGAAGAAATCTCTTTCAATAGTGCTACTATGGCCTTCTACAAGAGCCTTATTATTCCTACTGCTGCTTTTTATTTTGAAAACTGTTGGTATGATACAATGCAAGAAAAATGAAAACCCAACAGAAGTAATCAAGATATCAAGTATCAACATTCCTAAAAAACCCCTAACATACTTTCAAACCACAAAATACAAGATGAAAAAGAATTATGACTCAACCTTATCTTCAAAAAGGTTAAGTCATGAGAATTAAAGTATTTTGTAATAAACTTTGATTTTCAGTTGGTGTGAGCATTTGAAGGGAATGTATAAAATCTTACTCAACATAATAATCTGTGTACTTCATAATTATACCTCTAATTATTGAAGAAAACAAAGAACTAATTTCCTCCCATTTCCAATTCTGTACACTTCTCTCTAGCTTAGAGCAACTGTTAACAATCATCATTATTCTGTAGAGGGAAGTCATTTTCCAGACCAGCAGAAAAAAAAAAACCACTCAAGAAAACCTGGCAGGGGTTAAGTGTCTGAATGGGTTTTAACTTGGCCACAGCATCATATATTTTTATAAGGACAATATAAAAACACCTTTTCAGATGGGGCTATCACTTCTCACATTTCAAGATCTCAACACAATTTAGAGAAGGGGGAATTTTATAGAACAACAACCATTTAGCAGAAAAACAAGTTTTCTCATCTCAGTGCTGGATGACTTGAATTTAGGGTTATCCCCATTCCTGTTGCAGGATTTAATCCATATAACTGAAATTATTTTGTATAGTACCTGTTCTCCACTATGAGGAAGTGGAATATTGCTGTGGTTTCCTTGGGTTGGATATGTATGAGGGGCAATAACACTACTATCACATGGCTGAGCAAGGAGCCAAGATAGGAATGGTCCAGACTTCGAACAAAACAATCCCAGGCTCTAAACAAGAAAAGACAACAAAACAAGAGTAATCAATGATTCTTCTCGGCAGAAAACATTTCAGGTGAGTTGTGAGAAGCATTTTAAGCTATTTCAGCACTGTGGTTTAGATTACTGTCCCGAACAAAACAAAACAATATATTAAAGGACAGAAATAGCAGGGATGTCACTGTTTGGGTACACCATCAGTTCACCTGCAACACAGTTCTGGGAAGTCATCCTTGTATCTCAGAGCTGTTCTCAGTGTGGTCATCATCTTCACTCTGACCGAACTGACGTGTTTGGGACCCATGAGCGTCATTAAAGACCTCAGGCTATTTAAAGCCTAGACACAGATGAAAGTCATTTTAGTGTATTAGATACTCAGGAGAACATGTAGGAGTCACATTTTCTATTAAAATCAGGCCACCCTTGCTTAAGAAATCATACTCTAAGACATCAAAATCAGTTTGATGTTTTAATAAAGAATCTGGGTTTAGATAAAAGAGAGTGAAAGGGAATCTCTAATGGCAAGATTGTAACAAAACCCCACGTTACTTGGGCTGTTGACAGATGAGGGAAGAACTGTGGACACCAAAGGAGTTAATGATTATAGATGATTATTATAAGACATGATAAACTATATATCCCAAGCTGAAAAGAGAAGGCTTAGTAAATACAGAGGAAATAAACGAACTTGCATTTAAAAGAAAAACCAAACCAAGAAAACCCCAACAGAGTCGACATACAACTGCTCACAGAAGTGACTGGCAAGCATCAGGGAACAGGTAATAGCTCAGCTGTCAACGAAAGACAGAAGAGAAATACTGAGATGCAGGAGATATTTCAGTCACAGTAACACTACACCAAACAAGGTAGTAAAATGTCCAGCATGACAGATCAGTAACACAGGAATAAACCTGAGCTTGAGAAAAGATCATGCAAGGGGAAACTCACCAAGAACATAAAACAGAAGAAAAGATAGAAACAATAGCAGGTGCAGCAAAAGAAATGCTATACAAATTAAGAAATTCAGAAAGCATGAAGAAATGAGGCTACGAAAATGAGAACATTTTAACATGAAAACAAAAAAATACCAGAGAAAATGCAGTCTATCAATGTAAAGGTTAGATACATTCTAGCACTGAAAACTTCCTGCAGAAATCATCTACACCCTCTCTGTGAGGTGGCTGAAAGGCCAGTCTTGTGGTTAGAAGCACTGCTTCAGCAGAATTTTCACTTTGTCTCAAGCTGTGAGCTCTAATTTCTCTAAATGCTCTCTACTGCAAAGCTGAAGGGAGCTGTTCTGTGAGAACCAAAACTAATGAAGTCCAGTTTCTCTTGGATTTCCATCTTTTTTTCTTTACCTTTACTCTTTGGTGTCCTTATATAACCCCATGCAGTAATTCCAGTTTTCTCCCATATTCCCTCATCCTCCCACTGTTGTTTGTTTCACACATTAAAAATCATAAACTTGCATTTCTCCCCTATAATTCCTGGTTGACTGACTTGTTGCATACACCACGTCTGACTGAAATATGTAATACGCTATCTGACCATTAAAGAAACATATCAAAAACTTGAGAGCTTACACAGAAGTCCTACCCACAGTGAGACCACCAGTTTTAAAGAATCATTTTGGAACCTTAGTATCTTTGAGACTTCCATGACAGTTGCATGATCACACAAGTAAGTCTGGAATATTAAAATAGTCCTTGCTTATTTTTGTTTTAATATTCAGAATTAAGTTTACACACCATTTTTTTATCCTCAATGCCAACACTGGAACTCAGTAACTGCATGTTAAAAAAAGCCAAGATACCAAGCAATTTAGGTTGCAGATAATCAGCCTGTGGAGAGGAAAAACAAAAGTTAAAAACCCAAATAATCTTACAATTAACTCATTCCAAAGCCTAAGAAATTAAAAAGCAGGTATGAAATGCTAATTCTGAAATACATAAGAGAAGAATCCCAAATACATACACTGCTACTTAAGAAACATCAGTGTTAATGACAGACATCTCTGTTAGGCTGTGGGTTATGCTGTTTTGTAGGATCTTAGGATTTGCATGTGTGCTGTTGGTTTGTTTGGGCACCTTTTGTTTTGATTTGGTTTTATGCATCTTTGGTATGGATCTCCCTATTACAGGAACACGTAATAGGAAATGCCAGCCTTTCTTCCACTTTTTGCCTGAAATAAGTGATGTTCAGAGAATGGCAAATTGCCTTCATTCTCACAATGGCCAAAAAGAAATTACTGAAAAAACTGAATATGAATATTTTGATGTCCTTACCATTTGTTCTGGCGAGGTTATTTCTCTAGGTCCCTGATAGGGATCATCATGAGAGGCAAATGAAGCCAATATGGACAAACCATTGAAGACTTGCTGATAGTGCTCCCCAATCCGCAGCAATAATTCATTATGCAGGCCCTGGTAGTCCTGCCTCAGCAAGCTGCCCAGCTCTATCTCGGTCTCATTCTACAGTCAAACACAAAGTCTTCATTTAATCACAATGTAATTAGAGCACTGAGAGACAGGAAGCACTGGGCTCTGGTTGATTTGTTATAGAAATCAAAGAAAAAGCTTCTGATCAGCTCAATGTTAGACAAACCAAGTTTTTAGAATTTGTGAAGTTCATAAAATATCTTAGAAACATTTCTCAGAGCCAACAGAACTGATTATAAATAACAAGAACAAAACTTCTGCATATACAATTTCCCAGCCTATGCTTTGCAATACCTTAACTTAAAGCAGAAAGCTCACTATGCATCAACTGTTGCTCCTAATCTGCAGGTGTACTAGAGCAAATGCCAATTTACCTTGAGGTAATGAAGTGCCCGCTCAAGCTCATCCTTAGTGCAGGAACAGACCAAATGAGAGAAGATGTATTTGAAGTTATTGATTAAAATCTCTCTTCGGTTCACATTCAATTGCTTTGCTATGGTTCTGATAAGTGTGGAGGCTGCAGGACTGGCCTTGGCTGCAAGGTCAGGAAGCAAAACTTGCAGGGTCCGCTAGTAAATTAAGAACAACAGTTAATGGGAAAAACAAACAATCCAACAAACCCTCCAAAACCCTAGAGTTAGGCTTAGTTCTGTTTCTGTCAGTACCACAACACATGTGTCTGGTCGTAAGTATGACCATAGGTATGAATAAAGAAAAACCTTAGTAAGATGAAAATACCTATCAAAAATGCAGATAAAACTAATTTACTTTAGGAGCTGCTTCATCTAAGAAACAATACTAAGAAATATGGAAACGAAAAATGAGCTATCATTTTTTGCGTTCATCCAGATTCTCCACAAAAGGAAATCTTAAAAAAACCCCAAAACAAACCAAAAAGCCAACATGCCCACACACAACAACACTCCCCCAGCCTATGATTCAGCTAAAGCACTGCTGACTTAACAGCTGTACATCTCCCATCTACCAACAAGCAAAACACAAGTATGATTCTCAAGCTACTTAGGCTTCCAGTAAAACAGTTATCTAACCAGATATCTAACCAGAACTGTATCCACAGAATGGTAGCTGTCCTCTTTTGAAATAAGAAAGCTGACACCATGCAAAAATCATGCCTTACAAAGGATGCCTCCAAGTGCACTAAATCATTAATACAGATATAATTAATGAGTATTCTAAACTTTAGTTCCTTATCCATCATACTTGAATTGGCACTGTAGCCATCCCTCTAACTGCTTGATAAAACTGTTCCTCTGCATTTCAGCTTTCAGTTGCAGCATTCCCAAGAGAAAGTGTGGATTAAAATGAAATTCACAAGCACAAACATAAAATAGCAAAAGGACTGACCAACTTACTGAGAGAAAGCGATTTAGATCTGGAAAATCAAATACACTGGCAATCTCAGATAACATGTCCAGAGCCATTTCTCTCTGGTGAGCAGCTGTTTCTTTCTGCAGCTCATTGCCTTGGCATGGAGCACTCAACACCACCATCTGGCTGGAGTGCAGAGATTCCACTAGAAACTAGGCATGAAGAAAGAGGTATTTAGTATTATTTTGCCCTTGTTCACTCCCTAAAATTAAACACAAGAGTTTCGCTGGTCTTTCTATGCATCTGTTTTTCTCTCTCATTTATTGCACATAGATCTATGATTATTACTTTGAACAGAACTGGATTATCATCCACTTAATAATTACATTCAGTTTTGCAAACCTGGATTCAAATATTTCATTACTAAAAAAATATTCAAAATTAGGAAAGTCTGCTTTTGACAATTTTCTTTTAAACAGAACATTTTGTCTTTAGGTAATGGCTATAACAAAAACTCTAAATCAATCACAGCATAATTATGCCTGTGAAATGCTGACTTCGATTCCAATTTTAAAACATAGTGTCTTGCAGCAATAGTACTACATAATGAGAGATCTTCTATTTCAGAATGAAGCATCTAGGGTATAAATTCTAGCATCTAGGGAATAAAACAGAGAAGCAACACTATTGAGGGGAGATCATCACAAAGTCAAAGATTTCCCATTCCTTCCTGAATGTTTGCAGGGATTTTTTTCTTAAAATCATTTCTTTCTTGTGCTATTTCACCTTGAGCAATACTGCAATTTTGACCTTTAATTCCATTTTCAATATACATACAAAGAACCCAAATACATGCACTCACTTTCTAAACCAGCAACTCTTTTTACCTGACAGATAGGCTTCTTGTACTGACTGAAGAAAGCCTGCAGTTTTATGGCCTTGGCTGCTGCCAGGGCCCGGATTTCTGTGTAAGCTGCTCCGGCCACTGAAGCTGACTTGGACAACAAACAGTGCAACAAATGCAAGAGGGCAAATGGTACCAAATCTCCTTTGGATGCCCTTACAAAGCAAGCAGAAGAAAAAGAATTAAAAAGGAAAACTGAATTGTTGCATTAATGAAATAATTAAAGAACATGCTATTGCCATCATGCAAAATGAATCATGGTTGTATTTGCATGGCTTATCTGTACTTCCTACGACAGGGCAGAAGAAAATGAGGAATGTTCCATGAGAATTAACAGCTCTGTACAGTTGCAATGGACTTGGGGCAAAAGCTGACTTCAAAAGAAGTAATTTAATCTTGCACTTGAAGAAAAGGTTACTTTGTATCACAAACTGACACAACTTGGCAATTTTCAAGATACTATCAAAAATACCTTCCAATATCTCCTGTTGTGAGAATCAAGGTATCTTTAAGCTCATTATTTCTTGATATTTTGGCATTTGTGTAGGCTTCTTTCATCCTTGAAACAAAAAGCTGGTACATAGGAAAACAAAAAATAAATAATTTTGCTGTTTGACATTAGTAAAACAAAAACCATAGTAACTTAGGTATAAAACCCAAAAATAAACGTGAATTCACCTCTTTTATGAATCCTTCTTCGGAGTCTAAGGATTCTAGTATGTTCTTTATGCAGTCACTGAAAGCCACTCGTACATCTTTGTCTGGATCTTCCATTAGATTTAATAAAGACCCAACGAGAGTCTTCACACTGGACTCATCAGTATTAAAATCCAGGTGTTTGCAAAGATGAGGTATATTTTCTATAAATGCTAGGTGGCATGGTTGGAAGAGGAAAGGAAAACATATTTTTTAATTATTTTTCAAAATCTACCGAAGTGCACAAAAGAGTGATGCAAACAAGCAATAAAGCACACTATATTTTTTCACCAAAAGAATACATATTGTGAAATCAAAGAAGCTATTTAAAATTTGGATTTTACCAAGTATTATAGTTTTAGATATAGCTATAAACCAAATTTAAGCCAAGGTAGTTTAAAAAGAATATCACTGACAACATTAAATATCAGCAGTGATATCAACTGAAATACAACACTTCAAGCACCAATAGAACTATTAAAACCCAATACGGAATTAAAGGAATGGAGAAAGGTACAGAAATAGTGACTTAGTACCTCAGATGCAAGTGTAAAATGTTCCTAAATGTAAAGCCACATACCTAGCTTTACTGAACTGGGTGCTTTGCTCTCAAGGAGAATGAGAAATGGCTTGAAAACACAGGCTTGCACAGAAGAGGTTTTTCCATGAGCAGAAGTCACAGTAAGGCTGCTACACAAAATACCATGAGTAACATCCTTAATAGCAGAGTCTGCTAAGGAAGGTTGTACATGGAATGGACCGGAAAGACAACAAGATAACTTCCCAACTACAGCAGCACAAGCCTCCTTGACTAGGTCAGACTCATCTCTGATTTGATTTCTGAAATGGAAACAAAAATGAAATCACTTTAATAGATCACTTACCTAGAAAATTGTTTTTCTACGCTGTCTGAGTTCTCTAACTATACTGACAGTACTATCAGGACAGCTTAAGGATGTCTCACTAAATCATCTTTGTCCTTTTCAGGTCACCCTCATGTTCTGTTAAATGTTTGAAGTAGCACTGGGCATGGTGAGGCTGGCATGCTGTAAAGAAGAAACTGAACACTAACACAAAAGGACAGAACACACCAAGACACATACACAAAAGGCAGAGAAACTGCAAAGATTTTAAAAGACATACAGACAAACACGACATGGATTTCACTGACAAAGATACCTCCTAATCTAAAGCCCCTTAATTTGGGGTCTTCAGCTAGCAAAGGAACTTGTATACTGACATGGTAAGTGAACACTATTCTGTCATACAGACATCATCATATGCACCTATCCTGTTGACATCTGATGATTTCTGAAATTAAGATCTAGCAAATTTCGCATGAACATTTATTTTTGTGCTTATACTACATTTATTATTTGCCCATTTTTCTTCTTGCACAAAGGCAGAAAAGCTGCATTAATACATACAAAAGAGCTTTGGGAATCACGCTGCAGGACTGTGCAATTGGTGGATGAAGCAGGAGAGAGAATCCTTTAACACAAGTAGCCCGAATTACTTCATGGGGACTTTGTAGTGCCCAGTGATAAATTGCTGTTCTCCAATCCAGATGAATGTTTCTTGGGAAGAGAGATAGAAGGAACACACAGTGTGACTGAGTTTGGGGTGCTAAAGAGAAAAAACAAAGTAAATAATTACTTGATTTAAACTTTTAATACCATCAATCATCATAAGAAGGCAAATAAAATAATTTTACTTCAGAACAATCATTCCAAAGTGGAACTAGGCTTTATAAACTTTAACATACTTACAGAAACTCTGTGCAGTTTTTTGACTCAAAACTAGAGGACCAAACCCCAAAATAGATGGCTTAAAAGAAGAATCATCTGGATGGCTGTAAATCCAGGGCAGAGACAGCAATCCACATAAGTCATCAAGAATCTGATCACTCAGTGGAATTTTCACTAGGGGGAAAAACCAGCAAAACAACAACAAAAATATACTTCTTCAGCTCTGTTAGGTTTATAAAACATTTTATGTTCCTAATTTGCTACGAAATGTTACATTTTCTATCAACAAAGATTAGTATCACTATTCCCACATGTTGATATCCTACTTTTCAGACATGTAAAAATAAATCATGTAGTGCTAAATCAGAATAAACTAAAAATCTCATCAAACAGATGACAGAATGCAACACATGAGCAGCAGAAGGAATATAACTTTGGTATCTCTGGATTTGTGTGAAGACTCTCAGGCAGACTTTGGGGCGTCTGGTAAGCTGAACTAATAGCAACATTTTAATCTTGGTAACTGAGTCTGTCCTCCATCCTACTAGTTACTTTTTAAAAAGCATGGAAGTACTCAGTATTTTTGGTACCATGCATGCCGTGTTTGCTAAAGCTGGTCAAAAGCTTTGAAATCATTGAGCGGAACAAAGATAGTAAGGGATGCTGCCTCTGTGTGTCTTTAAAAGAAAGCTGCAGGAATTTTGTTCCTTTTTTATGTATTTTCACTATCCCCATGTATTCTCTGGATCAGATATAAATCAATAGAAGTACAGACAAAAAGAAGTAAATAATGTTCAAAAAGGAATGCAAATGAAGGTCTCTAAACAGAAAATAATGCTATTTAACCTTTTTTGTAAAGAGTTGGAATACTAGCACAAGATTCATAATTTCAGTACCGCTACCAAAACAGACTTAAAACAGTTAGATGAATTCCTAATTTACAAAATACAAGACATCTTAGTTTAAAGGGTTTCTTACCTTGTGCATACAGCAAAGCATCAAAAATTTTTACTATTCTGTCAATCACTTGTTCTAGATTAACAATCTGCGTAGCAGCCTCTAACAGGTTTCTGCAGACTTTCACGACTCTCGTAGTAAAATCAGAGGAAATCCACTTGAACTGTATATTCACCATTGAATCTGAGGAGCTTGGAGTATTCTTACATGTATCAGAGTTACACGGTTGAGACACTCCATGCTCTTTACTGTTAAAATGGAAATCACATCAATGCAACAAATGCAAAATGCAACAAATGCAACAAAAAACATTTAATATTAACTGCTTGTAAGCCAAGTTACTATGAAAACGTACTTCTTCAAAACATACAGGACTTATCCAATATTTATCCTGCTACACAGACAAGCATTAAAGTAAGCTACACAAATCATAACGAGAGTTACAAGAAACTCTTGGTCTCACAGGTTCCCCTTGGTACCCTTACCTGGTGGAATTTGTTGGGGGAGAACAATGAACTATGCACAGAGCAGCCAATCGCAGAATTACAGCGATCCCTTCGACAGTTTGAAGAACATCCACTGGCAGAATTTCTTCCTCAAGGAGAGATATTAAGGATGCAGCTTTCATAGTGATGGCATTCCATAGAGCACTCTTCAGTTTCATGTTTACAGGGCTAAGTCTGTAATTTGACCATATTAATTATTTTCCAACACATACTTTATTTCAGAAAAGATAAAATAATCATAGCAAAACCAGAGGTAATCCATATTTGATATAGGATTAGGAAAATACCAAATGAAGCTTTAGCTTAAATGTGTTCTTTGGAACGAAAGGATTCTAACTCTGAATTCAAGTATGACTCATATCAGACTGATCTGAAAGGCTATAAACATATAACTCTACAATCCATGGAAGGTCTTGGTAACCATAAAAAGGCAAACATTACACCCTTCTTTAACAAAGGCAAAAAACAAGGATCCAAGGAACTATAGGCCTGTCAGTCTAACCTCAGTCCCTGGCAAGATTATGGAAAAAGTCTTCCTTGAACTCATTTCTACCTGCATGAGGGACAAGAAGGTGACTGGAAATAGCCAGCATGTATTTACCACAGGCGAATCATGCACTCAATTCCTTTCTACAATGAGACAGGCAGCTCCGTGGAGGAAAGAGAGCGGCTTTTTCAAAAGATTTCAATTGTCTAAAAAATTAAGGTGACAAGAACTTCATGAGGGTCTGCATGACAAGTCCTGCAACTGGCAAAAAACCCCTGATGCAACAGAACAGACTGAGAGCTGAGTAACTAACAAGCAGCTTTGTAGAAAATGACCCGGCAGGCTTGTGGAAAAGTGGAATATTAGAGCAGCGTGACCTTGTTTCAAAGAAGGTCAACTCCATACTGGGCTGTTCTCAAGCGTAAAGGCTGATGACAAGCCCACACCTGGAGTGCAGCATGCCCGAGCCAATTTTGAGTGCCCAGAGACAAGAAAGAGATCAACTGCTGGCACAAGTACAAGACAATCAGGGAACGCTGCACAAGCAGAGGCTGAGAGAACTGGTTTTGTTCATCTGAGCACAACTTGACTTAACTAGACCTGCTTTAAGTACATCCAGTGTAACAGCACAGCCACACACAATTCTGTCACACTATGGATGCTCTCAGCTTTTGTTTTCAGCGTGAAAAAATGAAAATCATTTTCACTGAACACATTAAAAATAGAGTCTCTTTAATAAAGTTTGGCTTAAAAATCACCAGTAGATTTTGATCCCTCAAAATATCATTTAGATTTTTTTCCCCAGAAGATCTTTCCATGTGGCTGTTATGAAGAAATTGCCTCAAGAAGTTGTCATTTATTATTCAATAGCCAAGTTACTATAAAAGTAGTAAGTTTCATACATTAAAGGTGCAGGTGATTTCTTTGGATGCTTTGTGGATAGGCTAAGTCGTCGTCTTTTCTCTGGAACTTCGTCACTGCTGCTGCTCCACCCATCAGTATCAGAGCTCTCCAGCTGGTTCTGATGAAGCTCCTGAAAGGTTTCTTCTGCTTGTGTTTTTAATGCTGTATAAAGTGGACTCACCAGATACTGGGATGGACAAACAACAGAGGTACCATGATGTATGCTCTGCCTCACTATAAGATGTGATATTATTGCTTCTGACTTAAAATATGAAATTGCAAAATATTACGGTAAAAACGTTCTTAAAAACCTTTCCATTCAAAAAACTTAATTACAAGATGAAAGCTCTTAAGAGCAATGAAGTTTCCTGTGTTGCTACCAGAGAGGATGCAGCTTGTACAGCCGTTTCCCAGTTCCTGCCATAAAACTTTGCTACCAAAGCCATCAAACAGACGCACAAAGTTTAACAAACAGGAAGGATATGCAGATGAATGTATGGAATAGAGGCAACACTCAGCATATCAATACCTCATTTTCAACACCTTGTTATGGTTTTTAACTAAAACAGGGTTTATTTAGGTTGAATATCAGGAAAAAATTTTTTATTATTAGGGTGGTGACACACTGGCACATGCTCCCCAGAGAGGTGGTAGATGCCCCATCCCTGAAAGCACTCGAGGTCAGGTTGGGTGGGGCTCTGAATCCTGATGTAGTTGAAGCTGTCCCTGCTCATTGCAGGGAGTTGGACTAAATGGCCTTTAAAGGTCCCCCCCCAATCCAAACCATTCTCTGATCCTATTTTAATTGAAATTTTCTCTCTATCTGTCCCTAACAAACATGACTAAAAGCATATGGTTGGAAAGTAAGAGCATCTCAAATGAATGGAAACTACTTGCAAAGCTGCCCTCATATGAGTGTACTCTGGGCCTTACTCCCATTTTATATTATGATTATAGACAGACAGCTGTGCCTGCATAGCTTATGAACAGTTTAATACATCTGAAAAACGTAAGAGTCCAGCTACATCCAACAGCTTCAAGAACTCTGACCTGTACAAACATGTGAAATAGTTGAGAAAAAAAGTTGTATCTACCTAAACATGCAATTAAAAATAGCATTTCCTAGATTTTCTTCTTTGCATAGGTATATGTTTTTGTATGTGATCTATTCACACAATAAATTCAGTTTTTAAAATAAACCTACCTCTTGTTCTTCCTGAGTTCCAAGCACATTCACAAAAATTCCACATATGGTACTTATACGGGCTTTTCTTATTTGTAAGGCAGATTCACAGCCAGCTGGAACAAACTCCAGAAAGTACTGCAGTATATGGCAAAAAGCAGTTTTCAGCTTTTCAGACTGAAGACACCTAAACACATCCTCTTCAAACAATGAGCAGAGCTTCTCTAGCAGCATATTCAAGTAGACAGGTTCAATATTTTTATAAGAATCTGCTTCGAAAGGCAGCAATGTCCTCACCATCAGTAAGAGTGGTTCTCCAAAGAGTTCTGATTCCTCAGTATCCATTTCAAGTGCTGATTGTAGAATTTCAAAAAAGACTGTGAAGAAAACACTGGCCAGCTGTTCCGGAGGTCCTCCTAAATGAATTAACTTCACCACAAACTTCATTGCCAAAGTTTTAACTTTTGGACTGCCATACTCTAACAGGGAGCAGCCTATCCCCCAGAGAATAATATCCTGTCTTACAAAAAACATATCTGCAACAATATCTGTCAGAACAGACATTAATACAACTTCCAAACATTCTATATTGGGCATACCCATCAGCTGTAATGGTGCCAATCTTAAATATCCCACTTTGTCACTTATATTGCTTGAAAATCTCTTTACAGTCACTGGCCAGACCAGTCCATCTCCCCAGAGATGTTTCTGTGCATCTCTTTCATGCAAGATGATTAAGTCGTGAAAAAGCTGTAGCAAGTCTTTAGTTAGTGCTTCAAAAATGGAGCAACTCTTCATTTTAAACAGAAAAAGTAAAGAGCAGATGACATCACAAATGTTCTTGTGCAATGTGTTGCAGTTTGGAGCAGCAGCAATACGAAGAAGCCTTGTTATGATCCAGTTACTAAATTCTAGGACAATAAAAGAAAATCTTTATTATTAAGATAAAAACTAAAATCTCCAATTGAGCACCTCCCTGAGAGCAGACTGCTTATCACTAAAACTAAACTCCTTGAGATAAATGCATGTAGGCTCAGTAAACAGTCTCTTCACTGGGACATTTATTCAGCAGAACCCATTGAAAAAGAGGAAAAGGGGGCAGAATATGGAGGTTGGGAATGGAAGACACACATTTTACACTGGTATTTCCAGACATTTTCCTCTGTCAAAGAAAAAAACCTCAGGCAATGAGTACATATCTCATTAACACTATATAGTAATATATCCGTGCAATGATAATTAATAATGTCAAAATCTCTCCTGATAAATTTCCATTATCACAAGTGCTAATCCATTTACAATATTCAAATTCTATCATCATATTCAGTTATAAATTTATAATGATGAACTTACATATCTGCCTTTTTCCCATTTCTGTTCTTTTGGATGATCCCACTGTCTGCAAATTTAAATACCAAGCTTCAACATAAACATTTTCAACAAACTCACCAATGCAACTGCATTCAGTTTCCTCCTGATTTCCATCCACATTTACAAACATAAGTGGGGAAGATTTCATGATATGTTGAATAAAATCAAGCAACATCACAGAACTTGGCTGTGAATCTGATTTCTTAATCAGTTCCAAGGCAACTTTGAAAAAAAAACAAGATCATATTTAAATCACAAATTTCAATATCAAATTTTATTCACACCTTATGAAAAAGATTTTTTTAAAATATATATAAAATTCTATAATATGGTATTAAACCTTCCAAATTATTTAGTGGGAGTATATTTTTTAATCCATGAAGATAATTTAATGCATATTGTAAACCCTCTATGTGACTCCAAACTGTAGGAAGAAAAGTATAAATTACTCATTAAATATTATTAACCCTACACGCATTGACGTTCAGTTTAAATTCTATCCAACTGTGTGATGAGTGAAGAATAGCAAATACTTAACATTTCCCTAGGTTTACAATCTTGCCAGAGAAACAACTCTGAGAATTGTTTCAAAGCTCCAGGAAATGAAAGGTTTTAAATGGTAAATTCAGTTTACTGAAGCAGAAAGTTTAACAAAACACTGAACATATCTAATGCTGCTCCATTGAAACAGGCCTCCGAATCATCCCAGGTTTATCCAGATCCCACAGGGGTCCTATCCAGTGTTAGCACAAGAAGGAAACTATCTGATATTCAGGCAATATTTCAATTCTGAATATTAAGAATTGCAAGCTGTGTTACTCACAAAAAATTACATTACATGATAGCCCTGCTTTTCAATGTTGTGAGCATTTGTATTCATACAACCCTGCACTGCATTCACCCCCTCCTTCTTTGGGGGGTGTGTGTCTTTACGGTTTTTTTTACATGTGGAACTTCACATCATAACAGAAAATACTTAATCACAGACGTTATTAAAAATAAGTCAAAAATGATATTGTATTCAACTAAATCTTTCTTAACATGAGAGTTGTGGCTTTTGTTTTTGGCAGGAATTACTTAAAGTATAAAGCAGACAATTTTAAGTTATAGGAAAGTAATGCTTACCAACATCTACATCTGTAAGAATTCTGTCAATAAACTGGCAGAGTATTTGTCTTGGTTTCTGCACAACTGTGTTGTATTCCTCTGGACTAGCACTAAAATTAAAAGTATGATATTTTGATGTTATCAATTTTAAAGTACAAAATAATTATTTGAAGTCTATCTCAACAACTTAATGTTAAACACTGATTTTCTTTTCTTCTAGAAGTCTTCAAAAATAAATACAAATTGATTTCTTGGTGTTGTGGGGGGGGGGGGGGTTGGCGTTGTTTTGTCTGGTGGGGTTTTTCTTTTGTTTTAATTTTTATTTTCTTGTTTTATGACCAGCCTGTCTCTCAGCAGTCAGGGCTTGTCAGGTCACATCTTCAATATACAATTGCCCTTCCATATCAGCTCGCTGCCTACTGCAAAACAAAGCCACGGGGCTCGTGCTGCCATTAAAATACCAGAGCCCGGCATGTTCCAGCTCGCGTGGTTCTCAGTGAGCGCACACGCCAGACACAGCGGCAGCCCGGGGCGCCGGGTGTTCTGAGGCCACCACGCCGCTCACATCAGGATCCGCCAGCGCCACCCGGGACGGACAGACCCCGGCAGGAGGCGGCAGAAGGGACCAGCTGAGGTGAAGGCGCGGGCCCGGCCGCAGGACACCTCGCACACCTCCTTCTCCCCTTCCCCCCCACGCAACGGTGCCGGGCGCGCTTCCCCCAGCGCAGCACAGCCCCCGCACATACACGCCCCGCACGGCGGCCGCCGGGCCCGTCCTACCCAGCGAGCTCCCGCAGCGCGGGGATCATGGAGGCCATGCCCAGGCCCTGCTCCGCCATAGCTCCGCTTTGAATCGGGCGGTGCGGCGCGGGGCGGGGACGGCGGGACGGCGGCCGGCAGGGCCCAAAGTTCTTCCCCCCGCGCTGCTCGTGTTTAACCGCTTCGTCCCCGCACACGGAGCGGCCCCGGCAGCCCCGGGTTGGTCCCTGATGGTTCCTGCTGGCACCTCGCCGCCCCAGCGGGGCTCTGCTCCGCGAGGCGTGCACGGACAGGTAACATCCAGCGGGGGCCGAGTGCACCTCGCCGAGCCTCGGCCGGTCCGGCAGCAGCACTGAGGGACCTCCCGGCCCCGGCGGGCACCTAGCGGAGGATGGGAAGGGACGGGAGAAGGGAAGTGCCGCAGTGCTGAGAGTGGCTTAAGCGAGGAGGGGACTACCCGCGCTGTGAGGGGCGGCGAGGAGGAAACTTCGGTGCCAAGGGAGCGCTCGGTGCAGCTCACTCTCCGCCCGCCGCCTCCCCGGGGCCGGCGTTGGCAGCGCTCCCCGCGCAGGCGGGGCGCACCTGGGTGTCAGGTATGGGACAGCCCCGCCGGCCGCCGAGAGCGGCCCCGAGCGCCCCCGCCCCGGCCCGCCCCCGCCATCGCCCCGCCCGCCTGGGCTGGCCCCCGCGGCGGCAGGTGGCGGCGGGACCCGGCGGGGCGCTGGCACTGCGGGACGCGGCCGCGGGGGAGGTGGGCAGCGAGTGGGGCGCAGGGGCCGTTTCTCGGGTGCTGCCGTGTCCGGCGGGGGCCGGGGGCGAGCGGCTCGCGGAGCTGGTGGAAGGGCGCGTTCGGCAGGTGAGAGGGCTCGCCGCTCCTCCGCACAGGTAGCGGTGAGCAGCGTGCGCGAGCTACTGTTTTTCTTTATTACTATTATTATTATTATTGTTATTATTACTTTCTTGGCGTTTATTGCTTTATATTATGTTTCTTTTGCGAAAGGTTTAAATGTGTAAAGTACGGAAGGTGTTGATGAGAACCCCGAAAAGACGCGAGGCGGGCGCTGCGCGGCCCCGGGCGGTGCCGGTGCAGAGCGGGAGCGTGTGGCCCCACCTGGGCAGTGAGTGGGCAAACGTTCAGGAGAAAAAAGGATAAAACAAGGGGTTATAGGCAGGGGTGAACCCTTAGAGAGAGTACACGAGGGGACACTGAACTCTGAGCTTTGTTTTTGTCATCAGGAGCTCTGGCTCTTCTGCATTTGTTTATGAACTTTGCTTAGCGTTGTTTCTGGGCTGAAATAAAATCCTCTCGGAGGATAATTCTGTTGCCTGTTTCCGCTGTGCTAGGGCTGTGTCCTTGCATGTAAAACAGCTCACGTGTGTTTCAATTCCTTGAACCATTTCAGCTGAATGCTTTTGGGAGCCTATTGCTAATATTTCATTCTAAGATGGTTATTTTTGTCCTGTAAAATACATGATTGTCATTTCAATAAAATTCTGCTGGCCTTTTAAAGACTGGTAACTTCGCAAGGACCTTCAAGGAACTTTACAAAATATAACTGGGTTTTATCTTCGTTTGTTTTTCAGCATATATTGCAATGTTTTTTGCAAGCTGACTTTATAAAACGTTAGTCTTTCTAGAGTCATTCCTAGAGAGAAAGCAGGAGCCATGTAGCTATTTATGGTTTGTTAAGTAGAACTTCAATGTTTCAGGAAGACCAAGTACATCTGGGCTTGTGTTATTTTGAACACAAAATTTCCTAGACCATTTCAATTTAAAATATCTATTATTGTGAAAACAATATTGTGGGTGTAAATTTCCAAGACTGAAATGACAATCACGCTAAGGAAGGTGTAAACTACACTGCTTGCCAATTTGATGTAGAGTTAAAACTCCCGTGTCATCCTTGATGGACAGAAGAGAGTTAGCAGGATACTCCTGGTAAATTAGGAAGATCAAGAAGACTCTATTATCCTGAGAAATAAGCTAAATTTACTGAATCATAGGGTGATTGTTTTTGCTGGTAAAGCATAGGTGTGGCACAAGTGTCTAATAAAAAAGAGTGCTTTTGTATGGAAGTCTCTTGAGTCAACAGTGAGATCATATCAATATAGGTATTGTAGAAATGCTTTCATTTGTCATAGGTAGAATGCTACATAAACTTGTGGTGCAGCTTCTTTGAGCATTTACTAAGCATGTAATTCAGGCTTTCTTCTTTTTTGCAGTAAGTACTTCTAACAGTTCACTAGAGAGATCTCCTACTCCCCATTTTTCACTGGGAATTTTACTTCCCAGTTGCAAAGCCCCATCTACTGACTTCTCACCACATCATCAAATTTCCACAGCTATCATGGTCTTAGAAGACTCCACATGAGAATGCCCATAACAACTTTATTGGGCTGTGAGGATGTAAGAAGTCTCACTCACAACACCTAGTGTTCTATAAACCCTCCAGGGAAACAGCACCTGAAACACCTGGTTTCATTTCTTGCTTTTCTTAAGCACAGGATAAGCACCTCAATAAACTCTTAGTTCATCTCCTTGTTTCTTTCTCATCTCATTATGTTGCACTTTTATGTCTCTTGGCCCCCAGGAGGAGAAGCAGGCATGTTATCATGCATTTGAAGAGTGACTAATTGCTAATGAAAATAGCGTGCCTTGAGACCATTCTCTGTTTTCTCCTTCAATGCAGCTGTTTCTTATTGGTGAAAGGAATCTTACATGTGCAGAGCTCAGCGTGCAAAACTTGGGGTCAGGGGAAGAAATTCATGCAGATAGGTACAACTATGTATCAAATTCAGTGTATACAGCACTATCATGATTTCTGCCAAAGCTGATGTCACTTTGTTTTTAATCTTTGATTTTTTTTCCTGCTCTCTTCCCTACTTGGGCAGTCCTCTCACTGTATAGTTGCATGATTCTTCCACACTCAAGCCTCTCTCTTTTTTGGCTTTCATTACTTCTTAACCACATGCCTCTGCAGGTCATTGTACTTATTTTAAGACACTGAGTGACTTTGCATTGGACCAGCAGGTCTGAGAGCACAGGAGCATGTTAATTGTACTTTTATTCCCTTGGTTGTTTAATTCTGAGCTATAATTACTGTTCTTGGGGCTCATGCACTCTGTGGATGTATGTGAGCTGTTCCCCCAGGTGGTTAGCATGACTGCAGTTCAATCTCAGCTGTCCTGGAGGCAGACAAAAGGAGTACATGTAAGTGCACGTGTGTTCCTTGATGCCTTCAGGAGCTGTGAGATGTGACCATACAGGCTGCTAACGGTGGTGAGGGGAAGCACAGCTGAGACGGTGCATGGAGGTCCTGTGAACTGTACTAAGTAGTTTCACTCTGTATCAGGGTGTGCTTATGGCTCCTCATCTGCAGGGCTGCTGTAATAACACCTGAGAGGCTGTGAGTACTCGACGTCACAGTTCCCTATCCAGTCATGCAAGTGCTTGCCAGAGTAGGTGCCTGACCTTTGGACACTGGGCACTGCTCCTGTGCACAGTAAGAATGTGGGCTTCTGCACTCGTGGGTTTTATCTCTGCCTCTGTTGCTTAGTCAGCTGGGCTGGAATGAAGTGGCACAGATTAAAATTATGTGTCACCCTGAATATTGGTCTGATGATTAAACAAAAAAAAGTAAAAAATGGAAACAATAAATGGTGGTAAGGACAACAGGCAAGCCAGAAACCTAAAAGCATATTATGTACATCCAGCCAAGCAAAAATTAACAGGTATGAGAGGAAAAAAAGTGAGGAAAGAAAACATATAACTCTAAAATCTATTTGACTTCTATATGTAATCTTGACAGGTCCTAGTCCTACAAGCACTTATTCATGTTTTTTTCTATGAAGAAGCCTACTAATATACTATTGATAATGTAAAATAAAGTATTCGAGTTATTTGGAGAGATGGCAGATTATACATTCCTTTGGAACCCAGTTTTATTGTTTGTATAGCAGCAATTACTTTTTTTTGTTTATCTGCAACTACTACTTTTAAAAATAGTTGCCTATAAATAGATTTTTCTTACTTGTTTCTTGCTTCCCAGTATTTCTAGAAAAGTGTTATTCTTCAGGCTAGTAGCTGTGGAAGAAACTCGCAGAAATGCCTTTACTACCAGTATCAGTGTATATCATTAAGACTTTTTGAGTTGATAATTTTTGAATGAGAGTTAAAATTCCTGGAATCTAGTTTCCTAAATAAAAATTTACAGAATCTGGAATTTACTCTTTTAAAAAAAACTTGCACCCACAGTGATTCTTAAACATCTCTTAGTGAAGTGTAAAACTCTGTACTAGTCATGCTAGGAGAAAATTGTGCAGTGTGCATTTAAAATGTCATTTAAATTACATTTGAAAATTCTGAGTGTTGAAATTATGTAGGTTTTTTAATCAAATATTTCAATACTACTGTAGTAGCTACCATTGCTCCAGTTTTCATAGTGAGAAGTTGTTGTTTTCTGAGAGATTTATTATTAGGAGCTATAATTTTCCATCTGGTTCTGTGTTCCATACTGATAAAAACTGGAATAGGGTTTATGTATGGGAATATTGATATAAGTTCTGCTAAATGTCCACTTTCCCATTGTATTACTTACTATAGAAATCAGTGCAATGGAGGAGGGAGAAGGGGGATTCATGTCCTTTGTCCTTTTCACATCTTTTTTTGGAAGGCAAATAAATTAAAACTGTATGCGCTGGAGCAGTATTTATTACTTCTTTGTTCCTTGTGAGTATTTTCCCAGTACTTAGAGCTTGCACTACTCTGTGAGGATTTTGTCAGTAGAACACATATCACATTAACAGCCTGCTGTATGGAAACATCTAAACTGAAAAGTTTAGGGGTACTCTTACACATAAGACTTCATGTAAAGTCTGTGTGCAATGTTTAGTTCCACCCTTCTTACTGCAGTAATTAATTAAATAAAATGCTTTCATAGCATTCACCATGATGCCCGGAATACTTCACATCCATGATAACTGTTGCCATAAAAGCTCCAAAAATCACCAGGTCTATATAAACAGATTAAATAAATGGAGGACAGGACTATCAGCAAGTAACAGAATCTGATCCAACATACAATTATCACTGGGAAAGGCTCCACTGTACTGCAGCAGATAATAAGGAAGCAATAAATTGTAAATGTAGTTCCGGGAAAAGATACTGAGCTGAGCAACTGCAATTGCTGTTCAACCTACAATCTAGGTTTGAAGACCTTCTGTGGAGGGTGGTGTCTTATTAGCTCATTTTCAGCCTTGACATTCAAGGAGAAAACAGTCAACTGGTGATGGTGTTGTAATTTTTAAAGCAATGTTAACAATGAAAATAATAACTGACATTAGTCACATCAGTATGGGTCAGGAATTCCATGTTACTGACAGAACCACTTCTGCATTACTGGTTTCTTTATTAAGGTTTTTTAATCATTGCTGTTGCTAAATCTTTCCAAAAGGGCTTGAAAAGGAAACAGTAAAGGTGGTTTCTCTATTCGCTGGTGTATTATATCTGTGGTAAAATTACTAATTACATGATTTCAGCTTTGATTCATCTGGTCACGTGCAGGGAATGCTAAGTGTTAGCCATGGCCTTATTATTTACATAATTATTTGTTTTGCTACTTCTAAATGTAACTTGATGAACTTCTAGGTTTTTATGTGGAGGTGTGTACTTGGTTACTGCTATTACATACAGGTGTCCAAGGAGAATAAAGGTACTGCATCACAATAGCTCATCAGAGAGACTAGTATTGCTAAGCCTCAGAAATAAATTATGCATAAAGCAGATTCTGTGCTTCTCCATGCATGCTTTTGGTGGGAAAAGGATTATCAACCCACTTTCAGGGCTCTCTTGGCAGATGTTTCCTTAATAATAATAGGCACTAGCGGAAAAAAAAAAGCTGGATCCAGTATTTCCCACTTTCATTCAGTTACTGTATTCATCCTTTCATCTCATTAACAATCAGTGCTAGAATAGACTGATTAAAAACATTGACATGTAGAAAAGCTGAAATATTAAGTCATATGTTACCAGCAGGATTATATTTATTTGACTGTGATAAAAAGAATTTGTTTCTGTTGAAGATTCAGGACCTAGCTCTTTCTTTCAAAACAGGTGTTTTCTGTTATGTTTTCTTTTCCAGAATTTTTATAGTTTGGAATGTTTTTGTCTTGATTTATCAAGCTCCTCTTCTGACTCTGCATCTCCCCTTCTCCCATTGTGTTTGCACATGTCCTACTGCTTCTCTTTGCACTGATTTATCACCTTATGACAAAGAGAAACTAAATTCTTTCTTTCATATCCTGAAGGTAGGATGATGTAAAGTTGTATGAAGTTTTCATTTTCCATTGAGCTGATTATTTTACTTCTGCAATGTTTCTAGTCCTTCCAAGCTTGATTTATAGAATCAAAATATATTTAATTGAAGCTAGTGAGGGTTTCCTCCTCCCCTTCCAGGTAATATGATGTATTCAATGACAAATAACTGAATATAAAGATGTATTTCATTTTACTTATCATCACTCTTATCAGCCACTTAATTGTGGCTGAGCATTTAATTGTATGGAGCAGAATATTTTTCACACCCCAAATTACAAAATGTTAGAGTGCGTAAATTTACAACATATCAATAATTCCTTTTTTTTGTAAAAGAGAGTTAGTTATCTTCTAAATCTTATCAATAACTCCCTCTTTTTAAAAAGAGTTGTTGCTTGGAGTTGTATATAGAGGTACTACTTCACTAGTTCAAGACCTATTGGACAAATTTTTCTAAAAGCTGATCATCTTCTTCATCTTAATCATTGACATTTATATATCTCTGATCTTTCAAAAGGGATTTCATTATTCTGCAATTACCGGAGATTAAAAGGAGGAATTAAAACTAATGTGTGCACTCCTTAAAATATCCGGAGTCTTTGACCATTCTGCTTGAAATTCAAACCTCCCGATTGGCCTCTTAACCATGGGCAAGGTGGTTTGGTCACCTCCTACCAAAGCTGCTCCCAAGAGAAGCTTGGCAGCAACACAAGACTTGTTTTTTGTCATGCCAGAGCAAATCCCTACTTCTGTCACTCTTGTTGTGTTTGTTTTCATAAGGTGGCTTGCACCCTGAAATGGCAGCCCTTGTGCTGTGTGAAAGACAGCTACTGGGTCAGCCAAACTGGGCTTTTTAATGAACTTCTGTCTGATAGACTGACTGCTTTGGGGAAAGTAGAAATTATGAAATTATCTATAATAATAGCACATATTTTGGTTGCATTCCAAAATTTCTGCATGCTTTCCCTCCTAATTTTTTTTCTTTTTTTGTGTGGTAAGTCTATGGAACAGACTCTTCTGCCATATAGTTTATTCTTTTGACTGCCATTCTGCTTTTCACTAAGTAAATTAAGATCTAGGCATTTAAACTCAATAGGATTAATCCATATCAGCCCTCCCCAACGAAATAAGCATATGTTGGATGAGTGATTGACTAGAGTCTGTGTGCTACCTAAGAAGTGCTTCATTAAGATGTCACTTCAGTTGTGCTGCTTCCCGCTGGACTCCTCACTCAGCAGGAACAGACCCAGCAATAGTGGGAAAGCTTGGGAAGGTAAGCACGGTACTGACTTGCTGATTGATAGTAACAGCTCAATAAATATTTGTGTGTCGTGTTTAGAAACTTAAAAACAGAGATTTAAATATAGGGTATTGTTTAATGTTCAAGAGCATTAATTTTGGAGACTCAGAAATATGAGTTATTTTTCATTGTCACCATGTAAAGTGACAGTAAACAATGTGACAGAGCTACTGAGTTTTTGTGAAGGTCAGTAGGAGGAGGGTGATTCCTTTGGTGTAGATTTGTAGCTAACTTAAAATCCAAAGCATATCAGTTAAAATATTATGTGAAATAAAATGCTTATTTTATATGGTCTCCTCCAAAGACAGGTTTTATCCTTTGTGAAAGAGCTGATGTACCAATAAGCTGATTTATCTGTTGATTGCAGTTGATCATTTTATCATCAAATAGTCACTTTTTAGCTACGTATTTCATTTGCCAAACATGTGGAAATTTGCTCTCAAAGTCTGAACAAGTGTTATGACCTAGGAGTGGTGTAAGAAATATTGATGTTTTCCTTTGAAAGTGTCACAGTTTGGAAAGGCTTTGGACTGTAATCTGGCAACTTCGGAATGCTGTAACATGTACTGCAGGCTGTGAGAACAAACAACTGTCACTTTATCATGGCACATCTTAAAATGGCTAACACAAAACAAATGTAAATACATTACAATTAAGAATACTCAGAATTCGTGTTTCAGCAAAGAGACTCATCACAAAGGTAATCCAGCTTACAGTATTTTCTGTGTTGTATTGTTCCTTATAGTTAGTACATGGTAGATAACTGTATAATTGTATCTTTCTCACCTTATGGGACATTAGGTAATTAATTTTAAAGCAGCAAATAATTTTTTAAAGTATCATTTTTTGTTTTGTAAAGATTTTTATTAACCTAACAGTATTTTGTAAGATGAATGTTTTCATGATACTTATAAAATGGAAACAAAAATTCTAATTAACAAAAATCATGAACACTTTTATGCATTGTTTTCCAGCAGGTGAATGAAATGTTAAATTTTCATTGTTTTAGTAGAAATGCCTAGATATTTCTTATGTTTAGACTTTTTTTTTTAACTCATGACTTTGTTGCATAATTGCAATGTATGGTTTAAATTCTTAGGGACGTCTGCTCATGTTGTGAGCTCAAACTGTCAAAAAAGATAAGTTGTTTAAACCCAAGGTTTTTATAGGTTTATATTTTAAAATTTTGATTTCTGATGTTTGCAAAAAAGATGGTAAAATTTTCACCAAAGCATCAGAAATAGTTTTCATTAAAGAATATAAAGTTATCTCCCAATCATAGGAATCCTAAGGCTGAGATTTTGAATAATTTAGTTAGAAAAAAATTTGCTCAGAAATTTTGTTCTTTTTCATCTACAAAATATGATTAAAAATGACAGTTGGCAACAACAACTGTAGATGTTTTATTCTGGCCTAATTAATAAGAACTACAGCACCAGCAAATGAGCTTCCTGCATGCCCCAGATAGTCTTCTAGTTTAGAAGGTACGAACAATACTCTATTTAGCTTTAGTTACCCAGATTTACTAACGTGCTCCTTTTATCCTCAGCACTTGGGCAAACATAGCTCCTTAAAGCTATGAGCTGGCAAACAGGTAGCGCTTGGGCATCTGTGGGCTCTGCAGAGACTGGCTTTGACATGCTGCCAGTTGCTTTTGCCACGTATTGTAGAGGACCCTCCTTTTACCTCTAGCTGGACCAATGAAAAAAGAAACCCAAAAATAACCTATGAATTTTCCATGACAGAAAATCCTGGCTTGCTTGCAGTATAGTAGCTGATCAGTCTAATCTAATAATCTTTTGAACCATGTGGAGCTGAAGGAGGCATTAGCGGGTGTCAGAAGGCCATACTGCCATCTGATAATTAATGAAAACTGGAAAATACTCTGGCAACATGCATCTATTCAGTGCTATTTTATAATTGCAATTAGCCAGAGTATGAAGAATATGTGGCTATAAATTCAATTGCTGAGGGCAGAATGAATGCATTTCTATTGTTACTCTTAATGATATTCACATGATTAACTTCTGGGGTGACCTTAAATCTAAGTTCATTAGTAAGAGTTAGCCTGTGTCTCTCTCTGCTGGAGTTTTACTATTTGTAGCAAGCTGAGGTTTCCTACTTCAGCTTCCAAAGAACAGGCACACGGCAGGATAAAGGCAGTTTCCTGGAGTGTCACCGTTGTGCTGTTTTAACAACTCCCTCCTGTTCTGCCTCTTAGGCTGTTGGTTCACCGAGAGCTTTGTTCATAGTTCTGCTCTTAAGGTTACACGGTAACTAAATGTGTTCTTCATGCTCAGAGAAGTGAAAAATGGCTTATAATGTTCTAGTTGGCTTAAGAAAAACGTCCTTTTCTGAAGTTATGAATGCCATAGAAGGCTAAAGCCTATTCCTCAGCAAAGAATAAAGAGTAACACTATGTCCTACCTCTCAAGTGGCACCGAATCTGGAAGAAACAGAGGCTTGGGACAAATACTGACAGCCTTGCAAAAGATCAGTGACATTGTAACAGATAAAACAGTCGAAGGTGAGTACACTTTGATCGGAGTAGATGGAATGCAAAATCCAGCAAACTCTCAAAAACTGTGAAGCTCATAACTTGTGAAATTGTAATTTGGCACAATTTGTGGGGTTGAGAAAATACACCAGAATCCCTTTAATTCTAAAATTTCAAGTCTTTCCAGTTACAGAGCAGGGCTTAAAAAGTTAATCTGATAATAATGGGAAGCATTTGAAAACAGAAGACAGGTGTTATTCTGTATTTCATGGGCTTTTTAGTTGCTTAGGGTCTGACTTGTGATTTTTTTTTTTTTAAAGTTATGTTTGTAATCCAGACTATTGCTTCTGGTTAGCATTTCTGTTTAGTAATTAACTAGCAATGCTATAGTTTATTAAAGAAGTACAAGAATAATTAAAGCATAAACCCTGACCTTTGAGTCTTATTTGAGAGTACTGGGACACCCAAAAAGCCTCTCTGTCAAATGAGGGTCCTGTCAACACATCATGTGCTCTGAGTTTTTTATTGATACAGATATTTCAATAAGAATTTCAGGATGTTTTCCTACTGAAATTTCCTTTAAAAATAATCCATCTTATATTTGTCATTGTAGTTGCGTGCTAACAAAAGCTGCATGTTCCTAAACCTAGACAGAGAATGGAAAAGATTAAGTATCATTTGCTGGTGTGTCTTTTAACTCTCTCTTTTGCTGTTGTAAACTTGATATGTAGTGTCAGCCTAGGCACAAAAGAGTGACTTGAGGATGGAGTTCCTGAATGAACTTGCTGTTAGTAGTGTAGCCTTTCCATTTATATTTTAGTGTAGTTTGCTCTAATGAAATGTCACAGAGACACCAAGCTTGGACTTAAAAAAATAATTCTGTTCTTCAGAGCAGTTACTGGTAATCAAATGGGTTTTATGAGCAAACTGTTTCCTAGTTTCTCATCAAATTTTCTCTGTTAATGATACTCTTTCCATCTAACATGTATTTGCATGTTAAAACTGCTATGATGCTTTGACCTTCGTAGGAATTCATTTTGCCACAATTGCTGTGTTTGGCTGTTGTAGTGTTGGTTCAGCCTATTTTTCCCTTGCTTTTGGTCTCAGCATCTGAGCTTCCAGTGTTAATTGGAACGCATGATCCTTGCCAACTGTGGCCCTCCGGAGACAGGGCATTTTCCAGGTCACTGGGTGGATGCATCCAGAAGTGATGCACAAGCAAAGATACTCATGTGGGGACAAGGCCGGTGAGGCAAGGGAAGCCTTTGGAATTGGAAGAGCAAAAAAGATGCTTGATGGGAGCTTGTACAAGTTCTCCAGGAAGGACGGTCTAGCACGTTTGTGTACAGGGAAGCCAAATGATGAGTCAGCACGGGACATAGGTTTCAGTATAATAAACTGATTTTTGGAGAGTATCAAATGATCCATTCAGAAGACAAATTATATTACTGGTGAGAAGAGATAAGAATATGTCAGATAAATGAAACAATACATTATATTGATTGAACTTTTTCTGTTCAAGGCTCAGTCAAATGGTTCCTGCACCAGTGTAAACATTTTGATCTTTACACATGTGAAGAAGTTTCTTCTACCAATTCACCTTAATTCTAACTGTTACTTCCTTGCTAATTAGTTTGAATGTAGTTCTGCAATCATGGATTACTTAAATACATTGCCATGTGTGAAATGGAAAAGCAGGAGTTTTGCTTTGAGAACAGTGCCTTTAAATGTTTAATTTATGTTCAAAACTCCAGCTTCAGATTCTTGGATAAAAAGATGAGATGGTGGCGTTGCTTTACTTCTGTTAGCATTATTATTGTGGGTTACAGTGGGCAGTTTAAGTGGTGTTCTTGAGCTGTCTAAGCAAAACACATTAATGACTAAGAGGACTGAAGTTTTTCATTGGAAATACATGTGACTTTAATTGCAAATAGAAGTGGACCCGATTGTGACTATGTCATATAACAGAAGCACAGAGATGAAAACAGGTCTCTCAAGTGTAAGCCACATAGCAGAAATGGGCAGCAAGTTTTATACCAGGACTTGTGAATTTCCTTTGTAAGCGCTAGTTTTAACCGTGTCAGTAGAAGGTAAAAAATATTCTAGACTCTGGACAGTAAGGTGGAAGCTAAAGCAACACTAAAATGATTTACACTGGGAAGGTTAGAACCACACCCACAAAGGTCATGTGTATTACACTCCTAGTGGTTTCTACAAATGTATTTTCCAATAGGCTTGAGGGGACACTTGTTACAGGATTTGCTCAACAAGTGGAAGGTCTTCTGTATCATCTTGTGTCTCCCAAGAGAATTCCCTAGTCCCACTTCTGACCCTGTTTTTGCCTATTGTTTCCTGTCTTTGTGTTGCAGTTGTGTGTCATTAACACCATGTAAATTTTATTGCTGGATGCAAGACTTTCTTATTGGAAAATCAAAATATTAGTGTGTCTGTGACTTTCTGTGTAATGAGCTATGGAACTGAGACTTTGAGTGTTTACACTAACACTTGTATTTCCATAGCAGCACCAAACAAGAACTGCTTCTGTCTCTCTTGGAAGGAGATTGCAGTTGCATTACACTTAAGTTATTTGTTTCTAAAGTTTTTCATTTCTTTATTTATGGCACGATTACTAGAGATGCTAAAAATCCACAAATCCAGCTGACTCCAGTTGAAGCTGTTGGAATACAACTGAAAAACTTGTTCTTAATAGCCATGGTACCTTTGCTGTGGTAATAAGGAAGACGTCCTGTACCTGAATGCCAAAGTAACTAATCTCCTTTAGGCCAGCTGTAAGGCTTGATAGGATGTTCGAGAGCTGAAGTGCTTTAGGTTGGTGGCACATCTTCCGAGCTTCTGATGTCATCCAGGCATTTACACTTGTGTCTCCAAGCTGTTTGCCTACCAAGTCATAGGCTCAAACATCTTTAAAAAGACATGACAGGACCATCCTTTTGTACCGTAGAATGTAGTAACTCTATTCTTGTTTTTCTATTTCATAATCTGCTTTAACTCACAATGAATTCAGAAAACACTTTTTAGTGGAAACAGTCTTATTAGTGGATAGTTGGTATGTTTATGTTAAAAATTAGGTCCTTATGCCTTTTGTGTTCTTGATTAAATATTTGTGTTGAGGAATGAAAACCATGAAAGATGTTGAGATAGCATAAAAAGTAATTAAGATTTATGGCTTGAGTCTATTCAAGTTCTTACTACGCTTCCATTTTCCTTGTGTCTGTACTTCTCTTGACATAATTTGGATACCATGTACATGTTTATCGAACTTTCGCCAAGGTAAGGGCTGTTCATAATAAAAGTGAGAGCAAGTGCCACTTTAGGAGATTCACTGTATCCAACTTTTACTTTGGGTCAGAGTTTTTTGAATCTAACCGTGTTAAAAATTCAGTAGGGAAACTTTATTTTTGTGTCCCTTAATTTGTTGTTGTATTTTGGCACATGTTTATTATTTTGTATTGTATACTTCGATTCTGTACTCCATAATTTATTGGAAAGGTAATGTATTTAAATTACATAAAATATGAAGATTGTTAAGATACTGAATCTTGAAATTTTCATGACATAAAACATAAATCTCATCTCAAAAGTTGGATGATTTTGCTTCAGGTTGAGGTACATTGTTTTTGTAGACAATCTGATCTTGTGTTCTGAAAAACATAATTATTGTGTTTTATCAAGAGATCTGTAAGAAAAAATCTTGTTTCTGTTTTTCTAATACTGATTTGCCTGGTATTTTCAGGTCCTAAAGAAAAGCTGCTTCTTGCATGGAAGCAGCTTTGTTTATATATTTACCTGGAACTGGTTTGCTATCAGGTAGGGAGCCCTGGACACACTGTATTACAGAAATAAACAGATTTAACTCCTTTGCTGTTCTGTTACTTGCAAAAATGATCTAACCAGAACTAGTATTAAGAATGACAGTATTTATAAACATCAGAAAATATGATTAGAATGTAGTAACTTGTGTGCACAGCTCTTCAGGGCTGGTGCTACTGACTTGTGTCAGCTCAGTGTCCCGGTTTCACAGAGAATGTCACTATTTCAGATTTGCTCTTGATGACAATACTCACAGCTGGAAGCAGGTGAAACCTGTAGAAATCTTAGAAAAATAGCTAATTAACCAAAGCAGAATGGGTCACGTGATCTGAGATAATCCATTTGGGCAAATTCAGCCCAAAATGTTGGTGTAGCTAAACTGTAAACAGGTTAGGTTTGCAGGTTTCGTGAAAGGTGCGTCCAGCATGCAATAGCCTTTTTTTCAAAATTACTTCCCTACAAGTGGTATAGGAATAGGTAAGGTTTCTGTTGATATATTTTGAGTGCTGAATGCACCAATACAAAGCACAGGCAGTTTGAGATCCTCTTGAATGATGCATGCAAAGGAAACTGCGTGAAACTGATACTGTTGATAAATTTGCATGGCTATTCTGTACACTCAGCAGCCAAGGGAAGCTGGAGTCATTGTGTTTGCATGAAAAGGTATCTTTCTGAAATAAGCTTTTATCTGCCTTATAAGAGAGTTGCTCTTAATCCTGGCCTGAGCCTCATGAAATTGTTCTGTACTTTCGGCATAGTAAGTGAACTCAGACCAGGCCCATGACCAGTCTAACAGTTAGATATCTGAGCTTGTTTTACTGTTTATTTGTAAGTCATCCAGGTTTATCTTGAAGGCATAGTGGAAATGTTGATTCTGTTATTCACCAGAGTTACTGTACTATGTTGAATAAATTCTTATGGAGTGAGTGATTAATTTCAGTGTACATCTAGTCCTCCTTCCATGAGATAAATATTTCATGGACACAAAATTAATCACTGTGGCTGGTTTGATAGCCTTCCTTTAGCAAAGGTCAGTGCATACAGTTTTGGATGAAGTTAAAAATACTGGTTTTTCCCTCTTAAATTGTACCTTGTTCACTATGTAATGCCATTCATAAAAGACTGAGGAAAATTCCATGAGTTATTGGTTTGTATGTTGATTATTGGTTTATATAATATTTCTTCATTGTTATCCTCTAACTTCTAGTAATCAAATACTTTTTATCATCATAAATACATCCAGTCACGTTTATAAGCCCAGACTGAGAAACATTCTCTGAGTGTTCCAGGTTGTGAAGCTTCAGATTGACTGTATGATATTGCAAGAACTTTGCTCTTCATACTACTCTGCTAATAACTGTAACTGATACCATAATTATACCCCATCTCGTCTTTCAAAAATTAGCCACGTGTTTGCAGTATCTTTATGTATATATACACACAGGTATATGTAAGTATGTAGCAAATTACTTTGACCTTTTGGTGCTCTCCCATTTTTAAGATTGACAGGCATCCTCTTTGCTGCATTTGGAGTGGATCTATTTTTTTCTCTTTTTTCTTTACAAAACCCAGTGCTCATCATTTTACAGGTGTATTAGTTTAGTTCTTTCGGAACTAATTAGAGATCTGGCCACACCTGGGATACTGTGTCCAGTTTTGATTCCTGCCACAAAGAAAGATGTGGACAGGCTGGAGAGGGTCCAGAAAAGGGCCACAAAGATAATCAGAGAACCAGGAAGCTGACACAGGAGAAAAGACCAAGAGAACTGGGTTTGCTCAGCCTTGAGAAAAGGTTTAGGGGAGACCTTGTCATCATGTTCCAGTATTTAAAGGATGGTTACTCCCTTTTACAAGAAGCAACATGGAAAAGAGGAGGGGCAATATCTACAAGTTGCTCCTGGGGACATTCTAATTGGTCACAAGAAGACAATTTTTCACAAAGAGAACAGTCAGCCATTGGAATAATCTCCCCAGGGTAGTGGTGGATTCCCCAACACTGGATACTTCTAAGATTTGGCTGGGCAGACTGCTGGACCATCTTGTCTAGAGAGTGCTTTTGCCGAGAGAGGTTGGACTGGCTGATCCTTGAGGTGCCTCCCAACCTGGCATTCTGTGATTCCATGACTGTGCCACAATCAAGGCTTCTTTCACTTTGGATAACATACAGTGTGAATGCTGAAAGCCTGGATGCAGAGAGATTTCTCAGTTTTTTGACAGTGTCTGTGTGAAAGCCTTGCTTTCTCACGGACGCTATGGGAAAACAGTGGAAAGATTTTGTAAACTATGGCATTGTTATGATACCAATGAGAAAATATCTGCAGTAAGTGTTGTTGGGTTCAGCCACTCCCTCTGGGGGGTGGTTGGTCAGTGAACCAATAACCTTATGTCAGTCCAGCATGCTAAGGCATATAAGTGAATTTGTAATTAATAAAGTGTTGGTTTTTTCTCACCCTAAACCGTCCATGTTGCTTTATTCCTCGGTCTCTGCTCACTAGTGACAATACAGTGCATTTCTTTCCTAATAATGTCTCCTGCAGCCTTATCACTGATATGGGAAAGAAAAGCTATCTTTCTGTATCCTATATCAGGGCAAACAATAATAACAAAACTATAAAGTCACTGAACTCTAATGATTATTCATTTTGTCATAAAGATTGAGACTTATCACAATAAGATAAAAACTTCATCTCCAGTAAGTTAAGAAAAGGTAATCCCCACTGCTGTTTTATTACAGACCACCAGTGCAACACCTAAAACAATTTGTCTTTTTACAGTGTTAAAGGATCGATTCAGTTGGCCCCTAATCATCTTTATGTTTGAAGGACAAGAATAATCTTGGCATAAGTAAAAAGTTCTTTCAGTCTAAGCTCAGTTGGGGAGGGGAAATGAAGAAATAAACGGAACAAACAAACTTGGGTAGTTTTATCTTCTTGGAAAACATCAGAAATCTCTGTGTGTGTGTTCATATCAAGGTAACATTCTGTATGTTAGTTCCATTGCTCAAATCTTTATTATATGCAAATATTTTCAGCAGTTTTTAATTAGTCTTTCCTCTTCTTTCCTTACTGACTAAAGGGAGTATGCAATGTATATTCTTGTTTTAAAGTTCCTTTTGTGTGTCTTATACCTTATAATGCATTATTTTCTCACTAAGACTGGATGGAACTCCTAGTTTTTCCTGGTGAGAGATTAAAAGACACTGATAGTGCTTGACAGTTACCCTGTTTTCATCACGTCAATTTAAAGAGTCCTGGATAACTAATCCAGGAATACTACAGGTTAAACTGTATTTTGTGGGGATTTTTTTTCCATTAAAATCTATAGCAGGTTTGAGTCAAAGCCAAATAAGAGAAGGAGAATTTTCATGTTTTGTAATTATAGATAGTACATAGTAATAACCAGCTGGTTGTTGACATAAAAGCACAACCTGTATATGCAAATGATGCTCTCTTGGCTATCATTAGAGACAACAGCTTTAAGAATGATGCAGCAATAGGCAGTATTTGCAGCAGAGACAGAGGAGGTGTGTCCCTGATGCCAGACAAAAAGAACAGCAACAAAAGAAAATAAGCTCTCGAGTCAGCATTCTAAACTCCATTGTCACTGCAGTAGCAGCTGCGTGTGGAAATGAGGCAAATAGAATTTGAAATGAAGAGCTGGAAAAGAAATTGCCACTTGCCTGCATGGATGGAGACAACTATCGGGCCTGATTGCCAATTAACTGCTCTGTTTTTTCTGACAGCTTTGAGAACAGGTCAAAAATGTGGCAGGAACTGCTCTTTGCCCTACTCACTTCATCCTTTCTGGTTGTTCAGCCACAGATACTCCTCTGCACACAAAGAAATACCACGATGGTACCGCCAGTAGTTTGTCTTATGTTGGATGTGGATGATTTCCAGGAGACTCCAGTGAATTGTCTTTAGATTGAAAAAGCCTTCCAGGCATAGAAAGCAGACTAGGACTACATAAATATTGTCAGTTCACATTAAGCATATTTTCAAGGACTAAAAATAGGATCAAGGGCACTTCATCAGCATTAAACAGTGTTTGTACCTATCCTGTCCTGGAGCAGCAGGAAATGGTTTAATGTAGGCATAGACTACAGAAAATCTAAGTGTCACATGAATGCCCTCAGAGTACAGAGATATGTTCTCTGTAAATGAATATACCTTTCAACAGGTAGTCATAGTTCTAAGACCCAGGTAAAAAAGGAGGCTAAATCTTGTCAGAATTGCCTGTGAACTGAGTCATCTTGGGTGGTGGCGAGCTTGGGTGTGCAAGGTATTTATTAGCTTAGGTAGAAGGTCCTTGTTTCCGTACTGAAATTGTCTGAAATGTCTGATGAGTTAAGGTGTTGTCTCTGTTCAGACTGTCTCTCCTGAATGCCCGAACCATGATTGCAGCATTTCTGCCATTTAATTGACCAGATAATTTACCCTGTAATGATATCATAGGCTATATAAGGCTGTCTCTAGAGCAGTTATTAGCTTTATTTATCTGCTTCATTCAAGAACAGATGTTTCTACTGTGTAACTGAAATAATCAGCGTCTTTGGAAATCAAAGATTTCTATTTTATGAAATAGACTATGATGGCAAATGTAGATTAATAATCATAAAAGGGCAGGAGTGAAAATAATTGCATGCAACTTTGCAGAAATTTAAAAGATCTGAGTCATGATAATGGTAAATAGTTAAAAACACTAATGGTGCCAGCAAAAATGCTGTTGTCTTTTATACTTGCAGAGCTAGATATTTCACTTATGCTTTGTCATGCCATTTCTGTATTTCAGAGGAGTGTCATCTGTTTGGGATGGGTTTTTTTTAGATTTGGAGCGCTTTAAATTTCCTTAGTAATTTGCATTTTAATGTTTTATTTTTTTCACCAATTTTTCCACAGTTCATTATTTCCTTAATTGCCACATCAGGTTCCCAGTGAAGGTACTTGCACTTACAGAAACATCTGTGTGAAGGGTTATTTTTTTCTGAATATATATTTTAATTTTTTTTCTTTTGAGTATGAAGACTGCTACATGCTGTTAGTAAGCTTAGCAAAATGGGTAAGAAGGATTTTAGTACTTAAATAAGATCTAGTGACATGAAGGAAAAAGACTTAACTTGCCACCCACACTCAAGGCCACATCCTATGTGACCCACAGGAACAGTCCCAGTGAAGACACAGAAAATACTAACCCAAGTAAAGTAGACAAGATCTATTTAAAATAACCCACTGTTGTTTAAGAACTCTGTTTATATAGCATCATGGAAGAAAAATTTTCCATAAAAGTTGGGAAACAAAGGTACAGTCTTTCCTAAGGGCGTCCAGCATGATTCATGGTAAAACCAATAGTTGAAATCAAGTTTCCTCTTCTAGGGTCTTGTCCAGTGGGTAGCAGTCCTGTTTTGTTGGTAGGCTCAGTTTTTGGGGAAGAAGGAGCTGCATATAGCAGATCTGAATATATTTATTGTGAGCTTGGTCATTCCAAGAATATATTTTTTCTTGCTCTAAAGCGAAAGCACTAAACCAGAAGGAAAACTTTGGCAAGTTTAGAGCAACTTTGATGAAAATATTTATGTGAGGTGTATTTTTGCCACTTTTGGCTTATAAAGTAAAAGTAAAGATGAAACTTGGACATTTAGGGTAGGCACAGCCGCACCTGCAGCACACTGTGCTCTCTCTCTTTCTCCAGCCAGGTGCTGCTCAGAGCTTGGCGCAGACAGGTGGTGCTGCCCTGGGCTTGCCCTGTGTGTGCCAGTGTCACTGCACAGTGCAAAATGGCAAATACAAACACAAACTTGTGTGTTGAGACAACTGTGCATGACTTTTTTATGAAGCTGCAGTTACTCCCAATAAATCTGAATCATCCTGTTTTAGTAAAGCTTTGATAAGAGGAAATGGGCAAAGATCTTTCATGGGAGCTTATCAACCCTTGTGAAGGTGCCTTCAGTTTTGTTTTGCTTTTTTAAGGAGCTCAGGAAAGAAAGATTCTCACTGAGACTCCAATCTTTGCTCAGTAAAAGCCTTCATTCAGCGCTTTGACAGTGTTAGGAGACAACAGGGTGTCAGAAGAGTGGTAAAGTGCAGGAGGTGGTTCCTCCTGCAGCAGCTGTGGAAAGGCTCCTCAGTGTTCACCCACGGATTGTAGGAAAGTACTTGGAAATGTCCCACCGAGGTTTATGTTGTGTAAATGTGTTGGAGTGCTCAGTGCTTTGCAGGACTAGATCCCAGCACTAACCACCGCTTGGCAATGATACTGCATCTCACTTAGAAATTAATGTTTCCAAAAATTGTTTGTTGAAGTCTGAGGAGATTTTAATGCTTGAAAACTATTTAAGCAATGGAGGTAGGTTGCTGGCCAGTGCTTATTGTATGCAAATGAAAACATCAAATGTATGTAAACAGGTGCTGCTATTGTGAATTTTCACTCACCATTACAGTGAAAAGAATTGCTAGGTATTTGATGTACTTTAAAATGTTGTTTGTAATGTTTTAAGTGTGCCAGGCCTGGGCATGTCATTCAGGTCTGGTACCTCATTGTGAATAGATCAGTAACTAATATGTATAATATCTTACCTGTTTATTATTATTAGGTATAAGCAATTGAGGACAACACTTCTGCTGTCTGAACATGGAAAACAACATAACTACTGTATCTCGTGAAGAGCTTGAGGAACTACGAGAAGCATTTGGCAAAATAGGTATGCTTTAAATAAGGGAATCATAAGTATGCCATTAACACTGCAAAACTGTTTAGGATTTGTGGAAGAAATTTTTATGGTTCACTTGGTTTTGATAGGGCTGTGTTTTCCCTCTGTATTGTCAGTAATATCCAAAAAAAAAGTAAGAAGACGTTTGTGTAGAGCCCCTGACTTTCACTGGAACTATGTGTATTAATTTCTTTCAACTTCAGCACTGAAAACAGATACATTTTCTTGCAGGGTGGTTGCATTATTTGTGTTATTGTATATGCTACATAATGGGTCTCAAAATTCAGTGTTTTGAACTCCTTAATTTTGAACAAAGTTTGATTAAGCTTCAGTTGTTATATGTTTTCATGTTAGATTACTGACACGTGGTTTTTGCTTTACTTGTGTGCTTTGGTGAACTAATAATTTCTCTTTTCATTTATTCAATCAGATTTTATGTTTTAAGTAAACTAAACTTGGAGATTTTTTGATCTTTTGCAGCTAGTCGATGTTAATAAATAACTGTACAGTTTTGTGTGCTTGACAGGATGTTTACAGATTAATCAGAGCACAGAGAAAGTGTAAGAAATTATATAGCAACTAACCCTTTTTTTCCAGATCGCACTGCTGTTGTGTATGTTCATGTCTGCTTTATTTCTTGTTTGCTGCAGTTCTGAGGGGTGATGTGTAACTGTGCAGCTCAGGAAATGAAACAAACATGTTTGTAATCAGTCATAATGGGGGCAACAGGGTCATTTTAGGCAAGAAGTCTTAAATATTAGGAGTCTTTACTTGGTAAAGAAGCTATTGGGAAGCTGTATTCTAGAGATTTGTGAGACCATGAGTAGTATGGAGAAGTGAAGAGGGAATTATTCAGGTTCTGCCAATACAGGTATCACGTGATGCCCAGTAGAGAGTCAGGAAGATTAAAATAAAAAGAAGTAACTTTTCTTCACTATAAATAATGGAACAATGAACCCATTGACTCAGGATGTTGGTGAGACCAAAGAGTAGAAATTCTAAAGGGAGTAAGGTACATCCATGTAAGATAATTCATGAGTTGCTATTAAACAATCATCAGGACAGCTATAGCTCAAGTAGTTGATATCCTGCAGGTGCTGGAATGACAGACGAAGGAGAAGAGCACTATATACATGTATCAGTCTACTGAGAGATGTTAGCATAGGTAGATACTCACTGGTGTTGTCTGACAGCTTTTCTATACGTTTGGTTTTCACCATCTGCATTCCTTCTTTTTCTCAATTTCCTACCTGCATGTTTTCATATTTCTGCTTTAAGCATTGTCTGTACTGCTCCTACTCACTGAAAAGCATATTTTCCTTATGCTTTCTGTAAAACATAAAAATTAAGCATCATTAGGTTTTATAATTTTTTTTTTTTTGCGTTTCTAATGTCTTTATGGATAAATTGCTTGCAGCTACATTGGTAAACTGAGAGAAGGCATGTATTTAACTCTCGGCTTGTCATCATGGAAACTTACCCTCAGTGAAAGATGAACCTAGAGAAATAAAATAGCTGGTAATCTGAGTGAGCTCATGAGCATGTCCTCTGCTGGTTAGACCATCCCTGTTATTATGTGTGGTTTTACATGTCTGCGAGCCAGTCGATGAATTAATACATATGCAGACAAAAAGTTTGTGTTTTGATTTGGGAACTTCTGGTAGTATCAAAAACACAAAATGACTTTTTTTTTACCCCGTGTTTTTAGCCTTTTGTCAGCAGTGAGATGTGGCTGCCTTATGAAGCGGTGCAGAAGCTACATAGTGTAGTATGGATTACAAGAAAATTACAGTATAGCAATTAATTATGGCTGGAGATGAAAGCATGTTTCTCTGCTTGCCCTTCTGTAATGAGAGGCATTCATCCACTTTGGTGTTATTGGCTGAGTTCTGATACTAGACACAATATGAAGACATGTTTTTAACTAGTAAATTAAAAAAAAAACCAAAAGTGGGAGCACCTTCACAAGTCAGAAAAGTGGCCACATCATCTTCTTCTGTTTCTGACTAATTGTGATCTTTTAAATTTCTTACAAATGTGTCATTCATAGAACTGGGAAAATACTAGTAACTAGTATTTTTCAGGAGCTTTAATATGATCACGAAAGTCACTGAAAGTTGTTGTCATACATGGAAAATATTAGCATTAAATATATAAAACAATGGGCATTATATCCAGTCTTACTTAGGCAGGATATGATTTCTTGTATCTGATTGGACTTTGTCTGTATTGTGTATGAACTACAGCTTTTCTGCTTTTAAAAGTACTTCTCTCCATTGTGTAGCCAAGGGACAGGTAAGGACGTTCTCAAGTTCTGCTTGTATAAATAAATATATATATATATATATATATATATATATACACACACGTATGTGGAAATATGCATAGATTTTAAAAAATAGGAAGAGATAAGGTGGTTGATTCATTTATGTGTTACTTTGGATAAAAAAATGGGTGTGTAAAATGATTCTTTATTCTACTAGGATGAATTCAAGACAGCTTTCTGCAAAGAGATTGGCCAAAGGTGAAAGTACAAAGGGTATTTTTGATTGTTTCTGTGCTGCTGCATTATTCATCATGAATAACGTAAATTATACTCAATTTGTTTTCATATGATACAGCCATTAATTCCTTTCCACAATTTCAAACCTCTTGTTGAAAAAAAGCATTTTGATACTTTGCTGTACATGAACGTTCCTGCCATGCTCTTGGGAGCCGAGTGTAAGTGAAGGTGGCAGCTCAAATTGCTCCCAACAGAGCCAGTTAATAGATTAAGGAAGGTCACCTTTAATAAACAGATACAGATCATCCCAGACTTACTCTTCACAAGTAAGCCTGACCACATCAAAAGTTTTGAAGAACAGAAAATGTCTATCAGATACTAGGATAAGAAATAAAATGCAGTCAGGCAGAGTTCTTGTGTAAGTAGTTTTTCTTGTGGAAGTGTGCTCTTCTAATAAAAACATGCATCAGATTTGAGCTTACTGATTGCAAATGGTTTAATATTGGCAGTAAGCATATATTAATTGATCTCCCTTTGACTTGAAGGTTTACAGATAATTTTGTTGGGAGTCTTAAAAAAATCTTCACTATTTGCAAATCTGCTATCTTGTTATATCTGTGCTAAGGGATCATAAGGTAGTTCCTGAGAAAGCATATAACAAGATGGCACAAGTCCTAGATAGTTGTGCCTCTAATCCACAAGCATTCCTTCATACTTAGTTATCTATATCAGAGAAAAAAACACTCATCTCCTAGAACTGCATTTATCACACTTCATTTATTCTTAACAGTTACCATGCTTTAGTACATGAGTATGCATAAGTTTACTTAAGTATAACAACTTGTGCTTTCATTCTACAGATATTGACAACAGCGGGTATGTCAGTGATTACGAGCTTCAAGACCTCTTTAAAGAAGCAAGTCTGCCTTTGCCTGGATACAAAGTCCGGGAGATTGTAGAAAAAATCATTTTAGTGACAGATAGTAACAAGGATGGGAGAATCAACTTTGAAGAATTTGTTTCTGTAAGACATTCCCTTTGGATGTTTATCTACTGTCTGATACCTGCTGAGAATTAGGATAGAAAACTGAATTATGTGGTACAACTAAGTACTATTTTTATATATAACTATTATTTTGAGTTTTCTCTGACAACTTAGAATATCCTATATAGTTATTTTCTAATTTTTGTCTTTCACACTCCTGTTTAATTTAACAGTTCTGATTTGAGCAGCATGTGAAACAACAGTAGGTGCAATCAGTCTTGTTTTCTGTTTCCTCCAAGGCGAGGGGAAGGACTACATATTGTAGGAACTGTTGGGCCAGCCCTTGCTCTGACAAAAGAGCAGACAATTAGATACCAGTCTCTGAATGCTCTTAATAGTGCAAACATTAGTCTATCACTATGCTTAATCTCTATACTAAAGGCTGTTTATTACTGGGAGTGAGATACAGGTTTTCCCTTTCAGTGAACAGATTTCAAAGTTTTAGACTTTTCTAAATGAGAATCACTCACTGGTGCATTTTAAAAGAAACAAAAACTTACCAGGCTGTTGGTTTGTGGATGTTTGGGGATGATTATGTTTTGCTTTGAAGCTAGAGTACTGCTGCTAATTGCAGCAGGTTGTCTGTTGAAGTAATTATTATCTTTCTTTCTGAGATTCTAAACATGCAAATATTTGCTTCCAGATATTAACTGTGTCTGTTACTTATACTTTATTGTCAGTCTGACACCCCTGCAGTATCTGGGCAAATTTAGGACATATCAATATATCCAATATGGTTTACATTACAGGCAGGTGAAAAATGGTATTAGCTTGATAAAGGAAGGGCATGTTTAACTGTCCTGTCATAAACTTCTACTGCAAAGCATGTGGGGAAATAAGTGGGAAAAATATACTATCATCACCAAAAATGTGTGTATCTTTAGTTGTGTTCTTCAGTTTACTAAAATATCTGTGGAAAAATTGTAGATATCTCTAGATATTTGTATGTCTATTTTTTTAGATAGCATGGCTTAATAGAGGTATTCACTGAGAAATAATATGGTAGATAACCAGTATAGATATAGATATACAAACAGGTTTTTTTTTTGAACAGAAGTCAATGTGAATATCAAAGAAAGTCAGGTTAACTACTGAGTCTAGAATACTTCTATGAATTAAGTTATTTGAAGGTACAATCAATCACAAAATGTTCTGTATTTTTCTAATTTCAGATAATTCAGGAATTGAAAAGTAAAGATGTTAGCAAATCTTTCCGAAAATCAATAAACAAAAAGCAAGGAATCACAGCAATTGGAGGAACATCGGCAATATCTAGTGAGGGGACACAGCACTCTTATTCAGGTAAGAAACAATTAAACATAGGCAAATTTTGCAAGGAGGAAGACTGTTTAAATTTGCACTACAGCTAAAACAGAGCCTAACTGGAAGATGTTGGTGCTGAAAGCAAATTAATACAGCAAAAGCAGGTGGAGGTGGACAAGGTAAGTGTAGGCGATAGTTGATTAACTCTGTTCAGTTGTTTCTAGTTTCACGCTGCACGTGGAGGCCAGTTGGGCATCTGTGTTAGAGCAAAAGAGGAAAACAAACACTGAAAGCTTGTAAGGGGGAAAAATGTCCCCTTTGGCATACTTCTAGTAATGCTAGTCAAGTTTTTGCCTTTATTACATGCTAATGGGCTCTTATTCCTATATTCAGATAAAAAATGAATCCTTATTTTCATTTCCACAGTGTTAACTAACATGAACTAAAAACCCACTGACAAAGCACCACATATCCTTTCTGGATGGACTGGTCTCCTCCACTGTCTCTGCCATTATGGAATTGTTCTACATGGTTTTTGCATAGACTCTCTCACACTTAAGAAGCTGCTTTTAATATTTGATCTGTTTCTTTCTACCTCCCCGTGCTGCATGTAATTTAAGTTGGTAATTGTGCCTAATTGCATTGCAGCTCCTGGTGAGAGTGTGAACTACCTTCTAGGATCATATTGCAATCAGCAATATTGCAACTTTTTTGATTGACTTAAGTCTGGAATTTGTGTGGGTCCAGATTGTGTTAAGATTCTATATATGAGGAAGATTCACTTTGATTAGCCAAAGGTGGCAATATCCTCTCTTTCAGTAGGATTCCAGCATGAGCTATACCTGATACAAAGGGCAAAGCAGGGCATATGCTCCATCTCAGAGGATGCCTGTGGGGCATCAGAGGTAATTCTTTAGATGCCGTTTTATTTTTGGTGGAGAGAAACGAACCCCACTAGAGCACAATTCACCTGGCCTGGCCTCACCAGCCATCTCGTTTATGATGAGGTGAAGTGTACTCTAGAATTTCACGTTGTTTCCCACTGACAATGAAAGAAGTGTAATGAGTCAGGTGCTTCTTGAGGTGAGGTGAATACCACTTCTGCTTTTTGGGAATTTATATACTGAGACTTGATTGACTGTTATCCAAATAAGCTTTCTTAGATACATAGCAATAAATTCTGCACTGAATATGAAAGAGAATTTAAAACTGAGATATTAAACTTTTTAAGTCTCTCAAAGCTAAAGACAGTTCAGCAGTCAAGATCAGTGTCAAAAGGCTGCCAGTCTCTGAAGTCCAGTAGGAGGCTGAACGAAATGCTGCGTTTTAAACCAGCAGTGCATGGATTGAGATATTGCATATTGCAGATGAGAAATTTTCCCCTCTTCTTTGTAATTGCTAAGAAACTGAGTTAGAAGTCAGCCATGAGGATACCTTCCCTATGATGTTCCTATGATTTCTGTTATCCTTCAGAAAATCACCAGATACTTAGATGGTGCAGTGGGAGAAAGCTCAATCTGTACTTACCATTTTTCGTGTTCTTTCCCGTTGGTCTGATTTTTTTAATAACTGACCTCTGTGAAACTAAGGGGTTTTGTTACAGATGAACCTCTTTGACTCAAGTATGCTGTTAGTAGTCTGTGTTCATGGAAATGTTAATCTATTATTTTAATGCTTTTTTTTCAGAGGAAGAAAAAGTTGCTTTTGTTAATTGGATAAATAAAGCTCTACAAGATGACCTAGACTGTAAGCACCTCCTACCCATGAACCCATCAGATGCCAGTCTTTTTAAATCCCTTGCAGATGGCATCCTTCTTTGGTGAGTCCAAGGCTGTGAGAAAGAAAAGAAATTAATCTCAACGGTTAAATGCTGATCACAGTGACATGAATTGGAAAACTTTAGGCAGGCTTTAACATCAAGACTCCACTCTTAAATATTTCAATCAGGGTGTAAGATGGGGAAAATCTGTTTGCCCATAGAAATGCGATTTTTAGCAAATTTTTTATGTGACTCTGTGCATATGTTATAGAAGCAGTTTTCCACTTCAGACACATAATTATACATGCTAGATATGTGCAGGCTGTTTATAAAGGAGATAATTAAACAGTCCATAAATTCATTAGTTGAAGTAATTAGAAAACTTGACTACTTAAAATATTTTTTAAAGTTGTTAATTATAGTCACTAAATCATGGGATAGCAGGAACAGAATTCTGAATTAAAGACATGGCAAAACAGAGAGCATATAGTAGGTCCCTTAACTTTAGTCTACTGTAACTTTTTAGTTAGTTATAAGTAGATTAATAGTACTTACTCACACACCATGGTAACAAGGGATTAGCATATTAGTATTGATGTGAATTGAGACCCATGTAGACACAAGGTACTGCAGAAATGCAGTGCACAAATACACTGATTATACTACAAAGTTTTTCAGTAGAGACCATTTAAGGTACTTTGGTTTACAGTTTTAATCTTCTCAGGACCTTTTTTTGACAGTTACAGATATGATCTATTAATTATAAAAGCCAAATGCAACATATTATCTGGGGCATTCTGAATGAACGTGCAATTATTTAATGGGAGAGAAGAGATTTAGAGGATGGGTTGTTTTTTTTTTTTTAAATCTTGTCAGAAATATTTGCAGCTAGTTTAAAGTGTTAGTAGTTTATAATCAAATAATATCTTTTCTGAGAAATGGAAGTTTGAATAAACTCTTGACTTTTCTTCCTTAGCAAAATGATCAACTTTTCACAACCAGATACAATTGATGAAAGGGCTATTAATAAGAAAAAACTCACTCCTTTCACTATTTCTGTAAGTACTGCATGGATAGGAACTTGCCACAAATGAAAAAGTAAAATATTTTTCTGTTTTAATGACAGTTCTCCTGGTGGAGAAAAAAAATTTAAAAATTCTATGTAATAAAAAAATCTTAAAGCATGAGATTGTATTTTCTAACAAACTCTGCTGCATTCTCCTATTTCTTAGATGATTTTCAGAAAAACTTGATTTTTCATGCTTTCCCTAATTCTTTCCCTATTAGTTATTTTTGTTTTGCTTTACTGAATACCTGAATAAAATAATTTTAGACTTCTGAGTGGATGGTCAGGTTGTATTTTAGCAATGCAGAAAGTGTCTGCATGGCTGTATACTCTATGGAAGGATGATGCACTTTCAATACTGGAGAGCAACTGGGACAGGAGATGAGATCTACTTTTAGTTGTGTATGAAGTCATGAAAAAGTTTGACAGAAACAGTTAGTTTTTAAGACCTTAGTTTGGGTTTAAGAAAACAGGTCTGGAAAGGAAAGTAGATCCATAAGTTACTGGCCCAATGAGAAAAAACTGCTGATTAAAAACCTCAGTTAAAAGGCAGACGTTTCATTTCAGGCTGTGATGTTAAAATACGAAAAGTTAAACCACACTATGTTCTAAATCCTCCAAGTGGGTTTTGTAATCTCTACTTATTTAAAGAAGATTTGTCAGCAAAGATGATGCTGCATGTGTTTATGTTGTCTCTGCAGATAGTTCAAATGTGACACAAGAAAATAGTAACATTTATGATAGCTGCCAGCTATTTTTTCTTGGAATCTTTGTCAATATCTTTGACAATCACTAGCTTTACTTCGAGTTGTCAGGGTTTTGAATTGCCGTGATTTTCTTAAGCTCCTCATTCAATTACAGTTTAACAATTGCTTGAATAAATGTGTAAGATTCAAGATGGGATGACAGTGATGTCAGTAGTATCCTGCACAGGACTCCATGCAGGAATTCTACATGAACATGTTTTTCAGGATCAAGCCTCTGATATTTTGAGCAGTATTGTTTAATTTGTATAACTGATACTTACAAATTGCAAAAAGTATTTTGATTAGAATATTCCTCAGTAATCCAAGCTGCAGAGGGTGGTCCACAATTTTTTGGTGGGTCCGTACTAAACACTGTCAATAATGTTTTCCATTAAATTTTGGTAGTTCACAAAAAGGTGGTTCACAAAAAACCTCCAGAGTGCAGTTTTCCATTGGAAGCCACTGAACTAATGCATTATTTCTTCCAAAGTTGAATATGAACAAATTTACTAAAAAATACAATCTCACAAGTTTGTTAAATGATGATATTCCAAATAGGAAAACCTAAACCTGGCTCTGAACTCAGCATCTGCCATTGGCTGTACGGTTGTCAATATTGGATCACAAGATTTGCAAGAAGGAAAACCACACTTGGTATTAGGACTCTTGTGGCAGATCATTAAAGTTGGTCTTTTTGCTGATATTGAGATCTCCAGAAATGAAGGTAAGAGTAATGCCAGGTATAGCAATATCAGCCACTTGGAGTTAGCTCAGACCACAAGAGCAATGATTTCAGCTTTCTTTCAAACTTGCTTTTAGCTCTTATTGCCTTGCTAAATGAAGGGGAAGAGCTGGATCAGTTAATGAAGCTTTCCCCAGAAGACCTCTTGCTACGCTGGGTGAATTACCATCTGGCCAATGCAGGGTGGCAGAAAATCAGCAACTTCAGCCAAGACATTAAGGTATGTAGTTTTTTGCTCTCATAATCAAACATAATGGTATTAAAATGCACTGTGCATAGAAAAAAAATAGATCAGAAGAATTTAGATACAATAGTAATCTGCTTTCTCTGGCTGTAGGTTCATCCTGCGTTTTTCAACATTGAATGAGCATTATTTTGATCTCTTCTGTCCTATTTAGTTGCTCATCCCGTGTATTATCACATCACAGTGCAAAGTGAACATTTCCAATAAGCTCATATCCAGGGAAGTTCTAATGTTGTAAGATGGCTATTAGAGTTATTTAGGACAATTTGCACCGCCTTATTAGCTGCCTAATAACTCCCAGTCACTGCTTTGCTGGCGTGTCAGCTGACTGACACAGGGGCTGAAAGGTTCCTTGGGGCAGGTGGCAGAGCTGCATAATTCTGTCTGCAGTCATTCTGCATAAGGCATGCAGAGCATTGTAGTAGCCCAGATGACAAGAGAACACAGCAACTTTTTAAAACTAAAAGCAAAGGAGGAAGATTCCCTCAGATGGTTAGACCTCCTTTCATTGGAGAAAACCATGTCATTAATTGCAAGTTACATCTTTTCAAATGTTACCTAGAAGGCTGTTATTAAAGCAGACTGTAACTAGGGTTTTATATGAAAACTGCTACTATGGTAAAAATATTATATGGTGTTTAAGAGAAGTATTAAATACTTCTAGAACTAGTACAGGTTTATTTTTTCTTCTAGTTTCTTACTGCAAAATTGATCCTTTTTGTGGGTAACCACATAAATTTGCCCTGAATGTCTTAATTACAACAGTCTAGTTAATATTCCGCAGAATAATTTTAACTAGCGTTGTCCAGAATAATTAGGAGACATTCCTTTTCTCTGCAATCTGGCTGAGTAAGGTCTATGTGAAGCAGAGTCGTAAAATGGCTGTATGACCTCGTCCATATTCACTGAAATTAGGGTGCTGTATTATTGCCTCCTATGGCTTTTGGATTGGACTATTAGAGCAATAAATGTCGAGGAAAGGCTACATACTTGCTGCTTTTTTTTTTTTTTTTAATATTACACTGCTTGTTTTAGGATTCAAGAGCATACTACCATCTGTTAAATCAGATTGCACCCAAAGGAGATGACCTTGATCAATTGCCCATTAAAATTGACTTTACAGGATTTCATGTAAGTATCCAGAAATGTAAAAATAGACTGAAATTATCTGAGACCTCTGTGTATGTATCCAACATTCTGGTTACCAGGTTGTTCCTGAATCCTCTTTTGTTTCCTAACATGTGCAAAAACTCAGCCAGATTCCTCAGTCCTACAAAAGCTTAAATGGGCAAAAACTTGAGTAAGTTGTAAAGTGCTGCAGAAACAGGATCATGCATCCTGCAGTCTAAAGTTTGGAGCTACGTTTTACTTGGAGTAGTGTATGTTGATTTTCATCGAACATGAATATTACAACATCATGCTCAGTTCTCCTTGTCTGTAATTCAGACAAGGAAAAAGAATAAACTAGACAAACCTTGTGATCCTTCCTTTAACCAAATAGCACATAGAAATAACATGTGAGCCCTTCCAATAACCAGCAGGAAAGTGCAGCATGCATCAAGCTTTAAGTTGTAAAGAGACAGAGGGTCTTAAACCAGCCTACATGGATGTGAAAACACTTGTCTAAGCTGCTTTATACTGCTTGTTGGAAGGATTATTCTGAGAGTGCATTTGATACAAAGTTGAACTGCATGCCTGAGATACCTATATATCAATCAGAATCTACGGTAGAATTTCGTTTTTCGTTATAATTGTGAAACCCACGTGCAAGATTGTTTGCTTACATGCTTTAGTTCTCTTAAACTCCTTGTTTGCTTTGTTTGCTCCTGTCTGAGATTTTTTTTTGAGAATGAGAAAGAGTAGAAGTTAGTTTTTCCCATGTAATTTCCTACAGTTTATATGATCATGTTCTGTAATGAACCAGTGTATTAATAATAAAGACCAATGAACAAAACACACAAGTTGCCAACTTACGACGATTAAAAGGCAAAAATATTAAAAAGACAGAACGTTTGAAGCATTTAAACTCTTACTGAGGGTTTTGGTCATCATCTGTAATTACTGTGCTTGAGAATATCAGTTTAAAGCAGTGATGATGAACCTTTGGCACATGTAGAAGAATATGCAATATGGGAATCAACAGCCTGGAAATGGAAATATAATCACTACTCTTCTGGCTGCAGTTGCTGTGATTCATGAGGAATGCTGTGCTGGCAGCCACAGAAGTGAAGGACAGTAGAAAAAAGAGGGGAATTGTCATGGGCTGTAAGAGCTAATTCAGGCATTGTCAGAATGAGGAAGGAACTGACATGGGTCTTTTAAAGATTTCCCTACATGAATATTTGGTAAAATCTAGTACTAGGCTTAACTGTAAATTAATTTTTGTTTGTTTTTCTTTTTAGGATAAAAATGACTTGAGGAGGGCTGAATACATGCTCCAACAGGCAGATAAATTGGGCTGCAGACAGTTTGTAACTCCGGCAGATGTGGTTGCAGGCAACCCTAAGCTCAATTTGGCTTTTGTTGCAAATCTCTTTAACACATATCCAGCCCTGCACAAGCCTGACAATTCATCTTATGATCTCAATTTATTAGAAGGTACTCAACCTACTAACTATACAGAAGATAAGAATATTAGGGATTTCTATTTAGGTATTCCTTCTAGGTTGTGATGTAGGATCCCTGTGTGCTGGTGCCTGTGTTTACTCACTAGCAGGCAATATAAGCCTTAGTAGAAATCCCCCATTAGTGTGTATATTGTTCACTTGTGTTAGCCTGACCAAATGGTTATTCCTGAATAACCTTCTGTCATTCGTTTGCAGGAGCAAAAACTGTCCTCCTACTTTCCTTTCAGTTTCCCGTGCTTCTTTCCATGCTATTTATATTTTAGCTGATATACAAATTCTAGCCTTTCTTTGCAGTGCTATATTATGCAACTGTAATAGTCTTTAAAAGTATTTTTCACATAGTGCATTTATATATATGTGTGTGTATTAGTTAGCTGCCTTTTAAAGTAGGAAACATTTTTTTAAAAAAAGGCTTCTGTATCAGCAACCTATATTAATCTATTGCATCAACAGCCTGTATAGATCCTATCGTATCAGGGAATTTGGCCTTTAACTGTACAGTTCAGATCTCTAATGCTAGAGATAAAGGGATAATTGGTAAGAACCTCTGGTTGTTGCCCTTGCTGTGGACCAGCTAATCTAGGTTAATGAAATGGCTCCTGCCAGTGTATTTCACAGTTGTTCACTGATCTCAAAGGAATGTGAGAATCAGGGGTGCCGCACTCGGGAGAATCATCAGCAATGTTCACATAGTCCTCTGCACTGCCTTCTCGTGCCTTCCTCTTACTGTTCCTATCAGGTTTCCTTTCCATCTAGGTGAGTCCATCTTCCTTTGCTCCTGTTTTTTCATAATTTGCCTGTGCTGCTGCATCCCTGTGTCACAAATCTTGAGCCCCTCAGACCATTCCTATTTCAGGCTTCTTGCACTTCTAGCTTCAGCTGGGTGCCAGTGAACAGTGGTAGCTGTTGCAGAGCACAGGACGTTGTCTTCCCTTCTCAGGGGAATATCCCCAGTCACTGCAGTCCCTGCTGGCCAAGACAAATGATTGAAGGAAAGGTCTGCTCTTCCTCTGCTTCAATTTTGTTAGAAATGTCAGCTCTTGGAAATGTATACAGGAGCTGTGAGGAGGTGGAATATGTTCAATTCAGCTTCTCTGCTCTGAAATAAAGTCGCTGGTGTGATTTGAAATACTGAAAACTTGGTTAAATTTGGAACAGTTTTCATTGGCATGGGAAAAAACAGTTGAATTAGTTTCTGGACTTTCCTGAAAACTTTAGATGAGATCAAAGTCTCAGCCAAACCAGTTTAAAAAGTTACAATCAGCTGAATGCTACACTATGATTTTGTAATGTTAAATACCAGCCAAATTTAACTTACAATTTGCAGTATATATTTTAGAGATGGATAATCATGCCAGTGTTATCTGTTCAAAGAAAAGTAGATGACTCTTTTTTGCCCTCAAATAGTAATTGCCATGGTGTCAAGTAGATCTAAACCATCAAAATACTTATTTCAGCCCAAAGCCAATGTTAATGTTTTTTTCCTGTTAATGTTTTATTTGTTTTCCATTAAGTCCTGTGATTACACTGATGTTTTCTCAAGCTAGTGATATAAAATATGACAGTAATTTCTTTATAGTTTCATCATAGATTGTCTGTTGAAATCTGATTCATAATTTATAATGCTTTCCTGTTTTGCTTCATGAAATGCAGATTTGACCCCTCCTAATGTAGGTACTGTATTTAGTACTTTTCTGTACTCCATAAAAGTGTTTACTCTGCAATTTTTCTTTCTTTTTTTCCCCCCCTATTGTTTAATCATCTCTGTACTTTTCTGGTTGATTTTTTGCATTGTTCTTACATTTTTCTATTGTTTTAATATGCCGTCATAAGTAAAAGAGAAGGAAAAACCCCACAGCATATAAAATGGGGGCAAGAGTTGCAGTAAGTCAAATGCCATACAGGTATTTTGGGGAGTTTAGCCAGTAAGGGCTTTCCATGAACTGAGACATCAAGCTGTAGGCATGTGTGGGTGAGTAGAGCTTTCTGAAAGTCTTCATTTTCCTGCATAAATTCCATCTTTTCAGGGACTGTCCCATCCAAAGAGTGTGGTGTGGCCGTCCTCTTCAGTTAAAGAAGATTAATGCTGTGCATAAACTGACATCTGCCCTGATAACACATCTGGTTATGTGCACTGATATATGGACAGCATATCCCTCAGGAATACTGACATAGCAAAATGAACATTTGATATTGTGTGGGGGTGGAGAGGGCAGTCCTGAGCTCAGTTAATGCACGACCTTTGCATGTTGCCGCTGATCCAAGGAACCTCTTGCTTGTGGGGAAAGCAGCAGTTTGGAGTTGAAGTCATGCAGAAAGCCGAGTTCTTGGGGGGACGAAGAGGAGGAACTTGTGTCCACCCACATTTCCTCCAGTGTAGATGTCCTGTGCTATTGCTTAGATCACTGGCAGCCTTCATGGCTGTCACCACGAGAGGGTTAAGTACTCTCACTCAGGCTGGCTGAACTTTGGGTGCAACTGCATCTTGAGCTCTGTTGTCTTCCAGAGATAATCTTAGATATATTCGGAGCTTTTTGGATTCTTGACCCCCTCCCTATGGCTACTCTCCACTCAGTTCCACAGTGTAATGATCTCAAAGAAGAGATAGCAATAAATATAAAGGATACTACCAAATTTGCTCCTCTCTCTTTTGTGTAGCTCTGCCCCCTTTCTGCAGTTTTCCAATGATTTTGGCTATCTGCTGCACCACTCAGCAGAAGATATGCTCCTGATAGGATCACAAGGTATATTTTGAATAAAAGAATAGAGAGAAAAAATTGGTCAGTTCTCAGCCATCTGGAAAACTTAAGAACACTTAATGTATTGCATGATAAAGGGATTTGTTTAGAGTGGCATATTAAATATAGTATGCTGGGTTTAGTTCCTGGACTCCCATTCTCCAAAAGAGTCCTGCCCAACTTGCATGCTCTTGCTCCTGCTTGGCTACTTTGAATTCTCCTGACAATGTTAAGCATGCATTTTAAAATTCTCAGTCTGAGTGAAGTTGCTGAGTATCTGTTTTTGTGGCTACACTGTTTAGTAAGAGTTTACCAAATAACCTTGGTACTGTCTTTGCAATGGACAAATGTTCCTAAAAGCACTTTCCAATCAGTATTTTAGGTACTGCAAATCAACTCAAAGCTGAGTAACCATAAAATCATTAAAAAGAAGCATAAGGCACTTGCTTCAAAATACTATCGTCTCAAAGATATTCTTTATAAACTTAAATTATATATCATTCTTGAGCTGTGATTGTTTTTTAAATGGAAAAACTGATACTTTTAATAACTTTGTCACAAAGTGTGATTCTGATGACCTTGCAGAATAGTATTTTCTTTGTTTCTTCTGTTTCATCAGTGGTTCCTGGGTTATTTTTACAAGTAAATATTTGAAACAAACACTAATTCAAATTACATATGAAAAAATTCATAGTTTAGAAAATGTATCAGTAAGATGAATATCAACTACTTAATAATAATTGGAAAGAAAAGAACCTGGTAAGGTGGCTGAAACTTTTAAAATAATTTTTTTTCTGGTAGAAATTGTAAACTACATCTGAAATTTCTGAAGTCCAGAGCTTTTTGTATAAAGGGGTAAGAGACCTAGATTAAAATGGTAACTTCTGTCTAAAAATCAATGTTATGGCATAAGTCTAGGTGTGGAAAGATAATGTTAAAGAGATTTTCTTTCTAGTCTAATGATAAATACATGTTTACAGAGTAGCTTCATTTTACAAAAACATTCATTATTCTGTAGTCAGTCTAGAGTTGCAGTATTAAACAAGACAGTTTTCATGCTATATAAACCTCATTAGACAGACTTCGTATTGTTATCCTCTAAGGAGCAAATGAAAACAGCAAAGAAAAATCTTGCTTAGATATTTGCGCTTCAGTCCGGAGAAATCTGCTCTTTCACTGTTTGGAGAGGTTTTCTCCCTCCTCAATGTCTTCTCTGTTTTCTTAACTGTGGATTATCAACCCAGGGGAACAAAGTGATGAGGTTATTCCAAGCTCACATATTCAGGCTAAGTATTTTCTCAAATGCTCCTCTTTGATGCAAGAGAAAACAGCTTATGCAGCAGTAATTCACATGCAGATGGCCACAGAGACGTTAAAATTTAGGTAGTGTTGTATGTAGAAAATTAATGAATTATTGCAAGCTGTAACTTTATAGAGGAAGAGAGTTAGGTTAGGACTCATGATTGCAATAATAAAAGCAATCTAAGGAAAGTGAAGGTTGGGGTTTACTTCCTAGTGAATTTTCTGCAGTTCTTGTAAGTAGAATTGCTGGTTAAAACTGTGGGGATAACCGGCCCCCTCGGCAATATAAATAACTTCACAAATTTAACCAATATAACACTGCCTGGCTAAGTTTTCAGTGCTAAAAACTGAAAAAATGAAATCTGTTGCTTTGGGAAGGCCCTTTGCAAATTAATACTGTCAACTTCTGTGAGGAGAGGGTGGAGTTGTAGTGTCTGGTGTGTTAGTACTTTTTATTAAAAGATGCCGTTTCAAACAGATTTAATGGTACTGTTGAATGCAGTTTCCACTCATTTTAGTTTTAGGAAATTATTATTAATCATCTCCATTATATATTAATTATGTGAAATATAATTTAAAAATTATTTCTGTATTTTATCAAATTGTATTAGACTACATTTTTCTGAGTAAATAGTACTCTCTGTAGTGCCCCTGTCCCTGTGCCCAGAACTGAGTGAATCTGAATTGGACAGGATTGCCTCATAGTATAGACTACTGTTTGGGAAATTATGAACTCATTTGGGAGCGGTGGGGAGGGATATGAGAACCATTTAAACATTGCTTATTAAAGTGTTTTCTCCAATAACTTAAACAGAATTATATTTGTCACCATAGGAGAAAGTAAGGAGGAAAGGACTTTCAGAAACTGGATGAATTCACTGGGTGTAAGCCCTTACGTTAATCATTTATACAGGTAAGTTTTTTTTAAAAACCATGATTTGATTTCCCTTGGGTGACAGGGGAAGAAAGAAGGAAAGAAGAGGGGGAAGTTGTATTTCTACTAGAATAGTGATTTCCAGGTTTCCACTTCAAAACTGGTCTGTAGAACCACATTAAGCAGTATCTGACTAGAATATTCTAGTCATAATCTAGAAATACTGGAAAACCTAAGAAGGTTTAAATGTTCCCTCTCACTCACTTGTACTTTGAATTACATTTTTTAAAAAGTTGAGCTAATTGTGTTTTATGATGCATAATTTTTGTTTTCTCAAAACCAAAACTTCTGCATCATAAAACTGACTGTAAGAAGCTCTGCAGTGTAGTATTCCTGCAGATAAAAGGCTTTATAAGAAGCTTTTTAGATGCTTCTGGTCACTTTCAAATTGTGCCAGAAGTTGATTCAAATACTGTCAATAAAATATGAGATTGAGGAAGCAAATGGGAATACTTGCTTGTTATGTATATTTACTATTAGGTTTCATTGTTTCTGTTTTCTGACCTCTGTGAAGTGATCTGTAGGTTCCTTAACGTGGAGAATTTCATTTAGTAAGTAGCTGATGGGGATTAGCAGTAATGCAACATATAATCGGAAAATAATACTTTTCCTACTGTTCTTCTTTTGCAAGATAAGTACATTGGTTTTGATTATTCTTTAGCAAAATACATCTGTAGGCATCTGCAGATAAAGCCGAGAGTATTTAACATTTGGGAAGTTGCTGAGGGAACTAAAACTAGATCAATAAATTAAAACTCTTTTAGCAGCTGTTTTGTCTATGCCTGCCCTATGAAAGTAAGTATTTAATTGAAGCTGGTAAAGCCAGTGGCTGAGCTTGTTTCACTAAGATTTGTGAAAATAATGAAATTAAATGCAGAATTTGATGTATATAATTGCAGGAATCAAACAATAGAATATAGGCTAGTTTCTTTACCCAACGGCACAAATTCTTATTTAAGAGTCTGGAATTTTTCAGCAACTTAATTACACTGTGAGAAATCTCAAGTACTTACTTTCATTGTCAATCTGAGCTTTTGTGCTTAAAAACGTTGTTTTGCTCTGGTTTAGTGACCTTTCTGATGCTTTAATCATCTTCCAATTGTATGATATGACACGTGTGCCAGTTGACTGGAGCCACGTCAACAAACCTCCTTACTCATTACTCGGTGGAAATATGAAAAAGGTGGGTGGATGCTCTGGGATGCAGTCCTGTTTCAGCGCTTCCCATTGTGCTGATGGCAGTTTGTGTTGTTGAGATTTCTGTGCTATGGAGACAGTCCTGGGGGAAAATAAAAGGAAAAAATATTTTTCAGATATTGTCCCAAAGAATAAATAGCAGCTCTAGCACATATCACCTTAGTTTCTAAACCTTTTGGCAATTTATAATTTATAGCCTCATTTGGATATATAAGTGAAAGCTTCAAGTGACATGGCTGTTGTTGCTGGATGCTCTTATACCGTGAGGTGTTTCCTCCCAGAGCAGTTTTATATGCTGCCCAGAGGATTTAGGCAAGACTTGCAGAATCCAAGCTTCCACTTAGATTTGTGATTGTTGTGAAGCCTGAAATGTAGAGGATAAAAATTACTGCCTGTTTAAGAATAACACATTTCAATATCTTTCAAAGTATAGTTTTGATATAAATATATTTTATTCACTGCCTTAGTGGAAACTTGGTTTTCTTAAATGTGGAAAAATATTATCATTGGAATCTTGCATGATTGTATTTAGAGTAAAAACTGTGTCATTTTAATCACAGTTTAGCTGGAGTGGAAATCTTTTCTAGCTTCAAATCTCACCATAGGTAACAGTAAGCCAAAGTAATTTAAAATACACATAGATTATAGGTCTGTATTGCAGAAATATTAAGGTGTTTTCATTATTTGCACACAAAATTTATTTTTAGATTGAGAATTGCAATTATGCAGTAGAACTTGGGAAGACAAAAGCCAAATTCTCACTGGTTGGTATTGCTGGACACGATCTGAATGAGGGTAATCCAACTCTGACTTTGGCTTTGGTATGGCAGCTGATGAGAAGGTAAGTTAGGCACAGTGTATGATAGATGTGTGTATATGTGTCTGTATATCAAAGCAAATTAAAGCTGCTGCTCAGGTCACCCAACTCTAAATCTTAGAGCAATCTCTAAATATCCCTGTTCTCAAAGATAAACTTGTATATGTGTTTTGTACTTTTACATACTGTGTAGTGATGGAAACCACGATGTATAGCGACAATTAAAACCTTGTAAACTAGAAACTCTGATTAAAATTATAAATCCTGCAGCAAGTAAAAAGAGCTCAACTTATTTCGTGTTGATTCCATGTATCTTTCTGTAGGTAGAGAGTAATTAAAATATTTGTAAAACCCAAGAAGATGGTGATATATACTGTAGAAGTTAAAAGGGTAAAAAATTATAGGCTATCACAGCTATAGTTACATAAGTATCATCAAATCAAAATCTTGCTACTGTATTATGCAAGAAAAAATAATTATAAAGTGGTTTCAATAAAGAATGTTTTATTGCAAATGTTTTCCACATATTAGTTTTCTGAGACCTATCCCAAAACATTTAGTGGTTTTTGTTCTCAGACTGTTGTGATTCAGTTTTCAAGGACTAGGATGGTAGGGAGCCATTTAAACTTAGAAAGTAAAATTAATTATGATGTACTGAGTAAAACAAAGGCATGAAGATGTTACAGTGAATATGATCAGATTTGGGATATTATTTTATTCTTGTACAAGTGATTTCAAGTACTAAATAGTTTATAAGGTAAGGGTACCTTATGAAGAGGAGTACTTGGCATTGTTACAATATTTTACTTTTGCTTATAGCTTTGTACTGTTAGAAGAGTTGAATTCTACCAGTCATTTTAACTTAGGCTCCTATTCTCTTTATTGAAGGTATACTTTGAATGTACTATCCGATCTTGGAGAGGGGGAAAAAGTAAATGATGAAATTATCATTAAGTGGGTGAATCAGACACTTGCAAAAGCAAATAAGAAAACTTCAATTACAAGTTTCAAGGTAAACAATTTTATTTACTTTTCTTTCCACATATAATAAGACCTGGAATTTTTAACCTGATCTGTTAACAATTTGGCTTTAATAGTAGCTCTCCCATCAGCTAGCAACTTTGTATAAGGAAATGTTTCTGACAGTCTGTGAATCTTCAAAAATATTTTAAAAATCTATTAATAAGAAAAAGAAATTATAATAGCTGCAGTAAGATACAAAACAAAAACCCCAACAACAAAAAAGGAAAAAGAAGTTTAAACTTTCAAAGGGGCTTCTGTCTGAAGTTACCAGTGTTTGGGCATGGCATGTGGTATATTTTCCAAGTTTTTGGATATAGGCACTCTCATGCTTGTACAAGCATGAAAAACAATTTTGGAAATACCGGGGGCAGATGACCACTTCTCCTAGGAGCTGGTTAAAAGGATGTACTCGGGTGTGACAGAGCCGGGAGAGGGAGCCCACGGTAACCAGCGACGCCTTGTGTCTTCCTTGGCACTGCTGATGTGCAGCAGGCCGGGGGAAAATAGGAGCTTTTCCCATTCAGCAAAGAAGAACACATTGATGAAGAAAGTATTCCTTCCACATTATTTTAGTGTTAAACACGAAAGAAGCCATATGTGTGTCAGGTGTGTTATTCTGTGTGTGAATCTCTTGCTTTAGAAATGGCTGGTTAATAATTGCACACAAAGATAACATTCTTGTACAGGTTCATTGTATAACCTGAAGCAGTTATGTCTGTGGTTCAAAACAGGAACATAAGAACCTAGCAAGTGAAATATTTGAGAGTTCACTATGTTATGAACTTTAATTAGGTAAGCATTATTAATCAAAAAATAAAGTAAAAATATTTCATTTTCACTCTAGAAGGTAACTTGGGCCTTCATTTTCTTATGAGACATTGCTGGTTCTCTTATTTCTACATAAATTGTTATAACGGTGGTATTAAATAAGTTGAAAGTATGACAGGAATCTGTCCCAATATCTTGCCTTTGGTATGCCTGTGTTTTTGGGGGGACACTGGTTGCGTTTTTAAGGTCATTCAAATGGTGTTTTTAAGATAATTCAATCGATGGTTGACCAATAAAGATAAGGAGGTACTGATGTAAAGTGCCACTATTCAATATTCCTTTTTTTTCACTAATAGTTTTTAAAACTTTTTACAACATTCACATAAATATTGTCTTTCACTGTTTGGATTTTGGGATTACTATGGCCAGCAGACCATAAGGAATGCAGAAGTGCCTCATATTTCACTGTGGACTATGGAAGCCAAATTCTATTGTATTGCCATTAGTTCAAACAGTAAAAATTATAAAGATGTGTCTTGGGGATATACTCCATGCATTTAATGTCTTGAAGCAGAATTATATTAGTATTTTTAGATGTATAATTAGTATGATGGCTCTGTGGAACTTCCCTGAGTTGGAAATCGTAGTTCTGACCTGGTGATGAACGCAGCAGTGTCCCGTGGCTCGTGCTCAGCCACTGCAGGGCCTGAGCCAGCCTCGCTGGCACTGTCTGTTCTTGCTTCGGCATCAGCAGCTCTTTCTCTGCCTGGACAGTTGGGAAGGAATAATTGCAGCAACAGCACTTGCTCTTTTAAGAATGTCTGTGCCTTAAATACAAAACACAGACTGCTCATGCTAGCTCAGAATATCATCTGAATTGAAAAATTGTAAAAAGAGTGAGCCATAAACTACTGGAGAAAATAGTTCTGTGGCAAGAAAATAAGGAAAATATATATATTGGGTATGTAAATATCTTTTTACTGTCTTGAAAGTCTGGTCCTTGAACTCCTGTCAAAATTCCCTTCCTTCCTTAGGGCTTAAGGAGGGAAGTCTGATGAAATAAATTTAAACCGTTTGTGCAATAATGATACCAGCACAGTGAACATTATAATACTGATTGCAGAAAAGAACATTAGATTTCATAAAGGGTGAGGAAAACCTTCCCACTGAAGTAACAAAACAGGCTTCTGTCTTTCACAATGCATGCAAGATATTCTGTAGGGTTTTTTGCATTTGAAGATGGAGTAATTGAAGCAGATTGCTTAAACTAATCTTGTGAGTCTTCTTCTTCTAGGACAAATCAATTAGCACTAGCTTACCTGTCCTAGATTTAATAGATGCCATTGCACCAAAAGCAGTTCGTCCAGAAATGGTCAAGAGAGAAGACCTTTCTTACCAAGATAAATTGAATAATGCCAAGTAAGTTTTAAATGAATGCTTCATATTTTCTTGAAATGCAGGAAATGCATGAATTCACAGTGTAATGCATGATTTACTGATTTGTTAAGAAAAAGATGACACTAATATTAATTGATTTTTTTTAATAGAATACAAATTCTTATATTATTGGGTTATTTTTCTAGTGTATCTAAAATATGAACTCAAATTCACAGCTGATCTGACCTACCACCACTGCACTGCAATTGGTTTCTTAATAGTTTGCCATAAACTCATATTGGTTTTGACCAAAATAAATGCTTTATAACCCGTAGCAAAACATCTGCCAGTACAACTGTCAGTACATGCTTTCTTCACAATAATGTCCATTTTCTAGTAGAGCCTGATTAAAGTACTGATTAAACAGGCATATCCTGCTATAGAAATCTGGTTTTGTTGTTGTGAATTTTGACATATTAGTAGATGCCAGAAAAATAAAGTATTTGTTTTCTCTTGTTTTCCAAGGTATGCCATTTCAGTTGCTCGAAAAATTGGTGCTCGTATTTATGCTCTCCCAGACGATCTGGTTGAAGTGAAGCCAAAAATGGTGATGACAGTGTTTGCATGTTTGATGGGAAGAGGACTGAACAGAATAAAATAATGAAGACATGTAATATAAATTTCTGCCATGTTAAGCACGATGAATGCCTCGCAGTTTACAGACTTCTGAAGCTTAGTATAAGATGAGAAAAATTGTATGCACAAATATACTCATCAATTATCTTTTAATAATGTGTTTATATTAGTTAATTTTATTCAATTTCATAACACATGAATTATTTATGGCTAATACTGTTTTCAGAACATGTTCATTAACAAATTAACATCATAGATTGTATTGCTTGGAAAAACCCCTATAAATCAAGCTTCATTTGTGTTAGTTTCCTTAGCATTGTTAGAATCTGCATTGTTTTACATATGTTGTTTCAGGACCAATTACGAAACACTTTGATTTTTGTGGGTGTTACTTACATGTAGTCATACAAGTCTCAAGGTGCATTCCAATCCTGTTGGATTGGACTCCAAACTGCACAGAAGTTATCATCCTTGCCTTATTCTTGGAGAGCTTAACTCTTGTTGGAGCCAATAAGAGTCTTGTCATTGACTTCAGTGAGAGCAAGTAAAGGCCTGTCATAATGTCTGGTAACTAATGAATACTGATTAAACTGATGAAACTTTTTTGTGGGAATAATCTTTAAATATATGTAGTAGTTTTGTTCTGTTACTTAGCAGAAACTTTTACAAACCATGTTGTATGAAAAACCCAGCAATAGAAGCAGAAATGTCCTGTCATTATTATGTCTGCATATGTGTTAAGTTTTGCAGTTGGACTAAACAGCTGTTGGTTGAGTTTTTTTAACCTTTTCATAAAATATTGTATTAAGAAAACAATAAAGAGCTGGCTAGTCCAGTATGGGATTTCACATTACTGTATTGCATTTCCTTATAGATCATTCCTTTGGTTTTTCTAAAGTGTGTATCATGTGTGCAGAGGTTTTGTGTAGAAATATCGGTGCATTTTCTGGGTGAGATGAAGTCTGTAATTTTTTCTTAGTAATTTTGAAGTACGTATTTGTACTCCTTTTTCATCAGCTGTAAATTTTCACTGATCATGCTGGAGCTGGACATTTAATAAAATTGTTACCAAAAGCCAAACAATAAGAAAACTAAATAAAAACGAAGAGATTATTTTTTTAAGTATGAAGCTTCTACTTTCTCTCAGCTCCTGAAACCAGTCCAAAGTGTGGCAAAACCTGAGAATCCTGATGAGTGAGCAGTTGGACTAAATTTTATATCTTCACTATCTTGCACACAACATAGCGACAGTAAGGGATGCATCCATCCAGTTTTCATTATGTAATGGGATAAAGGGGACTGGAGGCAATTAAGTGCTTGGATTTGAATCCACTTGACTCTGCTTCCCGGTTTGTATTGTTTGGAGGATTTGTTATCATGGGCACCCATCTGATGCTGGGGTGAGCAGGGCCACAGTTACTGTAGCGTCAAGGGCAAACGCAGCCGGGGCGGGAGGGCAGCAGCTGCTGCTCCGTGTCCCAAGGCGCCGTCCCTCGCAGGCAGCCTGCGGCCCCCCGCCCCGCTGTGGGGAGGGGCAGGGCCGCGCTGGGAGCAGCGGCGGCGCCTTCGGGCCGCGGCCCCAGCGCTCCGCCCGCCCGCCCGCCCGCCTGCGCTGCCCCGGCGGCGGGGCCGGAGCCTGCGCACTGCGCCGGGGAGCGGCCGCCCGGCCCGGCCCTGCCCTGCCCTGCCGGCCCCGCCCGGCCCGGCCCTGCCCTGCCCGCCCGCCAGGGGTGATCTGGCCGGGTCCGCTGCCCCGCTCGCCCCCGGTGCCGAGGGGCAGCGGGGGAGCTGCAACACCGCCCCGCCTGCGCCCGCATGGGCCTGGCGGAGTGATGGCCGCCCTGTACCAGAGCGCGGACCCGTCCGCCTCGGCCTCACCCAACAAGCTGCTGGCGCTGAAGGATGTGCGGCAGGTGAAGGAGGAGACCACGCTGGACGAGAAGCTTTTCCTGCTGGCCTGCGACAAAGGTACCGGCCCCCCTCGAGGTCTCGGCCGCTCGCTCCGAGGGCCCGAGCCGGGGCCGAGTGTCGGCCCTGCGCTGCCCTCCCCTCGCTCCGGGGTGCGGGTCCCGCCGTGCGGCTGCTGCTGGGGCACCGCGGGGTCTGGGCCCGTCGCCTCCCGCTGGCCCCTGAGCGGGAAGAGAGGCGCGGGGCCGGCCCTTCCTGCGTTCGTGAGGGCGTTCGGTTTGTGTCGGAGGAATTTGAAAAGTATTCGCTGTGTTCGCTGTTAAAAGAGTCTCTGAGTAGAGAGCTGCTGTAAAATCGGGTCTTATCTAGACATCTCCAGGATAAGCGAGACCAGTGTGTTATGCTTTGCACCATTGGTGGCGGATGGGAAGAGATTTTTCTTTCTAAAATATGCTGCTTGCTTTAAGTCTATATTTAGTTACCTTTGAGTCGAAACGTGGCCTTAAATCAAGCTGACCTTAGCAGGTCTGAAACGCTGGGCTCTGAGGTATGCTGTTAGTGGTGTGCTGCATGGCTCTGCGTGCTTGGGGCATAAGCATGGCTGCAGGAGCTGGCGTGTTTACACGCACAGCTGTGTCCTGGCCCCGAGCTCAGGTTAGCTCACAACCACAGGGGTATTTCTGCAGTGGCATTCGCCAGCGAGCTTAGGAACTTTGGGGCTGTCGGTGGTGGGATGCCTTGCTGTTGTTACACAGCCGGTGCGGTCTGTCTTGAACATCAGAGGAAGCCACCGCTTTCTCTCTAACTATAAACGTAGGTTCAGAGAATTAAAAGGCTGCATTACAAAAAATGTAACAAAACCCACTTGTCTGTATAACAGCTGGTTCAGTACTCTTGCAGGCTCGGTATGTATTTTACCACATGTAAAAGTATTCTACATATACTTCTGTAAGTATTCTACACTAAGGTCTGTCTTGGTCATGGTCTTCTATGTTGCAAAGTAATTGGTTGCCCTAAAGACAGTTTTGTAAAGCACCCGTGCTTTTGTGTGTGTTTGTTTTTAGGACTGGAACTAAAAGGGTGGATTAAAGTACATGTCTAGTGCTTTCCTGAAAAGACATCTCCTGAAACATCTTTAGTTTTCTCCCTGATGATAGAATGCTTGTCTACTTTGACTTCTTGCTTGTCTGGTACTCTCAGTGTCTGTTGTCAGCTATGGAACAGTGTCTTGTTTGATGCTAGCTGGTACTTAAAATGTTCACATGCTTTTATTGCTTTATAATATGAAGTGATATCCCTACCTTACTTGTGCAGGTGACTATTACATGGTTAAGAAACTCTTAGAGGAAAACAGCTCAGGTGAAATGAACATAAATTGTGTGGATGTGCTTGGACGAAATGCTGTTACCATAACCATTGAAAATGAAAACTTGGACATACTACAGCTGCTTTTGGATTATGGCTGCCAGGTATCCAACACACGTTATTAAAAATGTTCAGTGTAGTCACATATCTTCTTTGTTAATCTATCAGAATTTGGACATAAATACAGTCTGCCTTTTAGGCAGTTCAGTTCTTTTTCCAGTAAATTGGAAAAAGTAATTGTGACAGTGGTTTCTTCTCACAAGTTGACTTTTCTAGTGGGATTTTATTGGCAGATGTATAAGTAACATTTTCTATGATATTAACGAGTTTGCATTTTATTTTAAATGTTACTCCTGTTGCTGATATAGTGCGTACATTGTCTTCAAGAAAAAAAATGTATGTGGTGTGAGTGCCTCATATTAAAAAGTGTAAAATGCAAAAATCCTTCTGGCTGTAGAGTATATTAACTTTAAAAATGGGAACACGGAAAAATTCATGTTATATTAGTGGATTTTCAGTTAAGGCAAACATGCATTTCTGCAGTGCTTTCTTGTTAAACTTGATCTGTGCTTGATGGCAGGGTGCTTTCCTACCACCAGGACTTCTTTAACTGTATGCAACATCTCTGCTGCTGCTGGGAGAGGTGAAGCTATGATGGCTTAAGTATGTAAGACAGGGAAAAGTAGCATCTTTTATTACATTGTTTCGTATTGGGCAAGAATAAAACCGCAAGCTTTTCCCTATCTGAATTAATGGCAGTAATAAAAGCTGTGTCATTTTCTTTTTTTTTTTTAAAGTAAAAATCTGAATTTTTGGAAATGAATCAAAAAGAATAATATCATCTGTAGGGAAAATGAAAAGCTGCTTATCTCAGCTTAATAGGAGGTGCAGAAGGGGTTGGTTGCCAGCCGAGAAGGAAAAAGCTTATTTTCCTAGCTGGAACCCACAATTCCAAATCCGGGATTGAAGTATCCTGTATGCCTGAGCTGTGTTACACAAACACTTGCTTTTAACTTGTCTAATAACCTGGTAGACTGTGTCTTTAAACTTGATTTTTGCAAGTCTCATGCATCATCTTTGCTGGAAAGTAATTTATGCAATTGATTCCTCTGCTGTTTGTGCAGTGAAACAAATTGTCACTGATGTTATGTGAACTCCTGCAATGGCAACCTGAATTTGTATCCTGATCATATGCCTGGTGATAATACAGAACATTATTTTAGTACTTTAAAAATAAATTTTAAAAATATGTTTAAAAAATGCAATTTGGCTTGAGTTTGTCTCTTTATGCTGTTTAAGTTACTGCTGTTTTCATGTATGATTTGTTTTCTTTCCTTAGTCCTCGGATGCACTTTTGGTGGCTATTGACTCAGAAGTGGTGGGAGCTGTTGACATTCTACTTAATCACCGACCAAAACGATCCTCCAGACCAACCATTGTGGTTAAGCATTGTTACTCCTTGATTTTTGGTTGGGAAGGCTATTGCTTTTTGGGTGTCTGTAGTATTTAAAACAATGTTCTTAAATTTTGCATCTGTAAAGTGATAGAATCTGGACACTAGGGTTTATTTTTGTAGCCTCTTTTGTCTTGAAAGATGAAATACATTATTTTGCTTTATCACCTAAAGAATCTGGTGGCTTTATACCTGACAAACACGTGCCTAGTTCAGAAGAGAAAAAACCTGGTGGTTATAGATCTTTTCTAGTAGTCTGTTTGCAAGGTGGTTAGCGGCCTTGACTTAAAAAGGGCTTATTCGTGTATTGAAGCTTCATAGATTTTTAGAGCAAATCTATAAACATCAGACCTTTACCTTGAAATTAATCAGTTGAAACTTACCTTGTCAATGATTTGACCAAAGAACTTTGGAAAGCACAAAGTAGAGGTAGAGGGAGGGAAGGAGTAAGGTGTTGTGTAACAGAGTATGGCACATTCAGGGTATTTTTTCTGCACTTCAATAGTAAATGCAATAATTTTTTTCTCAAAGTAGACCAGAGTGACAGTTTTTAATATCATATATAAGTTGGGAAAATAGACAGTATTTCTATGTAAATTAACCAGAAACATATCTGGATCTGTTATTGTTTTTCAGTATTCATCTGACAGGTGTTTGAATGTTGTTACATATTTTTCCTTCTTTTCATATTATGAAACATTGGAAAGTATTTTGAAGGAGAAATTCTTGGTTGAACAGTCAAAAACCCCCTTACATGTAGTAGAACTGCAGGTAATAAATTTAGATACTTCCTACATTTTATTCCAGAAATTAATGGAACGCATTCAGAACCCAGAGTACTCAACAACCATGGATGTGGCACCAGTAATTTTAGCTGCTCATCGTAACAACTATGAAATTCTCACCATGCTGTTGAAGCAAGACATATCATTACCCAAACCTCATGCTGTGGGCTGTGAGTGCACACTGTGCACTGCCAAGAACAAAAAAGATAGTCTGCGACATTCCAGGTAAGACTTAGCAGTCATAGGCCATAATAAAAAGGTTCTTAATTCTCTGGTATTGCCTGGGTCAGATTCAGTATGTTTCCTGTTTCTTTTTAAGGTAAAGTTTATGAGTGGATTCCTTTAATATATTGTAGCTCTCATTGTGAGAGATGGTAGTTCTTGGAGATGGATTGTGCCTGAAAAGGCTCGTGGGAGGCAGTGGCTTTTTTTCCATTTTGGTTTTATACTTTTAGTCACTGTGCATAGTCACTAAGTGCCTTTCCTTTCTACCAGTTGTGTCTCAAAACACTCTAGCTGCCTTTGGCTTGGGGCCATAGGGACCACTCAAATGAAATTTTTCTCAAGTTAGTTAATACTTGGGGGTTTGTGAGCCAGAATGAGGAGGTGGCTAATTCCGTATCCTGTTTCTAAAAGTGTTTATGTGGCATGGATTGATGAATGCAAACTAAAGACAATTTTTCTCTTTTATTCTTTGGTATTTTTGATAGTAGAAAGCTTTTTAATAAAGATTCAAATGAGGAGAGGGATTTAGCAATCTGGTAAATATTTTGTGTGGTTAACTTGAGAACGTATTTGAGGGTTAAATAAAATTTAATATGCGAGAGTTAGGATAAAAAAATCACAGAGTTCAAAGATCGTAAGTGTATTGTAATTACAATACACTATTAATTATTGCATAATTACTCCAGTGTGTATCCAGAATACTAAAAAATAAGAGAAGTGAGAGTATTTGAGTTTTTGGTAGTGCACTGCTACAGGCCACATTCTGGTATCCATCCTGTACCCCACGTCATTAACTTCAGTATTAGTAAAGATGTCAGGGTATCCCAAGCAGACAAACAACAGAAACATTTGAGATAGCAGCTCTTAATATAGAACTTCTGCTGATGTACTGATAACAGTGGAAGTAGTGAGGAAAAGAAGAGGGAACCAGTTTGGCTGATTTTGGATACTTAGGGGTTCTAAATATATAATGTATCTTCCAGGACACACTGCATTTGATGTTTGTAGTGTCTGATTTTAACAATCTAAATTGTTTCATCTTTCAGCTGACTATTTTAGGCAAACCTTTGGAACAAGCTTCTGATTTTAGGTTGCTAATGAAATGAAACATCTTCATTTTGCTTGCTGTTCTTTTGTCACAGGTTTCGTCTGGACATTTATCGGTGTTTGGCCAGTCCTGCCTTAATAATGTTGACAGAGGAGGATCCAATCCTACGAGCTTTTGAACTCAGTGCAGACTTGAAAGAACTAAGCCTTGTGGAGGTTGAGTTCAGGTAGGAATTGAAAACACAAATTAATTTTAATACTTTTATGAAATTACAGGTGTAGAAATACATATGCATTAGAAAAGGTTTATTCCTAATTTTTTGTAAGTGGAGTGTTTAAACTGATAATTAGATAATAAGTTATAGAATATAATTTATGCCTCATTAGTAGTCATTTTGACAGTTTAATTACTTTAAATCCTTTTAGGTATAGACATTTCAATACATGTAGTTGCACCAACAGTTCAAATTTCAGCTCTACTCTGCAAAAATAAACAGAAATTACGCTAAGTGCTGACTTATTTGGAAATCACACACCTATTAATCATATCAATATCTCATTAGTACTCTGCACTTTTTTTCTGTATCAGGGTAGAAATATGCAATACCTTGTTTACACTGACCTGACTCACATTGAGAGTTGTTTTGGGTTTTGTTTCTTAATTTTGCTCCTTATAATATAAGACTTTGAAGAGAGCATGTGTGTATGTATGGTTACATATATATGTGTATATATTTAAAATATGCATATGTGTGTAGAAGACTTCATGCTGAAAATGCTCTAGATAATGAACAAATGGTCAGTATAATTTCATGTTTAAACAATGCAGATTTCTACCATTTTGTAACTTACCGGCAAAAAAGCTTTCCAAGAATGTGAAAGCAAGTGTTTATATAAGGTAAAATTCTACTTTCCTAAACAACATATGAATTTTCTGCATTTTAGCTGCTTATCTTTCTTATTAAGGGTTCAGTTGTTGGATTTTTGTGATACAGCTTGGCATTAAAATGAACTGCGTGCAAGGTGAGACAAGGAAATCATGTGGTTTCTTCTCATGTGTTTAATATATTAATATGTAATATTTAGTGAATAGACTTTAGTTTTCAGATGACAGGAATAAAGCAAAACCTCAAACAATTTCCCGTCCAGTAGGAAAGTCCAAGTGGTTACACACCAATGCCGTATTTTGCGACTGCTACACTTTCTCATCTCCTGGAAATAACTCGTAAGCTTTAACTCTGTGTATGGAACTCATGACATAAGAATTTGTATACTGCAATTCTGTTTGTCAGATTTTCTCTAGTGATCTTGCAAGCTAAACTGATGTGTAATTGTCATGTTATATGGGGAAAACTACTCAGAGTTGTCTTAGGAATGCTTGGACCTTGACATAGGACTTCTGGGGTGGTTTCTTTTAATTTGTCTTAACATAACATACAATCTCAACCAAAAATGGATAGGTCATGATTTAATGGAAAATACAGGACCAGTGGAATAGTACATACTCCTTCTGTGTGTTTCAGAAATGATTATGAGGAGCTCGCTCAACAGTGCAAAACCTTTGCTAAAGATTTACTTGCACAAGCACGGAATTCCCGGGAGCTGGAAGTGATTCTGAATCACACCTCCAGTGATGAACATGTAGACAAGCGAGGATTGTTGGAAGAGAGGATGAACTTAAGCCGCTTAAAACTTGCAATCAAGTATAATCAAAAAGAGGTTTGTCTTTGCAGTAACTTGATAGACTTTCCATATCATATTTTGCTAGTAATTAATTACTTTGTTGTTCTGCCTCTGGACACAGAAGTGGAAATAAATTTGCAGGAGTTATAGAAGAGATGTTAATATACAGGGTATCAGTATGTGAAACAGGGATGCTGCGAGATACTGAGTGTTCCTTCAGTGTTTATTGTGGAGATGAATGCAGTATTTTCTGTATTGGAGTATAGACTACTGCTGTTTTATGAACAGCTCTGGTAGTGGTAATTATTTATTCAGATCCTCATTAAATCCTTGCCTAGAGAGGCATGGATCCTTAGGTGCCAAACATGATTTATCATCTTCTCACTGGTCATTAACTGTTCAGCTTTGTCTCAGGCCTTGCCTGTGCTGTTCAGTAATTAGGTTGGACCTGTGCTGGTACAACTGAATAGCCCCTCTGTTCCAGAATAGCAGCACTTTTTATGCCATCAGTATGCAACTTCCTCCATGCAGAAGGTTACTGTCATTTTTGTCCCTTCATAAATTATAACACTAGTTTTCTGTGCTGGAAAGCAAGTGAGTATTTGTGGGATTCTAGTACAAGGATCAAGGACAGAGTGGAAGTTTCCTTTTCATGCAAAATCCATTTTTAGTTAGCATTTCCAAAAGGAATTATATAATTCTGTCTGTTCTACATGTCTAGGCTTAAACTGTTTGTGAAACTGTTGAAATACATAGCATTTAAAAGTCATAAGCTGTAGTTCTGGAATGCCCTACAACCAGCATTACACATGTGTGGTACTCATTCATCAAGCACACTGAAGTATTTCGGTGTTCCTCTGGGTTTGAGCACAGGTTGTTTTTACTACAGGTCTGGGAAAATAACAACTTTTTTGTGTGGTATGAGGAAAGTATCTGCAGAACTTGTTTTAGTCCTGACAAGATTACTGTAGAGACAGTTTTTGTGATGCATTATAAAATGTGGTAGCAGCATGGTTCTTTTTGTTGGTATTTTTTCAACTAAATGACAAACCATTCTCTAATGAAATACATTCTTTTGTAACTGAGGTGTGATGTTATTGATATGCTAGATTCTAAATAATAAAAAATCAAAACTAATCCTTAAACTGAAAACTATTAGAAGTCTAGTGTGTATAATTTATGTTTAGTTGCTGGCTCTAGAAGGAAATTAAAATAATGGATGTTTATGTTCATTGTGGGTCCATAGCGATTTTGGTCTCTTACGAGATAATTATTTCAAGTTTATGTTCTTGCCTTTTCCTGTTAAATGGTAGCTACATATAGTTAGAAAATTAATTTTAATGATGTGACTTAGTAATGTGTATTAAGAAACCTGAGAGTGATTCCTTGTTTGTTTCTCCCCCCCTCCCTCCCCCCCAGTTTGTTGCCCAGTCCAACTGCCAGCAGTTTCTCAACACGGTGTGGTTCGGACAGATGGCCGGCTATCGGCGCAAGCACACCTGCAAGAAGATCCTGACTGTTCTGATGGTTGGCATTTTCTGGCCAGTTCTGTCCCTATGTTACTTGTTAGCCCCTAAATCTCGAGTAGGTAGAATAATTCACACTCCTTTTATGAAGTTTATTATTCATGGAGCTTCATATTTCACATTTCTGTTATTACTTAATTTGTACTCCCTTGTCTACAATGAGAATAAGAAGAATACAATGGGACCAGCCCTGGAGAGAATTGACTATCTTCTGATAATATGGCTTATTGGTAGGTATGATTTGAGTGATTGGATGACAACTGCTGAATAGACATACAAAATTGCCAGTTAAGTGGTACATCAGCAATAAGTAATAACTCAGTCTTTCATGAGCAGTTCTATAATGCTTGACTGGAGAAGTAGTTAATAATAAAACTTGGACTTGCTGCAGCATTGGCACCTGGTTTAAAGATAAAAGTATATGTTGTGTGTGTTTATGTATGCATGCTCCATCTTAGTCTAAGAGATTTAAGGTGTGCATTTACCTCATGCTTGTTTCAAAACACAAAAACAAGTATTTTTTTCCCATGTTATGGTCTTTTATTTCTGTATGTCATGGTCACCGATTATCGTAACTGTACTAGAAAGGCTGCGTGTCACTTCTGGTTGATGCAGCAGAGGGAGCACGATTATAATTTTTGTTGAGTTCTCAAGAACTTTTGGTTGAAAATTCATAAAACCTTTTACCTCGTTTTTGGTTGTCTGGCATGCGATTTTTTTTACATTAAAATTTGCCTTTCTTAATGTAAGGTAATTAGATATGTGTCATTTGTCTCATTGGACTTGTATAAAGCAGTGATATAGTGAAAAACAACACAGTTTTTATCTAAGTAATTCTGTGGGTGATTTATTTTACATTTTAGGGTGAGGGCTTTTTTGTGTAATGGTGGTTCCTTTCACAATTGAGCTGTATTAAAACTGTTGAGCAGTTCTTTCAGATTTTGGAAGTATTTAGTATCCCCCACACAAATACAGGCAGGTCTTAAAAGAAAATTGAAAACTTCAAATTTTGAGTACAAGTCAGATTCCTCCTTTGCTTTGAAATGAAATATTATAATTTTATGAATTCTTTTGTTCCATCAAGTCTGCTGTAGACAAAGTATGTCATTAGGTGGTCTTGGTAATTTTAATTAAAGGCTATAGACAAATATTTTTTTCTGCATGTAATATTCTAATGTGGATTTCAAGTAGGACTTAAAAATTGTATCTAAGCGACATAATCATTAATATCAGGTTATTTTTCGCATTATTGAATGTCAAGTTTTTAAATAGTAATTGCATTTATAACTTAAATGCTTATTTTGTAATGACATTATACTGATTCCTTAAAAATATTGTAAGTTGATAAAAAATTATTATTATTTAGAAAATGTTCTGCAAAATCAACTGGAATGAAAAGAATCAAGTAACAAGGATTCACTTACATTATTATATTCCATAGTCCCATTAAAATACTCCCTAAAAATCATGGTCCGAATGGCCACAGCAGAATTTCTAAAGCTTCAGGTTAATAGCAAGTTTTGTGTTGTTCTGGATAAACTTTCAAAATCATGAATACAAATGTCTTCCATGCAAAAATAAAGCAACAGAACTCCAGTTTTTGTGTGTGTAAATATCATCTTCTCCATTTCCTTTTACTGATTCTGTAACAAGTTTAGTGTAAAATACATGGTGATCGTATGTAAAATATCTGTTCAGTACAATGGCTTCACTTCCCTGTTTGGTTTTTTTTTTTGTTTTTTTGCCTGCAGGAATGGTGTGGTCAGATGTCAAGAGGCTCTGGTATGATGGTTTAGAAGATTTTTTAGAAGAGTCCCGCAATCAGCTTAGTTTTGTCATGAATTCCTTGTATTTGGCAACTTTTGCCCTCAAAGTTGTTGCCCATAACAAGGTGAGCACCAATCTTCATAGATCCAAAGCTCCTCTGGGGCTGACTGAGCAAATATGATTTTAGTACATTGCTGCAAAATACATTGAGATATATTACATGTGGCATGTTAGTAGTAGGGTGTTGTGGTTAAACGTAAACATTAGTAATAGCCTACAATGTGGGTGCAGTGTAGGCTTTGGGTTTAAATGCTCTGTATGGTATGGGCCCTGGAGTTGTCAAGACCTTGGGTCTTGCTGCACCTTGGTGTTCAAAGAATAGTTGATGAGCCAAATACCAGTTAGAAAACAGATCAAGACATGTCTCAGTGCTTGGAAACCCCAAACAGAGCTAATGTCTTCCTTCTAAGAACTGGCTGGTCTTTCAAATGGCTTGAATTTTGTTTAGGGAAATGCATCTCATCAGATTTGGCATTTGAGCTTGCCTGATTCCATAGGTCAGTACTTTGCAGAAAGCTAATAGTATTCTCTGTGTTTGGATTGCCTGATGCCTTTTTGTTACAGAAAGTTTTATTTCACTTTTGAGTACATATACTTGAATGTCATAAGTGGTGGTGGTGGATTTTTAATTGGTTTTTGCTCGGTGGAGTTATTTTGATTGGGGTTTTCTTTGGTAGTAAGGATAAAAGCCCTGAGACTATAGAGGAGCCTTGCCTTGTCTTTATGAAAAGCCATCTGGATTTGATTGAAAATACGAGTTTTGAAAATGATCATTGCCATTCTATTGCATGTGTTGTTAACCACACTGCACATGGCAAACTGCCAGACCAATTGAATGTGAATATTTCAGCAAAATCCAAGCCAGTGCAGTAGCACCATTATTGTGTCTTGAAAACTAAGTTGACAGCTGCCTGGCAGTTGGGAGGGAAAAAAACTGGTTCAGTTCTTCTCAAGTTGGTGTTTGGCTCATTTCCCTATCCTAGCTTTGATTCAGAGGCTGGTAATCATTTGGAAAGGAAGGCTCCATTTCTTGGAAAAAGCCTAGACGGAGAATGCCACATTGGGCTGCCTTCCCAGCCATTTGCTTTGCAACCAGCATGTGTCTAGTATTAGTTCCTTTGCTGAGATAAGAGTCCATTGTTGCCAATTTGAATGGTAACCTTTTTGAAGATGCACGACTCCTGTCCTATAGACTAGGCATATAATGGGGGTTTTGCCCCTTTTATATGGCAAAATTTATTTTAATAGTTTATAAATCATATAGAAAACCAAATAAATGTTCAGTTTGTATCTTAGGTCCATTATAGGCACCAAAACTGTAAGAAATAAAGGAAAAGTCTCTGTAGCAGAAGGATTTGTACACATGAAATTGCAGTGTATAAAAAAATACTTATCCCTATTTCTTGCCATCTTTGTGCAGCAGACTTTTGGGCAAGTTATTATAAAGCAGCTGTGAGTTCCTTAGTTTTCAAATGTCCATTTTGAGACAGCAGAAGCTGGTAATATAAATGCTGAATGTTTCAGCCGAAATGAAAGTTAGCAATCTGTGAGTATTCCCTGCATAAGTTGAATAGTAGTACTTAGTGGATAATACTTCAATGAGCAGTTTACTTGTGACTCCCATTCTCTGCAGCCATTGATAAAATCCGTTGAAGGAACCCCGAGTCACAAGTCTTCCCAAAACTGGTTAAGATCAGCTGTCACCACATTGCAAGTGCATGTGTACATTTGTTTTCTTTGTAGCATTTCAGTGTTATTTTTGATTGAGGCCTATTGTACTAGGCAATGCACGTGTTTATAAAGTGCCTAAGTCCCTGTTTTAATGGACCATGCAAAACAGAGTAGAAGTGAAAGCAGAACAGAGGAATAAATGGTTTGAACAAGTGAGTGGCAGAGTTAGGTGTTGAATTTAAATTGTCTGATTTTTGGCTCCCTCTGGAATGGCTTTTAAAATGCCTTTGTCTGAAAGAGGTATGACATCTCTGAGTGATATATGTTCATTTCATTTATGCTCTTGTCTGTTTTGGAAGCAGAAGTGAGGGGAGGTGTATGGGTGCATTTCTGTATTTATAATGTCAGTGATCTCAATTTGTGCTTTTTATATTGCAGTTTCATGATTATGCTGAAAGGAAGGACTGGGATGCATTCCATCCTACCCTAGTGGCAGAAGGTCTTTTTGCCTTTGCGAATGTTCTTAGTTACCTGCGTCTCTTCTTCATGTACACAACCAGCTCTATTCTGGGACCACTCCAGGTGAATATCATTACTGCTTGAAAAAGTATTAAACCTAATTTGCTATCAAGAGTCTTACTGAAAATAGGAAAAGAAAATGTTAAAGTAAGAAAGTGAAAAGTAGAAGGAAGTGATACTGCATTGAAGTTTGATTTATTTTTTTATTAATCTCTTGTGTAAAACATACTGATTTAGATGGGAAAAGGTAACAAAAAGAGTGAAAGACCTTGTGTAGTTCAGTTAAGGTGTTCTTCCATGATAGCTGTACCTATACTGTCTTTTTGTTTTCATCTGTTTTAAGCTTAACATACCACCTAAGTTTTCACAGTTTGAAAAGTGTAAGGATCAGGTTCTTCCTGTAATGTTTTATGCAGATAATTGTCTTCTTATCTCTAAAGAGATAGATGAATGAAGTGTGTAGCAAGGAAGAGTAATCAAGAGCCTTTCTGTTTATGTCTGTGATCTCACTGAAGCTGCACCTTGAGTTGTGCAAATTGCTTTTGTTTGAAAAATATAAATCTCTCAAGAGTATTGCGATAGTCACCTATTTATTGGCAGTTATAAGAAGGGAGAACAGGTTTCTTCTTACTTGGAATTTTTTGGAGCCTTTCAGTGAGTAGTGATGACAGTAAAACCTCCCACATTTTAATTACCTAATTTTCTGTTATACATTTTAAATGGAAATGTACTTGCACACTTAGAAAAAAATATGAAAGTCTTGATGTTGCATTAAGCATTAGGGTTGTACAAATTGATTGAACACTGAAGTCACTCCACATTTTAAAGAGATTCACTGTTTAATGTGCATATTTATTTATGTACTAGATCTTTCACAAGTTTTTTATTAGGAGGCTGTGTTATGAAATTTTCCAAGTAAATAAAAACAGTCAACAGTCACCCCATTCAGAGGCACACAGGAGCTTATGTTATTACTGCTGGCTGAGGGCTGGTGCAACAACTCTTACAGTATTTTTTGAAAGTAGGTCACAAAGTTCAAATGGTGGTAATCAAATATGGAATGGAAACCCAACAGTGGGGGGCGGGGGAAGGCAGCTACCATGTTCTCTTGGCTCTTGGAGTTATTTTTAAGCATTCAGTTACTTGACTCATTGGTTAATAAAACCTGTTATAATCCAGATTTGTAAATTGGCTGTATGTGGTGGTTTTTATTGTTAACAGAAAGTAGAATAATACTCCCCTAGATTAGATAATTAGATTTCAAGTGCTTAGAAATTGTAAATACTTAGAGAGGGAATGCATGAACCTATGAAGAAAGCAACTGGCATTTGGGATGGGTTATTACACTCTATGCCAAACGAAATAGTTTTGGGCAGTTAGCACTTTTTGTGTGTTCCTGTTTCATCTACTTTGTCGCTCTCTTAGCTGGAACCATGTGTGAATTAAAAGGTAAATGTTCTTGTGATCTGGGTTGGGGTTTTTTCCTTAAAGGGTTAGATGTGATGAAACAGTTTGATGGGGAATACAGTCGTCCTCTGACCAAACATGCACATAGTTGTTGCAGAGCTCTGCCCACAGCTGCAGAACCTCCATGACCGTTACAAACTGTACGAACTCTGAATGTGCTGTGCTGCAGGAGGTACTGGGTGAGTTTCCAGCAGCAAAGGAGGGAGCAGGAATTCATCTCCAGAGAAGCTGTACTTTCAAAACCTGGCAATTGTGTTACAGTTTTGGACTATGATTTGGTACAGATTTTGATTTATATAGGACTAGGCTTTCCACACACCGATTTATATAGATTAAATTTACCCAATCCCATTTTACATATATTTGCATTCTTTATTATGGTACACTGTTCTGAAGAAGTTTGTAGGAAGATTAATTAAATTATGTAAACACTTTATGCTGGGTCTGTGTAAAACTTTGTGCTTGTGTCAAAAGCAAATCAAAGTCTTTCCTTTGGAGTGTTGGAAAAAAATCACAAGCATATGTTTAGTTTTTTTGTAAAGGTGCTGTATTTCTAATGTTGCAAAGTTCTGTATAAGATATTTTGAATTAGAAACTAATGATCCAGCTTTACTGCCATGCCTTCTATGCTTTATTCTTCAATTTCTGTGTGCCTACACACGTGTTTATTTGAAATCATACATAAAACGTGCAGTGAACTAATTCTGTATTCTGCAGATGGGCTTTGGTATACTACCTTTTTTTTTTATGAGTGATAAATTATGATTCCAAATTTTTGATAATTCAGTGTTCTTATAAGTTTTATTAACTTTCCATGAGGGCATTTATGTTCAAATGGATTTCATTTACTGCTTTTGTCTGTTGACCTGTGAGTTCCTTATTACCATTTGTATTGCAAATAAATAACAAGGTGTACATAATATTGCTTATGGTTATTGGGAGGATAGTGATTTTCCAGGTGATGTTAAAACTACTTACATTTTCTTTTTAATATCTAGAATTTTTCTCTGAAGAACAGTACAAGGGTATCTCCTGACCTCAAGGTCTGTTTAGCATATCAAAATTTAACTTAAATATTTAAAATGTAAATAGATTTTTTGTTGATCAAAGGCTGAAGGAGACAATACAAATAAAAATAACTACGTGTTTTACTAAAATTAGAAATAAATCTATTTCACAGATTTCAATGGGGCAGATGCTACAAGATTTCGGAAAATTTCTGGGCATGTTTCTTCTTGTCTTGTTCTCATTCACAATTGGATTGACACAACTTTATGATAAAGGATTTACTGTAAATGAAGAAAAGGACTGTGCGGGCATTTTCTGTGAACAACAGAGCAATGACACATTCCATTCGTGAGTTTGGTATCTGTAAAATAACTGCATTGTTTTAACCCTTAATCCCTAGTAATTAAACAAAACTGGATTTTTTCACTGATCTTGAATTTACATTAAACACTTTTGGTGTTAGGTTTACCTGACCAGATTTTTTTTCTTGTTTTTGTAGGTTTATTGGTACATGTTTTGCTCTCTTCTGGTATATATTCTCCCTGGCACATGTTGCAATATTTGTGACACGTTTTAGCTACGGTGAAGAATTACAGTCTTTTGTGGGCGCTGTTATTGTTGGGACCTACAATGTGGTGGTTGTGATAGTATTAACTAAACTCCTTGTGGCAATGCTTCACAAAAGTTTTCAGCTGATAGCAGTAAGTGGTTTCTGATTAATTACCAATTACCAGTATCTTTTGATTTTACACAAATTTCTTCCTGTGGTGTGTAGACTCATGATCTACAGACCTCATGGATGAGCTCTGTCTGTGAGCTCATATTTTTCCTTCAAATAAGAGCTTCTTATTTACTTGGATTAAAAAAAAAATTGTAATGTCCATGTTGAATATGTGCAGGGCTTTGGCCCACTGGGAATTGATGACTTTCTAGATACAATCGCTGTTCAAATGCTGGTTTTGATATGTGTGGTGCTTTGGCATTTGATCTGGGGTTATACCTTCTGAATTTTATACTAGAGTATATAGTGAATTGTAGAAAGATGCACTTATTTTAAGTATTTAATATTAGAATATTCAAACAAACCTATTAAAACACTCTGTAATCTATCTATTAAAATGCTATATAACCAAAGTTAAATAATGGTCAGTTTTTCAGGGATGAGAAAATTAAACTTACAAAATAACCTGTTAATATTTCTGCTTCTTTTCTTTGTTAATGTTTCTGATGTCTTAGAATCATGAAGATAAGGAGTGGAAGTTTGCTCGTGCCAAGCTTTGGCTTAGCTACTTCGATGATAAATGCACGCTCCCTCCACCTTTCAATGTTATACCCTCTCCCAAGACTATCTGTTACCTTTTCAACAGTCTCAGTAAATGGATCTGCTCTCATACATCAAGTGGCAAAGTGAAACGTCAGAACAGCCTAAAGGTGAGGAATGATTGGGAAACCTCTAGGCTCTGCAGCTGGAAAGGTGCTGCTTGCTAAAATGAATTAGCAGATTGCTGCATGAAGCTGCCTGTCATAAGATGAATGCTACTACGATAAATACGAACTACAGAATAATGTGTGTCACATCCAAGATAAATAAGTGTTACCTATTTCTACTTAAGTAAGGTTCTATTAACTTTCTGGTTTGGGAATTTCAATCCACTTCCCTCCAACCCCAAATTCCCCCAGAAATAGTCGGAAAAAAAATGCTTTGATTGAATGAAAATACATAAAAACCTCAAGGAAGTATGTGCTAATCTCAAAAATGGTGAGGTTAGAATATTCTTTGGAGAAGGTAATTGGTTTTAAACATATTACAGAAGAGTCAGAATAAATAACCAAAAAAGATCACTGAAGCCTCTCATTGTTGGGGAAGGGATTTTTAATTTGTTTATTTTATAAACTTTTTTTTTGTACTCTGCAATTTTGCATACTAATTTTGCCTCTTCTTGCTGATGAAAGTAGCATTAAATAAACAAATTTAAACGCTTTATGGAATTTGCACTGGGAGACATTCAGGGTTAGGAACTCTTAATTGCTCACAGAACAATTACCAAGCCAGGTAGATAAAAATTTTCTGTTTTGTTGGTACAGCATATTATAATATAATTTGAATTTTGTGCACAGTTTATAGGCATTGTATATTTGGGCACATCAGGATGTATTTATAAAATAGCTTTGTTATTTTGTTCATGTTTCTTCTCTGTATAATTGTATACAGGCTTTAGGGCTCAAAAATCACTTGCATCATAACGCAATCACACAGCATTTCAAGGAATGCCTTGTTTCTGTTTCCATGTACACATAAGTTGATCACAGAATCAACTTAATAGTAAATATCTTATGTTTGTTTAAAGGAATGGAGAAATCTGAAGCAGAAGAGAGATGAGAATTACCAAAAGGTGATGTGTTGCTTAGTCCACCGCTACTTGACTTCCATGAGACAGAAGATGCAAAGTACTGATCAGGCCACTGTGGAAAACCTCAATGAACTGCGGCAGGACTTGTCAAAATTCCGGAATGAAATGAGAGACCTGCTTGGCTTTCGAACTTCTAAATATGCTATGTTTTATCCAAGAAACTAAGGCCTAACTTTTAAACAAAAGGTGTGTGCTTTTAGATACCATAAGTGAAAGTGTTGACCTAATTCTGTTGCCACATCATATAGACAAGAAGATTATTGCACAAAAATACATTTGAAAATGCATTTGCATGAGTTGCAGCCCGGTGCCCAAGGGGTCAAAATGAATGCAGAAACAGATACACTAATTTTCTTAACCTCTTAATCTTGGTTTGTATATAAAATTTGTATGTAGGAGTTTTCTAAATGTTCCTCAGACTGTCTGTGGCTGTCAGGTGTCAGAGCTTCATAACTAGCACAACATGTTTCTTTCTTCTATTTTTGCTGTTTGTTCTTTTTTGATACTTGTTTTTCAAGTTGTGGGAGAAGATAGACTTTTTAAAATAAACATCCAGCCTGTTTATTTTTAATAGAAAAGTCAGATAAAGAATAATAGAAAATTTCCAGCACAGTTGGAAATTATGTATGACTGTAGGTTACAGTGCACGTGAAGACTATGGCTCTGAAAGAGGCAGTTCTAGTTTTGTATGTTAACACTGACTGTAAACTAACATTTATAGAATACAGCTAATCAAATCATCAAGACTTTTCACTTTTGTGGGAACATTGACATTTTGAACACAAAACAGACCATTTCTTGAATGTTTATGGTTATGTGTAAGACAATCAAACCCTGCTTGGATTTTTCAGCAGTGCCTCAATAGTACATTTCAATATACATGTTAGGATTGAGAACAGAATTTTAAAACTAACCTGTGAACCTTAAATGTTTAGTATCTTGGGTTTTAAAATTCTAGATAAATTATTTGAATTATTAAAACCTGTGATTTCATGAAAATGAGGTGGAGCACATGAGTGCTATTGGTTGCAGTGCTGAACAATTCCTGTGAACCATTCTACACTTCTTTCTGTGAGGTCATTGAGTCTTGTCATTGGAGAGATGTACTTTAAAAGGGTCTGCTTGACACAGATTTTATATATCCTATATTTAAATTTGTTTTTCTTTTTTCCTGTTTTTACCAGAATTGTTGCCAAGCTAGACTTTTTTTTTTTGTGTCAGGAAGACTGTTTTGTGAAAATAGTTTATTTGACTTTGCTTACAATGGACAGCAAGGGCTTTGTGGATTTTCTGTGCTAGAGGGTCCTATATGGCTTTATATGCTTATATATAATTCAAGCTGACAAACTGTAATTGAGAAATGTGAGATTCCTGTATTTTTAATTACAAAGTAAGTATATTTATGACAGCTAAAGGATTGATTGACAGTTTTAGTGTTATGATGGTGCTCTTCTGAAATGGTTGTATGTCCGGAAGGCGCAGGTAGCCATTGAGGTCTTTGACTGCAGTTGATTTTGGAGATTGACAGAGTGGGAGCTTACGTGAATGTTTACTTTTTTGAAGGAATTCTTATAAAACTCTTTCTTGTAAAGGTAATATATTTTCCGTACTATGAAATTATGTATTTCTGAACTAAGTTTTAATACTCTGCTTCCAGAAGTGTTAGAGTATAGAGGGATTCTGATATGTGTTGGCTTTTCATGGGAATAGGAAGTTAACCTCCTGGTTCAAAGCAAAGAGGATCAGTGAGTTTTGTATTTGGACTGAGATCTCGTGTTTGAATAATGCACCAACATAAAAACAATGTGCTGTGTATGTTGTGTATATTCAAGAAAGGAAGCAAATAAAAGCTCTTTGAAAAATATGGTTGTATTAATATTGGTCATATTGCAAACACATTATATCAGTTACCACATCAAAAGTATTTTCTTTGTCATGCTGAGGTAGTAAGTTTAAGGAAGGTAGGTGGTGTTAATGTGTTACTGCCTTTTTCCTCCTGGATGCCTCCTGTTTGGTTCATTGAAATGGCTTCATGCAGTGCCATGAAGTGATGCTGGTTCCAGACCAGCTGGGTTGGATCCTAGATGCACTGTCAGCTGTTTGGCACTGGGATGGTTAGTTCTGGGAACCTGGGGGTTGAGAGTATGAATGAAGGAGCTAATGGAGCTATTTCTGAGTGCTTTTCATACAATGTGCAGTCCCTCAGAGCTGGCTTGCTCATTGTCTTGTAGCACTGCATTCTACTACAGTGTAGATGTCCTTAGCAAGAATTGTTGTACTTCAAGGCTCTTGGGGGTCTTGGATTCAAACTGGGATTTCCAGAGTTTTTACTTGTCACTGAAATACAAACCTGTAGAATGAGAGAGACAGAAGTTTATTCCCTGCCCTACCTTAGTTATATGACACTTTGCATCTCTGTTTTATTTGAAAGCCATTGTAGTCTTCCTCTCTACTTGGCTACTAATCAGTACTGAGTGCTTTGTACTCTGTACTCAATTTTGTCTCATCATTTAGATTTTCCTAGTTCACATATGTTAAACATGCTATTGCTTTCTCATTCGGCAGTTTAGTACTGGCTGTTCCAAGGTCTCCCTTATGCACACTCACAGAATAGTTCTGGACAGGCACATAAACAAAATTTTACATATTAAAAAAAAAAAAAAATTGGAGAAGCTGGAGTTAGGTATAGGATTCAGAGTTTCCTTGTACAAATTTAAATGCAAGTCATGAAAGGACTGAGTAGTGGTTTTGAGACAACTGGAAAAGGTTGATTTTTCTTCCCTTTCATGTTAATGTCTGTTTCGTCTTATACCTAACTTTGCCTTGATAAATGAAAAATTGAGATGAAAATTTTCATACCTACATTTGGAGCAGGAAGGTCAAATCACTAATTACTGAAAGCTTACTTTATGCTCTTGCTGAACTATGGTCTTGATTGTTACTTCTGTAGAAATTATTTCAGAAATCGTGTTGTGAATAGGTAATTTGATTCTGTTTGGTTGCAAGTTGGATTTCAAATGTTTGAAGTTTACAGTCACTACAAACTGCATTTTAAAACTTTTAACAGTTGTTACCTGTGCTTTGTAACCAACTCTTACTTGAGAAAACTGGCACTGCTCCGTGTTCCTCTGTTCCCTGTTTCAGGCCTACTGCTACCAGTGCGTTGATTTGGGAAAGGAACTGGTCTAAAGGGAGCATTGAGAAGAGCAGGCAGGAGCTTTCCCTACCTTCCATTTGGTAGACGATGAGTAAGCTGCCAGACCTTTCTTGCCTCACTGAAAAAAGCTGCGTGACAGATGGGCATGTCATCATAAATAAAAATAGACGGTTGTAGTTCAAGACAGCTCTGAGCATGATTTCCACATTGCTTTTCCCCAGGCTGCTGCCAAGAAATGCAGAGAGCACTGTGCATAAAATCCCTTAATCTGCATAGGAATTAATGCTGGAAAATTAAAATTCCGATTTAAAAGTTTTAAAATAACAAAACTACATCTGCTTTGCAAACGAATGTTGCTGTTGGTTCCACAGAGAAATGCTGTTTGGTTTGGTCAGTCAGGCAATGCAATCTTTGAAGTGTGGCTGCAGCACTGAGCTGCTAGATGTGAGCTGCCAGCACAGCCTCTTTGTACTTCTGTGCCCCCCTCTGATCCTTTTGTTCCCAGCCCAGCTACCCATAAAGTCTTTGGAAGAGAGGCTGCTGTGCTGCGGAGCTGCACTGTGGCAGTGCCTCTTGGCATTGCATGTGAGAGTCCATCAATGGAGAGAATGGTAATCTGCATTCCACTGCTGGAATAAGCAATGGGTCCTTCCAGTAGGGACTGTCTTTCATTAGTTTCCTGCCCGTGGTCACAGATTATCCAAAGAACTCTGGCCTGGTATTTATATACAAGGAAAACAAATACCTAAAGGGATCTTAGATTCTATATGCACCTTACCACTTAATAAAACAGAACTTAATAGGGACATTTACTAACTAGATAGTGATCAGTGGAGAAAAGCGTGATGCTGTTTTACAGTTGTCTAATTCTTTGAAGAGTTCCTTTTCAGATCAATGATTCACTGACTTCCGTGTAAGGAAAATCAGACCCTTAATCAGCAAGGAAGTGTAGTGTCAGTTCTAATGTGCAAGACCCAAACCATCAAAAGCACGTAAATGATAAAAAACCAGTTTCTATGTTTAGCTGCCCCACTTTATAAATATTGAATAACTAGTTGGTGTATGATTTAATCTTAAAATACTTTATTAAGCACTGATAATAATGCAGAAATCCAGGTAATAAAACAACTTTAGAGAAAAAGCTAAGTTAAACTGAGTTGCTATAAATATTGCACTTAGAATTCTTATTTTACGTACAAAACTCCTTTAAAAATTGGACAATTATAAATTAACATCTTCCAAGTAACTGGAATTTGTATGTTTGAGATCAGATGGCTGTGCTGCAGATCTTCGGCTTTCAGACTTCGGAGGGTCTGTTCTCATCTTGTACAGGTAATGGATTTCCCCTTGTGCCAGGTGTGCTTAGGTGGATGGGAGGGAAGGAAGGGTCAGCATGGTCTTACTGTTGGCAGTCAGTTGCACTTCCATGACTTATGCTAAGTTTAAATGATTTTTCACGACAGATGATAGAAGGCAGCTGCAGAGTTCAATTTTGACATGTTTTGTTTTTCAAGGCATTTAGGATCTTTGAGTTCTTAGTCTTAAAACTCATGACAAAGCTGTTGGGAAAGACTTTGCCTCTACCATCTTCTTCTACCTGGCCCATGATGATGTAGTTTAAACCTATAAGAGAGAGAATGAGATTACAAGACAGAAGTTTGTGACATCACTTGGTAAGTATAGTTCTTTACCTGTGGTTTCTGTTCATTTGCACTGTTTGTTACCAATGCCTTCTAACATTTTTTCCTTCCTACCTGCAGAATGTACTCCCTTACCGATCTCTGCCATGCTTGTTACATCACAAACTACAGTTACGTAAAAATCAAGCAGATACACAGCTAAGTGTCTACTACATAATCAAATATGAAGGGGATAGTCTTTAAATGTCGACTGTCAAGTGAGTCTGAAAGGCTCTAGAAGTGTCTATAAACACTGGGCAACCTAACCACTGTCACCCAGAGTGGAATGTGTCTTATTAATTTTGAATATTTTCATACTTGCCCAGTGTGAAAGCTTGTAGGTTAATGCCCCTAAGTGATAATGCACTTAAATCTTTTCATTCCCTTTCTCTCCCCAAAGATGTAAATATTTTCTAGATATATACAGAAGCATTCAGGCAAGGTGGACTTAATGAGTGGTAAGACCTGGCTTTGGAGAATTCAATTGGATCTGGGTATTTTTATGCCTTAGAAGGGTTGGGGATTTGCAAGGTCTTGGGCTGGAAGGAATGGTATCACAGGGATATAAACAGAAAAGTTCAGATATTAAGTAATGACTATTAAATAATTCATTGAGATTTAGTATGAGAAACAGAAGTGTGTGGTTGGGAGCCAGAAGTCTGCCTAAAAGGAGACAGTTTGTTCCACCAAGGACATTACTATGTCTCCCAGTGTGTAGTTTTCAGATAACTAAAGGCAAAAGCTAATTTCTGATCATGATTTTTCACTTTGTTACTGCCCACTTTGAATTAATATGCTTAAGCACTGGTAGTATCTAGAATGATAGCAAGAGTTTTTTTGATGCTTATTAAATTGACTGTTTCCTGCTATGGCTCCATTTATATTCTCATGTTCTACCTGTTTACTTGTGAGGCAGAGCTAAAAATTGTTTTATTTTTTACTTTGTTACTTCAATGAAAAATACTTGCACTGTTTCTTGTAACACCTGTGCCACAATTAACTGGAATTTATGTTGGGTGGTCTCTGTATAATACTACTTAAAGTAGCTTTTAGCAGTACTGGCTGTTTACAGATATAAAGTGGCCTTAATGCTACGAGTATTCCTACAGTAAAGCTGTTAATATGTTCAGGAGGTACACAACAGTGGAACTTGTTGATTTCTGCCGTTTCCTGCGAGATACTGCTCTTCTAGGTTTAGCAGGCTGTTGTCTTTCCCTTCTAAGTAACTGTGTATGAAAACTAGCTCCAAAATACACACATATAAAAACAAAGTCTTATCTCAGCTTCATTTGAGAGACCCAAATCAGATTTTACCTTTCATCATGTGGCTTTTAAAGAAAAAATATTTTTCAAACTCCTTTGATCTAAGTGAGCCTAATCCTTTTCCAGTAAAACAGAAAATTGCAATAAACCCCTGATTGCCGGTTATTTTAAATTGATTGCAATACTAACTGCTGATTATAGAAAAAACTGCTGTAATTTTATTGATTTTTGTGGCCATATTTCAAATAGTAGTTTTTATAACTGTTATCTTTTATAAACACACAAAGTAGTTATTATTGTGTACTTACCTCTCCTGATGAGAGGACACTGCTTACACACAACAAGAATCTTGGCACTCATATTCTTGCCAGCTTGCTGGATTGCTAAATTTCCCTCCTTATATACATTAATGATGGATATTGTTGCATGCAGGCTGCCAGCCCGCGTTACTGCAGTGATTACAGTTCCAGTTATTACTGGAAGAAAAGACATTTGATGTATTTGGTACATTTTTATTATTTTTACACATAAATTATGAGGCATCATAAAAACTTATTAAGTATATTAGTCCCTAATAAGAAAACAAACAGTACTGGGAACAGTTACTAAAAATATGAGTATCACTGCTAATAACTAACTCAGTACTGTCAAATTTTGGTGGCACCAAATATGAAATTGTTCTACAATGTGTCAGTCTCTTGCAAGCCCAGTTACCTGTTTGATTTCAGTTAAACAGTACAATTTGATACTACTTTTAATGAGTCATTTTCAAATAGTGGAGAAGTTGAATTGAAACTCTTCTAGCCAAAATCTGAATTCCCAGCTCTCTGACACTCCCAGGTGAGTAGCCGGGAATAGTTAATACCTTAAGAACCAGATTTTGATCTGTCTGAAGCCTGATACAAACTTGCTTATTTCATCTGAAGGTAGTTACAGATTAGACCATCGTATCTCCCAAAGACCTCTCAGTATGAAAATCAAGATACTTTCTTTTCCCTAGGATGACTAAATTAGCTTGTAAGCCATCTTTATTTATCAAAAGGAAATGGTAATTGGTACTAACAATTTGGTTTCTTCTCAGGTCATCTTTTTAAACCAGATATTATATCCTAGGATAAATTAGATCTTCAATTATCAAGTATGTACAGCCAGATTTATTTTACAAAACTGCATAATCCAGATTTTGGGATTTCATAAATTTTTGCATTATCTTCCTTTAATGCAGAGCTTTTAATTAAATAGAATGTTCAATCATGAGAGAATTGTGGATGTTAAAGTGCTGGGTTTTGCAACTATATTTCTAGAAACAATAAGATGAAATGCATGATGAAAGAGGAATAGTTATTATTTTCTAAAATCATAAAGTCTGCAAATAAACTTAGAATAAATCATATTCTATGAACGACAGACTTCCTAGTCTTACTTTAGGATATGCTTGCATTCACAGTAGCATATAAAATATTTTTACTCTCACTCCTGTCACAGAAAAGACTGAAAAATGTCAAGTATTTGACAGAAGGTGGGAGAGGAGAATATGATTTATTACTGTGATGCTAGAGGAAAGAAACAAGCTTTATACAGTATCATTTACCATGAGCCACAAGAGCTGAGGTGTGGTCAGTAAGAGGAGATCATTTATGGTTTGGTTTTTTTCCCTGTTTCTTTTTGTGTTGAACCAGCCTGCACCAGTTGCAGATTAAAAGAGGCTGGTGGTCAAGGGTGGGAAGGGGCTGCCCTGAGTCCATCCTGAGTCAGGGTACAGCCACAGCCCTCCACTGCTGCTTGGGCAACATCAGGCAAAGCTGCCCTCATATTCCTCAAACAGATTTCCTCAGATCTCATGGGATTAGCAGTGCAGTAACAGAGTCACGTTAAAACGAACAAAGGGTGGTGGCAGGGAGTTTTCCCATTAAATTGCCAGGCATGTTATAGGGGATTAAAAAAAGCTTCCAGTATTAATATAGGAAAATACCCTGACACATAACTGAATAGATCAGCAGTGACAATGCCATCCTAATACACAGCAGACACCATTTTTCCTGATTGATTTATGTCTGTGTACAGATAGTAGTGCTTAGAAGCTTCATTCCTTCTCACTTCTTTTCAAAGTATTTCGGAAATCTACACACTGAACTGTGGAACAGTTAGCAGGTGCAGCATAACATGTATTGGCTGGTTACAGAAAATGGACATGACAATACAGTAACTGAATCGATGAATCCTGCGGTTGTCTTACATTGCCATTTGCTTTTCAGATTGAGAAAGTATGTTTGTCTCAGATATCTGTGCAGTGCCTATTTCAGAGTATCTCCAAGAATGTACTGAGTGAAACACAGATAGTAATGTCAGATACATACATAAGGCGGTGTAAAAATGCAGCCTATATATTAATGTTAACTCAGAACTACATCTGGTAAAATTTCCTTGAGTCTAAAAACACAGTAGAGAATGAATAATTAAAAAGAAACTTTGATCCCTTACCAAAGTTGCTTGAACAATAGTTGCTTTCCAGAGTCCCACTCCTTTTACACTTCTGCTGGCACAGAGCAACTGTAGGTTTCACAACTTTTTGAAGAGCAAAAAGTAAATTGAAATTGAAATGAAGCATTTGATACAAATGCAAAGCACTATGTTTAAAAAAAGACAAGAAGAAGATGAATAATCCTGATATATACATGAACTAGACCTGGCATTTCATGGGATGAACACCACAGTAGCAATATGCCTTTTCTCTGCTGTCACCTCCATTCATCCCCTTTTCAGGTGTCTCAGCTGTGTCTGTTCTAGTGACCTGAGAGAATGGGATGTTACACAAGATTTGCACGGGATCTTAAATCTGTAACTCACTGCTGTTGCCATACAGCCCTCGTAGAACACTTGAAGTATCACATGATATTACAGTAACGCTTCCGAGGGAGGGGGTGGCCTTTTATTGGAAATTACCGCACTGTGATGGAAGGGATCAGAGTTCAAATTCCTGAACTTTTTTTCCCAAATTTTTCACATAGCTTCATGTCAGGTAGTGCTGCATAGTTTTTCTTCACGACATTTTGAAACACAATGTTTGAGGTATGTATTTAACATTGGGGACTGACATTTCCTTTCTGAAATTGAATGCTTTGTTTATAAGCAACTGAATATATTTGGCATCTTTTTCTTGCTTGGGTGGATGTTCATAGTCTCTGTACGTCATTCTATGTAACATGTTGGGATGCAGTACTTTAAGGCTTTTATGTCCTTTTCAAATTTGTTTGGAATTGGTCAGTGACATAGTTGTTGGAAACATGGAGGTGACACTGATAGATTTTAAAAAAACCCACAGATCCCTATATAGCCCTAATTTCCAAGAAAAACTAAATTAGTTATGACAAGTATCTTTGCAGTTTACTTTTTTTTAGAATGGAGAATTTTGCGAATGTTTTATTCAGCCTGTATTTTTGAAAAAGAACTTCTGATTAATTTTCAATCAGTAATTTATACTTTTATACTTGTACTTATTTTTAATTGAATTGAGTCTTTATATAATTTTCCAAGTTTCTAAGAATGAACTAAATTATATCAAAATTACTTTGTTTTTAGTGCAATGGCCATGACTGTTAGAAGATCTGCACTGCTCATCATTTTGCCTTTCAAATCCAAAGTTTAAAGGTTGGGCTTCATATTTTTTTATTTATTTTGGGTTGGTTTGTTCCTTTTTTTTTTCTAGTTTTCTTGGTATTCTTTAGAAAGTTAGATGCCTCCCACAAGGAACCGTGTTTTAAAGAACAAGTTACTATGTCAATGGTACAGGTCAGACAAGTGCTTCCTATCTCAATGCTACACAAAGCTCACCAAAATTTAAGAATTTAATGTTCCTTGAGTGTTTCAAGTTAGTGTCCATAGTAGGAGGGTAGGAAATCCAGCAGGTAGATGAGTTCCAGGTGCATGCCAGCATGGTAGCTGCTAAAAATTTAGTGAGGTGCTCTGATTTTTCTAAATTTAAAATCGGGATTATGCATTACAAAATAATCTTGTTTGGTCCTTTTAGGGCACTTTTTTTCTTTCTTCTGCTTTTTTTAAAAATTTTTTTTAGTTTAATAAGTTTTGCTTGGTGACCAACTTTGCTATGATTTGTCAGTAGAGGCTGTCTCTGCTGGTAAGGTACTTTAGCAAAACATGAACTGGAGAAGAACTGAAATAAAAGTTTAGTTGTCTACCACTTCTCATGTAGCCACACTGACAGGAAAATGCATGACTTGATCCAATGATATAAGGAAGTCAATTACCTCACCACAGGTATTGGGTTAGGGTTAGGGTTAGGGTTATTGGATTAATCTTCATTACTTTTACAAATGTATTTATAGCATTTATTTATTTCTCCAAGTACTAATATTTTTATGTTACATAAAGATTGACGTAATTCTTAAAAGAGCCTACTAAAGTTTAATATTTTATTCATGCCTGGAGTTCTGTGCAAGTTTAAACAGATCTGATTTGCAATATAATAAGCTGAGTCTCTTTGAACTGGACACTTCTGAATGCCAATGATTGCTCAGAAACGTAACTAAACTGTAGAGGTTCGGTTTGCTTTGGTTTGTTTTGAAGATCAGAAATGCCTACACTGTGCAAAACTGATCAGACCTTGAAAGGACTTCTTATTTCTGTCTGCCTGACAAGTCTTTTTGAACACCTTCCCTCTGTTGTCCTCTCTCAGATGAATCTGCATGTTTTTATTTTCTAACACTGATGTTGTCATGAAAATTGATTTGGAGTTAATTGGTACAGTTCACCTCTCTTGGCTGAACATAGCACAGGGTTATTGACAGCCTGGGTTACTTGAGACCAAGTGTTTGAACCAACAACTTCGTTAACAAGTGCTTTAGAGTGAAGAAGAGCTGAATTATTTAGAGTAAGAGTCGCATCAGAATGATTTACAGGTCATTATGATTTCATTTTTATAATGTTTATTTTAATCTATTTTAAATACCTTCATTAGCAGTATTTAAGCACCACAGCTTCTTGGTTTCCTGCTGACAAGCCATTGCTACCCTGACTTTTGATGTGTTTTAAGTACAAATCAGGTTATGTCTTGCAAGAACATCATAAATAATTTGGTTTTCTGTATAATCGTATCTGAAATCTCTCACATTCAGGTTATAGAAATTCTAAGAGTTTATCCCTTCAGTATCTCAGTAATGAGGTACTTTTGGCGATACCTTCAGAGAAATCCAACTCTGATCTTTCATACATGCTGTCTAGTCTTAAATATAAAAGGAGACTTATTTTTAGTGAGACATATTTCTCTGTAAATTCCAATCCCTGAATATTTTCAAATAAAAATTATTCTAGAAGAGTGTCATATTGACAGGGTGTTGACAGAACCTGAAGAGGGCTCAGGTGGCTTCCATACCAATTTTGCTTGATCTTAATAACTATACGAAGAAAAATACAGTAAGATTTTTTCATATCAACTTGTATAGAAGAAAGAGTTCCTTTAAATAAAACTATTTCCTGAAATATTCAGAACTTCTTATTCAAATGAAATTTGCTTATGCATTCTTCTACGGAATGTGCTAGTTAACTGTCCAAAATTGAGAAGAGACAAGAAAATTCTCTCAGGCTGAGTAAGTTACTTTTACACTGAACTCTTGCCTGGATAGATTTCATAATGTTAAGTAGATTCTCCCTTGAGTATATTGCGGTACTCCCTTGAGTATATTAATTTTAATTAATTCCTTCAACATTTTAAATACTAACAAACCATAAACCTGTAATTTTTAGTATATTTTCTATTTTGTATTTCTGTAACTCTCTCCTGGAATAATTAATTTTTCTAAGAAATTAAATAAAGCCAGTAAGACTTACTTGAGGTAGCAGGGACTGTTGTGGTTGTAGGCGGAACTGTAGTTGTGGGTAACTTTTTTGGTCTAAATTTATAATGGCCAATAAAACCATCAGCTGTTAAGCTTAAATCAGATAAAAACTGAACGAGCAACTCATTTTTCTCAGACAGAATAGGCCTAAAATAGAAAAACAAAATAAAAAATTTCCATTCTTTTGCATGTCAAAGCCAAAAAGCATTAACAGCATTCTTTAAAAATAAAAAAAAATACTCCAGACTAATACTGAAAGATACGTGGTTCTTTGCTAGCATGTCACACACTGGTGTTTTGAGGATGAAACTCATTCCCATGAATCACCTAAAACTCTGATTCCTGAAGTTTATGTCAATATGAGTATTGTTAAATTCTTCTGTGTGAATTCACTGCAGACTTCACTTCCATAAAATGGAAGTGGTCAGATTAGGAAAGTAGGAAAATACATTGAAGAAATCCCCAGTACACAGGGGAAGTAAGTAAATGGGGTTTTTTAAAATTTGATTTTGTTTAATGAAAAAGATATTGCACAATTGGAAGGGCCTATGAAAAATCATGCAGTATTGGATTCTGCAACTCTGACAAATCCACCAAAAATAAAATGTTTTGGGTTATTATTTCTGTGGGCTCACTTTTTGTTAATGATTGGATTTGATTACAAAGGACTTCTTCAAAACACTTAATGAGGTCTTTGAAGTAAAAACTTGTCATCATTTCCCATTTTTTGGCAGATTTTCAGAAATCAGTTTACTCTGACAGCCAAGTCTGACATAACCAAAAGTAAGGGGCTGGTTAACTGGAATTCTCTGGATTTACAGCTGCCATGGTGGTTGCCCAGATTAGACATTCCTTGCTGCAGTATTGACACAGCCTGTGGACGTAGGAGGGCACTGATTATCCGCTGCCAAGAGCTTTGTTCTGCTTCCTGAACACCAGGACTACAAGGCCAAATCTGAAAAATCTGACCCAGTCTGTGTACCCTGTCTTTTTAAAAAGTGGCTGAGAGGGAAAATGAGTCAGATAAAGTGAGGAATGAGCAAAGGGGCTAGAGAGCTCAGCTGGGTCCTTGTACTTCAGTATCTATAATCAAAACATACATATTATGTTAATGTTCAGCTACCATTACTATTGGTGCTTTATCCATAGCATTGGGATTAGCACAGGTGTTGTTAGACAGTGGTCTAATGAGGCTTGTGGGGCAGGAGACAACATGGCTGGAGCCAGGGTTAGTCATGGAAAGAGAGAATAGAGAAAACCTAGAGAGAGACAAGATACTAAGCAATTTCTAGATGTTCAGTTGGAGGTAGAAAACGCCATGTTTAATTTAAAAAATAAAATCTTTTAGAAGCTTAGTACAAAACTGTTAGCAAAATGACACATAGTGGTAGTGAAGTTCACAATTAAAGGAAGTTACTTACGCTGGTGGACTGTCTCCACAGTACTTCCCAATTCTTTTAGCATCATTGATTTCCCCACCATTAAACACTGCAACATAGTCGTATCTGCAGTAGTTGTCTCTCTCCACATCAAACTTCTCGAACTTTAACTCTATTAGCTAAAGGAAAAATGGAAATAACTCATTAAGGTTTTGACATGCAGAATTTATTAATACTTCTTGTAGTAAATGACATCTTCATATGAAGTACTATTTAATTTTTCTTTCTATAAAGGAAAATTCCTTAATCCACTTAATTGTAAAGTATTTTAATCCACATGGCCTCTCCAACTAAATAGTTCATCATATGACTCTAATATTCTGTAAAATGGTTTCTTCTGAAATGTATGCAAGTAACTTCTGATAGTTATTCTTATGAGTGAATTATAGTAGGTGTTAGATGTTACAATGCTCTTAAAATAACTACAGCCAAGTGTAAACAACAGAAAAGGGGCTTTTAATGTCATTGCATCATTCAAGAGACACTAAAGGAAAAGCAAAGGCAAAGTTGATACGAGCCATTTCACTGACTTCATTACAGCAGGGCCTGAATCACTGTGGTTGCCAATGCTGTGTACATGTGATGCAGAATTAAAAACATTAGAAATTAAAATGCTGATAGAAAGAAAATTAGCAAATAGTAAGACTAAAACAAAGAGAAAGTAAGTACTTAAAAGAATTGTGTTTCCATGTCAGTTTTCCATAATTGTTGAGGCTTTACAAGTCATGAATGAGAACTAGTATAACTCTGCTATTTCCAGTACTTATGCTATTATCTCCAATGTCTTTTATTTATGGAATTTTCTACTTAAGGAAGAAAAACAATGTACAAGAAAACAGAAAAGGAATCTACTACTCTGAAATGAAGTCCTACAGAATGACTCTGTCAGTCATGTGTGGCAAGGAAGGGAAACACAACCTAACTGCTGCATGGAAACAGAGGTAATATATGCATTTAGGTTGCTTCTTTAGATGAAGCACAACAGTATTTAAATCACCTTCCCACAAATAGCACAAATAAGGCTTGAATGACAACACTGATTTGTGTTGACTGTCGATCACCCTTTTTAAAGGTCTGACTCAAACAAAGATGGTATTAAATCTTCTAAGACTGTACAAAGAAAAAGAAGTAATTTGTACATGGCATATACTTTGATTTACTGACATAGTAAAAGTTATCTTGTTCTACATTCATAGTAATGATAGCCTGTTATCACCTGATGTCTTAGTTTTGCTTGGATATAGTTTTGCACTATTAAGATGTTTAAGGCATAATTTTGTTTCCCATAAAGGATAAGTAACCTTGGGGGACTTGGTTTCAGAGATGACTAACAGGCTTGTTTCAAAACCCTCAGTATCATGACGAAAAAATGCACTTTAAATGGAATACCCATCTGAATAACATGCTTGTGATCAAAAAAAAGAAGTAATGCAACTGGGAATGGAAATGCTAAATTTTTCCATAGCAGGCAAAACAGCAGGCCACAATAACAACTTTACTATTGTTCAATAAGTGCACTTTACACTAATAAGTATTTCATGGTAGAATAGAAACACTTCATGATCAGGAGAAGCTCCTTCATCTTCTGTAATAAATGAAGTAATTATTGGTTTGTATTTGAAGCAACAAAACAAGAGTGCCTTGTTTTATTGCTCACGTGCTTATGAAAGGGAAAAGGGAAATAGAGACAACAGCACCTAAATTCTGGCAAATGGAAGACTGGGGAGCTTTTTATGTGCACTTGAAGAGAGATGCTTATTCACTACTTCATGGAAAGTGGCTTTTGTCACTTTCAAAATTCTGCCTTTTTTCATGCAAACAGCCACTGTTGCAATATATGAATAATATATATTTGGAAACAGGTAGATTTATGGAATAGAATCATCAAAAGGCACAGGATATAATGCCCTTATTTTTATGCCTATATAGCCTTTCTTAAATCTTCTCTATGAGCTTAGGAAAAGTTCTTAGGCTTATCGAGAGACATTTGGAAAGAACCAAAGTAATCTGCAGTTTACAGATAAGGGTTTAAAAATCACTGCCTATCTATAGGATTGTTAAATGACCTGTATCTAGCAAACAAGGAGTGTGGATTAAAAAGGACTACAGGAAAGACTAATCTGACACACTGCTTCAGTTCAAGGGAGGAACTGTCTTGGTAAACGGAAAAGTAGGAAAGATCAGAAGAATATATTTATCTGGGGCAGCTTTTTTTATTTCAAGGATTAGTCATGAGCGGAAGATGAAGAGGAAAGTTGTCTTTATATGTAAATGAGATGTGGCAAGAAAAGCAACCTACCAAACATGCTTGTCAACCAAAACATTCAATCATTGTAGACCTCCTGCTAAGATACAGAGCAGATGGGTCAGCGGCAACCAGAAAATGTGCAGCTAGGATTGAGATTAGCCCTACAGTGGAGGGAACACACTTGCGTTTGCCATGCATGGCACAAGAGCCCTCTCAGTCTGCTGTCATATCTCCTCAGGTCTTAATGAAGTGGTTACATATGCTGTCATAGCATCTGGCTAATTAAGCAAGCATGTTATGTGGAGCCTTCAAAAAAAAATGAAACCAACTGCTTTTAATAAATTCATCAGCTCTACCTGGGTACCTCAATAATAAACTGCAGCAACACCAAAAATGCTCAAATGTTGTTAGACTTAAATGCAGCACTGATCATCATCATGTTTGGTGCTGAGATGATCATCTGCCCTAACTTAATTTGCATGGTATTTTTTTAAATTAGCAAAAAAACTTTAAAACCCCCCTGGTTTAAAAGCCTCACCAGTCACAGATGCTTTAATGGGTTTCATTTAGGGGAGCTTACCAGAGCGTGGCCCTGCTGAGGAAGCACAGGAGTCACTGGGGCAAGACAGGAGAGGAAGGTGGGATGGCCGGAGCGTAGCTGTGCCTGTGCTCGCTGTCCCTGCCCAGCCTGGTGCCAGCCACGTGGCACTGCGCTATCCCAGGGCAGCGTGGGCAGCCGGCTGCTCTGAGGTGTTGGTCCCTGCAGGCACTGGAAGCTGAGCTGTGCCGGCAGGGCGATGGCAGCGCCTTACCTGGTTCTTCGGGGCCACGATGTGCCACGAACAGGTGACTCCCGCGGGGTAGTCCCGCTCTGGCCAGTTGGGCGTGTGGAAGGAGCCCGAGGGCTTCTCCAGTCGTCCCCCGCAGTACTGGTCCCCTGCAATGCAGCACAGCGCGGCCCTGAGCACAGCGGGAGCGGGAGCTGCTGCCGCCCCTGAGCTGCTGCGGGGCCTCGCTGAGGGAGCCCGGCCGCCCCTGACACAGCCCCACCACAGACACGGCCGAGCCCTGCGGCTCGGCTGGGGGCAGCTCTGCGAAAACACAGTTAATAAAAGGCAGCAAAACAGAGAGAAAGAAGCATTCCTGCGAACACTGGGGCTGGAGGAGCAGGAGAAGCCAGAGGTACTGGAGGAGCCATCCCCGCAGCCCATGGGGCAGCGATGGTGGGGCTGACAGGCATTCCCAAAGGAACTGCAGCCTGTGGAGTGTTCTTGATGGAGAGGGGTCTTTTTCTTCCATGCCCTCAGTTCCAAATTTAAAAACTCCATCAGGTATGTAATCCTTATTTACAATATTATTATGAACCTTCTTAATTAAATTAACTGTATCAGGTCACAGTTATTTACTATATCTTTCAAGAAGTCATCGATACAAGGTTACAACTGGAAGGCCTGATAAATTACTCACCTGCACTGTGTCTGCCCAACAACCTGTCTAGTCTGATATCATCCAATAGCAAAAACCTTGAAAAAGAGTCACTAACTAGGGCGATACCACCTCCCTGTGACCTCCCAGCCTCTCACTGGTCATACTCTTCCCAAGCACCAGGCAATGCCTTTATGTTTAATAATACCTGATGAATTTTGCTTTGATATGTTTTTGTAAGTGTTTTTAAACCAGGGTAGAAATGGGCAATCCACAATATCCCCTGGCACAGCATTCTACCTCTAGGTCACAGAGAAAAATCTCCCTCTCCTTTCCTTTGCAGTCATTTGCTCGTCTGGTTTTTATATTGGAAGATATGGACTGTGGTCCCCATTCACTTTCTCCATACCAGTCATGACTTTAAAGCCCTCTCCTACAGTCCTTTTGACCTTCTCTTTTCCAGCATGAAGAAGTTCATGCTGTGCAGTTGATCTTTGTGTATGTGATGTTCTTTTAACTCTATCATACTTGTTGTCTCTGATTCCTTCTGATAATTTTATCATATTCAGTTCTGAGATGGGAACATCAGAAAGGTGCACTTTATTCAAGATGTACATGCATTATGGATTTATAATGGCATAATTTTTGTTGTTATTGTTTGGTCTTTATTTTCTTTTCAAAAAGTTGTAAGTTTCTGTTTCTTTATCGATACCTATTAAGCACTGGATTGACGCTCAACTACTGTTTTCATAAATCATCTATTTTCAACCTAACATCTCATTCTAACCAGTAACAGTGCAGAACCTGCTGTACTGTACACAAAGTGAGGGTGTTTTCCCCTTTTTTGCAACATTTATCTATATTGAATTTCATCTGCCCTTTTAATGACTAGCGATTACCAGTTTACTACTAGGCACAGTTCTTCCACTCCTCAGACTAGTCAGCCTTTCTCTTTACTACTTGATTAACTAAGATGGCTAAACAGTTACACTTTGCTAAACAATGTAATTAATAAATATGTTGAATAGCACAATCCTTAATGTCTCTGGCACCACATCTTTTTAAGCGATAATGTGGCTCTGCATAGAGCTGTACAGTTATATTTGACTTTAGCACATATAATGGTTAATTACCTCTTTCATGTGGTTCTGCTGCAGAAAACTTTGCAATGAATCCACTTCCAGCAGTATTAGCATCTGAAGTCATCTGCACCAACATTTTATTGCTGCTGGATACAAGGGCACCTGGTTTCACAGTACCACAGAACCTGCCGATGCGCTGTCCATTGGCATGGCCACTGTATATATCCACAAAATCATACCGGCACAGATTGTCACTTTCCAGGTCTAAATATCGAAAAGAAAGAACCACCACTTTTCCCTCTGGGACCTGCAGAGAGAGGGAAGGATGGAGAGATGCATCTGGAAGTGTGACCACATATCTATTGCATCCCACCGTTTGCGTGACTGTTTTCATACCCTTCACTTCCTGTCAGGTGAGCTCTTTCTGTCAACTATATTCCAGGCAAAGCAGTTTTTAAAGTAACTTGGACCAGTCCTAAGTACAAAGCTCTGGCCATCTCTTGTCATTATCTTATTTCTGATCCAGAGTATCCTCTAGTCAGGCTCATGCAGTTAATTATAAACCAGTTCAGCTTGGCGTGTTTCTCTTATTTTCTGCTGAAAGTATGGAATCAGCCATGCAGCTCCCTGTCACCAAGTAAGGCGAGGAGGATGAGATTAATATGAAAAAAATATGGAACAAGCAATTTACCGTTTTAAACAAACAAAATGGCCTCTCTTTCTGATTTGTGTTACCAGGTTTCATAGTGTGAAGGATTTTTTTTATTTACTGACACACATCTTATATTTATAAACAAAAATGGAAACTTTATGGCTAACTGTACAACCCTAATATTTAGTTACTGGAGTGGCTGCAGTGAAAGAATTATATTTGGGAAGACAACTATAAACAGAGAATTCAAAAGAACCATTAGTGGGTGTCTTCAATATAGAAGAGAGTTTTGTTTTCTGAAACATCTGAGGAAACATAAGACAGGGCAAATCTTCTTACATGTCTGCATCTGTGGACATTGCAAAAGAGACAAGAGTACAGAGAAGGATGTAAATTAAGGGAACATAATAGTTTACAAGGAGGAGCACATTTCCTGGGATACAGTTACAAGCTTTTAAGAGAAAAAGCAGCATACTGAGAAGTGAAAACTATTCTAATAAAGCACTTAACAGTGTGTAACGGAACCGGAAGAGGGGAAACAGTATTTTAAAGTATAGAGGGACCCTAGACAGGCAAGTGTAATTATCTGCATTCAATCCACATCATGGTAGAATGGTTAGCTATTAAAATAACTGCAGCTGTTCTGCTTTACTGAGACACTACTATAATTTTCTGCTTTAAACACACACTTAATATATCTGCATTAAGTTCATATTTAAGCCATGTTATTTAAGAGTTCATGAATTTTTTTCATTCCTTAACAGTGACTCATTTTAAAACACTGGTTTGAAATAAACTAAAACTAAACTGTTCCTATATGAAATTGTCAAACTGTTTTAACATTGAGTCTCAACAGTTAAAAATTGCTTGTCAAGTATAGATGGAAGTGCTATAAATGAAAGTGACTGCTTAACCCACAGAAGATACTAATAGAGGCAGCAGTTCTAGATGTACTGAAAAATGTGCTGTAGGTATGTTCAGGTTACTCATTCATGCAGCTGCTTTTATGTCCAGTGTTGATACTGATCCTGCGGCAGGACAGACTTCTGCTTGAGCTGTTCTCAGCTGCCCAGGGTCCATGTGCACACTGGCTGACCAGCTCCACTGCAGTTCCTGCTGCTGGTTTCAGAGTATTTTCCTTTTAAGTTCAAAGTTCTCTCAAAAATGCATTCAGGTCCCCTGTGCTGATACACATTGCTGCTACTATTACATCAAAACCACAACTCACCTAATCTTGAATTTATTCCTTGAATCACTGCTCTCATATCTAAATCTCTTATTGCATTCACTTGTCTTCTCGTCTGAATCACTAAGGAGCATTGATGCATGGTCATTTTAACAGAAAATGAGCTAAAATGAATTTGGTATTCCTGCCAGAAGACATGAATATTATTTATGGTTATGCTACAAACTCTGTGTGACTGGACAAGTCAGTTCAGAAATACTGACAGTAAAATTAGTTAGATAAAGTCAAATTTAGGCAGTTTGATTACAGAAGCCTTTTTTCCAGAAGTATGTATGTAAAATAGCATATGCTCTTTTGAGGTAGAACAGTCATTTTCATAAGTTTGTACAACTGGTACGACAGGACACAAAGGCGGTGACCTTTAAAGGTCATCATGTTTTAAAGTAAACTATCATGCCTACAGTTAAGTTTGTCCAACATATTCCACAACAGTGTCTTGCAGTTTTGTCTAAAACTTGCCCATCTTTAATATGTTTCTCCTTTTCCTTCCCCTGTTTTTGAAAGCTGAGCAGAAGTTGCTCTAGCATATTAGATTAAACAGTTTTATCAATGCTTATGAGATTTTTCCATACTTTCTTAGTCTGAATTGCTTCTTTGAATATACCCACTCTCTCCCAGAGTTGAAGTGGAAGAAGGAAGTGGAAATGTGAGAGGTAGCTGGTTCTGGGGTAAGAAAAGGTCTTTTTACTGTCCTTGTAGAGTTGCATTCAGATTTAGCCAAGTGTTTACCTCTCAGTAATGCTGATGGTGCTCACTGACAGCTCTGTTCCAGGAGTGCACTGACCCAGCATTGCTCTACTCACGCCAGCCTCAAGGCACTCACTCCTACCCCTGGATATTCCACTCTCTCGTGCTCCTCCATGGGGGACAGAGGGAACCAGGACGTGGGACAGATCCCTGCTCAGGAGGGAGAGGACACTGGCAAAGCTGCCAAACTCCGAACTGCAGACAGCCATTCACTCAAGTCTTAGGTATTCTGGTTCGTGGTGTAAGTCATTCTGTGCAGTGTTGTGCTTCCTTCTCCTCTCCACCACTGGCTATACTATACTATACAACATTACACTTTCTAATTACATTTCATTGTAGTTTTAATCTCTGCTTCTGTCAGTTTAGTCTATTTGAACTTGAGGTCAAGACTGTTCCCCATAGATGTACTGACTTCTGTTTCATGACAGTCTGTAAAAAAAAGTGTAGGAAAATCTCAGCCACATGGTCATGAACATTTAACAAGGAGCCTACTGCAGGTTTTAGTTGTCAGAATAATCCTTACATTCAGCTGAATTTGGGGAGGTAAGTCATTTAGAGAAATGTGGCAGGCCCTTAATTACAGTCACTACTTACTGCTATTACTTTATTTTAAAAATATACTTGCTTATTAAAATATTTGTCATTCACAAAAAATAACAAATTTGTTCCAGTATGTTAAATCAGTTAATTGTGATGTGAGTAGATGACAATCAGAAGTGCAGAGGATGGTGTTTCCACATTCTGGCAGCAGCTGTCCCAGTTTCCAGCTACTCCCAAGAAATCTTGTGCTAAATATACGCATCTTTGCAAAACTGTACTTTTCTTTGATTTCTACCGTTTTGCTTTTTTAAATGTTGAAAACTAATGTGCTAAAATCTGCCAGTGTTTATCCCAGGGCATTTAAAATATTGTTCCATGAGAAACACAGGGGAGCAAGCAATGGCTAGCGTGACTCAGTATTGTTTACTTTGAGCCACATCTGAGCCTGATGCAGTAAGAAGATGTGATACCTCAGAGGAAGAACTGGGAAGGAATTCAGCTCTTAAAAGAAAAGAAAAAAAAAGAGGGAGGAGTCAAAGGAAGAATGATGTGATGCTTCCTCTGCAGGGTGTGCCTTATTTTTGTTTTATCCATCCAGCTGGTATCTTTCAACAACAGAGGCACTTCATCCTCTCCCTCTCCTTGTCACGAAGAGGGCAACTGACCCATACTCACTCTCTGCTTCCCTTCTTATTTTAACTCTATGAACTTCTTTAGGTTCAAAAATTATGATGCTAAACTCATGCGAAGGATGCCTTACTCCTATTGAAGGAGAAAGGAATTTTTAGAGGGAGTTTTTGTAGAGCGTAATTCCCTAAAATCATCTGTGTAGATTATTAACCTCTTCAAAAGGGCATGATTATTCCATATATACAACACACCTCAAAATAAGGTCCTTAGATTTTTTTTGGTTATCATTCATTGCAGATATTTCATATAATGTTAATCAAAGTTCAGTTACCTTTAAAGTAGTGAAGCTGTTTTTCTGTTGTTGTTCTCACAAAACAAAGCCCTCTTCATCAAAATTACGTGGTTTAGATTATTTACTTTGAAAATAATCTTTTTGGGGGAGGGAGCCCCTTAAGTGCCAACTTTCATAAATATATTTTGCCTAACTTTTAAACCTGTATTGGCTTGAATATATTTTGATATATGTTTAATACCAAAATGCTGATTGTATGTTTTGCTACAGCAGTCCTAGGTAGAGTTGAAAAATACATCAGCTACCTGCAAGACAAATGTATTATTTCTCTCTACTGGGAATGAATGTGGAAGTTATTTGGAGTTACGTCCTGGGAAGAACCATGATTTCTGCCTAGTTGCTTGTTCTCTAGCTCCAATTTTAAACATTTGTGTTAGCTTGCTCTTCCTGACAAGGGTACTAGATTCCGTTCATCTCTTTCTTTTCTGGCAATACAACCATGTGTACAGATCTGTTTTCCACTGGAAGGGCAGTTTTACAGTGATATAGGAAAATGAATGCTTAAAACATAGAAAAAATTATTTAAAATATTCTGCTCCCTCAGGGCAGATTCCCAACTGCCTTGATAAGTAAATTTTTCAAACCTTGCTTACTGTCAGCAAACCTGCTGGAACGCAGCTCCTGAACCTATAAAAACATAACCTTACATAACTCTGACAGTTTTCAGTATTATTGTTGCACATAAAGTTGTTGGAGTTTTATGGGAACTAAGCAGTCTGCCAGAAAAACACAGGACAGCAGTCCAGATTCTCGTACTATGTGACACATTTATGTGAGGTGATGGCCAAGAAGGATTACAGAGTATTAAAAGTAAGTGTGTATGACATATTTTAGATAAAGTTATATACATTACTATAGGAAAGGAAATAGCTCTACAAATGACTTCTTAGCAAAGCCAGTGAAAAGCTGCTGGGTAGTCTGCCAAGGTTGTAATAGAACCACAAGCATGTGCTGAACACTTCTTAGAGCTCTTAGAATAGAGAAGCTGTTTTCTTTAGCCAGCTGAAAAAGTCCCAGTCTCTTGAAATAACAGAACTGAGTCAGAGAGACTCTTCCAGCTTTAGCAAACCAGTTGGAAAGATTTCAGATGATACCTGAATGCTGCATTGCTTTATCTGTATTACCTGTAATGTTTTCTAAACCTATTTTCCTCTAAAGAATGAATTAGCTCTCATTCTGCCTCTCTGTGCATTTCTTGTGCAGATGATGAGATCCTGTAGTTGAGAAAACAACAGCTTCGTGCTTCTCGTGACCCAGACACAAAGTGAATCAACGTCTCTTTCAGTCTTGCAGACTTGTCAGATCCTGCATTAGCAGAGTGTTTTCAGGAAGGTGTTCACAGCCCTTGGCTAAAACGGACAGGCAAAAAGTCTTAGTCACTTTCTAAGAGCAGATGCTAAATGAAGAAGACTAACTAACTACAGAGTATTTCTTCATGGCAGTGTAATTGGCTTTCTTACTTTGGTGCTATTGCAAGCTATTCTGAGCCTCAGCAGAATTTGGTGAAAGGATTTTGTTGTTTAAATTCAGGCTAACCAGACCCTTGAGTGTACCACTTTGCCGCAGTTTGGTAAACCGTCGTCTTTTTTTAAGAGTACGGGCTTAGTCTTGCAAGTTTTGTAGTCCTTGCCTTCCCTACATCCTTCCTGCACACCCAAAAGACACAGAGTGTTCTACAGTTGATGGGAGAAAAGAAATCAGCTTGGCTTAGTGAACAATATTGTTTAATAAAACGGGTTAAATGAGGTGAGGGCACAAGCAAACCTGGACTACTCCAGTTGTGCAGCCCTTCTGTGGCTTTGGGCAAACTACAGAGGACAAGTAGGAGGCAGTCAAATGACAGCACAGCAGAAAACTGGGAGTCAGGGTGATCATGAAATGACAGAAGCCATCAAGTTCCTCCCATTGTCAAGAAAGCTCAAGTGCAGATATAGCTCTGCTACAGCTTTGTAGTAGTACTTCTCACCATGCCCAGGCTAACCGGGATGCTGGCATCTTGTTAGCAACAGCCACAAAAAGTCTGCAATGAAACCACTCTGTATGGACTTTCTAAGTACAATCATTTGTTCTCTTCCTCTGTCCCCCATATGAAGGGCAGATACATGGCATGATTCAGTAATTGTTTCTTTAGTGCTGCCTCCATTTGTTATCTAAGTTTTTTAATGGTAAAAACTTAATGCTGTTATAAGCAAGATTATTTTTTCCCTCCAGATTCAATTTCGAACTTCTGAACATCAAGTTATATTGGTAAACTAACTTTAGACATTTTTTCCCTTTTATTTAAGGCATGTGTGTATGATTCCAAATGCAACTTGCATCTGCTCTTCAGATTGTGAGGTGGACCATGCTGATTGCTGTCACCTCAGCACCTCGATAGCAAGGAAGCAAGTTTATGGGCATGCACCGTGTTTCACATCAGGCTCTTCTGGATGAGGTCAGACACGGATCAAAGGTAACCTCTAAGTAGGCCCCAAAAATGCAACAGAAAGGTGCAGAAAGCAACTCTGCAGCTTCACTGGGATCTTTCATATATAATGATTAAAATCACATCACTCATTTGGTACAAGAGTTGTTTTAAACTGAACATTGTAAACAGATCAATGTCTCCTGCTTTGCGTCAGCATCTCTATAGTAGCAGGAAACGATTACTCTCTGATATCCTATTCTCCTGCCAACACTTAGCCTGTGATGCAGTCTTTGAACTGAGGGTGTCTTTAGTGATCCTGTCAACATACAGACTTATTTTTTTATGCCGCCTTATTTTTTCTGTAGGCCCAAATGTTGGTGAACCGTGCCTAAAAAAGAGGAAATTTAGTGGGAAGTTTCAGAGGGTTTAATTTGTGCAGATGTGAGGAAAAGTATCACTTTCACTCACATCCCTTTCTCTGAGTCTGTGGATAAGGACATCCAGAATAAGAGTATTTAGTCCTAGTTGTTTCATGGAATCTGTTGTCTGTGAATATGATATCTCTGCCATACAGTCTCATTTCAGCATCAAAACATCAGTTGTACCACATGGTTCCATTTCACATAGTCATTTATAAATGTAACAACACTTCCCTACTGCTGTCAGCCTGCTGTATGACAGACTCCAGATGTCCTGGATGGCAGAACACTGCTAACAGCACACTTCAAGCAAACCTGCCTGAATTTTTTGGGTTTGATTGAAACTTTTTATGTCTTCTTGCCAAGAAATTTTGCTTTTCCTGATCTCCACCTCAAACCTTTTCTTTGACAGAACTCATTATTGCTTTCCGCAGTGGCAGGAAGGGGAGATGTTTGCTTGTAAGTGGGTTAAGCTAAAACAATTAGAGGTGCATCAGGGAAATCAATGAAAATTTGTTTCTGACATGAAGCAAGGCCAGTTCTATTTCAGCCACTATTATCATATTACATCAACCCTAAAAAGCTCCAGATAGTTGAGCTACTTTGAGTTAATGAGTTCATTACTGCACATATGTTACCCTATGTAAAATACAGTTTAACAACAAATAGCTGTTCATTGTCTTCAGCACTGATTTTGTGGTATTAAAAATTCTTACTGTGATTTTCCAAGTACATTTGCTGTTTGGTGGGTAGACGCCAGGAAATCCTTCACTCCCAATAAACCCTGATTCTCCAGATACAACTCCTCCACATGTAAATGTAGGCCTGAGAATAACAGAAAAAACAGTATTTAATTTTTAAATATATTTAATTTATTCTCTGTATAGTAGTCAAGAGGCACGAACTGTCTCAACAGCTTAAATACTTAAAACCATTGCTAACATGAAACATTTAATTATTTACATAATATCACTATTGACATAGAATGTGCAATTTAATGTGTGAACTTAGGTGTAGAAAAAAATTAACTACTTGGGCCTTAATTCTGGGTTGGCACAGACCGTTATCCCTCCCTCCTTTTTTACTTCATAAGAGCAAAGGTGTGCCAGTGTGATACATCATTGCAAATTGCTATTATAATGAAAAATAATTAGTAAAAAGTCATTAGCAATGAGTTTTTATAGCATGTATAATATTAGTTAAAATAGCACTGATATAAAAATTACTTCTCATTCCTTTTCTAGGCTTTGAATTTATATGTTTTAATCAAGGAAGTCTCTGGTACTTTTTTGTAGTTCAGTAGCACAACCCACCCGGCACTGAGCCCCGCTCCTGGTGCTAAGCCCTGTGGCCGAGCTGTGCTCGGGGCTCAGCTCAGGTGAGCTCAGGTGCCGGTGCCGGCTCCGGACACGCAGCACGGACACGCGAGGAGCCCTGGAAAACCTGTGTGGAACCACTGCTACTGCTAAGGACACGAGGGTGAGCCCTGCCGAGCTTCAGACACCGGGATGCCACACCGCATTATACCGTTATGTTAGAGAGGTTACAGATTACACGGCACCAGGCTGCTGTCGCAGGGTCCCAGGCTCCGTGGAAAACACTCCTGTCTTGATGCAGTCACGGGCAGTGAAACACCCGCGCACCCCACGGAGGCACGGTGGGAACGCGACTGCGGGGGACAGAGGGAGGGGAGAGGAGCGGAGGGAGCGCGGTACCTGTGCGGGGACAGCGGGGGCGGTACCTGTGCGGGGGCGCGGTACCTGTGCGGGGACAGAGGAGCGCGGTACCTGTGCGGGGACAGAGGAGCGCGGTACCTGTGCGGGGACAGAGGAGCGCGGTACCTGTGCAGGGTGCGCGGTACCCGGGCGGGGACAGAGGAGCGCGGTACCCGTGCGGGGACAGAGGAGCGCGGTACCTGTGCGGGGGGGGCGGCGGGACGAGCCGCCGCTCGCAGCAGCAGCAGAGGCGGCAGCAGCAGCAGCAGCAGCGGGACGGCGGGCGGCATCTCAGGGCGGCAGCGGCGACTGGGACAGGGCTGGGGCCGCGGAGCCGCTGCTCCGACTGCCGCCTGCTCCTCCTGTGAGTGCCGGGGCCGGGGGAGGAGGCAAAGGCTTCCGTGGCCCTCCGCCCCCAGGGCAGGGCAGGGGCCCGGGCAGGGCCGCCCTCTCTCTCTGCGCGGGGCGCGGGCGCTGCCCCGGGTGTGCCCGGCCCCGCCCCGGTGGCTCCCGGCGGCTGCGGCCTCGGCCGGGGGCACCCCCGGCTCCGCGCGCTTTGTGCCCGCGGGGGCTGCTCGAGCGCAGCGCCCCCGTCAGCGGCCCCGCCCCGAGCCCGCAGCCCCCCGCGACGCCCCGCTGCCGTCCTCAGGTGGCACAGTGCGGGTGTTTGTCCCGGGCATGAATGAACTCAGTGTTACCGGCTGTGCAATCGTCTGCAGCTTCGCCAAAGCTTGAAAAATAGTAATGCTACTTTGAAATTTCTTCTTTATTTAAATTCTAAAGTAAACTTGAAATGCTTCGTTTTGTTTACCAATGGGTAATCCTGACCCATTTAGTTAGCCTTTTCGCTCTGGCTGTGAAAGATACTCTTTAAAAGGCTGTGGCAGAGCATACAGTGATGAACTCAATTCTTGGGTGTTTTACAGGATTTGGGCCAAAGTTGTTTGACTGAGAAAAGATGAAAAATTAAGTCAGTATTCTTATTTTAAACACAGTATTCTTATTGAACGTGGCATTTAAAAACCCCCACGTTGTTAGTGCTATTGAAAAATGACATACAGATTATCACATCAATAAGTGATAATTTATCTTCTGAGTATTGCTTTTAAAAAAGCCAGTTCCTCTTACTGTTTTTAAGTACTTCTTCCCATATGTGCCTCTTGCAGGAGAAGGAGGTAAGTCTGTAGAAGTGTTCAGGCACAGCCAATTGAACAAAGACTAGAGAAACTAAGCGGAAATTCTTCTGCATATAAGGCAGAATATAAGCCTATTCTCTTATTTTTAGCCCATTTATTAAGCACTTAACATTCCTATTCTTGCAAAATACAAAGAAGAGTTGTCCCACTACCAAGATTTTGAAGAAGTGCTGTTGATTAGAGAGGATGCTCTGAGGATTAAACAAAAAGTAGATGCCACAATTTAGCATTAGATGTGATACCTGTACTCTCCTTTCCACAGTGCTGGGTGAAGGAGGCAGTAGACTAACCTGGATCCATGCTTGCTAAATTTCCACGAGGATTTTTGTGGGAGAAGAGGTGCATCTGCTGTTGGAATATCCCAGATCTTTGGAGGCAGCCTGCAAGACGGCTGGCAAGTAAGCGGTACCAACAGTGTTCTTGTTTGCACAGAGGCACTGGAAGACACGAAAGAGCAGAGGCTGAGGGTTTTGCAGAGGCCCAGGTTTTTTAGGAGTGTAGGTGTGTTGGCAGCCAGGTGAGAGGGCCTGGCCTGCAGCCCTGAGGAGAGGCTGCCCCAAGACCCCCCTAGTAGGACTGGAGGAAGGAGCAGGACACATCTAGGCAAGGCTTGGTGGAGGATTGGGGCAGGAAGTCCTGTTCACAAAAACGGGGCTGGGGAAACAGAGATTATGACATTGTCAGAGCAGAAATTATGTTTGCAGCTGTGTTTTGAACTGATTTTAAGTGACAGAAATGGGAAGTAAGAAAACTAAAAAGGAGACATTTACTTACATCATGACCAATAAGATGCTGGTTAGCAGCTAAAAGCTTAACTTATTTATTGGCATATTGGTATAGTGATGAAGGTAATGTAATGATAATAAAAATTAGTAGATCTAGAAGTCAATGTGTATGACAGAAAGTTGCGTAATCCTCACAGCACAGACACGTGTTCCCTGCTGGTCCTTTCTGTCAATGTTTTTTAGTCTAGAGAAGACCCTCTATTTTATAAAAAGAGTATTTCAGGCCTTATATCCACTGAAGAGCTGTGCTCCATGCAAAACCACTAACAAAGGCTGTTAGTTCCCATGGATTACATGTCCAAGGACTCCTTTTATATGTGGTTGCTGCAGACTTTTGCCTCATCTAAAGGTAGTTTTAAACTTCTGAACAGTTAACACCTTAATAGGTTCTGCATTACCACCCAAGCATATCTACAGATCTGTGCAGCAACGGGGCATTTCAGGTTTGTTGAGCAAATTGAGGTGATGAATAGGCTGCTGGGAAAGCCCCCAGCCCGTGCACAGCCCATGCAGGCAAGCTCCTGCACCTTTGCCAATCGGGAAAACAGCAGCATCACTCCCTGGCACTGCCTGTCTGGGAACACACCCTAAATGTGTGTTCTGTAAACACCCTAAATCTAATGTGCTCAAGTACTTCTTTAGTGCCCCACTATTAAATAGATTATGAATACCACAAGTAGTAAATGAGAGACTATAAACAAGGCTCTCAAATTAAACTGCATTTACCAAATGTAAATGATGTTGCTAGACAGAATTCACCCACGAGCTAACCCAGAGATATCTGGCTGCTTTCCATCAATGGCTGCAGAAGGAACAGAAAAGTAAAAGGCCAGTAAGTAGTTACCCATAAATAAACGTGTTAGCATTGACATTAATCTTCAGCTAAATCTGTTAGGAACACAGAAACAGGAGTGACCTTTCTTCTTCACCAAGCCCAGTCCTCTACTCTTGCAGGGAACCAAATCAAATAAACCCTTTCATATACTGACGGTATTTCATTTTTGAAGTCAGGAAGCTACTCAATCAGCATCTGTTAGAGTCCCTGTCTTTTTGGGATAAAACCATGGAATGCACAGTTAGGAATTGTTTGTAGGTAGTGGATATAAATTCAGATAGAAAAGTTTTAAGCTCAAACCCAAAAGATGGCAGATTTACAGTCTCATGCAATCTTAATTATGCTGTCTTGTGTATGTATTTTTTGCATAAATGATGCATAGGTTATGTGACAAAAATAGTATGGAGTTGCATAAGCAAAGTGCCTTTATTAATATGGACAAAAAACATCTAACTTTTGACAGTTGACATTGCAGCACAAGTTTTCTACAGTAGTTTCTTTTTGAAGGTAGAACAAAAACTATTTTCTGTCACGTGTCCCTGAGGTGATGCATCTTCAGGCTTGGAATGATGAATCTTTAGTGACAGACATTTAATGTATGAGCTACAGAGCTAGTGCCATAGTAATTATAAAAAATGCCTGCTGTCCCAGGGTGTCATTGCCTCCTGCAGTGGTCTGGCAGAAATGGGCAGCCTGAGTGACCCGTCTTCCCCCACCAGCTGCTGCCAGCAATCCTGGGCTCAGCTAGTGATGCTGGTGATCCAGGGGTGAGGGCTTCTCCCTATCAGTCACTGAAGAAAGATATTTTGCACACAAAGCTAACAAGAGACAAATTTCCTAATGAATGTCTGGCAACTGAGACCTTGTCTGCCTGAAAATGAGACAACTACTGAAGTGGAAAGTGGAAACCTCTTCCTGAACTGTAAGCCTGTGTGACAGACTGTCCCTGAGATGTTCTTTGAAAAGACTGTGTAAATGTTGGTGCAAACCGCCTGTGGCTCCATGTATCTCTGACATCTTTCCTGTGACAAAGTTAATCATGATATTGCTGTGCAGCAGCCAAAGTGGCCTGATGACCTGACTGAAAATGAAGTTTAGTTTATGCTTCAGCTTTCAGGCTTCTCACCAAATCTTCTTTTCTCTGTGGAGAGTGGCCTGCACAAAATACCTTGTACCATGGCAAAAGACCTCTTAGTGCTCTCTTGGTGTTTCTGTACAGGTCCTTGTTCAGCTGACACTGTGAAATTAATTTAAATTTACATAAATACTATCAACAACTGCACTTTATTTCATATGAATCATAGAATGGTCTGAGTTGGCAGGGACCTTTAAAGTTCATCTAGTAAAACACCCCTGCAATGAGCAGGGATTAGATCAGGTTGTTCAGGGCCCCATCCAATCTGACCTTGAATATTTCCTAGGATGGGACATCCACCACCTCTCTTGGTGTTGCCACCTTCATAATAAAAAATTTCTTCCTCATATCTCATCTGAGTTTACACTCTTTTAGTTTAAAACCATTACTCCTTGTCCTGTTGCTACAGGTACTATTAAAAAGTTTCCCCCCATCTTTCTTTTAAGTCTTCTTTACTTATCGAAAGGCTGCAATAAGGCTGCTCTGGAGCCTTCTCCAGGCTAAACAACCCCAACTCTCTCAGTGCAGTCTTAAGTGCCAAGATCTTGATATTTTCACTTCCAAAAGAACTTTGGTATTTCCTGAAATCGCAAGTTGTCCCTTTTCATAATAGTATTGGACAACATGCAATAGAGACGAGTTATCCTTATTTTCTTGATAATCCAAGCACCTAAAATGACTCTTTCAAACTGATATGCCCAGCCAGTTCCTAGGATTCCCAAATTTGCTTAGATCTGTAAGACAAAGAGTTATCCATGTTATGCCTTTAACTGAATCTGCTACTTTATAGAAATAAAAAACCACACAAGAATTGTCACTGGAAAACTTGCAGAGCCTCCACCCTTCCTCAGGCTGGAATTCCCACTCTTCTCTCTTTTTGTCTGTAAAGCTTTGCTCTTGGCTCATTTATCAAATGACAATGTGGTTTCTGGCTTTATATAAAAAATGGCTGTGATGAGTCATAGACCTCCCCTCCCCTGTTTCTTTTGATACTGAGGTACCAAATGTAAAGGTAGTATTGACAGTATTCCCACACCTTAGGAATGTAGGAACTTATTAGGAACTAAGTTTACATTCTTTAATTAACTTTTTTTTTGTCTCTTTGCTAGTTTTACCTCAAGTAAGGACATATTTAATACAGTTGCAAAACTTCATATTTCATTTTAGCATTTAGCAGAGACCGGACATGATGCATTAATCATAAAAGCAGTACAGTTTTTCAGTATGGCTTTTCTAAATTACCTTCTGGTGCTTCCATTTGTCAGTTTGGGTAATACTAATATCAGTTTCTACTTGCCTCTTTTTATAGGAATACAAACTCTTTTTGTTTGTATTCCTATAAAAAAGTAATTCTTTTTTTAAAATGTTGTATCTTCTATTGTTCAAAGTCAATTGCTTATTTGCCAGCATAAGAAAATTTTAAGGAGATTGGTGCTGATTTATCATTACTTGAACTGTTCTGCATAATATAAAAATTGTAAATATAAATATATAAAAAATATATATATATAAATATATTAGAAATATAAAATTATAAAATTATAAAAAAACTACTACTAAATTGCAAACATTCCTGTAACCAAAGAGATCTAATAATGATTAACCAGAATGCCTGCTGTCAAGCAGGATGCTGGAAACATTCATAATGTTGTGAACAGATACTCCTTCATAGTACAAGACTCCTAAAGGATTGTTTCAACACTTCCAATGAAGCATCCCAGGGTCCATTGACCAAGAGCAGGCACTTACAATGACCATATCACACAGCAGGTGTAGAAATGGCTAAAGTACCAGTCAGAAGAATGGATTCTAAAAAAAATATTTTTAAGCAAGTGCTATGTCCCTAATAGTGCATTTGAAACACAGTAGTCTGAGGAAAATACTCAATGCGTAAAAGGAGAAGGACCATAAAATATGGAGTAGAAGGCCCTAAAATAAAAAAAGGCAGAGCCCCCGAGTTGCCAGCAGGTACCTGTGAATCAGGCAGTCCCATGGCCAAATCTTCCAGCAGCAGAGAAGAGAGGAGAGGAGCAAAGCACCTCAGTCTCTGCAGGACAACTCCTGAGCTCCAGCACGGGGCAGGGCATCATCAAGGGTCACAGGATGCTATTCTTATCTAGAGAGCTGTAAAAGCTAAGACACATCAGCCAGCCAGTATTGATGTAATCTAAATCAGCAAATCTTCAAGTAGATAACATTATAAAACAAAATTACAGAACAGATTCCCTTAGCTTTGGTGGATGTGGGAAAGAAACATGAGACCATTAATTGTGTTGTGCTTAAAGAAGGAAGTAAGAGAGCAGCTAGAAAATCATGTCACTAAAATGGAAAAAAACAGACTTTCTGTTTCTTGGTACAAAATAGAATTACTTTTATGAGGGATATATATGTATAAAAAATCATTGTTGGAGCCATTGTTCTCATTTAATGACAAGACTCACTTATACCTGTATATGAATAAATTTCTGGAGACTTAGATCAGAGTCTGGTTTATAGACTGAGAAATGAAAAGAGCTGATATTTTGAACAATCTACTGTACAAGAGCATCCTTTTCCCTCCAAAAGCACCATCTCCACTAGACACTGTTAAACTCAACTCTGACCTGAATGAAGAAAGTGAGTGTGGAGCCACTGCTGTGTTACATGACACAACTGGTGCTAACAAACTGGTGATGATCACAGCTACTTTCTCTTCGAGCTGGCTGCAAGTGACACTAGAGGCATAAAGGCACATGGAAATGCACTCAGGAGTGTGTGCAGTGAGAGGCTGTCAGGTACTCTTCGTGCAGAAGTAGGGAAAGAAAAGTTGCAAAAGGCATCAAGGATGCTCCAGAGAAGTCTGTTTCAGGATGAGAGTGTGCTTTCAGCAAGAATGCTGTCAAAAATAAAACTGGAACTTCAAGCAAAGAAGGTACCTATTTTTTGTGTGTGTGCTTTAATTCAAGAAAGGGTTTTACGTCGCCTATAAATAAGTAAGTTTGTATTAAGGCATCTAGTTTCAATTCCCTCCCCCCCCCATTTTTTTTCTTTTCTGTCTTCTGAATGATGTAGTTGCAGGATAGAGATATTTCTAAAGAGAATCAACGCGTTATGCTGTCATACTCTATTGCACAGGTGATACCTGGGACCTGAGTCTCATGGTGCAGTTTCACATGTAATTAGTTTGCTGTTACTGGCAACACAGATTTGAAATCAGAACTAAGCCCTGTGAGAAACTGTTCTCATTGCTTTTCCTGAATTTCCCTCTACTATTATCTATAAGGCTATACATGAAAAGGAGAACAATTGGATCTAATTTATTTACTGCAAATGCTCTTAGGAAGAAAAGTGTTGTGAGCAATTTTAGTTCAGCCAACTAAAATACTGTTTTCCTACTTTTACTGATAGGAAAATTCACTATCTGCTTCCAAATTACCATAAAGGGGACAATGAGGAAAAAGCACTTTACCAAATATGCAAATGATATGACAGCCTGTGCAACAAGAGATGGGAGAATACAATCAAATCTCCATCAGCTGTAATAATTCTTGCACTTGTTTTCTTAGCTTGAAAAGGAGTCCCTAACTTAACTAAGCAGCTCAACAGCTACATCTGAATGATAAACTGGGGGAGCCTACATCTGAAGGACTTCCTTCCTCGAAGATGAAAATTCAGAATAGGGAAAACACCCTTTCTTTAATAGGCAGATTAGGCCAAGACAAGAGAGCTGAAGTAATTGTGAGGGAATGTCTCGATACAGTCATTTTCTGCCAGATACAGCATCATATTGATGGTACAGAAAGACTTCCTGGATTCCTCCTGTTGTTCATGCTATGCCCTCAGTTGTCCTTATTTAGCCAAGTTGTCCTTATTCAACGTAGTGTCCCTGGCAAGAAGGTGTGTGTTGCATCACTGATGTTCCTGTGCAACAATAAATTGTACCAGTGCTGGGCAGTTCTGACTACAGGAATTACAGTCAGTCCCTATGGCCTACTTCCCATCAGAGTACAGGGGTCATGGAATGCAAAATTGGGGCCAAATTATTTCACTGGTGGCTGGAACTCAGCTATTTGCCATGTGCATTACAATAGTGAGTTTACTTTTTCTAAGTGCTGAATTACTGCCCTGGGAGATGAACACATGCGTTCCAGACCAGAATTCAGAGTTTAGCCTAATGTTATGTTTTTTAAACACATCTGTGATCTATTATGTTGCTGGGTAATGATTTTCACAGAATCATTGTTATTTAATGTGTAAAGAAGTGTCACTGTCAATATCAGTCTCAGCATGGTGTTGCAGAGAACACATCTGAGTACGAGATAAGTGCTTCTTCCTATGGGCAAAATATTACAGGTCATTAAAATGTTAATGTATTAAAAGTTATAAAAAATTGAAGGAACATACATGGAAATTTTAGGAGCCGGGACCAGAGACTTCTAGATAGTAGTATTTTTGCTTACCAAATGTGTCACAAAAGTAAGCTAAACAGTGGAAAAGCATTAGAGAAACAGCATTATATGCCTAAATTAGATATATATTTGGTATAAAAATGCTTGGAACCTGTATTCAGTTCTAACTCAACAACAGTCCTTTAGTACATTAGGAATCAAAAGTGCAGTGCCAGAATCAAGCAGCAGTTTATCCTTTTTGTATTCCAGGAGTTACTTGTTTTAATCCTTTCAAGAGCTTCAGACTATTTTTGTTTTAACAGTCTCTAAGGAAATTTCTCATATCCACCAGACAAAATAAAGGCCAGACTGAGCAAGTAATATTGTAATTTAATTTCAGTGCTCCTAAACTATACTTGACTTCAGTTTGGACATGAACACTTGAACACAGGCAACAGTTTTGAAAGAGTCTTTATGTTTAAATCCTTCAACTCACTTACTGAAAGGATACTTCTTGATGAGAAGTCTTTCCAGAATCTAAGCCTGGTCTTTGGGCTTATTCTTGAGATAACAGCCAAGTTTCATTTTAATCCCAGCAGGAAAGGAATGAAGACTGCCTGCCTCTGCCACAATATTTTCTGGTGGATAGGTAGCATCTTTGAATAAGGAATCAGAATTTGCAAGGATTGGTAAGTATTTATTTAAATTTCTGTTGTTCCCTCTTCTACAGTTGGAGAGCTGTACTGCTGTAGCTCTTCCACTTCAAAGCAATTACGCCTGGCTTTCGGCATGCATGGAAGACGGATGCAGCTCTTGTGCTCCTGTTTTATGTAAGCCATCCTTCTTTAAGAGGTGCAGTGCTTTGCCCGAGGTATGCTGAGCCAGCATTCCTTCATCTTTCCAGATGTACTGCAGTGCACTGATAATAATTACCCCGTGCAGTGTCAAATAGCAAGGAATTCCTGCTGTAAATAGGTGCAGATGTAGGTATGTGATGCGAGGTGTATAGATTCTTGAAAGGGAATGAGAGGAACTGATTCATATGGAGCTTGAGTTATAAGTGCAACCAATAGATCATGATTATTATGCTGTCTATCCAGTACAACATCTCTGTATTCAGCTTTCCAGCTAAGTTTTAAAAGCTCTGGGCTCTTAGGACCTTAAACACTGCTGACACTTCTCTCTGCCTTGACACCGCCCTAAAGTATTTGCTGGCCTGTCTCTTGGTTATCACCCCTCTCATGGTTACAGGTTTTACCCAGCTAAAAGTGTGCCTGTGTGGTTTCCTTAAGAATTTTCTGGCATTATTAACACCAGAGTCTCCTATTAAGTACCCTTATTCAATTATTTCCTTTAAAGGTAAGTTAAAGTCCAGTACATCTAATTCAACTAAGCAGATTCTAAACTTGGTGTACTGTGTCTCTGATCTGCCCTGGCCTGTTATTTTCTGAATTTATACCTGTTGTGTCACTTTTACATTTTCTGTAATGCAGAAGAAGACTCCAGCATACATTTCCAGTCAAAGTCTAATGCAAGACTTAGACCCAAAAAGTTTTAATTGTAAAAAAGTGATCAGAGGTCTGATCCAAACACAGTACAGTAGTGACTTTTGATTTTACTGCATCCTTGTGTTCAAAGATTATTGTGACAATTTTCACTCAATTTCCAAATTCTTCAGCTACTTTGTATTAATAAAAGAATTAGGGGTTAAATCTGCCATTCAATTTTGGATAGTTTAGCAGGCTGTTCCACTCCTAATCCCTGTTTGTCTGTTTTGGTTTAGTTTGGTGTTTGAACTACCCTTAAAATACAAGTCTATTTGTTAAACTGAATGTTTTTCAGTTGGGGAAAATGAAGTTTTTCCAGGCTGTGGATTTCCAAGTTACCCTGCCTTTCACAGAAACCCTTCACTCTATGACAACAAGGTATGATTCATAAAATTCAAAGTTTTTAAAGCAGAAAGCAGAAATTACCTACCTGACCTTTGATTAGACTAAGATAAAAGGCATAAAATTTGTGGAGCCCATACTGGTAAACAAGATATTATTTGGGAAGACTTTCTAATTTAGTATGGGCTAATAATTGACTGAATACTTGGACAGGAGAGAAAATCTCAGTACCCAGGAGCTGAATATGATTTTTTGTATTTCTAAATGAAGTCAAGTTTCCAAACTCAATTTCATTTGGTGCAAACTGTTCCATTTAATGCTAAAAGTGCATTTTTAATGGAAATGGTTGTCAAAATAATGACACAAATTGATGTGTAAATCCCACAGAGAAGGTGAGGATCGCATTAGTGCTCCTGAAGAAATTAGTGCATGCCTCACAAAATCTAACTCCTACCTGTGTTTAAGAGGAATTCTCCTCTCCTCTGCAAATTTAGGTTTGTCCCCCACAGCAGTGACCTGACTATCAGTCCCTCTGACTGGAACAGTCCCACTTTGTAAAATATACTTAAATATTCATGGAGCCAGCTGGTGAGAGAAAAAACAATGCTCTAGTCTGATGGTTCAGTAAGCCTCCTGGGGAGGGTGGAGGTGTTAGTCCCAGTTCCAGTGAATGTGTAATTATTTATACAAAGAAGAACAGTGTCAACAGGAGAAGTGACAAGTCCCGTCTCCCAAAAAGTTTCCTTGCAGGAATGGAGAAGTCTAAAGAAACAATAATGCATTTGCCAGAAATCTGCGAGGTATAGTTAACAACGGTTTAAACAAACTCTTAAAATAATTTACAGATTATTCCTGAAATAGCTAAGCTTTTGGATGAATAGATGCTCTTCCACATCTCTGAGACAGACCTTGTTCCTCATATTAAGTGAACAGACCTTTCATCCTCCAAAGCAAAACAGCTCTTAAAAATAGAAATCATTCAGAACATATTTTAAGAACTTAGCATCTCATAACATCATACCTGCATCCTTGCTCCTATTGACATCAGTGGAAGGAAAACCAGTATTTATATGTCCCACAAGCAGATCTGTCTCTTGGAGAATGCTGGTCTATAATGTTTTGTGTCTGACAGGAATAAAGAACTCTTGAGACCTGCCTGCCAGTTGAATAGCCATGGCCGTATGGAGCTCCAGCAGTAATGTTTTTGCAGAGTCTTGCCGAAGGCCTCATGCAAGGCACGGTTCTTCGGCACAAATGAGTTTTCACTAGACCAGCTAAAACACAGACTACGTTTCAGGCAACAAATTCTCATTCAGGACTAAGGCAGAAGGAGAAAGCTTCAAGCTATGTGCAGGTTGAGGAGAGCTGCTCTCACTTTATCTCAATTTGTGAATTAGACAGTGTGTCACAATTTTCTAACATCTTGGAGTTTGTATGAGTTTTCATTAGAGAACTCAAAAAAGCATAGATAGTTCCAGTGCATATGCCTGACCTACAGACACCTATGCCCAGCCTGACAAAAAATGGCATCAGGAATTAGAAATTCACCACCACTGGCTTTTAAAAAGGGGTTAAAAAAACCTGAGAGGTTTAAAGCTTTAGTCATCAAAACCAGAGCTGCCTGAAAATTGTTTTTAAAGCTCAGCTGTAAACAGTGTTGTAGTAATTCATATTACGGTAAGCATAGAGTCATATCCCTTTTGTTAGTCATATGTTTTGCCAATAAAATGACTTTTATAAAACAAAAAAAATTCATAGTGGGGAAGGCCTTTCAGAGGACTGTATAATTAAAGCACAGTAGTTTCTGACATCTGGAAAGAAATTCTTGACTGCAGAGCAGTAAGTGACCTGTGACCTTTAAAACATATTTTCAGATAAAAGATTTCCAAAGAAAATTCTGAAGGAAAGCTGCTGCAAAAGGAGAGGAGTCTCTGTCTTAAAACTCAGAGATGGATGGGACACAGTAGGTTTCTGCATCTATGCATCTTATGTAAAAGCTATAAAGAACAGGCAGCTGTCAGCAAGAGGTAAGAATCCACCAAGTGATATTGTGATGAATACTCAGAAGTTAAGGACTTAAATATTACATAGGCTCTGGCCGATGAAAAGAGAATGACTAAGCAGCAAGCACTGCATCAAATCTAGTATATGTAGCTGATGCGTGTAAAGTACAGCAGTATGTCCATCTGGATTTTGAGTTAAAGATGAACAAAACTTAGATTATTATAACAAATGAAAACGTTTTAGTACTTCTAAAGCCATAGCAAGGAAACGCAGAATTTTTGAATCTGTTGGCATTTTCCCCATGTGGTGCAGGTCAGCATTTCAGGCCTTTTTCTTTAGGAAGAAATTCTGTCAAAGAGAGATTGAGGCAGTGGCAGTGGTTATAAAGCTGGATGCTAACACCACATTCCTATTGCAATTCAGTGTGAAACTGGTACACAACTCTAACTGGTGTCTTTCAAATATGCTCCAGTGCCTCTCCATGATTGCATGTTGCCACATTTTGACCGTATTTCAGGTGGGATGCAGAGTTATTTACTCTTTAGTGCTAATACAACCAACGGTGTAAGATAGGACTGAAAGGCCACAGGCAGTTAGGAAGTCAGTTTTGTGTCCTGCCTGAGTGGCAGCAGTACCTGTAGCTACACAGTGCTACACAAGTGTCAGGCAGGGCACCTGTGTGGCACTGACACAGGCAGCAGTGCCCTGTGTGCAGCGTGGACAGCCTTACTGGCTGCTCCACCTTGGTTTCTCTCAGAGAGCTTCCATTCACATTCGAGGCAGTTGTCAGGGCTCAGCTTGCATAGAAGGAGTCAGATCTGAAGAAATTTGGCTTCAAGCTTGAAATTTATAAAGGGAAATGGATGAGATAGTGAAGTTGGGTCAGAAAGTGGGAAGAAATAAATGAAACGAAGAAAGTAGTAAAGAGAGTTGGAAACACTTTGATGAGACGCTACACCTGCATCCATACATGGAGGCTGCTGGCTTTTGCAGCTTGTGCTGGCACAACATGTAGGGATCACTGGACAGCTTGCACAGGAAGTCATAATACTGTAAAAAATTTTTCCGTAAGTTGGTGTTAAATAAGAAAGGAGTGGACCAGGCTTGCTTCTATCCCAACTTTGACAAGGGCTGTGGAGATCATCTGACAGCCTCAGGGCAGCTCTGGATTGTGGCTGTGCCCAGAAGAGGCTTATTTGAAGGATGAACAGTGGACAGGAAAGCATGGCTGTCTCGGGGGTGCTGTGTGATCTTTGGCTGCAGGTTGGGAGTGAAGTGTCACTGGCCAAAAGGAATCAGAGCTCCCTGGGAGAGCTGGAAGGTCATGGCAAGCCAAGAGCTGGTGTCTGTGTCTGTCACTGAGAGGATGAGTGTCAGCTCTGCCCTACAAACAGCATAGCCAGTCCAACAGCTCCTGCTGTAAACTAGCAAGCAGGGATTGAATCATAGCCCTGTTACAATACTCCAATTAACATTGCAATGTTAGAGCCAAAAAGGGGACTGCAATATTTCAGAAAGTACATTTTAATGCTTTAGGTGTTGAAAACTGTAACATGAAATATAAGTGCATTGTTTGACATCAGCTGGGAACATGGTAGGCAGGTTCTATGAACACAGTCTGAAAACTGAGTAGCAGAGTAAAAAAGTTGTTCATATCCATTAAGCAACATGTTGGCTGTGGCAGGGTGGTCATGGCATCATGCCATCCAGGTGTGTGCCTCATGGCTAACTTGGGCTTTACCAGGGCTTGTCCATCTCACTTGATACGAATTTACCCTAAGAAATCCTCACAGAATGTTCTGGGCTAGGAAGGAGCCATTTCTGAACTGATGATTTTCAACTGCTCAAATTTGAAATGTGAAATCCTGCATAGGAAGATACTTTCAGATTTTTTTTTACTTGCCTGTTTTGTTTCTTTGCTTGCTTGTCACACTGGTCATAAACTGATATGTAAGTCTAATAGGTATGTTAATCAGCATCTGCTGTGGTATGCATGTGATGAAGGAAACAGATCAAATGAACTTATTTTAGTCAATATGTTTAAATAAAAAGTCAACATGGCAAGATGCATACTCTCACTCTGAGTGAGTCATGTTCAGTTTAAGTTCCAGGAATGTCTAAGAGGGTGGCGTCATCCCCTTCAAAACAGTTTTTTTTCCCTATTGGATTATATCAGCAAGCAGCTGCCTCTGAAGCATTATTTCTGCCAGACGGTCAGGCTCTCTGTGCCAGCTTCTCCCTAAGAGTGTTATATGGATGGGGCATCCCTCCCAAATAAGCCCAGGGGACTGTAGCGGTGCCCAGTCGAGATGCCGCAAAGGGCAGCACTTTCACCAGCTGTGCCAGGGCAAGCGGGGCGCTGGGCGGAGGCGCCTGCCGGGGGCTCCCGCGCTCCCCGCTCCGCGCTGCAGATGAGAAATGCAGCGCCAGCTCCCGTGGAGAAAACGTGTCCGTGCCGCAGCTGTCGGGCCGCTCACCGGCCTCGGCCCCGGCCGTGCCTGCGCCGGCAGCGCTTCTGCGGCTCCTCCTGGCGGCCCGGAGCGCCGGCCCGGCCCCAGCTCCCCCCACACCGGCCCCGGCCCCGGCCCCAGCTCCCCCCACTCCGGGCCCGCCCCAGCCCCGCCGCCGGCCGGCGGCTCCCAAAGCCAGTGCAGCCTCCCTGCAGTAACTGCCCTGCACTTCATCCCCGCACACACCGCTCTGCTCCTGTTCACTCCTGGGCATGTGCTGGGACAGATTAAAACAATCTGAATTACCCGATATTTTTCAACATATGTGAATAATTTGTTTTGCCTTGTTCATTTCAAGCTGGTGAAATTGAGGATTCAATCAAACTCAGACCTCAGATCACTGAGGATACTGAAATCGGACGGAATAAACTTTCTAACACAATTTGAAGCATTAGAAAGCAGGCATTCTTTATCTGTGCAGGACACACAGAGGATATTTCTTTTATTCTGTGTGTGTTGTGAGACTTTACAACAAGGTATTTATACAACATAATCATACATATTCATTAAAACGTGGTTCTTATTTAATACATAAACATTACTTTCCTATAACTAATTTGTATGTATCTACCTCCCACTGGAAGTCCTTTTATGGTCCTGGAGAGTCATGAAAGGGGTCTCTGGTGGTTGTATTCATGGAGTGCTTTGATATTAAAGGTGACTTTTCCTTGAACTTTTTCTTTGGGCATGTGCTGTTGCTTCTTTTTTACATGACTTGCACTGTAGTCATTTTTACCTGTTTCTCCACTGGTTCCAGCCATGCTTATCCTCCTGGGTTCATATTTTTACGTCCATTTATCTTTTTTTGCCGTTTAGTCTTTAAGCTCTATCCAGCAACTTCAGGGAAACTGAAAATTTCTATTCTCTATATAATTTATCATTGATGGCTGAGTTAGAAAAAGGAGGTTTGTTTTCCTAAAACTGAGTAAGACCAAATCTTGTCTAGGAAACTCCTGCTGGTTGACCTCAGTGTCCTCCACAGGTCTGCTGGGCACAGACTAATGGTGCAAAACTTTCTTCTGAACAGCAGGCCTGAATCTCTTTATTCTGAGGTTCACTTGGCACAGCAGGCAGGCAGGGCTGTCACTGCCTGGTTCTCAGGCTGCTTTGACTCGTGTGTGGGAGCAGCCCTGGTGGGATCATTTGGCTGTGTGCCACGGACAGACTGGTGCAGCACAGAGATGTGCTGTGCCACACTGCATTCCTGCTGCATCCTCTATGCCAGTACTGCACACAGGGATGTGATTAGGGAATAGGAGGGTAAAAGAGCTTTTTACAAGGCAGAATTATTCTCCAGCCTGTTTGAGCCTTCTGGGCAAAATGCCAAGGGAAGAGAATTGAGTCTGGTGCTTGTTTGTGATTTTAGCTCAGGAATCACTTGTGAAGGGAACCGCACTACTGCTGACCTATTATAGTGCAGATGGGAAATTGTCACCTTAGAGACTTCATTTACCAGCCTGTTTGTTGCAGATTCTTTCATTCATGAGCTAGTGGGGGACTGAAATGTCTTTTGAAACAGAGTGTTGAGTAGTAAGTTGGAAGTCACTAATGTCTGGGACATACCTGGCAGTATTCCCCTGACACTGAAACTAGAAATCATGACAATTCCAGAGCCTGAAAAGCATAATTATTTGTTAGCTACATGTGCATACTTGGCTAATGAATAACATTCCTTGGGGTTATTTAAAAGCAGCAATGAAGTGTGTTGGAGACTGCTAGGTGAACATCTAGTACTTTCCACAGAGGACTTGCACTCCAAGCCACAACTGCTGTAAAGGGGAGAGGGCCAGATTCACTGTGGGTCTTCAGTAACTCTGTTTGGAGAAAGTCACTGTGACTTTCAGAAGAGAAAGCAGTGATTACTTCACTTGGTAATATTTATAAGTCCACCAGTTCATTTGCTTTGTGCAAACCCATGTAAGAGTCTGCCAGCAAAGTCAAAATCAATACATCTTTTAAACTCTGTGAGGTTAATTTTATCTTTTTTTTTTTCCTTTGATAAGGAAGACTTATAAAATGTCTTTTTGGTAACAGCTAGAGACCTCAACCAAAGTATGTACGGCACCACCAACTCTTTTATAAATGTTGCTGTCTGAACATATTTACCATGTGTGTAACTCAGCCTTATGTCTGAATACAAGAATATACTCACCACAGATTAACTGTAATGGAGGTATGTACTGTTTTCCATTCATTATATCAATTCACTGTATTCTTTGGAATAATGATCATCTCAGTAGAAGCAGATCTGAAGATACACTGGCTGTATATTCCCTCTGAGGTGATAGGGCTGCCAAGTGCTAAGCAAGCTGGGACTTTAAGTAATATTAATTTAACAGCCTGAATATTGCATTTTGAGCAGGTTTCCCACTCTTGTATACTCTCAGTTCTCTATGGTTTACTGAACACAGTTAAGTCAAATTAATTTTTAATTGTCCAAAGAACATCTGAACTTTAAAATAAAGGAGATGGCATGCTTCTGGTGGGGCAGAATAGTTATAGTTTGAAGAATTGTGCTCTATTGCTAGGGACAAAGGTGTTCCTCATAGGTATCTGGCTTCTCTGTCTCTATTATACAGAAATACTCTTTTAAAACTATGTTGGCTAGTGAATATATTTTTTAGTGCTCAGTGATTCTGGTTACTTACTGTTCCGAACTTTCTCTTCAAGCTATGATTTTCTACTCCACTGCAGGAAACAATGTTTTGATACTGTAATTGGTACAAATGGAAAGTCTGCAGCTTTATTTCATTACTAAGTTGGTGCATTTCTAGCTATACATATGTATTTTGCTCTTTGTTTTGATTAAAATCTCTCAGACGATGCCCTGAGAGTGCTTTTGAGAGTGCTTTAAAGTGCTATGGTTGAGGAGAGAAAGTGAGTCTTGGGTGTTGGAGAGTAGGATACTGCCTTAGGGCTGAATGGCAGGATCTGCTGTGCCAGACTCTTGCTGGCAGTGTTTCCCTGGCACTGTCTGCTCATTAGGGCTCTGCTTCTATAGCACACTTAAACACAAGGAAAAGTTCACCCCTGTCAATGAACAAAGATAAACATATAATTCTATTACAGTTAAGCATGTGCCTATGAGCTTCACTAAATTTTGGATAATCAGAGATGCTGCCTGTGTGTACAAAGGTATCAGAGAAGCTGCCCCAGGGACCTGTTTACCTTTTGCTCATTATTTTTATTATTTCTGAGGGCTGCAGATACTGCTGCTTGTTATCTACCCCACTGACATTTCATAGTTGTCCTTCCAAGTGCTGCTAAAAAGAAAAGCTGAGATTTTGGAACACTAGTGAGTGCCAGTGATTGAATTCCATAGCCCCAGGACCATGGATGTGGAGAGCCCAGCGTATAAAGAGGGGGAAAAAAACAAGGTTTTTTTTCTTGTGCATATGGCATTGCCCAGTTTCTCAGGACAGCAGAGGAGAGTGAGAGAGAAGAGACATTTTCTAGCAAACAGAGGATAATAATGAAAAGTATGCTTAACACCAAAAATGAAGGAAAACTATATTTTCATGTTTCATCAGTCAGGAGGGACATGAAAGGATTAGATCTTGGAGGCAGGAGAGACTCAAATTAGAAAACTCTATAAAATTGCTTACTCTCCAAAAAGATTGTATGACACAGTTTTGCTTCTGTAAAGCATGCATCATGTACCCAAAGGCTGTGCTCCCTGTGGCAAGAGAAGTATTTCCAGCTCCCCGCTAACAGAAATGTACTGCCACTCTTGGTAAGAAATCTGCCTTGTAGTAGAGGGTTTCTGATGCAGAAAGTGCATCTGTAGTGTCTGCCCCAAAGGCTCTCATCACTGCAACCAAGATTCAGCCTTAGCATTAATATTGATTTGCTCTACATTTTGACCAGCTTTTAATTTTTAATGAGTTTCATCTCCACTCACAGATCCTGCTAACCTTACATGATCCTATGATGTGAGAATAAAATCTGAAGGTAATTGTTGTGTGTCACATGTTCCTTTGCTCCTCCTCAAATACCGTCCTGACTTTTAGGGTCATTTGTCAGAGAAGTAACGTCATGGTAACAAAATGTAGATTGCCTTCAGATTTCCAGTAGATTATCAGAGTAACTATGGATCCAGCACAGCTGAAGGCTGAGGTACTGACCTCAATAAACTACCTGTCCCAGCAGCTGTAACTTTTGTTGCCTACCATTCTGCTCAGTGTTTTGCCATCTTCACTGGCTTCATCCGTTTTGTGAGGTTTTCCTCCAGCACGTTCACATCCAGCAGTCAGATCTAGAGCTTACTGATAACATTATGAAAACCCTTAAGTGTTAACAGGAGGATGCAATCTGGTGAAGCATTTGTTTATTTGCAGGATGTAGTCTCTTGAAGCATCTGCTTGCAAGAGGGCAATGGATGCTTTTGCTGGGATCATCAAACCCTTGAAGTCATTACCACATTTCAAAGAGGATGTACAAAGTCTGCAAATAAGAACCTCAAGAATTTTAGAACTTTTGAAGGAATTCTGCAGACCTCAACTAGGAGATCCTACAGTTTTCCATTGTGTTCAGTGTTCTAGCAGTTTCAGGGGGTGCCTGCAATTATGTTGGGATACATCCTGTCCTGCTGAATTTTGACAGAAAAGGCTTAAGGCAGATACTTCATGTAATTGCAGTTCACTGAGTGCTTTTTGGTGCCTGACTTGAACTGAAAACAGTATTTTGCCATCCTACTCTGCCAAATGGGAAACTTTACTTGATGTAAAATAGTCCTCTTCATTTTGCAGTCAACATTTTGCTCCAATTCTTGACACTGCTATTGCTACTAATTTAATGATTTTTCAGTGAGCACTGTAGACTGAACACTGATCTTCTTATGCATATTAATGATCTTAATGTAACAGAGATGGCTATCATTAATTAGCATAGATACTGGAGAACTAAAGTGGCAAAGAATGCTATTTTATTGCTTTAAAGTATAAAAGACAACAGAATGGCAACGATACTTTTGCTAGTATAGTGTTTTCAGAAATACCAACACCCCTGTACAAGAATTTAAGGTTCTTGTACTTGTGCTAACATCATCTGTGTCTGAAGATAACTACATTCAACACATTTCTGATCCTGCAGGTGTCACAGTAACTTACACTAAGAAATGAAAAAAACCTTTATAAATGCATTTCTGCAAAAATGAACTCAGAATCAACTTTATTTAGAGATCACACCTTTTTTTTTCTAAAAATGCATAGTCATTACATATACAGTAGTCAGCATCCAAAAGTGTAAAAAGTAAATTTTTAAACCCTCCCAATAGAACCACACAATATTCACACTTTTTGTTCATTGCATGCACAGCCCCTTAAACGTGATACCTCCTACTAAAGCGTGCTTGAACCTCTAGCAGACAGAATTGACTGGCTATAAACTGTTTCTCTGTACTATTAACCCCCAGCTACAACCACAAATCCTAAGACATTCCCATGAAATAATGAAGCCCTACTTCAGAATCCTCCATGTTCTGAGTATGGCCCAGGAAGCAATTGCCCCTGAAAGCAGAAGTCTGCTGGTGGTGTTTCCTTACAGGCAACTTCAAGCAAAAGCCTGCTTCCTTTGTCTTGGTCAATAATTTATTACTGAATTCAGTGGAATGAAGCAGCATCTGTCTAAGCAAGATGTAAAAATGATTTAACTTTATTCCACACCCAGCTCCAAGACACTGAATGTCTTGAATGGAGGTCTGTGTCTTTCAGTGCATGTGACCATCTTGCATCTCATCTGAGGAGAAGAGAGTAAAGTCTCAGCTGTAACTTGGGTGTTGGTTATATAGCCCTGACTCAGAGGTGTCTAACAGAAGCTAGGAATATACTTGGATTTCTAAAGGTACAGGCTTCGACTAACAAACCACTCAAACCCTTTGATGGCTTCTTTTTTTTTTCCCCCTCAGCTACTGCTGCCAGTTAGAAAAACTCTTAAAAACATGGTGCTCTTCTCAGTGGTGCTTTTTATACCAGCCCTTCCAGTTGATGGGCAGAGTGGGTTAGCAGGATGATTATTCAGGGCTCCTTGGCAGAGTACATATAAGTGGTCAAAAGATCCAAGTTCAGATTTCACTCAATCATAGGATTAACTCAATGTTTTCGGTTTTGGGGAACAGGAGGGAAAAAGAGAAAGTTGTTTGATCAATATAATTTTATATTCTCAAATGATTACATGTTTTTACTTAAAAGCTTCATTTATGTCAGGTCTTTTTACTCTGATAAGAAGCAGCTTGACGTAGTTCAAAATTCCCAGTGGCAACAGAGACATAATCATAGTCTTACAGACACTGATGGGAAATCCTGCCCCATTGTTTCATAGTAACTGGAATACAATCCATGGCTAAATGAACAAGGAGGCCTCATGTGAGTGTTAAAATGCTCCTCAATACAAGTTACCAGTGAGAATTTCTGAAGAAAAGCATATGTAAGTAATGTATGTTTTCTCTTTACTCCTGACCCGTAAGCATTTAGTCAGCCTGTTTAATACTGCCTAGGTTTTGATTGCCCCCCACTTGAAGCCAGTGGAAATTTTGCCATCAGCTCCGAAAGACACAGGATGTGAACATCCTAGGAGTATGGCAATGACAAGGGTTTGTCCCAAGAGTTCATTATCTGGAAACGTTCATGTTCCTCTCCCTGTGAGATGAGGAAAAATATAACATTCTCTCTGCTGGAGTTCAGTAATATTTCTTCTTAGCACCTGGGAGGGTCTTTGCATTTTTAAGTGCTTTACAAACATTTGCTAGTCTTCAGAGCAACCCTGCGAGGTAGGTAAGGTATATTCTCCCCATCTTACAGATGTGGAAACTGAGACACAAAGGGTCAAATTCAACCCTGGTACAATTCCAGTGTTTCACATGAATTAAAATTCATTCAAAATGAACACAGTTTAAACAACTTGCCCTAGATTACAGAACACGTAGTGGCAAAGCAAGGATAAGAACCCAGGAGTGCCTGACTCCTCAGCTTGTTACTGGCCACTTGGTCATTTTTACTCTCATAGGCAATGAAAAACAGTTTAATCTGGGCAATTACTACAGGTATGACTTGCTTCTGTAAGGCATGTAGATGGTAATCAACTGAGTTTAGTGCAATAATGCTCTATGAATGTGCTGCCTCAGAGAGTTTACTTGAACATGAAGTAAAACTTTCATACTGTCATTTTCTGCAGGTGCACTGTTGACAAAAAGCTGACAAAGTAGCTGGATTCAGCAAATAAATAATAAGCATAACACTTGGACAACTAAGCAGAACTATCATTTTAGCAAAAAAACCCCAACATATTTCTACTTTTAACTGCTAAATTTCTACAAGTGCAGCATGCAGATGAAACCTTTCCCTTTGTTTCCAGACTGTAGATTCCAGTCTTGCTAATGAAGCTGCTCAGAGCTTCACAGAAATCCTGGATAGTGACATTCGAATGAATACACTGCAGAAGAAATACTGTATCACCACAGAAAACAGGGTAATGATTACAGATCAGGTTTATCAATCTTACACGAAGGTGAGCTTGAAGCTCACAGGCTACTCAGAAGTGCCCAGAAGCCAGGCTTACTGAATATATGCCAGCGTGTAGATTGCAGTTCTAGGCACGTGCTGAATGCAAGGAGGGGTGTCTGTGCCATCAACACTCTGGGAAGTGGCCCCAGCAACAGTCACTTCACATCAGCACAGGTGTGTCAGTCTGGAGGGCAGTAGTGGCCAAACACAGAAAGACACCCAGGTATTTCCAGGCCACCCCCCTGTGCTCCAGTCCCCACCTTGGCTCCCATCCCCATACAGATTCTACTGCAAAAGGCCTGAAGCACCTTTTTGGGTTTAAACATGAGCTGTGGAGTCCACAGTGTAGACCTTACAACAGGTTATAAAAACACTATGACAGGTACTTCTGCAAAAAAGTTAGTTTTCTAGGATTTCCTTATGCATCTAGTCTGCAGGTTAGACCTCTTGTCTGACCTCTGGACATGCTTACACATGTTCTTCAGTCATGTGCTTTCACACTAGAAAGTTATCCTGCACCCTTACAAGTCACACAAATGCTGACTCACTTCTATGTGAGCAAATTCAAGCACTATAATTATAGATATCTTGTTCCAATTTTAATCTTTTTATCTCAGATTTGCTCTGTCCATCGGACACAGCAAATGGAACAATTATCTACATACATGTCCTTCACTGAAAAAACATAGACACTCAGGTAACATTTCCCTAGATATTCTCCACAGTTACTGTAACTTTTTAATTTGTAGCCACATTTTTTTAAACAAAAACCAGACAAACAGAAACCCATTAATTACAACTCTTAAATTCTAATCACATCTCCCTGTAGCCATTCACTTTGGATTCAGCAGCCTGCTTACAGTGGCTCAAAGAGCAGTGCTTGCAACCAGCTTTTACAAATAATTCCATGAGGTGCTCAGGCCCATACACGTGCCTCAACAATTTGCCAACAGAAACTTCTGAATGAAGCAATATTCTTAATATCAGAGCCAGGTACCAAATCTCCAGTGTGACTGGGGCTCACAGGCAACTCTTGTAACAGCAGCAAGATGCCAGCGAAATTGCAGTTGGTTGCAATCCAAACTTTATACTGTTATCTGTCGTTGAGATATATATAGATGACCCTGTGTGGCCTAACTCCAAATATCAAATGTATTTTTACAAGTTAGCAACAGCCATTTTTGACATTGCCTCTTGAGATGTCCTCTACATTGTGACTGACAAGCACAAATATAATTCATTATACAGTATGTTCTAAAAGCCTGGTCTTTTACATTTGGCTTTTACTGTTGCTTGTTTCTGAGCTGTCTTCTAGTGCTGAGGTTTGATGTCCCTGGCCTTTCTGATTTATTTCTTAGTTTTTAATTGCTGGTTGGATGTGCTAGTGGCATCTCCCAGGCAAACCCTTTCTACATAATTAGTTTTGAAACTTGGATGAGTCATTGGGCCCTAACTACTATGCCTCTATTATTTTAACTTGAATACAGCCCATTTCAAAGACTTTTGGCCTCTTTTTGCAGTTGTGGAAATTCATAGGATGACATCGTTGCAGGTCTTGATCCACTGGCTTTCTATTGTGAGTTTTCAGGGTTTTCACAATATTAAAGCACATTTGAAAGAATAACAGTATTGTGAACCAGCCTCCTCTCCCAGTGGTGCAGATAATTTTCTGCTTTGTTGGCAGCTGAATAAAGCAATGCTACACTTATGACAAAAGTTAATGAAAATACGTAAAATTTAAAATATTTCATGTAGTTTCCATTTTCTTTTAATGCAAGTTGGCAAATGAAAACTGAACACAGCCACCCACAAAGGGCTATGCAGTTTTTTATGGCCCAACAACAATAACTCAAGAGGCCACAGTTTGGGAACTGCTATTTCAGATAATTCTAGTCAATGTCCTTAAAAGACCACATCTGACCCTTCAAGAAATGACATAACAGCAGAATTGTGGCTGGCAAAGAGTACATATTTTTGTTAGGCCATTTCCATCGTTCACTGGGAATGTAAAAGATTCAAACCATTATACTTAAAATGGGTTGAGATAAAAGATAAAATTAAGTGAGTTTAATTTTCTTTTAGCTTATGCACTTCCATTGAGAAATTTTCACAAAGCTGGTACATTGGTACAGGGCATATCAGTTATTGGTTTCTGTGATGATGCTGACCTGTGTTAAGGATTTGACTTCATAATCCCTAGCTACAGTCCTTCCTATATTCCCACTTTAAACAAAGGGGACTTTGTCTTACAGAAGACTAGGACTGGACTCAAATGCCATGTCCATGAAAATGGGAAAGACCCAAGCAGAAATACACTTCTACAGTAGGAGCTGAGTAAAAGAGCTTCTACACTATTGTGCAGTCTGACACAAGGGTTTCCTAAGGAAGTACCACCCTTCTTTAGACAATGGTTTACACAAGTAGTTTCTCACCTGAACTTCGATTTGTAAGCCTCTTGTGTAATATTATTGCACTTGTTCTGTCAGACAAAATCAAAATGCATCTGCTTAAAATCTGCACATGGTTTACAAAAATGTATCTAGAGAGTAAATTCAATCTATACTTAGCTCTTTTTCATGTGACAAGGGTAATACCTGGGTTGCTCTGAAAAGATACTGCTTTGGAAAATACCTCCTAATTCTTGTCTTTGAACTCCCCTAAAGCTTCTGAAAGAGGACTTCAACACATCCAGCTGCAGCCACAACTAATCAGAATAGGAAAAAGTGGGGAATGATGAAAAAGTGCCATATCCAGTACTTGTAGAGACAGATTTTAGGTCCTGAACTCAGATTCAGCAGTACCTTATTCTGCAACTAATTTTAGGATGGTAAATCTGACAGTGGTCTAATTAAGGAGCAGTAGAAACTAGTTCCATGTAGTTCTTTAAAAGAACCAGAATGAGATCTCATGCATCAGTTACTCTCTTTACATCCACAGAACTCCCACCGAGCTTGGCAGGGGTTTATAGAAAGTCTGGCATCTGACTTTGACTCTAGAGGACTGATTTGGGGGTGATTTACCCGGGAAGAGAAAGGGGCCCCTTAGCAACCCCCTTAGCATAGCAGATGTTCCTGACGTGCTGAGGGAAGAGCCGTTCTATTATGCAGTGTCCTCCCTCTTCCCCCGCCCCCATTCCAAACTAGTTTGACCCCTTTCTGGTTCAGTTATTTTACATATCCTTCTATTTTATTTTAGTATCCGAGTGGCTACACCAACCACTCACTGTCTGTCTAATTAAAGTCTCTCCATCAACTGGTAATTCTGTAATAATTCACAGCTGTTTTTCCTCTCGCTCTTAAATCTATTGTTCCCTGGCTGAAAAGGCTGCAAGACCTTAGAAACTACAGATAGCTATCGATTTGTTTGCATTTAAAATCCAGTATGTGGCTGCAAAGGCCTGTTACAATATCAGAGAGGAAGATAAATGTCAGTGCATAATCTGCTAGGAAATTTCACATAGGTGTTGATTAAAATCTATGAGTAATCATTGCACAAATGTCTTCAAGTGTATACATATATATACACATATATGTAGCTAATAAATATATAGCTAGATATATAAATATATATGTATATACAGAGCTAGTTTAAACCTAATTGTTATGAAATAAGTGGCATTCACCATTCATGCATTCTTCCTAGTAGCAGAGCTAAATTATCTCAGCTTATACTCTAAGCAGCAACATACCAGTAAGCATTTGCTTGCTTCCCCTGGTAACCTAGTAGTTTAAAGAGCACGAGCAGTTCTGCCATGGTAATTTTCTCCAGCAAACCTCCATGAAAGGGACCTGGCTCTTCCACAGGTGTGTTTCCCCCAGGTTTCACAGCTTCTCCAGGACATGGTGGGTCTGGTCTGAGGGTCACCAGTCTGAAGGTCATCGGCCCAAGGGTCTCCAGACCAAGGGTCACTGGCATGGTGGTCGCTGTCTCGAGGGTCATCGGCCTGGTCAGTCCTGCTTGCAGAGATCTGCTACGTTGAGGAACCTCCTGACGACCACGGCAAGGCAGACGGTCAGGAGCAGCATATACCCCACGGTGCCTAGGTAGGTGGGGGCAGCCAGGGGTGCCTTGAGGAACTCAGCCAGCCCGTCCTCCACGTAGTGCACCTGGTCGTAGATGCTGAGGAAGGTGAAGATGTGGAAAAGCTGGTGGCTGTGCCCCACGATGTCGAAGAGCCCCGGCTGGATCCGCTCGGGGATTTTGCTGACGTTGAAGAAGGCGGCCACCAGCAGCCAGAAGTAGCGGCGGTAGAAGTAGACGAAGAGCGTGGGGTTGCGTGCGCGGAGGTCGAAGAGGAGGCTCTCCAGCATGATGGGGCAGGCCATGCTGAGCGGCATGGCGAACACGAAGGTGCGCACGGCGAAGGGGTAGGCGCAGCACGCGGCGCGGCTGCGGCAACAGGCGGCCGTGCAGCCCACGGCCAGCGCCAGCGCCACGGGCAGCACGAGCACGCGGTAGGCCGCGATGGGCAGGCTGCAGTCCAGCTGCCAGCCCAGCCGCTGCTGCACGTAGCGGCTCATAGCGCCGGCGTCCAGCAGGCTCAGCCCTGGCAGCAAGTAGTAGGAGTAGGCCACGGTGCTGGCGAAGCCATAGTAGCTGATGGAGGCGTAGTCCAGGTAGAAGAAGGTGGCACGGAGGCGCGGGGAGAGGCAGCTGAAGAGATGGGCCGTGCAGCTCATGGCGAAGGTGAGCAGCACCCCCGAGGCGTAGCACCAGAGGGGCAGCAGGGCCGGGTGGTGGAAGGGCACGTCCCCGGCGCCCCGCAGCAGCAGCAGCCGTCCGAAGCGGCTGAGGAAGAGCAGCAATGGGATGAAGTGGGTCCAGAAGTTGAGGGTCTCGTTGGTGGGTTGCAGCACTGAGGCCAAGCACTCCTGCGCCGAGCAGTGCAGCCGCCGGTAGCCCGAGAGGATGAAGCACTCCACGAAGTCCTCGGGCACCTCGTCCCACCGCAGCAGGGCGGCAGGGCGAGGCGGCGGCGGCGCCGCCTCCTCCTTGTCCCCCTCGCCCGCCCGCATGCTGCTGCTGCCCCGGCCGGTCCCGGGCCCGCCGCCTCGCCGCCGACCGGGCGAGGCAGAGCCGCTGCGCCCGCAGCGGCTGGCGGAGGATCCGCGGTAGCTCTGCGCCTCTCCGCCCCCGCCGCCACCCCCGGCAGCATCACTCATTGCAGCAGGGGCAGTGGCGGCACTGCCGCGGCTCCTCCCGCCCCGCCGCCCGGCATCGCGGTAACTGGAAACCGGCGGTGCATCCAGCGCTCCCGAGGAGCGGGAAGAGACGCCCCCGCCGCCCCGGGTAGGGTTTCCCGGGGTGGGAGGCGCTGGCCACCCGAGCCGCCGTTAATGATTGATGCGGCCGCAGCGGGGGGGCGGGCTCGTGAGAGCCCCCGCGGCGAGGCGTGCGGCCGGGCCGGACCCGCGGGACCCCTTCCCGGGCGCAGGGTCAGCTGGCACCGGCACCGCTCGGTGCGGGGCCCTGCCCGCGGGGGCGTTTTGGTGTAAAAAGCACAAAGGGGGCACCGGGGCGCCCGCCCAGCACCGAGCGCGGCTGCGCCCGCGCGTGCGGCAGGAGCCGGGCGGGAGCCCCGGGAAAAGGGAGATGACCCCGCGGGGCTGGGAGATCCCCGGCGGCGGGACAGACCGGGGAACCACCCCCAGACAGGGAACAGGGTAGCAGGTACGGGTGGCTTTCTGTCGTGTGTGCCTCCGTAAGGCCGCTGAGACCTGATTTCTTTGGTGACATTATCTCATGCAGTGAATACAAACGTTATTTTAGGCTAAACGTTCCCGGCCAGGCTGCACGGGGTGAGCGTCACTGACACACGGCACCCACCTTATCTGCGCGCTCCGAGCGGGGCGGCTGGGAGGGAGACTCGGGAATGGGCTGGCAGGAGCTGCTCTATGTTGATCCTTAGACAAATCCTACACTTACTGTCGTTGCGGTTATGCAAGCAGCACAGTTACATAATCAGAATATAAAAATACGGGGGAAAGCGCTGTACGGGTGTTACTGTTCCTTAAGGCGTCTGAAGGAAATAGAAGGTAAGTCACTAATGCAGGTGCAGGTAGGAGCTAGACTAAGGGATTGCTCTCTGCTGCTTCGACGTGTTTCCTTTTTGTTTGTTTTCAGATGGTCTTAAACATCCAGTAACTCTCGGTTTCCAAAAGCAGGTTTTACTTGGTGATATTCAGAGATACACACGTGGTCACGTGGTATAAACTGAGGTCAAGTGTAATTAGGACATTCTGGCCAAAACTTTTTATTAAAATCTTCTATTTGATAGTGAATCAGGACAATATGAAAAATCTTCTGAACAAGGAGGCAATCAGAAATAAGTTAAGTTAGCAGAAAAAAGCCTTAAAAGTGTGTTGCTGAAAGTGATTTTCAATGCATTTTTCATTCAAAAGTAGGGCAGACTGGTGACACTGCTTATAATCTTCATAAAAATTACACAGGAGACCTGCTAAGAAAATAAACATAACTGAACAGTGCAGAACATGAAAAGCCAACACGAGGAGCAAAGTATTGAACAAAAGACATTTTTCAGATAGCAGGCCCAATATGCTCTGATATCCATGTGTTTTAGAAGGGGTGCCTGCTTGGGGTGCAGGGACACACCAAGTGGACACGCCTTGTGGGGAGTGCTCTGCCTGCAGTGAGCCTCAGAAGTGAGCAGGGCCTTGCTCCCCATGGGCTCTGCAGCGTGGGATTTAGAGAGAGGAAAGGCTCTTGGGGATTACTGGAAACTGCTCAGTCTCTGGTAGAAGTCAGGCTTCTCATGGTGCTGCTCTTCATTAGGGAGGCCACCCAGAGGAAGAGACAGGCCAGATGCTGGACTGTTTGCTGCATCCCTGGAGATGCAGACAGTGGGGGAGGGTGTTTGTTAGCTAGAGAATACCTGCCCCTGCCCCTGCCCTGCACCCACCACACCACACATGCAGGCGCTCCCAGTATGGCTCTGGTGAACCTGTCTCCCAGTCCCTGAGTGACACTGCCATTTGTAGTGGCATGCCCTATAGTAGAGGGCCAAAGTGACCATGATCTTCGGTCTCTCTCATCAAGGTTAGATAAGAAGGGGTGGTTGACTGAGAGCAATCAGGTTTTAGACCTGCGCTAAAGAGGCTGTTGGAAAGCCACCAGCAGCTGTTGCAACAGATGGTGTGTAAAGAACAACAGCATCCACTCCTAGCTGGGAATTGCTGGCCTTGCAGTGGCAGCAGGGATCGTTTGACACATTCTGACTTTTCCTGCAGCCTCCTGACGTTCAGGGATGTGGAAGGCTTTCAGTCGTCTTGCCTCAGGGAGTTCTGGGGTATGGCCTGGCTTCCTGCGAGAGACACCCACTGGGGTTATGGCCCACCGTGGCAGCCCAGGCTGGGAGGAGCAGGCGGGGTTTGCTTGTGATTCAAGACAGACAGCTCTAGTGGGCAGTGGACTGTCTGGGTGTTGGTGGAGGTACACATTAATGCTTTAGCAGCCACATTTATGGAACTCATTGCTAATGATCTGAGTCTTTTGCTTATTTCCAAGGCAGACTCTTCACAGGGAGAATGATCTCTAAGGACAGCCTGGGCTTTCGTAAAGGCTACTGCATACATATTACATTGAGTTAAGTATTCTCCTCCTAAGCCAGCTGTGGGATAGTGTGCAGGGAACCTTACAATTTGAAGCACTTACAACCTCAAAATAGCCTCTTATTCATATGTAGTCCATCAAGGTTAGTATTACATGACTATTATGTGGTAAGCCAGGGAGAATCAGGACATCTGGAGGTCACAGAGAGGAGTCCACGTAATGTAGTGCATGAAGAAGCCTCTGCATTTCTCTAACCAAAGTTTATATTTAGAAGGGCATGGTCAGCATATACCAGGGTTTCTCCTAGCATGTGTAGAATTTTCTGCAGGCTTTCTCTCCAAATAACCTTTTAGAAGACTCTTAAAACACTGATGAAGCTACTGCCTAATGAGGTAAGTAATGGAAGATAATGTTAATCAGTGCTGGATGAAGACTCAAAGGAAAAGATGTGCTAAAATACCAAATGTGAATTTGTTTCTACATTATACTTCTGCTTTATTCAACGCTGAAGTCCTTTCTGAGGTGTTATTTTGTCTGGAATATGAAAAGCCCTAAAAAATATTCTAAATTACTTCAATCCTACCCAGTAAAATTATGCCTTTTGGTTAGGAAATGAAAAAAAAAAAGCTAAATGCATGTTTTGCACTCAAACATACTCAGCACACTGGGGAAGAGGTTGTACTTAGCCCTCCTGTTATACATAGCTTTTTGAATAAGTAAAGAAACTAACTTAAAAAACTTAAAAAAGAGAGGAGGTCCTAATGGGAATAAGCAGTGGCGGTGTTTGGAAGATTTAAGATGCTTTTGAAGGTAAACCTTTAGCCTCACCCAATTCAACTCACTCATGCTGGCAAATACCAGTCTTACGAGCTCTTGTTTGACATAATCCTCTACCATACAACTCTGCCTGTATAATTTCTTTTTTCTTTTTATATCTTCACTTCTAAGACAGATTTTGATTATTTCTTTCTCAGTAAGAAGTTTTATCTAAGTAAAAACACTTACTTTCCCCTGGATTTTTCTTCTTCACTGAAATCTTTGTAGTAAATCTGACTCTGTTGTGACATCTTCCATGGAATCCCACTGAACAAGAGAGAGGATACAATTTGGCTCTATTTAAGAAGAGTAGCTACTAAAGAAAGAGAAGCTTTATCCTCATCTAACTTTGTTTGCTGTACCTCATGGTTGCAGTTTCTCTGGGAGAACATCTGAAGACATACACAGACATACAAAAAGGGTCCTTTTGTTCTGTGGGGTTTTTTTTATCCTTTCTTGAATGTGTATCAATCTCTTGCAAATAATGGCTTGATGGGTAACTTTTTACTGCAGTGATTACAATACTTTGTAATAATTGAGTAGGCACAGTGCTTTGATCTAATACTGAAGAGATTAACTTGCCTTTGGAGATTCCACTCCACCATCTTTTTAAGACTGGATAAACAGGAATCCTTGCGTCACTTTCTCCTTCTTGAGTAACTAATTAGGGTCAATTATACTTTATAAACCTAATTCCTTAATAGATAAAGAAAAGTGGAAGTGATACCTATATTTTAAAGCTTCACCTGGAGGAGAGAAAAGGTAGATGTTGTTAAAGGGAATAACAGTAACCAACACCATCATGGTTGCACAACAATGTTCATTTTAATGTCTTGGTGACCAGGAGCTTCTAATTTTCTGCCCTCTTTACCTTGAACATCTTCAGGTTTGTACCCTTTATGCTTTAAAAACCAGCAATAAAACCCATCTGAAAAAAACCTAAACAGAGCAAACTGGGGAAAATACTTCACATTTTAAGAAAATTTCTCTGAAAGTGTGGTTGTTGTCTTTTTAAAGTTCCTGGTTTTGAAAGATTTGAGGTAAAACTTGTCTTTTTATTGACAGCAGCAAATCTGAATATAAGTATTGAAGTGAAATTAGTTTCACCATGATGAAGAATAACATATTGGGTGGATGCATATTTCATGTTTTCCATGGTCAAAATCCACCACTGTCCCAGTTCCAAGGGCTCATGGTAAGAGCAAAGTACGACTTGTCCTTTGCAAGGGTTGCAGGACTGAACCCTCACTTACAAAGTGCATGACTAAGTAATTGTTTTGTTTGTATGTGCTGAGTGGGAGTGTTTTGCAGAGCACAAATTGCTACTCGCTGTTACTAACCTGACAGGAGGGACTCTGAGTATGGCAAAGGAATGATTGGCATTGCACTCATCTTGAACTTCCATGCTTTCAGACAGCTGATAGATGTGCACATCTGGATTCCAGTCACATAGGCTAATTCTCTCTGACAAGAAGCTGCAGGAGAACTTTTGGAATTAAGCCTTCATTTGATACTTGCACTAATGCCTGGAAATTACACTGCAGATTACTGACCCTTCTCAGCCAGACAGTGCAAGTCAGATGTTGCCCCTGTGACTGGTTTGCATAATGTGCCTCACTGCTTGAGGAATCCCAGAGGGAGAAAAAACCCAGGTTTCCTGGTAAGACGTGTCCCGGGAGAGCAGTGGGGTCCTGGAAGGGAAAGCAGCTGCTGCATGGCAGGAGTAGAGCAGGACCCACAGCTGAGGGAAGGTAAAGCACCGGCACTGAGAGATGGAGTAACACAGAGATGGCTCCTGCCAGGAGACAGAGAGCAGACAGAGCAGTGGCAGCAAGTCCAGACTGCTGGGAACCTGAGAGCCAAACTTCCCTCTCCCAGACAGCCCCTCTGGCTCTTTTTCGTTATTCCGGTGGCCCCTGCTAAAGCATCTCAATGCTCTCTGTGCTCCAGCTGTGAATGCTACCCGCCTCTCCTCTCAGCTCGGCGCTGCGCGCCCAGAGCTCCTTAGCAACCCGCGAGTGCACGGGGGAGCTGCAGCTGCCTATTTTGAGAATCCTCGCTGGCGGTTTTCAGTCTCAGGGATGGGAGGAGATGGAGGGTGGAATAAGGGAAGAAGCTGTAAGACTACCCTAAAGGACTGGGGAACACACACACAGCCGGTGGCTTTAGTGATCCATGAGCCACTTTGTGAAACTGCACAGGAAAGTGTGAAACTACAGAGTTACAAACCTGTACGCCCAGCAGCTACACTTCTGTCCTACTCATAATCTGCCTGCCCCATGTCCTCAAACATGCTTCCTTTGCCACAGTGTAGGGAACTTCCACAGCACCCTAAATCCTCCCTCTCCCATTCCCTCACACCCACCTTTGCAAAAGAATTGCAGCAGTTCTGTGCCCTGGCCTGGAGTGAGAGCAGTAGAGATCTTTCATCTGAAAGTTGGGAAAAAAGCAGCCAGAAAGACAAGTGTAACACACTGCAGCATGTGGTTTACTTAATGTAGCTTAGTGTTAATTATTTATGATAATTCTTGATTTTCCCAAGTATATTGCCTAATGATACTTGTCATTGTAACAACAGTTAATAAACAATTCCCAGGTCTGCAGGCAACCAGACCAACTGCATTATAATGAAAAATGTCTACAATTTACTTTTAAATATTATTATCATTAGCCTACCCTTTCCAGCATTAATTCTCCATGGATTTCTGCATGTCACTGCTTCCTTTCCTTCCTGCTCTCCTTCCTGTCCTTGCTCTCTCATTAAGCCCAAAACAGTGATGTGTTCTCATTCACTAACTGTACACGAGTGCTACTGTACTATTGCAATGTGTTATAAATAGCACAGATTGAGGAGTACAGTTCATTCTGAAAAATTATCTTTAGAGATGACCTTTGCAACTCTAACTATATCTTTCCTGTTTTTCACAGCATGTTCTGGATTGTGATGCTCTTAATTTGGTGCAGTTTATTAATTACAAAAGAGCATAGAGGCTAAGCAGTAAGCAGAGGATTTGAACAATGAGGTAGATAATTAAAAAGGATTAATGAGGTGGATAAAATAAAGGGATTAAGGCCAAATGGAGCACAAATTTTCTGAACATTATTGGCCCCAAAACTCTATCATCCAAGGGCACGTTCCTCTTTCCAGCTAGATGTCTGTTTTTTATCCAGAAGTGTCAGCCATTCTTTCATGACAGGTTTATTAATACAGTCCCAGGAGAGCTGAGCATCAGCTAGTGTCTTCTCCTGTGACCCTAAATGCCCTTTCTAGCCAGTACAAGTTCCCCAGCTGGTTTGCTTTTGAGTCATTGCTGCACCTGTTTGCACTACTATGTTAAAATCCACCCCAAAAGCAGGTCACAGATGATGCTAATCCTATGCATCTGCAAGCTAGTGAAATGGTTCTCAAGTAAACAGGGAGAAAGATGGGGGAAGAGAAGGGCTAGGCTTGGATTCTGAAGCAGCAAATCCTGCCTAATCCATCCCTAAAGCTGCTTGACCAACACCGTCCTTTCACGTGGAAGGGCTCCTCTATGGGAAAGTTTGGGGCTCAAAATATCCTAAAAAGACGGGTGGAATTGTGCCTGTCAATGCGTGGATTTTATTTCCTCCTCCTTCCTTCCAAGCCTCAGTGATTCCACCTCAAGTTTGTCCAAGAGAGCCGTGCAGGCTCCTCCAGGGTGGAGGTGTGACCCAGCAGCGTGCCAGCCGTGGGAACAGCACGCGCTTATCGCCGTCATTGCTGAGGTGTATTAGATACACGTCCGCTCTCTCTGGAGCCTCAGCTGCCACTCCGTTACCAGAATATTCCACGTTATTTTGCGGAGGGCGGCAGGAGGCTCCAACAGCCGGAGAAACGCGTGTTGCCGCGTGGCCCATCTCCCCGCGTCGCCTTTGCCGCAGCAGCAGCAGCACCGCCTGGCCCGCCGCGGATTGGACGGCGGCGTACAGCGACTCGTACCTAAGGAATGATGGGGATCGTTATTTTGTATTTTGCCATTTTTCGTGGAACTTCGGGTGTAGTCACGTTACGTGGCACGGGCCGCCTCAGGCAGGTACACGCTGCGGGCCGTGCCTGCCCCCTGCCGGCGCCTGCGCGTCCCGCCGGGCCCCTGCACAGCAGAAGGAATAGGAAATCCCGGTAGTTCTTCCTTTTGTCTGCCCTGCTATTCTTGCACATCGAGCAGCGTTCTCCGCCTCTGAGGGAGACTTCCCGGCCGTTCTCCAGCCCGCCGTGGGCGCTCGCTCCCGCGCCGCTGTGCCGTCCCCGCCCTGACCAGCCCGCTCAGTGCTGGTGACACGCGGTGACAGCTGCCATGGAAGCGCTCGCAGCTGAGCCCTCACCCTGACACAGCTGCGGGCAGAGCAGCAGCTCTCACCAGACCATGTCCCTGCACAGCTGGACGCACATCTGCAGCCGGTGAGGTTTCCTGAGAGTTTTGCCCTCTATAAAATTTCAGCCCTCTGTAGTTGCCCCTGCCCTCCTCGGCCTCTTCTTTTGCCTTTTTTTTTTTTTTTTTCTCTTCTGGAACCTTCATTCTCCGCTACCCCAAGTGGTTGTTAGCACAGGCCCTGCTCCCTCCTGCCGCTCACAGGGCAGTGGGAGTCGGCAGGTGGTGGATTAAAGTTTTTATTAATTTCTGTGTATCTTCTTGTCTTTTCCTTAAGTATTGCCTCAGCCCCTACATATTCCACTCTGAAAATCCATGATCGTATGGGAATGCAAGTCTCATGATGAATGTGACCGCTGGTTATAATCCCCAGTTAAACAGTGTTCAATATATTTGCAATTGTAGTGTGATATCAAACCCAGTAACGGAGGATTTGCTGTGCTAGCCTTGTCACTATTTATTCAAGGACTTTTCTCAGTTAGCTGTAACGTTTCACGTTGTTCCAAACGGTATTCTTTCCATTTCCCATTGTTGTATGTCCAGGGCAAGCGCTGCCTCCGGATGGTGCGGCCCTGCCGCGCGGGGGGGGGTGGGGGCCATCGGCGGCTCGGCCATCGGCTTCGCGCCCTCCGCTCGCGGGCTCGGTGGGATCGGCGCTCGCTTGGCCGCCGGCAGGGCTGGGCGAAGGGAGAGGCAAGATGGCGGATAAGGCGCCCGGCGGCTCGCAGAAACCCGCCGGGAAGGTGAGGCCGCTGCGCCCTGGGGCACGGCCCACGGATCGCTCCGTTCGGCTCGGGAAGCATGGCCAGTGGCCCACTCCATTCCGTTCGGGGACCACGGCCTGCGGCCCCCTGCCGCGGCGGCGGGGCCCGGTAGCGGCGGGGCGGCGAGGCGCGGGCGGCGCGGCCTGCTCCGCTCCTGCTCTGAGCCCGGGGTGACCGCGGGCCCCGGGACGGGGTGGGAGGCGGGAAGGGGGCTCGGAGTCCCGGGCCTCTTGCGGGGCACCCCCGCTCCCCGAGACCGCCCCGGGCACGTCTCTGTTCCCGTGGCGTCCCCGTGCCCCGGCGGAGGGAGGCGCAGGGCCCGGCGGAGGCGCTGTGCCAGCCCGCGAGTCCCTGGGTTGGGGTGCTAGCCCTGGGCTGTTCCGTAGTGACCGAGCCCCAGCCGTGTCCACCGACGGGTTTCGTTTCACTGCTCTCTCCCCCCCCCACCCCCGGCTCCCCCGTGGGCTGAAGCCCGCGCAGGGTTAGTTTCCCACTTGCGAGTGTGAAGGAAAACGGCGAATTGAGATGGCGTGGGTTCTTCTGAATTGCGATGAAGTTACAAGTTTCGTAGAATTGCCGTGGCGTTCCCCGCGCTTTTCACTGTGCCTGCTCTACTTCCTGTAGTTCTTGCTGGGTAGATTTCCAGCCCGGGAGCACAGGTAGTGCAGCAGTTCTGGCAAACTTGGCCCTGAGCTGTGCTCTGAAACCAGCGGGTGGTCACAGCCCAGAGCTGCCTGCGCTCGCAGCATCTCTCCTGCTGGGAGGGTAGAAGGCAAGATATTTTGGGGGATGCACTGGCAGCTGGTGGTTTGAGGATTATTGCCTTTCATTCACTTTCGTTTCAGGTTTTAGGTCAGAACTATATAAATCCTTCAAGTTTTGGTGTGTGAGTGCATAAATCATTCAAGGCCGTGAATTCACACAAGGAAGCCGTGTTTTGACTCAGGAACTTCCAGTGCTATAAATGAATAATTTTTGCCCATCTTTTTATTAAGAAAAACCAGGATTATTTAATTTTTTTTAAATTTTATTTTACTGCTAAGAAACTGTAGTTATCAATGTAATTGGTAATGAAATGTAGTTACTTAAAGTCTTTGCATGTTTAGTCAGTTGTTACTAGAGTAGGAGAGTTTTATTTTTGTTTCTCTTTTATGATCTGTTCCAAATATTGGCAAGAAACGTTTTTTTATCTTGCTTTTGGCTTGGAATGGCAAATAAGAGCTGAACATAAAACCTGAGTAGTAAAATAGATCTTAATTTGTGGGCAGTGGCTTTCAGGGAATAAGACATTTTGGGATTTCAAATATAATTAGAAATAGAATAATTAATTATTGATTAATGCAGCTGATAACATGGTACAGAAAACCAACCCAAATGTGCTTCCTTTCTTTTCATAGTTACATTATAGACTATTTTTGTTTTGTCGTTTACTATTTCTGTACTGATGATACTCTTTTTTTTCAATATACAGTAATAATTAGTTTATGGGAATTGTTTTCTGTCCTGGATGTCAGTTCTGTAGAAGTATGTGCAGATACTTAACTCCCTCATCCATCCCATGGAAGTCAGTAGGACAGCTAGGGAATGTAAAGTCAGATGTGTGTTCATCTGTGAGGGCCTGTTGAGGGGGTCCTGTACCTGCCTTGCCACCACCTTGCACCTGTACTACCTTCCACTTCCTCCTCATCCCTCAGTTTCCCATTCCTCCAGATATCCTCCAGTGCTGTGTTCCACCACTATTTTTCCCATGCTTTACGTTCTAGATCTTGCTTGCTTCTTCTGGTCAATATTGTTTTATGTGCCAGAGAAAGCAGGGATCGTACATACTTGGATCCATGAGAATGTTTCTGTTGAAAAGTGAAATAAAATAAGGCATGCCTCTCTCTTGGGATTTGAGGTGTAAAACTTGGGAAATCTTGGGGGACTGAGCAGTGTATGGTACCTTTGGTACCTTTTGTTTTGTTACTTCATGAATGCTTGTGATATGTTGAAACATAGAGATACTTTTCAGATGTCTGCAGAAAGAAATGATACTGAAATTAGTTATATGATTCTTGTTTTAATTAGTTTATTCACACAGGGGTTAAAATGTGTATTTTTAGTTGAGCCTATATGAAAATGTTTATGGTTTAACAATTGAGCGGATAACCATTTTGCTCAATGTCTTGAAGTAATTATTTATCGGACATTTTGATTATTTTAAAGCATTTTAGGATTCATTTACTTACATAATTAAAATTGAAGTGGTAGGCATCTTCTGGTGCATTGTATTTGCAAGTTATATTTGTTTTGCAGGTACAATTATTTTTATATCTCATAGACTCCATAGGGTATGTTTCAGTGACAATTCCAAGATGTGCCTTTGCTGGCTTCTAGATACCTGCTGGGAAGACACAGTGACCTTTTATTTTCTATGCTCTGCGAAGAACTGTGACCTAGTGCCTGAAATAAAATAGTTTCTCGCCTTCAGAATGGTTGGTGTTTGTTCGTCAGTCTTCGTGTCCAAGTACTGAATTTGACCCAGTTATTTCGATTATATATGTATATATATTTATAGTGTAAAATCAGATCTTTTAAGCTAGGCATTATCTGTTTGATTCACTGATTGGAAAGCGTTGCTGGAGATGGTACAGGTTCAGGGAGCCCTCCATGCCTGCATTGCTGTGGTGGCAGCTGCTTTGTGTGATACTGGCAGCTGCTAAATAACTTCGAGCGTCTCCCATGTGAAATGTGTTGCAAAAGCATTAACTATTCCTTTGGCACTTTGAGATTAGAATAGCAAGATTTGTTCTTGAGATTTCCAGAAACCTAAGTAGGAAAGAAGGATAATTAAAGAAGAGAAAATAGAGATTGCTGAAGACTGCGCAGGACATCAGTGTAGGACATGATTCTGAAATGACAGATACAGATGGTCACTTACTATCTTTATGTAATGAAATTTTAGCTGCTCAGTGGTTCTTCCATTTTGTTATTGTATCTTCTGAGAATAGTGAGTGTCTGGCATGGCCACTGCTCTTACATAGACTGCTGTTCAGATTGTGTATCATAATGCAGAAGAAATAATCCACTGGGACCAAGCTGTACTTTTCCCTTTTTCATTCCAAAAGCTGTACCTGTTCATCGGAGTTTAAGGTTCTAATCTGGAGAAAGCCACTGTCCATTTACTTTTGTGTCTGCAAGTTATGACTACTCAAATAGGGACTAAGAGTAATCTGCATAAATACATTAGCCATAACATAATTGGCAGGTGTTTTCAAGCACTTGCTTTCTAGAGAGAAAGAAAGAATAAGAAGGATAAGGCAAGCTGGAAACCTCCTTTTACTGGCTTTTGACATCTTAATTTATTATGTCTTCCCATTTGTTTTTCCTTGCTGTCAGTGCTGACACAAACCAGTGCCAGCCTTAGCTACTTTTTCCCTGCCGAACACTGTCCTCTTTGGTTGATTTGGCATGATTTGGGCAGCAGGGTGCTGCTATGAGTTGGGAAATAGTTTGGCTGAACCTCCCCATCTCTCCCTTTCATGGGTGATCAGGTAGATCAGGAACACCACTGTAGTTCAGCGTGACCAGCTGCTCAGTATGGGGGCAGGATCAATGGAACGTGTTGAAACAGGGCAGGAGTGTCTTTCATCAGAGTTTCTTTTAAACATTTCACCCTGAAGCTATTGTTTCTTTCAAGGACAGGGCTTTCATTTATGTTTTAAGTTGTAGCCATTACAGTTGGAAAAATACCATTCACCATTTAAAAGACCACAGATTGTCTCCTGGGTTTTATTGGCAGGTTTTGTGTTTTTGTTGCTCTTTGTTGTTTCACTAAATGACATCAGTATTAATTAAAAAAAAATTATTGTATACTATTATATATGTTCTTGTATACTATATATATATTATTGTATACGGTATTGTAAAATATAGCATATTTTAAATACTTGTGAAATAACATGATCATGCCAGTTTTACCAAGAGATTTTTAAGTCTGGAGAAACCATGAAGAGCTGGATTTGTGGCCATGATGTGAACTGTGGGCAGGAAGAAAGATTTTGAAGAGCCGTTGTCTTTGTTTTCCTTGGAAGCTTCCATGAGGCTGCAAGAAATGTAAACATCACAATCTTAGAGATGACTTTGCTTTGGCATTTTCATGGAAATTTGTCATGAATCTCATTTGTATGGTCCTTTGAAGTTTTGGTTTTTTTCTCTTGGAGGTTGAGTGAAGTTGGCTGGACTCAGTAGTGAAGCTTTGGGTGACCTGAGCTCCAGGACTGGAGTTTGACAGGGCTGTATTTTATTGCAGTAGCAATGCAGGCTGCTGAAATGGCACTTCAGCTGTGCTGGCACATGCTTTGAGAAATATGCAGAGTGAAAGTGATGGAAAAAGTGATCCAGCTGTAAAATAGTCTGGTTGAGGAAAAAAAAAATAGTTTTCAGGCAGTGTGGTAGGTGCAATGAATTGGGGGTAAGAAGGCATTTGTCTGTTGTTTGTGCTGGCAGTGGCTGAAAGATGGATTCACTGCATTTTTTCTGTCGGCATTTTGAACATGAGGGAGCTGTCATCACATCTCATCACATGTAGGGCAGAGCTTTGTGTGTCTTTCTTTCAGCAGTTAAGTTCATTTGAGCTGCTTGACATGATGAGAGCAGAAAAAATAATCCTGCTCCACATTTCAACACAGGTGGGCAACATCTTCTAAAATGTTTCCCTCTGTGTTAGAAAGACACTGATTCCGCTGAGTCAGTGCAGCTGGTCTGATTCTTAAGGAAACAAAATGGCCCCTTTTGTCAAGGCAGTGCAGATGGATGCAAAGTGCAGTGTTGTGAGAATTTGCGATTTTTTTTTTAATAACTGCGATTTAGAAACTGGCAGATAGCAATGTGTAATTTCGTCAAGAAACTTTTCGTCTTGTGCTTTGTCAGAACAGTTTCTTAGATGGTCAGGAGTAGTATCAAAGGTAGAACTAAATTTATGCATAGGAAGGGAAGACCTGAAAAACAACAATTGTTGAAGGAGGAAGATAATGTGGCTGTCCAAAGGTGTTGGTTACTGTGGGGTAAAGTTGGTCTGAAAGCTAAAACTGCTTTTAGAAGTTTTCTGAGTGCACCTTAATAGAAATTGTGCTGCTCATCTGATGTTCAGAGTGGCTGCGCGGTGCCACGGTCCCTGTGGGTGGATTAGGGAGTGCCGCTGTACTCCCACAGAATCTCTGTGTGCTACTGTGCACTGAAGCTTTTCTGAGCAGTATCATCTGCTTGCTGCTGGAGAAGCAGATTAAGTGTCTTACTTTTTTTATGTTCTTCCTCAGGATAATGTGTCATTGTACTGAGCACTCTTACTGTTTGTTGCTCTGTGTAATGCCTTGGTTTTTGTCCTCCCAATAAGCAGCTTCAGCACCACCTCTGTTGGGGGGTGTTGCTTTCTAAAACTTCCATAAATGAAACAGATATGGAGAATCATTCCAGTGGTCATTCCATTGAGCTGTTGCCAGACAAGCTCCTTTCCTGGAGCAGTGCTCAATCTGTGTCAGTACACTAAGGCAGACAGCACCGTATCACTCCACCTTTGAGACTGATCTTATTAACTGCAGATCTGAAATTGTTTTTTGGAAGGCTGGAATTGTAGCTGCTGTGTTGGTTGCCGCAGGGTGGCAGCTGGCAGCAGGAAGAATGCTGTTTCCATGCTCTGGAATTCTTTTGCACAGTGTCTTTCTTTTATCTGTGTGATGTTGGGCTATACATTCATAAACTCTTGAGGGGAGGACAGCTTTCCTTAAGCTACATTTGTGCAGTATGTAGAACTGTGCATAACAGATTTCTGATCTGAGTGCCATAGGCAGTTGCGAATCACAAAAAAATCCAGCACCAAGTACACAAGAGGAGAAGTTTGCAGGAAGTGGCGTTAGTAAAAGATGGTTGTGATCCTTGCTTCCGTGTGTATTCTAATGAACAGCTACTGGTGCATGGTACTAAACTTGTTACTAGCTTCTGTGCAAAGATGTGCTTGTGAGTCATGTACAGTGCTGCAAGTAAGGGGATTTGGGAGGTCTTTGGGAGGAAGACGTGATTATTTTTCTGGTTTTTCCCTCCCCTATTTCTCTTTCTTAAAAAAAACCTCCAAACATACTCCTAGAAGCCTTTTGCTTCTTCTTTGGAAGGGCTGTATCTTTGTGTTGCTCTTTACTTTTGTGCATTTAATTCTGGTTGTTGAAGTGCTTTTTGTTGAAGACCATTTTTTTCTAAGTTGATTTTACTGTATAACATAGGAATATACTTGTTGAAAGAGAAACGTCTCTGTCTTAGCTGATGAAAAGTAGGATGCACGATGAAAACGAGGTCTAGTAAATTATCTTCTAGAGTAGCATTTGGTGCTTGTTTGTTTTGAAAAGCTGGAGATGAGCATCATCTATTACTATTTCTGGTATAAACTATAAACTTCTGGTAATAAAGAGAAATGCTAATGTTCTGTAACTAATGAACAGATTTCAGCTAATGGAAATGTTTTATTTTGACTTAAATTTCAGTTTGATGCCAGAAGTGTTGAGGTACTAATTGTGCATCAGACAATAATATCTTAATAATGGTGTTACGTCAGGATTTCTGGAATTTGGGCGTTATGTAATTTAAAAACATGTTCTCCATCACTTCCACTTATTTAAAACCTGATTTTGTATATATGCTGGTTTACATGTTAAAGTTCAGTTAGAGTTTAAAGTAATAATGGCAATTAGTACCTAGTCACAAATTGGGATTCTTGGGGTGGCCAGCTTCCATCTATGCACAATATAGTAAGAGCAGTTTTGAAAATTGTTTTATAGTAAGCCAAATGTAATCAAGCACTTTATGTAATCTTTAATGGCCTTTAATGACAACTCTTGAAGATGCAAAAAAACTTAATTCTTTTTCCCGGTGGTGCCATTAGTGACGTTCTTATAAAATCCAGCTGTGGAAATTCAGATGTTTTTAATGATCTGTCTTTAATCCCTTATTTGCCTTATATTGACATGTTCCTGAGGTGACCTGGTCAGATATATCATTAAAATACATTATGTGTATCTTTGTTCTTGTGTATTTGGATGTTGAAATTGAAATGAAAATCACATTCCAAGAACTGAACCCCCACCCCCCCAGAGGTTGTTTGTTTCTTGTTATGTGCCTCACCTCCTCCTCATTCTCTCCTCAGGTCAGAGGGCCAGATGCAGTACATACCACTGGATCTGCTGATTCACATGTAAGTCCAAAACACTTAAACAAGTAAAACCCCAAACAATTCCAACCAAACCCACAAACTCAAAATAGGCCTGTTTTTAAAGAAAACTACTTGCTACAGGCAGAGTCTGATGCACTGGGTATGTAACCTGTAGGTGTTTGCAAATGAACCATTGATTTCATGTTTAAAAATACTCCTTGAAACTTTCAAAACAAGCACCAGTGTAGGAAGCTGTGCTGCATGGTACTGCATCCATAATAGGTACTGGAACAGAAAGAAGCTGCAAGGACTGTATAGGTTTGTCTCTTACACTGAGGAATGCTTGAGAACATGGGGTGATCAATCCTAAGAGTCACGGGATGTTGAAGTGCCTTTTCAGGCACAGTTGGCTTCTCGAAGCTGAGACAGTGTGGCCCTAATTTGATCCTTTATTTTTCTTTCTAATAGAATATGTTAAAGGAAAAGGTAAGAGTAATAACCTGGTCTTGCTGGCCACCCCACTCCTTGTTCCCTCAGTGAATAGACCTTTGCCTGGTTGTGAGGTTGGTATGTTGCATGAAGACTTACTTATTTCTGAGCTAAAATGAAAACAGGCAGCAAGAGCCAAACTGGGAGTTAATACCAGACAATTAATTCTGTGGTTTGGGTTTTCTTCAAGATTTCAAATGCAAAAGTCAATTGCCAACTGTTAAATTGCTTGTAAGATAGCATTATTCTAGTTGTGATAGCAGAAACTTTTCATAAAGAAGTAGCTTGTTTTATTGAGATCTTTTACTTGCTACAATTTGGAAAATTACTCTTAAATCTCTTCTGAGTATTTTGTGCTGATGGAACTGGGACTTGAGTGCTTTGTGCCACCTTACAGTCAATGCAGTGTCCTGTTTCAAAAGAAGTTGGCTTTCATACAGAGATTTGATTACTCAGCTGCAAGTTTCTCTTTGCTTCTATCATTTGCTTTACATTTTTCACAGTATTTTGCATTTTTTGAAGGAGGAAGACAACTTCAAGTTTTGTATAGTCCTATTGGTAGGAATTCTGTGAAGCTGCATATGGTTAATGATAATGTTATAATTGCTCACTGGAATCTTAACTAGCAGACATAAATTAGTTTAATCTTCTTAACTTTATATTGCTCCTACCACTTGGAAGGTGTTTTTTTCCCCAAAACCCCTTGTAAGCTGAGCAGATCTTAGTGCCAGAACTCTTTTATCTTGCAGCTGCTTCTCTTATGTCACTGGAACAAATATTTATCTGGCTGATCTGCAGGTATCCTGTAACATTACTGTGAGAGATTATTTTCTGATGACAGGATAAGCCTTGGGTAGGAGTGTGGTATTTGTTCTGCCTGCAATGCTGTGCCATAGCTGTGTGCTCGTGTTTTGCCAAGGTTGTGTATTGTTTGTCATACTGAAATAGAAGCTGTTTTTCAGACAACTGGAAGACTGGATTTTATTAAATTGAAAAACATGCAGATGAATTAAAAGCTCCTGATAAACCTGTCACAGCAGCTCACATTGACAAACACAGTGTCATAAACCAGATAACTTCACAGACAACACTGCATAAATTTGTGACTGATAGCTTTACTTTCAGTGATGAAGCAGGGAACACTTTCAAAGAAATACGAGCTTCTTGGTCATATGCTTGGCACAGATCTAAGAGGTGTTTGTGATGCTGAGCTGGAATTATAAACCGAGGATATTTCAAACAGTTTGGTTTTGATGGTGCTTTTTTATGTACAATTTTTTTGAATAGGAAGCTGATACTAGAAATAAAACTCTTTACAAAGAAAATTATTCCTAGAGGAAACCCTCTCCAGTTGCTGTCAGAATTTTTTTCATAATACAGTGTTTAAGTTGTTCATCTTATTTGTCTTGATGTTTTATTGAGCTGAGTTTTTTTTAAGAACTATCATTGCAAAAATCATAGTTTTAAGCATCACTGTGTGCTCTGTGTAAGAGCATTGTAAATATTTTGAAGACAAGGCTCATACCTTATGTTTTGTTCTTCTGGGGCTTTGTTGTTGTGCTGATTCTTCATGAATTATTGTGGTAAGGTAGCGAGTTTCCAGAGCCGTATCTTTTCTCTCATTTAGCTTCCCGCTGCCCATGTCTTTGGAACATGCTCCCCATCCTGTTGTCTTTCTTCTCTTGATGTTTTACTGCCTGTTAACTACCAGAATAGAGCCTTAAGAACTCCAATTCCATACTCCAGAAATTACTGTTATGTGGAGTGCTTCCTTTGTCAGTTTTGGAAAGAAATTCGAAAGGATATAGGAGCTGAATGTGAGATTTTTTGTTTCATTTAACTAATAGCTGAAAACCTCTGGAATGCATTTTGTTGTTCAGCAAAGCTATTAATTTTTACCTTGAAGTACAACTGAAATTTAGCATCCATTTGATTGTTCCATTACCTGTCCAACCTTGTACAAACATTATTCTGGCCAAAATAGTCAGAATAGTCAGTTTTTTTGAGGGGACAGGGAGGGACGGGGGAAGAACTGTAGTGCAAATCATGTATTTCTGAAGGTTTAGGAACTGCAGCACTGCACAGTGATAAATGTCCAGGCTCTTACAGCAAGTGTCCTTCAGATTTCAGCTATGTTTGAATGGTGTATTAAAAGCTCTCTCATTAAACCAAGGATGATTTGTTTAAAAAAACCCACACAGATTTACTTTGTTTTTAGTTGTATTAAATAATGACATCTTCAGAGATAAGTACAGGAAGGCTTTTCTTTGTTTTATTTGAGTTACTGGTCTAGGCCAAGGTCAAAAGTAGCATTAATTGTTTTGTAAACAGTTTGATGTCTGTTTTCTTACTCCCTTTGCAGCCTCTAATGGAAAGTAAACTTAAAGCATTCAGTATTGGCAAAATGAGTGCTGCCAAACGGACTCTAAGCAAGAAGGAGCAAGAAGAATTAAAAAAGAAGGTAAGGGTATATAATGAAAATTTCACTTTGTATGCAGAGCTGAAATAAGTTTGCTTTTAGATTGCAACCAGCTGTCACACCAGATATCTTAATTTTGATAATTGTAGGTCTCTAAGAGCGAAAGTGAATTGTATTTTACATTTGTAATTTATTTTTGACATCCATGGCATTAAGATAGAAAGAGGCTTACTCTTTCCTTCTCTGTGAGAAATCAAGTTCTGTGGCTTTCTGAAATAGGGAATTACAATAATCCATTGATGTGTTGCTCAGGATGGAGACAGCCATCACCTTAGGTAATTTTCTGTTTTTCATTTGCTCTCTATCGTTGGATTTCAGTAATTACAAAGAGTACCTGTCATTTTTGAAATTGTTTCAGTACACATCCTTGTTAGTTCTGTAAAACATTTTTTTGTCTAATGACTGTATTGGGAGCTAATACAGACTTTAAAATTTGATACTGCATTTTTGATTACTTAGGAGTGTCCAAATTTTAGAAAATGCGTATCTCATAGTTGGTAAGGTGGAAATTTTGAAACTTTATATGCATAACTTGTACTATATTCCAGTGGCTTGTCTTCTGCTGGGTTGTTGGAAATACTGGCCTGAAGATCATGATAGTGCTAAATTTAGTGTCTCAGCTTAAGTCATTGAATTAATTTATTCTCGGGGAAATACAGAAGGGTGATCCTGTTGTTGACGTCCTTCAGCCACATGGGTTGATTGTAAAGGCTGAGATGGAATGGGCACTGTTCTGTCACGCTGAGGCCAGCAAAGCTCCAGGCTCACAAGCCTTTGATTTGAGCTTTTCTATTTGGCATCTTTTGAATGTTAAATGGCCATGTAAACTCTTGGAAAGGAACAGGCATAGTGGAGCACACAGCCTCACTGGCTTTGCGTATTGTGTGCTGTGTTCTGCCCACATTTCTCAGAAATTTGAATTGTCTAAATTTGAAACTCCTTTGATGCAGTTTGTAGCTTGAACTCTAGAAAATAAAAAGGAATGTCACATAGCTAATTTAAGAGTAACTGTCTAGTGAAGGTTGTTCTGTGATGATAGTAAATAGATTAACATTTGCTATGTAGGAGGATGAGAAGGCTGCTGCAGAAATTTATGAAGAATTCCTTGCTGCCTTCGAAGGAGGTGATGGTAATAAAGTGAAAACATTTGTAAGAGGAGGAATCGTTAATGCATCTAAAGGTATAACTAATCTTTTTTTGGAGGTGGTGGGTCATTTGGCTTTGAGTAAAGATGAAGATTGGCTTTGAATTGCATTTTAAAATTAATATGTTACATTAGAAGCAGAAAAGAAAACTTGATTCTAAAATCTACCTTATGCTTTTACTGAGCTGGGCAGTGGCGTGATTTTTTGTTTTAACCATAATTGGAAAAAATGCTTTGGTTGAGAATACCTAATCTTACGTTCTTTTTCTCATAATAAAAGATGTTAAATTATGTAAAATTCGTGTTATTAGCTTTTTAAAAATTAAATAATATATTGAATTGAATGACCAAGACTAAAGAACAGCATTCTTTCTAATGAACAGTTTTGTGCAGTATTAGTTAATAAAATTTGCTTTTAACTTGCCTTTAATTTCAGAGGAGCATGAAACAGATGAAAAACGGGGTAAAATCTATAAACCTTCGTCCCGATTCTCAGATCAAAAAAATCAACCAAGTCAGCCATCTAATGAGAAACCTCCATCCCTCCTAATGATCGAAACCAAAAAGCCTGTAAGTTTCTTACTTGAATCTTAACTCCATCCTGATGTATTTAGAAGTGCTTAGGAAAGGGGCCATGTGATCATGCAGAGTAGTTTTATCTGCATGTGTCCCATACTGAGAGAAGGTGGACATTTTGAGTTGCCTGAACCTATAGCAGATACGAAAGTGATGAAATGCAGAGGCCCAGGAGCCCTGTATGTGGCACAGTACACCTGGTACTGCACTGCCCTTTCACTGTGTTCCTGCTAATTTGGACAAACTTCTCATGCATATGGATTTAGTGACTGTTGCAAAGTAACAGCTTTTTTAGTCCTGAGAATTACTGAAGTTTTAGAAGCTATTCTTCTCAATTCCTCTTGCTACCATCTGGTTTAGATTTTTTTTTAACTTAAAACCCAAAAATAAATTGACCTTTGTGTTGATCCAAGTTTTTCTTGGTAGGGTTCTTTGATTTTTTGTTTGTTTGTTTGTTTTGGTTTGGTTTTTTTGGGGGGAAGGGTGAAGTTTGAGAAGTCCCTTTAGAAGTCCCTCTTTGAGTTCTAGAACTTGTGCAGTTTTGAAGCTGAACACCTTGCTTTATTTAATTTATTTTGTCTTCTGCGTGGTTTGATGGGGTTTTTTTTGGTTTTGTTTTTGGAGTGGTTTTTTGTTGTTTTTTTCTTTTTTTTGTAAACCAAGGTTCATCATAAAAAGCAAAGAAAATACTAGGAATACTATGAACAAAGAGTCTTCAAGTCAAGTGATAATTGCATATGATTACTGTTACTACTGTGTATGTGTAATGAATGTCTTTGATGTCTTAGAAGTCTTTTAATAGAGCTTACTACAATTTTAAAGCTTAAGTGAAACATGTATGATGCTGCCTGTTAGGGTGGGAAATGAATGTAATGTGATAATTGTGGGCAGTTCCGTCATAACCTCCCTCCAGATTTAAACAAATGTCAGTTTTAGACTAGTGGGGTACTACTGGGTGGCAGTTTGATCTTCATTGTATGTAAAGCTCTACAGTTACAGAAATGAATTGTAGCATTTTTTTATTTTTCTGAGCTCTGTTCTGTCTTATGCAAGTGTTTGTACTGTAAGAATATTACTGCTTTTCAAATTTTTCATAAATACTTGTGAAGTAATGCAATCAGTTTACTCACTTGCCCTGTCCAATGGTGATTGAAGATAATGAGGTAAAAATGATTTTATTTATTTGGCAGACCCTCCCCAAAAACAAAAACAAACAAACAACTTTGCCTGGGGTGAGTAGGAAGTCCAGTTTTTCCAAAGCTGTAGTGTGTAACACAAATATTTTGTATGTCTGCCTATTGGAAACGTTTTCATTTAAATTTGGTTATATAAAAACAATGTTGTTGAAGATAAGATTTCACATTAGTTAGTTAAGGAACATATATTACTGTTAAAAGAGAAAAAAAGTAGTGTTGCAGTATCCATATTCTTTGGCATTCAAGAGTGTTTTTCCTGAGGATCTTGAACTATTTAAAGTAACTGTTTTTTCAGACTTTATTTACGTCCAAAAGGAAGCAAGAGAAGGAAATTCTTTTCAAGTAGAATGTTTGTGGACAAAATAATTGAATATATATATGTAAAATAATTTACATATATATGTACACACATCTGTCAAATTCATTAGAGCATGATGGTTTGCTAGGGGTGTAGTCAGCATCCTGGTTTCCAAATGGAACAAATGACAAAATACCTCAGTTATTTTAAATGTGTATGTAGTAGAGAGAGTGTTTGATCACATGTGCTGCATTGTAAGAATGAGAAGTAACAAAGTTTATTTTCAACTATCCTTAATTTTATGTTTTTTAGCTTTGTGTTTGATAGCGCTCAGTCTGAATGTTTCGGGTCTGTTTGGTTGTTGTTTTGGTTTTTTTTAATTTTTTTTTCCTCCTGTAGTTTACTTGGTTTGAAAGCTGTGGGTAAAACATGCATGGAAATTATCTAAAGTTTTGTTATATGATTTTTAATTTTGTTCATTTTGTCTTCTGAAATGTTGTTTTATGTATCTTTAATTTTAGCCTTTGAAGAAAGGAGAGAAGGAAAAGAAAAAGAGTAATTTGGAACTTTTTAAAGAAGAATTAAAGCAGTAAGTTTGCTAGGTTTTACTGTAAATAAACAAAATCCAAGGTTTTTGCCTTGTTTTACAGACAATATTTAATATCATTTTTGCTAAACTGTTTCCCGAGGAAGGTTTTTATTTTTTTTCTCCCCCAAATGCTTGCGAAATGGTATAACTAGTTAGCTTAAAATAACTTAGTTAAGCTTAATTACTACCATTGCTGATGGGCTTGGCCTTGGCTGTCGTTGGGTCCATCTTGGTCCTGGCTGGTGTTGGCTTCATTGGACATGGGGGAAGCTTCCAGCGGCTTCTCACAGAGGCCACCCCTGTAGCCCCCCACTACCAAAACCTGCCCAGCAAACCCTGTATGGGGTGTAGCAGAGAGGTTGGTGACAATTGAAATGTCTGTCACACTTGAAAAGAATAAGCTTTGTCAGTGTTTCTAAACTATATCCAGAGGAATTTGTAGGAGGAGATTGAGCTTTGGTACAATGCAGAAATAAGAGTTGTAATTCAAGTCTAGAGACTTATTTCAACTTGCTTAGTATTAAAAGCAAGCTGGATAATGCTTGAAAAAGCAGATTCTTTCACTTTCCAATGTGTTGTAATACAACAAAGAGCAGCACATATATTGAGTGCAGCTGAGTGCCATATATTTTTCCTGATGCTAGAGAGGGAAAACGAATGAATCTGTGTGCATTGGAAAGCAGTAGGTACAACATTATAAATCCATACGTGGCTTTTGTGGGGAGTGCCTGAGCTTCACTGCTGCGTGTTCCTTAGTTGGTGTAAATGAGCTGAACTGCCAGCCTTGTATTCCTGGGATACAGTATCTTCATATCAGGATTTAAGGCCAGACTGCAGGGGACCAAATAGGTCCTTGTGTGAGTACTGTCCTCAGAGTGAGAAACTGAGATGAAATCCTGTATATTCTGGAAATAGTCATGTGGGTGTGCCCTGTGAGTAAGGCTTAGAAAAGCTAGAAGCATAAATAGACACTAAGGAGTTGTGTGCCTCTTGAAAAGCCACCTTAGTGGTCTGTGGACCTCTGGCAGTTAGATGTTGAATTGGAGTCACTTTTTCGGAGCACAGTTCTTATTTCTGCTCTTGTAAGCTGCTTTTCAAACCAAGTCAATTTTGTTTGAGAATGAAATAATACCCTGACAGTATGAATGAGGAATAATTCTGGTAGATACATTCCAGTTGATGAAACAGAAATTCAGACATACTGGAAATTTGGAAGTTTTAACAAAGTCATTGTTTCATATTAAAAATTCTCATAATTGTGAAGTTAATTCAAAATTTTAGAATAAAAACTCCAGAACGGTTTTAAATTGTTGCTTACTTTAAACTTGCTTTGTAGAATCCAAGAGGAACGTGATGAAAGGCACAAAACAAAAGGTAGATTGAGTCGTTTTGAACCACCCCAGTCTGATTCAGATGGGCAGCGTCGTTCAAGTAAGTAGATGTTATTTTTTATGTTAGTTTGGGCTACAAGATTTGTAGACTAAATTGTACATATTTTTCTTCTCTATATTCAGTGGATGCTCCTTCAAGAAGAAACAGATCATCTGGTGGTAATACAGATTCTTTTCTTACTCAATTTAATGTTGTCATTTAAATGCATTGCAGGGATTATGACTTCTTTATTTTTGCTTTTTTTTTTCCGTTATTTTAGTACTGGATGATTATGCACCAGGATCACATGATGTTGGAGATCCAAGCACAACAAATCTGTATCTGGGAAACATCAATCCTCAGGTAAGTTTGGAGCCAAGGAGTGTAATGTTGGCATGTTTGGGCCCAGATGAATTTTTTTGCAATATTCATTGGAATAAATGCTCTGTACATAATGCTGAAAAGTTAAAGTTTAGACTACGAATTACCAGCTCAGTTAAAATTCTTTTTCCCTTGATATCTCTAAGCAAGGTGTATCATATCTTAAAAATTTGAGTGTGCTCAGCTAAAAGTGCAGTTTTATAGATTCTTGTTTTTGTAGTAGATTGCATTGGGGGGGTATCAGTGAAGTGTTGTTTTTCAAGAAACTAAAAAAATTAAAATTCTGACACTTGGACAATAATATGAACAGCTGTCACAGAAATGCAGTGGCAAAATGTTAATTTTTACCTCTTTTTCATGTAGATGAATGAAGAGATGTTATGTCAAGAATTTGGCCGCTTTGGACCATTAGCGAGTGTTAAAATTATGTGGCCAAGAACTGATGAAGAAAGAGCAAGAGAAAGAAATTGTGGCTTTGTTGCCTTTATGAACAGGAGAGATGCTGAAAGAGCATTGAAGAATTTAAATGGTAAACCGAGTTCTCGGTTCAGGGCTGTAATTATCTTTGCAGACTGTAAGCACATTTTCAGGTTGCTTTATCAGACAAGTGAGATGTATTCTGTAACTCCAGTACATACCTGGCTGGCAGTGATTTTAGTTTACACTTGATTGTTCTACTGGCAACTGAATGTTGTCAAACTATAATAGTTGTGTACTGTAGTGTCCTGAAGACAGACATTGGGGGAAGATTAATAAAACATTTTGTGTAATAGGCCTTCATTTGCCTGTGTTGTAGTCTGATAGATGTAATAACAGGAATCAACAATGGATGCAAAAGGTAAACTGTGGCAGGCAAACCTAAATGCTGCACTTAACAAGGAGAAATCTCAAGTGATGCAGAACCAATTTATAACATCATGGTGATGGAGGGTTTTTTTCTTTCACTGTTTCAGGCAAGATGATTATGTCGTTTGAAATGAAGCTGGGATGGGGCAAAGCTGTACCTATACCACCACATCCAATCTACATTCCGCCTTCCATGATGGAGCATACCCTGCCACCTCCTCCGTCAGGACTGCCTTTCAATGCCCAGCCTAGGGAGAGGTTGAAGAATCCTAATGCTCCAATGTTACCACCACCAAAAAACAAGGAAGATTTTGAGAAGGTAACTTACAGTACCCTGGGCCGTATCTCATTGTTAAATACTACATCTGTGACAGTATTTCAATGGCTTCATAGATTTGCATTGTTCAGGCTGACTTTGGCAGCCCTTAGTCTGCAGATTCTCTGGCTCCCTGCTTTAGCCCAAGGGAACCTACTTAATTCCTGAACCTGTTTCATGTCTGTGTTAGGGTACAATATATTGGCTCTTGGTTAATTTAGTGCTGCTTAAAATCTGGCTATCATTTTCCCCCTCCAGGCTCCCTGGATTTTTTTCTCCTACGTCCCCCCCTTTTCTTGGCTGCCAAATTGCAGTATCTAAATTGTTTTCCTTATAGAAAATCCTACATTTTAATTTGGGTAGCATTATTTTTACCCTAGAAGAGTTGATGTATTTTGTGTAGAAGGTAATTAATCTGGACATTGAGTAAGTATTTTATGCTACTTATGGAGTCAGTTTTCAAACTTTTCTTTATGTGGAATATTAGCTGATAAAAGGGTAAGTATCTTGAAATCACAAACCAACTTGATTTACATTTGTAAGAATTTATTGATTCTTTGAATGACACTTAAATGTTAGGGCTGTTTTTTGTAAGACTTGGGAATAAAGTAATACCAACATGATCCAAGTCAAATAGTTTAGAATCTTTTCATAAACTTAAGAACTCCTTTCTTATAAATATACTCAGCATAGTTCCTATTCAGTGCCTCAATGTGCATTCTGACGGGAATGTTCTGATACTTTGCAATTAGTGAACCTTCATGGTTCACTGACACAACGATTTGAATTTTGTGTAATTGCTTAGTTATAACTTCACAGCAGTGATTGCCTGCAAAGTTTGTGATAGATGTGTAGTATTTTCATTGCATATGTATATTTTTGCTTGTTACTTGTTAACAATACTCACATATTCTATGTTTATTATCTGATGTGACTTCATATACAGACTCTGTCGCAAGCCATAGTCAAAGTGGTTATCCCAACAGAAAGGTACATGTTTTTCTTTATTATTACTGATCTAAATATAGAAAATTTCCCCTTCGGAATTTTAAAGAAAAATGGTGATGTTGTGGAAAAGGTAATGGCTTGACTGAGCAATGGTTGTTTTATGACACTTAAAAGAAATGTGTGTGGTTTACAGTCTAACTATTCTTGTCTTATTAACTCTTTTTTTTTTAAGTGAGAGTAGACTTACTAAAGTAATTATCTTTTGCATTTAATTTGAGCACTAGAGATAGATGCAGGATAATTTTGTGAGTGAACACTAGGGTGAAATACTGTTTTACAGACACAGCATAAGTCCTGACATAAACCTCTGAGTACTGGGATGCAGCTGTGGGGTTTTTGCTTTCTTTTTCTTTTTTTTCTTTTTTTTTTTTTTGACTTGTACATTTTATAACCAGTTCAGTTGAAAATCACTTTTGATCTCTGATATTTTTTTAAATGCAGCTGTTAATAATTTGTCACTGAAAAATATACTTTTGTATTATTGCAAGGATATTTTTACATTTTGGTCCCCATCACTGTTCCTGCCTTCACGCTAGTCTAGGTGTACTCTTGCTCAGTTAAGCTAAAGCCTTTTCCCAAACATAGGAACACAACACTGTTTTAAAAGTAAAGAAGCACAAAAGATTACCAAATTCTCTTTGACATTGGCCTTGGTGAGCAACACCAGCTGAACTGTCTGCGGCAGCGGGGGACCAGGAAAACATCATGGGATGGATTGGGAAAGTATACAGTTTTTGACCAGACATTGGTACGATCGGCTCCAATAAATGTGGTTTTATTATAAATGAAAAACCTTTTTTTTGTTGGCCAACTTAAGCTAAATGACATTTTAAAATAATGCACTATTGGTTTTTTGCTACACTGTCTTAATTGTCACAAAGTCCCTTTTTTCTTTTTTTTTGTGTGGGGGGAGGGGGCAGAAAGAGATTTGTGAAGCTGGTTATAGTGCATTAACAAACTTGTCAGTACGTGCTCCAATGCACTGTATTTTTGATGGAATTTCAGGACAGTACAATTTTTGTTGGGTAGAGACTTGAATTATTTGGGCGACCAGGAGGAGTCTTGATTTGAGAAACATATTGAGTAGTAGAACAAGTACTTGTAAAACTGTACAGTGCTCACAGAGTAGGTGTCAGAGAAAAAGACATGTCCATTTTATTTACTGTAGCATTTTAAAAGCCTGTATGATAAGAACTCATGTTAAATGATTTGTATTTGAAAACATTTATAATGATTCTTTTCCTGATAATTTTGGAAGTTGCCAATGACAATTGCTAAGATCATTACACAGTGCATCCCATCATGCAAAAATTTTGACTGACTTCTGTGGGATAATACATTTAATTTCCTTTAATTAAAAATTTTCAATGCCATTTTTGACATCCCTTACTTCTTAGTATTTAGTAAATGGCAAACCTTGAGTGTGTATAATCAATTGTTTTTTCTGAGAAATTCACTTCCAAGTAGTCATGTCTTACATAACAAAATTCCTGTAACAGCCTCTTTCAGATACGGGATGAGCTGAATCTATTTTCATACATCGGAGGTCTTCACAAAGCAGATGTTCTTGTTCAAGCATAAGCTGCTCTTACACAACTTTATTTTACTTGATGAAAGAAAAATTAGATGAAAACCAATGATGATTTGCAGGAAGCCAGAAGTGATCACATTGGATTTGCCTTAAAATAAATGAATGCTGTAATAACTCAGAGGCTTGAAAGATAATTGTAGATTTCTTTCTTGCTGACGTTTTCAAATACAGTTCATATAACAAGAAGAGTCTTGCTATTTAGACTTTCAGAACACTGCTGTAAATAAAATGGCTACAGAATTGTTGAAACTATGTCCTCTTTGCAATGTTTCTGGGATTATAAAAAGCAGGAAAATTGAACTGGTAGCTGTTTGATTTTATTTGTGTAATATTTGAGGCAAATGTAGATTCAATGCTAGATGGTTCAAAACACTTGCAGATGGCAGGGATAGGTTTCTATTACTACGTTTTTAAGTTGATTTTTTTTTTTAATCTAGTATATTATATCTATGGCAGAACTTGGAATACTTATGGTAGAAAATAGTCACCTCATTGCTAAGAAGTAATAGAAAATTCTGCAACTTTACAATGTACCAATTACGGAATTTCAGTAATTAAAAAAGAGCTAAATGGAAATCTAATTAATTACCTGTGAAGAACCAATATCCATTTGTTGCATCTACGAAAGCAAATTAAAAAATGTAAAAATCTGTATATTTTTTTGGCTTGCATCACATTCAAAGGACATGTGCTGTGAAGCTTTTGCTATATGTAGGTAATCTATTTTAAAAATTCAGGACCCTGTTTCCTTAAAACCCCAAAGGGGAGGAAACTGGCTATCACTATTTTTGATAAAGCTTTTGTGACTGCCTCCTGTTAGCATGCTTAGAAGTGAATTTACATTTTCAGATGGGGCTTGAAAAATGTGCACTTCACATCCGCTTCTTGCCTGTCTCAGGATGTAGTGCTGAATGAAATGATACAGATTTTTATTTTTTTTTAATTGTGATTTGGTTCTCATGGGTGTTTGAGGGAGGGAACATGGGATGGTATGGCACAAAATGATGGACAGTTTTGTTCTATGCCAATCGTTGAGTCTTGACCAAAAAGAGATTATCTAAATTTAATAAAACCATTGCCCTGTTTGGCATCAAGAAGGCTGTTTGCTTTTCCTTTCATACTTGAATAGTTTGAAAGCTGAATGCAGATTCTATTGAATATATGTGTTTTATTTTGGGCATAATATTCAGCCACTTGTTCCTCTGTAGAACTTCAGCTAACACTTCAGTGTTATTTCTAGACAATGTAGATGAGGGCTTAGTTTTTGGTAGTTAATTGTACTTCGGTGTTCAGGCGCCCCTATTTGTGTATCAGGCTTCTGCTAAGCAAGACATGGTTGTAGGCTAAGCCATGGAAATTCAGGAAGGATGTCTCTTAAATTCTTACTCCACCACTGCTAGGCATGGTTTGATTTTTAGAATGCCCGTGTCTGTGATGCAAAGCTATAATATGTTCCATGTTACCTTATCTTTTATGCAGATTTCTTAACAATACAGCAAAATAATCTCCTGCACAGTTGTAGTATCTTAGGTGGAGTGTAGTTTTATATAGTGTTAGGTCTGAATCAATTTTTCTTTAACTGTGTTGTTGTTGTAGGAATTTGCTCGCTTTGATACATCGAATGATAGAGTTTGTGGTTCGGGAAGGGCCCATGTTCGAAGCCATGATCATGAACCGAGAAATCAACAACCCCATGTTCAGGTGCTTATTACATTGCTTCACTTGGAACTAACACCAGCTGTTTTCACTGATGTTAATATTTTGCATTCTTGAAATACTAATAAGACTGGCTTTTGCTGCATTTATCTTTATGTGCAGATTTAAACTTCACAAATTGCACCAATGACTGTATTATCCTTTTATAAGGAAGAATGCATTTTTATTCCAGCTGCTACTAATGTGTACATATAAGTAAAATAGTACACACACACTATGTAATACATTTCTATATATTTATATAAATAACATTTAAACATACTCTTCTGAGGGATTCACAGTCATCAGTGGAAGCAGTAGCATACATTTTTAAAAAAGAAAAAAATCCTCCCCCCTTCCTCAAACAGACAAAAAGTAAAGTCCACTCTTCCTGGAGCCTAATTTCTAACCTTTAGCAAGAGGAGGAATTTTTCTTCTGTGTCAGTGCAAATAGAATTAAGCTTCAGCTGACATAGGGAAGTTTTGAGAATTTCCAGCACTTGTCATTAATAGAATAAAAAAGGATGAATTTCCAAATTTCTTGTGAAATGCAGTCTCTGAAAAGGTTTTCAGGGAAGTGAGAAAATATGCAGGTCAAAATATCCTGTCCATTAAAAATGGGCTGTTTGTCCCCCATATCCTCCATCAGATGTTGCCAGTGTTTTGACAGACAATTTACTGGTGGAAAACTTGAGGTCATTCAGTATTTGATGAGTCGCCTCACTGTGTAACTGCAAGCTCCTGCATCCCTTGTGCTGAGGTTGCAGTGGCTCCTGTAGTGACTCTGCACTGATTCTTCTGCTTTGCTGTGAGGTTGCACAGTTGTTCTTTCTCACTCTGTTCTGCTTTTAACTTCTGAGCAGTGCTGTGCCTTTGGGGAGCTCTGCTCTCTGCAGATTGCATGTGTGTGTGGAGCAGCTGCACATGTTCTGCCTGGTTGTGCTGTGGGTGTACATGATTTTAGCTCTTAGTGTTCACCCTGCAGCTGAGGTGGAATTCTGAACAGGGTTTTTTTTTTTATTGCTTCCTTTGAATTTGTGTCAGTTCAAAATTTGTAAAATGCTTTGTGTCTTTTCTTTGCTCTTTGGTTTAGGTTTTTATTTGAAAACCAGACTCCAGCCCATGTGTATTACAGATGGAAGCTTTATTCAATTCTTCAGGCAAGTGGAATTTTAGTGATAATTCATGGCTTCAAGCATAGTGAAGTACAATAACACCAAAGTAAAAATACTTCTGCTTTTTTTTCATAGGGAGATGCTCCAACCAAGTGGAGGACAGAAGATTTCCGTATGTTCAAAAATGGATCCTTTTGGAGGCCACCACCATTGAATCCATACTTGCATGGGATGTCAGAAGAGCAAGAAACGGAAGCATTTGTGGAGGAACCGAACAAGAAGGGTGCACTTAAGGAAGAGTATGTACTAGCTGTGATTTATGGTGCTGGTCTGATAGCTGGTCTGCCTGGGTTTACCCATTTTGTTTCTGTAGTTTTAATGTGTCATCCCGTAAGTTGTCGTGCTTTTCTTAATTGTGCTGCTGTTGTTAGCAGTGTGTTACTAGCAATTTTCCAAAATGTGTGGAATTCTTTTCTTGTTTTATTCTTCTCGTCATAGTTACCATACCAGTCATGCTTCTGTACATTTTAATACACAGTTTGTTTCTTATACCTTGTTTTGGAAAGGCTCAAAAAGAGATTCTTTTAAACATGTTCTCTGCATGTGGAGGTCAGGGAAAATGTAGAGTAATTGTTTATTTACTAGTTTTCTGAATCTAGTGTTTCTTATTCTGTAGCAGAAATTACTTGCATGCTTTAGATTTATCCATTTGGTTTAGGCCTAAACTAAATCCAGAAAGATAATTACTTTATTAGGGATACTGATGTGCTTAATTAGGTATTGCTCAGCTATTTTTCCTTGATTTCTGTATGTAATCAAGACTTGAGTGAGAATTTTTTGCACTTTATATAATATGGACACATAAATTCATGGACCACTGAAAGAACTCAGGGAAAAGAATATAAAAATATTGAAAATGGCTTTTCTCCTAAAGATGGAAAAACAAAAAAACATTGTTAAATGTAAATGCCCAAAAGTACTTTTCAGTTTGTATTGACAGTATTAAAATTCCTGCTATTTCAGACAGAGGGACAAACTAGAGGAAATTCTGCGTGGATTAACACCTCGGAAGAACGATATTGGTGATGCAATGGTTTTCTGTCTAAATAATGCCGAAGCTGCTGAAGAAATTGTAGACTGCATTACAGAGTCATTGTCCATTCTCAAGACTCCTCTTCCTAAGAAGGTGTGGAGATTTTCTATAATTTTGTATTTTGGGGGAGGAGCTCACTTAGCATATGCATGTAATTTGCAAGCATTATTTCATAAGTTTCAGGTAGCATTGAGGTTTTGTACTAAAATGTGGACTTAAATTTAAGTATGATCTCTTCTTGTGGAATTTTGTTACATATTTTTATTCTTTTTGGAGTTGCTTGTAAATAATGTTCTGCCTTACTGTGAAATTGAAAGCAGTGAAATGATCTGATCAAATGAGGCAATTAAAACTGGAATGCCATGATTCTCCTTTGTAATGCTGTGGGAATTTGTTACAGTAGTTAGTTCCCTATAGCATAACAGGGGGCTAATTGCCTCTTAGCATGTTTATTAATAATATAGCTGTGCTACACTTATTTCTAATTAGGTACTTCCAGACAGTTTAAACTATCTTGTATTCTTTGTGGGAAAATGCCTTTATTTTCAGGATAATTTAAATTGGAGTTATCTTAATTTGACCATTTTTTATTGTAGATCGCAAGATTGTATCTAGTGTCGGATGTGTTATACAACTCTTCAGCTAAAGTTGCCAATGCTTCCTACTATAGAAAATTGTAAGTATAGTATTTTAGGTGATTGGCAGTTAAAAAAAACTTTCTTGTATTCATCTCTGTTTGTACATCTCTGGATAAATGTGGTTGTAGAGAAATTAGCACTTCTCTGTGCTACTGCTATTACAGACTGATGATATTTATATCTGTTTGCATGAAAATGCAGCATGTTGGTAATGCAAAAAATGTATGTGCCCTATGCAAGGGACCACTTGCATGGAACTCTGTAAAGGTGAGAATACTTCATGTGCCTCTTGACAGAAAGAGCCTGTAGATAATATTCAAGATATGGTACAGCAGATAGTTCAAGCAAAGAAGTAAATTTCTGAAACAGATTTATTTTTATTAAAATGTGGGGGGGGTTAACTTTCCATAAACTTTGGACAAGGTATAAGGGGATATTATGTACTTTATTTCTAAGGTGCTGAGCAGAATTTAGGAAAAATGTCCAAGGGACAGTATCTTTGTCATATTAAATGTTTGTGTCTAGTTCGTGGAGTCTCTCTAATGTTAGGACAGCATGGTGGGAAATATTCAGCATGTTACAAAACTCTAGTGATTGCAATTGATGTTTCTTGTTGCAATGTGTCTGTGTTGTGCTGGTTTATTTTTTGCACATTGTGAGAAGCTCAAGGGAAGCTGGGCAGCTGTTGCTCACTGTGCTTTCATTGAGGGCCTCACTGAATAAATTAGAATACAACCATAACTAAGAATTTTTTAAAATTTCAGATTGAATTTTGAGACAATTCTTTCATTCTATTTAAGGTTGTAAAACTCCTTTTATCGTCCTCCAATCTTTCCAGGGTGTATAAAGAGACTGCAGCAGATGTGAAGATCACCCTTCACAGTTCTGTTGTTGTCCAAGGTGATTTAATATATAGTAATCATATTTGCTTTATAGTTCAGTTCATGGCTACTGTAAGGATCAGAACCTTGTGCTTTTGAGTCCTGTCCCAGGTATTTTCATGAATTATGTATGTCCAGAAAACATATATTATGAAGTTTAACTAAAGAAATGTATATGTTTAATTCTAGTTTTGAAACAAAATTATGTCAGATATTCTCTGATCTCAATGCTACTTACCGTACAATACAAGGCCATTTACAGTCTGAAAATTTCAAGGTATGTATTTCATTGTTATTTACATGACATAGAAGTCATATAAATAGATATTCCTGCCCAAGAGATTGCGTACTATGATAGGTGGTTTAGACATCAAGGTCCCTAATTAGGCTTTAAAAAGAATATTTTTTAAAAAGTTTTCTCTTTTGCAAAGATAGACTTGAAATTAAGGAAGGAAATGAGCATCTGCCAGCTGAAGTGTACCAGTAGATTTACAGTTGTGGAGTTGAGAGGATACCTATCACTGGAGTTGCAAACAAGGCCGCCTAGCTTTCTTACTGGTTTTGGCCACCTGTATTTCAATTTCAGAAGTAAACTTGTGTGGAAGTGCTCAGCGTGGAAAGAAACTCCTCGGCAGAACAGCACAAAGTTACTTCCAAACGTTTTTTGTGTCAGGCTTTATTTTAGAGTTCTGATAAGCAGTCTGACCATGGGTAATTGAGAGTGATTTTTGAGGTCAAACGCTCTCTGCTTCTCATGCTTGACCCCGTTCCTTCTGTTTCTATGCTGCCCCTGCACTTCTTTTTTCTTTTTGTTTTTCAGTCAGAAGCTTTAAATACAAAGCTTACAGTGTAGTTAGTTTTTCTGTATTAAGGTCTTCGTCTTGGTTGTCCTCAATCCTTCTGCTCTCAATTGCTCTAGATTAAGAATCAGCTTTAGTTATCTGCTATTTTAAACCTTTGTTAAATTATATGATAAAGAGAGGCAGATTTTTTTAATGTAGCTGCATCTTCAGTTACATTTAGTGTGTCAAACTTGAACTGAAACACGTCTTTTCAAATATGCTTTCTAAGAAGAAAAATCATAAAATTGTTTGGTTTGGAAGGAACTTCAAAGATCATCTTGTTCCAACCCCCTGCCGTGGGCAGACACACCTTTCACTAAACCAGGTTGCTCAGAACTCCATTCAGCCTGGCCTTGAACACTTCCAGGCGTGCGGCATCCATAACTTCTCTGGGCAACCTGCTCCAGTGCCTCAGCACCTTCACACTGAAGAATTTCTTGATAACAGCTAATCTAAACCAACCCTCTTTTCTGTTTAAAGCCATTCCCCCCTTGTCCTGTCACTATCTGCCCTTGTAAGAGGTCCTTCTCCAGCTCTCTTTTAGCCCCTGTGGATGCTGGAAGGGGCTCTAAGGTCTCCCCAGAGCCTTCTCTTCTCCAGGCTGAACAAAATGAAAGTAGGAACACAACTTCAGTTCAATAATATGTATAAGCCAACGTTAATTTTAGTTATTTTATTTTACAAAAAGGTATTTTCTCTTGCATTTGGTAGAGGCACCTTCTTCAAACATTGGGGCAGAATGAAATTTACTATCAGGATACAACTGGCAACAGCCAAAATGGGTAACATAATAGGAATTTAAAGGGAAGATGAAACCCAAGTGGGATTCCTTAAAATGTAGTTCCTATATACATATTTTCGTAAAATTGCTAGTCTTGCCCAGCATGGTATCATTGCAAATACTTCAGTATGGAACTACTTAGGAATAGTTGTCTACAGTAGTAGTTCTCTATAGTAGTGGTCTATTTCCCATCAAATAAATAAATTTCTTAAATACAAATGTTTAGCTTTTTTTCTTTCCTCTTGCTTCTAGCAACGGGTGATGACATGCTTCCGAGCATGGGAAGACTGGGCAATCTATCCAGAACCATTTCTGATCAAACTACAGAATATTTTCTTGGGACTTGTAAATATCATGGAAGATAAAGAAACGGAAGTAAGTGACCTCGGGATCTATGCTAGCAGATGGCAGGGAAAAAATGTGTTAATATAAAATAGGGCTGGCAAGGATTATTTCGCTCCATCTTTTAGGGTGAATAAACCTTTTTTTCCTCCAAGTCCTTGGTCCTAAACAGAGGTGTAACATATTTTTAAAAGCAAATACTGTTTAATCTGTGTATGCATTTCTTGCTTGTAGATTAGGTGCTGTGGTGGAGTTACATTGTGAAAGTGTTTCAGAGCAAAGACTAGTGCAGAATGACAGGTGTATTTCCTTTGTGTTGGAAATACTCTGTAGTATCTGTCTTTGAATTCTGAGTGGAGTTTCAGGCATTGGAACTGTGTGGAAAGATGCATTTCAGAGCAGTGGGAGGGAGGCCTGCAGTATAATTGGAAGGGCAGCTGATTCCTCTGAATGGAAGAGCAGGGTGAACACGCATGTATGAAGGACAGCGCCTGTACCTAACAAGTTAGAATACACAGCTGTATTTATAATTTGTGTGTTCCTTGAATTGGTGTTCCTGTTAAATAGTCCATTTTTGTCAGTTGTTCATTTTAATGGTCTTGGGGGAACTTTCATATCAAGTAAATGTGATTTATCTGAGCTAAACCTCAACTTAGTAGCTCTTCTTTTGAATATAGGTATTGGAAAGCCTGTTGACCTCCTTCCAGTACATTGTGGACAAATTCCAAGTTCTTGCCTATAATTTTTTATAGGAAGATATTGTTGTGTTATTTACTCTACAATAAGCAACTATACTTGTTAGCAGAAATTGTTGAAGTAGATATTTTTGAGGTTTTGGTATTTATAAAAGTGCTTCTTTAAAAAGAAATTATTTAATAATTGGAGAAGTAAAGAAAAGCAATGTTTATTTGTACTTAAAATAATTACATATTATTTGCTTTCAGGAAGTACCGGATGATCTTGATGGTGCTCCCATTGAGGAAGAGCTCGACGGTGCTCCACTAGAAGATGTGGATGGAATTCCTATTGATGCTGCTCCTATTGATGATCTGGATGGAGTCCCAATTAAATCGCTGGATGATGATCTTGATGGAGTTCCTTGTATGAAATGTTTCAACTTTCAAATTGTATCTTCAATCTTTGATCTTTTTTTCCTGTGGAGTTTTTAGAAATATAGCCTAGAACTGATCTGGCATGTAGCTTTGTAAAATGTTGAGTTGATTAATTTCAATTTGCTCTACTGCTTTTAGATAGTAATTGCTTCAGAAACACAGGAGGCGTCTTCTGATGTTACACATGTTGGGATCTAAACCCTGGTTTCTTTTCTTTGCAAATATTAAGATTGTATCATCTGTTTCATTATTTAATTCTGATTGTTATCTTAGTACTTTTCAGTTTCAACTTCTGAAGAGCTTTGTAAGTTATTTTTCTATGTCTCTTTCTCCACCAGTGGATACAACTGAAGACTCAAAAAAGAATGAGCCTATATTTAAAGTTGCCCCTTCAAAGTGGGAAGCAGTGGATGAATCGGAACTGGAAGCTCAAGGTTAGTTTTGAGAGTATCTTTTCTGAAGTAAACTGAAAGCAAAATGTCACTTATGTAATAATTATTTTCAGCTGATCTGTGCTAAAATGCTAATAGGATTCGTGTTGTAACATAGTGGGATTTTCTGTTGTAACTTGTTCACTGAATTTTTAACCAAAAAGGAAAATACTGTATTCTGTTACGGTTATTCTACTTCAATAACCTATCAACCTTTAAAAGTAATTTCCAGTTCATTAAGAAGAATACTGAAAACAAACAAAAAAAAAAATCTGTGTTTGTAGTTGGCAGTCTTTTAAAATCTTGGTTTGAAAGATAATATTTCATAAACTGACAAATACTTGACCTGCTTTTGAAGGATTTACTGAAATGTGATATGCAATGTGAGTGAATAGCTCTGTGAATAGTAAATATTTTGATAATGGTCTGGTTTGAATATTTCTGTGAAATAGAAAGTCTGTATTAAGTGCTAGATGCTGGTAAATTTTACCACATCGTACTTCTTATTATATCTTATATAGTATGTATCTTATTATAATTATATTACAAATACTAATTTTCAGATTAAGTGGTAGCTATTTTTGTTGTTAAAATTATCCTGCTATCTCTTCCAGCTGTTACTACTTCTAAGTGGGAGCTTTTTGACCAACATGAAGAATCTGAGGAGGAAGAAATTCAAAAGTAAATAGTTTTCCATTCTAATGAAAACCTACTTATTTTATGTATCTAAGGTTGAGTGTCTTTGGAACTCCTTATAAGATAGATGTGTATTACATGAGTAGAACAAAAAAGAAATTTTGAAAGTAGGAAAATAAGAAAATGGAGAAAAATCAGGATTTTAGTGCAGCATGCTTTCAGTCCCCATGATTTTTTTCTAACAGGGCAAATTACACCTTTTGGTACAGTTGTTAAGCCGATTTGAGAATTCAGAATCAAATAGTAAGAACTAAGGTAGTAGTGTGGATATCTTGCTATCAGGTGTATATGAATATATCTAAACCTCTGCCTTTTGCTTCTGAGACAGGCACAGTGAGTCATGTTCTGAGGTGTTTTGTTGGATGCTGGTAGGCTCCATGCCAACAGAAGTTGGTTTTGAGTTGTCTTTTACTTTGCTCTTTGGGCAGTTGAGAGTATCTGTTAATGCTGTGAATACTTCCTGCATTGCATGGAGTCCTGCAGCACTCTAGTGGCCAGCCTGGGAATATAATTTTGGGTATCTGCCATCTCTCAGGTTTATCTCCCAAAAGCAAAATTAATAAATTTTGTTCTTCTTTTAAACTTAATATACCTGAAAAGCACCATTACAGCACTTTGAGATTCTCCTGAGGGAATGGGTTTGTTCAGTAGCTGAGGTAGATTTGTATTTGATGACTGTAAATTTCATTAATTCTTCTGCACTCTGATTCTGTGAAAAGTGTAAGTTGTGTGAGTAGTAAAAACTAACAATTTAATTAAATGAGAAAGATATCTGTCTCCCAGATGGAAACTAATTTGTAGCTGCAGACTTTTACATAATCTAACTTAATATATTTCAAAACTAGTAACTAATCATAGAAACTAAGTAGGAGAAGTAGTACATTTCATATATACTTAAGATATCTGTTACATCTTAGTTAATTCTGTATGTTTTCTGTAAAGTCAAGAAGAAGAAAGTGAAGATGAAGAAGACACTCAGAGTTCTAAGTCAGAAGAACAACACATGTATTCCAATCCTATTAAAGAGGAAATGCCCGAATCCAAGTCATCAGTCAAATATTCAGAAATGAGTGAAGAAAAGCGTGCCAAACTCCGAGAGATAGAGGTGAGCATGAGGTGTTTTGTGCCACCCTTCTGGACCTTTCCAGTTGTCACCCCACCCTGAGTTCTCTACATACAGTAGGGAGTTATTTTTACTGAAATAATTATAGTCCTGTTATATAGTGGGGTTTTGTTATAGTCTGGTGTATTTTTGTAAAGGTATATTTGTTCACACCCTTACCTTGCCTGGTTTTGACTTTTAAAATAATGCAGGAAAAAACGAAAAATAGAGTCAGGAGATATTGCATGCTGAGAATGACTGTTCCTTTTCAGAACCACTGGTAGCTTTAGATCACTTGAGTCCTCTTACACTTTCCTCTCCTTGGGCAAATGGGATTAACTTTTGGATGTGGCCTTAGTCCTCTACCTTTCTCGTTTTCTCTGTTTCTTGCCTTGAAGTGTCTGTATTTTATTGCGTTTAACAGTGTCTCTTTTCACTGTCTCAGCCATCAAAGAAGTAGATACAACTAACCCAAGTAGTCGTGGAATGGAGTATTTTAATTGAAGCCCTACATGCTGTTCATAGGGCTCACTGGTGGTTCTCTCCTTTCTCCAAGCACAGGTGTTACTGTAGCTGTTAAGTTTGATCAGCAGAGATTGTTATGTCTTTGTTCTGGCTTCTGAGCTTGTGCTGAGAAAGTAACAAGAGCTTTGTCTAGCAGTGAACCCTTTCTGATACACACTGCCATGCAAAATCAGGTTTGAAATTGTATGTGACTTTCTGGCTTGTATTCAGTATTCAAACCTGGGGGGGACATTGAATACCAGAATTCTTGTAGCTTCTGTTCAGTGCATTAAAATGATATTAAGAAGCTGCTGAATGCTTATTGCAGTTGTAGCATCTCCAAATGACAGGTTATATATAACCTGAGTAATGTTTTGAAGGTGGAATTGTGGCTGCCTACCTGTTTATTCTATAATGTGCTAGTTAGCTAAAATCAGACATTAGCAAAGCCCTGTAATATTCTTCTAAGATGTTCAGCCAATAACTGAAAATGTCACAAATGTTGTTTCTCTCAAATATGCCTCTCTTTAACTATTCAGATTTTATTGAAATTAATAGACTCTCACTAAGCACTTAGAAACCTCTTGCTTTGCGCAGCAGTTTGAAAGTTCATTATATATAGCCATATTAGGTGAGTAAATTCTGAGTGTGAGAAGCTGAGTGGGATTTATGTCTGACCTGACTCATGGTGGCAGTATTTTAGTAGAAAATACATGATGTTAGACTAATGAAAAGTACAAGTGAAGCTAATTTTCATGCTGCTGTAATACTGATTGTAGCAGTCATGGAAAGAGCTCCTTTCAGATTGAGTATCTGTTTTACAGACCTTATCTTGGCAGTTGTGGAGGCAGATTTGGCAGTGATTTGCTTTAACCATTGTCACTTTTACACTGCACAAATGTTTTAAGTTCTTTCATCAATGTACTCTGTCAGTAAAAGTTGTAGGTGGCAAATATCTGAGTTTTTCAAGTGCATGTTTGCATTTTATTCTTTTTGGTAAGTGAATTACCATCTTGGTTTCAGACTTTTGGAATTGCCAGAAGAGAAGAACATTTTTTTTCCTTTTTGAGAACATTTCAGACACTATATAGGAGTACTTAAAATTTTCCTCAAGTTTGTAATTGACAGGAAAGTACTCCCTGTACTACTTCAAAGCATTCACACTCGTGGTTTCTTCTTGGTATGTACCCACTCTCTGCCAAAACCCACATCCATTATTAAATTTGAGGGAAGGGGCTGACGAAAAAAACAACCGATTACCAGCTTTAAGAATTATGCCATCTAATATGCACTGTAAAAAAATGTTGGTTAAAATATTTGGCAAAAAAATTGGTGAGGTCTGATTCACTAGCTACACAGTCCACACAGTGACTGCCAGGGAAGCTGAGAAACATTTTTTCATGCATTTTTTGGGAATTCGTTAATAGAGCAACAATTCTTTCTCTTGGCACAGTTAGTAAATTAAGCTTGTTAGCTGGAAGGAGAAAGTGAAGTGAGAAACAAACTTTGGCCTCAGCCATCACATCAGAGGAGGCAAGTTAGTAACCCTTTGTTTGCCTTCCCTCATACCCCTGTTAATCCTTTTGAAGCGTGAATTCTTTCCAGAACTTAGCAGGAGCAGAGGCTTTCCTGTAACACTGAAGAACAGTGATTTCTTAACTGTTTAAGTGTGGAAAGAGTGGCACTTTGCTTTGTATTATAACTTAAATTTTAGAATGGTCTTTATGGTCCTGTGTGTCTTTCATCCCCCGGGGACATCTAAAAGAAAGGTGTATTCCTCTTTGTAAAGAGACCTTAGTGCTATGAAGTGGTAGAAAAATGGGAATTTTATTATTTAAATCGTTCATTAAGCATGTTCCCTTAGAGTGTACAAAAACTCACAGACAAAATGAAGCAGCATAGTCTGTTTTGGACCTTTCCCTAAGGTATCTTACTTCTGTCTCCACCTTGCTGCTCAAGTTTTGGTAATCTACTCCGAACAAAAAAGCACAGCACAGGCTTCATCTGCAGCAGGAAGCAGGCTGTTCATAAATCCAGACACATCAGTGCTTCCAAAAGGGTTACACAGGATTTTAGTCCGTCTTAGTATCTGGCTTTACTCACCTTTGTGTTGGCCACCTGAGACCTCAAAGCAGTGTTTGACTGAGGTAGACCAGTGGTGTGGAGGGTTCCTGCTGAGCCTTTCTACTGGTACCCCCAGCTGCAGGAGGGGCAAGGTTGGATCTGGTTACACCATCCTTTGTCTGTGCTCTGACAGTACCTCGCTGCCCCCTGCACAGGTACTCCACACCAGACACCCCCTCCCCCCTCATGGTATTGGAAGTCCAATTTATTTTTCTACCAAGAGCCAAAGAGAGTTTCCTGGATGTCACGAAGGAAAGGTGGTTACCTTTGTCAAGAAGTTCCATAGTTTCCATTATTTCTTTCTCTGGATTATGGTGCTTAAGTATGCAGAATACTCAACTTTTGAGTATTTGTTTGTCAGGTCACAGGAGCTATCTGTAATCATCACTAAAACAATATGTAACCCTTTGGTTTTTGCAGTCTGTGGAGGTTTCTGTAGCTGGCTCATTTGAGGCTACTGCAAAATGGCATAAAGATACCCTATTAAATATCCTACTGACTGTGGCTTAATATAACAACAGATGAGACAAATTGCCTTTTGCTTAACCAATAGTTCTGCTATTTATAGCGGTTGTTTCTTTGAAGATGATGACTAATCAGAAGATTCTGGTCTGTTTTAAATCTTTGACTCTATTTCTGTTTTACAAAAGCAAGGAATTGCTTAGCTCCAAGACACTTGGCAACCTGTGAGTGTGATGGAGCATGCCAGAGGGCTCTATGGCAGAAGGGATATCTCACATGTGCACATCAGTATATCTGTCATCTGTTGTTGATAATATTGTAGCTGCAGAAATTCCACTACTCATAGACTTGCTGGAAAGATCAAGCCATCAAAGAAATATTTTGCTCTGCTTCTGGAAAAATCTAGGACTTGTGACAGCCATTGTTGGTACAAAACTGTTCTGAAAAAAACCAAAACACTTCGGTCTGTTTGGATGTCTGTCCTGTCTGTCTCTAATCAGTCTACACTGGACTGCTTACATTACTTACCAAGTAGAAATTCTTATCTTTCATCAGGTGTCTGGTGATGAGCTTCCTAGTTCATTCTAATATGTAGCATGCAGCTAATTTATATCAAATTAGTTATGTTTGAACGTGGCCGCTGTAAGTTGAGAGGCTGTGTAACTGTGGAATAACCTCTTGTGAAAAAAGCCTTTTTGCACTGAAGACCCTGTGCATGGACTCAGTATCAGCAGAAGGTTAGAAAACCAAGAACAGTTTTTGGAAGCAGATCAGTTTTAAGTGAGGGAGGCTATTGACAACACACCTGTTGGTATCTAAATGGAAAAAGCAGAGCTTCGGTTTGCAGCAGTCTGGTTTCCCTGAGCCGTGGTAGCAAAATGTTACCCATTCGTTTAGCTTGCTCACTTCCTGGGTGGGCTGTAACCAAGGCCTCAGCTTCTAGCTAAGGCTGAGCACTTTAAAGTCTCCTCAAATGGGTCCAAGGAGAGAGGGAGGAAGTCTCCAGATGAGAACCAAAAGATAAGAGGTATGCTGTGGAGTGTTTGTCTTGAGCTCATGGGAAAGAGCTCCTTGCGTTATTGAGGAATGTGATCCTGCACTGAAGCATTAAGTAGGGACTGCTCACAGCAACTCCAGTGATATCTGACACTTCTGCATTGCAGTCTCCCAAGACTGGGAACTCTGCTCTGGGAGGCTGCTCTGTCTAAGGAATTACTGTTGCAAAGTTTGGGCACAGGGATTTGAAACATTTTCCTCTTCCATTTTATCATTCATATTACTGACTTTGGGGATAGTCCAGATAAAAATCAGCGTATTTATTCCTGAAGATGAACAGGCTTAACAGTTCTTGTCTGTTGAACAAGAATAGTTAAAGAATAGCCAATGCAATGAGGATACATTAGTTCATTCTCAAGGCAGGTTTACAAAGTGAAATGCTTACAAAATTCATCAATTAGATGCTTAAGCAGATTTAAGTCTTAAGGATTTCTTTCTCCTGTGGGAGTATCTTGAACTGTGTGATAGGAATATGAGCATCCCGTACTCTGCACGAAAAGGTCGTGAGAAGAGTGTTCACTTTGGCCAGTATACAGTGAGCAGTGAAATGGTGAATGGAAGGCTCAGCCAAGCACTGCAGTTGGTGCAAGGGAAGGGTGGAAGGGGGACTCTGTGCTTGGAGTGCAGGAGTGGATGGAAGAGCTTGATCTTTCTGTAGTGAGCTGTTGATACCATCTCAGCACTTTGTAACACTTACTCACCTTTTCCAGGGGGTGTACTCATTTCCTCTGCCCACAGTGTCTTTTAAAAGGAGTCAGTTTACATGGGTTCAAAAGGAGATACAGAGATTGTGTGGAGGAGAGATCCATCCATAGCTGGTCTGTAAAAGACCAGAGCTGTCTCAGGAAACCACATGATCCTGCCATAGCTGGAGTCTGGGGAGGTGTTGAGTGAGATGTTACCATAAGGTAGGCTTTTCCTGTTTTCTCTCTTCTCACGGCACCTGCTAATGACCGCCTTCAGCACCCCACTCCACCCACAGTTTCTGGAGAAGCTACGTGCAAATAATTCCTCTTGCCATTTTAAACCTGCTGCCAACAGTGGGTTGTATGGCATGCATGTCAGCATTTTTTTTGCATCCATTTATCTTATTAAATCAGGTAAAGCCTGTTGTTTGGATTCCCAGTTTATTTTCATCTCAGGTTTCTTTGGGCCATAGACTTAGGCTTCCTTGCTTTCAAAATATGGTTAAATAGAGACTGTCACAGCTTTGTTGGCTAAAACTGTAAAGAAATAAAATCTGATGAGGATAGAGGATTTCTGTGGGCTTTGTTGGTTTGAGTTTTTATTTGTCGGTTTTGTTTTTTTAAATTACCTGGGTTACTTAGTTGGAAAAACAAAGTCTTATGGGCATATTCATGCTATGACAGCCCAAGAGGCTTCTTGGATCAGCTAAGCCTCCTCTGCACTCCTCCTGTTTGGTACTGAAGATGCTGAGCAGCTGATGACCTTGGAGTTTACATGATGGTAGAGAATGCTATCCTGATTTTTTACCAGAACAGGTGGTACACAGTGACACTGAGTATATGGTTCCAAAAGGTATTTCTGCCTTTGGAACTCTGCATTTGAAGGGGGGAGAAGAAAAACATGCCTTTATTGAAGGTGGTATGTGACAAATGATGATGACACTTTTCCATTGGCTGAATTGTAAGAAAAAATGCTCAACTGCAGGGAGAGCAGACTCTGTAAGTGAGGGAGGGAAGCAGAACAATTGACAGAAAATTACTGTGGTATGAGGTAACTGCTTTTTTAAAATTATATTTCTTTTTCCCCCAAAGCAAGTTGTTCCCTTATATTTGAGACTAAAATGAAAAATGGTGTTGGCATAAGCTCTGTAACTGAAGGGGAAGGGGAACCTGTTAAAAATAGTGTTATCCTTGCTTGGATTTTATGTTTCTTAACATACTCGTGATTAGTTTGATTTTGTGGTACCTTTCCTTTCTGTCAGTAATTGGAAGGGCTGATTAGATCCAATCTGCTGGATTTTTGAGAGGGAAGAAAAAGCCTGCAGAGTTTGATTTTGTGACTACATAATAGGGAATTGAGGACCTGGACAATAAGAATCCTTTTAGATAATCAAAATGGACACAGTTGCAAAGTCTTTTCCTTTGTTTGTTTTCAGTGTGGAAGAATTACATATTTTTAAAGAGAAAATAACTTTGTGTGTTTGCTAAAAATAAAACCTCGAGCGCTAGAAAATTCAACTCATATATAGGATGTCGGTATTGATACAGGACGTGCAGGAGGGTCAGAGCATGAACATTTGGAAGAGGGCTGACAAATACAACCTGAATTATTACCAGGCTCTTCCCTCCTTCTCCAAAAAAAGACACATTCTCCTCCAAAACAAATTGAAGGATTGTTTGTACAAGGACATGTCACTAGGAATAAAGAATTGGCAAATGATAAGAGATGTGAGTGAAGTTTCATTATGTGAATCAACTTGGAGATGGTTTTAGTTCATCTAAACAAAAAAAAAAAAAAACCCAAACCAAAAAAACAGCCCACAAAAAAACAACACATGGAGAAATTCTGACATATGCTTAACTTTGTGACTCTGCTGGGGATACTGCAGCAAATTTAGTGTTACATTTAGCAGCACTTGGGAACTGAATTCGGTTGCTAAGCTTGTTAGCACATGAAAAAGTATTATGTTAGTAAAAATCAGTTCTTTCAAATCAGCCACTCTGTGTGAACAACCCTGAAGAGGAGATGCATTGTTTTATGTCCTAATTATGTCAGTCATTTGATTTTTAACATTTCGGGTTAATGGAAAAAAAGGCAGTTTCCGAAGGAAACTTTGAAGTAGACGAGAAATTGAAAGAATGTACTGACACCTGCAGTAAATTATTTCATTTTGAAAGAAAAAAAAAACCAGATAATGACCCAAGAAGTACAAGGGTGCAGTATATTAATGATGAGAACAGAATTTAGTAGAATAACAGAAAAAAGTTCCCTCTATTTTTAGTTCTTACCATGTCTGTAAACAACTGCAGGTGCCTTCAGATGAGTGTGTGGTTTTGTTACTTTGATCCAGTTTAAATAAATCTAGTATCTCTGTGCACAAGCTTGTATAGAAGGAATGAAGAACACAGATTATAAATCATGGAAATTTCATTTTCAGCCACCTGCCTAACTGGATAAATAATAAGCCAAATAATCTAATCATCAGTATTATTTTCACAGCTTAAGGTGATGAAGTTTCAGGATGAGTTAGAGTCTGGGAAAAGACCTAAGAAACCAGGCCAGAGTTTTCAGGAACAGGTTGAACACTATAGAGACAAGCTGCTCCAGAGGGTAAGAACTGTTCTTTATATTTGCCTCTGATTCTGTGATAGGCTTTTATTGAGTTGATTGAATGTAAGGTGGCATTAAGCATAACAACACATGGTTCTTGTTAAAATACTACTGTAATGTCAAACTGCATGTTTAATTCCAAGTGCTTTCGGCAGAATACGTACAATCTCCTTTTCTAATCAAAATACTGTAGTGCTTCCCACTTTACAGCTGGGTATCATAGAGTGTATAGAAACCTTAGAGACCACTCCTGGGTCTACTGCATGAAGCAAACTGTTAGGTGTGGGAAAGGAAGGGGACAGTTCTCAGTTGAAGATGTTCATCAGGCTTCTCATTTTGCTTTTAGTAATTGATCTGTTGTGCTAAAGGCTTCCCAAGGAAGGGAGAGAATAGTTTTAAGCAGCATATCTATTTCTGATTCTCCAGTGTCTTAAGTTTCGTGAATAATTCCAGCTCATCCATTCACCCACATGTGACTAATTCTGTACCATGACCATTTTTAGTAGTCCTCTCTGGACTATGAAGTCAGAGCGATTTTAAAAGTTAACATCTTATATGTGATACGATGTAATCTCCAACCTTTGAAACATAATGATAAAACATAACCTCTTTGGACATTGCATTTAGTGAGGGAGGGTAAGTGACAGTTGCTTTTCTGATCTCGTTTCAAAGCCTGACAGATCAGTGATGAAATTAGGTACCCGTGCAGTTCCTTGGAAGCTAAATACCAATAACCAGTTTCCACGAGGGCTTTTTCTGTCACTTGTTATTTGCATTATTTGGTGCTCAATATCTCACTAATCCACAGTACCTTGAAGAAAGAGACTTGTAAAAATTAGGTAAACCAAACCCTGAAGGAGATGTACACATTGGAAGCTGATGTTAGCAGTCAAGACTGCAGTTAAGACTTTATAAGACTTCTATGAGTAACTTTCTTTCTAAATGTAATTGTATCATAAAACACCACTTTCTTGGTGTTTTCTGTAAAAGAAATTACTTGTACAGTAAGCACAGAATGCTTAGTGAGACAGTAGCTTAAACAAACAGAAATTGATAATAACAATCTTGATAAAGTTTTAGGTGACTCGTGTTGAATGAGTCCAACCAGCTCAAAATATTTTGGATTTTTAATAATTGTCTCTTTCAAGAAAGAAAGAAATATTTAATGATAATTGTAACCATTCTTTAAAACAATAGTAACTCTGTTGTTAAGGGAATAACTTCATCTTTTGCTTTAATGCCATAATAAAGTTAGTTTGTATAATAGTAATGTAATACTGGTTCTGATTACATTTCCCATGAACTTGGTGGTTGGTCATGCTTTTTTGTCAAACATACAAAAAGCTTTCCAAGAGTAATTTCCCAGCACCATTGTATATTGTTTAGAGACTAGAAACTTAGAGCTATTTAAAATACTATTTATTCATATTACTCAGGATGAAATACATAGTTATGCTATCAAATAAACCTGGCACAGCTTGAGAGTGCAGTGATTTTAGATACCTAACAGTTTGTAAGAGTAGATATAAGGATAAGGGACACTTACAGGTTTTACTGCTAAGTGTTCCCTGTAAAAAGAACATGAGACTAGATCAGTATAAATGTCCTGGTATTTCCTGCACTTAGGTTACTTCCCCTCCCTCTACTTTTTTTTGGGTTTTTTTCCCCCATTCCCCCTTTCTTTCATTTAGCTAAATCACCCCATCTTTATCTTCTTTATGGGGTGTGCAGGGAATATCTGTTTATTTTTTGCCATGGAATAAATTTTTTTTAATGAATGATCAGTGCTAAAAACCACAGCATCTGATCTCTGTGTTCAGACTTGCTGATGAGGTTTATTTTTGTGTAGTTGGCCTTCTGTTTGACAGACAGACAAAGTGTGCTCGGGGTATATATTTTCTTTCAGAATGGTCCTGTTGATACCTAAAAATGGACTGCAGTTGTTTGTTTTTGACAGAGTAGATGTTATTGCAGAATCTTGTTTGTATTTTTGTTTTGTCTTTAGATAGCTTCTAGTTATGAGAGTATATAAATTTTCAGTCTGGATTAATGAGGCTGAATGGCGTATGTTTTAAGTAGAAGGAGGTTCCTTGTATTCTTCCATGTTTAATTTAGTTTAGAAAATCTATTACAGCTGTAATATTTCCCTGAAATTTGTAACATTGAAGACTGTTCATTTCCAGTTACTCAGATATTCTTACACAGGGTGACATCCCTCATGTTTTTGTTAGTGTTTGTGTTACAGTAAATGCTTGTGCTGTGTACCAAGCAGGAGCAAAGGGCTGCAGAGCTGGGAGGGTGTGACCATTAGTCCAGATCATGTGCTGTGTTCCATCAGTGCTCACTGCTTTTATGCTGTTTGCGATTAGCTCAATTGCCTCTAATAATTACACCTTACCTGAAATCATGAATGCTTCTAATAATCCAGGAAAAAGAAAAAGAGATGGAAAGAGAACGAGACAGAGACAAAAAGGACAAGGAAAAGTGTGAGACCAGGTCCAAAGATAAGAAGGAAAAGGAGGAATGTACACCAACACGAAAAGAGAGGTATGGCTATCCTTGGAGTAAAGTGGATGGGAGGAAAACCTTGACAGTGTCTTTGTAGGCAATGGCAGCCCTGAAATTACATTCTATCATGCATCTGATTTTAAAAGAAAAACACAAAACCACAAACAAAAAAACAACAAAAAAAAACCCAAACAAAACCCATGCTTTGGCTACTAAAACATGCTCCAAAGTGTTAAAGGAATTTTTACTCTGCCCCAAGGGAGGTACCATTTCCCATTTGAACAGAGTTGCCCTTTGGCTCATGTGTGCCCCGAGGAAACATGGTAAAATGATGACCAGTTGCAAACAGGGTTAAACTGTCTTGTAGCAGTGAATTGTCTGCAGTGTCTCAGTCAGAAAACTGTCCTGAGGACAGACCACAAATGATATGCAGTGGTTTAAATGTTATTCATCTCCTAGTGCAGATCCTTCTGAACAGCTGGGTTTGGGGTAGTTGATTGGACACTGATGTTCTAATACTTGCATAGCCAAACTATGCCATGGTTCTAAGTGTAGCTATGGTAAAAGGCCTTGCTTTTCAGGGAGCTGTGACAGAATGTTTTTACACTACAAAATGACTCACAGGCCTTAATATTTTTCAAGCAGAGAAAATCTGTTGCACATGTTAAACTTGATTTTTTGTTTTAATAATAAAAAGCCTACTATATCTTAATTACTTACAAGTATCTGACACTACTTTGGCTAAAGAAAATCCCTGCAGAAAGGAACAGATGTTCTTACTGTCCATTTTCACTCCCCGTGTGTGTGTGTGTGTGTGTGTGTGTGTGTGTGTCCCATGCCCAGGAAAAGGCGGCACAGCGCCTCCCCCAGCCCGTCCCGCAGCAGCGGCAGCCGCCGGGCCAAGTCGCCCTCACCCAAATCGGAACGCTCCGAGCGCTCCGAGCGCTCCCACAAGGAGAGCTCCCGCTCCCGCTCTTCACACAAAGATTCTCCCAGAGATGTCAGTAAAAAAGGCAAAAGGTGAGCTGGTATCTTCTCTGTTTCAGGAAGCTGATGGGTGTGTTTGGCTGGGGTTTTGGGGGGGTGTGTGTTTTAGCAGAGCATGTTTGATACTCAGGTTTTCTCTCACAGTGCTCTGTAGTGCCTGCTCCTCATTAATACCTTTGGACACTGGGGTTGGAAGTGTACAGCCTCCCGCCCTGACAGCTCCAGACTCTGCACTGCTGTGGTTTTGTTTACCTGTTCACTGGGGATTTTAAGAAATACTGCTTTAAACTAGAGCACCTTGCTTTTTGCTTTCAAAGGATAAGTCTTCTGTAGTCCTTCTAAAATTTCTATAGTCCTTCTATAGACCCTCTCAAATTACAGTGACCGTGTAGCCTTTCACTGATGATTAGCTTACATGAAGCTCCTCACTCCCATAGTTTGTTTTTTAAGGGAAAAAAAATTAGATACTGCTTATGGGTTTTTGTTTCCAAACTAGGTATTTCCTGATCTCCACTCTGATACAAATATTTGTCTTTAGTTAATGTTAAACTTGAGGTGAAATTTTATTATTGTACTAATGTTGCCATAACTTGAAACTTCACCTTCCACTTCTTTTGGAGGTATAGAATATCTTACTGATACAAAATTCCTCAGTCATGCTGAGAAAAATTCCTTTGATGGTGTTGAGAAAATCATAACACAAATCTACAGTATTCTTGTGCTTATATAAATAAGGATTTCAAGTAAAAGTAGAAAAGTATTTGAGGTTTCTTTTGAGTTGATATGATGCTCATTCAATTTTTATTATATTAGATCAATATATTAAGTTTGGGTTAGATGACAGCAAATTTATTCAGTGTCCCTTCTTTTTCTGTGGGGTGGCATCACAATCTGAACATGTTTGATGAAAATCAGAAGCATTTGACTGTAACACAATTGAACATAGTTTTTCATTTCTATTCGCACGTAGGCTGCAATTAATATAAGAGCCAAGGTGGTTGAGGCATATGTGAAAGGCTGTGAATTCCTGATGTGGGTTTAAGGACATGAGTGTGTGTTACTTTTCCTGTGGGTTCTAAGCACTTAAGTTAAGCCCAAAATTGTCTCAAAACCTCATAATGCAAAAATGGCCTTTTTCCCAAAAGCAAGATAGCATTCTGTTACTTTCCTTACTAGGGAAAAATACTTTCTACCTTGTTTGGCTCAATAAATGAATACAAATAACATCAGGAAAAGGTGCTTTTATCTATCAGTATTTGACATAAACTTTTTCTTTTTTGCAGGTCACCATCTGGCTCCAGGACACCCAAAAGATCAAGAAGATCACGATCCAGATCCCCTAAAAAGTCAGGGAAAAAATCCAGGTCTCAGTCCCGTTCTCCTCACAGATCTCACAAGAAGTCAAAGAAAAGCAAACACTGACAATGTTAATATTTTTTATGATGCTGTCACTTACTGGAAATGCGGTTTTGTTTTTGTGCCTGAACAGTCTGTTTAAAAACAAAAAAGCATTCCTGATTATTTTTTTTTGTGAATGCACGTGTATACTCATGAGTATCGGCATCTGTAGACCTGTCATTGTTTTATATTGTACAAAATATCTTCATTGTGACTATTTCCCAAAAGAAACATTTTTGTGTTTAGAAGTTTCATCAGAAATGTGTGTAACTGATCTGCTGGCAGTAGTGATATTTTGTTTTTAGAACGTTGTGACATAGCAGAAATAACCCAAATGTTCCCCCTTTTTGTAGCTTTGACAATTTGAATTAGATTTCAAATAAAATCTGAACAGAAAATGAAGACGTTGTTTTCTTGCCCCACTGGTGATCCAGATCCCTAAGGGAGTGCATAGTTTGTTTGGAAGTACTGTGTATTTCAGACAGACTGTGGTGCTTGGATGGTTCAGTGTGGCTCTGTTCCTGTTCTCACTGGTCTGATTATCCAGATAAAAGCACCTTCTGAATCCAGTGGATGGGGTTTCTTTCCTACTGTGAGATTTTACTGTAAGAAGAGTTGAACAGTCTGGTACCTACCCTGATAAGCTTTACAGGTAAATCTTTGCTTCCTGTGTCTCCATTTTAATCGCAGGGAATATTTATAACACCGCAGTAATGTTTTTGTTCGTTTTTAAAAAAGGGCCTCTGCAAAGACACATCCTCTGGGATGTGTGTGTAGCATATGTGTGATGTCTCAGTAACAAGCCACCTTTGTGGCACACATGGGGAACACTAAAAGGACAGCAAGCCTGAGGCTCTGTGACTTCTTAAGTATAGATACAATAATTGCAGCCTTCAAGTACACTCTTGTTTTCTAAAACTGATTTTTACTGCAAAAGGAAAGCTTTTACATTATTTTATTGAATTTATTCCTCTGTTGTAGAAATTCTTCAAGATGGGAAAAATTAAATTTTGTTACGTATTTATTAATATTTTTGATTCAAGAGGCTGTTTAACTTTTTTTTTCTTGTTAGGCTTTCTCTTCTCTGAACCTGTTCTGTGTGTTAGGCATTGATGTGGCTTTAAATTGCATCACCTTACCATGCAACCTTTCTGTGGGTGGGAGAGGGGGAGGGACAAGAAACGGGGAGGGTTCAGCGTTTATACGTGGAGGTGTGGGGAGATTGTAATAAAAATATAAAATCAAAAGGGATCTGGCCTCTTGTGAACTGTTTGTGAAAGCAAAAGCTGTGCTTAACTGTAGGCACAGGGTGCTGGATGGTGGCCTGCTGTTACATTGGTGTATCCACAGGCTTCACACAGTTAGAGGTTTGTAAATGTGCTGGGGAAAATCTTCTGTTGGACATGTAAATAGCCTCAGTGGCTGCACTTCCAGAAGCAGGATCGAAAAGGTCTTACAAAAAAAAAAAAAAAAGAAAGGTATATTTTCTCTCTTTTTTTCCTGATGAGAGACATTGTTATAAGATTATATAAATTGTTGCATATGTGAGAATTAAGTGGAGAATTCTCTTTGCTAATGAGAACTGTGAAGTGATCTGAAACACTGAAAATATGGAGAATGCATGCATACTGTAAAGACTTTCTTAGAATGAGTATTGAATAGATGCATTGATAATGAGAAAAGAATACACCTTTTATCTTTTTGTAATACATTATAAACAACCTGTTTTAGAAATAAGCAGAGTTTATTTTTTGTATTTTTCTTTCTCCCTGTAACATAAGGTGTTTCAGCATAGGATTCAGCACAGATTTTAGTTGCTAAACTATTAGAAACCAATTTATTTTTTTCTTAAATGCTGTGTATTCATACCTGGCACAGACCAGTTGAGGTTTTCTAGAGAGAAAAGTAGGTACTAAATCAGTTGGGGACAAGGAGAATCCTAACTGTGCAGTGGGAAGATGATCACTTCAGATCCAATTAACTTCTTCATTACTTTTATCTTGTAGCTGTTTATAAATGGAGGAGTGATAAATGTCAATGTTTTGGGTCAAGTGGGACTAAAGATGCTTTGCCACAGGAGTGTTTTATCTGCAGAATCAATTGTATATTTCATTTAATAGCTAAAAACCCTCAGGGTAGAAAATCACTTAGCATTTCAGGTACTTTTCAATAATTAATTTTCATTTCAGCTTTTCAAAAATTCTCATCAGTGATTATAGAAAGCTTAAGCCGAGTAGCAAGAGAGCTAAAGGAGCACACCCATTAGGCTTTATTTTGTAACTGCTCTCTTATGCAATGCCTTTTTCAGTATCTATTCTCTAAATACCATTCTCATACTTCTTGTTCTTTGCTTCGTGTCCTGGGCTTTAAAACAGCTGTTCTTACCCAATAGTCTCTTAAGAGCAATTAAGAATCTGTATAATTAACTGGTTTGCCTGGGTTTTTTTGCCCTGTAGAAAAGAGTATCTTTTGATCCTGCTTAGTTGTAATTTCCTCCTGCTTTTGTGGTTTTGTTTATAGCTTGGCTTTTACACAAAGAAAAACAGGAAGGGGACAGCATCTGGTAACAAATCTTTTGTAAAAGATGCAAATTATTATTGAAGACTTAAAATTAGGCTACTTATGAAATTAATTTTTCTTTAGGTCACATTGCAGTGACAAGGTACGGTCGCCATTGCCATTACTGTGTGATCTTGTGTTTCTGCAGCCTTTTGGGGTGAAGTGCTGAGTGGGAAATGTAGATCACTGAACTGAGATTCAGGAAGTAACATTCATATGAATCTTTGTGAAATAAGGTCCTGACCTGGAGAGCTGTGGTCCTGTGTCTCCCAATGGTTTCTGTGTTTGTAGAGGAGGAGGGAGCCCATTATCCTCTCAGATCCCTGTGTGTGCAAGTCCAGCTCTTCACTTCAGGAGGGCATGGAGACACGAGTGGGTAATGGGCTCCTCTGTCCTCTCTTGCCCTGCCTTAGGGAAACCAGAGGGAAATGTTCGTGCTTCAGTGTTCAGGCTTGTTCAAAGCAGAGAAACAGAGTGTAGCTTGTACAGCCCAGGTCTAGCCTGGCTGAGAACTCCCCAGCAGCCTGAAACAGAGTGGGGTGACCTTGGAAAGGCAATGTCCATGGTATGTTCCCAGATCCGTGCTAGACGCTGCCGTTCTGATAAGCTTTGGTGAAGCCTACCCTGCACTCCAGGACATCCCCATGTTTATGGGAAGGCCTTCAAGGGACACAGGTGCAGGTACATCAGCTCTGAGCCAGTCCTGGCTCAGGGAGTGTCTCCACAAGACTTGGTCAGGCTCAGCGCTGACCTGTGGGCCCTGTCCTGGTGCAGAACGTTATGTAGAGCATAGAGTTTCCTTCCAACAATTAAAATCTTCCCAGTGTTACAGAAGTGTTTGTATTCGAACTGCCTTTTTTAAACTCTGACTTCCTTTGACTTCCCTGCACAGCAGCTGCATGTATTTTTTGTAGTACTGCTTGAGGAAGAGCTGGTTTCTGAACATCAGTGTCAGGTTATTATTTGGACACTGCACGTGCATGTGGCCTCTCCCCACCTCCCCTTTGCAGGTTTTGAAGTGTAAGAATCAACAATGACTTAGGAACAAGGGTAACAAATCAATGTTTTCCAAAGCGTATATTTAGAATCGCAACTATTGCTGATGTGAGTTCATCTGTGCCGGTGACAGGAGAGTGAAGGGTTCATGTAATGCCTTAAAAACCAGAATCTTGGGATGAGAAAAGCAAGATCAGTCGCAAATGGCAAATCTGTTCTGACTCTCTCTAATCACTTGAGGCAGCTTGCTTGTGGGGTTTTCCTCCACAGGCAGTTACAGTGCTTCAGTGGAACTGATGCTTTGAATAAATAAAAATGAGAAGCATTGCTGTATCGCTGCAGATGGACTAAGGTCTGAACTTGGTTGTTTTTAGAGAGGTAGCTTGCTGCACTTTCGTACAGCTGTGTGAGGAGTTTGGTGTTTTGTTCTCAGCTGTTGTCGGTCTACCCTGAATACTTAAGGTGAGTATTCTAGAGGTGAAGATGGCAACAGTGGAATAACCTAGATGAGAATTTTACAGTTATCTTCTCTTAAAATCAGTATCAATCAAGCTGCTCAATATCATGGGATTTATCAAATTACAAACCTAATATTGTCAGTCTGAAAATTTTATCAGTTTACTTTTCGGAATAAGGCCGCTGAGGTCATAAACTTACATTTTATTAAAACAGTTCATAGCAGTAATATAAAATTTCTTTTTCTCATTGCTGCATGTGCTGGTGCAAAAATTCCAGTACTTTGGTGGTTCTTGCTGCTGCTGGAGCTGCTGCTCCTCAATTTTTAAGCCACTCTTGTAAGTATCACAACTAAAATGCTAATTTAATTTTGTCCAAATCTCTTTCCCTTGTAGGATGCAGAAGTCTTAAACAATTGCATACTGTTTTTTCCTCCACCTGCTTCTCTCCGTACAGTGTTGGCTTTCATGGGTGAGCCTGTGCCATTTGCCACTTCTGATGTCTGATCTTGTGCTGGGATGACCTACAGTGTAACTCTGTCATAAGCTGGAAAGTTTTCTGTTTGTGGTTATTTAAAGAGGAAATGGTAGTTTCACATGGACTTTTTTGTCTTACTTGCTTTTGGGTTTGTATTTTATGTAGAAAATTTTCCAATTGACATGGCTACAATAAAATTGTCAGTTTGCTGATACCAGAAATGGTTTTATTTTTAACCTGGAAGAGAGCAATGTTCGTGCCTGTTACGCGTGAACAGTTCCTTGGCCTCACCAGCTGTCTGCTGCTCGATGCTGTTCTGCCTGTGTTGTCCAACCCTCATGGCTGCTGCTGTTCCTCTGTCAACAGTGACCTCTGTGCTCCTCTAACTCATTAATGAGGCATGGGCTGCTCTCTCTGTAGTTGTCTGTATAATTCTCTCTTGAACAAAGGAAGCTCCCACTTGGGACTGCTGCTGGGATAGGGAGCTGATTAACGAGCAGTGCTCGTTAACACTGGCAGCAGTTTGCAGGGAAGGCAGGGAGGGCGTGGAGCCCGGGTGGAGCTGTAGTGGGTCGCTGAGTGCTGTGGCTGCACCAATATCACACCTTGGTGCTGCTTTGGGGGCAGGTCCTGTTCCTGCCTTCCCTGTGCCTCGTTTTCTTCTTCTGTCCTTTCTGCTGCCTTGTTTGACAGCTTTCCTTGTGGAAATGGCGAGTGGGCACAGGGTGGGCAGGCCCATGGGATGAGGTGCAGGGCAGGAAGGACATGCAGGACTGGGGCCATCTCTTAGCAGCTGTGAGCTGTTACAGGCTGTGCCTCTCTCCTTCTCCCCTTTGCTCCAGTGACACTTGAACACAGAACTCAAACCTGAGAGGAGCAAATGCCTCCAACATAATTTAGGTTCTGCAAGATCTGTGAAAGACAAAAAAAGAAGAGAGAGACCTCAGATGCCGCCACAAGATGGGAAAGGCTGGGATATGAACTCTTGATGTTAGAGCCCAGAGTATTCCTTTGGGATAGATTACAACTCGCAGTTACTGACAATCTCCTCTTAGAGCTCAGAGTTCCTAAACATGGGTTGTTTTGATATCCCTGGACCTTGCTCTATTTTTACTCTTGTGTGGACTGGGGAACTTGCTGTAGCTGTTTGCCTTAAATACAGACCATCAGTTTGACTCTCCTAGACCTTGTTAAGAGGCTGTCTGCAAGCAAGTGTGGAACCTGTTTCCTGAGTCTGTTTCTTGGCCTCCTGAGGCTGGACCTAGGTCTGAGACTAGAGCTTGTGTGGGGTAACTATGCCTGTAGAGAGGTGAGCAAAGAGAAAGGGTGAGCATAAGCTCTGTGTAAAGCTCTCAGAAATCTTTCACAGAAAGATTTAACCTGGCAGAATTTCTTAATTCTGTATGACAAACTGTTCTTGTTTTAAAATTTAGCTGGCGTGGGAAGAGGAGGGTGGAATTGATGCATACAGTTTGGATTTGTGGAAGATGGAGCAGCCTGTGCCCTGGATTGAACTTCCAGGATCATTACCAGCAATCAGAATCATCACCAAAGCCATCACTGGGAGTAGAAACCAGTTTTCATCTTTTTTGAGCCATGCTAAAGAGATACACCTCTGGTGTTTCAGGAATGCTTTAGCCAGATGTTTGCACCTGCTAGATCCTGCTAGAGCAAACACCGACTGCACTGTTGCAAATAGAAACTCGGGACGGTAGAGATGAATCTTCTGAACTTATTATAGTATAGAGGTGCATTGCAGCTGATACTGGGCATTTTCGTCATGAAATCTGTGTCTCTTGGATTGCTGGTGATTTATTTTTTTTCCTGGCATTTCAGGTTATCTTTCCTGTGCTATGAGAAAAGAACAGTCTGCTGATTAACTGAATGGAGACTTTTGCCTTGGGCAAATGCTGGAAAAGAATTGGCTGCACTTTTAGACATGAGACTGGGATTGAATTCTGTCCTTTGTGTGAACTGAGGGGCTGGAGATTCTCATCCTCTGTTTTTGCACAGGGTAATTTTACTAGATAAATTAAAAAAAAAGAAAGAAAGAAAGAAAGAAAAAGAAAGAAAGAAGATAGGTTTGTAATAAAGCCTCATTTCTAGGCATTTTCACTGGGGGAAAACTCATTTTTCATGCCAGCCTGCAGGAAGTCTTCGCTGTGGTATGGAGTAGAAGTAAGAAAATGCTATAGAAAGAGTCCCTTTTTCTCAAATCCTGGGGATTTTAAAGAGTAATTAGTGAATGCTTTATGTTACTCTGTGAGTTTTGAAGAGATGCAATGGATTAATTTCAATATCCTTCCTAGATAGTAATTTATCACATGTTGTATGTTACTTATGTGAGAAACTGAATTCTCACTCTTTCGTCCAAAGCTCTTTAGACAGGGATTGGCAACTCTCTTCCCTGGAATTTAAATTTGTCCAATCCCTAGTCAAATGAGAACCGGCTATTTTGCTCCATCACCTGAGAGCTCAGATCCAAGGGATCATTGTTTGGCTTCTGCCTGCTGCCCTCAGAGGGAGGGAAAGAGGCAAGTGAGGCCCCTGGGACTGTGCAGCAGGAGGCGTGGGGTGACCCTGTGTGGTGCCGGTGCCAGGCAGAGCCCCTGGGACAGGGATGTTATCCAGGGACAGGACTGCCCTGAGCAGCTGAAGGGCTCCTGGGCTCCTCAAGCCCTGGGGGTGAAGGGTGTTAGGATCATGGTTTGGTTGGAGGGGGTTTAGAGATGCCCAAATGTATGGGGCCGAGGTAGCTCTTAGGTGTGACCTGCTAAAGGTTTGGGAAGCTTCTGATGTGAAACGGTGCATTGCCCCTTGTTTAAAAGGTACGTGGTTATAAAAGTAGAATCTCTTCATTTCCTTTAGAACTTGAACCAGTTACACAACAGCCAAAAAAAGATTTCTAATTTTACTAAAAGTCAAGTAGAGACTAATCTACACTGCAGTGTCCCCAGGACATTTGCAAAGTTCTGGAATTCCTTCAGCTGCACAAACAAAAATTTATAAATATTTATTGAAATTAAGTTTATTGAAAATGTCACCTGTGCAAATGGAAGTGAATATAAAAGAGAAACTGGGGTTGAAGGGAACAGGGAACAGCTTGTTACAGACACGTTGTCCACTTGACTTTGTATTTCTGGTTTATGAGTGGCTGCTTTAATTTTGTTCCCTGCCAGCTGCTTCTGCACACAGTTCAGAAGGAACATCCAAGAGAAAATGGATACTTTAGAAGGCAGATTGCTGCAGCCATCACTTAATGGAATGGCTGCTGAAGGATTCAACATCACTGGAAAAAAGTGTGTTTCGAGGGAAATCAGCTGCCACTGCTGCATGACATGTTGAATATGCTGTTAAAACATTATGCACAATACTGAAAGGAAGGGTACAAAACATAAACACCTGCAATTCTAGATGCTACTCTATAGATTCTTGTAATCCATCTCCAGTGGTGATACTAAAATACAGTCTTAAAATAATAGGTTTCCCAAGTTTTGAGAGCTACTCAATTTTGTATAAATTTTGTTCACATTTTGTGGTCTATAACTTGTGCTTTAGTTTTAAGAATCTCACTTTTGGGCAGTATTTGAGGAATTCAGGATCTCTATTTATCCTGAATAGATTAAGCTAGATACAGGAGTACTTAATCAGCACTGAGAACTTATCTCACACTAGGTATATAACAGCATACATTTCCACCTCTCAGTTTGTTTTAAAAGATAAAATCTTGCTGAAATTTGACTTCAGGAAAAACTTCTCCTTGTGCCCATTGCATCCTTGTGAACATGAGAAAGGGAAATCTTAAAGCATGAAAAAATATAAAGCTGGGAAGTGTTCCAGGAAGGATGAAATCTTTTTCAGCCCCACTGCTTAAATGAAGGGATGTTGTGAGGGCAATCTTGGAGAATTCTGACTGGGGCAGTATCACTTTGAGGGGGGAAGAAATTCAGCTCATCAGGATTTGGGCTGCCTAAATATTACATGTAAAATTCATAAACACAGTTACTAAATATAAAATACTAAACTGTAACATAAAACATTTAAGCATTGAATGAAAAAAGTATGATTTTATCCCCCTCATATTTTAAATTGGGGCATTCTTATTGCAGTTACTTATCCCTCACTTTACACACTGCTGGCTGCAGAGTTTGAGGTAAATACAGCCACCCAATTCTATCTGAGGTTTGTAGTGTGCACTGCAAAAGTTGCATTCTTTTCTGCTCTATCAAAGGAAACCACATATAATTGTCAAAAAGTGAAGCTGGCCTTTCAAAAAGTGAAAGGAAACATTTTATTATTTGACACGGGTGCTCTAGTATACTGAAATTAGTGAGCCTAAATTAGATTGACATGAAGTAAAATAGAGGGTGGAAAATGTACACTGAAGTATCTGAATAAATTTGTGAAGAGCTGTATTTGTTCAGCTGCAGAACGTTCCTCTTTCACACACTTTCTGTGCCTCTTAACAGTTTTTATTCTTTTGTGTTTCTTTGCCGTATATGTTTCTAATACTTTGTGACAGATGTAGAGATGATTTAAAAAACCCAACCAAACAAAGCTCCAAACTTGTGAATTGAAAGTTGGCTGTCTAAATCTTTTCCATATAAACTCATTCCATATTCATTGATATTGAGTTATTCAAAGTGATAACTTGACTACCAGGTCTGAAACCTCTGGGAAGATCAGATAAAGCAGCTGCACTGAACCTGATTGATTGCAGTTGTGTTCTGCGTGGGTACTTGGATCCACCTGCACAGCATAAATACCTACACTGCTCCAGTTCTGAAAAATAAGATTCTGTTTAGCAGTGTGTAGGTCGAATTAAAGAGCTGCTGGGCCCCGTGTTTTCCTCATCGTGTTGGAGCAGTTTGATGAAGGCAGCGTTGCTGTCAGTACTTCTGCACTCGCTGATTCAGAGAGATGTAACCACTGTGTAACAGCAGGGAAGGTGCAGAATCCAATTACAGCTTTTAATGTTTCGGTTTACTGATTAGTTTTACCATTTCAAATGTCATACCTGCAGTGCATGTTTGCTTATCTTTATTTGTTACTCGCTACATTTTAAATGGTGTAAGAATTGGAGCTGGCATTGTAAGTTTTTTCAGAAAATTTCATATCTCTCTTCAACCAAGTGAATTTGAAAGAAGGGACTAATTTGAACTTCATGGTATTTTAATGATTTTTCACTGCTATGAATTGGTTCTGCTCCCTGTAGTCTCTGTCTTATTGCAGTAGTGCTGCAGAACAATAGTGGTGGGAGATACTGCTTTATGAACTCCAGTGTCTCAGTAATGCCGTTGTCATTCATCATCTTCTATAGACTAATTAATGCTACTACAGACCATTTCAGAATGAAAAAAACAAAAACATTTCTGCTTTAGCTAGGTGATGGTCACTTCATCTGTCGTGAGCATGGAAAGCCAAATAAATATTTGATATGAACCTTTATAAAAATATATAAGCAGAAGTCTTGTTGTATGTGAAGAACTCACAGATTAGAACTAAAGAATAAAATAACTGCAAGAATTTTATGCTACAAGATGCTCCAGAAGTTTTTTATTTTTCATTATATACTGTTTCAAATGTTACAAGTCAATCGTTTTAAGCTCATCAGGTGTAAACTGCACATTTATTTTGCCAACTAGATACAAATAATTTGTACACAATGTGGCTTTAAAGACTTCCTCTGGAGCACTATGGGGTAAAAAAATGGCTTCCCCTTCCCCCTCCCTTTTTATGAAATAGAGACTTTTTCTTGAATATTTAGTGGTTATTTAAAGTCTGCTATTAACGAATTACTTCTGTATGAAAAGTCACAGTGACATTTCAACACTGCCACCAGCGTCCCTGGAAGCTTGTGGGACGGTTCTGAGTTGGCTGTGTGGTTTGATGGCTGTGTCGCAGCCGGGACAGCGGCTGTGGGTGGCACTGGTGTCGCACACCAGGGGAGCTCCCTGCTCCCATCCCGCTGCCCTGACAAGGTTCGGAGGGGCAAGCAGGGAAGAGAGAGGCCCTCCTGCTACAGACCGCACCCTTCACTTCGAGGCTGGAAGGGGCTTAGAAGCTTTGCCAGAAAGGAAGCTTGGCTGTTAATATCCCTGTAGAAAATGTGGGAGAAGTATTGAAATTTTTTGATAAGGTATATGAAGATTGCTTACACGTTTAGCTCCTTCACCCTCTCGTACTGTTTTCTTGCCTTTATTAAATAGTGTGCTACCAGGCAAGACACGCACGGGGTGAATTTGTGCTTTATCCGCTCTCTGAGTGTAAAAGCTTTTGCTGTAGTGTCAGACCCGTGCTGTTAGTAAACGTTCCAGCAAAAACTCACCAGTGTCATCTGTTGTGGAGGGATTGGTCAGAGCCAGGTGCAGCCGTCCAGCAGCTCCAGACTCCCGGCTGCCCGGGGAGGTGGGCCGTGTATATCCTGTGCATGGTGGGAGAGGCTGCACGGATACGAGAGCTGCTGGGTAGAAAAAGCAATGGACAGGAGAGAGCCGCTAAATGCTTCTGTAACTCGTGAGCAGCCCCGGAGTACTCCGGGCTCCGTCGGGGGCGGAGGAAACCGCTGAGGAAATTCCGTAAGAGTCACTGGGCATTGTCGGAAGCCCATCGGGCAGCGTGTGTCCCACAAGTGCGCTGTCCACTCGGGATCCGCCACTCCGTGCCGTTTTCATGCGCGTTTTGGGGATGTGGTCGTCTTTAAAGCACCGGTGCTACCTGGAGCTGCACCACTGCTTACACTGCCCTTCACACAGCGCTGTGGCTCCATGACACAGAAGTCAGGAGAGAGCCCTGCCCGTTTTGATTCCCACCTGGGGCACGGAGCTTCGGGGCCCATCGCCGGCCAGCTGCCGGTCGGTGCTGGTGTGGGCCGGCGGCAGCAGCGGGGCCGGGGCAGGAGCGGGGCTGCGCGGGGCTCTCGCCGGCACTCGCGGGGCCGCGCTGGGCTCGGGGCCGCCCGGGCTGGGCGTGCCCCCGGCCCACGGGCAGCACCGCGCTCCGGCCAGTCCCGACCGAAGGGGCCGCCGGATGACCGCGAACCGGTTATAAAAACATTGTGAAGAACTGCGGGCGGATCGATTTGTGCTGAGCTCTGTCAGGAAGATCCAGTGTGAGGGGTTTTTTTAAACGTTTTTGGAGAACCTTTGAGAACTCTGAGTTTCTGCACAGGCCGAGCTAAGGGCGGCGGGGCTGGGCCCGGAATCCTCTCAGGCCTTTCAGGGATTTTCCCCCTCTTTTGTTTTCCCCGTTACCGGCGCCGCTCCGCTGTGAGAGGGGTACCCGGTGAGGAGCCTCCCGCCGGGCAGGGCGGACAGAAGCGCCCCGGCAGAGAGCCGCCCCTAGAAGTGCCCGCCACGCTCCGGCGGTGCGGGGCCGCGGCCGGTGCCGGTACCGCTCAGTCCGGGCTCTCCCCGGCGCCGGCCGGGCGGAGCGGGAGGAGCGCAGCAGCCCGAGGCCGGGCGGCGGGGCCGCCAATGGCGAGCGCGGGGCGGGCGCCGCCGGTCGGGGCCGCCCCTCGGTGCCGGCGGCGGTACCGGAGCCCTACCGACGCGACGGGGGCGGGGCGGGGAGCGATGCGCTCTGGCGGGGCGGTGCAGCCCCCGCCCGCCCCTCGCTGCCGCCCCGCGCTGTGGGGCGGAGCGGAGCGCGGCACCGCCTCGCCCCGGCAGCCGCCGTGAGCTGCGCTGCGGCGGCGCCCGCGGCCGCTCGGCGATGGCGGCGCGGGAGAAGCGCGGGGCGGGCGGGTGGCCGCGCCGCTGCTAAGTAGGGCAGCGGCGGGGGCGGGGGCGGCGGCGGCGGGGCCGTCGCGGCGGCTGCGCTATGCGGGCCGGGCGCGGGGGGCCGGCCGGGAGACGGCGCCGGGGGCGGCGCGCCCTGCTGCCCGCCGCGGGCCCCGGGGCGCCGGGGCGCTGAGCAACAGTTGGCCCCGCCGCCGCCCAGCATGAAAGTGTGCCGGCGGAAGGCGCTGGCGCTGTGCCTGGGCTACGCGCTGCTGCTGCTGCTCGCCGCGCTCAACCTGCTGGAGTACAAGTGGCGGCGGGAGCCGCGGCGCTGCGGGGAGCCCCCGGCAGCCCCCCGCCACCACCCCCCGCCGCCGCCGCCGCCACCGGCCGGGAGCCGCGGCCCGGCGGGCGCCCGGCGGCAGCTGGTCTATGTCTTCACCACCTGGCGCTCGGGCTCGTCCTTCTTCGGGGAGCTCTTCAACCAGAACCCCGAGGTCTTTTTCCTCTACGAGCCGGTGTGGCACGTCTGGCAGAAGCTGTACCCCGGTGATGCCGTCTCGCTGCAAGGGGCGGCCCGCGATATGCTGAGCTCCCTGTACCGATGCGACCTCTCCGTCTTCCAGCTCTACAGCACGGCGGGCGCCGGCAAGAACCTCACCACGCTCGGCATCTTCGGGGCGGCCACCAACAAGGTCATCTGCTCCTCGCCTCTCTGCCCGGCCTATCGCAAGGAGGTGGTGGGCATGGTGGACGATCGGGTGTGCAAAAAGTGTCCCCCGCAGCGCCTCAGCCGCTTCCAGGAGGAATGCCACAAGTACCACACGCTGGTCATCAAGGGCGTACGTGTCTTTGATCTGGCCGTCCTCGCCCCGCTCATGCGGGACCCGACCCTGGACCTCAAAGTCATCCATCTGGTGCGGGACCCCCGGGCCGTCGCCAGCTCCCGCATCAAGTCCCGGCACGGCCTCATCCGGGAGAGCCTGCAGGTGGTGAGGAGCCGGGACCCCCACATCCACCGCATGCCCTTCCTTGATGCTGGCCACAAGCTGGGCGGGAAGAAGGAGGGGGGGGGCGGCTCGGACTACCATGCCCTGGGTGCCATGGAGGTCATCTGCAGCAGCATGGCCAAGACCCTGCAGACTGCTCTACACCCCCCTGACTGGCTGCAGGGCAACTACATGGCCGTGCGCTACGAGGACCTGGTGGTCGAGCCAATCAAGACCCTGCGGCAGGTGTACGGCTTTGTGAACCTGGCAGTCAGCCCGGAGATGGAGAAGTTCGCCCTCAACATGACCAGTGGCCCCGGCTACTCCTCCAAGCCGTTCGTGGTGTCGGCCAGGAACGCCACCCAGGCGCTGAGTGCCTGGAGGACTGCGCTCAGCTACCAGCAGATCAAGCAGGTCGAGGAGTACTGCCACCAGCCCATGGCCCTGCTGGGCTACGAGCGGGTGGGCAGCCCCGAGGAGGTGAAGGACCTCAGCCGAACGTTGCTCAGGAAGCCGCGGCTGTGACGGGGCAGCGGCGCCCGCCGGGCGCCCGGGGGTGGCTGAGCCCCGGGCAGAGGAGCCGCTCCGGCTGCCTTGAGTGAGGGAGGGAGCCGGGAAAAGCAACCTGGTTTCCAGTTTCCTCCAAAGACTGCTGAAGGGTAACATACAGTAATGCTATGATTTCTTTCTTCCTTTCTTTTTTTTTTCTTTTATTTTTTTTATTACCTGCCCCTCGCATTGGTTTAGATGCGATTTAAAAAAAAAAAAAATCAAGTGGAACTGAAAATACGTGTGAAGCCCTTTCCTCCTTCTCTAAAACGCCAGGCAGTTATTCTGTACCAAAATCGTTCATGAAGTTCTTGTGGGTTTGAAGATGGTAACAAAAACTCTTGCACAATTCCTAACACATCTTTGTCTCCCTTGGTGCGGAGGGGATGCCCTTGGAAAACATAATGCTGAAAATCAGACTTTTGTATGAAAGCAAATGTTCAGACATGACAGTAATAAAAGAAAATAATAAATGATATTCATTTTTATAATTACCTCAATTGTTTGGGAAATACAGTGTTGCTTATGTACAGCTGGAGGGGATGCTTGCTTAAGATAACAACGTGGACTTCTTGAAGGGTATGGGTGGAGGGCTGGAGTGCAACGTTTGACGTGTTCAAAGATCAGGAGCTGCTCTTGCAGAAACAAATACAGATCTCACAAGTCTAGTGCAAGTTTTATGGCTGTGTCAAAGCAGGTTTCTATTTAACTATTGTCTTTTCTGTTGTATTTAAAAAGTCTTTCAAGTGCCACTGTATTAGTGTCCTAAGAGTTTTAAAACGTTTGCCATCGCAGCAGTATTTATTTTTGTCTTGACATGTATGTCCAGGAGTCACTGTCAAATAGAAGTGGATCTACAGCGTGACAAGAAATGCAGGATTTAAAAAGACATTTATCATACTGGAAACATTAGCATGTGTGAAAACAAAAATAAAATTATATATATTATATATATTCTATAGTGCTAACAAAACATAAGATATGTAAGATATTTCTTGACATTGATTGGTAACAGGCATAGCAGGGAAGCATAGAAAAATGCATAAAATGATTTATTTTTTTCCCTTTGTCTGTGTCCGAGGGTATATTTATGTACGAAGAGGGAGGAAATGTACAGCTGTGTGTTCATGGCTGTAATAGAGCTTTTATGGAGCCAGCCCAGCGTTTGATTTCAGAGCGCTGGTTGGAGACTCATTGCCTGTGAATTGTCATTGCTCTGTGATGGAGCCAGATGGTGGTCTGGCTCTTTCTGGGAGCTCTGCCTAGAGTCTGTCCCATCGTTAAAACTTGATGATTTAAAAAAAAGAAAAGAAAAAAAGAGATTTTACTACTTCCGCTTTTGTAATTTCTTGGGAAACATCCTGAGTTATTAAAGGTTAAGTGGTGTGTTGCATATGAAAAGTGCAGACACCCTAAGTAGTTTTTAATCTTGGTGTTCTCTGCTGCTCTTTGAAGGCTCATTTTGGAACTTGAGTTTTTAAACAAATGTGGTTTTGCCAAACTGTTCTCTTAGGAGACTACAGACTTTTCTACAGGAAATACATTTTACATTGCCTATTTGGGTGTTGTGCCTTCAGAAAATGTGAAGAGTATGATTAGGCAAAAAGAAATTGATTTGTGAAAATAAATTAATATAAACAGGATGCTGATAAGTGTGCGTGTATGTGTGGGTGTATGTGTGAAAATTTTAGTGATGTGTAATATGTCTATTTCTTGTAACTCTTAATTTAAACAGCTGATAACTGGCTACTAAGCTTTTTGGGTTCTTGATGAAATTTTGGCATTAGATGTTGAATTTATTCTGAAAAGGAAACATATTTAATAAACTAGTTGAAAGATTATTGCATAAGGTTGCCTATACACTTGCTGAATGACTGCATTACATGTTGGTTCCCTCAGCTCATTTTCACCATCAGTGAAATAACATAAAATCTAGCAATGGGAGATCTTTTAATTGTCTTGTTAGGATGTATTCCTGGATTCCAGACAACAGTGCTAGAAACGGGAGGGATAGTTAATTTGGTATTTGAAATACAGATGAAGGTACTAGTGTTGCGGAATGAGTTGTTTTGTGTTTACCACTGTGCCTGTTCAGTGCAGTGCTGAGAGGATTTTGGATGTTTGGCTTTGGGCTGTCCCCGGCGGGGTTTTTTATTTTCTTCCGCTGGTGTGTCCGGGGGCAGTGCTTGAGAATCTGACCTGCTTGTAGAGCACGGCGCTTGCTTTTTATCCGTGCCCGCTTTCTGAAGCTGCCTGCTCCCCCTGCGCTGCCCTGTCTGCGCTCCCCCAGCGCTGCTGCGGGCAGGGCGGGCGGCTGGGAGCCGGGAGCGCCTCTGGAGCTGCCCGCGGCGCGCCCGCCCGGCTCCCCCGGCCGGACACTGCCAGCGCCTCGGCTCCCGCTGGCATCCGCATGCAACTTCGCTCAGGGCCCTCGATGGGGGTTTTTCATGGCAGCATGTTACAGCAAAAGCTCTTTTGATTTTGGGAGCTGAAGCACGGTCATTTCTGTGTGCAGAATTCCTTGGTCTTTTTTTGGAAAGTTTTCAGGATGAGTAAAGTGAACAGGAATTGATTGCCTCTGGGAGCGTGAAACAGATGAGCCCAATTGACTTAGCTTCCAAAAATGTCCTTTGGTTCCTGATTATGTTAAAAAGCTCATCCTGTCATTCTGAGAGAGAACTCGCTGCTCTTCTAATAGTGGTGCATTGCAAGCATCTGCTTCACTTTCCTGATACAAACACTGCCAGTAGAGTTACAGCATCTGAATCTGGTCCACAAATTGAGCTCCACCTACTACATTGCAGCAAGGAATCACCCAACATACTGTACAATTGTACCCTGGTGTGTTTCGGTGAACAGAAGAAATAACACAATGTTCATTTTGTGAAAATAAAGGACTGCATGTTTGTTCAGATAATGCTTCAGGAGAAGTGAATGGGACCCTGCTTGTATGAAATGCTGGTGGGCTAAACCCTGTGTTTAATGCTGCTCTATTAAATATGTATGTGAACAACTGGCAGTTAAAAGACCATTTTTAGCCCTGTTTTATATTCAGGAAATAGACTTAGAGGAGCTTTAACAAGCCAAACAGAGTTGAAAAAAGTTTTAAATGTGGAAAATTACAGGAAAAAATAGGATGTCAGAGAGATGAAGGACATGGTTACAAAAGAAGTTTCCCTTTTGTGAGGAGGGACAGCTAGCTGTGGTCAGAATAAACTTGACTTTTAAGCTTGAAAATAGTCCTGGGTTTGCTTTCTGATTTAATAATTACAGTGTGCTTCTTCAGCTGAAGCTAGTGATTGTATTGGCGAAGGATCAATAGCATAAACAAGGTACAGAGTGCACTCAGTTGCATGAGAAGGGAGACGGTTCTGAAAGCTTGGCACACTGGTTTGATGGAAGAGAAAGGCCAATGGGCAACTACGTGTTGCTTTCTGCTGTGAACAAAGCCAGAACATCGTGCAAGTGTGGTAAATTGCAATCATCATTCAGTGCATGAAAACCGGAAAACCCTCTGTCTTCCACCGCATCAACTAAACCACAAGATGTGTTAAAGTGTGCAAGTTGCTGCTGCTAACCTGAGCTAACAATGAAAAAAATGTTAGATCAAGTATCTTTCATTCTTTCTTAACAAAAGGAGGAAGTCCCTTATTTTTCCGATCACTTTGTAATTTGTCAGGCATTAAACTTCATATCATGACTGAAAGAGGAACATAATTTAAACCCATAAACTTTGTATTTCCATTTTGATTAGAACTTGGGTCTTTAGAGGTGGAATACTGGTGGCTATAAGCAATCCTGAAACAAGTGCTTTTCATCCTGTAGGCCATGAGAAGAGTAGGGAGATTATTTCCCCCTTCATTTCTAATTGCTAGTGGTGTGTTGAAAATGAAAGGTCTTTAACATGAGCCCTTGCACACTGCAAGGGGTGGTCTGAGAGCTGGTGTTCCAGCTTTGCTCCTGTGCATCCCATAAATGCAGGCATTGGTCCTTTTGGAGCAGTGAATGCCAGCTGTGTCCTGTTGTGTGGGGCTGCTTTATGTGAACAGACTGAACACGGGGCACATGCTGCCTCTGTTATGTTACTTCGTCGAACGGATCAAAAATGTTCTTATTCTACTGCCATTTCAATTAAGGGTGTTGTATAAATCTTACTCTGCTGGAATTATGCATATGAATAAGGTAAGTAGATTTAATTTGGAGGCCCTAAGTGAGTGTGAGACTGCTTGCCATTGATGTATCTGACTTCAACTGTCAATGCTTTCTGCTGGTTATCCTGGCAGTCAGTACATAGGGTTTGCACTTTGTATCAGAGATCCTGAGCAAGACCTTACAAAAATGTGCATGTTTTATAATTAAAAAATACATGGAATAACATTTCAGCAATACTCATTGTATTGCACACATTTAAAGTAAAAAATAAGGTTTATCTGGTTTATTTGGATTCACTGGCAACAAGTGAGTTCTGTTAATGTGTCTAAATAACAGCTCTTGGCTGTTGTGACATCCATGATTCTCCTTTTAAGTTATCATTTCTGCAAAGAAAATGCACAGAATTGGTACAACACAGACTCTTTTATATTTGCAAGTTGGAAAATTTCCATGTATTTATTTTAATTTGCATCTCGGGGCTCCCTGCATCACGAGATCATGAAAGGAACACAAGAATGGGTCTGCATTATTGACTGTGCAGAGTCTGGATCAATGCAAATTCAGTGAGAATGGGTGCAATATGTCAGGTGTCCCGTCTTCTCTTGATCCACGAAGAGCTGGCCTTCCTCACACACGTCAACACCGTGAAAGCAATGAAAAAATTCATAATATTAATGGCCTTGCAAATGGGAGAACTGGCATTAAAGAATCATCTGCTTCTGCAGTGAAACACAAAGCTGTAAAATGTGTGTAAAAATAAATATGTCATATTTCTTCACAAAAGAAAATTCTATATGTGAGAGACCTATTTACACCAGCTGATGTGGGTGAGCTCTCTGGTGCCCACTGCAGTGCCTGAGACAGGAATATGCTTGTTATAAATAGGGTGATGGGAACTGAGGTCGAGTGGTGGGTTACCATCTCTTTGTTCCTCTCAGAAAAATTGGTGAGTAGCCAGCACAGCCTGCAGGTCTTTTAGTACGAGGTACTGCAAACTTCTGTCTGGATATAATGTCATTATTCTGATGGGATTTGAATGGAAATGGGATGTTCATGCTGAAAAATAAGATGAAAATGTGGTTGCAGGAAGTCCCCAGATGAAAAATTATTAGTGAAGCAGCCTGAGCGAGGAAGCAACCTTTGTGACAGCATCAGTCGAAGTGGAAGTTGCTAACTGGAAGGGGCTCTACAGATACAATATTAAGAAATTTGAAGATTCTGGTAAGATTTAAGTGGGATTTTCAAGAATTTCTGCCATTTTCACTGGAATGGGGATATTATGCAGGAGTCAGTGGGAGTTACATTTCAGGGTGCATCTGGAAATCATGGCCTCATAAATTTGTATTGGAGGGGGGCTGTGGGGGTTTCTGGTCCAACCTCTTGCTCGAAGCAGGGACAGTTTATGAGATCAAACTAGGTTGCTCTAGGTTTTATCTTGGTGGGTCTTGTAAACGTGCAAGGACAGGGACAATCTCCCTGAGCAACCTCAGTGTTGTGTGGTCCTCGTGGTGATCCATGATGCTTCAGCAAAACCAGCCCCAAAGTTACTAAATACATTACATAAATTTATCAATTTTGTGATTTGCCTGTGACTACTGACATTAGTCATGTCTTCACTTTCCTTTAACTGCAAGAGATGTTGGCTGCAGCTCAGCTGTTGCAAAGGGTCAGCAGCAAAGTGGCTAATGAGTAGTGGAAAAATATGGATTCACAATTAGAATGCTGCACCCAGCAAGATCCCTTGTTCTACACAGGAGACATAAAGAGGAGAGCAGAGGCAAAAGAAATTCACTTAGAAGAAAGGAAAGGAACACAAAGCAGAGCTTGTCAGGAGTTGCTCTTTCTCTGCTATAGGAAGAAAGAAATACTGTTAAGGAAAATTGCAAGAAACAAATGAGGTATCATTTGACGCAGCAAGGTCAGGAGAGGATGAATAAAGGCATTTGCATGTTAAAAGCAGTGAGGACAGAAACCTGAAGGACAGAAGATGAAATGTCGTGATGCTATGTGCTGTAACCATTTGTAATTAATCATGATGTGCGGAAAGAATTCCTCACTTCTAAGTTCACAGTTTTAGATTCACTGATTTTCCTCACAATTTCAAGATGAATTTCAAACAGGAATAATTTTCATAATTATTTGGATAGTTTTGATGTTCCAGTTTGTTTTGCGCATAGATGGAAACAGAGTTGCTGAACTTTTGTCTAAATATTCCTCTCTGCAGACCTCTATGCATAAATTCACAGGCCCCCTAGTCTGCTAAATTCTTGGCACCTTCTTGTTTTCCATCTGCCAGATGGTTCCTTCTCCCACCAGTCAGGGTTATCAACAATTATCTGTTTCAAGCCATGTGCATGTCTCATAACAGTTTATCAAGGGAGACATAAAATGGAAAAGTGACATATTTAGTGTTTATGTAACTTCCAGAATAATTTTTGGCAGCTTTCATTATTTGCTTATTTGCCACTGGTGGTTCCTATGTATGTTTGCTGTACTGGTCTGGGATCAGCCCTTCAGATCTCAATTATTTGGTCAATTTACTAAAATCAGGCATCTTGCACACTCAGTCAGCCAGTGTTTTTAGGTGTACTAACTTAGTTGGTCGAGGGGTGACCTGTTTTGTTCTTCAGAACACCCTTATGTCTGCTTGCTTGACCTCTCTTTTCCCAAGTAACAAGTGATAGGAAATGAGGATGTGGACTCAAGTTGCATCAATGGAGGTTTAGTTTGGATATTTGGAAAAAATTCATCACTTTGAAAGGCTTGTCAAGCAGTGGAGCAGGCTGCTCAGGGAAGTAGTCAAGTCCCCAACTCTGGAGGTATTGAAAAGACATGTGGATGTGGTGCTTAGGGGCAGGGCTTCGTGCTGGGTTAATGGTTGGACTTGATATCATAAAGGTCTTTAGAACCTAAATGGTTCTCTGGTATGATGGCTACATCAGACCCCACCAATGCCATGCAGGGGTGGCTGGAGACATCGAGGCTCTCTCAGCTCATGAAGCAGTGAGACAGGTCTGACTGCCAGAGCAGAGCTCAGGGGTGAAGCCTGCTGACCTCCTCGGGGCCATGTGCTTTTCACATGCGTCACTGGCTGTAGCTCCACCACAAACTGCCAGAGCTGTCAATGGTAAAGGATACCTGGTTCAAACAGGTACAGTGGTAAAGAGTAAGTGGTGGAAAACAGTTCTTTGTGCTTCTCTGCAGGAACAAGCACACAGCAGCCCGTGCTGACCACTTTGATTTTATAAGAGTTTAACATCTGGTCCCAAATTACATGTTCTTTCATGCTGAGCAGAGGTAAAAATATACAGTATGAAAATGCAGTGTTGTGGCTACTGCCCAGAGAATACCTGCTGTGTTATTTTAACCCAGGAACTCTCATCCCAGGACACAACTTACACACGCATGAGCTCCCCTCCTTTTATTTTGCTTTAAATAAGAAATGTTGTATCTGATGCCACACCAGAGGCAGCTGCTGCCTTTCGGGAGGTGGTGCCCCGCAGGTGTTAATGAGGAATGTTAATGAACCTGGCATAAAAAAGGGACACCTGAAAGTCGTTAGGGGGTTGTATTGTTCAACTCTGTCCTCTCGCAGACAGATAACAGTTTCTCACCAAAACGAGATGGAAGCCGAAGTTTGCTCTCTGCCTTGTTATTTCTGCCTGTGCCCTGCCGGGCCGGGGGACTGCCATGTGCCATCAGCCTCACAGGGGCAGCTGGTTGGGGCAGGGGCAGCGCTGGAGGAGCTCTCCTGGGAGAGTGCGGGCTCTACGGAGGATAAATGCATGAGAGGAGCTGCTCTTGGGGGTGGTGTGGCTTTGCCAGAAGTATCTTTGATGGGAAGGGCTGCTGCAGGCTCTGAGTGCCTGTGGTCCCCTAGGACTGCTGTGAGCCTGCTGGAACGTGCCCGACCTAAAGCCCTTTCCAGCGCTGGGGCCTTGCTATGCCCTGAGTTGTGGGGTTGTCACTGAAACTGTGGGAAAATTGGTGTATTATCCACCAGGGAGAGGTGGCGGGGCTTCCGTGCTCAGGCACATTTCAGCGTAAAGAGCTGATGAAACACATGGAAGAGCACCAGCCGGGACTAAGGAGGCTCTGGAGCGCGCTGGAGCAAGGACTGCCGCTCAGGAGCGCTGCCGGTGGCTGTGCACCGTGCGGGAGCCGCGACGCGCCCGGGACTGATGGAGCTGATGGAGGTGAGCCGTGGCGGGGCGGCTGTGCTGGGAGGGTGCGGTGGCTGTGGCGCTGGGACACCCCTTCAGCGAGCCTTGGCTGTGAGGGTGGAGCTGACTTGGGAGCACCGTCTGCTGAGCTGGGCCAGAGACGAGCACCAGCAGCCTGTTGTTGGTGGCAACAGGGCTCTGGGACGGTTGTTTTGGGCTGGGAGCAAGAGAGGCTGAAGCTTGAAGCAAACTCGTCTGGGGAGGTGTTATAAGTGAATTTGTTGTTTGCCTGGGCTGTTGCGTTCAGGCTCTGGGGGTGCTCTGCTGCTGTAAGGGCGTTTGGCTCCTGTCTGTGCCGTGGAATGCTGGCACACCCCTGTGGGCTGCGTGGTGCTGCTGATCCCCACTAGCACTGTCTCCTGCTGGGCTCTGGATACCTGAGCACACCTACCTATGTCCACCTCTCAGGGACATGCAATGCTCAGGCAAACCTCCGACATGTAAGGAGAGGCTTCAGAGCTATCTTGCACACATGTACTGAGAGGAAAATTTGTATGCATTTCCTTGCCATTTTTGTCTTGTTGGGGTTCAATATGGAGTCCTTTAGTGTATCTACTGATCCCATCCCATGCCTGCAGTCACAGATGAATTACAGAATGTGTCTGTTTCTCTTTGTCTTCTTTCTGAAATGGGCATGGCTGTCCTGACCCCTCATCCCTCCTGCCCAGGTGAGCTTTTGTCTCACTCCTGTCTCACTCAGAACAGTGATCAGGCTCCCTGTTGCTTAATTAGTCCTTTCATAATGAATAATTTGAGTAAGTGCTTTGCTCTGAGTGGTAGCCAGCCATTTATCTTTGTCACTTCTATCTGAATGAAGAATTATTTTGAAGTTTAACGTTTCCCAGTTGCTGGCTTTGACTGTGGCACAGCCTGTAAACTTTACTTAGACAGATTCCTTAAATCATATCAAGAAATCAATGGACTTTTCCTCACTGCAGGCTTCAGATCTTGGTTCAGCATCTCGTAATGGCTCCTCATTTTCACTTATAAGTCTCCGTATAGGAGGTGCTGAGAAAATGCATGTGTGTGGGCTTACAGCTGAAGTCCTTTTGACTGCTCTAAGCACCATGAATGTGTGTCCCTATCCAACATAACTCCTGGTTAAAACTATAGACATAAATTATTCTCACATGTAAGCCTCAAATTTTCTTGCCTTAGGTATACAGGCAACATGTAACAGCCTTTTGGGTAGCTGCTGAATTTATCCCTGTGGGAAGGTGAAATGGAAGAAATGAAAAATCTAAACATAGTTTTAGAGAAAGGGTAGCTAAATGCATAGGCAGATGATGCATTTAAAATGGTTTGTGTTTTAAAAAAATCCCTCATAACTACTTAGTTAGTACTTTTGTTCTGTAATTAAGACAATTATCTCAAGGGTTCGCAGCAGTTCTTCTGTATTAGGTTACTGAAGCTAAATCAAGATGTCCACTCTTTTTATTTCTTCTCTGACTTGTGTGTAAAGGGCTCACTTTGCAGGCTGCTTGTGATGGGCATTCTGCTTCCATGTTAAATGGGTGGGCTTGGAGGGAGAAGGGGGGTATCCCATGATATCCAGATGGTGAATAACCTTCCTGTACCCACACTGGCCCCACATTGGAGAATGTATTAGCGTCCTTTGGTACAAGGCTGTGCTGGGTACTCTGGGAATTGATGAACAAATGGGGCAGTGAGGAGATGATAACATGTTTGGCACAACAGACCACGTTATTGTCTAAAACGTTTGTTTGACATATGGTTATTCTAACACAAATAGTAAATATCTCATTATACAAAGCTATTACTGTTTCTAACTTGGCTTTCTGGTACTTCAGAGAAAGCAGTGTGTCTCTAGCATTTATTGGACTGTAGTAGTGACAAAAATGCAGCACACTGGCATCATTATGTATGTACAGGACTCTCTATTTTCAGGTCACTGGATACCTCACAGATGCAGATCTATTTCCCTTTATTGTTCATGTACTTAGCCTTAAAATCTGAACTCTTCTAGTGGCAGTGTGGCCTGGGAGAGGCAGCTCAGAGCTCGTGTCTGACATTTCTTTCTAAGTGAAGCTTTTCTGCAGAGAGAGGTTGTGGTGAGGATGGGTGGAACTGATCATGTTGGTCCGGGACAGTCCTAGGGGTTTCTGATAACTCCAGATTGGGCCAATTAGGACTTAAAACAGCCATGAGCAGCCTACAGGGCTCTGTGCCTGAAAGGGAGCCTGCATCCAAGAGCTCTTGGTTTCTCTCCTAATCCCCTGGGAATAAGCAAGATTTCTGAGCCAATGTCTGTGAGAAAAAAGCCATAAAAATACAGTGAATCACTTAAGAATGTGTTTTCAGGAGGTTTTTTGAAAGGTCCAGCAATGTTGCTAATTGCGCATATGTTTGCATTCCAATTATCCAGGCTTGGCATGTGTGATGAACACACTCAGGGGCAGGGCCAGTGCTACAAGAGGTTGTTCAGTGGCTGGAGGATCAGGACATGGTTAGACACAAGTAAATTGAGTTCATTGATGTAACATATTGTTAATTTAAAAACCTATGCTCAGTAAAAAGTATTATTGCATTAGGATTAGAATATGGTCTTAACTCATAGACATTTAATTTTCACATAAACCCCTCTTAAGTACAAAAAGGAACCAGGGTAATTTAGAGGAAGCATTTCTATGCTAATGTAAAGCATTTAGGGAACAAGTGGTGTGTAAGCAGGCCACTGAAGACATGGTATCTGAAGAACGAGAATGGAGGTAAGTTTGATTTTTACACCTAATGGCAAGAGCTTATCAGGCAGAAGACTCAAAATGAATTTCTGAAAACTAGGACTGGGATTTGAGGTATGGCATGACAAAGTTTGGATTTACAGGAGAGGCTAGGTAAAGAGGTGCAAATATGTATAGCTGTATCATCTTGTTTTAATAAAGCTTATTGCATTGTGACAACGCTTCTTCCCTTCTGTTAGGCTGAGCAGTCTTTTGAAGTGTATCCTCCCCCACCCCAAAATGCCATTGAAATACCTAATCATTGCTTCCAGGTGGGTTGAATTTTACCTTAGCCTTGCCTTGTTTCTGGGGTTTGGCTTGCTTCAGTCACTGACACTTCATCTTGCCCTAGATGCCCCTGTAAGTTGCATGCTTTGCTCTGCAGCCAAGTACAGAGCAGTACGTGCCCCAGCACTTGCTCCAGTCTGGAACTCTGCCACATCCTAGCAACATCTCTGGCAGGCAATTGTTTCACAGCTGTTCTCACATAGAGTTTTACAGCAATCTGTGCCCAGGCAGCAAGGGTAGCGTTTACAAATTTCCTGATATGGAGCTTTTAGGGTCACAGGAACACTTCTGGTCCTAGCAGGAATTTGGTATGGCCTCGTACACTGAAACTAGGGTCCTTCACATAAAGGGGAAGTAGGATTTTGCCCTGTATTTCCAAAAATATTTTATTTTTCTTTTTTGTAAAAGCAGTTGGCTTTCTGAACACTCCTATTATTTCTAAGGTGTTGTGGGAATTGATATTGCTGATCTGGCACTCTTGCTTTCTTACCTGCTGTTTCATCATGATTTCACTGTAGTGACATTCGTTGTCAGAAAATCAATACAGTGCATTTGGGAAGAGCTGTAGCTGCTTGAGAAGTGGAAGCAACAAGCTAAACAGCTGATCTATCAAGTTCACTTGCAGTATTTGTTTCGGTAATGGATCGCAGCCTCATCCAGTTAAGTGATGGCCTTGGTAGTCACCTCAGTACTAGCTCAGGCTGGCTCTGGTGGTAGAAAAACCTGTGTTCAGACAGCAGAGGAAATACTCCTCCTGGAGTCCTTGAAGGAAAACCAGGAAGTCAACTTCAGACAGAGCAGATGCAGCCCAGTCCTTGTTCCCTCCATACCCCTTTTGACTTGCACATGCCTGATTTTCGGCATGTGAACAGAGAGGGCTGGGTTTGGGTATCAGAATATGCTTTCTGAAGTGCTACCCTGAGGGGCCATGACTCTTCACTTTGGGTTTTTTCACTGTTAAAATCTTGAAAAGAGTCTTTAATATGCAGATTGATTGAATGAAATGTCTAAAAGGATGCTCCCATTATCACCATGAATCAGGATTCAGATTTGATTGTGTATTATATTCTTAAATATATTCAGCACAAAATGCCTTGTATTTCAGTGTGTGAAATGACAGGCAGGGCATCAGCTGAAATGGGCCATGCACTGACTCATTAGACAATGTGCCTGATTTTTACAGAGTACCTCTATTTCAATGGCAAGTTTAGATCTTCTGATGGGAAGCAGAAATGTTCAGTAGGTAATATAACAAAATCAGCTGGTTATTTGATGGGGCTGAGAAATGAATGGCCTTAGTTCAGTGAAGGATGAATATTTCTGAATGAAGATCATCAGATTCATAACCGTGTGAAATCCAAGACTAGCTGGCTGGAAATTTTTCTCTGAAAAGCATTACTCTTATTTTCTAGAAAACTCCCAGTGTGCTGTCTGTCAACCTAAGGTGTGGTACTTTGTTTTAGTACAAAAGTGAGGATCAAATATGTTACTGGAGTGCATTTTAAAAATGAATTAAAAACTAATTTAAAAAGCTCTTGGGATTAGCCGATTTCCATAGAAAAAGCTCTGCTCTCTGGAACCTGTTTCAGAGATACTATCCCAAAGTTTTTCTATACAAGGTTCTTGAAGTTACAACTTTAGAATAGTGAGTGCTTGAGAGTATAGATACCTATCAGTAGGCTGTATTAATGCACCTTATGTGCTTTCCTCTCGTTTTAGAAGTCATGTAACTTGATTCTGCTCATGTGCAAATCTTTAAATCTAGAATTTGCCTGTGGATAATCAAGTTGAAATATTGCCTAATCATTTCCCTTCTTAAAGGAGGACTAATTTATGGATTCTGTGGATAATTTTCAGATTGTTATAATTACCAGATTCTTATGGATTCTTCTGGATTTCTGGCATGAATATTTTCCAAAAAGGGTAGTACCTCTTCCAAATGGATTTGAATCTGCATGGTTCAAAGTAGCCACGTGCTAGCTCTACCCTCCCCAGGTCCAGTGTTATATATAGCTAAGGTTGTTTGGATTGTTTGAGAAGAGAATAAGGGAAAGGAAAAGTGAGATCATGGAACACAACTGTGGAATAAAGCTGTTTCTAGCTAACTGTGAGGTGCTAAACATCTATGGCAGCCCAATGAATCTCTGTGAAATCAAGTGATCTTTAATGCACGCTGGGTGCCAGCTCCAGGAGCACATCATCTTCCAAGAATCAGCAGCCATCTGCTCGGGTCCCGTGCTTCGTTCGTGCGGCGCTGCCCTGCTGAAGGTGCTCGGCCACGGGGCCCAAACAAGGGGCACAGTCAAATATGCAGATGGGCCTCGAGAGAGGGAGGCCTGTGTGGTGTTGCGCCCGTGCTTTGCAAACAACAGTGTCTGCACACAATGTACCCTCATCAATACGTGGGGCATATGTTGTGCTTCTGGATGCTGAACCAGCAGCGCGGTTGTGTGTCCATCTCTTTAAATCTTCCCTGATTATAACTCTCATTACAATCACTCGTTGGTGTAAGTGAGAGGGAGGGTGTAATAAACTTGTGTAATTTGTTTTCTACTTATCGTCAAGCTCTCCCACTTGTAAATAACATTAATTAAACCACATCAGTAATCTAGTCAATGTGCACTATAGCGAATCTTACATGTGCTTCAGAACTGGGCTACAGATCAAATTGGAATGCATTTTTTAGATAGTTTATAACACACATACTGAACATCACAATTCTTTTGCATACTGAAAAACATGAGAAGCAATGTTAAATTCAATATATAATTATCATAGAATGGTTTGGGTTGGAAGGGACCTTAGAGATCATCTAATTCCAATCCCCCTGCCATGGGCAGGGACACTTTAAATTTTATAAGTTTTTATTTTCTAAATCTAGTATTTATTTAGCAGTATTTCAAGTAAACCAATTTTTTCCCTAGATTTAATCTTTATTCTATGTATCTGCTTTGAGATTGATTCTGCTGCTTTTTTGTACCACAATATTTTTGTATGAAGTCACTTGAACTTAATTTTAAAAACCTAGTGAAATAGGGCTTCTTCGTACTCTTGGCATTGTTGAATAGGAGTCTATACGTATTTTGTGAATACTGTTACTCTTTTTCATGACATATGAATCTGTACACGAAAAGCAATCTGAATAACAGCCATTAAAATACCTTTCATTCCAAGAATATCTGAACCCACCAAGGTAATTCAGTGGGGCAACACTGGAATGATTTTTGCAGAACTTATCAATAATTGCCTTAACTACGAAACTGTTTTTTCAACGCCAATATCTGGATAAACGTCTGCTGATGTACCAAATACGAAACTTAATTTTCAGGGAAAGGTTTCATTGATATTTGACTTGCAATGGACTGGATACTCTGTCAACTACTGTCTCAATCTGACTTCTTTCAAATAGGCCCACGAAATGCTTGATATCTGTTCAGAGCAGATATATAGTTAAGTCTTTTGTGCTGAAATACTCTTAAATCTGCAGGAGGAAAAGAATTTCTGGGTTGAACTCATGTCTCCAGGTGTTCCAAGTATCGCTTGTTATTGAAATTATGTAGTCATCTCCATTTTGACTGGAACAGAACAATATATACCCAGGTATTTGCATAGGACTTGTGCTGCTGAATTCTGCTCTAGGAGTTAGAGTAGTAACTACATAGCTGGCTTGACTTTTGGCAGTGCCTTTTACAACAGTTAATCCCACAAAAATACTGTGCAATGTATGAACTTATGCATTATATAGCAGTAGCTTATTAAATACTGTTTAATCTATGTCTACCTTGCCAAGTCTCTCTTTTGGCTATAATTTCAAAAAACAGGCCTGAAGTCAGCAAATATGAACCTTCTGACTTTAGGCATTTGAAAATCTCAAAGTCAGAATTTACTTTTTGAGGATGGAAATGCAAATGAGTGTGTTAGAATAGAGCTAGGACAGAAAGCTTTTACAGTGCCTGACACTGGTGCACTGGAGAGGCGGCTCTCACGGCTTTCTTATGGGGAATGCCTCATCTGCAATAGCCCCCAGAACAATCCTTTGGCACTTTTGTGATGGACCTTATGCGGGGTTTAGTTTCTCATTGCACAGAGCTACTTGGAAGGAGGGGAGGAGGAAGGGCTTGAGCTTCTGGGTCCATTGCTGCAATGAGAAATAAATTGGATACAAGGAGCATTTGTGTTGGGCTTTATGATTTGGTGTTGTCAGATCATGCTGTGTTGTGACTAATGCTTTTTCCTACTTTATTGTTGCTGAAATCAATGGCAAAACTCCATTTCTGTTAAGAGAACATGACAAGATCCAGAGTAAGTGAAAGAAACAGATGACTAACAGTAATGGATATAATTGGGAAAAAACAGTCCTATCAAAGGATATGTTCAGGGCTGATTTAGAGCACTAAGTAAAGATTATTCGTATCTGACTCAAAACAAGATAAAGGCAACAGCTGCTAAAGGCATATCCACTGTGCACAGAGGGACAGAGGGAAAGGGTCTCTTCATTCATTCATTTTAACTCGGGGAGGGGGAGTGACTGCAGATGGTAGTTGTGTAAATGATTTTTTAATTGGTAAACAGGAATATTCCCTGTTGCCCATATTTATTTTTTGAGATTAAACTTTTGCTTGTCCAAACAGTGTCCTCCGGCTGGTACACAGCAATGGACATCTGTGCTTTTTCAAATCATCAGCACTAGATTAGAAATTTTGGCTGAAATTCAGACTATTGAGTACTAGCTTGCAACACCTTATTTCAGTTGATCCACATTAGGGTTGGGTACTATCCATTCTTGGGCCTGTTGTTATTTACCAATTTTGAGCCTTTCTTTCATTGAAGCAACATTTCTTTTCCTGGGAAAGCTCTGCCAGATGTGCTGCCTTCTGGCTTCTCTTGTCCTTGGCAAGGGGCTGCCTGAGAGCAGCAGAGCTACCTGTGCTCCTGGCTCATGTGCTGTGCAGAGGGACTGCCTCATAAGTTAGGGATGAGCTATTTAAGAAGTTTAACCTCACTTTATGTGAACCCAAACTCCGCTCTGACAATATGAAGTGGCTGTAGACTTTTTTCCTTCTCAAAACGTGTGCATGGACAAGTGCTTGGTGTAGCCATGAACCTGGACTGAAAGTATGGAGGAGAATGAAGCTGGGATGTGAGCAGGTAAGTTATTTGCCATCAGCTTTTGTCGTGGCTCATTTAAGAGCAGGGGGCTAAGTCAAGTAGGCAGTTCAAGACACTGTCTTCCTTGGTGTGGTGCTACTGTGTTAAAGGAGTATGGCAAGATGCTATTAAGTGTGGGACCATTGGGTAACCTGATTAATGTCTCTAGCAGGAAGATTCATGTCTCCTGCTTGGTTTAGAGTGATGAATAGCCAGAATTCAAACTGCTCTTCTGTGACAGTGTTGTGCAGGGGAGCTCAAATTCTTTGAATCATTGCTTTTAGCTTGGTTGGCCAAATGTATCAAATGGCTAAATTACAAGTGATGCCAGGAGCCCTGATGTGATCCTCGGTATTTATGTCCATCCAGTTTGTGAGATGCATGGACACTGGTCTCTGCAGCCCTGAATCAGCAAGAAAGGTAAAGGGTTGTGTGAAGAAAATGAAACTGTAGAGTGAACAGTAAAGAGGAAAACTGTTTAAACATTTAAGCAGTAGAGAGATTGGCATTAGAAAGCTAGGGATGTCAGCAGATAAGGGAAACCTGCAACCCAGCTTATTGCTAGCACAGATCTTGGGTATTTTTACTTAAAAACAGTGGGTTTAAACCCTTCCTGTTTGTGGATCCCAAACCATATTTCAGCGGAAATATGGACCTCTGACTGGTAAATTTATTGCTATTGACTAAACCTAAACATGCATGACCTTAGTTTCTTCCTTTAGAGTCCTTAGAAGCAGTTTCTGGACCTTGAGGATTCACTGCTTAGAATTAGTGGATTACTGTAACTCAGGAGAATTGCTGACTTGCTAAAGAACTCAGTAGAAACAGGCAGAGATATGTAAATTTAATTTCCAGTTGCTGGTTAATTAGAAGAAAATGTCCTGTATCTTGGGGAGAAAAAGGACAGGATGTGGCACTTGGCCACCTCTGAAGCCATAGCTCTTGGCCTCTGCAGTAATGCTGTTTCCTGCAACTCCAGCTATTCTTCCTCTCTGCTTGTGCCTGGCTGTAGCTCCCTGGCCCACGAACTGTGTTGGTACAGCTGTTGTAAGACTATGCTATAAATTAGATCAGTGAGTGGGGGGCTGAATTAAAAATAATCTGCTTTGAACCTAGATTATGTCACCAATCTTGTGAGCACTGGTCACGTGGCTGGCAGGCAGGGGTGTGCACCTCAGAGGTGTGGGTAGAGGGAGGAAGGGGCTGAGTGCCTGGGATGCAGAGGCAGGGCTGGCAACCTGTCAAGCAAGCTTGATGTTGAAACTCTGTACTGTAAAATGTTAGGGTGCTGCACGTTCAAACGTGGGCTGCTACAGTACTGTGTTTGGGTCCCTGGCGCCAGGAGGGTGGTGTAGAACTGAAGATGAGGATGGCTGGCCCTGAAACGGGGCTGTGCAGTATGCAGGTTATATGTGACAGTGTGTAACTGCTCCAGCACAGGCATGAAGGGCAAGACACGTGGTGCTCCAGCAGACTGAACAGGGAGGGGCACTGCTAACGTCTGGGAAATGTAGGGCTGAGCTGTGCCTTGCCTACCTGCCTTTCCTGGGAGCCACGTCAGCTGTGCACATTGTGGAGATGCAGTTTCTACTCCCAGGGATGCTGAGCAGTGTTTCCAGGATGTACTTGGTGAGACGGCCAAGCTGTTGGAATGCCCATGGAGAAGATGCAGGTTGATTCCTTTCTTGGCTGTAGATATTCCTAGCTGTCCGTGCAAGTGGGCTTTGGAGGGGTAAGGTCATGGCCTTCTGTATCTCAAATTTAACTCTTACAGCTGGGATGAGGCTCAGAAAGGGGTGGGCAAGAAAGACCTTGGCTTTATAACCTCCTAATTAAAACATTCAGATTGAAGTGGTCATTAGCTCCTGCCTCAAGGACTGTGTTAGGCACTCCGTAAAATGTAATCAATACCCCAGGAGGGAAGCAGCCACATCTTCCAGATTGCACTTCCTACAGGTGTTCTTGTCCCAGCATCTGTAACACTGCTCTGAGTTTGTCAGGGCTCTGCCACTTGTTAGTGGTTAACAGGTCATGGGGAGAATGACAAGGCAGGCTAAATAAAAGGTTTTGTCTGTGTTAATGATTGAAATTTGGAAGTCATCCTCAACAGGGCTTCAGATTGAGTCAAAGGTGAGAACCAGTAAGTGCCAATCCTTCATTTGGAGCGTTTTGTCCTGAGATTTGTGGGCATAATCAAAATAGCTTGACAAAGATGCTGCTGAAACTGATGACTTGTACAGTTCTGCAGTGTCACAGGATGAAGCAGTTACAAATAATTTCTGTGAGAACCATGTTTAAAAGACAGAATAATTAATATTTGGCAAATAATGTGTGGAGGCAGTAATCTTTACTGTGTAACAGCAGTACATACATTATTGAAAACTAATGAGAAAAAACAATCTACAAATGCTGTGTTTGGAAATTTCTTAAATTATGCTTTAATGCTGGAGAAATTAGTAGGTTTTCAGTCTTCCTGGCATTTGACTTTTTGTGAGTTACTTGGCCGCTTTGCTGTGTTCAGATTTCAAAAAGGCTATGTTAAATGCAAAAGTTAGCTCTGTTCAGAGGCACGTGTGAGAGCAGTAATGGCTGTTGTCCAGGAGCATTTAGTGTGTGCCTACACAGGGCAGTGCTTAACGAGGTGGGTCCCAGAGACAGCAGAGCTGCATTAGCACCATGCTCTGCCTCTGCAAACCAGCCCATTTGTCTAAAGAGAAGGCTGCAGTCATATGTTTATACTCTTTCCAGGACTGGAGGGGTCTGACTACATTTCTCAATATAAACCTAGCCATCTTTTCCTTGAGTTTCTATTTAAAATTAATTTTCCAATCTGCAGTGTCTCATGCTTTCTTTTACTGATATCTTCCTTGCTTTCTCAACTAGACAAGTTTTAACACAAGCTGAAGAGGATGTTTGTGGGTAATATCAGTAGGAACAATGCTGATCTTGAAAGTCTCTCTATAATATTTGAGCTACTGGAATAAATTACTGCATTGTGTACCAATGCTTTTTTTTTTCTTAAGGGTACTTTCTATTTGTGATTACTCAGCCTTGTTTCTGTACCTCAAGAGCTTCTGTACTTAAAATAGCCATATTTGAGCTTAGTTTTGCATAGTTGTTCTGGGGTAAGATTTCAAGATGCTGCAGTTGATATCTTGGGGTTTTTTAATGCTTCTGAGGACATGATATTACATCTCAGTACTGCCATAGCTGGTTTCTTGTAGAGAAGAAAACCACACAAATGTTTTAGAAGAGGATGAGGCATTCCATCAAAATAGTTTGATAGAATATGTAGACTAATTAATGAATATTATTCATACATTTATTTATATTATAAATAATACAGAGATATACTGTATATAACATAAACATACAGTTCAATTTTATAACTAATGCATTTTATCATCTGTATTATTTGTGACTCTACTTGTTTTTCTTGTGCTGCATGCAGCTAGGAATGCTCACCTAGAAAATCGTTTGTCTTTACCATAAAAAGTATTGCCACTTTTGTATTTTAAGGAAGTGATTAATGCTCACTGTCAAGACTGGCCTGTTGCTTTTGGCTTTTTATGGAAGCTTGTTTCATTCATGCATCTATTTCTGTATATTAAGTTTGTCTTCCTTGGCTTATTTCTCTTCAGAAGCAGATCTCTAACACAGCTCAGTTGCAGTTGTCACACCTGTGCTCAGAAAAAGACAGTGTTGAAGGGAGGGTTTTGCTTTGAGGTGTACTGTGAACAGCATGATCCTTTCTTGCTAAATCTACCAAAAGACACAAAACTGCGGGGCTGCCGTGGGACTCTGCTGACACATTGTATACCAGAGCAGTTTGTGGAGTGACATCTTGAGTCTATTGCCAAGTTTGAGGTGTGATATTGTGATGATTTTGGTTCATCTTAGGCTTGTGTTTACTGAAAGTAGCTCCAGGCTCAGGCTATTTGCTGACCTCTTTCAGGAGATGTGCTGATGACTGCAGATACTGACTCTAGCAAGAATCTGTCCTTAGAACTGATGTCCTTGTTTTCAGTGTCAAAAAGAAATCATGCGGCACTATCTGTGAAAGTTGTCCCACTTTAATATTCCCTGTTTCATATTTGTGAAACACTTCGGAAGTGGCAGGTTCATAGCCCTGAATACTTGAGTCCTAAATTAACTATAAAAGGATATATGTATCTCAGTGGTTGAAATTTAGCAGAGACTATTGGTAGTGGGGACTGATCTAACTGTCCATGTTTCATTGTCTTTGCTTTCCAATTTCATGCCTTTTTACTGAAAACATAGCAATGATATTTCTTGGTAATCTTTAGTTGCTTACTCTGGTTTCATGCATGTTGACTAGATTTTTTTAAACTTTATTTTTATTTCCGGTTCCTGCCTCAGAAGAGGTGACTTGAATTACTACTTCTGTTGCCACTGGATTCCGGACAACATAACTAAATTAGTCTATACCTATACTATACCTGCCTGGCTTTTGGCTGTTCCTCGAATCTGCAGACTTGGCTGACAAGTTGCTTCCTGATAAGACAGAGCTGTTAGTGATGGTCGTCTGCTTGCAGGGGTCTATTATCTTTGCTGGCTGTTTTCCACTGACAACATTTTCCTTCCTTGCTTCCAAAACTCATTACCATTTTTTATTTTGAAGGTTCTTGTGGGGCTAATATTTATTTTTTTGTTTTATTTGAATTTACACAGAACTCTGCTAGCTTTAATTAACAGGCATCCATCTGTGCTCTCAGAGCCCTGATGGTAATTAAAATTAAGCATCTCTGCATTGTCCAAAGCAATATATAGAACCAAATTTTTCAAAACATTTCTGGAAATGTCTGTGTGTAGGGGTTTCCTCTCCTGCTGGCTTCCCTTAGTTTGTGGTGTTGTAGTGCAGTCACTGCTGTGAATTAAGCATGTATTGTAACAGCTTTGCCTGCTGCTTCTCTTCAAAGCTTAGCAGGTTTTTTTTACACACACTTCTTACACACAAAGAAGTGGCATTTCCAAGGCACCTGGTGCCTGCAGCACAAATTTCATTCCTGGTGGGGCAGGAATAGGCATGCCAAGGTGATCCTGGCACAGCCCCAGAATTGCTGCTCCTACAGCCCTCTGGTCTTGACCAGCCATGGTCGCGGGTTTGGGGCAGGGCTAGTGTTAGGGTGAGAGTTAGCCTTAGGGTTAGGATTGAGAGAGTCAAATATCCTACAGGGCCAGGAATAGGCATGCCAAGGTGATCCTGGCAGGGCATCAATGTTGCTGCTCCTGCACCTTTCTGATCTGAAGCAGCCGTGATGTTGGGTTTGGGGTAGGGCTAGGTTTAGGGTTAAGAGATTAAAAGAGCCTACAGGTCCAAGAACACAGGTGCTGGCATAGGAATGGCAAGGTGGTTCTTTGTGTGGGTTTCACCGTCTTGAATAAAGTTTCATTGGTTTTTTTGCAATAGTAATACTTCACAATATATACTGCCCAAGGGGGAGAAGTTCACAAGCTCCTGTGAAATGGCAAGGTGTTTGGAAAGCAAAATACAGAGTGACAACATAAATGCAAAAGTTTTGTTCTAGTACGTCCCACAAGCTGTGCTGTTAAAGATTGTGCTGATACCTTGCTGGAGGCTGTTTCTGGAGCTTGTGGGTTCCAACCTGCAGCACCAGGTTCTTGCCCCAGTGTTCCCGGACCTGTAGGATGTTGAGCTCTCTAAACCCTAACACTAATCCTAACCCTCACCTTAAACTTAATAAAGTGCAAAACAATTGTTTTCCCCCAGTCAGTGTCTCAAGTTCTCACGGCTGCCTTCTAGTCGTGAAAAGGCGTTGCTTTTCATTAGTTTATTCTCGCTCTTTGTTCTCATCCCAAAAGCTGCAGAGTGCTTTTCAGAAACTAGTATTAGAAAAAAAATTATAATCCCTTATATGTTGCCAACTTGCTCCATCAGTGTTAGTTCATTTGAACCTTCTTACCTCTGTACCAAGAGGCCTCATGGTAATGAAGGTGAGGGAAGATGATTGGTTTATTGCACCATACGCTGTACTAATAACCTCATATGAGGTGCCTGCTGCCTGTGTCTTGAGACGTGTTTAGGTAAGGGAAAGTTTAGTCCTCTTTAATCTGGTAGAGCACAGGCTGCAGGACAGAAGGCTGGAGGGGTGATTTCAGGGCACTGGTAACTTGTAGGTAAAACTGTTGCCTCAGCCTTGAGGCTGGCTCGGTTCACATGGGAGCTGTATAACCAACTGGTATTGTGACATTCCAGATAACACAAAACAAGCAGTGTCTTTAATATTGTTTAATGGGGAATTTTTGTCTTTAAGGTCCCTGTCCTGGTGAATTACTGATAAGGATAATGGGAGTTATGATGACAAGCAGATCCCAAGGATTGGGCTTTTTTGTACTGTAGGCTGTTCAGATCTATTTTGAGATTTTCAGCTATTAGTTTTCCCCTGTCTTTAATGCACGTTACCAGATAGAGTATGTTACAACCCGGGTGCCCTCAATGTTATTCGCACCAAAGCTTTCTTCTGGTATTTGAAACAGTGTGTCTCCTACATCTTGCATCCGTTTGCATTTCTGCTTTTGGAGGGACAGATTTGGGGAGCAACAAATGAGGAGATTGAGGGTAGAAAAAACCACACTAAATACCTGATATATGAATGGCAGCACAGGTTTTTAACAAACTGTACCTCATAGTTTTTTAAGGCCAAATATTTTCAAGTTGCTGCTTTGCTAGAAATGTGTCAAAAGAAGGGTGGTACACAACCTTAGAAAGTATTTTTTTTCCAGTTACTGTTCAAAATCATTATGCTTCTGACTTGCAGATCTGGCATCCTTAGCGTATTGATTTTCATATTTAAAGGTATAGATTGGGTGATCCTTACACTGGTAGGTCTGGCATCCTGCACTCATTCAGGCGTAAAAGACAAAGTTTATAGGTTGAAATGATGTATTTTATTGGAACATCTGATCCAGCTGGAAGAAAGTCGGAAAGCATTTGGGCATGAGGCCTCCCCATTAGGCTTCACAAAATTAGTGTAGCCTTCAAGCTAAAGACATCAGCTGAAGAGCTGTTGCTCTTGCTGTAACCTCCCTGTATCAATCAGCTGAATAATTTCAAGGAAATGTACAGGTAATTGTAGGTGTGTAAAAGTGCTGTTTTCTGGAAGACTATTCATGTGACTTTTGAAGGGCTGTGAGTGTATTTTAGAAGCAGGCATAATTTCTGGAAGAAAGTCTTCAGATAAAAGAATTTCCATGTTGTTTTTTTAGGACTATAGACTGCTTATGGAATAAGACTGCTTCAGGTTAATTCAACAAAAGTAATTTGTTGGCCAAAAGTAGGATTGACTGAAATAGTCCATGTTTCATTTGTCATGGCTCAAAGGACTCTTCAAGAGACCTCTCATTTTTTGTAACTTCTGGGAAAATTGCTTTTCAGCCAAATCTGAGCCTGTGAATAACAGCAGAATAAGCACTGCAAGTTGTAATCCCACATTAAATTGTCAGTCATAGTCAATGTTACTTTTTTCTATTTTTTTTCCCAATTAACTTCACTGTGGAGTTGTTGGAACATGGGGCTGATTCCAAAGGGGTAAGCATTTAGTTGTAAAATAGGATGTATGGTAAGTATAAGATTTGGGGTCTGAGCTGTTAATCCGACTCACAAGAGGAGAATTTGGAGACAGAAATCACTTGTTTCAGCATGTGCTTGGAGGACCTACTCATTACTGGGGGCTTTTGCCTTTGTAGTTATTTCCCCACCACTGAAGGGAAAAAAGTTTAATGTAAGTACTGCAGTCTAACATGGAGGCTGGTAGCACTAGAGCTAGGAGTAAATAAAAAAAATTCTCACTTTTGTGTGTGTATTTATGCAATACAAATACTGAAGTCAGAACAGTACCTGGTTCTGTTTTCTCTGTGAGTCCATGTAAAAGCATGAGAAGAAATATGTTCAACTATTTAAACAATGTCATCAATAAATAATTTTCAAACTTTAGAATACTGTTCCCAGATTAAAAAATAACAACAATAAGACTCAGCAGCCTGATACCAGTTAGAGTGATAATTATTAATGCAAACAACTGATTCATGCTAGATGCAATAGATATGACACTTCCAAGAGAATAGTCTTTGGTCCAAACCTGACCCTGTGGGATGTTTCTGTGCATGGAACTGATTTTGTCCTTCCATAGTTTTAGCGTGTCCTTACATGCCCTGTTGTACATTGTGAAAATTGCTCAGCTGACTGAAGGCTGTTCTGTGCTCATAAGGAGTCACAGCAGAGAAGTCCCTCTGAGAAACTTCAGGAGGCTGATGCAGCCCCTGCAGCAACCATGTGGGAAAATTCCCTTTGCTAGCTGTGTCAGACTCTGCAGATCCTCCTGTGTAGGATTGCCTGTTCCAGCAGCCCTGTGACTGGAAGCTCCTGGGAGCATGAACCTGATATCCAATTCATCTGGTCTGGGATCTAGGCTCAGTCACTCAAAACAATAAAATTATCAAGAAGTTACTCACCCAGTATGAAGTGTCTTGGGGGAATCTCTGTTTTTGAACTGTTTAGTATTTGTGTGTTTTGCTTTGTGGAAATATGTAAAAGAAGGGAGAGGCAGCCTGGAAGAACAGGTGGAGAAAAGATGAGTAAGGGCAATGAAACTGGAAACAAAGGGAAGAGGCTGAGGGCTGCAGTATTGCTGGAAGGGGATTTGTTCATTGACCATAAAGTCTTGTGAACAAGCACACGCTGCATGGACATTGTTGTGGTTTGCAGTGCATTGATATCCTCTCTCTTCCTCCCTTCTCTCCAGTGAATGCTGCTCATGGCCTCATTGAGATTTGATTGTTTGCTTTGTGGCTCATTCTGGATCACTTTAAGGTCCTGCATAAAAGCAAATATTGTGCTGCTAGGTTGAACAGATGAACTTGCATTATTCTGGATGAATTTGTAACTCTAACTTACTATTTTTGAGATCGTAGTTCTACAGTGTTCCCCTTCAGTAGAATGATGACATTCAGATAAGGATAGTGTAATTTACTATGCCAGTAAATTATTGATGGGAGGCAACTAAAGAAATAACGTGGGTTTTTCTCTGCCAGTTGGGGCTTGAAAGGCAAGAGTTGCAAATATTATTTCTTTATGATACCAAAAGGCATAATTCTTCCAGGTTTGTTAGAACAAAGAATATGTATGTGAAATATTCCTGTCCTTCTGGGTTGCGAGCAGACTCTTGGTGTTATGCTTCAGTGTGGGATCTGTATCAGTCCCATCCACCTCCCTGCAGTGGTACAGAAACTCTTCCCTGCCTCCAAGCAGACCTGGACTCGTGGTCGCTGTTGAAAGCACCGGGACTGAGGCAGCGGGGGAAGGGGGCAGAGGCTTCCACAAGGCATGTCTAAGTACTTAATACCATAACTCAGCATCCCATGGTTCTCACCTTCATTCTTCACTCAAGTCTTTTTAAACACGATCAAGGGCGTGTTTCTTTGCTTTATTTAATTGAATTAGGTCGTTAGATTGAAATTAGCATACCGTAAATTGGCAAAGCAGCAATTGCCTACAATAACAGAGCCTGGGCACTAAGCACAGCTTACCATCTTTTTCTAAAAAGAAAAGCCACCCTTAAAGCAGAGAAAGTGAGCTGAATTTGCAAAAATGTTACCTTTTATTCCTTGCTGGATCCTCTGAGATTGCTCCCAAATCAACACTCTGCAGAACAATGGAGCCATTGTCTGCGGGCTGGCAGCAGCATTTGCACATCTTGCCTCAATGAATATTTTGTCAGAACAGTTTCTGCGTTGCCAAACTATGCTAACCCCCACCCCCCAAGTTGGAGCTAATTAGTAATGCATAACAGAGGAAGTGGCTTTGTTTCTTGTCCTCTCCCTGAAAGAATAATTTGACCTGCTAACAGATAACTTTTGGGACTATGGGAAGAACAGTCCACATAAATGTTTTTTTTTATAGTAAAGATGCAGCAGGAGGAATTGACTGTTTCGTAGAGGCTGTCTTGGGATTGTTTGCTTGTCAAACATCAAATATGCCATGGAAAACTTTGTTTCTCAGAATTTGCCTTTTTGTCCCCTCTGGTTTTTACTGTGTTATGTCAAAATTGGATATGCTTATTATAGTTCTACTGTAAAACCAGTGTTTCACAAGCCCATGCTCTGTCACACCCACAATTTGTTAGTTTATTATCATAAGTTCTTCAGTTCTTCTTATTTGTTTTCTTCCTTTTTCCACCCACATCACAGCATGCCCGTGAATTCTTTTGTGGAGGCTGCAGCTTTCTGAGCCCCTTTAGATGAGCTCTGAGAAAAGCATTATGAGCAATGCAGTGGCCTCCTCCAGGCTGTGTCTCTTCTGAAGATGGTAAAATGTAAATAAGCTGTGGGTACAATCCCAGATTCATTCCTGTTTTATAGCTAAGAATGGCTCAAGTGAAAATCTAATTTCCAACATAGTCTGGGGGAAATGCTTAATTATACACCAAGGAGGAGAAAATGGTTAAGGGGGAAATGACAACAAGCCCAAAAAACATCAAAACTAATGTATGCTGTGAAAATCCACAAGAACTGAAGCAGACAACGTAATTTATAAAAAACTATATAGGTTTTCTCTTTCCTTGAAGGAAGAGAGACTCTGCATTAATGCTGCCCTGAACAAAGCTCTTTTATCTTCTAGGGATGATTTTGTATTCAGTGATACTAAAATAATTCTAATTCAAATTAAAATTACTTCTTGTCTTGAAATCACCTAAAGATATGTTTGGCCCTAATTTCTGATAACTTATTCTCCACATACTGCTTTTCATCACTGGGCATTGTGTTCTGTTGTAAGCTGCATCCTCTTACTCATGGGAAGTCTGACCATCATCTCAGGCCAGAATAATTCAGTAAGGATGCCGTTGGTTTTGTCAGCAAAAGTGAGAAGTCTCATTTTCTTCTATTATTACAAGTTCCAGCTTTTGGTGTTAATTACTGAGGATAATGAAATGGATATAGCGGTAAACCTGAGCAGAAACTTCTGCATTTGTTGTTGAACTTCTCATAACTGGTCTTTGGCTGAGTTTGTGGATCTCTGGAATTTGTTTGTTTGTGAAATATGCTGTTTAAATAGAGAAGTGGATTCTGCAACCCATAGAAGACATCATCAAATTGGGTGAAACAGAACATGTTGAGTTATAAGTATTTTGCTGTTGGTTGTATTCTCTAGTATTTTTACTTAGTGGGCTGATGGACAAGACCTCTCTTACTGTCCAGGTCTTAGCATAGTTAAAGTGGTCACATGCACAATTCTCATCTTCTCTTTCCATGAATTCAAGGCTTCTATTAACTTAGCTATAATTTCAATTTAGCATGATTTAACGGAGAGTTTTTGTAAGATGCTTATGAAACAAAATTTTACTGAAATAGCTGTTTGAACACAACAAAATACGATGATGAAGCTACTCTATAAAACACTTCCCTGAAAGCAGTTTTGGGTTTGCTTTTGCAAATACACCTTTCTTCAGCACAGCTCAAAGGCAGTGTCAAAGTGTGCTTGACTGTTTCAAGTTTTTGATCTTGATAGGAGAATTATCAGAAAGCGTTAGGAGATCAAAATAATCATGGAATTAAGAGAAGGGGTGAACAGTGAGAGTGACTGAGAGCATGGCACTCCTATCACTGGTAGAAACTGATATTGAAACGAGAGATTTGCTTCTAAAGAATTATATAAGGTGTATATTGCTTTGATGGCATTCTATAAATCATAACCTTTTTATATGAAGCTTGCTGTATGATGTCTGAGAAGGTTGAATGTAAATTGGTGCATCCTCTGTAAAGCTGGAACACTTTAGGGATCATGTTTAATCAATTAGACTTGAAGTCTTAGTCCTGGTGTCAGGACCTGGGAAACAGGAGCAGTGTCATCTCTGGCCAGTAGTTGGTTATCTCTGGTCTGTGGAGTGATGCTGCTGGCTCAGACAGTAAGGCAGTGTGTAGGATCCTGGAATCTGATGAAAAAGCTGTTGACCATACACCATACATCTTGTCCATGCTGCAGATGGTCTCCCTCCTGTGTAATATGGCAAAGGATTTATTTTCCATCTATTACACTGATCCCCTTGAATAAAATGTTCTGTATGTTAATTCTTCTGTCTGCTTGTAAAAGTATTTTGTGATGAATTCACAGAGACAGAAATTGCTTAAGGTTGTCTCAGGAAAAAGTAGTTAGACACAAGTAAATTCTCCTGTTTTCTTTGCTTTTTAATTTCAAAGCCTGGCTTTCAATTTTACATAATATTCAAGAACTTCTCCCCAGTGAATAGCCAGTCATGTGAGGCAGTGCGCTTTGAGGGGAGGTTCTTCAGTAGCTTTATCCCTAATACCAGCATGTATGAGAGCTTTTTGAGCAGTTCTGCAAGAATGTACATCATCTTGCACAACCATATGTTCATAAGGAACAGGAATGTAGAAGTCTTCCAGTATTTTTCAGGCACAGTTATTGAACAGTTTCCTGTTTCTTCAGTCCAAGTGATCAGCTGTGGCATTACCATCATGTGGGGTGTTGTGATAACATGTCCAGGGTCAGCTTCTCTGAGGAAAAGCAAGATGCAGACTTTAAGGGATTAGTAGGAGCATACCTTTACTTCAGTCTAGGGTAGAAGTGATCCTTGTGAAGACTCAAGGACGACAGCTGTGGTAAAGCTCCCCTCTGAAGGCAGCCATGCTTTTGGAGCATGCTCTGAGCTACTGAGAACAAACTTGGGATCCTGAATGGGATCTGAAGTCTTGCTGATATGGATAAGGACTGTCTAGCCCAAAGCTAGTTTTAGTGTTTTCTTATGTACTGCAGATACAGTTCTTGACTGCATTGCAGATAAACTGTATATATAACTTGATTTATGTATGTACATATTTATTCACCCTGAAACAGAGAAACACAGACTGTATGCAGCACTATCCTTGCTATGCAAAGTCTTCCAATGGCAATAAGCTGATTTTCAGGGAAAAGCTGTTCCTCATTTGCCTCAAACCAGTAACATTTTCCAACTGCTTAGTAGAGTATCTTATATTTTTGACATCAGCTTGCATCATCTTAATGATGGGTACATGCTGGTACACTCCAAAAATAGTTGAGGAAGCTGTCTATGACTTGCCCTTCTGTGTGTCCTGTGATGCCAGTGTAGCGTGTGTGATGCTCACAGTGGTTAACATCTGCTGAACTGCAGTCACCTCAGGTAACACGTGAAAATTGGAGAGCACAATGTATGCCCAAACTGTCACTGAGTCTAACATTTTTAAAAAGGATTCCTTTATTATGGCCTTCTTTAACTCTTTGAGGGTATGACTGCAATTTCTATTTGTTTTCAGTGAAGTGTTCAAGTATGTGAAAGTAGTGATATGTGAAGTGCCACAAAAAATACGGTAATTTGTAACAAAAAGAACTAAGTACACTCTGAGCAACCACGGGGGTGGGAAATAGCAATTTAGCCAAGTGTTCAGGGAGAATAATTTTATGCCTTCACCTGCCTTTTTGAAGTTTCTGGGAGCATAAGGCAGAGCCAGACTTAAAGTTCAACATGGCTCTAATTAGTGACCAAGGGAAAGAAGGTGTATTTGTGTGTCAGCTGGAAAAATGTACCTTAAAGGACTTGGCTTTGTTGATCTTGGATCTGATTTCAAACTGGCTAACTTGCAAAAGTTAGCCCTTTAAATTTAGATACTACTTCAGAATGACTGTCCAAACAGTAGAAAAAACAAAAAAAGTCCTATATATCTAACCCTGTAGTGTATGCAAAAAGCAGCTCGAGGAGCAGCATGGCTGACTGTTATAAGTGATGTGCCATAGGCATCCAGCTGTGTAGATGTAAGGCTTCTTCCTCTGGAAACACATGTGCTTCCCTTTGTGTTTGCTGAGGCATTATCCAAACTCAAATATACAATATTTTCTTGGGAATGGAACTGCATTTTAAAATGCTCTAGTGGCCTCATCAAACAGTCTGGAAGAAATACAGTTGACTGCTGTATACATTTGGAAACAGAGGAACAATCACACCTTTTTCAAACAGGGTTACATGGAATAGAAATGGGAGAAGTAATGCTTGTCCACGGGAAGTGGTGAGATTTTTATGTAGGCTCCCAAGCTGTCCTGTGCAACTTAGTCCCACTGTTCCAGCAGTGGATCCTATTTTTTCAGATGAATCTGTAGTTTTATGGGAGGATTTGAGCTTGAAGAGTTTTAATCTGTTGCTGTTTTGGGCTCAGGTTTTGCAAAAACGTGTTTGCCTTCTTAGGAGTTCTATGGTTGTGAAGAGTTTGTAGGATTCAAAGAGACCAGAGTAGCTTATAGAGTGATGCTAGAAAGAGCTGCTCAAAAGCTGGAGTTTGTTTAATCTAAACGGTTGGCCTTTCAATTCAGTTTTTATACCCAAACTTTGTGTATGTACTTTTCAACAAAATGGGAAAGAAGTAAGTACTTATTTTGGTGGCAACTGATACTTTTTTTTCCCCCTTGAAGCAAAACAGAGTTTTGGATTATTTCACTACCATAACCCCCCTTCTCTGAAAAGATTTTTAGAAATATTATTTCCGTCTAGTTGAACACTCATTTTGAAAATATCTTGGCGTTTTTCAAGAGAACTTCATCTGAAAATGTAAAAAATTAGGTATTTAAACATCTTCAAGAATCCCCATCTACACTTTTTTTAAACATACATGCTGAATTTGACATGCAGCTGTGAACATTTTTGTTCCCTTGGAACTTCATTTCTTGGAGTTTGGAAATGGATGGAGAGCAAAAGCTCTATTGTGACTTTCTATTTGATGGGAGGCAAATGGTGCTCTCCGTGTGCCGAGTGCTTGTGAGGGGACATTGCACTGACTTGTGCATTCTGTTATTTCATGTTACAAGACAAGCTCAGGCCTTGGACAAACCAGACCTTGTGGATAAGGTCTGTGGGGCTTCCTGAAGCTGCATGTGGTGTTTGGAAGCCCCAGAGCTGGAGAAGCAGCCTGACTGATGCTGCAAACAGAGCTGTTATTCAGAGCACTTCTACATCTGTAAGTTTCAAGCTGCAAATTGCTATTGCCAAGCCCGGTCTTCTCCAAGTGTGTACATACGCGTCAACAAACTAGAGCAGGAGAACAAGTGACCTGGCACTCCTGGCTTGGCTTACTCTCAAAAATTGATCTACCTTCACAGTCTAAATTTCTTTTTACTGCAGAGAAGCAGGGCATGAGTTTAATATTCTGGATAATAAACGGAATACTGAATTAAAGCGAGGAAAATGTACCAGACAGGGAATTGTTTGAGCTGCTCTGCTTGTGTCTTCGGGCTTTTTGCCTAGCTGGCCAGCACCCAGGGAGCATGAACTGCTGTGGTTTGCTCCAGGAGAGCAGCAGCTGAGGGAAACTGGTTGGGAATTAAGCCTCGCTTCCCATTCCTGATGATGAGAGGCACTTACCGAGTGCAGCAGGGGATTTGATGTTTTGTTTAAGGAAAGCAGCTTGCCAGTACTCCAGAGGGAATGGCAGCTGCTCAGGGAAGAGGAGTAAAGCGTTGGGTGCAGTGGTGCATAAGGCCAAGCCTACAGCTCTAACAGAAAATGTTATTTTAGAAATGCTGAGCTGATTCAAATAACAGCCTGGCTGAACAACTTCAGCATGTAACACTGCCATGATGAAGGCACTGTGAGAGACCTGCCTGAAGCACCAGGGCAGCTGGAGGTCAGCAACTGAGGAAGCAAAATGGAGCAGCCTGAGAAGAGGTTTCCAGGCTCGATCAGAGACCCCATGGGAAGGGGAGGACTGTGGCAACATCGGGTGCTCACCTTGATGCAGGGAGAAACTGTGTGGGCAGTAGGCAGAGGAGCTGCTCTGGGGGTTCGTGCAGACGGTGCAGCAGAGTCAGTGCTGCACATGAGGTTGTCAAAGGCATTCTGGATGTGTGTAATGGGAAATGTGTCCACAAGGAGAAAAGGCCATGAAAATGAAAGCAGGGGAGAAAAGTTGGGAAGGCTGTTAAGGTCCACTATGATGTACTCTAAAGTGAAAGGAGAGGAATGGAGCATGGAGAGGGAAATGGGGAAACTGGAATATTGAAACATAGTGGGCAAGAGGGATTTGGAGGCTGAAAGTGTCTTGGGACCAATACTACACTTCTGGGAGCTGCTTCTACTATAAATGATCCTGTTCCTCTGTGCCGTAAGTTTCTCCCCTTCTTAAAATAGGGACACTAACAATTGTCAATATAATGTTATGGGTGTGTGCCCATCACTTGTGTGTGGGAGGGCCCAGAGACCTCAGTCAGGGTCTGAATCTTGTTACATCAAGTGTTGTAAACACCAGAAATGCCCAGACAGCTTTAAAAATAATTCATGTGCAATTTAAGTGTATTTATGTACCACTGTAAGGAAGCTGTTAGAAGAGTCCCAGCAATATGTTATGGCTTAAAAAAAGAGGACATAGGTGGGAAGTGAAGAATAACCATGAAATGGCAAGAATCAAATAAATGAAGCTCACAGAGTATTGGTTCTTAGTTATAGACAGAAAATAAACGCATATAGGCAGAACTGAGAACAGTCTTTCCTGACCTTTCAGTGCAGATGAAGATTAAAACCAAATAAGACTTGGAATACTTAGGAGAAAGGGGCACAGAATTAGAATGGATTATGCTGCTCCTGCTGTGAGAATAAAGGTGATCATAAGTTCTTAGTTTGTGACTTCTGTGGCTAAATAAGGTGCATATTTTTAATTTTATGATTTGGAATCATAAAACAATTATTTGGTGTCCTATATGTGTTTACCTAGCCCAAGTGTGGTGTCTGTTTGTGTAGTGTGGTGGGTTTTTTTATTATTTTTTTGTTTGGTTTTTTTTTTTTTTTCCCCAAATGGATAGTGTAGGCAGAGTGCATTCAATCCCAATCTGGTTAGAGGGAGGGTTGTTAAATGGGAAGTGGTTTATTGATTACTATTTTCGCAAGCTGTGATAGCTTACCTTTATCATTTTAAGAGATTCTTGTTTTGCCCTTTCACTTAGTGCAAGGTCATGGAACAATTGATTTGGCATTTGGTACAATTTGCAGTTAAAGGGATGAAAACCATGGGTGAGGAACTAAAATGGTTGCAGTGTTTGTTTTACTTCTTCCTTCTGCTCTTCTCCTCTTGCCCAAATGACTACTTGCTGCATTTTCAAGGAAGGTTAATAATCAGATTTTCAATCTGTCCACAGATTTCAGTTTGATCAAATGCTCAGCTGGATCCAACAGTTTGATCCAGCAGGTGTTGAAGACAGAATAGGATTCTTCTGCTCTTATCCACACCCTCCCTCCCTTTCCCTTCACTAAGAGAGCAGCAAATCCATATTACATGGCTGTTATCAAAAAGTGTAATTCATCGGGGTGTGTGCATGGTTATTCTTTATTATTATTTATTTTTAATCTTTTATGAGGCTCTTGTCTAATGTTACAGCTTTTAAATTACAAAAAGTGTGATTTGACTGTTGTCTGAAGAGACAATTTTGAATTTATTTTAAAAAAACAGAGCGCACCACAAACTAACACACAACAAACTATGCAGTGTTCTCAGAGGCAAAGATGCTCTATTGTGATGTTAGATAGTGATCTGACATAATCTCCCTCATAATGCAGCATCTTTCTCCATAGGGGATAGAGGGGTCCTGCTGTAATTTGAGGGTTGCCAAAACTGGTGGGGATTTTTATGGAATGTGGATGGGGCAGTGGCTTGGCTTTTGGGTTGTGGAAGCACAGCAACCTCAGCTTGGAGCCAGCAGCTGCGTTTGACGCTCCTGCCATGACAAAATTCCCTAGCAACACAGCTGGCAGGCGGGTGTGCTGCGGGGCTGGCCTCCCCTGCAGCACTGCCCTCGCACGCTGCCGGGGCTGGGCAGAGGTGGCCGCGCTCCAGCCTGCGCTGGGTGCCCGAACAACCGCACGGCAGCTGTCCTGTCCGTGGCACACACGCTGCTGCTGTGTGTGCCTGGGTTCAGAGCGCCCCAGGATGAAGTACATTGTGACAGATATTAGCTAGTGTTTATGATGGGTTACAGACAGAATATGTCATATTGGCTATAGATTCCTATAGGAAACAGTGTTCTTGGTGCTGGGGACAAAAATGAAATACAGACTGCAGAGATGTCTTTCCTTTTTCTTTATGAAGAGGAGTTTGTGATTAGAATAATCTGTCATAGAGCAGGTGCCAAAAGACCAACCAACCTGTGCAGTCTGGTATCTGAGACCATTTTAACTTTAAAGAACACTGTAAGGAACAAATTGCCCTTAACCCTACTTTTGTAATGAAAACAGATAAATCTAATTAAAACAGAGAGAAATCTAATAAGCCTTTTGTCATTAGTGATGATCAGACACTTAAGGCTTTCTGTAGCCCAACTCTTTTTGTGCAACATTACTAGGTAAGAGATTGCTCCTTGTGCTTTCTTAAGGAACATTTTCTGTTAACAAGCTCTATTTAGAATGTGCAAAGAGTTAATTATATCCAGTGCTTAATGAGTTCTTAGCTTCTGAGAATTTCTCTGGCTGAGGCTGAGAACTGTTACCATGTTTCATAGGCAAGATATTTGCTGTTATCTCTGCCTTGCTGAAAGACTGCAATTGCTTTACCTTTGTAGGTCCTGGTAGTAGAGCAGAGAGGTGGATAATAGGAATGGGAATTCCCTGAGAAAACTGTGCTATAAAAAACATGCTGTGTAAATTCCATGAGAAGTTTCTTAATTTTTTTAGCCTTGCTCTTTCAAGTTACCCATCTTCAGGAAAAGTAGTTGCATATTGTGAGCTGCCTGTGCCATGGAGCCATTTACAGAGGAAATGTGGGGATGAGGTGGCAATTCCCCTAGAGTTGGAAAAAAATTAAGATGCATGATTATTCCTTTACTTCATAATGGAACTGGGCTTTGTGTTTATAATAAAAGATAAGCTTATTAGTATTGCAGTTACTTCATCTTGCAAACTGCACTTGAAGATGTGGGGAAGGCTTAATCTGTCTATCATGCCTACCTAATTTTATCTCTAACAAGAATCTGTGTTTGAGAGCTATTGACTTTCATGCCTTAGAGCTGGCGATGCCCAGCATTGGACAGGAGGAAACCTTTTGGTCGTTTTTTGCTGATGTAAGTCAGGAGTGAAAATCCACAGATACGCTGACGTGGTTATGGTGAAAGAGACAATGGACCCCTGAGTTTGTTGTTTTTGTTTTTTTTTTAAACAAGGTTGCTGGCTATTGCAGTGGAAGTCTGCATGTGTGAATGGTAATGACAAATCAGGAAATGAATGGAGGAGAACATGTCAGGAAATGGCAGTTAGTATCAACTGAAAATTAAATGAGCTGTGTACAGCACGTAACACAGCCAGGAATGAGAAGGACAGGAGCAGTATAGTTAATATGGCTTCTTTCATCATATTTAATTTTTTTCATGGGCCTGAAAGCCTGAAAAAAAGCTGGAGGCAGCAGACTCTGTCTAATCCCCAAGCACTTCCCCTTTTTCCAGTGTAACTAGAGGAGCCTGGCATTAGTCATCACTGCAGGTGATTGGGGAGCAGGAGCGATTTATGGCTGAGAAGTGAAGGGTTTAGAAGTCAGTCACAATTCGTCTAATCACAGACACTGAACTGACTTTAATTAGAGAGCATTTGGTGTGTTGTTGGCAAGCTTTCCATCTAGCATAAACAAAGACACCAAACTAACAAAAATACTTGCCAGCCCCCTTACCTCCTACATGAAAACATTAAAAAGGCAAGTGGCAAAGACATATCTGATAAAGAATTATTACTGGCAGGGATGGGAGAGCATCTATTGATCTGCTTCATGTAGGCATGTCTATAACTCAGATGGCTGTGTTAAGATGAAATAGCTAGAGAGACGAGGTTTGATATTGGGAAAGAAGGAATCTGCCTCTAGTAATTATACACATGGGCAAAGCAGCTTTTAAAGCAAATCAAAGTGAAGTTTGGTTCAAATTCAACTCTACCGCACTCTACCAAGGGCAGTAGTGTTACACCAAGGATGGATTTATCTTTTAGGCCTTCACAAAGGGGGTGTTATTGAGGCTGGTGAAAAGAGTTGACAATATAGTGGGTCTCAGGAGGGGGTATTCAGAGCAGTAAAAGCCCTGGCCTTTTTTGCCAGGCAGGTACTGCAGACAGCGCAAAGGGCTCTGTGTTCCCCTCAGTGCCACAGGGAGGGATCTTTCTTTTTGTGAAAGGGAAAGGTAGTGATGAGAGAGAGATGGCAGCCTACCTGCCTACAGGAGTAGTCATTAACATGAGAGGAAATAATCAGCCCTTTGTCTGGGGAGGTGGAAACAGCCAGCAGCCTTGCTGAACAAATGAATATGTTCAATCAGGTTATGCACATCTCTGCTGGGGCAGGAAAAGGAAGCAGTTGCAAAGCAAGTGCAAAGCTCACATGGTAGTACTAGTCTCTGTTTTATTTATGGTTCATAATTCTTTCTGGGTTCTTTGTCAACAGCTAAAGCGAAGCACTGCTAGACTTCACCAGACAAACAACCTTCCAAAAAATGGCTGTAAAATGATTCTGTTGATTCAGTGAGTGGTAATGTTTTTCCTGACTCAGTCCTGTAGCACTGGGAGGCTAGAGGACACTGCTATCTGTCATTTAGCTCAACACTAATAATGAGCTCTTGGTAACTTCTGACAGAGAAGGCGCCTGTCCATCTTTCTGAGAAAATGTAAGAGATGTATTCATGTGGAGAGTCAGCTGCTTCAGCAAGAAAAATTAGGTTGTTCTAAATTAAATTTATGTCCATTGCTTTATCCAAGCCTGTAAAGGTGTAAGGGCAGAAAGTACTACTTCTCTGCTTAAATTTTTGCTTTAAAAAGTGGAAGTGAATAGAGAGGCTTTCCTTGGCTCATGCTCCAGTCTCTTTCCCAGCTGAAGTGAACTTGGCTCGGGCCATTTAAAAAAGCAGAAAAAGTAAACTCATTTTCTGTGAGAACATTGAAATCTTCAAGTTTCTGAAGGGTGTAAATGCCAAGAAGAAGGAGGCTTCATTTCCATAATGATGAGCAGCATGCTGGGAGCAACAGATTGAAATTAAGGGAAGAAAAATTTAGGCTTTATATAATGAAATATTGTCTTTCAATGGAGCCCATGTGCCACTGGCACATTCTGAGGATGAGGCAGACCATGCCAGCAACTGGCTCTTCTAAAAGTGGAAAAGCTGAAACAGCGATCCCCTGATCCTGGCAGTAGCTGGTGATGGCGTGGTAGTCTGAGACCAGCATGTTCAGGGAGACCGAGGTTATCATTTTGTTTGTGCCTCATGCTGAGTGCTGGCATGTGTGGCAGAGATTTGGGTCACTGCCATGCTCCCCGGCAGGAGTGATATGGTGCTTTCCAAGCTATGGGCATGCGTAGGCATCTATGGCTTCAGATCTAAGAAACAGCCTGAAAAGCTAGTTGTGAAATAATTTATTTTCAATATAGTATATGTTAAATACATAAGTATATATTAAATATATTTTGCATTCCCCTTTGGCACTGGAAAACTGGCGTACCTAGAGGAGATCAGGAGACTTGCACTGGTGACTATGTGCATGGGCTTGTGGCAGAAACAAGGGTACAGAGATGAAGGAAATAGTCAAAACCAAAGTTGCAATAGAAGACTGAAACTGTAATTCCGAACCTTTTCAAACTTGAGGTAGAGATCCTTTAGGCCTTTATTTCTGGGTAGGGTCTGTCCACTCCCAGAACTGGTAGCACAAAGCTTGTTCCTCTCAAAGTGTGACTGTTGTCTTGTGTGTAGAGTTTTTGCAAGAGAAATAAGAAGCAGCCTCTGATGCAATCTGCTCCCACCAGATGGGTCAGCTTTTATTTGCAGTGTTCAGCCTCAGCTCTTTGCTGCTCTGAATGTAAACCCACCATAATTCTATCCATCTGAACACACATTCCCCAGCCCATCTGCAGCTTGTCATACAACAGGGGCAAAGCAACAGATTTTTGTTGGAGTAAATGAGACCCCTCAGTTATCTAACAGTTGCTGATTTGCACATAATTCCTTCAAGCAAACACCATTTGTTGCTTTGTTGAGTAAGACTAGGTGAATTCAAGTTGTCAATTTCCTCATTAATACTTTGACTGGGATGGGGATAGGAGCAAATTAAAAAAGCCCCACAAAACCAAAACCACCACTCCCCCTTCTGAAGGCCAGGAAAGAGAGCAGGAATGCACTGTATTGCATGTTCTCTGTAATGATGGTGCAGCCAGCAAGAAAACATCAGTGAATAAACCCACTCTCAGAAATGTTCTCCTTTAACTGCTCTTACTAACATCTCAGCTGTGTTACAGCAATGCCTAAGTCCCCTGTCCTCCTATTCCTTGGAGTACTGACCTTGAGTTCATCTTCTGGTTCAGCAGAAAAGATGATTCCAAAGGCTCTCCCCGCTTCGCCTCCCTGTACTGCAGCCTGAGTTCAGCTGAGGGCAGGCACAGCCTTCCCCGTGGCTGGGTTGCTTGGCAGCACTGGCAAAGGAGGCCAGACACATGCACAGTGACATGTGGCTGGGATGCCTGTCCTGGTAAACTTTCTAAGTTACGTTCCCCAAAACACGGTGAAGAGGAGGCTCTGTTTATGCATCTGATCCCCAGAGGCAAAGGGAGGTGGTGCTTTAGGGTGAAAGGCAGACAGGATATTTTTTGATGTTATCCCCTTTAAGTTCAAAGTTCAGTTCAAAGATTAGTGAAATTATTTGATATTTGCCTTCTGAGTTTGTAAATTGCTAAAGTCAAACAGGTCCTCTTCTTTCAAAAAACCCCCTGTAAAATATAAAAATGCAAACCAGGTTTCTAGTCAGAAGGATATATTCTCTCAGAAAAACTAATTGGCAGTGCATTAGAGAAATTAGCTGCACCGTTCCACTCTTCACATTGCTGTAAAAGCTACTTTAGGTATTTGTATTCAAGCCACTGATACAAGATGGGAAAAGAACTCCACTACAGAAAGGGAAACATTTACAGGGCAGTGGCCCCTGTGCATGGCAGGCCCCTTTCTTAACACAAGAACACTGCCTGCTGGCACTAACTTCTCAGGATTAAGTTTTTTACACATAATGATGAACCTGAAGCTGGGCTAACGCACAGATTGATTTCATCAGGCAGATCTGAAATTAAGATCACACTGGGTCCCCATAACCTTTTCCTCCCTTAAGGTGAACCATAGCCACTTTGCTTACATCTGAGAAATGGGATGATTAGGACTTAGGTCTGACAGGGCCGTTGTGAAGGTTGCCGGCAGCATCTGTGTCCTCAGCACTGTCGATACAGGTGGGAGGTGAGCGAGAGCCGCCGGGTGTGGCGGGTGCCGCAGCTCTGGAGGCGGGCGGGAGGGTTTCCCACTGCCGGGCAGGCAGGGCTGCAGCCCGCGAGTGCTGCTGCTCCTTGTCCGGCACCCAGCGCCGCTGCGAGCCGCTGTGCCCGGCGCCTCCTCCGCTCTGAGCGCTGGGAGTGTCCGTGTTACCTCCTCTGGCCTCCCTCAAACGGAGTGATGCTTCAGGTTTTAAAGTGTCCTAATTGCGCTAAAGCATTTAAAAGGGTGGGAAAAAAAGGAAAGGCAAAAAAATGGGAAACGGATGCTTCTCAATTACTTTAGTGCATTCAGCTTTCTTTTGAGCAATAACAAATTAGATTTTGTGGAGATAAAAAGGCATTTTTCTGTTGTTTGGTTTGAAAAAGTTTTTTTAGTTTGTCCAAGAGAGACTTTGAAGAAAATTAAAGTGTTTTTTTCTAAACATGGAAGTCCTGATTTTTTACTCATGGAAGTGATTTTACTGAGGAACAAATTCATATAGTTTGTCTCTTCAAAAAAAGTTCTTTTCCTTTTTTTATCAACTATCTTATTAGATACATTCTTTTTCTCCCCAGAACTTTTCTTAATCAAAACACCAAACCAGAATACCTCTTAAACTTTGCAAACCTCAGAACATGCCACATTCTTCCAAATACATGATTCCTATTGTATAGGTTTCCTTTTGGCATAAAGATATGTGACACTTGAAAATATTTGTTTTCCCTGTAAGAGGATAAAATGAATGTTTGCCAAATGGCCAGCTTATATGAATGACTTATCATTTTATTTTTTAATAGAAATCTGTCAGCTATGTGCAGCTGGGTGTTTAATTCATACTAAATAATTTATGCAAGAAATTTCTTTTGTGTATTCATAAACTGGAGTTAAGCCTGAAATTAAGATTATTTTAAAAAAAGAATTTGACAGATGCTTTTGCTTGTGATCATATTAATAGACAGTTGTCCTTCCTTTAACTAGTGTGAGTTTCCTGGCTTTGTCGTCATGTTCCCATTTAAACCTCTGGGGGTTTTGAGGGCTTGTCATGGAAAAAGATTATTGCTGTGGGATGGAGCTTATTTGGGTGAAGCCAACGCTGAGCCAGGAAAGAGAGGAAGTGAGCTGGTTTGAGAGCACTGGAGTTCATGTGATAAATGACATTCTTTACTATCCTGTCACTGGCTGGAGAAAAGAGATACTTCTCCTTTCTTATCTGGGAGGCCCTGTGTGTGTCCTGCGTCCTCAGAGGGGCTGTGGGCCATACCAATTGGGCTCTGGGCCTGGAAGCAGCCAAAAGGACTGTTAGCTAAGGTTCAAAGAGACATGTTGGCGTTTTTAGGAGGGTTAATCTTGGGGGTGACAGAAATTTCTTCTATCTGAAATATTTCCTCCCCTTCTGTACTAGAATAAAAGCCTGACATTTCCTATAAGGATATTAACCAGTATTGTTTCATAACTGAATTATTTTAAGATTTGCTTGTGAATTTGGGCATAGTATATGGGCAAGTAACATCACTCTACATTAATTTTTAATGCATAAAATTAATAATAAATGGGCAAAATTTTAACCAAAAAGCCACAATCAAAGTGATTGTTAGACTTCTGTTGCATGGAGCCTTTAATGAAATCAGCACAGTATTGTATGGTCTTTGATTTTGATGCAAAGGTGCTTTTTTGTTGCAAAACATCTGAGTGGTATTTTTGGCCAGTTCTACAGTAAGTGCCCTGCAAAAACAAGAGATAATTTAACTATGCCTGAGTCACTCTGAATTCCATAACCTATGGACAGCACTGCAGCAGAATGGGAAAGGTATGGTTGTCCAAGAGGAAATAAAATAAGGTATAGAAAACGAACCATCAATAAATGCCAAGACCAGGGTTCTCTTGTCTTTGTCCTGTCAACTCTCGCGCTGACTTTGCCACTTTTCTGCATTGTTGAGACAAGAAAGAATATTCTGTCTGTAGAAGGGGACCACAAAGACATGACTGATCCTGAGGGCAGGAGGGTTTACGGCTACCTTCAGAAGGGTGTTGCTTGCTGACCTTCCCCTTCATACACACACTGCATTTTTCATAGGTTTTGAGGCAGATCTGGCCCTTCTAAAGATGACAGGCAGGAGAGCAGGCCTGTGTAGGAGAACAGTTTGCCATCTTCAGGGAAGCATCAGCACAACACTGTGACAGCAGATACTGAGGATAAGTGCTGGGAAAGAGGGATTTGTTTCTTCAGCCTTCAGGGGTGGTGGCTTCTTGTCAAGCCAGTTCCCCTGGGAGTAAAGTGTGGAAATATGAGTCCTTGCCGGAGGAGAGTGGGTAGGGTGTATTTCTTGTCTGCCTGGAATGGCTGCTGTCCCTGCAGGCGTGGGCAGGCTCCTGCCTCCTTGGGAGCAGGTCACCCTTTGGAGGGTCCTTCACAGAATTCTGCTCAGGGAAGCTCCAATGCCTTATCCCCGGCAGTTAGGCAACTGATACCTATAATGTCTGGAAAATTGGGGCAGAGTTTGCTGAGGCATAATTTGTCAAGTAGGTGGAAATGGGTTGAAAAGTCAGGAATAAGGGCTGGAAGCTGTACTTTAAGGAGAGTAGATATTCATGGATTTTCTTCATTGGTCTGTGGTTTGAAGCTGTTTAAATAATGTAGCTGTAACTTAGCTTGCTAATTATTCAGAGATTTTAATTTCTAGGTTATAAAAAAATCTCTTTGTAAGAATTGTGTGATGACAGGTGATGTATTAGTGAAGTTGACCAGTTTAATTAGAAAATCTTTTAAGTCATCTTAGTTTCAAGGAGTTTGGGTCTCTACTTAACAGTGTGAAGATGTATGATGGTGAATTCATGTAAACTAGAGAACTCTTTCACTGTGGCAAAAAGTGAAAACATTAGAGCTTCAAGCCTCAATTTATGCCTGAAGGAGAAACCTCAGATGTTATGAATGATTTTCCCTGCATGCAGTATATTCCAGTATAAATTGCAGAGCTCATCTGTGTTTGTAGCTGCTTGTGAAGTGTATTCTCTTCATGTTTTCAGAATTTGGAAGAACAGATGGTGAAAGCTCTTCTAAATAAACTGAGTCCCAACCAGGGCTCTCTACATGCCTAAGTCCTGGATTTTAAAAGCACAAAGAATTCAGGAGCTTCAGGCACTGGTTAATGCTAACAACCACATCTCTAGCCTTGCACTATTGTGTCCTGAAGTGATACCTTTTTGTATAGAATTTTCAGAATAAATCCCCGTCAACTGAGGCTGATACGAGCACGAGGCCAAATCACACGGAAGGCATATGCTGGAGCAGCCAAGGGAAAACAAGCTGCAACTCACTGGGCTTTCACACAAATCGTGGCTCTGCTGAGAACTCACGCAGACTGTTCCACACCACCTTGGCTGCCCGGCTGGACAAAAGATGAGGTCATCACTCCTCATGATTAACCTGGTCCACCCCAGGTAGCCTTCAGAAAAGAAAAAGGAGATAAAAAAAAAAAAACAAACTGAAGCCAAATCCAGCACCAATGGCCTGAAGGGGGTCAGTCCTGTTTCAGTCGCTAATTTGTTTCTTACACAGAAGCTGAGTCACCCTGTGATAAAATCAGTTTCGTTCTTGGAGTAGGGAGTTCATTGTGCCAATCAAAATAAGGTGTGTTTTATGCTGTATTTTTGTCTTGGAGGCTCTGCTGGGAGCAGTGTGTGTTTTGGCACTTCTATGGGCTAATTTCAGTGTGACTTTAGGGCTGTAATAGGTTTCAGTATGAGTTCTTCAGTATTAATCACTTGCAAAAATTAGATTATTTAATAACAAGCCCATGAATTTTAGGAGTTTTAGTTTAGACTCTCTTTCAAAAATTGTATCTCAGTTTAACATGAAGCAAATCTTTGGACAGCCTTTGTGAAAAATGAATTTAGTATTGAAGATGAATGGGGGGTTATTATATGCTGCTCCAACCTTTCCTCGATCAGGTTTCTGTAAGAAATGAAGAGGGAAGTGGCAAAGGGGAGGCTGTACTCTGTAAACAGCATCTGTTTCTTCCCTGTCCCCGTCCTCAAAGCTGGAGAAGTGTGATTTCGTGGACTGTTTGCTGGCTCAGGTAACTCAGCACAGTGGTTAGTCAGGCAGATTCAGAGATACCAAAGTAACTTTCTAAGTAATCAGAACACACTGATGGGTCTAGAAATAATCTGGAAAGTCCTAAAGGCAGACTATTTTTTCGGTAGTGGTTTTTCTTACTTCCATTGCACACTGTGTTGAGTATTTTTTTATAACAAAAGCACCTAGTGAAAGTCTGAGGTGGTTCAGATAATACTCATGATACAGCCATTTCTAAAACTTTTGAGGAGCCACTTTAGGTAAATTATGAGCTCTGGCTATTTTTAACGGTACCAATGTATCTTTATTTTTCTTTAATAAACCTTGTTAACCAGGCTCTAAATAGTTTCAGCTGTCTGTGGAATACACCAGATTTGCTCAGACCTGATTAAGTTGGGAGATAAACCAAACTTAAAAGCTTTTTATTAATATTACTTCATGCAAACACATTCAAACTTTGTTTTTGACTGTATCTTTATAGTACACACTAAGTGTGTCACTACTTGTTCATTGTGGCTATTGCATGAGCAGAATGGAGTATTATAAATTACTTTTATATTTGTATGCACAGAAGGTGGAGATTTCTGTAAAATAGCCCTGAGTTCTATTCCTTGTGAAGTTCAGCTGGAATACCTGCCTTTGGTTACAAACATGTGCCAATAGTGCTGCTTAGGTGTATGTGGGTTTTTTTTAAGTGAGAGTTAATTTTTGGCAGATGTGGTTTACAGTTACCCACACAGAGCAGCTGAACTGCACTAAGAATTGAGGAATCTGCATCCATGTACCTGCCTTTTTACTGAAATTCTTTCACTGCTTGAAAATTTCAGTTTAGGGATAGACCACTGCATCTTTCCAGTGAACCAGGTCAGTGTGAAACCCTGTCAGATGATGGCATATGGGGGAGCTCATGCAGAGGGGGAGGATGCTTGTTCTGAGCCAAATATAGGGAGTTTGAGGGTTCCTAACAGATCTCCATTACTGGTATTGAGGCCTGAAAATATCAAGGGCTTGGTGGTTGTAGGTAGATTCTTGCAGTAAACAAAACAGTTAAGAAATAGACCAGTGTTTTCTTATTTTTTTTGCATGGGTCTGATGGTTCATTCAGCAGAAACTGGAGTACTTGTCTCAAGTGTCCACATTGGCTTTCATCAGAAAAGATGCTCCAGTCACTTCTCTAATCAGCAGCAGCGGCAGCATTAGTCTCTGAGTACCAGGAGGAAAACGTGCCTGGACCACGAAAGAGCAAGAGAGCAGCACCACATTCCCTGCTCTGCCAGCTGGAAACCCCTGCTTGGTTTGCTGCAGTTAAATGTGAGCTCTCCCATGGGTGAGGGAGCTTTCCCTCCCGGAGCTGCCCCAGGCTGTGGGAATACGTGCGAAGGGTGAGAAGAGGGGGTTTGGATTTAGGGTGTGTGTTGGTGCTTGCCTGTGTGCCCGCCCCTCCCCGGAGTGGGTGCAATCCTGTGTGCCCAAGCTGTTGAAGGCCCGTCCTCACTGTGAGATAAAACCATGCAGACAGTGCTCACATGATGCTGCTGCCTGGCACTGAAAACCTCATGTCAGCCTCACTGAGAACGATTCTGCAGCTTTTCTTAAGGGTTTTTCCTCCTCTTGGTTCCTATAGTTAAAAATACATGAGCTCTTGCTCTTAGTGTCTGTAGTGATAGAGAAGTGCCTAAAGGGTATTGCAATGTGTTTGACCCCCTGATTTTGAGCATGATCACCACTTGAGGTAGAAGTTATGTAGTTCATGCAATCTTGCATCATATTAATTTCTTTTTGAAGAACTATTTAAAATTGTGCTGGGTGTGGATATCATGCAGAGGGAGAATAGGACTTAATAGTTTTGTTAGCCCAAGGAATGGGAAAACTAAAGTTTTCCTCTTAAAGGTAAACCAGAGAAGGTGTAAGAGACAACTGGGTGATGGAAATGAATAGCTGGTGAAGGAGGGAGAGATGAAATAAGAGGACTGAAGAACTTACATCTTCAGTCATTTTTCCACCCTTCTCCGAATATCAGGCTTGTGTTGCTTTTATTGCTTTCCAACAGTGCTATCGGAGGATTAGCCTTTCAGCTCTGGTCCTTTTTCTTAATTTTCTTCAAATTTGATCAACCTTCAGCTGGTAGCTGTTCCTGCCTTTACATCTATGGAATGCCTAAGGTTTTGCAAAATAATAATGTCAGGGTTATCTGTGGCTCAGTAAAGTTTTTAGGCGTGTTCTTCAAGATAACCCTTAGTTTCTCACACTGCTTAATTTGGTTTTTAGCCTGCAGTTGCTATGAATATCTTTCTGTTCTTTTTCAATTTGAATCTCTTTGGCACTGATTCTTTCCAACCTTGCTCCCCCTTTCCTTCCCTCATCATTCATTTATTCATGTAGCTTTCTCTTTTATATTTTCATTTCCAGTCAGGCATGCATTCTAAAGTTACTTTACTTGTGGAATAAGAAATCTCATTATGCTTAAGAGATAGTATCCTGTTTCAATTTACTTATATATAACTTGTCCTAGGCTTGTATAATGTCTAATATCATGGCATAAGATTATTTCTTTCTGTGTTTAGATTGTTTGGTGTAAGGCTCCATCTAGTCTCAAGTCCTTATTCAATAAAGTACCAATAAAGTACTGTATTTTCTCTATGACCATCTGCTTTTCCTGTAGCACACCAGAAGCAGACACTTTTGGGGTAAACAATGATGTAGAACAGTAGCTGGAAAACACTCCTGGATATTCTCTACTGCTTCCTGCTCCAGAATTTCAAGCTCTGCTGGGTCCTCAGAAGGATGATGTTAATTTGATGTGCTCAGATTTGGGATCCTCTGAGGCCTGAAACAATATTTGTTCTTCCATACCTCAGATATAGTTTTTGTAGGGTAATAATGTTGACCAGCCACACTGAATTAGTCGGGGAAAATGCAGCTTCTGCTCTGACACTGGTGGGAAAAAAAAGTTTTTTTGTAACCGGAATCATTCTTGTTGCACATCGTGCAGCAGAGCTTGTGCAGCCCTCGCTGCCTCCCCTGGTGTGTGGAGGGGAGACTGCCCAGAGCCAGGGTGGGCTGGTGTGGGAGGAAGCCAGTGTGATTGTTTACAGTGGGAAAGCTGGGAGGATTGGAATTCCAATTTCCTAATTGGAAACATGAAGGCTGTGGGTTTTTCCTGCAGAATTCCATGGAAGTATGAGACGATCTTGGCTGGTGGCTTTTCTAGCACTGCAGCTGTAGTGGGCCCACGCTGTTAGGAACAGAGCCAAAGCTGGAGATGGACACCTGGCACACCTTGGGGTAACTGCAGGAAAGTCCCTTTTCCATAGAGGAAAGACAAACCTGGGCCATATATTGGCACCGTGGAGCTGACTGACATAGTTTTGGTTTCTGAAGAATTCCCTCTGCATTTTTAAACACATGCCAGGATGTCCAGTAGGCAGTTTTAAGACTGGAAGTGTAACTTGCACCACAAGGCTGTTGAAGGGGATATGCACCTGGCTGATGCTTGTCCTTGTGCTAGGCTTAGTCTTTTAATCACTTGAAAGGCATGAATAAAGAGAGAGAGAATTACTACATTGGCAAAATTTTCTTTTGTACTGTTCAGAAAGTTGCACTCTACTGTGTGATCATGATGTAAAAAATGTATAGGTTACCAAGAACGAAAACCCCAAAACACCAATAAACCAGTATTCAAGGAAACACATTCAGCTGTTTTGTCTAACTCTCCTGAACAGTAATACCTACCACAAAAACCAATTGCTGAGCCCAAGGAAGGATGGGATTTCATGATCTGAAAACTGATAGGTATTGGGACCAAGGCTGTGGGATAAACTAATATTTGCCTAGAAAATTTGCGTCAACTGGAGAATTTTCAAGTTCTGAAACACAGTTTCTAAAATAAAATTTTGATGAGTCCTTTACGGTTCACTAAGCAGAACTCGTGTCTGTTGGGATTATATTGCCAGAGATGAGCTTGCTTTTATTAAGTTATTTAAAATGCTCAGAATTGGTTTGCTTTAAGATGTCAAAAAAGGCTATTTTCCTCTGTGCTAGAAGGAAGTAGGGAAAAACGATTTTGTCTTTAGAAGTATAGAATCACAGAATAAGCTGAGTTGGAAGTAGAGTTTTCCAGTCTCTCCAGTGGCTTTCAGGACGTTGTCTTGGTTCTCTGAAGTTTATAGTTAATATTTGTATCCTAAGAATTCTCAGTCTCTGTGAAAGCAAAGAATTTCAAAAGCACACATGTAACGATAATGTGCATCTAAAATACACTTCTGAATACTGCTGCATTTATGTTGTACCCAAATGTACAGGGTGTTACAGGGCTCACATTTCTTGATGGCTGATGGCAAAACACAGATGAAAAAAGGAAGGAGACCTATTGAACAGGCTATCCTCAGCTCAGCAAGGCACTTGAATAAGTTGCTAGGTGGAAAGAGTGTGAACCACTCTCAGGGCTTCAAGACAATTAGTTTAGTGGCTGAAGTTGTACATGAGGTTCATCAGTTTGGACAAAGCCCTAATGTCGCTACTACGGAAAAGTTTAAGTTTTTAACACAGCAACATAAGTGTCTACTTGCAATGGTCCATCTTTTCAGTGAGGTTACTGAATATTGCACTTCTCTGTGAAAGTTATTGTAGTGATCTGATATTTTTAACAGTGTCTTCTTGGACTGGCTCTGCTGTATAGCCAGGATTCATTCCACTGCTTTCAACCTTAGCAAAATGCTCTCCATAGTTCTATATAAAATGTCAGTTATTACTTTTGAAACCTGAAAGGTTTAGCAATATTCCAGATTTCTACCTTGCCTCACATTTTGGCCTTCATTCTGAATATGTAGTCACTACATTTTTGACAATATATATTACATTTCATTTTCCAAGCAGTGTTTTATTAGATTAAGTCAGATAGAAGGAATAGCTTCACATTTATCATGAGCGACTTGCTCATTCAGTCAAACACTGTGTGATATTGAGTAGTTTAAATCTCCAGTGTATGAACTGTAAATTAACATTAAAGGCCTCTCTTAACATCCATTACTCTGTTTAAACAGTCATGCAGAATTACTAGTGGACAGTAATTTCTTCTTGAATACAAATATGTAATTTGTTCTAATGTTGTTGTAACTCTTGAGCTGTGTGTCATGAAGAGTATCTTAAAATAGGGAAATGGTGAGTGTAATGGACAACTGAGGCTCTTACTGCTATTTAGCAGAAGCTTCAGGTTTGCTTGCAGCTCATATTGCTAATTTTTCTAAAAGCCAGTGATACTTTGGTTGCTGAGCATGGTCCCAGATGATAAATACCCTTCCTGCTGGGAACACTGATTCAGCCTCTTTGGTAGTCTTAGCATAAAAATCTGACCTGTGAAGATGCGAAGTATGACTTGTCTGTCATAAGGGATGACTTTCTTTACCAGGTAAAGTAGCCCTTTAAGGCATCGTGGTAGAACAGTGTGAAAAGTATTTGCTGCAGTCTTTCTTTATAAACAGAGAATTTCAGACCCCAGAGCTCTCCATTTATCACATTGTACAAATGTGAGAAGCCTGGACACAGGCACAATAAATAAATCAGTAACCCCCTGTACAGTGTGCTGTGGGATGCATTTCAGAGTAGAATCGAAGAGCAAAACTGTTGAAGAGCTTGTCATTTCCAGTTCGTGTAGCAGTTGTGAAAAACAGCTTTGCATCTTCATAATACTACAGCACTTTATTTCTAGTATAATCTAAGGATTGGAATTCATGCTTCCCAAGCAGCTTAGTAAGCCTGATGACATGCCCTCAATACTTCTAATGACTGAAACCAGAAACTGGCTACTGAAGTCAGGACAGTGTTAGCACCTACCCCAATAGCTTCTTGCTATGTTGCCACATATTCCTCACTCCAGTGTCTCTATGCCTGATTCTCCTTCCTCTGTTCCCTGCTGTCTCCCAGTACTTGGTCACAAAACCTTTCCTCCTTAACCATTCTCCATCCCTTCTTGCAACCTGCTGCACATCTTTTCGCAGCCCATGCAGCTAAACAAAGCAAAGCACTTTGGAGTTGGAAATTCAATAGTTCTTCTAAGAATTTATTATCATGCCTGAATATTATTTGCTTTAAACCACATGGGGATTAAGGTCCTTTGAAGTTCCTTGGTTAGAGTTTAGGAGAGAATAAAATGCCAATTTAAGCTTCTGGTCTTTTGTAACAGCACATACAACTCCATTGTGTTCAGATTTATGCTTAAAATGGCTGTTCTAGAGTCACATATAGCCAGAAATTAATTACACTGGAAAAGAATGACTAAAACTTGATTATATTTGTATTTTAGATTTTATTTGTGGTGAAATTAAGACCTATTCATCTTTAGGAATATTAATAGGGACAATTCAATTTTTATTCTTCTAGATCACAAATTTCTTCTTGCCCATTGTCTTTGTGTACTCAGAATGATCTTCCTTAAAAACTTCTGATGTTTTGACTTTCTCAGTAGAAACATGATCACGCACAGTTAGTTGAAACTTCTGCAGTGAGAAAAGGCATGTGCTCTAACAATGGAAGCTTGGCTCTGCCCCTCGTTTTGCACTGCTTAGCTGCTATGTGCCAAAGCTGATCTGTACTAATGCTTGATACTATATGGCAGCCAGCTGTATGTATGGCTGAGCACTTGGTTAGCCATTTACTGTGTTTATGCAGAACAATGAACACTTTGATACTTCTCTCTTGCTTTTTTTTCCCTCTTTTTTCATATCTAACCAGCACCTCATTTCTAGTGTGACATTGAGTGCCCAGCATAAGTAGAGAGACAAATTTATCCTTGGAGCAGGCAGTCTGAAGGTATAACTGTTTTGCAGATATATTTGATTAGAAACAACACTTCTTAAACAGTATAAAAAAGAAACATTTGAGTTCTTAAATCGAGCTATATGTTTAGAATGATATTTCTAAACAAGAAAACCTTTCCCCCCGTTCAAGCTTTGCGTGTTGCCAAGCTGTAATGACAAATGCCTTGTAGAATAACTGCTGTTTTTAAATAGTGGTTGTGCCCATTCAGAGCAGCCATGAAGGACGTTTGTTGCTGATTTCATACACTTCAGTGCCTCCCACTGTCAGTGTTCAGTTTGTGGCAGCCTAGGGAAACCCTCTGTGGACCAGGCTATAAGGTGCATTTAGAAAGCAAATGTTTGGCTGGATGTCAGGAAAAGTCTATACTGTGAGCATGAAGGAGCTTTTTCTATCAACGCTGAGGTGCTGCAATACATATTTTAAGCACTTTCAGATCACATACTCCTTGGACAAGGAATCTTCTGCTTCTTCCTTATAAATGTAATACCTACTGAGTAGTTATGTGTGGATCTTGGCAGGACCAGCTGTAGAAAAGAGCTGTCATCATGTGAGCATGAATGTTAGGAAGCTATTTCTCTCCATTCCAACTTACTGAAGACTCTAAGCAGTATTCAAAGGCCTGTGTACATGTGAGGGGCACAGTACAGTCAAGTGCCAACACAAAACATGACTGCAATGCATTTACAGTGGGCTGCTACTGCCCTATGTCTTTATACTAAAAACTGCTACGATCATAAAACCTGCATATGGTTGTAGATATATGGATATGATAGCAAACTCCTTTCCTGGGAGGAGCAGGCATTTAGTTGCTGAAATCTAAATTTTTTTTGAGTTTTGTGCTTAGTACATTTTTTCTGACCTCTTGTTCACATAACAGGATCTTTTGTTCCTTTGTTTTAGTCTTCTTTCTTGTGATTAGCATTACACTGCTTATGCCAATGAATTCTTCTGGGGTTGACATGCAGCATGTTGAAGCTGGAGTTTGTACCCTCCTAATCCTAGGTCTCCTTCCTGAATATCTTCCTTGCCTGTAGCCTGGATGGAGCCTGTGTTGTCTTGTGCTGGCACTGGTATGTGAGCAGATGGTTCATAGTTTTCAGTCAATTCATCATTATTGATGATATAATCTGTGTCGCCATCCTTCAGCTGGTCCTGTACACAAACAAAGAAAAAGATCTGTGGAAGAGAGACTCTTGAGGGGGATTTTTGTTAAAGCTTAAATGAACAACAACTCTGATGCAATTTTGCTTTCATTTTATTTCATTACTTGCTTATTTTCTCAGGTGTTCATTTACCATCTTGTTGATTAAAGCGAATAGTTGCTTACCCTGTTCTGCTCTCAAGCAGTTTATGTTGAGAAACATAACCTACCCTTCATATATTTTAGATCATTTCAGTGCTTAAATATTGCTGATGGGTAGCCAATACTTTCAGCACCTGGATGAATTGTTTAGAATGTGTCACTCATATTTGAAGCTCATAGCATTAAGTGGCCGTTCATGAAAATGCACCTTGTTGTCTTCTTCACAAGTGAAGAAACTGTATAATTCTTAGCATTACAAGTAAAAAGTTTTAGACAAGGGACTGTACCAAAGTGTTCAATCCAAAGTGGCAGGTTTTGGCTAACACCTTGAACACAATTAACCAAGCTGGGTACTTACCCCATATGCACTGGGGCTGGTCAGAAGCCTGGCAACAGGGTTGCACCATTCAGGTAACGTTGATGTGAGAGGTGGCCCGGTGTGGGTTAAGAGAGGCTTTAGATATCTGTGAGGTTTGTTAAAGGATATTTGCCATAGAGATACTGGTACTAACATGCTGCTCTATTACACTAAGAAATTTCATTTTAAAGCACAAGAAAATCATCTAACTGTATAGAAATAGAGAAAATACTATCTCTTTACCCCCCCCTCCCCATTACTGCATACATTCACTGGCACCAGTCTTGTCGAATGTTTTTCAGTAACAGGAAAAAAACAACCTGAAAACTCCTCCAAAAAAAACCCCCCAAACCTGTCTTGAAAGAGTACCAGAAGAGCTGAAGGGAATGGCATGGCATACATAATGCAGCAGGAGCTGAAACACAGGAAGTGTATGCTAGATTGTCTCCTGTTCAAATTGCATAAGAAATCACACCTGGAGCAAGGCATAGAACAGTGAACAGGACAATTTAAGATGCCATTCTATCAGCTAATTTATATAGGAACAGTAGTGAACATTTTCTTAAACACATATATTCAGCCTTTTGGAAAATCAATGCATTTCTTCAACAGACAAAGTGTATTTCATCAAATATTAAGTTCCTTTATCGCTGGGAGTGTAAGTAAGTTGTTCTCTGTAATACTTTATCTTCAGCATTCAATGCATTTCTTTTACATTTCATACATCAACAGTTCTTTATACAAAATTATGTAAGTTAGGAACCCGCTTCATGCTATTGTCTCATATCTGTCTTTCCAATCTTTTCATCCAGAAGTGCTTTATTGAGATAAAAGAAAAACCTGCTCATCTTGAGCAATTACATCATCTGCGTATCTGTCAATAACAGCTCTCCCATGAGTCCTTCAAGTTGACTTATCTTTGCCACTTTTACTCTCAAAGTAATTTTCAGTGTTCTTTGGGAAGCAGATCTGTCAGCTATTTTTGCTGCTAGGGAAAATTTACTTTACTGATTTGTTGTCCCACTTTCTCTCCCCTGCTCCTTTCTCTTGCTTTCTTGCTTGTGCCATCTTCCCCAATCTTTCTCCCTGCCTCCTTGAAGAAGAAAGGACCAAATGTAACACTGAGTAGTGATTCAAGTCCTGCAGCAATATTGTAGAAATACTGAGGAAGGAACACTGGGTCTTGCACCTATCTACACCAGTGCCTCCTTTTTTTTTCCACTGTTGGCTGTTTATGGTATCACTGCTTTAGACACAAAGTACAAATTCTTTATCCTGAAGAAATGTAAAATATGCTTCTGGTCTCAGTTAAAAATTGAAAGGCTGAATAACTTGCTCTGTCCTGTATACTACAGACGTGGAAATTGTTCTATAGTGGTGTTTTTGTGTGTGCTTTTTGTATTTATTTTTAGAAGTTAAGCTTAATCTGTCAGCAGATTGGGTGATTTCTTCATCCAAGGTCATATACTGAGTGTGAAAAATTTGTCGAGTCTACTTCAGAAAAGAAGGTGACATCATAATATAAATTCTTATCAGAACCCTGATCAAGGTGAGAATCTCATGAGATCAAATTGTGTAGGGCAAGTCTAGATTTGTCTCATTTCTGTTAGAGTAAAATTAAGCCAAACAATCTTTTTTGCTCCATTCTCAATTTTATCTGAAACCTCCAAACTGCCAGGCTGGTAAGAGCTATTATTAAAAAACAAAGTATGAAAGTCATTAATTAGAGTTGCTCTGTTTTCAGCACTTCAGAAAAACCTAATTAAAAGGCCAAAGATGGAAGTACAAGCCTAATTCTAGGTTTTTAATCTTTGGAAATATTTGCTTTGTTATTACAAACAACTTGAGTTGTTTGAACTGAGTTGTCAGGCTGAGCGTGAAAAATACAGGCTTGTAATGGAAGTTGTATTTGATTATACTGAGTTCTGTCTGCTCTGTTCTTTCATTCTCTTCCAGAATAAGTAATTGAAGATGAGTATTACTCTACCTTTCTTAATCTGATGATGTCTGAGCTAGGCCTTACTTGTAAGCAGCCTTATAACTTCCTAATGAGCTTTTATCCCACTCTGTAAAAATGAGTCCTGTTTTTGCCTGTGCTTACACAGAGCCTTGACCACACAGAGTAGCAGAGACTGTGCTGAAGCAGACAATCTATCTAGCCACCACAGTAATCTTCAGTCCTCTAAGCCACTCTACTACTTTTAGCATAAACTTTTGTCTGGTGTGTTTAACTGGCTGGTGTTTATGTATGTGGATATTCTGAAGTTGAGCAATTACTTCATTTTGCAACAGGTTCTCTAAATCCCCTTCCTTTTGCATTTGCTCAGACAAATTCATTGTGTATTGTCCATGCTTCTGCTCTGAAGCCTCTTGAGATGCAGTTTAAAGTGAATGCAATTTTCTTATGCTTGTTGTGATGATTCTGTAATAAATTATTTATCTTTGTTCCTTATTTAACTAGTTATTATTCAGCCCACTCAAGGAACTTAAATTGCACTGGCCTATTTTTCATTGTTTTAATAACCTGTGCCATAAATGTTTCCTCTTTATTGTTGACGCAGTTGCTTTATAGTATTACAGACATAATCACCTCGTTTAGGGCAGCATAAAAGAGGAAGAAAAATCCATGTGCGGTGCTGGCATTTCAAAAGAATATCAGACGTGGGTCTACAGCATTTTAAGGCTGGCAAGAAGTCTTATCACACTCCAGCTGCTCTGGTTGCATCTCCAGGGAGATGTAATTTAAATAGTGTAATAAAAAAGGTAGATTTAAAAATTGGAAGAAACTAACTGCAAACCTCTTGGCATAACTTGGAAATTACAGTTGGATCAAATTCATGCCTCCCCAATTCAGGGATAGGGAGAAGACAGGGAAACACTGCTTTACACTTCAGCCCTCCGTGAGCAGAACAGCCCACCTGCACGTCTCTGCCGTACAACAGCCTGTGTTAAAGAACGTCATTAATATTGTAAAGGTGGCAACTTCCAGTTGGGAAACTGGATTAAGGATGCCAGTATAGGCATGTGTATAGAATTTTAATCCATATACAGTGCTGGAATGTTACTGTGCCCTGCTTTTATAATCAAATACCCATTTTCCCATTGATCTCCAGGCTTCCACTCTCAGTTCACATGCCCAGAGATTTTTATCCTGGTTTACCTGATTGCTATTTGACCATCGCCTTGCCCAGGCAGTTTCAGTCTTGCCAGGCACAGTTCCTCTCCCTTTCTGTCTCACTGACACCAGGCTCAATATCTAAATGTGTTTTCCCATTCCTGGTTCAGCTTCTGTCTATTCTGTGTTTGACTGATCTGATGTCCTCTTTGCTCTAAGTGCAATGTATTTAAAAATAATCTCATGAAGATTTATCAGGAATCAAACCATGGAATTGTGATTTTTTTTTTTTTTTTAAACATTGTCTGAAAAAGTAATCTCTTATGGAAATCTTCTTCCTATATAGCTCCTGATTCACAAAGATACAGGTAACCTGAAAGAGCATTTTCAAGTGAGAAGTCTCAGGTAAAATTTAAGGAGAAACACTACTGCCATTGCAGCCATATTGCAGAATATTTATGTTTTCCATCAGACAGAAAAATCTGAGATGTAAAAAGTGTTTTGACTTTATATTAGGATGAAAAATCAGAACCTAAAAGTTTGTGACCATACTTTGTTAAATTGATATGTTCTGTGATATTTTGAGGATGTTAGCAAAAATCACTATCTTTTTGATAAAATAGCATCAGCATGTTCAAATAGGGAAAGATATTCTGGCAGAAGTGTTGAGGCTGTTTTGACTTGGACTTAAGAGGTTCACTTTCCTTTTGTTGGAGGAGCAGAACCCTAGACTGGCTATGTCTCTGCTATGAAAAATATAATAGTGAGAGAGAAACAGCTTGTTTGAGGAGGAGGGGGGAGCCCCTCCCATAAGCTAACCAGAACAACAAAAAATCCAAGCACCCCACCCCCCCCCTCAACAAGCAGATGTGGTCCCAGGTGGAAATACATGTGGCAGCTCTGTAAAGCCCTGCATTTGGCCCCAAAGATGGTTTGCCTTTTGCCTCATCACCTAAAGGGGGCTCTGTAACTGGAGGCAATCCCATCTCCTCAAAGGCAAATATGCTCACACTGTATTTACTATTAAAAGCCCCAAAGTACAGGAATTCTTGTAATACTTCCCAAAATTACATAGAGCAATTTTTCCAGAGCATGTTTACTTGTATCAAACTGCTATAAAGGCACATTTGTTACATGTGTCATTTGATATTCTACTGATAGGTGCTCTATTTCTGCACGCATGAGTATCTAGAAGTTAACGTCGCCACTCCCAATATCCATCCTTTGTGCAATGTTTTTAAGATTTCTTGAGATTTGCAGCTCACGAGTTTTAATATTACTTTTTGTTGTGTTTATGAAGAAATATACTTAAGAAAGGCATGAAAGTGAAGATGTCACTTCTATTTTTTCAGTCTATTTTCTGTAACAAGGAGAATTCATGTTTTGCTCTTTGTTAGAGTTTAGTTTGTGTGCGTTGTTTTTTTTAAGGATGGTTTGGTATAAGTTACGTGTTAGCCTAAAGAGCAAACATTTCCATTTTGGTAGTGTTTGAGTGGGAGCAGGCAAACCATGGAACTTTTCTCTGGCTGAGTTGTGCACGTGGCTGACTCCTGCTAACAGCTGACTGAGATTATTTGGGTGCTATAGAGCACAGCTTGTGTGCATGACTGAGCTGGGGAGGCACAGGGACAGCGCCAGCTCTGAAGTGCACGTACAGCAGATTAAAGTGACCCAGAGAAGGAGAGATGTTTTAGAGGGAGCTCTCCTCCTCAGTCTTGCAAGAGAGGATGCTGTACATGCTCTCATGTACCATGGGATTTTTAGAGGATGGGGAGTTATCAGTATAGACTGGTTGAAAAATTGGGCAACGGTTATGTCAGATTTAATTGTTAGAATAACAGATGTGTGTTTGAAAAGCCCATGAGATCTACGGTGATTTAACATGTAAAGATAAGTTAATCTGCACTGTGGAGAAAGCTGAGGAGGAATCACTAAATCTGGTATAAATTAGACTTTAATTTTAACTTATAGCTGTTACTAGTGAATTCTGCTCTAGTTCTTTGTGACTTGTTTTAATCTTTTCAAGAAGCAGTTTAAAAAAATTTAAAAAGTTCTGCTACTGTTGTAACTTAAAATACTAAACAATTGAGGATAAAAGGAATAATACTGTAGCTCTGCAAAATCAAATCATCAGGTCTCTTTTTTTTTTAAAGATTCATTCTTTGTCTTTCTCATGTTTGAAACAAGGGAGAGTAATGAAAATCAGTATTAATAAATTCTGGTTCAATATGTCTTTATAGGAAAGTCTGTCTGAATTAAATTCCAGACCCAGGTGTAACATCAGACCCTAAGAATTAACTGGCTTTTTTGCAGAATATGGCTAAAAATTTGCTGCTTTCAACTTTGAAACTGGAAGCATTGCAGAGATGTGGGCAAAATGGAGGAAGTTAGTGGAACTGATCTTAGTCACATCTTTTTATATATAAGTAGGTCCAGACTGAGAAGTGGCTTGTTCTCTTACATGTGCTGAGTAAAATGTCTGGGGTATTTGCAGACCAGAGCCTTAGTTGAGAGCTCCCTGAGGCAGAGCAGAAAATCAAGACATCTTACTCAAGTTATTTGAAGTCTATTATATCTTGATTATAACGCCTCCATGTAAGTATAAGTCAGAGACCTAAATGGAAACCTGCTTATATAATTGATGAGTGGTAATGCATCTGCTCTTGAAAATAGAAGGATAGAGCATGCAAAGGATGGAAGAACACTCATGTAAGATTCAAAAAGAATATATGAAGAGACAAATTAACATTAGAAAGAAGTTTGGAAGATGCAAACTATGTGAGGCAGAAAAAGAGTAGAAGAAAAACCTTTCCTGCCATCAGTTGTATAGTAACAAGAAAATGACATTTCATCTGACAAAAAACCACCAACTGCCCCTCAAAACAGCCTCCCAACCCTCCCCAAACAAAACAACCACTACCACCACCGAAATCAAAACCCCAAACAAATTAAAAACACCAAAAAAATTACAACCAACTAAACAGCACCACCAGAGATGCATAAGCCTGCTACACACACAATGAAGAGGCAAGACTATTGCACTAATCCCATCAGTGTTGATGCCATGCATGTGACTTTTCTGAAAAATGTGTGTGATTTTAAGTTGACATCACTGGTATCCCCTATCTTCAGACACCTTGCAGCAGGATATCTGGCAGACATCTAACCTGCCAGTCTTACTTTTTCATCAGTAAAGAGAAATGGCCAAACCCAAGACCATTAACTCCAGCACTGCAGGGTAAGACTATTTGGAATGAATTGAGATTAGGATGAGTTTCTTTCCCTTTATTGATGGTAAACGAGTCTAAACAACTAAGTTAGACTTAGATGACTAATAATTAAGTACCTAAAACTTGGTGAAATGAATCTCACTTCAGAACATGAGAACAGAGAGTTCCTAAGGCAAAATATAAGAAATCAAACACAATGTCCCCCATACCAAGGAAACTAGGAGTGTATGAAAGGCATCATATTTATAATTAGAAAATACTGCATTAAATAAATCTAGAAGAAAAAGAAAGATAAAAAGCATATAAATTTCTGTGTAATAAATATGGCACCAAACCCAGCAAAATCTTCAAAATTGTTAAGTTTGTGAAAACCTGTGTGACCGTGGGATTCCTAAAAAGAAATTTGACCTCAAAAGACTTAAAAAGATTTTCTGGCATGTTTTAAGGCATAGAAATTTCTCAGGACATTGCAAAACTGCTCTACCTGTGGCTTGGCAATAGGGTTTCTTTTCCTGCAGAGAAGGAACTTCGGCATATGGTACGTTTAACATGATTACAGAACTGGAGATACCATTGGTATGAGTAAGCTAAATTATTGCATTAGAAAGGATGAACACTCTTGTGACCTGGCTGTGCATAGACCCTTAAACCCTTAGGAGGTCTTTGTTGCCAGCTGCCTCAGGTGAGATCACTTTGAAGCGCTTCACTTGAAGTGCAGCTTTTGTATAAAACACTTGAACCCCGGTGCTGGCAGAGGGAACTAATTTAGAAGCACAGGCAAGTTAGCAGGGGTTTCTGCACTCTGTGTGGAAGACTGTTTCAGGAGATTGTCCTTGGCATCACCATCTGGCAGAGAAGTAATCCAGAAAACAGATGTGTGAAGAATGAGTACTGGCAGCGGTTACACCCCCTGCTAATGACAGTTTAATACCAGTGGCACCACAATTCTAATCATTTGCAGGACACAGGGAGAATAAACCTTAAAAATGCAGTGGAGTATAAGTAAAAACTGTTTCTGAAGTGAATTACTTCAGTATCACAGAGGAGGAGAAAGAAGGTCTGATTCAAATAAAGTGAAGGCTTTCAGAAACCTTTCATCAATGAATTATATCAGGTACAATGAATCTGCACCAAGGCAGCTCCTGAGGATAGCAATGTTGTAGTGTCTCTACCTTGTAACAGGAGAACCTCAGGACCGAGAGGGTGGTGGAAGTAGATGGTGACAAGAGAGTAATGTTAACAAGAGTTTCCAAACAAATGGGCGTCATTCTGCTCAAACTAAACTACTGCAGTGAAAGCAAGGCAAGAAAATGGCTGCTAGAACTTTGTGAGCAACAGCTGGAGTAATAGTCTTGCCATGGGCCTCTGGTGATGCAGATGGAGAGCTAAAGCCAATGCACCAAAATTATGTTCAAATAGAAAAATAATTATTTGGCATTTTTTCAGGAAGTCAGATGAGATATTTAATCAAATACATGAGATATAGCAGCACAATAATAGTTAAAATAGTTCACAGATCTGTGGAGATCGTTTTTGAGAACTCTCCAGCTTTTGCATTGCCAAGAGTCAAAGGATGCTCTCACAGTTTTAAAGGTACAACTTAAAAGGAAAATATGATCCCTTACGAGAAAAATCCTGTAAAGAACTTCTTTTCTTGCAGAATTTAGTAGAAGGATGAGCTACAAACACAGAAGAGGGCTTGGAGGAACATTGGCTCTTTTATACTGATGCTTGCTTGTTTTTCGTAAAGATACTAAAAGAAACCAGAAACAAAAGTGGTAATTCACTATATCTTTTAGAAAAGAAAATCTGTATAAAGACAACAGAATCTCTCTTTTATCAGAAGACTGTGGGATAATGAATAAAAAAGGAAATTGGTGTCATGTCAGAAGGGAACAGTAGCTCCAAGGAAAACAAAAATGCTGAAAAAGCTTTTTGAGGAATGTTTGATACAGTAGTGAGGACAGATTGGACTGCTATTCTCTTGGCCCAGTATGAGTGTACAAATAGCACTTGTAATCAGGGATGTGTGTGTCCCTGTAGAACGTAAAAGCAGGATACCAACATGACCTGTGTTGGGTGAAACCCTGGAGCAAGCTGGCAGAAACTGTGTAACATACAGTGTAGTCATGCACTATTGTTTTTCTGTGTGATTGTGAGAAAGCATGCTCATTGCACATACGGAAGTAGATTCAAAAGCTGTGTGGCAAGATCAGGACATGGTTTAACATTTTGCAGAAGTGTATTTTACTCAGCAGCATGTTGTACTTCTGGCCAGATTGGTAATGAGTAAGAGGTGCTGGGACGGGCTTAAAATAAGCAGTCTATACATCTCCCTGTGCTGAGCTGAGCTGGACAGCCTTTGTAAAGTCTTGCTAATACAAAGCCTGTTTCTTTTAATATATCCTCTGAAAATCTCTACTTCTGTGAGCAGATTGATCCAAAGATTGTGTTCAGATTCTCCAGCAGCTTTTTTTCAATGTGCAACCCATGTTATAGACACAATTAGCTAGCTGGATGAAGTTGACAGTCTCTAATAGGTTTGCGAAGAAAGCACATTAAGAAGTGGAGGGCTCAGCGCTGAAGATATGAAGACACATTGCCCAGGAGTAGGTTCTGCTGTAATCCTAGGAGACCAGCCTTCTGGCAAGCCAGATCTTTGCTGTTGTAAGGATATTTTAATATAGAGAGAGACCAGCTAGAAAGCCCTCACAAAATAATGCTTCCTCAGAGGTATGCAAATTCTAGTGCAAAGAACAATTGAGCATAATTAATTATGGCACATACCTAAGAAAGAAACAGATTACTGAACATGGAAAGAAATAGGAGGTATTTATCCTAATATTAGTTTAAAATTCTGAATAGGTAAACCAGAATACTTTGTTGATGAACAGTGGCAGATTAAAATAACAGAACAGAGGATACATATTAAGAGATCAAACTGCCTTTTGATCAGCAGAGCAGCTTATCAAACATAAATCAGAAATAGGAAAAGCAAATGCTAGATCTCCAGCCGGGATGGCTCATCTCCTTGCTCCTGTCACTGCACTAGTCTGGAGCAGGACAACTGTCTTGGCATGAGGGGCTTTCCTGGGAGCCTGTGAATGCTGGCAAGCTGTGAGTGGGGACAGTGAGCTGTGATGGGCAAAGCTGGAGAGACATGGGGCAGGACGTGGGTAGGAGCAGGACAGATTTTTTGCAAGTGTGACAAGTGACTACTGTGGTTGGCATCTTTCCCGTCTGTTTATTGCCAGTACACTGCCCACAAGCACCGGTGCTGCCCCGACACAAATACAGACAGTGATAGAGGTGGGGAAATGTACAGTGCAGCATGAATGAGCATGGGGTTTTCCCATTCTGTGTTTTATCAGAGATGGAGAGGTCACTTATTGGGGTTTCAGTCATCGGCTGCTCGTAATACAAAAGCCAGCAGTATGGTGCATGAGCAGGTGTAGCTATTCTATGAAAATGATTTGGTTAAGAAACACATTTATTGAGATCACTGTTTTTCTTTTTCTTTCCCATCTCTGACAACTCCTGGGCTAAACTCCTAATCCAGATCTGATATCAAAACTGTTTGCCACTCAGATTTCACTCTAGTCACTTTTTTTTTTTTTCCTTTGGGAGGGCATGGTCAAATTATTGGTTGGTAGGTGCTGCTGGGTTGGATGTTGACAACATTTAGATAGCTAAACCCATTGATCTGTTTTTCCCATGAGAAAGCATAAGAAGGAATTTGGTCACTTGAAGACACTTGAGACCTCAGAGTTCTTACAGAATTTTGTTTTTTGTAGAGGGGACCTGTTTTGAGCAGTGCAGCACATTTACATAGCTCTGCAATCCGCTGTGGAAGGGAAGTGAAGCACGGTACTTTCTTCTCTGGGCCTTCAGCTTTCAGGATATATGTTAGCTGCCTTGTTTGCTTTGGTTTCCTGAAATGCTTATGATTAGGACCTGTCAGATACCAAAATGACTTTCTAAGCCTGTGAGAGGAGCATGGATAGCCTGGTCCTAGAAATAACTGATCTTCTGCAATGGTGTGGCCAGAGGTAACTCAGTAACAACCCGAGCACTCCAGGGCAGGGAACAGAAGATCAAGCAAAGAACTGAAATCTTGTTGGGACCAAGTGGAAGAGCTTTGAGCAGCTCCAGCTCTGACATGCCTCCAGCTTTCTATATGAGCTGAAGCAGTGGATGAGACTCGCTGTGTGTGAACTGCAAAAGTCCTGTGAGGGGGTTGGAAGTGAAAATCCAAATACAGTATACATTGATTTGTGCTTTGAACTGAGTTTGTGTCAGTTTTGTGTGGTCTAAGGGCTGAATTGTTCATGGGGAGCTGTAATAAGTGCTTGTCCAGAGCTTCACCACTAAGACTCCCAGGCAAGGCATTCCTTGGCATATCCACCAGTGACTAAGGTCATGGAGTCCTCCAAGCTCCTGCCAAAATGAGATGCAGCAGTGCCAGAGACACCTGACTTAGCAAGGCTTTCCACTGCTCTGGCATGGCCCACTACATCTGCATTTGTCTTCTTAATTAATAATCCAAATTGAAGGTCACTTATTATGTATTAGGAGAATGATAACTCCTAAAAATTTTTAAAATCAAAATCCATGATGGCATCTTAAAAAAAAAGGCAAAAACTCCCAAACATACCACCCCTCTCCACCACGAAACAGAAACTTCAGCCTCCCAAAAAACCTGCAGAAAGTGTGGAAACTCAGAACACATTGCTAAACTCACTGGATATCTTAGCAGTAGCAGTCATAATTTTGAGTACTTAATGATTTTTGTGTAACACTGCAGTATAGAAATTGCTGGCATCAAGGTACATCCTTAGAAGACGTAGAGCTTGCAGTGCTGTCCCAGGAAATGAGCTGCCTGGAAAGTTCAAGTCAAATTCCTAAAACAAAAAGGGGGAAGAGCAAAGGCTCAAATAAATGTTTTGGTTTTGTCAAAATTGGAAAATGCTACTATCTCTCACTAGAAATTATTTAAATTTTCAAGAAATTAAATTAATGCAGGCAATAAACTAAATCTGTGATAAAAGATGATAGATGTTTTAACAGCGACTAATCAGTGGTAAATGCTCTTAAGGGAAGTAATGAAATCATCATTGTTGGTATTTTGTGATCAGGAATGGATACCTTCTTGACATCTGGTATCCTTTAGAATGCACAAATTTCTGAAATCAATACAGATGAACTTTAAGTGTCTCTGACAGCCAGGAGTTCAGACTTGATAATGTAAAAGATAAAAAAAACTTAGGCTTTATTAATTTAATTAGTTAACACCTTTAGAAGCTATCTGTCACTAGGAAAGTCATAGAAGTACTTGTTCAAGCTGATTCCCTCTGCAAAGTTAGTTGAATTACTATCTGAGGAAATATTCAATCTTCAAATTACTTTTTTTTTTTTGTGTTCCTAGTTGTCCGGGGTTATGTCTGTGTGACTACACTTGCTAAACCTTATCTAGTTACTTAGCTCTGCTGCATTTATCTTGCTAACATTCTGTAGGAGCACATCATCTAAGCTCGTCTTTGTTCTCCAGCAGTGGAATAAATACTTCATTGTCTTTGTGTGTGAACCTGTAGTTCTTCAATGAGTGTTACAATACTGCATTTGCTTTGTAGTCACTTAAAATTATTAGCTTGAAGTTTGTCAACAAAGCAACACTTAACTCATTTAGCATATTGAGAAAAATTGTGCAATGTATTTAGATTTAAAGTATTTATTTGTCGTTGTTGTTAAACTCCTATCTAACATATAAGAATACAATTACAGTAGTGGACTATTCTCTCTTATTCTGGGAAAAAAATCTCCAAACTGCATTGCAGATCTTGTGGCAATTGACACCCATTCAAAGATTCCTGTATTTCTGCAGAACTGTTGTTAAGATGCTGTAGCGAGGTGCATAGGGAAAGCACTATCCCAGCCAGAATATGATTATTGATAAACAGCTTTCAGAGGCTCAAATGTTTATTTTATTGCAGGTGTTGCACAAAATAGGTGTTCCTGGCAATAGATACCTTCAGTACTGTCACAGAGGCTGGCTTAAAGCTCAATTAAGTAGACTCAATCTCCACAAACCTCATGATGATGAATGTTTTGCTGGTGAACAGCAGTAAAATTACCAGGTAGAGGCAGTATCTACAGTAAGCAGTTTTGTGTGTGGCCATATATTGCCCTGGATAGCTGGGACTGTCCCCTTTCCAAGCCATGTCTTTCTTCACTCCTGTGCTATCCAGTTCCTGTCCTAGTGTTTTACACAATCTCTGCTTCTCCTTGACAAGGACTGCTTTTCCCTCCTTTCTGCCTGGCCAGTGTGCCACTCTTTCTGCTCCCCCAGGAGCCAGAGCAAACCTGAGTGTGATCAACTGTGGTGTCTGGACCTGGGAAAACAGCAGTGAAGGAGGAAGCTGTGCTGGGGCAGGGTGCTCCCAGTGCCTCTGCCTGTGACAATTTCTCTCCCAGGGGCAGATGCTCATCTTCTGGGGAGTTGAGTGAACTCCCACACAGAAATACTGGGTATGGTCTCGAGAAACCTGATCAGCTTTTTGTCCAGAAGGCTTAACAGGTGGCAGTAGCAGGTATCTAGTGTGTGAGCAATCATTTGTGGGAGTCAATGTCACAAAAGATCTAAATGAGGTTGCCTCTCCTTAGCTATACTTCCTCAGCCCACAGAAATACCCTGAAGAGTCAATTTCCCTTCATTCATTTGGATCATTGGCATTGCCATGATCTAGATAAGGGATTGACACCATTACTAAAAATATGTATTTTTCACTCTGTAGCTAATTGTTTTCCAGAGCACCACTGGAGCAGCTCCCTCTGCTATTTTTGGCATATACACATCTAGATAGTAGATAAGAGCTCTCTTGTCTGCAGTCTAGAGGTGTATATGCCAAATAATTTAGGAAGTCTGGCCCTTTCAAATTATTATTTTATGTATCTGTGCATGATGGTGGGTGTTATTCCAGATTCTTTCATAGTAGTTCTTGATCCACCCCCAGGAAAGCTCTGTTTGATCAGTGAGAGATTTGAACTAAATTTCTGCAAGACATTAAGTTAACATTTATAATAGAAATAACTTTGATTTCTCAGTTGAAAATATTTCTGGGTTTAGATGCCTGACACTTCAATGAAAAGTCAGAATTTTTCCAAGGGCTTTTTCATTCAGTTGAAAGCTGATTTTTCAGTTGAAAAATTCGACCATCACATTTAAGAAAAACACAGCTTTGTCTGACTTAGGACAGTAGTCAAGGACAGAAGTTTGTAAGTATTTTGGACTGAGGATGGCTATGTATGTCTGACCTCAGTGCTAAACAAAGTCTTTGAACCACTTTTGATGGAAAAGGGTAATTCAAGGATCTGGAGTTACATGGAAAATTGGATAAAATGCAATGTGTTTTTAACAAAAGCCAATTGTGTCAGATTAGACCAGTATCTGTCTTTGATAAGATAACTGTTTGGCTAGACAAGGTTGAAGTAGCAAATCAAATATATATATATGTAGTTTTAAGTAACGCACATAAGGTACGTTGCCTCACGGGACATTATTATTTGAGAGAGACAAAAGGGAATAGTATGCATTTGAAGACAGATAAGAAATTAATTTCCTGTTTAGCCAGCTTGGGTCATCTTAGAAAGGGCATTTAGGAAGGGAAGAGAGGCTGTATGGGGAGTGCCTGAGGCCCAAGTCGTGGGAACAGAGAACTTTGAATCTGGTGGTGTTGCATGGCTGTACTTTGTTGTGTTTGTGAATATCAGTTACTATAAAATGTTATGCCTTCTCTGTATCATTCTCTCCTTGATTTTCTTATTTCCAGTTGTTTCTCTCAGTATCATGCTGATTGTCACTTACAGTGAAGCACTCTGACATATGAGAGGTGCCTGAGACGTGCATGTTTCCTCTCCTGTCACTCTGGGGCACTGAGGCATTGTCCTGTGAACCTTCTCAGGTGAGCAAACTGAAAGGAGCCTGTGACACATGAAGTGAAAGGAATTTAAGACACAGAAAGGTTTAATAGCAGAGCACTCTTTTGACCTCACAGTTTTGACAAAGAAACTCTTAAGACATCATATTGAGAGGTAAGCAGAAGACTTTTTATCCTGAAAGAAAAGATGACAGCAGATTATCTTTTCTGGCTGCAGTAACATTGTCAGGATGGTTAAATCAGGCTTCTGAGTTTGTGTAAAGATGAGATGGAACTTGGAACAGACCCATCATTGTTTTGAGATTCTGTGTGTCAGGTAGTTTTATTTGCCTGCATCTCAGTTCTGTCACTGAGGAAACTGAGAGAACTCATTCAATCTTTGGCCATAATCTGCTGAGCTACATTCACTTCAAGATCTGTTCCTAGCATCAGCAATGTACAGAAAATACTCTGCAGTTTCCTTGAGGAATTGAGACTGGCAGGTCCCAGCTCCCAGGTGGTATTTGTGCCTCTGCTGTACCAAGTAATTCTGGTTTACTCAATATTGCACAGTTCATACCTGCAGGGTTTGACTTTCAGTTAAGGCACAGTTGATCCCTCTGTGTGTGTGTGCACGATATCATTGTGGGGTGACCTAGCAAAGGGCAGAAAATTCAAATACACAATACCAGTACTAATATTATTTGGATTTTCCTATCAGCAATGTAATGCTGCCTAAAAGCTGTTCGAACTCATATAAACACTTCCATTTTGAATGTTTTTTCAGTAACCAAAGGATGATTGTTTTGGATTACATTTGTGATTCGCTTTCTTCCCTCCTTCAGTTCTGGGCCTGCCCTAATGATCTTTGTCTTTGAGATGCCAAGATAAACTATTGTACATGTGCATTTGTGCTTACACTGTGAAAATTAGTGTGGACTTGGAGGAGTTGGGAGGTAGTAATAAGGGACAAGGGACAGCATAATTGGATGAATTTTGCATTTGGGTGTCTGTCAAGATAGATGAAGGGGCTGGGAGGGGAGGCTCATCAACTTACTTGTCATATTAAACTCACTCCTGATGTTTGGATGGAGAGTAGGGAGGTAAGCAAAGCCTGCAATGGGAAGGTGGATAGAAAAAGTAGTAGCATGTGCACTGATCACTCAGACATGAGCAAAATAGTTTTGAAGGAAAAAATAGGCTTTTGTGGATAAACACTGGTTTGTACCATAGTGTACGCTGCATGCTGAATGAAAATAGCAGAGATGTTTTCTAACTTTTGGAGTTGAAACACTGTATCTTTAGAAGAAGAGCAAAAACTTTTAGCGTGCTGCTGTTATTAAGAGTGAGATCCTGCTAAGGTGTTGTTGACTTATCCCCTAGATTTCAGACTTGGTGATGACTTGTCATTCTAAATCCCAGGGGTTCGTGTACACAGTATGTCCTCCCTTTTTGTTTCTTCTTCCTTTTGACTCTTTCTTGTCTTTTTCCCTGGGTTTTCTGCTTGACATAATTTTCAAAGATAATTCCCACTCCATCATTCATGTCTCACTCAGGATTAAGAATTGTCCTTCTACCTCTGTTTATCAGCATCTTAACCCATTATCTACATATTAAATTTTCCAGACAGCATTTTCTTTGTGTTGTCCCTCACACTTCCATTGAGTTTTCTTAGAAAAATACTTCAAAAAAGCTTTAACTAGTTTAAGTTCCTTAAAATAGTATAATATTATACAAAAAATATACTGTCTCATAGAACTATAGAAAGAAATTATCGGTATCTCTGTATGGTAATGTGTCTTGCAGATTGCTGTCCTGTAGGGTGTGGGAAAATTTTGGTTTTTGTGCAGTGCCAAGCACAGCAGAGCCTATAGTTTTTTACTGATTGTTCTGGAAAAAAAAGTATAGAGATAATAATAAAAAAATAGCAGATGATTTTTCATTAATATTGTGCAGGAGTTTTCTATTGTGATGTTTATACACACATTCTCCATCATACCTCACCTCCCAATATTAAGTATAAAAAGAGTTTTACAATTAAAATGGTGCCTACTCATGATTTTACATTGTTTAGTTAAAGATCAAAATTAAAACTAGAAAGAGTAAAATCCCAAACCCTAAGAAATAATAAACAAGATGTTTTGGTTGGTTTTCATTCTGTTGTCTTTCAGTACCCTTTTACCCAGTGCCGGAGTGATTTCCTCAAAATGAGTTTCTCTTTGGCTTTTGGGCATTAATGTGCCAATTTTCTTTCTGCTACTGAATATTATCTGATCCTGAAAGTGACTACAGTTGAATTAATGTTCCTGTCAATCACAGCTGCTTATCTGAGTCTCATTTGGACCAAAATTGAAAATTCCTTAATAGCGTGGTGTTGGAGCTTAGGTATTTTCTCACAACGGCCAAATCACGCTCCCTCCCTCCTTGCCCCTCTGCATGCATTACATCTGTGACCAGCTCCAGTGGTTACAGTCTCATGCCAAGTCTTGGGTTGAATCTGTGCATTTCACCTGTGAAATGAGAGGGATGCAATGGCAGAAGGAGGTGTTAGCTGAGATTAGGAATCAGCCAAGTTCTTCAACTTTTGTTTTGCACTGCAGCAATGCTGTTGGTGCAGCAATTGCTTGAAGGTGAAGCTATTGCTACACTATAATAGGTGAAGGAAGATTCTGACCCAGTCTGCTTATCCTCTTTTTCCAGGTTTTGCAGGATACTGCTTGCTTCCCCTCTACCTGCACAGCTCCCAGGAGATGTTAGAATAACATAATGTCCAGACATCTGTCCTCAAAATAACAACTCACGTTAATAATTAATAAATTTGTTTGCTAGCAAGGGTTGTGCTTACAAGGACAGTATAACTTTACATCATGAGCAAAATTAGATGAAAATCATGCTGGGGGGGGAAAAAAAGCTTTAAAGGGTTTTTATAAAGTTGTAGTAGGAAATAAAGTTATAGAAAAGAAACTAAACCAACGTGCAATTTTTAAGTATTGAGGAAGAACTCAACACACTAAACCCACCATTTTCTTTATAATCTGCATGATGGAGCTGTGTAAAGGCATGATTGATTTTAACAATTTTAAAATTAATAGTTTTAAGATTTCATCTGTGTTTATGCATAGCATAATATTAAGTTTAATTTCTGCCTAACTAAAGCATTGATTCTGCTCCTTCAGAGAACTCATAAAACAAAGATAAAAGATCCTTTTTGCAACTTGTTTCATGTACCTTCTATTTTGTATTTGATATAGTTAGGTTGTGCCCCATACTTTGTGGAAAATTTGGTTTAGATTGATGAAGCATAGCATAAGCTAAAGCAGTCACATGACTTCTAGCACAGCAGTTTTGGTGTTTAGGAAGTCTTGGGAAGTTATCAAAAGGGCAAAATTCAAAACTTGGAACCGGGGGAAACAGTTTCCCTCAGACAGATTTTCAGACTCCTTTCCTCATTTATGTTTCTGAGTAAGTGTTCTCAGGTTTTGATTCCACGGAATTAATGTAATGATTCATATGAAACAGTTTGCAGAATAGGTAGTTGTTCAGCTCATTTCAGAAAAACTTTTGGAGTCCCATCCACATTAGAGTTTTTGATGAAGACAAAGCATGCTGATGGATATTGGAGCACGCTGAATCCCATTAGCCCACTTGTATGTGTGCACAGATGAATCTATTCACACCAGGAGCCAGTGCGGAACAGATGTTACCTTTGAAAAATTGATTTGTTCATAGAGTTTATTTATTCTGTTTGTGCTATTAAACTTTGGCATCTCTCCAAAGAACTCCTAGAATGCTCAGACTTTTTGCTGTGTTTTGCTACTTAATTTGTTAGCTTTGGGCACATTTATATTCAGGGCTGTACCACTGAAACTTAAATCAGGTAATTCAATCATAAATTAGGCACATTGAGTGTCTAGTGCACTAATGGTGTCCACTCAAGGTTTTGCCTGATTTTAAGTCAGTTTTAAAACATCTGTATGGAGCCAGCGTGACTTTGAATAAAGGTTGGGTGTAAGTTCTCCACCTGCTTAATGGGGTAATGCTGAGAACAGGGGAAGAGAGATTTTTCACAAGGCAACATTAGACCAGCAGTCACATAAACCAAACTGCCAGATGAAAATAGCAAGCTCATGCAAAACAGTCCTGCAAAGATAGATTGCTTCCCTTTCCCCTTATCCTGTCTAGCCAGTGTGACTGGCAGGACTTTGTTCTGAAACAGGAATACCCTGTGCCACTGCCTGGGCTGCAGACGTCTTTTTTTAAAATCAGAAAAGGAAATAATTTATTTTTGTTGTCAGCAGTGAACCAAATGTGGTGGTAGTTACATAATAATGTAAAAATGTTAATGAACACTTACATGTAGTTATGATTTTGCTTTGTTATAATAGGGGGTGCAGTTCTATGGTCCTTGCTGATAAACAATTTTCTCAGCAAGCCCCTGACCTTCTCATTTTTGTAGGTACGGCATAGTGTGCACAGGAGTTATGGGACTCCATCTGCTGAGGTTCTGTAGAGTCCTTATGAAATATGTTTCTGAAACTGATTCTTTGGGATATTTGGGTGTTGTAGCACTCAGCACTGCATCACCTAACTGCCGGCTCCCAAAGCGCCTGCTGGAATCGTGAGCTTTGAGTTTTATGATAACAAGACTTAGTTGTAAAGAGATTTTTGAGTCCTGATGAGTGAAAATCCACTGAGGCTACATCGAAATGAGATGCTGAGAGTGGGAAGCATAAATACCTCTCCCTGTTTAGCCCTCTGCTCTGGGAGGCACTCGTATCAGTGGATCTGTCTTGGGATCTTGAACTAGAATCTCATATTTGATATTCTCTGTGGAAAGTCGTGCTGTCTCCCATAACTCCAGACACCTAATGGCCCTGGGGAATACAGCATATTCCAAAGCCTTGTTTCACATTTACTTTGCCTGATCCAGAGTTGCAAGTTGAACGACAGTGAGGGTTACATGGCATTCTGTGATAGTAGTAGTAGTATTTACCCATTTAGATGTGAGCATCAATTTTCCTCATGTGAGGCAAAGACAGGCTTCAGAATCCATTAATCTCTTTGCCTCATGGATTATTTAATCGTTTAGGCAAGATAAAGTTGTTTTAATAGAAGAAACCAAGAGAAGTCTGTCTGCTGGTGGGAATACAGACATCTGAGCCAGGAATTTACCAACACAGAACGTAGATGCTTCTGGAAATAGTTCACAAATAAAAGTATCATGTCTGCCATTTAGATTGATAACCACCAGCATATGTAAAGCCTTGGAAGCTTCTAACTTGTTTTGGACACTTTTTCTGGAAATTATAGAATGCTGGTGTACTGCTTCTCATGCCCTTGTAATTTTAGTTGGGTACACTGAAAGTGTGTTCTTGAATCCAATGGTTTTTGTTCCTTTGGGTTTATCCTATGAATCATGCTATAGCTTTATGAAACAAGATTAGAGCCCTAAATATATCAGGAGCATTATATATATATGTATGTATATGTATTATTTTAGCTCAGCACTGCAACCATTTTAGAAAATTACTTACACAGAGAAACACAATAATATAAGAAATATGTCATGCGAGATGTCTATGCAAATCAAGTCAGTATACACTAAAAAACAAGCAGTAATTGATGCCCTCAGGTGACAGACTAAAGAGGAAATAGAAAAGTGAGAAATAGCATAATAAATCTAGGTATTATTAGAATTAGGATATCTGTCGAGGATATCTGCCTGCAAAATAGAAGAATATTTTATGGAATTTCATTTACATTAGTTAACCAAGAAGAGAATTTACTGTGCAAAAATGCAGCTATTCTTTAACTTTGGGTTGGTGCTCTCTGCTTTCAAATGCAGCATGGCCCAGTGCTGAGATGCACTGATTTCTGCAGGCTTAGATGCTTATCCAGAAGATTATTGTCAAGTCACGCTAAGGATTTCCTGTACTGAGAAAGCCAGGTGTGTGGGCCATGATATTTTGTAATAAAGTGGGCCCTTTTCCAAGGTGTTAACTGCTTTTTTCTTTTTAGTATCCAGATAGACATATCCTTTGTGTGTTTGAAGCTGGATATTAAGAAAAGAGGCTGTTGGGAGTCAGTAAGAAAGGTGTTCATAGCAAATACATACAGAAAAAACTCCATAGCTAAATGAGTATTTTGAGGGAAAAAAAGTAGCCTAACAACTCAATTTTGCCCACAAGGCAGTTTTGCTGCAGGAATATTTTTGTCATCTCAGTATCTCTTTAAAACATTAGGCAAGTGGAGTAGTGCTCTGCTAATTAATCAGAAATAGATGGACCTGTCCTCCCAATATGTTCTTTCTTTACAAGTCTTCTTGGACCATTCCTTTACCAACTAAAGGTCTGCCTAGTCTGTTCAGAGCCCTGCTCCCCGGTAGCCAGGACTGTGGAAAGGCAATAATCCTAACTGGGTCAAGCAATTGAGAAAAGCAGGAAAGGAGAGACAGCTGGTAGCACTGGAGACTTTCAGTGGGAACACACAGAGAGGGGGCAGGACTGGCTGATTTCCTTCCCTGCTCCCTCTGGTCAGGTCACCATTTTGGTCAGTCACATATGAAACAAACATCCTGTATGTAGCTTTTCCCTGCAAGTTTTTTGCCTTTGTATGGCTTCTGTTCCAGGTACTCTTCTCTTTCCCCCGACTCGCTTTTTAATGCACTCATCTCTTTTTTTTTGTTTGTTTTTGTTTTTTTACATTCAGAATTACATTCAAAATTTCTGCATTTAATGAACTGCATTGTAACTGAGGATTAGTAATGTGCTTTAGTGGGTTTTTTTTTTTTTCATTTTTCTTTGTATCTGAACCCACAAATACTTTAAAAATACGTTGGACCTTTGTGATTACTAAACTTGAAATTTGTTTTTGATGTTTTTGCATTTTGCTTTTCTCTGTCAACTGAACGTTATTATGACAGAATTAGGTTTGTGTGTTGCATTTCAAATGTCTTGTATTGTTTTGAATACATGTTGGCTTTGTGAATTAGTTACAACTCACTCTACCTTTTAGAAACACAAGAACTGATGTCCCTGCTTGATATCTGTCCAAAGAACACCAGGAAACATTCAGGTTTCCACTCTTGAATCAAAACATATTTTTCAGTTGTAACCTGAAATGTGTTTACTAATCTCCTGCTTTGCTGAAAGCATACTCTTCATTGAGAAAAAAATCCTTAGTGTTGTTATACAGTTACTACAGTATGAGTAAACACAAAGACCTATTTTATTTTTCATTCTAGCTTGGATTTACTACCAGGCATCAGATTCAATAGTAGGGACTTAACAGCTTGTGCATTAGGCAGTATAAAATTTTTATCTAGCATTATGCATTTATCATATAATTCAATGATATTTGAGATGCATTCTGTCTCTCCTACAACGAACACTCAAATACTTCGGACAGAAATTAAATTAGTAAAGTAGTTTTACATCTTAATTTAAAAAAAAGTGCTTAAAATGGAAAATGATTGCTTGATACTTCATATGTGATGATACTACTTATGTGTCCTCTGTTCTGAAGTTCATGAGATGTCTTTCACACCTATCAAAGTAATAGAACCTAATTCTTGTGCCTATGGCAGATATCACTGCAGGCACAGACATGCCATCAAGGCGTGGCGTGAGGGCACAGTGTCCTTAAGAAACTTAAACGCAAACCAAGTTTGTCTTCAAGAAAGTCTTCTTGATCTGCTTGGTAGATGTTACTAGACCAGCATGGATGATGGCCGTGTAACAGAAATCATGGAATGTGCTGTGTTGGAAGGGACCCATCAGGATCACTGAGTCCAGCTCCTGGCCCTGCACAGGACACCCCAGGAGTCACACCATGTGCCCAAGAGCATTGTCCAAGCACTCCTTGGACTCTGTCAGGCTCATGCTGTGACTACTGCCCTGGGGGCCTGTTCCAGTGCCCAACCACCCTCTGGGTGAAGAACCTTTTTCTAATATCCAACCTAAACCTCTCCAGGCACAACTTCAGGCCATTCCCTCAGGTCCTGTCACTGGTCACTACAGAAAAAGAGATCAGTGCCTGCCCTTCCTCTTCCCCTCATGAGGAAGTTATAACTGCAGTGAGGTCTCCCCTCAGTCTCCTCTTCTCCAAGCTGAACGGACCAAGTGCCCTCGGCTGCTCCTCACACGGCTACATATGGCTGGTTTGTTTTGTACTGGCAGACAGTATTGGCTTCTTCATAGAAAGATGACAAATGAAAGGGCAGATGAGGAAGATGTTGCTCTGGGATTCTCATCATGACATTTGATAAAATTCAGAGCTCCACCATGAACTTCAAGATAAGGGAAATAAATCTAGAATACAATAAAGATACCTGAAGGTCACATAAGTATGTCAGCCTACTGTAAACATATAGCTTTTGAGATGAGATTCAAAGATAGCAAAACAGAGAAAATGTCATAAAATGCAGATTAACAGGAGCAGAATATAAGGCTGTGGCAAACGTTTTAGAATTTCTTCCAGGTCTAGGGAAGCTAGTAAAGAACCTTGGGATCTATTCAGTTAAACTATGAAGCCTCTATGTGGCATCTTGAGCTGTGAGATAAATCTGATTCTCAAAGAGCTATGTTATGCATAAGCTTCACTTTGTTTAAAAAGTCAAAACATATTTAATATTTTTATTTATCTGAGCAGTGGAAGAAGGTGCATTTTACTCCTTTTCTTACTACCTGTGGTACTCCAAAGGTTTTTGCCCAGATCAGATTACTGCAAAAGAAAATAACAACCTGATGAGAGCCGAAGTAGAAGAAATGCATGGCACCTGTCAAGTAACAACATGTGCTTGGGTTTTCCAAGACTGGCCATGGCTGACACTCCAGGTGCAGAAACCACTGAATCTTTCCCTTAGGAAACATATACATCATTTTTCCTCCCTCACAGGGAAAGAAGGGTGAGAAGAAAAATGTACAATAATCCATGGAAAGGGGAAAAGTCTAACATGAATTTTCAAATAGCAAATGAAATCATATTAATTTTTGGGAAATGATATATTTGTAGTTATTGTAAGGTGTTTGTAGACTATTAAGATGTATTTTGTGTTTGTGGTGAGCAGGAAAATAAGAATATACATCTTTTAATGTTGGCAAGTGTGTGCAGTTTGGAAAGGACAGATGCTACTAATTTTTTTCCCAGTATGAAGTACTCTGAAGTCATCAGGCTTCCACATATAAGTAGGTCAAGAAAGACTTCTTCCAAAATTTTTACTTTTTAGCTGCAAACAGGAAACTATTCCTCATTTTCATGTCCAAAAGGCCATACTAAACCTGACCTCGAGCTTGTGTACAGTTTTACTTGACCTTTATTTAGAATCCTGTCTGCTAGAAAATTTCCTTTTGTTGTCACTAAAAATATACTTCACTGTCAAGATGAGTCAGTATTCAAAGGGAAGAGTTTTCAATCCAGTATAGAGGTGCAGTGGAATCCTGACTTCAGTGATGTCAGTGGAAACATTTCCACCTATTTTGATGGCACTAAGATTTTCTTCCACCTACTTTATTATGTCTGTTGCTTTCCTTACATTTTTTCCCTTCTGTTTTTTTCCTCTGGATTACAAAAAACCCCCATTTTTTCAATGGAGCAGCATATGTGTTTGTGTGTATAGAAGCATTCAGTTCTGCATTTATGCAGTGGCAATTACATTGTGTTACTGCCATTTTCATCACTCTCATCTTTATGAAAGAAATGGTATTACTTTTGCTTCTCTTCAATTATTTAACGTGCACAAAAGCAGAATTTTCAAGCATGCTTCTCATTCTGTTATTTCTTCTAAACATCAACCTTTTTTTTTGTAGTAAAAACAGTGACTCTGCCTGCAGACAGCACGCTGATAGCATAAGAAATGCTCACTGGCCAGTTTTGTGGCTTGCTTCTCTCATGACAGCAAATCTGATGAGAAAGTTTTGATAAGAGCTGGAACAATAGCAAAATAGGGATCTATGAAGTTAATGTTTTCTTTCTTTCCAACATTTTAAAACATTCTAGTTTTTTTTTTTTTTCTCCAGACTGTCTTCCATACCATGAACGCTTTTCCTTTCTGTTGGCAAGTACTTTTATACCCACAACTTGTGGAGAGAAAAAAATCGTTATAAAAAGTGTGAATCATCTTTGAAAGCAAAGTTGCAGGTGCAATTTACTGTTACTGCACCTGTAGAAAGGGATATCTGGTACTTAAAGGCTCTGTACTGTGGTTTATTCAGCTGCAAAAAGGGAACAGGAATATTTATATCAGACATGCTTTTGAAAGAATAACTATTGTAAGGTGATTGAGACATGTGCTGACAGACTTTTCTGATACATGCATTAAAGGCCTTTGGTTTGAAAACTGGGCCCAAAGAGGGCCAAATCTGTGCATATCAAGAGAGATTAAAAAGCTTCCCTTGACTTCACTGGTGCTGATCAAGGCCCGTGCAACTCTGGCAAGTTACACAGTGAAACTGTTGTGAATCTGGGCGCAGAAGTCAAAGGTCCTTTACCTTGCAAAACTCTGTCATATGCTAAAATTTGTGGTTAAGAAGAGGTTTCCTTAAGATTCTTCTTGTAAGTTCAGGGTATTTCTAATTCAGCAGTTCTTGAATATTTAGTGCATTTTGTGAAATTTGACTCCTAAAATTAGAGCCATATTTAAAGGGGGAAAAAAATCATAGAAGCTGGGCAATATTCTTGGTTTTTATGTCTAATTTATTAACAAATTAAGACATGTAGCAGCAGCATGAAAACAAACTTGCATACTGTTTTGACATGTGCATCTCATGGAAGGACTGCTAATTGGTGAAAATGCCAATCATTACAGAACGTGATTCATGCTCAGGAGTGGATGATATCTACTGGTGCCACATGGCATAGAATCAGTGCTGTGGGAACCAGTCATGACCAATATTTGAAGTATTTGGGAGAGATTTCAGCATTCAAAATAGAGCTTCCATAGAAATAAAAAGCACAGAAAAGGCAGAGTTGGTTTTAGGGGAACACCAGAGTAAAGAAGAGCAAGAAATTGCTGAAAGAAAGAACATAATCAATGTATCCATATTTTTAATTTTGTTAAAAAGGAAAAATTATGCCACTCGCCCACACTAGGCTCACACAGTGGCACTGAAGAATCAACACAGTCACCATGGGAGTGATGTGGTCTGAGTGCCCAGTTGTTTGATGACAGCTGGAGTAGGTGGGGCTCCCTAAAGCCCTGCCTGGGGAGTGGGGTGGTGCTGCTTCTGGGGACACACAGCCTCAGGGCACGGCTGCTGGGGTACATGCTGTGCTGAGAGAGGGTGGAAAAGGGACTGGGTGAGCCAGAGCACTACTCTTCCCCAAATGTTCCTCTGTGCCTTCAGCACTAAAAGATATTGCTGTGCATCTTATAAAAAAAAATCACGTAGTCTTTTGCCCATCCTTGCCTCCCAAGACTGGAGACAAAACTTGCCTCAACGTCTGAGGAGCTGTCAGCTCTGTGAGCCGGGACATTGTTTGGTTTATGTTATGCCAAAGTTCATTCTTCTGATTTGTCACTTATCCTCTGGATCCAACGATATACTTGGTGCTGCTGTCAGAGGTGCCACTGCAGCTTCCACAGGCTGCCCCTGCTGCTGTTCCCTTCCTCGCTCAGGCTCTGGCAGTGGCAGCAGCACGGCTTAGTGGGGATCAATTGTGAGGGAATTGACTCAGATGTCAGGACAGGCACTGCACTGCTAGAAGCAGACAGGCAAGACTTGTCATAGTCATTAAATCTAGTAAGATACAGAACATGCTCTCATTTGTCAGGAATAAAGAGCAACTGAAGTTTCATTAACAGGGCATTATCAAATACTTGTGAACATCATAAAATAAGCTTCCATTCACACGAGGTTAACAATTTGCCTTCTCCACTGGCTGTTAGTCACAGCCTGTTGGTGTTAGAGCTTACAATTTGCTAAGCGGTGGCCGTGCTGGGATATATTTAACTGAAGAATGAGAAACCTCGAGAGACTTGCACTTGACTTGTAAAGAACAACATTTTAAAAAAGTCTCTAAATGAAAAATAAGCTAAAATGTGTTGCAGTAACAAAGAGCTGATTTTCAAATTGAGGACAACTCAGTGCTCTTGGGGGTTGGAGTAGGGAAGAAATTCAGCTACTTCAGAGTTTCACAGATTACCAAGACACAATTTTGTTAATGGAGTAGTGGACAGAACCTTTTCTTGCTGCATCGTTTGCAGAGAATTCTCTGCCTTGGAGATTTCTCCAGGTAGTAGAGAAAATAATCTCAGCAAGCTTTTCTGAATCACAAGCTTGCTGGCTTGTAATTTTCAGGCTGAAGGCAGAGAGCTACATTTAAATATGTGATCCTGTATTTCTCCCCTTACAGATCAGTTCAAAGTACTGCAATTTGTCCTAGTGAGGAAGAGTGGAGCTAATTACACTGGTGGGAGGCTTTGTGTGTAATTATGGAAGTTGCCTTCCACAGTAAATAGAGAGGTTTCGAATGGCTCAGTTTGGAATTGCATTATATTGTATATGGCTTAACTAATATTTATGAAAAGGGTTGTTCTTAGTTTTCACATGTATCTATTTCATGTCATTTAACATATACGAACCTGAAAAAACTTGTATTGCATGCATACATATGATAAAATCTGCATGCAGCTCTTAAAACCAGTCATGAGGCAACTTTAAAATCTGAAAATGCCATGCTAATACTGAGAAAATGGGTGATTCCAATGAAGATAATGAATCTATGAAAATAATACCACTTGATTTATAGAGATCTTTTAACTTACAGATTGGAGGTCATCAAAATATTGTTTCTTCTATGCAGATGGTGTTATTAAATAATGATTGACATACAATAGCTTAGATCAGTCCAATAACACCTTGTAGGATGATCAAAAGGACAGGCTCTCACTGATTTTTTTTTTTTTTGTGAAGACTTTACATCACTCTTATCTCCCCATGGAAACAACTGGAAGGAGTCACCAAGGAAAATTCTGCCCTCAGTTACAGCAGTTCTAATGCAGAGTAACCAACTCCATCTGTGCTGGGTTTAGCACTTGAAGCAAGAGCTAAGTTATGTCAGGAGTCATCAATTCCATTCATTCCAAAGGGCTTATTTTGGATTTTGTTTTTTGTTGGGCTGTTTGTTATTTTATTGATGCTAATGCAAGGTGGCAGTGAATGTGCACTATTTTTGCATGTAATTCATCTATATACTTTTCCTGTATGTTATTTTTACAACAATTTGTGTAACCAGTTTTCTTAAAACACAGAACAAAAAAGTCACCTGTGTGCTCCAATGCCGTGCCTTTTACAAATGTAGTTGATGTATAGTCTAAGGGGAGTAGCTGAAATTCTTTGCAGAATCATTATACCTCCTGACCTTCCAAGCTCTTTCTCATTTACTGTGAAATTTTCTGCTAGAAGACTTTACTCACCTCTTTTGTTTCCCCTTCCCTGAAATTCGTGCACTCTAGCAGCAGTCATCAAAACTGCAGGTATTAAGGCACAGGGTACAGAATCACAGGAATCCAATAATCTCCTGACTGTGATAGATCGTGGCTCTTGAGAATTAGTCTTGAGCATTGTTTGATAGTTACAGTTTTGCACACAGTAGCTCTAAAAAATGCTCAGTGCTGAGGAACTTACACCCACCCCTGCAAGCAACTAGAATTCAAATGAATGGTAATGAGAATTGTTCATGCATCAGAAGGAGAAAAGAATGCAAGAAAAGTAATTTCTCTCCTGAAGCAGCCTGTCTCCTTGACTGTCAGGAGAAGGAACGCATACCTTAGGAGATCAGTCTTCTCTTGTTAATTCCAGCTGAAATGGCTCAAAAAGGTTTCTTCCAACTATTTTGACAGAAAGTACAGAGAAGGATAAGAGATCTATTCCTCTGATACTTCAGCTGGAACTAACACAGGAAGGCTTTTAAAAAAGAATATATTGAGGGGGCTCCATAGTCAAAATGGGAGCTTATGCATTATTATCCAAGTTAAAATAAAACTTCTACATCTGAAAAATTAAAAGCAAAACAACATAAAAAGAAGGAAAACCTTGCTAAAAAACAGAAGCCTCTAACAAGTGGAAATAAGGACTTAGTCCTCTTGTCCAGTGCCTAGAAAAAAAAGGTTGGTGCTGACAGCATGTCTTACAAGAGGAAGTCAGGAAGGTCCCCAAATGCACACCAAATGCAAAGCAAATAAGCATTTTAATTCAATCTGTCAAAATTAATTAGAAACAAGATTACAAAACCTCCTCACAATCAGATGAAGCATTAGCTTGTTAATGTTAATTCCCATTCTGTTGTTGTGATAAACTGAGTCATAGCTATTTGCTTTGCAGCTGATCAACTGCTCTACAGAAACTTTGAGTAGAAAATATCTATCTGTAGTGACAAGCTGTGGAGAGGGAGGCAAGGTTTGCTGAAGCTTCTGCTGCAGGGACTCCCTCCCCGCCCCAGAGAACAGCACACCCTTCAGGGAACGGGGATGGGAGTGGGTCCCCAATGTACCTTATGAGGAGCTCATGAGAAAGCACTTGTGATGTATTTGCCTTGAGCTTCCAACCTGATCAGGTCCACAGCTTCTTGCTTACAGCTGTATTTAATAGCTGAACTCCCTGATCTGTTCCTGAATGTGCACTCAGGAGGCAGCAGCTCTGGCTTGGCTTGGCTCTCATGTGTGGGTTCAGGTGGCAGCTCCCTTGCACGTGGAGGCAGAGCAGGCACGGGGCCATTTGGGCTCATTTGTGTTGATTGGACCTGCCACTGTGGGCAGGAAATCACACCCCAAACTTATTTTGCGCCTTGTGTCAGGTTTGATCTGACCAATTCTGAAGGGATGTTCCTACACCCCGCTGTGTGCAGGGGTGTTGAGCACTCTCAGAACTGCTGCGTGCCCAGGCTGAGTGAGGTGAGGTTTGGTCCAGGAGATGTCTATTTTGATCAGACCTGTCTAATGCTAGGAAAATATTTTAAGCATGTCATTATTGAAATAGGTAGAAGATTATTATTCTGTGCTGTACAGATGATGGATAGGTTAATAGAGGAAGACTGAGAAAGCAATCCAAGATATAATATTCATTTTGCAGTTGCCCCATAATGGAAGCATCCATGTACTTAAGCTTAAAAAATAGGATCTAGCCCTTCTATGTGCAAAAGTAGAACTATCACCATAAATACATGGCTGTTTTGTTGAATCTGTAGCAAAAGAGCCTAAAGCAAAAACACGGAGAAGTAGGTGTATGTATTGCTATGTAAGAAGTTAAAGTAAAAATGTAATTTTCAGCTATACTTATGTGCTTAGAAAAACTGGTGAAGGTGCTTAAAAGGAGCACAGCTGGCATTTTACCCTGTTAAGAATAAACCACAAGTCACCTGCATTATTAGCCACTAATCTCCTTAGGTTCCTAATCATATCCCTGTGCATGTTAAGAAGCAACCTGGGCTGGGAAGAGATGTATCAAAGTGGTAGATGCCTTACTATCCCTGTAATTTGGAGAGGGTTGTGAAGATATTTCATTTCTGCCTTATTTCCTAAAGTGACATGGTAAGTTAGTTGTCCTTGTACAATCCCTAACTCATTGAGACAGCAGTGAATTCAACCAAAACCACCCCTCCTGCTGCCAGGTGAGTTACTGGCCATTTTTTTTACATAATAGCGTAGGTGTTAAAGCACCGACCTGGGAAGTGAAAGATCAGGATTTTTGCTTCCTCTTAGCCCAAGAGAGTTTGAAAGCACTGTTTCTATTTCCTAAAAATATCCTAGCAGGCAAGATAGAGGTTGGCCTATGTTGAGGCTATGCTTTCTCTCTTCAGTCCTGCTGCTGAGGTTGCACTATTGTGTAAGTGAGAATGAAAGTCTGGGAAATGACAGTAGAAAACTATTATATTCAATGTGGACTGCATGTGGATGTATATGTATGAATATTTTAATATTTTTGTTCTTTCCTTACATTTTAAGATCTAAGGTATTATTGAGTTGACTATCAAAGATAAAATAATGGTGTTTTTATGTTGCCTCTTTTAATTTGTGTGGCAACTTAGGGAACAATCAGATCCAGAGCTGCCTTATCTGCATTTTCATGGATCATTAACAAATAACATTCTCTGCATCACGCAAAGTGTAAGTCTCCAGTTTAGCTGGGAGGATCAAGCCCTGAAGACCAATCACAATCTTTATTCACTCCAGTTGCCACTGATACTTGCCATGTTACAAAATATCAGTAGCAATTTAACCATGTCATAGCAGCCTGTATGTATCTATGTTTTACTTCTGACGTTTAATTAAATGGGAATGAACCTGATACGCAGTCATTTGTGCAGCAAGTGTAGCCATCTTTTATGCATTTGAAACTTTTGGATGCCTGCAGTACATGAAAAGCTCTCTATGGGTACTTGCATTATTGCATATTTCATTATAATGTAATTCTGTATTAGATATTCTATTTATGCAGAATCCAAAAATAGTTCATGCTGTGTAGCAATGCAAATTTCGGTGAATAATCCACAAAGAATTTCAAAGCCTTAACCATTTGTGACATGAACTATTCTGTATCTGTAATGAGAACTCAACCTTTGAATAAATTATACCAGTCTTTTTATGAGTAAAAACCATTTCTGTGCTTCCCCATTAAAGAACAGTCTATCACTTCTTATCTTAATGATATTGGAAGTACTAGGGCTTATTGTTACTGCTCAAAATTCCTCAAGCTGGCTTTAGATGTTCTATCAACAGTAGAAATGTAAATCAGGTTTCTGCACTTGAAGGCTGTGCCCCCCCTTCCCACCTGACAGCTGATCACCAGAGAATGAGACAGCATCAGCAGTTTCATGGCCAAGGCTATGTAGGATAGTGCAAGAGCTGAGGAAAAATCCGCTTTTCTCATATTTAGTCTCAATGAATCCAACTTAAACCAATGTATAATGAAGGGAATTTCCTTTCCCACTGGTGTGGGGACCTGGGGGATGTGAGTTTCTGAGGCTGAAGACACTGAAGCCACAGATGTGTGCAGCGAAAGCCCTGCTGCAGGTGTGCAGTGCCAGCTCTCCTGCACTGGAGAGACCCCAGACTGCAGGGCTGTGCTTTGGGATGTTCTGTTGGTGTGGCAGGCGCTGAGGCCACAGGTCCTTAGTGGAACAAACAGCAAAATGAAACAAGGGGGAAACCTCCTCTTGAACTGCCTAAGAGATGTTGCAAAGCTGGGGCTTTCTACTTTTTGAAGTAGACAGCACTGAGCAGAAGTTTGCCTACTGAGGATATAATAACAATTTACTGAATCAGTTCAGAAAATCATCATGTTGCTTTTGGCAAATTGAATAAAACATGCCCTATAAACTCCTAATGAACAAATAGCAAAGCACTCCAAGTCCATTAGTACTAGGAACTGTTTAGAATTTGAGATTTTACCATTCAGAACACAACTGTATTCAGTACATAATTACATGGAAGAACAAAATTAAAAAATCTGTAGAATTGTCTGCATAAATAAGACATCCTTTGCAATACTTTAAAATAAGTATTTAAGAGATGAAAAGTATTTTTCTTTGGGTGTAATAGCACCAGTTAAAAATTTTGAAGAAAATAATCTGGTCAAAATACTTATTCCATTCCTCCATGTATTTAAGTATGCATTTCGAGAAGCTCATATTATAGTGTAAGATGAAAGACAGCCTTTGTCTTGGGACTTTTACATCCTCTGACAAGAGTTAAAGTGAGCTAGTAAGATGTGAAGATCTGCTGCAACACCTCACACAAACTTGTAGTCAGCCCTGCATGAGTGTATTCATTCCTCTGATCCATCCTTTCCACCTTTCCTTGGCATCCCCTTGAGAAGAAGAGCTGAATTAAGAACTGGTACTAAGATTGGTTGATTCATAGTCTATCTGAATGCAGGATGATGTTCATGTTCTAGTGAATCATGCGCCTATTTCAATATCAGAAAATAGAAAATGGCTCTTGAGTTTCTCTGCTGCCAAAAATTGCTTCATTTTGAATTGCTGATTGCCAGAGTGCTCTCAAAATTAGAGGCAAAAAAATTTCTTTCCTCTCACATTTGCACATTCGCCTCAGCCTTTTTGGTGGTGCTGTGTTAGGGTGTTAAAGTAGTTTGGTTAAACTTGAAACTATCATAGCCAACACAAACTAAGGGTACCAATGGTGCTTTTCCCAGAGCAAACACCTAAAATGGGAAGGATGCCAATAATATAGACCAAGCTTCCAAATAAGTCTTATATGGAAGGTCTCATTCACACTTGCTTGAAGGCACTGGAACATATCTGTGACTTTAAGGAGTTTGCATCCAGATATTAACTTTCTGTAACAGAGTTTAGTTCAACAATATTTTCTGATGGAAAATCATTAATGTGCTCTTTGCCATTAATGGTTGATAAGGTTAATTATGCTGATTCCCTTAGTCTCACAGCTTTTACCGGAATACCACTGTAATTTAACAGTAATAACAGCCCCTTACTAGGAAGTATTACCAATTTCTTGCCTAGGTGATGTTATAATTAGCAATATCTTGCTGTGACAATTGCTGCTGTGAAAGAAGTGCCATTTATAGATGGTATTACAGATGCTGCCTGTGCTGTGTGCACACCCAGGCATTCCAACATACATTAAATGTCTGGAAACACAACAGCAGAAGATACATATGCAAAAGAACACTTTAAAACACCTTAGATGTACTGCAAAGTAACTTCTTGCACATACAGAGGTGTAAATGAAATAATAAGAGACTTGAAATAAGGCTTTAAGTTATGCTTGATTGAACCCACGCTATAAGCTTCCGGTACTCTTACATCATACTTAAGTCTCTTGGGTGCTATTAAATATTGTCAGCCAACAAACTATAATTTCATGCTTGAGTGGACTAATACAAGCCTAGGCTTCTGCTTCTTTGTACAGTCAGCCTTCAGTCTGCTGTAATAATAAAGTGAGAAGGGGAGGGAAACAAAGAACTGTCACACAGAAAGATAATACTTATCAGTAAAATCAGATAGTGTGATGGTTTAAGCTACAATTTGTTTGGCTCGATAAACTGTGAGTCCATTTACTTCACTAAGCTTTAGATCAACTCCTTCAAGTTGTGTATTTTCATTTGACAGGTACTGTAACAGGCAACTATGCACGTAGAAGTAAGCTGCAGAACTGGAAGGTGTTTTTTGTTTGATTTGGGTGGTTTTTTTTGTTTTTGTTTTTCTTTTTTTGGGGGGGGGAGTGATTTTGTACTGGAAAGACTAAGGTGTATTTCCTCTATGAACAACTTTATTTTTAAATTATAAAACCCCATATGGGGTGATGTTTGTGATTTCTATCTATTGCAGGTTTTAATCATTTTAATATATTACATGGAAGAAAGTGATATAGTTGCATAAAGAGCCATGTACTTATATTGGGCCAACTAGAATCTGTGAGAAGTCTCTGTATTCAACTGAGGTCCTTGTTATCCGAAATTCAGAGAACCACACACACAAAAGGTACAATATGTCATGTGAGCCAGGATGTTAAATAGAAAAGCTGGTAACTCTATGCAATTGTCCACAATAAGCTGTAGGTCAGGTTCTGCCTTAGATGCTGTGCAAAACTCTCACAAAAATCAACGAGCATTTGATGCAAAGAACAGAAAACCAGGCCCAGCATGTCCCATAGATGACAACAAGGATTCGATAACAGCTTCCAGAAAAGCACTTCCCTGCCCCTCAGACTGCTACAATAATGACATGCTCTCCTCCTCCATTTATCCCATCCCTGCATTGCTTAACCATTATTTTGAACGTTGACTTTTTTTTAAATCCCATAAAGTTTCTCCCATGTGACTAGTTCTTCTTTAAAGGCAAAAGCACTGCATACTACTTTGAGTGCTTTAAAGAAATCAAGAAATTTGATATAATGGCTTTGTTACCAGCGAAGTAACACCTTTGGCAAAAAAAGTCCACTTCCAGATTGACTTAGTGTTTGTATTATTTCATGTAACTTTAAGAGCTAAAATTAGACAATGAAAAAGAATCTGATTTTTCTATAGTTTTCCCTCGTCTGTTCTTTTTCTCTATAATTTAATTTGTTTGTTTGTTTGTTTTTGTTTTAAACATGTAAACAGACCTTTCTGCAATGTCCTGAATCTTAGTGTCAGGATGAAAGACCTAAATAGTCGAAATTCAAGCTCTACTTCCTTTTGATTATAATTTGTGGAAACAAAATACCTGAAGGTCCCTTATTCCAGGATTGTGGTGATGAAAGGGTGTACTTAAAGATTTATATTTTATGATAAAAATATCAAGAAATGATCACGAATAATCTTTGTGTGTTTCCCTACAATGTAAGAGTGAAAAGGATCATATGTCAAATACTGTATAAGAACCAGAGATTTTTCTTTAACACTTTGTATTTAATTTTGCATTCATACTTGTTATTTAAGTCATGCTTAGTAATTTGTCATTGCAAAAAAAATACCTGGACATGAATGAGACTTTCAAAGAATTGACATGAGTGAAACTTTACAAATGAGAATGATTTTACTTGCTTATTCAGGGTGGAATTGTTTCAGAATTATTTATCTAGGTTTCTTTCTGTGAATGGAGGACAAACTGAGGTCACTTATTATTCTGGCTAATTATTAGCCATGTTTATTTATTAGGTTAATTTGCAGGGTTTCAACAATCCTATGTCCTTGAAAGGGTCAGAAAATAGCACCAAATCAGCTTTACTGATTATCTGTGCTGTAGGAAGAACAATGAGTTTTTCTAGATCGTGTACTTGAAAATGTGTTTTGGGAATGAGCTTTGAACCAAGCTCAGGCAATTGTTTCTAGTGATAAAATACCTTCTGGGGACCCTTCCAGTACTGCTTAAGGTTGCACTGTTTGAGGGAGCTTATGATACAGTCAGCTGCTTCTGTTGTGCTCATCTTATGAGATCCACTATAATTCATTTACTGTGGTTTGTGCTTTCATCTCAGCTTTTATGATGATCTGCTTTTAACACCTGCAAAACTGATTCTTGGGCTCTCTTGGCATGTCTATGCTATGCTGGCTACCTTTCCTGCCAGCCCATTCTGCTGTAGTGCTTCTGTGGTACCTGGCTTGGCTTGAGCTGGGTTATCTACTGCTGCTTTGGTTCATGATTGGACTGAATTCTCTCTCAGATAAGATTCTTTTCTCTGTTTGAAAACTGTGTAGCAAAATAAGCTTCTGGTCCAAAACTAGGACCCTATGTGCTATTTTGCTGTTTTCACTGAATTACTAAAAGAAGAATAAATCAGAATATTGGTAATTAAGAAACTTTTAGCTCTCCAGCAGGTAAAAGAAAATAGTGTGCACATGTATGCTTACAGGCTCTTCCTTGCCTTTTCCTTCCAAAGATGTCTGTCTCTGATATGAGAGGGACAAGTCAGCCCAGAAGGAAAATTCAGCTGAAAAGACCACAAAATGCTGAGTTTGTCTTTGATTGTCAGTTCACCCTAGAATGCACTTTTGCTTTTAGTAGCTTTTCCATTTTCTCCCAGGCACAGAACAGTACTTATCTTGCTCAATAGGCAGCCATTATGTCTGTTTTATCCACGTACAAAGCACAGGAGAAATAAAATGATAGGTGCCCTGATAAGGAGGATAAACTTTTGAAGTCCACGAATAATGCAATTCCTTTTGGCTGATTGATTTCGGGTAAGTGCAAAGGACATAAACAGCTCTTTTTAAAAAAAAAAAACCAAAACAACAAATCGAAAGGCGTGAATCTGAATGATGGATAACTGCAGTTTAAGCAGAAACACTTTTAGGAGTTGCTTTATGGAGAATTGTCTCACTCTGTCCCAGACACCTGCTTCTATTCAGTGTAACTTAGTGTTAGTTCCTCAGACTGAAAAGAAATCTGTAAAAAAGGAGAAAGCTCTCCTCCCCCTACTCTCCTGGTATCAATGTGTGTGAACCACTCAAAAAGCAGAGTTTTGTGCAAAGTTAGACAGCTACATTGCTCTTTGGCAGCTTGGAGCAGTGTCAAGGGTGCAGTAGGCCTGTCATTGCAATGCTCCTAGAAGCCATCCCAGCCAGCTGACAACAATCACAGTACCTCTCCTGCCTCCCTCTGGCCCCTCACACGTGCCATGGGGTAGGCAGCCCAAGCACTCGGGTCATGTTAGCCTTCGAAGGCCAGATCATGTGCAATACCATCCTCCCCCCTTCGCCACAAAAAAATGGTTAGACTTTGCTGCAGGTGGGTACAAAACCTGTCTTGCAATTTAACACTTACAAAGTATTTAAAGAAACTTACCATGCATTTGATGTCTTTGTCCCTCTTCCTTCCCTTCTTGCTTTCTTCTATTTTAATCTTGCATATGTTTTCCTGTTACGCAGTAACTATTTTTTTCTCAGTGCAAGTTTCAGTGTGTACTATTGAAGTACGTGTCCCACAACACAATGTAGGCTTCTTACGAAGATGGTGAACATTTCTATCCAGAAATATTAGGGCATGCATTGCATTCTCCTTTTCTCATTTTCAATTTTCATTATTTTTACACTTCTGCGTTTCAGTGCAGCAATCCCAAGTCCTCCTTTCTCTTCTCACTATAGAGCATGAGAAGCTGGGAGAAAAGTGTAGTTATCTTCCTGATGGATACTAAGAGCAGCCAGCAAGAGTGAGAATGCCCCCACATGAGGAAGCAAGAATTAGATGAATTCTGGGAGAGAACAAATCCTTAGTGGATGAAGAGCCTTGTATAAAATCATATTAAGCCAGAAATGATTGCAGAGTTTAGAGTAGCTGGAAAACCAGGTGAAGGTTGCTTGCAAGACACTTTTATTACACTAATTTTCCTTCATTTTTTAGAATTGTAACTGGGATTCCAGGCCTGTGTAGAGGAGGAATTCCAGCTCTAGTCAGGCACATGATGTCTGAGGACTGCGCAGGCAAAACCAAGTGATATTTGCTAGAGTGAGTAAGTAGAGATGCTGGGACTGAGCAGAGTTAAAAGCAAATCGCTCTTAGCTGGGAGCAAAGTTACAACTTTTTTGGGGATGCTGTGGAACAGGACAATTTTGCTTGCCAGTTGCTCGAGCTCTGCCCATATACACACAGGCTCTTGACCTTGCAGGATGAAGTTTCCACCTACTCATTCATTTGTTAGCTAAACTTGCCTACATCTGCTTTGAAAAAACACAACAGTTTGAAGATACGTATGTAGTGCTGGATTATAAATCTGTGGTGTCTCTTTTTCCTGATAAATTCTTGAAAAACCTTTGTTTATTCCCTTGCTTTCCCACTAGTCTTCAGTAGGATATTATGTCTTCAAATGGTGTAATGCATTGTAGGCTGTAAAACACAAGTTGACATAGACTCACTGGAAATTGCCCCCTGTCAGATGCAAGTATTTTATTTTGCATTTTTCTTGTTTAAATTGTTGAGATGGAAATCCAAGAGAATAACTCTAAGTATGAAAATGATCTGTTCTTCATTTTTGTTTTTTCAATATTAACAATTCTTAGCCTAGATTTTAGAGAATGATATGTTTTTCTTAGGTGTTGATACCTGATTCAAAGAGACTTTTGCGGAAAGAAAACAGTTCTCATTGAACCCATTCGGCTCTGGATCAGGCTCCTGATGTTTCTTTCAGAATAAAAATAAAATTTGACTTTCAAACAGAATTTCAGGGATTTTTTGCATAGTTCTACCCTAGCATGGCATGTTGCCTTTGCCTAAGATCACTGAACTAATTGGAAATCATTCATAACGACAGCAAGGAACAGCACAACTTTTTGATTTCCTTAGTGATATTTCCTCCCTCTTGCTTTCCTCCTGTGAAATAAATAGGCATAAGAGATGTTATTGCAGGAAGAGTGGGTAGATTTGTGTTAATGCCTAAGAGCAAATGTCAAACTATAGAAATGTCAGCGTTTTGTATGCTTTCGAAGTATATGAACAGATAGATTATTAGTTTGCTGTATTTTTCTTTGAAAACTTTATCATAATCCTCTCTGTAATCTTGTACTGGGGACAAGTACTATGCTACATGAAAATTTCTTCTTCTAAATTATAGCAACACCGCTTTATAACATTAGGCAGGGAAAGGCAAAAGAAAGTTTGGGTGGATAATTTTCCTTTCCTTGAAAAGAATATCTTTCAGAAATAGTTACACCAAAGAAAAGCTTAGAGCTGTGAGTCACAGCATTAGTGCGTTGAACCATCATTCCATGCAGGAATACGGGCATATATTTTCAGGATTAGTGAAATGTAGATGTATTATTTGTAATAAATATATATTTTAGGGTAGTGGCACAGCTATAATCTCTGAACATCTGAATTCTAAAGAAAGATTATGACTTGAGTGGTTATGAGTGACATGAATAAATGTGTTCTTTAGTAAATACTATTTTTTAAAATCCCTTGAAATATTTTCCTGAAATGCAAAGGACATAGAAACCAGAATTTCTAGAATAAAGCATCAGGCACCCATATTCAAGATCTCTACCATACAGATAATCTCTGAGAAGTGGTGCTTCTGGTGCCTTCTACAGACTTTTCATTTTGCATGTACTGCTGTGTAACTTTTTCATATTGATTTCTCTTTCCCTCTTCTGCCTCTGTCCCTTGTTTTCTATCTCTACGCTTTTTCTCTTTCATGTCTTTGACCCATGCTTCTGTCCTGCTCCTGCCTCCCACATTTTGCTTGCTCTTTTTTTTTTCTTCAGAGGAAAAATTCCCCCTTCCCCTCACCCCGTTCATCTGTTCCTTCTGACTTACAGTTTCTAGGATATACCACAACCATAGGCTATTTCTTCTGAGAAAGGGGTGGTTAAAGCCAGTCATGTTGGTACTCAGCATTAACATTTAAACATATTTTCTCACTTCATGTAACATTTACCTACTATTTCTATGTATTCTTGAAGAATTATCCAAGGGAAACATTTTAATGCTAAGTGCTTTTTGGCCTTTAAAACTACTCAAGTAGATGAATTAAGGCAAAACATTCATTTTTAACCAAAAAGATGTTTTTCCCATTAAAAGTCTCTTTGAAGGATAACTTCAGTTGAACTCTCCAAGGTAGCTGTATTCCCAAAGAATTACATTTTATCAGCTGAAATGTATTTCATTCTAGCTTGCTGTAGCTGGTATCAGGAAAAACATAGATGCAGCCTGAACGTTAATTTCTGCTCAGTAGTGCAGGGTGATTGACCAAGAGATGTGCTATTGGATAACGGAGACAGTATTGGCAGGGCTGGCCTGTTCAGCTGCTGAGCCAGGATGCACAGAAATCAGCAGGTGGGCTTCTCCTACATTCACTGCGTGTCTCTGTTAAAGGCTTAAGGTGTCATTGTCACTGTGGGATCTCACTGGCAGCTATGCAAAGCCTGTGCAGAGTCAGTTTAAAATGACAATAAATTAGCATGGTAGCTTTTACAATTTCTGCACAGGCATTAGTGTCAGACTGTGTTCTGCCTTGGCTTACAGAGGATGTTCTTTTATCATTTAAAATATTTTCTTGAAATGCAAAAGACATGGAAACCAGACTTCCTGGAATAAAGCATCAGACAGCCGTACTCAAGTTCTCTACTACCCATGCCTCAGTAGGAATGTGAATAAAAGCACAAAGTCTCAGGAATCCAGGGAATAGGTAGCATGAGCTTCAGGAAACTCCTGGGAGTTTTCATAATGGATGCCTCTTTCTCTGTTTTTTAGAGGTGTGAGAAAACCAATGTTGTATTATTTTTTTCTTGGGTAGCTGCTGCTTTCTGAGCATACAGGCAGGCAGCGGGCATTTGGCTGCTTCTAGCTCCAAACTCCTGGTTCCCCAAACACAGGATCTACACCCTAGCTAAACAATGATTGGCTTAGTTTTATAAAGGAATTTAAGAAGGTTAATTAATTTAAATGTATTGTCTATGTACTACTGTAGCTCAGAGCTCCTTAACTTGTTCCCTCTCCCCGTAACCTCAGCCATGGCTGGACCTTCTGCTGCCTTGGACTTGCAAAATTTCTTCTCCTTACTAAACACATTAAAATAGGTTACACTTTTGGTTTTTAGAAGTATAATAATTTTTGATTTTTAAATATTTTGAAGGTGAATTTTAATGAAATTCTCATTCATGGCTCATAACAGAAAAGGATACTTGTGGTCAAAGCCATACCATATTCTGAACAGCCACGCACTCTCAGCTTTGGTTGTATTTTTATCCAAGTTAGATGCACTCTGCAAAATAAACAAATGAATGAAGTGAGAAGTATTTTTATAAAATAAATAAAACATTGAGTTCCAATATTAAAAATACGTCAGACCAAATTACAACTAATTGCACTTTTTATTTAAATTTAAAAAGCTTTTGTCACACAAATGTCATCCCTGTGAATCAGTTCAGGAGAAAATTGGCTCATACAGCACATTTTTCATTGCTGCACTCATTGGAAGAATGTAGCATTTACTTTTATTAATGATTCCAGGTTTTTTAAGCAATTGAGAAGCACTGCACTCTGAGATGAATAAAATGATATTTTGATTTAATTGCTGTTGTGGGATTACTTCAGTTTACTCCTACAAGATCTGAGGCTGTTTGTGTACATCTAACAAAATGTCATTCCCAAAGGGATTGAGATATTCTAATAACTAGGAAAGTCCTTTCTGTACTTCTTTCCAAGGGGAGAGGAACATGAGTTGAATTGAGAAGGCTCAAAATACCGTTTCCATTCTGCAAGCTTAGTCTGTGACGTGCTGCACAGGTAGAGTGGTGGACTATCATTTTCCTCAGGGTCCTAATTTGGAATAATACATTAGGAACAATTATCTGTACAAAGACAGCCAGTTCGGTCATGCTCTAGGCATCACATCAGTACTAGTGGATTACTAGCAGGATGAAATTAGGAATGGGATGGCCAGTTCTCTAAGGATACTCAATTGTTGTCTTGTTTGTGTTTTGTGGCAAGTTAGGTTGGTTTTAACGAGCCGATTTTTCCTTATGCTGTTTTAAACTAATTAATCTGTTATTTTTTCATATTTTAATCTAATAATATATTAAAATATAATATGTTATTATAGACTAATATACTCACATGATATATATAAATTGATGGATGATAATAATGTCAGTGGTCTGACCCTCAAAAGTGTAAGGTCTAGTTCCAAGGCTACCTGTTCACGGGAGCTTTGGAACAATGGGAACATTGACATCACTGAGTTTTGAATAAGGCTAGACAGAAGCCGTGCTGTAGCTGGTATGATTTTGCTAATGTCACACTGAACATGCAAATGCATCAAATAGAGCAAATATTATTCTTGAGGTCTGTTTCCTTGTGAACTGAATTGAGTATTTTAGCAACTCTTCCCAGTAACTGGGGAAGCTGGAGGGGGAAAGAAGACAGTACTAATCCCTAACCAAGCAGTAGAACACTCTTCCAGGCTCTAAACATTTAGTAGCGCATTTTGGCAAGATAAAGATTGGGAAAAGGGTTGAAACATTCAAGCAGGAAGTGTGATTGTAGGTAAAGTCTGTGTTAGGTCAGAGCAAGAACACTGGATAAAGGAAGAGTGAAGGACTTGAGCGCACAGGGGTAGAGATGAGGAAGAGAAGGACAGGCGTGGAAACAAATGTATTGTGGAGTGGGCTACTCATGTGGGATGCAGAGGAAGGCTTGTTAAAAGCACAGGGCGCTCTATAAATGGCCCGTGTCCTTTGTTTGAACAGTAATGTTTTCAGAAGCCATAATGTTGGCTAATTCCTCTTTCCAAACTCATTGTACCTCTAGCTTCCTCTTAAGGGAACAGATTTCATCATTTGGGAACATGAATTTTTCCTGTATGAAAGCAGTAGACAAAGAAGTCTACACAAGAGTATAATCCCCCAAGGGTTTTCTGGTCCTGACCTGGACCTTTTTTTATTTCTTGTTTGACATGTGCTGCACCTTCCTCCTTTTGTCTATGAAAGCTGCCTTGTGTTATCAGCTTTTGCAGTAGTGGGAATCTGGGTAGTTATCTGGAGTGCAGCTCCTGCATAAACAGTACAAGGGATGACACGAGATGTTGGTTTGAATGTTTTAGGGCTCTTGAAGATCCTTGGATCCTATTTTGGATCCTATGATTTTAAAAAGTAACTTTTCACTTTCCCTAGAGTTCAGAGACGTAAAAGTAGGGGAGACAGTGCTCTGCCTCTTCCACACAATTTCCTCTCTGGGAAGTGAAAATGCCAAAGTTTTTCATATCTCTTTTTCCATATGAGAATTGCCCATATGGAGATTACTCTCATTAGTCCTTGCAATAAATTCACCAACCAGCTGGCAGATGAAATTGATGAGAACAGTGTTAACTTCCTTATCATACTTACAAAGATGCAGGGATGGTTAAATAAACTATGCAGATTATTTTGACAGAGATGATATTGATAAGTGTTTTGCAGGCTATTCAGTTTTTCCTGAGACCAATAGCATATCTACAACATTTTTTCTGAAGTGCTTGTAGAAAATATATTCTTATCATGTCTCAACTGAGATTAACATAGCAGAATTTGAGATACATAAGCCATCTGAATGAAACATGCTATTGACTGTCTTTCTTGATGGGAATTTAGTTAAATAGCTCACTGCCATAAAGCTTTTGCCTTTTTAAGACAGACCCACTTTATAACTCTGCTTAGTGATTATGTATCCTGCATTGTGCTTTTCAGAGTTAGCTTTTGGTGTTGATACACTGAATGTACATGATATGCAGCAAAGTGGTTTGTTTTTGCATACCATTTTCTATCCAATAATAGATACTATTTTAGTATGTATTATGTAATTTCTTTCAGAAATAAGTTATGACAGTCCATCAATAAGTAAATGTGTATGAATATGAGGTTACTTTCTTTTGTTTATGCTTATGCTGTGATAATGATTTAATGATAAATTTAAGGGTGGCAAGAGAGAATTGAAACTGAGATATGCTTTTGATGGATCATGGTACAGTGAAGTGCAGATGTTAATTACACATAAAAAGGCTCTACACCTTTTCTAAGGAAGGAGTTCTGGGTGCCAGGTCTTACAATTTGAACTGGAATTTGCTGCCAGCTGATTGCCAAAATTACTGGTTCAGGTAGCCCAAAATAGAACACAATAAGTTTAGAAATAACTGTGTACATAGAATTCTTGAATAAATCAAATCTCTTCACAGAAAATTGAATTTGTAGGAGGCAAAGGAAGGAAAGAAGGGAGATGAAGAGGAAAGGAAGGAAAAGGGTTTTGCAATCATATAGCTGATATTGTATCTAACATAGTATCCAGGAGGTGGAAGGTCTTTAAGGCTTATTCTGCCCCTAAAAAAATCTAGGTATGGTTACAGACATGGACTGAGAGGTTCCCACAGCAAGGTACCTGTGTCCTGGTAGTTAGAGTGGTCACAGAGGAGCTAAATTCAAATCTCGGTAGCAGACCGAGATTTCCCACTCTGGCTGAGTAGTCTGAGCAGGGAGAAGCCTAGAGGCTTCTTTTCCATTAATTTTTGCTCTCTTTTAAACATCTTACTCTTGAAGGTATTTAGTCCTTATTTCTGGTACAATCTCCCCTGAAGCTTCAATTAACAGCACTGAGAGTTGGCACGTGGTTTGAAGCTCAGCTGGGCAAGAGCTTTAACTGGCAGTGGGAGGTACTGGCACCTGACACGTTATTTGTGCAGGGATATAGGCATAGGGAAATCAACTGCTTTCACTCTGAAGACTCAGTAACATAGGAAGAAAATAATAAGTAATGAAAGGTAAACTAAATAAAAACATCATTTTAGAAATAAAGAGAAAGAAAAAAGAAACACAGATGAAGAAGAGAAACGAGAGAGAGAGATGAGATGAGTTAAAACAGTGAGCGCTGCAGGGAATGCAGCAAAGGTCTGAATTACTGAGATTGAGATGTCAAATACAAAAAAAGTCAGACAAATGAGAATACAATAGCATGAGAGCGGGGAGGGGGAAGAGTAATCGGGACAGCAAAACTATTTTCCAAGATATAATATACTACTATAAGGAATGCTGAGCTGGACATGACAGGGCATGAAAAGTGTTGTATTTATTTACACCTTCTGTGTTGTATTGCTGAGTTTTGTCAGCAGATATAGGTGTTAATTCATTGAGCACAGCTGGGACACTGGATGTGTTACTGTTGTAAATAAACATTTTTGTTTTCATCTTTAATAAAAGAATGAGAAAATTAGATACCTACTGGCCTCTGAAGAAATCAGGTTTTTGCAAAACATGCATTCAGTCAATTTTATGCTGCATTCTGCATTCCCTGATCTTTGATAATTCATGACTGCTGAAAAGTAGAAAATTTCTGCAATTCTGTATCTCTTTACTGCAATCAAGAATATGCTATGGGTCTGGGTCCTGCCCTTGTTCAGAATTCGGACAGAGGCATTGCAGGAATTCCTACCAAGATGCTTAGGAAAGTGAATTTAGCCATGAGTCGCCTCAGACTCAGAACAAAACAGTACCTTGCCATGGTGCAGTGAAGGGTTATGCTGAACCTTTATTAATAGTGACTGGGTTGCAAAATGAAGGGTGTGGTCACTGTGAATAATATCGGTTTTCCTTCTTTTTAAAGAAACATTAGGATAGTTAGGCACCTGAATTCTACTCATTACAATGAAAATTGCGACTCACCTTATGTGCCTTCAGAAATGTGCAAATGTGTAAATGTTAGGAATACTCAGTAAATAAGATATATTAAAATTCTGCCTAATTATATCTCTGAAGTATTTTCAAATTAATAAACTATCTTATGTCTTCCTCAACTTATTTTCTACATTTATAGTATTGTTGGATGATTCAAATTTCAGTTCCAGTTGTGTAGTCTGAATGGGTGCATGGGATGGTATTACCAGCATCAGGCACTGGTTTGTTTTTTGCTTTGGCACCTTGTCAGCTGTATTGTGGCTCCTCTGCCGTCCTACTGCTGCTCCGCTCCCCATGCTGAGCCACAGGTTCTGTCTCTGTGCATTGACCCTCTACAGATTTCTCCTGCTGCTGCAGGCAGTGCTGCATTTGAAACTGCACCATGCATGCATGACAAAAAAGGGAAGGGCTCAGATGAACAGCTGCAGCTTGTTCAGGAGCCCCCTTCAAAGGTTTTAAGTTCACAATGTACTTAGGCTTCCATGTGAAAAATAACTGAAAAATATTTTCATGAACCTGACCTACTAGAATTGAACATTACACATTATCCTTTTTAATTCAAAGGAATTAAACATTGTTCTGAGATGTCTCATTTCCACAGATGAGACATGATCTGCCAAAAATTGAACACTTTTTAATTCAGCACGTATGTCCAAAAGCCTGACATACCTGGCTTGCGGCTTTAGCTTTCAGATCTTCATCTGGATCTACGCCAACTCTGTAAAAAAAAACCCAAAAAATCAAACCTGAGGACATATGGTAATGATCAGCTGCATATTAGACTGCTTTGAGTGTTAAAAGGTTTCTTGTGTCACTCACCTCCTACTAGGTGAGAAATGAGGATAAGAGCTGGGAAAACATCGGGATCACTTTTTAAATTAAGGAAGTTCTGAAGTTTTTAGGAAACTTAAGATGCCTTGTAACTGCCACTCCTAAAACCTGAGATTAGATCTTTATCCTGGCTCTGATCCATCTCTGGGGAGAGGCAATCAAGCTGTTAACCTGTGCTAGGAAATCCTTAATTGCTGACAGAACAGCAGTGCTGAGGTACTGCAGCAGCTGGTATGTGGAGGATGGAATTACAGAACTCCAGTGTTTCTTGACTGTGCTGCATTATGGATCTCTTGAAGCACTTGGAAAAGGCTTGGCACACCAGGTACAGGGAAGCAACCCAGAATGTAGAGGAGACTGCAGTGAGTGATGTGTGAGATGATGATAACCTGGGTGGCATTTTCCCATTGGCTGTTTAAAGGGGTGTGGTGGCAGAATTGACATCTTTTGAGTATGGCTGATACACAGAGCTGAGGAGAAATGCAATTGAAAAGTGTTTTAAGTTGAACAACAGAGGCTTGTGCTGATGAAAGATACAAGAAAGTATGGAAAGCAGTGAGGGATGATGAATAATGCACCTTATTATCCCCCGAATCTGAAGCCCACAGCTAAGGTGACCAACAGCCTCCATATGCCTCACAAGATCCCACACAGTAGCAGGTCCACCAAGCTAAAACAGACTTTACTTAACCAAAAAAAAAAAAGTAGTCTTTCACTAGATGTTAATTTAAGGCCACTTTACTGGTTTTCTGATAGTCTTCATTCTTGAGTATAGTTTTGTTTTTGGTAATAACATGTCACATTATATTTTAAAATGATATTTAATATTAACAATTACATACCTCAACAATCTTTCCTGTAAATGTTATGCATACACTCTTTTTGAATTGGAGACAATGACAGAAAGTATATGCAAAGTAGATGCTTTTTATATGTAAATACTGAATGGAGGAAAAAAAATAAAGATATTTCCTTCTGACATAGCTCTTGAGCTTCAACAAACCTGACTCCTTCAGACATAAATATTTTTATTTTTTTATTGAAAATCACCACCCTGGTGCTGACTCAACAAAGAGACAGAATGAATAGCAGATTCTCTTCTTTTATTTTCTTTTTTTGTCCTCTTGGCTCTTAGATTGCAAGGAAAAGCTTCTGATGACACTAACCCTATTCATTAGTTTAGAGTAAAGCAAGTAAGGTATTTCCATTTAATCAAAATGGAAACATTTGCATATGAAAAGGAAAAGAATCATTACCCAGAGGTTTAACCATCTCTCTGGCAGTGGGTTTATTATTGCTATGGGCAAAAGAGAAGTGTCCAGGGCCTTATCTGTGCTTGGCCCTGTAAAACAGAGCAGTGTGAGGCAGCCCTGCCCTGCAGAGTGTGCAGGGTAAGGACAGTGGCTGGAGCGAAGGCTGAGGCAGTGGTACAAATGCCAGTGCTGTGGTCCCAAAGCCATAACCCAGGTCAGAATCAGAAGAGAATCTCAGTCTCGTGAACACAATCACAGGCACTGTTCATTAGACTGTGCTGGTTCGTTAGATGTGTTCACCAGCATCACCACTTGGCCAAGATAAACCCACCAGCAGCACACTAGTTAGAGGACTGCGGAGTTCTGGAAGTAAAAAAATCCAACGTGTTTACATGCGATAGGTGCGGCTGAAAGGCAGGGCCACAGCACAGACCTCCCAACGCTCTCTTCTTAATGAGCTTAACTTGACCTCAAAGAAGGTCAGTTCTGGGACAGAAGTGATTTAGCTTCATGCAGTTCTCACCTTGCTGGAGCTGAGAAACCACCACTTGTGGCTGACTGTGTGTGTTGGAGTTGTGATGTGTTATTAGAGGCTGAGCTAAGACAACAGAAAACGTTTCACCCAGGACTCAAAGGACTGTAATAGAAAATGGGAAAAAGGGGAGGCCATGGGGAAGATAGGAAGCAGAGTTTCTGGCTGTGATATTGATTCAGTAGCAGGGATATAACTAATAGCTAATACCACTGACAACAGGAATTAACTGATACTGTAAATCCAAATTTTTTTTTTCCTGAGTTCCGCAGATTTTGTGGTATGCTGAAGCTTCTCTGCATCTATAATTTCTCATCTGTGCAGCTACAGAGACAGCTAGACATTTTGCTTTCTTTATTTTGCAGACAACAGATTATCATAATGTGGCACAAATGAAGATTCTCACATGACATCCTAACAGGAGCATTACATTTAAAGCCAGAAAAAAGCAACAATAAATATCTAAGGAAATCAAAATTAATTTTTTCACATATAGAAAAGAAAAGAAGGCTTCTATGCCACATGAGTTTACAGAGCCTGAGCTGACACTTTTCTTTGGTTTGTTCTTTGCCCTCATTTAAAATACATGGTCAAATGTAATTGTTGTTTTTCTGATGGAATAGTATCTCACTACTGGGAATTAGTGTGGATGGCAAATATTACCAAGTGATTTAAAGTCCCATGGGAAAAGAATGAAATTATTCTTTGCATTCTAGAGGAGATTCCTTTAATGCATTAAAATAGCAATACATTTCTGTAATTTTATTAAGTATGAACTAAGCAAACTCAGTCCAGTCAGTTCTGAAATTGAGGCTAATTATTTCATATCCAAACATAGGCTTGGGAGCCTAATATCAGGCACCTAGTATTGAAAATCATGGGCTTCCATAATTAACTCTGATATTCTGGACATGGACTAGAATGCAATTTTATGTTTTAAATATTGAAAAAACAAAGCATAATAAATTATAGGAGACAGTCAAGATGACTGAAATTAATCATAGATATGCACTTCAAGTTTACATCCTTGACTTCTTCAAAAGACCTGCTAGATCTAATGCTACTGCTAGTAGAATTTGCAATCTTAAAATACATATAAATTACTATAACTGCCTCTAAGAAATATACTGATAATATTTGTACAAACATCTCCCTTTTAACATTCTCAGGTTTCCATTCCAGTGAGAAGATCTGATGGATGCTCAAAAAAATATTTTCTTAGTATTTTTTCTCCTTTCTTGCAATCAACTTTTCTGTCTTTTCTCCTGTTGTCTTCTTAACTTCTTGCAGCCTCCCTTCTGTCCTTCTGTCCCACTTTCCCTGGTTGCTCTCTGTTCCTTGGTTGTCCTCTAAATATTGTACGCTTTTATTTCCACCTTCCTATTTTTGCATCTTTTTATTCTATACATTAAACATTAGGATGATTACTCTTCTATGAAGACAAATGCAAAGACTTTTCAATCAGTTCTATACTGCAGTGAAGTTTACTTTATGTATTTAGATAGGCTTTAGTAATATCTCAGGTCCAAATGCTCTAGATAGGAAGGAAATCAAAACCCTGACAGCTTCTTTGTGTTGTCCTTTTGGGTTTTTTTGGGTGGAGATTGGGGTGTGGTAGGGTGTGTGCCATGGTGATTTTTTGTTTTTAAATAAGGACTGGATCAAAACTTGGATTCAGAAAATGCTTCAAGTTGCTATGCTCAAAATTTGGAAGGGAAGCTTTTGACTTCAGCCAGCCTCTAGCAATTAGGCCTAAGAATGGCTGGGAACTGTGCATTAATCTGCACAAGTACCCCTTGCAGTGGATGGGATTTAAATCCCTGTGTGCTATCAAGTGCATCATTTTTGTAGCAAGAGTCAGAATGCATCTGGTAATAAGAGAAGGAATTTGTCACTGAATACAAAGCAGTTGATAACATCTTTTCTTATGTGGGTTGAAATGAAAATGGATTGAAAGATAAATCCCAAATTGTCAGGGGAACCAGCAGTATGAAATGCACACCCAATCCATAGGAATACTGAGTAGCAAATCACTATTCAGGCATTGTAAACTTTTAATTCCCTCACTTCAAAACACCACAAAATCGACAGTGTAGGATAAAATCTCTGCTTTCTACAGTGAAGTCACAAAAACCATATAGACTCACATCTTCATGTGGACCTAGGCACACAGAGCAGAACTTTTGGTGTCTATACTAACAAGTGTGATTCTCAGCCTTCCCTCACTTTAAGCTCTGAAAAATCTGTAAATAGAGACATTTCTCTGAAATCTGATTTCTAATTACTGAAATGATCCTTCTGGGCCTCTCTGTACTCACAGAGCAGAGCCTGATTCATGCAAGCTGAATCTTGCTTGCAGTCCTACCTAGTCTGGTTTGCAGCTACCATGGACTCACATGGGTTAGTTGTGCTCCAGCTGAGGCAGCCAGGACTGCTTTTAGTTGAAAACTTATTCTGAGAGCATGTAATTGATTCTATCTAGTTGAAGCCTCTAGAAACAGTTGTTTATATCTGTATTATTTAATGCAGCTAATGATTTAATGAACAAAATATCCGGCTTGGTAAAGAGAAATATCTCCTAATGCCGGTAGCAATCTTCCGCTGATCTAAGTGTATGATGGTAGATGTGTCCCTGATGGAGCAGACCTCACAGGGCTGCCACATAAGGGTCAGGATTAGCCAAATCTCCTCTACATCCTTTTCTACATCAGTGGGGAAACAAAGGCAGTTCAAGAGGTGAAAAGTCTGGCATCTCTACCCATTTCTGGCCTCAGACTATGAAATCGGGATAACAATACTTCCTTCACCCTACATCTGTTTAGTGTGTTTAGCTTGTAAGTACACATCCTTTATTATGTTTGTACAAAATCTAGCACAGCAGAGCTATGATTTTATTTAGAGCTCTAAGAGTGCTGCTGTAAGTTAATTAATAACAATATTGGCTTCTTTGCTTGTCAAAGGTGTTGCTGGAAGAACTCACCTCGTCAGTGCAATCGCCTCAGCCTTCCACAGGCTGTCTCACTGTAACTGAACCAGTCTTTAAGTCTCAGCTTACATCTCAAAAGCTACATATCCTGGGAAGGGTTTCTTGAGTATGTGATTTATAACCCAATTTTCAAAGATGGCCATTAAGCAGCATTTGCAACAGGAGTCTTGAATATTTTTGCATGAATAAATCTCAAGCTTGTAGCTATCCATCATCAGCATATTGCATTCAGTACAGAATTATTAACTGTAAAGACTAGAAACATGAGCAAAATCCAGAAATAGATTGTTTCATGATCTCTAATAAATCATTTTAATTGAAATTAAAAAACCTTCAGGATAAATAATGATTTCTCAGGACATTATTCTTGTCCATGTGGCAGTAAGTGTGATGTGTATTCCTAACAAACTGATACCTGAAATCTACTTTTGCTTCCAGATTGCTCTATTGCTGCTACATGCTGCTTTTTCTGTGGACTGATGCTGTCAAAAACATCTGCTTTTTTATAGCACAATATTTCATTGACATAAACCAATGAAGAATTATGGCATGAGTATAGATCTTCAAAGTTCAGCTCTAGCTGATTTTGTTAATAATTGAAAACACTTCAGTTTAAGTTTAAGGCAAGAGTAATCACTTGCACCTCACAGCTGAAAGAACAAATCAGTTTAATTTCATGCTGAGGAGGGTTAAAAGAAATTATCAGGTAAATGATGCTTCCTAAATGGTTATGACAGCTGTTTGTCATGTAGCTAATGCTTTCTATAAACAACATGCTGAAATGGAACAAAAAGTATGATTTTAAACCTGTCGTATCATGTAAGAGATAACTGTGACGTAGTTTGACTTTTGAACTTGGAATTTCATAAAACTGGTAAGAGAACTACTTGATTTCAGAATTGACAGTTAAATTAATACACCTGTATAAATGGTGTCCAAATAAAGGTGGGGTGCAATGCATGAAGATAATGGGTAAATGTAAATAGAAGATAAGGCTGAAGAAAGAACTGTAGTGCTCTATAAGAGATCCACAAGCTATAGTTTCTAGATGTGACCTCAAGTATCAAAAAGATTGTGAAACTGTGGGTAATGTCACTGCATAAAATTTTACCACTTTTCTATAGCTGTGCAGCTGTGTAAAGAAAATTCTAAAGTTTAAAAGCAGCTGATGGCTTGCATTTACATTATGAACTTATTTGCAGAGCAGCCAGATTGATGAACTGGATCTATAGATAGCGGTATCTGATTCTCCATTCTGATAATCCTATTTTATCCTAATATTGGGCCAGGGGCACTAAAATAGTATGGCCACTTTGAAGTCACAAGGTACATCTGCGTGGCAGAATGCAATGTCAGATGTTTTGCAGTCATGGGACCAAGGCACTCCAGTGCAGCATCCTGAGATTTACATCCCTACAATGCTCCTGGCACACGCAGTACATTATCAATGTCACTGTGCTGTGTGAATACAGCTGTCTTGAGAAATCAGGCCTCTTGCTTAAAAATATGAACCTAAGTTGACTAAAATTAACATGATTTAACTTCTGTAGAATTTTTAGAAATCATCATTTGTAGTAGTATCACTGCACGTGAATAGAATTGGAAAAAAATCAGCATGAAAGTTGGCAGCAACGAAAATAACATAAACTTCTGGTGACTGTCAGAACTGAGATGAGTTTTCAGGTTTAAGGAAAGATTATTGTGGTAGATTCTATGACAGAATAAAAGGTGTCCTTGTTTATTCTGACACTCAGGCTTGTTACGTCGAAGGTTACCAAATCTAGCTGGCTGGGAAGTGCACGTTGTATATTTATGTCCACAGACACAGTAATGGCACGGATTATACTGAATTCCATGTCAAATTTGAAAAATAGCTACTGACTGTGCCAAACCCACTGTGCCCAGTGCCATGCTACTCACAGTGAGCTAAGGAGGTTTAACTCACAGCACATGGCTGCGGCTCAGCTCAGCACTTTTTCATCTTCAGGCAACAGCTGCAGGGGGTTCCTGTTTTAAACTGTGATGCTGAAAAATGCAGGGCTTTACACAAGTTTTACATTCTTGTGTGTATATGTGCATGTGTCTTTAGGGATCCAAACTCACAGTTGCTTCCTGCCTCTGATACGAAGTGAATGTGTGAGAAATTTGATTGCTGTGCTTTCTCTAGAACTGTTTTCTTGGATTTCACAAGAATGATACAATTAAATGTATTCGGTACGTGGTCCACAGACAACTAGTGAAACCCATCGACCCTTGGCAGCAATGTTAAGCATCCTCTTGGGACATCAGCTGATCAACACTATTTTGCTTCTTTTACTTCCCCCGCCTTTTTTTTTTTCTTTTCAATTTTAGTTTTCTTATTTATATATGCTTATATCATATGCTGTTCCTGTACCTTTCATTGCACTGTGGTAGGTGATCCAGCTATCACCTTCTACTTTAGTGTTTATAGCTCTCCTTTGCTGAATATCAACTCACTTGCATGTTTTATTTTTCTACTTCTGCCTTAGGGAGAAGAAAATTCTGCCATAAAATGGTATTTTTAGTAGTCCACATTTAGATTAATAAACTTTCTGTTCTAAAGTATGTGGAAAACTCCACCACTTTTTCCTCTTTTTTTATAACCTTATTTGGTAAACATGTATCTCAGATGGAATTGTTTTTCTAGGAACCTGGCAATGTTCAGATCCCTCTGATAGTTTGGCAAATCTTTGTTCTGTTCCCCCCTCCTCACTAAGGACTAGTCTGCGAGTCATCTGCTTGTATGTGAGCCATTCCACTCTCCCTGCACCAAAAGAGCAGGTTTTTTTCATCCATTCTTATCCTAAAATGTCCCCTCTGGTTTTTGAGCAGGCTTCGAGTTGCAGTGTGTGAGGGGAGGTTTCCCCAGGGGTCTGACTGCTCCCAGTCAAGCAATGTCACTGATGTCATTGACTTTAAAGGGAGCAGAGTTACACTAGCACTGTGTCTTTCCAAAGATAATTTCCCTGATATTTTTGCCAGCTCTCAGCATTTCTGAGCTATACTGGGATGTGGTGGTCATTTTAGCCTTCCACTTATGATTGCACTGGCATCGCTTATCAGCCTGGGTTTCACTAACATTAACTGGAGAGGGGCACTGGCTGGCATTGACTCAGTGAAAGAAAGAGGTTGTTTTATGCAGCTCATTTATATAAAATCTGAGATCTATAGAACAAGGTAAGCACTTTACTTCTTGCTTTTCAAGCATTTAGGTTCTGTCTCTAATCTCCCACTTGTTTTGAAGTGCAAGAAGAGCAGGCAATCCAGAACAGGGTTATAAGGAGGCATGGCCACAGTCAGTTAATAAGCACTGCCCCTCAGAGTAACACTGCACTTACTGAGCAGGGAGGTGATTACTTGTAGGCAATCAGGCATAGATTTATGGGCAAAGGATGGGAAAGCTTGGAAGGACTGTAATCCTCTTGAATTTTTATTTTTTATCTTAGCTACGGAGAAAAAACAATCCCCAAACCCTCAGTAAATCTAAAATTTAGGGTAACTGCTACAAGACGACTTCTAAAATGAAACTCTTATGCTAACAGTCGATTATTTGATATCAAAATGTTATAAAATTGTTAAAAATTTGCTTTGTTTAAATTGGAAAAAAACTGTTCAGGCTTAGTTGAGATGGAGACACCTCTGGAGAAAAATGTGGTTACAAGGGTCACATCACTCAGGAATACTGTGTTCAAATTAGAGAAACTGAAAAATAATAACACATGAAAAATAATGAGACTTGAATAGTTTTATAAAACTGCAGGAGAAGTTCAGATGTGAGGAGTGTGCATGGTAGTAGCAGAGATATACAGGGCAATTATCACTTTCTCAGCAAGGTGCCACTTTGCAATTTAGATTTCACCTGAGTTTTATATCTCAGATGACAACTGGGACTCAGAGAATAAGAGAGTCCTTTGATATTATATTATAGTATTGATGCAGCATTGACTTCAAAGAAAGGATGGGGTTGGGTCCCTTTTTTGGTAGTAATGACTTATTTCTTTTGAGGACCAAACCAGTTAATCCCAACAAAGGTGAGCTTTTGAAAAACTGAATCACAGCACAGTGTAGTAAGGTTGTCATGAGGTGACTGTGATGCCTCCCATCCAAAATCTTTATCTGTTTTGGGGGAATAAAAAAAAGGGGGGGAGGTATGTTTTGATTTCCCTTACTTTATTTAAGTCAATGATCTTGTATTTTCAATAACACCTACTGGGACTGATCCCAACCTACATGCCTTAAGGTGCTACTGGTGATGGCAGGTGCTTTTTTTGCTTTAACTTAAGATGTTGCAAATGGAGAGGTTCAGACACACAGAAGCATCTGTGTATCATCTTTTCAATAAGAGGCAGTACACAAACACAATATCGATCAACCTCCGTGTCCCTAAAGAATTTCTTTATTATTACCATGCCTCTCCCCATGCTCTGAGGAAGTCTACAGATCAAATGCTCTGTACACAATATTGAAAATGTATTAATAAAAAATCCCTGGAACATTATTAAAAATGCATTTTCGGTTAATGCAAAAAGACAGAAACACCACTGCATTACAAAAACCATCATTTTTTGCACACAGTAAATATCCTAGCTGCTACTTTTATGAACTCCATGGAGATGAATAGAGCTTTCAAAAAAAAAAAAATTAAGGAATTAGGCCATTTTGTTTGTGTCTTACTTAGGCTTCTAATAAACTTTGTCAGCTAGGAAAAATGAGAACTGATTTTACAGAAGATCGGTATGAGGAAAAGAAACTGCACGCAGATGTATTTTGACAAAATCCTATAGATGAGATTAGTGAATTTCTGGCTCAGAAATAACGGTTCCCTCCAGTGAATTATGTCAATGATTTTTAGAGCAGTAAAATGTTTGTTCTCTGCATCACTTTAGGTGTCTGTTCCTTTATTTTCCTCGAACATAAACAGTACAGAATTGGAAAGAAGCCCAGGCCATGGTAGATGCATTATATTATTGCTAATGTGATTAACCCAAAGTAAAACATTAAATCCTCCTGAGGCATTAGTCTAAGTAATGAGATGACCAACTCTAAGTTCCCTGGGCTCATGGCATGGGGAAAAATATATCACGCACTTCATCTCTTTCATTGACATTTAAAATGTATCATATGAAGCTGGTAGTGGGAGCAATTGTGCACAGAGCTGTTGTAAGGGAAGAGTAATGCTGGTCAAGCTTAATGCAGGTTACAACCAAAACATGCTGACTAAATGCTTCTGGCTTTGCTGCGAAGATCTGGTGCCATGAAAGCTGTCACCTATCTGCCCATTTAGGCTACTCTTTTCACAAGTAGTTTATAAATCAGCTGCATTGCTTAGGATCATATTTAATTCCTGCTTTGAAATATGTTCACCTAAGTTCTGTCTGAAATGCTCAGAACAGCAGGGAAATATAGCAAGGACATGTATGGATTGATTGACCCAAAGCTGTACAAAGCAGGCTGAAGGTATATTCTCCTGTATACCATATAAGATATGCTGTACTATTTTTTTAAATCAAAGATTAAATCAAAATGGCATTTCTGAATTCTCAACACCATGAAGAACAAGGGTATGCAGAGCTGAGGTCACTCTGCTCATAGGCGGAGACACCGCAGTGCATAATCTGAGCAAGCACTGATAGGATCTTCCTGTATTTCCTTATCTAGGAAAAAGGGCTAAGACTCAGGAAAATGTTGGGTACTAAAACAGAAGAGTTTTGCCTAAATTTTCATTGTCTGATGTGTACTGTGCCAATAAGTATTACCATTTTGTTTAAATGGCAGAAAAACACCTGTGCACATTTGTGTCATGACACACTTTAGAGCCACTTTAAATACAGCAGGATAAACAGAAGTGTCTTTTCTGAAGGCAATGTTCTAAAACACTGCTTAGTAGAAAATTTAACTTTTCATTTCTTTTACACCACTTTGCTTCTCAGCTACACAGAATAAAGTAATGACTCAAAGACACCCATTTTATTTAATTTTTTACTATACCATTTAAACCCACAAACCTATGTAGATTATATCCACCTGAAATAGCAAATATCAATTAAAACACAATAGTCTTTTTGACAGAGTGGCTGTAGAAGTGCTGGAAAAGTATGCTTCCCTTTGTCTAGTGTTTATGCTGTTCCATGTTGTTTTTATGACTTGGGAATAAATTAATTTTTTTGAAGAGAATAAGGGCTTAAATGGAATGTAAATGATCCAGAAGGTCATGTCTAGTGCCCTAACATAGGTGAAATTCATCTTGTGTACATATATTTCCATTGTGTTACATGGTATTCAGGAGAATTGAGGAAATGTCAGGCACTTATTTTGCATTTGAGCATTCTTATTCTGGAAAAGCAAAGGTTTCAGATGTCAATGTTGGCTTTTTCCTTTTGTGTCAGCAACTCAGCTACGGCTGCAAACCTCTCGATTCTGCTAATTCTGTTGATTTCAAGTCAAAAATCTCCTAATTTTCTTTTGGTAATGAGCCAAGTTGGCATTTCTGCCTTGTTTGCTGGGGGCTCTCTCATAAACATGAGCTGTTTTGAGATTTTTTTATACTGCCTGCACCAGTCTTTGCACGCTCTTCATGAGCACCCAGGAGGAAGGTTAATCACCCCTTTTTTGAATAGTACTTATCAATTGGGAAACACTGGTAAAACATTTTCATTTTAACAAAATAAAGTCTATCTTTTCACGAGTGCATTTAAAAACACTCTTCAAACTTTCTAGTGTTTGGGGTTTTTTATTTAAATTTTGTTTTGTCTTCTCTTTATAGCCATATACAGCTTGAGCAAAAAGCCTGAAGCACCCAGTTGAAGTTTAAAATGAGTGCAGGGGAAAAGGAGTGCTGGGAGGATGAGATAGGGAGTGTGCTATGAAGTTTCATGGTTTTATTTAAGCTTCTTCTGTTGCTTTGCACTGTGTTTGGAAGTGTTTGCTGCATCATGGTTAAGAAAGGGACTCCATTCCCATTGCCTTCTTGTAAAAATAAGAATAAACTGCTGTGTGTTGCAATATGAGCTAACATTTGAATTCTAGCAGTGATGACAAGGAAGGCAATAGCTTGCATGAGATTACGAAGAGACAAAGTGAGAAAGTAGAGTGAGAAATTGCCTTGATCAGGGATTCTGAAAGCATAGTATACTTCTGCCTAGAAGCCAAGAAAATAAATGAATGTCATTATGACAACCTGCACCAGCTAAGGATCTGTCCCCATTTCTCCACTGCCATGCAGCTTCTCTGGGGCTCTAAGTATTTCTCTGTGGCCAGTGACTTGAGGCAATGTGATATTTCTGTCGGTGTATTCATAAATATGTGATACTTTGGCATTGGCTTCAGGTTCCTACCTTACTGAGCAGAGACAGTAAACTTCAGAGCTGAATGGCAAATCTAATTCCTAAAACAAGTCTAATGCCTAAAACTCCCCACAGAATCACAGAATTATTTAGGTTGGAAAAGACCTTTCAGATTATTGAGTTCAACCATTAACCTAGCACTGCCAAGTCCAAAACTAAAGCATGTGCCACATCTACATCTGGAAAGGCAAGAGCCTTCTTCCCTTCTTTTGTGAAACAAAGAACAGATTAAACAATTTTACTTCTCAAAATGTATCATTTCTCCTTTCTGGGACATGCAACTCGAGATACATGTATCGACATAACTGTAATTGTGTCGACGTTTGCCTAATCTAATTTGGGGAGCTTGTCACCTGTTTGTAATTCTGATTTTCAATGTAAGTGATAGCAAAGTGGCACACATCCATTATGACTTAGATTTCCAAGTGATAAGCCAATACAAAGAAATGCTCTGACAGAGAATTCAATGTTTGTGTTCCCAGTATTGCATTGAGCATAAATAAGAAAGTACATTGGCTGCAGACTGTCTTTTGGAATTAAGTTGAGCAAATAGAATTCAAATTCAAATATATGTATATGTAAGGGTTACTAGATCAGAAAGCATGTGGACAATCATTCTTCTGTAGACTACTGACTATGATACTGGAAGACCTGGATTCTGAACTTTACTCTGCAAAAGATGACTATATTTTAGTTGATAACTGATCTTAAATGGAACAGAAACACTCATTTGGACAGAAGCTGACACTTCCTTAGTGAACACATTAGCCACCAGTCTACAGAATAATTTTGTCTCATTTTCTGGTGAAGTACAATTATTTTCTAACTTCTCTGTTTTCCTCATCTCATAATGCATATGCATACACACACAGGATTGGGCTAGGATTCTTCCAGAAAGGTGGAAGAAATTGACTGAGGCAGAGGAAGCAAACCATCAAACCCATGTCACTTGTGGATGCAGCAGGCAAGAGGGAAAGCATGGCTGCTCCTGCTGGGTCTAGATGGAAAAAGGCTGCCATGGCATTTGTAGGAATCCTTTGGGGTGGAGATTAGAAAAGCTCAGGGACTGATTAAGACTCAGATCAAGATGCAGGCAGACTCCCCGAACCTATGCTGTGATTCTTGACCGGGCTTAGTGCTCATGAGTAAGTGAGCAAAGGCAAGTGGGTAGTTCCAAGGCCACCCTATACAACATCTTGTCTACTTGTAAGACTAGATCAGCAAAGTGTGGTTTCTTAGGATTCCTGTTTGGGTATTTTACATAAACACCACTTACATAAACTTTTGTGTAAACATCTTTTGTATATATTTATTTGCAAAGAAAATATTTTGGATTTATAAACCCAGAATTTTATGTATGCTTTCAAGATTCCTTCACGTATTATTTGTCATTATAACAAAATGGTATATCTATTTAGAGAAGTAAAAAATGCAGAAGCAGAATATACTTTTAAGGGCATTGAAATCAAGTACTTCTTGCTGAGACAAGAGGTAATTTTCTCATTTAAATCTCATCGATGTACTGACCAGCCAGCCACTGTTGGGCTGTTTCTGATAACTCACTATACAGAAGTCTCTATTACACTGTAATTATCTGTTTATGAAAAGCTAAAAGCCCAGACTACCATACGGAGCCTTGATTACTTAATATCTGGTTTAATTAACTTTTCACATTCAACTAATTCTGGAACAATTTGATAGGCTTGTTATCAAGTGTGCCAGACCTGTCCTTCCACTCTACATTTTCAAAAAGAACACAGTTCAGAATTTGCAGAGGAATGTTTCACAAGAACTGCAAGTTTCATGAAAGTTGAAGTCACAGTTCTCTTCTGTCACAAAAGTTCCTCTGCAAACCCAGATGTACCCAGCAATGTTTTTATTGTTTAGGTTCACTATTGTTAGAATATTTATGTCACAGTCCATATGTTGCATAAGACCCCAAGTCTTCCCAGTTAGCACCTTTATTCTTATTGGAAGACACAAGGTATGCTTTGGGGTTTTTTTCCTTCATGTAGAGTTTAAAAACAGAATGAAATGTTTTTGCTTTGTGGAATATTTGATAGCAGGAAGGAAAACCACAGGAAAGCTTAAAAAACCCGAAAAAGTTTGAAAATTTTTGGGTTTTTTTCCTACTGAAATGATACTTTAAGTCATGCTGAAAATTTTCATCCCTTCTAAATGAACCATTCATTTCATATTTTCTTGCTGAAGAAATTCTAGTATTCTTAGTCAAGTAAAATAGGAGAAGGATGAACATATGCTCTTTGGAAATTATGCAAACTAACAAATGTGAAAACCATTAATTCCATGCCCTTCTATTTTTCAGTCCAGCTGACAGTATCACACAGTTCTTAAAATATGAAAGTTCAGTGAATTCTGAGAGCACTTATTTTGCAGAAAGCAACAGTCTCTGACCAATATAGAAAGAATTAAGCAGTATCTTGTTCAATACTTAGAGACCAGGAATATAAGATTCATCTTAGTAAATGTGATCCTCATTTTTTCTAGAGTCTGGTTTGATACCACATATTCATCTCAAACTTTTAAAGGCTCAAACTATTTTTCTGTATCTTTTGCTTACCTTCAAATGACACAGTTTTGACATATGCTTGAAATAATCTGGGTTTCTGCTTACACCAATTTAATTCTGACAGACTAGTTAGAGCTCCACATTAATTTGGGATATTTTGGTAGACAGTAATGAATCATCAGTTTCATTCCAAAGTTCCTAATAATTTAGATGTTCCCTAGCACTGCTTCCAGATAGGTTTGTTTGATTCTTTATTTGTAATTTGAAGAACTTCATCATGTTGACTGCTGCATAGCAGCCACCTTTTGTATGACAAGGAGAAAAGTTTTAATGGGAGAAAAAATTATTGCATTAGATGGAAGAAAACTTTTTTTTTTTAGCATTCTCAGACATATCAAAGCAACACTATTTTAAAACAGGATAAACTAAATAGTTTAATTGACACAAATCCAGCTGGATGGACTCTATTCCAAACTATAGATTTATTTATCGTTTTCTGGAAATACCCATAAACAATTCAGGGTTTTTGGCCTGTGGAAAGTTCATCTTACCATTCGTTGCTAGTAAACTGAAAGGCATGAATTTTTTATTGTTGTGTAATTTTCCTTCTCTCCTGTACCAAATATTCTAGCAATAAAAGTGTATCTTTCATATCTTTCTTTTTCTGTCTTCAATAGCTGTGTGGAGCTAGAAATACAAGCTGTGTGAGGTGGGATTTAACTGTCTGCCCTGTTAGGAGACTGTGCTCAAAATTAGGCCCCTCTGGCCAATAAAGACCAACAGAGTTGATAGCTGGAGTCATGTACAAGTCACGCACGAGTCACAATTGCAATCTAAAGTCTCCTTTTCAATGTCTGCCCTGGACTGCCTTCACAGCTGCAGTCAGAAAGCTCAAGTCCTCTGTATTTCAGTCTTTTATTTTATTATCAAGCACAAATGTTTATAAATCTTGCTTAGTGCCATTCAGGCGAAATGCTGTGGTGAGTAACTATGAGAGATCAAATGCACACCTTATCTTTGCAGAGAAGTACCTTGCAAATAAATGACAGGCATTTCAGGAGATCACTGAGATTCATTACCTGGATGATTTCTCATTTTCAGATAGAAATGAAAGGAAATTATCCAATTTCTTTTTTTTATAATAACATCCAATACATTTAATGTCCAGTTTTATAGTTCTTCTTGATTTATAGCATTTCCCAGGCTAATCATGCTCTACCTACCATTACAAAAGCAGCTATCATGTTAACCCTTTCAGTGTGGCTGTGCCCCAAGAAATGTTTTCTTTGCTCAAAGATAATTTCATGTGTGATGTTGAACACCTCTGGGTTTGAAGCAGAATGCCTTCTAATATGACTTCAGTCAGGAACTCCTGACCATTTGCTGTGTCCTGTAGCTGCTATGCGTGACGTGCTTACATACCCACAAATCCAGAACTGGTTTCAAAGACCACCAACCAAAGAAAAAGAATCACATCTACAATATTTTTTTATTAAAAAAAGATCTTTGACTCAGTTCTATCCCAGTATTTTAGTCTGTGCTACTACAGGGGAACAAGGTGATAAACCAGAATCTGATCTGCTCTCTGTGACCCATGTCACAGGTATTCAATACTTTACAATACAAATTATTCGAATGCTTAATCACATTATCTATAAGGTGCTTGAAATTACAGGTAGTTATTTATAGTGGCTCTATGTCCTACAGCTGAAGTCAGAACTCTGCCTTGTCCACTGTCTTCCTGGACCAGTTTTTTCCCACCCTACCAGGTTACTGAGTGGACAGGGAGTGACTGGCAGCCATGCAGTTGCCTAAGTCAATCCCAAATTACTATTTTTCTGTTGTACTCAGAATATTGTGTACGAACAATGACGGAGCTCATCAGCAAAATTATGTGTCTTAAAGACAATGCTCCTTCAATAACTCTGGGACAGTGTCCCCTCTGAGCCTTTGTTTTGGGCTGTCCATGAACACACCAAAGCTTCCTTATTAGTTTAGTTTTACTTGAATAATTTTCAAGGTATTCTTCACAATTGTGAAAATCACTTTTTAAACAGCAATGTAGATTTTGTGACCTGAGAGTCTGCACATAGGTCAGTAATATCCTAACGGTGAGGAGAGCCTGGGGGTCAGCAACATGTTTTCTTGTGTATATGCCATTAGTGGTAATGCAGGAATATTCAAAGTATCATCAGTATAAAAGATGCCAGGCAGAAGGCTGTCCTGTAGCGGCTCATAGGAGCAGACAGTTGGCCAGCTAAGGGCATTATATTAAAAATTGTTGCAGCACTTATGGTTAGACTTGTTACATTAAATTACAGCTGTTTCTGGATTTCAGAGGGGTTTTTTTTTGGGATTAAATGCTTTTCCAGGCAAAGACAGTGTGATCTCTCTTGAAAGTGTATCGGGGTGAAAAAAACCTCAGTGGGCTGAAGAAACTTGGCTAAAATTGGCCTCTCAGCAGGAGTGTTTATTGCAGTGTGATTTTAAATACATACTGTACCATGGCTAAAGAGCAATGTGACCCAGCAAACCAGATCAAATTTTGTTTATTGGAGCTATATTTGTTACTGAGAGGGAACGCCAGTTAGGCTGATTATGACTATTCTAAACACAAAACAAAATAATAACCAGTACGAAGTGCACAGAAATACAACTGTGCTTGAAAATATCCTGCCTTTAATTGCACTGTTCATCTCTATGTTGTGGTGGCTCACAAATTACACTTGAATATTCTGTTTTCAACAGTAAATAACAGATGCTTCACTTCAACTAAACTGTTTTCCAGGACTCTAGGGGAAATATGACCCAAAAGAATACAGTAATAGAAGAGAGAACCTGCCAAGGCCAGGAAAAAACATTTAGCTAAACCTTGTTTTCTAAACTGACTTTCCTTCTTCTTGACATATGGTGACAGGAAAATGTGTTCAAAGGAATGCAAGCAAAACAATTAACAAGGTTCATCAAAATTCCTAAGTATTGAATTATGGATCATCTGAAGATATGTACACACACTCTTGGCTGGTACATTGAGAGTATCTCATGCACTAGCCATGTTTCAGGAACGATAATCCTTGTGTGCCCACACGAAGGTGAAAGGAAAGCCAAGATGTGTTTCCTTAATTTAGGAATAAATGAGAAGCACTAGAGATCGAGCTCTAGTTTGAATCTAGCTCATAAGGAATGGCTGCAAGGAGATGTACTGTCTCATGCTCTTCTCCATGAGCAGAGCAGAACTCAGTGATGCAGCACAGTATTCTCTTAACCAGGCAACAGGATCATTCCTCCTTGCCTCAGCTGACTGCAGCCTCGTTGCCCAGATCACCTGTCAGCAGACCATTCTTTCCAGTGCCTTTCTGCAGCATGCATTTGAACACAGCTGAACACAGGGCATGCTACTATAGGGTTCGGGAATAATGAAAAGAATATTTTTGTTACTGAAAGAGTAATGCCATAATCCTGGCCAAGATCATGTTGTTACTGTGGTTGCTCAGTCATAAAGTTCTGTCTTTCAGCAGTCTATAACTAGTTGTTAAAGGGCTGAGATAAACACAGAATCATATTCTACCAACCAGGTTTTTAGTTTTTTTGGGGTAGACAGCCATAGTCACACACAGTCAAGGCACAGCATTTCATCCCACTGCCCATCTACATCCCTAATGAGACATTCTGGCAAACATACACACTGCCCTAGCCTTTGATATTGAAACAAACTATTGGATACCGAAGGAACCAAAATCACTCATGCTGAGTGAGATGGTTTTGCTGAGAATGTGAGTTCAGTCAGCCTTGGTCATCCCCCCAAAAATGTGGTATGCCAGGCCTCAGTATTTAGAGAAAGTTGGATGTTTGGAACTAAAGTTTTAGGTGAACTAGAAATAGTGTGATTTTAAGGGCAGCCAGCCACACAGACAGCTCTTTTCTAAAATAAATTCACCAAAAGTAATGGCTAGCTAGGCACAGTAGTAAAAGTTACTGTTCAATGCTGCTTGGTATTTATTTACAATACGGAATTAAATTCTTCCTATTAACTGAAGAACTGCTGCAAAGAGATGCACAAAGAGATGCACAAAGAGTCTGGCAATCCCTTGATAAATGTTTACACAGGAGGTGATGATAAACAAACAAGACATAATACCTAGCACAAGGCTTTTATAGGACATGCTTTATTAACAGCTTTGAATTTTTGTTCTGTCTGTCGGGAGAATCCTTTATCCTCAAACCTCTCATTGCAGATTTATTGTAAAATGTAGCTCTCTATTTTTAATCAGAGTACGGGGAATGAAGGGAATCATATATCCAAAAGCATTAGCAAGTAATACTCAACATCTCTGAAGGCACATTTATTGAATACTTCAATTTGACTGTGAACTTAAATGGCTATCTCTGTTTTGTTGTTGATGTATCACAAAATTATTCTCACATGCTGATGCAGGCTTATTCATTGTCTGCCAAGAACTGAATATTGTACTCCTTTCACATGGGGAGTAAAGGCAATTTTTTTTCCTGTTACAACTCTCAGATAAGTCAAAAGACAATGTATTATTTAGGAACGCGGTACAGCCAGCTCTGCTCTCAGCACGGCAGCTGATAATGCCATAAACACCGTGCATGTGTCTCTGTGCTAGGAAATGCACCAGTTACTGCACCAGACAACTGGGAACTCTTAAATAGGACCTTATTTTCAGAAAGAGAACACTCAACACTCCCTGAAACTCAGTTTCAGGTGTTTAGAAAGGAGACAGCTAAAATAAATAAGACATTTCCAAAAGTGCATGTTTCATTCTTTTAGAACAAAGTTAAGAAATATTCAGTCTTTGCCAAGAATTTTAAGACTTATTTTGAAGGCTGCTGTGTATGAGTAAACGCAGTAGTAAAACGAGAATTATTGGTATGGATTTCTTTTAAAACTTCGTTTTGACATATAGACACGTGGACATAAATTCTATGATTAGCAGTCATATTTCCACGGCTTTAAGACTTTCCAAGACTTTTCTTAGATTCAAGATAGAGTTTAAGTAGGAATATATGTTTTAATATAATTAATTTATTAAATAAAGGGAACTAGAATTCTTAACTTTAATAAACTTAGTGAATTCCTGGGATCCATTTAAGTTTTTTTTACAAAAGCTTTTAGCAGTGCTACTTTCTTGTGACACAGCTGATTGATATTGCTGCATTAAATTGGAGATGGAAGTTGAGCCTTTTTTGGTAGCACATGGTTAGTTTTGATAGTGTAATCTTACTATATGTTTTAGCAACAATTTGCAAGTGTTGTATAAGCCATACATATTCCTGGAATAAATCAACTGGTAGTTATCTCTGAGGACACATTCTAATCTTTTCTCTAAAAATAGAGTGACAGATTATATTTACATTATGTTAAATTTTAACTGAAAAAGAAAAGCGCAGATCTGATGCTATTGCTGTGAGGAGAGGGGGGAAATTATGGAAATTCCAGTTATTATGGAGAGAGAGATTGATTTTTCCAGAAGAAGTTTCACTCCTACTCTTTTTTTAAAATTGTCAGTTCTATTTCCTTACATGCCAAGAGTCCTGGTCACTGTTATGAGACCTTCACAATGTAAATTATGGAGAGTGCAATAAATAATTGAAAGATGGTATAATATGTAGGCAATAATATACAGCAAGAAGGCTGTACAGCTCTTGAGTACTGTCTTCTGCCCTAACACTGTAATGCATTATGGTAGAGCAACTGGTAAATATATTGGTGTGAGTTCTTTCTGATTTATGTTATTTTTACATATCTCGAACTGAATGAATGATAGATTTATTTATGTTTTAAAACCAAACTGTAAGTTGGTCTGTACCATATAAACTCAAGCATTTATCCTATAGGATAAGACTGAGTTGATTGACCTTGAGACGTTCAGAGTTGCATCTCCTGAACTAATGGTAGGAACTGTAGCCATTTCACAGAGGGAGAAGGGACACAAAACAGTCAATGTGAATAAGATTCAATCCATCCAAAAAAATTCAGAAATCACATGCTCCTCTCTATTAGTCTCTGAATGCCTCCAGTTCAATTAGATACATTATCTGCTGGATAATCATTTTATGATGAAAAATTGGCAAAAAAGCACAGTCAGCTTGGGATGGTTATTTGCCTGATCATTCTGTTTTTTACCATTTTCTCCTGAGAAGGTTTACCTATACAGAAACTTGTAGTTTACGTAGGGAAAGCCAGTGTAGTCACTGTGACCATCCATACATTTTTAATTTCCTGTAAGCACCTTATTTTGATAATGTGAATAACTTTAGTTGTTTAGGTTAACTGAGCTTTGGATTTGACCGATAGTAGTAAATCTGGTTCCCTGAAGCACTGGGAAATCACACAGAAGAGTTTCAAACTGCCCCAGGATGGAGCCTGAGGTATGTTTGTATCAGCTGAACACGAAGGGCTGCTGTGAGACCAGGCCCCCTCTTCTGTGGTTACAGCCGTGGTTACAGAACTTCCCTGGCTTCACCCCTTTTTTTCTGTAGCTGATGACACACCAACCCATTCCAAAAAAAATCTCTTCAGAGACAATCATATAAATTTTGTACTTGTAATGCAGTTTCCCTTGGCTTTGTGAGCTGAACCCTCCAAACTGGCTTGGAAAATACCATCTTTTTCTTCTAAAGAATCATGGGGATAGATGCAACTCAGAATTGCTGTTCAGGTGCAGCTGCCTGCATCCTGGGGGACTACACCAAGCAAGCTGGTGTCATTAGCAGCCATAACTTTCCTCAGCAAACTCACCTGCTAGAATCCATACAAGTGTCAATTGTCATGAATTACCACCACCTTTAAATACAATTACTTAGCAAAATTACTTAATACTAAAAAGACAAATGCTGGTAACTAAGGACAAAATTACATACTGAAGTGTAATAAATTATAAAGACAATTAAATATCTTCACTAGAAGGAGAAATCAGAGCCTCAAGATACATTTGTAATTAAAAATGTCTATTTAAAATTTTATCTCAGTTTGACCTCCTCATAATTTATGGAGATGTATGTTCCAATGTCAAGAAATTAAGTGGAAATTATGACCCTCATAGCTTTATAGTAAGAAAATCTATATCCTGATTACAGAACCAATTCATTTTATTGGTAAAAATGTCTGGCCGATCTGATGGGATTCAAAGGAAATCCTCAGAGATGAGCATTTCAAATCAATAATGATTGTCTACTTTCAGTGTTTTTGGTGAAATCTATTGTACAGGAGACGAGAGAAAGAAGCACATGCATCGAACAGTACAAACAGTTAAAATGAGAGTCAGCCCCTCACCTGTGGTCTTGGGGGGCTTTGCACCTCTGGGTAGCACTAAGTAGCCATTAGTAGCAGAAGAAATGCCATTGCATCCAATTCAATTGCTTGTTAGTGAAAGCACTTGACAATCTTCATCTAAAAATTCCCTAGAGAGCTAAAGCAGGAGGGGCATCTAGTGACCCAAGTTCTTAGACTGCATATGTGACTACTGCTCACAGCCTTTTCCCTTACTGAATTCTCAGAATTATTCCTTATCTCCTGTTATAGAAACCCAGACTGATTTGGTCCCCAAGATCTAATGAGAAAGCTCTTCCTCAGCCACGTTTCTGCTGCCACACAGAAAAACTCATGCTGACTGACAGCGAAAAAGTGGTAAATCTCAGAAAGATGACTGATAGTGCCAGAGTGTATCCAAACTGTAATGGCCTTGATTGACATTATGGGACATGAGACATGTCATGAAGAAGAATCAAACTGTCACAGAAATAGAAAGCCTCCACACTGTATATGGATGCCTGCATTTTATGTTTATCCAGTGCACTTGTACGCTAGTCCTTATTTTGTCTGCAAGTTTTATCTATGCTCTTTGTAAAAGCCCCAATTTGGTTATCTTCAGCTGCTATTTTATAACAAGAGTCTGAAATGAAGACTTGTAATCAGGCATCATTTTGTAAACAAGGAAAACATATGCTATATATAGAATAAATGATAAGGAATTGTGAATTGCAGGCCTATCTCAATACTGAGATTTTCTGTGGTGATCTTGCTAATCACAGCAGGGAGTTCTGAATGGATTGTGAAGCAACCAGAATCAGTAACCAGCATGAGTACACTCATTATTAAAAGTCGGGTTTCAAAAAAGCACACTTGGAAGGACACTGCATTTAAATTAGATCCTTTTTACTCCAGTTTTCTATTTCCCTCTCTCTTGTCATTTAACCTTCCTTGTCATTCATTGCTTTCTGTGAATACCAGTGAATAAGAAGTAATTTAAAAAATAATATAGTGAAGAAGAATATATAAAATAGTGTGTAATAAATTAATGCCTGAATAAGGCACCAGTGGAAGTAGATTTTTCCAGCATATTCACATTATAAACAGAAATACACGATTTATTAGATGTTTGTGTAATAACTACAGATTTCAAGATGAGGGCAAAATATGCCTTTATAGCTCTTTCTTCAGAAGTGAGGAGGACACTAGTAACATTTTTTCACAGTGTTCAAAAGAAGCAGTAAGTGAAATGAACTCTTAGGAAACAAGGATGCGTCTGACCTAGGTCTAAACTCATAACAAATTTGGAAAGAACCTGTTCCTTGTGGTCTGGAGCCTCTAACAGGCAGATAAATACTTCCTTTGTGCTTGTTAAAGCTCATAAAAAGCACATATGTAAGCATTAGCAAGTCGTAAGAATGTAGTGATTGATCTGCAGGGATCCCGTTCCGTTTTGCTGGCCTGTGCTGTACAGACAGTACTAACCTGATCTGCAGCCAGGTGAGCATCGGGGTTGTGCCCCCCCCAAACACCCAGACTGTGAAGAACACGATCAGCAGGGCTGTGGTGAACATCATCTGTTTGGGCTGGGAGTCTGTGTCTCGAATGGCCAACGCAAATGCAATCGCACCACGTAAACCTGAGAAAAGACAAGGATGATGAACTTAATGTGATGGAGAAACACAATTTTAGTCTTTTCAGTTCAAACCCAGTTCCAAGGGCAGAAGAAATTTTCAGATCATAATCCTGCCTATAAAATACTGAACCGTGCTAACTGAAAGGGTGGGATTTAAAGTGGCAACTTTGCAAAAATGAACAATGAAAGTGCTCTCATATTCACATAATAATCACGTTTGCTTTACCTCCACTGAATTCTTTGTCTTGAATAATTGCACATTTAGTAATCTGAAATTAATGCAGGTTGAAAAAGAAATCTATATCCTGTGTTAAGTGGGACTACTCCAGAAGTCAGGAGAAAGTGAAAAAGAGGATCGGCATTAAAATCTGTACCCAAATACGCTACTCATTTCTTCCTTGAAAATATAGAATATTTCTTTAAAAATCCTTTAAAATAATTTAATGTTATAAGACTAGTCAGGAAAAACATGACTTAGAAACAATGAATAGTTTTTCAAAGATGACTTTAAATAGCTAAAAGGGGAAGAAATTAATGTACTTGAAACATTATAATAGTTGTAGAATTATACACCCACAGAGACTGAATAAACAAGAAATTACAAAGGTGGTGAAAACAGCTAAATGAATTTAAAAAAAAAGCCCCATAGGTAGTAATAAGGTGACTAAATAGGTCTTCACAGAATGCCATGTTTAAAAATTGAGGGAGAGAAAGCCTGCTAGTGCCTGCAGCCTTCAGGATACATAATACAAATAATACTCTATATTTTGCAATGCCTTTCATTTATCTATCTAAATGCACTTTATTGTTTTCTAAAAAAAATTCACAAAGCAAGTGCAGAGAGCAAAGTCATTATGTGTATACAATACACACTGAATGCAAAAAGTACTTTGCAAGTATTGAGAGATTAAATCTAGTAATCAAACCTCTTGTAAGGCACTGATGACATATGCAGAATCATTTAATTAACTGCTAAATGCAGCTATTTTTGGCCTAGAACTCCAAAGCTCTTCAAGATTACATAGTTAGAATGTGAATTATTTGGTATAGAAGCTGGGCAGTTTATCCAGGGAACAGCACAAAGCCATTTCTGTAAGGAAGGAGCAGACTGGAGTTGCACTATCTGAAAATACTCGGTGGCAGCAGGTTCAAAACACTGTAGGCAGACATTGAGCTTGTCCTTGGCCTTGCTTTTGTGTAAAAGATGTCTCTGAGGATGCAGATGCTTTACTATTTTCTTACAGGGAAAAAATATCAGCTCATTTTGAACATGTATCTGAGGAGGGAATGAACCACTATTGAAATGGTCTTTTTTCCAGTGGTTGTAGTGGTAATCTGGACGATAAAACCAGCTACATTTCAGTGGAAAACAGTGCTCCTTTCCACAACTGCATCACACCTTCAATTTTAAATCTAGAACATCTCTTTTTGTAAGACGGGATATCTATAGCTATATCTATAGCTATATGTATATCTATCTATATCTAATCTATATCTATCATCTATATCTATATATCTGTCTATATAATCTATATCCATTATAATATAATTAATTAATAAGTCTCTACTTCTTGAGCACTGGAATGGCTGTTTCTTCAGTTTAGAAAAATAGTGAGTGACTTTACTGCATTTTTCGATTATAAAAGACTCAACATGGTCTAGAAGAGATAATTCAGTTTCAACTAAAGACATGTCTAAAGTAAAATAATTAATCAAACTAAGCATTTGCTTCCAAGTAAAGCAGTGGGAAGCAGATGAATGCACCTAAAATGAGAAGCACCTCAATGAGAAGCAAGGAACACTACTATATACATATATAGATATATCTCAAAATACTTTCCAGGTAATAATACAAATGAAGGAAGAGAATTTTAACAGCCTCAGAAAATGTTTAGATACTGAAATAGACTGAAGTTTAGATTAGATTTTCTATAAAACTTCGGGGAAAAATCCCAACAAAGCCCAGTGGAATGATTGGATGCAGTGGACCTTGGTACCTCAGCTACACCTGGAGAGAGTGGTGTGGTAGAAAGACAAACTGATGAACCATTAGCAGAGATTTTCTCCCCTCATCTTTCAGAGATGCTGCACTGACAGCAGCTCCACATCTCTGTTAATCCATCCATCCTTGGGCTGTATCACATATTTCCTAACAGATTTTTTTTTTTTTTTTGTGCCAGCCATTAGGAATTCATTTTTAAGCAATACTTTATAATGTGCCAGAGCCTTCAAAGCAAACCAGCCCAGGGTTAAGCTCCCACAGAACAGAACCCACGTGCCCTGTAGGGCTGTTAGCCATCCTTTGCCCACAGCCCACACAGACACCTCTCCAAGCCCAGCCCTCTGAAGAGCCGGTGAGGGCTGGAGTGTTTGTTGTTGGTGTGAAAAGAATCTGCCAGGAAAGATGATTTTCTTTGGGTAGATCTGGTGTTTCAGTTTCAACTGTAGCTCTCTACTCTTTTCTTCTTTTCTTTCTTTTCTATTTAGCTGATTTCTTTACACCTCTACGTTTCTTGGGAAGGTTCACATTGACACTTCCCACCTCCATGTCTGTATGAGTGTGCAGAGGTAAACGCCTGCACAACAGCTGCCTGTACGCTGGCAGTTTTTGGTTTAATTCTCCATTTGTGTTCACCCTTTTCAGACTCCACTGCTGCTGTAATGCCTTATATTAACAGCAACCACCCCTGTAGCACTGTGTCCCACAAGCCTCTCTGTTGCCTATTTATGTGCTGTAGAGAAGAGAAAAGCAGAGTAAAAAGTAAATAAAGATGTTGGAAGAGGGGAAGGTGATATAAAGTCAAAGACTTTAAAATATTTCTTTTTCACATGAGCAGAGACTGCTGGACTGCTCACTTTAGCTGATGTTCAACTTAATTTGAGAAGCTCAGGCTTAATTAGTCCTTGTAGAGAGGACTAATCAAGTTTTCATTTACAATGGAATGTTATCAGGAATCATGATTAAAAACAGTTGTAGAAGTGAATCCACCCTCTGTAATGTATTGTTAGAGAAGTGGCAGAAGCAGATAAAGAATGTGATAAATCAAAATGCTGCATAATCCACCTCCAAACCTAATTCTTCCACCTTTTCTCAACAGTATTAATACTCATCAAAAAGCAGAACTTAATGACTTCAGGAGAGTTCTTTGCAGAGTAACGTATAATCAAATGCTAATCAACAGTGTACTTGCCTGACCTTAATTGCTTTTCTCAGCAATTTTTCTCAGCAATTATTTTGGTGATTGTGGCAGTAAAACAAGCAGTAAATGTTTGGTGGATTTGGTAATGACAGCATAGAAAACAAAGCTAACCCCAAATGCATTGTTTTCTACATCTGAATGTGTGATGCTGTGGTGAATGAAGTCCATTTTCCCCTGTGATCAACTAGAACCTGATGCTGTACCAGAACAATGAAGGTGGTAAAACACACACCGAGGTGGTGGATACTCCATCCCTGGAAACACTCGAGGTCAGGCTGGATGGGGCTCTGAGCAACCTGATCTATTTGAAGATACCCCTCCTCATTGCAGGGGGTTGGACTAGGTAACCTTTAAAGGTTCCCCCCAACCCAGAGTGTTCTATGACTGTTGCTACTGATCTTTTGTAGATAATGTTTTCCTTCAAACTCGAATTCAGTGTCTTGTTTACGCATCAGAAATGTGTCACTCTTCTGGCAGTCATTGTCCTCTCTGTTTATGACTATATGCAGTATGATCAGTTTATAGCACTAAGGATGTTATTGGTAACTAAGCACAAATCTTGGTGCATCCTAGAAAATAGAATTACACAGAAAATCTGTGTATCCTGTGTTCTGTGAAGTGTGCAGCTGCTGGCAGTGTGAGAGACAGTCTTTATTATTATAGTTGCAGATTATGCCATTACTTTATTATAATAGAAAGATATTTTTCTCTACAAAATAGAGGGTTTTTTCTTTGAAACAGTTAAAAATTACTTTTCTGAGAATTTTAACATTTACATTTTAGAAGACTGCAATACTACTGTTTCAGTTCTCAGCTGCCAGATTGTCCTGGAAAGATAATGTGTGTGAGTTCTCATGTTCAGCTGCTGGCTGCAGGCTACTTTCTGCTCCTTTTCCATGGAGAATGAAATTTGACTGCAGAAAACGAGGATGGAAAAGTTAAAGAATAAGAGAGATTTCAGAAGGTTTTTCATTCTATACTTTAGCTGATGAAAACCAAAAGCCAAAATGGAGCCCAGAAACTAGATACCAAATGATATGAAGCTATTTTTCATGCTGTTGTCTAGTTGGCCACCTGCTAGGCTTACTAGAGGGATCTACAGATACAAGTTACCCGTGGAACAATCGCAAGGGAGCAGTGGGGCTGAAAGGCAACTCCTGCTGGATGTGTCATCATCCCTCACTCCAGTCTCGCTGGAATTAGCTGACATTTTCAGTGGCAGCTTTTAGCAGAAGGATTGAATGGGTATAGAAACGAACTGCTGTGTTGCTCTCCAGAGAGTTGGAATTACATAGGCATAAATGAGGCCCCCTGATGTGGAGCCCTCCTGATGAGGAAGCTTGAAATGCGGTGCATTGTGTTTCACTTGTTATCTGGCTAAATGGATCGCTGTACATCAAGGCCGTCAATCAAGAACTTTTATCCATAAAAATGTGGAATAAATTTTTGCATAAAAAGCAGGAAAATGAAGCAACAAAGGTGCTGAGTTTCTAATTTTAGAAAATGATATCATCACTAGCATTGGGGGATCTGTATTTCCGTCTTTTACTGAACAGACATTCTTAGCTTATAAGTGAGTTTTTCCTAACTAGCATCAGAAAGGCAAGTGGAATTATTTCTAGCTTGTACAAGCTAAAAAATATGGAATCCAGACGAGCTTTAACAGTTCAGGGGATAATGTGCAAATCAGACTAGAACATGGCTCCCTCTTCTGGATTTTTAATTTTTTTTTTTTTTGGCTATTCTACAAGGTTAACAAAATAGATGCAATTAAATATCAAGCTGGAATACATATGAAAAAGTCTGTGGAATTAAAGTATTCTAGTCTCATGTTTCACAATAAAACTGTTCCTGAAGTTTAAGGAATTGCCAAAGACCATGTCTGATCTGAGTATCAGTACCAACATTGTCCCAGTTGGATATTTATTTGCTGCTGTGTAAAATACTCTCAGGTATACTACAGGTGCCTCTAAAACAACACAACATAAAAACATGGTATTCCCAAATTGTCATGGAAGTGTAGGCAGATGTGGGACAATGGATTGAAAGACAACGGCTTAATGGGCAGTGGGTCTCCAAAACAATAATTAAAATAGGTCAAGAGCACAGTGAGGTTGATCAGAATGCATCCATTTGCTTCAATACTGTGAAGAGATGACCTTGAGTTTTAAGATAATGAATTCTTCGGGATAGATGTGGCTTTTTCTAGTGATAGATGACTATTTTTGTCAGTCATTAAATGTGGACAGGAAAAATACCAAAATAGCTCTTACCTGAAAACATCATCATGTGCTGGAAGTTCCTGGGAATCTTTTGTTTTCGACCCAAATTCAAAAGGAAAGAAAGCGGGTATATGTTGGAAGCTCTTGCTACAAAAACTGCCACCTAAAATGTAAGATGTTGAGGAAAATAGTCGACAAACTACTGACAAAACCAGAATTAACTCTACCCAAATATTTCTCTAAAATTATTTTTAAAGTGTAATTAAAGAAATATGGAAATATCGTCTTTCATGTTTTACATGCCATGTCCTTCTGCTTCCAATAAAACTGTGAAGTGGCAGAGATTTGCCTTCCCCAGACATCCTGGTTTTATAGTCATCATAATTCATCTCACTTCAATCACTCTACTTCTACTCATCACATTTGTGTCACATGTGACTTCATCTTCAGCCCTTCAGGAAAATGCCCATCATCAATAGCAGAGACAGCATTCTCTCCTTGAGCAGCAATTTGCAGAGAATAAATGTGCTTTTGGACCTGATTATTACTTCCTTGTTTCCTGGCGATTCATACTGTCTATATCCAGCACTTCTTGCTTTTTCTTCCCCTTCTCTGAGGAGAATCTTCTGATGAAGTTCTTTATTACTCCTCTGTGGAACTATCACAAAAGTTGCCTCAATTAGAAACATGAGGCCATTATCAGATTTAAAGAAAGGCAGTCAGAGCTCCTTCTATATGCTTTTTGCACATTTTGCACATTTTTGCCCTCCCCTTGTCTTGTGGCTCTCAGGGCTCCCAGTCTGAGACACGCTGTGGACTGGAGGACAGAAGAAGTGTTTGAGAGGTGATGTCTGTGGCCTATCAGCTGCACCAGGAGCTCCCTGAAGCTCCATGGCTTGGGAGAACTGGCACTAGGAGCATCCCGTTCTCCTGCCCCGTGCTCGGGCAGCCCCTCTGCAGGCTGCTGGCTCTCAGGGACGGGAGGGATACAGCCAGGTCCCTGCACTGCCCAGGACAGGGTTGGGGACACAGTGAGCTCTTGGGTCCTCGCTGCCACCCAGCCCAGCCTGTAGCCAAGGGAGCTCTGGTGCAGTCTCGATTATTCATTTAGAAATTACATCTAAAAATTACTGCATGTAAACAGTATGATCCCAACATTCAAAGCTATCACAGTTCATTTAAAAGTGATAAGCAGAGGGCCTGCTGCATAAATTTATGCATTTCATTGCATAAATTGTCAGTGTGAAAAGAATTTATACCACTGTACAAGTAAGATTTGTTGAGAAGCCATGGCAGAATTAAAGACACAGAGCTTTTCTTACCAGTCTCTTAGGCACATGATGGTGTAAATAATTCCATATAGGCTAGAGATATCAAGTATAAAGAAGGAAAGATTTGAGCGAAGCAGAACTGTGTGATTTTTAATGACTTCATATCATTTAAGTAGTTTTGGGGAAGTCCTGCACACATCTGTCTGGAGGCAGCTCTCCTATTTGTGGATCTGCACTGGCTCTGGACAGGAAAAAAGGTTTTGTGTTGCACCTGTTCCCACAGATGTGTCCCAATACTTATCCCAATTTCCCACCCCACTTGTAAACCATTAGCAGAAGTTGCCCAGCTGGTTTAAAGCTATTTGCCTGTAGGAGAGGAGCAAAACAACAACTGTACAAAGAACATGTGCTCACATGCATTGGGGCAATTATTAGGATATAGGTAACAGATGATTTTATTTGGAATTGACAAAATACTGACTTTTAGTATTCCAGGAACTGATTGGTTTTCTTGTTGACTTTTTTCACATGGAACATGCATTCTTTATAAATATATATATATATATATACACACACACACACGTACAGAGATATATACTTCTTTAAAGCAAAAGGATACAAGTGCACCAAATATAAAAAGAGGATTGAAGATGTGATTTTGAAATGTAAATAGTGCGAGTCCCATGTAACAGAAGATGACATTCTCAGCCAAAAAATTCATGAACTCGAACAACTTAAATGAGAGAGAAAGAACATAATCATGACTCATGTCTATAACAAAGTACTGATTATCCCAGGTTCCCTTGGAATACAGAACTGTTTAGATGAACGGAACAGAAACTGGTGCTACTTCAAGGGTGGATTTTAAACACATCTAATTTGCTATACAGTATAATAAGGTGTCTTTTAGCCTTAAAAATCATAGTTGCTTGCATGTTTTTCTCTGATTTGTATATGAAAGCTTGACATAGACAACTGGTAAAATACATAAACAGCAAGTAAGTTATATGAACTTCAATGCAAACTGCAAGGAAGCTGAGGGAATTTAGCTTCACTCATGTTTACAGGGGTGAGCCTGGGAAATGGCTCCTGGTTATACAAGTGGCTGTACACAATGCAGTCCTGGGTATGGGTACACTAATGCCTAGAGAGAAAAAAATCCTTAATGGACTTTTAAGAACGTGTCCCTTTAAAATATAGCACAGTCTTTCTTACTACCATGAATATTATCCTGGAGATGGAAACTCTTATTGCACTGTATGGACATCAATATCAAAACTCATTTCAACCCAAACTATTTAAAATATCATTTAAAGGTATTACAAAATAAGCTTAAAATACATGATTAGGGTAGAATTTCTTCTGTTAAAAAACAAGCAAAGCCAAAATATTCATTTGCCTTGAGGGGATATTCTTGATTGTACTTGCAACTGATTATATTAAAACTAATAAAATAAATTTTCCTATTTAACCACATCTGGAAAAAATTAATCATTGCTGCCAAATAACCACAGAGAGAAAAAGGGGGCATTTCACTTCTGAAGTCACTTTTGAGCTCAGGATTCTATGCCAACAAATCCTGATGCAGTTAGGACCGAAGTTTGTCAGTCTGTCTGCAACTAGCCATACATCACTATCCAGAATGTTACTATGGAGATGTTTTATTCATCCTCAGTGGGCTTATGTATTTTTTGTAATATGTTTGTGCTTCTAAAAATAAATATCCAGTAAGAGTCACTAAGATTTAACAAAGGAAAAATGAGGGCTGTCACAATCATTAAAACAAATTTGAGAGGCAAAGTGCCATAAAACCCATTACTATATGGGAGGATATTTTGGACCCCATGGCAGCACCATCAATTATCCCAAGAACACATTCCATAGCCCTCATTTTGTGCTGCAGTACTGAACAACATGAAAACAAACACAAAAAATACTTGCAGGTTAGCAGTCTTAAATTATTTGAATTAAATTAAGGTGAGAGAAACCAGTTGTCAAAAACTTCAAAGTACGAGATCTTGCGACCCATAGAAATGATGATAAATCCTTGCATTTCCACTTGGGAGCAAACATGATCCCATGTCTTTGTGGGAATGTCACCTGATGTGCTGTTTGAAACAATAGAAAAATGTATCAGGAGTGCCATGACAGGATCTACATCTCTATAAAATAGAGATATATGTATATATGAAAAGCTTTTGAGGGAAGGATACTGCTATGAGGAGCCACAACTGTATACTTTAATTGTTGGGATGAGATAAAGTGCTCCACAAGTTTTAAAGCTGAATGATATTTCATTTTTCATTTAGAAAATCTCGTTCAAGACTCAAAAAAATTTAAAGTAGATGTACTATCGATACATTTTAGAAACAGAGATTCTGAAACTAAATTTCCTTTCTTGTATCTTCAAAACTTCTGTTAACATACATTTTTGGAAGAAAACAGATTTTTGCTATATCATAGCTTTTGCTCTGTACTTTTTCTCAGCAATCTTACTAAATTCAAGCTTTTACTCTTGCCCGAAGTGCTTTCATGACATAGCTGGTTTTAAACTTCTCACCCCTTGTCTCCCAGCAATCTGACCAAGATACAATCTGTATGGATTTCTTGTGAATCCGGTTTAGTGCATCTTTTTCATTTCCCTATAACTTTACCTCCTTTTACTCAACACATGCATCCTGCTTCATCTTACTTCAAACCTCCAGGCCCATTTGAGTAAATGATTGTTAAAGAGAAAAAAAATCCCTCATTCTTGTCTGGGTGTTTCCACTCAGCTTGAACAACACGTTCCTCCTTTGCTCCCTGGGTGAATGTGTCGTGTCCCACAGCACAGGCCGGGTGGTTTCCTTGGCCTCTGTTCACAGAGGATGTAACACTTTGTAGCCACAGCATCTGTGTCAGATGCATCCAGTGCTGGAATTGTATTGCTGGACATCAGTTCTTTTTTTTTTTTCCGCAAGAGCAAATATAATCCAGATCCTTTTCTTTTTTGGTGTAGTTTTTTTTTTTGTTTTGTTTTTTTTTTTGTGTGTGTGTGTGTGTGTCTTTGCTGAACTGTATTATTTTTTTTCTCTTATCTCTAGTTTCTCCGTATTTTGATCTTTCTGTATCAGAGCACTGCTTGCTTGCTAGAAGATTAAATCCAGACTACTTTTCTTCCTTTGTGTAGCAAAAATCCAGGTGCTATTTCAATAGCTAATTTAGAGCAGGCTCCACTCCTTATTCCAGGCACAACTGTGATAGTCTCATATCAAAGATTCAGCTCCTTAAAATGGTAAAAGTGGCTTGTTATCTTCATTCAGAATCTTCTGTGTTCCCCACATAGTTTGCTCTCTCTTTTTAAAAGTCTATCACTCACTCATATGACACATTTATTCACTGACTGCAACTTATTCAAATTTCTCACCATGAGTTAGAAAAAATTAAATAAAACAACTGCTTCAGAACTAGTTATTGTCATAAAAGAAGTGATATCTGCATGCCTTTTCCTGGAACATGATAATAGCAGGTATAACATAAAGATTACCCACTGTTCTCCTGACTTTACTTTTATTTGTGTATTTAAGCACGGTGTTTTATTTAGTGTTCAGCTTCTGTGTTTTGTTCAACAGTAACACAGAGCCCAGGGAGAGATTCCATTTAGCACTTAACTGTCAGTGCTGTGCAGCACAAATCCCTTCAGAGCAAAACAATTTGTTCTAAAGAGATCTTCTGAAAACCATGCTAAGAAACAGCTTCCCTAGGAGCATTTGCCCAAATTGTCATGCCTTTCAGTCAAATGTTTCTGTCGTTATTTTAAAGAGGAGATGTCAAGACCTTTTGATGAGAAGTAGAAAAGTAGGAAGAACAGCCTTTGAACAGGAACTTAAAAATTCCTGGGTCACCCAAGGAGTTGCACCATACACAGTGGCCTCTGGGTGACATCCTCTCCTGTCTGAGGGGCCATAAGCCAGGTCCATGCTGTGGTCCATGGTCTGCTTCAGTGCCACTCAAAAATTTTTAATATTTTGAATATATGTACTTGCAAGTGGGATTACTTTCGTGGGAAGAAAAAGTTAGGTTAAAGTCCTGGTTACCGAGTGTTTGGAAGCATTTTGTCTATAACCATAAATTCTTTTCCCTTGCCACCCCCACAGCCAACCTCTTTCTACTCTAAATGAAATTGGCATAAAGTGCTTATACACCACCATTAGTTTTTCCAAGGCTACCAGAAAACCATTTTAATATACGCATAGCAATAAGACATCTTTTTGTTATAAAACTAAAACCCCTCATTTGTAATGTGGCATTTCTAACTCTCCATGAAGCCTATAAATCTGCTTATACTTTTAATGTAAGAACTGTAATAAATCACCAATGTCAACCCATTGCAGAGTAGAGTATTAATTTCAAAAACACCAGTTCAGAACTAATCCAGGCACTTGGTTTAGGTGTTCAGCTCAGTGAGTTACTGAAAATGGTATTTGCTTTGCTTTGGTACTTTCTTCTGTAAGTAGTGGTTATGACAAAAGATTTATTTTAAAATTGACATAATATTTATGTATTTTAAAACACATCATTCACTAAATATGCTCTGCTTTTCTATTACTCCCAGCTGCTGTAAGTACTAAGAGGGATGTGTAAAAATTTCATTTTAAGCAGAGACATTCTTCTGGAAAATGCCACTTGCAGTTCAGTTCTCACTGGCAGAGGAAGGAATCAATCCAGGCTATCTGCACCTTAAGCCTTGCTGTAACCACTGAGTTTAACTTACACCAATGTTTTATTTTAACTCAAGTGAAACAATTTATATGATATAAAAACTGTATTAGTTTTATCTTTTCAGTGAGATAAGGAAAGCAGTCTTTTTTCCTCTCCTTCCTTTCCTCCATCCCCACAGTTAAGTTCCAGCCAATTAGAGCAATAAACTGTGCCAGAACGGCTTTTGCAACTCAATTTACTTTCAAGAACTACTTATATTTTCACTGAGTGTTAGACAGATTTTCTAGGTAAGTAATTAGTGCACCTGGAAGATGGAATACACTAAGTATCAATCTCATCTGCAATAAAAATAGAATTCCTTAAAGGAGCATCAAAAGGAGAAAATGAACATAATCTATGCCACAGTCCCCTTGTGGCTGGGGAGATGGAAAATGTTAGATTTTTTCAAATACTGATATTTTAAGGAACATTTCTCATCTCAAGGGAATAAAGTTACTATGACAGGATTGGGTAAAAGCAGAATGGCAAACAGCATTCTTTCCTCTTGAGGGAATAACATCAGTATGGAGATATTGGGTAGAAGCTGAAATACATCCACAACTTCCTTCCAGCAAAATTTAGTGAATTTTAATCATTGATGGCAATATTGTATTCATTCACTTGATTTAATATCTGCTGAAGGAATGTCATCCACCTCTTGCAAGTACCTGCAGGCCTTCTGTAGATGCACTGATTTTGCTAAAAACTTGGAAAATGCCACCTGTCTGGGGGTGCACCCTACAGTGATATATTCTTGCATCAAAACAGGGAGAGTTTCCATAGTCCAACAGAAGTTGGGAAGCTAGGATGTAAAATTGATTATACTTTTAAGAGAGATCTAAAGGTGGCAAAGCTATTAAAAACCCAAGATGTTGAGGTTAAGTGATGGTTATAAAATTTATTATCTTTGAATAATGCTATTTAATTAGACCACAGATATCAAAAATATTCCATGAAGTCAAGGATATTGATAAATTAATAATTGATGAAAATTGCTTTTCCTTAACTCTTTTGAATTAAAATGCGATGAGAATTCAAAGTACCATAATTTTCCTGAGATTACAGAAGCCTTTATTATAGCCTAATTACTTTATTTAATTTCTCTTCTGATTAGAGGTTTCAAAATTGGAAAAAGGTTTGGATTTGAACCTCTTGCTTGAAATCTTATACAGCTATAATGAATCTTCACAGGATAGAGTTGTAATGCTCATTTCTGAATAACATGCTTAGATGAAAGGATCAGCAAAAGTAACTCAAATTCATGATAGAATATAAACTTGTTTATGGTGCTAATTTTGACATGCAAGAATATCTGACTCTAAACTTGCAAACACTCTAGCAAAGAGAAATTCTAAACTTGCAAACACTCTAGCAGAGAGAAATTCTTACAAGATCTTTAATGTCCTGGGGAAAAATTCTGGCCTTTTTTATCAGTCTGCTTTGCTACTGAATTAAATGAATTTCACCCCAACAGATTTATTGAAGGCACACAATAACTTCCTATTTCCCTATAGATCTGGGAGGTTTAAGGGATTCATAAGGCCTGAGGATGAACTAGGAAAGGAAAAAGATATAAAAGAAAACCGTAGCACCGAGGGGAAGGAAAGGCCAGCAGTATTTTGCATTTCCATGGTATGGCTTCCTCTTTCTGGCACAATCTACTCCCCATCACCAAAGTTCAGTTTGGGAAAAGCTGAATAAATGACTGGCACAGAATATACTTCTGACCACCACCAGCAAAGCAAAACTGTTGGCCTCAGAGATAAAGGCAAATCCTACTACTAAAATTATCACAGGTCTTGAATGGCTTTGCTTAAAAAAAGAAGTTTAAACCAAAAATGTTGAAAATTGGGCAGCCAAATAAGAATTTGGCATTTAAATTAAATGTTGCCTTCAATCAAATTTGGATCTAGCTCTAGATCATTAGTCTTGCTAAGTTGCTTAGGAAAGGGGATTTCTGCAAAGTTGTGTTTTTTCAAACATGGCTCTGTTTGAAAGGGAGGGAACCTTTTCAGATCAGTATCTCCTTTTCCTGCAGCACAGCCGACTTCTGCTACTATACAGCACCTTAAATGGTGCCTAAAAATAACCCCAGAATGACCCCTGAATGGAAGGTGTCACCCAGAGAGAGGGGAAGGTGCTGCAGTTCCTATGGCTTGTCAGCCAAGTTCTTCTTCGGTTCACAAACTACAAACAACCATTTTCAAAGTGCTTATTTATCTTAAATTCCTGAACTGAGATGTTGCAGGCACAAAGGAAGGAGTACCCCAGTGCTCTGTTGTATCAAGATTATGTGCTCAGGGATTCCTGCAGTTCAAACTGGCTAAGTTTATTTTAGCAGGACTGTTTTCTGCAAGGATTAAGAAAGGGCTCTGCTCCAGATGGGGCGTAACAGAGTGCAGCTGGAAAATTGTTTGAAGGGATATAAAGAACTTTTGACTGGTCAGTGAATAGTGGTAGTACTGGAATAACTGTGTTTGGGGTGAATTCGGAAATTTTTGGGAACACTGATGCCTCTTCCATTCTCTGATAGAGGCAATGATGGTAATGGAAAACGAAGAGACTGTTATCAGCCTGTGCTGTCCAGGATTAAGTAAGTATTCTTATGAAGCTGAAATCAGGGAATAGACTCTATGAAGAAGAAAAAGTATAAAAAAAATTCAAGATGATAATAACATTGCTGAAAATGAAGCTAAAGGACATATTCTGAACAACTTGAATGATACTTTCTTGGAAGGTTCTTTCTGGGGTGGCAAATCACTGATCATGTGGAAGTGAGGACATAAACTGAGAGTTAAGGGCTATGTAGAACAATGGTTAAAAAATAAGCAAAGGAAAGAAACAATTTGTGGCTTTACCAAAGCAAATTTCAGATAACAAAGGAGACTTAGTTGCTATAAAACATGACTGTTCTTCTTCTGATCAAAGAAAAATAGGAATGTTATCAATGTAATATAGTTATCTTTAAAATGGCAATGAGCTAATACAGCCTTTGCATTTCTGCATTTGTATTAGAATTAGAGGAACTGCTGCTGATTTTTCAAAATTAAAACACAAAATCAATCTCATCTTTTCCTTTCATTCCCCTCAAGTGTGTTTTTGTTTTGTCTGTGACTTGCCACTACAGTCCTAACCTCTTGCAGTCAATTCAATTTCTAAGGAGGACAAATGCAATTTATTCTATTTCAATTTGCTGAGAGAAAATATACTCTAATACTAATTCTTGAAGTGTATTCTTAAAAACAGTTTCCTTCCTTGCCAAGTTTTGGATGTTGGAAAGAAATTCAGAAATTCTTTGACATATTAGGAATTAGTGACTTATATGAGGGCCTTGAACCTATCAGGAATAAAAACAAAAGGTTCTCATGAAGTCTCTGATGTCTTTTCTTCATGACTACGAGATTTCAATTTCAGTGCAAATCTGACACTACAGGACAAATACTTGCCCTCTTTGCGTCTGTTCTTTAGAAATTACATTGGAGCTTCTAGCTACCAGTATCAATGTTTCCCTTCAAAATCTGTAAAACTAATTCTGTGGAAAAATAAAGCTGCAGAGCTAAAAATAGGAATAACTCTACCTTAAACCAGACAACGGTAGCAATATTCACACGCATTTTTCTGATGCCGTGTTGTTTTATTTTTATTCAGGGCCTAATCTAAGATAAAAGAGTTTTTACTATATAACTTATCTAGTTTCTGTGCTGCAATTACTTGTTCAGGGTTTTCCATAATACACTGCTTTGTTTATAGAGGCTGGAGGGGAGTGGACACAAGGCCTTACCACTGTCTAACTCAGGCAGAGCATCCTCACTCTGACAAGTGCACTTGCTGTGAACAGTGTTGAGTAGTATGAGATCCTGATGATATTAAGCTTCTTTTATTATTCTTAAAGACCTATTATTGATGCATCAACTTTTAACCACATTATCTTGGCAGAATGCCACCCTGGAGTTACACTGGGCAGAATTATTTGCAATTACTCTGCAATTCTAGTATCAGTATCTGAAGCAGGATACTGAATTAGTATGTTCACTGATCTGCTCTTCTATGTTTATATGTGGGAATCTGGGGAATTCTTTTGTTTCATTTCTCCAGTCACCTTTAAACAGCTTCCCTGCCTTCTGATATAGGCTGCTGTTCACGAATTGATGATTCATTTGGACAGAAAGACTGAGAAATGTGAATAGCAGCTATGTGCTGCGTGTCACACTCTTTTCCTAAGTATTAGAGTCCATGACTTTTCTCATCTAACAGTCCTTTACATTTAAAGCTGTAATCTAGTGTGCTCTATAGAGATGTGACAAATGAGACATAATTTGACTCCAGCTGAAACAGAATAGAAGCTGCTGAACTGTTGGAAAAAGTATTGCAAAGCTTTCCAGTGTTTTCAGGTCTACTAAATTACTTGTGGCCTCACTGGTGATGTTTTACTGACATCACCAAAGGGAAATAAAAGACACAGTAAAACAAGCAGAAATTAAAAATCCTACACTAAGATACAGCTTCAACTGTACTTAAATCTGAGAGCTCAGGAGACTAGTTTACGTAAGATTAAGAATCTGTAGTGAAAAGATACTAATGCACCTTAAAAATACCTTCTGCAAGATTCTGTGGGAAAGCAGAAGGCGGGCGAACTAGGAATATATGATCAAGCACCTCAGAAAAATGTTTTTTCAAGAAAAGTATTAATTACTACATGAGTGGGTGCTTCTGAGTGTGCTGAATGTCTGCTTGGAATTTTCAAACACTCCTAACTCTTCCCAGGTTCCCTGGAAGCATAGAGTGGTCAATACCCCCCTTAATTTGTGTGACTGAAGCAGAATTAAAAGTCAAAAGCTTGAAAAAGATCCTCAAACTTGCATTCTATTTGATTATTATAGGTTAATAAAAGTATAGAGGTACCAAAATAAGTGCAAAGATAGGGCACTTATTTGAATCCTAGTCATGATTTAGATGTTTAGTCTGAAAAATTTTGACAAAGGGCTTTTTAGCCCTTAATTATGTGCACAGACGGTACCATGAGAAAGAGATGAGCGATAGTCAGCTGTTTAGTATGTCTTGCACTGTGCTACCATTTGGTACAAATGCCTCTTTGGAAGGTAGGAAATCCATTAATTGTGTAATGGAAACACAGCTGTGCAGTCACTAAAAAGACAGGACGCTGGCAAGTGCTTTAGACTATTATAATGCCTTATTCACATGTATTTATTTTCTTCTGGCAGCTTATTGTGTGAGAATTGTAGTGTTACCTACATACTTCTACGAGTTTTGAGGAAAGCTTTTGTGCAGTTCTTATTGCTGATAGAGAATTTTGCAGATAATAATCCTTGAAAGAGAACTGTGAAGATTTAGCAGTCATGCAAAAATCATGGAAGTTAAAAAGGAGAAACATCTAAAATGTATTTCAGACTGCAAGAATGGATGTTAGTCAGCAGCAGTTTGGTGTCAGGAATCACAAAACAGTTCAGATTCCTTAAGGCCTCCCACAGTCCCAAGGCTCTCTGGGTGAGCAAAAGCATTGCTGTTTAAAAAAGTATAAAGTAAAAAAGTAGCAAAGCTCCCAAACCACGCAGACTGCTTTGGATTTGCAGCAGAACGCTCAATGCTCTGGAAAGATCCCAGTGTAGCCTCTCCAGCCATGCCAGAAATAGCATCTTAATTGTGTTTCCAAACACAGGCCTCACAGGAAGAGCAATTATGAACACGGTGACACACACTCATGCAAGTGTAAGGCAACACAGGGTGCTAATTAAGGGACCTATTACTAATACTCTCAACATTAAAAACTATTTTAACCTATGTGCTGAATAATTTTACTGCATTCCAATTTAGCAGCATAATGTACTATGCACAGAAATACAAAACAAACTTTTTTTTCTGGAGATTTATTCCATAACTGAAGAATTTATTGATAAATCCTGTACTAAAATAATCTAACACAATAATCTGAAGTGTCAGTGTTTCCAAGTTAGAGGAAATCATTACCAAAGGACATAACTACATTTTAATTAAGAGACTGAGTGTTTTTGTGTCTGTTATTATATATATTTAGAACTTGCTCATTTATAGAATAAGCCAAATGTCATTAAAGTCAAAGGGCTTTGGTTCATTATAGAAAACTCTACTAAATTAGTTTACCTGTATGAAAAATTAAGGAAGACTTAAAAGAAGAATCCTACCTTTATTTTTTTATCCTTGTCACAAAGTCTCAGGTGAGGGAGTTGTGACTGACTACATGTTTGAGGGAATTGTTATAATTGTCAACTTTTACAAAACATGAGATTTTTATAAACCATACTTTGAATTAAAGTTAACCATATTTACTCCAAGTATGGGATGTTAAAGTGCACCCTGCTCTGTTTCAGCACTACATGTTGATGATGTGACAATATGTTCCTAGCCCAGGACTAGATTGATTCTGGTTTTCTTTTTCTCTTTATGCGTTCCACAGTTGCTGTGATGAGGAGGGTGGCAATAATTAAGATGGGCTTGATTTCACAGGCTACATACCTAGAGGGAATTTTCTTCACAAAACCAGATTTCCACAAGTGGGGCACAAGGCTGGATATTTGCATGGTTGCAGCCTTAAAAACTAGAGATACGTGCTAGCTACCTGAAGTAGGGAGAAATATTTCAGAGGTCGCTCTCCAGACCTCTGGTGGGAAGATGGACAGTGGCCCAGTAACAATCTGCAGAGTTCTATAAAGCAGCGTTTGGCTTCTGCAGGAGCTCACACAGCCCCAAGCAGTTTGACTCTGCTGCACTGAGCAAGACACATCAGAGCCTCATTTGAGACTCAGGGCAGTTTCAGAGAAACTATGGCACGAGTCTCACTTTGGAAGTTCCTTACACATTTCTCCATACGCCAAAGAGATTTTGGCCTATCAGTTATCATTCCAATTGGTGTATGTTAGCTAATTGCTGGCATCTGATTCTGTGCTGTAAAGAGTAAACTACAACCTTAACAATCTAAGATCTTTATTAATATTTAAAGAAAATGTTTAATGTTTAAACAGATTGTAAAAACTTTAATGAAGCCATTTGGAAACTAGTTTGCATATGGTATTATGTTCCTTAGCCTACCAGCATCAAAAATGATATCATTTTTCAACAAGATGAGCTTCTCTGTAGAAATACTGCTTCATTACAGTTCTGGGTTACTTCAGGGTATGAATTACATTTGAGCATGTTATTTTCTAGTTTCTGTGCTTAAGCAAAATGAAGGAAAATGGTGTTTTCTTTGTTTTTCAAGAGAATTTCTATTCTTCCTAGGTCCAAAGTACATTTTTATTATTCTTTCCGTGTGTGTGTGTTTAAGATACTAGAATATGATATTCCTCATAAAATGCTGATGACAAAGGGACACATGCTTGGTGGGAATTAATGAGGCCAGAGCACATCTGCCCATTCTCAGTTAAGGAATCGCTAATGCAGGTGTACAAAAAAAAAGGGAAATGGAAACTACAGAATGAAGTATAGAGCTGAATATTCTAACAAGATTCCTGTATATGGACACTCAATATTTTCAGTATTATAGATAGAACAGCAGCTAATGTATGATATAAACCATAAATTATACAGGTAATTACTGATACACCAGAGTTATAAAGTCTACTATTATTGGTTTACTCATAGCAATGTTTCCTAGCTGTTTACCATCCATCATGTAGCTCACAGCTGAAAGAGAGGAAACAATTACAGCATTTTTACATAAATTTAAGGGAAGTCGCATGTAAAGAGACTGCAGATTAACATTCTTTTAGCATGGTTAAGTAATCAGGAACATCAGTCAGATAATGAGGGATTTTGTTAAGAAATTCAGATTGAAAGACATGCTAGTAAAATTCCTTTTGCAGAAATCAAGATTTTCTTGTGTTGTTATGATTCTTCTTGTTAAACCCATACAGTAAGCAGCTTTAGCTTTCTTAGCATTACACTGTTCTACAGGGTTCCATAGGATCTTATGATACATCTGGTCAAACAATGCACCTGGCACATTTCCAATCTTCAGCTTTTTCTGCAAAACACAGAAAATAGCTGTGCAGAGAACTGGAATTCATTGTACACTTCCTGTCAATTGCAATCCATTTTAAAGGTAATAATTATTACAAGCACTATGCATGTGGTGCCTATTCAATTAGAAAAAAGAAGGCAATTGCTGAACGAGGGCAGGCTGTTTGCAACAGACCCAGGGGCTCTGCAGAGATGCTCTGGCTCTGCAGTCAGGAGCACAGGGCTCAGCCAGCATGTCCGTGACACTGCTGGAGCTCATCAGTGCCTTGGAAGGGAAAACTGGAGCTTACAAGGGAAAGCACAGGACAAGGATTAGGGGCTGCTTCTCTTCAGGGTATTAGGATGGAGCTGTAATGATAGCTAATGTCTAGAGACCTCAGCTTTGGGACTTTTAGAAGGGTAGAAGACTCTGGCTTGTTTTGTTTCCGATATAGGTTAGTTACCACTAAATTAGCAATAGTTTTTACCTACAATTTCAGGTATCTGCTCTTAATAGCCATAAGATAAATGCTGCATAAACCACGCTTTTTAAAACTGTGCCTATGTTTGTATCATTTTCTTCTCTCAAAAAGAAAAACAACAGGGACATTTCTATGTTTTTGAACAGCTGCAAAATAAAGATTTTTGCTATAGGACTTGTTTCAAAAAAAAAAAGGAAAAATCTGAAATACAAGAAAATACAAGAAGAAATACAAGAAGACGAGAGCAAGGTTTTGCCCTGATATTATTAATTTCCAAAGTATTTACTTTAAGCAAAACTGGCTAAAACATGGGCAAAACTATTCTAATGCTATTCCAGTACAACTAAATCTTCCCAAATGCTATTTGATTTTCAGACTCTTGTTATCAAAAGGAGCATCTTCTCCAGACCTTTCTATTGACCCTTGTTAGCTGGTCACCTGTGCTGTTTCCTGAGAAGCACTGCCTGAAGCCTCCATGTTTATCACTTTAGAGCCTGAACTTGCAGGAGTTCAAGGAGGTTGGAAATTAGAGATTTTTTTTTTGTTCAGCTGCAGAAGGGGAACCACGCAACAGTGCCCATCAGAGCCAACTTTTATGGTCCATCTCCACTTAAATGGACAAAGGTGCTTCATGCACGCAACCTATTTAATGCTTACCAAGAACTTGGACTTTACTGGGTTGTTTAGGCAAAGATCTCTTGAGTATTTTTGATGAGTGCCAGACCTGAAGGCCATGCACTAGTTAAAAAGAATTTCCAGTTCACTCTCAAAGGACTAGCCATCAAGTACATTATCTCATATCAGGTAACCAGCTATATACCTTGGAAGATAGTAAAACCCCCATTCTGGTATGAAATTTTCCTGTAGGCATTGAGATTGTGGTGCGCTGGGAAAACAGATTCCCCCTGCGCAGCACAGATGCAAAGATTGATCTGGTACTAGTGGTAACCTTTCTGAGAGAGAACTTTTGTCTCAGTCTTTCTTTCTGCCAATCATTTGTGTAGAAATACCTGACCTCTTGCAGTGCCTTAAAGGTCATTTTTCTCTAAGTAGAGTTTCTGAATGAATCACGACAGCTGTCAATTAGGTTGCTCATTTCAAAAGGATGAGAATTATCCTTGTGTATCCTTATGTTTTGTGGTAGTTCTGCCTTGCTAACAACTTAGGACATTTTGCTATAAGTAGGGTTTTCCTCAGCCTAGAAATACTATCAAATATTTTATAAACTAAGAGTCTGAATTATAAGAGCCATTATAACCTGACATTTGTGTGTGTACTTTTCTTCCTAGAAGTATAAACTCATTATCTATAAACAGTCCAATGTGTGATTACAGAAAATAGTAGGCATTAACCAGAGATAAATTAGTATAGGCTGTGTGCTATAGAAGTAAGCCCAGCTCTTTTTGTTTGGCCTCTTAAACACTCATAAAAATAGCAGAACCAAAGCCCCAGAGCACACACATGTCCAGTGTGACTGTGGAGGGTTTAAGATAAAGGCACCAAACCATTTCATTTTGTGCTGCAGTTCCCAATGAAGTCAGAGGGCTGCTTCTCCCAAGTACAGTGTGGGTGCTGGATATCTGGAGTGGGACCCCTCCCAAACCAGATCAACACAGTTTGGATGTTGGTAGTGCACAGTCATCTCTACCCAGCTGCTCTCTTTCTCTCACAGAAAGATAACAACAGTAGCTGCAGTTCCTGGCATGTGCTTTTAACAAGAAACTCAGGAGAAATCATTCTGTTACTAAAGCAGAATTTGCAGAGCATTATTTATTTTCTTATCAAGAGACAGCTGATGGAAGAATCCTGTAAGACACTATCATGTATCTAGAGAAAGGAGATTTGTAGTTCCAGTGCTGGCTGTAGGTCTGCTTGTAACTGGTTCACAAGATACATAGGCCAGCAGAAAAGCAGTAGAATGTCAAGATCCCAGTGATGGTGCTTCATTTGGATACAGTGACCTCAGTCACCTCTTTGCCTTCAGTCCTACAATGCACTTACTAGTAAACACTGTCTGTTGGCATTCAGGTAACACTCCTTTGATTAACTGATTTTTTTTTTCCCCTTTAAGTTGGTTTGGACACCTTCATTGCCATACTTTTACTCTACTGTTTTGCTTTGCTTCTGAAACGAGTCTGTAATCATGGATGGAACAGCTTCCCAGGGAAATGGTGGAATCACCATCCCTGGAAGTGTTCAAAAAATGAGTAGATGTGGCATGGTGGTATTCGGTTGATGATTGGACTTGATGGCCTTGGAAATCTTTTCCTACCTCAATGATTCTGTTATTCTAAGTCTAAAGTCTACATTGAGACTATACTATAACATATTAGGGACAAGGGACTATAATGATTTGATTTGCAGTTTTTGACAAATTAAAAACATGTTTTATGACTGTTTTTTCCACCTGTTTTGATTAATGTGATTAATTAGAATAAATTAATATGCTTAAAACCACAATCCTTTTACACTAAAGTGTCTTTGGAATGCAGCTTAATTTCTGATCCAGCATTCAGCTGATTGATCCTTAGCCAGTGTCCTTGTTGGAAGACATGTAGCTGCATCATCAGTGAGCTAGGAACATTTTGAAAGCTTCATGTATTTTCCAGGGATTTCCAGGAAATATTAGTTGCTCTCCTGCAAAGTGATGACTTTTATTAATCAGAGATAATCATGTCTGCTTTATAGTGTGGAGATTAAAATTTGAAGCAATCAGTACTATGTCCATCAGTGAGCAAAGCTCAAGACCAGTCTGAATTTTCAGTCCTCCAGTGCAAACCGATTTGCTCAAGCCTCCTCGTGAGACTACCTGTCTTGGTAAAGTTACTCAAAGTAAAGCACCACTGAGCTCTCTTGGTGTATCTTTACCTCATTCTCCTGCCTGTGATAAACCTTGGAGGTGAAGTGTCACTGAAATCTTAACTTGGAATCTTGTGCACACAGCACGCCCTGTGCAGCTGAACAATCAGGCCAGGAGCTCTTGTCTCTATGCAGCTGTTCCCTTAATGGGTTTGCTATCAGGAGCAGCAAAACAGGCAGGTAACTGTTTAACTCCCAATGTGATCAGAAAGGCTACTACACCTAATGTGAGAGAGCAACGTTCACCAACAGTTAGACACAACTGTTTCAGAGGTGACCATGAGAACAAGGCTTAGGTTGGGGAATGAATGGAGGCAGGGCAGAGTGTGACGTACTCCCTTGATGGCTGGAAATGCTTTCCTGTGTCTTCTTGTAACTCCCTGGCTCTTCTTCCATAGGTGATGCATTTCAGACTTCCCTTTTCAGAATTTATAACTTGCTGCTACCATTTTGGCTGCAAAGAGAAGTCTCCACACCCTTGCACACTTAACCGAAGAGAGCTATTGCCCTGCCCCATTCTCATCATTGCAGTTGTTCCCCAGAGTTAAAGGAACATAACCAGAAAATGATTCAACTCATAAGTATGATGGATAATATTTATGGCTATTAGTCAGTACTCCACCACTAGGAAAATGTGCTGGTCTTATCTTGGCATTTGAGTGAAAGTGATAGAGGGCAAGAGAGCATAAGAGACCAAGGAATGTCTTATCTTCCTGTAGAAAACACAATGCATCCCTTTCTAGGGGTGACCTGTAGGGATTTACACTGTGCCCACTTTTAACAAACCAGGGATTTCTATTTATCTCACAACACCCTGCCCAGCCACTGACTGACTTGCAGCAGAGCAAATGAACCCAGCCCAGCTGTACATCTGAAGCCTAATGTAAAATCTGAGCTGTAATGTCCCAAGATTTAGAAGCAACTGTCTGGCTGCAGCATAACATGAGGTCAGGTAGCAGCTGTAAATAATTCTAGAGAAAACTGCTCAGAATCAGATAGCTTTCAATCAGATCCCAGCAGCTTCATCTTCTCCTTCACTAAAGATACATTGGATAAATTAAACTTTAAGTGCCTGAAATTCAGGAGCACTCTGTTTGACCTAACCTTGTTGCCATAGGGGGCAGGGTCAATCTCACTGTTAAAATCATGATGACCATGGTCAGGTCAAGGATGAGGACTTAAAAATACTTCCATGAAACATCACCCACGTTAAAAAATGACAGTAAAAACGCACAGAGTGTTTATAAATACTTAATGAAAATGGGGATAATTGAATTGAATGAAAACTATCTAAAGCTTCCATTTTCTAAATCTTTGTTATATTACTTTTCTTATGACAGTGTTAAAATAATTCATTTATTTGTGAAAAAATTAGTGTTGCTTTATAGCTGCAGATTCTGTAAGTTTCAGATGCTTGAAACCTAATATGTCTCTTTCATGGAATGTTAAACAGTGATTGATGGAATAATAAGGGATACATGGGGACTAGTAATTACATGGCATCTTTTAACAGGCCTTTTTTATGGATGTCCTTAAATTCTCATTTAAGAACTGTAGATAAGTTCTCATTTTACATCAATGACCAAAGAAAAGCTTTTTACTTTTTTAGAGCAAATGATGATGCATTATGGGAAATGCATAACTTGGGACCAGGGTCAGAAATACCTTCTCTATCACTGTATACTGGATTTTACCATCAAGCCATAAAATTTTAAAAGCAAGCAAAAAATGTAAAGAAAATTATGCAAAGCAGTAAAGAAAAAGTATTTGTTTATAAACAGCTAACACAATTTCACAATCTAATTTACAGTTTTAAATCTAATTTCCATGGTTTTTGTTAGCTTCAGCTTCAGCCTTAACTCACTGTTTTGTCAGTGTGCATTACAGTTCAGCACTCCTTACTGAAAGATCTGTCATACTGTAACAAAAGAGAGAGACTGCTTTGGAATAATTCTATAAAAGAACTGAACAGCCCTTGATTTTGGCCAGTAATGAGTAATAAAAATGACTTAGATTGGGAGCAAAGCCAACTGTCTGAGCAACAATATTCATTTAAAATGCACTGATGTTATATATGATTATGAGAATGCCAAGTGTGTGGCTTATTAAATTTGAAGAGAATTCTTGGGAGGAGAGAAGGAAAGAGGCAGTGCAGGTCTCACTGAAACAGCTGCATATGAAAGGGTAATATTTGGATTAGAAAATAAATTAGAAGAATTCAAAGGAATTCAACAACAATGTTTGAACCATATCGCGAAGGAGGCTGAGGATTAAGGGCTTATGGGGAAGAGAAAAACAGAATAGGAAAGAGTGCATAAAACTCGTAGCTCCATAGAGAAACACATAATCTCTTTTCTGTGTGTTCAAGGGTAAATCTGGTTTATTTTCACTATTTTGTTTTGCACTTGTTGAATAGCAGGGAATAACAGAGTAAGCATGAACAAAACCAGGATGCATTTAAACAAAATATTAGTTAATTCTGCAGCTGAAAAGCTTCATAGGTGATTAAAAATATCACAACCTTGGCTTTTTCTGTCTCTCTCTGAGGTTAGGCATCACTAAAACATGCAGATGAATCCCTGAAAAAACCTTCTGTTCAAATTGTAAGTTATATGCAAGGGGAGTAGTGGCACAAGTAATTCAGTCTTTCTGCAAAACAGAAACAATTCTATAGTAGATTTCAATGTTGTTCTCTTACAATACAGTTATCAGAGAAAGGTTAGTTCTCTGCTGGAATACTTTCTGAAAGCATCAGCCTCTGCTAGTATGAAGAAATACAATTGAAAAGACTTATACTGTTCAATAGCTAACACTTTATTATGGGAGTACTGACCAGAAACTTTTCTGTGATTTAAAATCTGTGAGACTCTAACAGCTGAACTGATACTGTGGCCAGTACTTTTTTTCTATCAAGCTGTTTTTGATAGAAAAGTGGATTTTTGATTAAATTGAGATGTGCAAGAAGTGATGAAATTTTCTACGTAAAATTTCCAATGCTTAAAAGAAAGGAATTGCTGAAAAAGGCACCATATTGCATCATGAAAATTATAGTATTGGACCACATGTTTCCATTTTGTTCTAGGAGACAGATTTCCTGCAACCTGGGGTTCTTGGGACATATGAGTCAACATTAAAAGGGAAGAAAACTGCATTTAAATGACTGTTTACAGGAGCTAGGTGGTGACAGGGTTGTCTAAAATTACTCATGCTGAAAAGTATTTTGAACCCTGCAATGCCATAGATCTGAGAACCGCCTCAAGTTTTAAAAATTGAATACAATTGTACTAGTCATTTGTTCAAACAAAAACCAGACGATCAAATTTCACATTTCTTTCTAAACTCTAAATAACACAATGGAAACAAAAAATCTCTGTCTTTCTAGTTATGACCATTTTTAATGAAACAGAAATTAAACAATGTCATCGCTTAAATCTGTGGGGCAGACTGCAGTTTATACAGTCCCTTTGCAAAAATCTACAGCGATCCAATCTCTCAGACCACTTCTGTCTTATTTACCAGAGCTCTTTGATTTCCTTAATTTTGAAGCATTTTTGTATGGAAGTTGGTGTAAGCTGTTATCTCCATACATGTCTGACATTTCAGGTCTCTTGGGAACAACAGACTCTTAAATTCTTATACTTTTTGCTTATCCAGGTAATAGCTACTGTTTTCCTGGCAAAATCTCCAGTCTTTCCCCTAATGAAGGCATAAGCCTCTGGCTTTGCATCAATGTAATCCTATCCAGCTATATTTCAGTAACTGTTATTCCTTACATCAGTGGAAGACAAGATATCAGTTATTTCCATGCCCTACCTGTTTAGTTCTCATTTTGGAATCTTGTGACAGGTTGTTGTAGGTATAATGGGCCTGTGTGACTCCACAGAAAAGGACAGCAACAATACCTGAAATTCAAAGAAAAAACAGTTAGCTGCTTCTGTTTTCTTACTTAGGGTTGCAAAAGGCTGCAATAAAAAAGGCAAATTAATCTGTTAACAGCTTTTTATAACAAAAGAAACTTGAGAGATATGTTCTAAGGACAATCATGCTTTCGTAACATTTCCACTGTTGCGTATTTAGAAATACAAAGGCTGTAGAAAATTTGTTTCAATTAATACATGGTATGATCCAACCATAATCTAACTGACAGTAGTTGTAAATGCAGGACTAACAATCATAATATGTAGGACTTTGGATTATTTGAAAAAAAATTGGCAGGCACTGAATAGGAAAGGAAAAAATAGTTTTGTTACATTTAAATGGTTTGAGACCACTTGGTACTGAATGACTGCAACAGGGTAAAATCATTTCAGTCTGTGCCTGATTGTAGCTTATCACAAGCAGTGGGTAACAATGTCAGGGTGAACAACACCACATTGCTTCAAAGTGATGTTCGGGCAGCTGCAATCTGTGCTGCCCGGAACAACCAGGTCAGTGACTGTAGACACAGGGCAGCAGTTATAGTCCCAGCTTCTGGAAGGGCTGGAGCAGCAGGGAAGCAGGTTTGTCAGGAATAATAATAACAACAAGTTTGTTTTATAGTGATATTTTTCAATACTTCCCTGGCCCTGGTCCTAACTCACTAGAATCACAGAGTAACATCACTGTAACGCAGTATTGTAATTAAAGTAGCTGATAAGATTGTAAAGTCTGGACGCAGATAGTGCAGGAGAAACCCACACAGGGAGAAAACAGAAAAAACTAGTGTCCATCAGTAGCCATATGTAAATGCCCATAGAGGAAGAAAGCTCTGTGTTTTTGTTAAACTCGGGGCATGTCTATGTAGGTAATTATTTACAGAGCAGCTCAGGGCTTTCTCGTGTCCACTCTGATCATCGTTCCCTGAAACCCTCCACACACGCCTCCCGAAGCATGCGGAGTGGGCTGAGCACAAAGCCAGCCAGCAGTGGGATCGCTGCGTGCCCAGCGTCTCCAGGGCTCACATACACACAATCTTCCACCATCCACCCCACAGTGCTTTAGTCCTTGTGCCTTTCAGCCCTTCTCCTCCCTGCCTCCTGTGCAGGAGCTGCAGCATGCCTTAATCAGCCTTTTAGTTCTGCTTCCCCATGGGCTGATCTGCACATTGCTAGATAGTTTTTAGCTCACAGGCTGCTCACATGTACTGACATTACACTGATGAGTCTGAGGCAACAAAGCAAGCAGAAAGAAGCCTGTCCAGATTTAGGCACTATTCATCCTTGTGATGTAATTGTGCTACAGCTTTCTAGGCATTTATGGGGTTAAACAAGCATGAACTGAAACATATAAACCAGCTCTATGGGAAGCAAAGAGCATGAAGTGGAATGGTGAAAATAATCTCAGTCTGTTCCTCCAGTCCTGGACTGGAAACTGGATAAAGCTTCCTCCGTCTTCTCCAGGATGGTGGCTCTCCTGACTTCATGAGGGCCAGCAAGAAGGGGCTCAGTAAGGGGGCAGAATCTGCAGCACTGCACCTTTAGCACAGCAAACCCAATATAAACAATGTGCTACTTCAAAAGCATTAATGGGAGCAGGCCAGGCTTCAGAGTCCCGGGAAAAATGGATAGCAACACACTGAACAAGTGTCAGTTGCCTCAAGCACTGGTGCCTCAACAGGTTCCTTAACAGGCTTATCCAAATTTCTAAAAGTTTGAATTTTAGCAGCAAGAGGGCCCTTGAGGTAGGTGAAATATCCTCCTGCCCTGAACCACAGCACAGATAAAGAAACAAATCAAAGTAATAATTTAGACAATGCTGAAACTATTTTATTTGGGGAAGATATTGTGTGTGGGCTCTGCGAATTGTCACATACCAGTTAAATTAATCATTACCTTACTATGCCTTTCTTTAGACTCTCCTTAGATTGCTAACCGAGACAAGATTGGGCAAAAAAATCCAATTTTCTTTACTTGCAAACCCCTCTTTTTTCCGGGAAGAACTGAGGCCTGGCATTAATACGCCTTTGATGGAAGACAAAAGTATGGAGTAAATACTTCTAAGTTGATTTTGCACAAGGGACAACTGTCATCAGAAAGAAAATAAGGAAACAAATATATTTTTTTCCCCCACAAACCACTGTGGACATTTTCTTTACTTCTGGCTTCTCTTTATATTGTAAATGTACCTGTTCTGCTTCTACAGAACACTGACTATTTAGCCAAGAGAAATTCCACTGAGCTTTTTGTGTGTCTTTGTTTTTTAATATTTATTTTCTTAAGTTTGTTTTGATTTTTTTTTTTCTAGCTACACTAAGACTTTTCTTCACTGCAAATACTGTGGGGAGGGGTGAGATTTTCACTGCATAAATACATTCCAGGGAGCTTATATTTTTGTGAGGTCTAATTGCTCTCATAAATGTGTCTAATTCTTTTTTCTCAGTAACTCTATTTGATTGTGCAGAACTGATCTGGGGAGTTTAAAAATTCTCAAGGCATTAATAATATGCAATGGGATGCTCAAACAATGACATTTCAGTTAAAAATACAGCCAATCAGTAATGTTCCTAAGTATCACTAGCTCCAGGCTCAGTAACTGAAATGGAGATAAGAGTTTCTGATGCAGTTTCTTCTCTATTAATCATCAGGATGTCAAGTCTTGCATTTTTAAAATTGACTATTAAATTCAACTGTGATTATAAACTGGTTTTGACTGCTCAGAAACTGTTAATTATGGGTAGTGAGAGAACTGAGAGAGTGTCATGAGGAATAAAATGGCTTAAATCTGATATTGCAAAAAGAATAAATGAACTGAACCATGCAATTATGCAAGCGTAGAAACCAGATACCCTGTTTCCAGGGAAGACTGGGGGAATGCAGTGGAATATTTCAATTGCTACAATCAAAAGCTTAATATGTACCAGCCATGCCTCTCACAATGAACAGTTCGTTAAAAGGCTTGGAGAAAATTGTTTGTAATGAATATCCATAAAAATGATTACTTCAGAGTAATGACCAATTACAGGTTAACTAAAAAGGAAAGAGAAGTACCTAAAGAGGCAAACACAGAACTCTTCATTTACAAGGAAAAAGCAATCTGGATGTCTTTGTAGGAATAATAAAGCTGGATTTTGAGGTTAAAGCTGGGTAGCAAAACACTGAACGGACAGAGTATGGCACATAAATGAGGTTGGTTTTGTGGGCTGGCTTTCAGAGAGAAACAGGTAAGAGCAAATAGGGCAATACTGGAGTTGTAAACAGAAAGTATCCATTGGATGCTGGGGGGCAGAAAAAGCAATATGGCCCTTTTACCAGTGCTCAGTTTCAGACTGTTGGAGACAGCTCACTCACTTGTTACGTTTTTAAGTGGCAAAATTAGCGATTAGACACTTAGTACTGCAATTGCAGTTCAAAATGCTAACTGAAAGTAAGCAGGGAATGTTTTGAGCTGAAATAGGTGGTCAGTTTTTAAGGACAATACAGCTCCTTGTGTTTATTAACAGATTACTGAAATTTTTCTCTTAATATAAAAGATGAGACACTTCACAGAAAAATGTTTACCGTCACTAGTAAACTTTCAGCTGCAGATCAACCTCTTTGAAGAGGTTTATTAGAAATAAAAATCCTACAATTTTATTTGATTTTTTAATAACAGAGAAATAGAGACAGCTTGTTAGCTGTTAATACAGCTAGAGAACTTACATTAGTTTTTACAAATACATGTAGATGAAATGGTTGTTAAGTTAAAAGCTAGTAATATAAAAAATAGAGGATAGGAACTTGCATATTTAATAGTATTTTGCTGATAGTGTCAAGCTTAAAAGGATAGTGTGGGAATTAATTTACAAGTGCTAATATGAAAATAGCTCTTATATTGTCACTAAAAGACAAAATCTTTTTTTACATCATTTCACAAACAAGCAAAAAGCAATGTCAGAGAAGAGCAGCATGTGCAATGTGCTTTTAATGCAAACCTGAAAATGAGTGGCCACAATCAAAACCTGAGAATTTGCTAATTTGAGAGACTAAAACTGACATTTGTCTCCAGCTGTCAGGTCTTTTGGTGGTAAAAAAGGGAATTTAGAAAAAGAAACCCCTGAAACCTCTACCTTCTGGGGAAGCAAAGGAATAGATAAAAATACAGCTTCATTTCAAAAGATTTGAAAGTAAACTGACCAGTTTTCACCCCAACTTTGAAGTTTTCCAGAGCTTTTGGGATGCCTCTCTAAAGATGCGCAACATCCTGAAATCTCACAGTAAAGCAGAATGATGGCCTTTGATGGCCTTTTATCAAAGGTGGTGAAATGGGTGGAAAAGGGAACAATGAGGATTGGGTAAAAGAGAAATTAGTTATATCAGATAACATTTACTTAGGAGTCATATTTATGTCAGAATCTCCACAGCATCTATTGGCATGCAGACTGAACGTGTGAGTGGCTGGAAATGAGACTCTGTGGTCTGCCTCAAATTGCTGCAGTAATAAGGCCATACACCCGGTGGCAACAACATCCCTGTTCAGGCTGTTTTCACTGGGGTATGAAGTGTGACTAATCATTTTCTCTATACTAAAGAAAAGACTTAAGGCTTCCTTCACCAGACCTGCACCAATGCAGAGCCAAAGCTCATGCTTTGTTCATGAGGCTTTTATCTCTGGAGTTGTCTGAGGTTGATTTTATGTTGAAGTGAAAGAAAGCAATAAAAGATGGAGCTGAGAGGATTTTTTAGGCCCTTATCTGAGAACTGTTCATTTGTATTGCACCTGGCTGCTTCGAGTAAGACCTGGGCTTCAGTGTTGTACTTTTGTAACCCCAAATGAATTGCTGAATTCAATTTGGATTGGAACTCCTGTGGTGACATATAACAGCTTTTATTCTGGACATGCTAAGAGTGCTTACCCTGTTTGTTCTGAACCTCTGCACGAGCAATAAGACTCCACTGTCCACATTTTATGCAGCTGATCTTTGGTCTCAGCTTAATGCCTTGCTAGAAGATGTACTTTTCTCTAAAAACATGCACCTTTCTATTTTTCCCTTACTGCCTTAGAAGGCTGTACCTACAGCAGCCCCTAAATTAGCCAGACCCAAGCCTTGACTCCAGTAAGGGATTTGCAGCAGACGAGCTCAGCTGTCATCTGTCTCTGCACAGCAGTGCAAGTGCCATCTTCTTGCCTATCAAGAGCCTGTTTTCCTAATTAGGCTTAGATTTCATCCTGTGCCCTTGGGAGTGGCAGAACTACAGTTTACAAGAGTTGTGGTCTCTTTCCTTTTGACCTGGAAGCCAAGGTATCCCTTCTCCCTCCTTACTGGCAGGAGTTTGCCTACTCTGTATGACACAGCATGGCACATCACTAATGAATAAAGAAAAGAAAACCACACAGTTTAGAATTTAAAGCCCAGAATATCTTCCTTGTGTAGAATAATGTCAGCTCAGTGAACTAAAGCCCATCAGGCACCAAACCGCCTTGGGCTCACAGTGGTCAGTACTGCAGATAGAAATGTTTTAGTAGAACCCTTCTGAGAGTGTCACAAGAAGTACTGGTCACAGCATTTTAAAAAAGCTATGAGGTAGATGACAGATTCTAGACAAATCTCAGCAAACAGGAGAAGTGAACAGCACGAGGATAAATGCACTTTGTCAGCAGTATTAAAGAAAATGGAGGTTGGTGACATTTACTCTTGCTATGTCCTAAATACAAAGGTAGCACAAAATTGCCCCAGTGAGAGACAAGATCGTTGGACTCATCCTGGGTACCTCATTCATAATATGCTGCTTATTTTTGGAGGAAAAGGAGGAAAAGCTTTCCTGCTAGGTAGACTCTGTGAGCCCCTGAATACGAAGGCAGGTGTCACAAAGGCAGACACATCACAAAATGTTCAGACAAGAATGGCTGAAGGTGAGGAAGCAGCAGTAATTTATTATCACACACTTTTCCCTTTATAATGATCAGAAATCAAAGGGCTCTGAAAACCAGTAAAGGAACAAAAATGATGCTCTCCAAAAATTTTTTCCTTCAAGGTCTATTGTCTTTTTTGTCTTCATAACGCAGGTCTTTACTGTGTAAAAATCAGAGGTGCTTGGCTGCAATTTTGATGCCTTTACTCTGAGTCCCTATGTGACTTTGAAGATGCATCAGTTGAACACATACATGCAAGCCAATTCCCATACATATGCTTGAGTGTATTTCTGCAGGTAAATTAATCTCTTTTTATTTGAATATCTACTCACTTCAAACAGCTGTAGATAGAGAAGGTCTAACTGAGGTGACCATTAAATGCCCATGTTCATCATGGAATCTTTCCCAGACTGAGCGATCATTTAAAATTTAGAAAATTTTGTTAATTATAAAACAAGATAACAAGCAATTAATAGATGTTAGATGTACTTTCCTCATTTATTTCAACAAGTGTTTAATTTAAATTATTTATGAATTTTTTTCATAGCCTACTAGTAAATACTATGTAATGAAGTTTGCAAATGAAAACAACTCTATTAACACTGACCTTACTCTAGTATTCTGTTATTACAGCTTTGCTCAGCAGTCAGGAATGATATACTTCAGGGCAAATGAGAAAATGCACAAATTAGATTTTACTGTATAAGAATCAATTTATCATGCATGTGTCACAGCTTGATGATATAGCTATAAGATTAATAACCATAACATTAATTTATAATTTCCAGTTCCCAGTATAACAATAATTGTGTAGTCATCCCAGATTTTTATTTTGATTTGCTGGTTCGATCACATCCATTTTTCAACCAGAGTCAGGCCCATATATTGTGTGTTATATATCATAGGATATCTTGAGGCAGAGGAATGAAATATTCTCTAAAATATTGACCTGTAATACTCTCCATTTAAATTTTATTTTAAAAATCTGCAAGCTAAACAAGTGAGCCCTACCACCTACGTTACCCACTAAAAAGCCAGTAAAGCCCATTATTTCTAAATTATGAAATACTTCAATATTACACTTCAAAAAGCTCAGAATGATTGAAGGACTGCTGTGGAAAGCATTATAAGAATAAAATTATTTTGCAATTACATTACTTAATAGCTACAGGGAAGTACTGATGTCTAGTGTTAATCCTTTGAAGTTCATTTAGAAGAAATGAACAGAGAAAACACAATATCCAAGGAATATGAAGACAAATATAGGCATAAATGTCTAATGGAACAAGTTAATTTTTGAAGCATGTCAGCTGAATTCAGGGAGTTCAGACTAGGAGTGTGGTCCATTGAATGCAGTGGTGCAGCTGTGCCATTGCTGGAGTGAGGCTCTCTGGATTCTCACGGTTGCTTTCAAGGACAGGCACAGTTGATCGTAAAACCAGAACCTCCATGCATTGAGACCCACAAAGGGCAAAGCAAGAAAGCCAGAAAAGACTGGAAATGGTAGAGTGTGGATTAAGAGCTGACTGTGTCCTGAAGGATGACTGACTTTTTCCTGGGCTGTCCCTGCCTTCTGCAACAGGGGCTTCGTGTGTAACCCACCTGTGTGGGGACTGCACACAACTGCATTTTGCACAGGTTTCCTTAGCACAGGTACGAGAAATCAGAGCTGAACCAAAGTCACCTGAAAATTTCTTAACCAATAGAGTATTTCACCTGCTGAGCTGGGAGTTTAAAATAATATTTTGAAAGGGGAGGAGTTGGAACTATTTCAGAGGAAATTGAGATAAGACGAAAGCAACATCAAAACTGGTTAAGCCAGACATCTAAAGGGTAATGTCAGCTCAGTACTAATAAAGTAAATGCATTTATAAAACACAGCTTTGAACTTCTGAAGCCACAAAAAAGGCTCAATGATTTCTTCCATAATAATAGCTTCTGACAAAAGCCTTTTACAGAAATTAAGTGACAAAGATTTAACCGTAAAAGTTTCAAGACTAAACTTGGCCTTCTCACAACAGTGTAATTAAACAATTTCCACCTGAAACTCAGAACTCAAGAAAAAGTACCCGTGAAAAAATGCTAGTTACAGATCTAAAAGGGCTTGGTACTTTTTATTGGGATATATGTGTTGGTGGAGTAATTATCTTTCCTCCATCAGTTCCTTTTTTGATAATAATTAGTTAAATTTCCCAACAATTTTCTATTTTTTCCCTTAAATTGAAACTTTACTTTGGTTCCAATCTCTTCCTCTGTTTCTGCTTCTGTTCATTTAAAATTCCTTTCCATGGCTACTACCACCATCTGTGGTGTTCAATAATTAAGTCTTTTATTTCAGATATTTTATATATTACAGCAGAAAAGAGCAATGAAACACTCTTCAGGGTAACTACCAGGAGAGACTCTGCTGTCCATCATCACGTTTGCAGTATGCAAAAAAGACATATGCCAATTATTTTTGTCTGGACATACAGTCTGTTCCTATGCCTGAGAAATGGAAATTACCTTTGGTGCAGCACTTGAGGCTCTGAAAGATATTAGTGTTTCCTTTACAAATCTACTTTTTCTGTGTAATGTATAATCAATTGTTCAGTTGCTGAAACATAGCATCCTTGTGCTCTGTGAGGAATGCATTTTAAAACAGTCCTTACTTGGAAGTCACTGGATTAGGAAATCAGTACCTCCAGTAGGAGGCAAGTGATCAACAATCATCCTTCTTTGCTTCCATTTTTCTGTAGCATTCATGCCACATTTTTAAGGGCTTGTTGAGTCTAACCCCAGGCAGCAGCTCAGACTCCCACAGCTGCTCACTCCGTCCCTCCCCGCCGTGGGGTGAGGGAGAGCACGACAAGGTTATGAGTGACAAACCTTCTTCCTCCAGCTTCTCTTGCTCTGGAATGGGTCAGCTGGGATCAGCTGTCCTGGCTGTGTCCCCTCACAGCTTCTCGTGCACCCTCAGCCCCTTTGCTGGTGGGGTGGGGTGAGGAGCAAAAACTCCTTTGGCTCTGTGTAAGTGCTTCTCAGTGATACCTGAAATATCCCTGAATTAACAACGCTGTTTCCAGCGCCCCATTAGCTACTGTGAAGAAAATTAACGCCCAAACCAGTACAGAGCTATTAAGAGACAAAATGGACTTTCATTCAACCTGGTATCTGATTTTCTTGAGGTAATGAAATACCACCCTTTTGTTCAGATCATGTGCCACTGTTTTTATTCATTGGCCTGAAGAATTTGGCAGTAAACAGGATGAAAAGTTGTATAATTAGGAAGACAAAGATGCCAGAAGATGCAGATGTTAATACCCATTCAGAAATAGTTTGATTGTGTGGCTGATATTAAAAAAGTAACATGCTGGCTCCAGAGAACTCAGTAAAAATATAACTGTTGCCTTCAAAAGGCTTTGAACAATTTTGCAAACAAACCAGCATGGGCTCCATTACCACTCCATTAAGCATTTTTCTTCTGATTTTCCCTGACATGAATTAGAGCACTAGATTTTAGGGGTGACAACTTCCAGAGCATTAAAACAATCAAGGTCATACAAACTTTGTTCTTTTGAATCACACTATACAATAGGTTGCTGTGGAGGTAAACTATATCCATTTACAACTTTTGCCTAAACTTCTGTGTACACTTTAATGGAGGCCCTGGGTACATAATTGACTGTGATTGTACAAGTTCTTTGCTGGCATTAATGAAAAAACAATTGGATCACACATTTTTCTACCTGTCACTGGGACAAGGCTGTGCCAGAGATGTACATGTAGGTGCACTGAACATGATGACTTTTTTCCCTAAATGCAGACGTAGATGCCATCCAATGGCCCCTGTTCTCTGTTTATTATTGATAATTGGTCTCAATTATTGGTAATTGTGAAAAATGAGAAGGGCCCAGGACACGCAGTGTGTGCAGAGGAGCATAGTTTCTGGTAATCAAATGGCACTGCCTATTTCCTTCCTTGTACTTACTGTTATCTTTGGTCCCATAGCTGGCCAGAAAATAGGGGGATTAATAGAGAACTAATAGGGATGGGATAAGGCAGGGAAGAAAGAGTGAGGACTTGAGCCTGATCTATTATGTCTTTGTCTGGAAGACAATTCAATGTCACTACAGATTTGTTCTTAAAGATGAAACAATCTTCAATACAGCAACAGCCTTTTAGAAGCTTTGTATATGATGTCATGCCTAAAATAAACCAGGCCTTTTACCCACACTAGAGGCATATTATAAAACAGCTTTTATTCAATTAAATGCAACACTTACCTGTAAGCCCAGCGGCTTCTGCTGATAAGAAGGCACTCCAGGACAGGAGGAAAAACAGACCTGTCTCCAACATAGGAAACTCACACAGCTTTGTAAATTTTGTCAAGTGCTAAAAGATTGCTAAGGAAAAATAAAAACCCAACTGTTTTGTAAGCTAAAATTACTCCCAGTCTGATAAAGGATGAAAGAAAGAAAGCTCCCCCACCATACTCATCTATACATGTTGAATTTGGGAAAAACTGCACAGCTTCTAATTTATCTCAAGGTGGAAAATCCAGAACAGATTTTAAAGTCACCTATTTTAAGCACTTCTGTGGAGGTTGAATTAACACTTAGTTGGTTGCATTTGATATTCTTTTTCCCAGAAAAAAGGAAAAGGAAGTAATTTTGTCCAGTGTTATAAACAAACTGGCATTTGTTTGTGTGAATGCAAGAAAGATGAAAATCACTGATCTTTCTACAGTAGCATTTTATATGAACTGTAAAACACAAGAAAAAATGCAGGGCAAGGGACAGACCTTTCATTTCCAGCTTAGTTAAACTGATTGACTTGTCGGTCACACTGACACAGTGTAGTGTTTCCCTTGTATTTTTGTGTAATTGCTGCTAGCCTGGAGTTCATAAATAAGTTGCTGTACTTAATAAATTCATGTTTTAGCCTCAAAATACTTCAAAATACTTTCCTTAAAATACAGTTATTTAGAAATAGGATGATAAAGGCCAGAGTCCTGCCTAAAGTTAAATGTAAAAAAGAAATTTGTAGATTCTGATGAATGACATTTCCTGTCAATTTATGATTTGTCTGTTTGTTTGCAAGCACTTGAACCTAGAGTGAAAAGTGTCAGGCTCAAACTAAAGATGGTCAGTGTCAGATATTGCATATTATTTCCAACCTATATAGATTTGCTCCCTGAAAACAAACCGTAAAGGATATTAAAGCTGTGACAACAGCATAACAGGATCCCATGGCAAACGATCCAGCAAAGATCCCCAGAAAATTTCCTACTGACTGGAAGAAAGCAGCAGCATCAAAAGCATTAGGATTCTCCTTAGGACTGTAAATGGATATAGAGCTGGAAAGAAAACAAAGGGGTGGGGAAGAGGGAGAGAAAAAGGAATAACAAATTCAATCACATTGTAAAAATTTTAGAATCAATAATTGAAAATGAACAGTTTTAGGCACTCGAAATGCAAAACAAGACTTCTCTGGGCTAATAGCAGATGAGAGCAAAACAGATGGAGACTGGGGAAAGCCAATTTATTTTCAAGGTATCACACTGGAAATATTCTACTGCCCGTCAGTAACACTTTTATATTAGAAGTGCCATAAACAATATTGTTTCCAGGCCAACAAAACATTAAATGGTGGTAGGTGGATAAGAAAACTGCAGGGAAGACAGATAACTTTGAATTATTTATTGGCCATATGTCCTCAGAGCAGTTACATATTTGCAAATATCTTTGGTAAAAAGTGCATCTCTGTGGCTGAGGTTCAAATGGGTGACACAAATCACAGCAGGTACCACATGTGCAGCAGCAATTTTATTACAAACCACCAAATATTTCCCTTCCTGGTGTAACCCTTCATAACCAGAGCTGGAGCTGTAGCAAGAGCTCAGCAATAGGAAAACTTGTGGACAGAATGGATGTTGTCCCTCAGAAAGAAACTGCAGCAGTTGTCCAAGGTCATCTCCTGTATCCCACCCCAGAGTGCAGCCACCACAAGTATTTTGGAATGGGAAAGGATGCCACCAAAGCCAAGGGGCTGTGCACTATATAATTCTTCAAGTGTCTCAGTTGTTATTTGCCACGAGTCAGTTATTACCCAGAACACTAGTAGCTCAATGTATATATGTATATTTTCTTGTTGAAGTGTTATATTTAGCAGATACAAGCCTCACAAACTAATTAAGCAACAATTTAGATCTTTATGTTCTCTTGCTTTGAGTACTGCTTTGAGTACTTTCATGATCCTTGTCAAAGAAAAATGTGCTGAGCTTGGCACTGGATTCCAGAATGCACCTTGGATTGCTGGAAAACAATTGGTATTTTAAGAATTAAAAATTTAGCATTTTTAAAAAGTTGTGAATATTTTAAGCTTTTGGATATTAAGAATGTGATCCTTGCAGCCTGATGTTTTTCATTTGGAGATAAGTTCTGTATAAAGGATTTTCTAAGTAGTTGCATTGAAATAACATGAAGATGTGAAAACAGTTCTCATGCTTTCAGTCTGCAAAAACGGCACAAGGATTCTCAAGGCATATGGTGGAGCACCACAAATATGAGGGGTGAGTGCTCATGTACTGCAACAGAAGTAACTGAGGACTAAAATCTGTTATCTTCAGTTATGCTGATTAGCACCACCACAAAATTAGTGAGATAATCTGTAGTGGAAAATGCTATTGATACAAGGACACAAAATATTGGTAGCAGATCAGCAACATGTTGGTATCTAAATTTTCAGTCCTTTTTCAGTGGTGACTTTCTTAGACCAGGGGATCAGTTATAATTCTTTGTTTGTCCTGCCTAAAAACTTGTAGGTGTGTCTGGACAGCAAAGCAGCCACTTGGTTCTTTGATGTTTGTCCCAGCCAAGTACACAGGCTGTGGCTGCTGGTCTGCTTCGCTTAGTGAATTATAAATCAGGAAAGGACCTTTTGTGCCACTGGTGCTGTGGCCTGCATCGAGTGGTGAATTCAGAGAGGTCTAAAATCAAGGAAAATGATTCTATTAGAATGATGGGTATCTGACCATGGTAGGGATGCTCAGTAACAAAAAAGGTCTTGACATGGAGTGAAAATGTATTAGTCAAATGTAACCTATAGTCAGTAAATGGCTTTTTATTAAGTATGTTAATCTTAGGGCAAGAAAAGTTGACTTTATTAAGACTGGTTAGGGTTACAGTTTGCCCTCCAATCTACCAACAGGTTTCAGGTATGAAGAAAACTAGAAGAAAGCATCCTATTCTTAATGTAGTTATTTCAGGAACAATTTGAAATGACTCATTCTCCCTGAGAAATTTTCTACTCAGTGTGCCCCCCATGATTTTTTAAAAGCACCGTAGCACAACATTTGCTCATTATGCTAACTGTAGTTTCAGGTCTAAATCTTTCCACTGAACTCCTGTTTCTCTGCAGCTCAAAGAGTATCTACATCTATTTTTCATTTTGCATTATTCTGTACTAGAGCTATTTATTTTTCTGGATGTGTTTCTTTTTAGCACTAACATTTAATCCTTTCAAGCATCCAAAATACACGCTAATGTACCTGACAGTTTTCATATATAAGCTGCAATTTAACAGAATGGGATTTTATCCTGTTTATTCCAGTACTTCCTTCCAAACCAATTATTTGACCTAAAAACAAAATTGCAAAGTTTAACACTGGAAAGAACCATAATTAAAATTATAGTGCCTCTACTCTTCTTCCTTTTCCTTGGAGAGCAATTCAAGAGGCCTGCTGGCATGACCTGCCCTCTCTGCTATCTGCTCTTTGCATGGAGGGGTTGATTGCAGTTCATTAATAAGCAGTGCGGGAGAGTTTGATACTAAATTTCAAACTGTGTTTAGTTTTTAGAGGCTTTCTAAAGGCTGAACTAGTTTAAGAAGAAGAAAAAAAAAGAGTTTATTTCTGTAAATTTGTATGAGAGGTGGATTAAGGGAGTCCTGTAAGTACAGTAGAGAACAGTTTTCAGAGATTGATGAATGAACAGATTTAATGGCAAAGGCCTGCATTATTTGCCGCCCATGATGAGAAAGAGTGCAGGGATAGGAACGAGAGATTTTTGTTGGCTCCTCACTGAATGCTCAATGTATGTATGTCACAGACACCTGTCCCAGTCCCTACTACCTGTCTGTGTGTGAGCTTGGTAACCTCTGCCTTTCCTTCTGGTTGGAGACAGGAATTATACTTCACTTCCTGGCTGCTTCTTGTAAGCATTAGCCAGCACTTTCTATATTAGAAAGCTATTTAACAGCTCTCTTTTTATTTCCATTTCTTCTGTGTTTCCTTGAGCAAACAACATTGGACAGGGTCAAGTGCTTTCACAGCCTTCAAAAAAAGGAAATATAGGCAATACTTATTTATACAATATACTGCAAGTTAGGGTGGTAGCTTTTGCTTGAAGCAGATGAAGGATTAACAGTTTGTGTCAGTAGTACCACGCTAATCATTCCACTTCCCTCCCCTCATCTGTTAAGATCACTTTAGGATGAAAGCTCAGCATGACAAACACTTTCTACACACTTTATAGGGATCTAATACTAAAGGTCTGCATGACAGAAGGGCTATTGCAGTGGAAAGCATCCAGTCATGTTTCTAGTTACGTCTTAATTGGTTACTTTTTGCATCTTCAGTTATTCTTAAACAACATCTCATTTATTCATAAGATCTTTTTCTTCCTGTTAGTTTTCCCAGCCTGTGAGCACAGCACAATGTATTTTCCTTGGAAAAAAGCAATAAAATGGAAAGCATTTAGCATTACAGCAGAGATTTTTCAGTAATTCATGCAAATTTTCTGAGGAAAAATATGTTGTTGAGGTTAAATCTTGGATCCTACTTTTGTTTCTGTCCAAACCTGATGTGCAGAGGGCTAATGTGGCAGCATCGAATTAAGGGATGTTAGCTTTAACTAGCAGAACAACATAAAGATTCTCTGTTTTGATATAAGCCAAAGTGATGCAACACCTGTATCAGATGAATTTTAGAAAAACACATTATGCTGAAGAAAATACATTCAAGCATCAGAAGGAAAATGTGTGCAAACAGCAGGAAATTTCTAATAGGATTATGTAGAATCAGTTATTAGAAATAACCAGTAAACAGGCTGTTTTATTCCTGTCTTCCTCCTGTCTATTTGACCAACATGAAAATAAACAGCTTTGGAGAGGAACATTTCTTTCCACTGGCTGAGCCAAACGGTTTCCTTTAGCCGAGTGCCCTTCTTTCTCCTTGCCACTTCATCATGTGCCATGTAATACTGCACAGAAGAGAATCAGGAACAATGTGAAGAAAAGAAAAAAATACCTGAAAATACAGGAAGGTCAGATGTTCCCTAAAATACCTTCATTGAATAAAGTGGGATCTCCCTCAGGTGATAAATAATTATAGCACTACACGGTGATTTCATCAGCTGCTAATTAAGAAAAATAAAACAGGCCAGAAAAAAGTATTCTAGAGTTCAAGGTTGTTTTTAAGAGGGAAAGAAGGTTATTTTTCCTGAGATTATAATTTTACAGAAAAAGGAAGGTCACTACAGCATGTTCAAAAACTTGGATCTTTCAGAGAAGTGGATTGAGCCAAACAATTTCTGTTCCCACACAATTTTTGACTGTTTAGTTTTCCTAAGAGTGTTGGAAGAAAGCAGAAAAGTCAGAGCTGGAATTTACCCACAATGTGTGTTTGAGCTAGAAGCCAGAAGTGAAAGCCCATGCAGGGCACCAGACACCCACACATTCTCTTGGCAAGTCTTAGGCTGGTAGAGCCTTCTTGGGCTTCCTCACAAAAGATCTCCTCACACAGGAAGAGCAAGTAGATGAACTATAAAGGTAAAAACAAATGAAGTTTGGGATGTGACTGTGCCAAGCCAATAAAAGCACGTATGAAGCAGAGAAGCTTTGCAGGCAGTTAAGGCAAAGAAGAGACACACCCGAGCAGGAAGGCTTAAGGACTAGCAGAAGCAGTCAATTTTAATAGTTTTGAAGCAAATATATGGAGATCTTCCAGACAAAAATTTCAAACAACAAACAACCTTTTTGTATATTTCAGATGTGTTAAAACAGTGATCAGTACATTAAAAGAACACAGAGGAGTCTTTTGTACATCCATTTGTACATTCTGTATAAAGGAATCTGTCTCCATGGAATTTATTCCTGGCAATATTTGCAAATTTTTAGATGTTTAAGGTTCCTGAAACAGAGACTTTGCAGAAATACAGATATTAAGCTTTCTGTTTATATAGATCTTTATGTAAGAGCTGAAAAAGAAAAAGGTACTGGTAGTTGAATTACTGCCCAAGTGGCCAGCGTTTGAACCTTCATTATGGATACCCAAAATTTTATTCTCCTTGGCAATCCAGCACATTGTGGTTTTTATTCCACTTATAGGCTGGTTTCACCACACTACTACTAGTATTATTGCTTTTACTTCTAGAAAAAGTCTAGTAGTTGTTTTAGAAACTATTTTTCTATCTGGGCTTACACTCTGTTTCTTTTTCTCTGTGTCATGGCTTATTTTCTTCCTCTGTTTTCTGACCGCACTTTGTTCCTTCGTAGGCTTTTCCAGAATTTCTGAAATACTAGAGAGCATTTTATCTTGACTACTTTAAACTGAGCTAACACTTACTGTTGTATATGAGCTTTTATTGTTTTTACAAGGGTAACTATTTTCAGTTTTCTTCTGTGTCCAGGCCTGAGCTGACACACAGCAGCAGCTTGTCAGAGAAAACAACAAATAGTTTGTATTGTGCCAGGTAGACTTTCCCTAATGCAGATCTTAGTTCTCATCTACCCCCAAACGGCAGGGACTGCAGAAAATCTGTCATTCTCCCTCCTCTGTCTCCCAGCCCATTACCCTTAGCAAGTCTGTTCTACCTCCTCGGGGAACCCTGAAAGCGTCTATCCTGGTGATCCCATTCTTGTCTTAAAATTCCACCACCTTTGCCATAAAATGACCTGGTATCTCACCCACCTGGATGGGGTTGAACTCAGGTTCCCTGGTGCCCAGAAAAAACTCTGCAAGTCTCTGCTGACAGAGGTGCTGGACGCCCTGCATCCTTCTGATCCTGCTCAGAACTTGCTCCCTACAGGGCTGCAGTCACTACCGACTCGTAGAAAGGAGACATGGGATGATAGTTTTGATAGTAAGTAATGACCTAATGGGCCTGCAGGCAGAGCAATTTCAAGTCTAACCATCTCTGATCTGATGTGGAGCTTCTCTACCCCAGTGCATCTGAGAAATGGTGTGCACTGTCATCTGTACAAGTATCTTAGCTTCTCATTACCTTGTTCCAACCTGGTTTTATCTTTGACAGAAAGAAATCCTGATGAACAGCAACATGGGCTTAAAAATCTATGTAAAAGAAAACTAAGGCTTTAATAGTAAAATATGTTCGCATATCTCTGAGGCTTGGCATAGGAATGTTTCATTCTCAAATGACTGCTATCGCTTCTAAATGTCTAATTTTCATAAATCTATTTGGAAATATCACAGTCACAGTGACAACTCTTTGCGGTCCCATATCTTCGTGAGGAATGAAGCACATCAGCAGAAAACAGATGGCTGATAGTGGGTCATCTGTGACATGTGCTGCATTCTGGGTTATGCGTCTGACCATCCTTACTTACGAGCTGATGATATCAAAAGGCACATAATTTACACATTCCTGTGCCTGCAAATATGATCCTTTCTCATTTGGATATCAGAACTGTAATCCAACTCACTGTTAAATTCCCATTCTTTTTAAACCTTGCATGAAGAGGAAAGGCCTATGTGTATCTAGAGCAGCTTGAAGTCTGTCCTCCCAGTTAGGGAGATTTTAGTGGCTTCAGCAACTGGGAAGATGCACATAGTGCTAAGAAAGTAGAAACAAAGAATCAGCCACCAAGGAAGAGATAAATGTATAAATAAATTATTATTGTATTAATACAAAGTGCTGGACTTCTCCCCTGCCTTACATCTCTCTGTAATCGCTTATGCAAAATAGAACTTACAAGGTAGAACAGTACTGTAAAAAATACACATTTTTTCTGTAAAGAAAACATGACTGTAAAAGTTACAAACCATCAACACTCTGAGTTAACAAGAAACAATGAACAAGGAACAAATTCTTCAGTCAATATCTGGAAGGAAAAATGAAATAGTTTTCTATGTTATTTAAACCGTATCTGCTGCATAATGCTAACTGTGCCATAAGGGGAATTAGATGTGCTGTATGTGTTAACACTCTTGCTAATGTTGGTCCATGAGCCCGAGCAATCTTTTTGCCTCCCTACCCCTGCCACCCGAGTTCGGAGCTATCGTCCAGTCCCAGCTCTCGCACTTCTAGACCCACCAGCCAAATGTGTAACGTGATCTAAAGATCTGTATTCCTCTGATAATAGTGGGCAGCACTTTTCTTCATATACAGCTACATCTCTATCTCCTACTAGCTTTACATTATTCTTCCTCATTATAGCATTCTTCACCTTTGTGTTATCTTTCAATTTTTTACTTGTGAGCCACTAGTCTCCAAAGTTACTTAGAAAAGAGCCGAAAATATTTATCAGAAACATTTACACAACCTTCCCTTTATGTGACAGTTCTTCCCATTAGTGCAGGGAGATGAGACCCTGGAATAAGGATTTTCTGTGAAAATGATATAGCTCTCTTGAAAGTCAAAAATTGAGTTAATGTGCAACTGCAGGTTTTCTGTCAGCATAGGCAAGAGTTTGATGTGTTCCTGGAGGCCTAATTCGATCCATGCCTCAGGTTTACTTGCACAAAAGTGGCAAAATGTGATACTGTGGGACTTCATTTACCTACAGAGTGCAAAGAATAAAACAGCAGAGCACATTCACAAGACACTGACTGATGTGTCCTTAAGGGGTAGGGAAGGTGATTACTGGAAGAATGGGTAGTCTTAATTAAACCCCCCTTTTTGTACTAAAACTTTTGGGATAACTCAAGGATGAGGTAACAAAGCCTTTCAACTACCCTTGTCTTTTACAGTGACTTCACTCCCGCAAACAAATTTTACATTTGTCTATGTCAATTGAACTCCACCTGCCTGTTGATAAAATGATGCAGGCTGATAGTTGCCTGCATGGAGCATTAGAACGCTGCAGCAGATTGCCAGGAAATTACTGTGATTTACTGTCAACCTGCTCTAGAGGAGAAACTGCCTCAAATTACCCTTACAGTGATGAGTACCTGAAGTAACTCCACTGAGTCAGTGCAGTTGTTCTAGATGTACACTGGTGTTACAAAAAAAGCAGGATATGACCCAAACACTTTCAGGAAGGTTTTAAGCAGCTTGGTTAGCCATGAAAAATCCTTTGCTCTTATGGGCAACTAGCAGAGATTAAATGGAAACAGTTTCCACTAAAGCTTTATTAAATAATAATTTTCTTAGAAACACAGAGCCCATGATTTTGTTCAGGAGCAGTTTAAGATTGAAACAACAGAAAATGATGTCTATTTTATGCCGACAGTATTCCGTTCATTTAGGATTTGAGTCATTGTCATAACACTGCAGGAGAACCCACTAGACCCTTGTGCACTCTGAGATGCCCAGGTATGAACAGCAGCATTTCCTTTGTAATAACAGCTGCTTCTTATCCTTCACAAATGCCTAGTCCTACTCACCTCACCCTCCTCCAGCGTTTAAACCAACTTGTCCCTCAGATTTAGCTGGTTAAACAGTACTACAATACACTGTAATCTTCTCTGAAATCCCCCTGAATGAATGTGAACAAAGGAGTGAGGGGCAATATCAGACTGCTTAGCTGATCAATGGAAGAACATATACAGCAGGTTCTTATTTAATATTCAAAGGACCTTTTTCTTCTGTGACGTCTGCTTATGAAAATCCCGAGACTGATGTGTTCAAGGGTGGTGCAACCCATGTCTTTTCACAGGCAACATTCCAAATTGAGTGGGAGCCTGTCTGTGCACAGCTCAGTACTCCAGAGACAGTGAGAGGAAGCTCTAAGTGCCCAGTCTGCCTCACCTCGATGGAAACAGACTCTTCTCTCACTGCTCCTCTCCTCTTGTCAGTGAGACAGGAAAGGACCCCATTCTCACCACTGGTCTGCCAAGCCTCGGCTGGCCCATGTAACTGCCCTGCTTGAAGTGTAACAGTGGGTGTAAAGCTTACCTAGGAGTGTTGAAGAGGAAGGACAGAATTGGGACCATGCTGTTGGGAATATGCTACAAAGAATTGAAAGGTTAAGTGAGAAAGCAGGAAAAAGAAAACTATCTTTGTGATTTCTCCCAGATGTCAGTTTTATATTCTACCAGGCATATAGTCTACCAGATCTCATTACAAAAATATAATGTACGAATTCTATGCTTTCATAGATTTTTCTCAGGCACAAGGTGTAATTTTATTTTTTCTTCTGTTTTTCCTCTGTTACCTCCCCGAAATAAATTGTCTGTGACACAAAAGTAATTTAATGAAGTGAGACTATATGATAATTGTTTGCAACAAACCTGGAGCTTAGTAAGTGTGGGTACTCTTTGTCTTTTAAGAGATTTTTAAGTTACTGTTTGTGTTTAAATTACTATATCCTAGACTCAGCTAAGTGTGCTGCTAGAGGATGTGGGTAGTCCCTGGAGGAGATGGACAGTCTACTGCCAATACTATGGGGCTGGGCCAAACTTCTGGCCTATCAACAGCCTTGGGCTTTTTCACTTCCAGCATGTTTTCTGTCAGAGATTAAGAAAGGAGCCCCTGGTCTACTGCCTTCACTGAACTTCAGCCTCTTTAGGAACTTCTGAACAGAGCACTACACTGGGGGGCCTGATGCTGGTTGTAATTGATAAAGATAAGGTACACTGAATCCCCCAAAAATTAGAGTGGAAGTAGTATGAAAGTCTGTCCAAAGTTTTTTCTATTTCAGTGTTCTCCTCAGCTCTGCCTAAGACTTTCTAATAATCCTTGTTATGTGGTATATTATCCCTGTATAGTCTGTGCATGGAAAACAGATTCTTTCATAGTCAGAAGGGGGTTAAATAAGAAAAATCTGCACTTCATGTAGCTTTTTAATATCTGGAGTACAATTTTTCTGTCTCCTACCCAGATTCTTATAGATATTTTTTTAAAAAAGGATTAATGCTCCAAGAAATATTGTCAATAGATGCAAACAAAATGGTTCACATGATTTCTAATGTGGCCAGACCATACATTAGATGACCCTACCTCAGTCCTGACTTGGAACAACATAACCTTGAGGCTGGTGCCAAACATCCCTCTTTAGCCACATTTTACTTGGGAAAACAGTTCCCTTCTCTCAGGTAACACAGTACAGTGCAAGGGATAGGAAGGGCAGGACAGTTCGCTTGGAGCTGTTTTGTGCTAGCACCGCAAGCCGCCTATGGAGTTTTCCTTTGCATTAGTCATTAGCACTCCTCAAGGATGGGTCACATCATTTTTTCCCCAATGAAGACACACCCTGTGTTCTCAGTTGTCTGTTTCTGAGCTGCAGTTGACAACATAGCTGCCATGGGAACGGGATTTTCAGAGCTCCATACCACTATTGATTTTTCCATGTGCCCACCAAACAACTGATAATTTTTGCTTCTTGCTAATCTGGATTTGAGATGAGCCCGTAATCTAAAGAAGAAAATCTTTTTAATCTCCTGAGCTGTTCAATCCCACCTACATTTCATTATTGAAAATATTTTCTATATTTTAAAAAATGGAACAGCTAGGGAAAAATGACTCGGGCATTGTCTGAATGAAATGCTATCCTGATAACAAAGCTTCTCTCACAAATATTAGTTCCACTTCTATTGCTTTATAATAAATGGTTGCAGCTGTTGCCATGGCAGTTTTAATTTTTAAAAATGTATCCAACTGAAGACAAGAAATGCAGCTGTTGTTATGAGAAAGCCTAAAATAAATCCAGATGTTAAGTGTATGATCTAGTGTTGGCAGTAATTATGCCAGAAACAAAACACGTTACATGTTTTGTTTTCTTGATATACTGGAGTTGAGGATGGGGATTTAGCCATATTCTGAATTGTAAGTCTCTGTTCCTGATCCAAATATAGCAAATAAATAGAATGAAATTTCACCTTAGGGAGAGGCACTTCACTTGCTAGAAAAGCTGGTCAGCCTTGCATAGAGAGTGGCAGTAATATTCCAGTAGGAAAAAGGGGGACCTCAAGCTCTCCTCATTTACCTTTCTGCTAATATGCTAACATTTTATTTTTTACAGCTTAACAAAAAGAAAAATACCAGCCATGGTAGAAATCTTAAAATCGCAATATTACCTATTGCTTACTACCTTATCACTCTATTGCCTGAAGTTCTTTAAGCTGTTATACCTTTAATGTTAGAACATTAAAACAAAATTACTGGACAGTGCTCTACAAAGAAAGCATAATGCAACAAGTCCCAGTACATGTACTAATAGTCATCCACTGGAAAAATCCACTGTACTGGGAAGGTAAATAGTCCATTTAAGTCTCTTTTGGGGAAAAAAATATTTAAAGATAGAATTTCTGAGAAGGTGATAAAAGAATAGGTCCAGACTTATTTGAAAGTGAGCTTTACCTCTGGTAAACGCTGACTGAAAAGCAGTAGCTCAAAGCACGAGCAGAGAGGTGTTTAGAGGCAGCCTGTGCAGTGTGACAGGGAATGGGACTCGGGCAGGATGGCAGATGGGCTGAGAGGTGGCTTTGCATCCATCTTGTACCTTTTCTCCTTGCCTTGGAGCTGCAAAGGCTGCTCTGTCTGAAGCCCTTCGAAACTGTAGCTGGCTCTCCACAGCCTCAGGGGTTCATTTCAGCAGCTTGGGGCTGCTGAGGACAGAGACGGGGCTGCTGAACCTTGTGGAAATTGGTTTGCTCAAGCGTTAAGTCAGTGCTGATTATGACACCTGCCAATACCTCTTGGCAATCTGGAGGCTTACTGAACTTCACTCATGGTAAAATTAAACAAAGAGAGGGAATCACCACTTAGGCAGGGAAGTTGATGTGGATAGAATTTCAGTCCCAAATTCTAAGGCAATCAAAATAGTAAAACATTCTTTTTATCCTTAAGGATTACAGCAAGAAGAGAAAACAAGAAAACACACAGAAATATACACTCATTCTGTATCTCTGACTTCCAACTTTGGGCATATTTTACTCAAAATAATTGGAAGTCTGTATTTTTTTTATCCTTTGTACAGGAGTTTCAAATGATAAGTCACCTTTAAGCCTTACTACATAAACATATGCCACTTGAAGAAAATCTAAAAGTTAATGGGAATCTTGAAAATAATCTGGATAATAAAATCCTACCCACCCCAATTTCCTAACCATAAATCACTCGACCAAAGAGCCCTAACACCAAATATACTGGATGAGAGTTTTTCCTTTGATAAGAATTCATTATTCATAAGGACACATGCTAAGGCTTTTGGACACAACTGCCAGCTGATCATGAATTATTCCTCAGTGCTAAGATTGAAAGAGTTAAGGAACATCTTCCTTTGTTAAAATTAAGGTATATGCTACTGGCCTATCCAATGCACTGTGAAAAATCACACAGAAATGATAGGCAGCCAAACAGACAATTTTTCCTTCTGGCTTTGTAAAGACTCCATTTATTTACAGATAAACAGGTAGTATAACACATTAATTTCCACCACTTGGTTTAAAAATAAATACTTTCCCTAGACAGGAAGTTCTATGAGGCTTAAACACAGCTATTAATAGGAGGAAAATAATTCTTCCTAGCTTCATTACCCTCATAATTACTAGAACGTAGGAGTCTGACCTCAGAAACTTTTGCATTCACTTCACTCTAACAGTGCACAATGAAAACACTCTCCAAGCTATGGACTAAATCCTGCTAATGCTAGAAATAGAATATAAAAATGTGAACATCCTATAATGAGAGTTTAGAAATACCTTTAACCGTACTCTCTAGGAATAAAAATACTGTAATAAAGAAGATGTACATTGTTAAATGGTTCAGGAGGCTGAAATTTTCTTCAGGAATATTTTCATCTAGCTGTAACCCTCTCCCAGTGTGTTTGAGGCAGGGAACAGCAGCCTGCTAGGCACTCTATTATTCTCATTTCTCTCACTACCACTTCTTGCTGTGCTTGCTACAGATCAGTAGAACAATGTGGAAAGAAAGAACTGTTTGATTTCTTTTAAGTGAAAATAAAGTAAACATGAAGTGAATGCGGATACAAAATGAAAATGCTTTAAAGTCTGAAAATTATATCAGTTTTGTGAGATTTTGTAATGGAGAAATTACTAAGGGAAAAATGTGAATATCAGTTTATTCGATGTATTGTTGGGATACTACTTTGTTCAAAGTTTTAATCATATTTAAACCTTCCTTTTCAAAATCCAAATTCTAGTGTCACTATGTCTCCCCAGAAACGTGCTGAAATTTCATTAGGAATCCAAATAACATACACATATGTATATTACATTCAGAATATGTAGATCATTATAATTAACAATTAGTTAGGCAACATCAGAGTTCCAAACGCATTAAAAGCAAACTGATAAAAAGACTGGATGTCTTTCCTGGGTACAATGGTCTTTACAGGGAATGCTCATAAGACCCATTGCCCTAAAAACAGTAGAATGAACCAGCTCTGTCCCACTGAGCTCTCTCAGGGCCACTTGCACAAGTGCTGCCTTGAGTCTTTCCTGTCTCTGTCACGGCTTGTGACTTTGCCAAAATGCCACCATTGAGATGTCACTGCCATGTTGCATTTGCAATTTCCATTAAGATTTTTTTTTTCCCTTTCTTTTTTCCTTTTGTTTTTTTTTTCACCTCTAACTTGGCATTCTGCAGAGTCAGTACAGAGAGTATTGTGCTTATCTTGGACAGAAACCTTACAGCCACATAATTACAAAGCTTTCTCACTGTACCACTTTGAAATTCAGACTTGTCATTTCTAAGGGGAGGAAAGAGGAAATTACCCATCTGTTTCCTATATATTTTTCGCCCTTGTGAAAATGTGACAACATTATGCAAATTTTTAAAGGTTTCTGAAATGTTTAGTTGACAAATCTCAGTGGAGATCTGATAAACTTCATCAACTAAAAATCTTCCAAGATCTCATTTTTTTTAGGCATGTACCATCTAAAACTTAAATATGTGTTTTTTCCCTGCAGCTGCTGGTCCCCAGACTCAGCCAGCTGCTGTCCCCAGCCTTCAGAGCTGACCATCACATCACCCCTCTTGTCCTCATTACCTCCTCTGTTTGTCACAACGTAGTAAGAAGGATGGTGAAGAGGTGCTTGCACCAGAAATGAAGTCAGGGTCTCTCTTGGCTTTAGGGTATGAAGGAGATTGGAATTTACAGTCCTAGATTATCTCTAGAAATAATTTCTTTCTATCTCTGATGGGAGACCTAGGCACTGGTGAGTGCAACAAAACTGGTGGAGTAGGTCATGCAGCTCAGGGGAGTGGGTAGAGAGAGAGGGAGATGGTGACCATTGTCTCGTGAAAAGTTAAAGGAGAGAGAAGGAATGAGATTGAGACCAATACAAAAGCAAGTGGAAACAAGGAGAGAGTGGAGCTCTGTAACCACTGGAACAAATTCTAAGAATAGAAATTTGCTGAGTCTCAGCATTTAAGTAGCTGTGAAGTGCAGTAACTAGAGGTTTGCAGTCACTCCTGCTGCGCCTGGCACTGAAGGAAGGCAGCTGATGCTACTGTTATCAATTATTCTCTTTGCTCAAGTGACAAAAGCATATCCTGAAACCATTAAAGTTCCTAGTCCAAAAGGTGAAACATGCACTCTGAAATGATGTCTTGGGTATGGAGAGTGGGGGGTTTCTGTGTATGAAAAAAATAAGCTTTAAAATTACATTTGATTAAAATGTTTACAAAAGGTACCTCTCAATTCCTCCTTTGAAAGATATTAATATTTTTGGGCATTATGTAACTTTTGAGTATTTGATAACATTTGCATTATTTTGATGTGCTTTATGGACAGTTCCCCATGCACAAAGAAAATAATTTGCACATATGCACATGCAAAAGAATTTCATGGAGAGTTATGTCAGTTTTAACAGCCTCAGTAGCTTAAGGCCTTTAGTCTTAAAAGATCAAGGCTTGCAGCAAGAAGCAGTTTACCTGATACTGTTGGTAAAAAAAAAAAAGGCTTAGAGCAGGTCAGAATGATGAAATTCAAGTTGAACTCCAGCACAGAGTTCTGGAGGGGTTCACAGAGGGATCACAAGACACATCAGTCTTTCTTGGTGTTCCTGGGTAGCAACAGGAAATAGTCCATTCTCCCACAGTAGGAATGGGTTCTTCATGTAATCATAACCTGATCTCCAAAGAATAACAGATTTTTTGTGGAGTATCCTGTTGTGACAAACTCTCTGTCTCTTTGAGACAGCTGTGCTCTCCAATCCTGTATTTCTGGGAAGGATTTGGGCAGTGAATAGGTATTGGTGGCTACCCGGCAAATGAAATGGTGGAAAGCTCTCCCTCACCTTTCTGGCACACACTCCTCCTCTCTCTTCTCTGCCAGGAGACATGAAACGTATGTTGATTTATTGCAAGAGCCAGACAGACTCTTACGTGCAGTATTTCATCCAGAGAGGATGAAATGAGCTTTCTTTTGGAACACTTCAAGGGAAATAATATCAATACTATCATTTTAAACTCAAAGGGAGTTGTCTCTGTAAGTAGAATTAGACTCCGTATGTAATTATCTTGCTCTCAGGAAAAATCTGTCTTATTCACTACAGATAGGTTATTTGGACAAGAAAAAACATCTGGAAGAGCTCAAAAACCAGGCTGACTCAAACCAGGGTGTACTCCAGTTCTGAAGAGTTCCCAATAGAAATCTTTGAAATGAAGAAGCTTTGATACCAGTTTGGTCATTTGTAGGGAAAGTGTAGCTAAATAATTGCCATTTAGGTGTGATTTGCAAGGACTGCAAGCAGCGTTCTTAATTCTGGACTTAAAACTTATCCGTCTGTTTGTGTATAAGTGGACAGAGATACCTGCAGCTACTCTGATTTGATTGGGTCTGACAAGTACAGACATTCCCGGCTGATTTGAGCTAAGCTGTATCTTCGTACATCCCTGAGGGCAATCTCCATAACATTGGTCACTGAAATCTACTCTAGCTTAGCAGTCTGCAACTGAAGGCTGCCTATTCAAATAAATTCCATAGACAAAGCAGGGCCAATTAGAGAACTGCAGTGGGCTGACCCTGGCTGCATGACAGGTGCCCACCCAGCCACTCCATCACTCCCTCCTCTGCAGGGTGGGGCGGGGGGAAGAAAATGAGATGGAAAAAGGCTCAGGAGTGAAGATAAAGGCACATTAATAAAGTAAAAGCTGTGTGTGAAAGCAAAGGAAAATGAAAGTTCAATTCTCTGCTTCCCATTGGTGGGTGATGCCCAGCCAAGCACGTGTAGCAGTTGCTCTGGCAGATAAATGCAGTAACATTTATCTGCCCCTTCCTCCTTTCTCTTAGCTTTTATTGTCGAGCACATCATATGGTGTGGAATATGCCTTTGGTCAGTTTGGGTCAGTTGTCCTGGCTGTGTCCTCTCCCAAGGCTTTGCCCACCTCCTACCATTGGGATGCTGGAGAGACAGTGCTGATGCTGTGCCAGCGCTGCTCAGCTGCAGCCAAAACTCTGCTGAGCTATCAACACCTTTCCAGCTCCCAGTGCAAAGCACAGCTCTGTGAGGGCTGCTGGGGGAAATGAACTCCAGCTCAGACAGACCCAGCACCAGAGAGAGTAAGAAGACCTTTAGCATATATTAACTAGATCTAAGTAACATTTTAATATGGCATTAGTATTGGAAAAAGGGATATGAAATACTGAAATACAAAAAAAAATCGAGGAGTGAGAACTAACTCCTGAAAACATTCTGTTCTGAGTGCCCATTTTCATACTGAAATTTCAGCTTTAACAAGCATTACAGAAATTCAACAGCATTTTTTCCTCTGATTTAAGCATAACACTGGTCTGTACAGTAAAGCTCATGGAGGAAAAAGAAAAGAAGTTTTATTAAGCAAGGATACAGACATTTTATGTGGGATTTCCTCTATTCTGGGAAAGAAGCTCTTTTAAAGTTCCTGTTAATAGCAAGTTTGGTTAGTTTCCCAGTGCTCACATGTCCTGTTCCAGATGGTCAGTGACGTGAAACTCTAATTATCATCAACAAAATAAGCTGGGACTAAACCCTCCCTCAAAGGTAAAAAGAGCAGATGGACAACCATAATTTCATTATTATAGAAATAATAGAGAAAAAGGACTCCTCATCTACCCTTTAAAATCACTCACTAACTTGTTGCACAATTAACTCCTTGCTCTATTAATTTATAAATTACTCTGTTATTTGACTGGTTGAATAGCTGCTTTGTATATAAGCCTTTCCAATAATATTGAGAATAGTAGCCAAATTCGTCTTGTCCAAGGGGAGCCAGTAAGTGAAATGATTGGGCTGAGCTTCCATCCAGCATTTAATTTGCTTTCAGGTTTTCAGGGGATTCTATTTTATTCTCCTCCACAATGTTACAGACATCCCTCCTCAGGAATCTTTGTGGGAATAAAATCAGAAATAGTATTTATCTGGAACAAGGCAAGCGTGTATCCAGAGATCCAGTTAGTCATACGTCCAGAATTGTAGGTCACAGACATTGAAATCCCTAAATATTTGTCAAGGATTCAAGGTCATGCAAGTCACTACCACAGAGCAGCTCTCCCCATGCCTGTTGGGTTCCAGTGCTGGTCTTTGAGCTGTGATTTCTAGGTCAGCTTTTGCAAAGGCAGCCCCTCATCTAAATCTGCCACTGCTCAAACTGAGCTCATACAGGCCTCAGTCCCTCCAGGTCTGCCCGACCAGCCAATGCAAAGACAGCTACAAAGAAAGGGTCTGAGAACAACCCCCTGTATTTCTGGCAGAATCTCCTTCCTTTTCTGAATTCAGATTCGCTGCCTGATTGCAGCATATCACTCTTTAGCATTGGCTGTCCTAATTCCTATTCTGTTGCCAGTTTTCTACAGTTCAGGAGTAGATTTTGACATACTACTTAAGGATTTCAACACAGACACTCATAACAAAACAATATAAAACTGCAAAATTGCGTCAGAGAAAGATAATCAGGTTTTCCTCTGCATCCTTATGAGTAAACAAGCTTTTCTTCCCTCTAAAGAGTCCTAGCTACAGGTTTATGTATCACTGTCATGATCTGTAGTTACACAATGTGCTTTATCTTTGTTTCTTGCTTCTTTTTCCTAGCCATGCCTTCACAATGTCCATTTGTTGCTTTCACCAGTTCATTTTCTTACATCTTCATTTCACCATCTCTTCTCACACTTAGAAATCTATTTTCTTTAAACAGGAAAATGTTGTATGTGTTGATACTTTTTACCTTTCTGCCACCTGTCTGGTGGCACAGGTGCTTTTATTTCCCTCTTTCCTTCCTGGAAAGGCTCTGTGCATGCTTTGTACAGTAGTTGGCAAGGAATGAGGCTTTTATCCTTTTGAAAAAGAATTACCTAGGCTGAAGAGTTCTATGTGTAGGTACACTAAAGCTATTAACTGTGTGTACATAAGGGCCCACTAATGCATCATAGAAGTGGCTTTTTACACAATTTCTTATGTACTGATATGCCTAGGATGTGTGAATAACATCTTGTCTGCACTCAGATACATGTTGAAAATAAATAGAACTTAAATGAGTTTCTTTTTCACTCCAGTGGCTGAGATAGTATGGTAAAAGACACCAAGAATTGCATGAATACAGGATTTAAAAAGTGGCTAAAAATACAAGGGCTATAGAGAAACTAGCATTCTTTTTTTTCTTGTGTGATGACTCAATACTTTTTGCCATTTGCTAATAGTGCCTAACAAATCTCAGCACAAGGTAGGGGATTCAGGCTGACAGAATTCCTTGTGTTCTTAGACTGAACAAACTCCCCGTTACTTACAGGTGGGGAGGAAACTGAAACAAAGGATTAGCTAAGAGAAAAGTCTTTTTTTCTTAATTGATACACATGAAACAAAAGGTTTTGACATAGTACATATGGGAAGCCCATGATGTCACTTTTAAAGGCCACTTTCTGAATATAACTGCAGTTTGTGGGAAAAGTATGATGTGAGAACATTCAGATGTTTTTCCTCTGCAATATTTGTTATTCAATGTGCTCAGGGATCAAAGTGTGGCAAAAACTATACAGAATAATGCCTCAAAAATGGATCCAAATTAGAGGCAGTCCACGACAAAAGAAAAAAGAAAAATATAATCATAAAGGGAGCTTCACATCTACTGAGATATGCATCAAGGAGACACCCATCACAACTTTCAATGTCAATATTATTTCCTGCAACTCCCAGCCCCCATACTTAATCATTCAGCAGCATAGTTGCAATATCTGTTCTTGTCCTTTGCAGAACTGCTGATTTTAATACATAATACACAAGGAATAACAGTTAGAAATTGTGAAAAGTAGGGACGTAACACTTGCAGATAATGGACAGTTACCTCACCGGGCCAATGACCACATGAAACATAGACTGAATTTTTGTAACTGCATTTGATGTTTGTCAAATGTCTGTTTCTTCAGTCTCTGATTTCATTTCTCTCTTGTGTATGCTACCTTCAAGTTCAACGACAAAATAACAGAATTAAAACCACTGAAATAATAACAATACAGGTAATCAAATACCTAGAACCAGAAAGATTTAAAGATTCTTATTCATTTTCAATTTGAATTCCATTATATCACAAGAGTTTCTTATATTTTGAAAAGATCTAAACTGTACTAAAATTAGTAATATGATGACTGTGCTACCAGTAAGAATCACCACTGTGTGTCAGAAGGAATTCTCTTGTCTGCCTAAGATAATTATAGGAATCACTGTCCGAGAAAAGACAACCTTAGAGGGTGCTCAGCACAAACTGAGCTGAACTCTGTCTTCTGAGTTATTTCCCCTGCAAATTGATACCGTTTTTCAATAAATTTGTTACCCTTTCAATAAATCAGTTACCTTTGTCATGTTATTTTAGAAAGCCCTATACAAGCTTCTGCCAAGAAAGAATGGTTTGAGCATGATATTAACTTGTATAAGGTATAACTAGAACAGAATGAAAGTACTTTTTGAGCGAAGAAGATGTACTATGACTTGAGTTGGTAGATGTTCATCCTGGAAATATTTAAGAGGAACCATGAAACTACTTTTGTCAGGATTTTCCTCAGTCAGTATTCTGGAAAACAAAGTATGTACAAAATATTTGTGGATAGTTAGTCATATGGGTTTTTTCTGGGTAAAAGCAGACATGTTTAGTAATCTAATAAATAAGGCTCTGCATTATTTTCTTAAATACTTTGAATTCTTGATGTTTATTTTCTGTGAGAATTCTCACAAATTTTTATTAAAAGGAGAATTTTATCCTAATAATGAAAAGTTGTAAGGAACTCTGGAAGTGATTTCTGTAGGAGAAAATCCTCATTCCATCTCCAGTGCCCCTGCTTAGAGAGGCCCTTGTGTGTGTGAGCTCTCCCAGATGCACAACAGCTTGTCAGCCTTCCTGCAGCCACTGCTGTCAATTTGAGTCACAGTGATCCCTCCTGCATGGATTATCTTAAAATAGCACACTATAAATGAAATCTTGCAATTATCACAAACACCCAGGTGTTTGGTGTGGCAGGATGGCCAGAGGAGAGTTGTTAAACTGGCCCGGAGAACCCGTGTCCTTGATTAGCATTTTCTGAGGGCAATTGGCCACTATCTGTACACACTCTTGCAGAAACACACAGCTCGTGTGACCTGCTAAATCCATAGGAAAAATGCAGGGGTAGCTGGTCCTGCTTCTATCCTTCTTAAACTAAATGAAAACAGCACAGGGAAAATAGAGATTGGAGGGAGAAGCTGAAAGAAAGGAGAGAGATCAATCTAAGCCCTTGTTGGCAGACAGCCATACTGCCTTCACCTTGCCAAATTGCCACCTCCAGCCATAAGAGCCTTCTCTCTTTTCTCTTTCTGCCTCTCCTGCAGTGAGTCACTCCTGCAGACATAATCTCACTTATTCTGTTAGATAATGAAAGACAATGTGTATTTTCATATTTTATTTTTCTGGTTATCATTATGCAGTGTACTAAGTTACTTACTATTGCTTTCCAGATTTGTAAACATTATTCTCACACCTTTTTAAATAGACTTCTACTGCTGTAATTATGAACATGTTGTGTTTGCACACAAGAATGGTATGGGTTACAGGAAAAAAAATAGCTGTTCTTTTGCAGTGATAGAAAAACAATTTTCTTCATTTAAACTCAGGTTGGTTTAGTAGGGTGTTAATGACCTGAAGTTGACATTATTAACAGTGTATCTCTACTTAAAATGCTACAGGAAGATTATATTGGGTTGAAGAAGCATTGTATTTGTGCAGAAGCTGATTATTTAAGTCACAGAGTAATGAAATGTGAGACTCGTGGTGCCATGCATTCTCTTCAGTCTCTACAAATGACTATAGAAATCAAAGAATCAGTCACAGTGAATATACAAAAAAATACGTCAGTTTTCCAGTGATAAGAGATTCTATAGTAAAGATTTGTAATCTCCCATGTACAGCAAAGAAAACATGAGAAGGAGATAGGCTGAGGTGCATAACTTAGACTTGAGTATTGGGAACAGTAGAAACTCATGAATCATGCACTGGAATACTGATGGAACTGGAATCTGATGGGACTTTTTAGATTTGTTCTCAGTTGAGTTGCTCCTTTGGGAGATCCGTGTGCTTTGGCATCAGGGTGACTGAAAGCTAGAGAGACTTAAAACATTCTGGGTTCCCTTGAGTTGCTTGGAGCCTTACTGTTCCTCGTTTGGGAACCTTGCACTAACAGATGAAGAGTCTAAATGAGCTGAAAATGACTGGGCTGTTATTAAACAATGCCAAGGGAGAGAGATAAAAATCTCGGACTTATTGCCACCTACATGCTTCCTTCCAATTCTAATAGCTGCTTTAATGCTTTTCTGTCTGTTCTCTCTACCGAGTTGTCTGGTCTTTGCTTAGTTTTCCTTTTGTGCATTTTATTATCTGATGTACCAGATGCTCTCCTAAGTGACACATTCCAGTCTCTGGATGTGACAGCCCTGCTGTATCTAATCATGAATGCCTGTGCTCAGACACTTGAAAATATTGCTCTTGCTCTGAAAACAGTGTGAGGAGTTTAGTGTAGGTGCAGGTTAGTAGACTGGTAATGGAGAATGATAAATAAGAATACTGTGTTTTTTTTTTTTTTTTGTATTCTGAAACAAATTTGGGAGTTCTTTTTTGCAATTCAGTTATTATAAGTTGACACTCCATGGGGCTTCAGACAAAAGAGTAAGCTCATTTTTAAACTACTGTAAACTCTTTAAATTTTTTTTTTCTGAAGGATAGGATAAACCCTAATTCAAGGGACCATGTTTTAAGGAGAAAGTTGGCACTGAATTGAGGCTTCCTGTGAAGCATCTTCAAGGATCATGGAGAACTGAATTTGATTTTGCAGTTCTGTTACTGTTAAGATTATCTGAGAGGATTATTTGTATTTCTAGCAAAGCTCCAGGAAGCATATAATACATGTAGAGTGGAGTAAACCTGAGATCCCATTAATCATGTACTTAGCATCTGTGTTTTTAGGACAGCACATACTTGTGTGATTTTGGCCCATCTTTTGTGATCTGTTTGGGGATTCCTGAGAATAAAAGATATAAATTTATAAATAAACATATAAATTTAAGATAACATTACCAGCTGAAGCTCTGCCAGCCTCCACAGACAGAAGCAGAGAAACAGATACTGTGTACCACTTGGTGGTTTCACTCTTGGAAAATGATAGATTGCAAAACATAAAAAGAACCCGTCCTGAATTTTATAGTTGCCCTATGTCCTAGGTGCTCATTTAGCATTATTCTTTCAAGATACCTTGTTTACATGAGAAAAGAAATCATAATAAATTAAGTTTACCATTTTACAGAATATATGGATTTCTGGGTTAAAGAACATGAAATAAAATTGCATTCTGGATATACAGTTGCTATTAACAGTATTGGAATTCTAGTGTTTAACAAACCAAGAAAAATTCTAAAACTACATCTTTATAACAAAACCTTCAAACGGTATAGCTATACTTGAACAAACTGTATTAGTGGGAATGATATCAGTGATTAAAGCTTTAATTGTCTCCCCAAGTAAAGAATGGACGTGGGTGTAACTTACTGTGTCAGCACGATAGCCACAGCATCATTTAGGACACTCTCTCCAAACAGGAGTGTGTATAAATCTGTATCCACATTCAGCTCATGGAAAATAGCAAGGACTGTCACTGTATGGAAAGAAAGCAAAGTGAGTTGTTGTTTTCATATTCCTCTGGCAGTTCAAGAAATAGAGCATCGTTAGATTGTTGGTTTTGACAAACCCAGTCCTATATATTGGCTAAGTGGATAAAAATGAGTTAAAAAAGATCAACTGGAATATATAAGATTCTTAAATTCATCAAGTCTATGAGTTTTGGTGCTCCAGCTGAGTTAGGAAGAAGCTTTCCCTCTCACACAGAGAATCTTGCATAAATGAAAACGTCACAGAATGTTTCACTGGGCATAAAGCACTGTGATCTTGTGACCACAGGGGAATAAGGGTGCTGAAAAGACTCGGGTTTTGCTGTGGATTTTGTGTGTGATGAGTAGGGGTTTACCTGTTTTAAGAAGGATATAACAACACTGATCCATCTGTTACACATGTTCACTAAGGAACATCCATCGTAACCACCCTGTCCTGACCCACACTCGGCTTGGATGTAGCTCACGGGTAGCCACGGAGCCTCTGACCCAGACCAGGATTTCTGACACCTGTAACCCATTCTAAGGCTCCTTCAGCATCTCACTAGCTTAAGTTCCTTCCTTCTCCCTGAGTCAAATCCTAGATTTGATTTTCAGTTTACCAGTGCAATAGAAAAAAATAGAGTGTGTTGAATTTAAATCGAAGGTGAGCAAATCATTTAGACATACATCCTCAGGAGCATTTAGACATTTGGTTCGTATTTAGGTAATTAAGTCCTTAGGCCTTATCTGTTTCGTGCCTCAGTTTCCTTCCCTGCAGACAGGGGATCACAGTTGTTCCTGTGGTCTATCTTGCACTTCATAATCTCCAGCTGAAGAAGGCTGTCTCTGTTCTGTGTGTGTATTATTCTAATTCTTATTATTCTTATTATTTTCTCTTTGCATGGACAAAGCAGAGCTTTCTCTTTTCAAACAGAATTTAATGTAAAGACCTCCAATTACTTGTCTGGTTAAAAATTATATGGTAACTCACTGCTTCACTGGTGCTCATTCTAGTACATAATTGTGCAATTGACTCAGTCCTCATAGCCCAGGAATCCCAAAGATTAGGAGTGTCTCTGGGATGTCATATTCACATCTGATATTTTAGAAATGAAAATTATATACTTTTACATTCACATGACTGCTGATAATTTGCACAAAAGCATGACCAGCTGATTATGCTTTGTCTTAATAACATTTTTTGAAACTTTGAAAGCATTACTGCTAAGATTTTCTAAATGGCACTTAAATATCTATGTAACCTCAAAATCAGTTTATAAACCCAAAATAGAGTCTCAGTTCTCCTGTGAGATTTTATGTCAAAGTGATCTCTGTTGATGTGTTATCTCTGAAGAATTTTGGAAGTGTTATTCTACAGAAGACAGTTTAGGAGATGTGTGTAGCTGAACATTTGCTGATATAGCTATATTTAAATTAGCTAGTTATATTTAACCATCCTGGTAACCTCACCCATCTACTCCCACTGCAGTTATAATTTAAACTAGGAAAAGAGTTCTTTCCCCAGAATAGCTCAAAGGTGTAGGCAGAAGCTTTATTGACAAAAGATATTTTCTTGGTTCACCGACATCTATATTCAGGTTTTTGCCTGATTAGCAATGCTGACTTAATGTGCTAAATGTGGACTCAGTTTAGTCTCCTGCTCTCTAATGTCATTGGCATAAAACCAGACTTGTTTTCTAAACCTATTTGCCACTTTCAGCTTTTGCTTATTAGCTAATTAGTTTGGGCTCTCATTAATAGTCCCTGTGATAATGATAGAAGGAAAAGAAAACAGTAATCAAAGTCCAATGCACTGCTGGGGTGTGTGGGTAGCTGGCCAAGCCAATTAGACAGATGCCTACACATTCCTCTCCTTCCTCTTGCCTCCTAAGTAAACAACTTTCTCTTCTTGCTTTCTCTCCCAACTCTACCCCAAAAATATGATTTAAAATCTTTTCAAATCAAAGCAAAATAATAAAGCAAGCAACACAGTAATGCATCAATTGCCTCTTTCAGGAGAAACTCCCCAGTTCACTCAGTTCCCAGAAAGTATCTTCCATTTCAAATGTTTTCCCATTTCCAGGGGAGTTTATTGGATCTTCTTTACCTGTCCCTGACTGAAGGGTTCTGGTCTTTGCTCTGTCCCTCTGCTTGTCTGGCCCAAGACAGAGCAAACTTCAGCCCTACCACTGCTGACAGATATTTCTCTGATTTGTTTTTAAAGAACTGAAATGATGCTGGTTCTACAAATCCCAAGGGAATCTAACTCTCTCTTCAGTATTCATACAATTCATAAATGCAGTTATTCCTGAATCATTTCTAACCCAAATCTCCCCTCCTGCTCTTCAAGTCTGTAATTTCCATTCTTAGCCTAATAAGAGATGAATAATTTGTCATATTTATTCCAATTTTCTTTCCAGCAGCATTTTGTCTATTCAAAGACTCATTTCAGACATCTCCTCCCTAAAATGACTCACTTCTTTCAGTCTCCTCCTTTTAGTGTTTTCTTGCCCTCTAATCAGCTCACGTCTTTCCTGAAATACAGCGCCTAAAATCAGATCCCAGTAATGTAGTTGACACGTGCTGCCAAGAAACAGAATGAAAAAAATGCTGTAGAACATTAATAAATCCTGTTTTCCTTTTTTTTTTTGCTATGTATTGGTACTTATAACTCATTTTCATACGTTGTAAACTTGAAAATGTTTTCAGAAGTGAATGCTCACTTCTTATCTGCTATCTATGAAGATGGTTTTTTTAAAAGTGTGGCGTTTATCCTTGTCTATTTTAAATCATTACAGGAATCATATTGAGTTCTAATCGTGTCTTTCAAAGTGTTTGCAATCTCCTTTCAGCAGAATATTGTACAATAAAGAAACACCCTCTGTTGCGTTAGCCAATTCATTAATGAAAATGATAAATAGTATCTGCATAAGAACAGAGAACTGCAGGATCTTTAGCACATCCACCCTGTTTAAGAGCTCAAGGAAACATTTTCACCTTGTTTTGACCACCAGTTTCTAGTCATTTCCCCACGATCACATTTGCCTTCATTACTTATGAGAATCGATGGGCAGAGGTCAGAATGGACACATTAAAAGGGATGTGATACTCTGCTATGGAAGAAAGTTAATTTAAGTTACCTCTGGATAGAATAATGCTCTAGGAACAGTCATCATGTCCAACGAAGTCACATCGTGTTTTGTCTAACGGATGACTTTAAAACTCAAGGGAAGTAATTTTAAAATAATCCTATACCACAGTAACATATCTAGTCTGTGAGAACTTTGATATTTAAGTAAAGACCGTAGATGCTGCACTGCAGTCAGCTCGGCCTCTGGCTTTCTGGAGGCACTGCTGAGGAGCAGTAAGTAGGGCCTGGTTTGTGTGTGGTAACTACTCAAAGATTTGTATAATTCATTAGATACAGTATGTATTATAAAAATACCAAACTATTTTCATTGAAGTACACAGCATCTCTTATTTCAATGTAAGCATATGAGGAGAGAAATAGAGGTAGGTAAAGAACGGCTGGAAGGACAGGTCATTGGGGGAGCACTAACACCTTCTGTGGCAGTAAAAAACTGACACAAATAGAAACAAAATGCACCAGAGCTGCTGACCCAGAAAGGCTTGTGAACTTCAGTTAAAAATTCAGTGATGGGAAGCAGGAAATAGTGAGGCACCTAAGATTTTCACAGTATTTATGCCAACAGAAGTCTGAGTCACTTCTTCCTTGACTTCATGGACTGATGTAACATCTGTCACATGCTGAACCCAACATGATTTCAGTCGTACCCAATTCATTAGAAGTGTCTATGGAGCTGGTTTGTGAATGGTGTCTTTTGGCAAATGTAGAAACCAACTGGCTTGTTATAGATCCCTGTAAAAAGTATATATAACTGAAATACCATCAAACTACAACAATCCCCATGCTAACTGTATTCAATGCTACTTTGCTGTTGCTTATAAAAGAATAAGGAAACTCAAAAAATAAATTACACCATTAAATAAAGTACTGGTATTATTGTACCTTAGTCTTCTGACTAGAACTATTAATATCTTTCATAGCTCATGGGCCTAAATTCTTTTAGGAGGGCAGTATCAAATAGGAAGAAAATAAGATGAAGCTTTTATTTCCTATTGACTTTGTCTAAAAATAAAGATTCCAATTTGAATGATAGACTCCTTTCCCTATTAATAAGTCACAGCACTCACAGATTAGTTCAGTGGTGAATAAGAAGAAAGCAGACATATTTTAATTAAAAACACCTTTATAAATGGTCTTACATAACGAGTATTTGAAATGCATTACCTTGTTGTATTTATACATTATGCTTCTTAATGCAAAATCCTTTGATTTTATGAGAAACAGAAACTGCTCTTTCTGATAAATATCCAATTTTATCAATAACAAGAACAGTGCAACCCAGAGCTCCAGTTCAGCTGTAACCATAGTAACTTCAAATAGGGAAGAGCCTTGTGATTGTCGATGTGACCAAAGGTAAAGGGAGTTCATATAGCTCAGAAATAGCTGTGCTTCAGCAAGCCCTGTGAAGGTAAATCGGTTTGCTATACTTGAAATGTCAAAAATTAGGAAAAAAAAAGCAAAAGAAGGAAGGGCTAAAGGTATGTGAAATGTCTTTGGATGGGAAGGTCGTTGCCCAGAACATGTTAATAGCAGCAGCCTTGGAGACCGCCAGAGTTGTACGGTTCCCGTGTTTTTGGTGGCCGGGGCAGAGGTCTGATCGTTCCATCCCTGTGCCACATCTGCTCTGTTCATTATTCCACTACAGCCACGGGCACCCGAACCTGGGCTCGCTGCTGCGGCTGCCTGTCAGTCACAGGGACAGCTGGGCCACAATTCCCTAATCTGCAGTTTCACTTTGCAGGTCTCTGCTGGGCAGGGACCGAGATCTGGGGGCTCCACACCAGCCCCTTTTCCTCGCTCGCTCGCTGTGCAGCTCTTGAGGCGTGACACGTGCATGAGAACACAGGGAGGAACTGCTCCGTCCCCTTTGAAGGGCTCGCACCAAAACACTCCCAGAGTCAGGGTACATTACAAATCAAAACCTAATACCAACACAAGGAAACCCTTTCAACAGTGAAACAGGGAAATCTGTGCTGTTTTATGCAGACGAAACAATGAGAAGATATGATTTCCTTGATGACATGATAAATTATACCTATTGATCAGAAAAAAGAAAAATGTAAATACCGGTCTCAGGTTTTAAACCAAGAATAACTAAGGGATAATTTGCGAATTTTAAAATTCTGTTTCTTAAAATTTAACCTTTCACCTGAAGTCTTAAAATGAGAAACTTTTTCTACTGAAAATGATAAATTATTTGAAGGAGACATTCTCTGTAAGACGAATTATTTGGTTGAGAGTAACCTTATTTTGTCCCTGAAGTTTCTAACTTTCCTGTCTAGAGATATGAAAATTTTTTGAGGCATCAAAAATATTGTTGATATTTAAGGATCACAGCCTATAACGCAAAACACAGTCTCAAGTATATCCAGTCATAAATTAATTTCTTAATCTTAGCTCAAATGCTAGTTTTCTATGTAAGAGAACACACAGCATATAAGAACAATTCATATGAATTATTTTTATGCAAAAATATCTAGATTAAATGTCTTCAGATAACCTTCAGAACTAAAACCGGCAGAGTGCTATGACATTATTTCCTTCTTCTTAACAATACTAGAAAATTTTAGCTGGCATATGTTTGTTTACTGCCCTGACAGTAAAAGTCTTTATTTAACATGTAAACATCTACCAGTCATCTTTACTATTACAAATAAGGAGCTCAATCAAACCAACTTCTGTCAAGTCAACAGATCAGTTTTTAGCATCTTTTGAGACTTAATTGCTTTCCACAGCCAAGGGAAATTAAATCTCTTTTTGAAATGAGTTTATAATCCTACACAGTGAAGAATTAAATGAAAAATCATGCAGCAAATCTGACAGGAATTTATTATTTCATCTTAAGACTAATTTATTGTTGACAACACTAACAACATTTTACGAAAGATTTCTTCAAAAACCCCAAAATGAACCCTAGATATCACAGATAAAATCTTTATACTGATTATTTTATGCCCTGATATGTATCAGTCCTCTAGGGCACCATATTTTAACTGATTTTGGAATGCCAGTGAGCTCTTTACATACTTGAGATTATAATTCACTAGCAAATCCTACAACACAATGAAATATTTTCAGCAGTGTCAACCATTTAATTAATGAAAAACTTAATTCAAAATTCTCTTAAGTCTTTGAGGGGTTGAAACTTATGGATAAGATTAGTGAAAACATGAGACAGCTTACAATATTGTGAATTGATAGCAGAGGGAGCAAGACTGAACATTAAAAAACTCCTGGACGTGCACAGACACTATATAAGCAGAGGAGTAATTAGAAACAATATTAATCAATGACAGTTTGTCACACTAAAAATAGTTTTCTCAACTGCAGCTTTAGCTTTTTAAGCCTGTTTAAAACTCTGGGAAAAGTAATTCTTGAAGCTTATTCCTACAGTGCAAGAAGTGCTTCTGTTTTGTTTATTTTGTTTGTTTTTTTTTTTCTCGTGATTGTTCCAGATTAATCAGTGGTGATTTAATACTCTTATAATCAAAATCGGTGCACTTGTCTTACACATTACTTGTCATAAGTCAACATTTGTGAAACTAAATAGTCTGGAAAATGGGAAAAGAAACTAAGCCAGCTGCAAAGCCCTATTCTTAGCACTGTCAAGAAATATACTTGGAAATTGTAAGGATGCTTTTATTCCATAAGAGTATTTTCCCAGGTTTTCCTTGTGCTTCCAACTTCTGTGTTTTTCTCTTGCTCTGAGGATAGGCTCCAATCATGTGCTGAATCTTATTAGTGTAGCTAATAAGATGTGATCTAAGAAGTGGCAGTTTATTGGATGCTTGGATTAATTTGAGAATAACAATTTGATGCAGCTTTTATGGTAATCTTGCAACAACTGGTTTTGTGGAAATAAATTGTTTCAGACCATACCTTTAAGCCATCAGAATGATAAATCACAAGCCCAAAATCTTTTGTTAAATACGGAGAGTTCATTTAAAGACTGTAAAAAATTTGCAGAACAATATTGCTTTTTCTAATTTTTTTTAAAAGCGAGGAATTTGAAAGCTTTATTCCTAATTTTCTCAGAGAAGCTTCTCAAAGGAAGTTTTTTAACACTAATGCAGCATCTCACATGCATCACAAAATGTTTTCTGTTCCATTTCCTTTAACAGCTCAACTGAAAATTTTGCAAAATTCCAATGTACCCTTGCAGAATGTTTGTACTTTGTTTTAGTAGAAAACATATAAAAAAATCTTCTGTTCACCTTCTCCTTTACTGTGTTCCCACAGTTGCAAATAGCAATACTTTTCTTTTAATATCAGAGTACTCTTATTAACATTTTCAACACATAACAAAATCTGGACAAATATATGAAACCTAGGCTAAGTTTGATATTAGCCTGTTTTAATTAGAACGCTGGACTAGAAGACCTTCAGACATCCCTCCAACTCTAAATGATTCTGTAGTTCTGTGATTCCAAAATTGACTGAGTCTGCTTCCCAGACTTTGCCATTTACTGTAACTTTGGACTTGAAATCTCACATCTGCAAATTCGAGTCAATTTCTTGGTATCTGGTTTTTTAGAGCTGTATTTACCATGAACACCTTGCTCAAATTGTCACTGATACCGCATAAACGGTATTTACATGGCCAAATCTGAACGCTCCATTCCCCATATCTTTAAACTGGGTTAGGTCACACCCGGATGTGAGGCTGTGGTTGTTATCTGTGAGGCTCCAGCTTACAGCAGTTCTCATATCAGCAATCAACAGGTGGTGCCCTGAAGATTGGAGAACATTTTCCCAATCTTTTCAGCAACCTCAATTATAACGTTTGTGAGCTAAATCTAGGAAAAACAGTTACTAAAAAAACCCTCAAGGGACCTCTGGAGCTGATTTGATTTAAGATTATCAGAATATCAGATATTGATCAGATAAGGAAAGAAAAAACCAAGAACAGAGACTTTGAACATTTCTATGGCATATAGAATTGTTATTTACTCTTCTGAAAGAAGAAGTGAAAAAGTAACTTATTTGAAATGGTTACCTGGATCTGTGGCAGACATCAGCGATCCAAAAAATAAACAGTCAGTGAAGTGGAATTCCCGTTGCTTTAATTGGCCAATGTGTACCATGGCCTTCACAAAGCCATACATTATCAACCTGTCAGGGCAAAGATAAGACTGGTATCAGACAGTGTATTTAGTATTTATGTTTAATTTACAGTATTAAACAGGTTCTTATTCTCTTCAGCTTCTTTCAATGAATGTATCACATGAATACTGAACATAAACTGGTGTCATATGAAAATTCTATTTCCTGTTCAGCCGTCAACTATTGTATTGAAACGTCAGAGAAAATTCCAAATCAAAGGTTTTCTGAGTAATTGTCATCTGCTGTTAGCAGAGAACAATGGTTTGGGCTGTTTATTTTTCAAAAGGAAAGATAAGGTAAGCTCAAGAAGACATTATTAAGACTAATTTGTCTAATGTAGAACATTTAAACAAAGGCAGTTCTACTATCAGCGCTGTGGCTTGCGCTGTATTTCTAAAGGCATTATTTTATTCTATCAGCTTTTAAATGTTAGCAGCACTCAAAGTTCCATGTAAGGTCTCTAAATGGGTATATTTAACACTCACAGTGATAGGGAAGCAACAAAGTCACTCTTCAAAATGCACTGCTACAGCCTCACCAGTTTCACAGGAAATGTTATCACTGGTTTATATAACTAGGCAATGCTCTCTGAGATGTGCATTCCAATAAGAATCTTGAAATAACTTGAAAAAAAGAGATTCACTTCTTGTTGGAACCTGTTGCAGATTTTTACAATTTTGTACATTTTCAGTCTAGTTAATAGTAAACCCCATTGCATTCAATACCTGTTCCATAAACACATAAATCGGCAACTGTGCTCTTCTAAATTGAGACTCTAAACCACTCATTGAAACAAGTTCCATGCATGCTCATCCTGAGCTAGGTTTTGCCCTCAGCTATCCTCCTAAGGTGCTCCCGAGGTCTCATTAGCACAGATCTGAGGGACAGATAAAGTGCAATTAACAAACAGCCCGAGAGTTAATAACAAAACGCTTTAGGATACTTCAGCAAGCTCACTGTACTGTGCAAGGAGGGAAGCAGATAGGTCACCATGGCATTCCCCAGGGGCCCTGAGTATTTGTGTACATATTTACAAAAGCTCTCTAGCAAACAGTTCACCACCAATTGCCCTAAAACACTGTATCCACCTGTGGGTCTCCTTGACTGATGAGCTCACTTTCTCTCCCTTCCCAAAGAATAATGACTCCAGACCCTACAGTGAACTTTGTCTTTTTATCCTCAGCAAAATTTGTCAGCTTTAAGGAATGAGTCCTTCAAAAACTGATTGTGGTGCTGCTCTCCCAATTTTCGATTGTCTCCAAAGCCACAGTAATGGAAGTGAGCACAGCCATGTCTTTTAGAAATAATTGCCTAAACCTACTTGCAGTTTTGACCAGAGATACTCTTTTAAAATAGTAAATACATATTTTAAAATAGTAAATAAAACTAAGTTCTAACTATTTGGCAAATTTCGTAATGATAATTCTACATATTGAAAAGTTTGATCCCAGCTGGATACCTGAGCAATTGTAGTGATATTGCACATCATCCAGTAGTACCCAACACAGCTGTTAATGGAAATCCAACAGGGAAAGCATACCCCAACGACAGCAGGATATTAATCCCAAGGAATTGTTCTGCACTGGTGCCCCTATTGCTATTATAATGTAGAATTGGAAAAAAAATAGTCTTATTGATTTTTAGGGCTGCTGTCATTTAATTTGATACATTTGGTGTATTTTTAGCAAGTTTACACCAAATTTCAGTAAATCTGATAGCTTTATTAACCTTCAAACATCTATTTAATATATGTTAAAAAATTTATTAAAATGTCTATTAGTAAGTTGTAAATAAATCAAAGCATCAGTGACTGAATTTCCTGCAGAATGTTCCTGTCCCAATGGAACATGTTCCCACCCAGTGCTCACTGCTGACACAGAGCAGGCTATTGACACCAATGGAGTTAACATAAGAAGCTTGGAATCTGTTGAGTAGGATAGCACTTCTATTTCCAGTTCCTGTCTGTGAAATCATCTTTTTTTTCTTTTTTACTAATAGAGAATGCTTAATTTTATTTTTCATTGTTTTAGAATTTCAGAACTGAGATCTCCAGGGCAGTATAAAGGAAACAGAACCTGAGTGGCAAGTCAGTGTAACTCTAATTTCCCATGTGGCTTTGAAAATCTTAATTTTAAAATAATACTGCAAAGTAATTTTATTTTATAAGCTTTTTGAAAAAATTTTTAAAACATCTATATTGCAAATGCCTTAGTAAAGTTGTTGCCTCTTAAACTATGGGACCTTTATCTCTGTGTTCGAAATGATCCTTCTCTGATAATATTATAGAGTAAGAGCTATTTTCCTCATCAGCCTGGATTTTGCATTTGTACTGTGAACTGTGCATCATTTAGAACACTGTATTGACCACCAGAGATAGTGTCCCTTCATTTCCCCCAAATGAAGCAGTGACTAGTATTCTATGGAACAAAAAGAATGAGGCACAGAGCTATGCAAGGACTTAGGATAGGAGACTTCTGTTGAAAATCTGAGTCCTCAGAGCTGCTGCCTTAGGTCCCTGCTGCATCCATAAAGCCTCTTAACTCCCAAGAGGTTTTTGAGGGGAGCTTGTCCAGCACTGTGAAATGCATGTCCTGGTTGTCTAGAGATCCTCTGGGATTCACAAACTAGTGAATGACCGGCCAATGAGAACTGTAGAGAGATCCTGACCCTCACACAGCCCAAAGCAGCAGAAAAAGAGGAGGCTTCACTTTGCAGTCCCTTTTCACTGTACTCTGATAGAGCAGGACACATGAGCCTCAGATCCAAAACCTTGATCACCCCCTCGTCCTTCATTTTCCCTGCACTAAGAGCACGCCAAAGTAGGGTCCCAGTTCCTACAAGCTGCTCCACCTTGCTTATAATAAGCCATTATTCATTAAATTAGGCAGCTGGAACGTGCATGAATGTGAAAGTGTGATGTGGCACCAGGTGACGTGGGTCCCGTCCTGGGTGATGGAAGTCTGACCTTGAGTCTACGCTTTGAAGTCAAATTCTTTTCCCTCTGTCCCTCTAGCTTTGTGTGGGTGTCTTGAAGCTATGAATTCTGGTAGGTGACAAAGTGTCCCAAATAATGCCATTTTTTTTGCATCTAGATATATATGTCTGTTCTAGAAACTACATAGAATCAGTACAGAGCAGGGAGTTGATTTGGAATTGCCCTACCTCCTTATCAACTTCTTTTTGACATGAATAAATCTTCAAATTCAGCAATGTATTTGTGTGATGAGAAAGTAGATGATTGGAAACATTATACTTTAGAAACAAATTGCAGCTAAATTGATCAGTGATAAAAAGTTGCTGAAAACTTCTCATTTGGACTTAGTGATGGTTTGGTACTTCAAAAATATTTGTGAATAGCTGATTTGTCATAGATTTGGAACATTAATAAAGTAAGAAAACAGAAGAATAAGACTCAGATTAGCTTTGCTGCAGGAGACCTCACATTTTCTACACCCAAACTTTTTAAAGTCTGGGGAGGAGCCCATCAAGCTAGAGCAAGTATTTTACCACTTCAGCAGGAAAAGAGAAAAACAGTAATGTAATGAAATAGATGAGAATTCAGAATTTTCCAGATTATGCAAGTTTGGCACTTACAAATTGCCTCATCTCTAAAAAATGCTACATAGAATGCTGTCATTACACAGTAGAGGAGACACCAAATAAATATTTGACTCGCTGAAGTAAGAATCTTCTGGGAAACTGAACTTTTAACTACCATAATTTCCAGTATGAACTGGCAAGTAAACCACACAAAATCTCAGCACAACAACACAAAAACCCCCTTTAAACTGACAAAACTAACAAAAGTAAATAATAGACACTGAATAACCAGAACAAAACCTCTTCAAGGCTTTAATTATTCCGAGCATTGGGTTGTCTTTATATTTTTGAAGCTGGACTGAATTTTGAAACTTGTTGGTGTCAAAAAGTGTGGGGCAGAAGAGTCTCCATTTGTAAAGGGTCCATTTCTTTTACTACCACGGTTCTGCTATGCATTGAGGAAAGGAGTTTGGAAAGCACAGTCTGTCTGTGTACTGCTGGCAGGTTCCAGTGAGGTTGTTTATAAAGCTGCTCTCTAGGAAGGCCACTCGGACATTCTTGAACTAGCTGCTGTTTACATGTAGAGGGGAAAAGAGAGAGCCATCTCCTAAGGCCTTTACAGAGTAATTACTACACACGAAACTTTCTAAATGCTCAGGAAGAGCTTTAGATGCAGCTCAATAGAGGCTTATTTTTTTGCAAGAGTTTCTTTTAGCAGCATCTGGTTTTAAGGGATCTGAAAAGAGACAGTGAAATTGCTTTGGGGGTTTTTAGGAAGCTCTTGTCAGAAAGCTCTAAATAGCAAAACCTCTCTTCAGCATACTGCTAGTAGAAGAGAGATAATTTGTAGTTTTAGAGCAGAGGAAGTGGGGTATGTCTGATGCAGAACAGGAAGGCTGCAGGAAAGATACAAAGGACAGAAGCATTGTAAGTAGTCACAAACAGGATCAGACCACACTGAGAAGGGAAAAGTTACCAGAGTCTTCAAGACAGGAAGGCTGAAAGCCTGGCAAGAGTTTTAGTCCTATGGGTGGCTGAGAAAGGCCGTATAACACATCTAAGCAGCACACCTGACACGTAATCATACAGCAAAGGGCTGTACTAGTCCTAAAGGCACCGGGTAAAAACCAGCCCGGGACCAGCACTCCTGGGAATGAGAGACAGCAGGGGTGTCCAAAAGAACTGTTGAGAGTGTCTATCTATGCATGAACAGTGCACAAAGGGGCACAAGATGACAGTGCATAAGGTACCTTAGGTATATGTGAGATGAGACAAATGCAAATCGAAAAAAATCCTTCAAATCTCTTGTGGTAAAAATGTGCCCCAATAGTGTAGTCAGGTAAGAAATCCGTGCTGAGCTTTGCCTCCTAAAAATCCCAGCCACATCTTCAGCTGGCAGGACCTGGCATCACAGCACCCATCCCTCTGCAATAGAGCAAACTGAAAAAATTATGGCAATAAATATATATTGGCAGGTTGGTTTATAGGATACTGCTTTGAAAAGTAACTGCATGCTCTCATGCAAACAAAACTGGGAAAAGGTACCAGCTCTAAAAGAATCTACTCTTAATTTAAAGCTGTAGGGGACATAAATAGAATGTAACAGAACCTGCTAAGTGAAGATACACAGCGCACACACACGTGCCCTGTATCTTCAATACAGACAGCCCCATCTGCCTGATGATTTTATCTGTGGTTGTATTTTCTTCAGCTTTGTTATTCATTGCATTATCGCTGCTGAATCTCACTATGGGTCTTTATTGTGTTAAAGGTTTTAAAAGCATAATTCCAGATTTAAAGTGTTTGTGCAGTTATGCTGTGTAGCATGGAAGAGACTCGTAATTTAAATCTTTCTTGCCAAATACGTTTTCTAGTCTGCAGAGAATTTTTTATCTCATAGTCTAACTCCCTAAAGAATCTTACCCTATCTAGACATGATTATCTTGTAGCTTGAAGCCAGTTGAACATAGCTACAGATTGTAATCATGCAAGTAAAAGATGAAAAAACATTTCTTCCTTCACATTTCTTCTTTTTCACAAGGAATAGTGATATTAATAAGCCAACAATAGGAAAAGTAGATGATTTTATTCTTGCTGGTATATGAAATAACAGTGATTGACTGGTACCGTAATAGAAATAAAGAAGTCACTTGTCAGAGTTTAAAATATATGCTGAAAAACATAAATAGTAGAGATGAAAATTAAAAACTCATTCCTTTGTTTTGATTTTTTTATTTCTACCATACCAATATATTTCTATAACTTTTTCCATACAATAGAATTCTCCACATCAAATGCTCTGGCTGCAGTGATCCGTTATTTCAAACTGCTCTATGTGCTACTACTTCCTTCTTTTAGTCATCTTTTAAATCAGTTTTGTCACTAGAAAGGGTACTATCATGGGCATTCCTCCAAAAAATCATTTTCTCACTAATCAAAGCAGGAGAAAACCTCACTGAAGTGTGTCAGGTAACAATAAAGCAATAGTAGCATTACCTAAAGTTATTCTGTATAAATCACACAGGAAGAAAACCCCTCTGGCTATAGAAATAACAGAGATCAGAAAAGAACCCGACTTTAAAAGTTCACTGCATCCCCAGTTACCTGGGGCACAGTGACTGTCCAACAGCTGAGCATTAGAACTGCACAGCTTTAGCTCTCACAAAGCTTTAGCATCACCAGATCTGACAAACAGCTCCAGTGAGCCCTGCTGTGCTCCGGGGAAGTGCAAAGGGCCTTTGCTTGGCTTTTCCCAATGGGCAGTGCAGAAGATCTACCATCGAGATTTTGTTATTAGTCACAGATCATCTTCTGTTTGCTTCTTACATCAGCAGCTGGGATGGAAAGGCTAAATGGAGAGAAACACACTCTACACCTCAGAGACAGAGAAAGAAAGGCTGTGTTTAATAACCATGGCTCCATAGGTAGCTTGGCTCCTCAGAGAGTCCTGTGCTACTGGAGGTTTGGGAAAGTGAAGGCTGTTCAGAGGTATTCAATCAAGCAAACAGGTATTGAAAGTAAGTAAAAAATGCAGCCCAGGTTTCTACATCAGTCAATTTGGGGGCCACTGGTAATTGAAAAAGTGAAGAGATCTGAAAGAGGCTTCAAAATTGCACGGCTGTCATGCCCTATTTAAGGGAAGACCAACAATATTCGTGTTTGATGCTTTAGGACTGGCTTGAACAAGACTATGTAGAAGGCCTGAGTGCTCAGAAAGCCTCAGTGTCTGAGCCTTTGCTTAATTAATAATATCTCCTGTGGATTTATCCTCATGAAAGTAAAGAATATAGTCTTCTGTAGTACATTCAACCATGGGAAATATCTACTGAAATACAGAGATGCTTTCCTTTAAAATGGAAAAAACCCATTTTGCCCAGGTTCAAAATTTCAAGACACAATTGTAGATTTTGCTGGTAAATGCTAACAGTGTAGCAAAAGCAAGGAGTGACTAAAAGGGGGTAAGGTGTGAACACACATGAGATGAAAAGTTAGTTGAGGTCACCAGTCTTTGCTGGAATCTGTCAATAAATGGTATTTCGTGGTTTGGATTTTTTTTTTAATCTCTTATCTCTTTTTTCAGACTGACTTTCAAATAGGTCTTACTGTGTTAGAGTTTTGCAACAGTTTGCATCACAGACATACAAACCTATTCACCACCACTCACAACTGCACAAGATAATTTAATGTATTTTTAATATTTCTCTAATGAGTATAACACAGCTTCAGGATCCCTGTGTTCCTGAGCTCCACTTAAATTAGAGCCATTATATACCTAACAACATGAACCCCTGCAATGAAAAACCTGCACTTGATCTTTGAGTGCTGAGTAAAATGTAATAATTACTTGGGTAAATGAGCCATGAAACACTGTCAACTGTACTGTGTCCAAATCATAGTGCCACTTAAAATTTTATTGCACTACACAAATTTAAACATTACCTCAAGATTTACTTTACTCAGTGTTATAAATTGAGAGAACCTCAAAGAGATAATGAATTACTGACAGTCTTACACACATATTTTGAGACAGATATCCTCATGACAGTAAAAATTAAATGTAGAGAAATCAGACATAAGATTTTTCAGATACAATAATGAAAAATATTTTAGAAATTCCTAAATCACTGTTTTACAGACGGTGGTGGAATTCTAAAGAAAATATTAGTGACACCAAGGGACTTTCACTATGAAAAAAGAAGGACTGAAAATACCCAGTTTACAGAGAGAAAATAAGACAGTGATTGTATCATCTACAGGAGTTAAAACCAATGTAATTAAATGTCAACAACTCGGAGTTCTCAGATTACACAACTGTTGTCTCACCCTGAACTAACACACAAAGTCAGTCAGGGGTCGGGTAAATTGGGTTCACTGGTTAATTGGCTCATTTAGTCAGTCAGCAATGAATTCACCTCAACAATGAAATACTTTAATGATTATCACAATTCTAGCAATCTTAACCTGCAAGGTTCTTTCTTTACCTCCAAGAAGTCAATATTCTGAAAAATTGAGTCTTGTCTAAATATTTAGGGGTTTTGTAAGTTCAAGAAAACCTGCTGCAGCTCATGAAATTGCCTCCAATATGAGAAGCTGGTCTCTAGTTCTCAGCTGAGTGGGTGCTTTGTATTCTGAAATGTTAAGACCCCTAATCCCATCCCATTATCAATATAAATGTCTGACTTTAATATTAAAGACTCTGCTAAATCCATGGCTTTAGCCACATCTGATAGCATTAAGTGTCACAGATTAGCTATGGACCCAGAACAAAACTTTGTATCTGTTTTCTTCACCTTTGAAGGTTCAAATGTGCCAGCATTTAATATCACTGTGTATCACCTTATTATTATATTGACAGAGGGATATATGAGGATAATTTTTTCTTTTCAACCTCAAGAACTCCATGTGTCAAAAAACTTCTCTATGAGTTTTCTTCAGAACTCCTTATGATAGAAAAATCCTACTTTCAGAAATAGTTTCCAGGACAGTCAAGAACATTAGTATAAAAGACCTGTCTGTGGAAAGTCCTCAAATCTCTCAGATCTGAGTGATTAAAGGAAAAAACCAAGTCTGATTCAGCAGAAATTCAGAAGAAAAGTATTTTGAGTCAAGAAAGTGAGAGCCAATAATGATTTTAACTCACTCTCCAAGTATAGAAACATTGCTGGATCCTAACCTGCTATCAATCTATGTTGAAGAGAGACTCATGCTTCTGGTTATTATTCATGCTGAACTAATTAATGAATAATTCAGCTATTCTCTAAATTTCAGAATGAACTCCTCCCAAGATTCTGAAACAGCAGCACTTTTGCCCCACATTTGAAAGTACTGTGTAAATATTGAATTTAACACAAAAAACAAGACAATATTTTCATTTAATGTTTCATATCAAAATACATAAACCCCATGATCTCATTTGCAAGGAACTGCCACAGTAGGTTTTCACTGGAGCACCTGATGTTCCCTTTAAATGAGCTTGTATTATCATTAAAAGGTAATTAGGATCAGTTTGTGATTTCAGAATAATGTAAATGAGATTAGAGAATAACCTGCTGTAAAATAGGGCATGAAATGAACTATAAAGAAACATGTTTGAAACAGTTTTAGCATTTTTATTGGATTAGCTCAGTCAAAGAGCGGTACAAGTGCTCAAGAACAAAGAAAAGAGGAATTCATACCTGCACTATAAATGAAGATTGCCAGGTACCCTCAATAGGCATTTAAGTTAGTGCAGTTTTCAGATGTAAAATGTATTGGTTTGATGAAAAAGTTAAATGTGTTTAGGACAGATAGGGATATTGCCAAGGCTTGACAGTTTCCAGGTGCTTACCTGGGTTTGGTCCAATCTCCCTTAGAAATAAGGGACACTTTAGAATACCAACCAGCTTTAAAATACCAAACTTCCACATTTCTAAACTAGGGTGTGGTTACCTCTTGGGATATGGATCAGTCTTGTGCCTTAGTAATTGAAATCCAAAATTTAGACCTCTGAAAGTGTGAGAATTTCTGTAAGTGTATAGACAGGAAAAGAAACACATCCAACCTTCAACAAATGTTTTCAGGTTGGGTTTATTTTTAAACAGAATCCTTTCTCTGATGAACAAAGATGGAGTAGAATGATAAAATTTCTTGTGTCTAGGCTAGCTCCTGTATCTAGGGACATAAAGTATTAATGTGCAATAATGCTCACTGGGTTTTTTGTTGGAAAAGAAATAAAAATTAACTGATGGACAGGCATGCAGATAGGCCTAAAGTGACATGAAACTACTGTGATAAACTTTCACAGATAGGAACCTTCCAAGCCAAGAAATAACTTCTCAGGGTGTGAGTATTTGTGGTGATATGATTCAGAGTGAATCAGAAGGACATGAGCTTCAAAACATTTAACTTGTGGCAAGCAGGTTATCCCCTGCTTATACTGTTATCCTTAACTGGTGTGCTACATAGAAATGGTTTTTAAAACATTAAATATAGCAGCAGGGTCCCTGAGAAGCCCACTACTGTGCTACTGTATTTAAAAACCCTCTTATTTAATACGTTTGTGGCTTCTGAAGTTGTAATAATGAGTTTGACAAGTATCATTGTCCTACAGAGGAGGAGTCTGCTGTCTTGTGGGAGCTGCATCTTCCCCACCAGACTATGCTCCTGGATCACATGGATTCAGTGCCAGTAGAACACAAATATTTCAGTCAGCTCCTTCACACAGGGGTGTTGGCTCTTCTCCATAGCACACAGCTATTTCTTCGTTGCAGTTTTGTTATTTTTATATCAAAGTGCGTCAAATATGTATCTGTTCTTTAATTGTGGCTAATTATGATAATGGGAATGATGTGCAGAAGATTTGACTTTTTCCTCGCTGATGCCTCAAAACGTCTATGGCAAAGACCTGTGCAGCACTGTTAATGGGGGAAGAGTGAATTTGGGCAACAAGATGGAAGTGAGACAACTTACGTTTCTATGTTCCCTGTCCATTCCAGTCCCTGCTGCTTAGGCAGCCTCAGGCTTTATGCCAGTGACTGGCCTAAAAGGTCCCAAAAATTTCTGCCACGTTGGTTGCCAAAAATACCTACCTTCAGCCTCAAGAGGTGCAGCATTTTCACAGTAAATGCCTTGGGGCAAAGACTCCTGATAACCAAACACATGGAATGTTAGGCAATTGCTGTTTGTGGAGAGTGTGAGGGGTGGACAAGAGAAGTCATTCCCTAATCCTCTGCTTTTAGGTATGTTCCGAGCAACTTGACACGTTCAAGGTAGTGAATGACAAATGAAAACATCCTGTCCCCGCTACTGAGAAAGTTCTAGATATTCAGAGTTCAAGCTGCTTTCTGTCAGATCTGGACATACCAGGGGGATCCTCACAGGCTTTAACCATGTAAAAAGCTCCATGTAGAATTCTTTTTTCCCCTTCTCTTACTATAGTTCACACTGCACAAAGCCCACCCACACAGCAGCACAAGAGTGTTCTGTGGCTCTATCCTGTATCCATGCTCCTCACTGACAACAGCCAAGGACAGATCCCATTTAAGCTTAGGAATTGCCAAAAAATTTGGTTAGCTATTGCTAGCAGAAGGCAGTAGGTGGAAGTTATTTCTTATTCCTTCTGGGGTTTAGGATATAAACCCATAGGATCCTGTAGGATATATGATGGAACCTCTAGCATAAATCTACACATGTGTCAATATCTACTTCACTCCCTGTCTAGGTTTTCATTTCCTTTCCCCTGAAGGCAGAACGACCTTCTAAGTAAATGTATTTTATTTTTCTAGCACTGGGATCTGATAAGGAGACTTACACAGGCATAAGCTGGGTGTATAAAAGAAAGTTTTCCCACTGCATTCCTGAACAGTTTGTGAAAGTAACATCTCTAGGACAGACTGATTTGGTGCATCTCAGGGAGGTCACTTCTCTAACCAGCGAGTGCACATGCCCAGTTACAGGACATGCTGTTTCCATTACAGGGTCTTTCATAATTGTTGTGTCTTGTTCAACAAAGTTTCCCATTCCACAGGATGAGATTTGACAATCTTTAAAACCCAAAGCTTCTGCTGTAGCTTTTAGTTGAAATGATTAAGTGGAAAATTGCCTTAAATATTTCCTGGGTGAGGTGAAAGAATGATAATTAAATTCATGAAATGGAAATGCAGTTGTGAGGTGCTGGCTGCTTTCTCATGGAAAATTTACTTTGTAAATACATGAAAAATGAATAGTTTTGATGAGAAAAGATTGAGATATTTGTATAAATGATTTTGACTTTGGAACAGCTCTAACATAGTGACAGTGGATTACAGGAGATAAAATTCTTAAATGTGTATGTAAAAACATCATGGGACAAATGATTTTTGTCTGACTCACGTGCATATCAAATTAAATAGAATTGTAAATAAGACAAGCATATGGGATTTGGCCAGATTACAACACTTCTGTGCTGGATGATTGAAACAGGGCAGCTATATCAGTCCTGAGAACTGCATACTAAGCTTAAACTCTTCTTAAATTTCCAGGGTTTGTGAAGGCAGAACAAAATTACTGATTAGTAGAAAAGCAGGTGCAACTCATTGGGATTCAGGGTAAATATCCAAATACGTGTCACACTGTGCAGCTACGTTTGCATCAGGATGTAGCAGTAGCTCGATAGTGCTTATCACTCTGATAAAGCATGCAGAACAGGGAACGAGAAACAGCCTACAGCCAAAACTGCTGGGGAAGTCTGGGTGAGGAAAATGCAATGTAATTATCATGGCTAAGGCTAGCATGGACATTGGGGTAAATGTTACTATTCCTACAAAAGTGTGTAAGGGGATCTTTACACACTCATTATTTAGGGTTTTACAGTTCTAGAAACACAAACACCTTTGCATGTTATGCTGGGCAGGATTCTGTTAGAGGCTTAGCTACTGAAGCACTGACAGACACTGCTGTATTGTTTCCTACACACCAGCACTGGCTTCAAAAATTCTCACACAGCCCTCTAGTGATGTGGGCCAGGACACGGGTGAAGTGGCTTTGCAGTAATGCACTGCAATCAGACATAGATTTGACAAGAGGCTGGAAAATATTTTTCCAGCAATAGGACTGATTAGGCATTCACAGCTAGAGCTGAAGCACTGTAGAAATGCAAATAGATTTGTTCTCTATAATGGCAGCAATTACTGCTTTGCTTCATCCTATAGCTGGATCAAAGCAGAGAGAAAAGGACTGACATTTCTGCACACTAGAATTGCTCCTTCATTCTTCCCATGCTTCCAGGTTTTTAGGTGTACTGGACAAAGCACCCAAGAATGAACTGCAAAGTAGCCTTTTAGGGGTGGAATAATGAGCTCTACAGTCTAATAGCCCTTTTACTGCTCTAATTTTTGTGCCTCTGTGATCTATGCCTTCATTTCATCACTTCAAAGATCAGAGAAAGATTATATTCTTAAATGAGCAAGACTGAAGTATGTTCCCTCATTGAGAGGACACCGAGACAAATTAACTGATACTTCATCACTAAGCATTCTTACTACGAGCTACAGTCACTTTTGGGACTGATTTTATACAGCAGCTGTAGCCAAATTTGTTTAACGCTGTATTGAGTTTGTGTGGTGGGGTTTTGGTAGCGAAGGGGGCTAAAGGGGTGGCTTAAAGGGGTGTGAGAAGCTGCTGGAAGCTTCTCCTGTGTCTGATGGAGCCAATGCCAATAGGCTCCGAGACAGACCTGCCGCTGGCCAAGGCTGAGCCCATTGGCAGTGGTGGCAGCACCTCTGGGATGAGGTATTTCAGTAGGGGCATAAAACCTGCACAGATGGACAGGAGTGAGGATATGTGAGAAAAACAGCCCTGCAGACAGCAGGGTCAAGGAAAGAGGGGCAGGAGGTGCTCCAGGTGCTGGAGCTGAGACTCCCCGGCAGCCCATGGAAGTCCATGGGGGAGCAGAGATCCACCTGCAGCCCCTGGAGGACCCCATGGCAGAGCAGGTAGATGTGGCTGAAGGAGGCTATGACCCCATGGGAAGCCTGTGCTGGAGCAGGGGAAGAGTCTGATGAATCCTCCCCCAAGGGGGAAGGAGCAGCAGAGACAAGGTGTGATGAACTGACCACCACCCCCATTCCCTGTCCCCCTGTGCAGCCATGGGGAGGAGGGAGTAAGCGTGTGACTGGTTAAGCTGGGGAAAAAGAGAAGGGCTTCTTTCAAGATTTGTATTCATTTCTCATTATCCTACTCTGATTTGATTGGTAAGAAGTTAAACTAATTTCCTCAAGTTGCGTCTCTTTTGCCTGTGAAAGTAACTGGTGAGTGACCTCTCCCAGCCCTTATCTCGGCCTAAGAGCTTTTCACTGTATTTTCTCTCCCCTGTCCAGCTGAGGAGGGCAGGAACAGAGCAGCTTTGGTAGGTCAGCAGGGTCAGCCTGACACAAGAACAGTTTAACAGTGTCTATTTAGACCTCACTGTAAGCTGTAAATTGCAGAAATATTTTTTTCCCCTTTAATCTCATATGGACAACTGATTACTCAAAATGGTTGCCAGTAGCAGTTTTTTCTGTAGGTTGAACCTCAGTTCATCAGATACTGCTCATGTCACATTAGAGAAGTCCTTCTTAAATGAGGCCAGGCCCTTACAGATGGAAAAAAAAATTGGGACTATTCACAAAACTTAAGAGTGCTTCAGAAATAAGTAAGCATTATTTTAAGCTGCCTGTTGGTATAGCTCCAGGTAATTAAGTTAGTAAGTATTTCTGGAATTTTTTGACAAAACTTTAACAATTGGTCTTAAGATCTCTACTTCCTTCAGTTTGGAGTTCTTGCTGTGTTAACTTTTTATTATACTTTTCATATTACGTTTCAGGGGTTTTTAATACACACAGCCTTTTTTTTTTTCACGGCGATCTCTCATGTACAAAATCACTGTTCTATGGGAGCACTGATGCCACAGATGTTACAGATGTTACAGATTTACTCACATCCCCAAACTGGAGGCACCACTCACTTGGGCTGAACAAGGGGACAACGATGCTGATGTTTGCTCTGGTACCTGAGTGAGCACAGCAGAGCTGGCTGCAGCCAAGCAACAGCACCAGAATCAGAGGTCAGGGGACACATCTGGATCCCACACGCAGGCTGAGGGAGCCCCAGGGTGGGCAGTGCCTGTGGGAGCCTGGCCTGGCCGTGGAACCCAGGCTGGGGGGAGCCCCCAGCACACTGAGCCTGTATTTGCCACTCTGTATTTGGGGTGAGACACGGCATCCATGGACAGGCAGGATCCTGCACCAAAGCTTCTGTCCCAGATGCTGGTCTGTCACCACCACGCAGAGTATGGCTTGAACTGGCCTAAGGTATCCCCTAGGATGGATTATTCCCAATTTTCCTGCTCTTCCCCATCTTGTTGCAGCGTGAGCCTGAAGAATACCTGTGCCTTGTTTGTCCTAGAAGGACTGTTTGTAGCTGCTTTTGCTGATTGAAAATATCCAATCTCAAATTAATTTCAGAGAGTGTTAGAACTTCTGAAGGATAAAAAACTGGTCCAGGGGCTCCATTTACATTCACTGAAGCTTGAGTCTATTCGGTGGCATAGAAAGCAGAACTGCCTGCAACACCTTGCCAGGAGAAAAAGCACAGATGAAAGGAGGAATCACAGCACTAAGGATTTTACATTTCCTTTGCACTTTGATGTTCAGCTCCCGCTCCCCTCCCTCCCCGAAGCAAGCTAACACCACTGTGTGTGACTACACCCTTCTAAGTGCTTGAATCTGCCTCCAGGCACTCTCCTCCTAGTCTTCCTTGCTACATTTGAAAGATCATCTGCCTCCCCAGCATCTGTTCATGAGTGATGACGATCAATGCTAAAGGGAGAGCAAGGGCATCCCAATGGCAATTTTGTCAACTGGAAATCATACATGAGGCTTTCAAAACGGGCCGGCAAGAGGAAATCAAGAATGGGTTAGACTATAATGATCAAACAGATCAAAGAAGTGTGAGAAAGCAACTCAGACATCTTTTCAGAGGCAGAAAACCCTGCAGGAAACGAAGTATGAAGGCACATATACCTCAGCACAGCATCTTGGCACTGCACTGTTACACATTCCCTTGAGATAGCATGGCTTACATAGTATCACTGTGGCAAGAAGAAAGTATTCCAGCAGGGATATTTGCTGAATAATACAGCAGTGTTTCCACCCCCAACATGTTAAAAACCTAGCAAAAGATAAATAATAAGTCCTTAAACAAGATTTTTATTAAATTACATAGTTTGTATTCTTTGGATTGTTCAGTTTTTAGTTTGCATCTGGATCATGTTTCCCAGTTTTTTATCATAACGAGGCACTAAAAAAATAATTCAATATGATGTTTTTGTGCAACAAGGATATCCTCAAGAGTAGCACTATAATTAAAATATCAAAGATAAGGAGGTTTGCAAATAAACCCAGGTTTGATAACATAGAGGCGTGGCACTGCTCTGAAATGTGTTGCCAGGCTTCAGCCATCTGTCCTGGCTGTTATGGAAGGTTTTTGTCCTTGTAACACAATGGGGTTAGTTGTTGTTGAAAAGCGATATGTTGGCAGCTCGAACAATTAATTCTTTCAAAGCAGAAGCCACACAGGGGCCAGTAATGAACAGAGGCAGAACACAGAGGAGAAAAAGTTTTGAACAGTATGGCTACAGACACCTTGTTTACAGCCCATCACAAGCTAACCTCAAGGTGTGGCATTTTTTTCTCCTTGGCAGAAAAGCCCTACTGAGACTCTGTAATCAGGGAGAATATTATCTGAGAAGCTTTGTGGAACTGTTTGTCCTTCATGGAGCATTTGTGGGCAATTATTGGGAAATGTGTTAAACTCCTACCAGTGCTCTACTGAAGTGGAAGGAGTCTGCTTGGATGCTCCGCAGCTCCCAGGTCAGCTTAATGGAAGAACAGCCTGGTTTAAAGAATCTACGAGAAAAATTGTGGCACAGTGGAGAGATAAAGATGTTTCTTGACTACATGCATCACCACATGCTGTCAGCCAGACTGTGGTGTGAGGGACACCGAGGCGGTGCTTGGGGATGCTTGTGACAGACGGATTCCTAATTATATAAATTTCTTGTCTTAGTGGAGCACCTGAACAGGACGCCCTACTGCCTGCCTGAGAACAACTGCTATTGCCCTACAGTAATGTTAGTGCATTTAAGTCAGTCACTATGTTGTTGATAGATAATTCTGTTTTACAATTTAAAAAAAAACCATATACTTACATATGTGTATATATATATGTATGTATGTATGTCATCCTTGCATATAGAAGAATTATAAGTTATGTAGAACACCCACACCACTGAAGAGACAGTTTTGTGGGGAAAAGAAGCTACTTTATGTTACTGTATGTGTCTTGGCTCACTGGGAAAATACTACAAAATTTACATCCTTACAATTATCATTACATCCCAATTTTTGGCAGGTTTAACTACTACCTTCTCTTCCCATTTATTTTTAAGTGAGTTGCGAGTTCGTGAACGCAGCAGTTTGATGGCCCCAAAGACAGAGAGTGTCTGTTTGCCTATAAAGGCAATATATTTACAACATTCACTTCCACAAACTGCTCCCGAAAGAGCGCTTCAGTGGCACACTTGAGGGGCTAACAAGAGGATCAGTAATGTAAAACCCCCGTCATGTTGCCAAGATTACTAATGAGGCTGCAATTTGCCAGTGAGAGGTTGCAACTGTGATGGGTTTGGCAGTCTATTCCTTTTACTAGGGGGGCATTGTAACAACTCCTGCAGGCTTCTGAGTCACTTCCAGTCTTCCAAGTGTTCCCACAAATTGTGTAACTTTGTTAGTGATGTCCTTAAATCACTGTGTCACAACTCCAGTAACTAAGTCCCTACTTAGAAAACTATGTGAAAACTTTTGAAAATCAGACTGGTTATTAACACTCTGATATTTTTGCAGACTGGACAATAATTTTAGCTAAGAGACTACCTCGTATTCCCAAGACATCCCTGGTTTTCTAAAGATGGCTCATCAGAATTGTTTCATTGACTGTGTCATGCAGAACCCCTGGGTAGATCAGTGTTTGAAGGGTGACATGTAAAGGATGATGCTTGTTTAGCAACTTGTAGTAAACCCAGTACAACCCGTGCTCAAAGTCTGAGAAGAGAGAAGTGCGAGTCCCGGCTGCTGCAGACTTTGGAAACCGCTCTGTCGCAGGATAAACAAGAGAGCCGGCGCCGGCTCCTCCTAATTTGGAACTGGAGCACAGCCTGGATCTGGATCCCCCAGACTAGGCCCCCCCATGTGGCCTGGTGTCCCCAGGACCAGCCTAGAGAAGCCCTGGACAGAAACCACGGGCTGGAAATGAGGTTTTGGTTGCGGCGGGCCGGAACGCCGCTCGCCCTCAGGCGCGTTTCCCGCCCGTGCCCCTCGGCCAGCCCGGGCTGTGCCCTGGGCCCGCGCGCGGGCGGAGCGCGGGCGCCACCCGGTGCCTGCTGCGGGCACTGCGGGAGCCGCGGCCGGGCGGGATTCCGTGCTCGCTGTTCCGCCCCTTGTCGCCGCGGCACCGGGCGCTGCTGAGAGACGCTTGGCCTGCTCCTTCCCTCGTCGTTTGTTTGTGTTTTAAGAGCAGTCAGGATGAGTTTTTTCTCCCCTCTCTGGCGCGTGGGAAGCAAAGCCGACGGCTCGGGTCTGAGAGCGGAAGGAATTAAAACTGTTCAGCCCCAGCCACGTGTGCTGCGGGTTAAAGTGCGATCAACAGCAGGATGGGACCATTCAGAGTCTGAACGAAACCAGAAGTGAGGCTCTTGCACCGGTCTGATGGGGCATCAGGCACAAATGATCCTTTGGCCACAGCTGAGGGTGTTTTGGAACGGTGCCAAAAGGGCATTAGGACATTTCCGTACGAGTATCCCAGGATACTCAACCATCGACAAGGCTTCTGGCTCCAGCAGTGCTCGCTGGTGCCAGCCTCTCTGAGGCTGTTCTCCCTTCGCGATACCTGCATTTTTGAGCCATCCGAATGGTGACGGCAAAAGGATGCTTTTCAGAGAGTTGCGGTTGCGCTGTAAACGGTGTAGCACAGCCCAGGGCAGGGCAAGGGGCTGTGAGTTGTCTCCCAGCTGTCGCTGACACCGTGTAAATAGTCACACCCTGTAACCTGTCAGCAAGTGCGTTTTTCCACATCTAGAGTGAAATCAATATTCTGCTACCTAGAAATCAAGCCCAGCTTAAAAGGTATTTCAACATCTTTGAATGAGAAGGTCTGAGTAGCAGGCAGGTTAGACAGGTATGGTGTTATGCTTAGCATGAACCAGGGGTTTCTGTGTGGGCCAGACAAGACAACTTTTATAGGAAGATTACTGAAAGCTGGTTAAGTCACCCATCTCAGATGGACTTGGAAGGTGGCACACCCTCCCTCCTGCTGGGCTCAGAAAGTAATGACCACTGGTTTGAAACCCAGCTGGCACTTGGATAGTAAAGCTGCTGCTCAGAGATGGACATCAAGGTGCATTCAAAACATGACCAGCAGGCTCCACATGACCTGCTCCAGCTTTTGAAGTAAGCTTTGTTTTTGTCAGGGGATTGGACCTAAGGTCAATTCCATCCTAAATTATTTGAGTGTGATAAAAGAGTGGTGAAGAGCAAGCACACTCTGAATGTTATTCACAGGCCAAGAAACTGAAACCAGCTGTATTCACAGCCTGATGAACAAAGGAGGGCAATCGCATAAACCACATGACATGATATGCAAGAGAGAACAACTTCAGATAGGTTCTCCTCTTTTCTACTTTCATTTTATGATACTTATTTTCCATTTAGGTTGCATAAACACTAACTCTTTCCCCTCCCAAAATAAAATAAAAGAAGATTATTCACAGGGAACAAACCTAATGTTTTCACGTGCAGTCCCACTTGGGTTAAATAAAATAGGCAAACAGAACTCTGAAAATAATTCCTATTCCTTGGTAAAATGAATCTTTCCTTGTTTTCATCAATGAGTGGGTAGTAAGGATGGAAGAAAGGAACGTGACCGATTAAAAAAAATTGTTTTTCATTTTAAGTCTGGAGAACAGCAACCCTCTCATGCATCAACAGGCTAGGAAAAGACATCACTGGTGCAGCCTCTGGGTCAGCCACTGTGCCTGTACATGACCTCAAATTCTTGTTGCGGAGATTTCACTGTTAGTCATTGTCTTTTTGCAGATCAAGTGGTTGTTTTTTTTTTTTTATCAGTGACATCATCCTGCTCAAAATTTGCAGCGTGCACATAAATACCATATAAGAGATAAAAGCACCCATGCTCGCAACAACGGAGAGGTCAAAAAGGAGTGGCAATTGTGGTCTTTTCACATTTCAATTTTGGTTGCTGCTAAGCTTCAGCTAGAGACTGGTTAGCTGGGGAGAAGTGGTGTTGCAAAGAGCAAGGAAGTGCCCAATCAGTGTATTACAGAAAGGAAAGTGATTGTTTTCCCTTTTAAGGTATGGAACTGACTAAGAATTGAGGATAAGTAGCATTTTAAGAGCAATCTTCATGCATAAAGTCTTTGCTTCAGAAGGAAGTGAAATAATCCTAATTTTTCTTCAGAAAGACCTTTTTATTGCAGAGTCCATATTTCAACAAAAGGTGAGGAGAAAGACAAACTGCCTGGTAGATAACTGTTGGTTATGGGGTGATGGGGACCAAGGTAATTGAATCAGAAAAAGTAGTAGAAAATTGAAAGTAGAAAAAGGCTGAAAGGGATGGACTAGGGGCAGCATGTTCTGCTGTAAGGTTTGGTATTTACAGCAGAACATAGAATTTAGACTAACTTATATTAGCAGGGACCAGAGGATGTCTCTAGTCAAAATTCCCACTCAAAGCAGGGTCAGCTATGAGCTCAAGCCAGAGCATTCAGGGCTTTAGCCACTTAGGTTTTGAAAACCTCCAAGGATGGAGATTATACATCCAGAATTTCTAGACAGCCTGTTCCAATGCTTGACTGTCCTCATGAAGAAAAAGCTTTTGCTTATATCAAGTCAGATAAATTTTTAAAAGTCTTTTTAAATTACAATTTATGTCTGTCAATTTTGTCCTCTCACAGTGCACTACTGTGAAGAGCTTGGCTTTTCTTTCTTGGTAATCTCCCCTCAAAGCCTCTCTTACTTAGGCTAAATGGGCTCAGTTTCTTCAGTTTCTTCTTTATGGGGCAAATATCCCAGCCCCTGTCCATATTGGTGGCTGTACACTGAACTTGCTGCAATTTATCATCGTAGTCAACTGTATGGAATATGGAGTGAAATGTAAAGGAGTTCTTACACAATCAGTATTTTAAAGAGAGCCAGATCTAGGGACACGCCTTAGATGATTCATTGTCATCTTAATACTCAGAAGAAAAGCTCTGTGTAGTATTTAAATGTCTGCCTCTCACTGTGTAGGATCTGGTTACCTGACCGGACCGGCTTTCAAAGGTTCTGTCTCCACCGAGTGCCCCATCTGTCCCAGGGCCATCATGAAATCTGTGTTTACAGAACATTTCAGGCCAAAACCACTTGTGCTCTGTAAAAGACTTGTCAGACACAAGAGCACCATTTGATCAACTGGCTCAGAAGTGGGGTATGTAAAATGGTGGTGGGTGGGAGAACAAAGCATCCTTTGAGCTGGCATATTATGAATTTTTCAAGGTAACAGGTAGGAGATCTCAGTCACCCACTCTCTTCCTGCTCCAATGAGCTACTTGCTGCCTGTACACTTCCCGATGTTGCTCAGCATCTGATCTGTCTAAGAGTAAACGTGTCAGTCTGAATAGACTGCAGGTTGCAGGTAGCTCCATGCTACCGTAGTGGAATAGGTTTTTCCTCCTCTGTTTTAAATTTCTGTTACACCTTTCAGCATGAAGCAGCTCGAAGCACTTTGCAACCAACTCACAAGTCCATGTGTACCTGGTCGAGGTCACGCTGTTGCCCATTTTGACTCAGAAGGAAACGTGGCCTGGCTCACTACCTAGCAAAGCCATACAGGTATGAATGGCCTGGAGTGATGCACAGCTTGGGCTGAAGTGGAGATGCCTTCCCCACTGATAGGCTTAGTGTGCAGGTTTCTCATGCAGTGTGGAAAAGTATCTGTAAGAGGTAGAAAATCAACTAATACATCAGAGTCAATATACCTCCATCTGCTTTCATCTCCTCTGTAGCCTGGAATTGTTCTGGAAAGATAGGATGTACTGAGAAAGGCAGTGGATTTCAGGATAAGAGGCCAGGAGGGATGCATATTTTCCATTTCACCCGCTCTGTAAAGATGCTTTCCCTGAAAGTCATTGTAGAGACTGCAAGAGCAGACTTGCAAACTTGAGACTGCACATGATGTTGCAGCCAAGGAAGCTTTTTTGCACAGGGGTATGGATGTTCCATAGCCAGAGAAATAGGTGACTGGCAATCTTTGGAAGCCATGTGGTGTGTAAATTCTTAAAGGATCCATGAATATCAGGGAAGAAGACACTAGGAGCTCTATTCAAGAGTATTCATTCCTGCAGTTAAAGCTTTGACTTTCAAGGCAACTGGGAAGACACTTTGTAAAAAAACCCCACAAAACCAAACAAAAATCACACGAACAAACCCTTCCTTCCAGGGCAGGGTTTCTTGGGAAATATCTGACTTGAGTGTTTTGCCTGTTTTGCAACAAATGTTACTTGCATGTTTTACAGAAGAGCCCATGATTTAAATTTTTTGATGGATTCCTGGAGAACCTGCTGGGTATCAAATATCAAATTAAACATTCTTTTTATTTTAGATGAATCTCCTGTTATTCCAGGTTCTGTTTCTCTCTGCAGCCCGACACCTTTGGTGTTCCCTATCATACATGTCTTTCCTTAGTATGCTGAGGGGTTCTTCTGGATGATACAAATAATTACACTCTGCTGCTTGGCACAACTGTTTATGAGAAGAAAATCTGTTTTCTGCACGATCAGCTTTGCTGCAGTAAACAATTTCAGATGCTTATTGCAAAATAGCTACAAATTCTGACTGAACTTGCAGCAACACATACTTGAAGGCATCAAAGTACTCTTGGAAGAACTTTCCACTCTGTGTAGGTGTCAGTGGCCTGGGAAATGCTATTTTATATCAGTGTCTTGATTTAATCCAGCTTTTTATCCATAATTTCACAAGTCATACAAAGAGGAGATGCTTTTTTTAATACTTATAAGTTTTAGACCTGCCAGAACTCTCTGAGTTGTGGCTACGAGGAAGCCTCTTCCCTCTTTCCCCAGCCCAGGTGTCACAGTGGGTGTATATTTTCAAGCTTCTCTAAACTTATACTTTACAAACCCACCACACACCTTTGAACAAAAGTGAGAAGCAGCAACTACCCCTTGCAGCTGCAGCCACGAGTTGCAGGTGGCAACTCCACAGACTGCAGTGGAATGACCTCAGATTTGGACTGACCAAAGAATCAAAGCTACTGCTTTGGGCACCTGAGCTGCACATTAACAACTAAACACCAGTTCTTTTCCTGCCGGGGCTCAGTGTTAACCTGCCTTCTTTGGAGAAATCTGGAGAGACTTAGCTTGATTTTTCAGCTAGATCATCTCTGTTGAGTTTCCTCAAGTCAATGCAAAACTGGGGCAATACTGTCTCATGACTGAAAGAAAATGCCTGCATTCACTCCAAGATGGGACATGGAAGCAGCCAAAACCTCAAAAACGGGTACCAGCAAAGGCACTGTACTCTTACAACAGTTATACTACATTCAATGAATGTCTGTGTACTAGTTTTGTCTTCATTTCCACTCGTAGGCTGAATATCTGGCTTCAAAAGATTGATAGAAATTATTGAAGTCATACATCTGATGTTCAGGGGGTTTTACCACTGAGGAGGGCAAGTGGTCTATACATATTTTTTCCCTCTTTTTCTAATTTCTACAGCACCAAAATAACTTAACATTCCCCCTCACCAGTTTCTGTTTGTACCAAAAATAAAGCTTTAATTCTTGCTTGTGGGGAGGTTAAGCGTTTGCTATTTACAAGTGGTGTGTGGAGGAAAGAGGGACCTGGGGGTTTTTATGTGTCATTTGATGGGAACATGCAGTAGGAAAACAATATTTTAATTAGGAAAAAAATATTACTTTCCTTATACATGAATTAAGCCTAAATTAATACAAAAGTTATCACCTGGGAAGGCAAGAGCTTAGCTGGTGCAGCAGCAGATAAACCTTGTAAAGTTATTTGCTTAGTTTATGGAGAGCTCTGTAACACAGAAGATTTTGTTTTTTGTTACCCTTAACCTGGCCCCATTTTCCCTTGCAGAAACAGTTCCAAAATCCAGAAGAGTCCCACAGCACCTCACAGTAAATTCAAGCCAAACAATATTTGGCTTTGCTCTGCTGGAGCACATAGCTACAAGTGTTTCATTTCCAGGCTGTAAAGTCTATCCACAGCCCTTCAGTGAGAAAGAACTGCCAGATTCTAAGCTCAGTACTGTTTCCTATCAGCAGACCCCATTTGTATATTCCATTACGCTTCCAGCAGAAAGTAATATACACACCCATAACCTCACTAAACTTCCCTCTAGCCTTTGCCAAACTACCAAAATACCTATGAAAATAAAAAAATACTGCCACTCTTGCAGATCAGTAACCACAAATACTGCCTGCTGAAGCATCTCCTCACTTCTAGAATAATGTTTGGGTCGGTATAACAATGAGAGAATTAAATCTCTGACTGAAGAGTTGCATCTTACCCTGGTAAACTCTGTGAAGGAAAGTTGAACATTTCTTGGTAGTGCTGCATTTGAGCAGAAATGTTATTAATTCAGCCCAACCCATCCTTCTTTAGGAGGCACAAAGAGGGACTGCTAAAACAGTACAGTTAAGAGTGAAGAAAAAAAATTTCATGTGATGGTGGAATCTTGATACCACAGACATTTGAATGGAGAATGTCTACTTTCATAGAAAGTTATGATGGAAAATCTAATCTTGTGCTCAACAAAAATATCTGGATTGGTATTTGATATTTCTTGATACGCCTTTCTTTTTCTCTTTTAAAAAATTTATCTTATATATATGTATGTCTATGTATAGAAACAAAAACAATTGTCCTGGTTTTCAGGTAAAACTATTTAAGATTCAGTTTTTTAAAAAAAGAATTTAGAAAGATTGTATTCTATTCTATTCTATTCTATTCTATTCTATTCTATTCTATTCTATTCTATTCGTCTCAGCATTTAGTGATCATATGCAGACAGCATTTGAATATTCATTTGTAGAATGATGAGGAATGGCAAAAGAAAGGATTCTTGACTGCCTGTGAGAATCAAGTATGATGATTTATTCCTCACACTTGAATTTAAATGTCAGAAGAGACTTCTTTGTCACTGTCTGTTAGTCACTGCAGTTAAACACAGATACACAAAAGAAATACCTTGATTCTATGAGGGTTTTTTAATTAGAAGTTGAATTTTGAGCACTGATTGCCATGAAGTGATCTGACATGATTACTGTAAATCCAGCATCCATGTGCCCACAGATGTACTGGAATGAATCAAGCCAAACTAACCACCTGTGGCTCCAGTTGAGCTGTGGAGAAGTCCTGTCTCTCCAGCCAGAGAAGGTTATGCAAACTGAGCAGCTAATAACAACACCAACATCTTTCCTCTTAAAACAGGGATCATCCTGGAAAGATTTTTCCTAACACCACTGTTATCAGTTGTTTGCAGTTTTGAACAAGTTGCACTTGTTCAAAACTACAATTACTCTACTTTTTCTGATCCAAACCCCATTTTTTATCTCAGCTTTATTCAAGCAAAATTGTCACTGCAGCCAGAAAGACAGATCAAACTTGGCCTACGTTTTCTGCAAATACATTTGTTATCTGAGTTGCACACTAAGAGAACTTTAAATTCAAAAAAAATCAAGCCTTGCCAAATGTAGTAGACAGGCTGGAAAAATATGAGTAAGTGACTGCAAACATGCTGCATTCTGAGTATCAAAAATGTGGTTTTGGCATTGCAATTTGAGAGAACCCAAGTGAAACCAAATAAAAAATCACAGATAAGCCCAACTTAATGATGTCAGTGCTCCTGTGCATAGGCATCTTGGCCCTGGCTGCCACTGAGAATGCTGATCAAAGAAGTCAAAAGGATTTCAGGAGGGGAAAAATGCAAATAGTTCTACACCCTCTGCTGCTCAATATGTTGCTCTGATAGGTTGTTATCATAGTGTCAAGATTTTTCCAAATACTAAAGCACTCTTCCATTATCAAAATAGAAAATATCTATGACAGACATCAATTCTGGAAGATGAGACCCAGCACAGTTTATTAAAAATAGAATCTAAGTGAAGAGAACACTATTCCTTGCAGAAGTTGAAATTAGGTCCTTCTCCCTGCTTCTTCCTAAGATGTAAAAACTAAAAAACAGGCAAGAGGGGGCAGATGTTCATTTCATACTTCAGCAGCCCAGTTTTCATGCACTCACTGAGTAGCATCAGCTCAGCGGTGCTTCAGATTACAGTGGTCATAATACACAGCTAACATTGAGGTACATACAGAAAAGTAGAGCAGCCCTGTGCAGCAGCCCCGCAGAAGCATGGCTGGCTACACAAGTATGTGCAGAAAACCCCTGGAGTCCTGGAGGATATCAAATGGAGCACAAATCAGAATGGGACTTCACAAGAGCAACTATGAAGGGTGACTGCAAACCACATTGTGTTCATGGAAGCGCAGTGAGCAAACCAAGAGAAGACATTAAGTCTTCTGTTGGCCCTTGAGAGGTGACATCTGGAATAGAGTGTTTTGTTTTGGACTCCAGTACAGGGAAGACAGATAGGAGACAGCTCAGCAGAGAACCACCAAGACAATTCGAGGGCTGTGACATATGAGAAGAGACAGAAGCTGAGCTTTCTCTTGTAGATGGGAGAGGAGTTAAATGCTGTCTTCAGGTAGGTCCAGAGAACATAGAGCCACCTTCTGAGGGCTGCATAGGGAAAGGATGGGAGGCAGGGGTTACAAGGTGAAGCAAGGGAAATTCCAACTGGATAAACAGAAAGTCTTTGTAGTGAGGGTGGTTAAGACTGGAACAGATTTCCCAGAGTTCTGAATGACTGCAGACATCCAGACATTGCTTCCAGGATATCCTAATTAGAATTAGGATAACTAACCTAAGTTATCCTCTGAGTCTATGAAACTCAAGAAGTCTCCTACAACAAAAGACTGCCTGCCTTATATCAGACTGAGCCTCAGAGAGACTTGGCCTGTATGGTTTTTCTTGGGAAGAAAGAGCTGTCTCAGTGATTTTTCCACACTACTCTTCAGAAGATAGGAAGCTGGAACCACTGACAGAGAAAAGATCTGTTGAAAGACTGAATCTTATATGATCTTATGTCGTGCAGACCTGGAGTCAGCAGCCTGTTCACCACGAAGGGGACCACTTCAGCAATTCTGCAGTCAAGAGGGCTTGTAGAGGGGGAGTTTCCCCTTTCCCTCATGGGATCTCTCTGCATGGATCCTTGGTAGTCAGATTCGGTGCAAAGGGCATAATTATGTTTGCTGGGAAAGCTTTATATCCTTCATGTGTGTTAAGTGACCGAAGACAGTCTTATAGCTAACACGGGCAGGCATTCCTTAGAGCAGTACTTAGCTGAAAGCAAGTAGGTTTTGGCACAATCTTCACTAAAAACCCCCCACTCTTACTCCTCCTTCCCTCACCCTCAGTGGGAATATCTGATTATAGCCTTTTCACTCAAATTCCACACAGCTGCTCTTTCTTGAGGCCTTTCACACAAAAGCAAAGACTCACAAAGAGGAGACAGGCACCATTGTATCTGCGTGTTCCATGGCAACGTTTTAGCACCCTAAGAGTTTGCAACAATCCAAATGATGTTTCTGTTCTTTATTAATGATATTTCCCAGCTGTTTCTGGTTGACAAAGAGACGTCTGGTCCTTCTTTGTTACAGGCTGTGCCCTGCCAGTTCAGCGAGCCCCAGAAGGGTTCACTCAGAGCTCTGTAACTCAGGCAGCAGGAGCGCAGCCCCAGTGAGAGGCTGCAGACACAGAGCTTGAGCCTGTGGATGTCGAGGTACTGTGTATGTGTGTGTTGTGCTCATATAATGAGAAGAAAGTGCATATTTAATCATACCTGTGCACAAAATATTTGTCTACAGCAATGAAACCTAGAAGTACCTCAGGGCTCTGCCCTTTCTTTTGTAACAGCAACTAGTTCTTCACCCTTTCTCTCTTACGATATATTTTTTCTTTTAGGACTTACTTTTCATTCCCTTCAGTAAAGTTTTCATGTCATCTTTCTTCTTCATGCAGTCATTATCTCCTTCTTATCCTGACATGTACATTATGCAAACATGCTTCACATTCACACAAGCCCTGCTCTGAATATATTACTGCCTTCTCTGCAGTGATTCCAGTGGGGGCTGTGGGTTTGTACAAGAACACCGTGCAAGGCCCAGTGCTTACTGCTCTCTCCCTTAAGGTTTCCTTTGGATCTTTATCCCTGACTTTGGGCTCGAACTTTGAATTGCTAGTAGGAATTGTTCCTAGTAGGAACTTTTTGTAGTAGATGCTATCTACATTTATTCTGTTTTAGATAAAATAGCATGGATACAGGGATGAAAGCATTTGGAATATAGGCTAAATTGAATATATTATGTTTATTTTAACAAACTTATCAAAGCTGCTCTGGCATTTTCCATTTACATGGGGCGATCTCAGTCATAGACCAAATGCATATTTAAAAGCATTACTGGGTTGGACAACCCTAATGCTTTCCTGCAATTTCACAGATCTTTTGGCTATTGGTTTATGTTCAACAGCTGAGACAAGAGAGAGGAAGCACAGGAAGAGTCCTACTGAGATCCAGAGCCACTGTTACCTCAGAAATGTGCTACCATTCAGCTCAAACTGTTGTTAGGATGTAGATTTTTTTACTGAATTTATAATTTCAACCTTAGGGGTGCTCTCTGCCATATAAGTGAGTATGAAAATAAACAAGAACAAGGGTCATAGGTATGTTAATGCAAATAAAGACAGGGGAGAAATATGAGTGGTGTAGCTGTCCAAGCTGTGAACTTCAAGAAGTGAGGTGCCATTTCTCAAGGAAAGCAAAATTTCACAAAGAAAAGTGGGATTAAGCTTTTCCTCTCCCATAAATGTGACACATGGCACGTTACCTCCTGTAGTTACAGATTTGGGTCTGAAACTGAAGGCATCCTGTTTCCTGAGCCCATAGACGTTCAGTGGTTTTTCTTACATGAAGGGAGACAGTCACATCGAGAGTTTACACTCCTTTGTATTTCAGCACAGAAGATGATCATACTTTGATTTCATAGTCTAAATTTTCCTGGCACTTGGAGTGACCATGGCTTGCAGAACTTTTAATACTACAATGCCTCTGGTGCATTATGCTTACTAAGCTACTTGATTATTTGGAATCCAGGATATCAAGATAGATACGATGACATACACATAAAAGAATGGTTTTAAAATCATTATAAATCATTAAAATCACTATAACCTAAGTTATAGGTCGTTCATGTATTTGACTATTATTAAAATGATATTAAAGGAGAAAGTTCCATCTCGTAATAATGCCAGCAAGGGCTTTATACCTTGATGCAGCCCATACATCTTTACTATAAAGAAAGGGAAAGACAGACATTAAAAAAATTAACTGCTTCTATAATTTGACACTGCTGTCAATAGGTACAGAACCTCAACCAGTTCTAAATTCAAGCACCCTCACAATACCTGATGTTTTTCCACATACCTTTCCATATCATGCAGAGAATAAATGGTACATTTCAGAGTTCTATAGCCCAGGCCCTCAAATAAGGCCTACAAATTATAGTGTGCTTCCTAGTCTAACACCTGAACACCAGAGAGTTCTGTGACTTTTTGCCAATTTAACTCTGCACAATACCAGCAAGATCAAGGCCTCTCAGCAAGACTTACTCACTTCCATGCAGCACTGCTCCATCACCTCCCCAGACCATCCAGACCGAGGTAGCTCAGCTGTCTCCATGCAAGTCCCCAGCACAGAAATGCCAGGGATGTCAGTGATGCTCAGGCTAAACTGGGAGCAGTGCACTGCTCCTCTCAGTAAGGCTTTGGGCAGGCACAAAGACCCTCTTACTGCAGAGTCCAACTCTGCTCATTCGTTTTCCCCTGCATCAGGAATTTTTCCAGAATGTGAGAGCTGAAGTATCTATGTGAAATTCATAAATATTATGAAAAACTTGAAATTTTAAGATCCAAAAGGATTTTTAAATGTTTTGTTTAATTTTCATTGGGCTAATCGAACAGACAAACAGAATTTTCACATCATGCCAGCCTGGAAATATATAATCCATCTCTGACTAGCAAGTATTTTCTTTAGTTAGGTAAATTTTGAAAAAAAATTAGAAACTTTTCCCTAAGCAGGTCTGGAAATAAAACAGGATATTTTGTCCCTCTGCTTTCTTTCCTTCCTCTTTTTCTGTAGAAGCCGTTTAGTCACACCCAGGCTCAATTCACACATAGTTCCAGACTGAGGCTCTTCATGTGATCTTCAACTAAAAATTTCACTTAGCCTTTGAAATGACTCCAGTTATTTTACATATATGCCACGAGGTATCTGTTCCTACCCCCTCTGAGATTTAAAGTCCTTCCTTTACTGTTAGAGATCTGCTCTTCTCTAGAAGAAATTCCGGTTAGAAGCATGGAATTTCAGTTGAGACAATGGTCTTATTTCTCAGGACAGATGGTTACCACTATGGAGTGTAGAAGGCAGTTCATGCTTACACCAGTCACAGACCAAAAATGAAGGACACAATTTTCTGAATGCCTGGGACAGCCCTTGGCTATCCAAGAGTTTTGCTTTTTCCATCTCAGCGTTCCCTGAGAAGGAATTACTGTATCTGATACACAAGTTGCTGAGCATATTGACCATGCAGGGTCTGCAATTATTTTTACAGTTTAGTTTTTAATTGAAAAAAATACCAAGCATGTGATAATAGCAGAAGGCACTCACTTACCCTATGACAACACAGGAGATGGCAGTTCCCAAAAAGGCGTAGGTTAAAATTGATCCTAAGTTACGAAAAAAATGTCTCTGGGGAGGAAAGTTGGAAAGAAAGTCCTTTGTAATATAGTGAATAAAAAGCATCCAGACCAAGTAGAAACACATCTAGAAGTGCCATTTGTTACAATATTTATCTCATATAGAAGATGGAACAATACTGGCTACTTCAGTTATTTTGGAAAATACAATTTAAAGACGTTTAATTTTTTTCCCCCAGTGGAATGCCATCAGAGTTCCCTCTTTTTTATGTATCTGGACAAATGTTTCAGGTTTTTAGCAGAAGTTCACATTGGAAGTACCTGATGTAAATAGTGTCATAACCCCATCCCTTGAGCAAAGTCCTGATCAGGCAGGATGTGAAACACAGACAGGCTGCTCCTGCCTGCAGCTGACGGCATTCAGAGTGGTCTCTTCTGAAAACAGGGAGGCCTAAGTGTCACAAACTGCACAATCAGATCTTTGCACAGGGACAGAAGGGGAGCAGAATGAGGGCCATGGATCATTCATTTTAATCCATTCCTGCCAAGTTCTTCCCAGGCAATATAATTGTTAGCTGACTCTGTCCTCTGTCACTGGCCTGTTGGGTCTACAGAGCAGCAGCCACACTCAGTCCCTTTTGTCACATAAGGAAAAGACACATACCTTCTTCAAACTATATCCAGCATGAAATATAATGGGTGGCAGCAAAATATTGAAGAAGATGGAAGGATCAAAGGTCATCTGCCAGAAAGGACAAAAGAGAGTGTAAGGACAAATAAAGTAGCATTTAATTTGATACGATAGGTTTTAATTGTATCTTCTTATCAGGACTGATCTCAGGCTCACCTCCACTGTCTGCAGGATTATTCTGAGTTGTTGCAAGTATAAATGGGTAGTTCCTTACAGTTTACAGATGCAGATTACTACTTGAAAAGTATTCCTTCAAGAAGGAAATCAATCGTGCTGCATTACAGGCAACACATAAAAGCAGCATTACCTGTGACAACAGCTGCCCTACCAGACATCCAACTTGACAGTCCCATGCTGTAACCCCTGGGTCAGACATGGATCTCCTGTTCACTTTCAGGAAAGAAACATCAGCAGTGTTGGGCCTCAATTCCCTGTGTACAGAATGGTGACAAAAGGCCTACACCACCAAAACCAATGTAACATTTCCTTTGAAGGAAATGGTTTATAAAATAGCCATTAAAGGTTTTAAAGTAATGCTAGAATGAGGACATGCACTGAGGCCTTCAACTTCTGGCACAGAGAAAGACCAAGGACATTGCCCAGCCACTGCAATTCATTACAAATAGCTTTCAATAAAATAGAATTCTCTTTAAAATTACAGCATTGCTGGAGAAAAAAACAAACTTAAATAAGCCTGTGTATTGCTTAGTGTTCTGTCAGTGGGCTATATTATATCAATACTTTTAAAAAAGACAAGAGGTAATTAGTGCAAAGGCTTGCAGCTCCTTTGTTCAGATGAAGTGATATTTTTAAGGCTACAGTATTCTAGATTATTTTTCTTCAAAAGAGTAAGACCTGCCTAAAAAATTATTTCTGCCTTCTTACTAACGGACAGCTTGATTTGATAAACAGGAAGTGAGAGCTGAGACTTTTTTCTATCTTACTTACTTTGAATTATAAAGCTGAAAAAAGCGAGCTAAATAACCTGCCAGCAACATTAGCTGTGCTGGCACCATCATTGAAAATATGATGGAAAAAGGATTTTCTTCATTTATGAACTAACATTTTCGAATGTTAATTTTGGAATTAATTCAGCAAATATGTTAAAATATCTTTTCTGTGGGCATCAGAAATCCTGACTGCATGTTTTATTATTCAAAACCGTGTTCTAAAGAATACATGTTTGTAAGTCATGGCACAATGTATTCTCTCTGATAAAAGGCACTAAGTAAACGCTTTTACTGCGGTCAAAAGGGAATGACAGTTGTACAAAACCCAGAGCATGGTGTGATCATGCTTTCTGTTTTTTACATTAGTGCTTTCGCCAGTCAGGAAGGCTGCCAGGCATTGTTAGTGTCTCCTAAATACAGCTGAATTTATCCCTTTTCCTTTTTTATTTATTTTTTTTTCAAGAGGTCATCTGCCAGGTAATTTTAAAGGAAAAAGAAGTGAAAATCCAGGCAGACTGAGGTCTCCCCAATAATTTAGAGGAACCACAATTCACAGTTGAGACTTTTAAGGGCCTTCCAGCAAAGTGAGACTATGGAAACAAGATCGGGCAGTTCCCTGTAAGGGCACCAGAAATTTCTGTGCAAGTTGGTGCTCCTCCTTTTTCCTAAGTCAGCTTCAGTACCAGGTCTGATGAAGATGATAAAATGTAATGGATTAGTACATATGCCCTGGAAACTAGACACACACTTTGGCTAAGACAAAGCTGCAACTGCAACCAGCTAGCAGGAAAAAGGATGAAGATTCAGCAAAACCTGATTAGTCTTACTGCCACAGTATTTTCCTGTCTCCACCCACCACAACTCTAATGGTCCTTGACAGTCTAGTTCTTTCTGAGAAGGGCAAGTCTGGCAGTAACAGCAGACAGGCACACAATGGTGCTGCATCAGCAAGAAATTTGAGCAGATGGTTAAATCCTAATTCTGCTGAGCTCCCCAGTGTACATTCTAAGCATAACTTAAAAGTTTTTATAATGATAACCATACACTACACAGATCATGTATTACTGTGCTAGAAAAACAATGATATGTGAAAGAAAGCAAAATAATACGTTGCAATATTTTAAAAAGCCATTGGTAAGGGCTTGGAAGCTTCATGTGAATATACAATGTCTTTGAGCACAAAATCCAGGTCTTAAAAAGTGCCTCTGCACTGCAGTGTTCTTTAAATGGCTGCCATTTTTTAAAACAAGTGAACATTATAAGAAGCAAAGATTACATGGGCAGGGAGAGACTATAATAACAAAGTAAAATATTTTGTTATATACTGGAAAAGAGAAAAGGGCATGACATTGTGAAAGACTGCAAATTTTTTCCCGCACTTCCCTTTTTGTATCCAGCCTGAATTGCCACAATGGTGTCTCCCCATGGCAGTGAAGTCCCTGCTGAGGACCACTGCAGGAGTGGCAGGATGTATGAGAATGCTCTGATGAATTTAAGTGTACATTAAGTACATATTTACAAATTTGTGTTTTGAAAAATGTTTAGAGTTTGCAGTTTCCTGTGCTGTCCACAGGAGGTAACTTCCCCTTGCATTATCCTGCCAGAGCAAGTAACTTTGAAGACAGAGGAAAAATAAAGATATCAGTGGGGTTTATAAAGGTTTAGTGGCAATGAATCCAAGTTAACAGCTGTGTCTGCAATAAACTCAGTGTCTGCAGGAGATGGGACTGTCATTTGAAACAGCTCAGGCAACCACTCTGCAAGCGCACAGTCAGCTTGGAGCTAAATGATGGTCAGGGTTCTACCACACCTCATTTCCTTTACTGTTCTTCCTCACCTTGCTCACTTTAAACTCAGAACAGACTCTCTCTCTGTCTCATTTTAACTTGAAGTTTAATTTCCTCTCTCAAGGATGAAAATAAATATCTTAGAGAGTTTAGAACAAAAATAAGATAGGTTTTACCTTTTGAAGCATTGCATTGCCCTGGTGACCATTGACATTGTGGTGGCTGATCTCTCTTCTGTATTGATATTCGTACACCTGATTAGTTATGTTAATAAGCAGAGTGGATAGCCCAGATTTCAGCTTTTCACACTCATAAACAGTCCCACTTTCAACATCTGGTGATTTTGTCACATATCGTATAATTAATCCCATTAAAAGGCCTGCAGAGTAAAGAAAAAAAGAAAAATGAAAGAGATTCAAGTATTTTAAAGTATTTGATGCTACACATTTACCAGTTAAGAGAAAACTTAGCTCTTCCAAAGCTAGGACACCTTCTCAGGGTTTCTACATTTACAGAACCTCTCTCAACACTTCATGGATGACCACAAAATATTCTTCCAAAATGGTCATTTCATTAGAATGCAGATGTTGGTTTGACATATGTGCAGTCATACTCCTGTTTTTGTGATCCGGTTGCTGGCATAATAATTAACTGAGTTTTCTCATCCATTGCATTTTCAGTAGTTATTTAGAGCAGGGAGATGCCTGCACAACTCGTGTGCTGTATTGAGCATATAAACATCAGCTGTGCTGTTGGAGATTTTACACACTTCATTTGTGGGGACAAAACTGACACATCCTCAGGCACATTCTGCTTTCTGTAGAAGACTGCATTTTTGAGACTGTATAAACACAGAAAAATAAAGTCAGGAAGAAGGGAAGGAATAATAAGGCTATCTACAATTTAGGGCTCTTACCTAAGACAGATATTTTGTCTCTCTTTACACTTAACAGGAAGGAAAATGTACTTCTGCAGCCATCCTCTGGATGGTATGGCTCTTTCTGTTGGCTCTGGTGGGAGGCTGCATGTTTACTTTAGGAGAGGTGAGTAATATTTAGCTAGATAACATTACTGAGATTATTTCCACCCTCAGAGACTTTGATTTGGTTTAAAATTTAATTTCCATACTTCTTTTATGTCCTGTATGCTTTAGGTCCTGTGTATAGGATGAATACAGTTACTAATTATTAACACATTCATAAAATGCTAAGAATGCTCAGATTAAATATTGATGGAAGACACCTAAACATCTAGATAGACACACTTACTATTGAAAGATAAGAAAGAAATTAAATTACAGGAAATATCAGAGAAGCATCTGCAAAACATGATGTTTCAGTTTGATCCCATAATCAGATGGTGATACAAGTGATCACAAAGACCTTGAGAGTCCTTGTTATTGTCACATCTTCTCCTAAGAGAGACTCTCAGAACTGCAGGTTCCTGGTGTACACATAAGTCAGGTTTGTAGCTTCTCGGAGTGATGCTGAGTAACAGCTGTTTTGCCTGTTTAGTGTGTGCATGCTTTTGTGCTTGTTTAGAATCTATTGTTTAGTATGGTTGCTTTCTTTAAAGGATAGAGGATTTCGATAAGGTGTAGAAAATCCCAAGACCACTTTCTTAAGTTACACAGCATTCATGTGATAAATCAGATAATAAACCTAGCCGTAGTAAAAGACAGAATTCCTCAAAATGTTAGGGGAAAGCACTTATATGTAAAGGGAAGCAAGCACTGCACGTGCTACAATGAAATATGACTTCCACAGTGGTCGGCCCAGATGTCCAAAATCATGAGTCAGAAACCAGGAAACCATTAATTAGTTAAAACTGTCAGCTTATTTTTATTAGATTTCCTCTAGAAGATCCACATATTAAATTTTTAAATTCAATTTCAAATACATTAAAAATTCAACTTAACTTGATGCTTGAACAAGACTTGATGTTTTTCATTCTCTGGAGCAGAAAACTTACAGGTTTTCCTTTGCCATTTTTGTCCCTATGATTCAATGTTTTAAACTACAGCCTCTGATGCTCTTCTATTACCAAGCATTACTTAATCTGCTCAGGCAACAGAAATATGTTGCAGACATTCACCAAGGCTGGTGCAAGGACATGGGCAGAAAAAGACTATTCAAAAAGTGTTTTAAGCACATTTATTTAAATGCAGCATTGAAACAGAAAAGGGTGTCACTAATGTTACAGATTTCTTTAAAAATGTCTCAACTGTCCTTTGAAGTCGGATCTTGCAGCAAAATCTCACTCTAACTACAGCTCAGTCATGTTTCAACTGAAGGCAGTGCAGATTTTCCAGCTTCTTCAGTGGAAGCAGGATAAAATCCTTAATCATAGATGTGACCATTGGAAGGGATTTTTAAGTCATCGTGCCAAATTCCTGAGCTAAACAGGACTGTTCTTTCCCCAGAATTTCATATAGTCACCTGTTAAATGCTTTCCTTAGTAATGACACTCAGGGATGCAGTTTTAGTCATTACTTGATTTTCCCAAATATTTAAGATTTTCTTTCAAATTTCTTTGTTTGCCTCAAGAATGATGTTCCTCTCTTCACCTCACCACTACAAAACGTCAGTTTCTGACTTAATTGTGATTTTCCTGTACTGTCTTCCGAGTCCCGACAACCTTTTTTCATTGTGAACGCTGTAATCAGGAAGACAATAAAATACTCTGTTTCATTAAGGTCCAGAGATTCATCTTTCTGGGACCTGTTACATCCATTTCTGCCTGTGAGAAACAGGGATACTCAGAGCACACCATTAGAAGGCAACTACAATTGTTTCCCACAAAAGGCATACTGGATTTAGAAAGTAAAAGAATCATAGTGCTTAATCATTAGACACCTCCCCCAAAGCTGAATCCAGAACCGATTGTGCCTCAGTTCCAAACACACTGATGGGATCCTCAGAAGGGGCTGCAAAGCTACTGTGAGTCAGCTTTCCCTCTGCACACCTGTCAAAACCTGTCCCCTCAAAACCCGGGGAGACACCTCTAACCACTGCAACCCAAAGCCATTTTATGTGAGCAGCACAATGGCTCTTCTGTCATTCAGCATTTTTATGTTTTCCTTCCAGTCTGATCAACTAATCCCATGGAGCATGACTTTGAAGGCTGGTACACCTGCAATGAGCCTCACCTCCATCTAGGGGGTACCAACCTCTGTCTAGGGGTGACAATTAGTTAAGCTGAGAACAATTTCAATTAATTTTGGTAATTAACCTCCCATATAAAAGGCACAGATTGGCTTGCTGCTGGTTTGGGGTTTTTTGTTGTTGAAGTTCAATTCTAGCTGCCTACTTGCAAGAGTGTTTTGGCCTAATGCTCAGAGCTGAGAGGTGGTACCTCTGTGTGAGCCTGATACCTGACTTCTGGGGAGAATGAGGAATTTGGATACTTGAACTCAGTTTGTCACTGCGTAGCTCTGGACTATCGCTGCACTAACGTGAAGGGCCATGACTTACATCTTATATGGGGAATTTGGTACCTGATGGTTTATGGCTGAGGCTTCTAAAGATACCTGGCACTGCATGAGGTGCCTACGGGCACTTTGGTGTTTTATTGGCTGCTTGTGTCTTCTCCAGCACTAAGAGGCCACATCCTGGGGCCTGGTGCTACAAGAGGGGTCACCTACTCTGATCCCAGAGAAGTAGCTTTGTTTTCATCAGGGCTGGTGTAGATCATCTCCCACACTGTTCCTGAGTGTGCTCTTGTGTAGGAAACTCTCTCATATCCACCTGTCTCCCTGCTGTACAGAAATCAGGAATTAAGTTGAGTTTACTATTTGTGGTCTGTTTATCAAACCCAACTACAACATGCAGAGAAACTTGATCTCTGAGACCCAGGAAAACCAAGGAATAAATGAATAAACAGGTAAGTCTGTATTCTTCCTCTTTGTGCGTGATTTTTCAGTTTGGTCTCAAAACAAACAAAATATTGTGAGTCTTTAAACACTTTCAAGCTAAATGCCTTCCAATGTTTGTATATATATATATATATATATATATATACACACTTTGTGAAATAATGTTGAATTCCTGTTGAATTAATTCTTGTGAATTAATTCTGTTATTCAAAGTGCTTTTGGTTTTTTTACTTTGTAGAAAGATTTTTGAATTAAATTTAGGTATATTTAGTGTTGAATTACTGCTTTGATAAAAAAATAAAATTAATACACCTCAGTTGTTCAAATTTCTAAATGGACAGTATGGTTGTGGTTTTTTTTTTTCCTAGCTGGAACTATTCAGCCTAGAACTGAGTTTTCCTACAGAGCCTATGCAAAAAAAAAAAAAAAAAGCCAACTCACCCTTCCATTTGTTCTGTACTTTAAATAGAACTCTCTATCAGGCTGTGTTCAGTTTGTGGCTGTTCAGCACTTTGCAGTAACTGTAAAACTTCTTCCTGTTTTTGTCTTTCTATGTTTGTTTTTTTTTGCCCTGGCATTCCTCACACTTTGCCTTCCCTATCCTCTCCACTGCTACTCCCTTAAGGACACAGTCGAAGAATATGGACCTACTTGTCATCCTGTGGGACACACTCTGCAAAAGGTGCCCATATTCTGTCACTTGAAGCCAAATTATCAGTTCATTGTATTGCTATTCACATATCTAATAAAGAGCTTAATGGGCTGGAGCAAAGCAAACCGTAGGATGGAGACCTCTTTTTGCACAGAAAAGGTAGAATTGTTTGGACAGGGAAGGAAGGCAAAATTAAGTGAGGGTAGGACTTGTCTCACTGTCAGTGCTTGGTGCCATGAAGATTTTCTCCCAAAGTCGCTGCCTGTTGATCTGACACTTCTCTTATGACCTCTGAAATTTCACTTTCTTTTCAATATTGTCATTCCACAACATTAAAGAAAACTACACCCATATCCAAAAATTTGAAGGATAAGAAGGACATCATTAGCTTTTTGGATTCTACAGATAAGCTTTTTTCTCTGTTTGAAGGTTGCCATAAATAATGCAAGACTAAACAGATAGTTTATTTACAATCATGAGGAATGTTTTAATAATTCAAAAGCTCTGTCCTGCTGGAGCACTAATCTCTTAACCAATCAAAAGAATATGAGCAGGTTATCCTCATGATGTGCAGAGTATGTTCTGAGCAGGCAGCAAAACAGAACCAAATGACAGATAAAACTCTAATTCAATACTTATTTATTTTTGTTTTGTTGTATTCTCCCATATTTCATATCTGTTTTGACAGACTTTTGTCTAAATCTTCAGAAAAGGTCATCAGCTCCACATGGCAAACAGCACAATTAGTGAAAAGGAAGCTATTGAAGTAGAGGCACCCATGTATTCAGAAAAACAATTTACAAGTTGATCATAATATATGGCACAATGTCTCATGGTTTTCCTTTTGAGAAATGTTAACAGAAATGCAACAAGCAAATGTGTTCTCAGTATTACATAACTTGTACCCCATAAAATTGTTAAACAACAATTCAGGTGATGTCTGACAGTGAAAACTATTGCATTTAAGTATCATGTGATGTGTATCTCAGTCTCAACTGACTCAGCTGGTGTGTTTTCCATGTGTAACAGATTTAAAGGTTAGAAAAAGGGTAGATTATCGAATAAATACTTTTTCAGAACTTTAAAATACAGGCAAGGCAGGTGAGAAGTAAGAGACCCTGCAGACCCAGGTGATAGGGGCTCAATGACTGGATTAATGCAAGAGTTTTTTTTTGCTTGCTTTCCTTTGAAGTATCAAGTTTCTTGTGAAGACAATGAGCCAAGAAGAGGAATTAGCCTGTTCTTGAAATTTCATACAGTTAATTTATCAAACAAAATAGTTTGTAGGGGCTACAAAGAAGACTGGTATCTGCTTCAGTCTTCTAGTGGAACTGAGATCACCTTAAAATGCTTGACATAGAAAATGAAACTTTTACCTCAAAATGTAGGTGTCAGTTGCCTTTGCTATTGCAGGCTTGTAGATGAACCTCCATGTGTAGTTGTTTTCATGTGGTGTACCTTGATAAACAAATATTCTTCAGAGTATGCAATCTTAACATAATCAGTTTTGGGTATTACACTGCTAGAGGATGTGGTGTGCACAGAATGTGTCAAAACAGGCTGGCACTCAGGTAATGACTGAGCTGCTGATTTCTGTCTTCCATTTTGACAGTTTACCCTCCTGTATGTATTTTATGGCAGCAGAACTGGCAGTAGAGTCTCTGAGAGTGAAACAGCAGTAAGAGAATGACAAGAGAAATCATTACATCTGTAAGTGCGTACCATTAAACTGGAGAGTACTCAGGGGACAATGCGGAAAGTTCCGCATGAAAGCAAAATGCAACCTGGCAAAACTTCAGAAAAGATTAGAACTAGACAGGAAAACTGAAGTTACCCTACAATGACAGCATTGAGAGCAAACTCAAGACACATGCTTCAGTGTGTTTTCCAAAGGCACAGAGCAAAGCCAAAAGAAAGCTCTCAAGATCCTTTAAACTTTATTAGACAATATGTCTGCATCCACCAGGCTCCTCAGACTAACAGGTTTGAATGTTACAAAAACCCAAGCAAATGAAATAATCTCTGTTGCTGAGGGCATTTCATTCTTTTGTGAACAGTAAACTCCCCAGCTCTCTGCTGTCTGACCACAGAGGAGCAGAACATGCACATGCTGAGGATAACCAGCTCATGACAGTCGCTCCCCCATCAAGGCAGCCACTTACTTCAGGAGAGATGCTGTTACATCGTTATTTTACCGTACACTTATGGAGCTGATGACATTTAATTCAGCACGTTTTCTGAGCTTTTTCAGCACTTGATCTCAAGTGCCTGATCATAAATATGCAACTAGTCTGATGTTATGCTGGCACTTGAATTTATACTCACCATAAAGCATAGCTCCTCCAGTTTCATGCAGAAAGCGGAATCGATGGTTTTTAAACAACCAAATTGTTAGTATTGTAAGAATGAGTAGAAAGTTAAAGATTAGCAGCTCCACAGCTCCCTGATGATAAAAGTGATCTTCATCTTTCACTGATACATATTTCTTCAACTTCTCCATTTCATTCCCTTTATAGAAAGTATGTGAAAAAATAAAAGGAGAAAAAAAAATCACAGGACGGAAAGTGTTGTCACTTTTGGTACAAAAAGTCCAGACACTACAGACATTCACAGCAAGCACATCTGTTTCATTTGCAGCCTCATGGTAAAGTGCCCCAGCTCAGAATTCAGCTGGATTCTAGTTACAGCTTCCTGTTTCTCTCTTAAAGCTGCCCTGTCTCATTTTTAACGTTACGATTGTGTTCTGGACTGCGCTTGCTCTGGCTGTGGATGCACAAATTGCCTCCAAGGCTCAGACTCTCAGTTTCTAAAATTCTGTTGTAAAACTCAGTGTGTGTTCATACTGTTCTTTTCCTGTAGTTTAACAGCACAATCTGAATCCTAAAAGTCATATTTTGTCTTCACAGTTTAAGATGGACAAAATTATGTTAAAAAAATGGCATAGCAACCTTTACTACATTTTGGAAGTTTAAGAACCTTTCCTCTTTCCCACATTTAAATGTAAGTGACATAGAATAAAGGTGATGCTTTACTATGGTGCAAAGACGGAAGAAGAAAAAAAAAATCAATGAATAAGGATTTCAAGACTTAGGCACTTGTATTGATCCTGCTAGAAGACTGATATCTGTAAAAGCAAGGGTCCAATCACCTAGAATTAGAAGTGCTTAAACCCTGCTACTGAACTGAAAAAAATGCCGTGGGATACACTTTTCATCATTTCTGCTGTTCACAGGTTTTGATTTACTCAATTCCTTATTCAATTAAGCCAGAAAAACAGTAGAAATACTCTATGTATAGCAAATACTCCTGCAAGCTTTTCTGTCTAAGCTCATGGCTGCAATGCATGTACACACAGAGAATTTCAAACAAACTTTAAACTTCATCAGAAAAAAACAGCAATTCTGCTTCTCATTATAAAAAGATAATCTTCTCATTATTTGATGTTAAAATCCCATTTTTTTTAAACAAATTTTGGAGGAAACTAATCTTTACAGAATCCATTCCAAGTCAGGTAAGTGTCAAAGGTGAATAACCCAGGAATACCCAGCTGTCCGTACTCAGTAATTTTGGGGCTGTAGCTCATAGCAGAAAATGTTCCTCAGGAGGCCCTGTTACTTCAATCAATCTGCCATGTTTTAAAATATTTTTTTCTTGATAATCAATCACTTGCATCCTCTGCATAAGCTAATTTCATCCCTTTTACAGGTTTCCTCTTTTTACTTTCACTTTGTAAGAAAATTATTTTCCTTCTAGTTCTTTTTTAATTAATGCTTTTCTTTGCTTACCAGATGTTTTTTCAACCTCTATAAGTGGTTTAACTTTGTTCTCTACACTGTTTCACTGTTTTCTCTCCTTTGTGTTTCCCTCATTTTCTCTCTCTTTTTGTAGTTTTACCTGATAACTTGCAAACACAGTCAGGATTGTTTACGTCAAAACTGTATTTCTGAACTAATTTTCAAAGGAGTCTCTGTGAGGTGCAAAGTTGGCAGAAACCAGATGACACCTCCCAAACTAACTGTGTGACTCAATTTTAAGCAAGGGTAACAATGCTAACCTGTATTTCTTGAGAATTATTCAATACCGTATTTAGAATTAAAAAAATAATGCAAGGGAATTTGATGTAGCAGTTTCATTATACAACTGATGCAACTGTTTAAAAAATGTTAGTCACATAGCCAAGGCTTATGACTTTCACAGAGGAGAAAAAATAAAAATGAAGGCTTGATTTGGTTTTCATATTCACAGTTTAGAAATGACAGTGACTTCAATTTTGTGAGTCTGATCATCCATCTCCAATGTAGAAGTATCAAAAGCATGCAAAAAAAATCAATTGAAAATAATCACATTCAGTTTCTTTTGCAATAAAACCCAAAGATTTGTTTATTATGAGAGCCAGTTCTTTTCCACCCTGTCAAATAGGTAATTTGCAGGCACTTATAATGAAATCAATGGAGTGAAAAAAGGTAATTTTATCCTGATAATCTCAGTGATTAGACTATTCACTTCAGATTTGGGAGTCAGGCTCATGTTTTTATTTGAATTTACCTGAACTCATATTTTTCACCAAACAACAAGGAGTTCCTTAGTCTTACTGCTAGAGCAGGGTGGTATGAAATATTTGAAACACATGAGTGTTAATTTCCAAAGCTGCCTTTTCCCTTTTGGAAAATAGGGTTATGATTCTGCCCTATCTCAGAAGATGATCTGATACATGTTTGTGAAGCAATCACATGTTACAGCAATTTGCACCAGGCCAGAGCTTAAATGAAAACAGAATTTCAGGTTTAGTATCAGGCTTGCAGGTGTTGGACTTGGGGCTTAAATTCTGCCAAAGCTCCTTATATAATTTTGGGGAGGTCTGGTTCTAAACAGCACTCACCATGTTACAGGATTGGGGTTTCAGGTGTTGCTTCCTCTCAGAGATGTAAGACAGTTTCAAACCAGCTTTCCAGACACAGCCACTCATCGCAGTTGCAGCTTCTGAGGAATCCAGGAATGACATCTAAAAACTGTTGTTTCTCTTCGCATTCTCAACCATTGTGTTAATTATTACTCTACACTATCTGAAATATGCAAAAGGCATGATGACTAAGGCAGGATAACTGTTGCAACATGTTTGTAAGTGAGAATTTTATACATGCATTGTTGGGGGAAATATACTGGAATTAAGTGGTGCAGGACCTTAAGAGTGCTTTTTGCTTTTAATAATCTGATGATGTTTGGCACCTATAGGCTACTCAGAGGGATGCCTGAAATGTTCGGGGTCGTATATGGAGAAGAGCTAATGCGAAGCCTGTAAGTAATAGAAGAGCCTGTATGAAATGTTTCAGTCCAGTTAATTTTGCTACACTTTGTGCTTATTGGTGGGGCTGTATTGTTGTTCTCTGCCATGTGATTTTATTAGAGGTACACAGAGCCAGATACCTCTACAGCTAAATTAAGCCAAATCAGCTCTTCACTATTTCTTTAGCAAATTTTTGCTGTGCACAGTTTTGTAAACAAGGATGAGTCTGAGTAGATGAGGAGCAGCTCTACTGAGAAAGTAGAGCTATCCATGAAAAATACACAGAAAAACAGTATAGCCTTGGAAAACCTATCTGGGTTTGCAATAAGAACTCACTTGAAAAACTGTTGGCAATGTGGCCAGGTAATCTGATTTTTTTTTTTTTTTTGTGCTTAGGTCTTTCCACCATTTTCAGCGGTATTCAGGCCCTTCAGTAATTTCCCTTCCTAAAAAAGAATAACTTCTCTCCAAGTTTTGGATGGTTTGCAGGTTAAATAGGAAAACTGTTGCAACAGCTGCATCATATTTCCAATATTTAAAACAGATGATAAATTAAGAAGGAAGGGAACTTGATAAAATAGAAAGTTACATTTTGGCTTTAAGAATAAGCTACCAGGTGAATGAAGAAAGTTGGCATGGGGAAGATATTTTGAATATTGCTTAACAGGCCAAGGATAGAGACAAAACAAGCGAAAGTTTCAGTGGAAGGCAATATGTTAAGTAATTCTCATAACACTGTGTTCTTACTACAAATAGTATTTGCTTTATCTTCTCTGGCATGTAACTTTAATGAACAAGAGGTAGTAGTCTTATTTTCTATGTTCACCTTATCAGCTCTATGGATTTCACAGAACAATAATCCTTTCCTCCCTTTGCTTGGCAGATGTAGAAGTCTGCTGTTAGAAACTACCAACATGGAATAGAAAGCAAGAAGAGTGTTGTAAATCAGTAGAGGGATTCTCACCTTGGGAGATATAAAGTCAGAAAAGGAGCAAAATGTAAAAATTGTAATTAATTATAGTTGGAATTCCAAGCAAAGATACAATGCTTTAGCACCACTGGCAATTCTGCAGGCGTAGGAAAAGTACAGACAAGAATAAAAGCAAACATTGAAAACAAGTGCATCTGTATGTGTAATTAAAAGACCAAGCAAAACCAACTCTGAAACTGAGAAATCAACCATATTGTGAGTACACAGATAACAATTGTTCTGTCACAGCTCGCTTGCCTAAAATCCCCAGACAGACTGGAACAGGATTAGTGGGATCACAAGTGGTTATCCTTCTCTAATCCATTCCAGCCAAGAAGATCTGCCTGCTAGCTCCTGTTCTCATACACAACTGCCCAGGAAATACTGTGGGCTAAGGCCACTTAAGGCCACTAAGCCCGCAGTGGTGGGCTAAGTGTCATTTATAACTGCCAGGCCTCTGAGCGTTTTAAAATCTCTTCTTCTACTGCTTAGAACAGTCTTCCTATGAAATCAGTTTATTTGCTGGTCGCTATTGATCTCGTTCTCTTTTTTTCTGAGGTCAGACTATGGTTTTACTATTGTTTATTTGATATTGCTGGTTTTCAATCTACATGGGTCACAGAGCCTCTAGAGGCAGAAATAAATCCACGTAATTGATGTATGTTTTATGTTATAGCTATTACATTTACCTGAAAAATAGCTTTAAAAATAATTTCTCCTTACTGGAATACAGCTTTCTATCCAGAAGGTGAAGCCTGTTTTGGTTTTTTTTCCCTCTGTGGTTGAGAGCCTGTTTTACTGACTTATTAAAATGCAGTACTAATTATGATGAATATACATTGAATTGAGTGGAACTGGACTTTTAATCTCCCAAGACTTGTGATACTTGTGCTCATATGTCACTGTCTCCAGGCATTGTATTAACACAGGAAAGTCTTTTCTCCCTTTTGAGCATGAATGAATTTGATGCACCCTGCGATGTAACGAGCAGCTCAACACACTGTAATCATCTTGCTGGAATCTTCCTTCAGAGACCAAATTCAGTTTAGACAGAGCTGAAACGCTCATGTGTGCTTTTCTCACTGCGAAGACAGAAATGCCAGCATGCCTGAAGAAATGAAAGCTCTGAAAGACAGAAAGCACTTTGGTTCTAAGAGTTGTTACAGGAGAGTTAATCTGTTCCAGTTTAGAGAGTTTTAGCCAATAGGTTCAGAACTAAGATGAATTCTTACAAAATTGGGGGAAGCTGATATTACCAGTTCATGCAGTTTAAATTAATCCACACAATTGAATATCAGGATTATGAAGGAGGTATTTCCAAGTTTACTTCTGTGGGTTTAATGTTCATTTTCAGCTTGAACTGCTGTATCTTTACCATTTTAAGTTAAATTTTTCTAAGTTACAGCTTCCTGGTGGTAGACTACTTTGGGGAGCTGACTCATGTTCAGCTCTTAGAACCATGGACTTGTGCATATCCACTGGTTTAAGTTTAGTTTCCTATAAAAGCAGGCAATGCATCAGTCTCACAGACTGTGCTGCAGGCTGGAAAGTGTGTACTAAAAACTGATGCAAAAAGGTCATTGAATTCCTTTGTCTTTTCCATGTCCTTGTCACTAGTTTCTCTGCCCCATTGAGCCTGGGTCTACACTTGCAGGAGCCACTTCTGCTGCCCTTTTCCTTATATCCCTACTGAGTTACAACCCCATTTCTCTGTTTGCTCAGGAAGTGTCTCGATATTCCTCCTGTGTAACCTGTTTCTGCTTCCATTTCTCTGCCTCCTTTTCCCATTTGAGCTCAGCCAGGTGTTCCTTCTTCATCCACACCAGCCTTCTGCCATGTTTGCTTGACTTTCTGCACGTTGGGAGGTCTTTGTGGTTTGAAGCAGCTCTCATTGAGATCAGTCTCTCCTGGGCTGTTAATATTAATACCCCACGCTTCCATAATGATGGTGATATCACATCACTGGTTCAGTTGTGTTAGGTGAACATCAACTACAGGAATACAGCTGAATTCAGGATTTCCACACCACAGCAGCAAACATCCTGACTGTCATTGCCATCTAAGGCTTAAAAAAAATCCCCCAAAAACCATAAAATCCCCACCAAACTCCAAAAAAAAAAAAAAAAGGCAAAAAAAGAAAAAAAATCAACCTCAAACCCCAAAAGCTGCCTGAAAAAGTATTTTGGTACAAGTGCTTCTTGTTTTACTCAGGTTCATAGTTCATCAGTGTGTCATTTGGTGACTTCTGCTTCAGATACACCCCAGTACAATGTAATATAACTTGTAATAAAATGCTAGTAAGGAACACGTGGGAACAAATACCTGATTTAACTGCCTTGCATGACAAAGGCTACTCTTTTCCATGAGTCGAACCTGAAAGCACATCCCACTAGAGGGCTCTCGTTACACATGAAATGGAAATCTGACTCCAGCACTCCTAGGTCTCAATTTTTCAGGTTAAAGATAGGTTTTGGTTTATTTAAACAAAGCATTGTAGTGCATCAGTATACTGGATTGGATCCCATTTGGAATACATAATTACTTTTGTGACTTTATTTTCAGAGGAAGCATGCTGATCCAACTGAATTATTTTTAGTTTGTGAACATGAACATTTTGGATAATTCCTAATTAAATATTGTACCCAAATTCTTATTTCCATTAGATCAGTAGGAATCAGATTAGTCCGAAGTTGTTATTTTATAGATTCTGCCAATATCACTAAATTATTTTTTGTGGGGACTTATGTTTACATATGCTGGCCTTTCTTATATGCAGATAACCCTGCTATTTTCCTACCTCAGAGCCCAAACGCATATTTTACAGAAACAGACATATAATTAACAATGCTGTTTTCATCCCTATCAGTATCCAAACAGCAGCTGTTCCTTTTTTCATTTCAACACTGTTTAAAAACTTGTAAATAAGTAACATTAAGAACAGTTCATCATCATTTCTGCATAATTGTATTGTGCTATGAGCAGCAGTGTTTCAAGAGAACAGATTGTGTTCTTCCATTTTGAAGAGACACAGGGCTATGTTTGTAAAGGAATGTGGGCACAAGAAGTGCAGGCAGGTGCTTTTGAAAAACCTGGGGGACTGTAACTCTTGCTGCAGACAAAGTGTGGCCCTGCTTCTCTTTTGTAGTAACTATTTTTTCTTTAAGAGAATTATGTCTGAAACATAACTAATTTAGATCTGGCAATATGTCTTTGGAGTGCCATGTTGCTTTCCTCACCCAAGGGAAAGCCCTCTCTCATCTCCAGCTGAGCCCTTGTTCTGTGCTCTCTCTTCCTCTGCCGCTCACCCTGTATGTTCAGGACAACCATTTCTCTCTACTCCGAGCCATGTTTTACCCTTACGTTGCTTTTGCTTCCAACCTCTTTATTCACAAACCTCTTTTCTTCCAACTGACAGTTTTCAAACATTTTTCTCTTGTTCTCTGGAAAGTCTAGTTGCTATAGAGACACCTGATGATTACAGAGACAGTGACTACCTTTGTTAGAACCTCAGTTGCTATAGCAATGACTGTTGGCTGTGGGTTCAATGAAATCTGCTACATGGTTCATGCCCTTCTATACAGCAACATAACTTGTAAAAGCTTCTTTTAATTGTTATGCTCAGTAATGAGACTGTGAGCCAAATTCTGTTCTAATTGAAGTCAGTGGGAGTTTTGCCATTAACTTCAGTGAGACCACAGTTTGATCCTAAACTCCTCTGTCCATAAATAACAAAAGGAATCCACTTTCAGCACTGTGGCCAACAGAGTATGGCTTCATTCAGTCAGTAACTGCTGAACCTGGGAACAAAGCTTTGATGTCTGTGACTGTATTTCAGTAAAGTCTGACTTGAAAGATAATCTTTTTCTTTTGAATATTATAGAAATTCTGTGCCTAAATAGTCAATTCTCAGATCAAACATATCATTGTCCTTGAGGGGACCTATGTGTATTCTTTTAAATAGAGGAATTGTAAAACAAAAATGTAATCTTTAAAATTCTTAGACCATTTGCTTTTCTTCCAGGAGAAATGTTTCCCTTTTGTTGCTTTGTGGAAATAGTGACAAGAAAGTAAGCATTTTCAAGGAGATATCACCACTTCAGAGAAGAAGTATCCCTACTGAAAAGGTAGATATAATGCTGTTCTTCCAAAGGACATTACTTCTTGGCAGTTTCCCTGGATTTTTTTTGACACTATGGGAATGACCTCTGAAGAATGTCTTAAAGTCAACTTTATCTTTGAGCTATTTCTGTTTTATTTAAGGTATCCTGGAGATATTTTTAAAGTCAGAGGAATCCAATTAAAGTAGAAGTTGAGGTTGGAAAGCACTGTATTTGATGTGTCCATCCACAAATGTTTGTTTTGTTAGGTTATACCCAAATTATCACATATTATGACTGTTGTAGTCATTTGTGCCTTCATCTGGCAGCCTTTTCAGGAACTCATTATTGTTCTCTTCTTTATCCACTGTTTCTGTGAAGTTATGGAGAAATGTGCTATGAGTTTGTGTCAGAACAGTTCTTCCCCTTGATTCCCTCTATAAGGGTTAAGTTACAGGCAAGATTACAAAATGTCTAATATTCAGCATGCCCAGAATAACAACTCTGACATGCTCACTTCAACAGCTGCTGCCAAATTAAAAACCAAAGAAGTCCTCTTACAGACTTCTACCACGCATATTTTGTATGAAAATCTGCTCAGTTTAAGCAGTCATGACTAGATGAAAGAAAAGAACTTGAAGTAACTGCCAGTGATCTCTTTAGAAAGAGCTAGGCCAGAACGAACAGAGTAGAGTTTTTCATTTGCTAGGGCAAAATTAAGAAATGGAGAAACATTGCCATTACAACTGAAAAACTCAAGTGATGCCTGGTATCAACACATATTGTGCATACATTTCTACAAGAGTCACTGCCCAGGTACTGTCAGATACACGCAGAGCATCAGGACTCTGTGTGTACTCCGATGCTTTTGGTGTGCTTACTGCTCTGTAGCATTTTTTGTACCCAGACCAAGATACAGAAGGAATCCAGACTCACTTATCTCTCCTTTCCCTTCATATAATTTCCTCAAAACTTGGCATTTCTTCTTGCTGCAACAGTCATTTTTATTTCTCTTTCTTCTGCTCTCCAAAGATAAGCTGTGGAAGACTCCTAAGATGAATAATGAAAAAAATCCTTTCTTATGAACCCTGCTCTCCTCTGGTGATCAGTCTCATCTGCTTATCAAAGTCCATTTAGGCATTTCTTTGTTTTGACACAAGCCTGTTGGCCAAAGTGGTTGTTCTTACTGTTTATGAATGCTAGGCTTTCTGTGAGGAGAGGCTCATGAATTGTCAACAATGGTCTATTGTGAATACTGTGCAATTATCTTTTTGAATTTCTGATTAATTTAGCACCAAAAAAATCAGACCAAAAGAATAATTCAGATTTGCAGGGACTTCAGGGGTCATCTGGTCCAAAGTCTGAACCAGCTTAGATCAGGCTCCAAGATGCTCAATGTGTCACTGTGGGGTTTTTTTTGTTTGTTTGTTTTTCTGGGTATTTGACTTGCAGGTGTAAGAGAGAGAAAGCAAAAAAGTATTGCATTCAGTAACATTAGCATTTTGAGTTATATACACAAAAATCATTTATAATGTAGAGATGAAATTCAAAAGTCATATATAAACTCCATCATACTCAAAGCATCTTATGGTGACTCCTGCATTTTCATTCCTCTGTCACTTTGGACATGGAATAACATTAGAACTGTTGCTTTTCTTGCTTAAGTTTCACTTTCTTAGGCTTTCCACCTGTCTGTTATGGAAGACACAGGACACTGAAATACTAAAAGTTCTTGGGGACCATTAATTTTGGCAAGATTTTCTACCTTGCAAGAAAAAGCTTTATGAATTGTGTTCTGTGTAATCTGTTTCTGAGCCTTGTGAGGAATTTTGTCCTGTCCTCTAACGTGCATACACTATGTATTTTGGATTATTCACATAGTCTGCTTGGATGTCTAGTGCATTCTTGTATGATTTATAGACAAACCATGTTCTGGTATTTGAAAGAGAGAGATTATTTTCATATACTCCTAGTAAAAGTACATTATCTGACATGAGCAAAAAATAAACTCAAGGCTGTGTTTGTTGCTACCAGAAGGCAAACAGATGCTAATTCCCTGTTTGAGGCTGTTCTTTCCATCCACGACCCATGTTAAAACTTGCAGCAGTTCTCTGGCCCTGGCAGGGAGAGGAACTGCAGGGGCTCACCATCCCAGGGTACTAAAGGCTTGGAACAAAGCTAGATTTGTGTGTCTTCAAATCACACCTGTTTTCTGACAAGTGGTCCCTAATAAATGCTCCACTGAACAGTGCACTCCCAGGACACTGAGACTGCTGTGGATATTCATGTCTCTCACAGGTTAGACACTGTTTAGGAGGAAACAGCATATCTGCCCAACATCCTTACAAGTATGAGAAAACAATTTTAGGATAAATCAGCTAAGTATCCCAGATAGAAGGTGGTAGGAAGTTATTCAAGCTGAAGCAGCACTTGTGGCATCCCTGCTTTGTTCTCAGATTTGCTGTTAACAGTGTTCTTTATCCATCTTGTCCTTTCTCTTGCCAGTCTTCTGCCTCCATTGCAGGTCAGGAGAAACAGTTGTTCCTTATAAAGCAGCTCTAGCAAGAAAAAAAGGAGAAAGGGTGTTGGACTTAGCTTTACATACTGTTGCTTCTTGAAATGGCTTCTCTGGAGCACAGCCTGAACTCTTCCACGAAAGTTCTCTCCACCACGTCTGACAGCCTAAGCCTGGCAACACTCTACCTGCTGAGCAGGTGTGCAGAAGACTGCAGGGTAGGGCCTCACCTACCGGAAACAAGATTCTCTAAAATGGGAAGACCCATAAATAAGGGATTATTAGATCAATGTCTCACAGCAGTCCTTTTAAAATTAGTTTTGGTAGCAGCAAACCCCAGAACTTCTGTGCATCCACATATTCTGTCACTTCAAAGAGGAATCAACTGAACTGGTTTTGGAAAAGAGGAAAAATTGGAACGTACTGACCAGCTGCCTTTTACTGGATGTGAAGGCAGAACAGTCATAAAGACTGAGCATTCGTCTTGTTGTTGCCTAGATCTTCTTCCCACCTTCTAAATGTATAGAGAAATAGCCTTTGAATGTAGTTCTTCATATATTTCACAATATTCTCCATGAAAAAAGCCCCAGGGTACTTTTAGGGTGTTAAATGGGATATATTACATCATAAAACATGTTTGCCACATTCCTGTGCAGGCTTAATGGTTCTCTTTGTGACTCTGTAAGACTCTGCCAGCAAAACACAGGCTATTATGCTTATCTGTTCTCTGGTTTTGAATATGGCCTTTTGTTGAAAGATACATTTGAACATGAGTGAGCAAATGGTCACTCATTGCCTCTGAAAGAAAGCAATTCCTTTAGTTCCATTTGCATTTTGCATACTGATTTAATTTTAGTGGTTTTAAAAGAAGTAAAACTGCAAATACCATTGTCAGGCTTTGGGAGTTCTTCCTCTATCTAGGAATTATGAGTTTAAAAATATGATACTACTAATAAAAACATTTGGAATGTGGATATCATAATGTTCTATGACAACAAGTATTTTTCATGTCTTAAAATAGTAGAAGAAAACACTATGTTGGTATTCTGATAATACAATGGGCTGCATTTTCCCAATGAAAATTCAGATTTCAAAACCTCCTCCTGAATCCCCCATAGAAAACAATTCCATGGAATTTAATAATTCACATCTCACATAAGAGCTAGACTTTTTTAGGAAAAAAAGTTAGCAAAAATGTTTTAATATATTATTTAAAGTTACTAAAACATTATTCAGCATATCCCCAAAATGAAATACTGTATGCTGAGACATACCTCTTACTATATTACTTTTTTAAAAAGAAAATGTATCATGTAACTTTTCATGATTTTCATCAACATTTCAACAGATAGACAGCATTTTAAAAGGTAGGTTAAGATGTGATTTTAAACTGAATTGCTGTCATGGTAGACAAATAGAGGAATATTTGGACACTGAATGGGAATTGGCAAATATATATGTCCTTCCTTAATGTTTTTAGAATTTATATTAAAATTATAATTTTGTAAAGGAAAATAGTACAATGTTTGATATTGCAAGAGACCCCCCTGAGACAATCCTCAAATTTATCACTCAGTTGCAGTGGATGGGAAGGGACCATAAGAATAGCTAACCAGCTAAACAATGTATTTTAAACAGAACCTTTGCTCAGGAATTAAATCTAGAGTTAGCTTGATTTGCCATCTGCTTGGCCATAAATTATTCTTGTTTTCAGCTTGGCTTTTTCTTTCTGTGCAATCTAAATATAAAGCAGACACATTTGTTTTGCAGTTCATAAAGGTGATATTGCCATGAAAACAAACAATCACTACTTGTTACTTGTGTTAGGTTATTCTACCTGAACCCATTATAAAAGTAAATCCCATTTGATATTTTTACATATTAATTTAGCTACTTTAGGCTGCCTTTTTTTAAAAATACCACCTAACGCGGTTAAATAGTGTATGTGTTTTGTCCTAAGGAAGCAGTAAAATTACTTTAAATAGTCCAAACATCTTCCTGTAAGTGAGACAACATTTTCAAAAGTACTGTAAATAATGGATTTTGTTTCCAGCATTCATATCTGTAAGCAAACGTTGCTTTCTGAGCTTCCGTTGCAAAGCAAATAGAAGTCAATACAATGCGCCTTAATGGGGAAAAAGACATTTATTTCTCAAATAATAGTAAAAACTTGGGGCTTTATTAATAGGATTTTTTCCTCCTACTCTTTTTCACAAGATATGATTTTCTTACAAAATCCCAGCCAAACAAAAAACAACAACAAAAACCAGTCAGTGATTAAGAAACCTTGAAGGAAAATGTAAAACAGCTTCTGGAATTAAACTACTCTTCACAGAAAATCACCACATATTTTTCCATCTTACTCTTGAGACATTGGACAACAGTTACAGCTCATGGTAGTACATCTACAAAGAAGGAGGGAATTGGCCCCATCTCTCTTCCATGAAGAAGCAGAAACCATTTCGTATGGGACAGTCATATTGTCTTGTAAGAAAACTCATACAGGAAGGACAGGCAAATTCAGCTAATATGTAAAACCAAGGAAACACTCTGAGCCCTCAATACTGGGACTAGCATGGAGATGGAATTGGAAGCAGGAAGCATCACTCAAAAATATGGATCCTGTAAACCAAGAGAAAAACTGTCCCAAAAGCACAAAGGCATTAGGAAGCCACTCTCAATAAGTGAGTGGTTTTGTTTTTTCTTTGAACCCAGCATGACTATTTTGGGGGCTATGGCACTTCTTTTTCAGAAATTGATCTTTTTGGCAGGACAAACTCAGATTGAAAATTGCTAATAATAAATGTAGAACTAATGATGTCAACTTCTAAAGTCCAGAATGAGAGAGCTGAGACATCTGAATTCCTTGCCTGACTTTGCCACGTACTTTCCATAGGGTAGTTATCTTTTATGTCTTGTTGTGAGATATAATTTACTTCTGTTTACAAATCATTTTTTGATTCCTGAGTAGTTACAGTACAAGTGTTCAGAAGTGTAACTGAAGAATCGCCAAGTAATTCAACATTTGTCTAAAGTAGCACATCCAGCTGTGGAGGGGGCTTAATATTTCGATGTCATCATGACCAACCCTTTACTTGGATATGATATTCAAGAAATGCTGCCAATGGTTATACAGAAGACTTTCCTTCCAACTGCCCTCTGCTTCAGTCCCATTTTCAGTAATCTAAGGTGTCTTTGTTCTCTAAGCACTTAACTACGGAGTGTAACTCAGAAGCCTCCATTTTTAAGTTACTTCCACAGTGTACAGAGGTCTCCATGGGAGAATGGCATTACTAAAACTGCCAAATCACAGAAAGCTGGTACCCTGCCTGTAGGAGTACAAAATTATGGTTGTCAAATGTGAACATACACAATTTCTTTGTGTACCTCTAAGTGTGAGATGTATATTAACTCCACTGAACAATATTGTATCATAAACGGGTCGAAGGAGAGCCTTCTGTTCACTTGAATACTGAATAATGTACTGAAGAAGACGAAATCAACACCAGTCAGTGCCATACATAAATAAGTGTGGGGAAAAACTAGGACGGAATCTTTGTATTAAAAGGTATTTTTCAGAACAGCAGACCTGGATGTTTAGCATGTCTTAATACATGATGCTTTTACTATAAACTTTGCAGTCTTTTTTTCCTCGTAGCATTAATGTCTAGGAAGCAAGATTTTCATCTGCAACAGCAGCATTTAGACAGGTACTGAAAAAATTTCATTTGAAGAAAAGAAGCTGTTGCAGTGAGTTGGTTTTCTATCCTGTCCCTGCTGGAGGCACAAGGTTGGATTCTGAGTTGAGTCTCAAATGAAAGAGTAATTTTATGCCAGTCACCATCTGTGCAGCATCCCAGCACTACCACACATTCAAGCATCATTCCGAATGCTCTGAAATCAAAGGGCACGCATCCTTGCCTCAGTAGTGAGAGGTACTGACAGTGCTGCTTGGGAACACTTAAGCAGTGGCTGCATGATGGTTCATTCTGTCACTGCTTCACTTCTTAAAAGCAGATCCTCATCTCTCTTGTATCTGAGGAAAACAAGATCACAATTTGGCACCATAACAGTGAAATAACTCATCTGCTGCCTAACGCATTATTCTGTTATGCACCAATATACCAACCAGTCCCAGATATAATCCCCTACTTTTTGTTTTAATCCTCCTGCACTTTCAAATGTACTTCCAATGTTGGAGATTTTTTTCTGCATGGAAATATGATTACATCTTTAAGTTTGGGCCATGAAACATTTGCATCTGGCATGAGTGACTTTGATACCTACAGATAGACTGCATTAAGCTGACTTTGCTGCTGAAAACTGACAGGGCTTACAATTATGCCGTCACTGGATCTGCAGAAGCAGAGCAGGGAAGCAGCATTTGTGAGGCTGCTCTGTGCCAGATGGCACACTATGGCAGAAAAATCTATTTGAGCCCTTGTGTTCTTGCATTATAACCAGCAGATTGTCAGCTGGAGTAAAGTACAGAAAGTATGTAATTTAACTGACCTTGTGTCTGTAGGAATTTTCAGAATCAGAGGATGAAACTATTGATGTTTTTCCTTGGTGAGTCCGTTTTCTTTTTCTTTCTGTTCTTCGTATGAGTTGTATCAGTGGTTGATAAGGACTGCTGCAAAACTTGCTCTGAAACGTGAATGATTTGTGAACTTGAAAGACATGCCATTTTAATAAAATCACACTCTATAATACTGCTGCTCAATCCTATGACCTCAGATCACTAAAAGCAAGTTTGGACTGCAAATTACAAAGTACAGCTCTATTTGTTTTCATGAGTGCATGCTAGAAACTGTGTATTTTCAGATTGTGATCTTTAAGTCAAACTTCAGACACAAAGTCAGACTGCTTTGTAATTCATCTGCAAACTTCCCTGGATAAACCACTTCGGTCTGAAGACCCAAAGCACCTTGTGACGTAACACAGAGTGGCCAGTAAGTACCAGTCTTTGAGCTGAATTTGCTGTGGTTATGTGGACATAACCAATTTCAGGAAAGTCTGAGGCATGAGTAACCATGATCTCTTTATTCTAGTCATCCTTATTACGAGGTCTGCAAACATGTAGGCCTTGTTACCATGTCCATCTGCAAAGCTGGGTAAGCACTGTATGTTTTTCCATATGTGAAACTGTTGGCTGAAGCAAAAACTAGCTAGAACTGGCTTTTAAGTTATACCAACTTGACAGCAATTTGTTATTTATTTCTTAGCAAAGCCTCAGTAGAGTGTTAAGCAGATGACTGTATATATCAAACACATTTTTCTCCTTCCACTATATCTACTATTGTAACATATAAAGTTGGGTTGCATTTTCATGAGCTTCATAGTTTCCTAGAGCAGAAAGGACACTAAATCATACAGTTTGGTGTCTTACATACTGCATGCAATTAAGTTTAAGAAAGTTACCCTTTAATTAAGCTAAATCCATTGCTTAACTGACCAACAGTTTATCCTGCAAGTGTGAATTGGAAAATCACAGAATCACAGATTAATTTAGAATGCAAAGGAAGTTAGAAGATCATGTAGTCCATTTCCCTCATCAATGTATGCCCAGTACGGGTTGCTTTCAGCTGATTCCATGAGATCCCAACCCTTCTAGGCTTGTTATCAATTTGTTATGAGACTTTGGGAGAGCAGTGGAATGGCTCTGTGGGGATTTACAGGTAGATGAGAATGAACTGTTTCCATGGTCTGAGCTGGTGTCCGATGCAGCAGGTGCTGACTGACACAAGGGATTCCACCTCTCAGTAAATTTTATTTTTCCAAACTTGTAAACCAGCCTGCAACATTGAAAGAGAATTCTGCTTCCAAAACACTTTGGTTGTTTTATTGAATTCTTAAGAATCCTCAGTGGTTGCTTGACTAAGAAGAAGGAAAAATCTGCCTGCATAAGCCAAAGCAAAATTGTTCTAGAGAATTATTTTCTTGCTGGAGATAAGCTTCTCTTTTATTAGACAAACACTTTGGAAAGAATTTTTCCTAGACTAAACTAATCCATCTCATGGGACAATGTGGAACTTTTCATAGCTCCTATATAGTAATAGTGCTGATTTGGAACTAATTAACATTTTTAACAGTTAAGAAAAAGAATTACATTCTTTTTTGAATAGTTCTTTTTGGGGAAGAGGTGGGCTAATTTCTTATGTGGTCAGGCTTTTCTTTGAAAGCATGGGCCTTACAATTTTTTAAAATTTGTGTATCCTGGTGTGGTTTATTATTCTCCAGGTTGTGTCTCTATGTGTTCTCTTTCATATAAGAGTAACAAAACTAGTTTGGTTTTATCCACTATCGTAAGATGTAAAAGCCTCATTTCATCTTTTGTGGATTTTATCCATTCCATAGAAATCAAAGCTTTATCCAACACTTAGCATTAAAGCAGAAATACCTCAATTCCCTTTACTAGTGCTGTTTTCAGTGACTCAGCCTTCCATGTCTTTTAAAAAAACCCTCTACCACTTGTTGCTTTAACACATACTTCCTTGATGCTCTCACTTATCAGATATAATTGTGTTTAAAATGAGTGGTTCATTTATCATCGACACTTGAACTTGTAAGGAATTAGGACTGGTGCCTCCAGAACACTGCAGCAGTGCTGACAGCTGAGTCGTCTCTGACTTCAGTTATGACCTAGGCAGGAGAAAACAACTTGGAAAGAGTCCTTACTGGAAAAAACCATAGCTTTAATTAAGAAGGGGCATGTCTGCTATTAGTGGATCTTGGTAACACTTTCAGTGTTTAATCCTTTACTTTGAAAATCTGATCTTGACTGCAACATGTTCCAATTAGAAGCTAATTTCAGATCTTCCCTTCCTAAGCAAATAATCTTAAAATGGTGCAGTCCCTTGACTATAATTATTTACAATAGTTTGCAGTGTTTTCAGAAGCTCTACTTAAAGACACAGTCATATTGGCAGCTCTGTGCTAAGGCTTGAACTTATCTAGCAATTCCTACCTGTGGTCTATCTTTTCTACATCAAATCTTAATTTTTAAATGTATTTATTGCCATGTAGTGTGTTCTGTTTTCATTCTTTGTATTTAACCCACCTTACAAAAACTTAACTCCTATTATCATGGTTTAAAATTTAGTTTTATATTTCTCATTACTATTATTCTCATTAGCTGTCTTAAATAGTTCGAGCACATTCTTCGTACCACAGTAAAATTTATTTAATTTCTCTTTTACTTTAGGTAATCATTTATCTGCTAGGTGAAGCTTTACGATTGTTTGGCAAGTATAGCATATTCAAATATTTAATTTTCTCAAAGATTTCTATATTGGGTTTATGTGGCAAGGTTTTGCTTGCAGGGGCACGGTGTGTGTGTGCTGCAGGTGTGGTATGAATGTACCTTAAATGACAGTCATAAAGGAATAGAAAAAACCTCAGCTATTAAAAAAGCAGCATCCTTTGTGGCAGCTATTTCTAAGTCAAGTCCTGTGTTTCATTACTGTGGTAAGTACTTTCAGTCACCAACTGTTTCTTTGTTTCTTCCAGTATGACTTAATTTTAATGAGCTCCGTGATTTCACATTATGTTCCCTACTCTTGGAAGTTATCAAAATGCAGTTAAGAGAACTTCTACTTCCTTTAGAAGATTCATCCCAGTGGCAGCAAACTTTCAATTAGGTTTTAAAAAATATATCAATAAATGGACATGAAAGCAAGTGTTTAAGCTCTTCAGTTTACACTGACGTTGAAGCGTTTGAAGATGCAATGTTTTATAAACAGAATAATAATGGACCTACTGTCAAACAGTTGATCTGCCAACAATGTTCAAATATTTGCATTTGTTTCATGTGTGAAAACCAAATATAGTAAAACTAAATATCTTATTTTATACTTTGAAAGGCGATGCTGTTTGCAGGGTATGGACACTTAGGGACAAGTCTACTGGGCCAAAGCAAATATCCATGTAGACCAGCAGCCTGTCATTAAGTGTATCCAGGACATGGGTGTCTAGGAAGCAGCACGAATACGGTGTACATATACTGTTGCCTAATACTTCTGCAGACTTTTTGCACCTGAGCAATCCTTTTCAGCTCAGGGACTTCCAAAGTCAGTTTCCATGTACTTGGTTAGCCCCAATGTGCTTCTCTTTTGTGAACTGTCCATTCTTCCTGAGAACCAACAGAAACTCTGGGCATCTGCAATGCCCTTTGGCCTGGAGTTCCACAGCTCTGTTACGCATTGCAGCACTCATTGCTCTGAAACATGATCCTATGAGCTTAACTTGGGAGGCCAGGTTAATTGGTTCTTGTAGTTCTGGTGATAGAGAAGCTGAAGAACTTCTGAGACATATCCACCCTTTCCATCACACTCACCATCTTGTACTTTATCATATCCTTCCATGATATCTTTTTCTCAAACCAACAGTCCTAGTTTACTTCATGGCTCCTAGTGAGGAAGTTGTATTTTTGGTCAACCTTCAGCTCTTCTCTGAATCTTTTCCAGTCCTAGTTCATGGTTTGTTTTTTTAACAGGACCAGCACAACAAACTGTAAGTTTGGATTTTAATTCTTTCGACCCTTTTCTATGCCACATACTATTCTACTTCTACAAGTAATACTAGAGATTTCAATCTGACTTGTAATCTCTCTGTGTCATATTTTCCTCATCTTTAAGGAAGGGATAACATAAAATATTTCTCTGACTAGATTTTTAAGAAGATGAACGTGATTATTTTACTCTTACTGACATGAGGAACACACTTCATCTTTCCTCTGCCCACTGGACCAAAAGACACTGTTTAGGAAGTGTCTCAATGGCACAGCAGAATGGCATAGCTTAGACCTAAAGACATCTCTGAAATGTTAAACAGAATACAGCACAGAGCTGGAGGACAACTGACTGGATTTTAGTTCTTAGAGTATGGGACATTAAAAAACAGAACAGAATCCCCAGTTATAGATGCCTCCCAGAGAGGCTGGCAACGGACAAAAACTTCGTAACTATTGACTATAATTGCTATAACAATCAATAAGTATGGATAATAAAGGCATTTTCTGAAACTGAATTACTGGAAAATCTTCTCACGTTTTGAATTTGACAGAACCATACGGAAGGGTAACTTCTCATGGCACAAAATCATGTTAAAGCTAAGGTTTTAGCTCGTTTTCAACAACTCTAAGATTGAAACCAAAAAACTAAATAAACCTAACTCACAGATTGGCTGCATTTGACATCAGATGTGTAGTTTTTGAAATGCTGATGTCTTTTTTTCAGGCTACACATGTTAAAATTGAATGAAGAGGCATTGTCAGCTTTAATGTATATATGCAAAAGCAATGAAGAGCAAGCAGCTGCTGTTGTGGATCCCAGTTACCATGGCAATGCATTCCCATAGACATCTTCAAATTCATTTATAATAAGAGTGCCTTTAGTAAACAAGAATGCAAAGTTGCTGATAGCATTCATGTGGTTTCCTGTATTATGGATTTTAGATATTTACAATAAAATAACTTCATTAACAGATGGACAGTCCCCACTGAAGGAACATGAGGAAGTAAATTATATTTTGAATCAGTTACTTCAGACACAGGACCACTCGTTAGAAGTCCAAGCCAATGTCCAAACGATATATTAAATTTCTTGCAGTCTTACCAGGTTCATACTTATACAAAATAATACAAAAAGAAGAATAAATTTCACAAGCCCACAACTTCCATGCCATGAAAATTCTGATTAGTATAATATAAAACAGTCTAATCATTGAGTGGTATAGAGAAAGAAAGAAATAATCCAACCTAAACCCTCCCAGTAGACAAACCTGAAAGCCCATGTTAAGCAATGATACTTCTAAGTAAACAGATGTCAGATGCTATATAATACACGTAGAGCTAATTAAACAAAAAAAAAAGTTACACGTAGAAGCAGCAAAATTCTGCACTGAAAGTAAAGACATTATGTGTTTATGGTAAAACTACTGTGTAAAGTTCAAAGATGAAAAAATAATTTTGTTGAGAATCTCAAAATTTCCATCAGAAACAAAATAAGTAGACTTTACACAAGGACATAAGCACTGTCACCCTGTTTGTACACAAAAATAAAGAACATACAGCACGAAATCAGAATGAAAATAGATGTTCACTTTAAAGGACAAAGACCATCCTTAATCTATACTTGAAGATGCGAGGAAAGAGAAAGGAGAACTTAATACTTTTGCAGCTTTTGATATTCAGTTTCAGTGCAATAACCAGGCAATGTCTGATTCATGATGATAAAGCACATTTGCAAGGATGTTGATTCAGCAAAATAATCTGTAATGTTGTTCAGATGCTCAAAGGCTGTAATAGGCAGCAATTAAAAGGAATAAGACATTGAGGAAAAATGCCAGATTACTAAAGGCAAAAATTCTACAGAGCCAGTATTTCTGTGTTACACTGCACCAAATACAGTATGTTATGTGCATAAAATTCAACACAATTAAAAATGTTATGATTATTTATAAAAATTGTCATCTTGTTTCTTTTTCTCATTTTTGCTTGCACTCTAAGCAAGAATTAGTATTGTACATAGACAATTAGAACTCCATTTTACTGCAATTTTTTATTGGTTAAAGAAGGACACTCCCTTCCACTAGTAAGATTAACAGACTAACCTAACACACCTTTTATGTGTTATTTTTCCAGAAGCACAATACTAATTTCATTTTGTTATGAGTAAGTGGTACAACATAACAAAACAGATTTTCAATCTGCAGAAGGTAGAGCACAGAACAGAAACTGTGCTACATATCCTCAGACAACTGCAAACAGTGTCCTTCCCTGTAAGATGAGCGTGATGGATGCTTGGTTGGATAGATCCTTTACACAGTCCAGCCATATATCCAGATTCCTTCAGATATGTTCTACTTTCTGCTCAAGGATCAAATCTGAAAGATGTTTGTCCCAACCTGTGGCTATCCCCCCCCCCCAAAAAAAAAGGTAAAATATTCAGAAATCTCAGGCATACCCACTGCAGCCCTTGCTGCGACACAGGTGCCTGAACTATGGGTATGCAGTCAGACTGATGGATGTGAACATAAATATGTAAACTCTGGGTTATACAGGTGCAGAACTTAGAATTGTTCTTCCCAGCACATCTTTCAGAACTGCCTGGTTAAAGTGACAAAGACCCCTATTTTGAAAGCAGCAGGGTGATTTGGTGATTGAGTGTGGGAATGAGTGTCTAGACAATTAAGAAAAAAAAGATATTCCAAACTGTTTTGCAGTATCTGCAAGGATTTTGAGATAGCTGCCATTTTGAACAGCTGCTTCTTCTGTAGCTTGAAGCAAGACCTCAGAGTGATGTGCCCTAGTGAGGGAGAGTCTGTTATCAGACCTTTCACTAGAGCTGCTGGATTCTCCCTTCATTCTAAACTGTTTAAATTCTGGGTGGTTGTTTGCTTTCTCATTATAGAGGCCTGGATCTATTGAAGTTTTCTTTCAAATCAATATACCAGATAATTTAACGTTGTGTAAGACATCTCTGCAGCTGAAGAGTCTGTGATCACCATGAGGCCTCTTGATGTCTCTGAAAACAGTGGGAATATATTCTGTCCACTTGTATAAAAGGTCTGTGCATAACTCCAACACACCATTGTTATGGGAGATGTAAAAAATCCCCGGATGGAGACAGCAACAATAGGTAGTTGTTGGAATGGCACTTCATACCACACAGCAAACCGAGACCCTGTTGCTGTGCTATGGCCCAGCCCTTTGTAAGGACCTGCTGCACATCAGAGAACGTCGTGCACTGGCACTCCCCTGACGGCCTGTGTTTGCATCCCAGTCACTGCAACCTTTGATGAATTACACTGTCATATATAATGAAGTCTTCACAAGAAAACTAGTGCAGTTGATTTTCAAGGCTAGTCAGAAGGTGGCAATTCTAGAAAGACAGGAAATGCATGCATTACAATGCATTATCTAGTTTATTTTGCATTCCCCTGCACTTTGAAATGGATCATTCACAAATCAAGCTTTCTAAAAGCTACATCTGTCATTCTTTCAGAATTAACCATTTTTTACTCAGTTGGTCCCCCTCCTTTGCTTTTTCTTTCCAACTCTGCCTCAACCTTTTTTTCCCCACATTTCAGTCTTCCAAATGGTTGCATTTTCCCTTCAGTCTCCTTTTTCTCTTTACCCAAAATTCAAAAATCTGTGAAACCAAGTTAAAGACATATTGTATAAAAAGGCAGCCTCCACCTTCCCTTATCCCTCACAAACAACCCCCAGAGTCTCCAGTGAATGCCAGTGAAACCAGAAATAGCTACAGAACGAGTTTTCTGATCTGTTTAAAAACAGATTTATTTGTTTATGAATTTGTAATGTCAAATGCTTTAAGAACACTACATTGTTGTTGAAAGAGCGTAATAAACTATTTAAATGATTCTTTGTACTTTAAAATGTTTTCATCTAGTAAAGATTAAAATAATCTGTTCATGTTCAGAAGGATCAAGCTGTTTCCCTATAAAGCAGCAAATGAGAAAGCTTGAGAAATAAGCAATGCAGAAAATAAACATTAATTCAGTATATTTGTTTATATTTGGATTTGTTAGTGATTTAATGACTTTAGGACTAGATATAGTTAGATTAAAAAAACACTACCAACATGTAAAGACCAAACATGTTTAGCTAGTGAGTTTGGAGTTTACATGCAGGAAAAAAAATCAGTTCATCTTTCAGGATGAATTACGATTATTTGAAATACGGCATGAAGCAGTGCATCCCCTAATGAAGACTTTTGTTAAGGGAGATGATGTATATTTCTTTATGTATATACTTATTTTGTAATAAATCCACTAGTTTGTAGACCAGAATTTGCTGATGGAATGATTTGACCCTATCAGCAGCATTTAACAAGGCATGTTGAATCAGATATAGTCAGTGACAAAGTCTCAGTATGATAAATACTTTAGACTAGACATAGAAATGTCAAAACGCAATACATAGGGATAGCAGTACATGCTAATATAAAAAGACGTACATACCTTTATATACATACATTTGTATGTCCAATATTCTAGATACTAAGCACTTAGATTTTTGTATAATGCATATGAAATAACTGGAAATTATGCCTTCTGCTACACTTATTTCCCAACGATCATATCCCTACTGCACTTTCGGGACCGAACAGGTAATAAAGTGAGGTACTTCTCACAATATGAAGGTTGTCTTTAATTGGTGAGGGCACAGTGTCAAACGAGATCAAGACTTTCACCCTTTTTCTTGATCTCTGTTACTCTGTTGTATGTTAGTTTTATAGAACGGTTCTGAGCCTGAGGCAGTGCCGGGGACACCACTCACAGGGACGCTGCGGAGGCAGCTTCACAGCGCGGCACGGTCCTCAGCAGGGTGACTGCACGGCTCCTGCCCCCCGGAGTGGGATGGGATGAATGCATTTCGAAGGATCAGGTGTAGTGTTCCAACGATAAAACGAGACACACGAACTGCCCCTTGCCAGCACGGGGAAACAGAGAACCTGTCCCGTGGCACCAGCAAGCCAAGCTGGGACGCGGTGGTACGGCCACGACCGCGGCGGGACCCGTGAGAGCGAGCGGCGCACACCCGCAGCGCTGCGAGGCTGCGGCGGCCACACGGGGGGTGGCGGACACCGCCGGGGCAGCACGGCCGTCCCGGGCCGGCCTCGGGCAGGGCGGTTTCCAACGGCAGCGGGCGAGCGCTGGTGGCCCGGGCGGGGCGGGGCCGGACACGGCGGGCGGACACGGACCCACGGACCCACGGACACACAGTCACACACGCACGCAACATGGCGGCACGCACCGCCAGCCCCGCGCCCCCTCCCACGGCGGCTCCAGAGTCCGGCGGGGCCGGGGCCTGAGGGGGCGGGAAGGGCGCCGCGCCCCGCCCCACCGCGCGCGTGACTGCCCCGCCCCCGGCCCCGGGATGGGGCGGGGCCGCACGCGACTGCGCCGCGTCACGGGCAGCCAACCGCGGGCGGCCGGCGGCGCTAGCGCGAGGCCCCGCCCCTCGGGGCGTGTCCAGCGGCGGGAGGGGGAGGAGCCCCCTGGGGCGGGGGGCTCGGCGGCGGCGGGAGCGGCGGCGGCGGCGGAGCCCGAGCCCCTCCCCGGGGGCGGGTCCGCCCGGGCCCGCGCGCTGCAGGCACCGCCCCCCCTCCCCTGCCCTCCCCCTCCCCGCCGGCCCCTCAGTAACTTGGCCGCCTTTTATCGGGCGGGCGGCGAGGCGGGGAGTTTATTGGAGCTGGAGCCGCGGCGCGGCTGGGGCGGGCAGCGAGCAGGGCGGGGGGCCCGGCGCGGCCCGGGACGATGCTGCGGCTGGTGTCGCTGAAGTTGGGGCGGCTGTACCGCTACGTGAAGCTGGCGGTGCTGGGCAGCCTGGCGGCGGCGCTGGTGCTGAACACGCACTCGCTGCTGGCCTCGCTGCAGCGCAACGAGCTGTCGGAGCGGCGCTTCCTGCAGCTCAATAAGTGCCCGGCCTGCTGGGGCACCAGCTGGTGCCGCAAGTTCCTCAACGGGCAGCTGCGGCTGGAGAGCTGGGGCCGCCTGCGCCTGCTGGACTTCTTCAACGTGAAGAACGTGTACTTCGCGCGGTACGGGGAGCCCCGCGAGGGCTCCCGCCGCGTCGTGCTGAAGCGCCTGGGCTCGGCGCAGGAGCTCGCCGACATTGACACCAAGATCTGCCGCCGCGCCACCGGCAGGGGCCGCTGCGACCTGCTGCAGGCGCTGCCCGCCACCGAGTTCGCCAGCCTGAACGGCGACGTGCGGCTGCTCACCCCCGGCGCCGTGGAGGGCTGGTCCGACCTGGTGCACTGCCCCTCGCAGCGCCTGCTCGACCGCCTGGTGCGCCGCTACGCTGAGACCAAGGACTCGGGCAGCTTCCTGCTGCGGAACCTGAAGGACTCGGAGCGCATGCAGCTCCTCATCACCCTCGCCTTCAACCCCGAGCCGCTGGTGCTGCAGGTAAGCGCGGCCGGCAGTGCCCGAGTGGGCGCCCGCCTGCCCCCGCCGGCGCTCCTGTCGCTGCCCGTCTCGGCGGGACCGTCGCCGGAATGGCCCTTCCTGCCCCTCGCCGCTGCCGCCGTGTCTGGGGGCGGGGGCCGAGGGCTCCCGGGCAGCTGGCCCCAAATCCCGCCGGCTCGCGGCGGCCGCCGCTGGCTCTGTGCCCTGACTGACTCTCCTGCAGGTACCGGCGGAGCGGGCTGAGCAGAGGGTCTCCGGTCCCTGCCTCCGGGCAGAAGGTGTATCTTTAGCTCACTCAGCCTGATCAGCTCTCCTCCTTCCTTCGTCCCTCAAAGACTGCGTGTGTTTTCCCGATTTGCCGTCCTCCTCAGGGTTTTAACTCCATCCCCATCCCTCTGTGCTGTCGGGTACCGAGCGGCAGCCGCCGTCCCGCAGGAGCGTTGGTGCTGGAGGCTGGTGCTCTGTGCTTACTTGTGCCTTTCGTATAGTTCGGTGTCAGCGTGTTCCACAATTCATATATTCCCAGGGAGCTATGGGTGCCCGTGATTCCTTTCTTACGGTCTAGTTCAAGAGAAAGAGTGCGTAGAGACTGTGCTGCGATGCTGTTGTGCTTTCCTTGTCAGAAACTGACTCATGTGCTATGTCATGTTCTTAATGTGAACTAAATATAGTTACTGCTGGTAGAAATTAGAGATAGGTATTTGTAGTCTGAAAATAGACCGACAAATAAATAAACAGTGTTCTCTTTTCAGCGGTTACCTGTTTTCTAGTCTTTAATTAGGGGTATGGGTTATGTGCACCCACCTGAAATTTGTGCTTTAATATGTTATGTAAATTTTTAGGTGAAAAATGCATAGGAAACTTCTGTTCTGTGGCACCACGCAGTTGCTTCTATTCCGTATCTATTCAGTTGAGGTGCTTTGCATTTTGGCTTTTAACATGATTAAGGGAACTCCCAAGTGTGCCTTTAGTGTCTAGGTTTGGAATCAGAACTGTTTTGTCTAACTACTGAACTGTCCTTGCCTTTATCCAGTGTATGATTAAAATAATATTTGAAAATATGTTTTGAAAACATCACCTCATGATTACTATTAACATCTGCTGTTTCTCTAGTGAGAGGCCAAGAAATGCTCAAAAAGCAGTGCTGCAGGCTTTACCTTCCAGAAAGTTTGCCTACTGACTAATTTCTAGAAAATCCATTTATGAACTTAATTACAAATTACATGGTTTTGGGTGGTATGCCTTCTGCCCTTCAGTCTCTCCATGTACAGCTCTTCAGTTTTGTTTTCAAAGTGTGTTTCCAGTTTGCTTCTCAGCAGACTTGAGGAAACAGTAAGTCTCTTCCATTTTGCTGTGAAGTTACTCCTGAGCACAGTGAGAAAGGAAACTCCACTTAAGTAAGAAAATCAAAACTGCTTTGCTCCGCTGAGTATATTCGGAAATTCTTTGGGAAGTGATTTGTTTTGGCTGCGTTTCATGCAACTTACTTTTTGGTTTTGAGCAGTGGTTCCAACATACTGAGCGTGGACCTAGATGGCCAGAGAACAGCTGTGTTTCTTCATAATTCACGGGGGCAACGTATTCTTTATGGACAAAGGGTATTGTACCCTTGCAGCATTTACTGTAGTGGGCTGGATCATAAGCAGTGGATTGATTAAGAGCCTTGATTCCTCTCAGCTTCTTGATGAACTGTAGAAGAGTTCTGAGATTGTCAAGTAAATCTGCTGAAAAGAATAAAATCTTGGGTGGACTTAAGCACTCTGCTCGACATTTATCTTAGCAAAGGTGCATCTGAGAACAGAGCAGGTCAAATTGGTGGGAAGTGAGGCAGCTTTTAGCAATTCAGAGCATAGTGAAGCAAGTCTGCCACCTTTTAACAGATCAAAAGTGTTTCATAGAGTCTCGTAAATTTTGATGTTTAGGCATAGCTTGGACAATATTTCTGGGGAGCTTCAGGCCAGCTTTGTGTGCTTAAACACTCCTAGTCGTTTCTCCAGAAGAGTGTTAACTTTGGTAATGGGTACTCGAGGTTTGAAGACCTTCCCTCAATTAGGAATGAAATATCTAAAATACATGAATCTGTATGAACTCTTCCCACTCCATAGTACTCCAGGCTCTGTGCCTACCTGAGAAACATGTAAGGAACGGGTAATTCTCTATTCTGCAGCTCTTGCAACAGCAACATACGTGAGGTGGTTACTTTCTAGAATTGATAACTGATTACTGAGAAGGTTGTTTGTATTTGTATATAATATATATAAAACCTTTTATGGTGTAGTTCCTGCAGTATCGATGAAGGCAGGTAGTGCTATGGGAATGAAACTTGTAGGCTTGTTTTAAAAATCAGCTGCTTCCAAGAAAAGAAACCTACACGATGTTGTATGAAGAATAAGATTTTAATTTAAAATAAATCAATAAATAGATGCATTTAACTCACGCTGTCTGTCACCAGAGGGCACAAGGAAAAATATTGCTTATTTTTGCCTTGAGCCTTTCATGGAACACTACAGTGACTGAGCACTGTTATTCTTAACAGTTTTGGTTTAGAAGTGGAGATAATGTCTAAACTCCTGGTGTACAGTGCATTCAAGTTCTGTGTTGCTTAATTGTGTTACAGCCAAATGTAAATAGGCAATTTAGTAGGAATTCAAAGCTTGATCTTTCATTTATAATAGAAAATTCACTGTAGTCGTCTACAAGAGCCAGCAATTTGTGTATTATGAGGCTTTTCATCAGTGACTGGGATTTTAGCTTGAAGCCTGTGTGGAGTATGGATTATTCCTGAAGTGGTGTTGCTTATGAACTGCATCATCACAACTGATTTACAGCTTCTGCTGTGGGAATTTTTCAGATGGGGCTTTAACCCATAGCATGATATTACTGTTCATCAAAAGTGTAACACTGCACAGTTTAGTATAGATTACATATTGTAATCCTAACTCAGTGTTTGTATTTTTTTATAACTTTCTTGTTAACCTTTGTTCACATCTATTGTCCACGTGTACTCAGGGAAGAATTCAGACCCTTTTGCCATTTTACTTCATGAAGCAAATGGAATGACAGCTGTAGTATTGTTCAAGTACAGTTCACATATTTTTTTGGGTATTAAAACACTAATTTTTCTTCTGTAGAATCTTGCTAAACTACTCACTAATTAAATCCTTTTGCAATTTTCATCTGAATTCACATTTGAACGAAAGAACTTACATGCTAAAGATTTAACTTCTTACAGGTTTGGGGTTTTTTCCTCTCTCCTCCTAATAGCTGTTTTCTGCAATAAAGATGAATACTTTTTAGTAAAATAAGGTCAGATTTGTAATCAAAATGCTACATCTAAACCAGTATTTCATATTGGCATGAACAGCTTATTTGGACAAAAGCAACAACAAAACTTGGTGATGTTTCAATTCATTCAGTGATTAGCAGAGTGTTTTAAATGGAAATCACCTGGAGGATAGGATCTATGCATGATATCTTATTTCCAAGTGAATATGATGATGGTGTGCATCAAGCACTTGCAAAGATAAGTTGGCCGAAGTTGCCTTAGGAAGAAACAGAAAAATTTAAAGAATAACTTGGATTACAGGCTGAGTGCAGTGTGACTGTTCGCTCTTTGCAGAATTCATAGAACCACTGTGGATGTAAGCAGATTTATCCTTGTCCTGGGACTTGCTATAAGCCACCCAGCTTCTAGTTTGTCTTGTAAAATAGATGTAGTGGAGAAAGTTTTTGAAATTTTTTCAACAGTGATATCTGCTTAAATTGTGGATGTTATTTGGCTTTATCAAGTAACTTGATTAATTTTTATCTTTACTTGCAAGTTGCAACATAAACTTACTGTTAATAGAACCGAAAGATGTGATACCTCGTATTTTTCATAGAGCTCCTGCCCTGATCCCTGTCAGCCTCCAGATTTCGTCTTTGGAGGCGCTGTGGCAGTCTCCTAGCAGTTTTGGATAACAGTTCTTGAGCTGCTGCTGTCGTGCCACTGTAGCTGCCTGGTGTGCAACCACGCAGTGTCTGGCACATTTTGCCAGTGGCAAAGTTTTAAGTTTTCTACTTAAACCACAAAAAAACAACAATGCCCCAAATCCAGGGTGAAAGCAGAGAATTCCTTGTTCTCAGGGAAAGTTCAATGTGACTCAAGATTGCTGAAATAAGAAACTGTTTCTAGATAACAAACCTGTTTTTCAGTAAAGTGGTTGTATTTCTCCTAAGATCTTATTCTTACTTGAAAAGACAGTTTATGTCTGTCCTGGCAAAACTGAAATACAGGATTTATAAATTGTTGTGATAAAAGTGCACATAGAACTGGTCTTGCAGCCCTCAGTCTTGCCATTGTGTTGTTGGTTCACAGTATTGCCAGGTGCCATATGGAAATGTCATTGTGTTTGCTTTGTTTTCAGTGTCGTGGTTTAACCCCAGCTGGGAACTCAGCCCCATGCAGTTCCCTCCCCTTATACTGGGATGTGGGAGAGAATTGGGAGAGTAGAAGTGAGAAAATGTGTGGGTTGATACCAAGACAGTTTAATAAGGAAAGCAAAGCCAAACAAGGGATTCATTCAGCAATTCCCATGGGCAGGCAGGTGCTCAGCTGTTGCCAGGACAGCAGGGCTCCATCACATGGAACGGTGACTTGGGAAGACATGCTGTCACTCTGGATATGTGTCCCCCCTCCTTTCTTCTCCTTCCCCCCAGCTTCACATGCTGATCATGATGCCATATGGAATGGAATATTCCTTGGATCAGCTGGGATCAGCTGTCCTGGCTGTGTCCCCTCCCAGCTTCTTGTGCACCCCCATTCCCCTCACTGGTGGGGTGTGGAGCAGAAAAGGCCGTGGCTCTGTGTAATCTCTGCTCAGCAATAACCGAAGCATCCCTGAATTATCAGTGCCATTTCCAGGACAAACCCAAAACACAGCCCCACACCAGCTACTATGGAAAAAAATTAGACCGACACAAAGCAAACTTGAAATTTGCACACATACTTTGCCATTAAGATAAAATGCTTGCACGTAATGAAGATTTCTTCAAACTGTAGAAGGTATCTGTCAATTAAATCCAGAGTGCATTAATGCAACTTTGTCTCAAGCTGTAGCTTTTAACAACCAGTTTAAATGACAATTGTTCAAAGAATGATGGTGAACATTTGTGTCTGGTATGTAAATTACAAGTCCCAAGGACTTCTATTTTTCTGACTCTTAAGAGTAATGCCAATCTCTATGTGCCAAATAGTAGTATTTCTGCATTTTTAACAGCCTGTGTAAATCATTGCCCCTCCCTCAGATATGGTTTTAGCTTTCTAAATGCTTAAGCTTAATGACTTTATTTTTCTCACAACTTCTGATCATTCTTTTTCCTTGTGGGGAAAAAGCAAAACAAAACAAACCCAACAGCTGTATCTCTATTCCTAGTATAATTACTCTGCATGAACAGTCTGTTGCCACATAACCTAAAATTCTTCTGGTTTCTCTACATGTCATTGTTGGGCTTTCTGTTTGATTTTGTTTTGGGAAGAGCAATAGTTGACATCTGGTAAACATATATTAAAACTTTAACTGATCAATTTGAAACAATTTCTTGCACAGAATTCACTCAAAGTAGCAATTTAGCCAAATGTTCCACAGAATCTTTTTGCTGATCTACACATAAGAGGTAAATGGGCAAATTCCTCTTTTCTGTTTTTTCATACACACTCTTCTAATCATAAGTTATTTTCTGTAGTTCTATTCTAAATACACTGGTAGAATGTAGAACGGCAGTTCAGTTTTAATACTTGGTACCCTTTAAACTTTCTTCTTTACTCAATTTGGTGTTTCTGTTCTGTAATTCTGCTGCCATAAACCAAGTAGTGGATTTAAGGCAGTTATCTGCACTACCTGACACCTCCTTGAATGGACTTGTGTTATTTAACAAGGCTCATACAGATACTGTATGATACTGATGGACTGGCTCATACAGATACTAGCATTTTAATAGACTGAATTTCCATTGTGAACCTTTTTAAAAGGAACGGAAAATTGTTCTTTGTTGTATCAAAATTGAGTGGCCTCATGTTACAAGAATGTTCAGCTGATTTGGTTGTATTGAAAACTGAAGAATCATTTTTTGCAGTGACATATGACTGTACATATTAGACCAGAACTGGCTCGTACTTGTCATGTTAACTGTCATATTTAATTATGTTCCTTAAATTATCAAAACTATTCTCATCCTTCTTTCTGGTGAAAGTTCCCTAGAGTGAAAACATGTAGGGTAAGTGTAAGGGATATTTTAAAATAGTCTAGAAATTCTTGAAGTTATTATGGGGTGTATGTTATGATGAATGGCTGTCTGAATTGAAAGGCTGCTGGGAAGTCACTATACAGACTTAAATAGAAATTCTCCTGAGAAATTCTCACTCTTGTAGTTTTCAGTAGCAGAAAAGTGCTTGTTACCCCACATTAGAAACCTTGTAACACCAATGTTGTTCTGGTATGTCAGATGTATAGGGGAAGTTGTGTTTTACTTCCCTGAATTAAGGAATTGAGGCTTTGTTTTAGTCTGTAATTTACAAAGCAACTTTAAAAATAAGGCTGTCTCTGCTAGGACTCTTTTGTAGTGATACGTTCCAGGCTCACTACTGATGAGAAGTAAATATACAGTGATTATTTTCATCTGTTGCAAATTTAATATGAACAAACTTTTATGAACTACAAACTAATTTGAACAGGTGACAACCAATAATGACATTAAATTTGCTTTACTATGGTTCTCAAGTTTAATCATTGTTCATTAATTTATTAGGAAAAGAGGCGTATCTCTGCTGGCATTGTGAAATACAGCTTTTACAGCTGAAGTGTTCAACTTAAAAATTGAGTATTCAGGGTTTTGTGTATTTTTGTCCTATGATGTGTCAGTTATGCCTGGTATGTACCTCTTGTTGGCATGAATTGTATGTAATAACTGTTTGAAATGTACTCAAACTTGAACATCGGTCAAATAAATAAAAGAAACATGGTTTCAATGGGAACACCAATGTTTGGAGTACTCAGTGAAATCCACTGTTCTCTCTGTGCGTGTAGGCTATATATGTATAACTTCTGTGGGAGTTGTAGGTAAATGTCAAATGCTGTGGCATATTGTTGAGAATTAAATGGTTTTCGTTGTACTCACTAGCATTCAAAAAAATCTTTTGAATACATATCTTCCAGAATGCAGATCAATTCCTTACAAAAGGAGGCATCTGTGTTTAGGCTGTGCTTTTTTAACTCCTTTGATCCGAAAAGCATCATTGTAAAATCTGCTCTCCAGCTCTTCGTGGTTCCAGAGCTTTGCTTATTTGCCTTGGTGACTAATACAAGTGCTACTTTTGTTTACACTGCAGAATCAGCAGTGCTCTGAGAGGGAACTAATTTTCCTTTTGAGGAAGAACATGTTATTTAAATTCTCCTTGCCATGCCTGTTTGTGCCTGGGCAGATGCAGTTTAGCAGGATGATTTAATGAAGGTGTCAGGGAGAGGGTAATTTTGCCATGAAGTTCTTCAGGGTCCCATGGAGAGAAGTCCCCACTCTCTTTTGTGTGTGTTTTTTAAAATTTCATCACATACAAGAGGTAGCACTTTGTTTGGGCAGATATTGTCTGGGGTATTTTTTCTGAGCTGGAACTCGCTTCCTGCAAATGTTGGAGGTGACATATAGAGAATCTTCTGGAATAGTTTTGAGAATTAAAAGCTTGGATTTCAGTGATACAATAGAACAAAAATGTCAGTTGTTACTTAAACTGGTCTGGCTTTTTGGTCTTGATTATGAGGGTGAATTATGTGCTTCATTATGATAAACTAATATTCTTTTAAGTGTTTAATTCAAAGGGGATTTGTGTTACTGCAGAATACAATAGGCCTTATCAGCTTCAAGCTGGTGGGTCTTCACTGCCTGATCTAATTCACAGCTCTGAACAAAAAGCACTGGCACATTTTTGTATCTTCTCAGATTTAGACAGATGGAAGTGAGGAAGACAAATGCACTGATAGTGTGTTTTGTGCTTCAATGAAGTGATAAATTCACTCGGTTAATTCTTAATATTTATTCTGACACTACAGTGTATTTTTTTAAAGGCATAAATGCAGTATTATTCTTTCAGGAACAGCATATCCGTTGTCCCTTTGACAGGGTTTGTTTAGATTTTTAAGCCTTACTTAGAGAGATATCTTGGAGCTACACTAATTAGAGCAAGCAAAATATGTTTTGGGGATGTGTCAGTGGGAATAGAGGTAGCAGAAGTTTTTGGCATCTTTACTGTTTTCTGTGTGCCCATTAGAAGGTTATACATATTTCTCTGAATACAGAAAGATAACAACGTTATTGAGGGGAAACTTACTAAGCTACCTGTTTGTAGTTTTTGATATGTGTTACTTTATTTTAAAACACAATAAAAAGTTTAATTATCTATGGTTTCCATGGCACTTATATGTATGTTCACAGATGAAATGTGAGTGGGTGCATCAGAATCAGATTCTTTTGTCAAACAGCTGATTCTGGTTTTGAGCAAGAGCTTCGTTTTTACCTTAATTGTCAAATGCACATTTTTAAGTCTGCAAATAGCATATTCAAGTACAAAATGATCTAATTAAATATTTCAACTACTGATAATTTGAGAAAATAAAACCTAAAACAAAGTTATGCATTATTCCACAGAAATTAGATTTTTGACAGTGATCTATGAAGCTTTTTGTTTCTAAATGCAAGTTGTTAATGGAAAACATGTTTATTAATCATACAGATTTGTTTTCATTTCTTACTTTCAGAATTTTAATACATGAACAAAAAATCCTTTTGTTAAGTTAGCTGCAGTTTCCTCTTAGAAAACAGCTTTCAAAATAGAATAGTACAAAAAGTTACAAATCGCTGCTTGCAAAGACAAGAGATCTGCACTTCAATTAATATTCTTGTCAAATTCACCAAGTGAATATAAAAACTGCTGAATGAGGCACTTGTACATATTTTTATCCCTTTCTTCGGCTACTGACTTGGGTAATGAAGTGTAGATGTGGCTGTTACATGCCAGTTGGAAGGGGGCCAAAGCAGAGATGTTGTTTGTACATGTGCAGATGTTGGCAGGATTCCCTGCACTCCTGTTGTCAAAAGATGTTTTTATTGCCACAGTGTTGTGAATATATCTGTTACAGCATGGCATGCAGATATTCTACTGGTAACATGAAGGTGTACGCTTCTGAATAAACCAAACTGCTCCTAGGATTTCTTGTCTGAAGTGAAATTCAGTGTACACAGTGCAGGAACCATAATAGGTGTGTTTGGAAGATCAGTGTCTAATGCTGTACTTTGAAAATCAGTTTAATCCATTACATAAATCACTGCTGCTGCTGGAAAGGAAAAGTCCCCTTAGCTCCTTCTCTCTTCTGCACCCGGCTGTTGAGGCCTTCTCTCTTCCTCTCACCAGTACATCCCAGCATGAGGTGGTGATGTGATGATACGGATCAGGCTCTGATCCAATGGAGCACCAGCCCAGCAAGTACCAGCCTTGCTTTCCTAATGATGTGTAGGGATTGAAATGAGTGTGCTTGGTTGGTTGGGAGGGAGGGACACCTTTGCTTCCAATGGTAGCACATCCTTTGCCAGGTTCAACTGTTTGTGGTTGAATTTGTGTTTGAAAAGGGAGGCAGAGTCATAAGCAGGGCAGGATTGGAACATAGAAAAGGAGAGCCGTGGAAAAGAAAAGGAGGGAGGTGGTCCAAAGTAATATTTAAATAAAAATATTTAAGCATCATTGAATTGAGTGCTGATACAATGCAGCAATATGAAAATGTCATGAACATTTGGTGAAATTAGTTAAGCCTGTGTTTATCAGGAAATAGAATCAGGTAACTTTTCTCCAATTTAAAGAGGAGTTTATATGATGTAGGTAAAATAAATAATTTCATTTGATGGAAAACAGCCATTTGATTCTTGTTTTTTTTTGGTTCAGGACTGAATACAGTCATGATAAATGCACATGAAATACCCCTTTGGTGACATCTATTGATGCCACAGCCATGTTTTTATTATATAGTCAGCTTAGAATAAGTAAGGAACACTGAATTAGCACAAACTTCAGTTGTTGGAAGGTTATTTTGTTAACCACAAAACAAGTGGAAAAAAACCCCCAAACCCTCCTAACTGTGGAATGTGACACTTGACTTGACCTGAGCTGGTGGATATTTGGCTGTACTTACCACCTTCATTAATTGCCCTGAATCCTGCAGGTAAATAAGCCTGGAGGCTGGATAACGTCTTCCCTATTGCATGGTAGATTTAATTACTGAGAAAGATTTAGTTCTGCTGAGTTACGTGGTATCACAGCTTGAAAATACCCTACTGGTCTCAAATCTACTAAATTAGTTCTGTATTATCCTCACGATTTATCATGACCTGTTCTGCTTATGTGAGTGGGTCACATGATAAAAGTATGATTGAAGTTCAGACATGCAGACATGTCAAAAACTTTCAACCTATTCTGTTATTAACATGGCTCTGATGTCCTTTTGCCCAACCAAGAAAGGTGGTTTTTTGCAGTGGTAAACGTGATTACTTACCCAGAAATTGTCTTCTACACTTTGCCACCTTAGAGAGCACCTTCATGCCTTTTGCCGTAAAAATGGCAAACGTTGTCAATTATGAATATTAATTATGATTTTGGTTTCTTTATGTGTACCATATAAACAAGGTTTGTTATGTTAGGCACCTCTTCCCTGCATGGTCTTGTAGTTCAGATCTGTTCCACATGATGTGTTTCCTTCCAGTCTCTTTCTGTAATTTACAATAAATATTATCTTCCATTGTGGATTCCAGGAGATGTAAAGCTTTCATCCATCCTGAAACTCACCATGCTATTCCCCCCAGCTGTGGTAAAACCTTTGCTACATCAGTGCTGCAGAATTGGTCATGAGTTGTATGTGCTGACACGATAGCAAGGTAGAACATGAGGAAGGGGCATGGACACATGGTGGCATCTCCTAATAGTTAAAATTGGTGTGCATCGAATTCTTAGAGTGCTAACTTCTATAAATTCGGGGTTTCTTAAATTAGTGCTTTTGTAGTTTCTTCCTGTTGCATTCCTATTCAGCATTCCTCCACAGTTTGGAGGGTACCTTTTAGGTGCTTGTCTGTTCATATCGAAGTCCTAGGGCACATTCAGCACAACTGAATTAAGGAAACCATTCTGGTGTGTTGTGGGTTGTTTTGTAATTGCTTGTAGTGTGTCATTTCTATTCAGTCTCTTGTGTTAACTTCACAGAAAAGTACTGTTGGAGACAGATTTTACTGAGCTTTTACTGTTGATAAAAATGTTAAGTGTCCCTGTGTAATAAACACACAGTATAAACATAGTAATTAATCAAGAGATAGACTGTTAAGGTATACTAGAAAAATAAGAAACCTCAAAAGAATCCCATCAGCTGGGAAAAATGGAAGGGGTGGTGGTGGAGAGAAGGAGGTGCCACTTTGTAAAGTTTTTTTCTTTAGATTATTAAAATAATTGGTTTTAATTAAAAGATGAAATGCAAGAATATCTTGATGGGAAATATACTTGCATTACTACAAGAGATGTGTAATAAAACACCAGGAGAAAAAGATGGTTGGTGGAATTGTGTGTGAATATATGTGAGTGTGTGTGTATATATGGAAAGCTAGATATGGGTTATGTATTGTTTCAGGTCATCCAACTTTTTCCCTTCACTAGTCCAGCAAGGCCTCTTGCTCACATAAATCATTTTACATTGTTTTTCTTTTCCCTTCAAAAGTTAGAAATATATGGATTATAGTGTTGATGGGTATTTACAGCTTTTTCTTCTAAGTTTTATTGAAAAGCCTTTTAAAATCTAAGCTGTTTTGTATTAATTAAAATGTTAAAATTTTTTATATACAGAGTTTTCCATCTGATGAGGGCTGGCCATTCGCAAAGTACTTGGGAGCATGCGGAAGAATGGTGGCCGTCAACTACGTGGGAGAAGAGCTGTGGAGTTACTTTAATGCACCATGGGAGAAACGAGTGGATCTGGCCTGGCAATTAATGGAAATAGCTGAGCAGCTGACAAATAATGACTTTGAATTTGCACTCTACCTCCTTGATGTCAGCTTTGACAACTTTGCAGTGGGACCAAGAGATGGGAAAGTTATCATTGTAGATGCAGAAAACGTTCTGGTTGCAGACAAAAGGTTGATCAGACAGAGTAAGTGTCTTCTTTCACTCCCCTCACCCCATGTGTCTCACTTCTTTCTCTGCAATATTTAAAGTATGTGTGGTTGCTAAATACATATTTTGTTTGCTTTACAACTAGACTACTCATTAACAAACTAAATAGCTTTCTTCTGCAATTAGACTACTAATTAGCTTGACCAATTTGTCAATTTCATGAAGAGCATACCTGGACACTTTTAAGTACTGTAAAGGTGCATAAAGGAAGAGGTGGGGATGGGAAGAGTGTTGGTGCTGGGTGTGTTTGGACAGATGGACAGCTAAGCAGCCTGGCTGTCTTGTCTATCTTAGCTAAGAGAGAGAGGTCCCTTTTGTCTTTTCCTGGAAGCACTTTTGGAAGTCTTGGAATTTTATTTTCTGTGGATGACAAACAGTGTTAGTGCCTGCTTTGCCTTAGTCCCATAGCCTGACTTTGTTTCAGTGGTTCCAGTTGGTTCTCTAATAATGGAACTGAAGGAATGGGTGATTATAGTGCTGTTTCCAAATTCATTTTCTTTCTGTCAGCTGTGAAAGCTCAAAGCAGTGGCAGCAGGAGAGGTGTTTGACAAAGTGGCATCATGTAGGTTTATATTCTTTTTAAGCTTATAAGGAAGACTTAACAGACCTAAGGGCTGGAGACATTGAGCATGAGACCCTGGATTCTGCAGAAGCTCGTGGCAACAGGCCAAGTGATTCCAGTTTGCTTTGGGTGAATGGATTTATTAAGCTTTGCATATAGGCTTCATATGTTGTGCTGCAGAATTAACTTTTGGACTGTGTTTTTCTATCCTCACACTTTTCTACAAGGAAGTGTGTTTTGGGGTTGTTTGGTTGGGTTTTTTTATTAGATTTATTATACGTTCTCAAGCTTAGATTAAAACTTTATGAGCCTACCAAGGAAACCTTTTAATGTGTTGGCTATCCAGTACATTTACTTTAGAAGTCTTTCCGTTCCATTCCATTCCTTTCTGCTCTGTTCCTTTCCTTCCCTCTTAAAATAATATTACGGAAGGCTTTCATTTTTGGAGCATGTCTGAATTGCTCAGGCAGAAAGACGTCCCGATGAACTCTGAAAATGTTGATATGTTTGTGGAATAGGAGCGAGTAGCTCCTTGCAGAAGCTGAATGCTGGAAGTGTCACATCTATTGTCCCATCCAGGATTTTGGTGTGTGATTTATGATCTAACAATCAAGAACACAATAACTTGTGTTGTGGTTGATATTTAATACTGATTTCATGAATCTCCTGGAAAGTTCCATTAGACAGTCTCTGTCCAGAATGATCAGTAATGCCTGTTTAGATATTTCAGTGTGTGTGTTCTATTCAGTTGCACTATATGGTCATACCTAATTATACTCTATGTGGGATATCATATTTGAGTTTGCTGAAGCCTTTTTTTCCCATTCTCCTTTGCTGGATTTTTTTTCCACATTGAATTGCTGTTAATTCTACAGATCTTACATCATAGTTTTAACTGTCATCCTTCAGTACTCCTTTTTTTTTTTTCTAAACTGTCAGTGTGCCGTGAATGAGAAGACCAATAGTCAGCTCAGAGACTAGCCAAGCACAGATTAAATTTTTTTTGTACCTCACACTGCTAAGAGAGATCTGCAAAAGTATGGGACTCCATGACAAGGATCTCTTTCCAAAGCTGGCAGTAGTCTGGAAACTTAAGATGAAAGTTTTCTAGCAATAAGTTGTAAGAACTCAGGAGAGCTCACACTTAGTGACCTTTTAAGTATTATTACTGTGTAAGGTATGTTATGTAGATCAGGTTTTAAGTTAAAGAAAACTGCCAGGGAGAAAGGTTTGTGCTTGTACATATACATAAATGCCGTTTGCTTTGCTGAATTTTACTTTCTTCAAAGATTGTAAGTAATGTGTCTGCTTTTTTATATTCTTAATGGTTACTGCCATGTTGAAAGTAAGATAGAAGATAAAGTTTCAGAAGTTTAGAGCAATTACTTTGCAATGTTGTTTTAGGCTTTGGTAGACCACTTGCCAGCAGTAGTTTCCAGGGCAACTGGAGAAACCAAATCTATGTTGCTAAAATAAATCATGTTGCTTGTTTGTTTTTCTCTCAGCTTTGGCTGTGGATTGTTCTCTGGTACTTGCTCATGCTACATTTTTTCCTCTGGGTATGTGTGAATGTAGATTTCATGTGTTTACTCTGCTGCTTTTTTTGCTTCTTTCTCTTTGCTATCTATTTTGCCCTCTTTCTTTCTTTCCTTTATTTTTTGTTTTGTCAAGACCATTTCAGCAGAAGGATGTATCAAACTGTCAGATGCAGTTTTAGGCTAATACATTTCAGAGTTCATCTAAACAAAATTGGTTTGTTGTTTAAATGTTACCAGTTTGCTATGTATTGAGCTTCTGATTGTATTCAGACACACATATGCTCCTTCCTCCCCTCTCTCACTTCTTTTCCTGTCTCCTTATATTTCACAGATAAACCTGAGAACTGGGACGTGTGGTATGAAAGCAAGTTTGATGACTGTGATAAAGAAGCTTGTCTGTCCTTCTCTAAAGAGATTCTTTGTGCTCGTGTCACTGTGGACCACAACTATTACGCCATTTGTCAGAACCTTTTATCCAGACATGCCACGTGGCGTGGCACTTCGGGGGGGCTCCTCCACGACCCCCCAGCTGAGATTGCCAAAGACGGGCGCCTGGAGGCCCTGCTGGACGAGTGTGCCAACCCAAAGAAGAGATACGGTCGATTCCAAGCCGCCAAGGAACTCCGGGAATACCTTGCACAACTGAGCAACAACGTGAGGTAGTCCACAGTGAAATTCTTTTGCAACACTGGCTAAAACACTATTGCAAAGACACATAGAAAAAAGAAGCTTTGGACTTGTGTGTTAAAAAGAGAGGAAAAAAAATCCTAGTTTATCAGTTTTCTAAATACTGTAAAAATAGAATTTTATGGTGTTATAATGTTCCTTTGCAAACAAACAAGGTACTTACTGAATTAAAACTTGAGCTACTATTGACTGTCCTCCCTAACTGTTTGAAAGGGAGTGGGTCACAAAAGACTGTGATAGCTTAATTGACAGCTTGTGTGTCAAAGGGTACTTTACATAAAACTGCATTAGTGTCACAGTTTTGTGAAACTGATGTTCTTACTTGGAAAGTCAAGTTAGACTGGTGGCCTGTTTTAAAGGCCTTTTTCCTGACATCATTGTCTCATTTTTATGTTTGTTTAAACACCTTGAAGTGGCATTTACATCCAGGTAAATCTAGCTGTCTGCATTGTTTCAAACTGAACAGGCTTTCATGTCAATGCTGTGCAGAATATTCCTACTGTGAGTGCAGGATTCTGAAGTTTACTGTCTAATTTTAGGGGGTTTTACACTGTATTTTACCATGCTTAGACATTGTGGTTTGTTTTTTTAAGATCATCATAAACTCAAATCTCACTTGAACTAACATTTGTTTAATGTCTTCTGTGGTTCTGCCGTTGGAAATATCACTTAATGTAACTATTGTACAAAACTTACCCTTCATGCCAGTATATACACATGGCTGTTTAACAGGAAATCATGGTATGAGCAAACTCTTATTTTTAACAGAGATAATTTGAAAATTGGAAAGAAATTACAATAAAAAGTTCTGTATTAATTTGAATTGGGGATAGAAGATTGACTAAAAATAAAAAATCACGAGTGCGGTGTAGTTAAGCATAAACCAAAGAAAATGGTTTTGTTTATTAGTTTTTGAACACATAGTAAACAAAAAATGCTATACTGTAGTGAAGCTAGTAATTTTCAAAATTCAGATTTTGATAGTCCTAGGTTACTTTCTGAAGAACTTCTAAAACTGTGTACTTATGGTAGAGAAAACCCTAATTTGAATAATAATGTCAATCAAGTTAGCAGTTTGTTTTACATCCTTCCCAAGAGTGTTGAATGGAATTTCCTGCATATTCATGTTTTGGTTTACCAGTAAGCTGTACTCACTCTAGGTACCTTTTCTTGAGCTAAGTTTGACTATTCCCAGTGCAGTTGAAATTGACTTGTTGAGGTTTGTGTAAATATGGAGTTGTTCTCATAAATTACAGTTTTTGTAAAAGCCTCAGTTACTGCTACAAGAACTCACTTGAAAGCTTGCTCCTCAGTTTTTGGTTTTATTTTTTACAACTACTATGCTTCATTTTCCTGAAATCTTGTTCATACAAAGATACTCTTAGGAAGTGTATGCATATTACTTCTTGTAACAGTAATGAAGGAAACTAATATTTCTTAAATGCGTGTATAAAACACTATTTTGTACAAGCTAAACATAATTCTGAGCAAGGTAATGTGTGCTACTTCCAAGAGCAGAGCTGCTCTGCCTCCTGTACTGCGTCAAAGCCTGACGGAAATTGTTCTGCAAGTGAGGGAAATGGCAAACTCACTGACTTCTTTCTCAAAGCTCAGAGTGGAGCTATGCAGAGGTGCAGAGTGCTCTTTGGTTTCTTAGGTCACTGTGTTTTGGGGACACAGTTTAACGGTGAACCTGGTGGTGGTGCTGGGCTGCTGGTTGGACTTGATGATCTTAAAGATCTTTTCCGACTTTAAAGATTCTATGATTAAGTATGTTTTAGAATTGGAAATTCTCACTCTTACATCATCATTGCCGCTGTAGTCTTAATTTGTTCCCAGTCCCTTGTCTTGTTTTCTGAAGTTAGAATGTCCAGTGCAGCTTTTAATTTCTCTCCTCATTTGAACATTTATGTGCTTGTTCTGGCACAAGCTGTCGGAGAAAGTTCATGTTATATTTCTTCATAAAATCCACTTATTTAAAGAAAACAGACTAATCCTCAGACTAGGTACTACCACCCTACCATAAAAGCCTTGACTTACCACTACAGTTGATTTTTAAACATCTACCACATTTCCAAAAGAGAGAGTGGAGTATGATTGTTGATGTTGTGAAAGAAACAAACACTGCCAGTTTTGGTTGCTACTTGAGACAGTTCTGTAACTGTCAGAATGTTCTGTTAGATTTTGTTTGGGGTTTAGTCCCTCCGGAAACAAGTTACTAAAGCCGCTTGTGAAAGGAACTTGGAAGTGAAAAGAAAACAAACTCCAAAAACCCCCACTACAACAAAAACACTACAGGGAAAACATTGTGGAGAGCAATAAATCTTGTTCCATTTGCACCTGTCAGATATTTATTGTACAATAACAATTTATATTTTTAGTCATTGCCCATTATTATTGATGAACACGGTGAAATATTTTTGAATGAGATGTTTGGGGTTTGTATGTGCATTAAAATTGTCCTTTTGTACTGTAAGTTACTGTTTGTTTGGAATATTTTATCAAAATTGTCTCCCTGTGCCTTTATATTACAAGAAAGTTGTTTCTGCAACTTCTAATGATATTAATAAAGAATACTTTAAGAACCTTGTCTCAGCTATTCATTTTCAGATCTGTAAGTCTTTTAGGATTAACTGAGTCTTTTAGGATTGTCTTAGTCTGGCATGCATTAAAATATACACAGAACTAGTTTTTGTAGTGTTCCAGAATGCACCATCATCAGAAGTGGGGATTTTTGGTAGTTTCACATATTAAAAAATTCGTTTACTGTTACAAATTAATTTTGATTTTTTCTGTGAGAAGAAGGGCCTACCTCCTCCATCAGGAGAGGGCATGGAAAAATGACCAGAATTCTGAGGAAAGAAATCGGGGGGATATTGCTGGGGCATTGAATGAAGGGAAACTTGCTGATTTCAGTGCCTCACAGTAGAAAATTAGTATACCAATAATGGACCTAATTATTCCCCTCCTTGTAGAATATTGGGAGCAATTCTAATTGTTTATTTAGATACACTCATTTGAGAAACTATATGTGGAGATGGTTGAGCTTGGCACACTCATGCTCGCTTTCCTAAGGGTAAATTCAGAGCTCTGGCAAAAAGCAGATTTAGTCATCAACAACTTTTAAGAGTTGCTCTCTTCTTTATCGACACGCAGCACACTTTGTGAGGAGTGGAGTTTGTACAGTGAGTGCACACAGTTACAGGAATATGGCAAAGCACACTCTGGGTTTTAGTCTCGAAATTCACATCCTACTTTTTATCCAGTTCTAATATGAATCAATATAGTGTAAAAAAAGTCTCATTTAATTTGCTTACTGTTTTATAGAATTAAAATATGTAAACACCTCTCAGCTGTCAAGTTGTTTTAGAGGAGGGTGAGAGTTGACAAAGGTTAGGAAAATGCATTCCATTCTCAGACCACCTTCCTACATTCTTTGACTAAGATGTTCTCGGTTGTGTTTATTTTTGTTGTTGGTGATGTTTTATTTAAAAACTTCCTAGTTTACAAAGGAGGAGAACTTGCCAGGAAAGATAAAGTCAGTTTAATAGCTATCCCTTCAGCTGTTTGCCTTCCTGTCCTTCTCAGCTGTACATACTTTTGCAGTTCTCCCTAGTCTCTTGTAGATATTGTCAGTAGTCCATTACAGTATTTTCCCAGTTATTTTTCTAATTACTTTTTTTCCCCAGAGGTATTATACAAAACATATTAGGGTTATTGTTAACATCTTCCTATAAGAGGTGGTATTTTGTCTCTGCCAAACAGTAAAATTATGTATACAAATGTTAATTAAATTATGTTTGTCTTTGATCTTTATATATCCTGTTTATTTTCAGCATAATTCAGCACTATTATAGTATAAACAGACTGGATTTGCTTTCTGCTAACATTGTCTTTTTTCCTAAATAGTTAATTGGCAATTGAAATAGAAGTATTAGGGTCACCTCATTCCCTTTTCCTTTCAGGAAGGTGGGTTTTGGGTAAAAAGCTGGCTGGTGGAAGGGTGGTGGTGTTCAGTGTTTGAAATGTGAAAACGCTATGGCAGTACAGACCAGCCCTGAGTGTTATGTGGCACATACTTGCTGTGATGTGCACCTGCTCCAGGACTAAATATGTTATCAGAAATGCTTTTTATCATTTTTGTAGAAATTGCTTGTGGACACAGCTGTCTGAATTTATAAAGGTTTGTCATGTCATGACTGCATTATCCAGGTGCTTGACCAGCAAGTGTAGTAGGAAGGAGAGGAAAGCTGAGGAGGTCTCTCTGCCCTGGGCAGGGCCTCTCTCCCCTGGCACTGCCCTCTGCTCCTTCAGGGTTGGGTTGCCCTATGGATCCCTTCAGTGCAGGGCTCAACAGACTGTAGCAAAAGCCTCTGCATCCTCACTGTGTGCACGTCTGAGATCTGCCTCAGCCTAAACTGGGACTTGTCTCCTCCACAGAACGTTTTCAGTGTGTTTTTGCTCAATTAGCAGTTCCAATTTATATTTGTTTGGGCTTGGAAGACATTTGGTGTGCATGTGGGTAAGAGCTGCTGGCAAGGAACCTGGTTCATGTGCATCAACACTACTCTGCAACCAAACCAGCACCTGGAAGCAGGAATAGGATTGAGAAATTCATTTCAGATCTGCCTTACTCCTTCTGAACAGGGTTAATGTAAACCCAGACTGAGAGCTAAATGTGTTCTTCACTAGGCAGAATGAGGACCCTGCATTTTGACTGAGCTTCCTCAGAGTTAAGTTTATATATTACTTATCTATTAGTTTTTGCTAATGTCATATTCAAATGTTACCTGTATATACAAATGTATATACGTGTTTATACCATATATGTGTATTTAGCATAAGCTGCTATTGCAGAATTCCGATTGGACTTCAGGTTCTCAGCTAATGATGTTTTACTCAGATGAAGTGTTTTACTTGTGGAAAGTCTACCTTGTTGTCTTTATCTATGTGACTGTTCATCAGATCTGATGTCTTAAGGACCTAAAACCTGATCTGTAACCAGCTATTATTTGGAACAAACTCATGATCTTCCTACTCTTATTTTAAGTTATTTCAAGTTTAAATTTTTGATTTGCAATGTGATAACTGAGCTTACATGCCACTGTTGTATTTATATTTTGGTGCCTTACTGCAAAGGAACTGTGGTTTCTGATTGTTTTGGTAGTTACAAAAGTGTTTTGATTCGGAATACTACTCTTACAGACTTTCAGATGTTTTGTTAGTACTGTGAGACAAAGATTGCAGCTCTGGCTTTTAGACGTCCAGCATTCCTCAGCAGAGTCCAGCGTAGGAATTCTGAAATGCTCCCACAAGTACCACATCTCTTGTAATTCAGTAGATGCAGAATTGAGGCAGACTCTATCTTTTGATGCCCAGATTTTTGCAACATGAGAAACTGTAACCCATCTCCCTTAAGGCAAAAGCATTCTGAAAAGGAGAAAATACATTCTTAGAGGTGATTTTGTGTTGTATCTTTTTTTCTTTTTCGCATTATTCTGTACTTGTCTGGGGTTCAATTGATTACATTTTGTGAGATGAATCTAATTATGCTGCCTTTATAATGTTAAAATCTTGCAAAAGTCACTTTTTAGCAATTTGTATTAGTGCCTTTTAAATAGAATATTTTAATTTTAATGTGATGTATTTCCATAAATAAGCAGTTAATTACAAACATTTTTGCCAAGTGTAACCACGTTGTTTATATTATGATTGTGTCTATGTGCTTTTTTCTGTATTTGGGCTAGCAGTTTATTTTGTACACTGAACTTTGTCTGCCCACCAAAACCATCACTAGTATCACACTTGGATTTACCCAGGAGGCACTCTTTTTTCCTTTCTGCTATCGCTAGAATTGATGTGCAGCAAGGACACAATTGCAGTTATACATGGAGTAGTGTCTGTTCCTGGTCTCTAGCACAGCTCTTTAGTGGTAGATTATCAGAACTTCTCTATTCTACAGACAAATAAGAAAAGTGCTGCACTGTTTGGGTTCCAGTACATGAGCCACAGTGAGGTATGATGGTGTGAATTGAAAGTAGCTGGTAAGGTTAGAGAAAGATGGTTAATGAACAATATACAAAAGCAACGGGTTTGAAGTTAAACTCTCACTTCACAGGCATTGCAGGCATTGTGAACCATGATTAAAATAACCCACACATTGGAAAGTCATCCAGAGAGAAGAGCTTTTGTTCCCATGAGCTACACATGGCAACTTGCTTGTGGTATACAATGATATCAGCATATGAATTGCAGGAAGAGCAAGTATTGGGGGGTCAGGATCTGTTTTTAAGATCTATTTGTGCTTAATATTTAGCAAAAAGAAAAGAAATATAATTAGAAGACCATGAACCAGGGTAAGAGTTTTTTCTTCCAGAGCAGAAACAATGAAGGGAGGATGTTTGCTGAAATAGCACCTCAGTCCAGGCAGCTGACAGATGTCTGCAGAAGGAAATCTGTTCAGTAGCCCATGATCATCCTGTGTTCCACGTAGATGTTGATTTTTTGTTCTACCAATTTCATTTTGGTGGCTGTTTTCTGCTTTGCATTCAAGAGCCAGAATAAATTTGACTTATGCTTTTCCTTACCTAGTGGCAAAGGAGCCTCAAGCCAAGCGTTGGTGGGCGCTGGTGGCTCTTGTGCAGCGTCCTGCAGGAAGGGGCACAGGGCTTCACCTCCACAGCCCTCCAGACTGCAAAGGTCTTGGGGGAGATTATTTCCTGGTTCAGGCTGATGTGAAGTAGTAGCTTGCCAAAGGAAGCTTTGGGGCAGCTTATCAGGTACCAGTGCACCTTGTTGGGTGCCAGTTAAAAAGAAAATCGTGTTTAACTGTGGGATACCCACGTGTCTTGAAAATTCTTTTGCAATTCTTGTAGCTGGACTGAGCCCAGTTTCCAGGGAACTTTTTCTCCACCAGTATCTGACTGTTAGGGGATGTAATTCACAGTGGCTGAAAGGTATGGTCAGATGATTCCCCTAAAGGCAAACCACTTAAGAGTATTCAGACCATATGTTTGTAATTCAAATATCTGTGTTATTTAATGTTACATTTATTGAAGCCTGTTCTTCTCTAGGCTTTTGTTAAGGCCTCTAGGTTCTTGCTAGTTGTCCTACTTACAGACAGCCAAGTAGCCCTTGATGTGTGGCAGACCACAGGGGAAAACAAGAACAACAGCCTACCAATGCCTTTTGCAATTCGATTAGATGTCCGAGGTGTCAGAAGTGCCTTGAAGTAATTTAGTCTCTTAAGAAAAATGTTTCATGCATTCAGCGGCTTCAAAACCAAGCAGTGCTAAAATTTCTTTATTTTATATATTGAGTACAGTTTTGGGGTCAAAATGTTCACAGATGCCCTTTGTATTCATCCTGGTTGTACATCTGCAGGTATTTTTCCCAGTGTGTTTGGGAATGTTTTAATACTTACAGACCACATTTCAAAGCTGAATGGAATCTGGTAGCATTTACCTTACTTGCTGAATATGCTAAAAGCCAGTAATATTTAACTGCTTTGATAGTGTAAATTCTAGACTGTAGCCTCCTAACTGCCAACTTGTTTTCCTAGTGAAAAAAGATAGAATAAAAGAATATGTGCATTAACTGCTGGTTAAATTGTACAAAAGGCTATGGTAAACCTCTCACTTCTCCTATCTGCTGTGCATAAGGTCTCTGTACTATATATTCAATACAATACTGTGTGGTAATCTTTTCATTACAGTTAGCCAATGTTCAACAGTAAGATTTCTCTAAAAAAAAGATTTTGATACCACCTTGGTTTTTGGTGGAACAAAACAGTGCCTGGAGAAATTAAAAAGGAAAAAAGATAAAGAAAAAAGAATCTGCTCAAGTTGAGTATTGGTGGGGCCGTGGATGGACCAGCAAATGATGTGGGAGGAGGTGACAATAAACCAAACCTGGAGAGCACTGGAAGCTGCTGCTGTAGTTCACCAGCTGAACTGCTGCATATTGTCCTGTCCATAGGCACCCTGGCTGTAGGGAACGAGGGAATCTCTTACCACTTCACAATTCAGCAAAGAAAGGGTGAGCTTCCAGCAGTGACTGACACAAAAGAAATCCCTGCAGTTGTTGTACAATGTGGGGATTTTAAGTAGACTGTTCTAGGCCAAGTCCTTCCTCGAAGGGAGCTCTTGGGAGTTGCTGAAGCTGTGTAAGGCTGCTAAGCAATCCTTTTGGGTGAGTAAAGTGCCACACTCAGAGCTTTAAAGTGTGGCTCAGCTGTAAAAATCTCTCATAGACGACTGAATGTTCAAGGTTTGTGCTACAACATCTATATACTTCTTTATTTTTGAAGAATGAAGCAGGAAGTGTTTCCAAGCCCGGTAGGAAAGGCATAATAATCTCCCATCTGGTTTTCTTTGCACATTCCGGGTTTCACAGAAGGAAAATACAGGTGTGTGGGCTCAGAGGAGTCCAGGAGTCCTCTGAGAAGAGGGCCTGAAAATACCTTGTGGTTTATGGTAGCAAGTAAGTCAAAGTGCAGGAGAGAGGCTGAGAAGTGGCAAAGAATTGGTTAATCCTGAAATGTAAAGCCCATGGAAAATCCGGACTGCAATTCTGATTTTCAGAAAATGTTTTGCTTCTTCCCACCTTTCTCCCAGCTTAAGTGTACACATTTTTCTTCATAGTTTTTCTTCAGCTTTTAAATCCAGAATACAATGCTGTGAAGTGAATGCATTTATGTGCTGTGCCGCAATAAGATTGTATTTGCCTGTACAGAGTTTCATAATGCAAACCTCTGTGGGAAAAGGTACCTCAAGAGTTCCAGCAGGAACTTCTGCCTTCTTGTGTTTTGGGAAAAAGATAAACGTTTGTGATCTTGATTCTATTTACTCCAGTGCTTTCCTGTCAGCTTGAAAGGATCAGAGGAGTTCAGTTCTATTGGAACTGGTTTTGAAAGATTAAAATTTGAACGCTGTAATCTTCCCTATACCACAGTGCTGAATAGATTCAGCAAAGCACTTAAACACTCACTTTAAATTGAAGTTTAAATGAAGTTGCACAGAATGCAGTTTACATTTTTGTTTGTTTAAGATGTGTTTGAGGACCATTAGGACATTCACCCTTTCAGGAAACCGATATTAGACACCAGAGGAAATTGATTACATCTAGTTTTTATATAACCTTAACATGCACTGGGATCATTGTCCATTGGTTTTTGGGTTTAATGATCAGAATAGAAAATTAGGCGAAATATTTAGGAAACTATTATTATGACTGCATCAAGCTAATCATGCAAGTAAAAGGCTTTAATAATAGTGAAAAGAACATGCTCTGTAAATTTTAGGGTCTGTATGTTACATTTTCAGCTGTTAAATATCCAGAAGCTGGTGTAGTACCATTCAGTTTTGCTTCTCTTAGGTGTATAATCAGGCAAACATTTAAAGAAATACTGATCTCCAACTTCCTCTTACAGTTGGAGTAATATTTGACTGAAGGGAGGCAGCAAATTGAGTAGACTGATTTACAGAATGCATCATAATTTTCACATATTTGTAGCACCTTCTCAGTTAGGAAAGAGCTCCTGTATCTATGAGATAAACTTGCAGAGGAGGAGAACATCTCCTTAGCAGGCCGTGTAGGGCTGTTCTTCCTTGGTTTACAAAGGAGACATAGTTTTATTGATTCAATTTTTTGAAACTGTCTTTTGAGTAGTTACTGTAAAATTTTAGCCTTAGTGAAACTAAAACTTGTTTTAGCTTGGCGTGATAGCAGTCATTTTTTAAAATATTGGCTTCATTGAGGGTACGTCTCAATATCATCTCTTAACTAAGTTCATATACTCTGGTCCTTCCATACATAATGGAGAGGCTCTTTCAGACAGTGATTTAAAACCTACTTCTAGAAATATAAGTTGTTCAATATTACCTAAAAAAAGAAAATAAATTAAAAAATGAAACAATAATATTCAGGAAATTCTGCTGAAGGAATAGACAAAGCAAAAATCCTGGTGCATGAATATCAAATTTAATGCCATGGATTGTCTGACATAAGAGATATATATGAATGTAGGACTGTCATTTAATATTTCCCAAATGAAATTGAAAAGGTAAAAGTTAAAAGTGGTTTTTCTAGTAGTGTGTGCATAGGAGAGCTGGCTAAAATTGAAAAAGGTGCTTCAGTATTTTGAACTTCGAAGATGAATGTTTCCTGAAATGTCACAGTTCCATTACATATGGCTCATAACCTTTAAATGTGGTTACAGTAAACCAAAATGTATTTCAGATTCAACACACTAATCCTTGATGAGAGATGTGCAGAGCTGTCATTTTCTCCGAGCATTCATATATGGTCACTGGGGTTTCCACAGATCTGTTCCACAGAGACACTCTGCCTTTTAGCAGGTAAACACAGATTTTTTTTTTCCCCCTAAGGAAACTGAGAAAAATCTGTCCTCAAAACAAAGCAGCTCTATACAATCTGCAGTGCTACCCTCTTGTTTCTGTTAAACTTTCAAGAGCTAAGAAACCATTTTTACAATGCTGCTGTAAAACTTTGCCTTTATTTGTTTGTGGTTTTTTTTAAACATCTTTGGTAAACATTGTCAGTGAAGCTGCATGTTTTCACCCAAGTGCCATCTGGAACTGTCCATCTTTCAACCTGACTGTTTAAAAATGAGGAGATTCGGCCAAGAAATCTATTTTCTCTGTTGGTTTGAAAATTCCTGCATTATATGTGCTAGACTGCATACCTCCAACCTTTCTCAGTATTTCGGAAGAGTGGCTTTTCTGATGGGTTTATTATTTGCCAAGTGTTCTTTGTGCATATATAGGTCATTGCATAACATGGCACTGAAGCTGTATTGCTTTGGGGGGGCAGAAGCATTTCCAGAAATAATTTTAAAAGAACAAAGACAAATTGTTCAGAAGCGGAAATCTAACAGCAGTTGGATTCCTCTGCCCCTATGACTCTTATTCTATGAACTGTGATAACCATTTCTGAGGGAGGAGGAAGCTGAATGCAGAAACATCTGTGCTAAATGTCCAGTGGCTTTGGCACCTGAGCAGTGCAGTCTCATAACATGAATAGACCTAGGCTGGTGGAGAGAACAGGGACAGCAAAAGCAAGGAACCTCTGGGTTGACATTTTAACAGATGGAGGAAAAGCCTCAGTGACACAAAGGGAGTCACCCACCACGTCCCACCAGCCAGTCCCAGAGCAGCAGCTGCCTTGGCAAGGCAACCCCAGCTCCTCCCTGTGCCACAATGGTGCTGGGGCTGTGGGTGGGGTGGGACATTTTTAAGCTCCTATAGACCTGTATTTGAATGCATTTCTAGAAGCTACTGTAAGATCATATGAAATTAATTGGCAATTTAAAAATTAAAAATTCATTCTGATAATTTTAAATATGGATTCAGGAAAAGTAAGGCTGGAAGAAGTGCTAAATACAGAATTCCAAAAGCATTCTTATTGTGGAGCACAACATTTTATCTTTCTCAAATTTTTTTTTTTAAATATTATTTGTGGACTGGAAAATATATTTTTTTTAGCTGAGAGAAACAAGTTGTTTCTTAAGGTCTTAGGTGAATCAAACATGTTTGCTCTGGACTGTGTTGTACCCTCAGCCCCCTGAAGCTGGTTTCCCTTGTTTTCCATTCCTCCATGGGGCAAGAACAGAGTGCTGGGGTTTGGAGAGAAGACTGCTGACTGTCCAATGGTTGCTGACGAGCAAATATCTTTAGTTTTTGATTCTGCCTATCTTCCCTTTTGGGATTTACTAATTTGGATCTCTCTTCTCTCCAAACCGAAGTTGACAAGAAACCTTGAGAAGTACAGTTAAGTTTGAAGCCACATCTCCTTTATAAAATAAAAACCACTGTTCTCCCACCAAGTGTGGATAGGATGGCTCAGTGCTGTATCTGGTTGACAGTTTGCATTTTGCCTGAGCTTTAGGTGTCTTATGGCATCCAGGGAACCAAATGTTATCCTCTGTTATTTTAGTAAACTGACTTAAAATATATCCTTTTAGTCTCATGGGGAGATTAAAGCTCAGTGTGTTTTATACACTGGACATTATTTCTATTCAAACAGTAGGGAAGCTCAAATATTTTAGTTAGCATTCAGAGCAATATTTTTGTCTTTTCTTGTGGTACTTTGATTTTTTTCTTACCATAGATCTGTAAATATTTTTTTTCTCTCAACAGGTAAGTAGTTTTGGGTAAAATGTTAGAATAGATTTGCCTCCCCTAGTGTATAAAATGAGTTCTTCATGATCCTGTATTAGAAGTGTTACAGCCTCTCCTCTGCAAAAAAGCACATTCTGTAAGAAGTTATTAACAGTAGGAAATTAAGCTAAGGTGCCAAATAACCCAACTGTACTTTTCACAGTAATGAGTAATCTGTGCTTCTTTTCCTAATGCCTTGACTAAAAAGGCTTGTTTAGTGTGTGTGCTTCACACTGTAATATAGTGCTTCATTTCCCTCATAATTTCTGGAGCTGGGAGCTGAAGTAATGGTTTTCTGGGCCTTAGCACTCTGCTTGATCTTGCAAAGTCTATTTCATGGTCTGCTAGATCCTAATGGAGATTGTTGGTAATGAGATAACATTTATTTATATAAAAGGAAATTTACTGCCAACTGCCTGAAACTTGCAAGCAATTGAAGTAATGAGTTAAGTTTTCAGTTTATTTTATCAGTATGTAAGGAAATATACAGAGGTCAGTTTCAATTCCCTAAAATGCCCAAAATACTATATAGGTCAGGGTACCAAGACACAGTGTCTTTGAAAACTTTTAAATGAGGTGGTATATTAATGGTTCTGTTGGAGATACATCTGTGTCTGGAGCTTCTGCTTCCCAAGCAATTAAATAATTTGGCAACAAATGTTACACCTCATTCAGTCAAATCAGATATTGTGTGCATCTGTTAATGTAATCAATCTTAGAGCTGAAGCATGTGCAAAAAGGTGGGGAACCTGTGCAGGTGCTCTTGAGAGGCTTTGAGGGTGACCTTGGTATCAGCTGTGCTAATGGCATTTCTAGCAGAGCCTCTGCAGGAGGCTTTTGCCTAGAGCAACGCTGTGAGTTATCCCTGCATTGGAGATTGCATAACTGTTCAAGAGAAGAGGAGAAAAATTGCCATTCTGAATCCCCAAGTGCGATCTACAGCATACCAGTGAAGGCCAAATGGGTAAGTCTAGCATGGCAATATAGATGCTGTGCAAACCAAAGAGAATCAAAAGATTGTTCCCCCCCGAGGGCTTGTGTGCAGTGCTCACCACCTCAGCTTTAACTTATGGGATGTGTCCTTCTAGTATGCACACAGAGCTTTATTTTCAAGTGCTGGTGATGTGGATGCCCCATTTCAGATGTTTTGAGGAGGTTTTGTTTAGATATTGCTCATTTTTGGGTGATGAATGTTTTCTAGTCAGAGAGATTTCTGATTTGAGAATCATCAAAATTGTGTTCCTTTTGCAATCATGAAACAAATTATAAACAATGAAGCATTCAAAAACCTGTCAGTCCTTGTATGCATTTACAGTAGGGGGAAAGAATATTGATAAAGATCTCTCTGTTGCTCACTAGGTTAGTAATTGGGTTATATATTGATTTGAAGTTCAGTTCTGTATCTGTAGAACAGAGTAATAATGTAATGAGTTCAGAGGTTTCCTGAGTTCAAGTTTGAAGTAGTGAGGCCATGGCTTAATTTTGTAGGTCATATCAAATCTGTGCCAATAATTCTTTAGGGGATGGCACATTATGTGTGCACCTACCACTTTTAAAGGCTAGAGACTCTTACAAATGTCTATTAACTCTGTTTTAATAAAACCTTCATATCCCAAGTGTTGGAGACACTGATGATTAAGATTTCAAGTGTAGTGGCCTCGGGCATTGTATCTAACTTTCAGAAACCTTTCCAAGTTATCTAAAATAATAACAACTTCTTCACTTTTTACTTTCTTTTTAAAAAATTCAGGATCTCAGGGCTTTCTAAGGCTATGAAGTTGGCAGACTTTACTGCACAAGAAGGTTTATTGAGCAATTTAAGTTTTACAATCAAAGCTTATTAGATGGCTTAAGATACGTGTGTTACCTTTTCGTTTGAATTTCTACACTGCACAAACAATGTGGAAAATATTTTTTAAGACGTTGCAAGAGAAAGTTTTTAACAGTAAGAGGGTGGGGCAAAAACTGGCAAGCTTTGCCAGTGTTATGGGAGGTGAGATTTTAGGTTTTGCAGTTTTCAGATTTTGCTTTGTCTTGTTCTTTGTAAATGGTGTTAGGTTGAAGCTACGGAGTTTTGTTTTATTTTTTTTTTCCTGGAGAGAGCATTTGTTTGGGTTGTTTTTTTTTTTGTCCCTGCTTGGTTAGTTAAGAGAGAGAGAAATTGTGCTTTCAATTATACTGTTATTAATCTAGAATAACTTAATATTCATGTGCTGCTAGTCTAGACTAGATGGGACAGAAAACCAGAACCTAGCTACAGTGTTTGTTGATGAGTAGGATGGAGATGAGACTTTAGAGAGCAAGATAATTCATGTCCCAATACTTCTGATAGTACTGGTATTAAATTCAGGTTTATGTTTTAAAAAAGATTTAAAATACTGGTTCAGGAAATAATTTTAAAGAAAAGAATCCCCTTTGATCTGCACATGTGCTACTGGGAGAAGTACCTTTTGCTCCTTCTCTGCCTTTGTAGCTGTGAAAAGCCAACCAAACACAGAAGAAAGTTTCCAGAAAGCAGCTGAGCCTGCAGGTTCAACTCTCCCCTGCAGCACCCTCAGCTCTGTAGTCCTGCCATCGTCCTCACTCAGGCACTGGCAAACCTGCAGTTGTTTTAGCAGCCACTCCATGGAGCTGAACTGAAAACTCAGGAGGAAAAACAAGCTTTCCAGCTCCAGGATTTCTGGATCAGCTCCATGAACCAGTTCACTTGGCAGTTACATTCTAGTTTTTTTTCCATTGCTGGGAAAAACGCTGGGAAGGGTTGGGTGGGACTGGGGTAGGACACCGGACACTCCTGGAGCTGGCCTGAGTGGGCACGGATGGTCAGCAGGGAGCTTCATGTTATCTGTGATGGAGGGTATGTTAGTGATTCCTAAAAGCAGCAGCAGCACGTGCTCTGTGCCCAGAGTGGCTGCAGAACTGGGATGGCAGGGTGGCTCTGGAAAGAACATGTGGCTGGCACTCGTCCCTGTCCCCAGAATGGCTTCTACCACTGAGGGTAGGATTTTATAGTGAGGATAGGATTTTACCCTGCATCAGGAAAAGCACAATTAAAACTGCACATCAGCTAGGTAGTTCACTTTTTTTGAGTGTAGGTTAATGCCACAGCCGATTTATTTTGTGTTAGTTTTTCTTCTGAATGTGTAAAAGGACCAGAACTCTCTGTTCTCTGGGCACGTCAATCAACCAAATTAAAGCACAGAAAACCATTGAATAAACACTACAATCAGGGTAGAAAGAAAACAAGTAGCAATCACCCAATATCTCACTGAGTAACTGTGCAGAACCAATGATTAACACTAATGACCTGTCCCTGTGGCACAGTTGCCCTTCAGCACTTTTAAATCACAATACCCAAATCTCTCACAGCACATCCCTGGGTCAGACTGGGCTATTTCAAGTCAGTAAGGCAAAGGCATAGTAAGAGTGCTGAAGTAGCTTATTTTTACAGGGCAGGGCTGGCCTTGGGGCATTAGCTGCTTTCATCTGCCTCAGTGCTTTTGGGGGCCAGAGGCAGCTTCTCAGCAAGGCAGGTGGCAGATCTGACAGGGCTTAGGTCAGAAAGTACACCTTGGAAACTGCAGGTCTCTCCTGCTTGCTGTGGAACACCCACAGAATGTGTTCATGTCACCTGCTCGCTTGCACTCTACAGAAATTCCCTCTGAGTTGCTGTCTTGTCCTATTTCATTCCGAAGACGGGTCCATGCCCTGTCTTGAGGCTTTTAGAAGCTGACCAGACACTATGGAAGGTGATGTGGATAGCAGTTAATAAGTCATATGAAGAAGAGGTGTCATTTTGCTCACCAAAAACATGCATGACATTCTAAGCACATGGGGTCACCAGCAGGAAATGCCATGTGTCCTGCCTAAGAGGTACAGAGGTGCCACTGGCATCACAGAATCGCTTAGGCTGTAGCTGAAACCCATTCTAGCATTGCAACAGCCAAGGCTCTCATCCGTGCTTGTGGCTTTTGGAACCACAAATGACATTTGAGATTCCAAGTTTTTCAGCATCGCCGTGACAGAGCCATCATCACCATGACAGCCAGCCCCAGACAGCAGCACAAACCTGTCACAGCAGCAGAGACTGCACGGGCTCAATTTTGGATGCCTAAAGGGGAGTGTTTCCCAAGGGTTACTCGTAGGGCATTCTCCACTCCAATATCAGCCACTGTCCCAGTGTGGATCTAGGGTACTACCCTGACATTAAATAATTGCATTTCCAGCTTCAGCTGGATAAATAACTTTTCACTTTCTGTGAGAGGTTGCTATCATTAAAAGGTCCCTGTATTCAACACTGCTTTGCAAAAACAGCTTCACAGTAACAGATAACTAACTGTAAATCCATAAAACTGTTCTTAATTTTCCTTCATGAAAGGTATTATAAACTGTGAGTAATAATTTCTCATAAATCTGGATTTTTTTTTTTTATTTTAAGAAAGTGGCTTAAATAGAGTATAAAATCAGTAGGTCAGATCATACTGAAATGGTAGACTAATAGATCTAGCAACTGTGAAGGTGTTGCATTGTTTAAAATGTTAGGTATATATTTTGTATCAGAAATAGGAGCTTTTCAAAGTAACAAAAGTTCCTATTTTAATTGGAATAGGAAAAAAAGAACTTTATGTGAAAAGAGCATGTTCTAGGAACTACAGTACTTTGATCATTACACCTTTTACTAAAATACTGCATAATAGAAGTTTCTTTAATAAAAATTACATAATTTTTAAAATAATCAGTTTCGGTTGATTTTGAGCTCAGAAAAACACACCAGTGCTGCGAAAGAGGTGAAATTACAAAGCTGTAGTGGAAAAGAACCAGTATGGTAAAATATTATTAACAATTATTTTAATCTACTATGCATTGCCAAGAACTGAGAGCTTGAGAGAAAGTTGTCACAAAGATGTGATGTAGCACAAGTGGTAACTGAAATTGAGACTGTAAAACAAAAATCTCTGCAAACCAGAACTAAAATGACAAGTCTACAATGGTATCTGTGTGTGAAACCCAAATTGAAGGTTATGGATGAGCTTCAAACCAACAGATCTGGGACTGGTGTAATTATTGTGCTGAACTATTATTGCAAACTCCTCATTCAGCTGAGCCTTCCAGGGTGCCACACATAATGAAGTTTAGAGGCTCTTACTTAATTTGAAGCTGCTCATAGAGGTCGATGCCTCTTGGCAACGCTGCCAAGTCTTGTTGAGTCTTAAAAAGGAGGAGCAGGCTTTAGGCTTGAGGCGTTAGATGTGGGTAACTTCAGTGGATTCTGATGGATTCAGAGGTGTCGTTGATGTGTAGAAGGAAGGTAGAATGATGGTGTCTCACGGCGCCTGGGGGTGTGAGCAGGTGAGGTACACACAGCCCCCAGATGAGCAGGGTAATCCCCGTGTTCGTGCGTCTGAGGACAGTGCCCGACCAAGGCGCAGCTGTGCAATGTCCCTCTGCTGCTACTTGGACTCGGTGCTCTGCTGCAATCCCCTGTGGTGCCTAGCATGGGCTTCAGAGTGTTTGATACATTGGACATATTTGGGCCTTTTATAATTCTTGTACTATTAAACCTTGACAGACGCTGCACTAAACTTCACTCCGTTCCATTCCAGTGTCTCCGTTATCACCTTATACGTTTGCTTTATGATAATTCCTAAATTTGTCAATGGATTTTAAGGCCTTCCCGCTCAGGAGACTGTACTTCTCTCCAGATACTCAGCTTGCAGAATTGGGCTGTGTTTTAATGGTATAATAAATCCTAATTTAGCACTCTCTCTTAGTGCTGAAAAAATTGCTATGGGCAAATGGCAAAAATGCTGACTTTGTGTAAAAACTGTGCATGTTCTGATAAGTTTTTAAATTATTGACAAGTTAACATTGTACCAGTTCATTTATGCTGAAGAGGTATTATTTGTCTTTTGTAGCCAGAGTAATGTTCCATAAAAGTGTAAGGCAGCCTGAATTTCAGAATTGCTGCTTTGGCTAACTTGGAAAATGCACCTGTATGGATCCAGGTTCAGGTCCACAGGCTTTGGCATAACGACAGTGACTGTGAGAGAACACTTCCAGCACCTTGTATGGCAAGGACTGTAAACAATGCTGTGAACAGTGGATACACTGGAAGCTGAAATTACTCTCATAATTTTATGACAATAATTATTGACATATTTTTATGTAAAAATTATTGCAATGAAATCCTGACATAATTTTAGAAACCCGTGTTGTTTGCCCCTCGAGTAATATAGGAAATGGCAGTACTAATTTTAAAGTGTTTTGATGCAGAAACACAAAAATAGTGTTTCTATTGAGAGGGGAAAAAAAAAGATGTTTAGGAATGGTTGAAAAAGCAAAGATCACCAGTGCAGTTTGGTTTGAAAGCAAGTTGCTCTTTCTGAGCATAAGAAGTGAATTTAGGACTAGTGTTTGCATAAGGTCTCAGTTTACCTTTGAAAATTTTATTGCTGCAGCTGGCTGGAGATTGGCTTGCTTTGTGTGTCCATGTGTTTTTAAACGATAGATATGAAAACCAATTTTTAGGCCACTGTGAAATACTGATGCTTATGGCAGACAGTAATTTCTAGAGATGTATTTTCCTCGCTATTAATGAACTTCTATAAACCTTTCACCTTGAAGAACTGGTCCTGCTCTAGTTGCCCTTGTCCCATTTTCTTCCCTGGTGTAGTTTAGCTGTGTAGCCTAGCTGCAGCACTGGGCCTCTGTTGTGTTTTTTTTTTAATTTCATGTAGAAGTGTGAATGTCTTCCGAAAATGTGACCGTGCATGACTCCCTTGCAGAAAAGAGAAGAGGCCAGGTTACATCCACTTTGTTTGGAGGAAGAAGTAGTCTGGGGAAACAAAGTAAGTCTTTCTAAAGTAAGATCTTGGAAAACAAGACACAGCAAGTTGTTAGACTTCATGTTTGGCTACAGTGATGTAAGAGACCTCTGCTCAGCTCTTCCTGCCTTCAGCTCCTCCTAATTGCTAAACTCCCTTATGTTCATCAGAATTTGCTGGTGGTAAGAGGCTGCCAGATTTGATAGAAATAACCAGAAACCTGAAGTGAAGGGTGAGAAATCTGTAACATGGATGACTTGTAATGACTAATGAAATCAGAATGAAGGCTGAATGACATTGACTCCTGTATGATAAACACCAGCAGGTCAAAATCTGAACACTACTGCACCCTAAGAAAATGCAGCTATACTTAGGAGACAGGAGAACAGAAAAAGCCTGAAACGTTCCTGTCAAGTCACATTTCTCTTACTGATGTTTACTCTTTCCCTGTTGTCTCTTCAGCTCTTCCTTTTTTATGCCTTTCCTTCTAGGCCTTGACAAGATAGGCAATATTGTTACATTGACATATTAGGATAGAATAAGAAACGTAAGAAAGCATTGTGAAAATGGTCGTCAGCACAACTTTTCTCGTGTTCTTCTAGACTTTTAGTTAAAATATTAGGTACTGGAAGCTTTTTTCTATCTCTTACCTCATAATTTAATTTACCAGTTTACCCTCTGGGGCCACTGCACCAGTTTTCTGTAGCTGTTCCATTTCTCATTTCCTGACTTCTCTTTCACACTTGGACGCTTGCATGAAAGAAAAATCAGTGCTGCCTGTAAGGGTTATCCTGAATTGTCCTGCACCTGTGTGCCTTTGATGGCGTGTGCTAATGCAACAGGGGATACACAGGGGATGCACAAGGGATACACTGTGGGGCTGCTGAATGCATAAGTGGATTTCATGTAAGTTACTTCTTCATGCTATTGCCTGTTCATGTACTCAGCTTAGTTTTAGGAAAAGCAATCTATTCATAGTGGCATTCAAGCACAAATTCAGTACTTTACTGAGTCAGAGTTTCAGTGATATGGTTTTTTTTTTCCTAAATTATACCAAATTATATAAATTACTTACACATGGCTTTGGAACATAAGTCACCTTTTTGAGATGTTAGCCTTGTAAAATAAACAAGACAAAATCCCAGGGGGAAGAAAACCCACAATCCTTTTCTACATTTTAAGCACAGGATTCTACTGCAGCCTAACCATCTTCTTCCAATAAAAAGCTCTGTGGTGAGTTCAAGTATATATATATTTCATTTTTCCCCAACTTCATCTTGGTCATTTGGAGAATTTGGATTTCACATTCCTCATCAGAAAACTTTTAAACCTTTTGGTGGAATGGCACAGGGCTGCAGGCCAGGAGCCTGAACACAGCTCTTTCGTCTCTTGTAGGCTGAGGAAATGTAGTTTCACTTCATTGTAGGCTGAGGAAATGTACTTTCACATCAGGCTTTTTTTCTGGGATGGAAGTGGATTTGAAGTCAAAATGACATTCTTGGAGGTTTCTCTGCTTGCAGCAGGCTCTGGAGGCTCTGTGCTTGTCTGGGTGATGAACTCTGAGTTGCACTGAAGTTGTGAGCACAGACCTCGTGTTTCACTGGAGAGGTTTGGGGTTGAGCACACACTTATTGAACAATGTTTACTCACTTGGCAGTGTTGCCAGTCAAGCATCATCCCATCCCAATACTTGCCTTTTATGCTAAAAAATTACTACTAAGCAGTTCTACTTCTGACTCTGACTTTTCCGTGGTAAACAAAATGAGTACTTTAAAATCCTTATCAATATAATGAATCTCATTCTCATATAAGGAGGGCTTTTATTAGAAAACTGTAGTCATATGTCTTTTCTTACTCAAGGCTGATGGTTCTGCAAGTACAGACAAGATGAATGTGCTTCATTCTGCCTGGGATTCTGTGTGTTCCTTATTTCTCACAGCTCCTTCACTTTTAAGATGGACATTGGTTTAATCAGAGCAGTGCTGCCAGTCATGCTTAGTTATTTTTGGAGAAACAGCCTTGGCTAGTAATTAATTATGCCCTGAAATTGTTACTGAATTCCAGTTCAGGGCATATAGTAATATATATTCTTATCTTATTCACATACTGTTCCTATACCCTAATCAAACATGCGTGATTGTCTCTAGTAGTCTGATATTCATGGCAGAATTCTTTGAAGATTTAAGGTTAGGATCCTTGTCAGCTCCTGGACTAATGGCATATTATGTGAGAGAACTGCTCAGCAGCTTATAATGTCAATGCTTCCTGCGCTTTTTATCCTCAAATCCCTACATATTGCATAAGGTAAATATTCTTCTCCTCATCTTTGGGGAGAACAAACAGAAGAACAGCAGCAATGCCATTTGCAAAAAAGTAGCACCTTTCTGGCTGTCTCAAGCCAGGAAGTCACACTTAGTCCCTGTTCCCCCTTTATTTGGTGGAGGAATTTCCTGTGCTTATTGGTGCAGTGCTGCAAAAGAAGCAGCGCTAATACTGTCCTTGTTCTCTGCCCTCCATTTAGTCAGAGATTTACCCGTCTGGCAGGAGCTGCTTTCCTTCTAACAGCAAGCACACTGCAGCCTTCACTGGAGAGTAAATGCCTTTTTATTCTTCTGTGGGAGTTTATCTCAGTTTCCAACCTATGAATAAAAACATTAGTTGGGAAAATGAAAGATTTTCTTATCGATAAGCCATGAAATTAAGCTCTTCTTTGATCTTTGCTGGAAACCAAAATATACACAGGTTTCTCTGTTCAGCGAAATTAGAAGATTAATTGAATTAAACATCTAGAAAATAAAACAATTTTTCTGGGAAATAATGGTGTCATGTTATGCTTTATCAGTATAATTTAGCTATGCATTGTATAGAAAATAAAGCCTTTTAAGGGATCTTGTGAGAAATAATTAAATAGATGAAAAGTGGCATTGTTGAAAATATTCAACAGAGATTTTTGTCAGTTGTGGGCAGATCCAAAACCTGAAGTTGAAGTCAATGAAAGGTCTTACAGGGATCTAAGCTGGCTTTCCTATCCCCCCATAGAACTACAAGTGTGCTGCATGGAGGCTGCTGTGTGGGTTTTCTCTCCCATGTCAAATAGTAGGTGAATATTTGTAAGTCAGAGCAAGAATCAAATAAACCAAATCTCACTATCAGTTATGACTTAATGCCAAATTTTGGATGGATTTGGATGTCTAAAAACCAGCTAAAGAACACACTGGGCTTTCCCAAATCATGCAAATGCCTTCCTGCATGGTCCAATGGGCTGCAGATCTGTGCATTGAATGCTGTCAGTACATTCAAAATTGGGCTCCAACATAAATGCCAATTTGATTTTTAAAAGGCTCTTTAGGCCTTAAAATCACTGAGGTGCCAGTGGAAATGCTACCAAGGAAAGCAGCTTCTCATACTAGAATATTTTTCGATTATCAGTAACTGCAATATGCAAATTTCAGTCAGACCAGGACCCTGTCTCAGTTATGAGTGGTCAGCAATGATTCTGGAATATATGAATATAAAATAATATGACTTATAAATCATGCCAAGCAGAAATTGTTTCTTCTACTTTGTTAAATATAATTATTATCCTGAATGAATTATGCCTTAAGAAAAAGATTAAACATTTTAAATGGTCTTGGAAAAAGGCTGCAAAAAATATTAACGAGAAAGATGCTAGTGCCATGAGAAAATAGAAAACTTGCTACTTGATACTTGAAGCAGAATAAATTGTTTTTCCTCACAACAGTTTTGGCTCATGATTCTGATGGTAATGGAAACATATCTACACAGTGCAACTTAGAAGTTATGTAAATTCAAATTTTAACTTGTCTTGAAAAATGTCCTGGGAAAAGTCTAAATCATGAAATTCTTAATTAAGACGCAAGCAAAAAAGATAATATTTCTGGGGTGGTATCTGAAGGTTTTCAGAAGTGCTTTGTTAGCTAAGAGCTGAAAATTTGGAATCTGTGAAGCCAGAGTGTGTAATACCATGCCACCATTTTTGGGAACTCGGTTTGTGTGTTATTAGATATTCCCAAAAGGCTCCTGGCTATAAAGTCAGAAGTTAAACAGAGAGTCAGTGTGAAAGCAATTTTATGTTTAAAACTGTAGAATAAGAAACAAAAGCTGTCAAATGCCAAGAAAAATGCAGGTCCCTTTCCATAGTCATTTTCAGGCGTATTCTAAGACTTTTGGATGGTGTCTCAAAACCCATAATTTGAGATGCTGTCTAATTGTCTTTATCTTTCGTTGTGGACCTATGCAACTAGAAGATCTTTGCTTCCAGGCAGTGTGTGGAATTTACTAGTCAAATTAATGACTCAGGGAACATTAAAGACTCTGTAGAATTACAATGTTCTGTATATCAAGAACACTATTATTAGTAAGCAAAGGTATGTATTTAAGCTTTCTGAAATATCTTTATTCTCGAGAGAAACATTTTACAATGGAAGCCTCATTTTCCAGTATCTGGATTTAGCAGTGCGTATTTAGTAAATTTGGCATAATTAATGTGGTGTAGCTGACAAAATTGATGCACTAATACAGTGTCAGGCCTATGGTAAAGGTGTGAAGTTATACACTCATTTTATTGTTCTCAGATGTCACTGGAAGTACAGTAGCTCACTGAAAAAGCTGATCAATGAAGCAGAGGCTCTCTTGCCACTATCTCAAATATATAATCTGAAAAGAAGCAAGCACTAGGGAAGCACTTCAACCCCCAGCTGCCCATAAAGTGGCAGCTTGTCTGCTTGAAAGGGTAGTTAAAAGGTCGAGTTCTGTACAGAGTCCTGATGTTACCTGTTAGCATTCCTCAGCAATAACTGTGTCTAAACACAGCAGAGTGACTGGGAAAGTGAGTACAAATCACCTCTGCTAGAGAAGACTTGTCTTTGGAGCTCAGAGGTAAGGAATGGAACTAATTTATGCTCATTTCTCTTTTATCTCTTTTCTTTCCTTTGAGGAAAGGAAAATGAAAGAAGACCACATTCAGTAAATGTGGAACTAAATAAGCAGTGACTGTTTGGCTGTAAAATTCAATCAACTCTGGTCTTATACTGATTGTGTGTACAATATTTTATTGTTGGCAGTAGAAACAACTATCTGGTCAAGTTAATTAAAAATAGGTTTAAAGCCTCACATAAACCTTCTGTTTCTCCCATGCAGAATCTTAAATTAATCTTAAAGGATTCTGCTGAAATCTTTATCATTTATTTCTTAGCAGCTGAATAGCCATTGACTGGTGGCTAGAAGCTCTGTGATGAACAGAAAATGGCTTGGGTTAAGAACTGGTTAAAAAATTACAAGTATGGGGAAACATAAACATCCAAGTCTTTACTAACATCAGAGGAAACAGTGCAGAGTGCCCAGAGATAGCTGTGGAGGGTGTCAGGGCTTCATGTAGGTACTAGTAACCTCTGTGGGCTTTTCTGTTTGAGGAATGGCAAAGTGGTGGAAAGTTACCCGTAGTTTGAGAGCATTTTGCCTGTGAAAATGGAAAGGTTTTACTCACACAGAATCTAAACACCAAATCTGTAATTTAATCTGACATGTATCTGATTTTCATCCATAATCAAGCAGCAGAAATGCATATGTCTTTTGCCTTTCTGTATCCATTATCCATGAGGAAACTGAGGAGAGCCAATCTGACTATGGAGATGGACTTGTAATTAAAGCATGGTGATCTCCACTGTCGCTTATTCAACGCAGGCTGGAGCATACAGCTCATCTAATGCACCACTTTTCTATATAGGGCACAAGAACAAACACAATATTTATCTTTAGCAGTGGCTGGCAGCATTGCAGCTTGTGCCTGCACTGCAGCTATCTTTAGACTTTGTCACAGAAATGACCTACCTAATAACCCAGACATCCTTTCCTTAAGGGTAGGGTAGAACTGGATGTCTCTGAAATAAAATAATCACTCGTATTATCTAATTCTGCAGGCAGCTGAAGGGAGTAAATTTGTACCTTCCAAAATGTTCTTCTCTATGTAAATTGAGCTATGTTGACAGAACCACTAAAAGCTAAAACGTGATGCAGTTGTTGCTTAGCTGTGTGAAGTAACATCACAAAAATGCTTTAGAACAGCAAACGAAATACTTAGTTAAGATTTTAGAAGAAATGCTTACTTCAAATATAATGTACTTAGAGACTTAGCTAAACTTTGCTGTTTCATTGTAAAAAATGCTCTAAAATCTTCAATAACTTCAAAGGTTGAGGGCTTCAGTTTTACAGTAGCAAAGTGCTGACCGAGCCTTTCCTCAGAATGAGCTCAAAAGCAAGAGCACAACTTTCTTTGATCAGAGACATCTCCTTAATTATATTATGGTTCTGGTGAAGTCCGCATTGCCTTGATAACTGCAACTGGTGAGTTTTACCCTTCTGTTCCTCCATCATACTATACAAAATAATCACTCTCCACTCATGAGTTGATAAATTATCTCCTGCATTGCATGTCCTCTGATTTCTGGTTAGAAGATCAAGGATTTCAGTATACTGTTGGAAAGCCTTCAGTCCTACACATTTTAGCAGAAAACAGGAAAGGAAAACAGCCCTTCTGAGGTGGTGTGCACCTGGGTCAACCACTTCAAATTTCTGAAACCTGCAAACTAGAGAATGTATTGTTGTTCTAAGTAATAATTAACAGCTGTGCTCAAGTCTAGCAGGTCATGGCCATATTAACCAATAAAGGGTTACATTGGCACGAGAAGGGAGAAAATGAACCCTGCTGAGAAAAAGAGAACAGAAGAGTGCTATTATGCAGTTTAATGCCCTTGCTGGGACTAAATACCTGACAAGGGGTTGTTTGCTTCTGTAACCCTTAAAAACCCCACAAAATACTCCATCTTTTATGATTGTGAGTTAGGTAAAAGGAAGTGCTGATGAACAATTGAACTCTTCAGCAGATTACTTCCTTTCAGGTGAGACTGAACACAGTGGAAGGCTTAAGACAAACCAGACTGGGCTCAAATCCTACCAGCTGTGCCAGAGGAGAAAGGATGTGAAGCATCACAGATCTTCACATAAATAATGGAGGTCCAAATTTTCCAATGGTTAGCATGTGTCTGTCTGGGATGTCACCTGTTCTGAGACAACTGCCTGAGCTGTCCACAGGGACCTTGGCAGCACATTCCCTGCCCTATCCTGGTACCATGTTTGTACCTATCCTGTCTCTACACCATTTCCCACTTGTTTTCATGCAATCCCTTGTAAATTGTATCCTTTTTATTTTCTTCAGTCTTTCTCACTAAACTTTTTTATCTTCCTCCTGTCACTGTCAAATCTTTCTAACTTCTTGTCTTTCCAAATTATCCCAGGTCTTTTCTTCTGAATTACACAGCTCACTCTTGTCTTCAGAGACAAAGCTACAAAAACATAGGAGGAGTTTCTTTTTTCTTGTTTCTCAAGTATAGTGTTAAATTAACCATGGCAATTGTGCAATTACAGAAAAAAACCTTTCTTTAATTCAGGCCAGAAGTTGCATATTCAAAGCATTTTACTGTCAGGCTGTACCAAAAGTCTCAGCTGTTCACGTGGGAACTGGAATTCTGGAAGCTTACATTTTAAACAAATTTGGGAGAATTTTCACACCATGACACTGCAGTGATATTTTCCTTCTGCCAAATTTCCATTTCTTACTCTCCAGTTTGAAGGTAACAAAATTTTTAAATGAAATGTTCTTTTTTCTTTCTTTCTTTTTTTTTTTTTTTGAATGGTAGATCATTATTCACTTGCATCTTTCTTGAAATTGGCTCATTTGTTTAAGCTGATGCTTTCCAAAATCTTTCAGCTTGAGGCAAGCACCCAGCAGCACAGGAAATTCCCCAGAGTGGTCAACACTGGCAAAGTTATAAGCAACTAAAAATAGGTCTTATCATGGAAGGCTTTGAATGTGCTGACTGTGAGAGGTACTGTCAGCTCCACATGTAAGAGACGGAACAGAGATCCTGGCTTTCTTTAGAGGTACTTTGGCAAAGACTTGCTCATCTCCTGAGGCAGTTCACATACACTGTTTCTGGGCATGTTTCCAAACAGAAAGTGGAGTAAATGCTACTCCACAAGCCAGGACAGGATTGAAAAACTGGCTCTATAACCCCTTTCAGAGCAATAAGCAAAAATGTTAGGGTGAGACTGTGGTTTGTATCCTCCTTACAGATCCCAGAGATTACTGTCTCCAGCTGGTCATCACCACCTCCTTTGGAGTTCATAGTCTCTGTTGATTTGCCAATTGCAGTAAAAGTGCTTGGTTAGATCAGAGGGTTCAATCTTATATCATATACAAAGGCAAAAAAATCCATCAAAAAACTGGCGATAGTTTGTTTTCTTCTGGAGAGACAATGGCATAGTTACTATACTGTGGTGCAGAGGCCAGTTTACTGCTAGTTTGCTTTAAAGAATTTATTCTTATGGAAATGTTAATGTTACTCAGTTCATCTTCAAGTGCCAATAGATCAAGCACTGGGGCATTCTTAACCTCAGCTCTGCTGCACGAGATCAATATGAGCCAATGGTTTTCTGATTAGCTCTATATTGATTGACCTTAATCCAAGAGTCGTGTTCCTCCCTAGTAAGAGTAATCCCTCAGGAATGCCACGGCTTCCTCGATGATAGATGACATAATAATCTTCATTACTTTCCTTTCATTGTTCATTTTGAACTGTTTCTCCATGCAAGTCATGCCTCATCCTTATTGCTTCGCTTTGGATTTGGTAGCATCATTATTAAGATTAGTTAATTAATTTGTAAAATTTTTATGTAAATACCTGTAATTATTACTTCCATGGCATGAAAAATTTTCAGTTTTTTAATATTCGTGATCTCAGTAAATGTAGTTTCTATAATGAGAATGTGCCATTGTGGACAGGGGATGACAGGATAAGAGTATACTTTTTCCTTCTAGAAGTAGGTCTCTTGAGAAAAAAATTCTCTCAAGTCAAAATCAAACCTGGTTATGCTAGGTCTGTAAAGGTGCCAATGACTCCAGAAGTCTTTTTCTTTTGTCATGGAATTTTATCAGCTGTGCTCTGCTTATGCATAAAAGATTTTCCCTGATCCCTCTCAGCTCTGTAAACCTCACCTAAATCTGAAAGCCAGGGTGGATACTTTCCTTTCCAACCCCACTGCTGTTGCAAGAGCACCACAGGCTAAATGAGGCCATCATTAAAACTTTTTTTTGCCCCCCTTTATTTCTTTCTTTAGAGGCAACTTTGAATAGACTTGTCCAAACCTATCAGCTTTCAGCAGGATTTGCAGAGGTGTAACCGAGGACAGTCTGGCCTGCAGCAGTTTATGCTCTGCAGGTGACAGCCCACGACAACACACATAACCAACACTTGACCTGACATCTCTGTCTTTTACCATGCCTTTTAAGTCTCACAAAATGAAACACTTATCACAGCTTCAGTACAATTGCATTGTTTTCATACAAGTGGAATAAATATTAATTCACTGTAACCAAAAAGATTCTCTTCCTCTTCTAGATCAATTTCCTGCCAGTGGAAAATTGCTATGTACCAACTTTGGTGTTTTGGCTAGTGCAGTTTTAAATTCTCCAAGCAACAGGAGATCCATTGTTGCTATTTAAAGACTATTTCATTTTAGTAGCTTCTACTAAGGGAAACTTGCGCTTCCCTATTTTTTAACTTTACATTAGCAAAACCTGTTCTTGTCACAGGGAGTAATGAACTAAAGAAACTTCATTCTGTGTTCTCAGCTCCAATTACTGTTAAAGCACAGCAGTTTGGTGTTCCTGGGTGCTCACAGGAATCAAACGTCTTTAAGAGGTATGGAACACCTACGAAATGTGTTTGTCTGTGTTTTATTCTCTGTAATCCATTTAGTGTATTCACTTAGAGCACATCTGGCTGAGAAACTGGCTTTTGATCCAAGACTGGCTTTTTGGGGCTGCCCAATCAGACGGCTTGGGATGTGTTTGGAGTTACCCCAAGTGATGCAATTATGCTGTAGGTGACTGAATTAATTCCTGGGAAATAAAAACTTTCAAATACAGATACTATCTGAGGGCTGCAGGTTTTGATGGGAGAGGAAGATGCTGGTAATTTGTGCTTGCAGAATCAGCTGTGCTAGAGGAGGGGTTAACACCTTTGTGGCTGTGGCAGCTGTGTAGCTGATTCCTGTGAATTGGGGTTTTTTTGTGATCAAGTAGGTTTAAATTGTGCCTGCTTAATTAAGAATCTCTTCTGGTGGCTACCGAAAAGGAGTCCATTTCTGCCTTGACTAGCTCTAGCTCTCTTTTGTTGTTTAAGAATAATATATTAGATAAATCAGAATACAGAGCTGCAGGTAAGACCAAGAATGATTTTTGTCTTTTGCTGTTGTGAGAGGTGATTCTTATGTGTGCACATTTAACGTTTTGGGGTGAAATCCCTGGAGCTTTGACAAACTGGCAGAAAGCACTGGAAGCATGTTGGTCTGGGCCTCCCCAGCTCCCAGCTGGTGTCTGCCTGGGCCTCTCTCCCACTCATCTGAAGTTCAGCCCAGGGGTAGGAAAGTACGTTGGACACTGGCTCCTCTTGGGTTTTACCTGGCTGAGCAGTCCTGGTAGCAACTCAGAGATGTTGCCTAAACCCTGGCAGAGGTAGCTGCTGGGGTCACCCAAGGGACTAGCTGGTTTCGTCTGGGCTGTGTGTGGCTTTTGGCATTTGCTGCCCTTGGCGTTGGGAAGTGGTGTTGGTGCGTTCTGCTGCTGTGGCTTTCTTAGTCTGTCTGCAGGGAGGCTGAGCTAGAGCTGAACCCTAGTGCTGAGGTGAATCTTATTACTGAGGTCTACATTAATCTCTCTGACAAGCGTGCTGTACACCTCAGGGTGTTTCTACTGGATCCAAATGAATTATTTTTCCTATGGACAGTAATCTGCTTTAAATATAGCAAGTACCTACACAGCACATGAAAACACAAGCAGGAACTTATGCCAGCGTGCTTCAGCTATATGTTAGTGGGATAGCTCTTCCCAAAAAAGCTAGCTCAGCAAATAGGAAAGAAATGATCTTTTGTCAATCCTGCACTGGATCTGTCTACCCTTATTATACGTGTAAGGTTGTGTAAATAATAAATCAGGAGCAAGTAAATTGTATGAAGGCAGAAAGCCAGTCAATAATTTCTAATAATCTCATTATGCTTGACAATATCTTTAGAAACTGCTTCTGTTGTGATGGGGATGAAGAGAAACTCCCTAGCGCAGTAGTTACCAGCTGCTGTGTTTTTAGAGGTCTAATAAGATGGTACTAGCTTTGAAAGATAAACAGCCAATTTTTAAAATTTTTTAAAAAAATATTTAAGGGAACGAGTAAATCTGACAAACATGGTAGTGCTTTGAGAGTGATTTGGGAACAAAGCATGTGGTAGCATTTGTTAGGCTTCACAGAAGAAAAAAATCAATTTGCCTCCTGCAAGGGTGGTTATTATCTCTGGTGTGCACATTTACTGCCCATGTCAGCCCATCACTTCTGGGGCCTCTTGGTTAAAGATACTATCATCTTTAATGAAATTTAGTTCATTTCTTCAAATGATCTCAAAGTCAATTACTATTTAAAATACACAATAGCTGCAGTTCTGTTTTACATTAAAGAAGATTGATCTCATTCCACCAGTTTAAAAGGTCTACCAGCAAGCATTTTTTATGGCCTGTGTAGAAAAACATGGTTCAGTAAATCCAAAAGGCATATGTTCCTTTTGCTTTTCCTGTCTAATTTTCCTTCATGAGATCTAATCTGGGCTGGTTACTGTCCTGCCTGCACTGCCTGTATGTTGGTTGTTCAACTGGATGGACATATTATGGAACTATTTATAAGTTGAATTATGAAATATAAGGAAAAATTGGTCTGTGTAAAGATATTTTCTTCCTTAGTATTGCAGGGATTGTGTACTTTGGTATGAGACTGAGGTCGAATCATGTGCCATAAGAGTATAGAATTTTTAATATTAAAAGAAAAAGAAACAAATTCATGATGACAATTTAACCAAAATATTTTTTATTATTAACTTGGAAAAAGAGGTAACTATGTTTTGCCTTGCCTATTGATCTTACAGAATATTTCACATTTTCCTACTAATCCACCTTCTCTTCAAAACTATGCCTACTGAAGCTCACAGGAATCCCATGAGATGCATTATTGGAGAATGCAATACTCTTTTTTTTTTTTTTTCAGGCTTCTGTTTGTTTTGTATCAGGGACCAAGTTTCTGGTTTATTTTAGGTAACACAGAATTGAAGGAGGAAATAAGGAAATGGCCGTCCTGCATATCCAACTAACTTAAAGTATGACAGAGTAAATCTGTATTTAACTACTTTGATGATTGACCCTCTTTATAACCTGTGACAGCTTAATCTCACAAGCTATTTGTGCAATGACTTTACTAGTTTCTAGTTTGGCAAAATATCCTGAAGACACAGCTCTTAAAATTTGCAGTACGAGCTGAGTCAGCAGCTGCCTAGCTTGAAAGGCAGAGTGAACAGTTCAGCATATTTTCATCAACATCAACAAACTTTGAAGAAACATCATGATCTTCTCAGAATTATTTATTTTTCCAGCTCAATTAGCTCTTTTTGCCTTGCTCTTTCCTCTGTCACGCCTCTTAGCATAGATGTGTTGTGGAGACAGGCACTGCGTGCTAGCTCCATGTCTGTGCGGCACTGGTATTGCTCTGTACCAGTGAGGGATGCTCCTCGACATCATTCCAATAAAAAAAGTTACTGGCAGTGAGATTCTGGAGATGGCTGATGAGTTTTCCGGGACTAATTTTGACTTGTCAGAATTTGATAACTCACTGGTTGAGTAGGCAAAATGAATATTGCAGTAAATCCTCAGTTAAGCATACTTTTGTGTAAAGCCTTGTGGTTCATGCATCCATTTGATTGTCAGTCACCTCTAGGAACAGTTAGTTTTACAGCAAGGTGACTGTTTACAGACCTTGGTCTATCTGCAGCTTTTGAGCCTGTCCCTAAAGGCTACCACTTGTTTTCTCTACACCATCACTTGTACTGTGCTCTGGTCAACATTTACTGACTGTTCTGGCTGTTAAAGCCTTGCTTTTCACACCCTTCTCCTCTTTTAATCTGTGTTTCTGGTTTTGTTTTTGCTGTGTGTTCCTCCTTGGAATCCTTCTGTGCTGCCTCACCTGCAGGGCCAAGCCCAGGGTCACGGTGGTGCCGTGTTTCACTTGCCCCAGAAGAGTCCAGTTCTGGGCACACAGGGACATTTTGGTGAGGGTGTCATATGAGAGCACAGAGAACCAAACCCAGCAGTCCAAGGGGTGACATGGCTGGAAGAAGGTGGGAATGGGGAAGGAGAATGAGCGAGAGCGCCCTGCTGGCACTTGGCAGCCCTCTCGCACTTGTCTCATCTGGAGAGCCGTGCGCCCCAGGGAGGGCCGCGGTCTGCCCTCCCCTGTGGGCTGTGTAAGATGCTGTTGCTGTGGAAACTGTCTGTATATTCCATGTGCCTGTGACATTTGTGAGGGTGAGCAGAGTGTGATCTGGCAGCACAGCTCCGAGGGGACAAGCGCTGGGAGCTTTGATGGAGGGCACGTCCCCTGCGCGGGGCCCTGCTTGTCACCGCTGTGACAGCCAGGGCCGAGGAGGGCAACGCTCTGAACTCCTCTGAGAGGCTGCTGGTGTGGGTTTGTCCTGGCTCTCCTTTGGAGCTGCTTTGCATCGTACTTTGGGCTTGTTTCTCAGTGTGCAGAACAGACACACGGTGTAGGTGACAGCAGCACTGAAACCCAAACCTCTCTGCCCTGGCCTGAGGCACAAACCACCTGGGTACCTCACTGGGGTAGCTGTTCTTTTCAACTAAAAACCTTCCAATTTTTAAAGTTTTTGTCTACAAACATTTTTTTTAAAAAAAGTCATCCCAAAAGCACACACTGAAAGTGATGCACAAGTATGTGGTGAAGTGGTGCTTCAGTTTAAGCTTCTGAATGCTTCATCATCAGTGTATTCAGTGCACAGCTTGGCTGCCTAAGCAGCTGTCAGAAAACAAAAGTACTCCAGAGAGTAATACACTCTTCAGGCATCATTTCAGATCATGTAGATAATTTAAGCTTAACCCTTCAATGCTTTAATAAGATTCAGCTTTTTACATATTATCACAACATGAATGAACCTTTCTGAATGATGTCAAAGGCAAGATGACTTTTATTATTAGTTTCAAGTAACAACAATAGTTTGTTTTGATATTGTGTCAATATGTTAGTATATCTGTTTTATTCCCTGGTCACGTATACCTATAGTGTTTCTAGTCTGAGTTTTGTCTGCAACCTTGTCTGTCTGGTTATTTTTTAATATCAGAACATATAGTATGTTGAATGAGGTTATATGAAATTACTATTTGTACCACGTAAAACTTTAAGACATTTTATTTTTTTGGATGTAACTGCATGACCTAAAATGTTAGGACTACTATCAAGTATAACCAGGTAAAGGAAGAGATAATTATTTTCTGCCTCAATGATACTGCTGGGATCACTAAAGAGACAACAACTTTTATTACTTTGTTTTAACTCCAGCCACCTTATTCTATTTTGATTGTGGTTGCTGGTTTGCAAACCAGGTGCCTTTTGTACTTCATATCCTGTGAGTGTCTTGTTAGTAATCTATCTAGACTCTAGTCTTAGATTTTTGTTGCCTTTTCCTGAGGCAGTCGTGGACAGAATTTGTCTAAAGAATATTGATGAAGCAACAAAACTCTGTCCTTTTATTGAAAAAGATCATAGAGTTCTGAGTGGCCAAAACACATATGGTAGTCTTCTCTTGTGGAAATATATAAAGCCATGCCGCCATAATCAAAGCTCTCGTTGTTATTACAGGCTGACATTCTTCTCTGTACGTTTAAGAGGAAACTTACTGCCTGACCTTATATAATATGTGGGAATATTTCACAGTATCATGCTCCAGTATCATGCCCACTAGCTAAAATTGTTGCTGATCTTTAATCTCCAGTTTTTGATTTGAGACATGGTGAGTGTTGGAAGCCTGCCACATAACTTGATAAGCTGTTATAAAGGTTAATTACACTTTATTTTACTTTCTTGAAAATCTGTTTCATTTTCTTGTCTGAAATTTCCAGCTGCTGTCACAATGGGGCATGGCCCTGTGGAAAATTTTGAAATTTAAGTTTGAGCTAAGTACAAGCATTCGACTGGAAAGTGCCCTGGCAATGCAAAGGTGCCACTTGTGCCATTGCATTTCTTGATGTGGAAGTTTTCTGAATCTTAAGGTTATGTACTAAAATTTTCCCACGTTCCAATGGAAAACTCATTTCTTCTGCATGTCACAATACAATTTGAGTTGGAAAGGAACTCGAAGGCCATCTAGTTCAACTGCCGTGTGTGACTGTTTTGTGGAAGCTGGCATGGAGGTGGGTGCAATTCACCTACAACGTTGTACAGAGTGTATACTTAAGAAGCCAGTGCTGGTTTCCTTCATTTCAGAGAGTAACAGAGGGTAATTGTTGTAAAGAGCACAATAGTGCAGCGTACTTCAACCTGTGATCTCTAATCAGACTGGACTGCAAGTGAGCACAGAGGCGTCAAAACATTATCAGTGAAATGTTTGCCAAAAACTGAAGTGCTGACAGGCTTAGCTGGGATCTGGCTCCTGGTGATTGTTAGCGCTTGCTGGCAACAGCAACTACAAATGGCTAGAAATTGCCAGCAAGCAGTTTTAATGCTGAAATTACAATGCTGTGAACCAAACATTTTCTGATTAGTCTGGTGATAAGTACTGTGGGGTTCATGTTTCCAACAAAGAATGAGGACTACACCTACTCTAGGGCAAGTCAAAGCGATGAGACTTGACTCTGCCTCCCTTCCACTCTCCCTTTTCCCTGTCCAATTTTGAGGTTTCATAAAGGTTTTCAGCATAAGTATCCAGAATAGAAAATTATTTACTTGCTGATGCTGATTGTGAATGCTTTTAATTTCCCGTTTATTTTGGAGTTGTGCTGGTACAAGAATGAGCGATGGCAATTTTAAATATGCTCAGGTGTTTTAAATGAGAGGTCATGCTCTTACTCTACCACCTTTTCAAACCAATAGAAAACTAGCAACGAGTGAGGGGGGAAGAAAAGGAATGTGTATTGTGAGAATTGCCTTAGACACTTGCATATAACTTCATATATTACATTTCATCTTGAGAAATAAATATGGGGTCTCTCTGGTCAGAATCTGTTTTACAGAGATTTCTACCTCCAGTGATTTCTAGTTGCTTAAGGAAAAAGTAATTCATTATTTGTTCAGCACAACCGTAACACGCAGGATACATTTTTGTCTGTGCACAGCTCCTTGGTACCTTACCTACATCATGCCTGACATTCAAGAATGTTGTGAAAATACAGAACAAGTGGCTATTTTTATGAAGTAGCTTTGTATACAACCACATAGCTCTTTCTCTTTGGCCTGCTGGTTACTCATCCCCTGTCATGATCCTCTTTCCCAACAACTTCTGTTTCTTTCATTTCCCCCTTCTCACAGATTCTTATTGTAGTAGCAGTGCCTCTGGCAATATTTCTCCTGTTGTCTTGCTTTGATAACATCACAACGTCCCCGGGGTGTGGTGTCTCGATGCTGACTTGTGACTTGCTCCGTGTACCAAGGTCACTCAGCCTCCCTGCCCACGCCCTGTCCTCCTCGGGGAGAGGCAGCATTGCCAGGGACTGGGAATCTGCCATTCACTCTGGTGCTGATTCCTGACCCAAACAGCTGTGCTTTCAGATCAGTACGTTCTGTACGCCTCCCACGCAGATGCATCTTGCAGGTGTTGTTTAAGGCTGGCTCCCAAAATCCTATAGTACTCTAAGGAGGAAAGCAGATCCTATTAGAGTGCTGAACGGTTTAGTAATTGGAATTGTCCTTCTCTCCAGAAGTTCTTCACAGGTCATGAGAACTGTCAATAATATAAATTTGCTTCACTTAAGCACTGTTTTATCAGTGATTTTAGGCCCACATGGACTGCTTTTTTAACAGGATTACGAGTTCTAATTTTTATACAAAGGAATTCAATTTCTGGAATGGAGACTGAAATTCTGTTACATCATGCCACCTGGTTTTTTTTTCGGAGGAGTGTTAAATAGACAAAGATGTATAATGTTGAGTTTTAAGTGCATTTACATGTGTGAAAGATTTCTGTACTGTACTTTTACATTTACACCCAGGAACTAGTGCTATAGCTTGATCCAGCAAGCATTGAAACAATGCCTAATGTTAAAAATGCTCACGGCCGGTTGAGATCAGCAAGGACTGTCTCCAGCTGAAACGGTTTCCTGGATTTGGTCCAGGGGGGCAGACAGGGGTCATGTTTAGCTCCTAAGAAATAAAAATGCCTCAGTTGCCCTGATGTAATTCCATCCCCCCTCCCCACCTTTGTCAAGTCTTGCCGTCTGCAAGGGTGGGATGTGACCCTGTAACGATAGCAGTGCGATCCTTGCGGTCCTTGGCTCTCACGGACAGACGGAGATTTTAAAAATTGCTAAGGGGTTTTCGTTGCAGATCTTCCACTGGAAGCCAGTTATTCAGAACCGCAGATACTGTTAGGAAGTTGACAAAATCATTTGGCCGCACTGATGATTAATTTGTAAAGGGCTTAAAGGCATTAAACCAGTGACCTGGTAAAAATCATTGGTGTCAGATAAAGGGATGCCTGCATTAACAGAGCTGAGGCCTTTTAACAGTTTTTAGAGGAAAAGTATGTGTTAAAAGCATGCTAAAAATGTGTTCAGAGAACAGGGCAGCCAAAGTAATTTGCAAAGAGAAATAGTGTGATATTTTTGTATGCAGATTTTGATTGTTGCAAATACTAATCTAGGCCTACAGGAGCAATGAGAGATGAAAGCTAGAGAAAAATAAATTCCCAACCTCCGTTTTTATAGAAAGACTGTTCATTTTTCTTTATTATTAAATGCTTGGTAATAGGAAAATAATCTCTTCTTGCAGTTTTGGATCCTTGCATCCACCTGGAGTCTCATTTAAGTTATTTCCAGAAGAAGTGGTCTGTCTGAGAATTGTGCCTTTTAGTAAAGGGGCCTTGTTCTGCAATTTATGCGTATTCCCTAAAACTATTTGGTGTTCTGGTGTTGGTGGTTGTCTTATGGCTCACATCTGTTAGTGACATTTAGGTAAAGAATTTATATAAACTCTTCACCACTCAGTCTAGACAGTAATGTAAAAACTTAAATAATTTTGATTTTTAAGTAGGCTTTTGTATGTTAAATTCTGCAATTCCAAAGACATTTTGGAAGGGAAACTTTTTTTTTGAAAGTGTGACCTAAATCTCTTTTGCTAAACAGTTGGAGAAACTAATATTTTTTGAAACATTTACCTCAATACATCAGCATGACTTCTCAAATACTTTGGCAAGCAGTATTCCAAACTGGCTTTTTTAGGAAAGAAGGTAGTCAGCTTGCATTTATTTACATATTGACTGTGTCATGGACGGTGTTGGATGGGGTCTGTCAGGGTTATTTGCTCACAGGCAGCACTGTATCATCGTGACAGGACTGCCTCACGTTGAGGTTAATGTTACCAAGCTTTGCAGACCTATGCATCCCAGAATGAACCATCCCCAGTTCCTCAGCCCTGCCTATTCAGAAGGTATTGCATGGGAATTCTGCTCCTCTCCAATGGTCATATATTGTAACTTTCTGTCTTTTAAGATTGTGACTGTCATAACAGTACTTCTTCCTTTGCATTTAAACTAGCCTGGGATGATGTAAGTTTTAAGCAGTAATTACTACTATATTGGGTATCTTGTCTGCTCCAAGGAAAGATCACACCAATTAGATTTTAATGATTATATGTAAAATTAAAGCCTCTAGTCTCCATATAGAAAATGCCTACTGAGATAATCAGTTATTGCAAGCAGGGAAGAAACTGCAATTCATATTTGTGGTGGCTGAATGACCACGTTGTTTGCCTGAACCTGTGCCCAGTTTCTACTATGCAACAATGCTGTAATGGAATATCAAGTCTTGGGCAACCCCTGCAATAAAAAGAGGCAATTATCACAGTGCTGCTGTTAATGAATGACCTTGCTGATAGAAACGATCATTACAATTAAACATAGAGAGGTTGTTCTTTTGTTTGTTTTTTTAAACCCTTCCTTCTTCAAAAGAAAAGCGCCTTTGGTTTTAAGAAGGAAATAATAATCAGATTGCAACTGAATTGTAAATGAAGTAGTGGATTTCCTTTACTTTTAAACACCACTGCTGGTGTATGTTTATTAGCAGACAATATGCATTTGCTGCTGTTCTCTAAAGGATTTTTAGCCAGTACTTAGCCAGCAAACCTAGAGTTCATTTTCTAACACAATCTGTCTTGGGGCACTGACACTGATGATACATATCCAGTTGGTATTTTTCAATTGTGGTATAGGCTTAGTCAGTTCTCTTCTCTGCCCTGCTGTCTCAGTTCCCATTTTTTGAGCAGTCAGCTTGGTGACAAGGGTGAAGAACTCTTTTGAGCTAAAAACAGCCATTTACTTCCTTGCTAGGAGAAAGCTTGTGTCATTCCAAAATGTTCTACATTGAAAAGATACTTTTGCTTAAATATGCCTGTATTGCAGTAGATAATTTTGCATTATCTTCCTACAGGTGGGAAATGGAGTCATTATGTCCAGTGACATGGCCTAGATTGAAACACGAGATAGATTTAGCTCCTTTTTTATTTGTTCTCCTAATTGAACAATCCAATCCCCAAAACACTGTGGAAGTGAGAAACAGCACTCCAAGGAAATATTAATTGTGTGGGTTATAGAAATATAATTACAGAATTATTTCAAATGTCAGTATTGCAGTGTTATGTTTAGTTCACGGGATCCAAGTTAAATAGAAGAGTAGCAGAATTAGGAGTTTTTGAGGAAAACATTTGTTTTTCATTGTGCTTGAATGAAACTGCCTGTTCTAAACTTTTCATTATGTACTCTGTACATAACGTGAGGGGTTTTTTTGAAATGTAAATGGATAAAATGTAAAGGTTTATATTGAATGGGGATACTGTAGTTGGCCCAGATGAGAGGGTTTCTGAGACAATTTTTGCCCATGAAACATTGAAACTGACGTTCTATTCTCTTTCAAAATTAGTTTTGTTGTTGAGGCTGAGCAAAGTACAAGTGTGACCAGATGAATTAATTTATGAAAAGGGGAAAAATGTTTTACAATTTTACTTTTATTATGAAGATAAAGTGGCGACTTTTAAATATGTGAATCCATAAAATCCTCACTGGATAAGTTCTCTCCTATACTATCCTGGTAAAAACTGTCCTGCTTAGTATGTGTCAGGCACCCTTATGAGACAATAACCTGACCTCTGTGTGTTGTCTCTACAAGAGATTTTGTATATGTTCTTTCAGGGAACATTGCAGTTGGGGTTTGGGTTACAGCTTACCATGGTAATCCTTCAGAGGAACCTACTGTCAAGAGGATATGTGGTTTAAAGTTTTTTAAAAAAAACAGAGTATTTTGAAATGTTTGTTTGTGCTGAGCAAGCACTATTCTAGGCTAAATTTTAGAGGGGAAAAATTGTCATGCTATGTTCACTATGCACCATTGTCTAAACTTAGCAATTACTGAAACAGCACTTGGTTGCAATCTCTTCCTCTTTTTTTTTTCTTTCTTTCTCTCTCTCTTTTTTTAGATCATATTCAGGCTTTGGAGAGCTGAATGATTTTTGAAAAATTCTTTCAATTTGTGACAGCCACCTGCTCTCTTGGTCATAGATTAATAACACCTGACCAAGCATGAAAACATGCTGAGTCCATCTGCCCCTCCCCATGCAGGGGGCATTGCAGTGTTGTCTTATTATGCCCTCAGCACAGCATCCCGCTCAGAACCGTGTTATCAGTCCTGTGCAACCAGCTCATTTGAGAGAACGTGGGGGCTGTTCACACAGCACCTTGGAAACAACCTTTTTATCTGGACTTCTTTTGCCATAGTGCTGCCAAGTCCTCCGTGTGTCCATTATCTGAGAAGAGTTTTATTGTTAGTTAATATTCCCTAGAGATTCTTATTGAGCCTCTTTCAATGAGCTGCAGGGGTGCTGGCTGTGTTTGGACTGTGTCTCGTAGGACTGCCTGTGGGTTACATGTTCGTGCTTAGTTCTGAAAAGTGCTAAAATATGCTTTCAATTTCAAGCACAAAAAATGGTCCTAGTGAAATAAGTACTTGGATGGAACAAAAATGATCACTAAATTAAACTTTTATTGTTATTTCAAAATAAATTTAAAAAAAAAGAAAAAAATTCCACTGAGATACCTGTAACTGGCAAAATGTATGAAGCAGTGATGGCTCACATCTGCACAGAAGATCTTTCTTGAAATAGTAATGATAATTAGTACCTTCAGGTGCCATCAGCCTGCACTGTACTTATATAATACCCAGCTGTATAATTAAGTGATCTTATTTTCAGCTTGATCCTTTCTTTTTCCATAATTATCTGTTAAAATCTTACACTTGTGAAGCCTGACACTTTTGTTAGCAGTGCAGTTAACCCTGGATTAAACTGTGCAGAACAGCTTTCAGCATTAGTTCAAAAGTTTAAGGTCCTTAGACCAAAGGCCCCTTCCAAAGTGCCTTGCTGTTCCAGAGCAGCCCTTGGCTGGGCTCTTGTGTGCTCTGACAACACTGATGACTGACTGGAGCTTTGTGTTCCATAAAACTTTTCCAAATCTGGGTAGAAAACAAGGAAAGAGATGAATTAGTTTGTAGGAGCTCTTATAAATAATGAAAGATATAAGTCAAAGTCATATTCTAAGGCCGTTAAAGCTGAACCATAATGTTGAAAGAAGACACCAATTGGAAAGGAAGCAAATACCTGCCCATTTTTGGAAGACTGCATCCCCTGTCGTGCCCTGTTTTTTAAACTCATGTCTGTACTGAAATTCCTTTTTGATGAAGAGAAATATATAACTTCTTTTAAATGAAACCAGAAATTACAGTAATTTGGGGGGTTAGAAGGACATATGCTGATGTTTCCTTATCTATCCAATGTAGTTTGTAGGTGCTAGAGGGACTCTGAGGGGAATTATCTTTCTCACTGTGCACCTCTGCTTTTCACGTTGCTGCTCTTTGGAACTTTTAATGCTCAAGCTTGTGAACAAATGAACATCTGGACACAAGCACTGTATCTGGTTGTATCTCATGCTGATTACCTATGTCCAAAGATTTTGCTGCTGTTCTTTGAATTCTAGGAAAGGAGGAAAAATTACTTTTTGGGAGAAAACAAAATATTTTGCTTGACCGAAAACAATCACTTGATTTTTTTAAAAAAGTTAATTCATTTGTGGAAGCAAAATTTGAAAGCATGGGTATTCTTTTGTGTTAGACTTTGTTTTGTGTCACCTCTGATCAGAAAACTTATGGTACTGGTTTTGTTTGGGATAGAGTTCAAATTACTAATATTATGATAGTATCCTAACTGAAGTGCCTATAGAATAGGAGAAGTTAGTAAAGAAATGTTGGTGGCATATTCCTGTGTCTACCCTTACTTAGATTTGCCTCATAGCTGCTTTTATAGGCAGTGGAGAAAACAGACCATTCGCTTATAGGGAACTTCACTGGGGAAAAAGAAGGTGATTGAAAGGAAAATGCAATTACAAGGAATATGAGTCTAAGCCCATTTTTAGACAAGTGCTATTGTTCAATGTAGAATGGAATATAAAAAAATAATTTTCTCCTCACTTTCACCACCTCTTAAGCAAGCTTTTTGTACTGAGACTTTGCAGAATTAAATTCTTTTGACGATGGTTTTCATTTAACTATAAAAAATTACACCAGTTTCTTATAAGGTTTGTATTATGCAGTGTCACCTCTGCTAGACACAACTGTTCCTTTTCTCTCCTAACTCTCACTTCTCCTCTCTTTTTCCTTCCACTTTATGGACTACTCCTTCTTCATCTTAAACAGGTGACGGCTGTATCTGACAGCAAAACACCTTCTTAGCAGCCCACGAGTTCACGTAGGTTTAGGTTTGCTTTCAAACTCCTTGTGTTTGAATCGCTGGATTTAGTAAAACTGTAAGTGGAAATTAGATATAGTTTTGAGCAACCTTTAGCTGCCTTGCAACACTTAAAGACTATTTTATCCCCCGCACCAGCTAAAATATTTGCACTTGAAATAATTGTCACTATTTGGCAGATCACAAGTAAAGATGCTTGTTCAGTCTTGAACTGCTCTAATTCTCTGCCTGTGAGGAGCTATTTGCCACACCTTCTCCAAGGTGGGAATGAGGTTTACAGCCTCCATCTTGTTATCTCTACAAACATACACTGAATGGCCAGCTTTTGTTGTCGTGATCAAATACCACAAACATTTTTTTTTTAATATGCTTGTAGGATTCAGATACTCTTATAATTCCATTCAGAGGGTCTTTGGATTGGGCTTTGTTTTGGACAATATTCTGTAAATTTGGTTTGCTACCTATATAAATCGCCTATTATGCCCCTTTAAAAATTATTGTTTACTAAAATCAAGGCTTTTAAATTAGAAAACTATATTTGACAAAGCAGTTATGCCAAGGAACCTATGAAAATGTCAAGTCTTCTCTGCTTGGGGGCTTGTGTTTCATAATCGGGCTCTAGAGTGTTGACATTTCAGTCTAGGATCTCACTGGCTGCCCTTGGGTGAGGCTGCAGGCTCTTGGCACATCCCCCAAACACATCGTCTGTCACACCCATCAGACCTCAGTTGCTGGTCGATCTTCTTGGCCCCCGTTTTTCTCAGCGCAAACTCACCACAGGTCTTTATCCTCTGGTCTATTGCTGCTCTGCAGTCTTTTTGCTACGTATGGGAGCCTGTTTTGCAGCTAGAAGAGCTTGTATTGTTTTACTTTAAAGAATGCTTTCCCAGTTTTATTCCCTGTGCTTTCTTGTTGCTGACCTGCAGTTGGCTGTGGTTGTAGTACAGTTCCCGGTAGTTTCTGATGGCAAGGTTTTTCTATGTAGAAGCTCTCTGCTTTGTTTTGCAGCCATCTGTGGAAAAATATATCACTGTTATGATACATATAGTCAGGGATTTGTTTTCCTCTCACTACCTGTGGCCTTTTCAAGAATGTTCTTATTTGTGTAAGCAGAACTTAACCATGTGTTTTGGCACTATTTACCTGTTGTGCTCCTACATGCAATGTTTTAAGTGACACAAAACCAGATGTGCATAATAATAAGGGGATTTATCACCTAGAGTTTGATGTAAAGAATGCTTTAATTATTCTAGTTGGTGTAGAATTACTGTAAGAATTAAATTTTTGAAAGAATGAAAGACATAGGCTTACTTTAGAAAGTATATGGTAGTGAATTAATACTTGAATCGAGTATTATTTAATCTCTGCCTCAGGGTCAGAATCTGATATTCCTGATAACACTGATTATGAGCTGCCTTTAGGGAAGCTGTAGAATGAAGTACAATTCACTGTAAGGAAGAAATGTAAAACACTGCCCCGAAATAGTAAATGTAAGCAAGAATTGCACAAGTATTAATCTGACATGCAGTTACATTGTTTTAGGGAAATCTGTCTATCTTGCAGCTTCTAGATGGAGGAAAAGTCCAGCAAAGCACTCAGACTGTCTGCCATTTTCTGAATGATTGCCAATGATTATGTCCCTCTTTTGAAATGATCTACAAGTAATTCAAACTGATGAGAATGCAAGATGTGCCAAATGATTTGGCAAAATATCAGGTACCTCGGAACATGGTGGCTCCTGCTGACCTGCTATATAAAATGACACAATGTGGTGTGACTGACACTGCATAACATTAAGCAGCATGTAGGAAATTGGAAAATGCAGTGTTTTCAAGGCCAAGGTACCGAGGAAAAAATGCGTTTTTGATGGATGCCTACTTAAAAAAATCTTGCTGTTTGTGAAGTGTCATTTTGGACTTTTGCTGTATTGGAGGACAGAGAACGGATTTTATGTCTGGATATTAGCCTTGGCTCTGATCAGCTAAAAGATGCTGTTGAAAATATTGGGAAAGATGATAAATTATTGGGTAAACAGTTGGATCTCTGCAAGGTCTGTTTTCTTAATAGGGAGGGAGAAGGAAGTGAAATTTCTCTTAATAGATTGAATCAAAAGCTTAAAGAAAAACATCATAGCTATTATCCAAGACTGGGATTCTCTCTTGGATTCAAAGTTTTGTGCTGAAATTTAAGGAATAATCTCCATGCAGTGAGATTTAAATATCCTCTATTGTTAGTACTTGCCCCATGCACTGATCTCCCTGCCACGAACCCAACTATTCTCAGAGCAAGGGAACACAGGGTGTCAGACAGAGAGATGGATGTGCTGGCTCAGAAGTGAAGAGCATTTACCAGTTATTCACCTGTAAATAGAGGCTGATGGAGATGATTTACCAGCTTGCCAAAATGTCCTAAGAAATGCTTAATTGTCTCTGTAAAATATCTCTGAACATTTTTCATGGTTTCATTCTTGTTATGGTTAGAGTGAAAAAAAGGGGCAAGTAGAAGCTGCATACCTAATAGGGTCTTACAGACTTGGGTTCGGATTAAGAGCCTCTGGAAGCGGATGTAAGTTTTGGACCTAAAGCTTGTGAAGGCAGCTTAAAATTTTAAGATTAACAGCCTTGTCATAGAAGGAACTAAAATGATTGAGTGTAGTATTCATATGCTACAGCTAATTTAATTTGTGTTTCTAATAACTTTGATTTTTCAGTAGTGCAAAGAAATATATTTTTTGTGTGGTGGAGATTTTTCATAATTTTTGGTTTTGTTGGAGCAAAACTGAACAAGTGTTTCAGGAGAAATTCAGGAAGCATTAGCTCAGAAACAGTCACAAGTGTCTTTTCTACGCTTGTTTAGGGCTATAGTGATTTACATGCCAGTGATATTTTACTTCCATGCTGTTTCAGCTGCCCTTCTTGAGAAACAAGACTGGAGCCAAGCTTCTCTCCAGTGCTCACCTGACTCAGTACTTTCCTGCTGAATTTTGTGTTACAACTTGAGGTCTAAGTATGGTACGAAATGAAAGGGTAATTGTACCTTGTTCTTATTCCCCAGGAAGGGAGAATAGTCTACATTTCAGTTTAGCTCAGTGAGATTAGACTATTGCACAAGAGATTCCTGAGGGGAATGGGAGCAGTTGAAAGAGTATAAATGAGATGGGAAGGGATACTGTCATCTACATCAAAAAAATTGCCCTATATTGGCAGTGAGAACAGAAGTGAACTACGTGATTGCAGTTCACTGGCATTATCCACCTCTGATTTCTCTGGTTGGATACCTGAGCTAGAAGCTCTGCCACGACTATAGAGCTGTCTGAACCATGTCATATGCATGAGAACACTCTGGGGATTAGATAAAGGCACTTCATTGGGTGTAGCAAAAGCTGAATGCACAAGCAAAGCAAATTAAGGAATTCATTCTCTGCTTCCTGTGGAAAGGCAGATATTCAGCCATTTTCAGTTAAGCTGAGCTTTACCACATGTAATGGTTGCTTGGGAATCCTAAGACTGTAATTCCAATTCCAAACATTCCCCTCTTCTTTCTTTCCACCACCTTCATATGCTGAGCACGATGCCGTACGGTCTGGAACATCCCTGTGGTCAGCTGAGGTCAGCTGTCCTGGCTGTGCCCCTCCCAGCTTTTCCTGCACCCCCCGGCTCCTTGCTTGCTGGGCAGCACGACAAATGGAAAAGGCCTCGATGCTGTGCAAGCACAGACCAGCAGCAGCTAAAACATTCCTGTCATCTTCACACTCTTTCGGTCACCTGTCCAAACCACAGCCACACATGGTACAATGGCATCATTATGATTTGCTGTTCCTTTTATATAACAGCAAGCATTTCCAGTGGCCTTGCCACTGTCTTCCATGACTGCCATGATCTCATAGGACAGCAGCTCTGGTAGTAACAGTTTTGTTTCTATAAACTTAAAACTTTTAAACTGCTTTACAAAAATCTGGTGCTGTCAAAGATGGTAAGATCAAAGTGTACTGAACCTTCTTTTTGAATGTTTTGTGAGTTGTTTTGATGCACAGCAGCATATGCGTAGAGGAGAATATGAGGCCAAATAAACAGGGAAAAGAAGTCACATCTTATGAGCAGCCTTCAGAAACACAATCCTAATATTTGATGAAAGCTAATCAGTATTACTGTGAGGTTTTACGTGTTTGCTCTCCACCGTGACTTCCCCGTTATTCAACATGTTTTTATTTGCAATTTTGTTTTAAACTTGCAGGTTTCCACAACCTTTCTCATCTTTCATCACTGGCCCAAATTTAGCCAAGAAGTTGCTCATAATTCTGCAACTTTACTAGCAGGTCATTTTTATTGAATTATGATTCCCCGTTTCTTAACCATACTTTCCTCTTACTAGTTCCAGGACTATGTTTCTGTGTAGACATGATAACTTTTAGAACTGTAAATTTAGATCATATTTTTTTTCCTGTGTCTGTTTTTCGTGCAATTTGTATCCCTCTAAACCAATGTTTGTTACTCTGTGTTTGTAGACTCTACTCAGGTGTATGTAAATTACAAACAGGTGGAATATGGTATTAAAGCTGACTCTGCATATATTGAAGTCAATGGGGATAGCTCTTAGATACAGAATTATTCATCCACTTAATTTTTCGCAAGATTGAAACCTAAGATTGCAGCAATTATTTTAAGCTTTTGTTTTTGTGTCAGTTAATGTTGAATGGGCTGAAGTTATTTATTTTTAAGGTGAATAAGTAGCTAGCTTATACTGGCTGGAATAGGGATAGTAAGGGATAATTTTGTAAGCCAAATGATGTAAATGGACTCAGATTTTTAGAGTTTTTTTTAAGAGAAATTGAGAACTTCATTGATAATTTTTTATTTTTCCTCCAGCTTATGTTTTTTAATGTGGCTGCAGTGTAGTTTTCTGTTTGATTGTAAAGAGATAACCATGTTTGGAAGTTGCTTGCCAGACTCCAGCAGGGAACTTGTTCATCAGGTTTTTTGTCCAGTTAGCACGGTTTCAAGTGTCGTGAGCGCCAGTAAACCTGTCAGCTCAGCCTCATTTCTAAGAAGTACAAAGTACTACAAAGCCTTTTATTTTCTGACATGAGCAAATGGAAAAAGTTCAGTTTAGTCTGTAACCCACAGCTTTATGAAGTCATTAAGTGGGAAGGCAACATCTCTGAGCTGCACAGTTCTAGATGGGGCGTGTAGGTAGTGCTAAGTTACCTCTGACACCCTGCTTTGAGTACTTGCCTGCAGGGGCTGTGCGTGAGAGCTGCCCCCACTATCATGGTGTCTCTGTTGATGCTGGTCTTCGCTGTCTTGAAGGTAGAGCTGGAATAGTAATTGCCTCACATCAGTATTGCTGTGGGGCAGTGCCATTAACATGGAAACTCTTGCTTTGGCTTTACCATGGACCCTTCCTACTGATTAATTCAACGATGATACATACAGGCTCTGTGCACCCCAGCAGGGCACTTGCAGGAGCTGGAAATACAAGTGCAGATGAAGTATGAAATGCCCAAAGCATGACCATGTTAGCTTACAAAATTAAGCCATAATCTATGGCAATCATAGGTGTAAACAAAATTAACTTATTTTTCAGTTTGGGCAAAAAAGAAATTACTAGTTTTATTGTCCAGGTTGGAACAACACTTGGGTTAATTTTCTTTCTTTTCAGTTCTCATTAGCCCATAGTAGTGATGGATTCCTGCCAAGCAATAAACAGTGCCATTCCCAATTGCTTTTGGGCTTATTTTTTTTCTTACGCTGATATAAACAGTGAAGGTAATTTTAGTTTTAATTTTTGTTCATGCTTAGTGATCTTGGCCAGCTGAAGCCTTATGTCCCATTTAGTTCTGAGTCAAGACTGGGCTCAGTCATGCCTGTGAAAACTTGTCAGTTTTCCAGCCATTCGTGTTCAGAGCCAAGGAATAGGAAAAATGTCTGCAGCTGAATGCTGCTCCTCCCCCGGATTGCTTTTGTCTCTTGTTTTGAGAACTCTCCTTATGCAACGTGCTTTGGCTGTGACGTAGTGCTAACTCCGGAGAGGCTTTCTCCCTTCGAAGTCATGACTGCCCTTTGTATTCTCTCTGCCTCGAGAGCTGTTCTAATCATATAAAGAGAACTGGCTTTTCGTATGAATAGACATACAAATTACAGCCTGCATAAACTTTCATAAGAAAAAACTTAGTGTCTGTCACTTGGTGTAAATTTCCACTGTATGCTTTCTGTATAAAAGGGATTTGTCATTTTGGTTTCATACAGTGAGATTCTTTTAGTAGTTATAGTTTTGTTTTTCCCAGTCATAGGAATGGATATGATATAGTCATGCTGAAATGCCAAAATAGTCATTGCTGGTTTATAGTTGTTGCAGGATTTGTTCTTTGAATGATATATTTTAGCTCCCTTAAGAGTTCAAGGAATATTTTCTTTTTTAAAATACTACCACATATAAGGAATAAATGGAAAATTTTAAGTTGCCATTGAATGTCTGTGGAAGAACAGGCATCTCTGAACAGCATATTATTTTAGCTGCAATGTAGAAGGGCATTCTTTCCAGCTGGGAAGAATGTTAATGATGCCAATTACCCACTTTATGACAATAAATGAGGAAGGCCGGAATGCAGAGCTCTTTTTCTGAAGACAATGTGACTGCGTGAGTGATGTTCCAGTCACTTTCAGTAAGATCCATATTATAGGGCTGATTTTTAAACAATGCAACTCGTTCCCCTTTATTCTGTCTTTGAAATGGAAGTGTTAGAAGGTCAGATAGTGTATCCACTGTTGGGGGAGGGAATCCATAAATGATTATTCACTGAAGTAGTGTGACAAGTGGCATGAGACAGTACTGGCAGTAAGGATGTTCTAAGGAATAAGCATTGGTTTGTGATGTTGGCAATGACACTTGCTCTTTGCAGCAGGACTGTGCCAGAAGTTCCCAGCAGTGGGGAGGTGCTTGTCCTCCCCCAGGTGACCAAGTGGGTCTAGACTGGATGACTTGTTGTGGCATGAGCTCTTCAAAGGCTGCACTGTTGGTATTGCTGGTATAGTCTCTAAAGTGAGTAACTTATCTTCCTGCAAGGGTCCTTTGCTAAAGCAGATAAATCAAACACTAAACAGGAGACTGCAGTGTCTTTCCAAGAATAAATTACCAGACCTTGAGACTCCTTACATGTAGAAAAGCTCTGCTGAGTGGCACAAAAGTTTTACTTTTGGAAACTGGTGAAGCTCTATTGCATTAAAATATACTGACTTTAAACTTAAAATATAACCTGTGTTCCACATGAAATTACAAACTTTTTTTGTAGTCTCCTGACTGCTGAGAGGGAAGTACAAACCCCCTGACTGCAGAAAGTGGCAGAGGATTGGGAAAAGACATCAGAGTAGAAATTGGTTTTCCACGTGGGATCAGCAGCTTGAGAGAAGCTTGAACACGAAATGTAGAGGAAAGAAGTAGTGGATGTCTCACCGCTCTCATGGTAGTTATGCACACAACACTGCATTTCAATTTAGAAAGAGTATGTTAGCGTGGGCTGTACTGATCAAATTAAAAACAGAAACCATAGAAATGTACTGTAAAACTTCTGCTTGATTAAACACTGTCTCTTATTCCCCAGCCTGCTCACTGCCAGGACAGCATGTTACAAATTGAGGGCTTGAGAGCTCCCATCCGTTGTTCCTCTGTTGAAAACCTCTCTGACAAATTCTTCCCCTGAGTGAGAGTTCACCAGCAAATTCCAGTAATGCTCTGGGTAGTTGGTGTGTAGTGTAAACTTCTCTCTTAACCCCTGAACTCTGCTGTTTCTAATTCCAGCTGACCATGTGTGACAGGCCAGGGCTGTGGCTTACGAAACCAGCTGTTCTGTACTAGCACTGCAGCTGTGCTAGGCCACCAGGCACTGGCTCTCATTCCTTTTGTAAAGAAAATGTTTATTCATGTACTCTAGTCTTGAAACGACAGGAATCGCGATGGAGACACGGCATGATTTGTATAGGCTTTCCTTTCTTTTGTTTCTGTGTTTGTTACAAATGTATGTATGGCACAATTTAGAGAAGTGGTTCAGTGATGATAAAATGATTTCACTTTAAAGCCAGTCTTCTTCTGGCTGCTGTTTATGTCTAGATGCAGCAGAAACATAGCCATTAAAAAGAAAAAAATGGAGAAGGGCAGAAGTTCTGCTTTTCTATCCAGATCTGGTCAAACAACTCCAGTTTTGCAATATTTTTTTACAAATCTGTGGTTTCTATCATTGGCATAGATTTGCTGTTGGAGACATTTGTCTGACATTTCTGTTTAAAGTCCATCAGAATCCCATGCTTATTATTTAGATTTGATAGCTAGAGGTATGAAGTTGTATTTGGACATCATAACACAATTAAATTCCACAATTATTTACATTTCCTTTTATTCTTGGTAAGTTATCCGTAGCTTTGCTGCTTTCTATGCAAATAAAAGAGAAAAGAATTGATTTTTTTCTGCATTTTTTTTTTCTTCATTTCTCCTGGCTTTTGGTTGAATTGAGTTTAATAAGTAGCTGTATTCTTTTGAAGTTAGATTTTTTTTCCTTCTTATTCTAGCTCATGACTCAGCTGTATTTCCAAAGGCTGCATTTGGTGCTCATACTCCCCCCACCTCCTGGAAGTGAAGAATATTTAGAAGGAGAGATTTCAAAATACATTTTTAGTTCAGTAGCTTCAAATGCTGAGCTTTAATTGGTATGGCCAAATTCAAGTTCATACCATCCAACCACACAGAAGTGACTCACTCTTAGCTAAAATTGCACATACCAGATATGGCATGTCTAGATGCTATTTAAAATGCTACTTATTAATCTGCTCTATGCTACCTATTGCTAGCTTAACAGTCCTACTGCCCTCCCTGTTTAAATAAGCTGCTTATTTATTTTTATTAGTGAGAAATGTTCACCTGTTTTCTACCCTGGACACAAGTGTATTTTTTTGCATTGAGGCAGGCAGTGAGATGGCCCCGTCCACCTGGTGGGGGATCCAGAAATACTTGAAGAACACTTTGGTTTTGATTTTTGTTTATTTTGTTTTTTTGGGGTTCATTTGCTTGTTTTGTTTTTAATTTATTTTTATACAAAGTCAGGTTTTTTTGTCTTTTATTTTTTAATTTTAACTCTTAACGGCTCAGGAAGAAGACTGTTAATGGTTTCTATCTCTAATTTCTCTATGGCCTTGTTTTTTATGGTATACACTCTCTGCAGATGGAAAATTGAAAAAAAAAGCAGCTCCAAAAACCAAACAAAAAGCAGACAACAAATAACAGCCCTGTAGAAATGAAGTACTTCCTGGTGCATATGTTGTTTGTAGTCTGAGTTGAGTGCTGCAAGTTTTTCTGAGTCTTCAGATGCCTATTAAGGTCATATGTAGTAGAGAGAAAGGAAGAGACTGTACTGAAGCTGTTTTAGTTCAATGTAAGTGAACAATAGAAAATGGACAGCAGGGCACAACGCTGAAATTAGAAAATAATGCAAAAAGGATTTTAGTGTTAGTATAAAAGAAGGAAGTACCAAAATGAAGCAGTTTTGTTGCTGTGTAACAGGAGTTAATACTGACCTGCAGGAAAGCTATGAGGATCTAAGGACCTCGGAATCCTGACTTGCCTTTGTAGCAGAGAGGAGTTGAGTGATAGTTTTGTTTCTCTCTCCGCTGCTTGCAAATTTGTTACCTTCCACTCCTTACACGTGTTTTGGTTTGGTTTTTTTTTTTTTTTTTTTTTTTTTTTTTTTTCTGCAAGCAACTTCTCTGTTCTGCTTGTCTTGTGTTCAGGCTCTGCCCCAGGTAGTTGATGTTTCTCTGTAGAAAAGCTTAAGCTGCACTTCTTATTTAATCTTTGCAAATGTGTAGCACGAATCTATGAAGTTTTCTGTTTCAGAATACCAGCGTCCCTTGAAAGTTTTCATAAGTATAGCTAGAGTACATTTGAAACCTTGTACCAGGATCAATTACCTCTTTCTTTGTCTATTTAATAATAACTTTCTTTAAATAATATGCTGTGACATCTTTATTATCCTTTAGTGATGAGGACAGTGAGCACAATAATAATTTTAAGCCTCAGTAGGTTAATGGAGTTAGGCTTGTCACCATACATTATACAAGCAATCAAAAGTGTTTTTAATGAGCTTCAGTTGAGTGTGAATCCCAGCTTTATACAGCTCAAACTAGAACTACCCTTAGAACATGTCTTACTGTTTTGGAAACCCAGAAGAGAGGAATTTTCATCTTCTGTCACCAAACACAGGCAGTTTGACTGTACCTCTGAGTACTGCTTGTGTGGAGAAAAGAGAAATTAAATGGAGTGATATTTGAGGCCATATTTTACTTGGCCACATTTTTTCCTGTCTCTATGTTTGTCATGACTTAAAACTATGGCTAAAAGGAAATAAATAGAGTAAATCAAGAATTTTATTTTCGCCAGGAGTCAGATTCTGTGTGGTCAACTTAGGCCAAAGAGAACCTATAAACACTTTTAAATAGTAGAGACAATAGACCCTTTCCTGCAATATTTATAATACACCAAGAAAAATTCTGTTATTTTAAGTCATGAAAATCTCCTGACTGGGCCTGTTAATTTTGGTTGCTCTATATCAAGTCTCACTTTGCTCTCTTAGTATATTTATAAGTGATCCTGGAGGAATGGCACCCTCAGTACTTAATGTATTATGTCTGCATTGCAGCTATCAGAGTCCAGCTGGATGTAACACTGCTGAGGTTGGTAGGAGAAATACACAATCCTGTAGTGCCTGGGTATCTACAGATTTCAAAGTTTTAATCTGGTGGCTTTCCCAAGGTAAACGATTTGGACCTGTTTATAGCCAAAGCTGGACTCATGCCCAAACACACTACACCCTTTTTCCTGCTTCAGGATGATGCATCTTTCCAAAACTTTGTTACTGGACTTGGTGATGTCTATACCTTGCCAATTTGTCTTTCTCTGTGAGGTCTTATAATGATCCAGCTTATTTTTTCCGATCCATCTAACCTAAAATATAAAACTACTCCATCTGTGGAGAGGGAGGAGAGAAAGAGCTTACAGCTTACTGAAATAACTTATCTAGTGACAAGCAATGAAACGTAGGGGAACAGGTCATCGCTGGGTAGATATTCTTTGACGCTGCTTGCCATTGTTCTTAAGGCATTAATCCTGCCTCTTTGTCCTCTATGTGTTGTCTCTGAAGAAGTTTCTGACTAATTTAATGTGTTTTGATTCTAGATTTGTAATCATAGCATTGCAGTTGCATGTAGGTGTGGAGATAGTTGAATTGTTGTTATTCTGTAATTGGGGTGGTAAAGTCCCTTCCTTTCAAAGTCCTTTTCTGAGATGGTCATAATTTTATGAATAACTTATTTGTCTTGAAAACTTGTATTACTTGTGTATCACAAAATGATAGAATTCATTTTTAAAAATGAATTCTATCAGTCTTTAGGCTGTTTGGGATATCATGACTCTGAAAACTAATGTTCTGAGAAAATGATTCAAAAACTCTATTTATACTTCACTAAGATCATCACCTTTGTGACAGCTCAAATTTTACATGTATGTAGTAGATTTATTTTGATGCTCAAATTTCATGTGACTGGTGCAGAGGATGATGTACGGATTTAAAGCTCAGGTTTGGACCGTGAGCTCTGGAGCTCAGCACATTTGAAGTTACTTGAAGTCGCAAGTTAGAAGATATGGCTTTTGTGCATATTTAATTTCTAATTCGGTTGGGTGAACATATTTGCTTGTCAATCAGTCCCTGAAAATTTTTCAGATCTCACTGTTTACAGTGTTATTCTCTGTTCTGCAGATGCCGATGATCTGTTATCCACATTCCTGCTAACAGCCTTCTCTGTTCCATGGCTTTTTTTTCCTTTTCTCAAATGCCAACTACTCCTTCTCTCAAATTTTCCAGTTAATTAACTTAATTAGGTTAAATCATGGTCTTGGAGGCAGTGATACTAAGGAACCTTTTCTTGGCAGTTCTTTTTCTCTTGAGCAGTTCCTGTGCTTGTTCTTCCTGCTTCCCACCACTTGTTTTCCCTGATGTAGCACGTTGTAACCAGATTCATGCAAATCAAAGAATCTCTCCTGCCTTTTTAAAACACCAAACAATTAATTCACTGTTCAGCTTCACGGAGTGGGTCCACAAATGGTTAATTTGGCACAACTGAAGGTGGCAGCAAGTGGTGGGTGGGCAGAAGCTCAAGGCTAGCAGGGATGGGGGAAAGGAAAGACCTGAGCTACCCCTGCTGCTAAAGGGGAGATGTCCTTAAGGCCTATTTTTGTCAAAACTTTGGAAGGGAGGCATCCCAGAGCTTGGTGCTTTTTCACATGTTTTCAGATGGTTTGATGCTAAACACTCTGCTCCCTCCCATCAACCAACCTTCTTCAAATAAGCAAACAAAACCCCCCCAAGAAGAACCAAATTGTACTTTACAGAGCTTGCAGAACTTTCTTCAGCACCATGTTCCAGTCTGAGTGGAACTGCCTTAAATGTCCTCATGGAATTGTACTTTGACTTGCTCGCAGTTATGCCATACACTCACCTGAATTTCCATCAGTACCTCTGTTGATTTAAGCATTCCCCTTCTCTGTGCTGACGGCACTGAGGAATCATCATGGCCCTTGATGATGCCTTGTTCATGTGGTAGCACAGTGAACATGTGCAGGTTGATTTCTTTAATGCATGGCACGATTAAGGGGATCATAAGAAGGTAGAAAGGCGCTACTCAAACCTGCACTGCCACTGGAAGAGGTGCTTTTAGAACTACAGCTGCAGGTGTTTCTTGCTTGGTGTACTTGGCCTCCCCAGGAATTCTGTTTTTTCAGTTGTTTTCAATGAATAGCTCCACAGAATGCTCAACATAAAACAACAAAATTGATCACTTTTGACAGGTGAAGTTTGGAAGTTTGGCTTTCCATTGGAGGGGATCTCCCTTTCAGCTTTACTGTTCTAAAAATGCTGTTTGGGAGTAGGGGAAGGTCCATGTTATGAGGCTGAGTCTCTGTTGTTCCTCTCTTGAATAATAGCCCTGGCATGTGTTGCTCCAGGCAATGCTCTAGTGTGTGCCTAAGTATAGCAACAACTTTTTGAGTCTTAGCTTTGTTTAGAGGCTTTGTTTTGTGCGTAGGCTATCCTGATGAGAGCTGATGAGAAGCACTCCTTCTTGAAAGTAGCTGTGGGACATTTTAAGGAAATCAATGGGAATTGTCACTGACAAAAGGGGCACAGGTAACATAGCCAGCCAGTTTATTTGAGGTTTTGTTCTATGGTGCCATGTCTTCCTGTAAAGCACTGCACTGATGTAAGTTAAAATGAAGCAAAAGAGAGCAAATAACTGTTTTGGTATGAAAGAGGGGGAAAAAACCTTATATCTGCATTTCTCATTCCAAGTGCTGGCTTCAGCAAGTTTATTCCAATCTCTTAAAATCCCTACAATATGGGTGGGATTGAAGTTAAAAACCATGTTGCTTAACAAGATTACAATGGTATTTACCCTCATTACCTGGGCCCTGTCAATGTGACTGGGTCACCAAGACACCAGTGTGTTTGATTATACTGCACTGAGGCTAATTACACTGTGGTAGAGCAGTTGGGAGCCATAAAAAGGACCTGTTTCTTAGAAGCTTTTCATGGTAGCTGTGCTTTGTGACTTTCTGGATGAGCACTGGTTGAGTACAATATCTGCTTGTCTGCAGATGCAAAGCCACAAATCTTTATTTGTGTTTTATGATCAGGGTGAGAGAGCACTGGGTCTTTTTTTTCTCTTCCCTGCCCCCCCACCTCTTTCACTTCTCTAATGTGAACTTTGAAGTCACTCTAGTTGTGCAAAAAACCAAACATTTGGTTCTGGAGAGCAATTTAGAAACCTAAATATTTCTTCTGCTTGCTTTCAAATTCTTAAGCCTTTGTTTACTTTCTCCATGGCCATCATATATACGATTTTGTCTGAAATAATGTCTTTGTCACATAATTGCACTTTAAAAACAGGGTGAAATATGGATGAGTTATTGGGGAATTTACTTTGTAATTCCTCTCCTCCTTTGCCATATGGTTAATAACTTTTTATGCATAACTGTGGCCTTGGCATAATTGAAAGATTTCTCTGATGTCCTTGCACTCATACTGGTTTTCACCAAGGCTGAATTCAACTTCGTGTTTTGTAATTTGGGTGTTCTTTGGGAGAAAAAAATTGAAGGACTTGAACCACTATAGTACAGCAGATTTAGGGATGAGAGGTTAGACCCTGTTCCCTCCAGCTGCCTGTCCCTCTGTCCTGTCAGCTGGAGCTCCAGCCAGCACACTCTGGAGCGCAAACCGTGTCTGCAGGCAGAGCCCCCTCCCTACGGCTCTTTGCTGGCAGTGTGTGACCGTGCCAGGCTCTGACCGGCACAGCAGCTGGTGGGGTGGGACCTGCAGACAGTAGTATCTGGAACTACCTCAGTATCACTTGGTTTTCTCTCTGGAGGTCTTGGTTTTGTTTGCTTTAACTTTGCCTCTTTAAGTCTGCCCTTGAAAATAAGATACAGCAAAGTGAGTAACAGAGAGAACAAACTTTGACCTTCATATTTTTTACATGAAGAAATAGTGTCCAGTATTTCTAATTAAATATTTTGGTAATAATTCTAGTGCCCTAGAATTTCTTTCTTAAGTGAAGAACTTAGTGTATATTTCATTGTATATGATTTTTTCTTTATCAAAGACAGTGATGATTAAACACTGCTTTATAAAAAAACTTTATTATTTTCCTATTCATGTAAAGCTTTATATAGACTAATTTTTATCCACATCATCTTGTGAATATCGTACTTTATTTTCATTGTATGTATTTTGAAAGGTTTTTCAGTCTCAGGAAAATCTCTGGCGTCTTTTATCCTTGAAGCATTATTCTTTCTCATCTATCTCTTTGCTTTGTATGCACTGACATCTTAATCCTGCCAGATCAGAGATTTGTAATCTTGTTCTTGCAGAGCATTTAAGTACTAATGGCTTCATAGCAGCAGAGCCAAAGAGCTGGCACCTTTTAGTATAGACCTGCAGAACAAGGACTTCTGATTTGTGCAGAGCTGAGCAAATTCTTCCTGTCATGGGATATGCAAGGGATATGGTTTATACCTATGGTAACTAGCAATGGATTGGTCCTTAGAAGTCTCATAGTTTGCCCTGTTCTGTGCTATCATGCTTACACTGGCAAATCTTCCCTCAGCAAAGCTCAAGACTGCTCACCCCCAACTGAACTTTTGTTTCTCTCCTTTCCCACCTCTGCTGTCTCACAGGCAGCTGGCTGCAGGCTGGAGACTCATCCATGCACGCTCTCTATGGGCAAGGCAATGGTGTAAAGTCTGGGGTTTAGATGCTTTAATTCAGAAGCCTGGGTGAGTTTTATCACACGTTAATCACTCCAGCCATATATTCAATGAATTTTGAGGTTTTGGTACAGGATTGTCCAGCCTTGATCTCACAGTGTAATTGAATTTTGTCTGTATTACCAGTGTATCTCAAGATAGCTCTTCTGGGAACTATCTCAAAATTAGTCTACTTGCTTTCTTTATTTTGTATTTCCCTCTTACTTTTCTTTTTTCACTCTCTTTATAGGCATCCTGCATGCATGCTTGTATGAGCAGGGACTGATACCACTAAGTGGTGTATAAGGTGGTGATACACCTTTATTAGATTAATGTATTTTCACCAGAGGTTTTAAGAACTTCATTGAATCCATTTGACAAGGAGATGACTTATATGTATAACTAACAGAGGGCAGAGTCTTCAAGTATATTTTTATTACAGATTTTCACGTCTTGTATAATAATATATATTACACTAAATAAAATATTATACTTAGCATGAATAGTTCATTCTAAATCGTCACAGACAAATGTGTGTGTGAATATTATATGACACATGATAGTTTCTTTTGCTTGTGGAGTCTGAGATGAGAATTAGAAATGTTTCTTCATATGGCTAATCGCCTAAATCCACAGGATCTAATTTATGTGGCTGAGTATGGATTCAGCAGTCTAGTTTTAAGCATCTGCTTTTGGCTATACTGATCTTTAGCACTCTTTTCTTATTTTAATGAGGAATTTAACCTTTTAGTTGCTACTTCTTTTCGTTGGGCTCATGTCAAAAGGAAACAGTTGCACACTGTTTGATGCAAACAATTCTTTTTCTTCATATTCTCCCTGAGACCAAAATAATGACACATGAATGTGTGTCTTTTTTTTTTGGTCACAGGACCAGATAAAAAGTAGTCAAAATCTGTTAGTGCTTTTTTGTTCAGCTTTAAGTAGTTTTCCACTGTCCTTTTCACACAGCAGAATAAACCAGACCCAGCTGACGCAGAGCCAAGAATAACAGTAATGCCTCCTCTGTCTTCTCCATTCTCCTCCCTCTCTCACAGAAATAAGAACAATATTTTTCTTTATTATTTGGTAAGCCCAAACAAGTTAAGGCCCTGCCTCAAATATTTTTTGAGCCTTTTAACATTTCTGAAGTATGATAACGTACTTAGTGTTGATAATGTGACAAATAGTTTACTTATGTCATGCTTGTAAAAGTTTCCGTTGCCTTTATTGGTGGTTGGAAACACTGCCAGAATGCCTGAGTAATCGCTAGAACAGCTATTGGGCTGCAGATGAAGTCAATATTTGCTTGTGCTTCAAGTTGTGGTTATGTTTGTGTGGGAGCTTAAAACAGTGTCAATAAATGATATGAGGCCATCTTTATGTGGAACACAACAGTAACTAAGGCAGTGTTCAATGTACTGCAATCATACACAAGAAATATGCTCCTTACTCACTTTCTTCTGAAACATGACACCGAGCTAAATGTGAATTTACATGATTTTCACTTTAATAGTTAGTGAAGTCTCAAGGGTTTAAAGAGTAAAAAAACCTTAAACTAAAACTTACTATTCCAGATTAATAAATCTGGCCAGAAAAATTTTTCTGTTGATGTTCCAGATTCCTTTTTTTATTGGTTTCTCTTTCTTTGCATTAAAAGCCCAAATAAAAATACATGCTGGAGCGCAACAAAGGAAAAACTTTTGAGGTGTATCTGGATTCTAGCTTTTGGTCTAGATTTCACTTTTGGAGAGGATGTTAAGGATGAGGTGACTGGAAGGGTCACATGTTCAGTGCTCATTCCTGCTGCTGGCAAGAGGAACAAAGCAGGACTTATTGATATTTTAATTGTACATTGAAGTAAGAAGGTGGAGGGGAGCAGGGAGGGAAGAGACTGATGGTATATACTGCAACACAATTTTGCATACATATGAGATCTCTGGTGTATGAACAGCAGCTTTCACAGCCATCTGTTCTTTTGTTGGGGCTGCAGCAACTTGCATCAGTTTCAAATATTCACTGATGTGGGCTAAACATGTTTAATAAGCCCCTGCTGAAACCATAGGTTACAGGAAGTCAATCCCGTATTGTTCCTAGACAAATCTGGATGATTATTGTGGTGTACATCCAGTCAGCAGGCTTTTGTCCAAGCTTTTTTATGGGGAAGATTGTGGCTGTTTTGACATGTTTATCTGCTTGTATTGGCATATTTAGAGATCAGGGAGTTTTATTGCAGAGAGAGGGGGAGTTCTGCTGCAGCTGGGGTCAAGAGCTCTGCCCTTTTAAGTGGGCAAAATCTAGGGAGGGAGCAGAGGTTAACAATGTGATGTGATATTTCTTTAAAAAGGAAAAATGGGTTTAAGAAGCATACAATCAAAATATCTCTCAAACTCAACCTCTGAAACTCTGGTGGTGTCCAATAGCTGACTTGGACTGTCCAGTCTTTAGACTAGGAGTCTGTAATTGTCTCTTATCTGTCAGCCAGCTCTATGGCAAGAGGGTTATGATGCAAACATCTGGATCTAATGCACTCTGCATCCCTTCAGATAAAATCCATCTCTTTCGTTGTTCCTTTACATCAACATTAGGAAAGGATTTAGCCCAGATCCTCTCTTATTGAATTTTACCAAGTCCCTCAAGCAAAACATCCAAAACAAAAAAGATTGCTAGAATGCTTGAAGGTAACTTGTGTTGGCTATTGGTTGTTCTCTGTGGTATGGGAAAGGATGGGCCCCTTGGCTTCATTATAATGATGCCTATTTTAGTTTTGCTTGTCTGTGCTGTGTGTTGTCACCACCCCTCTTTCAGATTCCTGTCACATTTCTCATTCTGGACATATAAAATATTCAGGCAGAAAACTTAAATTGAATGTTACTTTCTGGGGGAATATTGACTTATACATATTTTGTCTTCAGACTTTTACTCTTGGCTAACATAGGAACGGGAAGATAATAGTTTTATATTTAGTTGGTGTTGTTAGCTTTCTCCCAATTTTTGATTTTCAGTAGTTACCTCAGTTTTCAGAGTATCTGTCTGTAACTGTGAATGTGTTGTCAGAAGTTGCTAACAAGCACGTATAAGTGTGAAAACTTAAGTATCAATATTTTTAATCGAACTCATTCCTGAATTGTCATAGGTTGTGAATGAATAAGTATCTAGTTTGCCATTACAATTTTTCCAGTGATGTCCATGTTGGAGAGAACTGTGACCACTCTGTGACCCAGTGACCAAGATCTGGCTACAGCAGGTGTTTCAGTGTCTAAAATGCAGCAAAAAGACTGAACTGCAGAGCTCAAACAAGGGAAGAATTCTTCAGAGCTGAAAAATTTCAGGCTTATAATTTTTCCTAAGCTTATATTTATAAATTTCTGAATGCAACGCTGTCTTTTGAACCTCCTACCATAATTTTCTTAAAGGTGCTTAATCTAAGGAATGTAAAGTATTACTCCATGACTGGTGGTTCATCTAAGAAAGTTCTGAAGAGGGTGTAAACGTAGCTGCCTTACTTGCAGACATGTAAGCAATATATGGCATCTTAAAACGCACGAAGTTCCTTATCAAAATAAATGGCATGGTGACAATTTGTTTCATACTAAAATCAACATCTATGAAAGGACTAATAAATTCATGACTAAATGAGAATCTCTCAATCATACACAATCAAGCTCTATGTAGCTGCTGAAAACATATATGGTAAATTCGAACTATTTTGACTATTTGTGCTCTGCAAGATTCAGTTCTCATATAAGAATTAAGACTTTGTCAATTCAGTTAAAACAAAATTAATTTTTCCTAACCCTGAAATTATGAAGATGATAGTTTTATATAGTTTGGAGGAAAGTGTAGCTGATGATTGCTTTTGATGAGAGTGACTTTATCTCTCTGCCCATTTTTGCAAAGGATCCACCAGTGTAGAAGGCAGTTTCTGGACATAAGTATAGAAGTTCAGCAACTTGAAGTTGCTTAATTAATGCAGGGTATCAGTTATCCAGTATCTGTATGAGCATATCCAGTGTGGTGGAGATTTTCAGACAGTGTTTTGAAAGATGTTTTTGATTTATAATTGGTTGCCAAAGGTTTTTGTATTCTTGCTGTCCCCATGCAGCTGATCAGACCTCAGTGGAGTTTTGTGCTGTGTAACTCTTAGAAAATCAATCAAAAACTAAATAAATGGACTTGTTGCATTGGCAACTTGTTCCGTTTAGTGAGGAATTAAAAAGGACAGCTGGTGCTCTTGAACACCTGCCTGCAGTAGCTGGAATAAACAGGCAAACCCAAAGATGTTTGAGTAGTCTTTGAAAGCGATTTGGAAGAGCAAGTGTTTACAATAAATATTTCAGTTTTAACCTAGATAGCATCTAGTTACATAGAAAAATTAAATGTATGTGGCTGATTTGTATTTAATCATGAAGCAAGCTAAAGTCATCCTGATGAACAAGCAGTTGTACATGCACAATCTAAGCCTGTAGGTCATGAGAACTGGAGATTTTAGTTCTGGGATTAATCTGATTTTGTGTTCTAATTTGCGTATTAATGAACACGCACAATCATTTGCATATATGACATGATCTCTAACATCAGGTCTTAGCCTAATAACATATTTCCTCAGCGAGGAGCCAAATGACTGTGCTTTAATCTTACAAATGCTGGAAGCCAATGCACTAGAATTAGATAAAATCTCTGTACTGTGGGTAACTGGAGGAAAGTGACCCTGCCACCTTTCAGTCTGTAAAAGCTGTTTGTAATTTCTTGGAACGACTCCCTTCCCACAGAGATAATATTTGGAGATAATATTGAAGGTTAGCACTCCTACATATCTTAGGTCAATGCTCTTTTGTAGCTGGATGTCCTTCTGTGCTCTCTGTAGTTCAAATCCTGGAGCAAATTGGACCAATAACTTTGTTCAGCAGCCCTCTAGAAAGGCTTGTCTTTAGCTTCCTTTGGGAAGAGGAGGATTCACTCCCAAGAGCTGTCATGTTAGGGTGCTTCCTTTAAAGGGGTGACGAATGCCCCCTTCTATCCACCCTCAGTTCCACAAGCCCTGGTTCCAGAGGTCTGTGTGCGCAGGCTGTGCCTGGGGCTGGCGGGAGGAGGGCTGGGAGCAGGAATGAAGGGCTGCCCGGCAATGGGATGTGCTGAGGGACAATAATCTGGACAGTAACTGTGGGGACTGTGTGCTGTGAGGGGCCCTGTGTCTGGAGCAACTGGGAGACACAGTCCCACCAGTAGACTTGTAGACTTTGTGTGGGATTCATGGTTTGGGAATACTGAAGAAGTGGCTGTGCCTCTGTTTTTGAATTATATCCTTTTCCCAAAACACTGTCCTTGTTTTTATTTGTCACAATAAAGTTTCCTCACTTTTCACAGTCTATTATAACTAAAGAAATTCAGTCCTGCTTTGGTCCAATCTCCATATACTGCTTTCCCTGGGTTCCTACTGTTTGTTCTTCCCAATCATTTTTGTTGGTGTTTGGCTGCAGTCTTTAGTCTGGGTTTGTCTTGAAAAAGTGGAGCCCAGCTTCTGCTCCAGTAGGTTTTAAGAGACACTGCATGGAAGATGAACGTACCACAGACTTTCCAGGACTCAGAAAAGACTGCATGTAAAACTACAAAATGTCACTAGAATAGAATTATTCTGACTAATTCAGGACTTCTATTGCATTTTTATACTGTTTTGAAGGGCCTGAGATAAAAAGCCAGTCAGTGGCTGCTACCCTGCTTCTGGAAAAGCAAGCAGGAGGAGGAGGTGGAAAGGAGAAGCACATTCAAACCTTTGGTTTAAATGATGAAAAGTTTAGATGGAAATAAAGGATGTTTCTTGGTACCTTACCTGACCCAGGAAGAGATGTGAGACTCAAAAAGCTGATATACAAAATGTAATGAATATGACTGACATGAATACTTGTATTGTTTGACTGGTGTGTTGCAGAAGGGTGTTTTTAATTTTTTTTTGTCTATTTGTTTTATTTTTGTTCATTGTGTCAAGGAAGTCTGGAATGTTAATGTTTTCTGTGAGATAATGAACAGCTGCTTATGGCTTATTTTCTTGGCTTTTCTAATGAGATTATTGTTTTGTTAGATCTTTTAGTCCCTGTAGAGTTGACAAGAGGTGAAGTTTCATTGTTACAGTTTGTTTAGGAGCTCTAAACATGACCTAGGATTCTATTTCTTAGGTATAATAACCATGGAACAAAAGCACAGATGCTACATCCCCTCCTGCTCACCTCCAAATGTTCTGCATGTAAATAATGCCTTCCTTCCTCCCTTCCCAAAACAGGAACTCTGGTTGTAGTTTAGTATTTTCGGGTTAGGGTTCATTGCTACAGCTCTTTTCTGCACAGGAATGTTTGTAGACTGTCCTGGCACGACTCTTGGTAACGGAAGTTGCTGTTTCTGCTTTGGGTAGTATTCAGCTGATTTAATTAAGTACTTAACTAATAGTGTCTGACAGATCAAACCCAAGCATTAAGGTCTGGTTTTGTGGGTTTTTTTCTGTTCTGTTTTGGGTTTTTCTCCCACTCTCCCACTCCCTTCATTCCCCCTCTTGGAAAGTGCTGCCCAGCTCCTGGCTTTACTCAGTCCCCGACAGCAGTGGAGCCACGAAGCCTTTTCAGAGCCAGCAGAACGATGGGTTGTAGGTTGGATGAGATGCTTCTCACTGGAGCTTTATTTGCTGTAACAAATATATTTGGGTCCCTTCATCAAAAGTTCAGGCTTTTACTTATTGGCAACCTAATCCTAATCACCAGGGCAAAAGAACCCTCCACATGCTGGAGGACTGAGCCTAGACTTGGTATCTTTTGACCAGAAGAATATTATTTAAATTGCTGCAAGTTTGAGGACTCTGGCACATCCTAATGTCTCATGTTTGTTTTAATATTTTAATGAACCCCAATAATATAAAATAACCTCAATTAGTAGCTAATAGGAAATAAATCTTTATTGTTAGACCAATATGTTCCCAGAGAAACACAAATATTCTTCCTAGCCTACTGAGACATTTGATAATAAAATGTTTTCTCAATATCTCTCTTTGCATTTGTCTGTATTTAACTGTCTGATCTGCTGAGGATCCAGCCAGAAAGGGGGGGAAACAGAAATGCATCACACTTAGGGTATTATATTTTCTTCATTATCTAAGGTGCTGAACTGTCTTTCAGTAGAATTTGTAATAATGTTCCATCAGTCCAGCCTTTTTTCGGAAACTATTGAAAGCTTATGAGTGGGTTCATGCCTATTTCCCACGGCAGCAAATTGTGTTAAAATTAATGGTCACATTATACTTCAGAAGAAGACTGATACAATTTTTTTTTGAGATAGGATATTCTGTTTAGGTCCGCATAGCAACACTTGTCATTTAAGTAATGGGCCTGCCTGGTACCCCATTAAAGACCTTTTGTACTGAAAAATGGCAGAAAATGGCAGCATACGAAATAATGTAGGCATCACTGAATAAGACAATTTTCTAGAATGTTTGAAAATTGGACTAAATGCACTGTCTATGAAGGACAGATACCAAGTCTGGTTGCAGTGGGCTATGTCAGAAATAGGCTGAGTGATGGGACCTGAACTGACAGATGTACTGAAAGATATGATATACTTATTGTTTAATCATGTGGATAGAGCAGAAGATGGAAACACTGAGAATAAGAAGATTACAGTAAGAGCTACTGCTTAATCTGAGCAATAGCCTCTGAGGCTTCTTAATCTACTAGGGGAATTGTATAAATGCAGTAAGTCTGACAAGACAAATAAAAGAATAAAGAATCTTGTAAGTAAGTGAAATTATAGATTTTAATTTCTGTTATTCTACAAGGGATTGAAGAAAGGGAAATAAAAAGAGGCAGGGAAAAAAATGTGCCCTATATTACTGCTGTTCATGATGTAGGAAACATGAAAGCGTCTATGATGTGCCATTTTTTGCTTTTGGAAGCATATTAATTTCAGCCTTGGAATTCCCAGCTTTGACTGAGGAGTCAAGAGGACTGTGCTGCTGATTGACGTAGTTTGTGGTCAAATATCCCCATGGCGTCAAAAAGCCTCAACTAGGTCTGAGGAAAACGTGGTGAATACCTGTCCCTGTCCCACAGGGCCTGTGGTTTAAAAGTTTGCATGAAATTAAAGGATGTAAAGACCAGCTTGAGGGGTGTATGGCTGCTGCCCCTAATGATGTGTGTTGGGTAGGCAGGACTGAAGTAGCTCAGGTTTAACCAAGGAGGATGATGTGGGATGGGTGGGAGTGCAGTGAGGAAAAAAGCAGTAGGTCTTAACATGCTGATCCTAATAATGTCAAAATGTAAACACACTCACAAAGCCAGGTTTTTCAATGAGCATGCTTGTGTGGGAATATATCAATATTATACTTGTGGCCACAGAAACCAGGACAAATAAACGCAAATAAATGTCAGTAATCTACTGGTAGGTATAGGGACCTCAGATAAAGCTTTCCCTTATATACTGCAAGAATACACTGCTTTTTGTGACGTGTTTGGAAAATCATAAATTAGTGTAATTTTTACAAGCTAGAGAATCATATAAGCTATTTATTATTATTAACATAAGTCAGTAATGTTGGAATCTGTGTAAACAGAGTGCTTTCCTTGACTCATCTGTCATTCAGTTGTTGAACAGCATGTTCACTTAAACAACTCCAGCAAGTTTTAAATGTTCTAGGAAACATCTAAATTACATCAGAAGGAAAGGTATTTTAGGAAATTTAATTAGATACCAAAGCATGCAGGTGCTTGTAATTTAATTGCTGAAAAAAGGAAGGATTGCTAAACATTAATAATTTTATTTTAATTCATCAGCTTTTGCTTAATGCATGCTGGTTCCATGAATTATGTAGTGGAGTTTTTAGCAGAAATGTTAATGAACAATGCAATAGACAGTTAAAAACTATAAAGGCTTTTAAATCTTCTAAAGTCTATAGTATGTGTATGATGCAATAAATTAAATTCTTCTTCATATTATTATGATGGTCCTGGAAAGATTTCTATTCCATCCAAGACCAGAAAATCTTGTGCCTTAAATGAATTCCTGCAGTATTGAAGACTTGTAAGTCATAAGCATTCAAACAATATAAGCCTAAAAAAAATCACTTCTACTATGCTTTCCTTGGTACACGTCTTAAAACTTTCAGCTTCGACTTCTTTTGCTTTTAATTCCTCTCAATCTTATGCTCTTCTCATCACTTCATCTTCCTGTCGTCTCTCACTCACCTCATGTCTGTGCATTTTTCTGAGTTCCTGACCACAAAAGCCTGGCTTGAGTTGCCTCTGCAGGAAGTGGTGAAAGGAAAGCATGACTGTATTATCATGGGGAGCCACAGAAACTTAGGATCCTTCTGTGCCTGCTGAAAGAGATGGCCAGAAATCATCTTTGTAGTTACAGTAAACATTCATAGGATTTGGCAATTGAAGATAATTTTTCTCTCTCCTAGGTGTCTTCTCTGCTTGTAAAGTGAGGACTTAAGGGTTGTTGCATTGAGTGTATCGCTTTCCAGGCTGTAGCCACTTCCCTACCAAGAATAACTTCAGGTCTCTTTCTTTAAGGTCTAAAAAATGAATCTAAAATATGCTTAATTAAAGCCTGTAGAACTAATGATTTCATCTCCCCTTTCTTTCCATCTATTACCACTATTGGTGGGGGAATACCTTCCCCAGGAGGGCTAACACCAGTTTATTGGTTCACTTACTGCCAGTCTGACTTGCCTGAATTCAGTGCTTTCGGTACAGATCCATTATCCCTGCCAGGGAGTGCCCTGCAGAAAGCAGCACAACAGGAATATTGTTGTATTTCACAGTTAAATGTAGTAAGACTGCATTCATCCTGAGAGGAATTGTTCTGATTGTGGTATTTGGACAGTCATTTTAGAACATGAAAGTGTTTCTGTGTTGAAAGATGAGAGGAAGATTATATTAACGAAAAGATGGTTCAAGGTTAGTTCACTGCCCAAGCATTTTGTGACTGAATGATTGCTGAAAAATATTGTTAAAAGCCTTCAAAGTCACCCATCTCACTGCAGTTGCTGCCACTGGAGCGGGTGTGTCTGAGTGGCTCTGTGGGTGTGTGTGCTTGGCCAGCTTTGCAAACATAGTTCCTTCAAAAACCCACCTATTTTCTATAAGTGTCATTTTGATATCCAAGAGTTTCACACTAATAGTGATCCCTCTATTATTACTTTTTTTGGTAAAAATTAACTATATGAAAATATCAGAGGAAAGGTTTTCGGTTTCAAAACTGTGGTACAGAGGAAAAAATACTTATTTTCATATTATTTTTCTTTTAATTTGGTTATGCCTCTTTAAAATTAGATTATAATGAAGAATGAACTAATAAGGAATGATTAACTACTAAGAACCTATAATCCTAAACTGCTTTGCTATCTGTATTAAGCTTATTGCGATAAAATACACAAAATATTTGTATTTCAGGACAAACGAGATGAAGGAAAAATAGATAATGTGTAAAAAAAGAGACTCAATTATCTGGATACAAGATACTGAATAATTACTATGCAAGCACCAACAAAATCATTCATTCTCTGATTGGTTTTGTTTGTCAGTTCTTGGTGTTTATACAACTAATTCAGAAAAATATAGCATCCCACGGGATGATAATATTCAAAACAGGTTTTGAACCTCTGATCGTGCAGGCTTTTAAATATTTATCTCCAAATAATGGGAGTAGTCAACATAGTGCAGACAAGTCTTTGGCCTATAGTATGAGCAGAGTCAAGACTTCTGTGGTTGTTAGTAACATTACTTAAATCAGATATGAATAATCATGTGCTTAAGACTTATGTTAGCAGTGGAAAAATGAAGCCAGATGATTTAAACTGGGTTTTTTGTGTGTTGGGAGGCATTGTGATTATGAACAAAACTCTTAAAAAATTCTCAATAAATTTATATATAAAAATCTTACTTACAAATAAATGTTTATAAAATTATTTTATTTCTGTATATTATTGCTATTTTCAAAAGAGATGTAGGTAGAGGATCTGGAGAGGCAGATGTCATTCCTGAGACATCAATACACTTTTGCAAGTTAATTCTGTAAATGTTTTGTAGATCTGGGCATGGTATGATTTCATTGTAAAGAATCTTTTCCTACCCTTACCTTAAGGATCTTTCTTAGTGCACTGTGATACAGAAATGGGAAACCCTTGGTTTGCTTCAATTTGTTACTGAATTCATATAAGAAATCCCCAAAACAATGAACAAGGAATAAGTGCTTGCCAGTTTTTATTCTGATGTGATCTACTTTGAATTCCTGTCTAAATACTGATGCAGTGGAGAGTCATGTCCATCAGCTGTGCAAGAAATTTACAGTTATGAAGTGCACCTGTTGTACTCTGTCTGTTCCCTCTGCCTTTGTGGGAAAAAGTTGTTCATCTATGACTGCTTTCATGGAAAACTGTACAGCTGGGAAGATCAATCTTTCTTGCCAGCTATTTAATTTCTATGTTTTTGTGCTGCATAGAGTTGAAGTGTTCAGTTTGATAACTCAAGTCCTTTTTTTACTGTTTTTTTCTGGGGGGAGTGTTGGGCTCCAACACTTGTTGTTGGGCTTTTGTTTTGTTTTGAGGTTGTTTGTTGGCTTTGGTGATGATACTTCTGCAGAAAAGTCCAGTTCAAAACTACATATTTAAAGCCAGGAAAAATATTTTTTAAAAAGATCCTGAAACAAATATGTTGTTTTATGTTTAAACCCAGATAAGTATCCATTAGTGGAATCTACAGTGTCTGCTTTGTAAACACAGTGTCAGGGTGGGTAAACTGGCAAAGAATTGTTTCCTTAGACCACAGAGAATTATATCAGTGAAGATTCAGTTCATTTATGTCTTCGATAAAACCAACAGAATATTTCCCACGTCCCACAGCTGGTATTCTGAAGGAGGGAGATGAAGACCTTACCAGCAGATAAGACTTGATAAGCCATAGGCAAAATGCATGTAATCAGCTCCCAGGAACATTCCAGTCGTTTAGTGCCCCTAATCAGGGTTTATGGTTCAGTGAGATCAGTGTGAAGGTTACTAAAGCCGTTGTGAAATAAAGAAAAATGGAGATAGTTAAAGTAGATTTGTAGTAATTTGTGATATGTGGTTTTGTAATTAACTTGTGCTGTTTTCTATTTATGATCACAAAAACCACACTGATTCTGTAATATTGATTGGCACATAGCAAATTGAATCTATTTACCTAATCTTTTTAATAGTCTCTGCTATTAGATGGGGGCAAGACAGCTGAGTATAAGAAGGTAAATCAAAGCATCTGTCTGCTTCCATTTGTGACATATAGAATTCTAGACTACAAGGGGTGTTTCACTGCTGGTCAACTTATTTCATAAGGCAACCTAAAGAGACACTGTGAGAGAAAAGCTCTTGTTCATTAGAAAACAGCTTTAAAAATACTATAAAAAATCCCTGAATATCGCTGGTTGGAGTAAGATGAATTAGGATTTACATTATAGTTAAGTCTCATTAAGTTTCATTATGTTTCTTATGCTCTTACTGAAGATTTATAAGAGCCATTAACTTACATGTTGCAATTCTATGAAAATGCATCCTTCTGAAAAGAAAAATGGTTATTTTTTTGGTCGGCTTAATGCCAATTTATATGTGGCACATATTCAAGGCTTTTATAGTTCTTTGTGCTCTAATCATGTCCCAGGTTCTGTTCCTTACTGTACAGTTAAGCTGATAAAATTGTTCTTAAGATGTTTCTAGCTAAGATAGTTTCAGCAGATTAAAATGAATAAGCACGATGAACATCTGTTTAAGTGTACAAAGAATCCTGTATTGAGCAGGCGTCTCCTGCAGCCCCCTTGGAAGATTTCTGCTCAGTGAATTTTAACAATTCTAGTTACAGATGATACCTGTTATCATCATTGTACGGTTATATATAATAAGGTCATTATCCACAGCAGTTCTATGTCTAGATACGTCAGAGGAAAAGGAAAAACATATGTGGCCTTGTACTCTAATTGCTCCAAATTAGGAAAAGCAGCATGAATATCGTGGGAAATGTATCCATAAAAAGAGAAATCTATAAGATAAAAGTTTGGTAGTTATTACAGGATCATTTGTGCCAATGATTGGAACAAAGGCAGGTCCCAAGACTGCATTTGGGGTGGAGATTTTTCCCTTGAGGTTGCACAAGGGCTTTCAGAATGCTTTGGGAACAACAGAGGGATTTGTGAACACTAGAATTTCAGGATTGACTTAAGGAAGATTTACTGAGCTGCTTTTTTTTTTTTTGTGAAGAAAATGTTTGCTTTTTGCTTGTAGATGCAATAACTGCAGTTCAGACTATTCACAAGTTATATAGGTTTTTTTTTTTTACTGTCTTGTAGAAGACAGCCTGCTGCCTTCCACTTTCTAACTGGTGCTCTGATGTTTTATTTTTTCACACGTAATAATTGACATAAGTGCCTTTGTTTTTCTTTTTTTTTTTTTTTTTTTTTGTTTCACGTAAATCCTGGTGAAAAGCTCATTTGTTAGTTGTGTTTGGGAAATGGTAATACTTCCCAGAAACAGAGATCTGCTTTTTCTGGAAATTACTAGGAATCATTTGAGTGCTCATGTGCAGCAGCCTCCTGTAAGTCCTGTACCTGAAGTATCCCAGTTTTCAAACTTGATCAAATGGGTCTCATCCATCATTACCAAGGACAATACAATATCTGTTTGGAAAGATCTCAGGAAATCTTCTATGATAATTCTTCTCCATTTCTTCTGCAAGTTATACTACCACAATCTGTTTATGTAGGATTGAAGATCAGAAAGTTTGACAGCTAAAGCTGATCACTTCCATAAAATTTCATTTAGAAACTGAAGCTGAAAACTGGGTTCAAGGAGTGGTTCCTCAGAATTGAGACAGCTGCAATAACAGCTTTTGGGTTGATGCTGTTTATGACTCATCTGAGAGCAGACATGAAAAAGGTCAGGATGCCCTAAGTGCTAAGTAAGGGATACTTTTGAGTGTACAGCTGTACAAGAGTTGGGAACATTAGAGCACTGACTGTTTATATCTGTAGAGAAGAATGATAGAAAAAAGTGTCTTCCTGTACTTCTTATCTTTCCTTTTCCAGCTGATCAATCTGAGAAACTTTAGGAAAGTTATTTCGAGCATGAGTGAGAGATCTATAATATCTGGGCTGAGCAGCACTGCCCTGCTGCACAAGTGACACCTGTAGTCTGCACTGGCACATCTGGAGGAGCAGAGCAGCAGTGCAGGGATCAGTAGAAGCTGATGGAGTGACTGGGCAATGGCTCTCTGCTGACACCCACACCCCCTCGCATCTCTGCTGGCACTGAGAACCAGCCCAGCTCCAAAGTATCTTGACTGAGTCAGTCTTCATGTTCCTAAGGTCCTGCAGCTGTACGAAAAAGACTGAGGAGCAAAGTAGTGACCAAACCTTAAATTCAGAAATGGTGTACAGAGGCTTTTACATAGGAAAGACTCTGTGCTTCTGGTGATCCTGCTTAATTCTGGAAGAGTAGGAGGTGCTTCTGGACAGTGTTAGATTTACTGCGTTAAATTCCTTCTCTGAGGCTTTCAAGAAGGCCATGGTACATGCTTCCCCGAGCAGAAGGGAAGGGAGTGTTTTCTATGCTTTTGGAAAACATTAAAATGCACCCAACCACTTTTAATTCTGAACTCTTCTATTCTGTCTGCTTTTAGTTATTGCAATAATATTCCCTGGCTGATTTGCTGCTGCTTGGAAAAGGTATAGGTCTCTTTCAAACCACCAAGAAGCACTTGAAGCAATTACATCTTTACCTGATTTTGTGGTGCTGTCCAGTCAGAATGTAGGTGCGAGAGCAAGGAAATTGATGATAGGGGAGCAGGGAATTTTAATGCACTCAAGTTAAGCAGATGAATAGCTGTCTCTGGAAAAGCTGGCCCATGCCCAGAACATTATGCACTATAAAAAGAAGGTCATCCTACTCAGCAGGTTTTCCAGTTACTTAGAGAAGGCCTCCTCCCTGCTCCATGCTGGTGAAAACTACCACAACCCCTTTTACTCTCTTGAGGCCGATCAGTCAGTCTACAATTACTCACTTTTCTCTTGAAACTACTTTCAGAAATTGCTTGAGGGGAGAAGACACACTAAGAGCAGCAGCAGGAAAAATATTTTTTTTTTAAAGATGCATTTCCAAATGTAAATGAAACCATTTTGGAAAAGTCGATTAAAATTGGCTTTTTCAACAAAAATGAGACCTTAACTTTAGTTAGTTTCTCTAGATTTAGGGCTCTTTCTTACTGTATAGGCCACTGACATTTTATATTTATTCACTTTAAAATACGTGTACTTATACATGTATAATTTAGGCCTCAGTTGTTCTGGAGGATCTAGTTGTTTTATGGGCATGGGATTAAGCAAACATTTTTCAGAAGTCTGTGTAATTTATCTGTTAATAGAATGAAACTTTGTAATGTTTTGGGAATCTAGAAAAGTTTTTACTTTGGGAATTATTTCATCTCTTGGCTACAAATGTCTTACAAGGCACACTTTTTTAAATGCATGTTTTTTGTTTACGTGATAGAAAAAAGCAACAAAGGAGTCAGCACTTGTATAAACTGGAAAATTTTGAAATAATGCATGAAAAATACAGCTCTCTGGTCACTGCTCTTCTGTTAAAGCATGATTACTTTATTCTGTCTACTAATTCATTCTACATGGTGGCAAAAACCTTCACACAACTGAACAATATCTGAGCTTCTTTGCTGTGGTAGGTCTGTAGCTGCAGAACATATTTATTTAAGTGGTGCCCTGGCTTCGGTATGTTCCTCAAACAATCGCATACTGTAACTGCAGCTGAGGTAGACCTGACATGTGAAGTACCTGATGGCAACTTGAGAATATGTTGGTAGCACACACCACTGCAGATATCATGGAATAGTGCTTTGCACCATCTGGGAAGAGCTTTGCTCTGCTGGAGTACCTGACACGGCTGTTACTGCACAGCGTATTTATCCATTCACTGCCATGTACAAGATAATTGGAGGCAAAATTAACATGTCAGCTTGAACCAGCACAGAAGTTCTTTTATTCCAGAAGGGTGCAGAACTTCTCAAGTATAAATAAGTACCTGCTGGTGTTTAAGGTTACCAAGAGTTATATAGTTGTTGCTCCCTGAATTAAAAGGCATAATTTTGTGCAATTTTCTTTGAGAGTGAAGGTATTTTAGCTTTCAGAACTTTAGCTCCTTCTGAATTTTCCTTTACCTCTTTATTGACCTAGGAAAAAAATGCAGTTGATCTGAAAAATGCTGAAGTATTTTCTCAGAGGTTGCAAAGAGATAAATACATCCAAAAAGAGAATAATTTCCCTTTATTGTGGTGCTGTTTTTTTACATTTACCCTGATGAACTTGGTGCAGTACATCTCTCCAAGACCCTCCATGACTGACTATATGCCAATAACTCCCTGCAGCTGATTAACCTGGATAACCATTTTGTATTTACACTTTGCAATGTGTGCAAAAAGCTGACAGGAGCACACACAATACCCCCACACCCATGAGATAGGTGTTAGCAAGAAAAACTAACAAACTTTTTTTTCTGTTGGCTGGAAACAAACTTATATAAAGTGAGTTGGAAGGGAGTGGTGTGGGGAAGGAGAAGGACTTTATGGTGGGTTAGTTTTAAACCAGGGAATCCAGCTCCCTTACACTCTTCTGTGGATGAAGATGATGATGGCAGACGCTACTTCAGGAAAGCATAATTTGAATCTTAACAGGAGGATCCTGTCTCTTTATCCACTGAGTGTGTTGAAAACATATGTCTGTTAACATCCTTGGATTAAAGTAGGGCTTTGTTAATGCTGCTCCTTCCATTTTAGGAAGCATAAATGGCAGTCTATCCTGTTACATGAGATCAAACAAAAGCTTAGACATATAGATAAAATGTATGGGGCTGCTTACCTCTTTGAGTAGTCTGGGTCTCATTGTCAGGGTGTGATATAATTTGTGCAGAAAAAGAAGAAACATTTATTTCACTTTTTTTTCTTCTCTGGGGGCTAGAAAATGCTGTCCTGGTGTTTTATAAACGTGCTTTGTTTTAAGTGATAACTAAGATTCCAGAACCTAAATAGTCATGTTTGTGCAGCCAAATCCAAATCAGCATTGTATTAAATAATATGTATGGATTAAGATTATCCTGTCTCACAGAGCTATTGCCTGTATGGTACTGCACTGTTTGTACTACCATGTACAGGATCTTCATGAGACCGTACCACTGAGTATAGTCAGGAGAAGATTTAAATTATAGCAACATCTTATTAGAACTTAAATATAGTCACTTTTTAATATACAATCGTTAAAATGACTCTCATCAACTGAAATTTCAATATTCATGTAATTATTAAAACTTACTCATCCTTATTCTCCATAAAAACTTTAAATGACACAGCACAGGCATTCTTTGGCTAGGCATGGGATAAGTTTGTGTGTTTGCTGCTTAGATCTTTCTTCCCCAAAGGTGCTGACCTTGACTTTTCAGACATTTTCTAAATGAGCCATACCCATAAGCCCCAGAATTTAGGCTTGACTTCATCAATGGGGTGTCTGTTATCTGTGTTGACATTGTAAATTGAACCCATTCAAACACACAGCTGTCACCTGAACTGGTTACAGTTTAAGTGTTTTAGTATACATGGGAAATAATTCCATCTGTACTACAATAGTCAACAGTGTAGCGGGGAATAACAATATTCTAATCAGCTTCCTGGGTTAATTATAACCTTGGCAATCCTGAAACTCAAGGGAGAATGGGGGAAGGGGGGTGATTGGGGTTGTTAATTGGACGTAAAGGTTTTTCTTCCAGAAGGTGCTTTGACACCGCGTGGTCACTTCAGAGACTCCTACACAGCCTTCAGATGGTGCAACCTTTTTGGGACAAACCCTCCTGCATTTGTGTAACTCCCTCAGCCATGTCTCCTAAGGAACCACTGTGTTCTGAACAGGTGTCAGAAGTAGACTTGTCTTGTGCCCACACCAGGTCTCTCAACACTTAAGCACAAATGTTTCTCTGCCTTGGGAAGTCTTGGTCTGTATTAAGAGAACTGGAATTGAGGATTTCTAGGGCTATTTATACATAATATCCCACATTACATCAATATGCTCTGCTGTTATTGGTGTGACTGGTGCTCTCTGTCCCTCCCCTGCGAGCCTGCCTTCAAACATAATTCCTGTCCCTTTCAGTCATCTTTTCTCACTGCCAGTAAAAGAGCCCTGGTTCTGGGCATAAACATGTCCCTGTCTGAGCACTGGAAACAGCTGAACAGGCTACCTGCTTTTGTTCAGCTAAGTGTGAAGAGCAGTGCCTTCTGTTTGCATTGCTGTGTCCTAAATGTATAGGGCCAGACTTACAATCTTTGGATAGAGCTTCTAAAGTCATCAGGCCATCAAAACCAGGAGTTATGTGCACAGTGAGCAGGTGTGTGTTGTGGTGGTAATCACAGTCATCATTATCTCGTTGCTGACACTGAGTGACCTATGGGAATTCTCTTGCTGCAAAATGACTTGCTGTTCTCTGAATACCTTTAGTCTGTTTTCCTGTATTTTTCTTGGCTATGAGCTCCATGGCCTGTTTGATAGTGCTGTTGCACAGCATGGAAAATTTTGCCTCTTTTTTTTTTCCACTGGTGTAACACTGGCTGGTGGATGGGGTACTGAAAAGGGAATACAAGAGGAAGCTTCAACAGTCTTGTGTACAGATCATTTGGGAAAAAAAATCCCTTTGTGTCAAGGGCAGAGCTGTGCATATAGGGAGTAATAAGTTAATTTTATCATTAATTTGATTAGAGTAAAAATTGCAGGACTTAACCATAAGAGCTGGTTTCAGTAACTTGCAAACTAACGAAGTGAAGTCATTTACTCCCTTTACTCCTGATTAACACATTATCATACATGTAGCAGCTTGTTTCTAATTCTTCAAGGATTACTCCAGTTTCTCCAGAGACTTGCTGACGAGGAACAATAAAGCCAGCTTGGGCAGGTTGCATTTTGCCTCCCACAGCAATGTAGCAGCTGTGACTGTAGTGTGGACTCCTGGAGCACGTAGAAGTCAGCTGTCTGCTCCACCCGGACTGACACCTCTGGTGAGGAGTGAGGGCCTCTTAAAGTTGTGACTTCTCTTTCTGTCACCTCCCCCTTTCTGGAAGTTCCTTGACATGAAGCTCAGCAATATCAGCTGCAAACGTGACTACGGAAACTTGGCAGGAGATAGTCCCCAACCCCGAGCTTCCATGGCGGGTTGCAAACTCCAAGGGATTTTCTGTGAGCAAACCCTGGCTGTTGCACAAGCAAATGCAGCTGTGGTTTGCCTTTGATACTAAACAAACAGAAGATGAAAAATAACATGCAGACATATTGCAGTGAAACAGAAGTCTAAACTTCTGCTAAGGAAGTGTAACAGTTATGACAGGGAAACTAAAACATGAGTTTAGAGCACACGAAGCCAAATATTTCTCTAAGACGCTGCAGCTGTGCAGACAGTGGCACAGTTAAGGAGAACTTAATTCTTTCGGTGGACTTTGAAATTATTGTTAAGGCCAATTGGGGAATGAAGGAGTCCTGGAAATCCGGTTCTTGTCTCCTTATGCACAGGCTGACAACTGTTAAAGACCTTTCTCTCTTTTTGGAAACAGGTCTCCTTTCTTTATCCACTATTAGTCTTTTTTCCCATAAAATGAAAAGCCTCTGCTTTGCAAACCATCATTAAATTGTATCTCTATTGTGTAGTCACTAGCATGTTCCCTTCTGCCTGAATACCTCCCACAGTGGCCACAGATCTCTAAAACATAAGAAATGTTCATTTTTAATGCCTCCATAAATTCATTATTTCCTCCTCACACTCAGCTTTTAGGGATGCTGCATCTAACTCACTCAAGGCAGAGTCAGTATCAGAGTGCATTAGTCAAATGAATTTCACCTTTTGTTTTAGCTCCTGGGGTCAAAAATACAGCATTTTCTGTTGAAATGTAACACACACCAGTGTTTGTGTTCTGGTTGTGCTTATCTCCCTTTGCACAGCCTGGAGCAGAACATGCTAATGGTTACATTTATAAAATGTAGCTGGAGCTGCAATAAGTGGTAGGGGAAGGCAATTTTCCTGATAGACTGTGTTCTTAGCCCAGATTAATGGCTAACTAAATATACTGCTTACCCTTCTCTTGTCCACAATTTCTGTCTCAAGATGAGAGCATATTCTCTTGCAGCACTCACTCATTGCATGCCACTTTTGGAGGTAGATGTTTTTTAGCAGCATCTTGGTGAAGAGCACCTTATTAGCTGGAGATTTGGATAGCAAATAATTTGGGGAAGGAGGGTGTACTGCAGAATTTTCTTTTCATTTTTTAAGGATATTTTGTATATGCAAAGCAATATAATGCTTGACAATTTGAAACAGAAATGCAAAGGGATACCAGGAGAGGAACAAAAAGAGAAGGTAGACAGAAAAATATTGGCAGAAATCAGTACACCCCAGATAATTTGATCTATGTTTTTTCTAGACGATATTTCCTGTAAAGTTCTGTTAATCAGTGTTAAAAATTGTATTTTCCCAACTGCTTTTCTTTAAGGTTTTCTGTCCCACTTCTCTCTAGTGAGTGTTTTTCTCTGCTGCCCTGGGTAACTGTAGAATCCTTGCTGAGAAAGAGGAAATGGCAGCGGCTTGGTGCATTCTTTAAGTGTCGGACACCTGCTGCTGGAGAGGTTCTCAACCCTGTGCTCTTCACCAAGATTAGAACAAAACCAAGCAGGATTGTGCAGGCAAGACTGGGAAATAAGGAACAGCGCCTGTTAGAGAAGCAGTCCCTCTTTCTTGGCTTAGGAAAATGACTCTTCAGATTAACATGAGATTGGGAACTGAATCTAGGTTTCCTGGTCTGGTCTGATGACTAGTCCACAAACTACAAGTAGTTGTTCGGAAACTACAGTTTCTAACAAGTCTACAGTCAGACTTTGGAAAAATCATTAGAATAATTTCCAGCAGTGTCACTCTAGGATCAGACTTTAGATTTCTGTTTTATTTTGCTGTGATTAGAATCAAGTAAGTGTGAAATTCTGTAGTGTGAAATCAAACTTATTCCTGTTCATAACTAATTAAGGTTGACATCCCTAACACCTGAAAACATGTAGAGATCAAAAAAAACAGGGAAGAAAACCAGAAAGCTAACGATTAAAATTCTACTGGTTGGATAGAGACAGTCATAGTAAATAAACCTGTGATTAAATTGAGGCTTGTAGCCCGGTTTAATCTGCTGCCATGGCTCTCCTTGCTGTACTGCCCTCCAGGTGTTCAATCCTTGTCTTGTTAAGTGTTTGTTCTGATATTTGTTTTCTGCTCCTGCTCTTAAGATTTTTTTAATTCTTTCCACCCTTTGGGGTCACCAGCATTGATCATAGGGGTACTGAAAAGAAAACATTACTGTTCTGGAGAGCACAGGCTGGATGAAATGATGGCTCTTCCCCGTCCTGATGTTCATTAGGAAATGCATAATGTGCTACTGTCATGGTGTGAAGTCCCAGCACAGGGATGTGTGGAGCACAAGTGCTCAGGTACCTGGAATCCTGAGGTGTTACATACAAATTCCCTGAGTTTTTTGTGCCTGAGCCATTGTGTCATTGAAAATAATTTTCACTCCTGATTGCAGAGAGAGATATTAGGGAAAAAAAATAAACTTTTCAATGTTTAACACCTCTTTAGTCCAGGTTTCTTTTGTGTGGCCCAGGGGATCCCAAAAACATGACCATTCTTAAAGGTTTCAGTGTCAGGAAGTCATGAGCTTACACTGAAAAATAATGTAATGTGGGAATTGAATATTTATATAATTCTGCTTTCACTTGCTATACTTCTGGTAGGAAATAGTGCCTTAAATTTTGAGCCTAAAACTGCTGCTTTGACTTGAAGAATGAATGTTTGCATTTAAATGAAGTAAATAGAAAGCCTGAAATTTTGCTTCCAAGGAAAAGCAAAATCATCTCACAAGGAGTAATAATTTTGATTTGGCTTAATATCAGAGTTGAGCACAGAAGTTTCCATAACTCTCCTGCAAGGGCAAATATTAATGATGACTTATGAATTGCTGCTTGTATAACATGTACACTGGAATTTCAACAGCTTTAACACAGTTTTGTTATGAAGTGTGTGTGATCTTTTTGGGCAGTCCGTGAAGAATTACCATGTGTGAGTGATGTAGAAATAATAGTATGAAGAACTGCAATAAGCCATAGGAAGAAGTTGAAATCACAGCTCTTGTGAGTGGCAATTAAAGATTTTTAAGTACTTGGGCTACAGGGCCAAGATCTTATTACTTCTACCTGCTCCATCTTCTATATGGATATTATTGTGTGGTTACAGTTTTCTCGTGACTGGATCAAGAGAATTTAGAGCTGATCTGGTTTGTGTGGGTCTGTCTCACTTCAGAGCCAGATTTTTCTACCATTCTACATCTTGCTGAAATTTTAAAGAAATACTATTTGGATTTCAACCCCTTTTTCTCCTTTCTGAGGATCTTGCTGGTTATGAGGCTGCTGTTAGCACAGAGGAGCCTGCAGCAAACGGGCAGTTCTAGCAGTGAAAATACTGTTTACATATTGCTGCATTCCTTCCAACGTTTTCTTTTTAAATGACATAAAACTATGCTTGTGAAGGTATGGCAGGCACACTACATCTCTTCTATTTAGTTTAGCTTCCCTGTCCAATGTGTTTAAAAGTACAAGCAATTCATCATTCACTTGAAGAGAGCTGAATACAACTGTCAGAAAACACATATTTTCTCCTAAAAATCTGTGTCTAAATAAGGTGTCTATCTGTTTGCACACTGTTTATTGTATCAGGGTCAGAAACAATGTTTAGAGTTCCCATCTGGTAGGATTATTTCATACTGCTCTTGGTTCAGGCAACTTCTGGTTCAGTTTAGCTCAATGTTTATGTGTCAGTCATAGAATCACCAACTTTTGCAAACAAGGGCAAGTGTGTAGTGAGGGACTTTTGCAAACAATTATTTTTTTCTCTACAATAATTATGATTTTTTAGAAAAATTGTATAAAGAAGGCTTCACTCACATGCCTAGAAATGCATTAGAAAACTGAAATCTGACACGAGATATAAATTATTTAGGTTCTTTCTCTTTTTTGCTAATACTGTTGAAGCTGCTGGTACTTTCTGCATTGTGAGGTAATGCTCTGCTCAAGTGCAAGTCAGATTTGGACTCAAATAATTGAATTTGAAGAAAGGAAGATCTATAATATCTCTACTTTTTTTGCCTCTTGCTGTGAGCAAGATGACAGAAAAAAGTTCAGCAACTGATCTGCCCCCAAAAACATATGCAAGAGGTTGTTTTTTGTCATCTTTGTCTTTGGACCTCACTGCTTGAGTCAGAGACTTTTTCATTTGACAGAATGCACTGGAAGTAAAACAAAGGTGCTGTCAGCAGTGTTCCAGATACTGAAAATTAGAGATTGTCAGCTGGTGCTTAAGTTGGGGCTCTCAGTTCTGTGTACTGCACAGTAGCACAATGCACGTGGTACCAATGCATTTCTTTTCTGAACTCTTTTTGACACTCTTGAGCTGTAACCTGCAGTCCAGATGAAAAGGCTGCTGTGTCTCAGCTCAGCCAAGGATGGTGAGGTCACAATTCTCCCTCCTATGAGCACCAGGAAGTTTGTATTCTGCCCAATACTGTCCAGCAACTTCGATAGAAAACCAGCCAGGGACTGTGGTGGCACTAGAAGTAACAATTAACAGGAAAAACTGTTCTCTGCAGATAAATAGCAGTCTTAAGAAAATGAAGCTTGTGCTTCATGGTACCAATTGAAAGGTTTTTAGAACATGCATGAAGAACTATTTTGCTATAGTTGGTGTGTAACTGCCTGTGCCTCTGTTTTGTGTGGAGCTAATCAGGATTTTGAGAGTCTCACAGCTACTGCCCCAAGTTTTCTATGAGGAGAAGAAAGTCAACTGCATAAAACCTTTATAAAAGTTTTTTGCATGAAGTGAGTTAGAGTACTCTGTTACCAATTAAATGGAGAATCCCATATTTTAAGTGTTTCTAGTGCATTCCAGATAAATTAGACTTCAATGATTCAGTTTTTAATAAATAAAAAAGTTCATTAATTATTGAAGCATTTATGAAAGAAAAAAGAGACACCTTTATAATATTAACACCTAATTTAGTGAACTCTGATAAGAAGCTTTTTTTACCTCACTGGCTTCTGGGACCTGATCTTGGGAGAACGTGGAGTGCTGATTATGGGCTTTGGGCCTCTAAAACTTTTTATCTCAGGAGCCAAGCCTCCTGCAACTAGGATTGGTGAAATATTGTCTTCTATTTCATAAAAATAAGTGTATACAGTATGAAATAAAGCACGAATGAGCTTTAAATTAAGCTCAATTTGAACAGAAGGATTCTTTAATCTTAAGAAAAATTCCAGTTGGATGCTCCAGAAAGAAAAAAAAAAACAAAAAAGGAACTATTATCTAGCAGTGTCTTACATGTGTTGGTGTGGCTTTCAGACACTGGAAAATAATTATCAGGAATTTTCATTCCTAACAGTTCTCTAGATGTTTATATTTTTAAAGGTTCTTTGCTGGTTATCACGAGTACTTCGACCATTTTCAAGCAAACAGGATTTTTTTTCTCAGCAGAATGTCAGAAAGACATGGATTATAACTGTAAAATAGAAGTTTCTACATGATTTTCAATACTGTAAATTGAAGAAAACAGATACAATAATTGCTGCGACAAAATAATTCCTGCTCTAGAAAAATTGGTATGGCAAGGGAGAAAACACAAGGTAATTACAAGGGGAGAATTGCATGATGGTTTAGGGGAAGAGCGGGGCAAATAGAGGGTTAACAGTTTGATTTTAATTTTTTTTTTTCAATATATTCCTCCTACCTTCCCCCTCAGCTGAAGTTGGCTGCTTTGCAGGAGAGTTGTGCTCTCGACTGTCTGTATCTGTCTGGCCACTGATTTGGAATGATGTGCAATAATATGCAGGTACAGCCAGGTTAACAGAATTTTTACCACAGAATAAAATGGGCCAAAAGTTTTACCCTGTACATCAAAATGTATTTTGATGTGTCCTCTTGGACAGTGAGCAGACACTTTAAAACATCAGGAATATGATAGAAATTTACACCACTTTATGGGATTCTAAAGGACCTCAGTGGATTTAAGTGCTTGTAATGAGCATTGCATGAATACATGCAAAAATGACAGACGAGGTTTGGATGAATTGATCATTAGGGTATTCATGGAATACAAATGAATGCAAAATTTGTAGCTATGGACTTTAAAAAGTACTAGAGAACATTTATAAAAAGCAAATTTTGGACTTTCATTCCCACACAAGTTATTTCTGAATTATGCAGATATTTTTTAACTTTATTTATATAATCTCATGAGGTTTTTTCTCTGTGATTCCAACTAATATAAATTATTTTAACTAAGTTTCTAAATGCTAATATAGCTTAATGAAATAGTATTAAAAGTAGTAATAGTATAGGATGGTTCAGGTTGGAAGAAACATGAGTCCCATCTCCAGCTGAAAGCAGGGAGAGCTCCGAGGTGAATGTTTGACTCCTGATGTAGCTATAGAAGCTCTCTTTGCTCTTGGTAATTAAGTCTCAACTCCAGCTGAGCTTCTGCTTTCCAAACACCATAACTTCATGCCTGGACAATCTTATAGAATTATATCTATATACCTCAAGAGAAAAAAAAAAGTAAAAGTTTTACTTTTAAAAGTGTAAGATGTCTGTAGAATCAGTTGAGCAGTCTAGAGACTGGATATATTGGAAACATCTTATGAACACTGTGAAAAACAGGACCCGATTTCTTCACCACTTCACTTTTTAGTCCTAATATTGTTTTTTTCTGCATTTGATCCTGCAAGATTCTGAGCTTCCTGACCTCGTTTCAGTAAAATATTATTTTAGGCATGTGAGCAGACCATAAAAGTATAATAAGCTTTTCCCCATATTTCAATTTTATGCCTGCCTGGTTTCCTGGATCATACACTGTGCCTACAATTCTTGTGATGATTTCCAAATTTCATCTTTGCATGTGATAGCTAGTCAATATTTGGTTTTAATGCAACTTTTCTTTTACTCTTGTTTACATCTGGTGACTTCGATGATGCAGCAAATTTCTTCAGTGCTGAAAATTGTTAAATCTGTGTCTCCTGGTCAGCAACTCACTGATTCTCCAAGATAAAATACTTGAGAAACACAAACTATTTCACCTCAGTGTCTTACTTGTGGGGCTGCAGCCAGTGTTCCTCACTAAAATCAGGATCTGACCCAGTGTCCTCTTTTCTTTTGGAGCATTGCTCACTTATGATGTGTCACAGAAATCACACAGCAAAATAGCACAAATCCTCTGGGTAATGTTTGAACTAGGCCTACTTTCACTCATCTGGTTGTTTTTTGCTGTTTGGTTTTGTTGGCTTTTTAAAATTTTTCTTCTTAGCTGCCAAACCATTGCTGAACTTCATGGTTATCTATTTTTTTATGTGCTGTCTCTAAAGTTTATTATTTCTCCAGCCTTCGTAGGATCTTCACAGAATGCTATAGAAATGTGAACATCCAAACGTTTAACACATTTAAACACACTTCATACAGCAGCATTCAATGGTGGTATCACTGTAAAACTGCTTCCAGAGGTCTTCAATACCACAAATAGTGATATTTTTTTTCTTATATTGCTAGTGCTGGTGACTGCTTTCAAATTGTCTTCACCTTTGGCTTCTTTAAATAACTCTTTAAAAGCTTTTAAAGGGATTTAAGGATTTTCAGTTAGTTTGACTTTTTTGTTGTGTTCCTTTTTACTTATACATTACATCAGCCGTTTTCAGGTTGTGCTCCCACACCTGTTTCCCCCCTGCCTGAGGTGTCACAGGGACTGGCCACGGGCTGTCAGGCCTGAGACAGGGGAAGCAACTGGCACTTCCCAAACCTCCAAATATCTGGAGAAGGATTCCCTGGGGCCCTGTGAACCCTCAGCAGTCAGGTGAGAGTGGGAAGCAAGTGTATGACGAGGAGACGGCAAACCTCACCTGGAAGTCAGATTAGCTCTTTACAGTTCTCCAGGCAGTCAGGTAACCATTTCTTCATCAACAGCAAATAAACAGAATCCTGCACAAATAGATTAAGGTCTCTGATGCCAGGAGGAGATGAAAACAGGCTGTTTCCTGACTAATTTTGAGGTGTCTCTGATTTGCCTCTTCTGGGTCTGCCAGAAGTCAAAGTTGAGGACCTGGCCCATGAATCAGGCAAAGCACTTTTGTCAGCTCTACTCCAAAAAACATTACCTTATTTAGCATTGGGGAATTATCTGTCCAGTGTCTGATCTTTCGGTGCTCAGGTGGAACAAGGGGAGTGTTCCCAGTGGTCTGAAAAATTCAGCCTTGCCTCTCCATGCACAGTCTGTAAATTTTCAGTTGTTTACACCTGTATATTTTCTTTTTTCTCCACAAGGCCTTTGTGTTCATACAGTTGTTTTTTTCTGTTGTGTTTGTTTATGCTTGTGTGGTCAAAGGAGTCTCAGTTTGTCAGTGTGATGCTAGATGTAGCAAGGTGGCAGAAATCTGAGAGTGCTAACAGATAAAGAAATATGCTTTATGCATGTGCCTTGGTGGCGTAAGGACTGGGGAATGATGATTACTTGTGACAGAGTACGCTGAGCAGCACCGCCCTTCTGCAGCACATTTTGCATTTGAAATGTTAATTGCAGGTTACTGGTTTACTGAAAATGTAAAGGGTATGTGCACCTTAAATGTAGGTCACGCTGCTCCACACGGAAACCTCTGCCCTTGCAGCTGCAGATATGCCAGGCGTTCTCTCCGGGGGCAGCACAGACAGGGTACACTTGCCCTGATCTGCATAGTTCAGTGGATCCAGCATCTGCGTTATGATACCAGAGCTCAGGTGCTTCGTTTTCCCCTTTGTTTTGTCACTTCATTGCTGCCAAAAGAGGGTAACAACTGAGTGTGAAACAAACTGATGTCTGCATATGCCAATGACTTTTTTACAATTGCATCTGTTAGATGGTGGTGGTTTTTTTTTAATGGTTATTCAGGAGTCACTCAGCAGCTAAAAGGAAAAACTTTTTAAATATTTAATGTCTCTGAAATGCTCTGAGACTGAAATAATCTTGTTTTTGTAGCTTTGGTTTAACATAATGGACTGTGAAAGGAGGCCAATGATTATGTGACCACTTGAGAGCCAGAATCATACCTAAATCAAGTATGTCGGCTAACAATGACTTGATAAAAATCATGATGATGAAAATATAGCATAAATATCATCTATACAGAAATAAAATATGGAATACATTGAATTTGCCTTTGAGTCAATATTAATTCAATAAGATGAGGCTTTGCAGACTGGTGTTCTATTCATTATTTTTCTACCAAAGGATAATTTGGAATTGGAAAATTTGAGAATTTCTTTACTCTTCCTGCTCTATACTGTAATTGGATGTGCTGAGCAAAAGATCATAAATTGTCTTTTTGTCAGTCCAGAGCAACAGGTACATAATGGACTTTCCCACTCTGGAGCAAGAGCTTGGCAACAAAGGTGAATTTACCACTAAAAGAAAAATCAGACAAAAAAACTCCACCAAACTTCTGTCAAAGCAATGTTTAAAATAATCCTCCATTAAATCTTACACTAATGCCTTTATTTATTTATTTTTCAACACACTTTCCTTTTTTTTGTTGCTTGTTTGGTTTTTTGTTTACTGTTATGGAATACATTCAGCTGGTTCTTGGGCTGCTTGTGTTGCAACACCAAATAAATCCCACGTATTTCCTAAAATTCATTCACCGTTTCTGCAGGGCCTAATTTTCCTCACCTTACTATTGGACTTCAATGAACTTCCATCACCTTTAACACGAGGAAAATGAGCGTACGACATGGAAATTTTGTTGTCTGATTTTAATTTAGTTTTTGATGGTTTCTCCTTGGATAATTCATGTTTTACATTGACAGAAGATGGTGCAGTTAAGCAGGACCAAAATAAAAATTGTTCTGCTATTTCAGCAGTTAACTTGCAGCTGTAGTGGAAGTGACAGCAGAATATATTCATTAATCACCTCAGTTCCCCCAGACAATGAACGAGAACAGTACAACTGAACAATTGCCTGCAGATAATAAAACCTTTATTTCCTTTCATGCACTTAAATTTCCTTTTGATTAAATAATTCCATGTTTGAGTGCAGTTCACAGGTAGGACATGCTTATGTAAACCTCCTTGATTAGAGCAGCATCCTGGGGAATTTATCAACTCATGATTTTTAGCTTCAGTCTGTTGTCGAAAAGTAAAGCTTGCTGAGTAGTCTGCACATCTAATCCTTCAGACTCTTTCACGCTGGCTTTAGCACCTCCAGCTTTAGAGCAGTGCTTCAAGTTTACAAGCTGCTAATTGCTCTGGGGTGCAGCTGTCTGGGTTAGATTATCAGCTGGGATTTACTGCTTGGATTCTGACAGCACAGGGAGCACCAGCGGCCCCAGTGCTGCACCCTGTGCAGGCACCTGCAGTCTGAGACCTTTCAGCCAGAAGTCACCGACCAGACACGGACTGAGAACGGATTGTACTCCCCTGGGTGAGAACCAGGGAGCAACAGAGATCAGCCTTCATGCAGATTATCAAATCACACATCAGTACACTTGAGATGGGAATGAGCTGGATTATGCAAATCAGGTATTTGAAGTCTTTTGCACAGTCTCGGCAAAGGACCACAAGATGCTGCTGGAAGCAAGGCCACTGCCTGGGTACCACTGCTCATGGGATGGCTTTGTTTTAAATTGTGCTCAGGTGTGTGTTCAGCATCCACAAAAACTTCTATGTGCAGCACCCAGTATTTCAAAGGAGCAGGCTTACAAAATCTGGGAACAATGCAAAAGGCATATTTTAATTGAATTTCTGAAATGTTAGACAAGTATGCCAACAACATTGCAGTTTTTAAAAATTGAGTAAGAGAAGCTATAATATTTCTGGTTTTTTTTTTTTTCTGAATGGTTGTAGTCTCTCTGAGGATATTTTGTGTTCATATTGCATATTTATGAGTTGTAATGTATAAAAACACATAAAGGTAGATTGCAAAGTTTTTATTTGGTCGTTATTCACGCAGGACTCCCACAGAAATCTATGAGAACAGCGTGTTTATTTGAAAGTAGAAGGTATACCTGTCTAAGGTGTCTACATTAATTTCTTTATTTCATTTCACATTTATTTTCTACACCATACAGTGTAAATACGTACTGAAACCCAAGAAACACTTAGCTAAGTTCAAATTCTAACTTTCAGCAAACTGAGGAAATGCACAGTGCAAATTACACTGGGTAAACTGGGCTCTTCTGTGTGAAGCAGTGTCACTCCTGAGCCTCTGCCCCTCCAGCTTCTCCTCCAGGGTGACAAAGTGGCAGAGCCAGGCCACCAGTTCTGTCTTCCTCTTCCCAGCGCCCTTTGGGAAGGGGGAGTAGAAAAGCACCATGTCGCTTCACAAAGCATGGCCAAATCAGTTTTCCAAGGAAGCCTCTTTTATGTTTGCATCCCAGTCCAGTTGTGCAAGAACAAGCCTAAAATGGTGGGAGAGTGGTCCTCTCCTCCTCTGCGGTCCACAGAAAGGAGAGATGAGGGGATAAATTACTCCTTGGCTTCTGTTAATGAGGAAAGCCTGTATCTGAATACTCAGCATGCTCTCAGGCCACACTGTGAGACCCAAGGACTTTTATCAGCAGTGACTCAAACTGGTGTCTGTGTGTATATATATATTTATTTATGTATAGATTTCCTTTTCCTGTTGGAATCTGAATACATTTATGTGTTTCTTTAGTTGTGTCCACAACTCTTGATTGGAAACAGAGCTGTTCTGCTTGGGAGTCTGACCTAAGCTACAAAATCAGGCAAAAGCAACACTGGTCAGCTCCTGTGTCATAACAAACTTGGGTTGAATTTATAGCAGGAAAACCTGTGTATTGCTGCTGTTTGGGAGGTGTCTGTATGGATTCATTTTTTGTGGGTCTTTTGCTCATCTGAAGCAGGTAATAAATTTTTCCAACTTTGCTTGGAGATACTCCTGCAGTGCAAATCAACCTGGGGGTGAGACTTCTGTTTTTACCCACAGGAGCATATGAGGGCCAGTAACAAGACCTAGCCATCATCTACTTCTGAGCTAAGTAAATGCACCAGTAAGTCTTCCTGTTTGGGAGTTAATTAAAAGCTTAATTGATTATTTCTGCTTGGTATAAAAAAAAATCCTTCAAATGTAAAGGTTACTGATCCCATTCATGTAGACAGAATAAAATATATGAGCATACTTTTCGACAGTGTTCATGTGCTTTGCAATCTCATTGCCAAAGCACTTTTGCAATGTTTGAATCTGACCCTGCTGCCAGGGACATGGTGCATTACACCTCACACTACACTGTTTTCCTGATGCTGCTTTTTAAATGGCTGTGTATGGCAGCATCTGTGCTGTAATGGAGATTACAGCTCTACACCATGTTAGTTTTCAGAAACCTCAGGGAAGTGAATTTTTGTTCCCCGGCACTTCTCCAGTTTCTTTATGTTCAATTTTGGCACAAAACAGAGTTGTACAAGAATGCTGAAACCTAACTCATCAACCTTTGTTCCTGACGAAAGCTTTCCCTGCCAGCTGAGTGAATAGGGATTGCTTACTCGTGCTGTACTTACCTACCCTCCTTGTGTGTTACTATAGGTTTCCCTCACCCTTAAAGAGGTATTTTCCCTTTAAATGTGAAGATAAATTATGGATCTTGCTCTTTGGGGGAAATATATCCTTCTCCCTGTGTCTGTGTGTGGCACAACTGTTGTCTTGGATGCATTCAGAGGCTGTGGAGTTGGGGTTATGGCTGCAATTGGTGTGCATGGTCGAAATTAAGCAACTCCTACTTGCTGCACAATTATAAAGCAATCTGAAGTTAATTTCACTTTTCATTTTTAAATCTAATTTTGGTATGTGTTAAGTGTTAGTAGGAATAAGAGTTTATCTATTAAATATATGTGAATAGAAAGGAATCACGTTTCAGTACTTATTAACCAGATGTACTGTGGCATCATTCCAGGAATGACTTTATAACGCCATGAAGTTGCAATTTCTGTATACGATATAATTTATTTTTTTTTTTTTTTTAGTTTGAGTTACAGAATGATTATAGAGTGTCTTGTGGAGGCTCTAGTGACAAAGCTTAATCAAATATAAGGAAGCAGAAACTGTTATGCAGTCCATTGCTGTTCCTGCTTGGAGATGGTGGAGCCATGTGCTTGTTCTCCTCCCTTAATATTTGCTGATAATAGGGCCCTCCTTTGCAAAGGGGTATCTGCCTTACAAATTCAATAGGACAATGAATTACCTAATGGAAGTGACTGATTCATTTTTCAAGAGCACAGAAGGTTAATTTTCCATTAGTAAATAATAAAACAAAGTTTACTTGACAGGGACAGATGGGAAGCCATGCAAACAAGCTTATGCAGTCAATTATATCTTGGGTTTGATGAGCATATGGACAATAGACAAGCAGAAGAGTCCATGCCAGACAAATGCGTTGACTACATTAAGAAAAACATTTACAAAGAGTTCTAAACAAAATTAAGACCATTAATGAACAAGATAAATGATATTAATGGCAACTCTAAAATGGCTGCAGTAGCTTTGTCTTTAGCAAGAAAAAATGTTACTTGGACAACAAAGACATTTTGGGAATGCAGAGAAAATTATGTACCCAGATGAGCTTGTATGTATCTGGTGGTGAAATGCAGAATGTTTTTGGTGGCCAGGAATGGTCACAGATGTTGTCAAAGTCCTTTCCCCATGTGTATCTCACATGGAGTCTGCATCATGCAGCAGCGGGTGAAGCTGCCATTTAAGCAGGGATGAATTTCATTTCTCCTCTGAGTTCCAGACACGCAAACCTGCCCAGTCAGATGTCACCCACCCTTCGTGTGCTGGGGATGGCATTGCTGGTTCTTTTTGAAATTTATAGAGAATGAGTGGTGAGAAACAGCAATGAGGAGTTCAAAACTATAATCAATGCAGTAATTTTCTGAGCTAAAAGATTTCTTAGGTTAATAACTTTTTGATTTTTTTGGGGTTTGTGTTTGTTTTTGGTTTTGTTTTTTTTTTTCGTTTTAGCACTAAACCCTATTAAAGGAATTTGGAGAGGATGAAAATATATTCATAAATATTTCTGCAGGTTTCTGACCTAACCTTTCTTTGCCTAATATTTCTCTTTGTAAATAATTGTAGAATTCAGTTCAGCAAATGAGGGGGAGGTAAAAATGTATATGAAAATGGAGACTAATGTTAACAGGATTTATGCTCAAAAGATACATACCTACTTGAGATGTATAAACCACCTGGCTTTTGTAACATCAGGTATATTTTTATCTCATAACTTGAGAACACATTTTTTGTTGCATTAAGATCAGTTTAACATAAACTGTGTTTATGTTTAACATAAACTGTGGCCCCACTGAAGCCAATATTGCATTAATTTCAGTTTGAAACAACTATACCTTCTGCTAGGATTTTGCCTATTAAATAATACCAGGTGTGGTGATCACTTGCCAAAAGCCCTGTGTTTTATGATTGCCATGCTCGACGTTTTACAAGATGATAAAGTTTCGATTTTAACTGTAGCAGGAAATGCTCTGTTTCTAGTCTCTGCCTTTTGCTAAATTTGCCAATTATTGCAAATAAAAATCAATTTTTGTAATCACAAACTGGAATTTATTGTTTATGTGATGTATTTAGCTGCAGGAAGCTTTTGTTTAAAATAATCTCCTCACTATAACTGCTAGAAATGGTTTTTTCATCTCCATTAAACTTCTGGCTTAGTTCATTAACATATTGTTAATTGTTGTGTGATTTAGTTTAGTTGCACATGAGTGGCACTTGTGAAGCAGAAATGATTTTTTTTATACTTATTGTTTGTTTGGAAAGAAAATCATCCAAAGTGATTGGAAAGGGAGGAGAGTATAGAATACTTGCATTATAGCTCTATGTTTAATAGGAACAAAACATAAATACAAAAAACATAGTAAAAGTTCAAGTGGAATGACAAAGAGTCTGCAAGGTAAGGTTATGGGACTTTAAATTATAAAAATGTCTTTTTTTTTTTTAGTAGCACTAGAATGTGAAATTGAAAAATCAACATTTCTATTTCAATGAAGGGAGTATTTTTAACCGTAAAAGTTTCCATTTGAAACGTCTTAGCTTTCCTTTCCCACTGCAACCCTCACTGAGCGGGGTTGGGCTCCTCCCACATTGTGCTCCGTATCCCTCAAAAGCCTCTTTTAGAGGGGATGTTTTGTTTTGTAGTCTTTTAGCTAGATTTAGGAAACACCTGGTTCTGAAGAATATATATGTTTCCAGTTAAATTTTTACAGTTTTGAAAATAAAATTCGTGGTTTTCCAAATTCTGATGAATTGTTCAGCAGTGTTTGTGCTGACCTTCCCGTTTGCTGCTTTGGCATTGCTGCGTCTGCCAAAACTCCGCCTTTTTAGCAAAGGTGCTTCTTGGCTGATACCAAGCCTGAGATAAGAGGAGCTTGGACACAGCTTTTTCATAACTCTTAGAAGAGGTGGTTGTTGTTTTTGGGGTTTTTTTCCCTTAAAGTAAAGAGCAGTGACTTTTTGGTATATTTTGTATATATTCCCACATTTCTCTGGCATTCTATTAGTAACACAAATTATAGATTATGCACAGTAAATAGACACTTTTCAAAAATAACAGAAGAATACACTTGCAAATACGAAAACATCTGTTGTGGATTTTTTTTTTTTTCAATATGCTAAGCCCTTTAGGCCCTATGCTATTTGATATGATTTCTTGGAGGCTGTTATCTTAATTGTATCTTGGAAACACACATCAAATTCATGCCTTAGCCTGTTCGTGATCTTTGTTTTGAGGAAACTATATGGAGTACAGAGAAAGAGCAGATGAAAGAAGAAAGTGTTTAGAATATTAGACCAAAATTATAAATTTATTTAAATCTTTTTAAAAACAAGACATCAGAGAACATGACAGTAGAAATACACAATTTTGCAAAAAAAAATTGTTTAATGTTTGAAGCTACAAAGAAAAAAGATCCCATTCAGACAACTTAGATGAATGCATTTATAAAAAGTAAAAAATTCAGAGTCTAAGAGGGCCTGAAATAGTCTAGTCTTAAACCACAGCTAGTAGTTGAAAGTCAAACATTTTCCTAGTCTTCCTCGCTAGGCCTTTCAGTGATGGCTTCAGCAAGTTTGGCTGTTTGTGAAGGTCTCCCTCCATCTCAGAGTTGGGAAAGGACAACCCAGAGTGTTAGAGCCAATTATTGTATTTAAGTGAAAATCTGTGGTGTTTTCTTTAAAGACTTGGTTGTTTTGTGGCTCTAAAGGAAAGGACCTCAAAAAAGAAATTATTACAGCTGAGAATGGATTCTAAATGCATATTAATGAAGATTAATAAAACATAACTGTGCTCATAGAAGGTCTGAAAAGAAATTAATTTATTTTGGTGAGTTTTAGAGTAGACATCAGACTGGGGGACCTCACGGTGGTGAGGCTGTCACTCCTTAAGAAGCCTGAGAGGTTTCTCCTGTCTAGGCTCACTTGTTCCTGCCCTCCCTTTTGGAGGCATCTTTGCACAAAGAGAACTTTGATCGAGATTTGGACACAAACCTCAGCCCTGGCACTGTTGAGTGGGTGCTGAGTGAGTGAGCAGCAGAGGGGAAGGCTCAGAGCCTCTTGTGCTGGCCGTGATGCTGGAGTAAATCTATCAAGAAGCTGTGTTCTGTCAGTGCATGGCTTTATCTGCTGGGGTTCTCTTTAGTGTAGTCTGCTCCTCCAAAGTGTTGGCATTTATTTGATCAAGAGGATTTGTAATAAAAATGAGCCACCCAGAAAATACGATCAACTTGTCAAGAAACCTAGGACTGCACTCCCTCCTGGGGATGCTCACTTAGAGTTTACCTACGAGGGAAACTGTTTAGCTCTGTATATGAAGCATTTTCATTTCAGTATATAAGTGTTCACATAAGAAGTCTGTTCAGGATAGCACTCTCCCCTTACATTTGCATCTTTCTTTAAAGTCAGTTCCTTGTGTAAACAGGCCCTTAGAACATCACTTACAAGCAAGGAGCATTCCTTTTTTGTGAGGTACCTGAAATCCTGTGATATGCTGTTTAAAAGATTAATTGGATTCAAAGCTGTTTTAGCTGATTTTTAGCTCTGGCTCTACTTAATGCAGGAAGGTATCCTAGAAGTAGATTTTTGCTGAACACATGCATATAAGAGCAAAAAACATATCTAGACCAAGGGTAAATGGGATAAATTAAGTAGAATGTATATGTGAAAATAAAAAAAAAAATGGAGTGGAGCAATGGCTGAAGAATGGATTTTAGTATTATATGACTAAGGTTGAGTATGTATATTTTGTCTTTCGAGTGCTAAGTCAGAGAATGGAGGTCTGACTTAAACATTCATAATTATCGGAGTTTGAAAGTAAATTCATATTTCATGTAATTAGTATTATATTCAAAGATAATTTATAACATTTTAAGCACAGGCTTTAGCTACACAGTTACTACCATTTTTTAAACTCCAGAGCTTTAACGCTGCAGGCAGCAGTTAATGCCTTGGGCTGTGTGAGGTGCTTGTGTGCAGTACTTTGTACACAGTCATCTGAAAATCCTTGCTAATGACCTGCTGCTTCACATTGTACTGGCATCTGTAAAAATTATCTAAATGCTTATCTCTCAACTTTGTAAACCCTATGTGAATGTATATTTGATGGAAAGCATGACCAAGCCAGTGGCTTTACTGATCCTAATTTAAAGAGAGTCAATATTTATATGTTGTAGTTAGGGTTTTAGAAAGGCTTGAAGGCTGATAACAAAAAATGTGTTACTCTAAAGAGACAGGAGTGAAAACAGATATTGGAATACTAGTAACTAATGTAGGGGTAGTATGGGAGAAGGAGAATCCTGGGGATATAAAGAGTTCTGAAGAGTCAGGAAATGCTAGAATTCTCATGTGGGTGCAGAGACTTATGTACTGCTGAGGAGCCAGAGAGTGATGTAAGGCACAAATAAATTTAGCAAATGCAGGAATGTTTATTACCTTCACATGCAAATGAAGCATCATTTATTTAACCAGTTTTTGATGTCTGTAGTAGTGTGTATGCTGTGTTTTATATGGTTCCTGTGTGGCCATAAATAAATTTTATTTAGAGCATTGGAGGGAGCTGTTATTAACAGAGTTACTCACAGCCAACATCAATTATCTCTGGTACTCTACAAATACTTATTTATGGTTACAATAAAATATTCTTGGGGAAGTGCAGTTCTGTAAAGCTACCTAGAATACCTAGCATGGGGATTTCATCTTCTAGAATAAAGCCACTGTTGTACATGACAAAAATATGGAGAATCAGTGAGTTGCTGAATAACCCTCAAAGTGTTCACTCTTATGAGTTAATGTGTGCTGTCATTTGTCTTTCTTAGGGCATGGGCTTCTCCTCTCATGAATAAATCTCACAAGTAGAATACCTTTGTAAGGAGAAAAAGGTATAATAATTTGGAATGTGGTACTATAGATTTTCTTTTAAAAAATTGGATAGCTAAGGTTCTTCAGCAAACTGATTATAGATATTTCTTCTAATTAGTCTGTTTTTTCTTCACTTTTGTCAGAGAGGTAATTTAAGTTTCTGGAGCAGAGAGTGTATTTTTTAATTTTTTAATACATGAATACCTAGCCTTTTACAGTTTCAAAGATCTAATGAGTTTCTTATTCTGCCCTCTGAACACCCCTTTAATATAAGGTTACACATATGAAATGTTCTTTTTCTCTCTTATGCCACTAGTAAGGAGCATTATAGATACCAAAACCCCTCAGTTTTACATCTTATTTGTCTCTCTGTATCGCATCGGTCCAAATAAAGGACCCCAAGTGCACTGACAAGTGTGTGCCTGTCATAGAGTGGAAAAGTCATTATGAGTTTTCCATTATACGACAGTTCTATGACTTCTTTTGTGACAAAATGATTGGAAGATGATTAGTGGCAGAACTTTCCTCCTCATCTGAAAGGGGGCTGATGTAGTCATTTGCACACAATGAGAGTTATCAGCCTGTATTAGACAAGAATATTTATGACCTATTGCCGGTAATTTGTAAATCACCAGAGCCCCTGAATCAGCAAAGACTTGTGAAGCCATGCAGGTTAATAATTATGGTTTTTCCCTTTAAAAGTATAAAGGAATGTAGATATTGATACGATATCTAAGGAGCATGTGTTGTATTAGTAATTTTATTGACTGTTACAGAATTCCATTTTCATTGGATTTTTATGAAGTGTCTTAATTTATGTCTTTACACTTTCTAGCAGTACTGTCAGGTTATATGTGGGACTGTGCAATTAATGGCAATGCCCTTCTGATGTGTTTATCCCAGATTCCTGAAGGTCTGGTGAATGGTGGAATATAATCCAATTAATGTTTGTCAAATAACAATTTCATTGCCAGTGAAACTGGAATCCTGAAGAACTTGAAATATGTTTCTCTTCTGTACTATGCAATATGGGAAATTAAAGAGAGTCAGTGTAGCTGCAGCCCACAAAAAAGGGTATACATCATCAATTTTAAGTGTCAAATTTTAGTCTGATCATAAATGAAATGCTATTAAAGAAGAATTTGAGGTCATCCAGATAATCATGTGGAGCTTGCATACTTCTTCTCTTAGGAGTCAAGGAAATTACTTTATTATTGATTTTTTTCTTATTTTAAAATATATTAGCAGTAAGAACAAAATATGATGTTTTCATCACCCTCTGCTCTATTTTTAAAGTTTGATCTCCAAGCAGAAGAGCCTTTCCATGTTGCTGGAGTACAGATGTACAGTATGAATAAAGTCCATGTGGAAATGGATGTACACTGCCATGTAAAACACAGCTGACTGGTCACAGTACGACGACCAAATTGCATTGAACTGTACTGTGTGATTTGCAAAATTTTTCCTTCCTTTGTCAAATATTTCTTCTTGTTATTGGTTAGACTGCCACAGATTTATCAAGGATATTTATGGGTGAGCTGGAGGCTAAACTACCTGAAATACTGTGAGTGTGAAATAGTGTGAGAGACAGGAATGTTATTTAGCAGATATATTAATCATACGACCACAGAATAAACTGAGTTGGAGGGGACCTGTCAGGATCATCGAGTCCAAGTCCTGGTCCTGCACAGGACACCCCAAGAGTCACACCCTGTGCCTGAGAACGTTGTCCAGACACTTGGACTCTGTCAGGCTTGGGGCTGTGACCACTTCTCTGGGGAACCTGTTCAGTGCTGGCCATGCTTACCAATCATTAAGGGAAGGCTGCTGTTTCTCCACACCTCAAATGCTTCAAAATTCTGACATTACTGGAAACTAAAGCAAGACAAGGAGTTAATTTTTGCATAGCTGTAATACTATTTCAGCTGTAGCTTTTAAAGGGTATTTTGTTGTTAAATGAGCTACTGAAGTAAACCGATCATAATCTCCAAGGACCAGTCACTGTACTGCAGTTAAAACCTCCCAAAGCAGAGTCAGTCTCTGCATAGTTCATTTGTTCTGCTGTGTTCACCCCAAGAGAAAAAAGCCTTCCTTCTGATCACAGAGCCACTAACACAGGTACAAGAGTCTGCCCACAGCACAGCTTTCTGCTGCTTACCCTCTTAATAAGAACACTCTTCAGTTGCTTTTAGCCATAATTATGTTAAATTGACTGAGAATATAAGAAAAGTATTAATTTGTGATAATTTTTGAACAGTGAAAACTCATTTTCTTGAAGAACAAAATAAACAAAAAGTTGAAAAATATGAGTAAATGCCATAAAAACAATTGGTAACTTAATCCTTCAGAGTTTTTAGTTTAGGTTTGTTTGTGGGGTTTGGATTTTTGTGTGTTTGTTTTGACAAAGTTTTGTTTATACTCTTTATTTTTGTTTAGGATAAAATGTCAGTGCAGGGTTTTCTTTTCTGCATCAGATATTGTTCCTGCAACACTCTGTTTATTCTGATCAGAAGCTTTAAGGACAATTCTGTTCTTATGTTGCCATCATTACATGGAACACATTGGCATGGCAGTGTAAAAGCTCTTCTATTGGATGAAGCTGGAGATTTTAGCAAGTAAAAGGCTTGGATTTTAATTGGTTCATTTTTATGTATTTTGCTATGTCAGACAGACACAAGGCAGGACGTAATGAAAGTTCACGTCGATCCTTAGGGTATTTGAAATTTAACTGAGGTGCACATGCATTTTTGTCCTTATGGCTTGCATATTTGCCTTTGATAGCAGATTTTATTGGTAGCTCATTAAATCCTTCATATGAATAGAAACACCTACAATTACAGGTCCTCCCAGCTGAGAAGAAAGCACTAAAACACAGATGATGCTCGAACTTGGCTTGTGTTAAGCAAAATAGCAAATGAGGTAGGAAAATGCACTGTAAGAGGGACAAAGAGGGAAATTTTCCCAGTAGAGACCATGGCTGATGAAGGCTTTTTCTCCAGCCTGTGAGATAAGACAGCGGTTGTAGGTGGGTTTTGCCACCAATCTCTCGCTCCTTCCCATCCCCTGACACTTCATCCCTCTGGGGGTGTGGATCTGGAGTGTGTGTTAGGGAATGCAGTCCCGGGGCACCCGAGGGTAACGCAGCTGCTCAGCCTCTAGAGGGGCGGCAAAATCTCTTTTCATAAAAGGAAGTCAGGTTTTCCTTTCTGCCACGGGTGTTTGTCCATTGTCCAGTGGCACAATTCCAAGTCTCAGGCAGCTGCTGTAATTGTTGCCAGGAAGAGGTTTGGTTAGTTATCCACCAAAGGTGTAATTAGTCTTCTACCTGTTAGAGCTCATCTAGTTAGTGAAAAGGATTGAAGCAATTCCCTGTCCTCTCACCATTTCAAATAATTCTGTGTGGAGTGCTGGCTGAAAAGGGAAAATCTGTCTTTTTGAATTTAAATGATCTATTACTCACTAATTCCCTGGAGTTAGTAACTGTTGAAAACATGTAGCATATTCTATGTTCTTAATGGGAAATGAGATTTCTTGGACTAGACCATTCTAAAGGGAGAAGACAAACATTTTCACTTGAATTTAATGTTTCTATTCCGACCAAGTCAGAATGTTACATGCTAAGTGGTTTGGGTCCTCTAGTTATTTAAGCATTTCATAGTCTTGACTGCCTGTCTTGAAGCTGACAGAAGCTGAGGTTGTAATTTGTCTGTCAGAATGCATTTCCTCTACAGAAGCCCTGTGGTAGTGGTAAAAATTAGTGGTTTGCCTTGGGTGTTTCAACAAGCGTGGTCAATTTAAGATGCCAAATCACAATGGATTCCATAATTCTTATTGCATGTTAAATAAGTCAATTAACTAATATTTTTTTACTATTTGTTCAAAGAATTCTCTGTGATAAGAACTGAGGTTAGAGTACGGGGTTTTTGTGGTTTTATTTGTTTTTTTTTTTTTTTAATAACCTGTGCAGAAAATCTGTCACTTTTACCAGAAGTTTGAAGGTCATTGTAACAATCAATGATTGAACTTTAATTGCAATAAGAATGGATGGAAATCTCTTACATCTGTGGAATTCTGGTAAAATACTTCAGTGTAAGTTATCATGTGGGTCATGATGCTACATTTCACACAGAAGGATTTGTGAAACAGAAAAGATTGACTGGACCCTTACTATGCAGTATTATTTATTGGTGATGATGTAAGCTGTGCAGAGAGAAGGATGAAGCTGAGGGGTGTTAGACGTGCTTTGTTCTTTGAATCATCTCCATAGCACCGCGAGCTCCAATCCACTCACAGGCTGCTTCTCATTCTTAGAGCACAGACAGGAACCAGCCGTGTTCTGCCTGTATATTCTGCACTAGTCATTGCTTAACACTTGACTTTTCATTCCCATTTCATACCAGGCAGACAGGCTATAAATACTGGTACATTTTTAAATTTACAGTTTGAATAATTGTTCATTTTGTTTGTAGGTTTTTTACTTTAAGCAAACTTCAGCTGAGATTTTGGGTAGTCAGTGCCTCCATATGATGAATTCATATAATGAGTGTGATGCAATTTAATCTCAGTAAATTCTCTTTTCTTGGATAGAACTTGCTATAATTGTACTGTAGTTCTATATCAAATTGAGATTTAGGAATAGAAATTAAGTTTTGTGTTATAACAAGCTTAGTGAAAAGCATGCAAACATTTTTCATCAACTGTAATGGGCTCAGGTCAGGTGACAAATACCGTTGCAGTAATAACTAAAACACATTAGAAGATAACAGTTGCATGTGGTTTTTGTTTTTTTTTTTTTTTTTTTTTTTTTTTAACATAGATGAAGGATGCTTTGTCCAGAAACAATATTAGGACAAAAACACCCTAAAATCAAAGACGAAAGAGCACTTCCTATCTCCCTGATGGGGTGAAACATTTCAGTCCTGCAGCTCAGGAAATTGCTCTTTCCTCTACACAAAAAGACTGAGGATCCAATACTGTTCTCTTACCTCCATTCTACCCATTACAATTAAGGAAAGCAATTTGTGTCTATAAAAAGTCCCATTGAATCAAACAGCATTCATTTCAGTACATAATAGTCTCATCAAAATCAACAGGACTGTGGCTGTAACCTCTGTGTCCAAGTGGAATTGTGTGTGCTGGTGCCTTCCCTGTCTTGGAAGGTCTCTGAACCTTTTTGCTCAAGCCTTTAATATAGGAGCTTATTGAAAACCTTGTTTGCTACATGCTGAACTGCTTTGATTTTCCTTCCTTTCTGAAGTATTGTGAGACAGTGTGTACCACTGTCCTTGGGGTGCCTGTTAATATCTATTATAGTAGATATACTGGTTCATTTCTTTTTCATGTCAGTGTAAAGATTTGCAGCCTACAAGAAAAATAATTACTGTGCATTTTCTTTTTCACTTAGAAAATGTTTTTCACTTAGAAAAAAAGAAACCCTCAGTAAGTGGCACATCTTGATGTAATTATTCAGAAATGTGGTTTAAATCTGACGCTTCCATTTTCTGTATCTTTTCCCAGTCTGATTAACATACACAATGAAAGTATTTATCTGTGTGGTTGAAAGAACAAAGTACAGCTGTATGCTACCAAATCCAATGAAAGGCATCTTGCTGTCTATGGAGGTTGATTTGAATTTTCCATTCTGCCTTGTTATCCTTGAGAGAATACTCTCTGACTGATTATGACAACTGAAAATGTGGCAGCAGAAATTCTGAAGGGAGAAAACCCAAGTGATTAGAAATGAAAGCTTTTTTGCATATAAAATTTTATATTACTATACAATTGCAGTGAACTATAAGCTTACTGGCATAAACATAACAATAACTTGTTCTCACAAAATCCTGCACTGACTTACAATTTAAGGAATCATTCACAATGTAGGAACCAGTGATTATCGAGCTGATGCTGGCAACGTATTAACTAATGCAATGAAGCAGCAATAATGACACTTGAGGGCATCATGCAAATCTTATATTTGAGTTATGCTTATAGTCAAATTAGAAATTACTCAAGGGACTTCAAATTATTAACTTAGTCCTTTTCAGTCTTTTAGCAGAAACCTTTATTTCCTTTTTCTGTGTGTAGTAAGTACAGGTTTTTTTAAAGTCACTTTCTTCTAACTACACCTTTCACTATAGAATCATGGTCTTTGTTATAGAAATGTTATAAACCATTTTGTCAATTACCCGAGAGTCAGCTATTGGTATTTTCATCAGAATAAAAGGAATAATTTTTTTTTAGAAGGCTTGATTTCAGTCTTGTGAATAGGAATTGCCTGTGATGTCTCTCTCCCTCATAAACAGTTTAACTGCATCAGCCATTGTGGCGATCAAGCTCCTTTCACTTCAAAGTGTTTAAACCATCTCATCAAATATACACTAAGAATAGAACTGATGAACAGCCAGTCTTTCATTTTTCTGGTTTTTTTTGCCTTCTGTTTTCCTTTCAAGTCTTGAAATCTTTGGCCATGAGGATAATTAGCTTGCTCTTGATATGGTGTCTCTCCTTTGGCTGTCAGCTTGCACAAGCACCTAAAGATAATTTAGAAATTGGAAGCTGGTTAATGACTGAAAGCATAAGTGTAGTCAAATAAGCAAATTTGCTGCCTATGACCTCTACCTTTTAGGAGTTTTCCTTCCATGTAATGCCAGGTGGACCATATCAGTGTTCATCTTTTCCCCCTTCCACTTTTGAAAACGAGTTATTTTAATCGTCAGCCTAAGTGAAAGATCTTTTACGGTCTTCAGAGAACATGAAGCAACTGGGAAGGAGAGAAGGAATAAAGGCAAACATAGTATGCTCGAGAGAGGAGGGAAGGAAAACTAGAATAGCAAATCCAGAAGTAGCCCTCTCTACTGGGTTTGCTGCATTATGGTGCAAGTGATGGCTGAAACTATTGAAAGTCCTATGGAAATTACATCAAGAAAGTAGAGTGGCTGTTGTCTGTTCACAGCCCCCATTCATTAGAAAAACTTCCCTTTTCCTCTTTTTTCTTGATACTTTTTGCTTGTTAGAAATTTTAGAATTTTTGTAAGAGGCAAATACTGGTTGTGGGGAAGTTGGTTTTTCTCCCTTTTTTTTTATATTTGCCACACACGAAGATTAAAAAGGAAAAAAGACGTGAGGCAAGATATAATTAAAGCACCAAAGTTAACATGCTTTGCTTTGGTGTCTGAGTGAAGAGGCCAGGCTCTCGCAGCTCGATAAACAGCCATGTGATTGTAGTCTATAAAATCATTAGCAAAATGCAAAGCATGGAGGGGGGGACTGGCTGCTGCTGTTTCTTCCAGCTATAGTAACTGGAGGGCATTGAAAGAAGCCAGGATGGGTGGGGATCAAAACAAACAAGATGAGCAGGATTAAGGGGTAGCAGGCCTGTGATCTCCTTGACAAGGAACACTGTGGGTGCCAAAAGTTCAAGCTGGTCCTAGGGCAAATTCATTTGAAGTTTTTGCATGAAAGACTGTTTTATTAGTAAAATGAAATTGTGATTTCTCTTAAAAGAAACCCGAAGTGATTCTGTCTATTTTTTTCCCAGTCACCATGAAAGAAAAAATTATTTAGTGTTTAAGTAATTCCCACTCTGAGAATGCTCAGAAAGATGGCAAGGTATGAGTAGCTTTGCAAACAGACTTTGTCTTTTGAAGTTTGATTCAATTGTGGAAAAAGGTTCCCATATACTGATGACAAATGAGACTGTAAGAATCTAAATGAATGGAGAATAATAACTACTAGGAACAATGGTATGTGTAGGTTTTGGTAGTGTCCCATTCACACTGCACAGACAATTCTTTCACTAGACTTTAAAGGAAACACTCTTCTAGGTAAGCATCTCCTTTTCTGAAACCCCTATTATTTTCTCCAAGCTGCCAACATATTTCTTTCATGTAAGCATTAGATCAAACCAAATGTCGAAAGCAAGCAGTGATTAATGTCTTTCCACTGTGTTTTTAGAGTGGAAAACTCTCCACAGATAAGCCACATTTGCTCCTTAACTAGTACTAAAGTATTACATCTTAGTACATGCTCCATTTGCCTATTGCAAACTTTAGCTTAACTTGGCATACAAAACTAACCTATCACTCCAGCATCTTTAAACCTTCCAAAATCCCTCATAAAGCAAGTAAATGGAGTTTTGCATACAGTATATAGTGAATATGAGCTATTTTCCTCTTCATTTGCTTTCTTCATTTTTAGTTGGTGAATGTTATGTGTTGGATGATTCAGATTGGGGTGGTTTCTCTTTATACAAAGATATGATTATCCTTTCAAAGTGAATATGTTTTAAAGTGAAACATACTATCAAATATTTTTACAGGTGAAAAGCCATCAATGGATTTCTAAATTCTACAAATTTCTCATGTGTATGGCTGTTGCATCAGGTAAGTGCTAACTTCTCCATAAAAAAATATAGGAAGAGGAATACGAAAATTGTTAGATATGCATCACTACAAATGGAATGCTTTTCTAGCCTTCAAAATACCTAAAGTTTATCATTTAAGCCAATCTGTTCCATTGTAACTTTCCTTTATTTTTTTTCTGGTATCTCCGTTTGATTTATTGGGGGAAAAAAAGGAAGGAAGAAATAATCTTATGGGCTTGGTTTTACGGGAATAAAGATAATTTTTGGTGTTTCCACAGCTTTTATTATGTGATAACAAATATCCAAATACGTGTTTCTCATAAACCTCAATTCTCTGTTCTTCAGAGTTGTTTTGGTTAGTCCCTGACATCTAATTCCACTTTACTTTGGCGTCCATATACACTGTGACCTAAAGTTAGACCTCCTGCTGTCTGGCACCCTGTTAGCCTGCTGAAATAGAGTATTCCTGTCAGCACTGCTCTCAGGTGTATGTGTAAGACTCATGTACTATTGGTTTCGTGCCGTTTTTATTTTCTCTGTTTTTGTGAGTCCGTTTTACTCAGAGTTTGAATTAGGAAGCAAGAGACGATGGTATTTCTTCGGTCTCAGATTGTTTATTATTTTCTTATCTGCAACACAGCTGCACTGGATGTGCTTCTTAGTTAGCAAGGTGAAAAAATGGCTACTGAGTGCTACTTCCAAGGTCTTTTATACTCTAATCTACCCAATTATAAATTGCTAAGTAATATGTTTTTACTTAAAATCCAATGAATACCTATTCACGCCCCGCATTGCGGATTTCTTGAACCAATACCAGAAAACACAGGTTGGTGAAGAAGAAAGAAGTACAAACCCACATCCAAAATCCTCCATCTTGTTACATATACATATTACTATATTCCATGAACCTAAATTCTATATCTCTACATGTTTCACCCAGTGATATAACTTTTAATTACACAGCAACAATCTCAGTACTATCACACAGTCTGGGAAGTTTTTCCAAGGCCTAAAATCAAATGGAGTGTGCTTTTGAGGATCATTGCTTGTCAGAGAAGAACGAATGAAATTCTCAGAATTCAGGGTTCCAACAATGTACATGCAAATTTACAGTGTCTGCCTTCTTAGTTATATTTGCCCAAGCAAACCTCACTGGGGAACAATATGAGCTGTAAGCACCAGTCTACAGCATGCATGAAGAAAACCTTTTTTATAATAGCTATAACTACATATAGTTGGTGAATGCTGGCAGGGGTACTAAACAATTTCATCAGGTATTTTAAAAATGAAATGTAACTTCTTAGTAAAGCTTTGCTTTGAGCCCACTGTGGAGTAAGTCTGTTGGATTTCCTTCAAAAAACAATTTGTACGTTCCCTAATTACCATTTACTACCCTTTCTTTTCACAACAGAATATAGCTTGTGTGACAACTCTGACTCAAAACTACTGAAACTTTCTGCCTAGATCACATGTTTAAAGTGAAAAATGTTAACCAAAACCACAGTGAGATAAAGCAGTCTTACCTTAATAATATATTACAGTTGTCAAAAGCCATCCTTGTTAAAACACACAGTATTGGAAAGAAACTTTATCTGATAAAGGACACTAATGGAAATATGTCAATGGCTAAAGGGTAAAACAATTTTTAAAAGCATTTTAGAATGTAATTGGGATCAAAAGAAACCTTTATTGGATCCTTTGCTTGATACAGATGGTGAAATCCTGAATAGTGATGCAAAAGAGGCAAGAAATGCCAACAACAGTTTGTGTCCTATATTTGGAATGAAGCAAGAACATGCATACAGGAGGCAGATTTTGAGAGAATTGAATATTCACCAATAAGAACAAAAAAAAAAAAGGAAGGGGCACTTACTGAAACTAAGATTTTTTTTTAAACCACAGATTCAGAAAATTTGTCAGAGACCTAAAAGACATGATTAACAGAGTTATTTTTTCACTGATGCCAAAAAAATGGGGAAATTTGGTGTTTGAACAACAGGAAACTTCTGAGCTGGTTAGCTACAGGTCACATAGAGGCATAATAAATGCAAGAGTCAAATAGAGACTGTAAACACAATTTAAGAATAAATATGGGAGATGTCCATCAACACAGCTTCAGGACAAGCATTTTTTGGTAAGCAAATCTGTTGTCCATTTCACAGAAATACAGGTTTGATGGACATAAACAGCCATGTTGAGCAGTAAATTGTGTTTTAACATCATTTAAAATCACATAACTTACTAATGTGAACCTTGCAGATTAATTGCATTCTGTAGACTTCACAGGGGTTCTTAATACCTTCTTTACCTCAGACTTCAACAGAATGGCCAGTTATCCTCAGGGCAACCAGCCCCCTCAGATGGGAGACAGGGCTGAGCATCAGAATCGATCTGATCTAGGAGGGAGTAGATGATGACCTGCTGAGGCACTTAGACCCTCCCAAGTCTCCGGTAGTGAATAGAGAGCCCACCCCCGGGCAGTGAAGGAGCTGCCAAAAGAGCTTGTCCAACTGCTCTCCATCATTTGTCATCAGTCCTGGTCAGCCTGGAAGGTCCTAGACAGCTGCAGAGTGACCAGTGTGATGCCTCTCTGCAGGAAGGGTCAGAAGGAGCACCCAGGGAACTACAGGTCTGTCAGCCTGATCTCAGTGCTGGGGAAATTCAGGGAGAAGATCATCCTGAGCGCCATCCCATGGCACGTACAGGACAACAAGGGGGTCAGCCATGGACATAGAAAAGGCAGGTCCTGCTTGACCAGCCTCATCTCCTTCTATGACAAGGTGACCTGCTTTGTGGATGAGGAGATGGCTGTGGATGTGTCTGTCTGGACTGTAGTAAAGCCTATGTCACTTTTTCCCACAGCATCTCCTGGAGAACCCGGCTGCTCATGGCTTGCACAGGCTCTCTCTTTGCTGGATACAAACGGGCAGGATGTCTGGGCCCAGAGTGTGGTGGGGAATGGAATTACATCCAGCTGGCACCTGGTCACTGGTGGGGCTCTGCAGAGCCCAGTACTGGGGCCAGCCCTGTTTGATCAAGGGGATCAAACGAGAGGATCAAGTGCACTCTCAGTGAATTTGCAGGCAACACCAAGTTGGCTGGGAATGTGGATCTGCTGGAGGGCAGGAAGGTTCTGCAGAGGGATCTGGACAGGCTGGATTGATGGGCTGAGGCCAAGGGTATGAGGTTCAATAAGGTGAAGTGCCAGGTCCTGCATTTGGGTCACAAAAACCCCCTGCAGTGCTACAATGTGGAGTTATTCAAAATGGTGGGATGCTGCTTTCCTGCCTGTTGCTGCAGGCTAACATCAGTCAGGGAGGCTTCTTTACATCATCAACCCCTAAGCATGCTGGGGTCCCATGCTTTCACCTTGTTTCAAAACCCAGTACTTAGCCCTATTAGATCTCAATATGCTGTGGTGTGATTTGTGCATAAATACCAGGTAACAAACCCAGGGAGCTTTGTAACAGTTGGGGTTTGTTCATCTACAGGCACAGTTGTTCCATGTTTTTAGGTCAAATATGTATTTGTGGAGGAGAAACTGGGATTAGAAAGTGAGGCCCTAAAATATGTCTAAACACTTCTAAGGAATTTCAAGCTTGGGGACAGCACTTCCCTAAAACAGAGCACTATTTGCAACATCTGGAGTTTATTATAAATTTAAATTGCATATAACACCCCAAGTATTTCTTTTCCTTCTCACTGAAATCATCCCTTTTCTGGTGGCATTAATAATATACCTGTTTGATTAAACTGCTCAGGCACATGACTACTAGGAACTCTCAGTGGAGAAGAAGCTGAAGTTCCCTGAGTACTGCAGTACACTTGACATAGTAGTAATATCTGCTGAGTTATGGTCTATATAATTTTTGAATTGTGTTCCACAGCACTCAGCAATATCTGTCATATGCTTCGTATCTATGTCACAGTTATTGCTGAGTTCAAAAGAGTAATACTTAGGTTTCTTTGAGAAATTCAGGTGAAAAGCTCCAAAAGATTTGTACTGTAGCAAAGTTTCATTTTCTACTGATGAGTCATTATTTTTTATGAAACTTTAATGAACAACAGCAAGTGCATATAAATCATAACCGAGTTCACAAAGCAAGGTAGTATTGTAATGTCTTTTTCTGTGCTCATCTAAAATGTTGCTGACTTCCAAGGATAGGATTTTTCTTTCTTAATTGAACTTTACTTAATTGACTAATTATAACTATATGTTAATGTCAACAAAACTGCTTGTGAATGCAATGATTTAAAACCAGCAAGCTTTAAATTAGATCTCATGCATAGTATTCAGTTAGCTTCAAAGAGCAGAAATCAAAGATTTTCAAATAATCAAAAATAAGAAGTGGAAAAGACATATTTAAGCCACTCTTTTTCTGTACAGAAGTTCTTCAACTTTTGTATCTTTATCAGCTGGGAATGCTCTGTTACTCGGGAAGTTTTTATCTTAGGCAGCCTTTACCTTTCTGTGCCAGCCTCCCCACGTTTTTGAATGCACAGCATTTTTTGTCTGGGAGGTGGAAACCAGCAGAGAATATTCATCTTTTACCCTTATCCACCACCTCTGCAGTCTCCCCAGCAGTAAAAGGCTCACAATTTCTCTGCTATACCACTATACCTGTCTGCCAGTCTTTACACCAAAGGACAAAATGGAAATGAGAGTCTACAGCATATTTTAAATTCAGTAGAGATCATTTTCCTTCATCATGTGTATAATATCTGGTAGTTTTCTTTGGACTCATATTTACATCTCTATAGCTAGTGCTCTTTTAAAGCTCCCAGGCAAAGTTGAAATATTCCAGAAGCTGGATGTGAAATACTGTCTTAAGTGTTTGGATTACTACATGTATACAACATCCTTGCTAAAGGAGAGGAGATTTAGAGAAAGATGTGGGGTCCTATTCTTGCTGATGTCGGAGCACCTCTGAAGGGAACAGCAAATCCTCACGTTTCTAGATACCAGCACTTTGATCTTGACAGTGAGTTTACTTGGGTTGTGCCATCCTGCCAGGGCAAACCAAGCTCAAGTACATTGCACATTGCAGTGCAACTAGAGAGAGCTGAGCCAGATCTAAAAATAGCAGAGAGACTTCAAGTACAGCAGCATGAAGCTTGAGGTGTAGGCTGCATTAGAGCCTAAAGTTTCAGTGGTGTCTCCAAAGTCAGTGCAACTGTTCTCTTACTAGCAGTGGTTAGCATGTTCTGGCTGATCTAGTGAAGTATTCCTGGTGCTTCAAGCAAGAAGTCCAAGGGACCAAGCACAATCTACTTTTAGCATATGAGCACTGGCAAAAATGAAGAAGTAATTTCTCATCACTATTGTGTTCTTCAGGCCTGAACATCAATGAATCCAGCCCTCCCCAGCTCCAGACAGTTGTGACAAGGTGTTTGAGCCAGCAGAATCAAGTGAACCCCTCGACCTGGAGAAGGAATATAGGATGAAGGGCCTTCATTTGCTTCTGCTGTCTCTTTGCCAGAGGAGCTTCCCTCTCCCTGAAGAGCTGTCAGCACCTCAATCTAGTGTAGTCTGTGTGTTTTGTCACTCTGCAATGCTGATCCACCTGGTGGTGTCTTTATAGCGTGAGAGTAATTGCTTTTCTGCAATACCTCAGTCTCCAATTTAAAAAGGTTTCAGAGCTGGCGTCAGTGCAGCTCCCAAGCTAAGAGTGCTTGTCTGTCAGTGGTACAACTGGACAGGAACAGCTGTGCTCAGATATTCCAAATTCCTTACCTCTTACACATGCTTTACCTTTTCTGCAAGCCTAAGATGATACAAGCACATTAATTCAAAGGTGCTCACAAAGATATCGTGCCTTTTTTGCCAAGAATAACAAAAGCAAACAGTGTGAATGTAGTGCTCTCTTGCTGTCTGTTCATACTTTATATAACATATTGTGCTTATCAGCTCTTGTTGGGCTTGTGACAACAACCAGATTAGTGCAGTGGTGCTGCGTTGAAGGAGCTGTGAGTTATTTGGGCTGTGGAAAGAAAATGCTTCTTGTATGAGTACTGGGATTAAGAAGACTGTACCACAATGATTAATAGGAAACTAGGCCATGAGATTTTGGGCAAGACCCCTTTTGCCAAGCTAACAGCTTAGTCCCTTTTGCTAATTATGCAAGCAGGCATCCCATTTCATACTGAAACAGAGTTACAGATCTGATACAGCTTTGATATTTCTGCGTGTCTCAGTGACTATTTGAAGAAGTACCCTGTGAAGATGGAACTCCCCAAGCGTAAGTGGGAGCTCCAAAACAACTGAAAATGACTGGGGACACGCCTCAGGCTCCCAGGCCTTGTTTCGAAATGAAAAATATAGAATGAGGCTCCCAGATACCCTTTTCTTTCATGTTCCATGCTTAGGGCCATAGCAACTAAAAAGCCTTGCTGCACTGAGACTTGAGATAAGCTGAGGGAATATTAAATAAGCCAGTATGCAGAGATCACTGGGAGTAAGTAGGAGTTTGAAAGCTCCAGTTTATAAAAGTAACTAGGAAATTGTGCTGGTAGCTAAAAGATCAAACATTCAACTTATCAAAGGTTACCTTTGAAGTTTTGGGAAACCAAATAAAGAAATTCCTTGTTCTATTTCAGTGACTTCTGTGGCATATTTTCTTTGGCCATTGTACTTTCCTTAATAACATCTGATTTCTGTGGGGGTAATTTTAGCAGTGCTGCATCATACAAGATGCTTACAGAGCAAATGTTCTGCAAACAGTGTGTTAAATTGATTTCTTGTCCCTAATTGAGGCTGATTAAATGTAAATTTCAGGTTCTTGATCTAGGAGTTGTTGGCTTTCTGCCTTGGCTCTGGTTAGTATTTTTCTTCTAAAACACACTTGAGCTAAAAGCACCCATCTTTCTTAGTCCTCTATATTCATGTTGATGAAAATATTTTTCTTGCTGGAGCAAGGCAGCAACTTTGTTGAATATTTCATCATTTGGTATATGACACCTAACAGCTCTCTGCCTCAAAGCAGCTTTAACATTGTGCTGCTAATCTAGAACACAGGCTTCAAATGAGTTCAGAGGCAAGAATTGTAGCAGGACTAATGGAAATGAATTATATATGCTTCCTTATTTAGGCAATTTTGATTAAATATTTTTTTCCCATTTTGGAGAAGCATTAAAAACACGTCTATAGAGAATTATACCTTTATGTGGTTTCTTGTGAAAATCACATTTGTTTGAGAAAGAATAGATGATTTTCTTTGAAGCAGAACCAAAACCACTGAAAACCAGGGCTATTTCTCCTAAGCAAAATGCCAAATATTTCCCTGTTTGTTTATAGGTCAAATCTCAAGGAGACACAGAATCCAGGGAACTTTCCCCTGGCCTAACCCTTAATTTATCCAGTAGTTTAGCTCTGCTTGTCTGTCTGCACTGTGAATAGTCTGATTCCAGTGGGATTATTTATACCACATAAAGTCAAACCATGAGTGAGCTTTGCAGGATTGGGACCTTCAGATGCAACTGGCAGATTTAAAATGCATTATTCCAAAATGTGGCGGAGAGTTCTCCGTGTTATGCTAAATGGGCTTTATTGCACTGAACTAATCTCCTAGTTATAACTAATCTCTTGAAGCCTGGTTCTCTTCATCCTCATTTCAGTAAGTGCAAAGTCATTGCCTGAATCAAGTCAGGGTGTTTGGCTTTTTTATTCCCTCACCCTTAATTATTACATAACCTTTAATACAGGGTTTACACAAGAGAGAGGTAGGTCCAGTGTATAAATTGGATTACTCCTCCTGGAACCTGTGGAGTTATAACTGTTTACAGTGACTAAAAATCTGGCCCATAAACTTCACTGAAAGGCTTTCTCTAATCTGGCAGTGTAATTAGACTGAAAGAGTTATTTTCAAGAGTTGTTACTACCTTAAAATGATTACTCACTGGGGCATCGTTAGTATAATAGCAAAGTCACTTCTCAAGGATGCTGGAAATCCAAACACTCTGTGCTGTTTGCATTCCTCAGTAGGACAGTTAATATATTGCCTCCCATGTGACTTGTGTAGTAAAACTGCTGTGTTAACTGTAACAGCATTGGTACATGTTTCCCTAATCAAAAAATGAAACTGGTGTCTCTGGCAGTAGATAACTGTACTCCTAGCAAGACACATGCTTGTGCCTTTTTATAGAGAGAGCAGCTTTTCAATGTGCAGCAAGGACTCACTTTACAAAAACACATAAACAAAAAAACAATTTATATTTGTAGATAAGAACCAACGTCACTTATACTGCATAAGCTGGAGAAAGCCAAGTGTATAGATTTTAATACACTTCATCAGCAGTACATTAAGGAGCAGATCCAAAGCCTCATGGAAATGGAAAGAGGCTACCTGACTTCAGCAGGGCCTTGGTTGATCCTGTTATCTTTAAGGTGTGCAGGCTCTCATGCGGGAAAGGAACCACCTCACATAATATTTGAGACATGATGGTGAAAATCATGGCAGTGATGAGTGAAATACCTGCAGCCATGTGGTCTCTTGCTGTCTTATGTGGCAGAAGTGAGGAGATCTAGATGAGGGGCAGCTTCTCTCTGTGCTGTGAGCATCCTCTTTTCCTGCCTTGGCAGTGTGGTCGCAGACTGCCAGGCACTGGTGAGTGCTGCTTGCCCTGCTCAGCAGCAGTGCCAGCACTGAGAGCAGTGTAGCTGTCTCCTCCTGCCTCCATCCTGCTGGGGTAAGGGCAAGAGTAGTACCTGAACCTCAGAGGTCTCTCTGGGCTTTTCACAGGCCTTAGAAGTGTGTGAGAACAAAGTCCTCTCCAAGGTGTTCCAGTTGCAGCTCTTGCTGCAGGCTTGCCTGGTGAGGCTTTGTCTGTCTCCTTGGCAAGAAATCAGGTATTAATAGCATCTTTGGTGGTCTAGCCACTTTCTTTGTAAAAATCCCACTAAGACTTCATTATTTGTTGGTAAAGATAAGAAAGTGTTTTCTCATGATAGTTCATGTCAGTCCCCTCCACAAGACAGATGGAATCTCCATCAGCTGTCATGTATCTATGCTTATCAGATCTGGGCAGAGAGCATGGGGCTGTTGCAAGCTGGGGGAGGCCTGTACACTCTGCTCCCACCCCTGCTGTCCCTGGGGCCTGTGCACAGTCCCCCCTCACCCCAGCTCAGGATGGGGTGTTCTCAGGCAGGGAGCAGAGACATCCCTGTGGCAGAGCAGCAGAACATCACAGCAGCCACGTCTGCAGAGTTCTGCACACACAGGACTGGTGGTGCCACGCATCTCATTGTGCAGGCACAAAATGCTTTGTGTCTGGACTTAAAATAGGAGCTCAAGCACAAAGACATCTGTTTTACATCAGCTGTGCATATGAATGCAAACACTGGTCTTTAAAGGTAATTTTTACTAGTGTGCTCCCCATTGCAGAATTCCCTGGCTTGATGTACCATGAGGGTGATACATCCGATGCCTGAAGCGCACCGTGTTTCAAAGCAAATTAAAATATGCTGCTAACGTGAAGCTTAAGATGTGCTTTGTTAAAAGCCAGGTTTTGTCTCAGAGAAAAGGTTTTCTCTCTAACATCAGAGACTCTTTACACTGCAGAAAAATAATTCTGCCTCTGAAAGTTATCTGGACAAATTAATACTGGCAGTTTCTAGGAAGCTGTGTCAGGAAATGTTGGGTTATTTCATGTTTCTCCATGCTAAGCTTTAATAGCCTTTTGTCCCATTTTATGTATTTATGATTTTGCAATGTTTAATACTTGACCACTGAGGGCTAATCTGATGCATCATGTATACAATGAAAATATTTTCTTGTTATCTATTTTTATCCTAATTTGAGTTCTAAAATAGCTGTTGAACTGGTTAAATGATGGCTTGTTAGCATTTCTGTATTTCTAAGCACAATTTTGAACTCTCTGTTTAGAAGTTACCCTAATCTCTTAATGTAACTGATTGTAATAATTCTAATAATAGATAAAGTCACCCAGGAATCACAAAGAAACTCTCTTTAAGTACAGAAAAGGTATGGTACTGAGATGAATGATAGGAACAGATTTGTTTTGTGGAGCAAAATATTCAAAAAGAAGTTTCTGGTAAAGCATCAGTTGCTACAAATTTGTGCTGAGCTAAAAAAAAATAATTCTCCACTTTTGTGAGGTGTACAGAGAACAACTTTTAAACGTGTATTAATCTAGCACTGCCTGTCTTAAAAGCTAAAACTGGAGAGAAAAAAATTAAAGATATCAGGATGTCAGAGTGGTGCGAAGATGAAATGTTTTCTTCATTGTTGAAATATAAAAGAGAAACTTGGCAGTCATTTGACTGGATGGTATTACATTAGATATAATGATTGTACATTTAGTGGATACATAAATGGTTACTAATGCCAAAAAGACATGAAAACATGGTTTTCTCTGCTTTGAAATTGGGAGGAACCCTATGCTACATATTTATTTAGGAGAATTGTAATGCTATCAAAGGAAGAGACCTCTGACATTATTAATACCACTAATTAATTCTTCTTGTCAGGAGAGTTCTCAAACCTAATTTAGAAGGACTTCTGTGATTTGCCAGCACTGTGCCTGCTGTGTAGCTGTTCCAGAGTGGGCACTCATTAGTGGCAGATACCTTGTACTCCTTTAGCAAGGGCTGCAGGTGCAAGGCAGTCTGAGGCTTCATTTTCCTTCTTTCCACTTAACCTGTGCAAATTAAGAACAGATATTTTGGTATCAAATATTTAAAAAGTACATTTTTTTATGACTTTCTTATATGTTAATGAGAAAATGGAGGGAGGAGACAGATTTTGTAACTTTTAATAATATTTCCTAGACAATATCTGTATGCTTAATAAATTAGTCATCCTTTCAGCACTTTTTGTTTGCATTACTTTCCTCAGCCAACACTGAAGGAGGTTGTTCTGATGACAAAATAAAATAAATGGGCTGATGTGAACTGAGGGAAAGCCTATTACAGGTCCTGTGTGAGTGGCCCTTGAGAAGACCCGTAATGTTTCAGAGAGCTCCCAGATCTTGAGTCCTCAGGCATCTGCCCCAGATCCTGGTAAGGAGCTGAGGCCACCATCCTCTGTGCACAGAACGTGTCTGCTGCCTTCCTTTGTCTTCCTGGGTTGCTGTAGCTGCACGTAATTGGTTGTGTGTGAGGGGCCTCCTGTGTCATCTCAGTAGCTGCTCTCTTATCTCTTTTTTTCTGTGGCATAGTGATGCTTTCCACAAACATCAACAGCCTGATATTCCTTTTCAAAGTCACAACAGTCTGACAGGCTAAAAGTGCCTGGTTGGCAGTTTCCTGTTTTGGAACAGACTCTTGACTGCTTTTTGATTTTTTAACTGCACCATGGGGAAGAGCTTGCAGCTTGACACAGCCATCATACTGTAATAATATATTCTATTAAATCATTGTTTATTGCTTCTATTACCTTTCATTTTATTTTTTCTGAGAGAGGCAACAAAAATAAATGCTTTTTCTTTTTTTTTCCCCAGGGGAAAAATAAAAGACAGTTATATGATGGGAAGAGGGATTTTTGGGCTTGTGGAAGGCTTAACAAGAACGCTTATGTAGTCTTGACCCTCTAGTGAGGAACTGCAGAAAGAAAAAAGTCAAGATTTTCTGTGCAGTGGGTGTTTATATGCTTAACAGTATTCAGCTTCATAAGCTGTAACAGAAACTTCTTTTGGTAGGTCTTTCATCTCTATAAACAGCTTACTGCAGCCATCACAGTTAATTTGATTCGTGGCACTCAGACATGAACCCAGCGAAACAGCAGCTTAAGAGCACTTTTGCAACCACTGACTATATTGAGAATTCTAACCTTTGTCAGAGCTGCACAGGAGGACAGCTACTTCCCTCACATTTCTGAATGTTTTAAAACTGTTTTGAACGCTTATGTACTTCAGGGAATGACATAGAAAGGGTGAGAGAGATTATCACCTGACAAAGCTTTCTTGAATTAGGTCACTGCAGGCTGTTTCATTTAACAGTTGTTCCTTTTCCTATGTGCTTAAAATCAAGCTTTCCTTCTCAGCTCTCATATAAGACAGGGCAGGATTTTTGCTCTGTGAACACAGAGGATGCATGATTGTGGTATCAGAGGAGGAAGGACAACACCTTTCTCAAATATCCGAGAAAATAAGAATAGGATTCATATCTTATATAACAGCTGGATTCTGTACGTGTCCCAGGATTGTGCTGTGCTGCTCCCTTAAATTGCCTTCCCATGACTATCAGTGTTTATTGTAGTTAACATGGCTCTGTTTCCTATTTCTCAAGTTGGATATTTGGTGTATTTACTCGTGTAATTGAGGAAATGCACAGATCCTTTGGGTCCTGCAGATTTTTAAATGGAAAATATAAAAGGCAAACGATTTTGGCAGAAAGAGAAGGGGGAGAAACGGTAGGCTCTGAGAGCTCATTCAAGGAGTCTTTTGGTGTAAAAAGATTGGAGTAGTCTGTTTGACATGCAGGTGGCAAAGGCAAATCTTGTACCTGGGAAAGGATATAATTCCCCTCTCTCCTCTGTTGGGGAAGTACCGATCATACGTTTGTTAAAAAGGCTGCACCTGATCCTATCTTGGTGCTGTAAACCAGAGCAGAATTAGCTCTTATCTCAACATCTCTGCTTGCATAAAATAATAGTGTATGCTTTTGATAATCACTGGTTTGGTGTGCCTGCCAAAATGATTAATAGTGAAACAGTTAAAGTGGAGGTATTTAAGCACTGCCACTTGGTTTTACAGTGAGCACCTGCTGAGATAAATTCAAGCTCCTAGCATCAGTTGCTTTTTAAAAAAAAGTAAATAGAAGTTTAACTTCTGTAAGTCTTTGACTTGGCAAATTTTAGGAAAAGCAAAACTAAGCAGCAGTTTATGTGACAGGTAAATAATGTCTTCCGTATAAGATTTGAATTTCAGATGCTACAGGGGCTGTTGGCTCACACGGGTTTAATAAGTAATATGTCTTCCAGAAACCATGTATAGCTGAGAATAGATATACACTGTGGAATTATGGATGGCACTGCTTCTGACCAGTAATTTTAATCTGCAGGGTCTTCTTTTTCTTTTTTCTTCTCCTTTTCCTTATGTGTTTTTTTCTCTGAGTAGTTAGAACTGACTTAGAAAGTTATACATTTGATTGCAGACATATCAGTACTTTTCTCACTGTCATATGAAGACAAATGTACTGTTCTACTTTGAATGTAACATTAACCAAGCAATTTAATGCACCCCAAAATTATGGCAAATATTCTTGTGAAACTATGAAAACATATGGTTGTGTAAAAGGGTTGTTTGAGTCTTGCTTTTACTAGTGCTGTAGAGTAAGCCATGACTGCCAGGAGAAGGAGGAATATAGCGCTTGCCAGCTGTTTTTTCCCTACCAAAAATTATTTGGATCAAGGTATTTTATCTAAATATATTCAGGGTGCATATGAAGTATGTTCTGGATACATTCACCTATATATTTCAGATGAAGAGCAGCTTTGAAAATTCCAGCTGTTTCACACACAATGTGCCAGCAGCAGTCAGATGACAGGATGTCTGCAAAACTGAACAGAGTTTCTTTAAACAAACTATCCAAACTCCCAGATCAGGTTTGTCTTATCATCTGTCTCACAACCCATCCACCATCCCACCCCTCCCTGGGAAAACATGGGAAAGCAGGAGTGTCTGGAAGGATGATGAATAGAGATCTGATAAACATAGGTGGAACAAGGCTTTCATAAGTGGCTGTGCCTTTGGAGGAGTGCCCTGCTCTGTTGTAGCCTATGTGGATTTACCCTGGTAAATTGTACTGTAGCAAAACAAGTTGTTCAGTCCTAGAGGCAATTTGCAGGGAAACAAGGGCTATTGTATTATATTGGCCATTAATGGCTACTGTATATTTTTTGGTTTCTGCTGTGCAGCTCGGTTTCAGGGGCCTGAACAAATGACAGGAAAGTAATGTAAAAGTGCATGGCTGGAAGGACTGCTTAATAAGATACAGAGCCTCTTATCTCTAAGTAGTCTGTGTGGGTTTAATAGGGTCCAAATGTTGTCACAAACATTTATGCAGACAGCAGAGCAGTGTCCTGATTTTTTTTTAAAGGGCTACATACTCCAGGCCTGCTGACGTCAATGCAAGTGTGAATGTCTCAGCTTCTTATAAATGACTTGGTGCGCACTGAAAAAAACTAATTTAGTTCACACAATTTTTAACTCTCAGCCATACAGACTTCTCATGTAACTCAGGATGACAATATACATTTTAGTTCTAAAATTCACAAGGATCCACTTAGTAAGCAAAGGATTCTTTTGTTTGAACAATTGACTCTTTCTAAACTGCTTCACACTGTTGGCACAAATAGTTGGTTCTGCTTCTTGAGAGAAGGAGAAAATAGGCATTTAAAGGTGTTGTGCCACCTATGCCATTTGTTGCTTGTGTTTTATAGTGATACCACTAGATGCCAAAGTGTTGACATTCCAAAAAGGAAGTGTCAAAGACTCCCAAGAGATGTCACGTTGCATTGGATATGTGTTTGTAGAGCACTTATCTCCTGTTGGAAATCCCACAGCTTGGTTTTTTCGGTGCTTATCATCTGCTGAGTACAGAAGTGGTTGTGGTAAGGAAGGAACAGACCACAACTTTTTATTCTTGCAGCCAGTGACTGCCTCAGAGGAGAAGTTAAACTTTAGAAGTCTGTAAGGCCTGGCTTGCCTTTCTGGTAATGCCGGGGATCCTTGGGGACTGTTTTTAGTCACAATGTACAGCATGGCCAATGTCTGCACTTCACTTACCAGAAGGAGGGAAGTCATCTTTCCAGAACTCGCCGTCTGAGTCTCTTCTTGGGTACTGACTAACCACGAAAATATTAAAGACTAGAAAAAGTTGTTTACCATGGACAGTGTTAACAAGCCTAACTAAACACTGCTGCTACTGAGCAGAAATCCCATCAGACACCAGTTTTTCACAGCTTCAAATGTTCTTTTATTAGGATGCTGAAAAATGGCTGTATTGAAATAAATATGTCTACTTACATAATGTAACCACCTATCATAATTATGTATAGTTGTGAAATTCAGGTTCAGCAGGTTCAGCATACAACAGATTCCTGCTGGTAAGTAAATTGTGCTTGTTTAAAAAGTTAGAAGTAGAGAGAAAGAAGAACATATTTGAAAAGGAAGGTATTTCAAAGAACGTTTCTGGGAGAGTTTGAAGAGTTTCATGTTTATTCTGTAAATGCTGCAGAAGAAACTGATCCACTTTAGGCTGCCTAGAAAGTGCATTTTTTCAGAAAACTTTTCATACTTTAAACCTAAGTTTTAGTATGGCACAAGCCAGCAAATTCAGGCAGCACATCTAAGAAAACAGTTTTTTTCTCGTCACAGAAAACCTGAAGCTAATCCAAGGAGAATAAAAAGACACTTCTTCCTTCACATTTATACAGTGTAAGAAACTGTTGTACCAAGCAGACAAAAAACCTGTCACCAACCTCTTGATCTCCGTCTTGCAAAACAACAATGGTACCCATTCATTACTTCACCCAATATCCCTTTCTATTCTGTTTAATGGGAACTATTCTCTGGTTGCAGTGTACTTCAATGAAGATTTTTAAAAAAGCCTCTGCTTCCACACTTTGCTGCTTTATATTTGAGCAAAAAACTCCTCAAAAGTTTTGCACTTATGCCTTTACATAAATGTACTGTCCATACATCAACCTGTGTAATATAAACAACAAGTAGTATCTGTGCCCTGTGCTGCGCTTGTTCCCTGCTGACAAACTTCTCATTTATAGATGATGAGAATTCTGTGCATGGGAGTGGCAGAGATATGAGATCTTTCGTCCTGTAGAGCTGTTTCCATTTCACTCCTTTCAGACAGAGTTTAGAAATTGCTGGAAGTTTGAAGGGCTGCATTTTTTTGGGTGGAAAATTGTACTTTTTTCCTCCCATCTTTCCAATATCTGGTTTTAATTCCTTCTGGGTCTTCTAGAAAGTGTCTCTGTTTTTACTTGTTTCTGTAGTTCCTAGATCATTGCACTTATCCATATCCACAGTGATATATCACTGTGGTGTCTGATTTGCAGTGGAAAAGCAAAGTCTGTGGGGGCTGTTTAAGAGTAAGCTATTTCCATACTCTTGCTGGTTCAGTTTTGGAATATGGAAATCTAAGTCTAATAATTTAAAAGAACCTGTAGGGACTCCTTCCGTATAAGGAGGAAGTTTAGTAGCATGAGGCTGTGGGAGTGAACGTCATCACATGCTGGCCCACAGCATTTGTTCATTGAAAAAGGAAAGCATTTCACGTTGGATCTCAGAATGGCCCCCACAGAGCACTCCACAGAAGACAATCGTTCAGCAGTCAGGCTGCTCAGCCCTTGCTCCTGCAGCAGCCTGCTATGATGTGACAGTGCAGTAATGAAAACTACAGAAGGGCAGAAGACTTGCTTTGACTTCTGCAAACTTCTACAAACTCAACTCTGCTCATAAGTCGTGTGGCAGAACCCAGCACATGCCTGGAGTCACACAGCATCAGCTGATTTTGTTGTAATCTGAGGAGTGCCCTACTTATCTTACCTGTTCAGTAGCAATAGTTAAGGAAGACTCAAGCCCAAATAAGCCTATAATGCAGTGCTACATTGCTTTTAGTGAAAGCTGAAACAATATCCACCTGCTGTAGAGCACACCTGAGCATTCTGAGTTATTATTTCAGCTCCATTTAAGGGGATAATGCCATGATTGAGGGAATGCATTAATCATGCATACATCAGTACAGGAATTTGGTTAGGAACAGGTTAGTTCTTGTTCACAGCAGATGTTCTGTATTATAGCAGGGAGGGGAAGGGAGGAAGTTGCAGTTAACAAAGCACTTACCTGTGCTTGCAATTGTTCTGGGGTTTTTTGTATTTTTTTTTATCCAGGTGTGTTAGTCAATCTGTATTATAGTCATGCAGGAGTGCAGCATAACTAATGTACTTCTGAGACACTTTTAATTTCAGAAAGTTAAGGGTATAGAGCAGTAGATAGCATTTAGTGAGAGCTGTTCTCTGAGCTCTGGATGAAAGGCCTTTCTGTGTCAGAGACCTCTTGGGCCACACTGCAGTCACTGGGAGGTGGCCTATGTGTAGGTGCATTGCACAAAACTGAGCTCTGTGCTTTCTTGTTTCCTCTTTTTGTTCCACTAAACCCTAGAGTTGGGTAGGAATTAGGGTATTTGAAGCAATATTTTATGCACAGGCTGGATTTCCCATCAAAGTCAATGGGCAACTTCCTACAGCTGCAGCTGGCCGGGAGAGCTGCTGTCACCAACTCATTTCCTCTGTAATGACCCTTTTCTCTCTGAAGTTGTGCTTGTTTTTATACCCAGATTTCCCAGTAATTTTTATTGTTAATTTTGTGTACAGTGAACAGAGAAGTTTTTGTTTACATAGCATGAGACTTAGCAGCCACTGTGGTGTTTATCAACCATGACACTCATTTCACATCTCATCTATTATGTGAGTGAAATGTGAAAATAATCATGTTTTTCTAGCATATCAGGGATGAAATGACTAACAACCAACAGGAATGGCTGGGGTTATTTTTAGTCTTCTGTGTCAGCGTAATTTACCAGCCAAAAGCTGGAACCACTCTCCTCTTCTCACAGGTTTATAGTAGTAGTAAGTGCCAAAACTACAGAACTGCTACAGCTCACAATGCCATTGCTGAGTTCTAGGATACAAGTGTCAATGGCAGGGTTGTTTTTTGGAAATTATTTTACTACAGCACCCCCGGGCAGATTCAGAATTTTCTGACTGCTGGCCTTGCAGGTAATCACAATTGGCCAAATTCTGTTGCTCAAGCACGTTGAATAAAATTTTGGGTGGACACCAACATCAGTACTTGAGGTACTTTCTAGTCATCAGGAACAACAGAACAGAGGCTGGAAGCTGATTTCTAGTGGTAAAAAATATTTGATTGGAAAGAAATGATGTTTCTTTTACTTTGCACTAGAGAAGGCAAATATTTGCAAGGAAGGGAAAAGACAAGCCTGTGCTGTCCCCTATAGAGTGTAGCATCAAATTACAGTCAACAGGCTTTTTAAAGATTGAGAAGAGAAATTAATTCAAAATACAAAAACTCATAAGAAAGTCACTGCCCTGTCAGAGCAGAGTAGAAGATAAGAAGGAAGAAATAAAGCAATGAGAAATTGCCAAAACATTGAATTGTCCTTTGTAATGGGACAAAGACCTAGGGCCCAGGGGATTTTGTCTTTAGTTGGGGTTTTTGGGGGGGAGTGGGGTGGGGTTTGTATCTTTTTGAGAGCAAGATGAGTTTTCATTCTGTTATGGGTTCCATTGTGAACATACTCATTATAAATCACTTGATTATAACTCTGAAACTGATTAGTTCCTTAAGGCAATGCTTTGATGAAGTTTAGAAAGTAGTTTGAAAAGTCTGTAAGAAATTTCATGTTTTGCTTTGTAGGCTTCAGATTACATATATAGAGCTAGTGTCATAATGAACATTAGGGGAACCAATTTGGTTGCATACCTAAATACAGTTAAACCAGAGAGCTCCAGGCTTGCCTTTATGGCTTTATACATCTATTATACATCAAAGAGACATGACAGTTGTGCTCTGAACCAAGAAAATTCACAATTACAGGAAAAAAAAAATTAACACATGTACTCAGCAAAACCACAGTGCAACTCATTAGAAATTAATTAAGCATCTCACTGCAAAATCCTTATAAAGACAAAACCCCACTGGTCCAAATTCACTGCTAGCCTAGAAAGAACTAGCTTCCTGAAAATTTATTTTATCTCAAGAATTTTTATCTTAAATGTTGGAAAACAGTTGGAATTTCTCAAAGCAATGATTATAGAATAATGCACTAGACTTGAGCAGGACATATTTTGTCTCAGGTAATCCCCAGTGTTTTTCCTTTTAAGGTTGAAGAAGTGAAAAACAGATTTTTCCCTAAATATGGTAAAATAGGATGAAAAAGTCATTATGCTAATAAGGACTTGGATTAATCCAGATCTCTGTCATCATTTAAAGACAATTTAGGCCATTATCCTAAATTCATTAGAAAGAGATTCTCTTTTCAGATTAAGGTGTCCCATCCAGTGGCACGAACCAGTGAAAGAAGGTCTAAATTCTGTTTCTCCTGTAACTATGTGAACAACAGACAAATTGTACGTGATGAAAATACATGTGCAGCCTGGCTCCTGTCTATATTGCATTTGTCTATCTAAAATATCTCTATTAAGATGTGAATATAGCAGTTTTCCACATGCAATTCTTCTAAGACTCCCAGAGTTTGTTTCCATGGTTGATAGCAACTTATTAAATGAAAGACTGGCCTGATACACATACTAGAAAAAAGGAAAAGCAGTGAGGGAGCTTTATGGAACGTGTAGGACAATTACAAATTGTTTCAGACATTCAAACTTTTAACAGTGCAGCTGCTTGAAGATGTTTGAGACTGTGTTTCTGTTTTTTTTCTGTGGCTATCTTTGGCAGTAGTTCCAAACTATACTTTTGTACAGAGTTACTCTTTGTTAAAGGAAAGTGATTGAGTAGTGCAGTTAAGTATGATGAGAAAAGCCTCACCAGGAGCTTATTTGCAGCTGGATTTGAAATCCTGTATCTTACATGTACACAGACAGTACTTTCCTCTTTCTAGCTGCTATGTTCAACTTAAGCTTGAAAGAAACACATTATTATGATTTTTCTCCCTGTCTTTCCCTGAAGATAAGGAGCTGTTTGAACTAGGAAATCCTCATAGTTTGACCTACTGATGAAATCAAGGTGTCTTCATATCCCATTGCTTGTTCCATGCAACACGCTTGTTTAAGACTTTTAGGCAATAATAAGCAATGAGTGTGTCTGGGATCCTAGGCAAATGGCCTTATGGATTTTGAGATGGCACAGCTGATTTTTATTCCCATACTGAGCACTGAGGTGCTTGTAATTGTTGAATGAGATCCAGACCTGATGCATTGACTTTACTGCACCTGCACTGCAGGACACACATGGTCACACGAGAGAGGGGTTAATGAAGTCCCATGTCACATCATATGACTTCCATTTGCCAGGAGTCTGAACAATATTATTAAAACCCATAGTTTTGATACACATTTGTTGCCATTTTGGAGGGTTATTTTCAGTGACAAGATATTTTCTGCTCGGAGAAAACAGAAAAATTGTCCTGTGGCACTTGTTTATCTACAGTTCTGTGTAGTTAGAGCAGAAAGTCTTTATAAAAGGATACTATTTCATTAATTTCAAGATAGTTTTATTTTTATGCCACTGCTGGAGAGAGAAAAATCCATGTATGATCCACCTTTCTTTAGCTGTCTTATGCAGAACAGTATAAACGATTTTACATCTTAATTATTGTATTTGGCTAACTGATATCCAGAGATCTAAATAGGTCATGAAGCCAGGTACCACAATGGATAAATTGTATTTCCAGTTATGTCATTGAAAGTCCTTTAGAAATCAGTGCTGTTAAAGATGGGCTGCATAGGTGTGACCAATGGCAGTATATGGCCCATAAACTCTGCACTGAAGAGGAGAATAATCTGAATATCTCTAATTAGTGGGGCTGCTGAAAGCAGAGATGCAGTTTAGCTGCTTCTGTGGAGTACAAAAAACATTCTAAAATGGTTTTAAAACGACGTCTCAGCAAGAAAAATACAGGAGGAAAGCCAATTTTTCTCCTTGAAAGGAATAAACATGTATTAAGATCAAACTTTATTTTGCATTTGCAGAGAAACGGATGTTTTAGGCCCAAGCAAACAAGTAAATAAATAGATGTTTACTTAGAGACATTGTCAAATATTTAGCACTAAAAATAGGGACCAGTCAGGAGACAATGGGCCCACTCTAAAGCTGTAATAATGCCTTTGGGGGTGGGCAGCATCACCTTCCATGCCTGTGAGGTGCTGTAGATTCTGAAGCAAAGCAGAGGAAATAAACCAGAATACAGCTGCAATGAAAGGACTTTTTTTTTCTCAGTTTCAATGTAAGCTAAAGCATAGAACTGTCTTAGTGTCTTCAAAATAAATCTTATAAGATTAATATCCTGAAGAAGTATTCAGTAAAATAGTTTTGCAATCTACAGGGTCTCTCCCAGATGCTTTTTATTTGAATATCAATAAAGTATTTCTATTTCATTGAATAAATTTGTCTTTTAAATTAGAAATAGAAGTACATATAAACTGGGAAATAAATGGATCTTAGAGTTTCAAAATTCAGTGTTTTGACATGGTGACATGCAATATTCAGAGAAACACTGCAAAGAGGGCAGCTCAAGCATCTTCTAAGGTGAGTCACATCTTGAACTTCCTATTTAATTTCCATTAAATAGGCAGAAACTTTCGTTTCTTTTGAGTTCTAATACCACCTATTAGATTTGAAAAACTAAATGTAACATGAGCATTGCAGATTTGTGTCTTCTTTTCACTCTTAAAACTGAATAGTAACTTCAGACCGGTACAGTAAGAGATGGCAATCCTCATCTTGTATGAGACTTGGTAGGAAAGGAGGAGGAAATTTCATCAGAAGTTGAATACTAAGTTCTGGATTTTAAATCACTAATGTAAAGGGAATGCAGAGGAAAATCTATTTTGATCTTATTATGGCTCAACAAGACTTTGCATCATTGAAATGTAAGATGGACTAATTGCATTAAAGCAATTGCATTTGGGTTTTTTCGCTTGTGGTAAAACTAATTATTAAACAGCTTTTAATGAAATATTCTGTGGCAAAGCCAATGTATTTTATATTGCTGTTACAAAATGAATAATCTCTCGTGCTGTAGTTTTAAATTCTTCATCACATTCTTCATTTAAACTCTAGGAAAGGAATGAATGTCTTGTATATTACAGCCAGGTTTTTGTTGTGAATAGTCCAGCAATGTGATGAAATACTTTCTTTAATGTAGCCTGGGTGATTATATAGAAGATTTTCCTCAGTAGTGGTGTCAGTTTAACTGTGATGTTTCTAGATATCGATATGCCAGTGACATGTTCCAAGTCTGAGATCATTCCTAACACTCCATTGAGACTTATCCCTAATTTTGTTCATCCCTATTAAATCTGCAAACTGGCTTATATGTTTAAAGAAAGTCACCAGTTCTCAGGATAAGCTACAGTCTAAAAGATTCTTAAAAATAATCTCGGATTTTCTACTGACCAAACCAGAGAGGGAGAAAAGAGCTAAAACATATTGCCAATTTCAGCTTTAACTTCTTAGCCCAAGACTTAGAAATGTATGTTGACTTAATTGCTGTAACTCCATAGCCTTTAACGGGAGCTGTGTATGTAAAATCCTTCATCATCCTCTGCAGAGTAGTCAGAGGACTTCATGAAAATAATAAAAAGAAAAAGAAAAAAAATGTATGTATTTATGCAATCTGGGATTTTTCCTCTCTCAATCCAGGCTGAATGTGTGAGAGTATCCAGTCAGAGACTTTGTAGAGCATCTAATAGTCAGAAAACATTAGGCAGCAGCTCTTTGAAAACATTTGGTGGTTGGTTTTGTTTTTTTTCCAATGTCTTAAAATTAGGTTTATGAAGTAATTTGAATATTTTCCATGATTATTTGCCCCTGTGCAACTCCAAAGATAATCCTTGTCCTGGAGGACTTGCACAGCAGATTGTTTGGGCCAGAATGTTATGTGATGTCATGCTATTGCCAACCCTGATGGTAACTGCACTTGGCAACCAGCCACACTAATTCCAGTGGAATTTTACTGCGAGGCACGTTTTTGAATCTAGAGGAACACTGTTCTGTAACTGAGCTGTTTTGCTCAAGCATCTTATTTTGACTGATAATTTTTGAAGTCTGTCAGTGTCTTGAAAACAATGTGCAGATGCCTCTTGCTTCGGATCAGTTGTATTTGCCAGCACTGGCTCACATCTCTGTAGTGACATATACAAAAAAAAAAAAGTGGTGTTTCTTGCATCACTGTGGCATTTTATTGCATATCAACTCAAAGGAGAATATCTCCAAGGACATTTTATCTGTGCATGGAAAATGGAAGGAGGACAGCTGTGTGCAGGGATGGTCCACCAGGGAGCCATGTTCTGCGAGCCTGCCTGCATCACCCTCTGTAGGCTCCAAACACGAAACGTGAGCCAGACTCACCCTTTCAATGCCCAGCTGAGGAATTCCCCTCCCAGCCACTCAGCACAGCAACAGCCTTCTGGTTTTGTTGGTTTAGCTTCTTCAGAAGAGCCTGTGAGTGGCCACCCTCATGTCTGGCAGGCCCTACTGGTGCACAAGGAGCCAGACTCCTCCAGGCCTGGTGGACCTGTCATGTTCACACTGTCAGGGTCAAACTGCTCACCAGGCTCAGGGCAAGGCAGGAATTTTTGCCATTGAATTAATGTATTTGCCTCAATGGCTTTGATCTTTGATCCTCTTGATGTTGTAGTTTGTCTGGAAACAATCTATGGACAAGTATATGGGAAAATTATCTCATATATGGGGAAATCTAAAGGTGAAACCATAAGGAAAGAGATTAAGATATAGGCAAATGATCTTATGGTGCCTCTGACCTGAAGATCTACTGAATATTTTATGTGGAGATGTGCAATCAATAGAAGGTGTATATAAAATGTATGGAATTCAACTTGCTTGTCAGAGGCTGAGCTCCTCTCCGGAGGAGGAGGAGAGGTTGGTGCTGTGTGACAGCCAGCAGGTGAAGGTGCATTTCAGGTTGTGTGTTGTGTGTGAGGAGGATGCAGAGGCAAGAACTGTGGCGTGGGAGACCAGCAAAGCTCCAGGAGTGAGGGGAAGACTGGTAAGAGTTAAAGATGGCAAGCAACGGGGCTGTCAGATGAGAGATATGCAGGGAAATGGATTGTCAGGAAAAGTAACACACAGCAACATAATGATAGTGAAACTGAAATTAGTCCTGAAAGAAGAAATAAGACGGAGGAACAAAAGGTCAGTTATTGAAAGGTGTAGCTGGTGTGTCATGTGCCAAAGAGAAGACACCTCACAGATCATTAACACGAGCTCACAAAGCAGGTAACTCAGCAGTGGAGGTGGCAGTCGAGGTGGTGGCTGAGGAGCTCAGTGACAGCACAGCTCTGTGTCACTGGATCCAGGGGGCAGGCAGTGCCTGCTGGCTCTGCAGGCAGGAGATTTGATTTTGGTTTTCTTCCTGAAACCTCTTTTGTGGAACCCCCTGCTTTTCAACTCTCAAAGATAACTTGAGATTGCTGCTTAGTGGGAAAACATGTTAGTTGATGGCACAGTATAACAAATGCTTAATTTCTTAAAGACATAGCTGACGTTAGTTACCCAGACCTATATGTGCAAGCAGTTAAACAGCAGTTGTGTGACTCAGCCCTTACCACTAAATAGCTGAAGGCTTTTGCTTTGAAATATTTGCTCCATGCTTATTTTTTCTGGCAAGGCATGATCATGACATTTCTCCACAAACTGCTGATTGGCTTTATGGTTTTTAATGGTCTGGTTTCTGGTAGCTGTCAGTAGAAGCAAGACAGAAACCTTGTTCAGTTCTGGAATCTGCCTGGGCTGTTGGCTGTTCCCAGTAAGAGATGTCATTTACTGAAATCAGTTATGCTGATGTCATTAAACCTTGCTAAACTGAGCTACTTTCAAACTTCCATCCAGAAAAAAATAGTAATTTAGGTATAAGCTAGCCATGTGTGGTTATGTATCTGCAAACAAAGTCAAGTTCCTGCAGTTTAAACAGAAAGGGGTTTATGCTCGTTGTAAAGCTGCATTTGCACTACTGCAAGTAAATAGCAGAGGTAGCTCAGCCTTTGGGTAGTTTGCAAGTGCCAGATTATGCAGGAGGAATAAATGCAGAGGGCTATGGGCAGGACGGACTCCTGTTCTGACATCAATCATCCCCAGATCAGTCAGAGCTAATCAACAGTTTTCAAGTTATGAATACTGAACGCTAGTCACAATCTGCAGCTGAAAAGTTATTCACTGAAATTATACAGTGAATTAATTGAAGTAGCACCTTGGAGAAAATTATAAGTGTTTTCCAGGCAATTTGTGAATAGGTAAGGTAAAATTAATTGAATGAATGATTTGTTATGAACTATTCTCCCAGAAGTAGGAAGGTTCTATTTTTGGTTTTTCTAATTTCACTAAGCAAAGTTTGAAATGTTCACCCGTATATCCTGCCATAGAAATGTAATCGTAGACTTGGCCATCATCATCTTTAACGTCTTGCCATGTTGTGAAGATCACTGACATCTTTAGCTGTATTCCCGAAGCAAGTTTTAGCTGAAATGCTTTAACAGTTTATTTAATGATTAATATTCATTAGAAATAGAAATTGTCCACCTTGTCATTTTTTTACTGTTTCTCCACTGTAAAACATTTACACTGGTCCACCATATCACACTAAAGGGTAGAATTTTGTCTAGAAGCCCCATTTTGAAGCAATAATCTAAGGCAGATTTCTGCTTGATATATGAAGTAATTATACCTCTGAAGGATCATTAACAGTTGACAGTTTTAGAAAAGAGAAATGAAGCAGTCTCCATATTTTTTATTCTGTCTTTAATGCTTAGCATAAATTTTCTATTTCCACAACATAATGCATGATGGCTTTGCCTCAGAAAACAACTGTTCAGTCTTTATTAATGAACATTTTATTTAGGCTTAATAAATTTGTCAAGGCTGCAATGCATTCTGATGTGGTTACATTGAAAGTGAACGCCATGTATCTTCCAGATATGCTCTGTTCTATGATCTTGATTTTTTGCAAAGGAAATATGTCCAAAATGTAAACCAATGTCCTATTTTCTTATACTTCTGTAATTTCTCTGTATAGGTTTCACCTCAACAGTGATTTCAGGTACAATTACGAGAGCTGCCAGCTTTTCTCTCTGCTTGTGATTTCTTGTCCCTGTCCGTTGGACAGTGATAGGTGGCTCAAGTCTCCTGAGTGAGGCGATTGCTATATTTTTGCTATATTTAATGCATTCTTCCATCAGTGGTGGTTTCATACACTATGTAGGGTACAGGATGCATTTTCAGAAGTAGCTGTTCATCTCTTCCCTCTGAAATCACTAGAAATTTTACTTTCTTCTCTGAATCAGGCTAAAGTGAATTATTTTGAAAATCCCATTCTGCTTGTCTATACAGGAAAAAAAAATGTGGCCTACAAAGATAAAAGCTTTCTGAGAGAAACACTGGCATCTTGACATCACACTTGGGGAATTCTTATTAGCACTTTATTATACAGCTTTGGAGGGCAAAACCAAGTTGCTTTGCTGTCTCTGCCAAACTATCTGAGGAATCCTTGAGCAGCACAGAATAAATATCCTTAGGGCTTTTGAAGAGATAGGAGGTATCGTGGCTGAGATTTGAGGCTGCATTTTCTGAGGGCCTTGGTTGCTGAAGCTCAAATTGTCATTATTTAAAATAAAAGCTTTCCCCTTCTATGAGAACAGCTTTGATTTGTTACTATAATGCTATGGAACAGTTTATTGTGGAACAATTAAACATTCTTTTCCCCTTCCCCCTTCTCCCAAGCTCTGCTGAATTATAGTTGTTGCAAGCAAGCTTAGGTTTATAGCTCCAACATGATCGAAGGTGAGGAAAACCTTTTAACTAGATTTCCAACCAAACCATCCAAATTCCCTTCCCCAGAGTCTAAAACACTTATCTTTATTGATATAAACAATGTGAAACAGAGAAAAGTACTGGCATTTGTTAACAATCTATTTCTTTTTTCTGCTGCCTCAAACTGAAGTGACATTGTGGTTATAACTTAGAGACAGGAATGCAGACTGAGACCAGGGACCGTGCTGTGATCTGTAGATTTTTTTTTTTGTGAAGGAATATATTCTACTATCATGTGGTAAAAAGTAGTCAGGCAGTGCTGAACCAGAAGTAAAATGAGTTTCTTTTCCTCTCTCCCCTTGGATTTAATTTTGAAAAACATGAGGGAGAATGTTGTTCTCATGTACTTTTAGAGGAGCACACTGAAGTGACCTGTGTAGGTTGGGCAGGTAAAGCAGCTGGCAGGTAATCTCAGATGGCTGAAACAGTCTAGTGTCTGCTTTTCCATAAGTAGTTGCTGAGATTGTTCCCTGTTGCCTGGTTGTCCTAAGGGAGGAAAGGTATCATGCTGATCTGTGTGTGGACTGGCTGCTGCCTGGTCACTTCATCCCAGTATTCCCAGATCCATTAAACTGAAGATCTGTTTCAGCTTTTCTCAGCTCTGGAATTTCTTCAAAAATGAAGAATTTTTTCAATAGTTTATTTTGTTTCAACTCGGATTGCCTTGGCAATGCCAAAATCCTCTGTCCCAAAATACTCTGAATTAAATGTTCTTCCCAGCTTTTGTGTTCTTGCTGACTTCATCTGGTTCAAGAGGGACAGGGGAGCAATGGCACCTGGCTCTGGGATGCTGCTGACACAGGCACGAGCTTACCTGGAGTGCCCTTCCCCAGGAATCCCAACTCCCTGCCTGTGGGGCACTCAGCCTGGCAGGTTTGCTGGGAAGACATGGGCGTCCAGTTGTGAGACATTGCTCCATAAATCCGTGTGTCTTTCCCTCTGAGGAACTGGGGAGCTATCAAAAGTTCATGACTGATAAGATTTAAGTTACTTGAAGTACTCAATTAGTATTTTCTGCAGAGCTTTTCTACAGAAAATATTTGGTAGTTGGAATTCTAGCGTCATTATTGGCTTTGACAATACTGCAGTAGAGCAGACCAAAAAGTTTTAATTTCCTCACTGTCTTAAAATGAAATTTTCTATTTGCTAAACACAAAGAAATCACTACATTTGGGTTTGTATTTTGAATTTAAACCAAGTCAGGTCTAATTGTCTTGAGCTTAGTTTCATATCAGTGAAATTGGTGCAGTATTTGTGAACTACACGAGGACAACAGAAGCCAGCTTTAAATAAGAAAAATGTGTTGTTTTCTAAGAAAAGGGGACTTCAGAGATGCAAAGAAAAGCTGGAGCTAGATAAATGAGGCTTGTGTTTTACTGAGTTCAAACGCATTTTGCTGTTTCTGATATGCATGTCATTCCAAGTCCATTTTTTTCCCCTTGAATCTCAAGACAACATTGCCATGATAAGGAGAATGGATCAACAGACAGTGTGTGATGGCAGTGGGGTTCATACTCATAAAACTATGGGTGTATCACTAAAAGGCTGATAAATCACTTGAAAGCAGTTCCACCAGCTGTAACCTTGGAACACACTGGATTGTTAATTGCCAAGACTAATTTTAAGCTTCCTCATTTGTAGATGCAAAGCAAAATATGCAATCATTTCAAGTCAAAATCTGCTATGGGATGTGATTTAAGAGTACTGTGTGTGCATAAACTGCTTCTGCAATGTTTTCCACTGACTGAAATAGAACAAAAGAGCAAACGCTGGATTTGCCATTATACATTATCTTCCAGCTTTGTTAAACACAGGATCCCATCTCCAGGGTGGGCCAATGTCTTATTATTCCAGGTCAAGCTAATACCACCACCCCCACAAAATTCCATGTTTTCCTGTTAGCTAGAATAAAAACAAAAGCTGGGCTTCAGCTTTGCAGAAACATGAAATGTATTCTCCTGTTTACATACACAACAACAAAGCTTATTTGTGATCATTGAGGTATCGAATCCTTGTGGTGTCCTGTCAATTCCTGTTAACTGCAAGGATTTCAGCATAGGTACTGTGCACTTTCAGTGTGCAGAAGACAGTGTACAAGGAGATCTGCATTGTGCTTTTCCTGTTGGTGGTAAACAAACAGCACCAGAGTCTCTCTAGACATAAGAAGTCTCCAAACTCCAGCTTTTCAGTCTAATTCTTCTCCTTCACAACTAAATAAAGATTTGGTGAACAGGTTTCTCTGCATTTGAAAAGCTTTGAGATGGAAATATTATTGTCTGGTTTTTTTTTTTTTTTCATTTTTCATTTATTTTCTGACATTGAGAATAGCCAGTCTTTGGTTCTCAAATTCAAACATGACCTTTTAAAATGTGCTTCAGGATTTTCCAAGAATACTTATTTAGTGTTCTTGTGAAGAAACAAAGCAATTCCTTGTGAAAACAGACACTCCTGTTTGACTTGTACTGTTTTGCCACCTGTGTGCCATCACAATCAAACACAAAAATGATGGGATAATGCAGTAATGATTAGCTGGAATACCGATGTGAAAAAGTACAGATGCAGTGGAAAGGAAACACTCAATGAACCTTTAAATGTATTTGAAAGTGAAAATGAAAGCTGAAGTGGATCAATTAATTACTAAGTGAATTCAGCCCTTGGTCCTGTACACCAGGTGAAGCTTGGGAGCGAGGTGTGTGTGGTGATGCTGCTGCTGTGTGCTGAGAGGAGTTGCCATTGTTTCCCAGGAAACAACAATAGCCAGAAATGTTCACATGCATCAAGTCAGCTCTGTATTAAAGGTCCTTGCTTTAGACAGAGACTGTCTGCAGAGGTAGAGAGGATGAGAATGGGACACAGATGATTTTGTAGATCCTAGACAAGTGTTTATAGCCCTTGTTTTTCAAGATGCTAGCTTGTATCTGAAGCAAAGTCCAAATTAAGTATGTGCAAATCTGTATTTTGTAGTCTGTCTCAGGCTTTCAAATCAGGCCACCCACGAGGATGCTTTATATGGAGGGATTTTCCTGAACTCCAAACAGGTGTTTGGATACTGAAGTCAGGCTGTTCTGTATTGGAATTCACTACTGCATAGGCCAAGAGAGTGTCATAATGGCATTAAAAAGGACATGACTCTTTTCTCAGTGAATTTCTTTGCCCAAACCTAAAAGGAATAGTTATGTGTTGGAAGAAGCTATCATGATAGATTTCACGGGGTGTATTAAGTGTGATAGGTTTGAATGCCATGTAAGATTTGCCACCCAGTTGGACTTGCTTTCATGAGAACTTTGCCTTGACTATTAGATCTTTTTCAATATTTTTAATTTTAATACTGCTTCCCACTCAACAGTGTATTGTCACAGAGTTATCTAGGGCATTCAGGGCATTAAAGATCTAGACCCTGCAAATCACAAGAGAATTTTGTATTTGATAACTTCAATTAGAGTGACTAAAAGATGTACATAATTGCTTCATTATATGCAAATATGTATTTGTGAAGTAATTAGAATATTACTGTGCCAGGTAAACAGTGATGAGAGGAGGAATCCACACACATGAATTTGGCTGAAGGCATAACGGACTCTCCCAGGCAGAGGAAGCCAACTTTGAGTTGCTTTCTGTTACATCTGGTGTACAGAATGTCAGTTCATTTTGCAAATTTTCCTTTTTCCAAAATGAGTCAGCAAGATGGCTACAGGAAAATCACTGAGCCACTCTGATTTTCTGCTTCCTTTCTTTTAAAAGGATTGTTCTGTTTTCTCTTCTGTCCAAAAAGTTCTGTAATTACCTGGATACAGTTAATGAGAAGCCTGAGTTTTGGCAGCTACAGTGTTTGAAGAACAGAAGATTTAACAATTAGTAACAACAATTTAAAGTGTAGCACCCTCTTTTTGATCTCTCTTGGCATTTTGGAAATGAATTTGTTTTGCAATTACCTGTTCTCGTGACAGGCTTTGTCATAAGAACACGGGGTCGTGAAGAAAGCCAGGTACTTGCTAGGAAATGTTACTGCACGCTGTACGGTGGGAATCCTTGGCGTCTTTGTTCCCTCTGGCTGGAGTTTCAATTATAGGAAGAGCATGTGATAATAACCTGGCATGCTGTGATGAAGAAGTGTCACACCCAAGAGCGAATGATTGAAAGTTGGTTTTATGAGGCTTAATTTTTGTTATACAGATGAATAAGAAACAAATATAAATTGCACCAGGGCCTGTAAGGAGATCCATGTAATTCTGCCCAAATACAGAGCAAGAAAGGTTGGAGTAGTGACTGTCACTTCACTGTCATTCCTAGGATGGGAATTCGTTGTTCCAGCAGTGAGAGGGAGTGAGACTGTGTGGGTGAGAGACAGTGAGAACATGCTCTGCTTCTTTCCTCATCTCCCTTTACGAGCACTGATGGGCCTTTATAATATTAAGAGTATCATGCCTTGCAGAAATACGAGAGTGAGAGTTTAAAACTTACTGTACAAACAGATAGCAGTAGCTCGGAGGCACCAACTCCTCCTTCTGCCCAGAAGCTCATGAGTGCACAATGCTGCAAATTGCTCCAAAAACATCGCTCCCCAAAAAACTTCTAGGAGGACTCTCCAGAGACAAGATTTATATAATTCTCTCATTCTGTGCTGCTTCTGACAATGCCTCTTAGAGGTGTTTTTATTCCACACAATTAACTGTATTGTAGCCTACAAACATTTATTTAAAGAACACTTTGTTTGCCAAGTGTTCGAGGCAGCTGAACACATTGACCCAGTGTTCCATGGAAGGAGTACATGGTCAAAGATTGCAGAAATGCAGAATACTGGGCAGCTTTTGATGGAGAGATTCTAAAAGTCTTTTGTGTCTGTTCTAATACAGACAAAAATTATAATCAGAACCCTTTTCGGAATTGCCACTGAGTCTCCTACTTGGAAAAGCACTTATCTTGCAAAAGCAAATGATTTCTTTACTACTTCAAACTGCAGACCCTTTTGAAATGTAAATTAGGAAAATGGAGGTCTTGACGCTTGGAAGAACTCTGATGATTCATTTGTTATGATGTTCCTCCCTGCTGTGCTACGCTGAAACTCATACTATGGGGCTGCCTTGCGTAGCTCAGCTGCATCAAATGGGGAGGCACCACGTTGAAAAGATGAAGCTGCAGGGCTGTGTGTGTGCTGCAGTTTATGGAAATGCCACCTCTGTCAGCTACAGCAATTAGCTGTTTCCCTTCCCTCTGCTTTTAAGTTACAAGTTAATGAGCGTGTCAATGAACCCACCTGTTACAGCAAGAGAACCAAAAGTAGTTTGGTGTTTGATGACTGTAAATGCAGAAGTAAACGTGCAGAGAAACTTCCTGGAGCTGTATCAGAGAGAAGAGCCATAAAAGAAAATGATTGAGATAAAAGAAAAAGATATTAGCCTTCTCACCTGAGACCTCCATTTCGTGTAACTCCGAACGTGTGGTCGTGTTGTGTGACTGAGACCACCATTACTAATGAGCTGGTGAGACACTGCTAAAACATAAATTCTACAGTTTTTAGCTGTCAGTCATGGAAATTGTTTTCCTAGGAAAGCAGTGGTCCTTTTAACTTCACTTTTATAGGTGGAAGTAAGTTAATAATTTTATGAAACAAAATAATGCTATTTTTCTGATACTGATTCTCTTTTGTAGGGTAGGAATGAGTATATTCCTAAATTAAAGAAAGCCTCTGCACTAAACTGGAAAGTGAAATGTCGGTCTGTGAAAGTTGTGCTGAGGCTTGCAAGAGGCAGCAGATGCTGTTCTACAGAGATCTGTATTTGAATGCATCTCTCCATATTTGAAAGGAACTATTACAATGCACAGCAGGCTGTGAGAGTGGTGTTCAGGCAGGATAAACCTTCAGTCCTTCAGGCACCTTGCTGTGGATCACACTGCACAAGTTTGTGCTCTTGCTGTTCTCCTGCTGGTTCGGGAAAGTTTGTGCTGATTTGTGGAATCTGTCTATTCTTGCATGACATGGCTTTGTGATACTAGCATGTGGCAGAATACTGACTTCAAACGTTTTGCCTCAGGACCAGATGATTTCCTTGTTAACAGTGGGTGGAAGAGGCACTTTTGGTTATGTCTCCATTAGCATTTAGATAATAAGAAGGTTTTGGTACCTTCTTTAAGATCTAATAACTTAATAACAGCACTTGCTGTTTAACAGGGTATTATCCTGTCACTCACCTCAAACCAGTGTTATTCTGGGTTGATCAGTGCATTAAATAATCTTGCAGACTGGAACAGGAAAATTAATGGATGAAGCTGTGAGAGTACGTGTGGGCTGTTTCACACAAGTTTGCCCCTTCATGCCTGCACTGATGGTATCTTATAGATGATCATCCTAAAAGCAACCATTATACTGAAGACTGCCAAACTTTTATTTCATGTTTATGTACGAAGTTTGTTAGGATAGTATGATGGTACATTGTTTGCCATGTGACCTTCTGAAGAAATTTATGAGCAGACTTTGTGTGGCTGCACTTTGGTTTTTTGAAGATCATTTGTTAACAATGGGCACAGAGGAGAAACGAGCCTTCTTTTCCTTTTTGTTCCTCAAGACTTGATGATACATTGGATCATTACAGAACAGGTGCTTTTAGTTTAGAGTGTGATAGCACCAAAGAGCAGGATAGAGGACACTAATGACTTTGAAATTCTATCACTATTCATTACATTCTGTGAAATGATTTTTGGAGGATTTACCATAAATCCGTTAATTTTCAAGATCTCAAAGACCCTTAAGCAATGCTAAATCCACTAAAACCTTTTCAAATTTAGTGGGTTTTGGATAATATGAAATGGCTTACTACCTATGACTAGCCCTCTAAGCTCCCTGCTTTTAGTGCAGGGTACACAGCTCAGTTAGTTGTGTTGATACATTTTCCCAAAATATATACTTTAAAAAAAGTCCAGGTGAGCTGTTCAGTTTCTGTCATGTTCTTGGTTCTGGTTCATTAATTTTTTCTAACTAGGTACAGTATTTAATCCTAAAAACCATAAGCCAGTGAGAGCAATGCTATTTGCCTCTGCAAAAGAGGAAATTTTCCAGTATTCCTCTACATAAAATATTAAAATGGTCTATCTTACTGCACAGACGAAATTTCTAGAGCGCTGCTCGTGAGCAGACACGCCTGAGACACTGTTATTCCTGACTGGAATCTGTCCTGACAATTAACACTCAGCATGGCAGAAGCTGCCTGGGACAGACCTAATGCACTGTGTCATGATTATTGTACTCCTCCAAGCATAAATTGAATGGGGAATGGTTAGTAATTAGCTCAAGCAAAATAGACTCTACACTTGTCTTCTTTTGTCATTAACGTCCAGGCTGATAATAAAAGGATCTCTGGTAATTAGCACAAACCCATGCAAAAGGTCTGACTGCGCTTCAAGAGCCCTTTCACACATGCATTTTTGTTCTAATGAAAACTTGACTTGAGAAAACAGTGGGCAATGGTAAGATAATTGTACATTAATAAGCAATAATTATTTTAGAAAGAAATTCAATTTAAAGATCCTTTCTCTTAGTGGCCAAGAATAATTAATAAAACAATTATATAAAGGTCTCTGGATGTGCAATGAAATAGATGTATGCATGCAGCCCTCCCCCCAAACTCTCATGGGTACAGCTGAACAGAGAGCTGGCTTTGAGTTTTGCTAATATTCCACACTTCCAGCAACAAGATGTGTGGAATCTGCATTTTGTGCAGTGATTTAGAGGCAAAGCTATCCTTTGAGTGTTGGGGTTTTTTTCACCTGATTTTGATTTAAAGGGTATAGAAAACACTTAAGGAGATCTGTACAATGGAATATTTGATTTTTTTAGTGTATTTTTGTACAAATATGTGTATGTTTGTTGTACTGCCTGAAAAGGTAGCTGTTATTAGGGTTATGTTCATTGACTTACAATTTCAGGAGCTACACATTAAATGTTTCAAACACTGAATATTGCATAGTGTGGCTTTTTAATGCACAACAATCATTATCGTGAGGTCCAGCTTCCCATCAGGATTAGAAGCTCAGCTGTTGGAAGGGTGTGGGTGGCTTTCTGCAGATGCAGAGTTCTGAGGTGTAGAGCTCAGACTGGTGGTGGATCCAGTATGTTCTGCTCTTTAGTTCAGCCTAGTGTAGTTTGGGCCTCAATGTATGCAGTCTGAAATAATAATTTAAATCAAATGTTAACAAAGGTAATGATGTGGTGACAGTGAGGGGTTTTAAGACCTCAGCATGATCCAGAAGTTTTGGAAGCTGAGTAACAAGTTAAATCATAGTTGCTCCTCCTTCATGCTAAGGAGAAGGAAAAAGGTATATGGCAAAAATTTTAGCTACATTTTGTTCCCTCTGTCTCTTCTCTCTAGCAATGAAGAGTTGGGGTAGAGCATGTCTGCATGTGGAGCTGTGAAGACGAAGCTTGTTTTCACACCTTCACAAGCTGTGATTTAAGCCCTCATAATCCAAATGCAGTGGTGGTATCCCAGAATGTAGCACAGCTAACTCCACTAACCCTGGAAGAGACAAAGACTGTTGACAGTTATTTGTTTGTTGTTTGTTTAATTTTTTTTTTACTAAAGAGCTAGTTTAATTTTACAAAAGTGAGATGATGCAAATTTCAGGAGAAATATTTTTCTCTCTGTGCCTCAAAGCCCATGCAGCTTTCTTCTCTCTGGCAATAGTGTTTACACTTCGGATAGCAACAACCAGTACTAAAACATAGCCAGTGTGCGTGTACAGGGAATGCAATACAGCAGCTCCCTATTTTGGCTATATTTGCCTTGGTTTTGGTTGTTTTTTTATTTTTTATTTCTGAAAGTCCTATCTAAGCACATTTTCCCGAGAGATCAATAGCTGCTTCATGTGTGTAAACTGATATGTGTGGCTTACAAGAAAGATATGATAAAGGAAGACTCTGGAATTGCTTGTATAGACAAATTCATTAAGATAACAGTCTGTTTATCTAATCTTACTGGTGTGTTGTAGTTATAGATCACCTATTATTAAGGCAATTCATTTCTGTTTCTATTCAGGTGGTTTTTATCATTAGTTTTGTTCCTGCACAGATGGCTCTAAATCACTTCTCTCAAGATTTAGAGATATTTTTGATTTAAAAGACAAAACACTTCTGTCAGCTACAATGATAAAGATGAAAATACATAGCTGGAGTCCATTGGCCAATACTGTGAGGTCTTCAAGAAAAGCACTAGAATAAATCAGCAGGATAAAAAAGACCTTGGGTGATCCTGTTTCAGACTAAGTTAAGGACTTTGCCGCTCCAGGGGTGGCTGTGGGATAATGGAGCTGTAATCTGCAGCCTGTTGGTTGGTACTCACTCCAACCCAGTGAAGGTGACAAATCACTGGGATCAAGGGGCCCTCTTGGGGCTCCTGTGAGATGTGCCAGGCATGGCAATTCCCTTCGTGGAGAAGGCAGAACAGTCTCTAGGGCTTCTGCTTTGCTTACGTTTGCTAAAGAGGGCATGCCCAGATAAGGTGCCAGTGCAGGGAGGCCCATGGCTGCTTCATGGGACTCCCCAACAGCAGCCATCGCCATTAGAGTTTGCAGAAAGTGAAGCTGAGCCTTAAAAGAAGGAGTGATTTCCCTGGGGGAAGTACCTTGCCTATCCCTTTTCAAAGCTGCCAGCTCATTTTGTGTGCGTGAATAAAACATCGTGATTAATGGGAAAAGATGTCATTCATTGTGTTTAATGCTCTCGTTGGCATCACATTCCTTTTAGCTCTAAATTGTATTCTGAAATTTTATTCATTGATGCTTTTGGAAGGGCAACTTGATATAGCTCATATAGTTGTGTGGAGTCCTGTGTGCATTTTTTCGTCCTGCCATGAAAGGATTCTGTTTGCTGCCCTGTGGGTGTCAGAGGAAGGAGTGACGTGGGTAGTGCCAGTGGCAGGGTGGGTGCTGGGCACCAGGCCCTCCACCTGGCTCTGGCTCTGGGAAGTGCCTGCTCTCTTGAACGTGTAATTGCCTCAGTGAAAAAATTGTCTCCATCAGGCAAAGATGCACCATGGGTATGAAACTTCAGGCGCAGCTTTTAAGCTGCATTAATCTTGTTTAACCTTGCACCATTGTGCAATTTGCACTCTTGGTTGGAAAGCCTCTTTCTTACTGCCTATGAAACTTAATGAAAAAGTCAAGGTCTTAGTTTCAATCTTGAATTTAATATTCTGTTTATGCAGTAAGTGCAAACAACAACAGCAAAATATGACAGGTGGTTCCAATGCTTTTATGTGCAGTTAAAACCTACATTAAGGAAAATCTATTTCTAATACATCACAGTATGTAGCTCTTCAGCATAAATATTTTTGTAGTTATGAAGTCACTTGCCAAAATTTTATATGGGCAAATAGCTGGCAGTACCAAGAAAACTTCGCACCAAATACGGAAATGCAATTGATATTGTATTAAAACAAGTCATTTGTTGGAGCCCGGATTATATTTTCACTGCTTATATGGTATGTATTTGTGTTTAAACATGCACCTATGTTTGGCATTTTGAATGGAAATAAATGAGTGCTGTTGGGATTTCATAGTACAGCAGAAGATATTTATATGTTTAGTGTTTTCACAGTTGAGTTACCTAAAATCACAGACTGCCTCTTTTTCTTCTTTTTTTCCCCTCTCCCTCTCCTCATTGCTTGTCCATTTTCGATTTCGGTCACAGTCACTGGAAGCTCTGGAAGCAGTAGTTCAGTGCTGTTGTTTGGGTGTTAATTTTTTGCTTTGCTGAAAGGTTTTGATTACAATCAATCATGAAATTACTTGAGTATCAGATACTTGTATACAGAGACAGAAGTTGAGATTCCAGATGGCATCTCCTTAGAATCTTACTGTCTGGTTTACTATTTTATTAGTTATTTAGCCTTTCCCTGGTCTTTGTTCTTTTTTTTTTCTTTTTTTTTTCCGGTCCTTATATATCTGACACATGTTGATTCATCTGAAGCTTTGATTCTGATTCAGATATTGTCTGTGATTTCCCAGGGAAAGTTTAACTTTATGGGTATTATTTTGAACAAGTTATTAAAGGAATGAGAACACTGTATTTTTAGTGAAAGCCAGAATAGTATCTAAGACCAGGTAAGCAAGGGTTCTTAATTTTAGTGATTCATTCAGAACATGTTGGGTGGTTATGTTGAACATTTAGGCAATAAAAGTGATAACACTATAAAGAGTAATTGTTCAGTTAATGACTGGGGGTTTTTGATGCCTTCCTGGGTAGGTTGGGAAGAGCAGCTTGAATCAGCACGAAACAGCCAGAATAGCTGATACCTTCAGCTCTTGCTGCATTGCAAAGAGGAGTGATGAAACCACTCATGCTGCACTTTTATAATGAACTCACTTTTCAGAGACTTATAACTCAGTCCTAAACTGGGCTCTGTTCTTGGATTTGGCAGTAGTATTAATCTTGAAATAATGTGGGGTTTTTTTCTAATCAGGTGAGAATGCAAACAATAAGAAATGAATACTTTTAAATCTTCTTTTGCCACGTGATAGGTGCAGCTGGCAAAACACAGGTGAATTTTGTGGCAAGTGTGTAAATCCATGTGACCGTGCAGGCTTACAAAGAATTCTGTCAGGTGAGGACTGAGTCTGGTAAATACTAAAAAAATGATAAACTACAATTTATCAGGGCAAGATGTGAAAACGTAAAGAGATGCTCTTGGATAGACTCTCTGTTCCCTTGAGGGCTTCACCAGGGCAGTGGGTATCTGAGCCTGGTGCTCTGCTCTGGAGGTGGGAGCAGACAGGAGCATGGCAGCCCCGCCTGCCCCAGCCAAGGATACCCAGCTCCGGTACTTTGACGTCAGAGGTGTTTTTACTCTATTGGTTTCTTCAAGAAATGGCAGAAACTTGCAATTTACTGTGAATTGAGATGACAGCCCATGTTTTCTTTATCACCCTCTCATGACCACTTTCCAGAGAGTGTAATTTAGGCATGGAGCAATGGGAGTTGTGATGGTGGAGTCTGTGGCTGGTAGAGAATATGCTACACCTGACACAGGATATGTTGTGGTGTCTCACATGAATTCTTTGGGAAATGAGTTGAGTTGAGGCTTAAATTTTGACTTGACAGCATTGTATTTAAACAAATAAACGGTGACAAAAACCTTTGCATTCCTACACTGATTCACGACTCCAAACAGAGCCAGTGTATATCTCAGAGGATCTTACACTAACACTAGCAGAGAAAATAGGGCATCAAAACTGTTGGCTCCAGAGCAGCAGGAAGCTGATTGATTTCCCCTCATCCTTTCACAAACCTGGATTAGAGTAGCTCTACAACAGATGAATCAACAAAAATAATGGCACTTCTGACAGTATTGCAACCTTTTATTAGCTCCACCTGCACCACTTGACATTCATAACTCCCGCTAGAAAATGTGGGATAGCATTCAAAGTACAGAGCCTGCAGTAGACTCTGGTGTGCCATGCAATCATGGAAGTACTTCCAAAAGCAATTTTTTTTATCTTGTGGAGCTTTTCACCTGAGGATGGGAGAGTTAAATGTAAGATTTGAATGACATTTGAGCTGCCTGCTGCAATAAGGATGGAAGTTGACTCTCCAAAAAGCTCTATGAACATATGGATACTCTTTAGGGATAGACTGCTGTGGGTGTTTTCTATGTCTGGGCTTGGTTAAACCAAGTGTCCCACATGTGAATTAGCAAACCATCTTAGATATCTGTCCAGTAAGCTGCAGATGGGATTGGACATGTCTTGACTCACTTTATTGATCTCATTAATATTGACCCCTCAGGTACTGGAAAGTCCTATAAGGTCTCAAAAGAGCCTTCTCTACTCCAGGCTGAACAGCCCCTACTCTCACAGCCTGTCTTTGCAGGAGAAGTGATCCAGCCCTTGAATCATCTTTATGGCCTCCTCTGAACTTGCTCCCACAGCTCCATGTCCTTCTTATGTTGGGGACCCCAGAGCTGGATGCAGCTCTGCAGGTGGGGTCTCAACAGAGCAGAGCAGGGGGGCAGAACCCCCTCCCTGCCCTGCTGCCCACGCTGCTCTGGGTGCAGCCCAGGACACGTTTGTCTCTCTGGGCCGTGAGTGCTCACGGCCGGGTCGTGTTGAGCTTCTCCTCCACCAGCACCCCCAAGTGCTTCCCCTCAGGGCTGCTCTCAATCCATTGATTAAGAGCAGCCAACCATCCACCCAAATCTTTTTTTTGATATGTTGGATCCGAGTGCTGAAATAAAACATCGCAATTAAGCCAGAGAATACATTAAGTCTGTAAGGAAAGCAGAGGGGAGTCATCCACATTTTTCTTATGCTGTTATCCAGTGCTACAGCCATTTCAATTTGTACTGAACAAAAAATAACTAACTATAAGGATTTCACAAACCCTTCTCAGTTTTTATCACTATCATATTAAAAGAAGAAATTAAACAAAAAGAATAGTAATTTTAATGTAAAAATGGAAGTGACTAATATTGAAATTACTGGTTTAATATGCTTTTTGTCCTCAAATAAGTAAGAGTAGAATTGAACTGATTTGCTCCAGCTTATGAATATATTAGCAGCAAAATTTCAGGATTGATTCTTAAATGAGCTTCTGTATTGAAATTTTATGCCAACTGTTGTTTACATTTCTATCAGTGCAATCTCAGCTGACTTGATTTAAAAATGACAAAGAAAGCAATTGATTCCTCTGTGTTGATACAGAACTGAATTTGGAAGCAAGTAAAACCCTAAAAATTATACTGGGGCAACAGCTCCAAACTTAAACATCTGAAAGTTTTCCTTAAACCAGAATTAAAAAAATTACATCCATACCTACTAATCACAGGCTTTTGTTCCTAAACTGAAAAAATAATTGAGAACAACAGTAATAAAAGCCCCAAAATTGAAATAATATGAAAAATGAATAGGGGAGCCATCCATTCCATCACAATGGGAATTGACTGAAGAGTTACCTGAGCTCCAGAGGCTCTCTTTTGTGTAACTTCAAGTGTCTGAATGGCAGACATTGTGAAGAAATTAAATGAAAACTGAGCCAAAGTCTATTCAGTTTAGCAGATGAGGGATTTGGAGGATGCTGGTACTTTGGGAAGTGTGTGGTCCTTGAGAGATTTGTTCTGCAGCATAATTTTTCTGCAGAACAAAAAGTCCAATTTAAATAACTCTGTAATTTTGGTTTATAGATTACGCTTTGGATTTCTGTAAAAGAATACCACCTAGCTTGCCATGACACCCTTTCATATTGAAAAGAGAATTGTAAATCTGGACAACTAAGTTTCTGGCCTTGAGAGGGAAGCTTCAAGAGCAGTAATTTGATCAAAACACTCTCAGTTCTGTTTATGAATCTGGGAATATACATCAGCTGAATTGTGTCTGTGCTTTTAATATTAATGGAAACAACAGTAAGAATCTGCATAGACACAGAGGGATCAGCATATCCATATCTCTCAAAACATAAAAGAGGGACACAGGGTAGGAGAAGGAATTCAAAGCCATCCTCCTCTTCTGCTTTCACGTTATTTCTTATGCCAGTATCTCGTTTTGTATTGCCAGGGGGATTAGGAAAGTTAAGCAGGAAAGAGAACGCTCAGTTTCTAGGGAGTAGGGGTGTTCATTCTGGTTTTAAATTAGCCAACGATTTATAAACAGTATGTTTGCTAAAGACCAGTCAAATCTGCCTAGCAATGCTGTCAATGTTTTTGTCAACTTTTTGACCAGCATAATGTAAGCGGAACTTTCAGTAGGATTTTATTTTTCTAAGCCATGTATAAAATTAAAGATATGACCAGAGAAAGCTGGTTCAATAATTAAAAAAATCTATCTTGTTCAGGTCAGCTATCAGCTGTGATTTTGTTGAATGATTAATGTCAGATTTTAAAACCTTTTTTTTTTTTCTTTAAGTTTAGTGAGAAGCCAAAACAGCATTACTCTGAAATGATCCCAGCTCCTATTAACAGAGTTAATAGATAGCTGAGAGCTAATGCAGTGGCAGCACCGTACCTAACAGAGGATGTATCTACTCAGTTGATTCTTTTGATTGCTGGCAGTACATGTGAAATGGACTATTCACTTATTGCTGGCAAACAGAAAACAGACTGATGCCAAGATAATACAGCTAAACTGACTGTCTCAGCCAGACATTCATTTTTCCTGAGCTTTGGAAAGCAAACCCGTGACCAGTATTTTTTATTAAAGCCTCTACCTCCAAATGCTGCTCTAGATTCTTCCCTTTCAGCTGCATGTTTCCAGACCATTTTTTCATTAAAGTTCTCAGCTTGCTCTAACAGGTGCTGTTGTACCTTTGAGGGGCTTCGAATCCAGCAGCTCCAGCAGGAGGTGGTTGTGCAGCATGGGACACAAAGTACATGTACAGACCTTTTCCCCCTTTCCGTGTGATCCTGACTGGTGAGCATGTTGCTCTCTAGAACCACAATTTCAGTCCCTGTTCCCTGTCTGTGGTTAAAGCAATTAAAGCACTTTGTCCATTCTGTCACATTCAAATAGCTGCCTAGCCAATAAGGACTTAGTCAATTAAATTGATTAGAGTTTATAGTGGGAGCTATGTTGGCACCTGTTACCCAATATATCTCATCTGAGTCTGCAGACTGTTGGAAAAGGAGTTTTGCTGGTTCATTGAGTATGAGAAATTTGCAATAGAAAATGCATTGTTGTAGCAATCTTTCTTTCCGTATGCAAGTCAATCACTTCTTGCAGATTCAGAGCATGCTTCAAAGGAACCGGAAATCTGAATAAACTGCTAATGTAAAACTTGGTTTTTTGCTGAATCCATGGAAAGATTTTTGAGTCTGTGTTAGCATAAAGGGAGTTGTTACTGTTACATTTGGATCTGTGATTTTTGTGAGATGTTTTCCAAAGAGTTAATAGGTATCTGATATATGATAGATGGGGCTGTTGAGGTTTGTGGAGAGAGGAACGAAAGTGGTAATTCTGGGTTTCGTTCACGAGAAACAGCAAATGATGTGTGCACTCTGAGCTGCACCACTGCCTTGATAACAGGACACTAGGCTTGGTGACCAAGTCTGATTTGCAATGTGAAGTAATATCTTCATATTAGCTTTCCATGAAACTTTGTTAATCTCTCACAAAGCCTTCTTTGTGAGGTGGCTTCAGTGCAACGGGTAAGTGTGTTCCACCTTAAATCTCATGGCTCAAAGTTATTGCTGGATCCCAGCGGATTGTTGCTTTCCTCCTCCAATTTCCTCCTTCAGTCAGGCAAGCAGAGGGGCTCAAAGGGGAATGGCAGTGCTGTGACGGGGATGAGAGAGGGTGAAAGAAGTGTTTATATCTAATATAATGTCTAATATCAGCCACAGGGTAAGACTTGCTTCCCTCTGCCTAAACCCCTCCATCTGGAGTTTGGTCACAGAAGATTGGGCTGTGTTTCTTCCATGAGAGTTGTAATCTCCTTATCTCTTGTTGTTTGACTTCCTAATTTAGTTTTCTTTTTCTTTGTGCTAAAAAAAGTTAATTGCTCTTTCACTGCTAGTTCTGTTGATTAATAATGCAGAAAAATCATAACATAATGTCTGGGGTATTGCATTTTCCTCCTGGAGGCAGCAGCAGTGTCACAAGCACAGGGCTGTATGCTTGCAGCAAGAGTACCTGGGGAAAAGGGAAGCCAGCGAGCTGGGAATTTTTGCTTAAAAACAAATTGAATGAGTGAATAAAGAAAATCACTAAGGCTTCATCTATAAATACTCTCTAATTTAAATTCACATTGGCATGAAATTTTAAAGATTTATTTCCATAATTTGAAGTAAAAGGTATTTGTTTTAGGGGTGATTAATTCACACACTGCCTTATGGGTAAGGGAAAATTGCAAGATCAGGGTAGTATAAATTAATGATTGGAGTACATGTACTAAAAGTGTGAGAAAAGATTTTAGTTAAGATTTTTTCTAGTTTCTTCTTCCTACTAGCATAGTTGTTGTAGAATTTCCTGATTCATTAACAGTAAACGTACTGGTTTTATCACCATAATAAATAAAATTATCATCTCAGTGGTTTAAAAAAAGTTATTCACACCAAGAAAAGGGTGGACAAGAATGAAGAAACAGAAAGAACTTATTACCTGTTTTAGGCTGGGAATCAGTTAGAACATCATCTTCAAACAAAGATAAATATTTTATGGTATGATCATGCATATTAGTAAATATTATGTATAATAGCTAGAGCTCAGGCACCAGAGTGCTTTGCCCAGACATCATCCCGTGAATCCTTCAGAGCAGCTCCACTGCTCTTGCTGAGCAGGAAGAGGGTTCTTGGGTGAGTTATTAGGGGACAGCTGCTAGAGGCAGATGTCTGTGCAGGGGCAGAGCTCTGTGAGCTCACGTTTTGTTTGTGAAGTGATCACATTTGAACATGTGTTGTGTGTGGGAAAACTATGCAGCCTTTCTTTGTGACATGCTGGCCAGTGTCTGGTTCTCTAATAAAGTTTTCTTTCTTTCCTTTGTTATTAACAAATCTCCTGGTTTCCCTGCAAGGCTGTTTAGTGATTAGAATGGGAAGAACATTGCAATGCTTATTTTTTTCCTTAAAAGAATTGGTACTTATGAGGATATTTCATACCCTAAAGACAATTGCAGCGCCTTCACTGTCTGCTGTCCTTTGTCACTCCCTGGATCCAGCCCAGACTCAAGGCCTTGTTTCCATGGAGGCAATGCTTGTTATTAGAGATATTTCTTCTACAAACAGACTTGTGAATTCTCATGCCTTTGGTTCAAGCTTTATAGTTTTAAGCCTTATCTGGAGCTTTTATGTTCCATCTTCTTTGATCTTTTGCCAGAAGGCTTTGTGTTGCAGACCAAGGTTATGATGTTTGCATGTTTTACTTCTCAGTCGCTCTGTGAACAGCAAACAAGAGATGAAAACCTTACATCAGAGTTCCTTCCTTCAGAAAGCAGCATTGCAAGTCCTTGATCATGGACAAGGCATGTTGTTTGATTACTCTTATTATTTGCACGTTTTTTAAAGCATGAATGGAAATTGACAAATATATTAAGTTACAGCTTGGCTCATTCCTTGCTCTCCCTCAAGACAAACCAGAATTGTGGGAGGCTTGAGTTAGGAATATGTTTCTTTGTAAACCATTTCTCTGGTTTCTTTTTTTTTTTTTTGTTCTTTTATTTCAGTGAGTGTTTAACTTTTTTGCAGTTTGAGTAGAGTGAATTTCTAGGCTAGAAGAGCCTCTCTGAATATCAAGTCATTTTACCCATTTTATCTTTTTGAGTTGCCAGAATTTTATACAACAGTTTTGTTGCCAAAATCATAGAATTCCAACAGACTTCTAGGTTTTGATGGATGGGAATGCACTATTGCTGGTGGTGAACTGTTACAGTGGCTAATTATCTGTCTGTGCTAATTTTAGCTTTCTTTCATTCACTGCTCTTTCTTTTTCTGCACCACAGAGTCCTTACACTGTGGGTTATCTTCCTGCAAATGTGCTTATATATCCTGTTCTGGGCACCGTTCATTCTTTTCTGATAAAATAAACAGGTTGAACTGTTTGGCCCTCTCACTGTAAAGGGTTCTTAATACCACGGAACCATCACTGCTGTTGTTTGCATACACTTTTCTATACTTGTACCAGTCACAATCAAGTGAATCGTGCAGAAAAGATTTTTCAGATGAACATTCTCTTCTTTCTCAGAATTTTCTGAACTTTTCCTTATGAAGTCATTGATAATAACTTAAAAAAAATAATAGATATTTTTCTTTTAGAGTGCAATTTGATGGTGGAGGGTTATCAATTTTTTAGTTGAAAGAGAAAAATCTGTTTCTAGAATTATTAGCCATTTTGAAATTGAAACTTAAAACTAATAAACATTTTGAAAATCAAGTTAAGAATGAAAATAATTATCAGAAAAAAATGTATAAGGATACTGGTATGTATTCAATTACTCGATTAAGTAATTGGAAGCAACTTTTCTCTTTGTTCTCTGTAGTTAAACAGATTATACAGACCTTGGATTTCCATAGGATGTATTAGAATACGTTGTGAGAACCTTCTAATAATAAGTAAAATTAAGTACTAGAATGAATTTCTAACAAAGATTATGGAGTTTCCATTACTGGAGGAGATTTTTTTTTAGATTTGTCAAAAAATGTTTAAGTACAGTTGGTCATGGTTTGGGTTTGGGGAATGAAGGAGCAGATGGCGTTGAAGACAATTTTAGTGTTTCTTTTAAAATTTTTTTGACAATAGATATTTCTGCAGAATTCTGTGAATCTGTGTTCTCTTCAAAGTCAATGTCTTCCATTGAATTCACTGAGTGGGAAGCTGAAACTTGAAGATATCCAACAATCTGGTGACCTGAAGTGACTCATATGCTCTTATATCCCCAGAATGTTCAAAGGCGGTGTATAGCTCAGGTGATTTTCTCTTTTCCTAGATCATCTGATGCTGCAATGGGGCAGATGGAGGGGTCAGGTAGAACACTAATGTATCTGCCAGTCCTATTTTTTTGAGTTCTAAGATTTTAAAATCTGACTCTGAGCAGTCTCGTTAAAAATGATTATACGTACATATGTCTCGTCAAGAATAAACTTCAGTAAGGAATGCTATGAATGCTAAGCCCTGGCATGTCTTCTTGCATTTTTGCAGATTCCAGTCATAATTGTTATTAGATGTTTGTCTTGCCACCTTATGTCTGTATTTCTTCTGAGCTTCATATTCCCCTTACACTCAGTTTAGAGTAACATTCTTCTGCTTCTTAAAACCAGCAAAACCAGATCCCTTTCCATTCAGTTGGCCTTAATTCCTTCAGGCTCTCCACTGGCAGAAAGCTGTTTCAACAAGAGGAAGAACCCCCAAGCCACCCAGTATCATTAAGGTGACCAAGAGAAGACTGATTAGGTTTTGGGAAGGGTAAGCAAGGAAAGCTGGCTGGCAAGAATAGGACCTGAGCTCCTGCTGTGAGCTTGATTCTCTGACAGGTGTGGCAGGAAAGGTCTTTTAGGATCAGGTGTCTCCGAGTTGTGTGAATGCTGTGAATGAGGAGGAATTGTAGGGGCCTTTTAAGTTTTGCTCTGGTGAATAATCACTGTCTTGGTGCATTGACTTCTGAACCATTATGTTTTTCGGTGTGAGCCTTTCTGGTTTAACCTGATATTTTTTCAATCTGAAAGTTTCTCTGTGCTTCAGCTTCCTTTCATTTCCAAAATTGGAGTGTAATTTGCCTGCCTCAAAGTAGCAAACCAAGATCCTTTTAATAAAGTTACCTAATCTATGAAGTATGCAAGCAGCATAATGGCAAAGGTGTGAAACGATGCCTACAGAGGGTTTGGGGGCTGACTGTCTAAAACTGTAAAAGTGACACATACAGGGAGCGTCATGTTTTTGCTTTGAAAATACAGCCTCAAGGTGGTATAAGGATTACAGAAAATAGCGTCTGTAAAGTTCTCAGGGTTCTTGTAGGTTTGTATTTCCAAGTGAAAAGCATAATTATTCTGGGTTTGTTTTCTGGATAATTGTTAGTATATAAGTAGGTAATTATTTACTCCATACTAGTATATAACTAGTGATAATTAGTCCTGTGGTTGGAGGAAGAGGAAGTTACCAAGGTTGGTTCACTTAAGGATACTCAGCTTCAGACAGCCTCTTATAATCAGATTTTGGAATGTACTTATACACTTAAAACAGAGGAGAAGTCTATAGCAGGATTTCTAGAAGCCTCCAGGCACATTCCTTGAGTAGCATTATGTGATTTAGGTGTGGCTCTAACTTTAGAAAAGGGGCATAAGCAGTTCAGTTGTGGCTCTAGAACAAATTGCTCCTTGCTATCTTGACCATCATAGTTGTCTTTCTAAATTATATTTTACCTGTAATGCTTTTTACCTGTTGTGAGCTAAAACATGTCATATTGATCCTCAGTTTGAGTCTTAAATAAAAATATTTTCTCTAAAATCTAGATGGGTTATCTTGGACATAGATAGTTGTAATGACTTTGCTTCTAAATGCTATCTTGATAACATTCAGGTGAGCATCCTTGGACAACATTTATACAGATAACATATACTGAGAAAATAGTCTGCAAATATCCTCTGATAACATTTTTCAAATATGTTGTCATTACTCCATATTATTGGTATAGATGAAGATAAATGTATTTGCCAAATGATCAAATACATTCACAGGTTATTCTTCTGCTAGAAATATGACTTTGTGATCTTGTAGGAATAATCTTGACCCAAAGTTTAAGGAAAATATCTTTAAAGAAATGAGAAAGATAAAGTCCTGCATTCTGCTGAAATTGTGTTACCTCTGAAACCTTCAGCCTGAATGTGCTACCTATAATTTAATGTATTTATCCAAAGGTAAGAGATTTGGTAGTTTAGACAATTTTTCATAGTCAAAATTGGTTTGGCACAATCAGTTTTTCATTTTAATGTCTTTTTGTTTGTCCAAATAGTCTGCTGCTCTGAAGTAAGCAAGATTTATTTCTTTCCTCGTTTACAAGATCTGAATTAGATCCTGTGCTTTGTCTTTGTTCTTTAGTAAATGTTGATGACTTGAAGTAGAAGATTCAGTGATCAGATCTAAACATTTGAAAAATATTTTTCAAAAAAAGGACATAACTATCACTTCTTTCCCTTTTCTGCTGTCCTTTGCCTGTGAGGTATTGTCTAGGCTGTTATTGCTATTGATCTTGATGGACAGATTGGCTACCCTTGTAAGCATTAAGGATTTGGGCCTGCGAAAGGCAACAAATCATTTCAAGGTTAGCCTGTTCTCAACTTCCATTAATGCTGTTCAGTATTTAAAGAAATTTTACAGTCATTGATTGTCCTTTTGAGTGTCAAAACATTTTATCCCACACGTACGAGTCACATTTTTTAGACAGTTTGCTTGTTGCAAAAGGCAAGACAATTCAAATATATCTCTCTGCTTCTATTTCTCTGCTTGCCGAAAAAATTATTGCTTTCATTTTGTTTCATCTTTTGTTTATGACAGGACAAGTGCACTATTCAGGAAAGAAAATGAGTGGTAGGGTCTGAGAGGTTGCCTCTGAGAACCTACATACACCCTGCTGCACCATGGAGGGAACAGCATGACTAGATCTTGTATAAAAATAATTTCTAGGTATAGATTAAGATGTTAACTTTCTAACTTTCCGTCTGTAGAATAACCCAGGATATCTGTCTATATTTAAAGAAAATATTTCAGAGATGTAGAAACAGGGATGTAGATTAAATTTACATGGGATCTTATGGAGAAAAATCATTTAACACCTTCCCAAGACCTGAATAGGAGATGCAAATACCCTTTTTGTGGTGTAGTTCCACAAGTCAGGAAAAAATATCTTGTGACTTAGGCTTTCTCTCTTCAAAATTTGCAGTATACTGAACTGAGAAGAAAGGGAAAGGAAAATATAACTGGATTTACAGGTAGTTCCTGTGGGATTTTTCATTTTAGTACTCTGTAATACTAATTTCAAACAACTAAATTCAAACTGGCAAAACAGTGAGCAAAAAGCTGGAGGAACCCCTTCCAGTCACGCTGGTAATTCAACACCTACACTTAAGTATCAGCTCACCCTTGACACTTTACAGGGATCTATAACTGAGTCCAAAGTGCTCTTAGCTGTCATAATTTCATGGATATTATAGTAATTTACAATATTGCTGGCCTCATGTGGATCTCAAATTATTTCAACAAATGAGATTTGTGCACAAAAATTTAATATATCATTTAAAAAAAGTTCTTGAACATGTTGAGAGTAATATTAGGAGTAACATTCCTCTATGTTTTCAGTCTGATGAATGTTTTAAGGTAATTCTGAATTTACTACATCAGTTGCATTGACAACAGTCCTTTGAGCATCTCTAGTAACACTGAAAATTCATGTCTCTAGATTTAATGCTCAGATTGTTTGGAAAATTATTCACCCAAATGTTACATAGAGTCAGCAAGGTGAAACAAATATTCACATGTTCATACTGGACTCCAGGAAAACCCGTTTCTTTTTTCAACCCCTTCCACCCCACAACCAACCAACCAACCAAAAACCATCAACAAAACAAACAAACAAACCCCCCCCACAAGACCCACCAGAAAACCCAAACAAAGTAAGGTAGGCTTAGGCTCAGCAGGCAGTTTGTTTATGTGTTAAACAAGAACTAGTTCTTGTTGGGTAATAGGAAAAAGAATTTCTGTAATTAGAGAGAAGAAAACACAATATTAACGAAAATACCACTTGTGTGACAGAAATTACTGCTTGGTTCTAGATGTCCTCCTACAAATAATTCAACAGAAAAGATGTGTGGGGATACAGAAGGGTGATTGTTACCCAGTATTTTAGAAAGGTTTTCAAGAGATGAAGATAGTGAAAGGAGTAGGGTGGTTAGATTTAGAGACAACTTCAGAAGTGCTTCAAAATAAGCTCTTCAGAGCTAACAATCCTGCTTCACTCCTTTTGCAGAATGGGAAAGCTATTTAGGCTTTTTTAAGGACTAAAGAATATTGGTGAAATTAAATGACAATACTTTGAAAAGCTGTAACAACATTTTTAACATTTAATGCCAGGTAGACCTGTAGACTGATTGTTATTGTCAGAACAGACCATTAAACATGTCTGGTGTGACTTCTACATAAATAACATAAATAACAGACAGCTTGAGTTTCAGTAAATGGTGCTTGTAGCCAAATAATATCTTTCACTTTCTGAACTTCTGCTGATTCAAAAAAATCTTACCAGGCTTAAAAAAGCTGAACTGATGATGAATCTTTTACAGCCTTGAGTAACTGGTCCAGTACTATCATTTCTTTGTTCAGTTAAATATGTTCAGAACTAGAATTTGTTTTGTTCTTTCTCAAAATGTAGACTGTTTTACAATGCAAAATAATTATTGTAGGGCTTTTGCTGAGGTCTAGGAATTTCAATATCTTTTTTGACATGTACACTAGAGCTGAATACCACAGCCCACCAAAAGCCTTGTTGACATGCTGGTATAGAGGCAGCATTTTCCTGACGTCCAATCCATATTTCCACATTTACTTTTTGAGCTCCATGTTAACTCAGGTGCTTATGTTGTGTAGTCTTGCCTCTCCTCTGGTTCTAAAATCTTTTTAAATACCACTGATTTCTTTGAGAAGGTTGTATTTTTTTTTGTTTTTTTTTAAGCATCACCTCTGCTCTTTGTTTCTGTGTGTACAGTTCTTTATCGGACTACTTTACAATAACACTACTTAGAATAAATACCTTCTTGCTACAGTATTCTGTGGACACCAGGGCTTAAAAGCAGTAATACGTTTCACTGGACATCCACAATAAATGAACAAGAACAAAAAAATCATAAAACTCTGGAGTTCTTATGTCTTCAGCACAACACAAATGATAATTGATAAAGATTGGGAAAGAAAATGACCACTGCAGGAACCAGGATGTTAAATGTGTTTGAAGTATTGTCTGAAATATCTAATTCAATGTAGCCCCAAAACGTGTGTGATTTGTTATGCTAAAATGAGTTGAGCCAGAACCTCTGGTTGTTTTTTTTTTTTCTTCCTTTGTTTTGCTTTGTTTCCTCTTACCAAGTTTCAGCTCCTGCCATTAGTTGTTGCTGAAGTGTCAGAGGAGAGTGTTAAATTTTATATGATGTTTTCTTACCTCAGGGACCTCCTGGAGAGTATCTACATTCTGCACTACATAGTACACATAGAAGGCATCTCATGGGGAAAAAAAGACTACAAACCACTGGTTCTATAACTAAAACACAACATGGAAAATTTTTACATTTTAAATATCTAAATTATATATAGTTTTAGTAATCTGCAAGTATCCTGAAAAGTTCTGCCAAGTGCATGAGCATGCAGGGGAGAGAAAAGCTAAATCATAGACATTGGAGATATAAAAGACATCCTCCTTGATCTCTTGGAAGTACAAGATAGGTTTCTGTTGCCTATTTTTGACAAGTTGCAAGCATCAGATACCGGTGAAATGGTTCTGGTTCCTTCAGAGAGCGGCTGTTTCTGGAAGCTTTGTGTTATCTACTTCCAGGATGACATGAAGCACGTGTTTGGAGTTGTACTGGAATGACAGCCAAATCTGATTGACACAGATCTCGGGAGAGGGCTTAGAATGGATGTCTCCTGGGCAATGTCTGGTTCCCAAACAGTGTGTTCACTACTGTGATCTAGCCTCTGTATCACAGTAAGGACATTTCATGTTTACTGGTGCTTAAGAAAGGTGTATGGATAGCTGTGCAGCTTTTTGACGGAGCACATTATTGGAAAGAGGAAAATTTCTCTGGGAATAAAATTAGATTAGGACTGTAGGAAGAACAATTTCCTCGCTAAGGACTTGCATTCATTCAGTAAACATTAAAACTCTTGCTGTCCTACCCCACTTGGGTAGTGTAAATATGTTTCTAGGGTACTTCTGCTTTTTATAAGATTAAAAATTATATTTGTCAATATACATTATATTAAAAAACGATCCTATTTACATTTTGTGTGAAAAGAAGTGCTTTTATATCACGCAATACATATGAAAACAAATTTATCTTTTCCCCTAAAGGAACATATTTGACAAAACTTAGAAATGGTTTTACTTCCAACAAAAATATGCATATGATGTGTTTTTAACCCATTCTAAAATAGAAATTCTGTTCCCATTGAGTCAATTGTAAGACTCTTAGTAGTTTAAGTCTATTTAGGAAATAGCAGTAAAATTGGAATATGCTTAGCTGAAAGAGAGAAACTCTTGCAGGCAGTTCAGATTCCTGTGAGACAGCTCATATTTTTGAGTGACTATGGCAGGCTCACTAGGTCAGATGCACTTTTTGCCATGCCATGGAAGTGGAGTACTCAGGAACTCCTTCAATGTCACCCTTTCCTTCGAAAACACCACTTATGCTAAAACACCTGCTCTGATGCTGCTTCTCTGGAGCCTCTAATTTATGGCATAAAATATCATTATTTTTAACAGAGCAGAAAGATTTCTTACATTAGCCCTTAGAATTTTTTTTTTTTAATATCATATTGAGCATTTATAGCGGAATGTGTACCTTCAAGCATTTCCATTTTATCCCCTAATTTTTCCCATTTGTAGAGCATGAGAGTCCAATTTAACATCAAATTTCTCTTCCATGGGTTTAATGGCACTTAGTTTGGTACTTATGGAAATTTCATAGGTAGAACGAATCTCTGTCAGCTTCCCTAGGGTGGAAATTACGGGGCGTGGGAGAGAATATGGAGCTACTGAGGGAGAACTCCCTTGAGTGATCTCCCTATCTTCCTCTCCAAAGCATATTAACAATCATTTCTGAAGTGTCGTGGCTATATTTGGAGGGTTTTTTCCTTTTCTTTTTTTTTTTTCTGACAAATAAAAGAAGATAAAATCTTTTTTGAGGTCTCTTAAGCAAAAAGCTTTGCCTTCCAAAATCTTACTGCTGGATGTGTCAGCTGTGCTTGCAATTATGAGCCACTCCAGTGAAGTTAATAAGATGCCACTATGTCCTATAGCGTTCACAGCAGTGGAGTTCAAATTACAAAATTACACTACTGAAAAAGAATGGCCCTTTTCCACAGCTGTGAAATTATTAACTCTCAGAAAATGGCAGAATACTTTTTTTTTTGTTATTTTCCAGCTTTTAAATTAATACCATCTCTAGTGATTAAACTCGAGGTCAGAGGAATTCTACTCTACAGAAAATGGTCTCAGATTCTGTGGTTGCTGGTTTCTGTGGCAACATAATTCATACTAGGAAAAGCTTAATTTTATTGTGAAAATGATGCTTTTAGCACCATAACCCTTGACAGTTTGTTTTGAAATTGACTTTAATCTTTTTTCCACAGTACAGTATGGTGCAGGATTTTTTCCTCTAAGAAAACATAATCATTTGAGAAAAGTTACTAATAAAACATTTGGGTTGATGGCTTATCACCACTTGTAAAACATTGCCTGTCTGTTCATCAGTTGTCATTTCCTGCAACCTTGATAATATAGAGGGGGTAGTGTTCCCTGCTAGAGCTTTGGTGCCTTTGAAATGAGCTGGATGTTGTTCACAAGTACAAAACCTAAAACAAACAACGCCCTCCCCCAGCTCTCATACACCCATAAGAAGACAGAGATGTAGATCCTCCAAGCATTAGGGGATATTTTTTTGTTTTATTTTGGAACTATACGGGTGATAACAGTCACTGCCAAAATGGAACTGCTGTTCCTCATACGCTTTCTCTTTAATTTCGTGGGGCAACTGCAGTAACAAGGAATGAATTCTGGGAAAAAGAAAGGTTTCTATTCACTGTACTGGGGACAGGTTCTTCCCCTGCAGGTTTTGATGGATATTTCCAAATGTGTCACTTGTTGACAGTAGGTGAATGACAGTAGGCTCATGCATATGAGTTTTCCTGAAGGTAAGGGTAAAATTCTGTAGAAGTTGCTATTTGTTCTCTACTTCAAAGAAAACTTGGCATGAGATTGTATTCACACTGATTTTGCACAAACATAATTTTGTTCAATCAGGACAGTATCCATCCCTGTTCCTGCACTGTCAATTTTTTGGGTGGTTACTGCTCTTGTATATCTTTAAAATCTTTGAACTCCTCCCACACCTCCCTAAACTGCATCTGAGGTACTGAATTTCCAGTCTCCCTGAGCCATTCAGTACTCCTAATGCTGGCTGTGTTGAGAGGGGTTATGCTGGGAAACTAAATAACATGAGTAGTTTTTTTCCATTTACCGTTTTTTTTATATTAATGTGCAGTAGGAAAGTTGACATGTGTTCCTAAATGAATGAGATTGGCTATAAAAGTAAAGGATTTATACTCCTCCCTCTCAGACAAATACTAGGCACTCTTTCATCTGAGTTGTCCCATTTAAAGACATGGCTAAGACTCTTCTAATCTGAGTGGAACAAGATTAGTGTGAAATCCTTTGTCACTATTGCAATCAATCAGAACTGAGATTTCTTGGCTGGAAGTTTGAAACAAACTATACAATCACCCTTAGACAAAGCACAATTGGAATTCTGAACTAGCTGTCTGCCTCCTCTATCAGGACGATGTACCAGGAAGCAGCTGTCAGAAACTGATAATGAGATGCACTGACAGAGCTGTGGGACTACTCTTACCCACCTCAGGTCTGTATAAAGCACAGTGGAAGCTGATTTATTATTATGCTAAATAATTGAAGAATTTTTATATAATTATATATTCAGACCTGTCAAATACAATTTAAATGGTATGAGATGGGCCCAGAGATGTTTGCTCTTCACGTGGCCGTCCAGTGGAACCACAACCTCTTGCCACAATCAGCACTACGCAGTTTCATGATGCCTTCAAAAGCAGCCCACAGGACTGTGCTTTCCCCAGTTGCAGTCTGATGCCGAAGTCACTACAGGAAGGGATGAGATCAACAATTTCTGACTCAGACTTGCCATTGCTTTGGTCTGTTTCACTACATCAATGAAGAAAAAGAGGCAGGTACTCAAAATATTTATGTCCCTGTCTAACTTCAAGCACCTAATTTAAACATAAATCTGATTTAAATCTAATTTAAATTGATGGGGTTGTTCATGTGCTCAAATACATAATGCAGCATCAAGGTCTATGTAAATAGGACTCAATCCAGTATTCTTCAGGTTCAAGGTTTCTAAGCATCTCTTTAGTGATTCTAATTACTGGTATACTGAGGTTCTGTGAAAAACTTTCTTAAAAATGTTCTGAACAATGTTCTACAGAAAAAATCAAGTCAGAAAACTACTATAACAATATTCTTGTATTCTGGTAAGCTGGTGGTATAGAAGCACAAACCCTCTTGATGTTTGGTATTGATCAGACTGTTTGTAGACAACTCTTCCAATTTTTTTTCTCTCCATTTCTTCCTTACTCCTATGAAATATTATTTGTGATCTCCTTTGCTACACCAAAATACAGAAACAAAATGTAAACTGTAAGTGTAATGTTTTTTAACATGACATTACTGAAGAATCAGATTAGTTTAAGGAATGGAGAATGCATTGTCTGGGTGATAGTCATGTTGGTGGATACTGACATTATTCTATTAATCTTTTTTTTCCTAGCTAATTGGGGTTTCTATGCCCTTTTCAAGAAAGAATGTTCTATTCATAAATCTAGTACATCCAGGACTTATGTTGCATTGCTTTTATTATTATTGTATCACTGTTTCAGTAGTTCAGTTTTAGAACTGCAGACATAACTGCCAGGGAGATTTACAACCGACTGTTATAGCAGCATTTTATAGCTCAGACTGCACTACAGATCCTTTAAAGACTTAACACTTATCCTGTGACTTCAGTTTAAAAATACAATTTGCTTCTTTCTGTTGGTAAGAGCTGTTGGTACCACGAAATACTGAAATAATCTGTTGCTCACAATATATTTTGCTTAATTTGGATAGTATTCTGAATTCCCAACAGCAATGATTTGCTGCTAAACTAGAAGTTCATTATCAAATGCACTTCTCCCCTCCATGCACATCTTCTCTGCCTACTCTGGCCCATAGCACTGCTGTCCCTTTCCGTCTTCTACATTCCAGAACCTTGCAGCAGTAGTTGAAAAGCTAAACATGAAAACACACGATTTCCTTCCCCCTTTTTTTAAGGGTTTCTAGAGGAAATACTGAGAGCAAAACCAAAACTCGTGTTTGTCAGTGGTAATCTATCACTTTCTTCAACTTTGTATCCATATCCTGCTCTCTTTCGCTCTTTCTCGCTCTTTCTCACTCTGTCTCGCTCTTTCTCACTCTTTCTCTCTTTCTCTCTCTCTTTTCCTCTCTTTCTCTCTCTCTGTCTCTTTTTCTCTTTCTCTCTCTCTTTCTCTCCTTCTCTCTCTTTCTCTCTTTCTTTCCTTTTTCTTTTTCTCTCTCTTTCTCTTTCCCTCTCTCTTTCCCTCTTTCCCTCTCTCTATTTCTTCCTCCTTTTCTTTTCTCTCCCTTCCTTCCTCCCTTGCTCCCCTCCCTCCCACTCTCCCTTCCGAAATTCATCCATACCCTTTTTCTCATTACTGTTACTAATCTCAAAAATCTGATATCCCTTCTCAAAAAGGAAATATCCGTGTGGTTTATCCCTTGTACTTTGAAAAATATTTACTGCTCAGTGTTCTTGTTGATAGGCGGTTCACCTGCTGCTTTTCCTGATGCAATCTTTCTTTGATAAATCTCTCACTGAATAGGTTCAACATCTCATTAGTGAATGAGATGGGGTGTGGGGTTGTACATGTGCAGTTGAGTTCTGTGAAGAGCAAGGAAGGAAAAAAAAGAGGTAAAATATGCACCTCTTAATGTTTCAGTAAATTGCTATTTTTACTACTCGTGCGTGTGTGTAGTAAATGTATGCACATATATAAAATTGCAATTATAGTGCAAAAAGTAGTTGTTGAGAAAGAGAACATTTCATTATGGTCAGGGAAGTTAATGAGGTCTGGCTTCTTATGGATTTATGTCCTTTGTGTCCTAAGTCCTCTCTTCTGACTGCTTTATTCCCAGTTCCTTCCCAAGTCTCCTGTGATGATCACACTGGCAGGAAATAGCACTTTCTGCAGTTAACATGCAGCTGCCAAAGAGAAGTGTATAATGGCTGAACCCTGTCTTTCCCTCTGTTAGAGCACTAATTTGTTTCTTTCCTGTACAGCTGCTGATTTCCAGAATGTGTGTAAGAGCTTCAGAATTTTATCTGTCTTTCAAATTTGTTCTCAGGTGGCCACTGTTTACTGTGGGAAAGGAAATTTAACAGACTTGCAGCATTTTAAAATGTCTTGCTCCCTAATTTGCAAACTAAAAATGAGAACAAATTAAAATATACAGTTTGTGTAGAATAAAGTCGTTTGGGAGCATCAGTTATCATTCCAAGAGTCTTTTACTCATGCTATATTAATCACTGAGTCTACTGAATAAATAAGGTGTTAGTAAAAGGACGTGCAACGCTAAGAATTGGAAAAAACATATGTCATTTTATTAACATATCTGAGCAGCAAATACAAAACAACCCTCTCACTGACTGTCCTGCATAATAGATTTCACAGACACTGAGCACACACTTTAGGGAGGATAACGCCTTGCCCTCATCAATGCTATGCCAGTGAAAGCAAGAAGCTGGTGAGCATGGGAATAGAAAGATATAAACCAGGGGCCCTCAGCCCCAGGGGGAGAGCTATTATACGCTGTCGAAAGATGATCCAAGCACTGTAAATCCAACTGGATGATAAAAGTCTTGAACTCAATAGAGGTATTGCTGTTATGGCACATCAAGGTTGTCCATATTTTCCATCATGCTTAACATTTCCAAATTCCAGAAATGGTCATTTTCTTTCTCCATTTCAGAGCTAAGAACTTCATCATTCTCCCTATTCCCTTTTTCTTGGTGTTTGTCTTTCCTTCTCTTCCCACCATCCCCACTCTCTATACATATGGCAGTTAACCCCATTTCCACCAGACCAAAAAAGATAAGTTTTTCATTAAGTGAAGGTCTGAAATTCTGGGCCCCTATGTCAGACTAATATTTTTCTCTTATAAATATTTAAAAGATTACAGCCAACTATTGTTAAAATACCCAGGCTTTAAATAGTGTTGAATCATGCAGTCAAGAATTGCATAACAATCCCTCCAAAAAATGTACCCAGTGGCTCAGTGGTTACAGAATGTCACCTCTCCGTTGGATCAGGAAGTGTAATGGTCTGTGTGTGCCAAGTAGCTGGTTGATAGAATATAAATATTGTATAATAAAACATTGCACTTTAAAGAGCCCAGGCACACAGAGTGGAGAAATGGAACTCCTAAGGAAGCATAAAGGTTCACTAGCTGAGTGTTTGCCTCTATTTGCTGTTTCAAATAAATAACGTTAGAATATAAGCACTGAATCCACATAAAAATAGCCTTGAAATGGTAAAAGGAGTTTGCAATATTAATGGATTAGAAATAATTCATCACTCTAGAATATTTCTGAGTGCTGTGTCAATTTACTTAAACTGTTTTGGTGCCTAAGGTTCTCTAAATCATCGTAACTATTGTAACTTATTTTGATGATAGCTTTGATTAGCATTAAATAAAGGCAAGGGATTTCAAGGTATTTACTAGATTATTCATAGTTAAACATAGCTATAAATATAAAAATTTAAAGAGTGAAAAGGGTGGGAATAGGATAAAATGCTCTGGAGATCTTAAGAAGTGTGGAGATCTTTCAAGTGCATTTGAAGGCCTAGAGCCTTGTGATGTTGAAGCCACAAAGACCCTTTGGAAGAAATGACCAGAAAGTTAATTTTAAGCATAATTTACTGAGTTGGAAAAAGCTTGGTGTCCGTGTTCTGAAAGTACTTTCATAAACCTGAGTCTAAAGTCTGCACATCTGTTCAGCAAACAGGGGAGAGGACAGAGCGCAAGGAAAAGGGACAAAAAGTTGGCATAAGTCTGAAGGAAAGCGTAAAATTTTCTGCAGACTTTTACCTGAGGCTTGTTTTTTTTCGTTTTTATTTTCTTATTAATTACCTCTCTGCTATAAATTTCCCTTTATATTTAGTTAATTGAAAGAACTATACCAGTGCTGCACACTCAGATACTTTGATGGAATCAGCTGTAGCTTGCACTGGGAAAGATGTGGCACAAGTTGCAGTTATTTAACTGATTTTCAACAACGGAAGCAGAAGACACTTGTAAATACTTGAACTGAAACACATTAACAGATGTGTGTTTCCTCGGAAAAGGCCTCATTGAAGGAGCAGTTTCAAGAAACTTCATTAATATTTAATAAAGATTTTAACTTGGGGACAAGAAAGGAAGATGCTGAGACACTCTGGGTACCTTATTGTGTCATATTTAGTTGTTGATTAATGATGTTCTGCGTGAGGTTGATAACTGATGAATTTACTGTAATTAATAGTAAAGATGGAAAGAAGACATTTCTGAGAGTGGAGAGTGAAAGGTGTGTGTGACTTTCAAGCAGTTCATGCAAACATGACATTTGGATCTTTATGCTGATGTCAGAATTGCTTGGCTCAGAAGATGCAGAAGTTCAGGGGTTCAGAGCAGTTGTGCTTCTGAGGCTGGCCACTTCTAGCCTTTGAAGAGGTCTTCCAAGATGCAGTCTCCTCACCCTTGCATTTCTACCTGTGTTTGGCCCATCGTAGTAGTGATATGTTTCAATTTCACTATATCTGGAATGTCAGCCTTTAGGAAATTCAGTCTTTTCTGAAGCCATGAATTCAGATTTGTATTGCAAGCAAGAGACTGTTGCCAGATTCTGATGTTCATTAATTACTGCTAGAGGCAGGCTCTTTTCTCAGCATCCTGCTGAATGAACAGTCTGTCAGAGATTAGCTGTCCCACTACTTATGTTTCCTTCAGCAATTGCTGGACAGTTGGCAACACCTCCTCACACATCTCTTTGCTCTCTTCTTATCATCATTGCTGAAGTAAGTTAATAATTTTGTCCATGAATGTCTTGAAAGAGGAGAAATTTTGAGATATTCTCTGTATCAGGTCCCAAAAACCATAAGGAATTCAACTGAAATGGAAAAAAACCCCAAATACAATAGCTGTAGCTTGATCCAGGGTGTCTGATCAAAAAGGAGCATTGGCTGTAATATCTCAGCCAGATTCCTGCTCTCTCTGGTTCACCTCTCCATTCCTAGTAGGCCAAAGAGGCTGCTGGTGTTCCCAGGAAGGCTGCTGAGAAGTTCCACCATGGTCGAGTACATGGGATCCTATGGCATACTTTGCCTTGTAGGACGTAGGGTTATTATGGTGTGCCAACATCTAATACTTCTGTCTTTAACTCCCACGCCTTGAACACATTAGAATGATAATGTGCTCTCTGTTCCTTACCAAATCTGCAACAGGAAGTTTAGGTATTGAAACTCCCTTTTTCCAGCATTTGCTTTCAATTCTTATGAGTCTCCTTTAATTTTTAGTTTGGTGTGTTAGCCAGTCTCCTGCATAAGCCAAATCTCCATGACCCCAATTACATCATACTTCTTTTAAACTACTCTGTGCTGTATCTAAAAAAACCCTGCTAATTTGTTCCTTCTGCTGCTTCTATTTTTGTAGAAAGAATTGACTTGCACAGGACTCATGTTTTCTCCTCTGCTCTCCTCACCATTTCTCCAACTCATTTGCTCCCTGCTGCTGGGAGATTCTGCTTGTTAGTTGCTGTTTTAGGTTTATCCAGGATTACTTTTGCCCAAGATTTAACTCTTGACAATCTATACAGTGTTCCACAGGAAAAAAAGGAATATTCCCCATGTGTTTTGTTTTGCTTTTTTTTTTTTTAAAGGAAAAAATAATCATTTTCTGAAATGTTGACTGTGCATTTCTGTTAAAGTATACATATCTTAGCCAAGCATACTAGCTTATGGTTTCTTCCATTATTGTTGCTTATTTTTCTCTTCATTTTCCCTCTGTGATAATTTGTCTTTTTCTCATATTATTTGAAATAGACATTGCTTGCATTTTCTTGAAATGAAATTAGCTGTAACGCAGAAAATTCTTCAAACACTGCTGCCAAGAAATTGAAAAGCACTTAAGTGACTTAGAAAAGAGCTGTTTCCACAACCCAGCACGAGGTGTGGTGTTCCCAGATGGAAGCTGGCATCCTCCTCTGCCAGTGCAGTGTGCAAGGATACCAGCGTAGCTCCCACAAGTCTTATAGCTGCATGTTATTTGTTTTCATCTCCTAAATCACACGAGCAGTTTTGAACGGTTTTTCATATCTAACTACAAAGCAGGATGTGAAATTTAAACTGTCTGGCAAATACCAGAATGATTAACAGTGCTGCAATAAGATGCATTCAACTTTAGTAACACAAATCCTCCACCAGAAACAGGGATGCACAACAGGCCACATATTTGAACGTGTCTGAGGCTGCTCCATATTTGCTGGCTTCTAAGTGATATCAGCAAGTTGGATTCTCTCTGGGAAATATTATCATTCAAAAGTGTTCCTTATCCCTACACTGTCATCTCCCTTCCTAGTTTGGGAGAAAATGCAACAGGGACAGAGATTGCTGAAATGCCCTTTTTAAGTGTGCACTTTAGTGTTTGAGTTGCAGTCACACAGACTTTCCCAAAGCTGTCAAGCCCTCTCTGTATGATCTGTGCGCTGCACAAACAAATGGTGAGAGTGATCACTAAAAACTTTGTAACTGATACAAACAAGAACAACTGATGAGGAAGTGGAATTACATCTAAACGTCATATATAGGAAGAATAACCAAAAAAGCCTTGGTCTCCTGACTTACAGCATAAAGTGTTCTATGCTGCTTCTGTCCTTCCTTCCTCATTTCAGGATGCTCATCTCATAAAGTTCACATTGAGTGCCACAGGAATCTCCAGCAGCTTCAAACCCCACAGCTCTGGTCCTCAGAGCATACCTCAGCTCTTTGCAACACCTCTCTCAGGTGTGCTCAGTTGGCCCTCCTGGGTAAGGAGACCTGCAAGACCAAGAGACAGCAACCAGGATTAGTGCAAGAAGGAACATTTGAGATTAGAGCAGTGTGAGAGTTTCACAAATACACGCTGTGGGCAATATAGAGGCTTTATGTCTTGGCACTTGGCAGAATGCAATTCAAAACATGTGCTGTTTGAAGAGATGAGTGGGAGAGAGAGACACAGAGAAAGCCTGGGAGAATACCAATGGATTACTTTTTTATTTTTTTGCCCTGTAATCCATGACTTCAAGGGTAAGGGTTTTGCTTACCTTTAAATTGGTACTGAATCTTCTGGACAGGAGCAAAAAGTATTCAAATTAACCAAACAAAATAGAGAAAATGTCTTATAGTACAAGGTCTGTAAAAAGAATAGAAAATGGGCTGAAGTGGAGAAATCCTGGCTGAATTCTGAAGGAGACTACTGTTGTGTGCTAAATAACCTTCTTTAGGCATTTCAGGTTACCTTTCTGAGTCCTGCAACATGTCTTTGAATGGCTGCCATGGTAACTATCATGGCTTCAGAGGGTGCAGCCTGGGCAAGGTGTTGAGCACACCTAGAGATTCCTTCAGCAGAGATACCTATACACTGTGGTGCCATTTGTGCTGGATTTTTCTAGCAGAGGGGCTGACTCGATGGGATACCTTGTGCATTGATGTGTGGAATATCTTGCTGCTGTGACTTGGCAGGTAACCTAAGAAAATGGCTTTTATTTTTTTGAAATATTTCTTTTCTTTGGGCTCTACAGGGAAAGCAACTGTGCACCATGGTGGCTGTCATCTGGCCTCCCACTTCCAGAGTTTTTTCACTTTAACAGACAGTAAATGGTCTCTAAACATATTCCATGTACCCTTCTGTGTTCCCTGACCCTCTGTGCGGCACATAGCCACACATCACAGGAGGCAGGACTATTCCAGAAATATGTAGATTTTCCTCTGGGAACATGTACAGAGTGGTGGGGATGTGTGGGACATGGCAGAGGTCCTCCCTCAGCTCTCTGGGAGCAGACAGTCGGGCTGGAGGACTGGAACTGTGATGCAGGGACACTGAACTGAACCTGTGCCCATATCCTCCTCCGCCTCTCTTAAGCTTCTTCCTGTAACATCCAGCACAGCAGCTGTAGTGTTAACCAGTCTCCTCCAATTAGTGTCAAAACTCCTAACTCTTATTTGGATAATTTTGTGTATAAAGCCCTCATAGCACTTGAAATGAAGCAGCTGCAGGGAGAAAAAAAATAGTAAAAAAATATACATTAGCAAAGGTGTTACCAAAAAGAAGTGTGATTTTAAATTTCATTGCAATTCTAGGTGGTGCAGATAATTTGAAAGGGTTCAAATAAGTAGATTTAGCTGAAAAGAACGATAAATTTTTGGTATTGTTTTAAAATATTGAGCTCAATAACACCTTAGATTTTTTTTTGCAGCTTACAGAAAGTGGACAAAACAAATCAGACTGCACTTTAGAGCCTTAAAGAATGCTGCATTGTCAGAATAAAACCCAAAGCAGTTTCATAGGAGTTAGTGAGGTTGGATTAAAGTCTTTCAGATTCATGGAATTTGAGGACAGATTGTATCAGGGATCAGAACACCCAAAATAACTAAGAGACTGCTGCAAAGTCTGGCTTAGGAGAAACAAGATTGTTGAAAGTAGGAGAGCACAGACGTTTTGGCAGGAAGATGATATAATGACTCAGTGGACTTAGTTTGCAAAACAAAGAATTGGAATTGCTTGCTATGCTGGGAAAAAAATAAAAAAGGACTGGAAAATACAGAGAGTGATTCTGAATAAAATCCAAAATGCAAATAATGCAGCAGAATGGTCAGCCCTAAACAGTGCCTTGCCTTTACACAAAGGTGCAATGCTTGCATTAAGCAAAAGTATTTTCTGACAGCCCACAGACAATGACAAATACAAGGACTTACACGTGTGCTCGTACATATTTGTCACACTGCAGATTGAAGGAGGACACTGCAGAGCAAGGAGAACCAAAGGATAAAAGATTTCTTTACACAGTTTTTTTAGGAAATGGTTGCACCTCTTGTTTCAAACATTTACTTGAACATAAATAGTCTTTTGCTGCTTTGTTTGTAACAAGTTCTCGCCAGACAGTGACCAAATTGCAAATCACACGTTCCACTTCCAGCTTCCTTTTCTCTGGTGCTCAGTAGTGTAAATGTTGCTGTATTAAAAGTGCACCTTGTTACTTGCTCAGTTGTGCCCAGTGAAGCTCACACAGCTGTGGACTCTGACTTCTGACAAGTGTGGATACACAGCAGCAGTGGTACTGTAGTGTAAGTAATGGTCTTTTTTATCTGCAAAATTTAGTTTTTGGTCCCTCAGAAGGAAGGAAAATTAACATTCAGGAAAAGACTACAAGTTTGAAAAATGAGTGGAAAAAGTGAGTGGGACTAACAAAGCTTTGTTTAGTTTAACACAATTAAAAAAGGAGAGATGAAATAGTATATATTTGCTCCTCTTAATGGGATTTAATTAAATCACCTTTATTTATTTAAAATTAATATGATTAAACTGAATGTAAAGGGATAAGAGTGAACAGGAGGAACACCAAGAAGGAGAAACCATTTAAGAGAAAAGACAATGTCTGACCCAGACAAAGCTCCATATAACTTATTGATGAGTAAATATATATCTCATACTGGAAAGTACAGGGATCAATCAGCTGTGGAGCAGTTCAGTAACAGTAACAGTGTGGTTAAATCCACAAGTGAGATCTCAAGACAGACTGTATAAATTGTGTTGGCTCTAAATCAGGATCTTAGGACATTACCACCTTTAGTACTAGGAAGGTTTGGAATCAAAGCACTGTCCAAATTCCACATTCCTGTACCTCCAGGTTTTCTGATTAACCTGAAACATGAAGTTTGGGTAGGTCAGTCCTCAAGGCAGGGAGGTTGTGTTGGTGCTGCCCCCCAAAAGTACTTGTTTCGTTTACCATTCATTCTTTGTCTCTCATGAGCAACTGTACTATAGAGTTTTTAGTGAATTACTGTGCAACAGATCACAAAATATTATTGTGACTCTTGCTTTTTTTGAGGTTTTTCAAGCTAAAAGTTTTACTTTTTTTTTTTTGGTTGTTACATAAATAGAGCAGAAAAATATTTGTATTCATGGTAGTTGCCTTATTTAGGGCTGAGGTTCTTCTGAAGGATCAGTCTCATGCTGGAGTGAGACAGAGTCTGCTTCAGTGTCTTGCATTCCAAATGAGATTCTGACATCCCAGAAAATATTGTTCTATGCACACAGTTTCATGTGATTCATGAAGGTACCATTGAGGATTCATTTTGTATTATTTTGGAGATATTTTTCATTGCTGGCAAAGAGGTGAACATTTATCTGTATGTAAAATAGAAACCCAATATGCCCGTTGAAAACTAATCATGAAAAATGTCAGAGGAAATTTTTTAAACTACAGCTTTTTTTTTGCAATCAGGTAAAATAGCATGCATTTGGATCTGGATATTATTTTCTGTGGAGGATGAGAACAACAATTTGTTTCTTTCTAGATCTACCTTTTCATTATGCAGTTGTACAGACTGTAATACAAAGAACATGAAATGGTAATTCCTCATGGTTTGATAATAAGAATTAATATAAATAAAATTATTAAATAATGTATGAAAACACATTACAAAAATACTTTGAATAATATTTCATGAAAGAGAAAGATTTTAACTTTTTCCATGAATCTGGGCACGTGCTATTGATTTATAACTCCTGAAGGAGAAACAATCAGGTCAACCAGTATTGCATCATTGCCAAGCTATTTAATGGAACTTTCTTTCCAGACCATGCTTTTGACAGGTTTCATACTCCTAAGAAAAATCCCATTATTATCAACTCATTATTAGTTTTCATCGAAGGCAGAGGGTCAGGTCACAAACCCTTTCTCAAAGACTCTGTGACTATTGCTTTCGCTTCCAGAGATAAATAAGGAAATGATGGATGAAGCTTACCACAGTTAAATTATCAGTGGGAAATTCATTGGCTGGTCCACTGGGGTAAAGGAATTTCATAAATTCAATAAACCACCAGCAGTATAATGTGTAGATATACATGGGAGATGCAAAAGCCCAGAGATCGACCAAGCTGATTAGAAAGACAGAAACACATTAAAATGAATGACTGGTAGGCTCTGGAGGAGGCTGTTTGATGTGGATAAGCTTCATGCTGTGCATCTCTGCTGGTAGCAAAAATAGCTGGAAATTGTGTAGGGACAGCCTTGTAGATGGTGCAAGTGGCTGGCACAGTAGGTGGAGGGGAGAAGCCAAATACTTTCCAATTTGTTTCTACCAGGCCTTTGTGACTTTCTTCTCCGTCAGTAATAATGAACAAAGTTTTTTCCAAACAATGTTAAAGACTTTGGGAAAGAAATGCCTTTATTTAGCATGGATTGTTTCTCAGCCATTTTTTGATACTTCTGAGCGTGGCAAGCAAATAATTCCTTACTTGTCTATCAGTTCCACTGATTTTATTACAATTCTGCAGACACCTCAGTACAACAAATATGTAAGACTATATTTAAAATTAAAAAATTGCTGAATGCTGTGTAGTATAAGGTATTAGTCTGTTTAATAACGGACTCTGACACTCAGAACCGCTTTGTAACATTACCAACAAGTCTAGCCTGTGGCAAGCAAAGAAATTTTATCTGTTACACTGAGCACAAAAATTAAGATTTGGTCTTTCTTAGGACTAGTAACTTAAAACTATTGCTTCATTACATTTTGTCTGCTTCATTACTGATAATTTCCTTTACAACCACTATAACTTATAACCATTTGTGAAAGATCTAAATGCTTTTTGTACATGTACAGCTTTTTTTTCCCTCACAGTCAAATAGAGCTTCTATCTTCTGTCTCAATTCACTATTTTATGAACACTGAAGGAGGGGAGAAACTGATGATAGAAACAAAGAGTGTTTTATAAAGTGAAGAAATGGGAGTTTTTCTGTGATATTTTTGACTCAAGCGTTGGTCGTGTTGCATCTCTCTGCTGCACTAATTGGTATTCTATTTCTGTTTGAAGTAGTGCTGAATCAGGGCTGCTTATACATGACTTCTTAGGCTTTCTGTGGATTTGCTATAATATATTACTCATGGAAGCTGTCCTCATCGATGTTACCAAAGCAATGCATGTAGATCCCATCACAAACGGAGAGCCTGTTGTGCAAACACCTCTGTGTTTGTTCAGACACGCTGCTCATACCCGCTGTAAGACCTGTCTGTAGAGTACCACTGATCTGTAAAGGGACTAGGAAATACTGCATATAGCAGGAAACAGCACAGCTCCAATTCACATCTTGTTCATCCTTGTTCAGGGAATGTCACCTCTCGGGAGAGTGTACCCGTTGGTAAAGCTTACAGTGTAATTGCAAATTACACATGGATCCAATATTTGCTGAAATAATTAAATAAGAAAATTGGACTCTCTGAATTTGCTATGAATTTATACCCAGTTTTCCATGCTGTTCATTTCATTGTGTGTTGCTGCAAGACACAGGTACCCAATGTTTTACAGAAGGCTGGCCACGGTCATTTTTCAGTCTCATTTAGGATCAAACCCTTCACACACTGACTCTGGGCCTGGCACAGGGGGAAGGGACCCAGTAGCTCCAACAATCTCCTGCTGGAGTCTGAGCCCTCCGGCAGAGGAGGGACAAGAGCCAGCTCCAGCTGCACTCCTGAGAGAGTTGTTTACAGGAACTTGCTTTCCCTGCTCCACTCTGTTGTCTGTTGGGAGGACAAATGGTATTCCTGTTTTATTTAGAGACTGCATGACACAATGTACCTGCTTAGGTTCAACAGCTACTAAGCATTAAATAGATTGGTTTGGTTATGCCCGAGGGGGACCGATAATTGCTGTGGGGCAACACTGAGTTGTCCCTTGGGAGGCAACACTCCCCTCCCTCTTAATCCAAATGTATTTGTGAATGGGAAAGAATGAAAGAATTGGAAGATTATTTCTCTTAGTCCAGCTTGTAAAGTAGCACGTTTTATGATTAAAAGAATTTCTTTTAAAAATAGCTCATTAAAAATTACGGTATAAAAAAAGTTTGAATCTCGAGCTAGATAAAAATGAGGAAATATTTGGGTGCACACTGAAAGAGAAGCCTGACCATGGGACAATTTCTTGCCTGCAATTCTGTTTCGCAGCCTGTGGAGTCTTGGGAGGGAGCCCAGCATTGGTACAGTACAAACTTATCTGATACTTGAAGCACAAAACACGGTGTGCTTTCTTGCTTTCTGAACACGTGATTTCGGCCTGAATCCAAAGGGGCATCTTGGGATTTTTGTTTGATGACCAGCAGACAAGGTATCATTTGGTGACTGTCATGTTATCTGGGCTTTAAATTGACACTCGTCTAGAGTAATGCAAGAAACGTTTGTGGTTTCTTCTTTCTATTTTTCTGCCAAAATACAGATATGTTTTATTTTGGAAATACCGATTTCTGTTTTGTACAAGTGTATTTTTAACATAAAATAAGAACAAGGTAAAACATTGAAAATTGTTACCAAAAACATGTTCATTAGAGATCCTTCCAAGGACTCGGTTTTATTCATAAAATAAATAATCAGAGAGTACAAAAATTTTAAAATGTAAATGTAAAGGTGCATTTTATTAAATGTAAAATATATATATATATATAGTAAGGAAAATAAGTAGAAAGGTTGGAATACAATTGGAAGATGAGGAAATAGAAACACAAAAACAAAGTCATCTTTGTTCTGGTGCTGCAGCAATCTGCGTTTTCAGCACTCTGTACTGATGGTTTCACTGTCAAGCTTTTGCATGAAAAACCAGAGGACAATAAATTCCCAGGCAGTGCTCAACAGCAAAGAACACGACACAGCTCCTTTGTGAACTTCAAACAACTGGCGCTGCTGGAGCACACAGTTCAGAGAGCTCCTCTGCTGCTTGACTGATGCAAGATCTCTCGATCTGTACAAATACAGAAAGAATTTTGTGTGTGCAGAGCTTCACACGAGAGCTGCTGCTGAAATGTTAGCAGTCAGTCTGAGGCCTCTTTGAAAATGTGATCCTGAGGAATTTTACACATGGACAAATATGAATATTATGATTATCATCCTAGAAATCAGCATGTCAGAAGGAGGGATGGGATGTGGCGGGGAGTGTAGCGAGTTCCTTGTTCACAGGAACAGTCCTGTGGCACTCACTGGCACTGTGGGCACTTGGGCTGAGGGCACAGCACTTGGATGCCAACATCCAAAGTTACCCCAGAGTCTTCCTGGCCTTAGAGTTTAGGGGATCATAAAGGCCTTGTGTAGCATCATGTCTATTCCTCTCAGATCTGCATCTAAGAGGATGCAGAAGTGTTAAAAAAGGCGTTTTATTGCTTTTCATGATTGGCACCTCAATGTTCTTCCTCTCTCTCTTTTTTTTTCTCTTTAGATTTGTTTAATTGAAAACAAATAGTGTGAATGAATTATTGTAGATTAGAACATATGAGAATTCTAATCCTCTTCAATTAATATGGAAGACACCAGAATGGTAACTATACCTACAGAGTTGTTAGTGGTTCATTTTCTTGCTCTTTCTATTTGGGCTGTAAGTGCCCAGAAGAGATTCCACTGAGAGCTTTTTTACTGCTGTCATTCTCACACTCTCAAGAAAATACATATTTATGGCTCTTTGCATGAAATACCATGCACATAAAAGTCAGCAGCTAAGATCCCATTTATTTGAGGAGATTAAGATTTCATTTTCTGAGTCATCTTTTTGTGTCAGCAATGACAGTATTTACAAGTTCTCCACTCATACTAGATTTTTTTTATTATTGTTATTGCAGTAGGATTAGTTCTATTAATAATTTTAAAAAGTAAAATGTTTGTAACATGCAGGGTTTCATCTTGGTTCCATTGCTTGTTCTTGTAAACCATACTGCCACAGAAAACATGGAATCACTGAGGGTAAATTGCATAAAAAAATCAGGCAGATATGGCAAAGGGCTGGTGCTAAAGAAAGATTTTCTTTTTTGCAAGAAAGGTGAGTTGCTAACGTTTCAATAAAGCCAGATGTCATAAAATGAGAGCAGAAGGTAACCATAACAATGAAAGTTTGCCTAGTAATTCCAGCTTAATATGTGTCTTTCAGTTGCTTTTGAATTGTAACATTTCAGATTGAAATTGAGCTTATTCCCACTCACAGTATTGTTTTGAGTAGTCCAAACTGGTGTTTAAGCTTCAACAAATGATTGCATATTTTTTAGATCTGTTAGGGGCGAGAATGGCTCTTTGACCATTCCAGTTTCTTGGTGGATGTGTGGGTTTTTCCTTTGTTTTTGGTGGGAATTTTTTGCTTCTTTTTCTTTTCTTTTTCCTAGGAATATCATTTACTGTCAAGAGCTTGTGGCAGAAATTTCCGTTAGTGCAAATGCAGTAAAGATCATTAGCTGCTTGCTGCTGCAATTTTCAAGCACTTCATGTGCAGGAAGCAGGATCCATAATCATAGTGTAGCTGTAGCTTCTGTGGACAGGACACAGAAAAATGCTTGATACTGCCCATCTTGTCCACCCTGAGAGGTGAAGTTGCACAAATTAATCTTTAGACTAGAAGGTTAAGGCCGCAGAGCGTGAGCTTGATGATAGACTTGGTGACTGCTGGTTGGTTTTTTTCCCTGCAGCCACCTCATATCTCAGGTTTGTGTTTTGAAGTCACTTTGGTCTCTCTGTTTTTTGTGATTGCAGGAGAAACACTGTCCTTTTACTAGAAGCAGTTTAAGGAGATCTTTTCTGCCACAGACTTTAGGTACAGTGACTAAGCGTGGACTGAAAATTTTTGTTCTGCTATGTTGAATTTGGGAAACTTTTGGGAAGCTTTCTCTTCAGAATATAATACAGGCTTACTGATGGTAGACCTGTTTGCTTGTCCTCAGCTTTGCAAAATGCACTAAGGCTCTGCTCTAGCTGTGGTGTTTGCTGTCCTTTGAAGTCTCATCTATTGAGGATTTTGCATTTGAAAAGTAGCCACTGCTCTGAATATGCTCAAGTTACTCACTAGTGTTTTCACTGTGCCAGAGGTAAATCAATTCCGTGAAATTCCTAGTCCCAGAGATATGATTTCAGTGAGATCATCTCTCTCTTAGTGTTGCTTCCACTGAGATCAAACTTTCTTAGAAGAGAAAAAAATATCTGTGCCATTAGAGCCACATTGCATCTTCAGGGCTTCAGGGAGGGGAGCACAATGCCACTGCAAAGCTCTACAGAGAGCCTTTCTTTCTTTAGCAGCATAAATACCAAGGATTTTGCTATTGAAAAGAAACTGCTTTTACGAATATATTTTAGTTACTGTTAATAGTGTTTTCATTGTGTCAAAAGTGTATTGAATTTCTTCCAATAAAGCTCTATCTCCTGAGACACAGTTTCAGTGGGAGCATTTCTTACTGTCACTTCCATTGAGATCATGATTGCTTGGAAGGCAAAAAATAGTAACTATGTCATTAAAGTTATACCATATCAGTAGGACTTGGAAAGACTACAAAGTCAATGAAAAATGTCATGCACTTTTTCAGTCTTTATCTTCTGGGTTTTAAAAGCAAAAAAATTAAAGATCTATTTGAAGGGTGAGTGCAATACTTTTGAACCATTTTAGTCCCTTCAGTTCTGCTCTCAGCGTCTAAATCAAGAGGAACTGTGTTCGAACACTGCAGCCCGTGTACACATTTGGAAGCAAAGGTGCAAATTAAACAAAATCTTCTTTTGTCTTGTGTCAGTCACCAACAAAGATGAGGTTATAGTCAGGGGTCAGATGCAACCATAAATCTTACAAGTCAAGCCAGGAAGCAGCTGAGCCCATGAGAATTTGTGAAAATCCTGTCCTTGACTTTGCTGGGTTTTGTGTTGTGCTCAAGACTGGAACGCAGAAGCTGTGGCACAGGGGACGTGTGGGCCTTGTGGCACAGAGGGCTCTTCCAGCAACGTGTGCTCCTGAGAATGGGGTAGGACTGTGTCTGCCGCTGCCCAGGAGATGAAAATAAGGGTTTATTGGCCTCTGAGACCTGTCTGAGGAAAGAAAAGTCTTGTTACCCAGCCACTGGCCCGTGGAGACAAAATGCATGTCTCTTTGTGCTAAGCCAATGATTGCTCAACCAAGGCCCCAATTCTATAAATTATTTGAGAACTGCTTATAGTACTGAGATACAAATGTGCCTTTTTTTTAATATCTGATTTCTTTTGTGGCAGGTACTTAATCAACACAAGCCTGTTGCTTTTTCTGACATGTATTTTTGGACTTTATAGTGAATGTGTTATTTGTTATGTGAAGTGAGTTGAGGAAAAAACGTAATTTGACTTCTTAAATTATATGGATCTACTTGTTATTCTATTCTTAAGAGCATATGAAATAGCACTACCAGCAGAGAGACTGACAATAACTTCAGCTGCATGCTTCTTCTCCCTTCTGCTCACATCTCATTAGTGATATTGTTCTAATAGAATAAAAATAATTAACTTGTACATCTTCACAGATGAGCCAAACAGCCCCAAGTGAAAACAAATTCCAATAATTTACATTTCCACACTTTCTGTGATTTAAATCTGGAGCATGGTGATCTCTGGCTAAGAAGATGTTAGATCTAGGCATGTAAAATAAGTTATTTTAGTGGTTGGAATCAGCAAATACCACATACTGTTGTCTTTTTTAATTTTCCACCTCATTAACATCTGCAAATGAGTATTTGAGGTTGAGCCTACAGAAGTCATACTTTTTGTCATTAAATGTATATGCTGCTAGCAATATCTGGATCTCATAATGCTGTTTTGCAGATATATGTGTATTTACCCCCAAAATACAGCAATATGGACAACTTAGAATTGTGTAATCAATACTCATATCCTGAATTTTTGGGGCAGTTATAGATAACTTTTCCAACTCAGTGGCATCTGTCTGTACAGCTCCAAGTTGTAAGAGGTTTCTAATAAATAAAATTTAGTTAAAAAAATTAAAGTCACTCAAGCACAGAATTTTCTTACCCCAAACTGATAATGATCAAATCTCAAGAGAAGAATATTCTTGAGCCAAGCTCCTCTGTGAAGCTTTATATCAGATGTCACTGATAGGTAGTTTTTCAGAAATGTTCTCCCAAATGGTGTCATTTGAAAGTAAACCAGTTTCCTTTGCAGTTCCTGCTTCCAAAATGCTCAGTCAGTTTTGTTCAAACAGAAAAAAAAATGAGGTATCATCCCTTAATTAATCCAAGTACCAACTCTGTACGGTCTCTATAATAATATCCCACCATGTATGGACTATAATCACATCCCAGTCATTGAATGGATCACATGCAGTCATTATATAGGCACTGAAACTTTAACCTTGGGCTCCAAACCACCATTAGATATCATTTGAACTAATGCAAAGTTATGTTCTCATGGAAGTGTAAAAGGGCCATTTCTCAAAGCAGAGAAATTGATAGATACTGTTTAGATTGAATCCAGCCCTTCTGTTAATGTGCTTAAGGGGTCCCTATAGCCATACTCATCCTCACTGGCTGTGAGGAACATACGATGACAAATATACCATTGCACAAATCCTTGATAGTTTTTATAATGTGACTTTCTTTGTTGTCCTATGATCAATAATTTTTTTTTCTCCGAAAACTTTTCAATGTCAGAACTGGTTTTCAGTTCTCTTAAAACTGCTGTCATCCACATCTCTCCCAAAATCTAAGTCCACTGAAGGAGGATTATACAGCTTGACAAACCAGAAGGAACAACTTGACCTTTGTAGTTTTGACTGTTCTTTCTTAATGCCATCACAAAGCAAAGATAAACAATATCTGATGGTCACATATCAGGAAAGACTGGAAAATGGCATTGCTCAGACTTGACATTCTGAGTGGCAGATGGGTTAACAAATAATTTTTTACCATCTTTTCTTGTCAATATTTATTTTAAAGGACTGAAGCTGATAAATATAGTGCATTTTAGTTCCACAAAATATGAATATCAATATGCTTCTCTGGCCTAATTGCTTATCTGTTGACAAGAACTGGATCATAATTTGACACGAAACCAGACTTTTTTTCCCTACTTTGATATAGTCAGCAAGGCATATTATTACCCTGATAAAAAAGTTTCCTCATTGTCAAATATTCTCTGTGATGTTTTCACAGCATCCACATTTTTGAGGTGTCTCTCACTGAAGTTAAGCATCCTGCAAACCTGCACTAAATACTTCCTGTTTCTAAGTTAATTGCTCTGACCTATGAACCTCAAATATTTTAAACTTTTATTGAAACATTAACAAAGTCAGCACCAAGCCTGTACATTATGTACCTGACCTATGTAAATATAAAACAGTTAACTGTGCATATATTCTAATTCTCGTGGCTGCACAGACCAATGTCACCACGTATTCCTGCTAAATAAGCTTGCTCTTAGCCTATGGATTTTCCACAGAGCCTTTCAAAATATGATTAAATTCTTCCCCTGTCATCTCCCAAGTGTCTTCCAGTAGGTTTTGGAAATGAGTTACTCTGAGTTCTGGATGTAAAGCCTCTCCCAGATACCCTTTGCTGTTAGTTAAACAGCATCTCTGGAGGGCTGAAACAAAACACAAGAAAAGGTGCGTGGATTTGGCTTGAGCTAAAGATCAGCTGAAGCTGGGGCCATATGCAATCCTTATGAATATCGAGGTACCTAAAAATGAAAGGCATTTAGTAAATTCAATAAAACCTCTCACTAGGAGAATTAAAGCACAACTGAAAATCCCACAACTTCTATCTGTCTTTTACCTGGTGACACCCTGGAGCGCCTGTACAACTTGGAAAATTGCACCAATGGGAGGGTTTGATTTAGACACATGAACATCTTGTATCAGTAATAGCTACAAGAATAGAATTGTAATTGATGTATAATTTATCTAAAGCTTGCCTTCAGTCATGCTTTGCTAGGAACTTTTTACTTCGGTCCTTATTTTCTACCAGTAATTTCATGGAGAATAAATATATGAAACAATGTGTATAGGGACCATTAGAGTGTTAAGTTTGACACAGCTATAATTGAAACTGCTTGGAAGCCTTCAGGGAAAGCTGAATGGAATCTTTAATATGTTTCCATATTGTTCTTTTTTTTTTCCTTTATGGATACGGACTGATTCAGGTTAAAGGGATTATAATTGTTATAGTAAGTTACTTAGGAAAAAACGTGAAATAAATTTGATATCACTGTGATACACTGCAAGTAAAATTATGTAATTACTTAGTTATCAAGGCCTTTCTTCTAAGTTGTGTTCAGTTGCCACATTTGTCTCCCAGTTAATGTTTTAGTGTCACGTAAGGTCATAAATGTGTGACTCAGGTAACTATCATGCTACATGCTAATTTGTATTCAGCCTATAAATTGTTGCTCCTACAATGCATTTCCTTTATTAAGACTATGAAATCTCTTTGTTGCTTTTAAAACAATTTTTAAAAGTGTATTTGTTTTACAATCCATTTTCTTTCTTAGTAGTTTTATGTCCAGCCTATTCTGTCCTAATGGGTGGATAAAATAATTGTAGGATTTTTTTCAGAAATCTTCGTAAAGGTTAGAAGTTTTAGAGGATAAAATCAGATGTGTTATGTTGGAGCACGGAATACAATGTTCGCTGGTCATTTCCTGTGCAAGCATTCTCCCTGAATTCAGGCCTGCCTCTGATGGGGGATATTCTCAGCCAGATCCTTATGCTGAATGTAGAGACTTCTGATGTGAAATTATGTGAGTGCACCTCTCTCCCCTGCCTCAACCAGCCTTGGGTGGGGGAGATGTAGTGCTGTCTGTAAGCATTTCAGCTGGCTAACCCTGAGAAAAGAAGGTGGTGGGGGAGGAAGAACTAATTGCTGCCTTTCATATGGACAAAATATCTGGAGGTGTTTCTGCTAAGGCCTGACTACACTTTAGGATGCCATTGGGCATCATAATTTGAACAAAGTTTTGAGATTAATGTGTGTGGGTATAAGATAGCTAAAGCTAAATATTCTGGAGTTAAGGGCCACTACTAAACAGACAAAACTATATAATCCTTCTCATTTCAGTTTTGTGGAATAAGTTTACAGGAAGATGTGAAGGATGGTAAATGCACTCATAAACTAAATAAGAGTCATGAATAAACAGTCTCCCAATACGCAAATTGCCAAGGAACACTTTCACGTCTCTTGAAAAATATATATGCATATCCTAAAACATACACAGACACTTTAAAAGTATAAAGATATTGTTACCTCACATAATGAAATGCAATTTCCTCACTCTGTGGGAACAAGAAATTAGAACTTTTTTGCTTTCTAAACCAGACATGCTGTCTGTATCTGAAACAGCTTTTCTCTTCTGTATACTCTCAATGTACAAACGTATTAAATTGTAAAAGTCAAACTTGATGTGAGGTCTGGGTGGGGGCCTGTCTGCAAATCCTATTTTCAGTTTGCCAGCAAGCACTTTACCCTGCTCAGTAGCTTACGCCTTTTCAAGCAGAATAACTTAAGGCACTTCTCATACAATCATTAACTGGTTGTGCCTAGTGGGATCTCTTTCTTGAGTACTTGTTAATGTTCGTGATGTGGGTCACAACTCTGCATTGCTATTTTCTCTAATTACCATCCTTCAGTGTTTTTTTCCCTCAGCTGGAACATTGTGTTCTCCCAGGCACAGTGTATGCAAAAGTTGAGATATCACAAAATGAGAGGAAAAAATAACCTAATTATCTTCATGGTCCAGGAAGGTCCAATTAGCAATTAGAGAAATGTGTTGAAATAAAAATTATACATTGCTATGTTTGACTCTGTTTCTAAACTGTTAAGTTCACTGCTCAGATTTATCATGGGATTAACTAACTACTGATAAGAACACTTTTAACACCAAAGCTCTAATGTTTCTGAACACAGATGGTTCGAGGTGTTTGAAACTGCATGAATTTCTGAACTATAGTTTCATTGCAGGGTTGTTAATTGTTCACTGAGCCTTGAATGGAAATATGCTTTAATTCATGCTGCACCATCACTGGAGGTGCAGTTTTCATAAATGAACATGCAGTTGCCATGCTGAGAATGCAAGAAAGTGACCTCATGAGTGACTGAACTGTGAATGTGCAAGCTCTGCTTGGTCCTGCTCCTTGCATTGTGCACAGAACAGGTCACGTGTTACAAAACCTACAAAAACAATATCACAGTGGTACAAGTTTATACTGAGGTTTCATAGTTTATGCTGAATTAAAGAGAGTAGGGATGGCTGGTGTGGAAGGGGAATGGTTTACTGCAGGATGACTGACTGCAATGATGACACATTTGCCCTGCGAACACCTCCTTCAGCATGAACCACACCTGAATTACAAGGTGGAGTCTGCAAAAAATGATTGCAAACTAGGATTGCATTTGAGAGGAAAGCGTATCGGATCCATAGCCAAATCCACAATTTATATTCCAAGGGTTGATGTGGTTATATAATAGTCCTCATTTATCATTGATACCATTATGTTTCTACTTTGGAAGGTGTCTACATCAATCTTGGGAATCTCTCTCGAGGAAGTCCTAAGGGTAGGTATAGATTCCTACCAGCGTGCAGCCTGAGCTTGGAAGTCTACATGGTGAAATACTATTTCTTAAAATCTCTGGAGGGAAACTAGAGGAGATCAATGTAAGCACATAGGGAACAAAGAATTTTAATACCTATTATACTTATTACTCTGCAGGATCACATTTTTTTTTTTTCAAATGGATTCGTGTTTCTGGAATTGGAAGCTTTGAAATTGGTAGCTGACAGTAATATATACATGTCTTTACTCAGTGGTGGTGGGGTAGGCTGTAATGCAATATCATAATAGAACTTGTTAGCTGCATGATATGAAAGGAACACAGGACAATACCTGCATTTTTTTCTTTGCTCTGGACTGAAAAAAAAATAGCAAAAAAATTGCTCTGCTTGCGATCATATATATTATGCTGCCTCATCCATCTTGTCCTTCAGTTGTTTAGGCATTTCTTTTTGCATCTCTCTGTCTTGTGACATGGGCCACGTATAACCTCTTTTTATCTTCTTGTTCTAGAAGGTGCTTTCTATTTTTAGATTTCATTCTCCATGTATTTATTCTCTAATTTCTCACTCCGAAGCCAAACCAGTTCTTGACCATGCTTTGCTGCTCGGGTGCACCATACAAATCAGACTGGCAGAATAATGACAGACAAAGGCAAAGGTGCTGCTTGTGCATGAGGCCCGAGTGCTCGGAATACAAGATTGTGCATTTAGCATCTAAATACAAGAGTGCTTACTAGGGTATATGAAATGTAATGTCATTACTTAGAGGTATTCAGAAAATTGTTTTTAGTAGTTTTGCCTTGTAACGCAAATCTAAAAAATTGTCTCCATCTTGATGCCCTCTGTCTTTTGGGCTTCAATGCCCTGTGCAGAGGATGCTCTGCACAACAGGCGTCGTTGGCTTGTTAGAAGTGTGTCAAGGGAAGAGACAGCCACAACTCCTTCATGCAGGACAAGAAACAGGCCACTCTGGAAAGGAAGGGAATAACCTGAATTGTTCAATAGATAAGACAAAATTAAGGTGGCAAATCATATTTCTGTTAGGTAGGAGAAAAAATAATGGTGAAACAGCACATATTGAATGTGGAAATATGGCATTTCTGCCATGCTACTTTTAAAGAACAAGTGAAATAAGCATCTGTCAGCAATCTCAAGAAGCAGTTAATCCTTCCTTGGGGCAGGGAAATGTTTTTGCCCATCGCTTAAAATCCCCCTCAGTACTAATTTTTCATTGACTGTATTAAGATTTTACAGGGAGATTTTCAGCCCAGGGGTATGTACTAGGAAGTGCTGTATTGTTTTTGTTGAGAATTTTTAGGTACTTTTTCTCCCAGAGTCAGTGGAAAATGTCACATGGGGAATGTCTGGTCAAGTAAAAGAATGTTGAGAACTACAGTGTTTTATAGTTGTGCAGTGGGCAAGTCTGTAAAGCAGATTCCTGTGGTTACTGCAATCAATGTCAAAAATGCTATTCGCTTAAGTGGTTGGAGACACAAACCTTAAGCTACTTAGAAGATACTGGTTAATCAATTTGAATAAAATTCTTCTGCCTTGTGTGTTGAACCAAGAAGGAGTTTTCTGTTCTCTTTAGAGGTGACAATCCATCATGCCAATCTCCCTGCCCCCAACATTCTTTGGCATTCATTTTAATTAATATTAATTAAATTTGCCTAGAGGAACTTATTTTGCTGTCCAGATTTTGCGAAAGATTTTTCTTTCTGCCTGTCTGCCTGCTTTATCACCTCGGTGCATCCATTTACAGAAGATGTAGATGCAATATAAAATATTAATTCATCAATTTGCTGAGGTTAAAACAGTGTCTCCCCCGCTTCCCCTGCAGTCATGTGGACCCTGTAGCGCTGTTGGGCAGCCCGGGGGAAGCGGTGCTGCTTCCAAAGGGCTGGCGGAGTGCACGGCGGTGCCTCCGGGCATGGAGCAGAGCCCGGGGCGGGCGAGGCCGGGCTGGGAGCCGTCCCTGGGGCTGGCCCCTGGCTGCTGCTCGCTGCTGGGCACCAGGTGCGGGAGCAGAGCGCCGCTGGCAGCTGCTGTTCCCCGGCCAGCCCAGCGCCAGCCCCGGCCCGGCCCCGATGCCCGCAGGGCTCCGGGCAGGGCGCAGCTGCCCTTGGGGCGAGGCGGCCCAGGTGAAAGGGCTGCCGTGCTTTGGCCCGGGTGGGGCAGGAGTTAATGGAGCCCGTGGGGCCCAGCTGCCCCGTGTAGAGGAGCTGTGGCAGGGGAGCGGCGGTGCGGGAGCTGGGAGGGAGGAGCGCTGCGTAGGTGAGTGCCTGGCTGCTCCTGGGCAGGTGGAGGGGCTGCGGGCAGGGCTGCTCCCCTCGCCCGTGCCCTGGGCTGCCCGGGGCCCCACGGCTCCCCGGGGCCCGAGAATGCTCCGCTGTCCCCAGCCCTCTCTAGGTATGGGCAGCCCGTGCTCACGGAGGCAGCCCGGGCAGTCCCGGGCTGCTCAGGTCAAATGAGTCTCAGTTCATTCCTTTGGCTTTTAAGGGATGTGGTGGGGGGATGCGAGCTCTCATAACGTGAAATGTTCTGGGCTCGAAAAATCCAGGTTCATAGTATACATTCCTAGATGGTGGTTGTGGTGGCAGTTCTGTGTTGTGTCTTATTGTGTAAGTATTTATTGTGAAGGAGAGGTTTATGGGGAGTGAGGAATGTTACTGCCTCTCTGTTCTGTTTAGGGTTAATCCATATTTTAGCTAAGAGCACAATAACATGGACTTCAGGTTTCTAAATTTCTGAATCTCAGTGAGTAGACAGCTGTGAACCTCCAAGAGGTTTTCTCTTCAGGGTTGTGGTTTGTTTTAATTCTTTTTATTTTCAGAGTACATATTGTTATTTTTGGGGTATATCTCAAACCATAACATTCTTCGGATTTCTTTATCCCACTCTTCTGTGTACCAAAGAATGGAATAATGTATCTTGCAGCACTGTAGAAAATTTATGTAACTCTGCTCCCCAAACGCAATTTTTCTTGAAACATTGTATGTGTATATATATATATAGATAATATATAACTCTGTGTCTCACTTTAATTTTTCTCATGTCCTCTCTAGAATCTAGTTGGATTAATAGCTGCCTGTGTTCTTAATCAGTAGAATAAGCAGAAGATCTCTTATATTATTGATCATTTAGCATGCTGCTCTAAATTACTAAATGCGTTCATCTGAAACTTGAGCCTTTTATATTTTTTCATTGTGTGCCCAATTGAACATTGCTGTGTTATATTGGAGATACTAATCTGTAGTAAAATCACTGTAATTATGAAAATGTTCTTAATTTCATTGTACTAAGCATATATTGCTGCACAGGTGCACACTGTAAGAAAATCTAAATTGAAGTAATTTCATTTATGCTCACAAAGCTGAGAAAGATTTACACTCTTTCTGTAAATTAAGGATAATTTTAGGCATTTTAAACTCTAGGAAAAATACAGTCTATAGCAAACTACTTAACTGACATTTTAAAATACAATACAGCCTTTAATATGGAAGTATTATGGTTTTTGAAGAAGCCCAAGGCTAATATTTTGGCAGCCAGCTTAATCTTTAGCCTAGCAAAACTAAGACAACTGTAAAACTTACGTCAATTACCGGTTGTACAACAAGCTGTTTTTCCAAGCATGTGATTGTCTTGTTTAAACTGACCTGTTTATCTCAAATCAGGTTTTGGTGAGTAAAAATGTTCTTGAAATTAATACTTTGAGCGCCTAGTTTGGAAATCCCTGGATAAATCTAACTGCCTTGCCAACAGTGAGAGTGCTATTGAATTGGGGGAGGGCAGGTTTTCTTCTTACCCTGTGTCTCGGCTGAAGGGATCCTCCAGATCCTGAAATGCAATCACCTGCCACTGTAAGCAGCTGTTCCATCTGGAGCTATCGAGACGTTGCTGTTACTTGCTCACATGAACGTCTTCCTGTGGCTTCCCTGTTCCGATTGTTGAAACCCTCCTCCTCTTCTTTGGTTTTCAGTATTCACTTCCAGATTAAACCTGCCAGTCTGGAATCTATCTTTGGCTCTTCCCCCTGGTTGTTTTTCCCTTTTCCATAGATCTTTATGGAAAACAGTAATCATCTTGGTTCTGTCTAACTGTATGAAACCATTTAGAAGCAGGCCATTAATACTGATGAGCAGTCACTCTTAATTGGCTGCTACAAACTCCCTTTCCCAGGCAGTGGATGACTGAGCAGCAACTTGTCTGGCAGTGACTTGGGGATGCTTGGGGAGAGAATGAAGCTGAATATTTTATCCCAGGCTAAGATTTCATTTTTTACCTGCAGTTTTCTGTGGTTTTTAAGTCTCTCCACGCTGTAGCACTTATGGCTTTCTATTTTTGCTCCCTAAAGCCACCTGCCTTTCCTGCTGCTGGCCCCACTGCTCTGCCACAGAGCCTTGGTTCTCCCCTGTGCCTCTGGCCACACTTGGCTGTGGATGGTGCCTGTGGAGTGTCCCAGTGGCGTGTCCCAGTGGCTGCCTGGTTTGCAGGGAGGCAGGAGCAGGTGACTGAATGGCTGCTGTCTTTGTTTATGACTCAGGGAACAGGGCCAGCCAAACACTTTGTTTTATCCAGAGAGTGCAGGAGGCTGATGAAGTGGCTTAGTGGAACACATCCAGCTGAAGAGTTATGTGTCATACAAGCCTGGTACGACTCATGGACTTCACACAATCCTCTGAATGTAGTTCATTCTCAGATTGCAAATTTCTCTCTGCTGGGGGTTGCCTGACTAATAGCAGCCAGGAGTTTGCTGCGCACCACTGGGGCTGGAACCCCAAGCACAGCTATTCCAAAACCTGGTGTACCCACACTTTTAGTTGGAAGCCTTTTTGCTCAGTAGATCTGTTATCCCTTCAGCTATCCACATAAACATTGTGTGAACAGTTTGAATAGGAGTAATCTTCTTAAAGTACTGTTATCTGTCATGGATGCCAGCTCTCCTTGTATTGTGTGGCTATGGGTACATGTCTTTTAAATCTTGCTCTGATCAGAAGCGAACTAATTGTATTCAGAACTCTTACTGATAGCTGTAAGAGCACTTGAGGCTATTTGTCCCACTCTTACTCTAGATAACATGTACCAAGACTGGGAGTATCAATAAATATTTGATTACATTGCAACATATCACCTTCATAAAACTTTTGTTTTGATGTTGCAACTTTGAAAACTCTTGCCTGCAGTTTTGAAAAAGGGGTTTCAGTGAATGGATTGGAAGAGGGATACAGATGAAAGGTCAATGCTTTCCTGCTACTGTTTGGTAATACCCTAAACTTGTCTGTCTCAGATTAGATTAGATTTACGTTTAGCTAGTTTCCTCAGCAATGTTTATTCATAAGTTATATTCGCTTATTGGATTATTTTTTTCTTGGTGACTATTCCAAAGTGGACTTTGTGCAGTGTTATTCCTTTTGGGGATTATTAATTGTATTTGGTTATTTAAAAGTGGCTATTTTCAATGTTGTTGCAAGTACTGCATATAAAACATCTAAATTTTAACTGATAATGTTTATTTTACTTTGAGTAGTGGGGAACATCCCGGTAAGGTATTTGGAAAAGTATATTTATGTCTGTTGAACCATTAAATAAAAAAAGAGGTGAACAGGTAAAACCAGCTCAATGAAAACATAAAGGAATCTGATAAATGTATTTTTCTGTGTGTGTGTGTGTATAAATGCATATTGTTCTCCTTAGTTCCAAAGAGGGCAATAAAAGCTAAACAATAACTGTCAGTGTTATTGCCAGACACTTTTGGAGAAAAAAGTCTAAGCAGTCTGAGGACAGCTGGGTTTGCTTTAGTGGGAACAGTAAGAGAGGTACTTAGTGACCTCAGAAATTTGCAGTGGTCAGAAGATGAAAGCATATTTGGAGTCTACGAGGGACTTCTAGCTGTTACAACATGGCTGTTATTACTTGTTTAGTAATATTTACTACTAAAAATTTATGTCTTGTGCTTAGGAAACTTTAAAGGCAATTTTTGTATACCATTGCAACTGGAATGAAAATACAAACATTTCCAAGTCCTAGACTTGGTTGGGTTTTTAGTGTGTCTCCTTGTAATATGAGCTATATGCGTTGTTGTAGAGCAATGCAGTGGTGTACAGCCAGTTTAAAACAGATAAATCTGTCTCAGAAATGGTTATGTAGAAGAGCTTAAATATAATCCTTAAGTCTGGGCAGGACATCCCTATATGGAAATAAACCCCTCCCTCCATTAATCCTCCACTGCACCTTCTGGTGATGCCATGGCTCTGCTTTTTCTCACACTTGTGTTTCTCTCTATGAACTTGCTCAAATGTGTTGCACTCAGAAATTATTGCTAAGTTTGGGGCTGCCCCTTAGTCCTTTTTCAAGACTTTGTCTTGTTGTTCTGTTACTGTGGCTTTGCCTTCATTTGTATTCTTTTGTGAAGGATGCCCTGGTTCATCCTGACGCTCACATGCAATGGTGTTCTGCAGAACCTGCGTGTGTACTTCTGCTAAACTAATTTCATTTTGGGGTCATTGATCTCTTTAATGAAAGTCTAAGCATTTTTATGAGCCAAAACCTCATTACACTGTACAGAGGCTGTACTTTAAACCTATCTATTCTGTTACTGTACATTTTAATAAAACTTCATTAGATTGCTCTTCTGATGAAAGACAGCAGGAAATATTTCATTCATTAGAAAACTTGAGGTGCTGGGAAATGTAATATTGCATTCTTGTTTTCAGATTAATTATGGGTTTTGTTATACCTTGTTAATGGGTCTTCCGTGAAAGGAGTTCACATAAATTATGCCATAGACGATAACTGCATTCATGTCAAGATTATCTTTACACATCCAACCATGTGGTTTCTTTTCAATGAATAATAATTTTTTCAGTCGTGATTTATTAAGTTTTTCCTGTTGTAAATGGGTATGATCCTCATTTTATGAGGAGGTATTTTATCTAAATTCAACTTCTACCAGTGACGCTTTGCTGCAACAGCAGGTGCAAATCTACGGCAAATGTAAATCTACTAGAATGCATTTTCTTCCTTCTTTTAGTGAAAAGACTTCATTTTTTCTAAAGTGGTTTCCTATGCGACATGAGGTACAGTAATCTGTACAGTTATTAAGTTGTCTGAATAGGATGAAATGAAATTCCATTTCCCAGGAATGAAAGCATTTTTATGTAACTTAATTTTATAAAATCCTGGGTAGCATCTGGAGGGAAGAGAATGCTGGGGAATTATGAACTCGGGGGATTTGTTCAATATGTTGAATCTACTCCAGCATCTTATTTTTCTTCTATGACCACTGTACGTATGTTTGGGTGGCTACTGAGAGCAGAAGAGATCCTTAACTAACAGCTACAAGGGGTTTGTGTAGATATAAGCCACTTTTCCCTCTTTTTTTATATTATAGCCACACCTCATTAGTGTCCTGGCTTAAGTAGGAGGATAAAAATCATTTGCATTTTCTTTCCCTGCTGGCATTACTCTGAAAGGCTGTAATAAAGAGACTTTTTTTTCCTTTTTTTTTTTTTTTTTTTTTTTATAACATCCTATTTTATCTGTGCCTGAATTATTCCTATGTTCCTAACTCTGGTTAGGGTTTTTTTTGGTTTTTTTTTCTGTGTCTGTTTTCTGGTTTCAGTAGTTTTTTGTGCCTTTTTTTTTTAAAACCAGGAAAATAAATGAAACAAACCAAAACCAAACTGTTTTTAATCTAGCTGGATAATCAAGATAAAACCACTTGCATATTGTTCGTCTTAAGAGGGAAATTGAGAACTGGCGATGAGGTTCCTTTCACTAACACAGATTTGTTTATTTGAAAGTAACTTACGCAAAACCCTAGGCGTAAGCAAGCTCCAAATGTAAATTTTTTTTGAGGTGGTACTCCTAATTGTATCTTTCAATAATTATTATTCCCCTGTTGCTTAACCAGTGCTGAACCCAAAAGCTGCTTCCTTTGCTACCTGTCAGTCAGGTTGCCAGTCAGAGCATTCCAGGCTTTTGTGGTTTGTTCTCCATCTTACATCTCCATTCAAAGCACCCCGAACTCTATGGCCCTAAAGGAAAAGGTCTTGGCTCTGTGACCTGTGCTTTGCTGTAGAAATTGGTTGGACTTGAATTCTCCAGCTCTGCTTGGGAGACACGTGGGTTTTTTTGAATTGCAGTGTCCAGTGATGTCCATGTTCCTGGGGTCAGTGTGGCCAGCTGGCCTTGGGCAGCAGCCTGACCCCCAGCCAGCTGTTTCTCACACCTTCTGCCCTCAGTCCCCCCTGTGTTTCACCACTCTGGATGAGGCTTCCAGCAACAACCTTGTTTATGTATGAGCTAGGAAATGCTTTGTAATGAATAGGCGCGATTGTGATGGAACAAATACCCTGTTGTAAAGTTTCACCCCGCACATCTGATTAAAGGAGAGATCCTTTGGTGTGTCCAGTGCTGATAAAGAATGTCTGCTTTCTAATGCTTCAAATTGTGTTAGAAAGTTTATTTTCCAGCTGATTCCAGTGTCACCTCCAGCCCCCACTCCTTGGCAGGGCTCACCGTGCTGTTCTCCACTTGAACATCACCATCGTCCCAGCAACAGGTCCTGCTTTGTTGCTGTTGGTGTCTTACTGCTCTGAAAGCCCCACAGCTGAACAACGGGGGTGGGCAGGGTGGGACGTGGCTCCCAGCACTGGGGGTGCTGCACGGGGGCTCCAGGGCTTGGGAGAAACCGTGGCAAACCATTGGTAGCAGAAAAAGGAGTTGAAAGAAGATGGGAAATCTACAGGTAAAGTCAGTTTTCTGCCTTTTGGTGGGAACGCCTCAGCCCTGCATGGCAGTAAATAGTCATAACATGGAGGAAAGTAGTGTTTATTTCAAAATATTGTGGAAAAAATGAAATAACGCTCTGTATGGCAGCAAGGCCGATGTTCAGCTTTTGTGTCCTGACCAAGAAGAGTGTTTAAATTGCTTTTTCACACAGAGTCATTTTAATCCTAAAGTTTTAAACTTTTAGTTATATATAGATGTCACCACCAACCAGGTGCTGTGGATTACATCCCTTGGATTTCATTATCTTTTTTCTTTACAGTAGGAGAGTTTTAAATCCTGCAGGATAAGAGAGAGAGTGGTAGGAAAAGCTTTGCAATGCTTCTGAAAGCTTTTAGTCTCTGAGACTTCCTGGGCACCATTCTGGTTAGTTTTGGGTTTAGAATTTAATCTTTTTAAAGCCTTTGGGAGCCACCAGCTTGAACATTAGCAACTATGCATGACACATATGCCAAAACACTAATCTGTATTAGGTGCTGTTGAATTGTTTGAGTTATGTACTTCTAAAATAAATATCTGTTTAGAGTGACCTACTTCTGACACACTCTCTGACGTAAGGAGCACCTTTCTTTCCAGTAAGCAGGTCCCTTTGAGGTATTTCTAATCATAGGAATAAATAGTTTATGAATATAAAGCATACGTGCTTTGATCTGGTTCAGATTCCAGGATAAAGCCTTCCTGTACCTTCCAGGAAGTGATTTACTTCTCACCTCCCCAAAAGACCCCAGGCTTTGGCTCCTGACAGGCATTCTGTCGTAGGTGAGTGAGGGGCATTGGTGCACACACCCTAGGAGTGGTACTGAATCATGAACCGTTTGTCATATGACAATCCAAAGGATGTGTGATGGGACATCCAAGGATGGGGCTGCTGCTTTTGCACTCTTTGGTGACGAGAAACCTGTGGAAGGATGGATTTGTTGGTTTGGTTTTTTTTTTCTGTTGGGAAGAATTACATTTCCAAACACTGCAACTGCTTGACAATTAGTGTCTAATCAGAAAAATCCAAGAAGATCTGCAGTTTTGGATCTCTTCTAGACTCATTCTGCTGCCCAGTCCAAAAGCTTATTGGAATGCCTGTGGTGGGATTATATTGCAGGGAGTAGCTGAGACATAGTCTTTGACCCTGTTTTCACTTGTTGATAGCTCTTAATACTGTTCAATATTCTGCATGAATGAGAACAAGGTGGTGAAGTCTTGCTGGGTAGATGGGTTGATGGATCAATACTGACCTTTGCCATTACAACTGCAATTAACACTGAGTATGAACTGTAATAGGAGTAGCAGTTTCTGCGCAGATGGAGATGGGGGAGAGGGTTTTCAGGGCGATATTTTGCTCTAAGTGTATTTTATGCCATTTTTGTTGTCTCTGAAAATGTCACAGAATTGAGAATAAAGATGTATGGAGAATGGCTCGAGGATGCAGATAATTTTAAATCAAATCTGTTATGTGTGATTTGTTTCATTCTTTGCTTTTTACCTTGACAGTGCAAAACCTCTTAGAGTGAGTTTAAGCATCTTCATTAAAAACCAGCTACAAATTCAGCTCATTTCTCTCACTGCACTTGCTGTGTGGTTTGTATGAAGAAATGATATTTATCTCAAGGAGTTCTCACAAGCAGTGGGCTGACGGGGTTAGCAGCACAGTGCTGTCTGTGACCATGGCAGAGAAGTCAGAAGCTTTTAAGGTCATGCCTGTGCTATCTATTGTTTTGGTGGTGTTTTTTGGCTTTTTTTAGGAGTTGGGGACAGCAGTAAATATGTGAGTGGAAAAGGATAATTTTCGCACACTTTGTATCAATGTAGCTTGAAAATGAGAACCAAAAACAAGAGAAAAGAGAAAAAGGGCTGTGTGGGTGGAAAAGATCAAGGACAGTCAATCCACTTCAGAGTACTCTCTCTCTTTTCAAAAAATAAAATAAAAGGCTTTTCTGCTGTGTACCAAATCCCAAACTCTGCATTCAAGTGAGAAGCTATGTGGGTGGCTTTAACCCTAGTCCTTTCAACCTATTTTTCTCAAGGGCATATTTTATTATGAAATACAGAATTGCGAGGGGGTCTACTTTAAGAAAAAAAGAGGAGACACCAAATAGTTGAAGTCGCCTATAATTTTGGCCAGCTTTGTTTATAAACTCAGGAAGACTATGTTTACAAGTAAAGAAATGGAAAAAGAAATTAATTCCCACACTGTGTCCTGAAAAAGTATGAGCGGTTGAAAGGGTAAAGTGAAATGGGAAAATGAGAATGAAAAACTGCAAAGGAAATTTAAAAGTAGCCAGGAGACATTAAGTGACTGGATGGAGAACAGAACAATTTCATCCTTGAATACTGATGGATTTTGCTGCCCTGACTAAATTAGTTTTTAACATTGCAAAGAGTTAAAAGCCCTTTCAAAGCTGTGCTGTCCTTGTGATTGGAGAACAGCTGCCAGCACTACAATATAAGATTTTCATCTATCCACAGATGTTTGTGTGGAAATAAAGAAAACATACTTTCCAGGTTGGACTACATGGCATTCCCTTCTCCAGAAAAAAAATTCCTTTTTGACCATGACTGGGAATGAGTGGGATGCTGCAGATACCTGTCTTGTCTCTGGCACTCCTGCTAGCTGCATGGCCAATACTCTGCTGCAGAGCAGTGAGAAGAGAGTCAAAAGTGCCAGGGGGGATTGATCTTCCTGGATGGGTTCAAGTGCAGGATGCTCCCCAATGTATCTGGGAGAAAAAAGTGGTATTGATCTGTTCTGTGGGAATGCTAGACTTGCACTGAACAGAAAAAATCTCATTAAAACTCCCCAAGATGCTCTTTGCTGCTATTGTTGGTTTTTTTAAAAACATTTTTCTTAACATCAGTTTTCCTTAGATTAAACTGCCTCAAGTGTAGCAGGATCAATGCAGCTGTCTGGAGACTGATTTTGGTAAATAAAAATAATTGTAATACAGCAAATAAAACCTATTTGCCATGTTATCTAGTGAAAAGCAAGGCAGAATCTTTTATTTGTTCTGAAGCACTGAAAACCTGTAATTCCAGCTCTTTGGGTGATTTTTCTCTCTGTCCTGTGCTAGAGCTGGTTCCCAATGTGACAATCCTGCCAATCAAAGATGATGTAATATCTATATATATATTTTTTTAACTTTTTAGAAAAAACAACTAATGAGTTTGAAAGTAAATGCAGTTGAATGTGACTGCAACCTTTATCACATGGCAGCTCTATATAAACTCTAGTGGATCAGATCCTTTCTTTTACGTTCTTTTGAATTATTACGGAAGTTATTATATAAATAGTGGTGTACTTTACGATATTTTTAGACTGCTGCAGTAAAATTAAAAAAAATACAATAGTAAGTCTCCTTCCCTTTTTGGATTGCATATATAGATTACCTGTCTCTCAGATTTTTGAGTGTTTTAGATGTTGGTTAATTGTTTGGTTCTAAATTGTTTCTGAAAATGAAAGTTCATTTCACTGCTAATGTGTTAGACAAGTAATACCTTAGGGTTGCACTGTTTATTAGCTGAAGAGCTCCAAGGACTTTGGAAATGTGTTATTTATTATGTATCTGTAGAATCATGAGGGAGCTTTGTTAAATTCATGGCCTGTACAGTCATGTTTACAGCCAAGCCTGCACTTAGAGGAGTGGTCAGAAAGGAGAACTTGTCCTCTCTGGACTTCATTTATAGGGGTGAAACTCCCTCTGGGCAGGAGCTGACTGAAAGCTGTCTGAATGTTCAGCAGTGAAAGGCAGGGCCAAACCACTTGCATCAATTCAATTTACCTTTTTTTCCTCAGTTTGCCTGATATGCAAATGTACCAATGCAAATGCAGCCTGCCTCTGTTTCTCCTTTTGAGTTAAAGAGAGCATTACTAGTAATTCAGCATCCAGAAACAGGGCAGTTTGATTCCAGAGATAGTACAGCAGCAGAAGACCTGGTCTCTTGTGATTCATCACTTGTGAGAAAAAAGATATGGACAGATCAAGGCTTGCTTGTTTGATCTAGTTCCATTTTTTTCTGTGAATGCAGCAATCCTCTCGCAGTGTAATCCCTTAGACCATCATTTTTACTTGACAGCAGCTAATTGCTCACATTTTTTTCAACTTTTTGACCTTTAAATGGTGCCACTTTTGACAACACTTGAAAATGGTGACTGCTTTTAGAGAAAAAAAGAAGAAACAAGGCATGCGTTTCCACATTAATTAGGATGTGTAGTGCATTAATGACAATCATGTTGTCAGAAAACTTTAGACACTTGGAGGGCTGTCATGATGGGCAGTTGTTATTTCTTGTCATCTTCCTTTCTTTTTCATATCCATAAACGTGACGAGTGTCCCCAAGGGTAATGTGGCTTGGTGCACAGTGTTTTCAACAGAATACTGCTACTGACAGGAGGGGGAAATCCTTGTATAATGTACTGCCAGACTGCCTGTGGAGAGAAACCGGTGGGGAAAGGAGGTGCTGTGACAATCCACATGTCATGTGGGTGGTGCCTGACTTGCTAGATGATCTGGAAAGCAATTTCTGAATCCGGGAGGCTTCGATGTGTTTGGGGTACTAGACTTCTTCCGAAAGACCTGATCACACAATTCTGACCTGTGCTGTAGCTCTGGCTTTGCCTCAACATGACAGCTCATAGAGTTGAGATGTGGGTTTGATATCCTGCCCCATCCCAAGCAAGGAAGTAGGCTGGAGCTGATGGTTGTCAACAGAACTGTTTGTTTTTGCTGTCTCACAGACCTCCTCAAATGCTGGGGCTCCATTTCTGTTGTGTCACTATGTGGGTGGAAAAGCTGCAGGGGAAAAAAATGGTGAGGAGTAATTTACTGAGCTTGTAGCTACCTCTGTGGTGCTGTCACTGGCAAAAGAGAGCCTCTGGGAAAAGATGTGAAGCATTGTAATCACTTGGTTTTGCCTTACTTAGTGGAATGCCAGTCTATAACTTTAGATTTAAACACATACAGACACCTTTCATGTCTGCCTTTTCTGGTTCACAGATTGAGGCCCCAGCACATAGTAAACTGCTTTTACAGTCTTCTCTCTACTATACTTGCACAGAGGACGGTACAAGTCTTCTGAGAACAGCCAGACTTTGAAAGCAGAACATTACTGAAGAAAAATTAAATCCACAGGAAAGTGTAAGTGGGTATTTCAAGATATCAAAAGATTAACTTCCCTCTAAGGCTCTTGTAGGAGGTTATTAAAAAATAGAATATAAGAAAAAATGTTGACTGTGTTTTGGTTGGGATTTTTTTTATCAAAGATTCCCTTCTGACCTGTTTCAAAATCAGTTTTTACTATACCTCTTGTATTGCCTTTTAGTATTTGGCTGTGGTTCACCTTATATGAAGCAGACTTGTGATTCCTAGGAGGGCTCTTTACTGTCTTTATCCTACATATTTGTTTATTTCAGGAGTTATTAGTAGCTGAACTATTTATTTTCAAGTAGGTGGATTGAGTCACTGAGTTCTGGTATTATATTCATAAAATCTGGATACTAGATGGATAACCTTAGCGAGCACATGACTTCTGAACTGCTTAAAAGATGGTTTACTTAAGATTTGATCCACTCTGTTTTCCCTGACTTGAGTATACCAATACTTATATTTGTAGACCTGTCAATGTCCAGTTTACAGTGACAAAGTTACAGAGAAGTAGTGAAATGGCACAGGTAATGTTACAAATATTCATCCTTCATAAAAGCAAAAATAAGATCTTCTAGGAGAGAGGGGTCAGATGCTGCTGCTTTAGGCTTCTGGTAAAAGTGATGTGGGTTCTTCTGGCTAAGCTCTGAGTTTCCCTTCTCTGTCTTTTATCGAAAGCAAAAGACCGATCCTTCTGTTGGAGATAAATGTGCATTTTCCACCTTTCAGAGACATGGAAAATGCTGAAATATGCTATGTTTGACCTTGAGTTTCACAGTATTTTTTTGTTTAAATATCTAAAATACTTTCAAGTTAAAAATGCCTACATGAAAGATCTCAAATAAAAAGTGTCTGTATTTCATTGGTTTGTTATAAATCCTGAAAATAACTTATTTAGTTACAAACCAGGAGTACTTTTAGAGCACTGTATACATTCATAATATTTCTCCTAGTAAAATAATGACTGCAATTGAAGCAAGAAATGTTAATTAAACGTTAAATATTTTCTTTTTCATCGTGTTCTGCACCTTCTGACAAAACTCTGAGAAGCACCCTGGAGCAGCATGGCTTATTCTGTAGCATAATTGACTAAGATCTCACAAAGGCACTGTTTCCTAGCTCTGGGCTGTGCACATTTAGATGTGTACTGGGTTTGCATGGCAGGTTCTGATAGCAGGGGTAGGTACAGAGGCATTGCCTGTGAGCAGATGCTTGAGGCTTCACCTGTGTCTGACAGAGCCAACACCTGCCAGCTCCAAGACAGAGCTACTGGGGGCCAAGGCAGAGCCCATCAGTATGGTAAAAACACCTCTGTGATAACAGTTAAGAAAGCAACCTTCAGGGCAGGGAGGAAATAGAGAACCTGAGAGTGAAGCTAAGCTCTTGAAGAAGGGAGGAGTGGGTGAAAGGCGTGGTAAGATTTATGTTTTATTTCTCGTTATCCTTCTCTGATTTGATTGGTAATAAATTAAATTAATTTCCCCAAGTTGAGTCTGCTTTGACCATGGGAGTAACTGGTGAGTGATCTCTCCCTTCCCTTGTCTTGACCTAAGAGCCTTTTGCTTTATTTTCTTCCTTGTCCGTCTGAGGAGGGAAGTGATAGAACATCTTTGGTGGGCACCTGGAATCCAGTCAGGGTCAACCCACCACAGCCTGCAAGGGGGACATGGAGAACTTAACCTTGAAGATATGACATTGAAATTTTATTTGTAGTGTGTTTTAATAGGCCAGTCTAAATACTTGTACAATCTGAATAGGATGAATTTGTTGCTTCATTTAGATAAACATTTAGGGAAAAATGCATTGCCGCTTCCCCTGCCTGCAGCTCTCTTTACTGCTCATTTTCCTCTGCTAGCCATGCATGTGGCCTTTAATGTGAGTGAAAATAATGAGAACTCCTATTACAAAAAATATCCGGATAAGTTTATATATAATGGAAAAGACTAAACCTCTTTAAAAAAAGTGCTGTACAAGTAGCAGTTCTTACTACTCATACTGAAATCTTTGTAAGGCTCTTAACAACATCAGATGTTTGCAGACAACTAATTTTTCTATTTTTCATGGGAGACAAAAGAAATATTCAAAATACTGGGTTTAATGTGATGCATTTTTCAGTAAGAGTACGTTGACCTGTTAGCGTTGCTGCGGTCTGCCCTGAGGAAAGTGTGACCTTGCTTTGGAGCTGCAAGCTATTTATTCTGGGCTCAATGTGCCTTTTGAGAATGTGGCCAGCAGTTCTCTTTTGACTGAAAGAAGCATGCCCGGCTTGAATTGTAGAGAAAATGGCTTGCTTTAAAAATGATAATGCCTGGAAATAAGCCTGAAGACTCTAGAAAAGGAAAATGTCTGTCTGCATCTTACCATGCAATTTATTGAGGTTTAGATACATATTTAAATGGTGTTGAATCAGGATCTAAATTATTTTTCAGGATTGTAAGTAGTTTGTTTATTTTTTAAATAGGCTTTATAAATGTATTCTTGGTTAAAGAAGATGGTGATACCACGATATAACCAGACATCAGCTCTGGTTTTGAGATGCTTTCACCTGTCCCAGTCTCTCCCTGCATGGGGTCAGAATCCTGCAGTGCAGATTTTTGCCCTGTATGTTGCTTGCATCTCTTTTTAGATACTGCTTTTCGGGATACAGTCTCCAATTCTGAATTCCTTTACCAAATGTGTGACCTTGTGTTTGGCTGTGAATAGCTTTGACTTGCCAGCTAAGCCAGTTTGCTTTTATGGCCATGCTACCCTTCTCAGTATTTAGTACCACTTCGGTGTGGATCTAAACATTTTATCAGCAGTGACTGCAGTGACTCTCCCATTTATTTCCAGCCCATTGTTTTGTTTTCTCCCAAGACACTCTGTTTCTTTGGATTTGGGATTTTTTTGTTGTTGTTTTATTTTGGCTTTGTAACTCTAACAGAAACTGGAGAAAGAATTGCCTGTAAAATTTGAAGCTTAGGTATCTTGGAGACATAATATCAATCATTGAATATGGAGAACCTGTGTGCAGATCAATCCAGCTAGATTTGGGTTTTATGTCAAAAAAATCTCATCTTCTCACTGTAGTAATTTCTGTCTCTGTTAGCTCTGCTTTCATTCAGCAGTATCAGAAAGGGATGAAACCCCCACTTATGTGCAAGAGAAATAGTTTAATTTTTCCCTGAGCACATGATTCCTTATGTTCTTCTGCTGTAGTCCAGCAAAATCACATCATAGGAGTCAAAAGATGTTCCATGAGTATTTACCAAAGGTTGTCTGCGGATGTGTGCTTTCTTATCTTAGAGGGTCATGGACTTGACAGTTGCTTGTTCTGGGGTTTGCAGTGCAAGGGGCATGAGTTCCTGTAAATAATGACAGGACTGAAGGGTTCTTAAAACATTAACTGCTTCAGTGCCCTAAGGATGTAAAGAATGTGTCCAATAAAAGTTACCCTACTGTGACCCCTTAGTTTCACTGGATTTTCTTGCTCTTTTCTGTAATGTTTCTTCCCTAATAAAATGTCTCTGCACACAAGGGATTGCCCTGTGAAAGCATATGCTGCAGGCATTGAAATAGAGAATAATGGTTTTATTTTTCATTCTCATCCACAAGGGAAGAGGGAAAAACATGATATTATTTTCTTTTGAGAATAAAATTCTTTGTGACCTAGTGAATCACCCTTTGCATTTTTTTCCCTCCTTCCTTTCTTTATTCTAGAAAAAAATCCCATAATTGCAAAGTCCTCGGTGGCTGAAATCAATACATCATCTTCATTTTATTAGGAGTTACCCAGAGTTCTTAGGAAATCTGGGCCATAATTAAAGTCAGTACAGAGTTCTAATAGGTGTGAGACAGCTCTCGTCTGTCTTGTCTCAGGGTAGTGTGTTTTAATAACTGAATTGTGAGCTCTTCTCAGACAGGCTGAGCATCCAGGCAGGGGTGTATCATTGCAGGAAGTGATTTACAGAGCTACAGAATACTTGTGCACAGCCAAGTGCAATTATTTAGATGGTTCATGTTACTCTTAAATTTGATACTATTTTGACATGTTTCTTCAGATATTTGTGTGAGGAGAGGATAAATAGAGCAAGGCTGTTATTTCCTTGCACTTTGAAGATTGTTGATCTCCCTTCATTTAAAAGATTGCCTATTAACTGCAATTTCATCTGTGTTTGTATCTGCAGATGTTAATTAATATTCTAGTTTATGGATTTCAGAAACTTGACTTCAAATCTATAGCTGTTTTTGCCTGGATGTCAAAAATCCTTTTAGCCTTGTACATGATATTGATGTGAGAATGGGATAAGGCCTTCTTTATGGTGTGGAATTTTTTCTTCTTTCTATGATTGCTAGAGAAGTATCTGTTTAGAGGGACGTGATAAAAATAATCCTTATTGAAGTTACTTAATGGGCAGAGAGTGGGCGAGTAGGTCAAGGTGACAATATAAAAATGTACACTTCAAAAACCGCCTGCAAAGTAAAAATTCCTTTGTGTTCTAAGATTACAACTGCGTGTTATCCCTAAGTGGTTTTTTTTATTTCAAAATATTGGATAATTCTTTGTTGTGGTGGGCAACCAGAGATAGCAGAGTTAACTTTTTAAAAGGTCAAGAGTTGCCTCACTGTGACTAAGGACAATGCATTTATTTACAGTTCTGAGTTTTTAAAGTCAACTGATATCCCCTGTCCCACATGACATCTTTGTCTTTAAACTGGAAAGACGTGGATTTGACAGATGGACGACTCAGATGTTGAGGAACACATTCAGTGCAGGTTCCTCAGTGTGTGAGCTGCAGGCTGAGCTCTGGGGGCAGGAGCCCGAGGAAAGAGGCCATAAAGTTCTGGGCACCTGTGCTGGGGAGACATGGCAGGAGCCCACAACCCCCAGACTTTCCCTTGCTTAGACTGTGATGGTATAAAAGCCCAGGTATTCCCTTGTTCAGAATCCCTTCTTGGAGGCACAAGCTTGAGCTGTTTTGTTATTTTATTGTTTTATTATTAAATTATTACACTATGATTAAATTATTTTAAGGACCTGGATGTCTGAGTTTCTCTGTTGGAAGCCTGGGGTCAAGCCGGTGAGGAAATGTGATCTGATTGTGTGAGTGGGGTGTGTAGCTGCGAAGGGGCTTTGGTCACAGCTCAGATGGTGTGAGCGTGACAGTGGCTCCTGGATGGTTGGACAGGGAAGTTTCCTTAACACAGAGCTGTGGTCAATAGCTGGATGGCCAGGTGGAGACCAGTGATGAATGGTGTTCTCTGGGGTTATATTGGGATGAGCGCAGTTTAACATCTTTGTTGGCAACATGGACAGTGGGATTGAGTGCATTTTCAGTCAGTTTGCTGATGGCACCGAGCTGTGTGGCATGGTCAGTGTGCTGGAGGGAAGGGATGGCATCCAGAGGGACCCGGACCGGCTGGAGAGGTGCACCTGTGTGGCCCTCATGAAGTTCAGCAAGGCCAAGTGCAAGGTCCTGCACCTGGGTCAGGGCAATGCCAAGCAGAGGCTGGGCAGAGAAGGGGTGAAGAGCAGCCCTGAGGGGAAGCACTTGGGGGTGCTGGTGGAGGAGAAGCTCAACACGACCCGGCCATGAGCACTCACGGCCCAGAGAGACAAACGTGTCCTGGGCTGCACCCAGAGCAGCGTGGGCAGCAGGGCAGGGAGGGGGTTCTGCCCCTCTGCTCTGCTCTGCTCAGACCCCACCTGCAGAGCTGCATCCAGCTCTGAGGTCCCCCAACACCTAGAGCAGGAAAAAGAGCAAATTCTGCCTTTCTATTTGATGTGATTCTATCATGTTAATATCTGGAAACAGTTGTCATGGGTCAGGGTCCCATTGCTTGACTACTGTGCTAATGCAAAGCAGAAATGTGTAGAAGAGGACGAAAGGCATATACAACATATACATAAAATCCTGTTTCCAGGCTGAGTCTAAAAATGGGTCACCACTGTTGCCTTAAATGACAACGGTATATTTTCATGGTTTCAGAACAGTCACTGAATTTGTTTAGTTCAAACCCGTCAGAGATATATGCTTTGCCATCTGTTGTCATGAGCCAATAGGATGGAGCACCAGTCCCCAAAAACGTCCCTTCTCAAGCACACCAAACTTCTGTTGTAGTCGATGTGTGGTCATGGCTCTTTAGCTGTATGGTAGGAACAAGTGACATAAGGGAATATTACCTGTGTGATAGTGTCTTGACATGGAGTAAATCTGAGTGCAGATGGCGAAATTAGAGAATCAGTCTGTTAAACAGTAATTTAGGTTACTGTGCTGTCCTAGATGCCAAATTGTAGACGATTTTATTCTTTCTTTGTGTCAGAGATTCCTGTGTGTTTTCATGAAGGGATCAGTGATTGCATTTAGTGGTGTTAGAAAACTTAATTTCAGATGGTAAAAAGATTTTTTGTCAGTTTTCTAAAAGACAAATGTACTGACATGGCAGAATGGCTTCATCTGGGCATCCTGCTCATGAGATTAATGACAAAATCAAAAAGAAGTCTTGTGATATGGGCAGAATTGATCTCCAGAGGAAAACTGTTGTATGAACACAAGATCAAGCACAGGGCATGGTTAGGCAGTTATGTTGGCTGAAACAGTACTTAATTTATTACCATGGAAATCTTAAGCAGCCTCTTCCTTTCCCACTTTAAAGGCCTGCAGATACTGTGGTGTGACTATGACAAGAAGAGTTAGTGATGGTGCATCATTTGGTAATAAGAAAATATGATCTAGATACAAATCTAGATTTGGTTGTGTTTTTAAAAAATAATGGCCTGGAAAGAGCTAGAACATAATTCTATGCTAATTAGCAAAGTTAATGGCAGAGGATGTGGAATATACGGGGTGACTAAAAGCAAGCTTACGTTTCCAGGCATCAGTAAGGAAGACAGAACACAAATTGAGGTATGGGAGAACAGTCAGAAAAGGGAAGGTTGATAGGAGGGCTAAGGATGAGTGAACAGAGCAGAAGAAATATTTTTTTTTTGTGAAAGTGAGTGCATTTTTGAGGCTTATTAGACAACCACACATTCCTTGCGCCTCCCGAATTTCTTTGTTGTTGTTGTTTTTGGTTTTCCTTTTTTAATTTTTTACTTATTTATTTGTTTTTGTTTGTATTTTTGGTGGCTCGTGGTGTTGTTGCCTTACCTTCACAAAGCTATTGCATTTGGTTCCATATCAGAAATTCAAGATGAGATTTAACAGATGAACTCAAAATATTCGGTTCACAACTCTACCTGCTGAAACATATTATGAGATTGCTGGTTTCTGTAATTCTGTGACCAAATAGATATAAATATAATTACATGGATATATATATAATAGATATAGATACCATGGTTTTTAACAGTTGATGCCAAAGGTGTAACCTGTTTGTTTGTTTTACTTACCTCTGTTCTTGTGTAATTATTTTCTAGAACGTGAAGGAAAATGCAGAATACAAAGTAGTTCTGATCTTTTTTTTTCTTAAATGAGCAGCATCTAATTGCATATAACTGTGTTCAGATGTGGAAACTTAAAAGTTTGTCTCTAATTTACTGCATATTTCCCAATGGCAGAGAATAGTACCGGCGCTGTAGAAATCGTGTTGCTATAATTAACACTGGAGTGTACCAGTGTGTTCAAACACACTGGAAGGACCACTTTACAGAACATACCCCAATTAGTGCTCTTCCTTAAAAGTGAATGTTAAGTGCACCAAGACAATAAATCAGCACGTGATCCTCAGAGCAGTGATGACACTTGTAGTTTTCAGCTGCGTGGAATGTGAACCAGCAGCCTGCAGGTAAATATCTCTGGGCAGGCCCCCCACCAATCACCTGGGCTAAACAGGTTGCCAATACCCACTTGGCACAAATGTGTTTTTCAAGCAAAGGATCTATTACTTTTTTTCTTATTCATGTAGCTCCCATTAATGTCAAAGGGAACTATGTGTTTGTGTAAGGGAAATGGATCCCCTGAGGGTGTCAAGTGTTTTAAAGTAATGTTCTTCTGTTACATTTTATGCACTGCTTATTTTTATGAGTCGTTGTAATTGTTTAGGGTGTATGATTGCTTTAGGGCCTGTTGTCAGGTGTGGAATCACTGCAGAGAAAGGGCTCATGAATTAAATACTGAGAATTCAGAAAAGAAACCTCATTTTTTTAATGTCAGCAAAGCAAATGCATAATATTTGGAATAGGAACTCACATAAAGAATAGCAGAAACTGATAACTAAGTGAGAACTGTGATAATGCATGGTCCTAACTGACCAATTAGTGCCTACAGTTATTGACATCTCAGTTATTCATAAAGGTCTGTATCAAAACCAACTGATCTTCTGGGAGGAGAGCTTGTAAGGGTGGCATTGATTAAATATGCTGAACCTGAGAGACCAGATTAGTGGTCATATTTCTAATTTGTAAATTAAACATGTTTACAATGTAAACTGCTTCTTTATTCTCATTTTTGAGGAAGCTTTTTGACATGATTTTGGAAGTGCTGCATTATCTGAGCTTACAGAATTGTCCCAAAGTAATTGTGAAACTTTTTTTTTAAATGATCAGTCAGGGAGAACTTGATATTTCTTGAAAATAATCAAGTTGACCATGGCTTGATACAAGCCATTTGTGTTCCTACTGCTACTACTGTTTGAAAACTGATAATTTCCTTGTTTACAGAGGCACAGTAAACAGTGAAAACGTGAGTAAGAGTTGTTCTGGATGTCAGTTAAGAATGGATAAAGATGACAACTATTGTAAAGAAAGCATTCTATAAACCCAGAATAATTTTTTTTTGGCATTATGTGAAACCCTTGATTTAAAGATTTTTTGGGTGGAAAACTGTTTTAAGATCCACAGGGTGCGGTGTCCTCTTCTTCCTGGAATGTTAGTGCTTTTCTACATTTTTGGTCACCATCAACATGACAAGTTTTTACCAGGGCTGAAATCCTCTTCCAGCATTTTGGTCCATAGAACTATAGCAACGGCTACAGTTTTCCACACAAGGATTTCTGTTAAGGTGAGGAGTATTTGCCTTTACTCCTGTGTTTCTGCTTTATGGCAGTTATCTTTGGTGCGAGCCAGCTCATTTGGAGTTGAGTCTGCGAAGTTGAGTGGTTCTGATGGGTAACCAATGAAAGTCATTCTTTTTATTAACGTACAATTTTCTACCCAATTTTTGACCACAAGAGTAAACCATATCTGATTTGGGCTCAAGTAAGGAATGATGAATTAAATTTGTATACAAGTTCACTCTAGGGGTCAGATTTGTGGTTCATGATTGATGTGGATTGTCACCAGAATACAGGGACAACCTGCTTGTTGCAAGCTAACTTATACACCCAGTTGTTGACTCTTTTCTGATGTGCAACCTGAGCTCTAGCCCCAAATAAAATTCAGCCTTCTGACATATTCCTGAAGCTGCTTTCTCAGAATTTTCTTCTATATTGGGAATGCATAAACCCTACTTTGTAGATGCTTTTTGTCTATTTCTGATATATTTTTGAAAAAAGCCAGTACTGGTTACTTCAATACTGCTGTTTTTATTAATAAAACCAGTTCTTTTTCCCCTGGAAAATGCAGTATTTGTCTTTGAAGTGGATGTCTGATACTATAGCTAGGTTACCAAATTGGCACAATAGGCAAAACATCTGCCTGGCCAAGTCTGTGTATCTGGCAAGACAATACTGCAGTTGCAGGAATAAAATACTTGTTTTCAACAGTAAATTTCTGTGGCTTGCCTCATGTCCTTGAACTTCTTGCAAGCAACAGATATTTTTCTTCTCATTGCAAAGCTGCCCTAGAACTGCATTAATCTACTTACCTATAAATTTCTGCTATAGAAATTGATTCTATCCAAAGCCATTTTTCTTATGTTTCCTGTCTTACTAAACTGCTTTCGTACTTCTCCCTCGTAGAGCAGGAAATGCCTGGATTGCAGGTGATCTTATGAATTAATTTCAAACCAGTTTATTACTTCAGTGACCACTTGGGCTCTTCACAATGGTATTATCCAATGTTTGATTCAAAACAGAATTCTGCAAAAATCAAATCATGTTTGAGCCCAACTTTGGGGAAAAGGACTAGGAAATGAAAAAGGGGTATTTGAGAGTAATTTTCTCAGTATAAACTTGAGACAAGTTTCCAGCTTGGGATAAAAGTTTTTTAAATATTTTAACCTCATTGGCTTGTTTATCAGCCTGAATATTCCATATTCAGGTATAATATTTTCTTGCACTGCCATTGAGCTGGCCTTAGTGCATGAGAGCTGATCTTTCTAATTATGACTAATTGCTGAATTAATGCAATCAGTTGATGCTTACGTTTACCAGCACAGCTGTTACCTACAGGAGAAAGGAGGGTCACTGTGCTGTGAGGCTGCTTTGGCAGCCCCAGGACAGCCTGTGGCCCTGGAGCTCCAGGAAAGCAGCATCTCCTTGAAGGGTGCGCGTGGGTTGTACTGTGCAGGCACAGACTGGGAGGATCCAGGTCACCCTGGCAAAGGACATCATCCGTGTTCAGCCTTGCTTTGCAAAGTCTCCCAAGGCTGAGGACTGGGCACAAGTGAAAACACAGCAGGAGCTGGGCTAAGATGGCAAAAAGATGCTGATTCCCAAACTGTATTTCAGTGTGTCAGCTTGCCCTGTGGTACTTTGTCATTTTTAAATCCAAGACAGGAAAATTTTGGCCTACAGCTTCCTTGTGGCCACAGACATTTTTTACTGAGCTGTAAGAGAATGAGTTAGCTTGGTCTGAAGTAATTTTGAAACCTGTGTTCAGTAGTACTTAAGAAATAGATTGCTGCCTTTTTCTATATACTGTTTAACTTATTTTTGGTACTTGCAGAAAATAATTAACTGATCTTTTTAATTGGTTTTCTGGGATATTTTACACTTGTATGTTGTTTACCTAAAGAATCAAGGTGACGTATCCTAGGAGTTTGGAAATGGGGTTTTGTCTTGAAATGTTGACTGTTTTAATGTCTTTAGTATGGTGTGCAGTTACAGTGCTTAACACATTCTAAATAATAGGGTAAAAATGGTTACAAGATCCTAGTTCCTTCTCTGGGCTGGCAAACTAAGATTTTCCAGTTACTTTTCAGCTCCAACTATCAGATGATCAGGGGAAGAAATATCTGAATGGTGTCTTTCAGCTCTGTGGTTTTGTATTCAAGTGTGTATTAAGGAAAGATGGTTATGATGGAACAGGGAATAACTTTAAGTAAAATTATGCATAGCCAAGCAAGTATATACACAGAAAAGCAAAGGCAGCCTGACTCTGACTAATGAAGTTTGTAATCAGTGTTTATGTGCTTGGTGGATTGCAGCTGGTCCCAAGAAGGCCCCAGGTAATCCTGGAGCTTAATAAGCTGAATCTCCTGGCTCTAGTTTAGTTCTCTATACATGAACTCTGCTCTCTCTCCACCATCTCATTCCTCAAGTATTCTACTAAATAGATCAGGTCATGTTGCACTTTTTGTCTCTCCTTGCTTTTATTAAGCATGTCCCAGATTGAAATCTGTGTGGCTTTTTTTAGTTTTGTTGGTTGGGTGATTTTTGTTAATTGTATTTTTTTCTGTGAGGAAGGATGAAAAAAGACCTGATGAAGTATATGCTTCTCAAATTCTCTTAAGACACAGAGTCATGTACTGGCATCTGGTAGGTTTGCCAGTGACAAAAGTTTTATGATTGTGATTTCACGAAAGTCAAAGGGAACAGAATGCAAGTCAGCAGTGTTATAATGCTGTAAACCCACTGTTGGGTTAAGATAATCAAAACCTAGTGTCTGTCTGTCTCGGTGGATTTATTCCTACATTCTGTGTTGTCAGGAGAAGGGAGGATGTGTCTGATGTGAATTAGTGTCTTTACAGGCTTAAAAAATGGAAGGAAGAGGGGGAAGGCAAATTATCCCTGGTTGTAAGTATTTGTAAACCCTTTCTCTTGTTTGTGGATTTAATGTACAACAGCCTGAAACCCTGAGGACCTGCAGTTATTCTGCAAGGCAATTGTAGGTAGTGGTCTCTGGAGGCCATTTTAAGGCAGACCAAGTCCTTGTAAAACCAAACCCTTAAAGTTGTAATTTATGCATACATTTCTTGTATGCAAACCCTCCACCAATCTTGTGGAAAGCTTTTCAGATCAACTGCAAAATTTGGGTGCCTTCATTGATGACGTGTATAGTACTTTAAAGTCCAAGCTTTATTTTTTATATCAGTCTTGGAAGACTGGGCAGAAAAATTCCAAGTTCGTAGTTTGCTTCTGTTGCCTGTGTGCTCAGACCTCACTAAGACTAGACTGGCAAGGCTGTCTGGTGAGAAAATTGCTGTTTAATGAGTTAAATTGGCTTGGCCAAAGGTTTGGCTCCAGAGCAAGTGCAGTGAGGATGGGTGGTAGGAAGAGGGACCGTCCCAGGCTACAGGGATCCCATCCTGCTGTATCCTCACTCTCTTCAGGCCTGAGTCTTGGCTGTTTTTAGCAACTCAAAGTGATGCCTTTGAAATTTTCTAAAGAAATGCCTCAAACTTGAGCTCCTTTGGGGCAAGGGAAATGGAGTCTTAAATCCATCAAGTTTACCCCACGTAGCATTTTATTTAGTGTTGTGCCAACAAAATGTAGTCATTTCAAATGCTTCCAGTGGGAGTTGACTAGAGGCTCTTACAGAGTACAGATTCCTGTAATAATGGTACTAGATCTTGATTATCCTTTAAAAAAATGTACTGCAGGACTCTTCATGTCTTGCTATGGAATATGCTAAAAACTGAACTATACCTGTCAAATGAGCAAAGAACATATTGCAGTGTATTTTACACTTGCCCTACTTGTATTTCCTCGCTTTCTACCATATTTTGGATTTTTTTCTGAGAGCCTAACAATGATTAGTGCTAATTAAAACCTTGTAATGCTGGTTTTATGTAAATGAAATTGTCACTTCCAGTGGTGAATTTGACACACAACATATGTTGCTCTGTGTTTGACTGTTACCCCTTCTGGAGGAAGGCATATAAAATGGGTGTTATCTTTTGTTTCAAGGCTGATGGTTTTTAGGGACCTTCTGAATGTGCTGTTTTTCTTATACTGAACATAATTTGTGGAATCCTGAGGAAGCCTGCATGGCATTGTCTCCACCTAGAGATAGGTTATTAAAATTCTACTCCAAACTGTGTTTCCATATGACCTGTGTGACTTCAAAGTGAGGTTAATCCTTAGCAGCTGCCTAAGTGCCATTTCACTGTTACACAACTGTTTGGAACTTACTTTTGCAACTTTTATGTAGAAAAAAAAATATTTCTCTTGGATTTTCTGAATCACCAGAAGTGCTGGCTGCCATTAGTGTGGCTGTAAGTGGGTTTCTCTCTAATGTAGGCATCTTTGTATAGGATGAAAATGCCATTGTTTTTAGACTGCGTTTAAAGTGCACCTTTTATGAAAAGAAATGGAAGAGAGGAAATCCCCAAAGGAACCTGTTACACTGTTCTGATGCCTCTCTACTTAAAAGCTACAGTGTATTTACGCTCACCTAACCAAGTGGCCTCTGCACACGTGCACGCTAAATTCCCTCCCAGATTTGCAGCAAAAGAAAGGTAAAATACTGTTCAGTGCTTGAAACTGAATTCAGTTTGAGATAGCAATGCTTTCTCTGGCCTGGGAGGTCTATAAGCTCCAGACTGCTATTATGTGAGATGGACAAACCTGGTGAGGTGATACTTTCTCATCATGATTGCGTGTCTGAAATATTTATTGCCATTTGTACAGAACTTTTGTCTTTCAAACAGGCAGGATGGTATTGAGATTGTTGAGAATGTTGTTGTCTGAAACACTTCAAAGAGCTGGAGTTGTGTGTTTCATTGCTAAAATGTGGTGTATGTGCATGAATCAATAGTTCAGATCATGTCAGGCACGTCTAATTCAGGTCTGCCATTCTTGACAATGCCACTTTAGCAATAACTTGGGCTCTGTCTTTCTGTGAGATACTTGAAGATACAAACTCAGTGGAAATTGTAGCCAGTTTTTATTCAGTATCTGAAAGGAGTCTCAGGTTTGAAAGCGTAGCTTACTCTGACTTTGCTTGTTGCTGCCATTTATTTCTGTGACCGGAGAAAAGGAAAATGAAACAAAATTTCAAATACAGTTTCTGTTACGAATGAATCATATCTTTCAACCTGTCTGTAGACCTATGCACTACACATTTTTGAGAGCTGGCTGCACTGAACATGCCAGCTGAGAGATGACTAGTGCATTTAGGATCACAACAATGGGTTTTGTTGTCCCTGGTGTTTGTGTCCATGGGGACTCTGATGACCTGAATGTAAAAAAAAAAAAAATTAGAAACACATCTTCAAAAGCTGACTTTCATTTGCTGCTAGACTGTTTTGATTATTTAAGGACACTGCCTCTGTGGGATTCTGCCTCTCCAGACTTTTTATCTAAAGTTCTGAAAGACATTATTTTGTTTGTAAGCTGTGTCATAAACAATGCCTTTATTATTTTTGTCTTGACTCTCATTTTGTAACACAATGATAACAGATAATTTCTCATTGTTTCTCTATTACATCCTAAGATAGCAAACAGCTGCTGCATTTATTATTAAGATATCTCTGCATACATGTAATTTGGCAAACATTTATGAATTGTAAGGATGCCAGATACTTCAGTGCAATCTGTTACAAAGACTAATCTTGTGTGTTTGTTCCTAGACTGAAGGGATAGGGGGAGTGAGGGCTCCCAACACTTCAGTGGCAGAACAACCCTAGCACTTTGCTGAGTGGTAGATGCTCAGCTCTCTCTAAGTATTAATGGAATATAGATAATCAATTTTGTTACTGTGCCATGCCTGCTCTATTATCATAGAGCATGTGATATCCAAGGATGTGACACACTTGGAAAATACTTATTTATGCATTTCTCTTTGCCAGTAAAATATGTGTTCTCCTGTTTGATTGTTAAATACTCAAGACCAGTGGCTGGTTGATGTTCATCAAATATCTTATTTCATCAGTGTAAGCATGTACAAGTATATAGCCTGAGCAATACATGTTCTCAGACCCTCTAAGAGGAAAATAACTTGATACCTTTGAATAGATATTACTTATTCAGACACAAGCCACTAGCTGAAAATATTTGGTGGCTCTGGGTTGTTGCAGAAATAAAAGGAAAGTGATGTGATTGTTCTTTACTTAGAACACAATTTTGGGCATGTTTTTTGTCTGAACATAGTGGAAGAACGACAACAGTAGGTCGGTCTTTCCTTGAATATCTCTAAATTTTACCTCTTCAGCACAATTTTGTCGGCGGTTATTCTAAACAGATATTCATTGGCTATATCTCAAACTTTACTTAAGTAACTTATATGTAGAAATAAATTGTTAGAGCTAAGCAACTAAAATAAATCTTTATGAAAGTCACATTAGGCCTTAATACCTGTTTGGTCCCAATTTTTAAGGCATTTTCACAGTTAAAATTAGATACACAGTGCAGCAAATGAAAATTTGTTTTTGCCCAATTTAAACTTTTTAAAATTGATATAAAAGACTTTATAAAGAGCAGAGCAGAAAGTTGCTCTAATGTGTGGGAGCTCTAGCAATAATGTTTATTGCCTAGTTTTGTTCCTGCTCTCACTGAAGGAGACAAAGTTTTGTAAGCATGGGAGCATCCATGGGTTTTGTCTCTCAGTATCAGAGAGCTGGTGATTGCTGCAGTCCAGAACCTGGGTATGTGTACAGTGAATCCGTCAGTGCAATAGCTCAGGAAAACTCTATTAATTAACGCTGTTTTAGGACTAGGCTGGAAGATGTTTTATTAAGGCGTTCTCACAGTGTGTTTTTGAATATCCCTAAAAATGTTCCATCTATTTATGCAAGTACACGAGCTTATATGTTCTATCAATTGCCTGCACTCATTGGACCAATATTATTAGGGCTTTTGTTTTATTTTTGTTAATAATAAAATAAACAATTAGGACTTCCTGAAAAAAATAGGTGTTTCAGTTGGAATTATAGTGTGATTTTTAGGAATTCTAGCAGAAAATATTGTTGTGCTATAAAGGATGACCATTAATAAGGGCTATGCATGGTTATTGATAAATTGTATGCATGAGGAGAAAGAGACTAACTTCCCTCTTACGATTTTAATGGTGTCTGAAGTTAGTATGCTGTAAATGCCTCTGTTAGAATATGGATCTACCCACTTAAAATGGTTGCACGAGAGCACAGACTAATTTCTTCAGTTATTAAATTATAAATGAAATTAAGTTGTCATGTTTCCTACTTGCGTGAAGACAAGGCTTCTCCTCTACAGTGTATGGCTTTCGTAAAATACAGGTTTTAACTTCCTAATTCTTTTATTTTGGGTTCTTTGGCTGCATTGTTCCTTTATAGTTTTTAATAGACTAAAACAAAGTTGGTTTGCTCTTTTACAGTGTCTGATAATATCTCAGTTCTGGTGAAGAGGCAGCTGAAAACAGCTGGTTGGTCACCAAATAAGCTACTACATAAAGCAGCTGATGCGTCAAATCTTTTTTGAGAGTTTGCACTCCATGTGGGTCTAGGTTTCCTTGCTCTTCTTTGTATGCAGTACTGCAGACTGCTCTGCATGAATCTAAAAATGTGTCAAATCCAGTCCAAAGTTTATACAACAAAGTTCAATAGAAAAAGTGAGAGTAATTATTCAACCACCGTCTGACTTTTCTGTTCGGAATTGCATTTTTTGTCATACATGCCAGCTGTATGTTAAAGAAGTCTGATGAAAGTCAGGTCCACCAAGAAAAAAGGTATTATCAAACAGCCATTCTGTATAACATTCTACAATATTTGTTCATAGCTTTGTAAACAAAAAGAAAGCTTGGCAGAAAAGTAATGTTTTCCAAGTCTGGCAGCTAATATTTGGCTACATCATTAATTACCTTGCAAAATATTAATTACAAGTGCAGTTTACCCTCAGATTGCTAGTAAAAGTTGAATCATTGAAGGAGAAAGTTTCCATGTGAGTCTGACTTTAATAATTTTATTTAATTGCATTTCCTTTTCCAAATATGATTTTTTAATTCCATTTTGAAAACTTCAGCCATGTCAGAGAGCTCTATGCTCTTTTCACCACTAAGTCTCCACAAGGATTTGTAGAAAATCTCTTCATCAGGCTTGAGATGGCAAGAAACAGTTTTAGCCTATTTCATAATTTAGTTGATGCTTTCTTCTTCACAGCATTGGAAAAACTATGATACTTTAAACGCAAATTTAGAGTTCTAGGGGAAGGAACCTTGACCTTTGCCCCAGAATGAAATGGTCTTCTCCCTGAAGTCAGTCTAGAAATTGGCGAGTATAAATGCAAATTTCTCAATCCCTGCTTGTAGGGCTTAAGATGAGTAGTCGGACTAAATTAATTCTTGTGTATACCCCTTTTTGGGTGACTTGTAGTGAACTAGAGCCCTCTTTACTGAGGAACTGAAAAAATACCTTTTAAAAGTCCAGAGTTAGAATTACTATCAAAACTTGTATTCCTAGTAAAATGTATCTAATGCTGCCTAATTCACTGATAACTATCACACTTCTTTTTTACTATTAGGAGTTGGCTTTCTGTGGCTATATAGAGTTGTATTCATTAATTGTAAGTAAGCTGGTTGAAATGTCACACTTTCTAAATTGAATTTGCACATGAACCAGTCCCCCAGAATGATTTCTAGGTGTTTTTAAATGGCTGTGATCTGGGTTCATTAAAAAGACTGTATTTTCTGTGTCTAAAAAACATTTGGGTAATTAGTTTTTGTAGAAACTTGCCTCTGCCAGTGAGATGCATATCACAATCTTACAGATACATAATCAATAAACCAGGAATTCTGAGCCATGGTTCAAATTTCCTTCCAAGCTTTCCAGCAGTATTTATTTATTCATTAGCCATGCCCATGCACTTATTGATCTTCAGTCTACAGCCAATTTTTTTGGTGTATATTTTTTTCAGTATAACTTGGCTGCACAGATGGGTTTGGTAGTTTCAAACAGGCAATTCTTTTACCCTCTTTTATAAGAATGAGGGGACTTGGTGGAGTTCCACTAAACACAAACTTTTTCCTTTTTATGACACAGGTATTTCATCATGGTCGGTAAAGCTTATCCTGAGTTTCTGCCTGGTCATTGCTTTGCTTTACTGTTAGTGAGCCATGGACTTGGACACCTGACTTGGTGCTGCTATAAGAAAAGAGGAATGCAAGAATTATCTCACACTCTACTTTTCCCCTTTATATTTACGATCTCTGTTGCAGGGCTAGGTAGCATAGCGTTTTTATGGCCTGAAGGAGATGAGGCAGCTAGAAAGTGTCTTGAAGTCTGAGGAGAAGCAGCTGATGATGTCTCTCTTAAGCTGTGGGCCAGATCCATTGAATCTGTCAGGAGCTTTGGGAATTTATAATTGCTGGATACCATGCACTGCTCTGTGCTCCTGCAGTGATGTGTTAGAGCAGGGATTGTGAATGTATTCCAGTAGGAACCTAGAGAAAGGGATGTGTCTGGCAGGAAAATTTGCTTCCTTAACAAGCACTTCATGATTCCAAAGCATAAATATTTAGAGTAAGTTGCCGATGTTTCTCAGAACATCTGTTTTTAAGTAAAAGCAGGGCCCTTTCCCTGCTTTTGACGTGCCATGGGTTTCTCCGGGTTGCTGTGCAAGCCACTGGGAGCTCCACTGACAGTCCAAGCGATGCATTAAGTCTGCAGGCAACATGCAAATTACAGCAACAGAAAGGTGTGGTGTCATTTGGAAGGTTACATAAAGGCTTGTTATTTCTAGGCATCCACATGAGCAAAGCAATGACCTCCTTTGGCCACCCCTTGCTTTCAGCTGGGATGGCTTAACCAAACCAGCTCAGGGCAGTGACATGGCACAGAACACGTGTCCTGCTGGAGGCTGGCACTGACTGACCATCTGCTCTCGCTCCAGCCCCTTCTCTTGGCTCCTGCGGTTTCTGCCACAGATGAGCTCATTAAAAAAACATTCTTTGTGGGGTGGGAGAGATGTCACTGTGTTTAGACAAAACTAAGTCTCTGAAATCAACCCCTGTTCTCACTAGACCTTTCAATAAATGTACTTAATGAGAGTATCTTAATCCAGATAAGCATTTCTGCTGGTTTGGTGCCAGTGTTTTCCTTCTGAAGTAGCTGAGTGTTTTGCACAGGGCTCATTTCCTTGCTGGTTGTCCCTAGATATTAGAGCAGTGGTGGCCCTGCTCGGGAATGGGTGCTGTGGGTGTTAATGTCAAATGAAGTGATGAAGGGATGGTTGCCTTCTCACAAAAAAAAAGCTGTAATATTGGGTATGGCCATGTACAGTGGGTTTTTAAGCTAGTGTTGTGGTGTATCTGAAAAGCTGAGTAATTTTTCTAGCTTGAAGATAGGAGCTTATTTATACTTTACAGTCCTCCTATACATGTGCAGGGGGGCTGCAATATGCCTTCTTACTATTTCAGTTTGATTTTTAAGACCAAAGTTAAAGTTTTTGCATTAAACTTTGAGGTTTTTGCCACTTTGATGTACCAGATCTACTTGCACTGGCAGGGGTGAATAGAGACCTTACTCTACCTCTTGTGAGGTAATGTATTATATTTTGTGAGGGAATAAATATTGGCCTTAGTGATTTCTCCAAGTCAAATAATGTGGGGTCCTCTGTGCTTGCAGTGTTACTTTCATTGTCTCATAAATAGCAGCTGTTTGTCCTGGATGTGAATTGCCACAAAAATGGTTCACAGGGTAATTTTGAGTGCTTTACACAACTTTTAAAAAAATGTAAGAATTTATGATTTCGCTCTTCAGTGCTGCAAAATTGGATCATTTTCACATTATTGGAATACAATGCAGATTTTAATGGTAAAAATAGTTCTGGGAATTAAAGAATTATGCACATGAGGATGAATTAAATACACTGATGGAAAGAGGATAAGAGCCTGTGCATAGAAAGAATTTGTAAAATTTTGTGATGTTCGCTCGTATGGTCTCATCACAGAACAGGTATCTGAAAAATCTCATCTTTCTTGAATGAAGCTGATTGTGAAGAGCAATGTTATCTCTCCCTGTAGTATTTCTGTTGCTCCTCTGTCTCCTGGATGCATCATCCCAGCGCTCTTTCCAGATACCTGTCCTACTTTGAACTTAGGCAGGTTGCTAGGGAACTCATTAAAGCTGTGGTAGAAAAAGGTCTAGAGATAATCAGATTGCTCTGTCTTGTATCGCCTTTCCCCTTTTTTGCAGTTTTTATAGTTTCAGATTTATACAAAACGGTGTGATGTAGTTGAATACACCATATGCTAAACAATAGGTGCCTTTCAGCTCCACAGGCTGTGCCTATAAATCAGGAGAGATGCTGCAACCTTCATCCTACCTGTTGACATCAGCTGCTCTTTGTTCCACAACTGAGTCAGAAAGTGCCATTTCAGACATGAGCAGAACAGACTGTGAGCACGGCAGAACTTGCTGGGAGGGGTGGGTGCAGGAGGGTTATTTTATGCTTTTAGCCTAAATACTTGCAAATGGTGGTGGCTGGGAAGCCGCAGTATTTTTCTAAAATGCTGATGTGAAATACAGTTTTCTGTAATCTCTGCATACTGTCTTCAACCTGCTGTGAGAGGGAGGGGTAGGCTTAATTATTTCAGAGTGCAATTTCCTTCCTAAATGCATCCAAGTCTGGTTCCTGTCTGGAAGGCAGATCGTGGCAGAGGATTTTCTGGTGCCAATCCTGGATGTTTTCCATTTTCACAGATTTAGCTGAATTTTGCATATGACTTTGCAGATATGCAGCCTTTGGAGTGACTGAGTTCTGAGCCCAGAATGATTAATCTAATACAAATGGTCTTGTGGCCAAAGATCCTTCACAGATCTGTGATTGTGCATTGAAAAAGGAGTTACTTTTGGCATTTGCTTTTTATTTCTCTAAAATAAGAAGATTTGTAAAAAAGTCCACTTGTGACTTTGGTGTTGAGAAAACAGAATTGATTTCAGTCTTCAATATTCTCATTACTACAAGATGGACTTCCATTTAATATCTCTCCTTATGCATGCATTTTAACATTATTTAGTCTTTTCTGGAGGCTTCGTCAATATTTTTAAGTCCTCTGAGCTTAATAATCGTATTCAGCAGTGATCTGGTTACTGTCTTGTCAAGCCAAAAATGGTCCTCAGTTTATCCTTTTCTAGATTGCCATACTGGCAATTCCTGCTTTGTACACTGTCACCTCTACCTAAAACACACCTTTTGTCTTTTAATGTGTGTTGAAAATGCACATCTGATAGTTCATAAAAATTTGATCGGTTTCTCATTTCTCTATCAATTCTCCCTAGTGATCAAATAAGCAAGATGGCATTATGAAGAATACAGGATGAGCAGAGTTAGACTGTACAATGTAGGCTCTAAGTATACTGAGAGCAGATGAAACTCTAATTATGATTTTGTAGTCAAACATGATAAAATTTTTGATAGTCGCATAGAAGACAGTTTATAGGAATATAAACATTTCTGATCTGAAGAGGGGGAAGAACATGGCATGTAATGACGTATTCTTAGCATATGGCAGTTACAAAATTCATTCAAACCAGGTGAATTACTTATTCATGAGGCTGAATTGTGGCTGATAAAGTTAAGTTCTTTCCTATTAGCAGATGCAGATAGCAACTATCCAAAGGAATTAGACAATGACCAAAGGAATCCTCTGAAACTCAATGGTTTTTGGTGTGGTGGATTTTTGTGTTTGTTTCTTTCCCCCAGAGCTCCCGGGCAGCAAAGCTTTGGCTTTCTGGGAGAAGAAAGATGTTCCTCAATATTTTGTAAGGGTTTATAGGATTATCTACCTGAGTATTAGAACTAACCAGTATGAGTGTGGAAATAATGAGTGTCTAACGTGGTCCTTGATGAATGCAGTTAAGAGGGATATAGATCTGAGACAATTAGCACGAGTTTTTGATGGACAATAGTGTCTTGCTAACTTTATAAGATATTCTCATTCAATTCTAATTTGGCTAATTGATTAAAAATAGTACTAAAATAAGATAGATCATAGGTGCAAGGGATTTCTAACCTTTAACTGTAACACAGCATAAATAAACAAGAAAATTAATTATGCAGAGTATAACAAACTTGCATTATGTGAATAGGATGTAGCTTATGGTAATCTCAAAATGTAATTTCAAGTAGGAAGTGGTCACTCTACTTGAATAGTTCTAGATTCCGGAAAATATTGGTCTCAATAATTTGGTGTAATAGTAGAAGTAGTATTTAATCATTACTCACATGTACAGATATCTCTGGAAACAATAGAAAATGCTAAACAACAGCCCCAAGTCCCTTCTGCATGGTTTGAGCAGCTGGATTCAGTCAACCACACACACTCACTGTCTGAGGGCTTTTGATTTGGTCATGCTCCAACAGAGGTTAAACATTTGAGAAAGGAACTGAGTTCTGGGAAATTTTTATGAAAAATGCAAGAGGATGGTGATAATGGCTGATTAACAGTTTATGGTCTCTCAGGATGACCCTCTCAGGCCCTGAAACCCTTAATTTAGTCCTAGATTTACAAAAAGCGAACTATTTAGTAGGAGCAGTAGTTCCTGTATTTGACATTGGTATGAGGGTTATTCGGATCATCTTAATCTGAGTCCAGAATGTAACTGGAAAACTGGTGAAGGTGCATAAAAATGGTTGAACAACAAAATATACATTTGGAGTGATTGGGTTCTGCTGTTTATCTAAAGGGACTGCTTTAGATGTTTATGTGTTTTTGTGAGACAAGTACTTTGTTGAGATTTGAACAAAGATTGCCACTCTTTTTTTTTGTTTGTTTGGGTTTTTTTTTTTAAAGAATAAAATCAAACTTCAACTTGGCAATATTGTTGTTCTGTAAATATTACTTTCAAGTGACAAGCACAAATCACACATTTTACTTCAAAAAACAAGTCTGTTTTTCTTCAGCTACATGAGCATAAAAATACTGGAAGAAATGGCAGCAGTAGAAAAACCATATCCATGAAATTAATTGCAGCCAATAGTGATGAATTATCACAAATCAGCTTTCCAGCTATGTCATTCAATAACCTGTGGTATTTATTTATTGCCTTATTAATGAAGTATGAGTAGAGCAGCCTAACAAAAAAAAAAATCATTCACTAAAATTGAGCCAATCAATCCAGAAAAATGACTAAATGGTTCTTGTTGTAAAACTTTCTTAATTAAAATAAAAGCTTCCAGGATAACTGTTTGTTGTTGAATGTAACCAATTGGTGGCACTGGTCCCAGCTCAGATGCGAATGCAGCCTACAGAAACTAATTGACTAAGTTGTTTTAGTCTTGCCAGACCCTAAATCCTGTCATGTTTGTCTAGGAGATGAGAAAAAGCTTTTCTGTTTAGTGCAAACTAAGGCAGATTACACACTGTTAGCGAGGCAATGATGTAGGGTTTCAGCTTCCTCATGGTGGTATAGAACATTGCCACTTGAATGAACATCAGGCTGGCTTGGTTTTCATTGCAAATAATCCATGAAGGTGGAATTCCATTACTGTTTAAGATTTCCAATTGCTGTAATGTTTAACTTAATTAAATGAATAATGGCAAGATGTGTTTGACTTAAAAATGTCCTACTTAACCTCATGCCAAAGCAAGCCCTGTGATATATCCTGCTCTTAAACATTTTTATGATGAATCATCCAGTTTATTTTTAGGTAAACATGTATTCACAGTAGGGAAAACCTTCCCATGAATTATTCTGCAAACAAAATACAGCCCCACAGTTAGATGCTCATAAATGGACTGAAAATCATTTATGCAAAGCAAAGGCTCAAAGACTGTGCTTCACTGGCCTCTTGTTTAAGCTTTTTACCTCCTGGAGGCCACAAGCCATGAACTGGCCCTTTGAATGGAAGGGTAATTTCATTTATTCTCAGGAAGTGAAAATGTAAATTAAAGACTAAATTCCATTCCATTATGGCAATAAATATAATGTTTTCAGTGAGCCATGACCAACATCTTGTACAGAAAAAAATGGATCATGAAACACAGTAGGGATATTACCTGTCTTTCCCTATTGCCCATGAATGATGGCGGGAAATGTATTCCATATAATTTGTCATGAAAATCTAAAATTAATTGAATAGAAAAAAAAGGGGTACACTCAAGAGTCTGCAAAAGGATAATAAGACAAAATAGCTCTAAGTCAGTAATTTTCAGCAAACTGTTAAAAAATAAATTCTGCTCCAAGACCAAAATATGGGGAAAATACTGTGAGGTCTGAGAACAGTGCCATTTAAATCAGCATGAATGTATGCCACTTATACAGATTCTGAAGGAACGTTCTAAATAAGCTCCCAGCTTCTTTTCTAGAATGAAATTTGAAAATGTTATCTCTATAGTTCATTCAGTATGAATGTGGCAGTCTCTTGCCTTTGTGTTCCAAAGTCATTCCTAATCAAGTCTTCACTTAAAAAACCCCAAAACAAACCTGCCTGAAGATAAACAGTAAAACACCTCTGTTAAACATCTTATACATCACTAGAGTTATCTTGTTAAGGAATTTGTTTCTTTCAAATGATTCAATCAGCTAAGCAGATATTTTGTATTACCATGGAAATGAAATCGTAAAGTGTAATTGTCAGGTTTAAAAAGTTTGATGTGCAATACAATGGTTTTTTTCATCTTTCATTCGCTTTTTTTTTTCTTCCTAATTAATTTCCTGATTGGAATCTGAGTGATAAACTTGATTTGTACTCAAGATAGGATCCTAACATAAAGAGCTGAGTCATAGAGGTGAAATAGATAATTGTTGAAAGTTTTACCAAGTTGGTTGTTTTCTTTTTATCTAATTGTTCTGGAGAAATCTGGGTAATTTATTTTACTTTGTGTTTCTGGTACCTCAAAGACTGAAAAATAATTGTTTGGGACTACAAACATTTCACACTAAGCACAGAAGCACCAATTGCTTTCCGGGTGGTAGTTACTGATAATGGAAAGAAAAAGTGTTTAAATTTGAATATTAGGTTATGCTCCACATCCGCAGTTCTTCGCTTTCTCTACTTTTTGGCTTAGTGATTGCAATACAATCCTAAAATGCAACTACTTACCTTTAGGCAAAGAAATGTGTGCTGGGTATCTAGTGCCTTTCTAGACCAGAGCATTAATTTATTTATCTCTAGGTTTCACTGTTGGTAGTGATTATCTGCAATAGGTCTGCCTTTAAAGTGAGGCAATTCCCATTTTCATTCCATATCCACTCCTTTAAGAGTTACTGAGGTGTCTCTTATCCAGTTCTATATAAGCCATACCAGTTATAAGGGTTATAAGGCTTTTTAGTGATTTCAGTGACCGGCTTCTTACCGAGATTCAGGTGAATTTTATTTTGGGGAATAAAATCTCTACTCCCACCCCAGGACACTATTCACAGTTGCTTTACTTCTCCCATTTTATAAGAAACACACACAAAAAAGCTAACTACGAGGCTAGGGGAATAAACAAATTCAATTCTTTTTTCATGGATTTGAGTATAGATTCGACTGTTGTTTCTCCAATATTCCCTTTTTATCTTTATTGAGCTTTATTCTTCCAGGCATTTGGAGCTGATAAAGGAGAGGCTCCCAAGGATCCTGTTCCAGATCAGGGGGCAGAAAGAAGGAAGGGTAATCTTCATGCTTGGTCCAACAGCCAAACTCACTCCTCAGCTACAGCAGTCTGTGTTCAGTGATGATCACTCTGGCACTCACAGGTTAAATTACATAATGGCATTAAAAAAAGGGAGGCAAATAACAAATACATGAGGTACTGTTTGCCAGTCCTATAAACAAAAATACTTTTTCTCAAGTTGTCTTACTGGAAAAGGAAAAGTATGAAAAAAGACTCTCTTGGCATCAGGAAGAAGGACAACAATCCCAGCTCTCCCAAGAAGCTATTCAGGGACCGTGGGGCTGTACGTGATAGTATTCAGCCCACAACAGAACCAAGTAAATGACAAGATAGATGTGGTTTTGTACTCTTGCAATTACAATTCTCTCAAATGTCAGAAAAAAATATTTTCAGGCCATGGGGAATGAAATTAATTTTTCAACTGTATAACAGGATTTTTCTTGATGTAGAATTGAACTATTCCCCGCAGTCATGCAATTTCCTTGTCATAGGCACACACTACTTTCGTTTCTTAAGTCTATATTTCCTGGAATTGCTTTTGCAATGTATGTTTTACTGGAACTGTGTAATTCACTGAGCCCTTACTTTTCAACATAGTACTTAAAAAGAAAAAAACCACAAACAACAATAATGAGAAACCCAAACAACAACAACAACATAGCACACACAAAAGGCACAAAATCCCCCACAAAAAATACCCCAAACCAAGTGAAGATGAGAAGGAAAATCAATTCTGAGAAGTAGAGATATTGTATCAGTCACTTGTTTGAAATAGTCAGGCTGTTCTGTGTACTTTAGGTGGTTTTTTTTCTTGTTTTATTTGTGTTTTTTATAGGGAGGAAAATTAAATTGTCTTAACTGAGTGCTCACAGTGGAACTCAGTAGAACCTTTTGAAGTGAAGGGTGTAGCTTTTCAAAAGCCACATTGGGCTGAAATGTAAATGCTGGTGATGTCCCAGCCTCCCCCAGCTCTGCTGACCTAAATGTCTGTGGAGGGATTCTGAGCAAACTTCTGTCAATTCTTGGCTCTGAATCACTTTTAGCTTATAGACAAGTTCTGCAGCTCTCCCCTCCTCAAGGACTGTGTCTGAAAAACACAAATAAGTGTGCTAAGGTCACTGGTATGCTGCATTGAAAAGAACTCTTTTTTTGAGAAAAGCTGCTTAGAGGTTATAATAGCATTATTACGCAGTTTCATACCCCTAAATAAGGATTGGCAATTTTTTGACTGACTGGTCATCTCTGAAAGCACTTGGTAAATGTGCACTTACATGACTTTTGTGTAAACTCTTCTAAAGATAGCCCTCCTTAACCATGTTTTCTGCTGATAGTGTGGCCTTCATGTGACCTTGTGCTTTTATAAGCTGTACATTCAAGCATTGCTACTTAATTAGTTAATGATACTTTGATCAAATTAGATAAATGGTTTGGAACAATGCTGTATTGAATTAATTTTCATTTTCAACTAATAACTATTGCTACTAATGCCTGTAATTTGAGATGTGGTTTTGTGTTGCGATATCTCATTCATTTCTATTTAAAACAGGAAAGCTAGATCTTTCCAGACCCAAATGCATTTATTATCCTGAGTGTAATTACATTTAAGCTTGTTAATTGGTGGCACTGGATATGTGTTTTTTACACGTGATGCTTATGTAATCTACACCCTGGTAGTATTGGCAGGCAAGGTGTACGTCAGCCTTGTGTCTGAGGCTGCAGGTGTCCTGTGTCAGCTTCCCAGGACACCAAGAGTTGCTTTTAAAATGTAGCCCAAGGCCTGTGCTGCTCCTCCTGTGTCTGATGGGCTGCTGGAGAGCAGAGGCTGAGCTGGCTCAGACTGCCCAAGCTGTTGGAGGCTGGGCAGGCAATCCCACACCAAACCCAGCGCGGCTCCAGGCGCTGTTGGACAGTTTGCGGTGGAGCTCTGCCCTAGGTCTCTTCACTAAGAAAGTTCACCATTTTAATGATGACTTGAAATGTTTTATTTTCAATTTAGCCATGTTATTCTGTGTGAAATTTTAAAATGCAGTATTTTGTCAGATGGGGAATCAAAATGGCATCAATGAAGTGTCAACCTGATACAGATCTTTCTGAGAATTTTCTTGCTTATAAATGCAAAAAAGGCAAACTTAAGCTACAAGCCATTTCTTTGATGTGGTGTTTGATCTGATGAATGGTCTCAGTCTCTCATTAAAGCAACCTTTTCTGCCAGTAAAGGCTTTATTCAGATTGTTTTGATATGATTGCTACCAGACAATGACAAGAAGTGAGTGGGAGGAACTCATAAGAAAAGACCAATTTGTACCGTCTGTTCCAGACACACGAACTGAGATGACACCATAAAGGGGGAAGCCAAACACTTCTATCTGAAAGGGTAATCAGTGGCTATTTTACATTCATTTGAAAAACATTATTCTCTTTACACTAGTTGTGGAAACATGTACTTTATATGGTTAAAACTCCCTATATCTGTACTAGATTTTGCACTGCCTAAATGACTGACATGGTCGTTTAACTCTGTGTGTATTGAAACTTATGTGGAGAACTATAGCGGGCTATTTAAAATGTTTTTATTAAAGCAGTGAAGGAACTTCAATTCCTGGTAATATCCATAGGTACTGTGCTTAAACAACACTGTTTTTCTGCTGGTATGCTGTGATCTATCAGCATAAGGTCTAGGAGTGCCAGAATGCACTTAAGTGTCCAGAAGGTCTCTTGGCAATCAGTGAGTTTTTTAGCTTACAAAATAACATAACTTGTAATCCCATTAGCTTTTCTGATGCCAAGGACTTTTACGAATTCTGTAGATTTTCTCGTCTACTCTTGTTAAAGCAGAGATCATGAGGTGTTTATTTGGTGATATCTCCCAGAGCATTTGCAGTAGTCTTAGGAAATGCTGTCACAAATCAGACTTCAAATACAGCTCTGTTCTCAGTTCTTGAGGTGGTCTGTGGTCGTTTCAGAGCACTTTCATTATAACTGTGTAATGTGTTTGTTAGTAAAGTATTACAGAATAGAATCATAGAATGGCTTGAGTGGGAAAGGACCTTAAAGATCATCAAGTTCCAAAGCCTTTAAGCATGTTAGTACCGTCCAACCTCTGCAGGAAAGATCAGGTTGCACATAAAAGTAAAGTTAGCCAAGTCTAACAGCTGTAACACAGCTTTCATTGTGAAAATGTGGTGGATTTAGCTGTTTTGACATCATACAGAGTATTAAAATATACAAGTAATAGAATTATAGGGCTGTGTTTCAAGTTTAGTAAGTCAGTTCGAGCATCTTGTCCTTGCTGAAGGTAGCATGACTTATTTGGATGTTGGGTCCACTATTTTATTTCTCTTAACACGAAATTTCATTAAAATGGCAGAACTTATTCCAATAAGTAAAGTGCTATTTCTGTTGAAGAAAACGACTTCCTAAATGCACAGAATCATAGAATTGTTAGGATTGGAAGGGACCTCTGGAGATCACCCAGTCCAATATCTCTGCCAAGACAGGGTCACCCAGAGCAGGTTATACAGGATCCTGTCCAGGTGGGTGTGGAATGTCTCTGGAGAGGGAGATTCCATGGCCTCTCTGGGCAGCCTGTAAATTCCTGTGTAAGGAATTAATTTCTACTTGTTGAGCAGATGATAGTGCCGTGACTATAGGAGCTGGTCTGTTAGTTGTTATTTCTTCCTGCATAGGTTAATACTGAATTTAATTACAGTTTTCATTCCAGAGGCGATTTTTTGTTGTCATGAATCTAGGTTTATTTTTTTTTATTGGCATATTTTGCAACTCAGTCCTGTAGGTGTTTTATACATAGGGAGCTCTGAAAATGAATCAGCTGGTAAGTCCTATGTGGTTTTGGAGATTGATGAAATGGTTGGGAGACCTTGAAGGAAATCAGTGTTACCCCCTGTAGAGTTCCTTCTGCAGCTCTCTGTAGGCTTTTTGTGGGAACTTAGTCCTTGGAAAGCCAGATGTTAAGAAGAGTTGGTGGCAATAAGGTAACTTCAGAAGCTGTGAGTGAAGAGTGAAGACAAATATCCTCATACAGACCATAGAAAGGGGTTTAGGAAACCTTGGGAAGGGAAGCAATAACAGAACAGTTTTGGCTTTTTCTCTCTGTAGGTATTGTCCTTGTGAAGTTTGGTTAAGTTTTACTTAAGCATCAAGTAAATCTCTATTTATAGTATTATTAACTGAAAAGATCCTAATAGTACTGGTCCTGTTTTGTTTTTTTTTTTTTTAAGAATGCTATTGCCTGGAAATGTTTTACTTTACCAGATGAAGTATTTAAACGCCGTGGTGGGAACCAAATGGAATAATTACAGACATTTTTGTAGCCCTTGCTATGTAGGGTTTGAGACTAAAATGTATGGCTTGAATAGTATTAGTTCTTGAAACTAAAAGAGCCCACAGACTCTTGTTTGTCTTTTATTTTATCTTCCCAAAATCTTAATTGCCTTTTTTGACTTTTTTATATGCTGCCTGCTCTACAGCACCCAGCCACGCCAGCTATAGTCTGTTTTTATTATAATGCATGCTGTGTTACTCCAATTAAAAGAAACCTTTGCATCTCAAATTGTCATTTTTTTATTCCGTTCTTTGGCAATGAAAAATATCCTTGTCAGAAATGCAAAGCATTCTCTTCACAATCTCATTAAATAAGCAAAGTAGGTCACTCAGCCATTCTTGTATCAAGCTAATGCAGAAACTAAACAGTCAGTGCATTTTAAAGCTGAGAATCTCAACCCTTGTTCCTACAAGGCATGACCTCATATCAGAACTGTCACGTCAAGGTTTTGAAAAAATCTGACGTATGATAGCTCTAACATGGCAGGAAGCCGTGGGATGAGCTGAGGAGAATGAATTCCTTCATAGGCCAGTAACAAACTGAAGTGTGAACTGAGGTGGAGATGTGTTTGCCAGTCATCATGGCAGGTTAAAAAAAAAAAAATCAAACCACGAAGAAACATAGGTGCTTCCTTCTTCGCGAGCCCTTAAGATTATAGTGCTGCTTTTGCTCTTGGTCAGAGAGAAACGCTCCCCCTGCCCCCCTCAAATAGTAATGCATTAATAACAAAAACAGTCATAAAAATAATCATTCTGATTCTCTGGAGAAACATTTGCATCTAGATGAGCCTTCCTGCCATGGACAAAAAAAGAATGCTTAGCAATTAAGTGAAAGCTAATGTTATGGATGCATCCAATTTTCTTTTAATTGCAAGAATTTCACAATGTAAAGCTGCTTTGTCTTTGATGTTGGAGATTTCCATTATGATATCAACTCCTGAAAGATATGAATAGTAAAACGTACCTAGAATAAAAATGCCCAGTTAATTGTACAGCAAATTCTGTCAATTATTATGCACAATCTGGAGACAGTGGTAGGCCATAAACAAAAGATATTTTAAAAGTCGGTCAGTCTAATGCAAAAGTAAACTGTGGCTGTTTATGAGCTGGATCCGTGCTGGTTTGTGAGATGCTAATTGAACTTTTTGTATTGAAAGTCTTCTACACAGATTTAGTTCCAGTACCAGCTGATAGCTGTATTGTCTGCATTTGAATTATGGATTACGCCAATAATCCCCCATAGTTTTGCATAAGAAGTGGGAAGCATGCTAGGAAGTGTGGCTTTGTTCTGCTAAAAGGCTTTGGTCTTACTGCTCAGCTAGAAGGTTTTTATTGAGGTTTTTATCTTTTTGTGGTAGTGTGAGTAAAGAGCAGAGGAGAGTGTGAACTGTTACTGGTGTGCACTTGTTTGGGTGGCCACTGTGCAGTACCACTTGTTTAGACATCAGCTCAGTGAGTGTTCCAAGGTGATGGACAGCACTGCTTGGCAGCAAGCTGAGGGCAGTTGTATATAATGTAGCTTCCAGGAATGTCTGTACTTTTGAGCTTATAAAAACATGTCAGACCTGAGAATTATTTGCCCACCCGACCCTCCATTCTGGAAGGCTGTTAACATCTTAATTTCAAAGACAGTCCTGAGACCTGATCTGAAGCTTGCTATCCATTGAGTGGATTCTCTTGGACTGGAAGGTCACAGTAGAGGTCTTTCTTTGAGGTCATACCTGTGGAATTGAAAGTGTCCGTTCATCCATTCCATTTTCCTGCTGCTTCCTCCAGCTAATCCTATGGTGGCCCTACCCAAAGTGGTAAAACTGAGGTGAGTTGTCCATGTGCTTCCTTGTCCCTCTTGGGTCAGGGCTTGGTACTTTAGCTTAGGGCATGTACCAGAATGAATCTTCTCAACATCACCTGGAGGAGCCTGAGGCAAAGTGCAGAGGGCACAGAGATGCTGCAAGAGTGACAGTGTGGTTCCTTGGCCTCATGCAGCAATACACTTCTTCAAAGAAAAAGATAAAATAATTGGAGCTTCTTTGTTTACAAACTGCCTGAAGAAACATTTCTTTTGGATGTATATGTCTTGGAATCATGGCCACATATTTACTTTTAATGATCTTGCAGTGGGGTTTGAGGCAATCAATCCTTCTGTACATTTGATATGAGCTGAGCTGGTTAATTTGACTCTTGCTATGGTATATTCTTCCTTTGATGGAAAGATAGGGGAATAATTTCTGATCACAGATTATTTCAATAATGTGTCACTAGTATTTTTGTTAATATCTGTCTGTAGTTCAGTGTAGTGAGAACCACTTTATTTTCTCAAAGTTGTATGACATGTTTAATATTTCAGCTCAAAAAAATTTGGTAAAATGGCAAATTAATCATATGTACATCTGTAATCTTATTCACAGAAGCAGCCTGCAGCGTTGCAATGTGACCTTTTAGAGCACAATTACTGGTATGTTTTGCAGGAGTAATTTTTTTTCCAGAATTCTGATCTTGTTCTAAGCAGACAGATACAACCTAGATGGTAAAGAGTGAGGAGAAACTTGAATAAAGTTAGATTATTCATCTGCTTATGTTTAGGTGTTAACTGGGGAAAAGGAGGGGAGAAAGAGACACACACACTTATAAAAAAAATTTTATCAGAGAGTTATTATACCACCAAAGATGTCTCCTTACAATTCTGTGAAGAGTAGGGGAGATACAATTTATAAATCTGCTATAATCAAAGTTAGTGCTGTTGATATAATACAGGTGTCCCTGTTTGCATATATTTACGGAGAGCCCTTGAATATCAATTTTGTTTAACCTTTGAAAATAGCCTGATTTTATAGAATGCCTAAAGAAGTATGTATAGAGATGACATAAATTTTTGTAGATTAGCTATCTCTAAAGTCTGATGGCACTCCACTGCTTGATGTGGTGAAGAGCTTAAAGCAGTCATTGAGGGTGGGAATTATCTACAGCTGTAATCATGCTTTTGTTCCAGGGGGTGTCTATACTGTGTCATAAGCATACACCTTCATGGAAGGGACCTAAAACATTTTTCTCTATCCCAAGACCTTTTCTACATAAAAGAAGCATAGCTACTCTAAGAGATAACTTCACTTTTTTAAAAAAAACAAAACACCATCAAAACCAAAGAAACCTACAAAAAAAAAAAAAGTGCAATCCAATAAACTGAGTTTCAATTACTTCCTCTTCCCAACTCCACAACTATCTAAAAATTGATTTTTCACCCTTCTATCTCCAAAATAAATTGCTAGAGAAGGATAAATTTTGGCAGCCAGTTACAAAAACAGGTTATGTTTCACTCCAGTTTTCCAAATAGGAATTCTTGAGATGCAGGCATTACTCATTATTATTTTTTCACCTGGTAATGCTACTTTGTGCATCACAATAGCTTTCAAGAATCCAAAATATAAAGAAGAAGAAATATAAGGAGTTTATTGTTTCAATCAGTCCAATGTGCTAGCGATTCCGAATACTACGTCTTACTGAACGCGACTTTAAAACTCCACACAGACCAGATATCTTCTCTTCAGGCTGTTATAACTTCTCTTATTTAATAAATATTTAACAAGACCTGATTCTGGTTGGCCTTATAAAAGTTTAGATGGTTTGATTTTGGAGTGGTTACTCTAATGAGAACCAGAGTATATGAAATAAAACTCAGGGCTACAGACTTGAGCTGTGTACAGAAAGTATCGGTGCTCAGCTACCCTCAGTCTCGTTTATGCCGGATAAAATTTTGTGAGACAGGTAAAGATTTCTGCCCTCTCTAAAAATGACCATGAGGGGCTCCTCTTACACAGGGATTACAACTTTTAAGGTAGTTTTAGTCATCCTCTTCCATACTGTGCTCTCATTGCTGTTAAAAATGTCTTCATAAATTTGTTAAATAATGAATGTGCTTAGTGATAGGGGTGTAGCTCATTCACAGAACTTCAGCACTCTCCCTGTGGATGTAGCTGGGATACACAGATATGCTGAGGCAGGATTTGGGGCATCAATCAAGGCTAATTTGATGGCTGAAGGAGAAGTTCAAGAATGTACACTATGATTTTGCCCAGAATGGATGTTGGATAATAATAAAACCAGTAGGATGTAATCTTTAGTCTCATTATGAAATTAGGAGAAAATTAAATTAGCTATTAAAACAGCGTACAGGAGATAATATCCAGAAATCTAGATCATATGCACAGCACATGTGTTTCAAGAGTTGCAAATGACTTCAAGGAAAATTTCAAGATGGACCACATGATGCAATACCTAAAAAGATACTGTAGGGTCTCATTCCAGCAGCCCTAATAAATATTTCTACTGCTATTGTTTACCCTGTTAAATTAGTCTGAGTCCCAGTTGTTTACATCTGAAATTTAAGTAATACTGTTTAACCTCTACCAATGGAATTTGTGCACTGGGAGACCTCTAGAGAGATCTATTTCCTGCCCGTACCATCTTAGGACCTGAACTGTTTGCCTGGCCAAGATGATTGTAGTCAAACCTGTACAGATTAAAAAAAGCACTTTCCCCTACAAAAGTCTCCAGGCAGGCACTTTTTTTTCCCAGGTGCATTGTTGTAAAAGTTCTGTATGTCCTGAGAATACATGGTATTGTTTGCCTAGGTGAAGAGGCCTTCATCTCCTGCTGACTTTGCTCAGCTTTTGCTGCTCAGCACTTCACAGATTATAGCAGAGTGCTAACTTCCCAACAGCTACATTCTTACTGCAGCAGTCTGCTTTGGAGCTGTTTGGGTGGTTGCAAGGCCAAACAATGACTAGGCACAAAGGAAAATGCTGTAGTGTGGTGCTGGTCCAACCACCTGTGCTGTGTTTCAGCAGGCTACACTACAAGTTCAGATCTACCTTAAACTTTTGTGCTCAGCATTTCGCATGCTATGTGTTGACTGAGCTTCAGTGTAGTTGTTCTGAGAATTATTTTCCTAATGTGATTTATTACCTGGCTTTCTGTGAGGCATTTGAAGTTCTTTATGGCATTGGACTAGTCTGTATTTATCATTTAGCAGGTCTGCACGAATGCATACTTGGTGTTGGACATGTGCCTGAGTTAGAATGGAGCTCCCCATGCTAAGATCAAGAGCTATGTGAAGGTTTATCAAATTGCTTGCCCAGTAATTTACTGCAGATGGAATTTCAAAACTTACAGTCTTGAATATAAATAGGTTATAATAAATTTGAGATGTTTGTTTTCTGAAATGAAATTTCCCATTAAAAAATAAGTAATTTCCATAGTCTGTTGAACTAGGCAAGTTATTAGTGGCCAGACCTTCTTTGTGAAGGAAGCAGAAGGGACAGTCTTTTCAGATTTTTTTTAATCCTTTCTGAAGACTATTCATCTGCAGCTGGCTAATCTCATCTGTAAGATTTCTTTTTAATTGGGGGTTAAGAAGTTCTTATGACAGTAATTATTCAGGGAGTAACCTCTGACTTGGTGCTCAGCCCAGTAAATGAACATACCTTTTTTTTTTTTTTGCCTAAATGGAAGCATTTTCAGAGTCTTTTCATTTCTAAGAGGTGTAATTTTCCCAGTTTAGCTTTCTGGTGCAGCTGTAGCACTAACATGGGGTGACAGCATTTAAAGGGGGTGAGATGGGCTTTTACTATCTGCTCCCCCTGTATGCAAGGGCAGGTAGAAGGAGATGGCTGTGGACTAGCTGGAAGTGTAGTGAGGTGACCTAAAACGCCAGGTTGCAAGCTGGTGTGGCTGAGGCATCTGTTCTGCTCCTCTGGCCCCGCTTTTGGGAGAGCCACTCTTGGCTGAGGGCTTGAGGGAGCAAACGGCACCAGCGTGCTCCACGCAGGGCTGTGAGTGCCAGGCTCTGCCGCGGCCCCAGCTCAGCTCCTCGGCACCGCCTGCACGCTGGCTCCAGCCCTGCCCGTGCTGGGCACGCAGTCCTGGTGCTCTTCTGCTGCTGGGCTTCACTGGGAGAGACATTCATGGACAATGCACAGTGAGGTGAAGTTTGTTGGAAAAGGGAATAACTTGAAGACATCCTAGAGAGCTGGGTTAGGTGTAAGTGCAGAGGGATGCAGTAGGGCTAAGACAATGAACAGAATATGGAAGTTTCATGGTATTATGAATATGGAATTTAGTGGTAGCTGTGTCAGAGAGACTTAGTGCTTTCTTTTAAAAAAAGAATTTCAACTAAAGAAATACAAATTACACTGAAGAGAGGAGTCATATCTTGTAGAAGAGGATAATAAAAACAAAAATGTGTTCTGACATTTTAAAAATTAGTAAAAAATGTTTCCTTATTTTTTTTTCCCCTTTGGGATCTAGTAGCACGTACTTTGCTTAACAACAAATTTTTGCAATTTGTCATGTAGCTTTTAATTTTTTTTATTTAGCTATTCTAAGAAAATCAATTTAGCTGAGTAACAGTGATAGGATCTCCAGCTATTATCACCTAATCATTAATTTCTCCTGGTCTCTGTTTAATACAGCTGCTGCAGAATGTTTAATAAATCATTAAAATAGCCTGGATTTAACTGAGGAATAAATTATTTAAAACCGTAATTGCAACCTATTTCCCCACTCCCAACCCCCAAAACCCTTTTCACTTATTAAAGTGTAAGTGAATTAAAGCACAATGAAATCATAAATATGAGAATCTACAGCTTTTTTAAAAAAAATTATGAAGAGAATTAATGCAGACGACTGAATTCTTAAATCTCATCTGCTCATGATCCATGCCTGCAGATACCACACAGTTGTATTTCATGAAGTGCTTAGTACCTCTAGTGTTCACGCTCTGATTGTCTGGTTTAGAATGAAGGTATTGCTCTCTTTGTTTTTGTCACTGCATTTTTATTTATTGGTTTTTTCCCTACCCAAAGCATCAGGAGATTTATTTGTTGCTTGGCTGGTGCTTTGCAGCCTGGTCACCAGCCCTGGGCACCAAGGTCAGGGCACAAAATGAATGTGTGGGTGCAGAGCTGGCTCAGCACCCTGAGGCCCTTGAAGGAGGAGGACCAGTAATACACAAGTGCCCTGCACCTCTCATGAGAGCTGCTCATAATTACAATTTTATTTTGGTGAGGTGTTGTGATTTTTGTTGTTCTTTTTACTAAACTGGGCATCTGGTTTGCTTTCTGAACATCAGATTCTGACGGCATGGCAACACTAATGGAGGAGTAGAGAAAACTTTCAGCTGGTATAAAATGAAACAGTGAACTATTTTCTGCTTCATGTTTGTGAACTTGATAGACTTGATAGATGCAGAGCCTGGATGTTTGTTTACAGGAGATTAATAATTAAAGAAAATTAAGGCCCAGTTGAATAGCACCATTAGGTTAAACAGATTCCTCTTCTAGGATTAAAGGTTAATGTGAAAGATAATGTAAATAAGTAATTTGATCTCCTAGTAAAATGTTTAACTTTTTCCGCCTTGTTTTGTATAATTTTTAAATATGTATCTCTAGTCACTGAGTGGCAAATCCAAAAGCAGATGGTTATCTGTATAGTTCTTAGCTCCTTTTATGAATATATCATCTCTTTTTTTAGTGAAAGTCACTTTTTTAGTAGGTAAGAATAAAGGGAAATATTCTCTTGCCTTCCAAGAATTCTTTTATAGTCAATTTAAAGGAACAATTAACTGTCCCTGAAAGCTGACATTCTTTTTCCAATTTCCAGGAAAAGAAAGAAATAATGTAGTCAACAAATAGAAAAAAGCCCCCAGTTATTTATAGCAAGAGATGAGTGTTAGTTCTCTTGTTCAGAAGGGTCTTTTGGTCTTGCTGTCTAATGAAGGGACTCTTGAAGCCATGTGTTGAGGTAAATAATGTCACATAATGTGTACTGATGCTGAAGAGGAGAAAAATTACAGTGCAGAAAGCTTTGAGATTTGGGAAGAAATCTATATATTTACATATGTGTCCTTTGCATACCTGGCTGGTGAATTCCTAGTGCGGAGGTCGAAAGGGAGTGAAACACCTGTTACGTTATTCTAGAAAGAGCAGTTGGACCCACGCACTACAGAGAGCAAGTGGAAATGTTTCTTTTGTCAGGGGTTTCCAAAAAGGGACACTAACACCACCTTGTGCAGTGAGTTTAATGCAGACCCACAGATGTCTGTGTATGAAACAGGTTTATTTGCTATCCTGGTTTCACAACCTATCCTAGACAGAAAACTGTGTTAGATGTACTTCGATTGCTCCAATCTATACCTACTTGCAGGCCATATTTTCAATACCGTGAATTTGAATATTAATGGCAACAAGAAGTGTGGGGAGGCCATCAAGGGGCCTTTTGAGGAGCATCAGGGAACAGTTAAAAGGCCATTTGCAAGTGCTCTGTGCTCCCAGCCCTGCCTGACAGGAACCCAGCGTTCTGATGCAGCCACTCTTCCCAGCGGCTCTAGGTTTGGTCTTCAATGTTGATGAGGAATTAATGTATTGTTGTGAGATGGATGGGAAAATCTAATGATAGGAAAAAATACCAGAATAGTGGGGGAGGAAACCTAAGGGATTATGGAGAACAACTGTATGTGAAGTTATATTGGTTAGGAATTATAAATAACTGCAACAAGTAAGAAGTGCATGAAGTCCTTGACTCTCTGTTATCTATTTTACTCTTTCCTGTTTCAAAGTTGCTACAAGACAACTTGATTTCATCAAGTAGCCTGGAAAGTGCACCCACCAAAATCAATATCAGCCCTTTGAAATTTTGTTTGAAGGATTAATTATGAAGCTGTGTGACCTGGCTGCATAACTTTAAGTGCCTGTCTCTATTTTAGGAGACTTCTGTTATTGTATTGAAGAATTTGGCTCATGCACCTTAGCAGGTGACACTGGCTTCACATCAAAAAGAACTTGAACAACTACAGTACAGAAAATGAGGTGATTGCAAGGAAAGACATCTGGTATCAAATGCTATTGTGGAGGAAGCCATGCCCAAATGCTTATTGCTTTCCTTAACCAAAAAATCATCTGTTTATTTCCATAAATAGACATATTTCTATTAAAGCAAATTACAGTGAACCTCTGATTTGTATCAGATGAGGGTCTGCCTACTGATATATTAATTAAGTGCTCTGGAGGTGTTCTGTGGGAGAGCTGAACCAAGGCATGAAAAGAACAAATCAAAGTATGTGAAGGGAAATCCAGCTGTGCCAGAACCTTTGCATGAAACAGTCAGCAAATTGAAGTTGAATATTTGCAGTTGGCCGGTTCGTAATTGTGGCTACTGTGGAACGCAGACAAAACAGACACCGGGTTTAGGTCAGAAATACCTCATAGCTCTGAGAGACAAAAGTGAAAAAAAAATAAATAAAATGCATCATCACTTGACACAACCAAAGGCACTCATCCAATGCAATGTGCTGTTGTAAAGGTGCTCAAATGCAAAAATTAGTTGTCCCAGAGCATCCCAGAACTTTCCCAAGGGGGAGAACGGGAAGAGAACATGTCTAGAGCTTCCACCCCTGTGCTTTACTTTTCAAATACTGAGTACAACAGAGGAAAGGGCAAAACACAACTGATATTTTTCTGCTTCCATGCACAGAGGCTAGAAAACAGTGTTTGTAGGCATTTTTAGCCATTATTAATCCATGCAATTGTAACCTTCGTAATTTTCTCCCTTCAAAGTGTGGAAGATGTTGAAATAACAGCCTAAGGAGGTTTCAAAATTGGGACTTGGCATTTAAAGCCTAGTCAGCTTGCATGGCATTGTGTAGTAATTGCTAGTTAATGTAATAGCAAAACCATTACGGTGACAAAATCTTAGAGTGTATTTCTCTTTTGATGTGTAAATTAAGACTGTCAGAAAGCAGTCCCAATATTAAATAGGTCCCCTCATCCATTTGAGTTTGAAAACACTTTGCTTAATCACTGGCAGAATATATATATACACTCTTTTGCTTGTGTCTGCCATATTCAGTAAAATTATCTTTCGTGCATTCCAAAAGAGAAAGATTTATTCAGGCTGTGAAATGTTTGAAAGGTTATCTGCTGGACAAAGGAACACTGATTTTTAACTCAAATTCTGGTAGCATTTTTTGTAGTAAACTACACATAATTCAAGCTTCTTAAGCCTGAGTATTTTGGTACAGTATTTCTTTTCAAATAGCAGTGCAAGATTAAAGAAATTCAGAAAAGATAATGTGTTTCCAGGGAATGGGAGAGAGACTTTGAAATAAGCTACTAGCCTATTTGTAGAAATTATGGGAGCGTCAAAAAAACCAAACACTACCTATCTGGTTTTTTTCCGTTCTGTAAGTCTTAATTGTTTTCATTGTGGTATAAACCTTAAAATATAGTTCTCTAAACTATTTTTATAAACACATGATATAGTAAATCAAACTTTCGCATATTGCTTTCTCACTTTAGCAGATTTCTTCATAGGTGTATTTCTTCTACCAAAGACCTCAAATGGCTTTGTGAATTACCAGGAAAAGTCACTATAACATTTCTTCATGGAAGAGTGAAATATTAATGACTGTATTGCTGTTCCCCCTCAAGTGCTTGGTTGAACATCTTTGTGGTTTTATCTCCTCCACTTCCTCTTCTGTTCCTGAAAAACTTTTAAAGTAACAATCATGGCCCAGTAGCAAGTGGATCTGCTGCAGGTGGTTTGAATTTGGGTATCTCACATTCAATTGTGGGTGGATTGGGTATCTCACCTTTAGTTAGAGTGTAATGAGGACCTTGGAATGCCTGTGGTACTCTGACCCATTTCAGGGTCACTCAGCTTTCTCCTTGTCTTGTCAAATTTCTTGGTTGGTTTTTTCCTCCTCTAGTCTTTGCAAACTAATTCTGGAGAGGTTTCCATGGGCTTATGTGGTCTCCTAAATTGTTTTTGTGAAATGGTAGTTTGATGGGATTCACGTGTGCTGAAATAAGGGATCACTTCTAGGGAAGGGAGTGAATGAACCCAACCAAACCACTACACAGCAGTACATTTACCAAAGCCAGCAAGCCTGCAGTGTTAATAGTTGAATTCCACGGAGGAAATAAGCCTCCACGGAGGAATTAAGTAGCTGATATGTGATGTTAGGTCAAACAATGACTTCAGCTGGGATTAGCAGACAGGAATTGCTGCTCATCCTTCTCCCACAGCACATCTGTGCTTTGGCCCTCTGCTGAAGGCTGTGTTGTGTGAGACCTGAGGCTCTGTGGCACTGACCCAGAAATCCGTCTCATTCCTGGCATGGTGAACATCTTGCCTGGCAGACGTTGGGCAAAGGGCCTTAGTATGACACAGCAGAGCTGCTCTGAGGGCCGTATGCTGTCTCATGGTATGCGATCTTCCTTCATCTCTAAGTCTGACATAAAATATTCTTTTTCTGCTAATTGTTTCACTGCAGTGGGATGAACTGTTGTTTCTCTGCCCTGTGTTAAGGATGAATAGGTAGTTTTTCATCATTGTGTTGCTTAATGTTGAGGAATATTCCTAGTGACTCTTTGATCAATGTAGTCAAGGTAATCACTGTGAGGCAATTAAAAAAAGGCCACTTTGAAGCTGCTGACAGAAAAAGTTCTTTTTCAGAGAGTGCTTTCTGTCCAGTAGAGGAACTTATAGTTTGTATAATAATTATTATGCTAATATAATGGTATTTAGACAGCCATTTCTCCTCCTACTTGCAAATGGACTTTGAACCCTCTAAAAAGACCTTCCAAAAAATTATCATGATTTAAAAGGATTTAGGAAATATCCAAAGGGCTGTTTGTTACAGCTTGTGGTAATGGCACCCTAAATGTGTGAAGTCTCCTTTCAACAACTTGCCTTACTGACCTGAAATCAATCTATTTTACTGACTATATCTTCATTATTCCCTTAGCTGTACTTTACATCCCAAGGCCATGCACATCCTCACCAATCCTTATTGCCCAGTTCTTCGTTCTGAGTACAAACACCACGTTCCTGTTCAGAGGCCAGTGGGAAAACAGCATCCCTCTGACTGTGGGCCTGCTTGGCTCTTGACTCAGAGCTTTCTGCAAAGTCTGCCAGTGGCTCTGCAAATAACCTCTTTCAAAACAAACAGAGAAGGAAAAAAAAAAAAGCCCCAAATTTCAGACCCTCCCAACTTATTAACCAAGTGTTATCAGGAAGAGGAAGATGGAGGGATGAAAGACATCTGATGATGTGTGTAAAATCCTGTTTCAGAGCTGCACCTCTGGTTTTGCCCCCCTGCACCCATACTGCTGTGTTTAACCTATTTCTGAGTACCCAAAAGATGTGGCACCATTTTGTTTATAGATCCTATTCTACCCTCTCTGTTATTTGAACCAATCTTTACAGTCATTCTTTGTCAGAGTACCTTACTGCAGTTTCCCCTGTTCAGCATCATATTTTCTAGGACAATCTGATATGAACTGTTAAATTAATACATCATTGGGAAAGGCTGTCATTTTAATGATGTATTAGTGTTACATGTCATGAAGGTAAAATGCAAGGTAAAAAATGTGTTATTCTGGATATGGTGCCTTCTATAGAATAGAATTGCTGGAGGACAGATGCAAGAAATTTTTTTAAAAATAAAAGTTTTTTAAAAACCAAACTACATAAAAACCCCACAAACCCCCAAAACTGAAAAAACTGCCACACGTCTGCCCACAACCAAAGTAACCAAATTAGACAACTCTCTGACTTGTTCAGTGTCACTAGGCTGGTTTTTCTTCTTCAATTGTACAGTCTGTGTTGAATGTAGCATTGCTATATTTGAGTGTTGCAGGTAAAGCAAAACTGATTTTAATATTACAGTACTTTTCTATACACAACAGCTTTTTTTTCTGTTAGATTTTAGCCAGATTCATTAGAATAAGTCTGTATGGATAGAGAAACAGCTTGATGTGGGTCTGCCTACAAATTCATGCTTTATTTTACCATGGGATAGAGGCTTCTTCATGTCAATTTTCCCTTGCAGTCAACATCTTCCTTATCCAATCCCAGAAGAAACAAAGTGGTTTTTGAAGGGTTTCCTTTCCGGTGTGTTTTCTGCCAGAGGTCTCTGCAGTCCCTTTATCTCATTAGTTCGCACCGAAGCTCAGCTGTGGGATATGGGAGACAATCCAGAACCATTCCTGGTGTCATCCCAGAGGTCTGCAGAGCTGATTCTGGCTATGGTGGATGAAGCCTCCGAAATCTGCTGCCTCAGACTTTTAGTTGCCCTTGAATGGGTCATGCCTATGTCTTGTGATTGTGTTTCCTGCAATGGAGAGGAGAAAATCTTAGTGCCAAACATCCTGGAGCAGCATAGGATTGGTAGCTGGTGCTCGCTGGGGAATGGAACGGGCGCAAAGGCTTTTCTTCAGCTCTGCGCTCTTGCAGGTTTTATTTCATGTCAGTCAAGGACACATGACTGCAAGGTTTGGACTTCTTACAGTACTGGGCTTTGTGGGCCAGATGCTGCTCCTCTCCTGCTGTGACTTTTCTTCGGGTGTTTTCTGAAGTGTGGGAGACAAGGGTATTTGGAAGGGTGTGTCTGTGTTTGGTGAGTGTCAACTGGAGAATGCCGGTTTTCAGTTCTTGAGAGTGTTTTGGAATCTTGGGGAGCAGGGGTTGGCTTTTGTTTGTTGTGTTTTTCCCTGTATATTTATGATTAAAAATATTGATCTTCTTTTCCATGGATGAAACCTACCTGTTTCAGGAGGACCAAAACCCAGGAGGACTGTATGATAATCTTGGATATTTTCTGCATATTCTGGCAAGCGTTGTGGCAGTTTGGTTTCCATGTGGCCTATAGAGGATTGTGTGCCTTGCTGTTGGGATTTTTCTACTAACATTGTTCCAGAATAAGACTGCACAATATATTGTTCTAGCAAAATAATTTGAAAAGATAAAGTTTGGCTGAAGTTTAAAAATAAAATAATAAAAATATTATGATTTGACTTAATATTTTGGCACTTCCCCTGGAGCCAACAGTTACTGTGATGTGTTGTGCTCATAACACCCCAGGTCACTAGACCTGTGTGTGATTTTAAGCACCATCCCCTGCCATGTTTCTGGCAGCTGCTCTTGTGCTTTTAGTCTTGTTTATCCCTTGCACAGTAAAAGTGTGTGTGAGCTCACTGTGGCTGCCTCTGAATCAGTGCTGTAATCCGGATAATTACATCCTGACAGTCCTAACCCTGTGACTGGGAATAGCACAGAGGCTTTTGTCTGCTCAGACCTGAGAAAGTGGAGATGAGCTGTCCTTAACCACAACCCAGCTATTGGGAGAGCGGGGGACAGAGGATGACGGCTGCTAAATTATGTTTCTAATAACATAAATAAATGCACTGGATTACAGATGTGCAGTTTAGGAAGAAGGCTTGAGGGAAGTTGGTCTAATTCTAATGGGATAATTTAAATGTACTAATGTTTTGTAAAACAAAGAATCATAGTAGTATTCAGCAATGAAGCAAAAACTTAGATACAATTAAAATATTTAGAAATTAAAAACTGTTAACAAACTATTTTTACTGGTATTTGCAGGTTCCTCTTCCCTTTAGTTTTAGAAGGACAGACTCATAGTTTGTTACTCACGAAGGAAAAAGAAAAGAAAAACGAAGCAAGAATATGTAATTGTACTTATTATAAGAAATAGTCAGAAACTGATTAGTGTGGGAGGAATTAATCATTGAATCTCCCCGTGCTCACTGTTTTTTCAAATTTTTGCTATTCAATTATACAACAATAAATGTTATCATGCAATCATTGTCAAGGTGGTAATTAGTATTTATGAATTGCTGATTTTTAAGTCTGACCTTTTGATAAATTCCATTTGTGGGGGTGGTTTTAGGTATACAGTGATCTTGAGGAACTGTGTATTGTTTTGTTTTGTTTTTCCTCAGTTCTGATTTTTTGATACACTGTTGCAGTAGCAGTGACTTACAATACCCTTTTATTTTTGCTAATGAAAAGAGATGCTTTAAAGCACAGAAAGGTGCCCCTGTAAATCACTGAATTAAAAGAAAACAATTCTTAATGTAAGGAAATACATGCAGATGAGTGATCAGTGAAAAGTACTGTGAAAGGTAGTAAACAGATATCTTTTAAAATCAAGCTTCTTATCTGAGTGCCTTAATGGGAATTAGATGCCTGTATTTAACCAGACACTTACAAAGATTTTATGTTTTAATTATTTATGAGCCCTTGAACAGACCAGAGGTCAATGGTGTTACCTTTACTAGCTAGTTATACATCAATATGACTTCATTCTGAAAATAACCATTTTCACTGTTTTTGAAACAGAAACCCAGTGTTCCTAATCCCCCACACAGTGATTTTGCAATGTCCAGAGGCTATTAAAGGGGATTGTGGGAGTAAGTGGGATCACAGCTAATCAAACTGACTGAGGGGATTGTGGTCAGCCCTGCTCAACCACTTGTCCAAATGAAGGCTTCAACCATGGAAGAAAAGCACATTATTGCTTTGATTCCCAGCCTGTCCTACTGACGTGCTTTGTGCTTCTGCTAGAATGAGGCGTTCTGGGGCTGCAACTCTGCCAGAATCTCTTTAAACACTCTTCAGCTAGGGGGAGAAAAAAAAAAAAAAAGTGTGAATGGGAAAACACTGTTTGGCTTAACCAAAAAAATCAAAAGAAGACTCTTGTTTAATTTATGCATACATAAAATTATGTATTTGTGTATATCTTATATTTGTGTGATGTGTTTGGTTTTAATATTATGCTGGGGATTCATTGCTAGCTGGAGTGCTCCACTGTGCCAGGATTTCAGGGCACTTGTTCTCTTGAGGAAACAAGCTTGTCTGGAGAAGAATTACAGAATCTTAAAGTTGAATTACCACAACTCACGTCTTTTACATTTTGAATTATATTGTTTACTTGTGGGATGGATGATTACTTTCTAGTAGGTTGATTTTTGCTTGCTAAGGCACTAAAATAATTTTTTTCCCCCCAAATATAAGAACGGTTGCTATCAGAAAATTTGATTTGATCAAAATGGGTTAAGTCTCTTGGGTCCCACAGTTGGATGTGCTGCTCTTTCGGGCTGCACAGTTGCCTGGTGTCCTGGGAGCAGGAGCGGAATGGCTCCTTGTGTCAGGCATGCGCAAAGAGCAGCCCTAAGTGGGGTAAATGAGCCACGGCTGGGGGTTTTTTTTTGTAGCTTTGTGGGGGTTTTGTAAGCTTTTACAACTGATTTAAGTAGGATATATACACATATATACAAATAGTCTTGTACCGTCTGATGGGCAAATATGCCCTTGTTTCCCATTTTTTCCACATTTGAGCAGTATAAGGTAACTTTGCAGAGTTGACTTGACAAGTATTAAATATTCCATTACGTTCTGGATGTGAAATTAAACTCGAGGATGAATTATTTTTATAATACTATTTTTCTGTGTTCTGAAAGTGGTTTTGAAATGTATTGAGTCATAAAGTTGCTCCAGCTGGACAATAATTCTCTTATTGAAACTGGATATGAAGAAGAAAATACACTGAATTTCTTTGCCTTCTTGGTTTCACTTTCTTCACCATCTCTTCCTTTAAAAATGAATCCTTATAAGAACACGATATAATATTATATGCTGATGTGATTTAACTAAATACAATAACAATTGTTTGAACAGCAACATAAATAAGGACTCTAATTTTACTTAAGTAAAAAATACCCATGAGTAAAACTGGAATTTTTAAGACTCCGAGGAACTTGAATTCATGGGTTTTTTTCTGATTAAAAAAGGTTAGTTTCCACTTCTACTTATGTTGCATTAATGAACAGTAGTTGTTCAGCAAAGTAAATGCAGAAATTCATTAAAGTTGCAGGAAAATAGCAACATCTTAGTTAATTTTCTTTGAGAACTGATTCCTTCTGACTGTAGAAGAGTTTATTTTTGGGTTTTTAATATTTTGCTACCTTAAAGTCTGTGGTGCTTTTATATTTTATATACTATCTAAATAAATTACTCAGTTGAAAACCATATTAATCTCATTTTTTTTTTTTAATTTGCCTTCAGTCTGCATTGGTTTTTTCTTCTACTTTCATATAAATTTGAATGTAAAACTGCTCTGAGAAAGGTTCTATTAAAAACAAAGTTCTGTGTGCACATGCAGAGCCAAGGATACTTTTTATTTAGGGTGGGGTTTATTTTTTGCCGTTTAAATAGAAGAAAATGTTCGTGTAATTTCTGAGTGTTTGGTCCCTAATGTAATTGATCAGCTTAACTGGGAACTGAACTGGGATGCTTAATGAGCAGAGACTTTAGCCACAGTGTAATCTTACATCTGGAAAAGAGCTAAATAATACTAAGGAGTTGTGGGAGGAGATGTAGAGCTGTCCTTTATGAATGATTTATGAGAGTTCATGCTCTTTCACACACAATGAAAATGGATTCATGCTAACGATCTATATTTTGATCTTCGGAACTTTAGCAACAGTATTAAATCACTAAATGCTATATTTAATAAGTGGGAAATATGTGGTATTAAAATACTTCTAAGCAATTTTTTCTATATTAGGAGAAAAATGTGTTCGAGTAGGATGCACTGTTTCCACTGCCATCTTGGTTTCTACACTGTATTTAAAATCCTATAATGGAGTTCATGCTTTTTAGCTTTTCTTTATTTGCCTTTTGCCAGCCACCCTAGAGTGATCTGCAGGAGCTGGGTTATGAAAGATAGAGGAGAGATGCCTCTTGGCATTCTGGAAGGCAAATGCTTTTGCATGAACTGTTCCCTGAAGTCCATATTTAGAGGTGGACTAAAACTGCCTCCTTTTGCCTTCAGCCCCACTATCTTTCATGCAAATTAGGCTCACTGACTAATGTTGATTAAGTAATAATTAGTGTCATTCCATTGCTGGCATTATTCCCTGAAACACTAAAACAAGATCAGTAAGTTGTTAATCTTGAATTGTTTTCCAATTCACTTTCCAGATGTTGTGCAACAGTTCTGCTACTCTGTGATGCTCCAGAAAGCTGAAAATCTGAGATTTGCCCATGCTGATTCACATGACCTGTAGTCGGTATCTATCAACAAAGACCTGCCAGTTGCCACTTCATCTGGAGGAAACCCAGAGCACTCAAAAGGAAATGCTTCTCATAGGTAAGAGAGATTAGTGTTTTTTTAAATTTATTCTCTCCAGGGTGATGAATTCTGACCATTTGAAACTGTGCAGCTGTGTTGTTGTATTTGTTGCACGAAAACAGCAAAAAAAAATGAGGGGGCAAATGAAAGCAGCTCTTTAGCCTTGGGTTTTGAATTATTCCTCTAAGGTTTATTTAAGTTTTCAAGTCAAGATTTTGCTGCAGTAAGTGTAACTATTTCTTGATGCTAGAGAATTTGTATGGGATTCTTCCCCTTACATTCAGAAAATGGAAAAACAATACCTGAAAACTTAAAGGTTTCTGCTGTGCCTTCTGATCTGCTCCAGAAGGCCAATTAGCAATTAATGGAGAGTTTTGAGTTATACCCTGTCTAGTTTATGAAGTTAGCCACTTCCACATCCTTGTATGATAAAGTTGGGAGGTAAGCAGTACATTACATTTTGAACACCTGCCTGTTGGGAAGCAGAGACTGGAAATGAACTATGAGCAATGTGTACATAAGCCTGACTTAAAGAGCTTCCACAGGGAAATCTGAGCACAGGCTTTGTTGTGGCCACTTTGGGGATGGCTTTTATTGCTATTGCTGTGCAAAGTCCTTGTTACAGCCATTTGTATTAAACTGCATCCCGGGGTGATTAGTCTTCTGTCGATGGGCAGGAGGGAGATGACTGTGGTGTATGGCTGCAGTAAAAAGGCTGTATGCTTGCAGGAAGTTTCATGGATTGGATTTGACCTCTGCAGCAAATGAGCTGTGGAAATCCTTGGAACTCTCACCCAGAAAAACAGAAAGCATGCATTTTCCTCATCAAATGGCCTTCAAGAGTTTAACTTATTTTTCTGTTGCTAGAAGGGTAAAAGCCTTTCTATATCTATGCCTCTCAATCTTGTGTTTTATTATTTCTGAATAGTTTTGGCTGAGGCAAGATACACTTGTCATGCTTGGTTTTATAATTTTCTTCCTGAGTGTGATTATAGTGAAAAATATTAGACAAAGGAGTAGGAGGGGAGAGAAAAGCTTCGAAATTGTGTATGTGGGCTGTAACTAGAACCCCTTAGGTGAGTTAATTAGCATGGTGGGAGCCTGCCTGCCCGGGCTATTAGTGCTTAGTACTGTGGTATTGGTGCTTTGAAAATGCTCTTGAACTGCAGACTGCTCACAGAGCAGGAAGGTGATATGTTGTGTTATTGCTTCTACATTTTGCTGTAATTTCAAACTTCCAGGAGACCGCTAGCAATATGATATGAGTTTATGCTGTTGCTGTGATATATTTTTTTTAAAATATGTGTATCTTAAAAGCTGCAAGCAAAAGCCTGAGAAGTTAGGAAGTTGAAGGAAAGAAGGGATTATGTTTGCTTCAATCAGGATTGAAACATGAATGCAATTCTTTGGGGCTTTTAAAAAAAACCCTGTGTTGCAATTCACACTTTCACTCTTAGAAATGTCACACAATTCGTAGAAGCTGGAGTCTTTACTGATCAACATCTGGTACATTTTGAGACTGATCAGTAACCAGCTATTCCTCTAAAACTTAATGGTGCAGTGGACACAGGACAAAAGGCTCTGTCTGACAGTTTCTGCCTCACAGGCCTGTAATGGTTGGAGACGTGTTTTGCCTCTCTGCTGTAGGACACCTCTCCCACAGTAAAAGCAGCAAAAATAGCACATAGTTGTGCTGTGGTAGCAGCATATTGACTTGTACCCCACCAGCAAAAGCCACACATGGCTGTGGTGCTGAAAGCTTTTCCCTTCCTCAGTGAGCAGTATAAAGTGGAGAATAATTTAAAATAAGTGCATAGCTCATCCCCAGGTGTCAAATGCCAAAGTCACTGAAACTTGTAATTTAGATGTTCTGGCAAAGATTTCAAATTCTGGGAAAGTCTTCTGGGATCTTTCTGTGATATCAGCTTTTGCCAAAGGCTTTGGAATAGTTGCACAGACAATAGACAGTTACTGGGTTTTCTTCCTTAGATTATCTATTAGGATGCTTAACCACTTGCTTTATGTGGTGGGGTTCTTCATTTAACCAGATGAAATCTAGTATTAGATTCAGTTGATTGAATCTCATCTATTTCCAGATATTAGACCAGTACAACAGGTTCTTATGGTTTTTTAATAAAGAGTTGATACCTTCATCCATAATTCTGTTCTCTCCATGTCTCTTTGTGGATGGATTTGCAATGTAATGTTGAACTAACGTGCAGAGTCACTATAGTACAAATTCAGCTATCTAAATCTGTCCATTTTGGATCAGTATGTTGGAAGAAATATATTCATTTATAGTCAATACCAAGACCTATGTCAAAGGAAAGCAAAAAGACCTTGCTCTGGACAGAGTTATAAGATAGGTATGACGTGGAAAAAATGAAAAGGATGAGGGGAAAGAATAATAATAAAAAAAGAGAACATTGTGAGCCCTAAGAACTTTTGAAAAAAACAAAAATTTTGCCCAGTGTTCTTTAGGTAACTTCTGATACAGACTTTAGGTATTTACATATAAACAGAAAGCATTATCTGTTAATATTCAGGCAGTCAGATACTCAAGTATTTTGTCCCTTTGTGGGAATTTAAAATGTTAATGAAAGATTAGGCTTTACTAACAAGCTGCCTAATTTCACTTGCAATGATTTAAGAGAAGTGTTTTCCATCTGGGAGAGCCTAGAAACAAACAACTCAATTTTTGGCAACAGATATTTTAATTTATTGTTCTTTCTGAGGCTGCATTAAGATGGAGCAATGTAAAGGGAGTTATTTGCTGTTTCTGGTCCCTGTCAGAAAAACACACATGGGTAATCTTGTTAGAAGAGGAAAAATTTATCCAGAAGACTTATGTCAACACATTCTCTACAGCTTTTTCTTTAAAAGCACAGATTGAGTGTCATATTTTTCAAAGCAAAGAACCAAAAATTTATTTAAGATGGGATATTCAAATCTTTGAGGCTTATTTCTAGAGTAGCAATTAGGGAATTCTGGGGTCATGTTGCAAAACTCCAATAAATGTGTTGTTATGTTACGTAACAAAATCTAAAGGGAAAGATATTATGGATTTTGTATCAAAAATACGTTCTAACTAACTAAAAGTGCATTTATAATATACTTTTGTAGTTTCTTAGGGCACTTTATTCTCATAGTGCAATACAATAAACTTTTGAATTATGGCATGTGTCAAGAACCCCCCCGAAAGTAGATATTTTTTTGGCATTTAGCATGGATATTAGTTAAAGACAATGCTGTGTGATACTGGCTGGAACTTTCAGCATGTCCTTAAAAGCTCTATTTATTCCTTCTTCACTCCTTCCCCCTCAGTTTCAGATAACTTGTTTCACCTAATTTCCCTTAGAGTTCTGAAACTTGCCCTTTCAAAGTAAGGTGTAATGGAGATGTGAACGAACAATTGCTCTTTGGTCTGGTGCAAATACAAAGTATTTACCTTAAGGTTTTTTCTTTTTGTTTAAGAACTTGGCATAGAATGAAAATGTATAATGCAGGTATCCTAACTAATGGAGAAAAACATGAATATTTTTGCTACCAGTATCTCTGTTAACTGCTCAGGGAGAAAGGGGATACCTATTGTGATATTTTCATCCATTTGCATAAACAAGATTCTCTGCCTTATGTACTTGCTCTAATAATGTACTTAATGTGTGCTGTCTATCTGGCGAGGGATCACAATGTGTATGCAACAATTTACATGGGAAATTCCTTTAATCCTGACTGTGGCTATGCATGCATTTAGAGCTGTGGATGTCCTTGGAGCAGTCAGTTCGTTCAGCATTTTGCAGCATCAACCCCTCAGTCTTGAAAACCCACAGAAAACAACAGCAGAATTCATTCTTTGTATGAATGTGCTTAATAAGAACAAATGGTGCCAGCTACAATGGCAAAATGTTCAGGAGAGAAAAGTGTTCCCATGTCATGTTGTGTCATTGTGGTGAATATCCCTTGTAAAATTAAAGGAAGGGGCTTTTATTACAATGGGGTTGTTAACATAGACATATTACAGATTCAGTTTTTTTTGTTTGTTATAGAATTGTTATGCTTATTTGCTGCCTACATTGGCAGGTCTTCTAGGTTTTCCTAAGTAAAAATTTAAAATTACAGTATTAGAAGCCAGTAGTGCTGCTGCTGGTGTAGGGAGATATGAAATGAAAATATTTCTAGTCAATTAATTCCTATTGACTTCAGTATACCCAAGATCAGACAACAAATTCCTTCTTTCTCCCTGTCTTTTTTTGCCTTATTGAACTGGAGTAATGACACACACACACTCCCCCCATTTATTTCTCTCCTTTGAGATCTTAAAAGGAAATGGGAAGTAAAAAGAGGTGTTGGGAAGAAAAAAGGTTCTTCTCTCTGGCAGTAAGTGAGCTGCAGTAACTTTGGTCCTGCAGCCTTGTTCCGCACTGCGGGGTAGTGAGTGACTGAGATCTGAATCTCGTGGCTGTGTGAGGTTTATGTGCTAATTTTCTACTCTCCCATGCCAGAGAGTGGAATCCTAGAGTATGCATGTCACTTGCCAGATTAATTGAACCTCATCAAAGTATTAAGCCAAATACAAGGATAAATATCAGTAAGCATAAACTATTATAAAGTTATTTGTGGTTATTTATTGAAGGACTAGGTCTTTGGTTTATTTGTTTTTATTTTATACAACTGTATTAGATTCCTTTTTATGTTTTTCACTCAGTGTAAGGACTGGTTTATTTTGATAATGTAATATTTTAACTCTAATTAGGAAATTGTGCAATGAACAACCTTAACATTGAAGAAAATACTATTCCTTTAAAGATTTTACATGCTGGATGTAAGTTAATGCTGTTTTCATTAGAAGTTTTCATTAAGTCCCATCTGTTAGAATATACAGAAATGATGAATTATTAATGTGTAGTGCTGTAAGAGAATAGTCATTTACTGACAGAAAACAGCATTTGGTTTGATATAGGAAATTAAATCACTTTATGCTTGTGAGCCTTGTTAATTATATCTGAAGTAAAGGATTTTAATTGATCTCAATACTTGCTGTGCAAAATAATTTTCTTCACTTGAATGTGAAAGAATGCATAACCATTTTTATTCTGTTTTTATCTTTAATATTGGTTTGAACTGTTAAAGAAAAAAACCCAAACAGTAGTTTTCAACAGCTAATCACAATTTGGTACAAACATAATTTACCATCTACTCAACTTTTCGGTAAATGGAAAAAGAATAAACACAATCCTCATCTTTAATGCATTGGCTTGCATGAGAAGATGGTCGTTCATTAACCTCTAGGCAGCCTTCACAAAAAACTGGTTGTAGTTTCTGTGTAATATTGGGACAAAGGGTTTCTCAACCCACCAGGAGCATCCTGGGCAGCAGTGTCCAAACACTTCTTTCAGCACTGGCCAGAGATGTTGCTGAAGACATGGGTGTGCATTACTGGCAGCAGTGGCTGGGAAAGGACAGTCTCTCCCTCGTGCAGTGGCAGTCCTTGGACTCCTGATGGCCTCTGTTGACAGGGCAGCAGCAGGTTTCGTGTTTGCACAGGTAAAGTCAGCTTTCTGATAGCTCTGCACAGAGTCCTGAGGAAATTTGTAACTGCTGCTGGAGAAAAAGACAGACTTCTATGTTTGGGAGCAGGAGAACAAGTCCTGGGTTAACTTCCAAGTGATTTAATTTTTTTTTCTAAAAATAAATAACATAAAAACTGAAATAAAATATACACTGAACATTTTAAATGTGATATATTGCAACTCCATTTATGCTTAGAAGACCAGGCAAGTTTTAAGAGTTTGTTCACTTGCCTCAGCACATAAACTAGAGAAAAGGATTAGGAAACCTTCAAATTATGAAATCTGTGTGAAGTAGGAGGCCTTGAGGCAGATAAATAGAAAGTACTGACCTATTGGTGTACCAAAGTCAGGTGACATTCTCTTCCAGCTCTTGATGACTCCCCACATTGACTCCCACTGTGATGCTTCTGGTCCAGAAGCAACATCTGTGCATTTCTTTATGGTGTGTTTTGTGTTGTTTAGACCTTGGGAAGGGTCTAAAGACTTGGCAAGTCTCAGTTCAGCTAAGAGAGATTTTACTGGAAGGAAGAGTTGAGCTGGAGATAACACCTAGGCAATGACTACATGTAGTAATAACCCAAACTGTTCACCTAACCCATTTCGTTTCTGTTCTCTTGGTGAGGTGGCTGATCCTTGTGGGAGGAGTGAGAGAGGCCAAGCAGTCTCCTAGTAGTGCCCTATTTCAGTCTCAGTGCAAAACATGAAACTTTCTGCATGTTTTGTGTTCATCACACCTGCTGCACAGGCAGTGCATACATTTTGTTCTTGTCTCCTGAATCTGTTAATGACGCTTATGATTTTTTCCACCCCCATCCCCTAATGTGACTACAGAATTTCTAAGATTTAGACTATGTGGATACAGCCTCTGTGACGCAGACAGTTATGGAATTGTAAACCTATGCCTCTTTAACCAGTATAGTGCAGATAGTGGTATCTTTTTGTCATAGTTCTGTATCTGTTGATCCACTTTAAAAGCCTGTATAATCTGTTCATTAGGTTTAGCCTTGCATATGCAATATTTACCAAGACACCTTAGGAAGGTGGGATATTTGAATCTGAATAGCATGTTCATCTATAAAATGAAATAGAAAATAAATAGAATTAATTTGTGGCTTGGGGATGAGACCCAGGATGGAAATAGAAAGCATAATAGAAGGAAATAATAAAATGAAGGTGATTATTGCCTCAGCTGGTTTCTTATCTGCTTGGGTCCAAAGTGTTCAGAGACCAGAGCACATTTCAGGGCAATTGAGTGCTGGAAGCTTTCAGTCCCCCTGTGCCCTCCTCATCTACTTCTACAGCCCAGATGGAACCTTATTTACCCATGAAAAGTGCAGATGAAAGAATTGGTGGAGCTCAGATTGAGAAGATTAAAAGATGTGTAGTCAGTTTCAAATGCTGTTGAAAAAAAAAGAAATGGAAATGTGGTAAAACTCCTTTCATTTGGAAAAGTTAGATCAGCTTTGTGTTTGAAGGTTTTTAGCAAACACTTTACTACATCCTGTTTCATCAAAACTTGTTTTTCACTAAAAGATAATGACAGGAAATTTCCATCCAATATAGATGTGAGTCTGTCTGCAGGTTTGTGGCCCTTGAAGATTCAGTCTAGGGGCACTGAAATATGCCAGTAGCCATGCGATGTGTTTCCCATCAGAAATATCTACTTCTTCCTATCCTTTTCTACAGTCAGGATCAGTTTACCTAGGCTGTACAGGTACTACATAGGTGTCAGGATTTTCTGTTCCATTGCATGAATGTTTTTAAGCACTTTTGATGAGGATTACAATTAGCTAATCAAGCTAAACATTTCTTAGATGTGTGTTGCCTGGGGGAAGAGCTCGACCCCCACCTTGCTACAACCACCTTTCAGGTGTTTGTAGAGAATTATAAGGTCCACTCTGCCCCCAGTCTGTAGTGCTGAAGGGGCTTGTTGTGACCCAAGTGTAGGACCCAGCATTTGACATTATTGAACCTCATACAATCAGCCTCAGGACACTGAGGCCTGTCCAGATGTCCTGATGGTAGCTGCTGTAATGGTGTTGACTGGTTGGTGATGGTCTGAAACTACAGATGGAGAAGTGATGGTAATATGAGGTTGTAAATGGTCATGGAAACAAAGTGTAAATACAAATGTAGGCACCGAAATGAAAGCTTAGGGTTAGGTGGTGAGCTGGCACGTACTTATGGTCAGGATCTCATAATTCCGAGTCAATTAAATAATTTTATCAATGATTATTTTTCACCCTTGCTGTTGTTTAGTCTTCCAACTTGCTTTCTACTGTTTTCTCCCAAAAGAATGTACCCACCACTGTTTTCAACATCAGAAAGGTAATATAGCAGTCTGATCTGTAACACTAAAAATCATTATGGTTTTCAGTGGTTTTTGTTCAGCTGGTTGGTCTTTTGGGTTTTTTGGTGTGGTTTTTTTTTTTCCCCCAGTTTGTTGATTTCTCTGTTTGTTTAGTTGGTTTATTTTGCCTGGTGAAAAGTCAGCTGGATGATTTTTAATGTTACCTTGATTGAAAATCGGGACATGTACTATCAATGGAAACTGTGTTGTTGAGAATCAACATTTACACACTTATCCTATCATTTCCCTGGCATGGATGTTGCTTTTAGGTTTTTTTATTCTTAGCAAAAAGAAAGAGAGCATTACCCAAAACTGACAAGTAAAAGCTTCCATCCTTTTGCTGTAAATCTGGTGTAGGGTAAAAAACGCCTGGCTTGTATCTTCTGGAAACTTCTACGCTGGGGTCAAAACAACTGTCACTGGTCACAAGGTCAGCACTTTATTTTGTATTTTACATTTTTGGCAAGATGACAAACCTGATAATCTGGAAAATTGGTATCAAAACCTATAAAAAATGGTTATGATGCCTCTTTCCAAAGTGTTTAATCCCTTTCAAATAGTTTTGCTGTCAAGTATTACAAACTGCCCCAAATCTGTCAATGCTTTGACATCTATATCCTCCTTGGTACACGTACAGCTTTCAGATTATGCTTGTGACTTGTCATGTATTAATTTCAATATCTGCCTTAGAAAAGAAGTTCTTTTCATTAAACCTCTGTAAAGACATGATTGCCAGAGTTTTGTTTTGAATGATAGCATTATGGTAACTGAGTCAAGAGCTGTGGCACCAACTTTTAAAGTAACAGATTTAAAATAACAACAAAAATCTACTAATTATTTCTGTTGCAATAAGTTTTAATTTTGCAAAGCTATGAAGAAATCCTACAAACCTCTTGTTTTTGCAACTAAAGGAGCATCACTAAAGAAATTTTGTTTATTATAATTACGAAACCAGATCCCATGAGCAGCCGATGTTTTGAGAAAGCTGAAAAATTAAGTTAAATTTTAATGAGAGCTATTGTTCTGGTTAAATAATGCATACCTCCAGCTACAGAGATGTTACATTTAGGGATTCTAAAATCTTATGTTCCAGTCTTGAAAACAATTAAAATGTCTTTTAGTCACCAATTTAAGTAATGCTTGAGAACTAAGAATTTTAAGTGTCTTCCCTGAAGCAAGAAACACAATAACAATAACAAAGGCTTATTCCCTATTGTACTCTGTGAGGTGCATTTTGCAGCAATAGCTTTTTGAAAAGAACTAACCTTCAACAACCTGAATTGCTGAAATCTGGAAGTGAAGGATGTTCTTTGGAACAGGAAAAATGCAAAGATCTAAGCGTTTCATAAAATTGCTGCACAATGTGTACAGTTCCTATAGTAATCTTTCATACAGTATTTTATGTTTCAAGTTTGTTTTTTGACCTCATTTCCATTTTTACCTCATCTCCCAATCAACTCTTCCCTTTAGATTTCATGTGAATTATAAAATATGCCAGAAAATTAATTCCTGGAGGGTTGGGTTTAAGTGAATTCTGGATTCTCAGCAATCTCTTTTGAAGAAAGTGGAAAAAAGACTGTGAGCTGCGTGGAGGTGCAGGGAGTGAGGTGCACATCCCCTTCCAGGCATGGCCCTTTCTGCCCTATTCCACTGGTGTGTGCTAATCTTGTTCTTCTGCCTTCCTTCAATTCCCAGCCCAGGCTGCTCGCTTTAATGGGCAAGTCTCAGGCTTCCCAGGTCTCTCGTATCACTCCAACGCTTCTTTTTCTGCAGTTCCTTATTTTGGGTCACATCTTAGTCTTTCACAGAGCGATTTCTTCCTTTGTCCTGACTCTGGGGAGGGGCCTTGCAATATGTGCAGAGCACCAGAGGGAGAGTCATCATTCCCAAACCTCCTCTGCAAAGCGAGCTTGGTCCACCACAGGCAAAGACAGGTCCAGCCCAGAGCAAGTGTTTGCCATCTCCTAAGAACACCCAAGCACAACGGATATCAAGTCCTACAGTAAAATTTATGTGTTGAATCTTTTCAAATGAACTGCTTTCATTTTTTTTTTAAGCAAAACCATGCAATTAGTCTCGAAAATAGCCGGTAAAGCCATGGATATATCAGGCTGCCTTAATTATGGGCAAATCTGCAAGCTTTACTTCAACACGCTAAATTAATTCAGATTGCAGATTTATGCAGAACAAGTGGAGAAATAACATTCTTGTTGGAAGTTATGATTTAAAGTCACAGAATCACAGGATAGTCTGAGTTGGAAGGGACCCAGAAGGATCATCAAGTACCAATTGTGAAGTGAATGACCCGCACAGGGATGGAACGCACAACCTTGGCATTATTAGTGCCATGCTCTGGCCAGCTCAGCTAATCCCAGGGTCACAATACTTTAATAAATGCAGCTATAGCTTTTAATGATCAGTAAGTTGGCTGCAAGGTGGGACATGTAAAGGTGGGATGCATATCTGAAGTACAGTCTTTGCTTAGAGTTCTGCACGCAGGTAAAAGTTATCAGAATGCTGCAATATTTAAACCTTCTTTCTGGAACAGGCAAGGCGTATCTCTGTGCTCTGTTGCATTGTATGTACTCATTTCCTTGGATTGCTCTGCTCTTTCCTTTGCAGTTTTCATTATCCATTGCAGAAGTCTTAATGGAAAAAAAAGCATGATAAAGATCATCTTTTTGATTGTAGCTAATCATAAGCTAAAAATGCAGAACTTCTTAATTATCTGGTAAAGCCAGCGATTCTTCTGGGACAGAGCAGTTAATTCCCGTTCTTTGTATTTTGTGAGTGTATTGCTATTAATCATGGAGATCATAAGCTCAGCATTCCTGAAAATGTGCTAGTTAAGTAAATGCAACTGACTTATGATGCACCTCGTAAGAAATCTTCAGAGAGCTGCATATTTTGCTTTGCCTGAGAAATTGTGGGCACGCTCTGAATATGCTGTTGAAATACTGCAAAGGCTTAGAGCCATCAGACCTTCCTAGGGCCTGGAATAAATAGGAAGCCAATTTTCATTCTTCACAATAAGTTTTATTTATTAATTAACTTATCTTAAAATCTATTTAACATATTGCTGGTGACTTTGTTGCTGCTGAAAGATTATATCCTCATTGCTGGTTGTGGATGGAGTTAGGGGATACTAGGCCAGCTCATGTATGGATGTTTGATTCTGGTCTAGAAAGAGTATAAAGCATTTTTGCACTAGACTGGCACTGCAGGTAATGGGGTTTTTTAATTAAAAAAACCCCAAACAATAGTCATTTGTGTGTATGTGGGCATAAGTTGGTTATGTAACTCAGTGCTTTCCAAGTCTGAATAATCCTGATATCAGACTCAATAATCAAAGTGATGGATGTAACGCTTTGCATGTCAATTATTTTTATGACCTTATATGCCTGTCTTAATACTTCCCTTTGCATTGTTGTGCTCTGGATTAATTCATCAGTGTAATGGTGGGACTGAAAAGGTCACAGAAGAGTACTGCCAGCACTGAAGGTCTAAGCTGCATCACAGCTCGTAGTTTATGAGTACTTGCAAGACAAAAAAGACTGAAAATGTGACAGATGAGACTTTTCCAAATGAAAATAAGAAACAAAGCAGTTTTTCCAGCACAAATACTTGTGACAGACCTTGACAAAGTAATTGCTTTCAGTTCTGCTAGCATTAAGGTTACTTGAGAATTTTGACTAACATACAGCTCTCTTTCTCCGTATGTAACTCTTCCTGTTTTCAAAATTAGCACTTGTATCTTAAATTGAATTAGTTTATTAACAAATAAACCATATTTGGGCTAGAAATTAGGCACCAGTCTACCTACTCCCGTGAATGGCTACTAAATTCAAATGATTCCCTTGCCATAAAATAGGCAATTATGACAGTCCATTTATTAGCTACAAAAGAAAATATGATATAATACACCTCTGTAGCCAGAGGAAGATTTTTTTTTTTAAATTCATAATAACTGTCTAATTGGTTGGTGCAACCTTTCAATGCTCATTTTGTGCTGTGTCACAGCTGGTACAATCAACTTGGTGACACTGTGAGCTGTTCTGGCTTCATTTGTTAGGGGGCTGTCAGCCAAGAGGCCTTTGAGGTGAATCTGCCTGAGACTTTCACAGGGAATTTCCTGAAGGCCAAGCAAAGTTCATTAGCACATAAAAAAATCCAAGTGACTACAAAAGGCAGAGTAAGACAAGAATTCGTTTGAGGTGAACTGACACAGTGAGGGGGAAACAGCAACAGGCACACTTCCTTTCCCCAGGATCCTGCTGGCTGAAGTGCTGGTGTAGAACTGGGAGTGCTCCACGTCAGGCTCTTGGGAGAAGATCATGGCTTGAAATACCAGCTGGTTATTTCTGCCTGCTTGGCTGTAGTGAATGGTGTTTGCTGTGAAAAGGTCACATACAATTTTAATCAGGACAGAAGGAAAGGCATGGGGAACAAATGTGCATCCTGACAGGGAACCTGCCACGCTTTCCCTCGTGCCTTTCCGGAACAAGCGAGGCTTTAGCAGGGACATCTTCGTCCCTCAAAGCACCTGCGAGCCAGAAGGAAAAGCCTCCTGGTGGGAAATGAGCCTCCAGGACCCCCTGCTGGAGGAGGGACATGAATACTTATTGCCACTGTCCTGTAGAAAGTTTTCAGTTCATAGAAATGCTATTTCCTGTGCTAAAAAGGTTGGAAATGATCTTCTTAATTTAGTAAAAAATGCTAGAGTGATGCCTTCTGATTACTTTGTGAGACTGAAAAAGAAATGAAGCCATTTCTTTAAAGCAGAGTAAAAAGCTCTGTTCAACTAGAAAAGAAATCTTTTTACTTGGCCAAAGAAAATTTTTTTAAAAAATGGTAATTATGGTTGCTCTGAAGTACATGTCTTTGGTATCTATACCCTAAATATTTTGTTTATTTGATTGGGGGTTTTGATGGGGTTTTAGTTGTTCGTTTTGGGTTTCTTTTTTTTGAAAGTGCTTGTCAGCCCCTGGAGGCTCACCTTTTATAAATTACTGCTATTACCCCAGGACTGTGCCTCACATCTATAATGGGATGGGTAGTGGCCATGTATCTACTCTTACCTAAGGTAATAAAGGTGATCAAAGGCTTTGAAAATTCAGAGCTCTGCCTTAGTTTATCTTCCCTAAAAAATCTAGGTTTTCTAAATGTACTGACCCTGTTACTCTTAGTTCATGCAGTTTTGTGTCAGAACTTGTCCACTAAGCTAAAAATAGATCTGTGATGCAAAGCTTTGTGGTGTGTTTATTTATATATACATAACAAAGGCTTTGGGAAAGAAAGAGAAGAGTGATGTCACTAATTCTGACTTTTTTATTTTTGAAATTATTTCAATTATGGCCACATTTTTTTTGTATTCGAAATTACTATATGATCAAAAAACACAAACCCCTACAATATTGCTACGGAGCCCTTAAAAATCAACAGGAATTTCCAAAAATTTGGATTGTTAACATAACCTTTTTCATTTTAATGTCATATTGACATTAAATATTTAATAAATACATTTCATTTTCACTATGCAAAATTCAGTGGGGCTTTTAGCTCTATTTTCAGTGGGGTTTTTTGTGTTTGTACCTCACTGCACTAAAGGCTGTGTAAGTCTTGATGAGCTGTGTCCAAAAGTAGGTCTGAGAGGCAACCAGGGGAAGTGTAAATGAACAGTGAATTGCAGGTGAACTTGGCTAAGGAAAGTGGTTCATGTATTCTCCTAACTGACCTGGGCAATGCATAGCAAGGGCAGGTTTAAAATATTCAGCACTGCGTTTGAAGACACAGAAATAAATGGATGTATTGTCAATGGCAATCATCATTGTCAAGGAAGATAATTCTGAAATACCATCTTTCACTTTAAATTAAAGGTGCTTGGCTCTTTATACTACTAACACAGAATAACATTTTCTCTGTTAGAGAGCTTTCTGTTACTCCTATAGAAAGGGAATCTAGCTTTATTATGCAACAATAGAAAAATACTTGAGATTATATAGCTTAAAATAATTTCTATCCATAGGGCTCTGAGGAATAAAGAATAGCAAGATATTGTTCATCACTAAAAAAAAGGGGGGTAGAAGGGAAGGTTACTAAGACTGAAAATTAGTACTTAAAAGCGTTAGATGACTGAAAAAGGCAAGATTTTTAAGAATTAAGGCTCTGTTACTGTTTTGATATAATTATGATAGTTAAAGTATTTGTTTACAATTGCTAGCTCAAACTGATGCAAAATAAAGGGAAAAATTTTTATTCAATTAAAAAACTTGACTCTTCTTTCCCAAAGAATTATTGATGCAAAGCCTCAAGGGTTCAATGTACTGTGAAAACTGAGGTGTCAGCTTGCATCTGGATCTGCTTCTGGAGGTTTTTTGTTGTCAATGCTGCATTAAAGAGCATTTTAACTTGGTAGTTTTGTGAAGCTGATGTTTCTGCAACTGTATTACACAGATGCCTTCCTTTACTGCTGAATTTTAGTTTTCCCAATGAGAGCATGGAGAATGCCAGAGCAAATGTAGTGCTGCGAAAACCAGTTCAGGATCACAAAGAGTATTTTGTTGTGCAGAGGAGTTTTGTTTGATCCCTGTTATTTTAGTTTTTACTTTGGGGAGGGAGGGAGTGAAGCCTATAATCTATTTTTTTCCATCTGATCAGTACTGGATGTATCCTAAACATTGTTTGAGTTAGGAAGTAATGATGAGGTGGAGGTGTAGGTTAGGCTTTTGCTTCATGCTTGAATTTGGCCTAAGCTAATTCAGATGTTTGGATGCAGTTGACAGTCACCCAGACTATGTGGTGAAGACATACTGATGGTGACAAGTCCTGGCACTGTTTTGTTTATGAGATCTGATGAGGTAACAGCATGAATTCCTATAGTTGCACTATGCAGATGACACGCTATATTAATCAAACTGAAGTTTACAGCTCTTGAGCTGTTCACTTAAAATTTAAACATTTTTTAAAAAAGCAAAAGGTAAATAATGCTGTGATCTGTCTCTAAGATTTATTAATACCAAAACCAGCAATTTTTACCTTTATGTGGAGCTGCAATTCAACTGTGACATCCTTCATAGCAAAAATGATATTCCAGACATCATAAATGACATTTCCCTTCTATCAAGCCTGCAGATGAGGAAGCACCAATACCTGTTCAGAAGCTGATTTAGAGTTAACAGGGGGACAATTTTGCTATGCTACAGTACATAAACATTCTGCACTGGCAACGTTTTATAGCTGGTCACAGTGCTGATAAATATATTTTATGGAATATCTGCTTGTAATGTGCAGATGGAGACAGAAGAATTCTCCATTTCATTTTGGTTTATTTTACTTTGTCATTTTAATAGCATTTAGAATAAGCCTGATAGGCCATTAAAAACTAGCAGATATACCTAGCTCTTAGTTACACTGATGTAAATTACAGTTTGCTGTCTTTGGTAAAGTTATTCCACACTTATAGAACAATTTGAAGATTGTAGATATGCCTTGAGGCATTACAGAAATGTAAAAGTAGAGCAAATGAAATAAGCATGAAACCTTTCCTGGAAATTATTAGAGTTTTTTTATTACTTAAAAAAACACCAACATCTAAGCATTTAAAAGCCAAAACAAAACCACCACAAACCAACAGCAAAATAAAACCCTACACATGATCCTTTTATTTACTATGCTTTTACATCTTGAAATAAAATAAAAAGAAATTCTGATTTAATAATATAAATATAATTAAGCTAAATATAATTTTTGCTTTATACTGTTTGTATCTAGAGGTCAACTGCTGATATTGAAATAGGGGGGTCAGTGCATGGAGAAGGCTGACTTCCTAAATTTTCAATTCTTATACTGATCATTCTGGCTTAACATGTCATAAACTTTGTGATCCTGCATGGGTCATTTTCGACATCTTTTCAAATGAACATCAGAACAGGGAAATATGGGACTATTTATGAAACTCTAATCCTCCTCTTGTAGTCAGTGTGAGAAGTCAGGTGAGCCCTATTTGTTATCTCGTGTTTTGTTTCGTCATTTACATCTGAATACTTCAAGAAGCTGTGAATTAAAATTCCTGAATATTATTCTGCAGCACTACCAGGGCACCAAGGGCAGCTTCAAATCTGTCTAAATCGTGCAAGACCTTCCCAGTCCCAGAGAGTTTTGCCAGCATGCCCAGGGAGAACCTGGGTAGGATGAGACTTGGGTGATTTTTCCAATCTGCCCTCTGAAGAGGACAAGGAAGGAACCTAGTAGAAAATGAGAGCTGTTCCTTGTGCTTTCCTACTGTTTCTTATAGACTTTTCAGTACAAATGATCTTCTTAACAGCTGGCTTAATTTGTTTAAGGTTCCTGTACGTTGTGGAAGAGAAAATCTTGTTCACAGGTTGGGTTTATGTGGTCTGACTTTTGCAGCTTCTGAAGGAGCAGAAATAGATTTGCAGATACCAGCCCTGGCTTCCTGTGCAGCTCTGGCTGGGACTGTGCTGAAGGCAAATCCCTTGCAAATCCTCATTAGTGTCAGCAGGAAGCTATTTGACAGGCCTCAGAATTACCCTATTGCAAAGTCTATGGTTTCCTTTCTCTAGACTGTACATGTTGAGCTTTGCTGCTCTGCGTCCTACAGGACACTGAAAACTACTATGGTGGGGGTTTTCAGTGTCTGCTGAAATATTTTCAAGGCATGATGAGCCTGGAAAGTGCTGTCCCAGGAGTCACAGTGTGCCATTGTCAGCTGCTGGGTGTCCTTGTTTTGATGTCGTGCCATGACAGCCAAATTTTCCTATTGCATGGGAGCCATCGTGGCTGAGCAATGCCTTAGTCAAGCTGCAAGGAAAATCACACTATAACACTAATTGTCTGGATTCTCCTCTCACGATGCATAGTCATGATGTTAGTAGAGGTTATAATGAAGCTTGCAATTTTAGCTTTTAGCTTTGAATTTATGGAATTTTTTACCTGCACACACATCAGGTTTCCTGAAGAGAGAGGCAGCATAGGTGATGTGTGTGCAGGACTTTAGAAGAAACAGAAGAAAAAGCATGAATATTAGCTATCCTGCATCTATGCTACAAGCCAAAAAGTATATTTTTTCCTTTGAAATAAACCCATTTTGCATCAACATTTTCCTGTCTATTTTGTGCATGTCTATTTAGCCTCACGGTCTAATGTCTTACATTTAAACAAGATTCAGAATGTACCAACATGGTTAAAAATATATTATTATGAGCTCATGAATTTGAACCATGCTCTGGATCCCACTCCAGGGTCTCGCTTACTCACAAACACTGCTGTAAGTGGGTGGTAAGGTGGATGTTTGTGAATTCAGTCAGACTCATCTGAGTGCTGTTGTGCTTTATTGTGCCAGCATGAGAGACCACATAAGATGGAAATAAATCTTTGCTGATTACAGAGCAAGAATTCAAGAGACACATCTGAGATATCTGGCTTTGGCATTGTCCCTCCAGAGCCCTTAAAAGTGAGCTTGAAGAATGGCAGTTTTTTGACTTATGTGGTAGCTGGAGCCCTTGCCTTGTTACTTCAGCTAACAGTTATATCTTTTATACCCTCATGGACATGTCTTTGCTGTGCTGATGGTTTTCCAGAGCTGAGTGTTAACAGGGTCTCTATATTGGCAAACACACAGAGAAGCTGTGCCCTTTTGAGCAGTGCTGTCACCAGTTTCACCTTTTTCTGCCTCTGTAGGATTTATGTGAATGTTTTGTACAAGCATTTTGTTTTCTTCTCAAAAAAAGCTGAGCCATACAGATTTCCTCACCATAATTGTGGGAGTTGTCCGTCCTTTTATCAATAGTGGAAGAACTATGGGCAGACAATGAGGGTCTACAAGCATTTTCCCTTCTTGCAGACAGAGCTGACCAGCAGTCCAACTAGAGGCGTTACCTGGGCCAAGAAGTTAAAAGCACCATTAATTTCAGGTCAGATAGTTCTGAGTTTTGGCAGGGAAGAGGTCAGGAACAATGGCTGTGTAAGAGCCTGGATTACCTGTGGTGTGAATACAAATATTAGTCAGCAATACCATAAGGGCACACAGGCGCTCTAAGTGGGCAAGTCCCAATAAGGCAAACAACTTGACAGAGACATTGCTAGTTTTTCACTGGGATCATGCTAGTATTGATTTGTAATTCAAAAATTCTGTTTCACTGATTGTGTATTTATTCGTATTGCAAATCTTAGAAGTAAAAGCAGGGTCCTTATCAATGTAGAAAACAATCTTTGTGACTGGGTGTGCTTGTGTTGATTCGAAATTAATGCCCCTGCAGTTAACCTGCTGAGTGTAAGGAACTGGATTTACTGCTATTTGTTGATATCTTTGTTGCTTAAGGTATAACACAATGACTGCAGCACCTGCTCTTGCTGGTTATCTGGCTCTGTCACATTTCCCTTGCAGTTCTTTTTCCTTCTTTCTAGAGACTTGCAGAAATTTTTGAAAAGAGCCATCGGTTCATCTCTGAATGCTTAAATCCCTGTAATAGTGTTTCTGTTAGACATCTTGTATTGAATATAATCTCTGTAGTCAAGCAGAAACAAACATTAAATCATTGGAGAAGAATAAAAGAATTTGGTTTCCTTTCTTCTGTGATCAGTTATACACAGAGAATGATGAGGGAAAGCAAAATAATATTAAGATATGAATGTGTAAGCACACTTAAAGCTATGGCATTTGAGAACCTTTATGGTACAGGTGAAGACTTGGTCTGAAGAAATTCTTTTAATGACTCTTATAAACCAGGCATTGTATTTCAAAAATGTTCCTTTTCACAGAGCTGCTATTTCACTGTAGGTTTTTCTACTAGAAATATTCTATAGTTGCTGTGTAATGATGCAATAAATTCACCCAGGAGCTTGTTACAGTTAATAACCTGTAAAGGGCAAAGGTATTTGGACAATGAACATGAAATTAGACCTGTATCATTCACTAACAGTGTAAGTTATTTCTTCCTTTGTCCTTCAAAGAAATGTCATTTTGTGGAAAAAATGGACGCCGGCTTATTTTCTACATGTTTAATTTTTTACAGCCAGTGACTTCTTTGTAAATAAATAATATGCTTTGCTCAGAAGACAAGCATCAGTTCTGAAAAATTATCAAAGACATTAGGATACAATGCTAATGTATTTCATGCTTCAAAAGCTACAGCTGCCAGAAATTCACAGCAATCAATCAACATTTTTCGTTTGCTGTTTTCTGTGTATTAGCAACACATCGGGGTAATGACTATGACCCTGGCTGTCCCCACTCTTTCAGATAAATATACTGGTTATATTGATTCACTTAATATTCCTCTGTGGCTATTTCAAAAGCAGGTACCATTTCAGAAGACAAGCAGACGCCTCATTCCCTTTCTCTGTAGTATGCTTAATTTTTTTTTTCAGACAATTTAACACATTTCTTTGTGTTTGAATAGAATTACCTTTTCTACTACTGTGATCTGTAAATTAGAAAACTGAACAATAGAGCTGCAATAGAGAAAGGCTTTGTCTTTTATAGCCTGTCAAGTCATTCTTCCATTCTTTAATAGACTAAGTTTGGTGATCACATTGCAAGCCCTAGTGTAAAGTATTCTCTAAAAGAGAACTAGCCAGGGGGCAGTGCCTTTGAACTGAAGGAGGGTGGATTTAGATTGGACATTAGGCAGAAATTCTTCCCTGTGAGGGTGGTGAGGCGCTGGCACAGGTTGCCCAGAGAAGCTGTGGATGCCCCATCCCTGGAAGTGTTCAAGGCCAGGCCGCACGGGGCTCTGAGCAACCTGGACAAATGGAAGGTGTTCCTGTCCATGGCAGAGGGTTGGAATCTTCTAATCCAAAACAGCCTATGATTCTACCTCCATTTATTAGAACAAATGATTGTACAGTTGAGGTCAGAAATATCTTTGGTAAATTCTTGCATATAGACTGAATCATTTCAAGCCCTGAAATGCTCAAGATGCAGGGGCTTTCTAGGTCAAGGCTTATACTGCAGGCAGGAGAACTTGTATTAAAGGAATCTGTATTATGGGCTGTCTCCATTTAAGAGTTAACTTTCCAATCCTGTCTCTCTCGCTTGACCTTCACCCAGAATAGGCTGTAATAAAAACTATTTTTATAAGGGACAAAAAGGAAGCACAGGCACTGCAGCTATAACAATGTAAGATTACCTGTGGATTTATGAGTAGGGGATGTTGCTGCTTTGGTTGCAGCAATGAATCTCACTTGTGCTAATAAGCAGTATTGTCTCTGCCCTGTCAATGCCGGGGCAAAGTCGTGGTGCTCTCAGTCAGAGCTGGTTATGCACTGTGGCAATGAGCTCTGGTTTCTGTCTTTCACATTGCATAAAAAAAGAATCTATCTTGAAGAGAAAATGGAAATTACAAAATGCCTATTCATAACTTTGCCTTGTTTTTTTTTTTTTTTTCCTGCTTTAAATTACTGCATCTACAAGTCATTTCAAAATTAGTTTCTCAGAAAATGAGCTCTCATCTCTCATGGAAAAGGAAAGAAATGAAGGCCTTGTTATCCAGAGAGCCAAGGAATAACAGACTGAATAAATATTCCCCCTCACACGAGGGGGCAGGGAGGGGAAAACTGGCTGCACAAAGCTGTTTTCTTGCATCGCCTTTTGTTTCATGTGAAATTTTGGCTGAGAGGTGCCCTGTTACCTTCTACTTATGAAAAAAAATGAGAGGAATGGAGGACTGTGGGGATGAGGCAGTAATACCTCTCCTATTGGCTTTATGCTTGTGCAATGAAGGAGTACTAATAAGAAAAATTGTGTCTAGAGAAATTAAAATAGCCTGTTGCAAGTTGAAACTAAGTTGTTAAAATTATGTTCTGAAATGCAATATTATTTATGTGATCTTATATGATATCCTAATTTTGTGGTTATTGCTCTAGTAATTTCAGGCAAGATATATTTGTATGTATGTTTGTAGATTCTAAAAATACTTCAGAGCTTTTAACAGTTGACTACTTTTGTGAGATGCAATTTTGAAAGTTGGCCTATGATACTGATATGTGACTGAAAGTCCAGGGTTTTTTTTCTGATACTGCAGAAGAGAGGAAAAAAGCTAGTTCACATTGCTTTAGTACTGCAGTAGCAAAAGTAGTGGAGTCATTTTTATCTTTGTATAAAATCAGAGGATACCAATTTGAATGCTTTAAATAGATGTATCTCTCTATGCAGGTTTAACAACTTTCCTATAAAACCAAAGACAAAACCAGTACCCAAAACACTTACTTTCAGTTTTAGTCTACGTCAGGGCTTCGTTTGTTGGAACACAGCAATTGTATTTTAGTTAGATCTGTTGGGTATGTACACAGAGGTGTGTTCTGCAGGTTTTGCTTCATATGTCTGGTTCTTTAGGTATTAATAGCATTTTCCAGAAAGATATCTAAACTTTCTTTTACACAGAGCTTGGTGAATAATTTAGTAACAATTTACTATAGCATTGCTGTCTGTGGTGGTTGGTGAGTGATGCAGCAGCTGTGCCCTCACTCAGGAAATGTGAAAAGTCTTCATGTGCTCTGAGAAATGAGGAATGATCTCTGCTCATGGAAGAACAACTTCATGGTAAAAGGTAATGGAAATAAACCCCCTTAACAGTTGTATTCAGATAGTTAACTACAATTAGAAAAGAACCCCAAACCACTACCAATGAAAGCCCCAAAAGATTAACTTAATTTAAAGCTAATGAGGACAAAGGAATTCCTGACTTCCGTTTCATAATGGCCTTGAAGGTCATGCTTCTTCAGGGATAAAGTACATAAACAACAGTGTTATCTTTGCAAAGTGTTAAGAAAAGTGCGGGGAAACGAAAGGCTGAAAGAAAAGAGCACACTTTATTAAACACTTAGGAAGCTGCACTGTGCCCCATTGTCCATAATAATGAGAGATTCTGCTTCCTTTCTGCAAAAAAGATGATGAAATAGAAGTTACCTTGTTTTGTAACATCAGCTTCTAAGGGTAAAGGGTTAGCAAAAGACAAGATGCAAGGATGATTTTAAAGAATGTATTGATCTTTTATTTATTAAAAAGGCCATATTTGCAATTCATGTAAATTGCTAGTGTTCTCCCTAAGACTGCATTTATGTCCGTATGCAGGATACATAAAGTTGAAGGCAAATAATTTTTCCAAGGCTTTTTCCTCTTTGAATTTGTGAGTTTCTGGCAGATGTGCCTTCCTCAGGACTAGAGTTGGACAATAGCACTTAAAAATCTACCAGTTCTCATTTAGTCCTCAGTTACCTTGGAAGTCACAGCTCCTCATAAAAGGTGAGAACTTTGAATTGCTAAAATGTATGGGGACTAAGCAGTGCTTAGCAATTGAGTGCACCAACCTGCCTCAAACTCATTTATTCTATCTTAATTTGCAGAGGAAAAGCTTTTTGCTCATCTGGAAATTCATAATGCATGAATGGGTCTGCAATGGATCAGTTGCTCATTGAAAAGAAAAGCAGTATTTGATGTGGGTCTCTCTCTCCTTTTTAATTTTTGTTTCCTTATCTCTGTAAGGTATCTTGGGGTAGGGAGAAGTAGTTTTCTAATGATATATAGTGTATTGATGTTAGTAACAGAAAAGCAGCCATACATACTTGTGTGTTATAGATAGGAGAGCTGTGACAGGAGCAAAGGGAATTCTTTCATCTGAGTGCTGGTAAGACTCTCAGCTATGGGACTGCTAATTTTGGCACTGGGTTTCAAGAAAGGTAATGGGCCAGAGACAGCAGGGGAGATGCAGAAAAAATGTCAGGTTTGAAAATCCGATTTGAAAATTTAAAAGAATACTTAACCAACTGATAAAGAAGGTCAAGACTCTTCAGAATGTTGGCTGGGACTGTGATCCATGATGTTATAGCAGTAAGTCTGGCCAAGGATCCATGCACTTGCATAGATTGTAGCAATTAGTACCATGATGTGAAGCTTTTGGTCTCAGGACTAGGCTATGCTGTACTTTGGAAAGGCTTGGGGTGCCACTTGTGTTATCCATAGCGTAGCTTGGACTGCCTGGCCAGATGTGAATGGACTTTTCTGTCTACAGGGATAATCTATCAGACAGGAGAGTCTGGGTTATCCATCACACATGGTTTAACAAACCAGGTAGAAAAGCATGTGTCAAATGCCTCAATATCTGATGCCTTTTGAGACGCGAGATGGACCAGATGATCTCTCAGGACGCTGTGTAGCTTTTCTATTATTTATAAATGCTAGATATTTTTTTCAGAGTCCTTTAAGCCTAAGGTTGTTCATACTTACAACAGCGTTGGTCCTGGTATAGCTGGTTTGCATTTTCTCTCAGGGACTCTCTTCTTTTAAGGTTCCGGTTTTCTGTCTGAAAACAATCTTAATGAGAAATTTAGTGACTGCCAGTGGTGGTTTAAAAGACAACAGAGTGAGTCTAAAGAAACGAAGAATATGAAAAAAACCAGATATTTGGAGTAGTGCTTACAGATCTATTGGTGGATTTTGATGTATTTCGGAGTGATTACATCAAAACTTCTGGGTTTTATTTTTACTGATGCATATTTTTTTACCTCTTTGTAAAAATATTAGTAGCATTCTTTGTTCTTTGCTTTCTTCTTTGTACTTGCCTCTTAGCTTGGCGGGTTTGTTTTTTCCACTAGTTGGAAGAAATAGAATAAAGTGAAAAGACAACCAAAGAGGAGGTGAAGAAAGGTAAGATAAAAGCAAAAGAAACCGTGCAATTGTGAATTAAGAAAAAAAATGTAATTGCCCATCTAGTAAAAATGAAGGCGCTCAGAAGAAATGTGACAAAGGGCAGAGAACAAAGACAGACATATCATCAAATAGAGAAGATGCAGTCTGTAATTCTTGCTTGATTCCACACTCACCCATTCTTTTCATACGGCGACAGAGAAGAAATATAGGCTTTTAAATAAAAAGTGCACCTCTCACAGAGTCCCTGCACTTTAATCTAAAAGGTACAAAAGTACTGAAGTCTTCCAGTCCCCCTAAGAAAGCACATAACTGTTTGGCCTTCAGAGCACGTCTGGGGTGAGACTACTTGATTGCCCTTTTTAGTGGAAAATAGTGTGGCCATAGCTGGACCGGCCGTGCTGGTGGAGAAGGTGGATTCTGAAGATTTGCCCCGAAAATCTTCCTTGAATCCCATCTTCCCATGGCTGGGAGTTTCCAGCACTAGCTAGATTCTACCTGCATGGTCAGGAGTCCTGTTCCCCTGTGTCTGGCTACGGGGGATTCTTTCCTCTGGGGCCCGGTTTGCTGGGGATAACATGTCCTGAGGTCAAGGTTTCTGTGCTGGTCTTTCTGGTTAACTGTTTAAAGGATGTATGGAAGTGACTTTCTCTTCTGGTGCAGGCCCCCTTCTATCTGTCCTGACAGGTTGGGTTGTGGGTTTTTTTGGATAGGACAGTTAATTTTTTGTTATATGCTTGCTGGGTTTTGATTAAGTGAGCCACTAATTTTGCAAAGATCTGTTTGCCTTGCTCTTCTGAAATAATTCATTACAATTCTTGCTGTAAGAAGTTCAGTAGTTGTTGTTTTGCAGTTACTTAAGTTAAACCTCCTTGCAACCTGGTAATTTAGAAAGTAAATGAACTTTTAATTCTCTGCAAACAACTTTGGACAACCAACCAAGTAAAACTCAACCCCATCCTTTTACACAAGCAAAGTCCTTACAGTGAAGAAGCAACATTTTATTCCTACAGTATTCCTACATTAATATTTAAATTTATGAGCAATCCTTTCAGTCTGAGCAGTTTTGACACAAGTGCAAGTGTAAACAAGATATAAAAGGAATATAAGGGCTGTCAGCTTACTCAGAGGGCACTTCTTACAGCACTTGAGTACACTGGTGACATCTTGCTCGGACTGCCATCTGCTCGACAGGAGAACACAGCTCTAAGGGTGGTCTTTCAGAAAATGTCCTTTTTGGAAGCAAAACACCAAATACAGAGATTTTTTCCCCCACTGCCTTTATTATGTCAGTATTACTGATATTATATGTAACTATATTGAAATTTAATAATGCAGTACCAGTCATAGAGGAATATATATATTATTTTACACAGTTTTATTACTATTATCTCCATTGCTTTCTTCTGCTCTTTTATCTTGTTAATTTCTCCTCTCTTTTCCACACTTCCCATAACAACTGGATAAACAAAAATTAGGTAAAATTTACTCTATTTCATCTCATTTTGTCCCATGGTGCCCCACATCTGTTTTCTCTTAGGCCACATCTAATAGTGGGATCTCAAACGTGCATTGTTTCAGTGAGATGTGTGCAACACTTGGTGTGTGTGTTTTAAAATAATACATCTGTTGGGGGCATACCCTCTCTCTAAAGCTGAGGTATAAAGTGGCTCTGGCTTTTGTACACAGCTGGAAGAGCTAAGTCTCACTTTCAACTGCTGGATCTTGGTTTGAAACTAATCGTGTTCTCTTTCTTATAAAAATGAAAACAAAGAAGCAAAGCCCCCCAGACGAAACTAAGCTGTAACCCCTCCCCCCAAATCTTATAGGAGCAGTTGGGTTGAGGCAGTTCCAGGCATGAATGTATTATTATAATAGTGTTGATTCTGCTTTGATTTTTAAAGCCAAAAGAAATATTTAGGGATTATAATTTTTTTTTCAGGAGTTGATACAATTCTTAATTTTCTCAATTGATGGATAAAATTAGTATATTATTTCTCTTCACACACTACCAATCCAGGTAACTTGTCCCCAGTTAAGATGGCTCCTAGGCTGTATTACAGTAATTTATTTTTCATAAACGAAGCAGACTTTTGTGCTAACATATGAGCCTGTGAATTCTAAAGTAGTTTTGCTTTACAAGTTTATGAGTGGTGAAACTCTTTTCTCAGCTAGAATGTTCCTAAATTCTCCAGTCATTTGGAAGAAAAGGGAACAATTTCTTGGAGGGGAGCTAAAATGAGTCAAGCAGTTGAAAGAGTTGTGATTTACTGCTCTAATGTCAGTCTTATCCATTTCCACCTTGAAATTTTTGTCTTAATTATAGGTCTTCATAAAGCTAAGAGCTCGCAACTGGTTGTGCAGCAGCTTTATTTGCCTACAAGTGTAGTTAAGGCTAAAATTTAACACAGCTGACATATACCCAGTTAAAATAGTACACAGAAGTTCCAGAAGAAGTTAACTTCCCTGTTAAAGCCTTTCCTGTAATGAAGCATTTGACAGGAGCTCCAAAGGAGTTGTACATACAGGTATTAAGAGGAAGTTTAGAAAAAAACCCTAAAATGGATTAACTACCTCAATTCCTTTGAGAGGAATGAAATATTAACCTTTCTTTAGGTGCATAGAGGGTTTGCCTTATCTCCCTAGCCAATAGCTACGTGAATAAAGACTTATTTTGAGAAAGAACTTTTAAAAAACTTTTTATATTTCTCTGAGAATACCACAGTTAAATTATAGCAGTCTAAATCTTGGAGTTGTGAAATACAATTTAGTCTTGAGTGACTCCCTTTATAAGATTGAATATATTATTTGAATATGTCCAAAATACCTGGACTTTCATTTAAAGTGCTCTGCTGTAAAAAACCAGTTATGAATGCAATACAAACAGTGAATTATGGGAAATAATTTTATTTTAATAAGCATTAATAGCATTTTCCTGACTGCAGTGCCATTTGATGAAATTTTAAATGCAGATTAATTGGTACAAAAATAAAGACAAAAGCAAGAGGAAACAATCAACATGAAGAAATATATATCTGTGCTCTGTGCTAGTAATAAAAATAATTTTGAGTGTAACCTTGCATTTTATGTGCCATCTGAACCATCTCACTGTATTTATATGCCTGTAATTTAGCCTAACTTGTATTTTCTGCACTCATTAATATGAAAAGAACCCAGTGAATGAGTACCTATTATATGCAAGATCTATGGCCTGGGGACAATTTTATTTTACTCATAAATTTTAATATCCCTACTCTACTACAGTAAAAATAATGAGCCTGTAGTGGTTTTGTCCATCATTACAGAGAAATTTTTTAAAAGCTGTAAAAAGGAATTGTGCCTGATTGGAATTGACCCACGAATCTAAAACTAGGCTTCTCTTTTTCTTTTTTCCCCTGTTTTGTCAAATGCAAAACAGCCTTTGGCCAGTGTCAGCTTATATCTGGCAACAAAAATGATTTTGGTTTTTCTATTACGCATAATTTCTCAATAGTTTGTCATAAAAAGGGCTACACTATTTTTTTTCCCTTGAGCAGAAAAGTATGGTTTTGGTTTTGCTCTTAAATGAAATATTGGAATTTTTAACTAATCTTTGATAATGTATTCCATTAAAAATCATATTCTTAGAATCATTAGTAATTAGAGTAATTCTTGATGGATTTTGGCACTTTTTTTTTTCTGCTAAATCACCTTAGATGCCTTTAAAAATCTAAATCATAGTTTTCTAATGATCACTATATGTAGAAGATAATTATGGCTTTAAGGTGTATCCAGTCCACATAAATCCATGAATGCAAGTTTCAGTGGGAATCTGCAACCACAAGAACTCAGTAGTTCAGACTCTGTTGAATGTGTGGAATCATCTGCTGGTAGTCTGTGAATGTGTTCAACACCAGACAGACACAGGCAGGTAAAGCTGCCTCCCCACGGGGGAGATGTGCTGGACTGGGTGAAACCAATCCATGGGTTCAGTTATCAGACCTGCAAAAACAGAGTTGTTTATATCAATGCTGACAACGTTGCTCCCTAGCTTTGAAACTCTGCTCATGTTCTCTTTCATGTTTTTAGAAGAAATTGAGTCTCGAACTGTAACGAACATAATGCTCAGGTTGTGGATGCAAACGCTTAATTGCACAAGTCATTAATTTTTTTACTTGTATTTCAAACATTGTATTAAAAAAAGAGGGTTTGATAGTAGAAGACAGATCAGGAAAAGCATTTTCAGAATTTTCCAAAATTAAATGTGAACTTATAAATGGCATAGAATAAATCCCTACATTACAGGTTATGCAAGTTTACCTTGCAGAAGGATTGTATTTTGCCTTCTAAAAAAGCTCCCCTAATTATTCACAAGTCTTGCTTTACTATTTTATATAGACTTTCAAGATTAATGTTGCCTTCCAACCTAAATTTTGGTCTCTGGGATTGTATGTGATTCTGGGTTTTTTCTTGTATCGAATTTAAAGTATTAATTCCTTCTGCCATGTCATGAGACATCTGTCTGAGAGATGAGGATAATCCAAAAGTCACATGAACCTCTGTCATTGCATCTCAGGTATTTTTGTCCTTAAAGTTTGGCTCTGTCTTCTTTTTCTCTAGTGTGCTTTTTAAAGTTGTTGCAATACTTTCTGCTCAGCAGTTCTTTGAGCAACACATAAAGCCCAAAGAGGAAGGGTAAAGAGACTTCAGACTGGTTCCTGCTGAGGCCATGCCCACATACCCTCTTGCTTCCCAGCCCTCCTCACTGCAATAAGTTATTTTCAAAGTTATATAGTATATTTACAGTCAAGCTTCCTTTTTCATCCAAATGATGAAAAATTTTTAATCTCTCTGTACCTGCTCTGGCCTTGGTGTTACCTTTTGTGACCCCCGAATTCACAATCGTGGTCAAACTCTGTTGCGCAGATGTCCTCGCCCGTTGTCGTGGCTCTGAAGTGCCAGAGGTTTCCTTCTTGTGTTTCCCAGTGCCAGACCCCATTTAACAGTGGAAGCAGTCTTGCACCAGTGGGCAGGCAGGCTGCTGAGGCTCTGGGACAGAGAACACTTCACAGCGTCACACTTTAAAAGTTTGCTCCTGAGCCTTGTGCTTGTACTTGAAACAAAGATATTGTTCTGACAGTGTCTCAGATTTTGATGTGTCTGCACTTTCCCAACCCATCTGTGCAGCACTTCTCACCCTAATTGACATGTTCCTTCCTGGTCACCCACCTACTGCTGCTGCTTTTTGTCATGACTCCTACAACCAGCAGCTGCTGATGCTCTTCTTTGTTTGTAATTTTTGTCAAGGTCACTTTCTGTGGACAGACATTCCTGCATCTGCTCCATCAGTGTCCCCAGTCTGGTGCTCAGACACCTCTTTTCTGTCTTGTTTCATCAACAGTTTCTTTTCCATGGAGGGAAAATAATGATCAGAATTCTGGTATAATAAGTGTTGGATCTAGCTCTGTAAGCATCAGTCAGCATTAAAAAAACCCAATTATCTCTTTATGAGTGACAAGGGCCACTGGTTTAACATTTGTAATTATTCATTTTAATAACTAAGATGATTAGTTAATGTTATATGGGTCACATTTTGTGGTATATTACACTAAATTGCAAAAAATTCATAGCTGACTTATGATCCCCAAATGATACAAAGTTGCTCTGTTTGCAAACCCTTCCCTCCACAGACTAGCTCATATTTGCTAAAATATCACAGCAGTTTTCTTAATTCTCATTTCCCACTTGAAAGCACCTTATGATTCTGATTTTACTTTGTTTTCCTGAGATGTGTATTTTTTGTCAATTTAACTTGGGTCAAATTCTTAAACTTTATTATGTATTACAGTCAGTAATTTGAAGTTTGAGGTTTAAATTGGTAGTCAAGTTTCTTTGATTTCTTTCATCTCTGCACTTCCACTTTATAAAACTTCTCTTGCCGGTGGACATGCTTAAGTTTAAAATAAATCCTCCTCAATTACATAAGAAAACTGAAAAAGAATATTGAACTCTGTCAAAACATGATCTTAAATTTTATCTTTTTTAGTGTTTTTGGGGGGGGCACTATACTTTGTTTGTAAATAGAGTCAAACTAAAACATTGAAAATTTTGATGTCTAAAGCTTGAGCTCAAACCCATCAAAAATGTTACAACCTTTATAAAACCTTCTGAAAATTAAAAGGATTTATTTTTTATAAACTCCATGAGTATTCCTTTCAGCAAATTGGTTGTTTTAATGAGTATTATTAATAGTAAAAAAGCTACTAAGTTCTCAGCTGAGGTTCACAGAGGTGCTTTATAAGGTAAGACTTTCTTCTAGCTAAAACGTCCTATTTAGCCATTTAGTGAGTGCAATGATGCTTATGAGACATTGAGTTACGCTGTTTCATCATTGAGGGTAGAAAAAAAACCAACCCAAAACAAACCAGAAAAAAGCCAGCCATTCTGTTGGCTGAAGGTGATCAATAATAAATACATCTGTATTTTGGGTTGGAACAGTAAGACCACTGGAGCAGTCAGTACTAGGCAGGTCAGAGGCCCCAGCAGCAGCTGTGCTGCTTGTAAAGGTGCACTATATTCTCTCTAGGGCAACCTGTTATTTCTTACAGCTGCTGGAGCTGTTGTAAATTTTGTCTTTCATGTCCTGTGAAAAATCTCTAAACCAGGTATTGCAAAAGTTGTAGATGGATGTCAATAAATAGCATTCATTGTATGGAATCTCTGTTAGAGGTGTTATTTCTGCTTTCATACCAAAATACTTAAACTCCTGGTTACAGTGTCAGTTCCCAGGGACAGTTGTGTGATAGGTGGTACTGTGCAGAAGGAGAGCTAAGCTGAAGAGGAATCCAATAAATTGTTTCTCTTAATCCTGTTCCCCATGATTACGAGAAAGAGCATGTGGCCAGGCACTGCTGCTTTCTGATGCCCTACAATTTTCAGGGCAAAAAGCCAGGGACTATGGGCAGTCTCTGGCAGAATAATTGATGGCTGAAGAAACAATGTTCTTCTGCTCACTGTTCCTCATCTCTGTCTCCTTAAGGAAAGGGAAATACTGGGCTGGATTCTGAAGTTGGTGACCAGTGGCTTGTGAGCCTTAGCTTGGAGAGGGAGGACTGAGCAGGCCCCCAGCTCTGTGCATTTTGGGGTAGGAGTTTGTGCTCCCCGTGGCTCAGATGGCAAAGGGTCAGGGGTGACAGAAGGTCTGCCATGCAAGTCCCAGCCTTGGGATAATTCCCTGGCAGGCCCTGGGACCTGCTCACTTTGATTGCAGGTCTTCATTTCGATGCAGTGGTTTTTGTGGTTTGCTAATTTGTAGCCAAGTATAGGAAAGTGATGGTGGGCAGAAAAGGAGTTTTAATGAGATTACACACAGTCTTTGGCATAAATTTGGTCATTGATTTTTGGAAATTACTATTAAACATTAAAATATTTTCTGTTTTAAATAGCCATTCGATTTCCAGAAGGAAGTTCAATAGGTCAGATACTCAGTACCAGAAAAACTTCATGTAACATTTGTAACATACTGATCTTTCTCTTTGCTGCTCTTGGCTACAGACACAGTTGAGTGATCATTGTGCTCTTTTGAGAGGATTTTAATGATACATTTGAATTATGTTGCATGACCTTCAATGCAAAACTGCAATGAAAGGCAATGTTTTTATAGGCTAAATATTTTTCCCTAATGGCTGCTTTTAGAGAGAAGTTGGCTTCTTTCTGACAAGGGTGTGCCATGCTGCTGCTGCTATTCAGGCTTTTGGAATGGAGATCTTTATGTTAAATTAACAAAAGCAGTAGGAGTTTACTATTTGTTTGCAGTAGGGCTAGGGTTTCTCTCTTGACATTGCAATTTTGCCCCAGCTAGTGTCACCAGTCCTTCAAGAATATTTGTTTTTCTCCAGTTTCCCTCCTAAGGAGAGTGAGGCAATTGGAATTCTAGATGGTATTTCAGGTATCATTTATATCTATAAATTGTACAAAAGATGCAAGTTGTCAGATTCCTCTTGTGGACTGTTGTAGTGGCTTTATTCTTTTGAGTATAACAAAAGTTTGTTTCCCCTCTTCATTTTATTATCTGCTGGCAGACACACCAACATGCATCTTAAACAGTCCTTTAAGGCCAGGAAGAATACTCCAACACATCCAAAGTGGATCAATATAAGCTTTTAGTGGCTATATACAAACCAGATGTTTGGAAGTTACAGCTCTTGCTTTGTCCTGGGGTGACTTTATGATGTGCATCCCCTATGCTTTCACTCAGTCTCTAACAGTGTGTAGAAAATGAGGTTTTTGTCTTTCAGCTTAATATGAGTTATGCTCACACAAAATAAGTAAAAGAATATTTGAATGGTGTAGGTGCAAATTAGCAGAGCTGTTTTTCTGGTGCAGGTTTAGTGTTACTTGAAGCTTCCAAAGAGCATTATTAAAAGCACCTTAGAATTACTCTCAGGCAGTTAAATAACCTTTCATTGCAAACATTTTTGTAACTGAACCTGTGCAGGTACAAAGACTTTTAATGACAGTGTACAAGACCTTTTCATTGATTTAAATACTTTTCCTTTATGCAGCCTGAATCATACACCTGCCCTAGTCCTTTACAACTGCTGTAATAAAAAGCTCTACTATTTTATATTTTTAATGCTTTGTTTTCACTTTCTCCCCTCTTCAACTTTTTCATGTACTTTTTTTATATGATATCCTTTTCCTGGCTTCTGGTATTTTAGTGCACTTTTCATACGGTAGTCATAACACTATTTATTTTCCTGGCTCTTCAATAAAAACAAGCAGCAGCAGATCGGTCTCCTTTAGATTAATTCTATCGTTTTTAATTTCATCAGCCCTGGAAATTGACTTGTAATTCAGAATGCTTTTTTTTTCCTCTCTCTCTCTAATGCACAATTTTCAAATATTTTAAAACATGCTATTCCAGTGTCAAGCTCAAAATATCATCTTTGAAATTTTTTGGGAAAGAAGAAGGATGATAACTCATTTATCCATCCTCCAGGGGATATTAGACACCTTGCTGATTACTGGTGAGGGAGATCTCAACCCAGATGACTTTGTCAGATGAATTTTCAAGTAGCTACAATCTGGAATGGGAAGGTTGGTCCTGTCAACATCAGAGATGTACCTGACCAGCGTCATAAGTTAATTCATTCCCATTAAAAGCAAAGGCTGAATTGCCTGTTTCATGCTGCCTCTGGAAGATTGCAATCACTCAACTCCTCATGAATTTTTTGTCTGCAAAGTAATTCGCTCCCTCCCTTCTCATAGTTTAATGTAGCAGAATAAACATTTAAGAGAGAGCCTTCTCCTGTGATTAAAGTATTTTATTGATAAGTTGATATCAAGGCACACAAGGTCTATGAAATTATGGAGTATGTCAACAGCATAAGCTGATTACATTGTAAAGGGAAAACCCCAACCAGAGCCCTGCAGTGAGAGCTGTGAAGAGCTGAGGGTTTCTCTGAATAAAACTGGTTACTGTCAGGGAGTTACAGGCAAAATTCATCAACACAAGAAGATATAGAGATGCATAGCGAGGGTGAGCTGAAGCTTTACACCTTCAGATTTAGAGAAAGGGGATAAATGGGTGCAGTAAAAGGCCCGGAGGAGATGTTCCATTACTTGCAGGCAATCCCATGGATTGGTGCTGATGCATTGATACACTGAACTGGGATGTTCCTGCAGCACATCACAGGTTTGTCTTCTGACCACGCACGCTACTTCTGCCAAGGTGAATGTTTGCTGTACAAAGCAAGATAAATGTGCACCTGATTGAGTGGGAGTAATTGAAATGGATGTGAAAATGATTTGAATATGAAAATTAACAACGTAGAATTGTAATTTATTTTTTTTATTGTTTAATTCCTTTCTCAAGATCAACTGTCTGACGCTTTCCAAAACAAAAGCCAACTAACAAACCTGTAGCGTTTTTCTTTGTGGCTCTGAAGGTGCTTGTGCTGGTGCACAGGGTGGATGACAAGCCACAGGCTTTGTATTGAGCTGGTTGGTCACATCTCTCCACTGTTCTTAACTTTACTCAAACACAAGTAATTGTTGCAAAGGCATTATTGTTTCTTGCACAAGTTGCTCTAATTTGAACCAATTAAAATATAATTACTCTATTTTATGCTTAATTAGACTCTCAAGTAGCTTCTTCAGGCTAAAGTTATTCCCCCGGCTCTGTATTTTGAGATCTCTCTTGTTTCTAATGGAAGACTCAGGTTAAATAAGAGGGCCTCTAAACTCAAGAAGTGCTGATACTTTTAAGTTCATTAAATTACTCTTCAGGAACTTTGCTATTCCATAGTCCATTTCTTCCAGAACACTGGAACAAGAACCATATGGTGGCGATTCACTGCACTTGCATTTCTCAGGTTGCTCTATTATTTCCTTCGTAAAGTGTTCAATCTCTCTTAAGTCCACACTGTGAATTCCTATAAGAAATGCCCTTGGAATAGAAATTTCCTCATTATCCCTTATGATAAAGGCTTGTGCCAAAAAATAATTTCATTTCACTGCTGTCTTGTCATTACTTTTAATTCCTTACATATCCCTCATCCAAAAAGAGCTTGGAATTGCTCACATATTCACCTTGATATTAAAGAACTTAGATAGTTCCGTGCATGCAGAAACTCAACCCCATAATATGATGCTGACTTTTCAAATATTAATAGTTCTGAGCTAACCATGGACTGCTTTCTTGTATTTTTAAAGGCAGTTTTTTCTGCATAAAGAATTTGGAAAAAGGAAATAATTGAAAAAGGACTTTGACTAGTAAAAATGAGGGGAAAAAGTGCAAAATAGATGCCTATAAAATATTAAGGTTTAAGCAGTTTTTATCCCCATTCCAGCGGAATTACATCTACAATTCATTTGCACCAGTACCATCAGTCACACAGGATTTGTGTGGCTTTGATGTTAGCTACAGATGTAACCTGTGGAGCCATTTACTAGTAAGACAGTTTTCTTTAACGTTTACTCATAAAAATGGCAAACTTCATCTTCATGTTAGTAATTTACTCACAAAAGGCTTACTAAGACTATATATACACAAAGACTCCAGTGTGCTTTGTTAAATTGAAGATTTTGAATTTTTTTTGATGTCAGGTAAAATCAGACATTTGATGTACTTTGGACTTGTGTAAGCGATTGTGTGTATAAAGAATTCTACTATTACATACTAATGAATAATGAGTAGATATTTAATATTATTTTCAGTATCTATTGCTGCTATTGTAGTGCTTTTGTGGGGAAGAAACTCAAGAGTGAGTAAAACAATTCCTGGTGGTTCATTAATCTTAAACAGCCTCTGTGTTGTGGCAAGCTGAAAAAGGGGTTAAAAGTCTGAAATTGTTATGTAATGGTTCTCTTAGCTAATCACTAATATCTCACCTTTCTAGCCACCTTTTTAAGGTGCAGGGCAAATGCCTGGTTGTATTTTCACCTTGTGTTGTTTAGGAGTGACATTTACAGCAGTGAAGAGTACTCTAGCTTTAGGGCTAGGAATTGCTGGTTTTCCCCTGAAATTACACAAAAAATAAACCAGGCAACAACTTAAATTGTTATACTACAAAGTGTAAGGAAAAGTTATTTATTAAAAAAAAAAAGCGAGAGACTGTGGCTACTTTAGGAGTGGCAATAATGATTTTTGGTTGAGGTGTGAAGTGGATCATTTTATGTTCTTCTCTGGCAAAGTCCTGTTCAAGTAGATAAATATTGATGTTTAGAGAAAGAAACCTTCACTTTCCAATGATCAATGTGTACATAAAGTCTTAAAATTATTAGTATTATTAGCATTAAAATGGAATACTTGAACTTCTGAAAAGCTCACATCTTGTAAAGGAAGAAGGTTTGCTCGCTCTCTTTGGGTGTGCTGTATCAGTGGCAAAATGAACTACCATCCTTATGATCAACTGAATTGGAGATTTAAATGTACGGACTCTTACTTAAATAGCGGCCTGAGGTTCACCCAGATGGGCTGACACATAAAGTAGCAGGAAATTACACCAATTTGAGTCTTTCCAAAGTCTAATTCCATCTGCTGTACATTATTTAGTGTTACAAATCTCAGATTCTTGACAGAATAATGTTTTCTGAACCAGGTTTTCTCTGCCAACGAATGCAATGTGTAATTCCACCTGTTTGAGGTCTATTCTTCAGGGTTTATATCCTCAGCAGGTGGTAGAGGGATGCTGCAATACTGCAGATGTCCAAAAACCCCTGCAGGTCCTTCTGAATTTATTGTGTAGCAGGTGCTGACGGCAACTAACGGCGCCCAACTATTTATATACCCTGCTATTATATTTTCTAATTCACTGATTTTAGTTGCAGAGAAAATTGATTTTGCTGGCTGCCTGGAGATTTGAAATCTTGAAACTTGCTCACCTGTGTTACAATTCTGGACTTAATCAGCGGTGCTAGATATTAGCACAAAGGCTTTTAACCTACTGTACTAACCTTTTACCTTGATGGAATAATTCTGCTGGCAAATACTGGAATGATATCTATGAAAAGTTGATATAGCATTAGATTTTGCTTCCCTTTATTTCTGTTAGAAGTCTAAAAGCTACTATCAGTATGCGCAACATCCCTATATGGCATTAATTCCACATGTAAGATATGGGAGTATTATTTTTATATCCCTTCAAAAATCCTGAACTTTTTTTAGTCAGTGTGCAAATTATCTGCTCAGGTTGGCTCTCTACATTTTTCTTTGATTCTTCATATTACATGTGGATTTTCCTCAAATGTAATTATACACATTTCTTCATACCTTTCTGACACACTATTCCTCTACTTAATCTTATTAGTGAAGTTCTAATTCTGCCGTTGACAAAGGCACTGTCACCTGTATTTTTATGTCAACTAGTGTTCTATGACCTTTCATCTGAGATTAGTGATTCCAGAAATAGAAAAATAATTTCAAAGTACTTGTGGAAGTCAATGAAACACTCTACAGTGTTTTACTTGGGAAACATAGTTATGAATTAAAATTAAGCAAGGCAAGTATTTTTTATTTTAAACCTAGTTCAATCAAAACATTTGTAGAAATTCTAATGAATATTTGTAGCCTACACTGGAAAGAAACAGGGAATACTTTTACCCACAATACTAGACAGCCAAGACAGAAAATGCAAAGTTACTATGAGGAAACCTTGCGAGTTTTCAGCCCTGCAAATTATAATATTACTTAGAGCCTTGTTTAGCATGAGGCTGAGCTAATGCAAAGTCTTTGTTAGCTTTGCTATTGTAAAAACACAAAATAAACAAGCAGCCTTCAAAGAAATATAACAGATACTTTTGTGTAAATCAAAACTAGTCAAATATTCATGACTGGTTTTTATGTGTACCTGGTAGTCTGTAAATGGAAAAGAACAAAGGAGAGCTTAAGTTGTTGGCACCTTTCTCCGCTTCCCTGCTTTCAAGCATTCACCATTCCTGTGTCTCATGGATGTTTAGCAATCCATTTCTAATCCCCTCTGATGAGAACAAATTGTATGCAGCACTTTTTCACCTGTTATTTTCTTGAACAGATGCTTTATCTGCAGTGCATGCACAGATCTGATTTGTTTCAGAAAGTTATGCAATTTTGTTGTACAGTTTGAGTACTTTGTCCTTCGGGGATATGTGTGTGCGCTAATAAGGAAACAGCTTGCAACAGAAATGATGTAGCATAACGTTATTTCAGTAAATGTCACAGTATTAAAATGAATGAGGGATAGTCAGATAAATGGGTAATGGAGAAGGAGAAGCATCTCTGAAAGTCTGGAGGGAGTATTTATACAACAGAGAGAGTCACCAGTGTAAGGTTTGTGGCCGATATTCGGCTGTTCTAAATTTTTGTAGCATACTTTGAAACTTTCTTTTACATGCCAAGAAATAATGTAAGCTGGTGTTTTCAAACAAGAGGCTGTGGTCTGTGGGAGAGGGCTGTCAGGGCAAACTGAACAGCATCAATGCCCCTTCCAATAGCTAATACTTAAATGCTCAGAGCACAAAATTGAGGAAGTAAAAAAAGCAGTGTCAGAAATAGCGTGCTGGAACCTCGTCCTGTTGCTTCTTTCACATGCAACAGCACAGTTTGTGACAGCAGGGTTGTTACCTAGCGTATTCTCCTTGTTTCTTTTGTGCAACAATTTATACATAACCATCTAAATAAAAAAATTTGGAAATCTATATGGAATATATTTTATTTGATCAAGTTTTCACATGTAAAATGTGTCACGTATTATTTTCAATGCACATTGAAAATATTTCAATGCACATTGAGTTGCAATACAAATTTGTTGTTTTTCACTTAAATTCTTTTATGCAAGTCTCTTCAGTGCCAAACACCACCACCGTTGAAGGCTTACATCACTTTTCACCTTCAGTTAGAGCATTTTTTATGCTGATGTAATATTGTTGGAATTGTGTGCATCTGCCTAAGTGAACATTGAGGCAGCAGTGTTTAATAATAAAACAGTGTATTGAACAAGGCAAAACCACTTAAAGTACAATAAAATAGGACAAATTTCCTAAGTCAAGGTTCTTAATTTAACCTGTTGTTGCAAAAAATGTTAGCGAATTAGTCAAACTTATTTTGATAACAGCCAAAAATCAGTACTATATTGGAGTATTCCAAACAACTGTTTTGAGGGCTGCTGCTTGATTTTCTGAGTACTCTGGAAAGCCACTGAGTACTATGGAACCTGAGAAAACCCAGAAAGGTTATATCTAGAGAAGAACTCCCAAACACAAATATATGGAGTCTTTATAGTGAGACTCGAAGAAACTAGTATTTTATTAATATTCTCTGCATATGGTTAACTACAGGAGTTATTGCCTCACATCATGTCTGAAGGTTCGCTGTCTATAAAACGAAGTATTTATAAAACACTGAATACTGACAAAAAGGATATGAAAACTGGTGATGTAATTCTCTTGTGCTACATAACCTCTATATGCTAACAAAATGTCATGTACCTCTCTAAATGCCGTATTGAGGCTTCTAGGACTTATGGTCCTTCCTTTTTGATGTGCTTTGGTTTGTTGGGAGGTTTTTTGCTCGTTTGTTTGTTTGTATTAGTTGTTTTTTTCGCCTCATAATTTGAGGAAAGCATAAAGCATGAGCGGATAAAAAAATTACAGTGGGTGCTCTATCACTTCTGAAGGGTTTTTCTTCTACAGATTCCGTCTTGGCTAGATTAGCTCCCACTTGATTAGGCGTGACACCGGAATTAGCAGATAAAACCTTTTTGATATAGGTCACAGAAATCAATGCAGAAAACTGCAATAGATCAGATGCATTCTCTGGGTAAAAATCTATGATTCAAGGACTGCAAAATATGCACTGATGAAAATGTGCAAGTCTTTTCAGATGAACCCTAAGAAATACTCTTATCACCTCATGCTTATTTTACTGTCAGGGAAGGATTGGTGAGTGCATGAGGGTGGGGGCTGGGAGTGAAGCAAGGCTTTCTTTGGATTTGTAGTATTTAAAGGATTTGGAAGAGTTAATTTTAGGAAGTGTTTCTCCAAAGTAGAGAGGTATTTGTCTCTGAGAAGTCTCATTGAATGTGAACCTACATTGAGGCCACATCAGTGCATGGGCAGTAAACACATACACAGGTTTTAGAGAACTGGGCTGTGGCCCTGGGCCAAGAGATGTGGCGCTAAGGAGCCTTTCCTACTAAACTTTTGGAGTTCCATGCAGGCACACCCCTTTGCTGGCCATGTCTCAGAGCCCTGGGATGGGAGCTTCACGCTGCCACAGACCCACAGTCTGCCCACGGCTGTTCTACAATTGTGAAGCTGCTGCCCTCTACCTCTGGCAAGGGGCAGTCCTTCTTCTCTCTAAAAAATGGTGAAAATTTTCTTTCTTTTGTAAAGGAGAAATTCAGATCAGTAACTATAGAAACAGATAGGCTGGTCAGACTAAAAGTGAAAATAAAATATATTAATATGAATCAGTAAATCAGAGACTCTAATTATGGATATCATATACTAGAAACTAACCTGAAATTTTAATATTCTGAAAGCTCATCTGGCAAATATCCTTTCTGTGTGGGGTGCTTCAGCTCCATAATGAATATCAATTGTTTGACAGCATTTTACCACTGTAATCATCAACTGTTGGATCAATAAAGAGCATTGAGCGGGTTCTAAAAAGAGAGCAACACATCTGTTTATATCCCTGAATTGACTCAATAACCTACTAAAAGATAACACAAAGAAAACACCAGGGGTTGGAAAAAAACCTAGTATGATTTCTTTAAACCAAGTCGATATGCTTCATAAAACCATCAGGAAGGACAGCACTGCGTGCAGATGGTCTCACCTGGGCTGAGAAAGCATCTCAGATTTGTTTGTGCAGTTGCAGCAAGTCCAGAGGAGATTTTTTTCTGGCTGAAGTTACTTTGAGAGAAACTGCCTTTTCTCAATGTTGTGATGCTTTGGGAGGATTTTTTTCTCCTGATCTCCACATAGCTTCAGAGCAGAGGAATATCTGATAAGTAGAATTCTTTTAGATTAAATTTGGCCTGAGTCCAAATGTTGAGTGCTGAGTCTAGCAGTGGCACTTAACAAGGCACCATTTCAGAGCTATTTTCTGCCCCCCAATTCACAGTCTGGCATGGTGACTGCAGTATTTAACATTGATGTCTGACTGTTTTCTTGTGGTATGGCAGACATTTATTTTTAGCTTTTATGAATGATTTGTTGCTAATTATCTACGTACTGAAAGTACAGCCTGGGCATAAAGAGGCAGATGACCATTTCAACAGGCTGTGTTCACAAGACACCTTGAAGCTGGAGGAGGCAGCTATAAACTTATGCAACAGACAGCTTGAAATCTGCCACCAGATGAAAGATCAGCAACAAAAGAGGCTGTACATCCCTGGAAAGGGTCAGTTCTTTTGATGTGGTTTAGATGCCCACAGGAAGCAAAGGTTTCCAGATTCAGATCCTCTTCTGTAAATGCAGTGTGAGGGCAGAGGGTTGCAGAACTGCCAGCAGTATCTATGAGCCTTGTGGTTGGATTTAGAAAGAAAAAGAGAGATTCTAACAGATTCAATTGTGGGAGAAGTTATACATGATTCTGGTTTAGTCACCTTTCCTATGTCTGGTTTGCATATCTGTAAATAATTTATTTCAGTCTGGCCTGAGTTAAAGTTGGTTTCAATGTAACTGGCTAAGATGGGAACTCCATCCTTGCTATTGGTAGCTGCCTTCACTGAGCTATGCAGACTGCTCTGGGAACTTCTCCTGCAGATGTAGGGGTGGAGAAAATATTTTCCAGTGGTCAGTGTTGACAAAGCTGCCAATTATCGTGGCTGCTGGAAGCTCAGGAGGATGCCTTGCCATGATGATCAAGAGGGGAATGATGAAAACTTTGGAATTAGTTTAGTTAAAAAAATGCAAGGATCTGGTAAGAAGAGCACATGTTGAAGTTGTCTGTACACATTTAAAACAAATAAACAACCAAACCCCTGACTGACTTCCTGAAATAGTGAGTTAAACTCAAGTAAGCTCACACTGAACTGAGAGTAAAGGCAGAGTAGTAGTTGTGCGTGTGTTTGGATCTATGCTTAATTTCCAGATGTACAATTGGGTTTTTTGCTTTGACTTTTAGACTATTATTTAAAGATGCTTCTGATAGCCTGGGATGTTTTGCAGCTGTGATTTGACGTTAGTTCCTTGGCATACATCCATGCCTTTGAAACCAGTTAAAAGACAACACAAATGGGTGAGATAGTCCTAAAATCATATTGTGCTGATAAAACCTTCCATAAAGCCATATGACATTTTATTTTGGAAAGCAGAAAATTAAAGTAGAAGTGAAATCAGGTGCAGCTGGAATCAGGTTAACATCACTGTAGGCTGCTATTACCCTTTCCAGTGTGTGGAGCTGGGAGATTTCAGGATGCTGGATTAAAAGTGGTTCATTAGCTGCAAAACCCAAATTTTATAAGTGGAAAATGGGACTGATATTAGATCTGGCAGCTAAACTAAATCCTTTAGGTTCTAGGTTATCAGCTCCAGAGCTTTTATTAAGATTGATAACATGGGGGCACTGCACAACTCTGCTCAGTGGAGACTGGAAAAAGCCTGAAATCATTAGGGTGGCCATAAATAACAGACTGGAACTGTCTGTGGTCAATTGTTTGTATAGACAACTTCAATAGCTCTTCGAATCCAGCACTGACACTGCTGGGGTGACGATTGTGTTCATTAGCAGCACGTGGCCATTTGGTTCTCCAGCAGGAGTTTGGATGTGAGTAAAGACAAAGACAAACCGATCTTTTCTCTCAGTAAGAGATCCTCTAGATCAGCGTCTTTTCAGTTCTTTTTAAAAAGCAAAGGAGTGACCTTGTGGAAGTTGCAGTAGATGCAGTTACTGTGGCTTGGTAGCTTGGGTCACAAAAGTCCTTTCCAGTTGCTCTAATTCAGAGATAAATATCTGTGGTTTGTTGTTCGGGGATTTTTCCCCTCTGATATGTGGAGGGGAAGAAAGGGGGATATGGAAGGGAGAAATATTTAAAAATTGGCAGAACATTTCAGTTGGATGTTTTTCAACTGAACCTTTGTTTTCATGCAAGGTGACAAGGTTTGTTGTAGGTACAGAGAATGATTTGAAAAATTTTGTTTTGATTGGACCAGAATGGAATCCTGCTCTCCAATATTTTCCACTTTGAACCTTTATCTAGAAAAATTGATGCACAAAATGCTATGGGTCCTGACTACTGTCTCAGAATTTAATTCTATCTTATACTGGCAAATTTGATAGATGTGACCAGATTTATGTGTTTATTGAGGCAAGCTTGACTGTAAATTCCTAGTGGCTAAAGAATAAAACCATCTGACACAGCAAACATCTGACATCTGGTGCATTGTTAAAGCTACAAAATTGTTTCTATGGATCCAGCTTAGTAATGAATATAGTTTAATGAGCCATGGAATACTGCATTGTATAATATTAAAATGCATCTGTTTACATTTTATTTTACTATGTTACATAATAATATTTCAATTTACTCTGTTGGAGTACATAACTATTTTCAGGTTTTCATGAAAGTAAATAAATAGTTTAAGAAGAAAAGACAAGAAACTCCTTACACTAGTAAAATCCATAGGCAGTGTAGACAATGGAAAAATTTGCCTCAGCCAGAATTCTTCTACCAAAACATTAACCAGACATTTTTCTAGTGTGTGAAATATAACAGGATACCAGTCCATGGCACGAGTTGTTCTAAGCCTTCTGTGTTCTGTGGGAAAAGTGATTTTAAATACGAAATATGGAAATTACTGCAGTCTTTTTTTTAAACAATTGAATCTTGTCAGAGAACATTTCATTAGTGTAGTACTATTACACAGCTTGTTCATATGGAAGCAAGAAAACACTAAGTTTTAAAATGTGCTGAAAAGTCACCAGTGCCTCATCAATGTAAGTACTGAGAAGCATGTGATGAAAAAGTCTAGAAATAGGCACTAAATTGGTGGTGTAAGTCTACTACTTCGATATATATATTTTGTTGCATGTATTGAAAAAACCATCACCAGAGCTCCAAATTTTGATATCTGAGTTTGGTTTAGTTGAATAGCAAAAAACAACCAAATGAAAAACCTGGAGAAAGCAGTGTAACTTGTTAGCGGCTTACATGTGTTGTAAATGTGTAAATTTGACATACGGTTATGTCCCCAAATAATGCCTACAACATAGCACTAATAAATGCCATAATTGGCAGTTGCAGTCAAATTTTCAAACATTATTCAACTGGATTTCACTCTAACTTTGTTTTGGTGCTTTCTAGTTTCTAACAGGAGACCAATATATAGCGCATTTTTCAAGAGCACTATGACTCTGCTGATCCCAAGATGAGATGTAAATAATCTCTGAGACAGTTTTTATTATTATTTCAATTTTTACATCAATTTTAGAAAGAGATTTTCTTTTTCTGTTGTCACATGTCCCCTTGGAATACTCTTGCCTCTAGAAAATATTTCCGGTTAGAATTTACTCTTTGCTGACCGAAATTTTTCACCTATAAAATCTATAATCTGATTGTGTTATTTTTCATGAGAACATAAAATCTTTATAGGCTCAGATCTAAGTACAATGTGGCTTGAAGTGTGCATCTAGGGGAAGGCACAGGAACAGAACACATCTGCAGCAATACTTTACTGTAATACTCATTCAGTAAAGAATTTATTGCTGAGAGATTTCCTGAGCCAAAGGTGACCTCTAAGTTTAGTATTGTTTTGAAATTTTTTTAAACTCATGAACATGCCAGTCTCTTCCTTTACCGTCTCTGTCTGGAGCAAGGAGTTCCACAGCTTATCCATGGACTCTGTGAAAAGCCATTTTTTGCAGTGTGTTTTAAAACTCCACCTTGCAGGCATACCAAGATGCTTTCAGCCCAGCTCTCTGGTCTGTAGTTCAGGCACTACATGACATTTTTTTGCATCAAAACACCCTTGACTTATTTTTTCTAAGTGAATTTGCACAACTACTTTCCTTAATCAAAGTTTGGAAATTCTACTTTACTGTGCTTTCCACTCAATATGTACAAGCAAGATTTGTGATCCTGAAATTAATAGTCTCATCTAAACCATTTTGTCTTTTTACTGCCTTGGTGTTCAATTACACTGTGATCTGATCCATTTGCTCTGAAAGTGCCAGCTGCTGGGGAACTCTGATGCTTCTGGGATTCCCTGCTGTGACAGTGAGGTCTTATTCCTACCCACTCGCAGTTGAAGCATCTGGAGTGCTAAGCAGTAAGTACAGCATCCAATTCCTCCCATCCCTTGTTGTAAAACAAACAGAGAATACTCCCCATAGAATGGCTCTTTTTCATTCCACCAAACTGAAGCAATACTGAGAACACACTCCGTGGTGTGATTTGCAAATAGAGTCAGCAAACATGAAATATTAACACAAGCAATAATGTACTCCAGGCACAAATAGTCGTTATGTCCATGTTGGTTTTCAAGGCGATGATATCAACTTCACTGTGCTTTCAGAGAGCTGCCATAAAGGGAAACCAGCCAAATATGGCCATTTTTAATGATGAGACTCACAAAGGATATTAGAGCACTTGAGGAAGGATTGCTCCATGTGCATATTGGGGGCTCTGCTCTGGGAATTCCACTACATGAAATTGTTGCATAAATTATCTGAACTCATGACAGCTGAGATGGTGTGAGTTTCTTTTAAGAGGAGCTGTGGCAAGGAATGGTTTACATGGGCATATGTTTGTATGCGTGTATATATTTATGTACTTTTAATTCCGGGTCATATGGTTGTAAAGGATTCAGTTATCTAGCATGATCAGCAGTACCTGAGGTTCCCCTAAATTAGAAAAGTAATTTCTCTCATCCTGTTGTCACTGCAGTATTTGTAATTAATTTTTGCTGGTAATTCTTTGATACTCAGCCTACACACTCTAGTTTATAACTTTAATATATTTTTGGTGCAGTAGCACAATTTCATCCTTGAATGTTGACTTTAGACAATGAATATTTTTATCAGCTTCTCATTCCTCTTTCTCCCCAGTTGTGCATGTCTGTCAGAGGTTGGAACCCTGACAGTACACCACAAAACTGTGAGCTCTGCATTAGCTCTTGCTTATGTTATTGCATCCAATAGAGGCTCATTCTTCCTAAAAGTGTTTGGTCCTTGCATGTGAATTCCAGCTCTTTGGATCTCCTCAGCTGTTTAGGGACTGGGAGCACCTGTACTACATGAAGCCATGTGATGCAGAATTCTCCAACCTCTCCTGTGCTCTGATTGTTCTTTTTAAATTGAAATAAAGAATAAGAACTTAGTTTCTTCTCTCCTTTTTCTCAATGCATTTATTATTTGGGTATGAACTTTGATGTTCAATCAAGCACTAAGGACAGCATCAGAATGAGCTGAGATTTTGGGAGTTGTCTGGGTGCCAACTTCTAGGCATAACTTATTTCCACCCCAAAGAAATGTAAATATGGTAGGAAAGGGATAAAGATAAGTTGCTCTTTTTCGCAATAAGTACTGATTAAAGGAAGAACAAAACTTTGAATTTATGCCAGTGGTGAAGAAGTGGCCAATAGAATTTGTAAAAAGTAGTTTAAAAAAATCCTACATGTTGCTAACCTAGGCTGGTTACACAAGAGCAGACATAAAAACTGCAATAACATGGTTATGGAAGGTAGAGCTACATTAGATAATTTTTAAAAGGTTCTAAAATTTTATTACATATGAATTTTTTCTCCTTTGATTTTTATTTCTGCAAAATGTATGCCACAAGAATCATAGTCCAGCAGGAACTTATTTTGCAGGCAAAAATATATGAAAAATATGACCAATAAAATTCAAAACTCCATAGTAAAAAAATAACTCCTGAAAAATCATTTTTCTGTGGAATATGTAGCATGTGTAGATGTCTCAGTGCCATGGCTATATAAAGGGTATACAGGCACTTAAGAATAGTGCTGTCATTCTAACTCCTACCTATAAGAACTCTGTATTGTGTCATGCCATCAGGAATTTTTTACATGCTCTGTGCACATATATATTTTTATTAATAATTCTGATCAGTTAAAGGTTATAGGTACCTCTCTCTCCCACCACATGGCAAAATCACTGTTTTTCCTGGTGTGCTGTTTTCACCTTGCTCACTGGCAATCCTTGCATGACACCCTTTTGGTCAGGTTAGATGCCAGGAAAAGAGGCAAAGACTTTGGCTTTCAAATCTAAAAGTGGGACTGGCAGAAGATGGCCTCTGTGGATTCATAGGTGTATGCTTTCCTGAAGCTTAGTTCTCCTCTGAAATGCTATTGCATTTCAAGGGATTATTTTGGGGGCCTGAATTTGTTCATTTATTGGGGAATTCTGTGCTTTCAGGAGTAAAGGAATAAAGCAACCTTTGGTCAAGATATTGGTAGAGTTTTATGTACACTGTATACTAAAACTGCAAACAAAATAATTTCTGTAGTCAACTGGCTGAGAGCAGTCTCTTAAATGATGGTATATCTTTAGGGCAACAGGAATTTACCTGTGTCTTGAGAGGATCTAAAATTTAGAACAGAAATATTCCCTGTAGAACATCATGTTGGGAATCACAGACAGCGAAAGTATAAAGAGATATCAGGAGAGATGTGGGAGAAAAAACCAGCACAGTTTTCAGGTTTGGTGATTTTTTTGAATCTAGAGTTTGAACTAACTCTGCCTACTAACTCTTCTCCCAAAGGACTTCTTTCTGTAAAAAATTCAGAACTTGCTGTGTTCAGAGCAATCTATGCTGAGACATCCTCCAAGTATTTCTGTAGTGTTCTATTGTATTAGAGGAAAGGTAGGTTGTTATTTTCTTGCTTTTTACCACCCCTCTACAATACTGTCTCATCCTTTCTTCTGGGAATCCTTCCAATACAAGTGGAACTGTACTGGAGTAAAGACTACTAGAAAATCAAGTACATTTACCACCTTCACAACGCGATCATGTCACATGAAGGGAAAAACCAAGTGTGTTGGTACATGCCTGACTAGTTTGCTGATGTGTGCTTGGGAATTACTGCAGTGGGAATAATTTTAAACTGCCTCATGTCTTAAGCTCCAGTGTCTGTTGGTTTTGTTTTTAGCATTTTTGTTTTGTGTTTTTTCCCCAGAGTGCTTGCTGGCAAAAAGTGAGCAAAGAAATGGCAGCACTGAGAAATGGTCATTGATGCACAGTGATACAACAAGAGAAAGGAGAGGGAGAAATTGCGTGGGTAAACTCCAGATGCCTGGCAGAACCCAGAGCAGCCAATGGTAACGGGTTTCAGATGACACAAAGTCAGAGGAAAATGCAGTGTGTTGCCCTTCAGAATAATACAGTGTCAGCTGCTTCACAACAAACCTCAATCAGAGCCCCACGGTGTGACCTGTCCTTGCTGGCTATTTACCTTCTGGTAGGTCGTGAGCAGTTTCCATTGGCTCCTCTCTGCGTTAGTCACCATGCTGCTGCAGAGAAAGAGCATCCCTGCTGGCCCTGCTTGAGATGGGCTGTGCAAACCAAACCTACTGTGCCGTTTCAGAGCCATCATGGCACTTTTTGGAATTTAAACCTGAGAAAATGCACAGTACCAGTTTCTGATTCATATTAAAGCCACTGGGCTAATTAGTGCAATGAATATGCAAATTTCATTAGGGAGGATATGCATGCAAAAAAGTTAATGTTAATCCTGATAAATATTTGACTAACTTCATAACGAAGATGACATTTGATCAGGGAGAAATTGCTTAGAGCTGCTTTCAATTGAAACAGCACAAATATTTAAAAAGAAATGTTTTGGTTGTCTGTAAGTTCTGCTCTGAAGGAAAAGCAGATGAGTACCAAGTTTAGGCCTCCTTTAAAGATAAGACTGATCAGAAATTAGTTTTAAATGTACACAGTTTGACACTGGCTTTGAAGACTTGCACTGCAACCCAGTTGCCAGGAGTTTTAAAGGACAGACCGTGTGCAGCCTCTGCGTGACTGGACACTGAGCAGAGAGCTGTGTGATACAACAGTAGTAAAATCAACAGGAGTCTAATTATGACAGCCCGAAGCTGTTTATAATTATAATGCTTAATTAGGTGAGACACAAACAAGGAGAGAGTTCATTTGGTCAACATTCTCTGCAGTAATGTGTTCTGATGGGAAATAAAATCTCAGTGCTGACCAAGTAATCAAAACAATGTTTTAAACTGTTCATAGCCTTTGGTGAAATTAAACTTTGTAACTGTGACATTTTATGAAAGGTTTGAACAAAACCTTACCTATTTTAAAAAATTAAATCTACCTGTAAAGAGAAAATCTTCTTGACAATAATGAGATGCACTCCTTCCCAAGCCATGTTTTTCTGCTTGGAAAACTTAAAAATGTCTTTCTGAAGAAGCTGCCTGGTTATTTACTTAGTTGTGTATAGCATCTTGTAATTGTAATCTCTTGGGTAGGCGAGGTGTTTCCCAGCACTGCAGTCTGCCCTGATGGTAGATACAGGGAGCCACAGTGCAAGCATCCCAGCCAAAATCCACAGGGATGTGCTGGGCAGCTCTTACCCAGGGTCTCCACAGAGCTGGGAGCTCTTTGCAGAGGGCTGTGCCATTGCTCTGTGGCAGAACTGCAGAGCCCTCGGTGATGAGAAACCACAAGATGCCAATACACGTCTCCAAAGCCAGAGATTTGTTTTCTAGGCTTTCATTTGCTGAGCTGTTTGTAACCTCCTTACCATAAAAAGGTGTGTTCCACATCGGACTGGTGTCCTCATGGCCCCTCAACCCCTGCAGCAGCAAACACACAGGCAGGAGAATGAAAAAGGATTCAGGGAATAAAAAAATTCAGTAATGTTTTCCCAGGAAACACCTGCAGCCTCCAGAAATTTTGTTCTCTGAAGGGCATTTTGAGCCAGCTGTATCTTATGTGTAATTCCTCCCGAGGTATTTTCCATCTTTTACCTATTTTTCTCCCAACTCCATCCTTCGTTCTGTCCCAGTGGCACATCCCCCCCGGCCCAACATGATTCTCTACTTTTGTAGTGAAAAGAGCCCTTTTGCCTTGAGATGGTTTTGCTGTAGTGCAGTTTTATAGGAGACTTTCACACACAGGATCCTACCAGATGATCAGACTCCCAAACATTGTCTGATGTGGCACGAGCTCTGTGCACTTTATGCACTCGCTGATTATTGGGTACACACTCCAATTTTGCTGTGGTGGCAAAAATCAAGAGGTCAAGCAAGACATGAATGTGTATGCTTTGGGCTCAGAGGGAGATAAGGCTTCTGCTGCAATATGGCAATTGTTAGCAGTTTTGGGGTTTTTTGGGTTTTTTTTTTGTTTTTTTTTTTTAATGTGGGACATCACTTAATTGTGACAAAGGTGAAAGTTTTTGCCAGAAATACAGTGTGACTTAGTTTTTCTGCAAACTTTTGCCAGGTTGCTTTATTTAAAAAAGGGGAACTTGTGAAAATTCCCCAAAATATCTAAAGAAAAGTGTCACTTGAAAGTGTCTAAGTTTAAAAAAGGGGTCCTGATGTACTCACAATTAAGGAAATATTTTGCTGAAGCTGACTTTTTTCAGCTAGAGAGGGAAAAACCCAAAACCAATTTCATTAGTTCTGTACTGTAATGGTCTCTGCTCACTGATATCACTACTGAAAGCACAACACTGGGTAGCATGTGAAGCAGAAATTGTAAAAGCATTGCAAAAAATATGGAAAAACGTGATATTTTTTCATTCTGGGCTTCAGTCTTTGGTAAAGAGACTGAAGTGACAAAATATTTTACTAAACTAAAAATTAATTTGATCATTTATCTCAGGTCTTAGGGAACAGTTCATTGTTGTTTGTAATTGTGCAGCCATTGCAACTGTAGAGTAAGTTAATAAAAATGACTTACAGTGCTGAGTATTAATTTTTGACTAACAAGTCGTAGTGCTCACTTCTGTGCTCCAGGGATTGTTTCTTCCTTAATGCAATTAACATTTTTATGCTGAAGGAGGCATGTTCTTACTCAAGCCATAAATTATTAAGCAACCCTAAATAAAAAAATTGAAGTATGCATGCATGAATTTCTATGTGTTTCTTCAGGCAATTAATTTTTAATTTAACAATGTCGTATATTGGCAGTAACTTTTAGTGCAGTAAGGTTGTTTTATCCATTTTATTGTCATTTAATACATCAACTGTAGGCTACACATACAAGCAAGTGCTTTTGGAGCCAGGGTGTTGAATTGAATTATTTTATATTTCTGTACACTTTCCAGAAAATAAGCATTAAATGGAGTGATAAACCTGACTCAGAATAAATCATGTTAAAACGAGGAAGCAGAATGTATTGAAAGATTATTTAATAGAGTTCCTGAACATCAGTCTTGGAACCAATTTTGTTTAATGTTTTTAGTAATGGTTTTGGCACAAAAAGTGTAGTATTCTGTTGAAATTTACTAAAGACTCAAAGTCGGGTGGTATTGTCAACAGACAGGACAAATTGAATTGCTGGGCAGAAAGTGCAGAATGACATTGAAGGTGGAATTTTTTTTTTTTTATGGTACCTTTCCCACTCTCAAAAGAGAGATTAAATTCTACAGTAAAAATCATGAAGTAATCCACTTAAGGAACAAAAAAAAAAAATTTCCACATTATACTAATTGCCCATCCCTTCAGGGGGGTAAATAGGATAGAGTATAAATTGGTCTAGGTGTGCCCTGGTGAGGCACATGTGGAGTGCCGTGTCCAGTTCTGGGCTCCTCAGGACAAGAGAGACATGGAGCTCCTGAAGCAGGTCCAGTGGAGGCTGCAAAGTTGATGAAGGGACTGGAGCATCTCTCTTCTGAGGCAAGGCTGAGGGAGCTGGGCCTGCTCAGCCTCAAGAAGAGATGACTCGGAGGCGACCTCACCAATGTACACGAGTCTCTGGAGGGAGGGATCAGAGGAAGGCTCTGCTCGGTGGTGCTGAGCAATAGCACAAGAGGCAATGGGCAGAAACTGATGCCCAGGAAGTTCCACCTGAACACGAGGAAGAACTTTACTGTGCAGGACACCATGCACTGGAATAGATTGCCCAGAGAGTGTGGGGAGTCTCCCTCACTGGACCAGATGATCCACTGCGGTCCCTTCCAACCTGACCCGTCCTGTGATTCTGTATGACTCTGAGCTGCCAGAGTGGTGCAGCTGTGGGGAAGAAGGAAAATTCAGGGGCAGATTGCAGCATTCAAAATCTTTCCAGTAAAATTACCAGAGTGTCAGACCCCCATGTAAAATCCTGTTACTCTGTAGGGGATTATATACACTCTGTAGGGACTTATATAATCCTATGTAAGAAGCCAGTATTATTGCAGGTGAAGACTGAATTTGGTGTTGATTTTGGACCTTTTATATCATAGCATTTGCAGTGGTTTTTTATATTAAGTACCATGTGAGATGCTATTAGAGCAGTAAAATAGTTAAATCCCTACAATTCCTATTTACATGTGAGAAATAGAGGTGACCTGGAGTGCTTTGACATCAGGATGAATAGTTTTTGATGCTTTCTTTAATTATTTTTCTTTCTGAAAAATCACTTAACATTTCATGACTTCAGAATCTATAAATCAAAGTATAAAATTATAAATAATGTCACTTCTTAAATTTCATACTTAAGAACAATTAGTCTATTCTTCATCTAGTGGATGATAAATATGCTTTAATCCTTGTCTTTGAGACTGATACTAATATTAGTTTTAATATTTTAAATAATTTTCATTAGGCGTATTTCTATAACATTTATATAAGAGTTTTAATTAAAAGGGTTAAAAGGTCTCATTAGGAATGCAAGAATATATATTTATATTTTGAGTATCTCAGAAAGGAATAAAGATATTAATTGGAACTATAAACAGTTTTCAAAAGGTATTATTTTTAGATATGGAAAACTGGAGCATTAAGCAGTGAAATATTCACAAGAGAGGATTTATGGACACTAACATCTGCTGTGTTATTTGAGTGTTATGGAAATACACTGCCAACTGCAAATAGAAATAATTGCACATTAATGGGAGAGATCCAGATTGAGTCTGTTTATTGATATATAAGAAAGTTTTGGTTTGTATAAAGTTGAATGCTGAGAAGTCTAAATACATCATGATTTCATATCAGTGACAGTGGCTGCAGCCCATATTGACCTCATTCATGGTTCCTCAAGCCTTGTTGTAGATAACTTTCTGGAATGATTGAATTTTGTAGCTTTGTGACTCGGGACACTTTGGAGTTAGTGAATATGGTGCATGGCAGAGCAAGGGCAAAGACAAGGGGGAAGTCTGGCAGAGATTTAACACATGCCCAAGCACATTCCACTTTAGAAGAGGAAGAGGTGACTTGCTATGGCTTAGCGTCTGTGCCCCGAGTGAGCCCCTCTCATGTCACTAGGGCCAGAAGCTGCACTGTAAAAATATTTACTGGGCCTCTTTCTTCTTCAGTGCCACAATATTTTCCTGACTGTTAGAGGCTGAAATAGAGGATGTTTTGGTGCTTTTTTTATTCATGATAGGCCCACCATGAGTAGACAGGGCAAACTGTAACAGTATTACCATCTCATATTTTATATCAAGCTATTGACCTATCTGACAAATATTTACATGTTTATAAATGCATTGCTTTAAAGAACAGGATTTTTTAAAGACTTTTACTCTTCCAGACCCTTGGGAATAAGTTTCTACTTTTGGATTTTCAGCTTGCTAAAATGGAAATGTTTCAGTTTAAGCCACATGATTTTATAAATAAACAAGATGTGATGAGTTGCTGAGTTAGTCATATTCTGTTCCCCTTGGACTTGCTGGAGATCTAGTCTACAAACTCAGTGAAACTAGGATTTAATTAACATCACCCTCAAGGAGATGTTTTCATGTGATCAGCTACATAATGTTCTAAAATTGCCTGGTTTTCTTCATCAGCTACAAACAGCTAGGCACATCCATAGTGGTTCAGTGAAGTAATTCATTTGTTTTCTTAGCTCACCACAAAATGGGTAAAATCATTGGAAATAGCTTAATGTATGTTGCCTTGTACTTACAGCTTTAATAACAAAAGCTTCTGTTGGTGGGGATGAAATCAGGATTTCAGTCCATATGGGTTTGTTTATTGTTAGGTAAAGGGACTCTGGGGAAGATGTTATGAAACAACAAATGCCAAATATTCCTCATGGTCAGGCCAGGGCTTGGAACAAGTCATCTATAACCTTTATGATTCTATAGTCTATGAGAGATTCCTTAATGAGATGATGAGGAATAAATACTGCTAATCCAAAAAACATTATCTCATGTAGTACAGGAAAAATTATAGAAAGTAATTTTTTGCCCAGCTATCTCAGCTGGCCTGAGTCTCGCAGACTGCAGAATACCAGTGTTTCATCTATGACTAGTCTTGTGATCAGTGAGTTCAGGAAAGCTTGTCTGAAATACAAAACTATAAACTGTTTTTAAACTTTTGTTAAGATGAACTTTTGATTCTATGAAATGCACACAATATTTTAAATTATTCTTACTGAAATTTTTACATTCTTGTAACCATGTATAATGTTCAATACTCAAAAAAATATGCTGTTTTTCTATACCTCAAAAGTTTTTAATGATTTGTAGAAAACTGGAAGCACTATTTGTAGTTTTAAGTTTTTTTCTTGGCTTTTAATCTAGAGATGAAGGCATCACCAAAATTGATAGAATTGATTTTACTACTATTTTTCAGTATTATCAATTGTGTCCACTATTGTCAACCAGAAGAATCAAATAATAAGAATACTGTTTAAACTCTAGACTTGCTCATCCAAAGGCAAGTTAAAAAAAAATAGTATAATCAGTAGGATATCAGAGAGAACTACAATTTTTTTGCTGTCTCAGGGAAATGCAGCAAATCAGCTGAATTCTTAATGCAATATGTGCTTAGTTGAGATCCTTCTGCAGTGAAATAATTTTTTCCAACATCTGTAAGGATTCTGCCTGCCAACTAGGATCTTTGCAACTCCAAAGCCCCACTCTTTATCAGCAATCTGAAAATACACTTGAAACATATGGGTGTTGAGGGATGAGAGTATGGGCCATCTGGTCATCATATGTCTTTTTTGCATGCTTGGATTGGTTTGTCAAGGGTCTCAGATCTGTTTCTGAAGGATTATTAAACAAGACAAAACCAGAGATTTCTGCAAAGCAGTGAAAGGTCTGGGGCCCCCTTTGGCATCTCTGTCTTAACCTGTAACATAAAATGCTTGTGCTTGCCAAGTGTGTCACTGTCTGCTGCTGGAAGGGTTCAGAACGTGCCCTTATGGTTTTTTGGCTCTGGTGTCCCTCAGGCGTGACCAGCCTGCAGGACCTGCCTGTGAGGGCGTGTCACAGGTGGGGTGTGGCTGTGCTGGCACAGCCGTGGCTCTGCTGGCACGGACAAGGGTTCAAAGCTGGGATCTGAGGGGGACAGCCAGGGAGCAGTGCTTGCTGCCTCTCCTCCAGCTCTGCCTGAGACGTTTATGGCATGTGCATTGTCTGCAGTCAGACTTCCATACAGCCTTCTTTCATTTTTGCCTGCTCTGTGTGCCCAGTGACAATTTCATTTCTGTGGCCATGGTGTTCAATTTAGTACAGCTTTCTTGCAGTCAAAGTATTTAAAAGGGGAAGAAAAAATGCCCCATTGTCTGCCTCAGCTAGGGAAAATTCTGTGTCTTGGCACTTAACATAAGACCTAAAATGTCTAACTATTATTTTCAACTGCGATGAGAGGAAGTTTAGGCCTACAGTTATCGATTCTTTCTTTTAATTTCTCATTTTCCCTTGTATAGAAGTGAGGAATAGATAATGTATAAGATCTCTTCCAGCAAAAAATGTTTTTATTTCAGTGCTCTACTGAAATTTTTGGTGCTATAATGAATTGCATGGTATTGTAGATCATTGAATTCTTTGTGGGAAATGCTGTCTTAACAAGAGACATGCACCTGTCAAGACCCATGTAATCATCCACATTTTCTGGTATTCATTAAACCGGAAAGTTGATCAACAAGCAGAAAATTGCTTGGAATATTAATGAGAACAGTAGAAATGTGCTGCATTCTCATGGAAAGGTTTTAAATATTTCCCATTAAAGCTGCATTACCAGCATACAAATAAGGATGTATAATTAATCAGGAAAATATTTTACTATATTGATATGTATCAGTAATAGAATTGTTGCTTTTTAAAAAACTGGCTAACAGGAAATATGGTGCTGAAAATATTGTGTAAATTATCATTGAATATTAATATTGAGAATTTTATATAACCTTTGTGTTTGTGCCTTTTTCTTGCATGAGTAGTTCCCTTTTTTAGAGGAATATGTTCTATTAAATTTTGCCAAAAAAATAACCCAACCAAAATTAAACTCATAGTTTTTTGTTTGGTATAATTTCACGTATGTATTTATCTATTTCTTCATGCTTCTGAACAACGTAGATATTGTGAAGAAAAAGCTCTGAGTGTAGCTGTAGGATGAATTCCATTTCCTCTGGTTTTGATCACTTACATATAGCTCTGAAAGCAAAGTTCCAGTAACTGAAGGGATCAGGGGAGTTTCCAGGCCCTTCTTTCTCCTGTTGAGAGATCCAAGTTGAGGCTGTGGTGTCCAGTCCCAGTAATCTGAACAAAGAAAAAGCAAAGATTTTTGATTGTGCAGGAATGTTTGAGATGTGACAGCCTTTGCTGGGATTGCAACCAGTCCTTGCAAATGTCTTGGCAAACTTTGAAGGTATTTTAAATTATTTTATAAGTGAACTGAACAGTTTGGTAGACATAAAGTCCTAGTTACATTCTTAAAGTTCAGTTCTGCAGCATTTCTTCTCTTCAGTCATGCTAAGGGCCATACTTGTTAATATATTTCTAAAACAAAAAGAAATGCAATTGCAATAATAGCAAACTATTTTCTTTCCTCTTTGGCTGCACCTTATTGTCTGCCTTTTTTTATAACTGAATGCTACCCCTCATATCAAACACTTTGAGGAATGCAAATTACAGTTGTGCTTTATGTGAAGTATTACCCTCATTCCCTATGTTCAGACCTAAATTACTAAAACTTTAGGGGTTTGTAGTTAGAACATTTCTGCAAACACAGACATCATAATGTATTCTCGTGTATTTAAGTGCTTTTCAAAGGGACAGTTAAGGATGAGTGAAAGGAGATGATAACAGCAAAACCTGCAGACTGAAATACTGCTTTCCGGACTGCCTTCAGGACTACACTAAATACGGAATTTTTTTCCCTTTCCCTATAATTTCAGTTTGTAACTTAGATTCATCCACTGGAGTTAAGCGTGATGCTGATTGTTAGTGTCTTAGCCCCCAAGCATTTTGTCAGTATTAACCCTGCACCTTTAATAACTTAAGATAGTCCTGCTTGTAAGTCTGCTTTCTCTTGTGATGTTGTACTGCCCCAGACTAACAGTTGTGCTTAGCTAAGGTGTGGATCAGAAATCCTCTTCACTGAGCCCAGAGGGGCAACACAAACCTTTTCCATGAAGGGATTTAATTTGACCATCTATATCCCCTGAACATTCCTAGTAGCTTGTATTTCCTTGCTTTGAGTAAGAGAATCCCCATATTTCCATGCAGAAAAAGCAGTGCTCTCCTTCTCCTCTGATGTTACCTCTTTTGTCCTGGGCTGCATTAGCCATGGACGAGCAGCCTCCTGAACTTTCCTGCTGTCCCTACAGGGTAGGCAGTGATCTGTTCCGCTGCTCTATAACTTTGTGCTCTTCTGTGTACCTAAATAAGAAATTCATGAGAGAATGATTCTAGAAGCAGTAGAAAAGTAGCTACTTTATCAAGAGAACCTGGTACCTTTTATAATATTTCTCTTGATTCGTGGCAGTCAGCCCTAATATTGGCAGTACGAGGCTGGTTTTGGTTCACGGTTCTGGCTTAAAATGGTTTCAGTTCATGGCTAATGAGTAGTGAGAATATAATGGGTTTTCCAAGTTCTGCTGCAATATGAAACTTCACCTGATGTACCTCCAAGTGTAATGCCAGCTCCTCATGACACCAGAGTGAGAAAACAACATTTCCTTGGAAAAGTTGGAAGCATCCAGGGAACTGGAAGGGTTGCATAGAGACATGAAAGCATGAATATTTGATTTCCTGTTCTTTTCTTGTACCTTTCTGTATACCATTTAAAAGTTTGGTGGAGCTGGGAGTTGCCAGATACTAGTTAAGCAGAGATCATTTGATACTTGTTCATGCTCAAGTCTACTCTCCTATTGAATATGGTTTCTTGTTTACACTTGTCAGCCACACAAAGTATTAGATTTAAAAAAATAAAAAAGAAAAGAAAAAAAGACAGAACTTTAAATTGCAAAAAAAGAGTCATTTCAATTCCATTAGCGACACTAGATCAGGCACACTCTGCTGCCCACGATTACACTTTAAAATATAAATGCCTTAAAAGCAGGAACATAAAGAGATACTAAACCACATCCATAACCAGAAAACAAAGGCTGAAGATGGACATTATTTCAAGAGCTTTAAGTATTTAAAAACAAAAAATCATCAAAATGATGGAGTAAGGGATAAATTTGAACTGCATGGCCACTTCCCCCACTGGGCAAAAATCTTACTGTAAAGATTAGGTGACAGAAACTGCTTAAAATAGATGTGAGAAAAAAAATTGTTTATATAAATTTATATAATTTTTTTTCATTAGACTACAAAAATACCAGTTTGAGTATTGGAGTTTCATTTTAAAACAGGTTTGAAAATTTTCCCACTTGTCTATGAAATAGGATAAGTTTTATCCAGGGCATGATGCTTAGTGCTTGTTCCTAATTACATTACTTGAGTCATTTCTCATGTTTGAAATGCCTCATGGTTTGAAAAGCATTGGTACCCATTAGTTTGGTCAGCCACATTTAGAAATGGGAAACATCCTCATCTGATCCATCACTTGAGGAAGCTTCATGCAGATGTCCAGCTCCATAAACAGAACATTTCAGGTACCCCAATTAACACGTGCAACAGGTTTGATGAGACCTTTACTTTTGTGGGTTTTTTCTTTTTTTTAATCCTTTTTCTCTTATACAGCTCTGTTTTGAGTGACGGGAAAGGAAGAGTGAAGTCAAGAAAAGAGAAGGAAATACTTAGGGAGAGACACTATGCTAGTTTCTCTAGGCCAGTTACAGTAGAAAATATTTTCCCTAGTGAATTAGGAGCCTTAATTCCATCTTGTAGTCTGACATGCAAGCATGGACAGTCAGAGAGAATGAAGGAGAGAGGGAGAGGGAGAAGGTACGGCAGAGATATTGCCTGGCTTCCAGGTTGTAGGTTATCAGTTGCTTGGTGACAAAAGAAACATTGTCTCTCATTGTCTGGGCCAGCCAAAAGCAATCCATGAGGAACATAAATGGGTGGCAGCGTGTGATTAAATGTCCAAGTATCTTTGGAATGTCTGATGTGTCCTGAAACCTTGGTTTGATTTGTCGTTGCTGGTTCTTGCTCGTCAGTCTTATGAACTGAGAACCAGGAAACCAATCCACGTGTCAAGCGTTCAGTTCAGTGTCATATTGTAAACATGCTCTCATCTCTGCAGAGACCTGATAATATTAAAAGGATGATGGATGCCTCTGGCATACAGAGAGAGAAATTAGAGATGGTAAGAGTTGTCTTTACAAAGAATTCATCTGTTAGAGGGGCTTTTTTTTTTTGGTTGTTCTAAATGGGCACACCTCATGGGAAATTAAAAAGATTAGTAAAGTTCCTCAAGAGAGCAAGGCACGTCTGCTTAGCAAATACTTTAATCATTACAGTGACCCCCTTCCATTGTAGAGGACTTGAGCTGAAGTCCCTTCTCACATAACTTAGATCCAGGATGCTCATTTGGGCCTTGCTCTACCTTTTGTAACTTCTGTCATTTTCTACACATTGTTCCAGCTGGGAGTTTCTGAGGCTGAAGGAAATCTTTAAAAGTTTACACAAAAAATAACTCTTTTCTTCTGCTCAGCTTAATATCAAGGACCATTTGGGTTGTCTGATGTGCATGTAAAATTCGAATATGTGCGGAAGAAAATTTCCTCTGTAAACAAGTTCCTGCTGAGGACTAATGACAAAAAAATGGATTTTCTTTCTTGTAGCCAATCTTCTCTGCATGGTTCAATCTGAGATGTTTAATTTCTGTTGGATGTGATGTAATTAGTTTTCATGTGTTGTATTGCTTTCTGTTACCAGTCTTACAACACATATGACATAGTGTAGTACAAGCCTTGTGTAACAATATTGGGAATAATATTGGAATGCAGGACATAATCTTTAGTAAGTTTAAAAATGCATTTAATAAAAGCCATTCAGAAAATCATCACAATTGTGATGATTTATTGCTAATCTCATAGAACAAACATGTGAGAGAGAAATTTAACATGATCTGTATCAGTTTGCCTCCCTGTTACAAAAGTATAAATAAGTATCTTTTAGCCAAACCAATGTTAAAGTAATAGACTGGAAAAAAAATTATGACTATATTCACTCAAAAATTAATAGAAAAGTATTAAAGGTTCACAGCAGACTTCTGCTCATCAACAAGCAGAAATTAATTTTCTGGATATAATGATCTAGACTCTTGTGGACTGCAACTTTAAATATGGTTTCCATTATGTGCAAAATTTGCTGTGTACCCTTAAGAAAGGGAAAATGTTGACCTGATGAGTGGCTAGGGCACTACAGTTCCTCACTAAGGTGGTCAACCTACAACGAGATTTTCAAACTGAATAAGAAGGAGGAGTCCTGTCTATTATCAACCATTTGAGTCCTCATAGAACAGTGAGGTAAGGTATCGAAATGATTCTAAGATTAGGTACATTGTATACTGCTACAGCTTGTGGGAAATTGAAATTTGATTATCTGAACTCCACAAGGCCTTGGCGTTTTGTGTTGGAGTTTTTTCTGTGTAGTTTTTTTGTGTACGTTTGTTTTTTGTTTGGTTCTTTTTTCTGTTGTTGTTATTATTTATTTTATTTTTCTTGTCATTGGTTTACATAGGTTTAGTCATGACATTATGAAAAACTTATGAGACAGGAATTTGGTGAGAAGTAAGACGCTACCTTGGGTCACTTTGTGGATCAGAGGTAAGATAGTGCAAATAAAAGTCTGGCTTTCTACAAACAAGATAAGTAGAAAAATTTGAGTCTATTGTGGTTGGATTAATTATATGCTCTGGATTCAAAGTGGTGGAGTTTACACAGCTGTATAAGAAGCTAGATGTTAGCCTGGAATTAAAATTATTGAAAAAATTGGGCTGCTGCTGTCCCTTTGATAGGTCTGCTTATAATCTTTTGGTTAAAAAAAAAATTCGAAGTTTTTTGGTTAATAGAGCTTTGTTTCTGTTCTGGTTTGTGTCATGCTGATAGTTTTCAGGGCTGCAGCAGTTCCCATACAAACAGCTTTATTGCTTGTGTCCAAAGGGGCACCAAGGCCCTGACAGCCCCTTCCAGTGGGCAAATTGCAAATCAGGATCCAAAGGAGGACTTGTCCACGAGTCCTGGACTTAATTTGAAATATTGTTACATTTGTGTTAGACTACTGACTTGAGAGAGAACCTGGCAGAGCATATGCCGATCTTCATGGGGGGAAGCCCAAACCGAACGCGGCCGTGAAACCCGTGTGTATCAGTGCACAAGGCTTGTTCAGTTGTTCTGTGCCTCATCTCAGAGAAGGAGGTACAAAAGCTTCTTGTCAATCTTGTCGTGCTGCTTGTGTCAGTTTAGGTGTGAATTTTACCCTATTTGTGCCTTGTTTGAGCAGCACAGAGGGAGCCAGCCCGGGGCCAGTACCTGCTGCTGCTTTATTGATAGTGCTTGGGGAGGAGAGGAAAGCAAGGATGCCCCTAACTAGGTCGGCACCACCTCTGCATCTCCTGGGGCCCCAAAAACCATGGGAAATCTTTATTTTCTTACTTGAATTCAAGGCAACATTGGTGAGGGATTTTTCTCATTTTTGCGAGATTTCCAAGCTGTAGGGCTCCATTTGCTGCATGTGTCTACATGCATCACATCAAATCAGACCCTGACACAGAGAAATGCTTTTGGAGACCTGCAGAATAAAGGCTGTTTTCTACTGCCTTGCCTTATTTCAAACAAGTGTGCATCAACTGGCAGGATAACCAGGATATGCCTAAAACCTGTATGTTTGTTTTACTGTTGCTGAATATTACCCAGCTTAAACTTCTGTAAATATGCATTCAATCACTTGCATTTTTATTTCTATTCCATGTGCCATAACTCTGTTTTGCTGCCTATTACAATTTAGTGCTTCTTATAGAAAAAGTTAGCATTAAAAAGGGCATTGAGTATCTTATAAATCAAAATTTGGTGAAGACATATTTTTCTTTTCATTTTCAACTGTGTTTTGGACAGGAATTTAAGGATAAAATAGTAAATGGAGTTAACATAGATAACTTTACCAGGTCAATTTCTAGTTGTCTTAATAAAGAACAGGTTTATTTGAAAAATACTTGAATGCAGTGAAGACAGATAAACACATACCAAAACTGAATGAAGCATTTATGTTAGAACTAAAGGGAGATAAGGATAATCTTCCCTGGAAAAAAATCATTGATACTGATGTAAGATATCTACATATATTAGTAGCTGCTTTGTTAGCTGATGTCATCTTTCATTTTGGTTTCAGAATCTATGAATGATAGTGTGAGAAATGCTATATGTATAAGACTGGAAACTATATATCCAGTCAATATAGACTGGATCTATATTGAAGTAAACTCCTCAGTTAAGCTACTATAGCAATTATTCTGCTGATATTCCACAGCAGTTCCACTGAAGTGGCTTAAAGTCTGCAGATTTACTGAGGTACAGCTGAGCATAAATTTTATCTCGATTGATTTTTTTCATAAAAATAAGATCTCCCAGATCCATAGAATCCACATGAGGTTTACTAATCCTGACCCAACTGTGAATAAGGGTAGTGCTTTTTGGTGGTTTGTTTTGTTTGATAAGTTAATTGTTATATTTACCTCCAGAGAAGTGTAGTGTATGCAGGTCACCATGTTGGGTTTGTGTAATGATTCCCAGAACTGCAATTCCCGAGCTTGTAACTGTTAGTCTTGTAGGGTAAAGTTCAGGAATACCAGAATAGAGAAAGGGAGTGAAAGGCTCATGTGTCAGCATGTCCAGCCTCCAGACAGCAGACAGACTGCTGCAACTCCTGGGATGCTGAGGTGGGCATCTCCCCAGTGTCTCAGACTAAAACCTTGTTGCTAAAGAGCAATTCCAGCAAGAGAGACTGGTCCTGCAGCTGAACACACTGCCACTGAGTAGTCTGCCACTGAACACACATGGCTCCAGAATTTACAGTGGAGTCAGAGTAGATCCTGATAAGAGCAAGGTCTTCTTTGCTCCTTTGCTCTTCCTTCCTATAGAAGGTGGAAATGATTTACCTGCTTCCCATTCTACATCCTTTTGGTAACCATTCTTGAAGTGCTGGCATAACTTTTGAGACATGCAGCATTCTCAACAAGATACTGCAAAATTATTTGCTCAGGCAAAATGTAGTTTCTCTTTCTTCCTTGTGTGTTTTTCCCAAAATGAGAGTACTTGGAACAGAGAACCTACCTGTTAGCTGGTGCTTAAGGTTATAGTCACTTTAGACAAATGATAAGGTGCTAGTATGTTACAGATTTAATAGCCATAAAAACCATTGGTGTTTGGATGTGGAAGAAGATAGATAAAGAAGTATTACTGAAATTATTCCTTCAGGCAGTAACAACTTTTTTGGTTGAGCTATAACCATTCTTGTCAATCACTACTTGAAAGAAGGTTGAGCAGGGACACCTGACATCTAGTTTCATGCCTATCTCACTGTGGGAAAAATTCACTAATTAATATAAACTCAGTTATTTTCAGTTAGGATGCTTCTTCCATTTCAAATCAGCACAGTTACATACATATTGTAAAAGTGAATGAGGTGACAAAATCTGTATTTCTTTTCTTTGCTGTTCTATTTTTTCTTTAATTTGCACCAGCTCCATTGAGATTGGAACCATTGTACTTAATTTACTCAGACACTGAGTAACAGCCCAAACTTATTCATCTTCTCCTTCACTAGGATTTGAAACCACCGATGTATAAGTCTTGAGCTGGTGTCTGGGAGCCTGTGTGTGCTGACTATGGCATTATCTTTCTGAGCAGGAAGAATTTACACCCAGGCCAGCTTCTGTATTTAATGGTTTCATCTGTGCATCTCTGAGCACAAAACTGCCATTTGTTACCAACAGATTTTCCCCAGTATTATGGATGACTGTGATTGGGCTCACCACAAATGGAAAAATGCAGACTGTGGTGGGTAAAGGTTCAGAGCCTGCATTTGTATACGTAAGGTGGAGTTTTCTAGCCAGGAGGCAGTGCTCTTCCTGGAATTAAAAAGGTGATGTTTGAAGAGCTTTAACTCTGCCAACTTTAGATGCTTTCTGATATGAATTAAATCAATAAAGTGGTTATTAAATCACTCTAATAAAGACAATAAGTCTGATTAAAGTTGCTGTACTTTGGGTCACGCCAGAACAGATTATATTCAGCTTCCATTAAATAAAAACTAGATCTAAAATTTTTAGAAATTACCAGGGCTTTGGAGGAAAAGTCATAGCCATAGATGAATAAATAAGAGAAATATGGTTTTATATGACTATTCTGGAGTAAAATTGGGTGTGCTGCTGAATGAGTATTGAATTCAAGGACACATCCTTTTTTTGAAGGTTTCAGGAGAAATGTTTTGGGAAAAAAAACAAGGGAGAAAATAACCTCATGCAGGAAGTCCTGAATTAGAAGTAAAAAGAAGCGCACACAGACTGAGGGTGGAAACCAGAGTTTCGCACACTGCACAATTACATTGACTAAATCCTTGCAACAAATTAGCCTGGCCTTCCCAGCTCTCCTGGGATCTTCCCTATAGGCAACACAGCTCTTGGCAATAGATAACTTTCAAAGATTAGTAGCAACTCAAACATGCAAATATTATACAAATAAAACAACACCTCCTCCTTGTACCTATTTTTACTTTACAGCTGATTGTTTTACAGCTTTATTTAGTTTTAAGATTCAATGTGCAATAGAATTTGAAGAGGAAAAATATTAAGCACTCTCTCAAGAAAAGCCTGTCATTTTTTGGGCCAAGTGACAGCTCAGGTTTCTCGTCCCATGCTAGGTCTGGGAATCAGCAGGGATTTACAGCAGATGCAAAGGCTGGAAATTTGCTCACTAGGGAAACAATTAATTGACATTTGTATGATTATATTTCAGCAAAGTCAAAGCTAGTATTTCAGGCTGTCTGAAAACTTGGAATGATGTTGATGCATTGTGTTGCATTTTTTTCCCTTTGGAAACATATTTTTAGCAATTAATAAGCTTTTGAAATTTCATTTCTCTCAATCCTAAATTCTGTGGCAGAAATTGTGCTGCTTCAGTGAGCATGGAACATTGTCATTTGGGGAAAGTGCACTTAGAACTTGTGTTTCCTAAGTGACAAGTGGAATGAGATTTCAAAAGAAAACTTTAATAAGTTTCCAACTGTTTCCATGTTTCTTTATGTGTAGTTTGCTTGTTCTTCCAGAGAGACTACTTGTCTTTTCTAAAGCTTTTGTGTTGGAAGAACCCAGACTGGTATGAACGGTAAAAGTAGAAAATTACTTCTTCAAACTCAGATGATAATTCTGACAGCAGTAGTGAGAGCCTCTGTTTTGACAGCCGAAAAGTGAACCCAAATCGGGAGAGATCTTTGAGATTCACTCTGTCTGACAGTGACTGAGCTGACTTGGGCTAGTGGGCTGTAGCTGCTGTGGAATGATATGCTCTAGTTCACATATGAGCTTGGCAAGTTGTGAAAAAAAATTTTTTGTTTTGTTTTTTGAAAGTTGATAACTGTTAAGAATCTTTGGATTCCCTTTGAATACAGAAATAAGAGGGGTTGGAAGGCTTTTTTTTTTTATACAGTGTGTGCTGGACTTACGTGAAGGGAGATGAGGGAGCCCTTTAGTAGTGCACAGACTGTGCAGTATCAACCGCTGGATACAGAAGCTAAATCCCAGTCTTAAGTTTTATCTCAGTCTCAGTTTGTTTTCTCTAATGTGTTCAGACTGCAAAGAAACCAAGCTCTAGCCAGAGCTCCAGCTGAGCAAAATGTTTGCAGTGAGCCAACATCTTCTTTCTTCTGCTCTGAGGTTTCTGGAACCACAGCTCTTGTGAGCCTCAAACTGTGTTCTCTAAAAGCACATAAATTTCAGCTTAAGTTTTCCAGCAGACTTACTAAATCACCTCTTTGCCTGCAGAGCCCCATTTATCCTCTGGTGCTCTCTGACTGCATTTCTGTGGCTGGGTGGGCTGCAGCTTCTGAGCTTTCAAATAGCACTGGGTAACTATCTGGAGACATTGCTTGATATAGTCTACAAACCTCCTCCTAAAACATCTTGTAGGGAGGTGGAACCAGGAGGTGGACCAATATTTCAGGGAGGCCATCTGGGATATGGAGGCAGCCCACAATATCAAATCTTGTACATATTGATTCCAAGTAAAAAGAAATGAAATACAAACAGCCCAACACCCTGTGCAGCCAGGAACCATCAGTAAAAAGTTAATGCAAAAGGTTCTGCTTATGAACTCAACTCAGAGCAGAGGATAAATGATTTCTTTAAATTTTACTTTTTAATGAGTTGATAATAAAAACCTTAAGTGTCTGTAGGTTTTACTTGGGTTTAATTTTCATCATTTTTTTGCAACTTGGATCATAGCCTCCCTATTTTAGAAAGGGGTAAAGGTTTCCAACGTCCAACACGTTGTAGTCTAAAAAATCAGATCTAATTTTCTTTTCTACCTGCCTCAGTCTCATACTGGTTGCATTGCCATGATGCCTGTGGCTCTCATTATAAATATACACACGTGGCAAAGCATCTGATCTCATACCTGATTTTAACTACTCACTTCACCTGTTCGAGTGCCTTGTTTCATTTGAACAGGGAGGGGTTTGCGCTGTACACACAGGAAATGAAAAGTGGACACTTCTCTGTGCACTTTCCCATTGTCTGTGTATGAAATTGCGATGTCTGGAATTAAACTGACCTCCATCAGTGTTGCTGCAGCTTTATGATGTAGAAAGAAATTAAAGAGGATTGAACACAAGCAAAGAAGTGGTAGGTGAAAGGAAATATTTTTAGTGAATGTGGTCTGCTTAGTTATGTGACACAGTGCCCTGTGATTTTGTAGTGTTTCTATGCAGTCCTTGGCTATTAAACGAAACAAAGAAAGCAAATGAAGCACAAGAAAACAAAATAAAAGCTTGAGCTATTGGTAGTATAATAAAGGACTGAATAGTCGCTGACTTGGTACATGAGTTGTGCAGCCTGAGGTTTGGCATTTGACCTGTGCCTGACACAGTGTGTGGGAGCTGCTTGTGGAGGAGGAGGTGTGCAGAGAGCTGGGGCAGGGTCCGACAGCAGCTCCAGTGGTGAGTCTGGGGAGCAGAGGAGACCCTGAGTTCTCCCCAAGGTTTTGTGTGTGTATCCTCCTTTCTCCAGGAGAGCTTAAGGGTGGACACTGTCCTGTACTCAGCTGCTGAGGAATTTGCTTTGCTTTTAGGAATCAATGACATCAATAATGTCTGTTGGTAAAGAAACCAACTGGACCATGTTCTATCAAGATCTGAGGTTTCTTCAGTACCGTGCATCCTCAGCTCTTAGTAAAACTCCTTTTTATTCATGGTTTACTGGATCATGAAGCAAGTATTTTTCTTTGTGTTTTCTTCAGTAGTGGGATTTTTCTTGTCCTTGGAGTCATTTGTAAGAATATTGACGTGGAATGTGAAACATCTGAGAGGCAGTATGTTAAAAATAATTGTGATCGCTTGAAGAACTTAAATTATGATAATCAGCTGGCAGGCAAAATTTAATTTGGGGGATAACTGTATATAATTAAAATACAGTACTAATGGGAATTGACCTCTTCATATATTATTACTTCTGTAGAGTTTAGTAAATTAGCAGGTAAAAGAGTAGTGCTACCCCTTTCTCAGTTAAATGAAAATCTGACCTACTTTTTTATAAAAAAAAAAGAAGTGTTTTCATTAAGTTCTAAAAATGGCTATGTTATAAAAGTAAATGAAAAATAACTTTTATCTAAAGAAGGTTTAAGATTTAGTAATTTCTTATAAATACTGAAATCCATATTAATGCTTGCAAAAGCAAGAAAATACCCATTTGAACAGAAAGGTTTTGCTTGTGTTTAGAATGAGAAAATATCAGAATGTGATGTACAGAAGAAAGGTCTAAAGAAAGGAGGTGATAAATTCTTTTTTTTAATCAATTGTCAGACAAAGAAAAATCCTACATTATTCAGTCAGTAGCTGAAATAAATTTTGAATGGAATAAATAAACATTGCAATGACATACCAAACTTGCAGCAATATTTCTGGCAAACCTGATAGTGTTTGTATGTGATGCTGCGTTCAGAATGTGAGGGGCAGAGTTCAGTTGCAGGGGAAAAAAAGCAAGTTCATTAAAAAGAGCTATCTTGTCACAGCTGACATTAATTAGCTCTGGCACAGTTTTCAGAAGAGTGGTGAGAAAGAGTAGCTCACAAAATCAGACGTGCTGGACTTAATTACGTCCCTTCTCCTTTTTGGTGTCGTCAGCTCCTCAAATTCGGGCAGCCTGTGCCGTGTCCTGATGTTCCTCCCAGCCCCAGCCGCTGCTGCCTTGGCCTCCCCTGGCCCTTGGCCCTGACAATGCCTCTGGGGGCCTTGGTCTTCCAACACAGAGATGGGAGGGAAAGGATCTCACTGACTGTCTTAATGCCCGGTCCATGTCAAGGGTGCAGGAAGTGTTTGTTAGGGGTAGGGGACATGTCTCAAAGCAGGGCAAGGTAACCTCAGCAATGGGCACTCTGAGCTCTTTGGGGTGGGCTGGGTGGGGTGAGGACATCTGGCTCTGTGTTGGGTCACAGGTCATACAATTCTCCAAGGAAACTGCTGCCTGAAAGAGCTCGTCTCTTAACAAACTCCTTATGTGCTTAGTAATAAGAAATTCTAAAGTAGATTTGAAAGTGCAAATTTCTTGCCCTTCCGCTGCAACATCTTTCTGTGTAACAGTGAATATTACTATAAACCTTGATATTCCTACATCCTGGCTATTCAACTCCAAAATTTTTTCACTGCCAGGGCAACATAAATATTGAGTATAATAAACATTGCTGTACTTACTGTCTTCTGATCCCTGGAATGACTGCTCTGATGCTGAGAGCCTGATACATGGCTGAGTCCAAGACATAATTTTTTATAATTAAGATTTCTTTTTTATTGTTTATTTTACATTTTGGCATTTTTCCTTCTCAATTCTCTCTCCAAATTCTCATAATTTCCCTTTCAGGAAATATTCTTCCTGTTCATTCACTTCCTTCGGTAAATGCACTGGCAGAGGCACCGTCGATATAGTCCCAACATCATCTTCTGTAAATGCACTACATTTCTGAACATTAGTTTATTAGAAGGACTGCAAATTATAGGTCCTATCCCATCCAAACTACTCTTATTGTTTTGTTAATTACATTTGAATTTTTTTTAAATAGAATTCAAAATTGTATTTTGCATAGCCAATAACAACAGAATACATCTGCACAAATCTTCAGGCCTGTCGACATCAAATTCCTTTAAACTGAGCTCTGTCTTTCAGGAGTTGATTCTAGATGAGAACAGTGGGATGGAATTCTGAGTATCTGATTTCTGCTCTAGACACTGCCACTGGCAAATAAGTTATCTTGGATAGACCGTTTTAGGCATTGTGTAAATGCAAAGCTTTTCAGCAGCATCAAGGCAAACTTGAAGAGCTTTTAAAAGGTTCAGTTGAGACTAAATGACATTGGAAGAACCAAGTGAAAAGATAAACCAGCAAATGTAAAGCAAGATGACAGCTGGTTTGGTATTTTTATTATTTTAGTTTATGAAAGCAACAAGGTTTTATTTCTTTTTGATAAAGTACTTGGATAAGTTCTTAGGGGAATGAGAATTTCACATTAGCCTTATATTATTGCTCTTTTCTAAAAAATAAGAAGTTTCAACAGAGCACTAACATCAGAATGCATTCGGAATACGCTTCTGATAATTCTGTAACTGAAACTGATAATCTCTAACATGGCAAAACAAAAACCCCTTGAAATTGGGTATATGAATTTAAAGCTTTGCCAGTTATTAAAGAAACAAAAGGCAAACCTTGTGACTCAATGCTGGCATCTAAGGGAAGGACGATATGTCATGAAATAAATCATCCTGACTTTGGAGTTTGAAGATTTCCATTTTCCCTCTAAACTTCTCACATATCTTAGGAGAGATGTAGTGTGCCTCTGCCTTTGGAAAGTTAATGAAACTGAATGTTCAGATCTGGCAGAGAAAAGGGGATTCTGAGCTGTGTTGTTTATAACCAGCCACATGAAAATGATGCATCTTTGCATCTTGAGCTCCATTTGTCTGTGTCCTGCCTGTAAACTCTGTTCATGAGCTTTTTTCATCCTGAACAGGAGTTTATGGGAGCTGATAACAACAAAGTGTGTTAATATTTGGAAAGTTGGAATTGTGATGTATATTAGATTTTTTTCTATGTACAGTCAAGTTGTCATACACTGATTATTCCACTGAAGAAGTTTTGCTTTTACAGTGGTTTTCTTCTATTGTTCCACCTGTATTTTCCTAAAACTGCTTAAATCTCCCTCAGAACAATAGACATGCAGAAACCTGGCCACAATCATGTATGGCTCAGTTAGAACTGGGCTGGGAGCTTCCTTGTTATGTGGGGCTCTATTTTTTCGTTGTCTTGAGGTACAGGCTATGCCTTTCTTGCTTTATAACAAAAGCAGCTGGTTAGTAGTTGATAATTAAATCTCAGGTATAATCCCTTGTGAATTATATCTAAATCTCTTCATTTTCCTTGGAAGTTTGTAGTGACTTGGTAGATCCTAATGGTCTGGCCTAAAATGTTTTTTTTTCTAAAATTGCTTCTCTAAGTTGTACTAGCAAAAGAAGAAAGAAAAATATTTAAAGATGTTTGGTGCACACCTACAGGTTTGTAGTTATGAAGGAAATACTTATCCACAGGATAAAAATTACAAATTTATCTAGATGATGTTTTAAGAAAATTCATCCTTACAGTAAAAAAAAAAAATGAATTTGTCTAATGGTATTTGAAATTAACCAATACATTAGAGACTCTTTAAGTAGGTAGGTGCAATTTAATACCAAACTTTTGACTGGAGCATTTAAATTTAAATGTAATCCATGAAGCGATAAGTGCATCACTAATTAGCATTAATGTAACATGATTACAAAATAAACATTTGATTAGTACATTTAAATTTCAGTGTAATAAACTGCTGAACTAATTAGTAAATAAAGTCCTGTTCATGCCAACCTTTGGATGACACATTTATGTGTTGCACATGGGGAAGGTGTTTATAGTTAAAGCACAAAACAAACCTCTATCCTTACCAGGGCATATGGAGCCTAAGAGCTTAGTAAATAAACAAAACCTTTGCAAATCACTTCCAGCCCTCACTCGCATATTCTTTTAACGCAAGTTTAGTAACAGCTTCAGAAGACACATGGCTTGGTAAATGTTGCAGACACACATTGAAGCTGAGAGAAAGTGACTACCCCAGATCCCTGCCTGTCACCCAAAAGACCAGAGCTAAACACAGAATCCTTACCTGATTAGTTGGGTGATCATCCAAGTCAGCTCATCAGGGTGGATTGGGGGAAGCCTTTGGCTGCCACTAAAAAGCAAAGTACCAGTTTGATGCCTGCATTATTGTCTGTGATGGTGGTTCTTCCACTTGACTGATAAGTTTTTGAGTGGCCTAAAAACATGAAGCCTGGATGAGCAACAGTGAGCTCCTGTCTTAGACAAATGGTGTTGAAACCAGTCTCACAGAGCACTGGTTAGTCTTGGAAAGCCAAGGTGGATGCCAAGTTTGTTTAAGTTTTGCCCAGGTTTCTCGAAGCCAATGAATTTCATTTTTTTTATAGACTTTTGTTGTTAGATTTGCAATTTATGTGGAAACTGTCTGAGGTTGCAGAGCAGGACAGTCCCAGCTCCTTAAGAAATGCTCAATTACTGATTATGCAATGAAAGGAAGACGAAAAATTCACACCAGAGAAACAGTGAGTACTAGTGCAAATATTTTAAAACCCTTTCACTGGATACTGAGTAATGAACCCAGTGTCTTCCTATTAATGCACAAGTTAACAGATTTTATATGTTTGCCTTCACCAAAGAAGCATATAAAAATTCTGTAATAGACTTTTCATTTTACCTCATTTTTCTCCAAGATTCAGGCTCTAGGTCATCAGTTGAGAAAATGGTTGTTTTCTTGGTATTTGGAAGTTCTCAAGACAATGTAGAGATGTTTTCCTTGAAGATCCCAAACTAATCTTGCTTCACAATTGCTGCTATTGCAGAAAGGAGTAGTGCTTTAAAAAGCAATCATAATTATACTTCTGCACAGTATTTTCTAAGATTTTGAACCCACTTTTTCCTAAAACATAAGCTCCACAGAGCAAACCTAGGACTGAACAGACAAAGGCATTTTGCACTTCAGGCCTGCATTGACTGCCTGCTCAAAACATCTCAGGAATGGCTCATATATCTTTCAAAACATAAAAAGCTTTCTTGGAAAGCTCTCTTACTCGTTGTAAAGATTTCTTTATTTCTTTTGGCATAAAAGGCATTCAGAAACTCTAAAAGAAGTCTTTGCTGTAGTCATTATTCCTCACTAGCTCCTAGCACAGAATGCATTTCAATTCCTTGTTACAAGGCAAACTCGTTTGAGCCTTTTATTTTTGCAATAAGATTTTAATCAGTTAACAGTAGCAGCTAATTTAATAGGGGAGAGCAATTCTTCCAAACAGCTTATCTGGGTTCCCAGTGTCATTTGCAGTATAAAGTGTAGCTATAAATAAATTAAAGCTCTCTTCAATAGAAAGTCAGTCCCAAGGGACATCATCTTTGTTGCTGTGAAGTCTGATCTATTCTATAGTGACTTAAAAGCTGTAGCAGGAAATATATATTTAGCTGATATCATGGATAGCTACAGCAGGATTGTTTTCCAGTCTAGGAACTTCTGGGATAGCTTCAGTTATCTACATTGCACAAGAGTATAACTTGTGGGTGTAAGGTTTTACATGTTAGTTGTAATAGGCTTTATAATAACTGCAAACTCCGTCATGTGTTTAGAAAACAAAGGCTCTTTTTTGAAAAAAACCATAAATTTGAGTGACGGATGGTAATTTTCACTTTTCACGTATTTGGGACTGACAGTGCTTCAAATGTACGTGAAGTGGTGCTGACAGCCCACGGCCAATGGAATCCACGGTGTCCAGCTGTCCATTCCTGAATGGGAGTTTCATTCCCTCAGTGAAATGCTCTTCTGTAGGTACGATTTTCCCACTCATTCTTCCGACCAGTGCTAAGTGTCCTGTGAGTGCCCCTCTTCCTTCTCCACTTCCATGTTTAGTAAAATCATTCAAATATTTCCCTTCCTCATCTGAAATTCCTCCCTGATTTGGAAACATCAGTAAACATCTTGGTGTTCGCACATTATTGCATCTGGAAAGCTGAAAAATTTAATTTCACAGTTATTCTAATGTGATTAAGATTCCTTGGCGGGTAAAACCCCACTTCTTGGGGATTGGATAGAAGCAGAATCTTAAATATGTGCCTTTGGAGAATTTTATTCTTCTTTCCTAATGCAAATTTTATGTTGGAGTCATAAAATAAAGATAGAGGTCACTATAGAATAAAACTCTCTTGCTTGTGGAGAGAATGTCTGGACTTTTCTTCAACTTTACGGTATGGTGTGCACTATTTTGAGCTTGTAATTTGTGGTGTAAAAACAAAGAAAGTGTAGAAAGGAAATTGTTTAAAACCCAAAGGAGATGCTTTAAAAGATACAAATAAAATGTCTGTTGTACCCATTGGTTAAAAACAAAGTGTAAAAATCAGGAGCTGGTGAGGGACTCACAGTACAGATGACATCTGAAATGCTGGTATTTTCTTGTGGTCGAAGACTGATGGAGTCACCTTTTCTTCAGTCATAGAGGGACTTAGTGTTATGGTGATGTCAGAAGCTGGATCGTGTGGGGCTTAACAACAAGAAAAAAGTATTGATTCCTTAGTTCTTAAAGGAAAGAGAAAAACATTGATCTTCCAGTGAAGACACCAATTGTAATTTGCTTTTTTCATTGCATGGCAATATTTAAAAGTTTTAATATTTTTAAGAAAAATGGTTTTCATAGAAGAGCATATTCTGATTTCCACTGGTAAGGTTTGCAGTGGCTGAAAATACAGTTCTATTGAGAGGAACCGTTTTAACTGGATTTTCATTTTTAAATGTAAATGCTCTGGCGAAATTCTACTAAAGTACAGTTCAAGGAAAGCAGGAGAGGAATCAAAATAAAAATGTAGATTCAATGCATGTAGTGAAGTTGAGTGATTTATATTCACAGTTTGGGATTTGTCATTCCAATTTGCTGAAAAGCATGTATGTGCTTGTTACTGAATATGTTCATTACTCCAGTATCCCTTCTTTGGGCACAGTTGTGACATATATTTTTAAAACAATTTTATAATTTCAGGAAAAGGTATTTGGATGCTACCTTAAAAGAAAAATGGAAAATCCACCCTTATGTTTAATTCGAATGCTATGTTATATAGAAGGGATCCATATGCTTTGAGCATTCAGCACCATATAGTATTAAAAAATGCAGAAAGTCTATTTTAGAAATAAACTGTAACATTTTTTTAGTAACTTTATGTTTCTGAAGCAGACAAAAAAATTTGTTGATGATTTAAGCATGCAGAATAATATGAAGTATTACAGCTCACCACAGGGTTCTGTATGTTGCAAGTGAAATTAAGCAAGATTATTAAATCACATGGATACATTATAAATTGATTTATAAACAAGGAATATTCAGTGGTATTAAAGTATCAGTATTTTTTGAGTTTTAGTTGCTTAAAGTATATTGGTAAATTTACATGTGAAAATATACCTGCAAATAAAGGAAACTTTACATGCAAAATTCTGGCAGGAACCATCTTACATAAACAAAAGGTAGAAGCATGGAACACTGAAAGTTTAGGGTGTTCAAGCATCACTGTGGCTTAAAATGTTACTGGTAAAAGGCAGTTTTTAACACAAATTGAAATGGTTACTTGCTTGATTCCTTCACTGGCCAGAAGGTAACTCTATCTTACTGAATTGAATGAAAAAGGATCCCAATTTCAGTAATGCTGGGTTTCTTCCTTTCATATTTAGGGTGTGTAACTACCAGACTCTCCTCACCCAATACAGCTTCTGCAAGTAGAAATCCTACATGTTTAAAAGTCAAGCAGTGATAATGGACATGTTGTTTGTGACAAGAAAGTGCATGGGATGACTGATGTTCAAGAGTGCATACTTGGATCTCATCCTGTAACCTATCACTTTTATATTTATCTAGTTTATCTACTGCTAATCTCACCATGCCAACTATTTTTTCAGGTATTTAATTTACCTATGCCTTATGCCCACGATGCATTAGGACAGGGGTGTTTTATTAACATTTCCTTCTTGGTGCAGCCAGTCCAGATCACTTGAGCAGATTCCTAAAGGCTGAAAAGTTATGTTTCGAAACACAGCAGCTGTTAATTCGCACACTAACTCCTGGGTTGATGACTTAGGCTGCTTTTCCTTTATCATCTTTTGAAGACTCTTGCTTAAAGGTCAAGTCCAGTGGATGTGGCAAATTAACACGGGCCCTCTGTGAGGGAGCATTACTGTGTCTGATATATCTGCTGTGTTACTTGGAGAAAATAATTTTCATTCTGCATGCTGGAAGATGATTCTTTCTGTTCTTACTGGTATTTTTGTGTTCTTCTGAACACCATTTCTGGTTAAAGAAACGAGAATCAACATATAAATTTAGAGAAAGTATTTCCATTATCTGTAGTTTGGTCATTAAAGCTTGCCTGTGTTTTTCTGAGCCTTTACAAAATGAAAGTCTCCCTTCAACATGCAATATTGAAATCTGGTAATAGTACTTCAGGCATCAAGATCCTTCAGACTTCAAATCCCACTTAGGCATCATTTTTTTCAGTTATGCTCAAGACACAGCTGAATATTTGTCTAAAAATCTCCATTTCTTACATTTTGACCAAATTATAAACTTATCCAAATCTGGGAAATCAATAGAGATAGATGAAATATTTTTTCTTCATTTCTCCTTTAGCATTATAGAAGAAAGCAAGTGCTATATCTTTTTTAAAAGAAGAAAAAAACAGAAAAAAAGGTGTTGATAATGGTGCTGCAAAACACATACAAAGAACATGATCTGAGTCACTCTAGTGACATTTCTCCAAACTGTTCTTCACTCTACAGTGGAAGGAAGGTATTGGTGTCATGTTGAGATTTTCTATGAACTAATTACATTTAAATTTAAAAGACAGTACAGATTACATCCTGATATGATGAAATGAAGTGCACTTAGATGGAAACTTTAATTTTTCTGAAATACAGTGTTCAGAAAGTAGTACATAACAAGAGGTGCTTCACAAGTCCAAAAAACAGAATGAAGGAAAACATTTGGAATGTTAAAACTGGTTTTAAAATGTTCTCACAGATCACGAAAAGGGCAGCAGTGGATTTGGTCAGTCATGGGTTAACTGGCACTAATTGAAGAGCAGTTCTAGAGGGCAGAACACAGCAACACTCCAATAAAAGCTAAACTTGCTATTGAGTGGCTGTATCCTATTGCCAGAGATGAGATAATGACCCAGAACACAGTATTTTCCAGTTAAAGAAGCCAAAGTTCTTTACAAACTTGAGTGAATTGGCTATCAATGCCATTATGGAGAGAAGATTTCACTGCAAAAGTTGGTCTGTGAGTGCTCCTGCCCCTACACAGGATATTTGTGAGCTTGGCCTCAGGATGTAAATGGAGTAAGGGATGATCAAAGTTATGAGTTGCTCTTTCTGAGTAATCTGCAGTAGTGGGTTGAATTTGGGCTGTTTTCTCTTTTAGATTTCTTTCCAGAGTGGCAAAATAAATTATTTTTTTGGCCTTACTTCATTTCCTAGATGCTGAACATGAAAAAGCTCCAAAAACCAACAAATTCACAGTCTTATTACTTCTGTTTACTTCCTAACTTTTCCCTTATCATAACTTCTTTTTTAACTTGCTTTAAATAGTCTTGACGTGTGTGCCTCTCCCTCAGCTGCCCAGCCAATTCTTCAGGTGCAGTTACTGCAGAGAAGTTGCAGTGCTGGGATGATGGTACAGTTCTGTTATCACATTTTAGCTTTCTGCAGTTTTCACTGCCAGATTCTCCTTCTCTGGCTGCAATTAACCTCAGGTTTGTGGTGTGCTGGCAGTAAGTCAATCAGCTTGTTGGCATAAATTAATTACCAATGTAGGGATTTCTTTCAAGGTTATCTCCTCAAAGGCCCGTCTCAGCTTTTTTTTTGCCACACAGATTTGGGACATGCCTAAATTCAAAACCCAGTTTTATCAGCTGTACTTTGCCACAAAGGGATAGTCTTCATCTCTCATCCTCCTCCCTCCCTCCTGTTCTTCTCTGACTTTGGTAAGCCTTGTGACTCCCAAGGACATGTGGAGGAAGGTTACCCTTCAGGGTCAAGCACTGAGTTAGTGAAGAAAGACAAAGTAGCTGCTGGGCATGAAGAGTTCATGTGAACAGGGCAGAGGGAATGTGCCAGAAAGAGGAGGATTAACACCATCACTTGGCAGCTTTTCTGCTTGTAGCTGTGGATGGGCAGTCTCTAAAATGTGTATAGCCACAGAAAGAAGCTGTGCCAAGACTGTGACTCGTGTGCATGGCTTCATAAATCAAATCAAAAGATGCTTGAGATGATGGCAGCCAGCTCTCACTGCTTTTAGCAGCACATCTTCCTTTGTGTTGAACCTTTTATGAGTAGACCCCTCCATCAATATATTGAATTCTTACATCAAGTAACCATCTCCCAAGTAGCCACAAGGGAAAAATATAGCTAGGCTGGAAATGGTGAGTTAGCTGCAGACTAGATGCTGATATATTTATTTTCATTTTTTTTTACCTCTGCAATTTCACTGATGGTATCTAAAGGCTGCAATTGACATACCTGCAGCTCAAATGAAAACAACCTCAGCAGATGATTTAACACTCAGTAAACCCCAACCAATTAGATGTTTAGAATCTGAGGGATTACTCAGGTACTGATTTAGAAACCTCCCAGATGACAACATTTGCATGTATTAGTGCAGGTAAAGTGGCTGCAACTTCAGCTCCGTGTTGTTGCCAATAGTTTTGCCTGGGACAGCTTGAAATAATTAGATTAAAATTCAGTAGCTAAGGGCAAAAAAAGCAGATACAAACCATTGAGGAAGTTTATTTATGACAGAACAGCCCATAGTAAAACTTGAGTAGTCTTCATCGTTTACTATCCTAGCTGAAGTTTCATTTTTTTTTGTGCTTGTATTACTAAATGGAACATAATAACACTTCATCTCTAAGAGAAGGTTTGTTAACTAAAGCAATAAAATGAATTGATTAGTTGTTATTTTTGTATCCTGATCTGCTTTTTAAATTTTTCCTCACAAAATTCTTCTGCACCCTCCATTAGTGCTGTTTACATCTTGTAATTTATATCTTGCTATTGAGGTAAGTAATTTATACATATAGACTTCCAGTATTTGGTGATACTCAGATTTATGTATCACTCGAGTGGAGTATTGATCCTTCTATCTCTTTATTTTTATAGCCTAGTTGTTTAGGACATAAAAATGGGTGCAACACAATTTTCTGTAGTTAAGCGTAAACTAAATAGTATTTCTTAGTGGTAAACTATTCTTGGATTTTAAGGAATAAGTAAATAGAAACATATATTTTGCATATGGATTTGCCAGCAAATTAAATCAAGATAGATAAAAATTGAAGTGATTATTATTTTCCACTTTATACTCATACATAAATTCATACCCATGCTTTTGAATTTCCGTATAACTATTTTAAAAATATATCTATTTTTAGGGTTGAATAAGCTTTGATAATTTTGAAGATTTATATTCATATTCTAGTATTCTCAAAACCAGTATCTTTTAAGATTATTAATTATTCTCAAAAAGTGAAAATATGTCTATATTCTTAAGCTAGGGCTTCTTCTACTCTTATGAAGAATATTAGTTGAGGGGAAAATAAGACTAATTTCTGCATAATTAAAAATAAAAAGGAATTTTAAAATTAGTAAAGTCAAGTGAGGAAAAGGTTTTGTTGTCCTTGCCCACAAAGCGGAAAGCATTGCAGTGCCTGCACGTTTATCAAATCATTCATCTGAGTTTGGCCCTTGCTGCAGAGCTGACACCTGCAGCACTGGGAAAGTAAGCAGTGGATGGGCTTATTTGATATAAGTTCAGAGGAATGCTCTATGATAGCACAATATATCAAACAAAATAGATAGGAATGAAGACAAAGGGTGGCCCTTTGAAAATACCTATGAATACACTGATCGTATCTTCAAAGGCAGTTTCAAACCAAACTCCTTCCCTTTTTTTTCCAGGTAGCCTTCCTTTATTTTTGGTGTGTGTAAGCCATTTTGTTGATTGCTTTTAGACTACCTGTCATATCTTGATTTAACTTATGCGGAAAGCTTGTGGAAGCACTTGTAATGTCAGCGAGATTTTAAGTCAAACTCTTCAATCACATCTCTTCAAGAGATGCTGCTTCATTAAAAGGGTAAATTGTGTGTCCGTCTAGGTGACGGTACTGGGCTCAGAGGAGATTCCTCTCAAAAGAAGGTCATTATTTGAAGAGCAAACTATAGTTGGTAAGGGCCAAAGCTGTGCTTCAAATGCTTTTCCACTCTTGTTTTCCTTCCTGTTTAAAATAAAAAAGCAAACTCTCTGCTCTCCCTCTGATGGGGCTTGGGATCTTGACTGGTTATTCTGTACCAGTTTGTCATATGGAATAGCTTTTCATGCTGGTTCTGCACAGGGACAGAGAGAGAAATATTCAGCAGAGCTCTGCAGTTCAGTGGGAAGGAGAATGTTCCCCTAGAAACAGAATGAGAGAAAGAAATCACAGCCAGGAGTACTGAGAAAACTCAGTATTCATGGAAATTCTACATATTAAGGGAAATTAGTGTTTAGCAACACAGTATGCCCCCGAGGTTAAGGGGATAAGTAATATAAAATAAAGGTGTCATCAATAGAAGTGTTATTAAATAATGGAGCTAAATTGAGCAGGGTCCTGGAAAATGCACATCACTACTTTGTTATATTCTACTTTGAGAGGTTCAGCTTCTTTAGTGGCATCTGACTGGGCAGAGAAAATTGGACCCTGACATTCCTGGTGTTTTCAGCACTCCTTCACAGAAAGGAGGTAAGAATCGTTGCTCTCAAGTCACCAGACAGCTATCCCTGACAGAGATCTGTTTTCTGCCCATTTTAGCTTTGTGTCAGCAGTCAGTTCCTCTCTGCACCCTGAAGGATGGCAGCACAGAAGCTGGACTGTTGGCCAGGCCTGTTCCTTGGATTTGATCTCTTCCCTGATCACATCACCCCAGGACAAGCTAGCACATTGTCACCGAGCTCCACAGAAACACGCCAGACACCTGAAAAGAGAATGTATTCAAATCTGCCTGAAACAGCAGCCAGTGAGCTCATAAATACACTGTTGAGGTGTCATCTTTCAGGAAGGAGCTTGGAATCGTTGACAGCTGCATGTCAGTGTGCTGGCTTATGTATATGTAAAGAAAAGGCCAGATTCATACAGCCTGACTGTGACCCAAATTCAGTGCCCTCTGTTCCCTGCTGCCCCAAACCAGTTAGAAAGAAAGTGAGGTGGTAGTTGTACTGTGCATTAAATGCACAATTAATGCTGTAAGTTTATGTTTAATGTAGTTGATGCTATTCCAGCTCACTGATCACAAGGAAAGGTTGAAATACTTGTGAACGTCTTTAAAGAATGTCTCCAAACTTTTGAACTTAAAAAATTAGAAGATACTAAGGGGGCAGACAAAGCAATAACCAACAGTTTATAAGAACAATCATAAGAATAGGGACTGTCTGTCTGCTTGTGAGGTGATTTTGAGTCTGAGCTTGGCTCCCTGGAGCATCCTTTTTGGTGCCCTTTGCTTCAGCTGCATGGGCTGTATTAACATCAACACTCTGCAGGGCTGCTCACTGCCCTCCAAGAACAGATTGAGGTTCTTTGGAAGGAAAAATCTATAGTGTAGTCAAAGAAAGATATGAAAGAAAGAACCTGTCATACCAAAGATGAATTGAGTACTACTTATGACTGATGCGTCTCAACTTGAGGTTTTATCAGGTTTTGTTTAAATCATTTTTCATTGATCCATAAATTATTGTTATCTTATCCTTTATATAACTGACCAGCTTTATAAAGATTTAAGGTTTGAGGTGGTTTATGTGTGATAAAAGTTTGGAGCATTTTGAGAAATCTCAGAGTATGTGTAATTCTTTGTTTTATTTTCCATAGTATTATAATTTAATTCTTCTGGATGCCTGTGTCACTTTGCAGTACTTTCAAGTACAGCTTGACCCAGTATGTTTTTGTGGCATAAAAGAAAGTGAACAGAATTCTAAAAACCAGAAAAAAGGAAGCCCTTGACAGTATATTATTAAGGTAGTACTTCAGCTGTGATGGCCTTGATTTTGAAAACAAGATACTTAAAAATGTAGCTTTCTCTTCTGTTAAGTGATTCCTATTTCTCCCATAACAATGCTTTAATTCGGAATTCTTTTCGAAGGCTCACTCTTGCTGTGCATCATTCTTGCTCTACCTAAACAGCCTTACCTTGAGACAGTTATTGGCAGCAGTACAAATTATCTGGCTGCTGTAATGATCCATTAGAAGAAGAGTATGAGAAACCAGTGCAAATTAGCAATAAAAAACACTAAAGGTATAGATCACTGGCAACAATTTAGGAATAATATCTCTGCCTGAAGCAAATTCTGGTGATTCACTGGTAATTTGCTAGAAGCCTTTTAACTTGGTTCTCATTTGTAAAGTTAATAGTAGGTTATTTTACATTGTGATTGAAAGACCTGAAATCTTAGTTATTATTTAAGACTATTGATTTCTCCAAATGGAAATTCACCCATATATTAAAGATCTTCCTGTCATAAATGATAAAAACAATAATAAGAATATTGTTTCCACATATTTTAAAATGCTGCTCTGGCGTAGACACTACCTTTGCTTGGGCACGAGATTTGCCTGCTGACTGGCAAATAGACTAAATTGTCAGTTTAGGCAGCTGCTTTTATGATAAACATAAGATCCAGCAAGTTTTTTACAGTGAAGAATAAGGGATCCTGTTGTGATTCAAAGGGCTTGTGGGATTTCTGCAATCAGGGCTAAGGAAGGGGGCAGCTGCCTGGAACGGCAGCTTGGAGCACCAGCACGTGTGACCTAATCTGGGGACGCAGCTCTCTGACTTCTGTGCTGCTGCTGAAGAAGTCCCTGAGGGTAAGAGGAGGTTTTCTCTGTACAGTTTTCTCTGTACAGTTGTTTTCTCCATACAGCCACTGCCTCTCTCACTCTTTGCTGGGCACCGCAGAGCCCAAAGCTCTGGGGCTGATTCCTGGCTAAATATCCCAGGATGGAGTGCATCCTTCATTCCCACAGCTGGGCTGGACCAATCCTGGCCCTGAGCTTTAGCCTATAGTGACCAAGAGCCTTGGGTTGACTCCAGCCTGATCATGCTCTGTATCTTTGTGGAGGGTACAGAGGGGTGCTGGCACCAGTATAACCCAGCATCTCACAGCACTGGGAGAACTGGAAGTCAGAGGCTTTTCCTCAGCTCTGATGGGCACAGTGCAATTTAAAATTAAAATACTATACTGCCCATGAGAGGAATACCTGTCCTTTTGGATCCTCACACAGCTCTTCAAGCTTAATCAGAAGGACCATGGGATATAGATTTTTACATAAGTATTTTACAGGAATTCAAACAAATATAACAGGCAGGGCATAATTTTTATGCAAATATATATTAATTCTTTAGTGTTAATCTAATAATATTGTGTTCAATGCAATGTAACAGAGACATCTTGTTTCATTTTAGGCAGGAATTCTTGACTTGGTACTGATTTTCTTTTTTTTAGTTCACTTCCAGAAACTCATGTCCTGTGTGTGGCTTCTGAGGCTTTATTGTCATGTGGGTGTGTAAAGGTGGGAACACGCATAGGTGAGATGCCACTGTGAGGAGGGCCAGATTAAATCTTGGTGCACAGGAGGGTCTGCAGGGGACAGAGGCTCCTTAAGCAAAAGCAGAGGGACACTGGATCACACCAGAAAGAACTGTACAACTGGCTGGGTCCTGAGCTTGCTTCTTTCCAAAGGCTACAGAAATAAAATAATACAAATGGTCAGAGGAAAAACGCAGAGCTGTTTTCAGAGGTCAAATCTACTACGCCAGCTGCTTTCTTTAATTCTGCCCATTACTCACAGCATAAAAACAGTTGTAGTTGATCGCAGTGTAGTAGGACAATAAAGTTTATTTGTGGTTCAAAAGAAGGCTCATAATACTTAACATTTAAAAAATATATCTCCATGACATTTGTCCTTTTCATTTGATTTGCATTTACTAGAGTTGTAGGCATGCAGTTCCCTTTAGAGGTCATTGAATAGCCTGTATGTGTTTTTCTTAAATGGCATTAAGGGCACACTGGGAATTTAATCAACTTCCTACTGAAACTCACTCTGAATTCTTTTTCCATGGGAAGTCATCAAGCTCAGTTCTGTGTGTGCAGTGTAATACACCTAAAAGTACTTCACTGAACTGAAGGCCTCCTTTCGTAGAAAAGAAACCTTTCCATAATGAGGCATTTTTGAGGAAATAGAATTTCAGGCTCCATTCCTGGTTAGACACTGCTGTATGCTCAAAAAAAATACTTAGCAGAATTTTGCCTTCTCTTACAGAATGATAACTGACAGTGGAATTTCTTGCACTGGCATCCAGTCAGTTGAGGGAAAGATGCCAGCTGCTATGAGTTATGCTCGTATGTCTTTACTCTTGATTTCCTTATTTTGGTCCTTGCTAGTAGAAAATTTTCAGATGTATTTGTTGATACTTTGGAGGAAATCCTGGCTTCAGTGAGGCCAAGACTTTACTCCTAATTGCAAGATGGCAAATAAGGAGAATGTTTGTTTGCTTTTGTTTCAAATGTTTTGCCTCTAATAACCACGTGTTTATACTGCTTTAAAATCTGTCCATCCCTGTAAACATTATGAATGAGAAAATTCTGTATAACAGAACACAGCAGTGTTCAGACCTTTTCTATCTTGGGATCAGAAGATACTTTTCAGTGCTAACAGATCTTGAGAGACCATCATCTTCTTTGCTGTGAGAAATAAAGGGCTATACAAGTGCTAAAGCTGAATATGGAAATTACTATTAACATTAGGAATGGAGCACAAAAGTGAGTCACTGTCTTGGAGGCTGCTGCACACACTCTTGACACCTCAGTTCCTATAGTCTGTTTAGTCTGTGATCTGTGTGCCATAGGTTTGTGACAGACATTTCACTGAATGAGGGAAAACACAAGTGGTGGGTTATTTGATTTTAGTCATTTTTCAAAGAAGAGAGATACAAATCTATTAAAGAATAATTGTGTGTCTTAAGTCTGCTTAAATGAACATCTATGCCCTTTATCATGGAAAATATAATTAGAAAACTCATTTAACATGCAGCAAAAAATTTCAGCAACTTTTCCATCACTGCTGATTTTTAGATTGCAAAAGAAGTTATGTGGGTTTATTTTTCATGCTTCCAGCTTACGTATGGAATTCCCTTTACAGGCAAATTTCTTGTCTTATTTTAATTTCAAATATGGGCTTTGTGCAGCCTATTATTTAAAAGCTTTAGGAATATAGAAGCTCTTTCTTTTTTTTTTCCTTCCTTTTTCTAAAATAGGAAAGTTATTTGATAAGTAGTTTAAATGTGCAGTCTTCTGAGGTAATGCTGCTTAGTGTCTGTGGTTTCTTTTAAGTAAATGTTCCATTGCCAGATGATGTTTCTATAACACAAAGGGAAAGTGTCATTTTCACCCTAGACATCCAAGTTTCAAGAAAATTTACAAAACCTAGGAAGAAGATAAAATCTCTGAAATCAGTTTATAATATTTTACCTTTGTGTCTTGCAACGTTTTTCCCACTGAAAGTGGCTTCTTAAGCATCACAGATGGTATCAGAAAAAAAAATTGTAAGGATCTGGTCTGAGACTCAGGAGACCTGGATTTTAATTCTGTTCATCATCTGTTTGCCATAGGCAAGTTACTTTGCCTCCAGTTATGTCACCTGAGACCTCTGTGTCTGACTGTGATACCGATAACTCAGTAATAACTGCTGTATTGATTTAACAGCAACGACAAACTCAGGCTGATCCATCCATTGTGCATCCATTACTGGTCCTGTAACAATGTTCTGTTTGCATGTCTAAGCTTCACTGCTAATGGAAATTAATTATACTTCTGAGGAGAAGACCCACCGCTCCCCACACCACTTAGTTTGATGGGGTTTTGTTGGGTGGTTGTGGGGTTTTGTACTCGAATTTTTGTAGCAGACCACAGGCTCACAGACTTGGCCCCACTCCAGCAGCCTGAAAGCTTTAATCACTCCTTTGGAGAGTCTGTGTTCCTAAACAGATGATTTCAGCAGATGCCAGAGAAATAAATCTTCCTGAGATGAAAAGACATTCTTTTTGTGTCTCCTCTTTAAGTGGACTTGTTTGTGAAAGGTAATGGCAAGGAGCTAGAACTGGAGGCTGAAATTCTTTGGGTTTTAGACTGGTGAAAGAGGTAGCAGCTGTTCAGACTGATAGGCAGCTTCTCCTCCAACACTGACCTGCAGGGATGGTCTGCAGCTCCTCCTCGTCCCTGGGAGACCTCTGCTTAGCAAGGACACAGATTAGCAGCAGGAGGGTTGGAGCTTTCAGAACAGGCATTATAACGGGGCCGATGCAAAGCCCCAACAGCTCGTGGCAACAACTTCTATTCACTGCCTTCTCACTTAAATTGAGGCTGGCATCTGGTGTGAGGGTCTGGGCTCCAGTCAAGCAGATGGTGCTGAGTGTCGCTTGTACATTACCCTGTAGCTCACACACGTGGAGCTGGGCGAAAAAATGAGCAGATAAAATGATGCTGGGTAATAATCTCTTGTCTGCCTGTTAACTTCAGTGGGACAGGCTCAAAAAGCCCTTCTAGTCTCTTTGCAATCTGAATTAAAATGTAACCTTCCCTGGTCTCTTGCCCATGTACATGACCCTGTTCACTGCATTTATGCTGAATGTTCTTTATTTTCATCATTAAAAGGCCGGTAAAATTTTATCTAGAATTTTTAGACATTTTTACAAAATTTGCATAAAAAAATAGAAGTTTTTCAGCCAGTACTGGTCCATCAAGGAGAATGAGGACCTAGAAGTTTTTATTTTTATAATTTTCAGGGATTTCTAAGCCCTTTCTTCTCGTCTTCCGTGTTTCACCTTTGGTCTGTACCCTCTGGTAGAGGAAGCCCCTGGTGAAACTCACCTAGCTTCCCCTCCTGCTAGGAAAGCCCTGATATTTCACTGGAGATCAATGCAGCTTTTTGGATATCCGTATCTGCTCCAGTCTGAATCCAGGTTTCTCCGAACATGAGAGTCAGGAGGACTGACGAAGTGAAGCAATCCTCCCTTGATAGGAACATGCTGGGTCTCCCAGCAAAAATACCAGTCTCTGATTCTGTAATGACTTATGCATGTGATTAAACTTAAGCATATGAAATATCCTGCTGTAGCCTCTTATGAGTAACCCTTTGCATAATTAAAACTTAGAAAAACATCATTATTTTTTCTTGGAGAGGATGATTTAAAATCTCTGTCACTGTGATTAAAATTGCTAATTTTGTCTTGTAAGGGCAACTGGTGATTGAGATGAAAAAAAGATGGTTAGAATATTATTATTGTTCTCATTTTTCACATTGGTGGTTCCCAGGCTCTCAGAATGTAGCCACACACAATTAGCATTCACACAACTGCAGGATGGGAATGAGTAGCAGAGGCCAAAGTGGCAGGGGGAGGAAGCGAACTCAATGTTTTTTCCAACATAGATGAAACAAATTTCCCTTCCGTCTGCTTGAGAAGGTGCTGAGATTTCTTGGCCGTATTCCTGCTACCTTTGCCACCAACAGTCTCTTCCTATGGGTTGTGCTAAAGGTGGAGAAGTTTCAGTGTGGCTGAGCACCAACTGGGGAATCACATGTGTACGTACGGGGCCAAGAACAAGAGGCTGAAACAGGAAGCTCCTTTAAAGGACAAAGACCTAAATTGATAACTGTTTATGAAAAGCAAACACAACAAATGGGTTATCATCAGTAGTGATGTGAACTGTGATCAGGTTATGGTGCTCTCTCCAGGACAATAGTGACATTTTAATTTTTCCCCTTCAAAATATTGCCATGAACGTAGCTGCTGAATTATGTCTCTATATTTAGTATTTTGCTATCTGTTTTTACTACAGTGGACACATTTCAAATAGTTACCTACCCTATACAAAGTAGGTTTTGTTCTGATATAAAGGAAGATTCATCAATTTTAAGAGAATTGTTAAAAGTAGTCTTGTATTTCCCAAGACTTGAGGAAATGTTTCTTTTCTGGTGGCTGATTTTCAGTGCTTGCCTCTTAATTTGCACAAATAATTGACAGCTCATTAACGACTTGGTAGGAAATCTGAAAAACAACTGAGGAAAACAACTTGAGTACAACAGGGGGAACAAAATATCTGCTTCTCTGTTGTGCTGTTAGTCTCCAGTCAGATTTAAAATGAGGTTAGAAAATAAGTATAAATTATACAGGAAGAAAAGATTTTGCTTGCATAGACAGCTCCTGAAAGCTTTCATTGGGCTGTGTGGGGCAGCTCGTTTGAAGTGTGTGGATGCTCGTGGCTCCATGGATGTCTGTGCTGGGAGTTCTCTGGTCCTTCTGGGCCGACACTGCCAAGGCACGGCAAAGACACTTTACTTTAAATATTTGCTATGCCTTTTCTTGGATTTTACTTCAAATTTTACCGAATTAGTTAACACTATTGGTTTTATCTGGGTGTTTGAGCTACAGGATAAAAACTTTTTTTTGTTCTTTAATTAAGTGCTGGGCTTGGGGAACTCTTCTTTTGGAAGTTGGAAAAGTGGTGCCCCATAATGACTGCAAGACCTGTATCAACAGAGCCTGTGGCCAGTTCTGCTTCCAAATCCACTGCCTTCTCTTCTTAAGTAGAAGTTTTGGAGATTTAAACTGGTCACTAGAAGAGTAAGAAAACACTTTGTCCAGAAAGAAAAGGTACCAGAGTAGCTTTCTGAAAACAAGTTACGATCTTGGTCTAAAGAACCAAATTAATATTTCATATCTGGCCTCATGTCAACATTCTCACCATTGTCTGTCTGATACAAGGAATAGAGGGGTAACATTCGAAAACATCAAGAGAAAAAATCCACAGAGTCCTTTCTAATTTGGTAAAGAGCCTAATTAAGGATAGTTTGAGGAGCTGCAACTCTAGTCACAGTGTTATTTCAGGAATACAGCACGCCTACAAAACTCTGGGTCTGGGACATTTGGTTCAGATCACCAGAGTGTAATGGTGAGGCAAATACATGAACACAAAATTGAAATTGAGGAAAGGTACTTTTTCTCTTTCCTTATTTTTTTTTTTTTGGAAGTGTTCTAGCAATTAAATACTGTTCTTGAAGTAATTTATTTCCTTGGGAATCAAATTAAGATTGTAGCAGCATGTGGTTTTAGCCATGGTAAATGGATAAAACTGTAGTTAATGATTTTATCAATATTTTATGACCTTGTTCTTTAATGTGTAATTGGTGATCCACCAGGCACTGGGTAAAGCCGTTCCCATAAGTAAATATTTTGATAAATCCAAAAGCCTATGCAGAATAAAAAAATACTACTTGGAAACATAACTATTGACAGTATTTCTCCTCTTAGAGTATCAATATTGTTTGGTTTTGTGTGGTATTTGAAATAATTAAAAAAATTCGAAAGAAACTGAAGTAGTCAGGAAAAAGCTACTTTGCATGCAGAAGTGATTTTTGAAAGGAAGGCAAAGGCAAAAAACCCTCACGGTTTAGAGCATAGCAATGTGATTCGGGAAGTAATTAAAACAGGGCAATGGTACTGCAGTAATATAACATAAATTGTGTAGTGTTCTCAGTATAAATATTTCTGAGTAGCAACTCGTAGTTGAGGATACAACTTTTAGTCTTCAAATTGTGTGTGCACACATCCTCTGAAGTCCCCACCATAGTTCAGCACTGTTTCTGTGCACAAAGTACACGTTGTTTCTGTACGTATGACACGCGAGGCTCGCTTTATACACGCGGTGTTGGAGGCTGGGCACACGACGTGTTCAGTAAACTGGCAGCTGCTTAGATCCAAACCACACCTCCAGGAGTCAAACGTGTGTCACACTGGGCTCAGGAAAGGAGGTACCTGCTGCCCACGGGTGACTCCTTTGCCAGCAGTAGAGGTGCACTCTCAAGGCCAGGGTTCAAACAAAAATTGTGGTGGAGACTTCCAGTGTTGCATCTCTCTGTTTTGGTGGCTGAGTAAACAAAGAATTTGCTGCTTCCAAAGCTGTCAGTAAAATAGCTTTGAATTTCTCATTTGTAGATATTTTCTAAGCAAAGACCAAACAGATCTTCACACAATTTTGGTTTTTACAGGAAAGTCTGGGCCTGTTTTAGTTACTTTACTTTGTATTCTGCGCTCTTTTCTCTACTGCTCACTGGGTGAGTAGCAGTTTCTTTGTTATTTTTGGTTTTCAGTCTTGCATTATTCACAAACTTCTGTTTTGAATCCCAAAAGAGAGAAAAACATCATGCATTCAAATCCACACATATATTATAAGAACATCCGCTGGTGATGAGCATCATTGGCAGCTTTCACAAGCTAACATTAATTATGCACATAACGAAAAAGCACCATGACTGGGAATCATCATTTCTAATGAAAACACTGACTTCTAGTCATGGATCATTTTATCGCTCCTTGGGGCTATAAATCACTCATGTCACTAAGATATATGCTTTTCCTCTTTTTGCTTTATTCTTTATAGAACGCTCCTGCTGGTGTGGTGAGGGGACGAAGAGGAAAGTGTCTCGCTTTGTCTTTTTGAATAAACATCTCAGCCATCCACAGTGATATGCCAGGGCACATTCCATGGCTGTGGGGGAGCACAGAAGAGTAAAAGCTCAGGCTGGATGCCATGAACCCAGCAAGGTTCATGAACAAGGCAAAGTCAGGGGTAGATTCTGTGCAGTTGCTATGCTCCACCATCTCATGGTGAATCTTTACTTAGGGGAGAGTTACATCTTCAGCATTTAAGGCTCATGTTCCTTTCCTTCTCCTCTTAGGTAAACAGCACAGAAAAAGGCGTAGAAGCTTTTCCAAAGCAAGGGGTTGGTATTTCAGAGAGGTGGTTAGGTACAAGTTTAATCAACTGGTGACTGAGAGCCCATTCTATTGTGTGAGTCAAAAATACTTTTCCCTTGGTTTTTGTGATCCTTAACTCTGTAATGTATTTCATTTCATAAAGTGACCTCATTTAATTAATCACATGTGCAGTGAGACAATGGGTAGAGAGGGAGAAAGAAATTCTAAATTCCTTCCAGAATATCAATCAGGTTCTTTTTCTGTACATTTCTTGTCTAATATTGTTTCCTTATTTTCCTATGAATTTTTAGATTGGGCATATGGACAAGTTGTTAAAGTATTTCTCAACTTGTCAAAAAGGGGAATGCTAAAAATCCTGTTTATTTTTTATTCACACAGCTTTTGGGAAAATGTTTCAGAAATGCTGTTGCATGCAAATTAAAACCAAAAACGATACTGGGGCCGTTGATGTGCAAAGTGATGTAGGTGCTGGTCACAAACACAGCACAGACCTTAACTAAGAGTATGAAATAAGGAAATTAAAATTGTTTGGCAGCTGAAGAAATGAGACGTAGAACACCTGGTAACCTGTCCTGGATTCTGCCTGGTCAGAACTGTGCTGCCTGAATCTTGTTTTAATTGTACTGGTTGAGTCAAAATATTTAATTGCAACCGAAGTTATATTTATTTCAATTTCCTTAAAAGATAGACTTTAGATAAAAAAGGTAATTTCCTTCTAGGTCGGCTGAGCTGGTATAATTAGCTCTTTGTTTCAGCTACCAAACTGAAAATTTTCTACCTTATTTCAGGCTTTCTTTCTTCCTGCCTCTCAGTGATGGCAAGGTCATTTCTGTCTGCTTCTGTGTTTGCCATCTCTTGTAGTCTGCTTGGCATTTAGATCTGCCAACAGTTTGGAATTTTAGATGTACACGAACAGAGGAAGCCAGGTAAGGAGAGCGAGTCAAGATTATATCTCCTGCTTGAAAGCTCTTGTCAATATTAAAATACATTTGAGAGCAGTGAGATTTCCTTTGGAAGCAGCTAATACTTTTATAAAGAATTTCTGAAATACTGAAGAAATGTCAACTTGTCTTGCAAGTTATTTTTAAAACAATTTTTTCGATTCTTCTGCGGTGGCTACACACAAAATGGAAAGGTGTAGAGATCCAGTGCTAAGATTGGCAGATGACAGTGAACCCATATATAGAGATTTGCCTGGTAGTATCTGAAAAGGGTGTGCCAAAGTTTTGTGCTACAGCACCTGCAATGCAAAGATTTCAGGGTTATGTATAAAATTCTTATACTCTGTTCAAAAAGAAAGCTGTTGGAGAACTGTGTCAGGTTCTTAAATAGAATTTTATATTGTATATCTTATTAATATAGGGACAGCGGAATCTGTGATTTATAATTTTTTTATGCTTCTTGTTTTCCTTTTTTACTCCCCTTTTCTCAGTGCTTGCTGCCTGTTTTGGGTGTGCCAGTGTGGAAAAAGAAGCAACTGGGGAAACATGAGAGTTTCTAGAACAACCATTTTGCTGTGAACAGCAAAAAAAGATTTTAGTCAGGAGTACGAAAGGGTCAAGTAAAAGTTTCCAAGGTATTTTCTAAGAGTAAGAGGTAGCAAGTCAGTTTTCTTACTTCCTCTTCTAAGGCTGGGAGCTTCCATTTGCCATCTGAAACTTTTTCCTAAAACAGTTTTATAAGATCTGCAAGCCCTCTTATGCAATATGTGTTGATATGATGTATGGTTAGAGAAGCTGCCTATTTTAACTTCACATTTCTCAAGTGTGAAGACACCAGATCAGGACCACAATTTTGTTTTAGCTTCCAGAAAGATTAACACATATTAATATGAGTATGCCTTGCATTACAGCACTTTTCAAGCTGTGAACACACATTAAATGACTTTGACTGAAGCAATTGGAAGAGTGGTGCAATGAACAGTTCATTCCACAAATATATTTCTTATTACAAGCAGAGCTGAGGATTTATGAGAACGTTGCCTGTTTAAATATCAGACCTTTGAAACAAATTGAATCAGTTTTAATTATTAAAAAAAAAAAGAAATGTAAAAACTTTCAGAGTTTGTAAGCCCTAGGGTAGCTTAATTAAAACTGAAGAGAAATTAAAATTATCAGAATTTAGGGCAACAGGAAAAGAAATGATAGGTAGGAACTTTCAGGCTATAATGAGAGAAGAAATAACTTTAAGTCACTTGGTAATTGTACAGTAAGACTTCTCCAATGTGCTGGCTCAAGTTATCAACTGACCTAAATCTCTTCAAACCATTTAGACTTTAGCCTAAAATAAAGAATTTATGTATGGATAGTTCTACAGTAAAGTGAATCTACATCAACTATTTATCATGTTAATGAAAATAAACTATTCATAATTTACCATAAACTTACAGATTAAACTACTTTTACATTACAAATGAATCCATCATTTAAACTCAAACCGGTTTCAGTACGAATGCTGCAAATGTGATTTCTTTCAGTCTGTAATATTCCTGACAACAAGTGGAGCCCACTTTTGAAAGAGTCCTTTGCAGCCCATTTGATCAGGTAGATCTGTTTCAACAACACTGAGAATCAAAGGCTCTTTATTGCTATGACATAGTCTGTGTATCCTCACTTCCTGAGCTTGATGCCTCATGTTATCCTACAAAACTTAATGCATCTTCTTAAATCAGGAGTTCAGAGTGCTATTTTTATTTGTTTATTGGTTTTGCAGACATTGGTGTAAGGAGATTTCTGCAGGACAGTGGCAGGTGTCAGGAGCGACACCGTGGCAAAGCGAGCCAAGCGCTCTGGCAGGACATAAGGTTTTGCTGATGAAGTTCTTTGAGAAAATGACTGATCTCCTTTGCTGCTGAGGCATTTGCTTTCCTGGAGTCCATGGTGTGTCATGGTCTGCATGTGCATTTTTCTGATTTTAGATGCCAAAGTGCAAGGTGTCATTAGAATGTTTTATCTGCCACAAGGTCCATGCAAACCTTCGTCAATATCCACCTAGACTTGAGCACTGTGATCCATTCTCTTGCCATGTCTTTTACACTGTTCTTATTTATTATGCTAATACTTAGAGGCTTGGAAAGACCAGATTTTCGTTACTAAGTTTTGTTAGCCTCAGATAGGGAGAAAAGGATGAAACTTTCTTTGTTTTCAAGATGTCATCTTGATTTTTATGATTAGAAAATAAATTCATTATAGCCATGTGTACTCAATGAAAAGCCAGACAGCAGTAGCAAATCCAGGCACCTCATAGCATGGCATCAAGCTATTATTCAAAGCTTGTAATCCAAAGGCTTGAAAAAACCCGGTATCAGATGACAGACTGCAGTTCATTGTTGGATCTGTTTGAGTTAACACAGCAGTAGTAAGTAATTTCTGTAATAAAATCATAGCCAATAGATAATTCTGTCTGCTGCAGATGACAATTCAGTGTACAATAGCAGCTTAATATTGCATGAAGAAATTTTTCTAATGTAATTTTTATCACTCAGAACTCTGAGAGAACTCAAGCACATGCTTATATCTACCCTTTCTACTCTTCCTATTTAGCTCTCTACCCCTCTTAAAGAATGGTGAGTTGATCTCTGACCTTTTAGAATAAGGAAGATTTATCTAAAATATTTAGATAATGTGATACAATTTCCTTTCTTACTTATTTTTAGAAAATAAAAGAAGAAGTGTAGAGAAAATAACTGCTGAAAACTTCACATGTGATTGCAGTGCCTTTGCAGACTACCCTGTGTTAATTAGATATGATTAAAGATGGTGCGTTGCATATCTTTACCCTAAGTTTACCATTATGTTGTGTGACAGATGAATGAACACTGCTGTCTCTGATTTTACACTAAAACATGACAAGTATTCAACTCGAAGAAGTAATTCAGGGACAAGGCTGGTGTATTTTCTGGGATTTTCTCTTGTGGCAATACTGCAGAGATATCCAGGAAAACTTCTCAGTGTGGAGTTTGTGGTACACCAGAGGAAGATGGCTGCAGGTAACACCATGTGGGTGTAGATTCAGGCAAGCCTTGATGGGGCAGATGGACAAGAAATTGCAAGAAATGAGTCTGGCCACTGGTACGAGGGTAGAGAACAGCTTTGTACCACCATACACACCACTCTGCCATGGTACCTGTAGCTGGGACTAACACCTCAAAAGTTTCCTAAAACACAATAGCTTCCAGACCAGCCTCGGTCTCAGAAGAGTGCAAAATGGTTTTCAGCCACTCCTTTTCCCTGGGCTGTGAATGCTGTCCTTCTCCAGGCACTGCCAGGGTCCCAGGCTGTGGATCCCTGGGTGGCTGAGCCGTGCTCTGCTCCCTTCTGGCTTTTGATGTCTCGGGGACCAGTTGGGGGATTTCATTGTTATTTCTTTGAATCTATGGCATGATTTTTGCCATTGTTTATTGGGTTGGGTTTGGTTTTCTTTTTTAGCTTCTTAAATGGATTTATAGGGCAGAATCAGGTGTTTCATTTATTCACAGCAAAAAAGAGGGCGATATTATTTTTGCGTGCTCTCACCCAGTAATAGCTCCTTTCTAAGCTGAGGAAAAAAGGCAGTTCAAATGCCATTACCATTTTGTTGAGTCTTCATTAAGGGTGCAGTTTGTGCTCTGGATTTTCTTGCCTGTCATATGTATTCTCTGGTACCCTCCTGGTTCTTAATTACCCCAAGGTATTTCAGGCCTATCTTCTTTAGACAAGTGCACAGCTGTGTATTTTCTGGGGGATTACCATTTGAGCCCTAGTCTGAGCATTATTTAGATTATAAAGTATAAATTCAGAGGTGTCAGGCTTATGTATTTTTCATAAGGGATGTGCAGTGGTTGGTAGGTACCAGGAGTTTCCAAGGAATTAATCTACTGCACAATAGCAGGGCTGATTGTGTGAATCATCCCTGTACATTCAGTTCAGATTCAGGCATTTTATAGTACCCTGCTTACGGTTTTAAACACCCAGTATTCATATATGAATACTTCTTCACACATGAAATATTCAAATATTGTGAGGACCCTTTGGGAAAAAAAAAGGATGTAAAATACAGATGTGTTTGTGTGAACAAATTTTCTTGTCAGTATCTGGATTAGCAAACACTTCAGCTCTGATATAAGCTATTCAAAAAGGCCTCATATCTCACATGATGTACTTTCTGTTGTTACCTCTAAAAAAATTTCTATCAAAATACACATGTGGCCAAAAATAAAAAGAACAGCGGTCCTGTTAATTAATTTACATAAAGCTATAACCAACGTGTTCAGCAAAATGCTTGAAATGGAGCCGCTCTGTTGGTTTCAGGAAACGCACCTGCTCTGTGCCATTCTAGCAAGGAAAATATTGAATAAAACATTATGATTCTAAATTTTAGAACAAAAAATTAAATTTTGCAGAAGTGGGGTAAAACTACTGAATCTCTTTTTTTCTTTATAAAAAAACATCATTTTCCTTCGAAAAAAAGAATTGTATTTTAAAAATGTCCCCAAACACTGTTTTTGTTTACAGAGATGTAAAGTGACCGCTAAACTTACGTTTAACTAACAAAGAATCTGAATTCTTTGTTAAAACTAACAAAGAATATTAATGCAGTGTCGGAAAAAACCCCTAAAAACTTACTTTTTAACGGCGTGAGAGGAGATAGTGTTTCCTTAGTGAAGCAGGCCATGCAGCTTTGGCTTGCCCCAGTATTTGTACAAACCAGACTCTCACGTCACACTGGTGCAGTGCGGCCAAGTCCCACAGAGCAGAGTGGCGGCATCCCGGTTAACAGCCGAGGAAAGGCCTGGAGGGCCAGTCCATGGCCACGGGGCCTTGCCAGCCCCGGGAGCAGCGTGGGCAGCAGTGCTGGAGGATGGCGCAAGGCAGGAGAGCCCCAGCCCTGTCTGGGTGGCAGAAGTGGCACTCGGAGCAGGGGTGGGTGGCGCTCATCGCTGACACAGCCATGCTGCCGTCCTCCGGTGCAGTGCTGCAGCGGGCACCTCTGCATGGCACTGATGCGCCAGGGGTGCATCTCCAGTCAGGAGAGACTTGTTTTTGTCTCTTTCTGATTGAGAAAAATGCTCAGGAATTTTTGCCTCAGACGTGCCCTTGGATGTCCAGTGGTGCTTCAGTGACTTGGCATGTGAACAAACTCACTGAGATCCCCTGCCAGCTGGACAAATAATAGCACAATATTTGTTAAATATTATTAAATATTATTGCTTAATTTTCATCTCCAACTTTTCGGTCTTTATCTCAGTCCCTGTATGAATGGGATAAAGGACCAACAGTCTGATGAGCCCTCACCTCATTTTTTGATTCCTAAGAGAGAAAAAATGTCTCAAAAGGATACTGTTTCTCTTACAGATAAAAATCTGTGTTTAGCACAAGCCTCAGAGTTCCAGGTTGCTTAATCATGTGAATGCAAGACTCTGCTGCTGAGCTTTTGTTCTCTGCCCGTAGCTGGTGCCTTCCTTATTTAATTGCTGTGAACAGCTTCAGTTTGATGACAAGATATGTAATGAGGCATTCAGCCCTCTGTGCATCTCTGTATGCAGGAGCTTCAAGAAGGGAACAAAGAACACTACATCTTAATAGGAGATTTATAATTAGCCTAGTTATACACCTATCTGTGGGTATTTTCAATGGTTTTTTTTTAATTACAATATACTCCTCATTCTCCTTTTCATCTAAATTTAAAATACTTTTCCATCTTACCAAGAGGATATTAAATACTAAGGCACTGTGCAAACTGAGATATGTGAAAATCTCACGATAAGAAATAAAAATTTATACTTTGCAAACTCTCGACTGCCACACCTTCTTTAATGTAGGGTACCTCTTCCTTGCATTTCTTAAAAATACAATCTTCACATGTCTTGCAATTAGTATTTTCTATAAATTTCATTATCTCTTTGGAGTTTTTTAATAGTTTCTCTGCCCAAAATGGCTGAATATAAAAAAGTGTCCAGTGAAATAACATCAGCACACATTTACAGAAGACTCTTTTGTAAAAATATCATGTTTTAAAAAATTTTGAGTAAAAAGTCTGAGTATTTCCATCTCTGAATTCTTCTAGCTCTAGAATGGTAGATGGAAAGGGAAATACATAGCAAAAAGATCTTAATTCCTTTCCCCTTTAGGCTTGAGAAGTCATGTCAGAGATGCAGCATATGTAGTCTTAAGCTGAAAATTTTAAATTATTCAAGGGGAATTAAGTGCCTACCTAGCTTGGAGAGTATTTGCTTTAATATCTTTGATTGTTGGCTGTTATTTTGTAAAGTGATGACAATGAGTACCCTCTTTTCCTCCTGCCCTCTTCAGATTATAAATTCTTGATGAAGGCTCTTACTATACATTAGGGCAGAAACAGACTGAACATCATTCCAGGGTTCTGGGGACTGCCAAATTGCTAATAATTGTAATGATTTTACCTTAATAAAGTTAGTGTTGGTTTGGAGTTTTTTTCTGCTTGGCATGCACTACTACAACTTTATTCTTCATAAATGAAAATAAACAGACTTTGTTTAGTCTACTGCCAGAAAGAAATTAAATCATTGTTAGACACTCTTTGCCTGTTTTTTACTTATTACAGGTTCAAAAATTATCTTCCTTAAAGCCAATTTCAAAATATTCTTCATTTTTATTGCTCGCTCTTTTTGTCACCTAGAGACTCTCTGCTTTATGTTCTAGAAATAATTTATTTCTTTTATCTTTTCTTTTTTAGTGTTGTGTCCTTGTGAAGAATTAAAATATCTCGCATAATTAAGATCTGTATGCAATACAAAGTAGAATTGTTTAGCTAACAACAAAACACTGTTTCTTTTAGTTTGGGTTACTGCAGCTGCTCTAATTGTTAAAGGCAAAATTAAAAAAAAAAGGAAGAGAGGGGAACACCATAATCAGTCTTATAGCTACCAGAATAGTAAGAGGGTTTAATTGCCTTGGTTGGCCGTATCACTAATGAGTACAGTTTCATTAAAAGTTCCATGGCTTGTCTAACTATAGCTGGAAACTTGCATTTCTCTCTTTTGCAAAGGAGTGCATTTCCTTGGTGCACTTCTCTGGTGAAAACCTCACGGCAGAGCTGAGGCTGCTGTACCTGGGAATCCTCAGGAGGTCAGAGCACAAATCCCATCGCTGCGACTCTGACACGGTGGACATTTCATACTGAATATGGCAAAACACACCCTCCACCCATTTTAATGAGCAGGACATTGCTCAACAATGCACACTTTATTGCACAGTTTGCGAGAGTTTCAGATTTGGGAATCAATTTAGATTAAGGGAGGACTTAGTGTCCACCTTAAAAGTTGGGGGTCTTTGGTTTTGGTTTTCTTTTCTTTTTCTCATTTTGTACTTGTCCTCTGCAAAATGTTAGAATTCAGCAGGTCTGCACAAGTAAAATAATTCTTGGCTTTTGTCTTTTAACTCTTTTTGGGTGAAGGAAATAGCAAATTTAGAAAAGATATAGCTTATCAAACTGTACAGATGTATTGCCCCAAAATAAACTGAAAATAATTAGAAAGGAGATCTTAGTATGCAGGGAGTAAGGAAGCAGAATCATCCAATCATCCCAAAGCTAGTTTATCATTAGACAGAACTAAGGAGACTAATTAAAACATGAATCCTTTTTGATCCTCTCTTAAAACATTGATTTGGTCCCCCATCCACCCAAGTAAGTTCATTCTTTTTTTTTCTTTCCATGTGACTAAGTGGACTTATGAAATGGATAGGGGACTTTTTTTTCAAATGATAATTTTATCAACAAGGTGTCTGGCACAGCTGCATTTGTGAGAAAAAACAATGATATGGGTAAGATTTCGACAAAATCTCTAGGCAAATTGAGTATTTCCTGCCATTACTCCAGTTGTTCCTCACATTCCCTGCAGTAGCCTGCCATCATCAGCAAGTATCTAAACCTGCCTTGAGTAGCAGCTTCTAAAGCTGAGGCACTTAAAGAGGAAATGATATTGGGCATTATTGAGAATCTTAGAATGGGTTAAGAGACCCTTGGACTGTCTGTGTGCACCCACTCTGTGCAGGGGCCAGAGGCTGTCACAGCCTTTGTCCACGCTGGCAAAGCCTGCACACTCTTGAAACACTGAGTACCATGGGATTAGGAGAGGGTGGTTCTCTGTGAGCAGCAATTCTCCTCACATCCAGCTACTTCCATGGAGATGCCAAAGCCTTGTTTGCAGGACTTTTCTATGTTGCTGGTGACTGAAGGCCTTGGGGGAGCCAGGAAGGGAGCTCTCGAGGAGGTGGGGCTGGGGGCAAGAGGGGCTGTTTAGCAGCAGGTCCAGGCTGATGATGAGTGAGACTGCAGAAGGGCGAGATGGTTAAGCCATGGATTTACCAGGAGTCTGGCATTTGTGCAACATGTCTATTGCTATTAAAAATTCAAATTCAGGATGTGGTCTGCATCCTGCTTCTCCTGTGCAACCCAGGGTGCTGGCAATGGCCATATCCAGTAGGAGATCCCAGGCTGTGCTTTCTTCTGTCTTGCAATACAGCTGTCTTTGATGCCATTACATTTTGGTCCACAGCTAACTATAGCCCCCGAGGGCTGCTTCACTCATCTCTGTGTTAAGATTCAGATTCATAAGCCTTTAAATTTGATAGATCATTTTCTTTTATGTTAAGTTAAAAGGGCTGTAAGGAACACCCAGCGATAATTTATTGAAAAGACTATTAACAATGAGGTTAATGACAGTGATACATCTCAGCTGTGATTCAACCTGGCAAAATAATTAGTACTTTCAGAAACACACACGGTCTTTTTTTTTTTTTTTTTTCCCACACAAAACAATTAAATACATAACTTTTATTGCAGTCTTGTGGGCTCATAGTTTTCTTTTAGTCTTTATCATACAGGTTAAGATTTTGCCATTTCAAAGTTTTATGTATGGATTCTCCACTCACAAGCTCTACTGGTAGTGACCAGCAGAGCTCTCATTCCTCCACTGCAGCAGTGCTTCAGAGAGATTCCAAAAGGCTTTTCGCATTTCCTCTGGTATCACAAGCAACACAACAGAAGGCACAACTGTGTTAACCCTGCTTTTACAGCGAGTCCAACATCAACTTAACACCATGCTCCTCATATCAGTTGTTGCCAAACCACAAAAAATATGTTTTTGGTTCAGAGGCACCATGGGCAAGGAGAGTCAATGGAATTACTACTCATAATCAGTTTTTCCTGTCATCCCAAGACATTCATAGCTATAACTGAAGATGTTCTTTGTAACCATTCCTGGCTTTGCTAAAGATCTCTTATACACTTTCTTTGAAATTTAAGCTGTACATTTAGGATCTAAGAGTATTTTGGTAAATTTGTTTTTGTTTAGTAAGAGGTTTAAATTATATTTGTGAAACAGTGCAACTAGAGTCCAGTTTGTAGTGTGAATATGGCTTGAGTTCTTTTCTAGTGGGGGAAGACATGCAGAGGCAAAAGCAGCTGGCATGCAGTAATAAGTTTTCTGATGTATGAAGATCATATCCATATCTCATATTAAAAAGTGGAGTAAGTTAATTTTCCATGCAAAATGCATTTATGTATATAACACATTTCTGTATGATGAATGGATTAAATTCATCAAAGCATGAATTTTTGTTCAAGGGATGTAGCATTTTCACTGTGTTTGAGCATATCTTTGAGTTGTTTTGACATTAATAGTGACATGTTTAATAGATAAGAGGTGCATCATTTGTGACAGGTTCATTGCAGATGAACTTTTGAAGAATTCATTTCTCCTTCCTTACACATGTTCAACCTCCCAGGCCATATGGTCTGTGTTACTCAAGATGTTTTACATTAGATCAGCCAACTAAGTGCATCAAAACTTGAGTTATCCCAGAAACAAGAGACAGGCTAGAGACTGAAGTACACAGCTAATTTTTTTTCTCCTGAGAAGTTTTTGCCTCTTGATTACATCATGCCCTCAGCTAGTGTGGTAGATGCAAATAGTAAACTAATATTCCAGCGGTAATTTACTGCATTGCAAAATATCTCCCTATTACCTGGGAAGCATTCAGTTTCTGTTACCCACTGTAAATGCAGGATGATGATCCCTGTGGAGTCTTGAATTGATAAGAAAGTTTAAGAACATAGAGAGGTTTTATTCTTGTTGTTGCTGACATTGAGGTGAATTGAGTGTCCAAAAGTGAATTATTTTCAGTTTTGGCTCCCCAGACTGTATCATACATTTTCTTAAACTTTTGACATTTTTATTTCAGTGCGGAGAGGGCCGACGTACTTTTTTAGTATGTGAGCTACATCAGTGTAAAAAATCAAACGTAAGGAAGGTATCATCTCTGTATTTGGATGTCTTACCTTTCCTGCTTATACTTCCCTTTATGTTGTTGCTGATTAAAATGGTGGAATGTTATCTGTGAATTCCATTCTTTCAATCTGAAAAATCTACAAATTTGCAATATCTAGCAAGACCCTTAAAAGGTAGGCTTTTTGTTCTAGAACTGTCCATTTCACTGTCTTTTGTTTTTGTGTGTCTGCAACATTTCCATCACCAACATTTCACCTTGTAAGGCTATGGCTGCAATCCACAGAAATGCCGTGAGGCTGCTGAAAAATTTGGACATTCTTTGTGGCTGTCTCCAAGTACAACAATTCCTAACACATGCTCCAAGGCCAAATGGTTGGATTACTTAATTTTGTTTGTCAGCTATTCCTTGCTCCTCCCCAGAACAGTCTGACATTTTCAAACCAGCCAAATGGTCAAGAATGGCTTCACATTCCTTTTCCATGCACAGGGAAAGAAGCGATTTGGCAAATACTTTGTGCAAGGGCCACCTTCTCGTTACCTGTTTCAGCTTTTAGACTCCTTCACTCTCCCATTACAGGTGAGATGAACTTTTGAGAACAACCCAGTTTCCCCCTCATGGCCACGTGCTGTGCACCCTCCCTGTCCCTGTATGAGCTGGCTGCTGTCCCTGCATTCAGAGCCAGCTGCTTTGGCCTCAGCCTGAGCATTGCTCGTGCACTCTCCCTGTTGTGTTGGAGCCCAGTTTCCAGTGAGAGCACTGGGTTTCTTCCTCTCTGCACACATGGGGGAGAAGAGAACCGCCACAAGCATGGCTGGTATTCCAACAAGCGACTTTGTGAAGGTTCTCATACCTACTGCTGCCTTGACATCTCTTGCTGACCCCTGCAGCAGCTGAGAGGAGGTTGACCAATATGTGTAGGACTACAAGGAAGCTTCTGTTAGACCTGTGAAACTTCTGCATTAAGCGCAGGATGGCAACCGTTATCTGTAGATATTTTTAATATTTCTTCTGGTTTGCAACCACTGGGTGCAATCCCAACAAAATTATTATCCAACATTTCCCTCCCAAAGCCTTTTACATTTCCCCCCATCTTATCTGGCCATAACCACACTTGTCAGAGTAATGCCATCGCTTGAAATACTCTTGGCTTAGAATGGTGATAATACAGACACCAGCAATCTTCCTGTGTGAACCAAAGTTTCCAGTGCTGCTTTTAAAAGTTCTCCCTTGTACTGTTTGAAAGGACTGTGTGATTGCATTTTCACATCATAGGATTTCCAATTATATCTTCTTTATCATCTTGATACACTTACTGAGATATATTTTCCTTAAGCAAGCTGCAGGAAGGTGTGTTCAATTAGCCACCAGGAATGTATTTTATTAAAGAAGCCAGATCTTTCTGTAGGGAAGGGGGTTTGGTTGAAGGGACTCCACCTTAGTATTCAAATGTTATTCCTCATCTTTTCTCTTTTTTCCCCCTGAATACATCATGCACAGGCAGTTCATTTTAAGTGCTGTACACAATACCTGTTATTCTCGCTTGCTTAACCTCGAGACAGAAAGAAATGACAAAAACTGTGCTGTTGAGTAAGAATAATCTCAGTTGCATGATCTCTTCTCTAATGCCTATTTGTCTATTTTATGGCAGTCTGAAGGATTATGTTTGGGGCGTGGGTTTAGTTTGGTTGTTTGGGGTTTTTTTTGCATTTTACTATTACTCCAGATGACTTCCAGCCTTTTATCAAACAATGATATTATGTAGCTATTACGTTATAAGGCTTAATCTGATTTGATTGACAGTTTTACAACCACAGCAGGGAGTGATAAGACATCCTTTGTGTGGGATTAGATGTTTATTTTTTCTCAAAAAAGAATCATTTGTTAAAGATTTCTAGAAAACTTTAGGTGTTATGTTGTTGTTGCTGGTGCTTTCTGGGGTTTTAGGGGTGTTTTTTTGTTGTTTTGTTGGGGTTTTTTTTTTCCTGATAAGAATTCTGTGTCCCAATAACAGTGATAGAGTTCACACATTCTGAGACATGCTGTCCTTGATAGCGGTGGCTGTAACACCTGAACTGCAGGAGAGGCGGGTCTCCTGTCCTGCTGGATGGGTGCTGTACCCTGTTTGTTCAGATGGGAAGCCCTACTGGCAATGACCATGGGCTGCTGCCCACCCTGAATTTCCTCTCCTAGTGTCCTAGTGTGGTGTCAGTGCCTGTTCATGGGTATGGAGAGAAACAGGGAAAAAAGGAGTCTTGTGCTGGGGAGTTTTCATTATTATAGAAAGGATTTGGCCACAGAATGCTCCCAGACTGCTCCAGAATCTGGTAAAATGGATATAACCATTCAGATTCAAGTGTGAGCTTGAGTTTATGATTTTAATCTCTTTGCAGGATCAGAATCAAGGTAAGAGAGCCCTCAGACTGCTGGTAGTGGAAAGGAAAGGTTCAGATTTCAGGCAAAGACAGCAAAAGATAGCAGACTGCCCAAGGATCCTGCTGGCAATGTGCTTGCAGAGGAACCTGGGAGAAAACAGGGAGCCTACATCTCTGACAGCCATAGAAGACAATACTCTCAGGTGGTATAAACTGATGGTTTTCCATCAAAAAGGGTTCTGAGGATGAGTCAAGCACTGCCTGACAGAAAGATTACTTTTTAAAGGCTGTTCTGTGCAGAAACAGATGGTTCATTCTGCTCCTAAAGTTTGCCTCGTGCAAGTGAGAAGGTCTAAATATGTCCTAAACTGCTGCTACTATTAAACTTCACAGATAATCCTTCCTACCTCTTGCAGACACTTCTGTCAAATTTAGATTAACATCTTTCCTTCAGCGTAGGTGAGGGCACTCCCGAATTGTGCTGACAAGCAGAGCATTTTACATAACGCACAGAACTCGGCAATTTTGTGTTTGTTTTCCTATCCAAGTGACTCTATATGACAATGTGTGAAGTATGTACAGATGGCAAGAACAGTTGTGTTATCAAGTTTGTTTCCTCTGCCAATGCTTACTGAAAAATAATTCCAGCTCCCCATCTAAAAGTATAAATAAACGATGAAACGAAATATCTTTTCCTTCTACTGGCAGAATAGACACTTCAAAGTTTTTTCCCAGAACAGCTATACATGATTAAATGGGACAAGAAATCTTCTGAAGATGACTGTATTTCTCATTCATATACCTTTCAAAGTACATCATCTGTTTAGCCCCTAATTTTTTTTTAATATTAATTAGTTGTCCTGTTATATTTGTTGTTAGCTATTTGCATAGCCTGTAAGCTGATGGACATACAAAAATTGAGATGATTAATGAAGAGAAACTTCATTTCACTGCACATCTGAATCTAACCACAGGTTCTGAGGACATTTGGCATGCCAGAACCAGCTAGAAAACCTTGGTTTTTTGAAGTTGTCCAGGAAATATTTTGGTTTTGCACAGCTGAGAATGCAGAGTTTGTACTGAAGAAACTGAAAAGCCCAGATGCAAGAAACTTTCCAAATTAGTTGAAAACCCTAACCCCTTTCCATCAAAAGCAAGAGGTTTGACTATGATTTGAGTTTGCTTTCTATTGAAAAATGAAATAGATATATCAAATAAAGAAACTTGATGATGCAGCCATATTGAAGAGTTTTCAAAAGAAAAAGGAAAATGAAAAAACATATAGGTCTAGAAGGTCAAAGCTATGACATATTTTTCTTACAGAAAGAAAAGGAACAGAAAAAAGGAAAACAGCATTTCTGGATTCTTCTCTTTTTCTGAATACTTTTCCTTCTTGAAAAGAAAATGCTATTTCTTGCATTTTTTAATGGTTGAGGAGTTGTCAGTACTGTTGTATAGGTTTTGTTTGGGTGGAATTGCTTATTATTAGTATTTTCACATTCAAAGCATCACGGCTGAAAAATAATCTTTTCAAAAAGATGAACGTAGAGAATAAAAAAGTATGTGCAAGGAAGCAAGAATTTTTTTGTGGTGTTGAAGTAAATACATAAAATAAATTCTAAATTCCTTCATTTGTAGTACTCTTTGCTTTCACCTCCTTCAACTTACAAAATGTTCATTTTCTTTATATTTAAGATGATATTCATCAGTTCTTTTGTGAATGCAATGAAACATTTCTTTTAAATTCCGTATATACAGACAAGCACTGAAAAATTAATGGTTATTGCGAGGTATTGAATAGGAGAGATGAAAATTTTCAACTTCTATGATGATATTCAAGTGGGATTCAGTAAACATCTGCAGTAATTTTCAACAAATTCATAAAAGAAGAATATTTCATTTATTTAAAACATGGTGAAAGTGAAATCTCTTAGTCTGGTATAGATAATTAAAAAATATAAATAAGTGAATTAGAAATTGTTTCTTAACAATCAACATTGATATAACTGAAAAAAAAGATTCACTTAATCCAGGAGAGTCCATTGAGCTATTCATTGACATGTTGCTGGCTCCACTTCAACACATTTTATTTTTGACATTTGCATGTCTTTGACCTTTGGCCAGTTTAGATGCTTGAGGTAGTATCCTTCCAGTCAGCTGATGCAATAAAAATAAAGACGTAGGATGTCATCACCCCGTCAAGCCCTGAAGCCACCTCTAAGAGGTGTCATTCACTCCTAGCTCCTGGTGGAAAATTCCCTCTCCAGGCGTTTGCTGTCAGTGGAGGGATCAGGAGGTGCCTGAGGTGTGAGAGGGTAGAGGTGACACATGTGCACTGCTGCTCCAGCAGCAGACAGAGAATAGGGACAGCTTTGTGCACTAGGGATACTTTCTCACCCTAGCAAATTTTATACAGGTTTCATGACTGATTTCCAGTTTAATCCCTGAGTGGGCTGCATGTTGGGGTCCCTGCACTGCTGGCCAGGGCAATCTGTCTGCAGAGGGAACCCTATAGTGAACCTTCTTGCTGTCAGGAGAGAATTGAGTTCCTTAGACCAAATTTAAGAGCATTCGGGATGGTATAGCATGTGCTGTTCAAATGTGGATTCTGATTTTCCTTAGCCCTCAGAGTAACATTAAACAAACATATTTCCTCTGTAACTTTTAACTACTGCAAAATTTAAATTTTGATCTTGCACTTTTTCTGATAGTTACACATGCCTGAAAGATACTTAAGTAGTGTAAATCAAGTGAATATCATTGGAGAAAATCTCTATCTGAAATATTAATTCTACAAGTCAGAAATTGGAAGAGAGAGAATCCAAGATGACTAGTACGAAGCAGAGCTTCCCTTTTCTCATGTTCAGGTACATTCCAGAAGAAGGAGTTCCAATTCTAGTTAAAAGCACCAGTGGCAATAATTTGAAAAGCTGTTCATGATAATGCATTTCCTGGCAATTGCCCATCATGCCCCTTACATATAGATACAGTAAGGTTGTGTTAGTTTGGTCTCTTAAAGGGAGAAAAAACCCCACAGATCAAACAAACATCAGGGACAATGAATAGAGGATACTGGTGTTTGGTCTTTAACAAGAATTGTATAAAGATCTTTACATTTGAGACAAAGAGAAATCGTGAGACTGCCTGCAGGGATTGTGGTTTCATTTACAATAAGTAGCTCATAGGAAAGAGCTGCTGAATTAAGTCAAACAAGGGCCATTTTCCCAGAATGTACAAATATGCACACAAACCTGGTATCCCTCCCCTGCAGTAGGGACCAGTGTGTATTTTCTGTTGCTTTTCATGAAAGAGTAAACTGACCCCTTCCTCCTAAGGATTGCTTTAAATACCTCCTTTGATCTAGTGAGCGGCCATGCACTCTATAACACTTGAGTGGATTTTTGCAATTGCTTGGAATTTAACTAACTTGTTTTTGTCCAGTGGGAATTAGAAGACTGACTTTTAAGGCAGCAGAGCTAAGTCGCCACTGGATGCTTTTTATATTTCCAATTTATAGTCTTATATTTTATAGCTAAAAATAGGATGTGAATCATGAGCATACGTAACATGCATGTACTGGAGTTGATTTGCAAGGTTTAGTATCCCTGCAAAGAACTACGAGCAGTGAAAATAGGATTTGTAATCCAACGTGCTTAACTTTTACCACAGAATAAACACCAAAAAGCAATTTGTTTGTGCTAACAGCATGCATTGACTTTAGCTGAATCAGTGCAGCAAACGTGAAATGGTTTATGAAGTAAAACTCCTAGATTTGCCCCTCTCCAGGCTGATTTTCTCCCTATGCAGAAATAGAAATGACGTTTTATAGAGGCCATGGAAATATTCCATCCAGTTCTATTTCGAGGTGGTTTTTTTCATTTCCCAGCATCACTGTTGATATGTTCTACTCACTTTTTGTCCTCTCATTAGGAGAGATGAGCTTGACAGCTAGTTCTTAGCTGTTCTTAGCTTTAATTGCAGCAACCTGATTATATGTTAAGAGGTTTTAAGTGGACAAATCCTCTATTTTTGATGGAATTTCTCTTCCTCGCCTCGTACGCACTTGAGATCCCACACTACTGATAATACTGGAGACCTTCTGAGGTTTCTTCCAGCCTGTGTTAACCTGTGATTTTTAAGTCCTACCTATATAAAAAACAAACATAAATAAATTTACTCCTGTAATTGAAATTTTCATACTTGTGGGGGAAAAAAAATAAAGAAAAAGTTTACTGAACATTACATTTAGTGTGAGTTCTGAGTTTGCACTTTAGAAGGGTGAAAGGAATGTAGTTCCCAAACCACAGACAAGAAGTCAAGCTGATAATGCTTTTCTAGATTCTGCACTTGCTTGTTAGATTATACTCCTAGGTTTCATAGAAAACACACACTAGTGGGATTTTTGTTCCATCATTTTCTGTAATTGATGATAAAGGGTAAAGAATTTCAGATAAGTTTTCATGTTACTCCTGTGTTTTCCATTATGACATATTTGTGTTTAGACTTTTGACATAAGCTAGTATTCAAACATTACTTTTTGCCTAGATGTAATAAAGAGGAAGGTGAGTCATTATAGCAGAGTAATTTTGACAAATAGTTTAAAAGACAGTTAAATAAGCAGCAAAATAATTAAATCTGCTATGTAAGCTTTACATTATGGAGGAAAATATAAATTCTTCCAAAGTTAAACAACAAATTCTACTATAATGCAAAAGACTTACTTTTTGCTCAAATTAGAAAATTAATCTTGATGAAGAGTCAAAAATTCCAAAGGATCCATATATGTAAATGTGTACAATAAGTTAATATAAAATAGAAACCGTTGAAGAACTGCTTGTTATACAAACTTGTGGTAATGAAATCAAAATGTTATATGCATTGTAACATAATTCTCTTCTAGCAGGATAAGCAGACTCCTAAAACAATCTTGTTCGGTCAGTTGGTCAATGTGCTTGTATTTTCTTTAGAAAAAACCAAATAGACAGTTTGGTGTATTCTCAGAAATGGAACAGCTAAAAATAATTGAAAGTGCTCCATACCTGTGGGGGTATTCTCCCTACAGGAGTTCTTACTTAAACTACTTTCTATTTCATATTTCCTCCATTGGCAGCATATTCTGAAATGTGCCTTGTCCCTCCGGATCGCTGTGCTGTAATTCACTGTGTCACTGCCTGTCCTTGTTTTCCTGGGAAGAGGCAGGTTGGGCACCTTTGTCTGGGGGCAGGGGCAGCGCGGCTGCGGTGGGCTCGGGGCTGGCTGGGTCCCAGCCCTTCAGCAGCCTGGCTGGGGCTGCCCCAGGGCAGGGCGAGGGGACAGCTTTGGCCTGGCCTTCTGGGGGCTGGTGGAGGGAGTCCCTGGATATGGCACCACCTGCAACATCGAGTGGTATTGCCCTGGCTGAGGCAGAAAGCTGGCACTTCTGTGTGAGTCTGTGAGGAGAGGGCACCAGATGTCTAGGCAAGAAGAGTTTTCCAAACTAATTTGATGTAGCTTTATTTTAGAGGTTAAGGACATTCTGACGTAGGTGATATTTTTTTTTTCTGTGCGGATAGATAAATAGATGTAAATAATAAAAAATATTATTAAATAAAGCTATTTATTATATTAATGTATAATGAAGTGTATTAGCTTAGCATCTGGAAACGACTATACATCAGCAATGCAGGAAGGAAGCCTAGGCTATTTGCTAGACAGAATGAACCTTTCTTAGGGTAACCATTTTAGTTTACTTTAGAAGTTATTGTTAATTGCTTGAAAATGTCTTGGCATCACGTGTTGAGCATTGCGCCATATTTTAATCTCTTCCTTGCTTCATTTTTATCTTTAAAAAAAATCTCTTTACATTTAAAAAAAAAAAATTTCTGTCATTTTCTATTGAACTAGTCAGGAACAATAGAAGACATTGCTTCTGCATTAGCTCTGTAATGATGTGACATCTTGGTATCACGCACATTAAACTTAAAAAATTATGTTTAATATAGATTAAATAGCTTGTGGAAGGTTAAATAAAATACAGCTAGGAAAAAACAAAAGTGGTGGGGATTTGTCTTAAAGAAAGACGGAAACTAAGTCCTGTCTAAATTATGAATATTTGAATTGATGAATCCCTCAAAATGTCCTCCTATTCACCATTATATTGTTTTAGTTAGGGGAGATGTAGAGAACACTGCAAAGAAATGATAATTACTTGAGATTAAACACTACCACCAGAGAATTGAAACAAAGGCTGATTTACCAGATCGAACCCACCAGCCTCTATTGTAGAAAACAATGCAGTCCTCTGTCTTTGTCTTACGGCTCACTTTTCTTTCAAGCAGACTAGACAATTCCTTCTCACAGCCTTTCAATTCTAATCACATCCATTTTCCATTTCTCCCTTTTCATGTGCCCTTTCTGAGAAAACTGACTATAAATGATCTGACTTTACCCCAGCCTTTGGCTTGCTTTCCCTTCCCCCCTCACAACTCTGCCTTTTATCTCTTGGCACTGGACGTAGAAATTTCTTGCCTGCACAGTGTCTGATCTTATCCTCACCAATACCCCAGTGACCTTCACTTAATTCTTCTCCAGATCTCTCCTGTGTCCCCGACTTTCCCCCCCTTATCATCCTTCTGTAGCTCTCTGCATTTTTTTTTTTTTGCCACTATCAGTGCAATGAGGGTGCTGTTCAGTAAAACCTCATGGCCCATGCAAGTATCCAAAATTCATCTTTTATTACAAAGCTTCTCCAACATTCCCATTACCATTTGTCTGGAGATAGTGAAGTCAGCTCCTGTGTCTTGATTTCACTGAAACCTCTAAAGAGAAGAACTAGTTACAAAGCTTCATTCATGCAGATTCAACTGGTTTTCTGGCTGCTTTTCTCCTTTTACATATCACCTCTGGCAGAGCTGCCTCAGAGGACAAAGTGACCTGCTGTCCTTACCTGGGTTGTTGGCAGACCCACTGTTGTAAGTTTCTGCATCTGCCCACATGCAGTCAGTGTTCATTCAGTAAAGTCACCCAGGACTCTTCTTCGTTACCATCAGATTATCATTTACATTATTTCCCTTTTGGTTGTTAAGAAACCCATGCTGTGTGCTGGATTTTCAGGCCACAACGTGCAAATCATCCTTCATCTCTGATTTGCTGTATCCAGGCCCTCTACACGTTCCATCTCCATTGCCAAAACCAATCTACTGCATCTGCCAATGGGTGTGGCAAATACCGAATTCTTTTCTTGTATTTGCTTTTGGTGCCACTTTCCTCTACAAAGATTTTTCTCCTGTCTTGTTCCAGCCAGTTCCTGTTAGCCCCTCTCTGTGGAAGCATTTTCTCTCAAGAAACATGATTTTCCACAGTGTTGCCGTGTGCCTTCTCGGCTGCTTTTGAACTATCAACTCTCATTTTGTTAGCCCAGGTTATTAGCTTTCATTCCTTGTTAAAACGCACAAGCACATGTTTTAACTCTTTCCTCTTCACAAACACACATTTTCATCCTCATATTCTTGGAATATTAATATGCAAAATACCTCATTAATTCCTTTCAGATACTTCTGTAAAGCTACATGTTTTTACTGTCCTGGTTAAAATAGTTTTGACAGTGCTAAATGCAGAAGTATGCCAAGGCTGCTTCTTGTCGCTAACCAGTTTTTGTCTTTCTGGGTTTTTTTCAGTTTTAAGTTGGACTGAAAGCTGTTTAAACCAGCTCTCCATTTTTTTTAATGAACTGATTAACAGCAGAAGTTTGTGGGTTTTTTTACACTTGGAAAGCGAACTCTTTGTAGTAGAATTCTTTTCAATCCTCTTGCAAGATCACAATCTCCTTTCCCCCCCGCCTCACTTTTTCCTTATAAGCAAGAGCTTAACTTTCATATCTGCATCTCTCATTAAGACCTGACTGTTCCCATGAGATGCTCAGAATCTCTCTATTTCTGATAGATTAGAAATCTAGCAGATGCAATTATAAAGCAGATGATAATAAACTGTTTGATGTCAAAGCCTTTGAAATTGTTTTATTTCCAGCCATCCTTACATTCAGTTTCTTATTCCCTTTTTCTAAAGTGCTTTTTCTTGAAGTAAGGATATTTTCTTGTCACTGTAAGGCAGATACCCAGAAGTTGAACATAACGTGTTTATCTTTCTCTGAGTTTCAGTAGGCTGTCAGTTTAATAAAATCAAATTTGAAGTCTCTAATTTCTCTGAGGTCTTTAATTTTGTTTTTAGCAGTCTGCTTCATTTCTAACTTCCATTATTATTTCCCTCTGGTGATGCCTCCACAGACCTACAAAAGCAGAATATAGGAGATGAGTTGAATATGGAAGATCTCCAGTGCCTTTGGAAAAACAAGCCTAATTCTCTCTCCAACAGCCCCAAACAAACTGTAACACACTGTTTAGGTATGATTAGGTATAGCTTGACAATATTTCTGTGGGAAAGAAAACAGCTAAAAAAGAACTATAAGCAGTTTGGATTAATCATAGCACAGTTTTTATGTCTGTGAAGACGAATGTGCCAATTTTCTGCTGTTTCTTAGGTCTCATTTCTGGTACGTTTTAAGAAGTTAGTACTGTGTACCATATCCTAGAAAGAAAGGTATGGGGAAGCTCTGGCTGCTTTATTCTAGTTATCTGAAGTTAATTTTTCTCTCTTTATGAGGCGAAAAAGCCCTGATGCCTGGTCTTCAGCAAATAGGGTTTGTAACCTTGGAATTGTAAAAAGCTCATTCCAGCATAAACTGATGTTGAAAGACAGCCCATGGGATGAAGTTTCAGGATTATTTTTTTACCACAGAGGTTTCAGAATATACAATATCTGTACTTTGGTTTTAATGGAGAAAGGGAACACTCTGGTGAAATTATAACAAAAATTCCATTATTTCCTTGCACCCTCAGAAGGCACGTTCAACTGCTAACTGGTGTTGAAGCCACCAATTTGGATTCTTCCCCAAAAGAATTTGCTAGGTCCAGCCATGGCTGCACCCATCCCAGTTTGCACTACAGTCTGGGCCTCATGTCTCCATTCTCATGGCTCTGCACTTTCAGCTATTGGGTAAAAGAGGGAGAACAAAAATGTCCATACATGAACCTCACTTAAAAATGGTTCCAGGCTGTGTAAGGATGCTGTATTTTTTGTGCCTTGAGCTTGGGCCAAAAATCCATGAAAGCATCAGAATTTCCTAACAATGTTTATTTTTCCTCAGATATCAACTGGCTTTTCTCTTAAGTTGCACAAGTGGTGAGTTCAGTCCCATATCTTAAAGCTCGTGTTCAGCTTAGAAGATTATTAATTAGGTTTCAGAAAGGTTTTTTGTGCCCGAAAGGTGTTTCTTCTGCTGCATGATGTCTATGAGCCTAATGAAGATTAAACCTCTGCCCCCAAACTTTGCCTTATCTGCAGCATGTACCCTTAGGGCACCACAGCCGTGATGACAGCCCCGATAATTAAGCAAAGTGCCGTATACGGAGCGTGTAATTAACAGGTGTGACTTTACCAAAACCCAAAGCATGCATGAGTGAAGTGCTTTCACTCTTGCAGAGACTGCTGTAATACGTAGTTTCAAGTCAGGTGCAGAGAGCCCAGACCAGTACTCTCTCTGCAGAGCAGGTTTTCTAAGCCTGCTCAAAAATTTGGCTGTATGAGGAGTCAGTGCTTCGCAATGCCTTGTCAGGGAAAAGCTCTCAGAATATGCGTGTACTAACAAATATGTCAAGTTTAGAAGAAAGACTTTGTGCAGCCCATGATCTGAATGAGTTAAGTATGTATGAATATAATTAATTCAGTTAGGAATAGTTAACATTTTTGAGATCCGCGAGACTTCTTGGAATATCTCATAATCTAGATAAAGGCTTATAGCAGTTTAAAAGTATGTACATTTCTTGCCCAAATTATCTTAAATGTACTTTCCAAAGTATGTTGTTGTCCAGTTTGTGGCTATGAAACTTGCTTTTTTGTGTGCTTATTAGGAATTTTTATTTGCATGTACGTGTTATATGAACCATAGGACAGTATCTCAAATACCAATTATGTGAAATAAACTAATTTATATTTTTTATTCCTGGCTTAAAAAATGCTCCGTCATTCACCTTTCCCTCAAGATGTGACATTAAGTAATTCTATAAAGGCCTGTCATATCAGTTTCATTTTAAATGGGGTGTATATAATTTCTTTAACGGGGAAAAAACTGTTACTTGTGAAAGTTATGTTTAATGTAAGTTGGCTGAGCTGCAGATTGAATGAATTAACATATCCATTAAAATCTACTCTAAGTGCAAGATTTACTTTTTGGGTGATTTCATTGACCTAAGAGGATTTTATGTCTAATTTGACTTCTCTGGGGTTTTGACACTATTGCCTGAGCTCTTAAAATATGAAAAATAGGCTGGACTTCTGATACCCCTTTTAATTATATTCAGCAACATCCACGGTATGATGAGACTGTTAATACAGGCCCAGAAAATGAAGGCCTGGGGCTGTATCTCCAGCAACTCAATCTGCAGCCTTTTTTCTGTTCTCTGGGGACACAGACCTTTCCTCTCAAAGGATTTGGCTTCGAGAGCTCTGGCTCCTGATGCTGTCTGGGCCACCACAGGCAGTTAAGTCTTCTGCAGTTCCTATTTACATAGATTTTGCCCCAGCCAAATGCTAAAATATCAACATCTGTTATCACTTCCGCTTACTCATGATTTTGACCTCTCCTTTTGGGAACAAAAACATTCAGACGATTTGGGGTTTTGTTGAAACAACTCTATGCTTAGAGTGAAAAATACATCAAAACATTGGAGACACATTTTCTTTAATAGCTCCTAAGGGCATCAGCTTGCTTGTTTGTTTATTTATGTGCCTCTTGGAAGGCACAGTGGCCTGATTCAGAAGGATGAGGAGGAGGCAGACACAGACACACAGTGTCCTCTGCCCTGCCTTGCCACTGAGTGTACTACAGTGTATCAGGATAAGTGAGCAGGATGTGAATCTTTGCATGTTTTGTATTGGGAGCAGAGCTGTACTTTGGAATATATTCCGAAGTTTCTGATAAGCCAACTTAAAATATTCCATGTGCAGAATATACATGAAATAGTTGTACAAAACCCTGTGTTTCACTGGTCCATCATCCAGCTTTCCTCACCTGGTGGGACTCAGGTGCTGCCTGTGTTGGATACAAGCAAGAGGGTTTTCTGCACTGGTCTCATTTGCAAATGCTGAGCAGTTGCCTGAAGGAGATGGGAGCTTTTGAAATCCACCCAAAAGAAAACAGTAGGACCACAACAGAGTTCAAACAAGCCAGCAGGCTTTTCCAGCCTCATGCTGATGGTACCAGTTGGTAACATACACTGGATGATGGCACAGCTATGGAGGCTTTAAAGAGAGCAATACATTTTCTAGTATTTTTATAATCAGGTCTGTAAGAAGCAGCATGTTGTCGTGTTGTAGGACGAAGAGAGATTTCAGCTGCTTGTTAGATAGATGCTGCTCTTTTACACACAACCCCAGCAGAGTGAAATATGCCCTTTTCCAAAGGCTTGTGCTCAGATGAAATTCTGAGGTTTGTGTGAAAATCCTTTAATTGGCCAGGTCTTTTGGTTACTAGCAGTTCAAGCCAGAAACTTTTACTCTTGACTGTTCAGGTATGAAGTTTTTGGAACAGATGAAGCTTCATTTTAAGTGCAGTCTAGCTTTTTTTCATGCAGAATATGTTGGAATTGACAAAAGGTGCTTATATTTGAATAACAGCTATCCTAAAAAGCTTTTCAACTGTTTGTTTTTCTTACATAACTCTTGGCTTTGGATGGTTATTTTTCTTTTACTGTAGCTGTACCAATTTATGGCTGGATGTGTTCTGAAGAAATAAGTGGTCAAATATCTTGGTTTCTGGTGTGGTCTTATTCAGTGAGAGACATAGTGGTTGTAATATGACTATCAAATTTAAATCCCTGGACTGATTCTCAGAGAACTTTCTGGTGTATAGATTCTTTCTCAGTGGGGAGGAAATATAACAGGATTGCTTTTTTCTCATTCCTAGAAGTTAGATGAAGTATTTCAAAATTAAGATTTTTTTATTACGCTTATGCTGTGGCATTAATGGTGAAAAATGGGGGGAAAAGTCCCTTCTTTATCAAATTATCAGGAGAATCATCTATCTTATGGCAAAATAATTTCCTTTACCAGGTGCATATAAGAAACCGATGTAATTTTATTGTATTACTTTTATTTTACCTTTGTTGTTTTAAGTTCTGATAATGTGGTTCCCATATTTATTCAAATACTGAATAATGTTTATTGACTGGCAAATTTTATTCTGCTCCCCTGCAGTATTTCTAAAGACGAAATGGAGTGGTGAAATTTGGATTCAGCCTTTCTTAATGCTGCGGGTTTGTCTTTGCTCATATTTTTCAATGCGAGTTTCTGGTTCAATTGTTTTCCTTAGTGAGGTATTATTTAAATTCTTATTTGAAAAGTGATAGGTAGAATGTGTTCTTTTTGTTACCACCTTTATGGACAATGAAATGCAATGGCTTGGGAGTAGAAAATAGCTATAGTTGTATGTATAGCCCTACACTGAAATTCTTTTCAAAACAGGTTTTTTGAAAACACTGAAAGGTACACTAATTGAAATAGTGTTTCTGAGTTTTAGCTAAACAGATCAGTTTACTGATTCTAATTAAATCTACATCTGTCCACACATGGGATTGTATTTATACTAATTTTAAAAGTTATATCATATAAGCAGCTGCTCGATTCAAATGCACACATAAAATTAAAAATCCATGTTTGTTTATTCTTCTATTACAAATCATATTATGATTATGACACATTTGATGTTACTCAGGCAAAGTCTAATTGAAATTTTTTTGAGAAGTTCTTTCTGCGTTTTTCATACTGGCTGGGTACATAAGAGATGGTATTGGGTGTTTTTTTGCAGTGCTGATACCTTTTATGTGGCAATGAGTTGTAAATCAGTTGTTCAGTGTGTCATCTACTTGTCTTCTAATTTTAAAAGAGAGATTAAAAGAAGATCCTATATAAAACAAAACATGAAATCGTAAGTGATTTACTTAGTTTTACAGTTTGGGAGAGTATCTATCTGTGATGCTCATGTGCATGGTTTGCAGTACAGAATGGATTTAGGATTGATCTTGTTTATTATTTCAGAGTAATAACATTGCCTCTTGTAGCAAAATAAGTAGAGCAATTAATCATTTGAGACAAGGTAGGGCTACACCATCACCCATATGTCATCTATGGGTTGTTCTAAAATTAATTTAAAGTAGTGTCATATGGCTCATAAATGGTAAAATTACTGAGAAGTGGGGAATTACTGAACAAGCGGTTTTAAAGAGCAGTGACTATCTTCTGTACTCTTACTGATCCCGAAAGCAGAAGATCTCTCTTCAGTGTTGATCTTCCCTCCCTACAGTGAGGGTAGTCAAGCTGCCTTGGCTGCTACAAAAAACCCTGCCAAACTCTTTCTCTCATGGTTCAAGTGCTGTGAGACCCTAAAAGTTGCCCTTTCTTTTCCTTTAGCCCATATATTGAAGGGACTTATGTATCATGAAAAGTGGCACTTGATGCAAGACACTGTTTGATTTCTCATCTAGACTGTCAAGATGCCTAAACCGGATCCGTTCAGAAAATATTCTGGTTAAAAAAATATTTTTGTAAGATAGTGTTCATTGGTGAAACAGAAGCTTTGCACAGGAGCGTACCACTCAAAAGCTTTTTGGTTTAGTCTGACCTCCATAATGGAGTTGTGGTTTAATTCAGCTTGATGTCTTTCTTGATTAAACTGTGTTGAGGAGGTGGTGTCTGATGCTGCAAAATCTTTGAGTGCACACCTTATGTTAAGCTACCAGCCCTCACACTTGTGAATATGACCAGATGTGCTTTTTCATTGAGTGGATTTGATTTTCACCCAGCATAAAGCCTGACTCCACAGCCATGCTCACAGGACACGTTGAACCAGCCTTCACCACATGCTTCTTTTCTTATCTATTTGCAGCAAAACCACTGCAGAAGGAATTATTCATATCTAGAAAACCAAAGGCGTTCTTGTTTCAGATACTGGGTAGCGACAGCACAAAGATTTAGTTTCAAGAATTAGATGAAAATTAGTGTTTTAAGCCCAGAGCAGGTCTCTTCCTGTGTAGAATTTGGAAGTGTCTTGTTTTCACACTCATGCTGATGGGAGATACTTGTTTTCATATGTAACAGTGGTTTTCAACATGGGAAAGTAGTTTCCCATTCAGCTTTATATCGTGCTCCTGGTAGGACTGTGTGTGTTTGGGGTTCTGTCACAAAAGTTCCTATTACGTTCTGTGACCTTCAGGTTCTGGGATACATAAAAGAATATTTAAATAAATTGTTATGGAATTTGATGCATCCATTTCTACATGGAAAACATGTTTTGTAAAGCAACATCACTGTAGAAGTTGATCCTTTAAGACTAAAAGGGGCTAAGTGTTCAAAGAAACAATACTTTTTTGGGAAACAGTAGGCTGCTTTACTAAATTTCATTTAGACACTATTAGGTTTTCTTTGCACTTTGATAAAATACCATAAAATTTTATATCTTCAAGTTATGATCTTGCCCTCTCTACAGAGTCAATTACACCTGTCAAATGGTCTCCTCAATAACATGAGCATGAAAAAAGGATAAGCAGCAATACCTGTCTAGCCCTAACTCTTCTTTCAATCAATGGACATGTTTAGAGTTTTATTCGGCAGCAGACCTGTTTTAATAAAAACATATATTTCAGATATGAATAAAACTGGGTATTTGGTGGAATTTGAAAGAAGAGTAAGGAATTGAAAATTTGTCTAGCAGCAGCCAGTAAATCTTTGATACATACATAAATGTCTGCCATTTACATCCTTCTCTTATTCAAATCTAGATTTATCTTATTTGCAGCCTAATATAGAAGTCCGCCAACATTAGCTTGGTAACCTGAGCTAATTTGGTTCTTCCATCTGCTTTCAAATAAGGAAACACATCTAAATATTTTCTCACAGCATACAGAGAGTCTGACCATCTCTCTAAAGAATACTTTCCATCATCAACAGCCAAAATGCTTTACTTGTAGCGCGTTCTCATTCATGTCAAAAAGTTCCTTAATAGCTTTTAATGGATACAGTTTAATGGAGATTGTTCCACTCCATCTGATTGCACAGAAACCTTTCCAATAGCAGGGGAAAGGAGGCAGATGGTTTTGGACTCTGAGAACACTTTAGAAACTGAAATGTTACCTAATAATTTGTCTCTAAAAGCTACATGCAAGCCAAATTCTGGAATCATTTAGGACTGCAGAATGAAGTTGTATATTTTGAAATTGTCAAGGACATAGTTAATAACAGTGCAAAGTTCTTTATTCAGTTCTTCCCTGTCTCATTTCTTACTGCCTTTGCTCTCTGTTTTAAGCAAACCTGCTCTTAAGTGCCTTGTTTTGAAGACATTGAGCTGAAATTTTGCCTCAGCCTGATTGTTTGTCTCATGAGACTCGATGAAATAAACCACAAAACTGTGTGTGCATGCCACAAGAAAATATCAACAGACTTCAAGTTTTCTTTTGCTTATGTTATTTCTAGTGTGTAAATTGCACTGCTGGGCTTTAGAATGAGAACAGAGCTTAGTAAACAGGGATATGCAAATACGGATGTCTTGCAAAGTACCTTGTTGGAAGACTGAATTAAACCTATGGAGTCATAAGCCTGTAAACTTTTCATAAAGACCGCTGAAGGGAATGTAAACCTGAGCCAAACCAATGCATTTTACAAGGAATTTGTGATCATACAGACTAACTGTATAACCATCTAGCACTAACTCATCTTGCAATCAATGGATGTGTTTACAGATTTATTCAGCAGCAGACCTGCTTTAATCAAAAAGATTAATAGAATCTGAAAACTAGCTATTTAGAAAGCAAAGGTAATTAAAAATCCCTGAAGTCTTTCCTCTACAACTACTATTGTTAAATTGTAAGAAAATGATAAATTATTTTCATTTTTAGAAAGATAATAAGCTTTTAAAATATTTGAATTGGTATCTCAGTCCAGACCTTTCACCAAAGCCCCTTGCCTGCTGCTGATGCAGCATCTGGACACATTGCTTCTAATGTTGGAGTTCTGCCTACAAAAAAGATGCCAAATTTAAAGTAATCTTTGAAGTCCTGTGATGAAACCGATATTGCTTTGGATAAAATTACCATTTAAAAGAGAATAGTAATAGACTCTGAAATTAGTAGGTTCTGCCAAATGAGTTATTTGTGTCTTGGATGCATGTATTTCAACAGTTACCATTATTGTTTTAGATGAAGCAAACTAACAAGACAAATGTCAGAGAAGCCCTTAAATTACGATATATTGACATATATAATTACTTTAAAATTTTTTAAAATACAAGCTCATCTAAATGAAGATCAGGTAAATGAAAGGAAATGTCAACCTCAGCCTGTAATTTGCTAGTTTGAAATCCAAGAACAGAAGCCACTTTCATGCACCTTGAGCACCCACGTCAGAAAGCAGCCCATGCTTCCAGTACAGCCCAGTGAATGAAAAATAATTCATCCTGAAGATTCAACACTCTTCTCTCTTCTCCTCTCTGTATTTTGGGAGATTAACAATTCAGATGGAAAAAATGCTTTTGGAGGATTAAGGACCCCTGGAGATAGTACAGGAATCCAGAATTTGTGCTACGGGCTTTTTATCTTTTTATCCCTTAGGTGTTTTTCTCTACGTATAATAAACCATGCAAGAACTCTTTAACCTGTAAAGCATCAAAACCCTTTGGGCTCCACTGTGTTCTGTTAACTGGGGTTGATTTAATTTGGTAACATTTCTGTTCTTTTAAAATGGCTGTGTTTTCTTCCTCACCCCCAGTTAAAGATAGACTTTTGTAAGTCCAGTATGATTTGAAACAGGTTATGTCTGTTTCATGTTACATTATATCAAGTGGTCCTTTACCCTAATTACTAAATTATACATTAAAATAATATAGGGACAAAAATTTAATACCTTATAACATTTATATTTACCTGCATTTATTCCACTGTTAAAAATAATGAAAAACAATGTATTAATTTTACAAATGAAAAATCAGTGAAACAAAATATTATTCACTGTATTTAAATATTTCATTCCACTATCCAGAATAGTGAATCCATTAATCTGTGTACTGTGGCTTGCACAATATTATAAACCATAAATTCATTTCCTAAACCTTAAAAATTTCTTGGCCAAAATAATTTTCCATTGGGGAAAATGATCAAATAGGTCACCTTGAAGAAAACCTAGATTTAAATGTGCTGCTTTAGCTATGACACTGGGTAAGACCGTTAACTGTGAACTTCTCCTGAGACTATGAAGTACCTAGGACTCTCCAGGTTTATTCACTGACTACTTCTTTTTTCTTTGTTGTTCCTTCAGGAAGACAGAAACCTCTTCTATTTCATATTTCCCCAGTTCCTTGCCATTTCGGTATCCTGTTCCTTGTGTTGTTTATGCAAATCCTAAAGCAAGTATCTGTTCTGTTGCTAATTTTTTGCCCTTGGTTCCAAGCCTTAGGGAATTTCAGCTTATTTCCATGAATAGTATTAAAGGAAAAGTTAAGCGGAAATATTTGTGTGATCACTGAAAATGATTTCCAAGTTATATGCCCAGCTATGAAATCTATAGTTGTGGTGAGTTTAGTTCAAGTAGCACACTGTAATTTATAACCAGTAGAAATGTCCAGGAAGATTTTACTAAGGAGTGGGTGACAAACAAGTTATCATCAACATGGATAAAGCTTCTGTTCCATGGACTGATATCTCATGTTTAAGCTATGAGGCCTTGTTTACAGGTATTTGCTCTATGCACAGGCAGTAGAGAGCTGTGAAATCTGAATTCTGCCTTAAACCATTCCCAGTGTTGTTAGCAGTATTTTCTAAAGAGAGGAAAATATTGCCATCTGTTGTCAGGAGGGAGATTCGAGTCTTTGTAGGGCCTGTCAAAGCCCCATTTGGCGGTAGCAAGTTGGGCATTGGGAAGGAATTTACATTCCTGGAGAGAGATCTGCCATGCCTCTTGTTGGAAGACTTGTGTCTTCAAGGTGTTCAAACCACCTTTATATTATGTCTCAAAAATTTTCTTAACAGAATGTATTTTTCATTGAACTCACGGTAAGAAATCATTTCCTTTGGAAGAGAAAACCAGCAGGAGGAAGAGAAAAGATATACTTTATACAAATAAATACCAGAAAGAACAAAGCAATTTTGTTTTCATAGTCATGCTGTATCTGATACTATTAGAAATCTCAGAATAAATTTAAGTAAGTAAATTTATAAAAGTTACTTAGAAAACTAAGTAAATTTAGTTTTATCTGAAGAGATTTTAGGATATACTGCTTTACTATAGCACTGCAGCTGAAAATGTGTGATTAATTCTTGTTTGTTTATACAAGGAGATTATATTTTTATTTTTCTTACAGAATTAAATAGCTGAAATATTTTTATCGTAGGGTAAAATATTGATTTTAAAACTCGAAGTGCACAATGAAAGGAAAATTCTTCAAAGAAAATGCTGTCCAGCTTTGATGTGATACATGTCAGTTCATTAAACATGTGAAAGTTTAAATTCAAACAAAGGGTCATGGTTTGCAGCAGCCAGTCTTAGCCCACACAAGTCTCCAGTGTAGGCAAGATGGTAATTGCTTGGGTGAAAGAAAGGTTGTAATTTTATAAGAACAATTTAACTTCAATTTATTATTGTTAATGATTACATCTATTATTTCAGATTAGTCACAAAATTATCAATAATGAAATCAGGGCAACTTGCATGTTTTGTGCTATTTGATCACTAGGCTGCATCACTCTTTACCTGAGTAGGCACACCAGCACCTTTTCTCTAGTAAAATTTCCTATTTTCCAAGGGTATCTTAAGGGTTGTATATGAAAGTACATGAAAGTGAGAGGACACCTAGTGCAGTTGTTGGTATGTGTTGAAAATTAGACATCTGTTTTAATCACTGAATGCCCTGAATCTGCACCTACTTTCCTCTCTACTGGTAGAATTGCACAGTACCCTCCAACTGTAGTGCCTTTTTTCCCTACCCAGCACTTTCTGGGAAGCAAGAAAATAAAATTTTAGGATACTGTGCAATTCTACTGGGATGGGAATTGTAGGGAACTCAAGAAGGAAATTTCTGAAAAAGATATTTCTGAAAACTCATGGCTACCTCACTGTTTGTTCAGGGCATTTATGGACTGGGTACTCATTGTTCAGTGGCAGAAATTTCTGCTTTCTGTGCACCTTGAACAGCAATTGGAATCCTCTGTAGGAGAGGAGTGGAGCAGAAAGCCAGACACTGGCACTGGTGGTGTCAGTTTTGCTACAGTGTCAGTCCTGCTCAGTTTCATGCTTGTCTGAGAAGCAGCTCTGAGATAACTCCCCTGTGGATGGCAAGTCCTTGGTAAGTGTGCAGAGTCACACTGCAGTCGTGTTGCTGTCCCACTTTTGCCATTGGGATAGTTTGGTCCCCTTTGCAGCTTGCAAATGTGAAAACTCTCTTTGGAGGTCTGTTTCTCCATGTCATTTTTAGAAATAATCCTTCAGAGACCTCTTTTTATCTAGATCTCCTCTGTCCTTCAGATGAGTCTTGCATTCAAAAAATTCTTCCCTTCTCTGGACCTGAGGTTTGTCAGATTTCCTCTGCCTGTGGGTACAGCCAGCCGTGACAGAAGGCACAACGGGAGGTATATGTCTGTCACATCACTTGAATTTGGAAGGTTGTTAGATCTCAGAAACTTTTATGCTGTGTTTTCTGTGGGAGAATATTTTTTTTTCCTGTTGTGAAAGGCTCATTCTTGCAAATTCCATAACTTGAAGTGCAGTTTTTCATACTGGACCTGTACTGATACTGGATATGTATCAAAAAAGAACAGTAAAGGAATTGGATGACCTAGAATTAATCTCTGTTAAAGCCAGATTGGGCTAGATGGTGATCAAGCTGCCCAAGTGGTTTGGATAGCACTGTTCTGTGTGGATGTACATTGTACTTGAATTATCCTTTGGACATGGGTTGAGGTGGATAAGGTTAGCAGTACAAATGCATCTCTCTAGTTTGTGATTGTAACAGGGTGTTAAAAAGTGGCAATATCCTAAGGGGAATACATATTAAAATGTAATTGTTTTCACTTGGAATTTAATTAGTCTCAGATTATCCTTCTTGTTTTATAGATAACATTTTGATTAGATAGAAGATTGATTTTGCATGGAATACTTCCTGGCTCCTAACAAAGTTGTGCTCCGAGTGTTATTGTTTAAAGTTTTGGGGAAAGTAGCATTCAGTTTTCCCATACTAATTGCAATGTCACATTCAAATTCTTAGATAAAATACAGCCCTCAGACGAGACATCTTCTGACTATCATTGCAATATCTTTAACTCTGTGTGGAGTAGAAAGGAATGGTCACAGCCGTTCATTTTCCTCCATTTACACTGAAAGTAATAGACAAGAGCTGTAGAAAAACGCCATTTTATTTGCTTTACAAATGAACAAACAGAAACTTGTGCAGGATTAATTGTAAGTCAAAGGCATAGAAACTTGTGTGTTATTACTCATCCTTTTCCAAAATTATCGTATAACTTCACTGGGAAATAGAAATAAGAAGGCAGCAGAGAATGCACCCTGCAGCCATATTAGTAATCCCAGTTTTCTGACCTCAAATTGTATTCACTTGTAGACTTAGAGCAGTTTTTGGAAAATAATTTTGAACTACTTCCCCCCCCCCTCATTACTGTGTTATGATGAGTATATTTATGTTTACAGAATGAGTCAGATTTTTTTTCATACTCTGAATTTTTTGCTTGCCTTATCAACAGACTTGACAAATGAAGCCGATAAAAAGAAATTTTTGGTCTGAATTAGGACAGATTGTATCCATACATGAGACCTTTCTAGCTAAAATACTACATTTTTTATATTAATATGTGCAGTAACAAGGGTAAAGGCTAAGGTTCCAGATAGATAGGGATCTCTTTTACCAACTCCAAAGTCTTTGCACAGTTAAAAAATTCTCTGAGTAATGAATACACAATGTAATGTCCTTCCTGAGGCTCATTTTCATGTGGAATAAAGTGTGCAACCCCAACTCTACTAGCTTAGTCTTGTCTGCAGATTTTCAACCTCTTATTGAGTTCCATGCAGTGACAAAAAAGGGCAGGTACCAGATGGATAAGAACATCCAGATTATGGATACCAGATGTGCAATACCTGTATTCCGCTATTGAATAAAATTGCCACTGGAGATGTAAATAGATGAACGAAGTCTGAGTGCTTTTAAAAGCAAACAGTTTACAAAAACAGCCAGCAGCTTGGAAAGGTTCCACAAAAGATCCTGACTACTAAACCAGAATGATGTAATGGTCTCTATCACTTATAAGAGCTCTCACAATAGAAAAAAAAAGTAGAAAAATCAATACCCTTGTTTAGTATAGTCAAAACCTGAAGTATTTCATTTCAGTGAACAGTGTTAGATTTTGATTTAAAGAAAATAACCTATTTCTCATGCCAGGACTAAATATGTCTTGTTTGTTTGTTTATGTTTCATGAAAAGGATTAAGAACCCTGAACTGGTTAGTTTAGCCCAGGTATGAGTGGCAGAAAGGAGTCACAGATCTGGGCTAATATGATACATGAGTCCAGAATAGATTTCAAGGATTCCAAGTGGCTGAAGAAAGGGGAGACTGGCAGAAAAGTAAGAACAATAAAATAATAATACAATGAATACCTTCATGACTCTTAATAAGGTTAGAAATGCGAGGTGTACTTTACAAATGCTGCAGTGCATGACAGTGCATTTCTACAGTCTGAATGTGTATTAGCCAGGAGGAGATATTGCAAGAGGAAAAAATATATAGAAAAGCATCTATTTGACATCTATTTATCTTTATTAATTATGGCTGCATCCCTCCTTTTATTTTTCTTCTTATTAAGAAGAGGATCTAAATGTAAACTCTTGAACAAAGTACTTGTTTCCTTGCTGATCTCTCCTGTGGACTAGACACATTCATTTTGTACATATCAATTTTATCCACCCATAATTGAAATCAATAAAGTGTGTGCACTTCCAGATTTCTGAGGCTGGAAGGATTGTCATTTTTGTTGTTCAAGGAAAAAGGAAGGAAGCAAGACAGAGAGAAGGCAAGAAAGAAAGAAAGAGACCTGCAGCCCTCTGCAGCATTAAATTTCCCATTAAAAAAAAAAAAAAGAACCTTTTTACTATCTTTCTCCTTGTCAGCCAGCTAAGCTCCTGTATGTTCAGAGTAATGTGCATATTTTTCATAGACAGTGAGAAATGGTGAGTCACTGAAAAGTTACTTCTTGAGCGAGGGAGCCCAGCAATACTTCTGACAGTGAGCTTGCCAGGCAGGGAGATGATCTGAGATATGGCTATACTCTAATTATTCAAGTGCCATGTTCTGCCAGAGTATTTGCTGAATTATTTCTTTCCAGCCCCTTCTCTAACCTACACAAGATGTGTAATTTGAAGGAGTTTGAGCTAAAATCTCTGTGTAGTCTGTAACATGAAATGTTCAATGTAAAATAGAATGGTCAGTGTAAAATAGGGAAACTCAGTTGAAGAGGTTTTAGAAATAGTCCAAGTTCTTCACTGAAACACAAGGTATAACAGGTTCACCTCAGCCTCAGTGAAGGGAAAGCTGTCTGTGTTTATTTTGTGCATTTCTGCTCCCAGCTGCCTCAGGGCGTTTGAGACCCAGAGCTGGGGCAGTCGCCGTAGCCACGCGGTTCCACTGTAACTCTGTTTGCCACTGAAGAGGACCCAGCTCTCTGTCAGTCCATGTGCCAGATTTTGTCCTGCTTTGATAGCCGTGCTTTGCACATATATAATAACGATTTTGTGTTAGCTGTTGACCTTGGCTGCCTCAGTGAGTGTCCACTTATTTGGGTCATTCAGTCCTCGGGGCTGCAGTCTACAGTTCTGACATTTACTGCACGGACAAGTAATGAGAAAGTCTGGAGGAATATCTGGGTAGGGAGGAAATATGACACTGAAATATGAAAGGACTAAAAAGTGTCAACTTTCATCTATGATGACAGAAACTATGCCAGAGTCACCTTCAGAAATCTTGGAAGTTCTGAAGGCTGTGGCTGTGTGCAGGAGGATGTTAAAAAGAAATTCTGGGACTGGGCTCAGTATACCTGGACAACTGAAATGGGGTAAGAGGAAAACAATATCTGAGTATGTTCAAAACAAAACAATAAAATTTAGCCAATAAATCAAATCTTCCTGACCATTTGTATTCTCTCATTGTACATCTTATTGTGAAGCAGTTTTGAAAGTCAAATCTATAGTGATAATGTATCCGATGCAAGAGGCAAAGCACTATGATGCTTGTTTGTTTATTGGAGAGGAAATCTTGTACATATAAATTGAAACCTCTTAATTTATTTAGAAGCTATTGGTCTACTCAAGTGACCCAGTTTAAACATCTTGTAAATGCAACATGGTAGATTAAAATATTGGGCATACATACCAAATAGGATAAAAATAGGAGATTGATTTTTCAGTGCAGTAGCAATATCGATGTAGGGTTAAGGGAACAAGAGTACAATAAGAATTTATGGAGCAGAGATATAGATGGAAAGAGCATTTCATTGACACCTTCTTATGGAAAAGACTTTATTTCAGCACTGAGGATGCTTTCTGCTCCCAGGGAATAAGGAAGAGGTGTCTTCCATTGTGTTATTAGTAAAAGTAAAGATTCCAGCCATGTTAGCAAAACATGGGGTTGTAGTGGTAGCACTTTTATAATTATTTGTTTAAAAAAAGATATTTTAATTAAGTCAAGATGATGAAGATACGTGAGTGCCACCAGGTGGATGGGCCAGCCAAACCTCCTCACAAGAAGTGTGGTGCTTGCTGATAGAGTTTATGTATTGAAATGAGAGTCAGGAATGAGTGGCAAGTACAAAATACAGTAAAAAAAGCTGCAATGCAATAAGTGACTTAGTTCAAGAGAAAACTGCTCCTCTGCAGAGCTCATAGTCTAAATAGATAAGATAGACTTTCCATCTGGGAGAAGGAGCATTTGTAGCTCCTGTTCCACCTGCAGGGAGGTGCAGCAGAGAGTGCTGTGATTGAGGACAGGAGCTGTGCCTGGGACTGGTTACACTCTGGAATCGGTGAACTCTCGCCACTGCTCTCTTTCTCTTTTTCTGCTCTAGCGCAGACTGGAAACAGCATTCATGTGTCCCCTCTAGAGTAGGGAGACAAAGAAATTATTTTGGAAATTACTTGGTATCAGTGTCTGATGGCATGGACAAGTTATAGAAATGGATCCTGATTTGCAAGACAGCTCACAAAAGAAGACAAAGTCATTATTTTAAAATTGAAGGCATTATATGCAGCATGCTGTCCCAGAGTTTTGACCATATGGTAATCTTTTTGGTTTTTCTTCTGTAAAAAATTTCACTATTTTCTTTTATCTTAAACTCAAGAAAATAAATTTGTTTTCTGATAAGAATTAAATTTTATATTTATTCAGTATTATTTAAAATTCACTACTATTTGAAGTGAAAACATGCCTCTGATTTTATAAAAGTTTTTTTAGTCTTTAAATTATGCAAATCACAATATTTCAGTGGTCATATTTTTCACAGTGAAGTCCAAAATTATTTTCAATATGCTTTTCACTAGGATATTATTAGAAGCAGGAAAAAATAGACTTTCAAAATAAGACTTTAATTTGAGCATCTAGAGAAATTTTATGTGTTTAAATAAGTGCCTTTATCTGCCCCCGGGTCAATTATTTTGACTTGCAGTGTATGGAATTTTGCTGATTTTTTGTCAGAACCGATTAAGTGAAAAATGAATATCCAAAATCTCACGTGGTGCTTCTTTGTTATAGGACAGTTTCTCTGTAATCCAAGACAGTACTCCCTTTTTTTTTTCTCAGCTGTTATTCAGCCAAAATAGAAAATCCGTCCCACGTTCTGTGTATGGAATATTAAATGCTGTGTGAGAATGCCTCTCACACACTTGAGAAGAACAACCACTGTGGGTAGATAATTCTCTGCCACTTCTGAAATTTCACAAGGCAATTGAGCAGGCCCAGCTCCGAGGAAATGTCTTTTAGCATGCACAGAAATAAACAGCAATAGGAGCTAAGCATTAAATACATTTAATGACATGTTTTTTCTTCTCTTTTGTGTATGAAGTTCCTCCCCATTACTTAAAGAGTTAGGTTTGAGGTTTCAATTAATATTTTAATTTATTGGTCGTTGTGCCTTGTATTCTTTTTTAATTTTGACAAGGTGTTTAACCCCTTAGGGGTCAAAAAGATGAATCAATTAACACTAGTCAAGCAGGTTGGGATAGAAGCATAAAAGGCAATGTAAAACTGAAGTTGTACATGTTAATGTAAAATTACAGAGGCTGTAAGGTGAAGCTTTCACTGGACAGTAAATTGTCCCCTGAATTTTCCATTTTTGATAAGGAGTTGTTTTCAGTAGGTCATTACACACCAACATGTGTGACCTCTGAGGCAGGCAGAAAAGCACATCTTTGCAATTTAAATGAAGAGTAACCTATTTATAATTTCATTATTATTTCATTACTGCATGACTTCTGCTATTTGTAAATGTCAAATACAAAAAAAAGAGTGCTTCAATTTAACCTTCCCTGTCATAGAATAAGAGCTTTATTTCTACTGTCCTTAAGGAAGTACTTCATGTCTCGGAGTAAAATCTATTAGACTTAGCTCAATAGAGAATTATTTTGATGTGAATGGGGATGGGGAAGGATGGCATTTTTCTTTTAAAGCTAATTTCATACACACAGGGCATACAAGCACACAATATTTTCAATTTAGTTTAATCAGTCACTTCAGACATCCAATGGTCTTATGCTTTCTTCATTTTCTCCTGCTCTCTTTTGAAAGTAGGCAATTCATACAACATAGACTGTACAAAGCTCTAGAGAAAGAAAACAGATTTCTGTATCTCAGCTAATTGCATCCATCTAATCATCGCGGTATTTTTCTTTTTTTTGTTTAATGAGGGAGTTTTTCCCACAGAGCCATCACCAATGGAAGGAAAAATGTTATAATAATGGAGTGTTGTTTATGCTGACAATACTACCTTTTTAATCTGAATTAACTACCTTTTCTAAATTTGTGTGCATTTAAGCCAAATATAAAGTAAAAGCTAAGGGACCTAGAATGTGCTTAATATGCTGTTTTGAGGTAGTTTTTGAGTCCTATTCTACATTTAGAGGTCAGCAATCTCCCTTTGGTTTTAGCAGTCATTGAAGGAGAGCCTCTGGTGATCTCACATCTCCCTTCATGGTAGCCTTACGTACCTTGTTGGTCCAGTCTAGGTTCGTGGAGCTTTATCTGAACATGGATGATTTCAGGAAAAGTAAAAAAATATTATACGTTTTGTTCATTGTAATGGACTCGTTCTTTTTTGCTGTATTAATATTCAGTTTTGTACTGCCCTACTTTCCTATACACAAAGACTGTTTTAAAATAATATAATACTTTAAAAAATGCAATATTTATTTGTATTCTTATGATTATCTTCATTTTTCCACCTTTTGCTGTAGCCAGCATCCTTCTACCATTTTCTTTTTTTCCCCATTATGAAATTTGCCTCATATTGGCTTTCAGTCTTGTAGCACCAAGAAAATAAGGAGCTTTTTGCTCCTGTTTATCAGGGAATTCATTTCTGTATAGGTCTTCCTTCTCCATGAGCTTACTGGCTCTTGTTATTTCTGACTATCCTAGAAGAGCTTTTCAAACTAGAGAGAAATGTTTTCCATTGGAGAGTGCTAACCGGAAGAAACTGAAATACTTTGGGGGATCCTGGGTTTTTTGATTTTTTTTCATGAAACACTGCTGAAAGAGATGCATACTTTTTATTGTTGGCTTAGATATTCCTTTGTGTAACTGGAGGAAGAAATTAAAGGACAGATTTTCAACCTGTCAAAATAAAACATATTGACAAAGTCATTTGCATTTTCACTGAAATAAAGTTGCTTGGAATTATTATTTTTGTAAAAAGTTTCATCCTATTCTTCCAGCTGTGGGAAGAAAAAATCAAAATAAGGAAATTTAGCATTTAATGGAAAAAGCAAATTGTTACCAGTGTGTTAGCTGCATTTATCCCACTAGGCATTTCAGCATTTCATTACAAGATTAGTAGAATCCACTTCACTGAACTATCCTAAAGTTATTACAAGTAGCTTGTTTCTGGTCAGGTAATCTGGGCAACTCATAACCCTAAACTTACCCACATAGAGTCCTAAATGTACTGCAAGCCTGAATTTACAGTAGTGAGGCCTCATTTGTGAAAGAGTTAAATATTTCGTATTACTGTGCAAGTGCTACTCACAGGACATTGGGGAAATATTTCACAGCTGATAGTGAGATTTTAAGAAGGCTTACCCGGACATAAGAGAATTACCTACTAGGAAAGTATGTCTGAAACCTGACTAAATAGGTTTGGATTTTTTTTTCTTAGAGTAATGCTCTTGTCAAAAAGATAAAAAAATTAAAAGAAATTAGCTTTTAGTGGAGTTAGAATTTAATTGGTTAATTATTTTCTCCCAGTATACTGTCTTCGTATAATTTAAAATAGATTTCGTAGTTTCTACTTTCAATGTACTTCATTGTGTTACAGGGTTGGCAGAGTATTCGTGTAAAATCAGTCACAAGCTGTTTAGCATTCATCAGCATTGCCCAGTCTGCCACCTCAGCTCCTAACTGAAAATGAGAGCTAGAATTGTCGTGGATAATCAATTATGTTTTCAAGATTTATTTTTGAATGGGAGTTATACTGCACAGGGAGTTAGAGGAGGTTGTAATATAATCTAACTTCAGTCATCTTAAACAGGGAGTGAACGAAGTTGTCAGTGTTTAATTACCTTAAAGGCAGCAGTCTCCTGAAATAACAGCAATAGTTCTTTTGCTAGGACTAGAGCAATGCCACCTTTCTGGTTTTACATTTTTTGCATGCTACATTTCTGTAACTGATGCTCACAGCTGCACAGGAGCAGTAAATCATCATCTGGCGGGAGCTGTTTATCATTTTTGGCAGCCAGGCTCCAGCATGTACTAAATAAAGACCAGCTCAGTCATTTGCATTGGGCTGGACCAGCAGAAGACTTTCTGCATCACTACAAAGCTGTTAATCAGTGACTTTCCTAAGTAGTTCTGAGTGGTAAATGTGAATTTCTTGTGAACTTTTAATGTACTGACATTTGTTGTCATCTGCCAACATAAACCAGTGGTGCAAGTTGTATATGACACACACAAATTTCCTACAAGAAGTTAATGTTCTAAAACATTGTGGACCATATCTCCATATGGCTGAGCCTCTTTGGAATCATGGTCCCAATGTGTAGAGGGTACCAGTGCAGGAACAGGATCTTTTCCCTGTCAGGGACTGAGGAAGGTCCTCACATCTCTGTACAGCTTGCACCTGGATAGACAAGGAAGGAAGCAAAGAACTATTCAGAAATAAAGATTTCAAAGACATAACATATACCATTAAAGAACAGAAAAACTTCTGCTTGTTTGTACAAGCGTTGGGTTTTTTTTTTCCTTTGATCAAGTAAAAGGTAACTTCTAATCTGAAATTTGTAAATTAAAGAATTCTGTGGGACATATTTTTCAGAACCAGATCTGAGACTTCTCTTGGCAGAATTATTCTAGATTTCAGTTGAGGAAGACCACATCTGAAGGTGCTTCTGTTAACACTCTTAGTAATATCAAAAATCCTTTTTTCTAAAAGTTCAGGTTTTATTGGCTCACTGAGCCTAATTCTGAGTTTGTTTGAACCTTTTTCAATCATAACTGATGTGAGAAATTCAGGCATTTCAGAATTCTCTTTGTATTTATGGATATAACTTTGGACAGAAGCAGCACCTTCCCAAACAGTGAAAATATTAATTTAACTGTGGGTTTTTTGTTCCAGCCTTTGATATCAAACAGAACATTTAAAGGAGATGTATTCTGAAACAGAAGCAATTGATGCAAGAGCATGGAATTCTGGAACATTGACTTTGTTTTGTTTTGAGGGCAGAGACGTGGTTTTGTTCCAGAACAGTCTGACCTCAGCGTAATGCGCCTCTTCCTAGTAATGGTTGTGGGGGCGTTGGTCCAAATAAGAGCTGGGTCATGTTTTTGAATCCACTTTGTTTTCATCATCACTGTCCATTTTTCTAACTATATACATAGAAGTGAAAAGGAGGACAATGAAGTTATGTGGTCAGTTTTGAGATAAATTGCTTTCAATGCATATCCATGTGATATTAGGAACGTGACTTCCTTGATGAAGGGACCTATGTTAAAGATTCGATGTGTAGTTATAGTTCTCTGCTGAAATCAGAGATATACTCTTGACGCAAAACTAATTTAAGTCAATTTGTACCTCTGCTTAAACTTTTGTTGGCATGGCATCAGGTCCTGGAAGCTATTCTGGTGGAAATAAATGATAATTAGTCAAACCACTTCCAATACTGTGAACTATGCTCACACCAATAATTGATTTTCCAAAATTTATTCAGTTTCTAATTTGTGTCACTGTAAGTCTTTAGGCAAAAGTATGCTTTTTTTTCTTTTCTGAGGATATTCTATTCTGCATTGCAAATATCTTTATTTCTCACAATAAATGGTGAATTAAATGTTGGTGATTCAAATCGTATATGTTTGCTAGCTGTTGATTGATCACAGTTTTGATGTTTTAATATAAAAGTATTTCATGACAGATAATATTTCTGATAAGCTTTTGTATGGTTGGTTTTAAAAGAAAAAATATCTTGGATGCTATCATCTGTGCCACTTGCTATCAGCTACCTTCAGTAGCTATTATTTCTTATCAAATCAGGCAGGCACAGGAAGCAAACTGATTAAATTTGGCATGTTGCCCACAAAAAGAAAAAAAGCAGTATTGCTGCCTAAATCCCTCTATTGCATTTATTCCTTTCAATGTATATATCATTTCATGGAAAAGCTTTGCCTGAAGGGTTTGACTCTACATTTTGGATGCAAAATGCAAGGCAAACAACAAAAGCAGCATTTGATATGCTATTAAATCTTTCCTTTGAGGACTGAATCTAATTCCAGTTACCTTCTAAGGTGGTGCGGAACATTTTCTCAACTCAGCTTGTGGCTTTGTAAGGGCACTGACATCTGGAGCTTAGAAGTAACACCAAAATTAGCTTAATAAGTATCTTGTTTTTCTTTATCATCTTTGGGCACACTTGTGCTCCCATTGCCAATGACTGCTCCCATTGTCTCCTTGCGTGAGCACGTTCGGCACGGTGACCTTGCAGGCTTGGGAAACAAAGCGGAGAAGGAATGAGGGAGCATCTGTAACACAAGGATTCCAATTTACTGAAACACTTAAGCATTTGTTTAATTGTCACTTTCTATAAATGCAGCTAAATTTTAGAGAGGAGATATGTGGCACTAGTGGACATTTAATAAAATAGAAAGCTCAAATTTCCTTTTCCCGAAATGCTGTTGGCATCAGCCATGTTACCAAAGATGGCTTTTTCGGTAACTGTTTGATGTGACAAATAAAAGAAAAGATGATAACTTGTAGGCTGTCATCTAGAGAAACAAGAAAAATCAGTATTTTATGACTATTTTATGACACACTGAATGTCTAAATTCCCTTTTCAGGTTAAATATTTAAAATGAAGGTGTAGTGATCGTCTTAACACAAAAACATTGGAGGTGTGGCTACTATGATAGCAGGTTTAAGGAAATAAAAATTATATCTAGAAAAGATAACAGGATGCAGAACATCTTATTTGGTGCAGATAATTAAGTCTTTTGGAGAAACTTGAGTAATTCCTTAACTATGAAGCTGTTTAGTGAAGGGAGCTGAAGGATCAAAGTAGGAAATAACTTTTTGTCCTGTAACATTATTACAGCTGGATGTAGCTGTGTTATTAGTATATTTTTGAAATATAATTTGCATAACTAATTAGCTTCAGGTGGCTTTGATATGTTAATGTTAATGATATGTTAATTTTAATGACAGCCCTGAAGAAGACCCTGTAGAAATCAAGCAGTGGAACTGGATGTGCTTAGAGCCCTGATATTGTCTTTGGTGGAGAAAAAGAGCGCAAAGTGATTTCAGCCTTAAGCTGATTAGAATATGCTTGAAACAAGAAATAATCTCTGAACAAGGCAATGCAGTACTGTATAGTCAATGCATAATGTCGGGGTCTAGACAGCTTGTGGGCACATGTGTCCCTGCTGGGTGCGAGTGAAGTAGGATGTGAGCATAGAATTGGAAGTAAAACATGCTACTGACTCCCTCCTTCTCTCCAGGTATTATCACAATACCAAGAGCACTTATTCAACAATAGTTTTGTTCCCAGTTACATTTAACAGAAATGTTCTGTAAGCCTCAGTTTCCTGAAATTAATCCTCACAACTTATTTTCAAAATTGTTCAAGCTTTTAATTACTTCTGTAAAATTACATATTCCATTACTTCCTCTGTCTCTCTGAGAAGAAAGGCACATTGTTACAGATACTCTTATGTACCTGCTGAGAAAAGAAGTATCCACAATCTATTTCACTTTATGTGTTTAGTAGAAAATATTTTACCTTCAGTGAGGAGGAAGGAGACATTTGCTGCAGAAATGTAGATTTAGTGTTGAAAAAAAAAAAGGTAAAAAATCCTTCAATCCAGTATAATATGAAGTCTACTTTGGTGTTACAGGTCTTGAAATAATTTATGGGAGAGATGAACTGGTAGTCAGATGGAGGAGGCAATATTACTGTTTTCAAAAAGTGTATTTCACATCTCTATTGTGCTTAAACATTAATCTCTTAAAGGTCAGTTCTAAAGTCAAATTCTTTAACTTTTTCAGAAGTTAGAGAATTCTAGAGACAGCTGATGTCAACTCACTAAATCAGTTTCGGTTATGCTCAAAGAGATTATTTCACTACTGGACCATAGAAATAATATTTTAGAATATGTTCACTCTCCAAGTACCTGCATTGCAGTGAAAGAGTAGTATAAGATTTGTTTCACTAATACTTTTAGCATCTGTATGCATTTTTCCCCTGGGGGAGGCTATGGCCATTTTCCAGTCACAGATTCCAAAGCTGACCCCGGGTCTGAGCTCAATGTCAGCACCTAACAAGTGCAGACACTGCCTTTACTCTGATTTTTAAATATGGCTCACTGCTTTTGATGATTTTATTCCTACTCCTCACTATTGAGAGATTCGAGCCATGTGTACCTGTATTTGTAAAAGAGCAGAAGCAATAAGATTAAAATTGCAGGTGTGTTGTCCTCACGGCTGTTCTAAGGAAGGTCTCACCATGGTCTGTGTAGTTTCCCCAGCCAGTTAACGTGGTACCTTAGTGCCTGACAGAGACGGTAAATCACGAACGGTGGTGAGATAAAGTGTGTGCTGGGCTGAGGGCCTCAGCTGGAGTGTTTCTGTGCAGCACAAAGTGCTGGTTATCCTGAAAGGTGAAAGGAAGCGTGTGCAGGGGTTCCAGCAGCGTGGAATCCACTTGAATCTGAATTTCATACAGCAACCTTGAATAGCAATGGATCCAGTGCTTCTGGCCTCGAAACTTGGATGTTACCTTAGGGGGAGAACAAAGGGGTTACTTTCCATTGTACAACATTGCTTGATAGCAATATGCGGGTTGCTTGATTGGGTGTTTAATGTTTCTTTTAGCATTGGGAGTGTTGGTTGATGAGAAGCTCAACACAATCCAACAACGTGTGCTGGCAGCCCAGGGAGGCAAGTGCATCCTGGGCTGCATCCAAAGCACTGTGGGCAGCAGAGGAGGGAATGGATTCTGCCCCTCTGTTCTGGTCTGGTGAGACCCCACATGCAGTGCTGCACCCAGCTCCAGGGTCCTCAACATGAGAATGATGTGTTCAGAGGGCCACAAAAGTGATCAGAGGGCTGGAGCGCCTCTTCTGTGAAGACAGGCTGAGAGATTTTGTGTTGATCATCCTGGAGAAGGGAAGGCTCCAGGATGACCTTAGAGCACTTTACGGTACCTAAAGTAGGCCTATAAGAGAGCCAGAGAGGGGAGTAGTGGTAGGACAAGGTTAATGGCTTTTAACTGAAAGGTGATTGATTTAGATTAGACATAAGGAATAAATTATTTACCGTGAGGGTTGTAAGGCACTGGAACAGGTTGCCCAGAGGAGTTGTCATGTCCCATCCCTAGAAGTGGGTTTGGAGGGGGCTCTGAGCATCCTGGTCTAGTGGAAGGTGTCCTAGACCACAGCAGAGGGTCACACCTAGATGATTTATAAAGTGACTTCCAACCCAAACCATTTAAAATCCGTGTAGATGTGGCACTTAGGGATATGGTTTAGTGGTGGAGTCAGCAGTGTTCAATGAACAACTGGAGTTGGTCTTAAGGGTCTTTTCCAACCTAGCTGATGATTCTATAGAGCGCTGCTACAACACTGCTCTGGATTTTCCTCCCAGACAAGAACAGCAAGGAGCTGCAGCACACTGAGTGGCACAAACAAGGAAAAACTTCACCCTCCTGGGTCTGGGTTACACAATAGCATTACAGGTCTAAGGGGAATACAGCCTCAAGAGAAGAGCCCACTTAAAGCTTGCACAGAAGAAGATAGCAAAAGGTACAAAGACAAAGCAGTAGAAAATTTTTATACCAAACTAAAGAAATATTGCCTGCCAGGGAATATAAGAGTAGATGAATCACTGCTATTGTGCTTTGTTGTAATTACTTTTTTTTAAATCCAAGTTAACTCACACCACAACTAGAATAATGCCTGTGAAATCAGTAGCGTTCGTTTACTGAAGTTCCCATCCTAATGTAGGAATCAGGAATTTTTTTTTTTGAAGATGTCATAGTATATTCTCATTATTCATGTAAATATCTAACCCCTTAGCCATTTTTATTTCTAGAAATCACCTATAGGATAAGCATAGTGCCAATAACTCAGATGCATGTTTTGTCATCTTTTATTTGTCATGTCACTGCTTGCCTTTTCAGTAAGGAGAAGGTACCATGCAATTTCCTTCTGTCACTTATTATTAAATGTAAGATTTTCTTAGGGCGTCTTAAGCTTTCCACTGTCAGCTTATAACATTCTTCTAAATTCCAAAAATCTTGGTTAATATAAGCTCAGAACTGGGCAAGTCACTGCTAAATCCCTGTCGAGGTCCTTATTGCAAGCTGATAGTTGGGACACTTTGTCATACTAAAAAAGGACTCTTATTTTTTTTCCTCCTTAATGTCCTACAATAGTTATTGGAGCAGTATTAAAAATGGAACAAATATTTCTGGAGCTATATTTTATTTTGACACTAACTTTCATTTGTTGTTACATTAAATCTTCCCAGCTGAAGTAGTTTGTGGGTGTCCATACACACGCACACACACACACACACACACACACGCACACATATATATATATATATATCTATATCTATATATATATATATATATCTTGTACTTTTATTTAAAGGATTAAATAAATTTGTTCCTGGGGGAAAGCAGTGTGATGGCCAACATAGCATGAGCACACGGGCATTGGGAAGTGACATTTATCTAAGTGCTGCTGGAAGTAATTTTTTCATGTCTCAGCCTTTATCCAGTTCTAAATGCCAACAGAACAGAGGCATTTGACAATGTAATAAGCACAATAAATTCTAATATTTATAGTGGCATTGCTTGATAGATCAACACTGAGCATTTTCAATACTTGCACTTCATCCTACAAATTTTTACTAGGCAAGAGAATGTGGTAAATGACTGTGACTCTCAGTCTGCTTTTGTTCTGATGACATGGAGAGTAAGAGTTCTGTGGTGCTTTACCATGTTTTTTGACACTCTGGATCCACTTGCAATTAAATGATTGTATTATGAACATTTTTCTTACTAAACATTTTCAAAATATTATATTTAAGTAAACCAATCTTTTGATAACAATGGAGATTCCAGCCAGGGATCACAAGCTGATGTGAAAAACTTCTTGCTGTCATCATTATTGGTTTAATTCACAGCATCTGCTGGCTTCTGGAATTGGTGTTAGAAAGCCAGAAACCATCCTGCTGAACAGGGAGTGCAGGATGGGGGAGGTACCTCATGAATGTGCTGAGTAGATGTGAAGAATCCTTATGAGGAATTGACCTGGTACCTGTTGGGAAAGTGATTCGGGGACAGGCTCAGTGGAGTCCAGGTTAAGCCATCTGGGTGCAGATGCTGAATGTTTGCTGTGCTGTGGTGCTCACTGGGGCTAATGAGCCCTGTCAGCATGACTGTGGGTAAGATTTTACAGCTATGAACTCCACTCATGTGGTGGACTTGGTGGAGGTGGCCATGGGTAGTCACTGAACTGTTGACACTTCCCAGTGCAGGCCTTCCCAGTTACCTTGGCACTGCTCAGTGGGGAGCTGAGGTGGTTACAGGCTCTGTTCATGAGAGAGTTCATGGTTAAGTTTTAGGCATTCACTCTTTCTGCAATTCTATCAAGCAATGAATGCAAAACTATTTCCTTTTGGTGATGAACTTTACAAGAGAAGAAAGCCATCAGTGGATGTAAAGCACATCTTGGTAGCTTCCTGACAGGTGTCCTCTAACACACTTGACAACTTTAATATATTGACGTTTATTGAAGAATATACCTTCAAAATAAATGAGTGCCTGGCTTGATTTTTGTGCTCCTATTTTTTATCTACCCATCAGAAAGGCCATGCATTTTATGGACAGGCTAAGTAATTCCAATACTTAGATCATGGCAAATTCCCAAGTTTTGATAAAGCTGTCAGTTGTCTGCTTCAGGTATCTAGAAATACTTTCCAGGGGCAAGATTCCAAAGATAATTTTATGCTTGCTCTTTGCCAAAGGCTCAGTATTCCTAAACCAACTGCAGAGTGCATCTACCCTGCAGAAAACTAGTGAATGCAGGCAGTAATTAAATTGCCTATTTAAAACAGTATCCTGAAGGGGAGAAAGAAGTTTGGCCTCCACTCGCAGGAAGATATGTGTAGTACCAGATCCCAAAATAAACATCTGTCAGATGAAAGTGATAGAGTTCTTTACTGAAATATTTCTACCGTCTCTTAAAACAATAGTATCCTTTCTGTTTGCAAGTTTATGTATAAACCTCTACAGTTTACTGCTTGTACAGGCTTCTGCAGCAAGCCATACATTTTTGTAGCCAATAGCAGTAGCTCTTTCTTAGATAATCAGGAATTTTTAAATAATAGAATGTCATACAGCAAATACACTTCTGCAGTGATTTCATAGACTGGCCAGCTACTTAATGAGAAATATTGCTATCATAAAAATAGCAAGAACTTTAACTTTACAATCCAAACCTATGGAAAGCCATGCTGGATTATCCCCAGGGTTTTGTCTCATCTGCTGTCGTCTCTGAAACTGCAATTTTACACCAAACACTTCTCAAGATGTTGCAGGATAATGTTTGGCAAGGGTCTATAAAGCTGTATTACAGCAGAAGAGGAATAGTGAAAATCCATAAAACGGATCCAAGAGAATGTCTGTGTGACAACGGCATCACGTACTGGATACAGCTGTGTTCAAACAGGTCCATCCTGCATGAAATAATACTGTATTATGTAGTTTTAGAGACATTATAGCCTGCCTCTGCACACTTGTAATTAGCCAGAATAAAGTGTTTGCTGCCCTTGTGGAATGAGAATATTCCAGTACATCCACCTGGCAGTGCACTGCATTTTAGAAACACCCTGGTGTTTCTAGTTTATGCACTGCAATATGACCCTGGAATGAATCATATTGAAAGACACAAAAATAATTAACAGAGTTCCCTTTGAAAATGGGATAATTGTGTTGCAGAATATCAATTAATTTAAACCCAAAAGTAATCCAGAAGTTATTTCATTCTTGTCAATCCTCTCCTAACTCGCACTCTGATGTTGGAAGGGAAGGGGAAAATGCCCAGAGATTTCTAAGTCTTGAACTGTGACCACACTCCCCTAGGTATTCCTCCTGTCTTTTCCAATATTTGGCCTATGATGAAGTGCAGTTCATTTCCTGATTTTACAACTTTTGGTTCACCTGGGAAGTAGTGTCACTTTTAAATAATAGTCTATGATTTGAGGTGGAGGGTTGACAATTGTCCCAGCTAAGGCACAACATGAACAGGTTGTGATAATTTAGGATTCATTCTTTTTATTGCCCTCAGCTACCTGACATAAATACTGGAATTATTTAAGAGAAGACTTGTCTCAGTGTTTTGCTTAAAGGCCCCTTTATCCTTTGTTTTGTGTCCCAGATCTTATCTCAGAACCTGAATAAATGCGATTATGAAGAAGGTGGCAACTTTGGTCAGTGGCTAGAGTACTGTTCTTTGCAAAGATTTATTACCAAGTATAAGAGAAGAAAATAGCATAAATCAAACAAGCAGGAGGTGGTGTTAGAAGCTACAGCTCAGTACTTTGACAGGCAAGTACAGCTCCAGGACAAAAGGAAAAAAGTCAAGACAGAGTCAGGAAGAAGTAAAGAATTGACATTAATCCAAAAGTACATAACAATCCCCAGGAATCACTGTGTTTAGGTGGAAGAAAATTTGTATTTTACAAACAAGCTGATGTCATTCTAAAATGAATTATTCATTTTGAGGATTTTTCCATTTCATAGGTAATGGAAATAAGAGTATATTTAAAAGCACCTATCAGCTGAGACATTTCAGCAGCTCTGTATGAATGTATTGTTTGATTTTTTCTTTTCTGTAACAGAATTCAGGTTACACATAACAGCAGAGAATCCATAAGTTGAAATAGTATAGCAAAATTCAAGTGTGGAATGAGGGTAGGAACTGTGGACTATGAATTTTACTGCTATGGAGGAAATGCTACACATTCTTACCATTGTTTTATCTATTTGTTGTGAAGGAATGCAGACTCACATCTATTCTTGAGGACATTGGAGAAGGGTCCACACTCCCCTTCCAAGCACAAGTGAATGCTTAAGACAGATCACTATAGGATCACAACTCCCCCACGCTCCCTTTCTGTTGCAGTGAATCCTTAATTCTTATTTACAGGTTAAAACTGGTGCACTGGAAATGCCCATTCAGCCCAGAATAGAAATAAGAGTAAATTTTGCATCATTTTCCTGCACTGGATTATAATGAGCCATGACATACTAATCTGAGTTTGCCATTTATAAAGTTCTTTGTTATTAATTTTTGAAAGTGCAGTAACCATCACAAAAGAGATGGCCTTATGTGAGGCAAGGTAGGTGTTTGCAGACAAAGGAATTCTGGCCATCTGTTGTTGCAATATTAATATTTAAAGGTCTTCTGAAAGAAACAAGGAGCACACATCTGGATTAATACCTCTTCTTAGGAAGTGGGAAGATACCTGTGAAATTTTTCTATCGCTATAAAACCAAGCAGAATCATAAACATTCCAGCAAACATGAAATAATAGCAAGAAAAATGTACTTTTGAACCATCAGCCATACCAAGTGTCACTGCCTGTGGTGTAGAACGAATTCTTTGCTTATTTCTCTTCCCGTGACATGCACTACCTTACACTTTGCAAGCCTGCTTCAGGGATACATCACCTGTGCATTAGACATGCGGACTGAAATAGCTTCTGAATTGTATAAAGCATCACAGAACTCATTTTTTAATATTATTGCTCCTTTAAAAACAGGCTTAAATGTTGAAGGAACTATTTCTGTCAGCATAATTATTGTAGTGAACTAGACATGTGACAGCCTTTACAACCCACTGAGTTTACAGAAGAAAATCATATGCCATGTTTAGTTTGAAATATCCAGACAGCCTCTTTCTCACCTAAGGAGATTCAAATAAAAGACCAGTGACAAAAGGCTGTTAGAAGCAGTTGTATATGTTTCTGAGAAAACTATTAACTTGTCAAGTAAATTTCTTTCCTTGTATTCTGCTCTTAACAAAGTGAATTTGATGGCATCTAATCTACACTCTCGATTAAACAGAAGTTAAATTACTTTATAGAGAAATAAACTTCTGACTGAAATCCCTCATTGTAACTAAGTTTGAACTCTAAACTCAAAGCAAGAACTAAGGCTGAAGAGTGAATTATGCATGTGTTGGGATGATCAAGGAGGCAGGATTTTAACAAAACATAGCCCACTTATCAATTCTGCACAGGAAATTAACTTTCCTATATTTACTACCCCCCAAAAGGCAAAGTGGAGGCAATAAAAAGCATCAAGTTACCTCATTTCTGAGGCAGCTGTTTATTAATGAGCAGGTGGTGGAGCAGGGCTCTGCCATAATGCAGTGTTTTATTGCAGAGCTGTGTTTTACCACATTAATGCAGAGATTTTCACAAGCAGGAGAAAGTTCTTAAATCCTTGCAGCCTGTAGTATATGAGAATGGGCCAGGCTTTTAGGACAGCCACATAAGGAGTGCTTCTTAAAACTTATGAGAATGCTAAGACTGTTCTCTTTTACTTGTATAAACTATTCCTGCATCTTTTCAATTTCTAATTTACATTCTGTTTTGCTGAGTCATTACATATATTCAGTCATGGTTTCAGTAATGTTGTTAGGTTGCTTGTTTATTCATGTGTTGAGGTCAGCACTGACAAGCAGGACTTCTGCTTTAGGAACAGCTTCTAAAACTACTCCCAGCAAAGAAATAAAAGTTTCAAAAGATAAGAACTTCCATGACTTTAGAATACTGACACAGCTACGTATTAGACATGGTGAAAATGATAACTCTTTCTTTAAATTGTCTGATAAATCAGCTAAGCACTGATTTGGAACATCTATTTGTCCCCAGCTCAAACATAATTCAGTATCTATCAGAGGACATCTGTTGCCCTCTATGAAGCCAAAATACCTAGTTCTGCCTGCTCACATGGCTTGATCAGAAGTGCTACTCACAGTGAAAAACAAACCCAAACCAGCACTCAATGTAGTTTGTTTTGTACCAGCTCATTCAATGTCCAAGTATATCCAAACTTAACTTTAGGTTATTTGGACACTTTTCCTTGAATACTTTTAAGCTATTTATCAGAAAGAGGTTTAAAAAGTCAGCTTGGAGACTTGTTAATAGCTTCTGAAAATCGTTGACTAAAGAAAGTATGAAGACAATATTGGTTTTTCCCTTTCATTTTTTTTAATGAGACTGAGCAGCATTCTTATAGTGACATCAATGAAGTCACTTCTCAGTGAGAACTTAAAATACATTCAGAATGAGAAGCCTGGTGAGCAGCAGGCATTTTTTTTTTGCAGTAGGCAATTTGTCTACAGCAATTTTAAGGAACAAAAGCTTTCACCTAATATTCACAGATTCCTAAGTTTCTTTTTGTCAAAGGAAAAGAAGGTCTTATCGCATTACGATTGGCTTTTAATTTATTATGCAAAAAAGATGTCACATATTTAAAGAGATTGAGAGAGTAATATTCAGAGCAAAAATGTGAGTAGCTGAATGGGATAGAATGAAAATGTTGAAATCCTCATACACACAGATGATACAGTTTAATGTCTTAGAGTTTGCTGAGTTGTCAGCTAAAGCACTATTAACATCAATTAAGTTACTCCTACTGAAGCTGGCTCTGGCAGAACAGTTTAAGTCTTTCTTTGTAAATATTTGATTTTTCTACTGGCTGTGGACTTCATCTCATTGGCAAAGCTCCCTTTTATCTCAGAAGAGCACGAATTGACTTCTGTTTGCATTTCTTTGGGGATACATGTTGGATGTCCAAAATCAGCATTGGACAGGTAGGTCTAATTTCCAGTAACTGGTCTTTTTTGACTGCCTACTTCTCCTCTTTCCTACCAAAGCAAAATCTACTCATTTAAATTTCATAGGTATCGTTTCCAATTTCAATCTTATGCAACACAAAACCTCATAGTTTATTTTCCTCCACCCTTAGATACAAGTCTATACGTTCTGCTAGAGCCCAGCTTTTCAAGATTAGTATTTTTCTATTTAATTCTTTTCATCTTCTTTCTATAAACACAGCATAGTAGTTTCTTCAGAAATTCCAAGTCACGAGCTCTGCAGATCATGCTGCATAGCATCCATTTTGTTTCTTCCTTGGCTGCCCTGTCCTTTCCTGCAGCACTGGAAGAGGTTAAAGGATTTGATGCACAGGGACATAAGAATCCTATGTGTATGTAATTCCTTTATCTCTGTTTTTGTCAACTATCCATGTTTTTGGTGGATGTAAATAATCATAGAACGGTGGTTTAAACAGAAGAGAAGGATCCATTTTCAAAATACACTTTTCTTGAAAGTTCTTGGAAACCAAAAGAATGTGTTTGCAGAGGCACACTGCTTACATTATGGTCTGCTTAGGTATTTCCAATACAACAATGTGGAATGTAAAATCTAGCTGATTACTTAGACTAAAAAAGTAAGCAGTTTGTTTTAATTCCAGAGCTGTCTAAATTAGCTATTTTGAGCTGACGAGTGTACTTCCTACTGAAAAAAATTTGCTGCATGGTACGTGGTACTTTTGTGTCAGTGGGAAGAGGTAACGACATCTCAATTACAGCATTATTTGTGTTAATGTGACGCTTCCGTGTGAATGATTTTTCAAAACATGTGATGTGCATACTCCAAACTTAATTCAGAAACACAGCGAGAGAGCAGCCATTTACTTCTGTTTTAAATATAGTTTGGATTGACTGTCATTGAATCAAGTGTGGAGGAGATAACATTGCAAATGAATGGAATAGCAAGAAAATCTCATTTGACTTAATAACTTGCAATTTCATTTAATTGGTACTTACAGCCGTCTAAAAATACATATGGTGACATTTAGAAAAATGCTGTCTTTTTTTTTGTTAAATATTGTTTGCCAGGAGCTAAATTTTGATTCTGCTCTGGAAAATATTCCATTGAATGTAGTTTTTTCTTGCTGAAGTCTCAATATTAGGATTTGTTACATATTTGACATGCTGTTTTCAATATACTGCTTCCTGCTGAAAAGGATGAGAATCTTCATGTTCCACTCACCCCTTGACCTCCTGCATTCAGGCTGCTGTTAATAAACGTTGGATCAGTTCAAGTGAAGGGCAGACTGCCACCAACCCCGAGTTATCACAAAAAGAAGCAGGCAAATGACCTGTAAATATAAAAAGTAAAAAGTGCTATGCACAACAATATTTCCTATGATGTTTGACAGGAAGTGAGCAACCCCAACTGGAATTGCTAAGCTTACCTGACCACAGCATGCGGACAACAAATGTTAGCAAAAATGGGACACTAAATTATCTTTTTTCTTGACTTGAAAAAATATAGCTGTATTTAAGTAAAACCTGCATTCTAACTCTGTGAGCTTGAGTAAATTTTCAAATAATGACATTGGCAACATTGATTATACATTTTGCAAAATCATAGTCCCCCCTGCAGCTTAGTTAAAGTTTATACTTGCTTCTAAAAGAGATGAAGAAATTAAATTTCATTCTTTGCTTCTCATTTCTGGAGCACTTGCATTTTTCTTGAAGAAACTTTTGCAGATTTGCTTGTGTAAAATAATTCAGTTTGAAGCTCAGAGCAAATAGTCATATATTTGTTTGATATTTGAATGATGTAAATGTTTAATCAAATATGCAGAATAAACAGTATGTGGTGATAAGTGTTAATTTACTACACAATGCTGTCTTCAAATTGTTTGATTAAATAAAAATTCTGATGGTAAATACGTGCAAATTTTAGATACTTGGTTGTTTCCTTGCTGACCTGATAGCAAACCTCCACCCGGCACCATATATTTACCATCTCCATTCCAATTCATAATGTGCAGAATATTTATTGCATCCTGCTATGTACGAGTCTATAAAATCCTGTTTATAGGATTCTAATAAACAGGATTTTCTTTCATTGTGTGTGAAGAAATGAGCAATGAAACCACATTAATCTGGGAAGAATTAACCACAGTTCCAATCATTCTCAGGAGCTGAAGGAGGTTTTTAATTGGTTTCACACAGGGGCCTTGCTGTGGAATTTTCAGTATTGATGAGATTCGAAAATGTCTATGTATTTGAGGAATCTAGAGAGAAATGGAAAAGTAAGCATTTGTCTTAGTAAGTAACTCTTTATCTTAAGAAATTTGCCAACAAGGTAAATTGTCCCATTTAAAAGGCGGCAGAAATCTCTATTAGCAAAAATTTCTAAGGTTTCTGTGTTTGATCTTTCATGGTTCTAATTCTCATGGGCTTCTTTAGCTGCCTGTACTTTGCTCCTGCACAAGAGTAATGACCTTGATAAACAACCAGCAAAACCAAACTAAGAGACCCATAATGAAGTGATCGCTAATAAATAACATTATTGGTGACAAAAAAATTATGTTCCAGTTTTGACTGTGTGCAGTGCTACTTTAGTGACAAATATGTTGTCACATATCAAAAGCTGTTTAAAGGACAGGCAATGTTTTGGAACTTACCTGCAATATTTTGTTTTCTCATTAATGGATACTGTGCTTTAGGGTTTGGTGGTTGGTGACAGAGTGATCTGCTCTATTTATATCTGTGTGTATATTAGGACAACCTATAAGATTCTTCAGGGTTAAAGAACAGCAAACCAAGATTGAACCTTAGGAGAAAATGTAACCTATGTCATACCTAACAGCTTCTGTAATGGTGGTTTTAGTTATAATAGCTTTGGATGGAATTCATGTTTCTTTGAATCCAAGAGAAGCCACTATGCCATGAACAGCTCAGGCTTTAATTTTGGATGTTATGGTACAGCTTCATCCTTCGTGTTCATTCTTACTGCTGTGAGCTGCTAACTATGTAACTTAAGTATAAAGCAGTGAGTTTCATCTGCACTGTTCCTCCGTCACTAAGCTGCATGTCATGGATATCTCTTTACTATTCACAGAAGCTGACATTTAGTTTCTCACTGGATTAAGAATGAAGCCAAAATCTGTGATATTTATACAGCTTCATCTCTATATCTAAGTCACTAGTGTAGAAGTGAGCTGTCAAATTGTCAACCAGTGTCACAAGCACAATGGAGTGGCATGATAACACATAAAATCATAAATCTAACATTTATGTGGTCGATTTTTTAAAAATTGCAATTGCCATTAATTTTTACCATAACTTTTATATAAAATGCTTGCCATGATACTCAGTTCTTTTCAAATATGCAGGAGGAAATAAAATATCAGAATTATATTGAAAATATACTCTTCTGTCATCAGACCCCCAGTAATTCAGTATCTTGAGGTCAGTTATATGGCATGAACATATTTGACATTAGTGACTGGATTTAATGAATTCTGTCTACTTGGAGCATAAGCAGCCTAAAATGTATCCCTAAGGCTGTGCTCCCAAGAAGAAATAGATCATGCTAATAAAGTAAGCACAGTTGTTAATATAGTGATTGCAATCATAAACCTACATTAAAAACAACAAAGAGTGCTGATGCAGTATCACTCAGATTATTTTATGTAGTCTGAGTTACCATAGCAACCACAGGAATCATGAGATCACATTTTAATTAAGAATCTCCTAGTAATTCTGATTGTAACAGCCTTAAGTACGTGGTATGCTGAGCTGCATACTGAGTGCAGAGGAGGTTGATAAATATACAGGCCACTGGAATTCCGGTATAATTTCACTATACTTTTAGTGAGGGTAAATTCAGATTCAGCACATCAGGTAATCTCAATATTTCATAATATTGAAATGTAAGAGAAAAAGTAAAAGCAAATCTTTGGCAGTTTTCTGGAAAAGCTGGGGAAATTAAGAAATATTGCCGTGTCTTTGCACCTATTGAAATCAGCATGTGGTAAGATGGCAACAATACCATTTTCTTAAATCAGGGGCAGATTTCATGGCTATTGAATTTAGGAGTGACAGCTGTATAAACAGAATTAGAGATTAGGAAGCACGTTAACTGGAAAATGTCTCGTGTTCCTGAAAACTAAACATCTAGTTAGGCCATTTTGCATTTGAAGAGCTCCAAAAAAAGTTGGACATTTCAAAGTTGCCACTGTGTAGTTTAGAGCACTGTCTAGTTGAAATATAAAGCCATTTATAGAAGGAAATAATTAAAAATTGGTTTTGAACTGACTGAACTCAACTCTTTCCTTTTTCCCTGTCATTAAACCAAGTGCCTCAATATGTTACACGTTACTCTCTAAAGTTTGGTAGCAGCAGAATGCAAAGCTGTCATTGCACTGTTCTTCCATTCATACATCTGCAGGCACCCACTTTGTTTTAATTGAGATAAATGGTGGATTAAATTAACAATAGAAAGATACCTCTGTGAGGTAAGGCTTTATATTTTTAATTTTTATTTTAGAAGTCAGAATTTTTTATCTTCCCTAAACTGAATTGAAAATTTTAAACAGGAAATCTTAAAACATAGCCATAAATCAGGTATGAATGTTTACTGGCGGTAGTAGGGCTTGTTAGTAGTCAATTATGGAAATAAACACGCTGAAGAATTTTTTGGAGCTAGACTTTTTTCACAAATACTATCAGCTTCTACTGGCAGAACATTTGGGGTGGAAGACATTTACACCAGAAGATTTGTAACCACCACTTCTACTCAGGCAGTCTTGGAAAGTAATGCACAAAGCAGAAATCAATTTTGTAATTCAGCGTAATCTGTAAAAGCTTAAATGTCATTGCTAAACCAGTTTCCTGATTGTTATTCCGAAATATTTACTTTGGTGATTACAACCTACATTTCTTCCAGTCAACAGATATATAAATCTTTTCATGTCTTCAACCACTTTGATCTTCACGTTGTTTAAAAATTCTGTGATTTCTGTCTTCTTGTGGTTTTTAATAATTTCTGGAAAAGGTGTGAAACTTTTCAAGTCTCATAGATTTGTGCAATAGGATAGAGCAATAATATCCTGTCTTAAAGTAGTTTTGATGAACACATTCAACTAACCTGCTGGCCCTTAAACTGATATGATGTATTGGCTAAAGTTTTCTACCTTTAGATAGTTCTGTGTAATAGTTCTCTCTTGGTAAAATTGCATTAAAGTGTAGCCTTATTTTTTATTGCAAGCCAACCATTGTACCACGTTTGCATTTAAGGTTCCCATGGGATGCATGTTCAAGGAGGAAATCGAGAAATAATATTCATATGTATGTCAGACAAGGCTGAAATAGGAAATTAGTGGCTGAATAGTCACTGGATGATTTAGTTCAGTCTCTCTGTTGCACTGAATGATGTTGTAATGATAGATACAAGCATTTCAAACTGACCTGGTTAAGACACTCATGGTATGCAATTCCAGTGGGGTATAATTGAATATCCTCCTCACAATGCATTAGCTGCCTAATTAATTGCACTAATGACATTGTCCAGCATTTTACACTCAATGATAGAAGATTTGGTTGAAGTAACAATCATCCTAAAATCTATTAATATAAAAATTAAGTAAGATTACCCCAAGATACCACCTGCAATATGATCAACTATAGATATCTATTCCAGATTACAATTAATTCACTCAATTGAAAACAATGTTTCTAAGAAATTTTTATTATAAATAAACAGACTCACATGTTTCCTGGTTATGCTATTATTTAGGTTACAAATGCTTTTTGTTGGGTTGTTTTTTTTGAGTTAGAACACATTTTATTTCACAGAAGCATGAAAAAGAAGACAATAAATCTAATCTGAAGCATAAAAGAATTATATGAACTTGAATATCCTCTAATGGTGACATTGAACTTGAAAAACATTTGCCATTTCTAATGGCAAAATTAAACGAAAAAAGAGGGGAGGTAACAACCAAGAAGAAAATTAGTTCTGGCTCAGAATAAATTACTGTTATGACTGCTCTGACCAGCCGGGGCCACCTCGCAGGCTCCCCAGACCGGTGAGGAGGGAAGGGAGGCAGCGAGGCAAGGGGAAGGGAAGGGGAAAAGAACAAAGGAAACCCACAGGACCTTTTCCTGGCTAACCAGAACACAAAAGAAACTCAAAAACTGGCACAGTGCTCCCAGTGCACTCCCTCCTGAGCCTCGCTGAGCCCCAGAGCCCCCCAGAGCCGTTGGGCCCCTGTTAAACTGCCCCACACTCGGTCCCATGGCCCTGGGCCCATCTTAAAGGCTCAGCATCCTTGGGCATTGAGCGGATGGTTAAGGAATAAAGTGGCTTCATAACATCACCCCAGGACATTATATCAAGTAATGCTGAAAAAAGTGTAATCTTTTAAAATACATTGCATGAAAGATAGGGAGAAATGAAGGGTAATTTTTGGCAGGGCTCGGGATTCTCATCATGTGGAATAAGGAAAAGTTTTTTATAAGAAATCATCTTAATTCTTTTTCTCTCAGAGACAACTAAAGAAATTCATTCTAGGCATCTTAAGGCACCATTATGGCAGTTATTGAAAGAATTTCATTTTATTACTAGAGGTCATGGCCATTACATAGCGATAACCTACTTTAGGAAAAGCTCACCCGTTTATTCATAGTTCAAAGGTTTTCTATGTGCATTAATCTTACCCCTATGAACAAATAAGAATAGAAGAACTTTGTCTTTCTTTCCAGTCAGAAAATTTTGGAAGATGCAAGACCCGATGGACACAAATGATTGCAGCAATAATATTTTTAAATACTGAAACTCTTATGGTTTGATGTTGCAAAAGTGCCTGTGGTTGATAACAGGGAGTATAGAAACCTAATTTTGTCTCAGTTCTGTTGCATGACACTTCAGGGTTACTAAATTAACATAATTTCCTCAATATTCCATTTAGGGAGTAAAAGGAGACGAGATGAGCAGTAAGACCAAGCCAGGCCGGAAGGTGACTGACAGCAAGTGTGAGTAGAAATCTATTTCAGGTTCATTTTTGTGCCATGTTCATCTATAATGAGGGCCTGCAGTGTATGAAAACACATTTGGGTTTGTTAAACACATAAACCAAGAAACTCATTTTCCACGGTTCTTTGTTCTCGGTTCCACAAGTCTAATCTTGCTACATTCAGTAATTTCAATGAGAGAGAAAGTACACTGGAAGCTTTGGGATATGAAATTATTTCTTCAGAATGAATTCTTTTTTCACATTCGAGGTATTCAGGGATTAGTTGCACATATGATCTCTGAATTGAACTCTAAAGCTCTGAACTGTACCCCAGTAAATGCTTCCTGCAATCTAAAGAGGAACTAAATGCCATGGAAGTCATACATAAGAGAAAGTTAAATAAGTTGGGACCATTCCAAGGTAACCCATGGAAAATACTGGATAAAAGAGAGTTCAAAATCTAGCTATTTGAATCCTCTGTGCCAGAGAGAGAAAAGCTGGGGAGAAAATAAGCTAATTTAAAGACAACATATGTTGCTTGTTGCTTTGTTATGCATTTTCATATGCATGTCTGAGTATTCTCCTGTCAGTGACTGCAAAATAAAAAACAGTTCTATGTTTGGATTTACTAGACACATGGCCATTTAATTAAATTTTAGCATTTTGTGGTCTCTCACTTTAATATATGGTACATTAATTTTCTATGATGCTGGCATGCTGTGCTGATGGATTTCTTAGTCTTTCAAATGAAGTAAACCAGGGATTTTTCAGGCAGTTTAATTTTTTCCAGAAGTGTTGGCATTAACATTCTTTTTGGGAAGACAGTTTTCAAAACCTGACATTTCGTTCAATGTTTGAAATTCTCTTGTAATGTGTATTAAGTCTTGTCATTGTAGTAATAATTGCCTGTTACACACCAACTTTGTTAGTGAAAATACCACAGCCTTACTCAATGACAGTTGGGCTTCATTATGAAAGAAAATTTTTTTAAGAAACTGGAAGTCATAAATAAATTTCTATTATGACAGTAATTGGTCCATCTTCTGTAATGTAAAAAAAAATAGTCTTATCGTTAAGCTTTGGTTTATTATTTTATTTTATATTTGGTTTATTTTTTTAATTTATTTTTTATTTGGGGAGTCTTGCCTTGAACCATTTCTTTTTTTTTTGTCAGTGATCAAATCCCTTGTCCCATAATAAGGACAGTTTTAAATTTTTTTATGCAGGACTGTTCTGTGTCTACTTTGTGTGACCTGATGATAAGGAAAATAAGCTGCAAACTCTCCTTTTTCCCTTTCCAGTTGTGGGTCAGTGATCAGTATGAACCAGAAGATTTTTGTTTCTTCTTAATTGCTTTGCTGAAGTGGGGATTGCTTGGGAACCCTCTTGCATGTTCATATCACGAAAATATTCCCTGAGCATCTTCTGATTATGCCTATATCGTAATATTAGTGAATATGGGTGTCCTTTTCCAGATTCTCTACTGCATATGCAAGAAGTTCTGTTCCTTAGAGTTTGAAGTAAAGGATGAGAGCAGATAGAAAAGGAGTGGGGAGATAAAGCTGTATACTGGTATCTGTACGCTGGTGTAATAAGCTTTCTAACAGACAGTTTTTCAATATTGCACTTTTCGATGCCTTACAGTGACCTCTTAATGAGGGATAATTTTTCTAATACCTTTTCATCGATTTTGGTGAGGAATTCCTCCAAAGGGAAAACAATGACATTATTTCTGACATTACCTTCAAGAGTATACTGGAATTCAGACTGGGTTTATCAGAACTTAATGAAATATAAGTGTGATGAACAGGGAGTCTGAAGATGAAGATGGAGACATTGAGGGAAGCAAGGAGACAAGAGATGTGATTCAAGGTCTGGTCTTTGTGACTTAATTCTACAGATTTCACTGTTGCATACTAGAAAATGCAGTTCAATTATTGCTCGTATCTAGTAAAAAAGAAAGGATACTATAGGAATAAAACATGAGATAAATCCTGGGCAAGCATTTGAAGTGTGAGGGATTGAATAAAAGTGACATCTATAGCGTGGCTTTGCTGGGTGTGAATATTAGGGGAGTTTTCCATATAGATCCTGGCAATGTGGAAAGACAGGAGGAAAATGGGTTTTTTAGACACCTGCAATATATGAACTTTAGGACTATATGTACAGTGTTTCTAATCTGAAGTTTTTCAGAGGTTTTTCTTATTTCACTGGGTCTCATACTCGAAGGGCAGAATGTATGTGGACAGCAATGCAGGTAAAAGATCTTATGTGCAACAAAGATTTCTGTGGCTGTGTACAATATGTTGTGATGCAGGATTGCTTCTGAAAGGGCAGTGTTATGCATCTTGATAGGCATTCTACACTCTCGTGCTCATTAATTCAAATTTACTGCACTTTGTTTCCTTCTTGGTACTTAAAAAGATCATTGAAGAGATATTGAAATACTGTAGGTAGATAAGATGCATTTTCAGGCTGTAAAATCACAGAGGTAATAGATAACATTTAAGTCGGAAGCACTTACCATAAATGATCATTTATTGTTGGTTTGGGGTTTTTTGTCAGACAGGTAGTTTAATGTATAATTTACAGCAATTTTGTCCAGCTAGTTTTGTTTCACAGTCTTGATTTTTAAGCTATGATATGAAATCTTTGCTAAATATTGCTTTTAACTCTGTTAGAAACCCTGAACATGTGCTTAACTAATATCTCTTTCGCAGCAATTTTCTGGTGGAACTTTTCCAGTACTCCTGCTTTTAGGTACTGCATCAAAGGGTGTCCAGCTCAAACGGATGATAAGCAGTTAACAAACCATTCCTCATCTAGAAGGAGATGTTGTTACAAACAATGGATTACTTTGCTGTGTATATGGTGATTGTCTTTGTGACAACTTAGGTGCATCACAACAACAAATTCAGAATTTGCAATAGTACCCAAGCTGCTCAATCTGCCACCTATGTCAACAATACTCCTCACCTCAGCTTTACTATAGCAGCACAGGCTGAGATGTTCCTGATCACCTGTGTAACCTGTGCATTCACCAGTTGTATTGATTTAGAAGGAAATGCAGGATTTTCAGAAAAGCAAAATGCGAAATCCCATTTTATTGCTTAGCTTCACTGCACTCACACTAAAAGGATTCTCTCATCCATGAGAACATGGTGGTATTTACTTTCCAGAAGCAAAAGATATGTGCTGGATGGACTTTTTCTGTGTCAGAACATGTTTTTCTTCTCTGCTTCCTTCCTGCATCAGTCAACAAGGGTGTTTCTCAGCCCTCTGTGGCAGCAGAGTCTGGCAGAGGTGACAGAGGTGGTCCTGAGTTGTGATGCTGCACAGCAGGCTAATCTAAGCAAGCCATTAGTGCAGCCCTTGGTGGGGTGGGATTCAAGATTAAAAGTTGCTTCAATTTTCTAATCACTGGGAGGGCTACTCCCAGCAGGGCTGCTTGGTGTGGGAAATGGTAACACAGAGAACTGTAAATAACAAGAATGTGCTTGATCTGACTGAGAGTTGAACTTTTGCCTTCCTAATGGAAAGCATACTAATATGCTAAAGATTGTGACTGTGCTTCCTTTAGCATGTGTATTTGCAGCTGCTTTTTAACACAGTGCAAGAGTGTGCTATGCAGAGATGACTGGTTGGAGGCTGTCTGCCCAGCAAGGTGTTTTATCTGTGCCATGTCTTAATCTAGTCATCTTGCTTTCAAAGTGAAAAGAAAATTTACTTCAAGGAGCTCAAAAAATAATCCTCAAATCTTTTTCTCTTCTTTGGCTTTAATATAATCATTACATTCACACTTTGCATTCATAAGTCCTTTAAAAGGACTCGATAATTTTTGCTGTTCAGACCTATCAAATCCTTCATATAATTTGTGTAATCTACTGAAGTTCTTTGTGGTTGTTTTAAAATCCTCATCCTAAAACAGCTGACCTAGATAAAATGTGCAATAACTCACATTTTGTGGTTTACCAGGACAGAATTCTAATAATGCCAGAGTCTATTAAAATAAAAGGATATGCTTTTATTACTTAAAGGTCAGTGAAGTCCTCTGCCATGACATCTGTGTTCCTGCATTGTGTTCCCAATCTTTATGTTTTCATATGGACAGATACTGGCACATTATGTTTTGAAATTGATCATGATTATTGGGGAAAGAGTATTACAAAATAATTCATGTTTAACATTTTTATCCTGAACTAACTTGCTATCACCAGCTTTCTGCAATTTGACTGCTTTTTCCCTTCAGCAATGATTACACTTTTCCCTAATTTTGTCAGACAGAATGGTAATAACCTTAGGCAATCATACTAAAATAACATGTCAGCTACTCATTGTTTTATTTTTAATGTATTAAGAAATTAAATGCTCCAAAATGCAACAGACTAAAGAGCTGAATCCATGTTTTGTTCACAGGGTGTCTTCAGAAGACACCACGGCTGATGGTGCTCCCCAGCTGCCCGGCAGTACGGGCTGTGACAGCCCTGCGCAGCCCCAGCGCCTCCCACCCTGCCCGCCTCAGCCTCGGCCAGGACAGGGAGAGAAGAGGGAAACGTCGGCTTTCTTGGAGGAAATTTATTCCCACTTCTCTTGGGAGTTCGACCTCCTCAAAAGGGTGGGAGTTGAGGAGCAGGGAAGGGAAGCTGTGGTGACTGATGGCCTGAGGAGTTTAGTAGGAGCTGTTTGTGATCTTAGATTAGATTGCCCTCCACCACAAAAAAGTGCTCACACAGCCAGAAGAGCTGATGTGCTGCAAGGTTCAGGGAGTCTCTCCTGATCCAGCTGGACCTCTGCAATGGTGACTCCTCTCGCCATCCAGACAGCCCTTGACCATGCTGCTTGAGAGGCCTGATTCCCCAAAAAAGCATTGCCCCATTATGGTCATTATATTTTTTTAACAAACGCTCTGTCCGTGGGCATCTGTGCAACAAATGAAATATGCACATACAAAGAAACCATCATCTCACTATCAAATTCCACTTTGAACTTGTTGAGGAGAAAGAGCCAAGAGCTTCGGTGGCTGTGCAGTGCTCCAGAGAAGGTGTCTGAATACCCTGGGCTTTGTTCCTGGTGTAAAAGAAACTAAAGCCAGCAGTGTTTTGGTCTGTGAGAGGTTCTTGGCCTTGCTAAATGTGGTGCATCTCCTCCCTGTGCCTGGGAGATCTGCTTCATGTTAAAGAGCAAAGGACACCTTTTACTGAGATGCTTTATAGATTAAAAGCATCGTGCCTGTTCCACAGCATGTTACTTTCAGGTTTCACTTTGACTAGGAGAGTATCTTATTACAATCAACAGCCTTTGAAAAGACACATTTCAGGTAATTTTCACAGGTCTCATTGATGTTGTTCTGCTACATACTGCAGTGTTCTTTCAAAAATGACATACTGCCTTTGGGAATGAAAATGATAATCTGACCAATTCTAAGAGAATCAATATTCCAACCTTTGAAATTCATTTTGTATAACTAGTGTGTGAAAATCTTCTGATTTAAAAAAAAAAAGATACGTTTCATCCCACTTTATCTCTTGATAGATAACTGACCATTACACCTCCTTGTTCTCTTTCATGATTATTAACAGCTTAGACATATTTCTTGTAATATCTCTCTATAAATAATTCTAGGCTCAGAAGTTTGTTTCTTTTATAAATTAAGCTATCCAAAAATGATAGCTCATTTCTCCATAACTAGAATCTGTCTCCTCTAGGGGCAATTTATCTTTGCAGCAGCTAACCCTTAGGCATTATTTATTTCATAACTTTTATTAATCATCTTTGCCAGTTTCTCTCAGTCTTTCTCTTCCCACAGTCTTCTGCTACACTCAGAACACCCACCAAGTTTTCCAGATATTTATACTGCTGGTTTTAGAGGAAGAAGAGTTGTCTGAGACATTGTTTTATTAAACCTTGACTGTTTAAATACCAGTCATCAGGGATTGCTCATGGAAAACTCAAATCTGACTTTTGTTGTGGGGTAGGGAATGCCCGTTTTGTGACGTCTGTAGCACAGGGGTAGATACACAATCACTGTGGATTATCCTCTGGGAAAGACAGCTGCAAGGAACGAAAACAAATGTGAAGAAGGATGGCAAAAACTAGCCTCAATGCTTTTTTCTTGCACTGGCTAGACAGGAAGAAATCTCTTGGTAAGAATATCTTTTCAAGCCTCTTGTGCCAACTGTCGAGCCTCAGTGTCCGTGATCAGAGCAAGAGAGTCCTGCATTTGAGAATCCTGCCCTGCCACTCTCACCAGCCGTTCCCGGTGGAGCTGGGATTGCTCAGCGAGAGGGAAGGACTCTGTGAGGGAAGATGGATGCAGCCACCCCCTGCTACTTTGCCACAGCTGTAAAGGCAGCACTGGGCAGAGATGAAAAACTCATAGTGAGGGCGGGATTATAGAGTTTGCAAAGCTGGCATGGTCAGGAGACACACCAGACTGGCGTACCTACGCACTTAAGATAGATGTTTGGGGTTCCTTTTGCCTCAAACAATCAAGATATGCCTTAGAGAATTTAGTGCTGTCCTTGTAGCCATAACTCATGTTACAGGCAGAACTGCAGTTCATGTGCTCATTGCAAGTCCTTTATAGACTATTTTAAACATTATTGAGGCAGGTGTTGCTGGTAGTTGCATTATTTCTTTTATATTGATTAAGAAATTTAATCAAATGATTTTTTTTATGGCTGCAAACAGTCTAAATAATTCAAAAGCTGAATTTTTAACTTGCCATCTCAACAAATGCATGTTCTAATGTGTTGAAATTGTAAAAGAGTATTCTTAATTTTTTTGCTGTATGCACTGTTGAGGAGAAGAGCATGTGAAAATCTACATAAGTGTTAGCATTTTTGGGAGGGCATTTCACATATGATTCATCAGGTTTTTATCCCTATACTGGGATATATTTGTGAAAAACAAAGACGAGAACTTCCTGTGACAAGTCTATTCTGTAATTTAATAAAAAAAAGAATATTTATCAGTGCTTCACCTCAGCATATGTCCTTTAGCTCAGAAAAGTTATCTGGAGTCTTACAGGAAACCGGTGAGGTTGACAAGGATTATCTATAATAACCCTACTTAGGGTCCATCTTATTTCCATGTAGGTGGAAATATGTATTTATATACATACACACAAATGCATATATCGTTTTATTTATATGTGAACAGCAAAACTTTTAAAATTTTATATTATTGACATAAAGTATCTGCTTAGTTTGCAGAATAGAATTATTTATTCTGATGTTAATGACTGGGGAATTGGACAGAAATAGAGCTCTCAGATTTCAAGGTGACAAGAAATCTCACTTGAGTCCATCATCAACTGTGCCTACAAAAGTCTGTCAGTAATGACTGAATCTACCCATAAAAGCCTTCAGTGTAAGAAACTCTACAAACTTTATATATTCCATTCCTTACCTCTCTGTACTTTGAGAATGCTTTTCCTGATGCCTGTCTTGTACCCTTCATGCTGCAATTTAAACCTTGTCGTTAGTTTTCCCATCAGTGGTAGAGATCTCATTTTCCCCTTCAATTTTGCTGTGTCACTTCAATCTTCTCTGTGCTAACCTAAAATTATGATACCTGGTAATACTTCCTCTATCTCCTTATTCACTTTGTAATAGAGAACATTTTCATTTTCCTTTATTACACAAGGTTCAAGTTCTTCACCCTGCAGTGTCTCAAAAAGTGATTTGCATACCTCATCAATATACCCAGATTTGGTGCATAGTCCCCATTTATAATATTGGGTTTTGTTTTGTTTTGTTTTGTTTTTTCCCTGCTGACATTTCAGGTGTATGAAGGGCAACTTCTTTAGTCTTTTATTTATGGCATGAACCATTTTCTCATTGGATTTTGTTACTACATATGCTGGATTTTTTTTAATCTAATGCTAGAAACGGTTCTCCTAAAATATTTTTTAAACCTTCATTATCTGAGATTGGATATTCAATTCTGTACTGCCTAAACTTGCGTGATGCTGAGAATTTCCTTCCTTCAGTTATGACATATGAGTATTTTGTATAGCACATGCTTCTCAGAATCAAATGAACTTGATTTCTTAGTTTTATTCACTTTCTCTCCTAATCCTAACATGAATTTTTCCCTAATGCATCTAATTTCCCTAGTGCTTCTAATTTTCTTATCCCATTCCAAAATGTTGTTTTCCTTTAGAAATTTTTTTTCCATAACAGAAAACCACACTGTTTTTGTTGATTTGGTTTAAATTGATGGGATACTTACTTGGTTGATTTCCTCAGAGCAAAATTTCATAAATCTTCCCTGAAACCATTAAACCTGAGAGCTGTAGTTTGTTCTCTACAAGTATTTTCCTATGACGCTCTAACACTGACTCACTTCCATGTGCAAGGGCATGTCAAATATTGCAATTTTGCCATCAGGATGTACGTATTTCTCTACGAGTCCAAATGCAGGTGAGGAGACAAGTTTTTTCTTGGTTGTCTGGTGGTAGAATAGACTATAGATCAAAATCTGGGAATAGGTCTTCATTTTTCTTTTGCCACGTTAATTGTCATGGTTTCTGACTCCCCAGAAGATGAATTGCAGAAATGCCACTACTCTGAAAGGAAACCACTCTGAAATTATTATTCTGTTGCTGTGTCTGTTTAAACAGACCAAACACTGTTTGTGCACTGGTTTTGGAGAAGCTGAAAGCACTGGTTTTGTCTGATTACATTTTTCTCAGTCCCTGATAGAATAGTCACTTTGGAAGAGAGATTGGTATACTCTACCCAATTTGCAGATTCAGGCATTAACTTGTTTCTTCAGGCTTTGAAAGGGTAATGGCAAAGAACTCCTTATAAATCTTAAGTTAATTTAGGATATTTAGTCTTCTGTCTCTTAGATGGATATACTTTGGCACTTTAATTAACTGCTTGTTAATTCTAGACTTTAACGTTGTTCTGTGCAGAGACTTTAAACAAGATATGCCTATACCAAGACTATATTAAAGGGCATATTTTAGTGGTAAATAGATTCCAACTTTATGTTTTATGCATCCCATAGATCATGTGGCTTGTGATTCAAAACATACAAGACATGTTTCCAGGGTTTCACGTACTGTAAATAAATGTAAAACAAGCTCCTTGCACAAACGTGCTATAAAGTAATCAGCACCAGGAAAGCTAAGAAGCTAAATGATACTTGGAAGACTGTAATTAATATTAATCTCTTGCATGCCAGAACAAGTGATTAAACTACTCCACCTCTTTTGCTTGATATGCAAATCTGGCTGAATGGCACCATCCTATGACAAACACACAACTGTAGCAGCCACTGGTTGAATTTAAATATGTAACAAGGGGGTCAGAATTTAAGAAAACTTGTGAGAAATTTAAGAATTTCATCACGCTAAAGCCTGTTGGTGCCTGTTTTCGTTGACAGTAGGAAAGGACAGAGATTATATATTAGTTTTGTGTGAATTGGTCCTGGGAGAAATCTCATTTCCCATATTCTCTTTGCCAGAGTGTTTTCCTCAAATTAAGAAAAGCAACACCCAAAGTTTCTGGTAAATATGGCTGGACAGTTATCCAAGTCACTACTGTAAACTATGTGTTCCAGGCTTCTTCCTGCTTTCAGTGTGAGAAGAGATAAAAACACTTTATTTTCGGAGTACTTGCATAATTTTTTCCATTTTGATATTTCCCAGTATTTTTTGTCACCAGTTCCATGAATTGGGAAAGTATGAAAACACTTTGTTTTCAGTTTTTACAAAAATGTTATATGTAATATATCAGATCCCTTTTTTTCTCAAACCTTCTTGGAAATGAAATTAAGTCTAATTTTACAGTTCATAGCATGTCAGTAAATTTTTAGAGAACATTTTAAATTTAAAAGGTGACTTTCTTTCAAGTACCTCTCTGTTTTCCATATTTTTATCAGTATGACTTTGCAATTACTGGAGCAACATGAACAATTTGATTCTTGAGAGAATTCGTCCCAGGGGAATTTCGTTTGGTGAAATATACTCATGATATTTGGATAAGAATAACATGAATAGAGTTTAATTTTTATATTCAAAGTAGGGCGGGGTTTGATGTCTTCATTTATTTTATTATTTAGTAATATTCCCTTTAGGTTTTTGCCAAGGCCTAAGACTAACTGACCATCTGTCTTTTGCTACAAAGCAGGAACTGCTCCTCATTACTGGCAGTTAATTTTGTGGCAAAAATTCACAGAATGTGGTCTGGTGTTTTGATTTATTCAGTGACATTTATAGAAATCTAGCAAATCCAATCAGAGAATTCGAGGATACTCCGCAGAAGAAAAGTGTCATGAAAAATGTTCACAACTGCCACTATTCAAAAATATGGCAATGATATGCTTGTGTCCATATTTACTCTGTATGGTTCAAACTTTTATTAGGTATTTCTAACAGGAAGTTGTAGCATCATTGGGCACAGGTCTGGAATATTTATCCCTGTGTGAGGGATCTTGGGCCTGCACAGTGGACTAAGAATATGAAGACGTTTGACTCCCAGGTGTTAAATACTATGGAATTACAACCTTTTTTACATTATGTCATTAAGTCATAACTATGTAATAAGATATGTCATAAAGGTGTGCTTAGAAGCAACAGGATAACTGGAGATAATTAGCTGTCCTCTGTTTAACTTCTCAAAACTGGCAAGTTGTTTAAATATTTCAGTTCCCCTGAAAGGTATCCTGAATACTTATAGGTAAAAAACCACACCCATTTCAAAAGAATCCACCATTTGAATTTTAATATTATTGCAGTTTGTGCAAATTTTTTAAATCTTCTGATTTTTCTCATTTCATTTTTATTGGCATACTGAGATGAGTTTCAGATGTCCTTATCAGGCAATTTTCACTCTAATTCTTGTTCAGTTAAGATTATGATATTCTGTTCAACAAAGTTCTTCATAAAGCTGCTGCCAGTAATTGATGCTTGATTCTTTTGTCTTTTATGAATTTGTCTCCTTTTTCCCATCACTTTGGAGTTTAAAGTGAACTCAGTGCCAGTGCATAGCAACTGCACTTTTTGTCAGACACAGATATTTTTACAATTCATGATTCTCCTTCAGGGAAATGAGTAAGGGTTTGACTCTGCTGTTCCTTGGTGCTAGCCAGCATGTCACGCTGTAATAACTGGAGTTGCCTGTTTCTGATGAAAAAGCATCTTTAGAGCATCTGAAACTATGTTGTGCTGTGGATTGTGCTTTGTATTTAAGAAAACCTGTGTTAATTTTAGATGTAGTAAGAGTCTAGAAACATCTATGTAGGTCCACATAATCCTCAGTTTTCTCTGTGGGACACTTATTTTCTGAACAAGACATAAGAATGTTGCTGCTCCCTGAGTAGCTCCCTCCCCTCGTACACAGGAATGGTCCCTCCAGCTGCTGGAGGGCTGCTGTCAGAGCTGGCACTCCTGGCCAGAGCCTGAAGCAGCCAGCACTGACTCCCCAGGCTGTTGTGGGTGCACTCTGCCTGTGCGCCCGGGCTGGCCTCAGAGCTGGGGCCGGCGCTCTCGGCCGGCAGAGCAGCGGGTATATCCTCACACTGCAGGTCTGGGGAAAGAATTTCCCCGTGGGACCGCTACTCTGCATTGGCAGCGGGTTTTGGTGTGATATCTTCGTGCTTTACTGATGTTCATGTTAGGCTCTTAGTGTTTTCCTGTGCGTAAAAGGGAATCAGAAACACTTTGAGTACCTTTTCTAGCGTCTGGACAGTTGCCTGAGCCTTTTTGTGCGCACTGCAGAAGAACACCATAGAAAATAAGCAAAACCATAGTAAGGTAGCTATGTTGCCTTTTGGTTGTGCTGTGTAGATAGAAAGGCTTGCTCAGGAATCTCTGCCACGTTTGTGTTGCATTGTGTGCATAGTCCACGGTCTCAGTTTGTCAGAAAGTCATAAAGCATCTTAATTTTGTCAATAATTTCACATACCTTATTGGCAGCAGAAAATATTGGTGCGCAATTAAGGTTTATTCCAAACTTAGTGATGTAATTTTGTGTAAAAATGAAAAATCAAAGTCTATCATCAAAAAAGCAAATATAATCAAGAAATTAAATTATTTACACGTCTCTGATGGAAAAGCTGCCGTTCTGCTTCCGTTATATCAGAATATGCTAGTCTTGATATTGAAAGTGAAACTGAGCTTCTGCAATGCACATTTTATCAACTAAAAATGTTTCTGCATTTGAGAAGTTCATTAAATGGTACATAAAAATTCCAAAATCTGCATGCACATGAGTCCGTGCAGTGTCCTTCCATGTCAAAAAAAAAAAAATGTGTAAGATTGCAGAAACTCAGTTTCACTGCCAATGTTTAGTGTTACCACTATTTCTGAAATGTTTTCACATAGAATTAACAGCATGGGGGGATGCTATTTATCAAAGCAGTTTATTTCTGCTGCTCAAATACAAAGATATTTTTATCATAATTTAATATTTTGATTCAAGATTAATAATTTAATTCAAGATCAGTGATTCAATCAAATGAAAGAACAGCAAAGCAATTATTCCTCCCCTCCCACAATCAACTTGAGCTTTTCAGAGGTGTTGCAGAAGGAGTGCGAGATATTTTCTTTTCACTGACATTATAATGACACTTTGCAGGTGTCCTTAGACTCTAATCATCCACGACTTTCACATATGCTACACACTGGGAACAGTCCCTTTGAAGTTAATTGGGTTTCACCTGTTTACTCCAGCAGAGAGTGAAACCCTGTTTACTGAATTTTAAATTAAATATAAACACATTAAAATATAAAACTGTACTTTAACTCCTGGTAGTTCTATTATGCATGTTGTAGGCTTTCTCAATTAAAATGCATCCAATTAGATGTATTTAAAGATGAAATCATCCTCTGAGGCACTGGGTGTAGGAATGGATTAAAAACTAATTAAATGTGAACCTCTCGAGACCTAAATTACTTTCCCCTCCCCCTAAAATCAGATATATGTCTAAATAAGAAGAAGATCTGAAGGTTAGTGATAACCTCAGGGTTCTTGGCTTTTATTTGCTCTTGGATCACCTGACATGGGCTATTCTGTTCCATCATACAAAATGTATCCTTCTGTTTAGCTTTCTGGGGACTGAAATATGACTTCAGGTTCTTCCAAAAGTTTTATTGTTATCAAGGTTAAATAACATGCATTTTTAGCAGATTTTTCCTAAATAAAGTAAGAAAATTACAGTTGAATTTTTCCAGAGGAGTGGAATCTAAGCTAATGCCTGACACTATATCCAGAATAACTCCATCAATGAGTAAAATGAAAGCATCTGAACCAGCAGGAAAAGGGAATTCTTTTTCTCGTATGTGATTGTGCGGCTGTCTGCTTGGGGGTGAACAGAAGTTGAATTGATTGAATGACTTTACAGAGAAAACTTCATTACTTTGAGAACTAGTTTGAAATAAATTGGACAGAAATTAAATTTATATTATGTAATGGGTCATCTCATATGAGATTTCCCCTCAGTAGGAACTGGGCGTTCAATATTACCCACATCTTAGCTCAAAGGCACCTTAACTCAATTTATATAACTTCTACTACTGGAAGGTCCCTCGTTTATTAAGGATCACCAATGTGTTTTTACCTGGAGGATACGAATCTGTATAATTAGAATGTAAAAGACCAAAATATTTTTAGGTGATATTAAAAAGTGAATGTCATGTAGTGCACCATGGTGCATGGTGCAAAAGCAAGACATCACTCAGCTGAAAGTGAAAAAACCTGAAATTACTTTCAAAATGAAGTGTAGATGTGTTGGATACAGATGTTGATGAGTAGATGCTGGAGAGACACACATGCAGACTGGAGAGTGGCTGTCACTGGATCCTGCAAAACTGCAGCTGGAGGTAGCCAGTTCCAGACTTGTGTTCAGCTTGGAGCCGTTTGATTGCTGTTCTGCCTGTGCTCGAGGAAAGCAGAGAGCGGCTCAAGGAATCACAACCAATTTATGTCCAGGAGAGGAAGCTGTGAATTTCAGTGTCGGTCTGGGTTTTAGACTGAAATAAAATTTATGCACAGAAATTGTACTTGACACTGTGGCAGCACTACAGATTTTTTTTTTTTGTAAAGGGGGTAAATACTTTGCTTATGTTTTAAACGGTACCTGAAGTGTCTCTTTGATCCCCATTGGTCCGATCAGAGTTTGCTTATTTGTGCCATAGCAATGCCAGCACTTCTCAAGCTCTGTGGCATAGTCCCTAATTTAAGATCTGGATAAAAATGTGGTCTAAACAGCGCAGGAAATCCACAAAAGGGCAGCAATTTTGGAAAGGACAGATTTGTGCCCAGGTTGCCACCACATTTAGTGACAGCAGTGTTCCTGGTGAAGGTCTTGCTTAGTAGTGAAATTCTAGCTTGCAGATAGCTGTTTAAATCACTTGTGAAACAAATACATTTTAATTTAATTTTTGTAAAAAATCTCTATAAAACTGTTAATTTTGTTAAAATGTATATTCCTATTGCAAAACTTTTTTCATTTGTTTGTTTCTTTGTGGTTTTCTCTGTGTTTATTTAGTTCTTTCTAGTTCAGATTCTTTGCTCTGTATTTATGGGGCACTTGCAGTAATTTCAGTGAGGTTTGCAAACCACTGACATTTTAGTCAGGAGGGAGCGGGGATTGATAGACCAGGCCCCAATCCTGATGCTGAGGAGAGCAGGGGATAGTTCTTTATTAAGCTAAGTAGCTTTGGAGCTGGAAATGCATCAGGGGACATGCTTTGGAAGGAATGCATTCTAGAGAGAAGACTCTGCTGGCATAGCCCTGGCATGCAGCAAGACAGTGGGAGGTGGACTGAATCAAGAGGCTTTCCCTGTCAGTCTCTGAGAGTTCTGTCAGGTGTATTTGAGAAGTAAAAGTATCACTAAGCTGGAATTGAGGAGGAGTAGTGACATCTTTTCACTGAGACAGCTTGAATGTTTCGGAGTCTAATTCCTGGATATTGCTGTCCTCTTTCCTTATCCGTCCAAATGCTTTAGAAGGTTTGCAAATTCTCTAGTCATGCCCACAACCATGAACACCACCAGCAAGGGACACAAAATCAAGACAGAAAACCTTTTGCCTCTCCCATGAGACAGTCCTTCCCTGCAAGTTGGCTTGGTGACCCTAAAGAGCACAGTGCCACATGGCTGAAGTTAACGATTAATGAAGTTGTCTTTAACAGACCAAAGTATGTTACATTGTGGACTTTTATGCTGTGTCAGACTTCTCTTAATATTTACATGTTTATTATTTTCCAATTATTATCCATAGACATCTGTGCAGCTATTCGTGCACGTTGATGCTAACCCAAGAAGTAATAAGATGTTGAGACTATGCTTTGGGCTATGATGTAGGGTCTTGAGGTACAAAATAAAGATATTAAACAAAGATTGTTTTTCTTGATGTGATTAAAAGTGATTCTCATTGTTACTATAGTGGGATTTTTAATCTTTTATGTAATACTTTAAGGCAATCTGTTGAGTAGAAGCCATAACACTATTAATTTAGTGTAGCTCTAAGCCTCAGGAGCAAATGCTAAATCACATTTAGTAATGGGTTTTATAACAAATTTATGGAGCTCCTTATGTGTGCTTTTCACTCTTTTTCAATGCTAATGTTGTTATCCATTAGCACTCAGATGCTCTTCCTCATGATACAATAGCTATGGCAGTCTGCATACACAGACTCCAAATAACTTAATCTAATGCTTGTTGAAGACAATAGAAAGAATTCATGGGTGTCATATAATATCCTCTTCAAAATCAGCTTTAAATACAACACACTGCTTTTCCATGTTCTTGAACGTGAATTAATATTTTATATCTATTCTACCACCTGACACAATAAAAAGGTCAAAGTTTGTCAATGTGCCTAAAGTAAGGTTTGTACCGAGTGTGAGGAGAAGGGAGTGACGCATTTCAGCTATATTTTAACAAGTTCACTGGCTAAGTGGTCATGGAGCATTATTCCATAAGGCAGGAGAGAAGACAATCTAAAAACAGGCCTGACCAATGTTCTTGAAAACAAGATTCAGTGGGCTCAGTGGTCTCTGAATCTAGTTTCTTTTCCCATTCTCTTGTAGCTGAGTGAAAGGTGTTTCTGGCTCCACTAGACATTGAATGCATATTCCCAGAAATGAAGTATTCAAGTAGGTATTCAAGCTTCCCCTCTGTAAATGATTCTGTGGAGGACAAGTTTGAACACAATGTTCCCAAGTCTCTGAGATCAGGAATGAAAATGTAAAAGATTTTGTTTCCACATATGTGCAACAAGCACCTGTGGTCAAGATATTTAAAAAAAAAAAAATTAAAGCTGAAATACAGGGCCAAAAATGCTCATAAAAGCAAATTTTTCAGCTGGGAGTTCAGTCAATTAATTGATTAATTAATTGACTTAACAAAGCACTCAGTAAAACAGAACATTTTCTGCATAAGACAAACTTGTCGGCCTCCCTCACGACATTTCTATATTTTTAAGATTGCTTTGTGTTGGTCTGCTAAGAAATAAGACCTGCAGTTCTTAGAGAACTTCTTTTTCCAAAAGCTGTAGGCCAATGTCTGTTTAATACACACGTCTTTGAGAATTCTCTGTAATGGTAGTTTTGACATAACAATGTATGGTGGTGGTATCAATAATACTTCTTTTTAGAGTATAATTTTACACTAAATTTTAATTTCCCCTGCCTGAGTATGCATTGTTTTTTCCTATAAATTAGCAGAGTTCATTGTCACCTATTCTTAAATATAACCTATTAGATTATTATTTTGGTGCCTGTGACAATAAAACTGAGGTGCAGCAACATTTATATTCATTTGAGTTTTATTTATCTTCTCACAGAAATGTCATTATACTATCCTGTGTGGTAAAGTCCTTAAAATGAAATAATTTGTGCTGAAGAAAGCAGAGAAGGGAAAAAACTGAAATAACTTTTTATAACCTCTAAGATCCATGCCAAATGCACATCTAAGGTAGATGAAACTTCTATATTTCTTTTATGGCCCGGTCATCCACTTCACTGGTTTACTCTTTTAACAAAGGTAAGGTTCTCAACCAGCAAATATTAGATCTTTAATGGATTTTTCATTTTTCAGAAGTGTCATTCACTAACTGCACTATAAATATGCAAATATTTATTACATCGGTTGTATTGGTTCATGAAAATATCAATTCCCATGCAGATTTTAGGATTTTCTAAATAATCAAAAAGTTTAAAGTTTGCTGAACTGCAGCATATAGGTAAAACCTTATAAAATGAAGGCCTCGTTGCATTTGTAAAATCATAGCTCAGGCCTGTTACTTTGGCTGAGTAGAAAAGGACTGTGGCAAAGAGACACAGCTGAATTAGGGGTAGAAAAATGTGTGGCGTGACCATGGCGTGTCCACATCGTGGTGTGTGGTGATTGGTTGAATCGTGCTTGTTATGCTTTACAACTCTGTAATCTGATAACCAGCTAAGTGCTTAAAAAGGCCAGGTTTTTGCAATAAAGGGCTCTCCTTTGCACCTTCCTGGGGAATCTGCGTCGCTCATCATCGCAGCACTGAGCTATGAGATAATATTAGGTACATACATTTTTCTGGGAAAGACAGTTTTCTTCCATCTTTTCTGCAACATTGCTGCTCTGGGTGAGTAATTGAGTCCTCAAAATTAAGTTGCACGTTTACTTCCTGAGGATATTCTGTGTCATCTGTCCAGAATATGAGCAAGAAAAAGTGCATTTCTTAAGGTGTCTGGCACAGGAATCCACTTTTACGAATGAGCCACATAGTACATAAGCATTGCCTACAGCTTTTGTTTTTCCCCTCATTGTGATTATCACTAAGTTTATAGATGGCAAGCAAGGCTTTTGCTTCATCCAGCCCATCATCCCTGACAGTTCACATTTATTCTCTGAAGTAGAGTTTCTGTTGTTGCATTTTGTTTAGCACTAAAACATCTGTAAAGGGCTGATCTATCTCCTCATGCTCCACTTACTGCCTGTAACATTGTGGAGAGCAGCATCTTTAGACCTTGCAGTCTCTCTCCTGACGTCCCTGCGGTGTTTGTGGCACCTGCAAACGGATATTTCAGCTCTGGTGTTGTAAATTTGTGTGCTCTGTGTGGAAAGAAAAAACAAACCAAAAGAAAACAGAGAGTGAATTAAGGCTTACTGCACTGTCAGTGTTACCCACAGGAAAATCTGTGATTGGTAGGAGATGCCTCTTCTTATTTGTGATTGTTTATCAGTTTCTGTAAATGTCACCACTTGAAGACTGAGATGCAAACATTGCCATGAGCAAGACCACTTAGCAGGCTTTTGCAGCACGTATAAAGTCCATGCAGACATTTGAATATGACTTACTTTCGGTGTAATTTTTCAGAATAAGAGGTAACAGTAGCAGTGTAACATAAGACACAGAATTAGGCTTGGCTCAGTGACCAGAGCTCTGGATTTGCTCTCCCAGTTGAAGGGTCAGTTGCTAACATACAGAGAGCCATGCTCCTGCTCTTTACTCCAGCAAATCCGGAATATGTTAATGCATCACTGTTCCAACGTGAGTGCTGGAGAATGCCTCCATCCAAAATATAAGCAACATGTGTGTCCTTTTGCCATCCAGGAAGCTGGATCCCACCCCTGAGAACCTTCCAGCTGGCCTGTTGCCTTTTGTTTGAAACAGAGGGGCAGTGGCCAAATGGCGGTGAGTGATGAGAGTTGGAGACTCCCCTCCTCAGGGATAGAGTGGGTTCAGCTGGAGTCACACCCACACCTATTCATGCATGTGGCTTGTTTTTTACAGTCACTGCCACATCAGGGGAGTATATAAAGATGTGCTACATGATTTAAACTCAGTTCATGTGGCTGAAGAGGTGGAAAACCTTTACTGTGAGTATGGAGGGAAAAGGGAAAATTTGACTCTTGCTACAAAAATGAGAGTGGTGACTCAGAAGTGCAGGGACAAAGTATAAGCAAGTGAATGTTGTAATCTCTCTGACTTTAGCTATAACTACAAAACACTATAAAATAGAGTGTTTGCTTTTTCTCTTTTCCTGCATCAAGATTAATGGGAAAAGTTGAAGCATTTCTAAATCACATTACTTGCCTCAGGGAAATGAAATGGTAACAGTGTGTCTTTTCATAGTTATTTCAAATTGTTCGTGTATGTGTTAGCTGATGTTGGCATAAGTAAATTGTTTCTCTGGTGTTTCATTTTCTACATTATTTAGAATTCAGATTAATTCTCAATTTGTCTGCTTTCTGCAGGCGTGTGTATCAGCATATATCTGCAGGCATATATACCACACTCGTTTTCTGCTTGTCTCCCTGGCACACTTCCATGTGTGAAGTCACATTTAACTAATATGCTCAGATAATTTCATGTACCCTGAAGCTGTATTGATTGTATTATCAGTTTTGTACTGTCATGCAGAGTAAGGCTTAGCTTCTGAATGTCTTCTTACATCCATCTCTCAGGGATAATGCAATATGCCAAGGATATTCTGTCTGATTTAGCAGAGATATTTTAACAGAGCAAAACTGTTAAGACATTTACATGACCTAATTATTTTACCGCTGTTTATTCTGCTTTCTTTTTCCCCTCTTAACCACTGCCTGTTTTTCTTGGATCTTGGATCTTTACTAAATGATTTAATCAAATCTTAATTTTGGTTATTATATCACCACCAAATTTGGTATTTACCTACTAAGACCTCTCTAACAAAAGAGCTGTGGCCTTCCATTTTCATAAATTTTGAGACCTAGTGTGTGTTACTGGTAATGATTCCTACTTTCCAAGGCTGGGTACACTTACAGGCGCTATAACTGAGTAAACCTTATCATATGCTTGATATATTTCTTTAATTGTGTTGTATTTTCTTGGGATTGGAGTCCGAGATGAAACTTCACAGTTAAAATATGCATACTCAGGATTATGAATGAAAATCATGACTGCTGAAAAATATGAAGTCAGAACATTTCAGGGCTGTAGTAACAAGATTTAAAGCTTCAAATAAAGGAGAAAGGATAGAGTGAGTCAGCAACTGGAACAAGCTTAAATGATGCATGTCAGGAATAGAAACAGAAAACCTCAGAAACAATTCTCTGAGACACACCATGGATTGGAGCAGATAAGTAATTGTTTAGAAAGGATGAAGGATCCTTGGTCTACTTAAACCAACAGGAGCAGTAAAGCAGATGGGGGAATATGGGACTGGATGTGCTCTTCTGCAGGCTTTGCAGCTCGCCTCAGGTGAGGAATGGGTTTTCCTTCAAATCCCAGAAAGCACTGACAGCCAATGGATACCAGTTAACACTGCATAAACTCAGAGAAGGTGCTAATCTGACACCTGAAACCCACATCAGCTGCAGCCCACAGGAAGGTTTTCCTTTCTTCTATACTTTATGTAAATGAGCACCAAGTGACAAAACAAAGAAATGCACCTTTCTTTGGTGGAATCAGCAAATCTCTTATATGGCAATTACAGTCACCAGATTAAGATTTTATTTGGTTAAATACTCTCTGAAGCACTATTCTTTGAACTGTGGGAGCTGTGAGCTATGTGGTTAATAGTAATTTTTTTATTTAACCAGTTTAACCAATGGACATATTGCCAGATTTTATTTTGAAAACTAATTTTTGCCTGTAACAATCCAAAAGTGAGGAGGCCATTCAGCGTGGTGTTGAGAAGCTGTACTTTTATTGTGAGTTGGTTTTTCATTCATTTTGTACCTGGGTCTGCTGAAAAATAAAAAAAGAAAGAAAAGAAAAGGGGATCCTTCCTTCAAAGAAGCCATAGGAATCTGTTGTTGTAATTATTGGTAAAAACATGTAACAAATTTTTCACAGTTTAGGTCACACTGTGGCTAATGTTTGCATTCCTCAGTATGTATTGCCAAACATTTCATGACATTGGTTTCATGTGAAATGTACTACAGTTTTCCACGTGAAAATACTAATCAAATTTCCTGTCTGTGTTCATTATCATATTAATATAAAATTAGACATTGTACCACCAGAAATATTTTGCAGTAAATGTATTGATTATATAATGTCTGCTACTTCTATGGCAAAGAAAGCCTGTCTTCCTTATTGCCCATTATAATTACCAACTGCATACAGTTTTCACAGTATCCAGTCTGCTAATTAATGATGATACTGAAGGATGGGCATCTGATAACAAAAACTAATTTGCATAAGCTGCCTGCTGGAATGAAAGAACATCTTCCTTTGTAAATCCCCTATAAATGAGCATAAACTAAGAGATTGCATCTAGATCTTGAAAGCCACCTGAGGGATTCATAGCTTTGAAAATCTCAGCCATAATGTGCACTGCTATAAATGAGAGCAAAGCAATTCAAATGCGGAACAGCATGGGGAGAAAAAATTAACATGTGTAAATAATTTAGAAATGAGGCTGTTCTTTGGAGGACTAGCTATATGAGCTTCATCATAATAGCTGCTGTCTTGAACATTGCTGGGAGTTGCTGCATTGCAGTAACAGTTCATCTGGACCCAAGAAATGCCTCTCTACTCTGATTTGCAGGCAAATCCCTCAGCAACATAAGAACACTCTCACCTAGGGAGGTGGAACGATGGGACTGCCTGTGGTGAGAAAAATATTTCTGTCTTCATTGCAGCCCTGAGAGAGAGAACATTTGGAAACCTGAAAGGGTCAGGAATGATAAATAGGAAATCTTCATCAGTTGTGGTTTAGAGTATGCTCAGAAAAGCTGTTGTTGTTGAAGGCCTTCCAAATTGAATTGGATGTCTTTGGAATATTCTTATACACAGACAAGTGAGATATTATACAAATGTTCATACTTATTTGTCTTTAATATAGCAGATTACAGTAGGAGCTGTGAGACAGGAAAAGAAATCTATAGATTTTTGTCCTACCCAGTAAGAAACAAAAACTAGAATGTTACAAAACTTGCAATTTAGACAACCCATTTCCCATCTTTTAATGGAGGGTAATAGCTTCCTTCTATCTTTTTACAGTAATGGATAAGAAACAAACATTTGACAACTTCTTATGTACCTGAATTTAGAGTTGACTGACACCTTCTCAGTAAATTGACATTTAATTAAGTTTAATCTTTTGCCATTCATTTGGTCCTTTTAAAAATTCCTTAAAAGTATTTCAAACCTGTCTTCCAGGAAATCTTGTTGTAAGAAGCTGCTGAATCTTGTTGACTTTTCCCCCAGTGCTTTTCTTTCAGAAATATTGCTTTTGGTTGTAAATGATTTTTTTCTGCATGACTATTTAACATTATTTAGTATGTGTTAAAAACAGAGTATCAGTGCACAACTCATCATCTATTGCTGGAAACTCTTAGGTTTTCTGGTAGTTTTTATTGTTTTATTGCTTCCCCAAGCATGCTGGCAGCTGTTAGCTATTATGATGTCTGCTAGCCTCTGCCTAGGAACTTCTGCGAGTTTCTTCAGTTACAGGAGGATGATTGTTTTTTTCTCTTCTGTTTTGAAGTTTGTTTTTTTCTCTGCATTTTTTCAAGTAGCAGGTGGAAGAAAGGTGGGACAAAATGTCAGCTAGTGAGGAAAAATAGGTACAAGCATGACATGGTGTTGCCTTCTCATCCATTCTTCCCAGAACCTGTCAAGCATCATGCAAAACAGATGGCAGAGGCAGTACGGTTCCACAGGAGAGCTTTTGATCTTTGGTGCTGACTTTCATTGCAAAATTGTCCAGTCACCTTGTGAGCAGGCAAAATGCCATAGCAACAGATGAGAAGGAGTGTGAGTACCCATATATCATATCTGTTTGTCGAGCTGAGACTGTCCAAAGGGCTTGGGGTTCAAATAAACAGCTTGCCTGCACTTGGTGCAACAAAGGGGTGAGGAAAGAAGGTGATTCAAAGCCAAGCCTGTTCTTCCCAGTTCTTATGCTACACATTGATATTGAAAAAACACTCTTCAATACAGCTTAGAGCAGCAAAAAATAAATCTAGCAAGTCGATTTCATGGTAGATTGCTTCACAAAATATAGGTCTGCTCTACTATCTTGTTACACCACCTCCAGTGTTCCTGTAAGTACAGGATGAAGCTGCAAGTACAATGCGTAGGAACCACCACAATGCAAACATTCACTTTAAAAGTCTGTGTTTGTCAACCTTGATTGTTTCTTGTGCAAGAACCAGCAAAGTAAGGTTCAGTTTCATAATCAGGATCCTTAGACTCTATTTCTGTGCATTTTTGTTAGTAATGTCCAGTGGTGTTTGAGATTCTGTGGACATCTTGTTTTCTATCCATAGACGTGTTTTGTGCTGTGGGGTTGCTGATAAGCACTTATGTTCAGGGCACAGTGGGAGTGGGTTTTTACTTTCGGATTGTCATATTCAAGCAAGAGTGGAAATAAAGATATCTGCCTTATGTGCCGTTTATTTTTGTTTGATAAGACTTTCTCAGAGAAAAAGTGGAAAATTTAATGCCAATTTCCATAACAATAGGGTTTTCAATCTCACTTTGGGTTTGTAATATAGTATTAAATACTGACATAAATGCTGCTCAGGAGCAGAGCCAAAAAAAAAATCCACGTTGTCTTATTGTTTCTTCACATGGAATGAAATTTCTTATGGCACCCTGTTCTAATATTTTTTCAAGTATGTCATTCTAAGTGTAACATTATTGAAAAAGCTTAAAGATTGTGAAGACTAAGCCTGTGTGGTTCACTAGAAATGTAATTTACCTCAACACAAATTTCTATGAGGAAACCAGAGAATTAAATAGAACATACAAATGTCGCTCTAAGCTCTTGAAGCATTTTATAAAAGGGTATGATTTTCAGTGAAATTATGAACATTTTCCAGAAGGACAAATCAGGAACAAAAAACAATATAAAAAAATCTTATTCATCTAAGAAAACTGTATTTACTCCTTTCAAAGACATATTCATGTAATAATTTCTGAGTAGTAATTTTACTATTGAATTTCATTACTTTATTATTAGCCTTAGCATCGTTATTTTTCATCAACCAGCTCGTAGAATCAGCTAATTATTCTCATAACTTTATTTTTCATAGAAAAGAAAGGAAATATCACTATCTTTAACATATTTTTATTTTTGAACCATAAAGGGGAAAAAAACCCTAGAATGAAAGACTAAAAAATAATCCCCTCTCAAGTTTAACATAAAAAATAATAAATTTTAATGTCTTGAAATATATTATTTAATTGTCTGGATTGCTAAGTCAGCTGGCTATGATAGCTGTTATCCGAACTTGACTGCAAGGGAAAATATTAAAATTTTAAATTTGTTTTCTTTTTCTTTATTCCACTTTTTGGTAATCTTTCTTTGACAAAAGAATTGACAAGTTCATCCCAGTTTATAGTTTTATAGTCTGAGAATCCCTGGGAAGAAATGACATAGGAATGTGGATCTATTAAAAATTTTGCTTGCACTTTTGTACAGAAACAACTTTGTTTAACCTTCTGGAATTAATTCTCAGATTGCTCAGATAATCTTTTTCTGTACTGATACCGTGAGTGTAAAAATTCCAGAGACTGATTTAACAAATTGTTCTAAGGGGGCTTTCTCCAGAGTTTATCTTGCTGTGTTCCTTTTGCATTTGTAAGGAGAGATATTTTTTATGTGCAAGTTTAATGCTGAGAATGCTGAATAAGAAATAAGCACATATTTTTTTATTTCTCTCCCCACTCTTTTTGAGCAGTTGAGCTTCTGCCTTGCTCTAATTTCCCTGAACAGTTGAGTTGTCATAAATTTGTGCAGGCAGCTTGTGAATACTTGTCCAATAAGTCTGTTGAGTTTCAATAAAAACAAAAACCCCAACATCTTGAAAGTAAAGTTGCAGATGAAACGTCTTGTTATTACAAATAAGAATGTTTCAATTTAATTTATTTCTTAACTGGTTAGCCTACATGGCAGGACTGAATTCTTTCTCTTGCTTCCACTACTTTTGTTAACATGCTCCAAAAATTTAATTCCCCAGCTTTTTTTTTTTTTTTTTTAATGCAAGAGTTTTTGGGTCTGGTTTTCAGAACTTGCAAAACACATTTTACAAACTAATACTCACTCTCATATCACGTGGTCAATATAATATTTTACTCAAGTGTGGTCCTTGGTGCCATGTGAATGATTTTGAGAATTTGTGGCTAGATTTCATTCAGCTGTTAAGAAGAAACTGAAACTGTAGAAAGGAAGAAAAAAAGATATCAGTCAGTAACTAGGTGAACAGTAATTCTACTTATTCATCTCTTTTTCATTTCTCTTCTGTTTCTGCAAGGCAATTCAGCATGGAAACGTTGTGGCAACTCTCCCTCTTTTAACAGGGTAAGGATAAGTAAAATCCTAAAATGCTTTCAAGCCCCTCTTCACCTTTTCTTCAAGCTCATTTCTTTGGCTGGCTGTTCTGAGCTGTGGAAGAGATTGCTCTGCTACCTCATGTTAAAAGTCAAATTCAGGCTTGAGTTCAGCAAATGTTTTCTTGCTTATGCCTTTTTTTTTCCTGGGTATCCATGATTACTGGGTATAATAGTTTCTCTGAAGCTGCTGCTCTGATACCATTATTAGCAGCAAAAATCAGTGGCAAAGGAGTCTCCCAGGCTCCTCTCTGAATCTCCAGATTTCTCTTTCATGTTTACGCTATTGCCTAGCAGTCTGTAGACCTCTTGCTGTGATTGTAAGTGCTTCGCTTATCTGACCTTTCAACTGAGAATTTCATTGCTGACTTTAATTTTCTTTTTAAAGACTTGATTGCTTCAAATGCAATTATTTCAAGACAGCCCAACGCAGGTGCAACTATGCCTCCATTATACGTAGCTAAAATATTTGGAGATTTGGCATACTCAGTGTTTCTCATGCTCTAAAATCCCGGCCAAAAGTTTCTCAGCATCCTTCTGTAATCAGGTCATCCCAGTAAAACCTCATGTGTTTGTTCATCTCAAGAGTCCTTCACAGAACCATTCTGTCAGCAAATGTGTTCAATTTTGTCACAGGAGGTTAAAGTTCATGAGAAGAGATGAAGTCTCTGCTGTGGTCAGACTCCAAATTAAAATCAACCTGTTAGGAATAGATCTCAGGTGTGCATATATTTAAGCCAGAAGTTGGCTTAGAAGTGGGACCAGTCTGCAGGTAGTAATGAGCACTCTGGCTATATTTGGTGATATTATCAAGTAGCTACAGGTCGTGTTTTGTACCATGGCTGTTTGAGTATCACATCACAAACCTGCCCCCAGCAGATATTCAGACAAAGGCAGCTGCTTTTGTAACTGGAGATTTCTGTGTCTGGCCAAGCAAAGCACAATGAGGGCAACCAACACCGACGGGACACGAGCCTAGCTGTTGGTATGTGCATCCAGATTCTGATGTCTTTTAGGATTTTTACCTCTTCCCTTCAAATGTTGACACATTTTCCTTGAATAGCAAAATATTGTAGATACCCTTAGCAAAAATACTGGTCTGGAACTGGGGCAAGAGGACTTTTTGTGTCAGCAATTGAAAGTGGGCATTTCTCAGCCTTGGTACCAGTGCACGTGCGCTGCTGTCACGTTTGTTTGCGGTAAAATATGTTTTAAATTATTAGATGATGTGCATTCTGATTTGGTTTCCTGTATATTCAGATTTTTCTTTTCTTCTATAAATTCTTCTTTCAGATGTATTTTTTAGATAATGTTTATAGGTCTGCAGTGCATAGCACAATAAATGAAATCTCATTTGTGAGCACTCCGATGTTAATTCCTTTACTGGTTTTCTGGAGTGGGCTGCCAAAGTTTCCTCATTTTGAAAAAAGCAACTTAATGTCTCCACTTGACCACAGTTACCAAAATGATGAGTTGTGCAGGCTATCCCAATGCATTTTGTGGGTCAATGCTTAAAAATATGGAAATCTTCAGAATATTCAGATATAGGTTGCCTCTTCTGAGGCTCTGTGGTGCATACTGGGGGTGCTGGAGTGGCCTAAGGAAAAAACCCTGAGAGACAAACAGCATAAAAATGGAACTCATAGTGTTTTTGCTAAAAGAGATGGTGAACGTTGTTGGTCACTCAATCTGCAAACTAGCACTGCAAACAGCAGTGACAGTATCCCTATCAGCAAAAAATTATTTCACCATTTACTTGTTAAAAGTGAACTGCAAACTTATATGAGAGGAGGGAGAAATAATCTTTATCTTAGCATGCAAATATGTCTTTTATTAATTTTTTAAAGCAGTAACACAAGTGTGTGTATCCAGCAACATCCTATTGTCTGTTGCAAAAAACCCCCGATATATTTGTGATAACTTCATCTCTTTACCTCATATATTTTTTAAAACTATACATCTTTTCTGATATTCACAGTTCTAAAGCTTTTAGTGTGAATTACTTAAAGAAAGGAATTAATACAAAATTCATTAAAAGATGAGGGGCTTTTTAATGTCAAAAAGTCTTTTCAGTAGGATCAAGTATACGCAAAGCAAACCTGTAAGACAAGGGCTATATTCAGTTTGTTACAATTTTTATTAATCTGAAAGAATTTATTTTTTTCTTCTTGCTGCCTCCTATGGGAGTATGAGACTATGAAGTCAGAAATAACACCATTAGAGTTTACATGTAAGTCCACTTTTAACAAACTTGGCAAGCATGAAGAGAAACATTTCCCTGAGTACTCTGCTGAAAGGGCCCCTTAGTTCCCATCTGTGGGATGAATGTGTGCTGCAGTCCCTTAAATAACGTTTTGTAATCCCACTGCAAGTGGAAATTGATTACAACAACTGGAACTGGTTTGGCTTTCCCTGTGTATTCAAGATATTTTAGGTGGTTTGCTTTTTTTCTGATAAGGTAATGTAGGTCAATGTTTTAGTTAATTCACAATAAGTGCAAGCTCTGAACTTCAATTTAGAAGAAATCAGCAAACTGAAATCTCATTAAGATGTGGATCTTTAAATGCCAGTTTTGGAGGGGGATTTTGAAGTAAAAGAAAGTAAATAGGAAAAATGTATGTTGGTATTATTCACCATTTTAGTGCATACACTAAATATGCATATCTTAAATATGAAATTATGCTATTAGAAGTAACAGGCAAATTTGAATGCAAATGGTGACATTTTGATAGCATAATTTTGCAGCTGTAATTCATTCCCTGTTGGTGTCCTGACAGAATTTTGTATAGCAATGTAATACGGAATCATGTGTATTAGTGGTAGCTGGTGTTTTGTCCAGGGGCATCAGTGCCAAGAACACTCCTCACTTCCCACCCTGCCACAGTCCTGCTTCTTTGGGCTTGTCTTCCTTTCCCCTGTGTCATTTCTGTTCTCATTTTACCTTCCCCTTGTCAAGGCTCTGCCCCTTGGAGCAACCAGATTAAATTGTTCAGAAGACTTGAATCACCCTAGGTAGAATCAAAATGGCCTTAACCTAACTTCATGTAGAGGAAGGTTGACCTCTCTACTATAACACTATTTTATCTGAAAGTTGTTTGTCTGGCTTCTGTGGATGATACGAGTTAATGATTAAAGCTCAATGGTTCTCAAGCAAGTCCTAGGACTGTCTAATCTTATTTTTCCTCCTATTCATATTTCAAATTGGCATTTTATCTAGCTGTACTGAAACTTTGAAGTTTGTTTTCAGATTTCTAAGTTTTATTTCATGCTCAGTTGTCAACATGTCTTTGTTTTTTCTGATTTTGGGACTGTACTGCAGGTTAAAGAGCATTTCTTTTCATAATTTGCCTCTGAAATTTGTTTCATTTTTTGGTGTATTAACTAATAGCATATGAAGAGTGTTGTAAATAGTATTTGAAAAAAAACCCCAAACATCTGAATAGCTGCCCAGATAAAAGAAAATTATTATGCTTTGGTTGCCTTTATGCCACTTTTCAAAATATGTGTAATGACTAAGGAATTTTTTTTTCAGAAAAAGAAAATGTCATCTAGATATTAGAGAATTTTGAACCTGATAACATATGCAAAACAGAAACTTCATTCTAAAATTTATACTCTATTTGTCATTGAAAAGAAAGTATGCTTCATTATTTTTAAATATTGTATGATGGATCAACATTTTCATAACGACTTCCTGAACTGTGAATGGCATTCAGCCCGAGCACTGGTGGAAGAAATAGGCAAGTATATGCTAAATAATTTAAGATAGTTTGAAATATGAGAGCATTGTCATGGGTAACGTGAATAGAACACTGGATACAACAGACAACTTGCTAGAAATTATTTCAGTTATTTTTAGTGCCAGACCAGGTTTGATTTGTGCATGTGTGACTTAATGGAACAGCTCAGGTGCTAAATATTAAGCATAAGATTAAGTGTTCCACTGGATCAAGACCCTGTTTGATAGCACCTTGTCCTCTGGGCTATGCAAATCCATTTTCTGGCTGATTACAGTGGCCTGTAACGAGTGTGAAATTGCTTTCCACTGGAATTTTCTCACTGTGATAGCAATACGTGAATCTTTTGAAGGCTATCTGCCCAGGATTCATCATCTGTGGTGCAGTGAAATTCTCTTCTCCATATTTCTTTCATGAACCATGATTTATACATTTTAGCTCTATTCAGGGCTGAATAGAAGCAGCAGTTTCTGTCTCATTTTCTCGAGTTCTGGAAATTACTTTTCAAGCTGGGACATGTTTTGAGGGGTTTCTGCCAAATCAACTGTTACACATAGAGGTTGTGCAAGTTTGCTAGAACTTCTGTTGGTGGAATAATTACATCTTCATCTTTAAAACCTGTTAGTTGAGGGGATGCAGTGATTTAATTTCTGTATCATCTTACTGAGTTCTTGTAAAATGCATTGGTTTTGAGCCCTCATATCTGACAGGGGTTTACTTATCAGACCCAAGAATCTTCATCATTATCATCTGTCCCAGGCCATGCCACTCTACTTAAGAGGCTGAGAAAAGGAAGGGTAAAGGGACACTCCCACCCACCCACACCACCTGAAAATTTTTTCTGATACATGAAATATTGATAGAGGTTCTGTTCAGTTTCCTGGCACAACAACCCTTTCCCAAATGTGCCAGATGATCTGCAAAGCATGTTGCTTGCTGTCCTTGCAGAAGGAGAGTCAGGACCAAGAGACTTGGTCAGTATTCTGCATCTGTGGCTGGGGATATAAAAGTTGCTCCCTTGGTGTCTTGGAGGAGTCATGAGTTGGTCAGAAAGAGAATTGTTTTGAGAAAGGAATTTCATTTCTAAACGTGCTTACAGGAAATTCATCTGTGGGAATTCTGTCTTTTAGATTCTCTGAACGACAATTGAGTCAAAATTCAGCATTAATCTCTAGCCTTCTCACAGGTCGAATTAAGGAAGCTTGTGAGAAAAGGCACATTTTCAGCCCAATTGTTTGTATTTGGATGCTGCCATGACTGTGAGTTGGTGGCCTGTCTTTGTAAATAGGAACCATCAGATGTAAGCCCTTCTAGTGTCTATTTCTGGCTTAGGGTGTTTATTTTGCTTAAAGAGAGAAACTCTACAAAGAGAATAAATGGTTTGCAGAGGGATGAGAAAGCAGCTGGAGGAATGTTTTTTCCTCCAGCTGGCCTGCTTGTTGGAGAAGAGGAATGGGGCCTACCAACTGCAGACTGAATAGCTCCTTGAAAAGAGCAGAACCACCCACGAGTTTCGTACCCACTCCAGTAAACCTACCACATATTGAAAACCATTGTCCCCTGCAGGTTGTGTTGAAGAACAGTTGAACGTCAGTCTCACAAAAGTGCAGCTGAATCCTACATGGCATCACATTTGAGGTCCACAGTCTCAAGTGATCCAAATCTTTTACAGTCATTAGCTTTCTGGCACTGACATTGAAATGCAAAGTATTATGAGTTACCAAGAACATGATCCTGTTCATTTGCAGAGAAAACTACACGTTTGGATTTCTATCCCATCTACTTGGGACTTTTCATTTTCAAATAGTATAATTCTTTAGAATGGATTACTCTTAATCTTACCTTCTTGTACAGCTTTGTAACCTTCCAAAATTTCTTTCAGGAGAAAATACATCTTGAGTTTTAGATTCTTATTTTGCTTTTTATGCCTTTTATCTGCTCACAAAATCAGTCAAACATGCTAGACAGCACCAGCTGTCTCCTAGGGCTTTAAAACTCTTTCTCATTGCTCAGTAGGAGATCAGCTGCAGACCAAGAATAACAGGAAATACATTATTTATGTGATCCATTCCTTTAGAGCTGGCAGCTCCAGAATTCTGGGAGGTGTAAACTGTATTGAATTTTCCACATCTCAATGTAAATTGCAACATGCTCTTATTAAACATTCTGGAAGTTCTGAAAATATTTCAGTTATTGGATCATCTCCATAATTTTCTATCTTTTTTTTCCTCCTTTTTTTTTTTGCTTTCTAATAAATATATTGTCTAGGTTATTTTGCAAAAACCCAAGTGGATAAATGTTTATTCTACCTACAATTTGCTTTATAATTCTCCCAATTCCTGTCCTCATTTAAAAGTTTAATACTGTGAAGATGAAGACCTGAGTTGTCCCTGGGACAATCCTCACAAAACTGCTGGATAAATTTGGCCTCACCCAAGCGTCCTTGGCCAGGACTTCTAGTGATGGCCACAAGATTTGGCCCTCTTTGCAAACACATTGGCTGGAGGAATGTGTGTGCAAAAATATTTTGATTTGTAATATCTACTTATGTCAAAAAACCATAACAAAAGAAAGCTTCCACAGCTGCCTGCAATATTGATTTCACTTGTTCAAATGGCCTGCATACAGCTTAAGCCTTCTTTTACCTTTTAAAATATCAGCAAGACAGAGTTTCCAGCTGCTGCATCTTCAGACTGAATGGATTGCCCCACACACCTGTAATTATGTGGCCTCTAACCCAGTGGGGTGTGATTTGTTTGAGCACATTGGGGAAGGGTAAGATCATATTGCAGGAGAAGGGTTGAAGCAATTTCTAACATAATTCCAGTATAAGACATGAAATATATTTCAGGAACAATCGACAGGTGGATCGATTTCCGCAGCAGTGTCAGGAATGCCTGTTTGGTCGCTGGGGTTCCATTAGCATTCCAGTGATCTCCATATGCTCATTATGCAGCTCAACTCTATCTCTCACAAATGATGTGTTTGTAAAAGCAGCTGCTGCTTTTCTGTTTTGCAAGAAGACAAAAAGGCTTCATCTGTCACACAAACAGAGCTGCTTCTTGCCCTCTTTCAAAATCTTTTTGGACTGTGGCACGGGAAGGATGGAGGTAACATGCAGATCAAATTTCCACCCAGTCATGTTCTGAATTACACTTTCAGGGTTTTTAGACTGATGACAAGACTAATCTTTTAAGTATAAAATAATATTTCTACTTCTCTGGTCTGCAGAAGTAGGCCTCAAAATATAATCTTTATGTCAATATTTTCTTCCTTGTTCTCTTTTTCTTTTCTTTTTTCTCCTTCCACTTTTATTTTCTCCTTGGTCTGATCTATGTCCTTTCTGCTGAGTTACACTCTTTTTTGTCTGTCTTTTACTAACTGCCAGATATTATCTCCTTCTAAATAGAGAGCCATATGATGTATTTTACTTCAAAAGTAAGTGCTGTTTGACTGAACACCACTGTGTTAACAAAAAAGCAGAGAATCTACTCCTGCTTCCTAATAAATATGATAAATCCTGGCTATTGTCTGGCTTTTCAACCATAGTAATAAAGCCATAGTAGTTAATGGTTATGGCCAAATTAGCAATACTGTGCTTTTTCTAAATCTTTTTAGCTACCCTGGTAATACCCGTATAGAACAACCACAACCAGCTTAGCTTATGCTGTGTGATTTAATAGTAAAATGTGGATTTAGAATGTGACACCATTCTACATCTTTATTAATCTTTCTATATTGAAGTAGTATTCTTTATTCATTGGAACTTCAGTGAAAAGAACCAATGTGTCTTTCACTGCCTGTTGCAATAAAAAGATGAAATATTGTGTCAGTATTAATGTATTCATTATATGCATCCTTAATGACTTACGTCAGTAATAACAGATAAAACTAAGCTTAGATAAAGTAACAGAAAATGAATCTGAATTTTATTTTGTTTAGATGATCAAATTCAAAGCATTCCAAAGGGTTCTATAATACTTTTTGTTAATATTCTCTTGAAATGAATTCTGCATTTGCTGGTTTGGAATATGTTTAGTGTTAAGAACTGATCCTGGTGCTGTAGTCATATTTTAATAATGGTCACATTTAAATTATATTTGCCTGCTTTGTTGGTCTGGAGTACAATGGGTAAATGTCCTTTCTCTCCCAGTGTGTCTATACTAATTTGCTCTGCTTCCTCAGCCACAATTCTGGTCGCATTTTGAATGTCTAATGTCTGTGTATTCAGAGGAGCAGCTGGAAAAGGGAACCCTTGGGGCTCTTTGCTTTTGTATAACACACCTATACACACACTCAGATAAGTGGAGATGTCCACCTATAGGGTATTTATAGAATTATAAAGGTTGTCTGAACTTTACATTGCATGTCATCTGAAAATCTTTTCAAATGAGGGATAATCAATTATATGTATTTCAAGATTCTTTGCATTTAGATAATTCGATAGGACATCGGCCAGGATCTGTTTTATGAAGATGAAACATTTACAGGGTAGAAAAATTTCAGTGAAGTGCAATTCCTTCAAAAAAAATAGTCAACTTCAGAAATAATTTCAAATTCAAAGACAAAATCTTCCATCAGTGCTGTTTCTATCACAAAGACACCAGAGATTAGTGTTATATTCTAGAATGAGGCCTCTGCAAAAAACCCACTCTTGATTTCAACAAAGCAGTTTGATTGGGGTTGGTTCAGCATATAAAAGTGCAGTTTAGCTACAGTCTACCTGTCTTCCTCATGGTTTAGAGTTTTGGAAATTTTTAAGAAACAGCATAGCTGAAAATTGAGAGAGAATTGCCCCGTCTTGTAATTTTTTCCTCTGTTTTTTATTCAGCATGCTGGAGATGAAATGAAGTGCAAGACCATTCTCTGGATACAATTTTCAATCAATTCTTTTATCCTAGCTTTTCTTAGGAACAGTTGTTTGTCCTAATACATTAACACATATAAGAAGCCACAGACCAGAAATTCCTACAGTTAAATCTAAATTCCATTGAAATAATTGGGAGTTTTTCCTTCACTGACTTTTGTGGGACTAGAATTTTGCACCTCCAGCACCTGAGGAGAACAAGAATGCATTATCATGTTGGAAATCCTCTTTCTCAAGCTTGCTTCAGTCAGAAGTTTCTTGCTCTCATGATCAATATTATGTAAAAGCCACATCATTTTAATCTAGATTTTAAAAATGTCATTCATAATGAGCATCAAGGAGTACATTTCCTTGGTGTGAAATATATTCTTCGTTTGCATTTTCTCATGAAAGGATGTCTCTCCCAGCTTCATGCAATCTTCGCAGAATTTCTAGATGCAGACCATGGCACTATAATAGAAATGCTGACACCTGTTGCTAGTTTTCAAGGCCAGCTTTCAGATAAAAATCAAAGAAAGAAGCATGAAACAATCTCATTTTATAAGGTCCTTTTAAAGTTGCTACATGAAAAAAGTTTGATTATCAAAAAAGCTTAGATTACTTGCACCAGGAGGTATAGGACCTAAGGGTTGGGGTTTTTTTTTCCTCCTGTATAATTCTTACTATGAGTACTAAAATAATTTAGAAGACCAATCTGTCAGTCATAAATTAAAAAAAAAAACCTGATTTTTTTCTGTGTTGATATAATTTTAAATTGAGCATTTTTTTCTTGAGTGATTTTTCTTTGTTCTTTTGATTTAACATAATTTTTGAAATTAAAATATTTAAATATTTTTTCCATCACAGAAAAAATTTTAATAAAACCAATATCATTTATAGAAATGTCCCCAACTTACATAATCAAGATAAAGGAGATGTCCTTTATGACCTGCATCAATTAGATCTGCCCTTCTAAAATACTACCTCATTTTATGTTCCATCAGGAAGTTCACACTGGAAAAAAACTGGATAAAACCATTTTTGGGAAATGAATACATTTTCAGGAGGCTGTTTGGTTTTTTTTTATAATAAGAAAATCCTATTTCTGGCCCTGTTAACTTCTAGGATTTAAGTAATGGGAACTTTCCACATTACCTTTGCTTTTCCACATTACCATTGCTGTCCCATTTACGAATGGCAAGAGAAACAAGGGAATAATCAGAACCACAGGGTGTCATCTCTAGCAAAAAGGAAATATTTCAACTGCAGTACCAAGACATTGACATAGATTTTTGTTTATCAGAAAATCACATGTAGTCCACCCTTCCACAGACGATTGCCTTGGGCAAAGGATTCCCAGGAAATTGCAGCCACTGTTGAGCGCTTTATTGACTTTCACTTCGCATGTATCTGTGCAGATGTTCTGTGGATTTGGAGCATTCCAGGGTTGTTCTGAAAGCAGAAACCCCAAACTTGCCCATAGATTTAGAGAGGATGAACGGGTTCGGTTCCTAGGATGAGACCGGCAACAGACAAAAGCAACAGAACAATGCTATAAACTAACCTCAGCTGTTTCAAGCAGTTCCCTTTTATCCTAAAATGAAGGAATTCTGTAATGAAAAGTGACAGAGAGAATACAGATAAAAGACTAAGTACTGTGTTATTTTCAGTCAGACACGTTTCCGATGTGTCTTATAAAAGAAAACCAAGCTACAAAGAAATAGGCACCAAGTAGGATGTGTGGGTGGGGGTGTGTGTGTGTGTTGGGGGAATTTTACTAGAGATCTTGAACTATTCAAAGCTGCAAAAATGTGTGTGTGTGAATAGACTTCCTCAGTTAAAGATTCTTACCTAAAAAAGCTGGAACTATGTAAACCCAGGATTACTGTCTAAATCTCTGTCATGATGCTGTTCTTGATGCTACTGGACATATTTAGAATCCTGAAGTACTTGTGCTATCACCAAGGACTCTCTTGTGTAAGGCATATCTTGCCCAATATCCCACTGAAGTAGGAACCAATCCTCCGGAAGAACCTTTCTTTGGTTCCTAAACTCTTCTCACTCTTCCCAGTACAGAAATAGAAATAGAAGGCTTAGAGGAAAAAAAAGTCTATGTCTAATTATTTTCATGACAGATGTCAGGGGGCAACAGAGAGACACAGAACCAAGAAGGAAATGGAGTCAAGAAGGCAGTGGGGCGATTACACGAGATGAGCTGTAGACTAAAGTAAACATTTCTATCCTGCGTGAAAACCCACTGCAGCTGTAAGTGTCTATCAAATGACTCGAGTAAGCTCTAACACTGCTATTTGATTCATTTGCTGGCAGGAGACCAAGATATATATTTACAGATTCTGCAGAAATAGAGCTTATGCTGTCCTGTAGTACAATCTCTATAGGGAGGTTATTGTTGTTGCTTAAGAAAAAATACCAAACAGCTGAAAGACTGAAATTAAAATGGTCCTCGGCTGTATAAAATTTAAGTCCTGCAATAGTAATTCAAGCAATTCTATTATGTACATCCAGCTTTCTGATAGGCAATATTTGTGGAAATACCTTTCTCATCAAAACCACGTTCAGTTATAGCAGAAGCAAGAGAGAAAAGAAAGCTTTGTATAAATTTGGCATCGGAGCTGCCGATTTTATAGTAGCTCCCATTCTCTAGGAATGGAAGGCATAATGACTAAACAAAATAAAACCAGTTGAGATGTCTGAAATAGAAAAAGTCCTTTTACATTATTATGCCTTTAGACAGTAATTGCCTCAGATGTTCTGCTAAAAGAAGACAAACAGGCATAAAGACAGAACTTAACATAATCATCAGTTCTGTAAAGGACTATTTTAATGCGAGAAAAGTATAGCACAAGGGAGAACATCCACTTTCAAAAACCATCAGTGCTAAATTAATCAAAAGTATTAAAGCTAGACTAAAATCCAGGAAGAAGTTCTATTTTCTTAGTGCATAAAATGAGCTTATCTCAAGTCAAACAGTCTTTATGATCTCTGCTGCACACTTCTCTCACGATTTCTCTCTCTGCTCTTGGTCCAAGCATCTCAAAGACCACCACCACACTCCAAAGGAGCAGAGAATGATAGTAGTAATTAAAATCCTGTAACACAGCCTCCCAGTGGGTATTGCCTGTCAAAAGGGCATCTATGATACACATTGTTTATTTATTTGAGGTTTTGTCATAATTTTTTTCATACTGCCTGACAAAAAGCAAATGAAGCCAGATAACCTAGAGAATGGGGAGTGTGCATCAGTGTACGTTGCAAATGCTGTTGTTTCTTGCTTTACAAATTATAAATTCTATTGCTCATATAAAACAATTATATTTAAACTCTATGTTACACCTATTTATATTTTGTCTGCCTTTTAAAATCTAACACCTCTGTGTAATGTAAAATGTCATGTAAACCAAGTGGTGATCTACACAGTGTTCCATATTTTAGTGTTTTTTAAACATTATGTCCAAGATATATTATAGAAAAAGAGTTGTCAGCAAAATATTCAGTCCCTGCAGTGTCATTTACATTTCAAAGAGCAGTTTCTCTGATGAACTGAGAAATATCACTGACTGCATTCAGAGAAAAATAATATTTAAAAAAAGGAACCTAAGCTTTATGATATATATTGGGTTCTGTATCAATATTTCATTTACCTCCTTACAATATTTATCTCAAATTTTTAATACATGCTAGAATAACAAATGCAATAATGCAGTGGGAATTCATTTCACTTCCATCTGAAATTTATCCTCAAAAAAAAAAAAAAGATAGCACAAGCAGCAAAATGGATTTAGTAAGCAGAGGGGAGGTGCTTCCAGATTTCATTGTGGCTTTAGGCAGAGCACTGAGAAATGGGTCATTCACCCCACACCAGCAGCATCTCCAGCAGCCTGGGTTGCTCCCAGGTAACCATAAAGTAACCATAATCGTGCTCTAGATGGAACAAATCCAAAAATATTACAGGCCCATAAAACTTTTTGTTGATGAGATCCTCTTAAGAAAGTAATAGCTCCTTACTTTTTGTGAATAATTAATCTTCATTTTTTTTCTATTCAGTCACAGGGGGAGGATGATAGAATATGAGCTTATTTACATTAGCCTATAGGAATGCAGTGCTGCACTTTTTCACTTCCTAGTTTTGGTTTTTTTCTGTTTATCAGAGTAAGAAGAATAATTAATTTCATGGTGTGCTACTTTTGTCTTGACAAGTGTGTCATTTCAGGAAATAACATTTGAATATATAAACTCTTTAGTGATGTTAGCAAAGTCAGATTTTGTTTAAAATTAACTTATCTGTAAGATTACTGCTTGACAACATTGAGACTATAATGATAATATTATATATGAATGGTATAAGTGGAAATTTATTCGATAAAGAATCTTTCAGACTGCATAGTAGAGTATATGAACTATGAATAAGGACGTATAAAGGGCTGTAGAAATTGGATTTCGTAGGGTAGAACATATCTGAGAATAGTGGTTTCAATGGTATGAGACCTCCATATCCATGATCCATTTATCCTTTCCAGGAAAAAGAGTGAGAATAATGGTTGGTGTTTTCCTTTATGTTGATAATAGTATTACACTTGGATCTTTTTATCTGTACTTGCAAGTGTGCAGTATTGGCTATAACAACTTTAATAACTATCATATGATTAAGAAATCTAATTCCAGATGTGCTGTAAGTTTTGCTTAACTTGAATTCATCACGTAGCTCAGTAGCTCAGTGGATGTTTCCGAGTTCAGCCAAATATATCCTTTCATTACTTTCCCACGAAAGCCACTTAATTTTTTTCTTGTCTCTAAGCACAGAATGATGTTTTACTAATTAAAAAAAAATTATGAAAGTTAGCACAAGTCCTGATGGCCTTAAATGATACAATACGTAGATCCTCAAGATATGAAGTTATCATGCACAATGTTTTCCATGCCTGAGTAATTAAACTAGTTAAAAGCAAGTTCTAAACTCAGACACACAATGTGTGTTAGAGGAAAAATCCACTGTATAGCACACTTGAGTTTGAGATTTGCATTTGCAATTCTCACAAAGTGTATTGATTCTAGTAGTAAACAACACCTGCCAAGGTTATTAGGAAATTTGCTATTATAAGCACTGAAATCCATAAATTGAAATTCCTTTGTTATGTTTTAAAAGCCCAATCTTGCTTGATTCCCATCCTTTTCTTTACGTTATTTATAAAAGATTTTCTTGGTTTTTTCCTGCAGAATGGAATTTGAATTCTCTTCCAGTTCATATTACTGGTGAGAGGTGTGATTTATCTACACATTTTCTTCTTTTCAGCCATTTAACAATGGAGTTTTGCTCCATATTTTATTCACTAAAATTTGAAGAAACTTGCACCCTCCTCTGCACCCTGTCATCAGCATGTGGATTCACTCTGACCACAAAAGAGCTCAAAAATACAATTCTTTTTGCCTGCTAAACAAAAAATAAAAATAATACTAAAAGAAAGCTTTCATTTTATTACTGAATTTCCATGAGCTACTTCAATCTCCTTACATGTGCTTTATCAAATCCCATTTCACAGATTGCTAAACAGAATGTTTTTCTGTACCCATTCTTTCAGGCTGATCACTTGTTCGGTTGAATATTATCCTTGATTACATTATTCTTTCACCATGTAGTCTCTGCTTCCAGTGCTTTATTGATCTTATCTGTATGTCCCTGTTTTTTCCCATATCTACACCACAGTGCTGCTCTTTGCATCATCATCCCATTTTCTTTGAATGGTTTTTAAGTGGTCTTTATTTTTCTTACTTTTCACCCACTGATTCTTTTGTCTTTATTATCCAAGCATGTATCTCTTCCTACCCTCCCATATAATCCTCTAATTGTATTTTTTGTATTTGGGGTGTAAACACCAAACAGGGTTTGGTCAGTGACTTGCCAATGCTGTATCATATGCATTTTTAAGCACTTTGGTAGCACTGAAGTCACATCCTGTGCAATAACAAGTGGCTCAGGGCATATCAGTTTTATGATGATGAATGTGAGTAGCAATTTCTATGTTTCTTGGCATTACAGCAACTGTCACTATATGGAAAGAATATTTCCCTAAGTTTCACCAAACAGACCTATAAACCATAACTATGGCAGTAACTGAGGAAACATAAAACCTTAGCAGCTTTGGAATGGAGCCAATCATAAATACATACAAATGGTCTATTCCTGCTAAGAAAAAAACAGCTATTTCACAGTGCTATCAGTCAGATTAATATACCCCAAAAGTATTAAAATATGACAAGCTGAGCAGTTTTGATTCTCTTCTTAGAAACTATATCTGCAGTGTCCAAAATGCTATTGTAGACATACACTTCAGTAACACGTCAGCAATGTTCTTATCTGCAGATCTGAAAGCTGAACTGAAAATATTTCTCTACTGACATATTAGACCAAATTTTTTCTTAATTTTTCTTATATAGGGAAAATATAAATACAGGAATAATATGGGTCTTTTAAAGTCACCAATATTATGTATTCTCTTGTGATGATAAAAGAATTTTGTCCAAGTGGAGTCACTTTGGCTTATTGAAAGATAGATCTGAATTCTTCTTATGACTGCCTGCAGTGAAGGCAAAGTTCATGGTTTTATTGATTAAAGGTTTGTTTCTCTTTTCTGTTCAACAGTGTGGGTTAGGAGAAAGTGGAAGCACAGCAAGGTGTGAATGAGGCTGAGAGCCTTGGGTTAATTTTGTGATTCATGCATATTTCATTAGGGGAGCATCTCAAAAACTTTTTCTTCTTATGTGCAAAAGATATTTATTCTGCATTTAGTAAGCCCTATTCTGGTTTTCAGCTGCATCAGGAGGGCTGAGCCATAACAGATGGAGCTGCTCCATTGACACCACAGGCAGGACTGGAATTATTGGAGGTGTCTGTCTTTGTGAAGAGATCTTGAGCAAATGAGCCTGCTGCAGACTTTGGAGATGGATGTCAAAGGAACAAGGTCAGTAACTTGGATGTATTTAAAACTTGTCAGGACAAAGCTGTGATAAATATAATCTGTTTTGAACAGGACCTGGCCTTAATAACATTTTGTGTTCCTTCAAACCTAAATTATCCTCTGATTCAACTAGCTTTTAAAAACACACATCCCTTCTGCCACCATATGAATTAGGTTCAGGAGTTTCTCACTGAACAAGCCTATCAGTCAGTAATTCATATTTATATAGTCATTTCAGGAAAATGCTTTTATTTTTAAAAAATATTTTTCTACCATTAAGAAAAAAATCAGTCAAATACACACTTTGTATGAAGCCGTACAACTCCCGTGTTGCAGAGGGTCTGTAGTGTGCACAGGAAGGGTCTCAAAGGGAAGATGCTGAGTGTTGCTCGAACCATCAATTCACATGGACATGCTGATGGAGTAGCTGGAAGTAGGAGCTGATATTTAGTGATGAGAAAAGAGGGCCAGAGATTTATGAAGAAAACAAGGAAACATCAGAGAGCCATTCACTGTCACATCAGGAAAAACAAATGTTGTTCATTACTGGGGACAGACAGAAAAGAAACTGGTGGCAGTTGACATGAACTCTCCAACTTTTTATTGGTTTTGACTTTTAGGTGTAATGATTGAGAGGATGAAGGAAGTGCTCCAGACGGGGGTCCCATAAGAGTTAGCTGAGATACACAGCTGTGGGATCAGAGACAGGACCCCTGCCCTGTGCACAGTGCTCCAGCTTACAGAGTGCACAGGGCTGGGCTCCACTGGCCCCAGCCAGCCCAGCTGCAAGTACTGCATCATGTACAGGTGAGTGTGAAGTTTTCTCGTTGCTGCAGGGTTATCCAGGTCTGTCTGCCCTTGGGATTTGATCACAGAAATGCAATTTGTAAAGAAAATGCATAGCTGCCACATTCAGCTTCTGCAGCTCGTGCAGGGTATTTCCAGCAGTTCATCAATATCTGCAGTTAGAAAATATTAGATGGGTGGGTTTTGACCTACATGTTTAATTGGGTTATGGATGGAACCCAAATAGTGGTCATGGCATATAATTTGGTACGTTTTGGAACTATCACACCACATGAATTTCCCTTCTGACTGCTGCATATCAGCCACAGCTGAGATTTGCAAAGGCAATTTGCAGGAACTTCCATAGGATAAATGGAAGAAAGGGAGAGACTTTCTGTATAGTATTTCTGCAGGAGAAGTGGGGTTTGGAACTTGTATTTCAGTCCTGGGTCCATGATGAGTCATTGTAAAGAATAGCAAGATTCAGGGGTGGAATTTGGCAATTCCTTGGCCTCTTTGAAAAGGCATCATTCTCTAAATTTTGCTAAGGTGTTGACTGCAGCATACACTGAAAAGGAAAATGAACATCAGTCTGTGATTTTAGCTTATGGACAGGATTCTGAGAGACCTGACTTGCTCTGTGGGTTTTTCCTTCTTAATTTTTAGTGCCCTTTTCCCCTTAAATTATTACATTAATTCAACAGACTTGTCACTGGTATTAAGAGATAGCTTATCTGCTATTTTCTTGTTACTATAACAAGATTTCCACTATATTTTTTTTCAGCTGCACCTATGTTTGTGTCGTGTGATCTTTGTATTTATTTTAAACCATGTCTTAAAATATTCCAGGTAATTACTTTTTTCTTGTTGGAAGATATGGCAATTCGAATATCTGGCACATACTTTTCTTTTTACATATTGATTTTGAAGGCTTTTTCTTGAGTAATTTTAAGCTTCTAGTCTTATAGACCATTAATATTTTAGGACTAAATATTAATTTATAGATGGATTTGGGGCAAATCTCTCTGTAAATAGGACTCCGGAGTATAGAGCTCATTCTTCATCTGTGCACACATCACACTATGTTGTGAAAGTCCAGAATGTGGCTCTTTAGGACAGTGGTGACATTTATTGGCAGTTGCTATTGAAGTAAATGAATTACTTGAATAACAAGGTTCATAAAAATCCTTTATCTAACATTACCTGGCACAGTATTATCATCCAAGAGCTCTCTCTGCACTGAAGTAATTAACAAAGGTCAAATTTTCCTAGTTGGTGTTTTAATTTCTTTTACCAGTTCCTTCTATTTAAAATATATGTGCATATGGTTTAATGTGATATAACGATATTACTAGTGAGCTAATGTATCCAGAAAGCCAGCAGTTAGTCTATAAATAATTCTTTCTATTTAAAATATAAATCTAAAATAGAAAAATTCATGTTAATGTATTCCTATTGTTTTTGAAATTATGTAATATTCTTTAAAGCCTCAAATGGGTCGTTTTAACTACCTGGATAGAAAGATATATGCTCTTCCAATAGATTAATGGGTATTGAGCGTGTTTTTAATCTTTTTTCTTTTTATATACCAGGAAACTGTGGGTTATTTGTAATGATTTGATTTTCAGAAAGATTGCCCATAGTTATTTGTAATGTTCAGTGAGTATTATGGTGTACTTATATAAAATTGGAAACACTAAGGATAATGCATTGGCCAGAGGAAAATAAGGTACTAAATTAAATGAGGACTCGGTAATGAACTGGAAAATTAAGAATTTGGGCTATAAATCATTCCTTTTGCTGTGACCCTGAATGTATACACCTTTTGGAAATCACAAGGACTGGAATAAGGGCCAAAAAAAGAATTTAAAATATCCATGAGTCACACCTAAACAAAACAGCTTTTTTTTTTTTTAATGTTACCATATTTTATTGAATACCTTCATGGAGATATTAGAAATATCATGATTTTAACATTATGGTTAGATTAGATTTGGTAGTTTCAAGATTGACCTTATGTTCCGTATTTAATCATAAATCTATAAGTAGTTATTTCCTTAACTTGCATGTTCATTAGCAGTTTAAAGAGCTACAGCTTCAGAGGAAGGGACGCACAGTTTGTTGTAGTTTTCTTATGGGCTGCATATTTTTTCCTTTGGAGACATTTTTTGAATTTCTTCTTGAGCTGCAAATCCTATTGGTGTTTTGAAAGCTCCAGAGAAGGTATAAAGATAGACTCAGGTCTTTTGTGAAACCTTATGTATGTCCTGATGCTGAGAGCTCCAATTTAAGTTGCAATTACCCAGTCTTTTCTGCAGTGGAGTATTGAGCATGCATTAAACTGCCAGTCCTGTGCACAGTAAATGCTGTTCCATAGCTAAAACTGCAGCATTTAGAGTTAATTCATTACTCTCAATTTTTCTTCCCTAATGATGTAACCTTTCAGAAGTACCCTCTTTTCATTGCTTTTATACTTTATTTTAAAGTTTGCTAGCAGAGAATTGGATTTTCAGCATGATCGATAAAACTAAGACTAAACTACTCATGGATCCCCTCATTTGCTCTTTTCCCCCACTGCTTTATCATGCTTTAAGATTCTCTTGAGTCGACTAAAACACTCAACCAGAGAAAGGGAACAGAAACATCTCAGGTATAAGCTTGTCCATGGTAGGAACTGTCTGTCCATGGTGTAATTTCACAATATTACTGAGGTCTGGTATTTTCTGCAGATAATTCCTTTAGAGAGAAACTTTTGTTTTGGTGAGGACAAGGGTTGTTTAGAAAACTAATGGTCCTTGTGTTGAGATACGAACATGAGAAGTGACAGTCCTGGATTCAAATAACCTGAACTTCAAGAGCTGCTTTGAAATAAGCTCTGTGGTCTCTCCAAAATGACGACTTTGGCTGTGGTTTCACACCTAGTGGCTCCCAACTGACCAAGCCTAAAGATTTTTCCTTTTTGTGTGCTTCTTTGATTTTGGGTTTGTTTATTTCCCTCGAGTGAAACCAGTTCTGTGGCAGCTGTGTCTGGGCCCTTACACCTGGTGCTGGTACAGGAATTCAGATGTGTCCTGTAATTGGGGGGCAGCAGGATGCTTCAGCTATTACCTAAGAAATTGCATTAGACAGCTTTTGACATGTGGTGAGCTTAATGGTTCGCTCAAAATCTCATTGAAATTGGTCACAGATAATGGTAGGAGGGCATAGCTGCCCTAAGTGCTTGTGTAGTGACAAGACTAATCAGCAAAGGCAGGAGATATTGCATATGGTGTGAAGGAACATCTTGTCTAGAATTCCCATTTCCTTCTTTGTTTCCATCTGTGTGGGAAATAACATTTTTTCCTTGTGAAATACCAAGTTTCTTTTCAAAAATCAGCATGGATATATTTGCAACTTGCCCACTAATTGCCCCAATTATTTCTGAAAGGTAAGGGGTTTAGTGAAAGTTAGGAAGAGTGACAGGTAGTCAAAATAAAAAAAAAAATTGCTCTATTATTCTTCTAATGCTTAGGCTTGTGAAGGAAGGCTTGGTGAGGCTGTATGGGAGCGGCTGAATAGCAGTATTGACTATTTATTTATTAATTTTTTTTCCTGTATTACTTTTAGTCTTCATGTGAGCAAAGCATGACTCTTCCTTATTTAGAAGAGAAGAAATTGAACATTTATTACAGCATTGGAAGATGACTGCATTTCGGGCAGTCAAAGACTGAAGCTGCTTTTCTGCTGAGTAACAAAACCCTCAAAGAAAAGATGTAAAGCAAAGCCTAGAAAGACAGAATTGTTCTGGGATGGCTTAGGGGCTGACACTTTAGTAAAATCAGGAAAACCACATTCTAGAAAACAAAACCCCAAAAATCACGACACAACCAAACCCTATTTTGCACTTGGATGAAGAGAATAGGATTAGAAGTCTAAACTGGGGGAAGATTGGCCGCAGGCAAGGAGCCAGCTGGCTGCCCAAAGCTCTGCAGAACAAGCCAAATAGTGAGTTATAAACAGGAGTGAACAATAACTGTGATGGGGAGAGCAAAAACCCATCAGCTTGTGATGGATGAGCTGGAAGAGCCCACATGAGGTGCAGCATTTTAGACTGGCTGTTATTGTTAGGGGAGTCCAGAGGAGAGCACAGAGGAGGTTTAGAGAGCCATGGCCTGGAAAAGGAAGGGCTGAGTAATTGGGAGACAAAGGCTGTAGGTACAGCTCTTTACGTCAGCAAAGGGGAAGAATTCTGCCTTCTGCCTTGTGGCAAGCAGTGGTGTCAGAAGAAACCATCTGCAGATGAAGCACCAGCCTAGGCTGCATTTGGAGCTTGTTAAGCCCTCACTGCTGAAGGTCTTTGATAAAAGGTCTGAGCAGGAATTCATAAAATGCGGAGTGTGTAGCCCAGGTGCTGTGTGAGCACGTGCTGAGAAGCGCAGGTCTCAGCTGCTGGGGGGTTTCTCCGTGCAGGGAGGGCGCGGTGCTGACTGGGACCGTGCCCCTTTGCAGGGCAGCAGGCGACCAGCAGTGAGTTACTGCCTGCAGACACCAGGGCAAACAGCAGGCTAAGGCAGCTGGGCTGGAGAGATTTCTGTCTCTAACAGTGTAAATGCTCTTGTTGATCCTTCCTTGGCACAAAGGGACGAATTACATCAGCTCTTGATGGGCCTTTTAACCCCGTTTTTTACCAGGGTTACCTGAGTAAAAATTCTATTTTGCTTTAAATGCTCTAGAATTGTAAGCATATTCCAATAAAGTAACTCTTGAACGATGACTCTGGTAGCTGTACACCTTCCCCAGATGCCAATGCGACAACTTTCCAACAAATAACAAATCCAGAAGGAGAAATGTACAGTAGAAATTGGCTAGAACACAGTGAAAGCCAGAAAGTGAGATTATTGCTATTATTTTTTGTTTAGAAACACTTCTATCTCCAGCTAAATTGATCTGAGGCAATGTCTGCATTTAGATTACCACATGTGCAAATAGTTCTTTTGCTAAGCTATTATGGTGCGAGATAACAGTACAGATAACGTCTGTGGGGGAGAAATCTCTCTCTCAGAACTGAACCTAATGATTTACTTATCTTTCAGTCAGATAATGCTGCAAGAGTCCATACTTGTTTGCTAAAATAGTAATTTGAGCTGTCACCTTGCTTCTAAGCTATTAGATATTTCTAATGTTGGGAATAATTTTTGGCATGTGACTTCTAACCAGAAAGAACTTTGTCAGTACAGATATTCCTGAGTCTTGGATGTCTAATTCAGGAAAATATCAAAGACCTTTTAATATCAGAAGGTAACCAGAAAGATCAAATTTCTTCTTGCTTGAAGAAAATATAAATACGAGGCCACTTTAAAAGACAATACAAAGTCAGCATGTACACCCCCCTCATGTAATACAGCAAATATTAAAATTAACAACAGAGTATTGGGAAGAAAAAGAAAAAAAATAATACCCAATATCACAGTCTATTTATCAGATGTATATAAAACACTATATTTAAGCTCCTGATTAAATGTTTCACCTGTCAGAATGGAAAGATATCAGTACAACTGGAATTTGACCTCATCTTTTACAGGTCAGCCACAGGATTTATTCTCCTCACTGCTGTGTTGTCATGTTGAACATGCTCTACTCACAAAACATTGGCATGCTTCAGCTTGGAGAAGCCCCTGTGGAATTTATGCAAACACAGCTTTCAGTGGTTTATGGCTCATTTCACTGGGATGGCAAAAGTCATCCTGCTGACCCAGAATAACTATCAAGAGATGCTCTAGAAAATTAAGCATTTGAGACTTGTGTTGATACAATTTTACATCCATCTAACATCAAAACTGAGTGTTTTTTCTAGCCTTTTTTAAAATAAGCCTCAGTAGTAGTAATAATAATAATAGAACTAGAAACTAGCAAAGGTATATACGTATGCACTGGAAACTCTCTCTGTAGGAAAGTCCATATGTTCTGAGTTTCTGAGGTCTCTGATTTTTGTCTCTGCTTCCTGTTTCTTATTTACAAAATCAGCTTTTCTTGTTGCCTGGCAAATCTAAGACGTGAGTCTCCCACTGAGTCTGTCAGCTTGCACAATCAGTCTGCAAGCAGGTCTAGCAGACAGAGAAACATCTTTCCCAGAGTGTTTGACAGAGAATTGTGTACTATAAAGTTTCCCAGCCCCTTAAGGGGGGGACAAATGTTTACCAAACCCACATGAAATTACTTTTCCCCCAAACACACTTTAATAATGAAGCAAAGTCAAGTTCATTGTAATCAAATACAAAGCAAACCAATTCCCTTGTGCTTGGAAGCAGGTGCTGTGCAGGGAAACAGCAATAGCTACCTGCAGCGTTGGCTTAGCTTCAAGTTGTTTTCTTTGGACTGTGAGCTGAACTATCAGGAGGATCTGCTCAGGTGTAAGAAATGGAACTGATTCTCAGATAATTTGCCTCTCTCAGGCATTCTGTTTCCATGTTAAAATGCAGTTTGGAGGAAAAATCTTCCTGGGACTCTCAGGAGAGTGAATGCATCTCTAGAGAATGAGGGTTACTCTGACTCTTGATAATTAAATTCCGCAGTAAAGTAAGATTTAACCTGCCTATTAATGAGTTATATATTACTCTTGCACTGGTAGCACTTGATGGGCAAAGGTACTCTGAATGCCACTTCCTGATGACACTTAAGAAAAACTTGGTATTTGTCTGTCCCGTGTTAACCCACTCGTACAATACACATTTTATCCTACTCAGGTAGTAACCATGCAGGGTCACTGTGTGAAGTTCTCGCCAGCATACCAATCTAGTTTTATAGCTTGAAAACAATGCAAAACACGTTCATATTGTAAAAACATTCATTACTAACTATTGAACAGTGACTAACATTGGGAGAGATTTGTCTGTGCATTTTCTATTATTGCAAAATTTAAATTGTGTTACCCAGGTTGCTGGATTTAACAGAAAATCCTGTCCTTAGTGAACTAATTTCTTCTTTCTTAGTTTAATAGTAGCTCTTTAAAAAATAAGACTCTAAAGAAGAATTTTGGTTTTGCTGGACATGTTGGACAGTTATAAATATTCTTGTGACTGTTTTATATAGTTCATACATCAGTGTGGTAAAGATGTATAGTCTAAATAATAGTTTACCCTTGGCTTCAAGTTCTGTTTCAAGTCCAAATATCAGATTCCCCATGTTTTAAGTTTATAGTTTTGAAATCTAATGAGTTACAAAAATGTAATGCCTTGTACTTTAATTGTCTGATAAATCCACCATCTGGAAAATACACTTTAATTTAAGCTACAATTTAATCTGGCTCTGCTAAAACAGATCATAAATGTTTTTATTAGCATCCTGGGTTTCCCCAAGCTGGGGGGTACGGTCTTCTTTCCTTGCTTTTGTCAATAGGCAGACAGAGAGGGAAAGTTCTTCCTTTAGTCTCCTTTCCATTCCTTTGTTCTCCTGTTTTGGTGTCATTCTGTTCTGGGAACCACTGAGAGGAGTGGGTAATTTCCTAACAAGAGTGAATCAACAATGCTTTTATCTGGTTCAGTATGTCAGGTCGATGAAGAAGGCAGAAGGAGGGAGGACAGAACAAAAGAAGCTTCAAATTGAAAATCTCAAGTGCAAAGAAATAATTTTAATAATTTGTTCTACTGGAAGAAATAGACTAACTTAATACATAGTAGCAGCACCAACTGGGTATGGAGAAATCAGTCATATTTCTGCAAGACAACTGCTATGTTTTCATACCCTGAGTCCTTTTAACCACAGACATTTAAAACACAATTAAATGTCACTTCAGTGATTACATGACTCATGACTGAGCTTGTACTACAGTGACTGAATACTCTGAAAGTGACACCTTCACTTCAGTCTCTCTCATGCATGAAAGGAATAAACTACATTTTTAAAAGATGTAAATGTATCTAGGCACAGGTGTACTCATGGGACTACGTATTTTCTACCATTTCTAGCACTGATTATGTTTTATGTACATGAAGGAAATAAGAGTAGAGGCTTCTACCTTTTTTTAGCCACTGACTGAAAATCAGATAATGATGTCCTGTATTGTAGTACTTTCCAATTTTATCTCTTAGTTGCAGCTATGGTGTCAGAAAATTTCTGACTAAAACTTTTCAAAAAATTCTATTTTCAAGCAGTTATTTACTAATACTTCCAATTACATTGCATCCTCAGCTTTGGCAGAGCAAGTAGGGGAAAAAAGATGGATGGCAATGAACAAATGTTCTTTTTAATTACATAATGCTAGAAATGAAAATTATTTGTTATGCTGTGACTTTTAGTCTTCAATTCAGTTCCAATAAATCTTGCATAAAAATCCCCATATTCTGAAAGAAATTTGTTATAGCCATGTAGCAGAACAGTTTATTAAAAGAAATAAGATATCTGAGAGGTCTCTGAGAGCATAAGACGTGATTCAACAAATCCCTAATTTCTTCAAGAAATGAATCTCTAGGGAGATAAAAAGAGATTTCAATAACAGTCACTTTTCCCTCATGTCTACAGGAAAGCAGGCTTTATGTCTTTGTGGCTTGTGTTTTTCAGTTCTTTCCTTATAACATCTCAGTGCTTCATGGCCTTGTGGACTTGGTGTGTGTGAGGACTGTCAGTGATATTTCTGTGGGTGCTCTTTTTGCATTTAAAACAAGCTGGTCTTCAGGGAATGATTCCAGATGCCCAAAAGAAGTTTGTTAGAAGTTCAGATGCCCTGCTCAACTTTTAATGTCTGTCTTTATTGTGGGAAAAGAACCCCTGAAGAAATTGTACACGCTGGAGATGTTTATACCTCACAGTACCCAGTAACTGGGGAGTCTTTGTGGGCATTAAGTTTTGATCTGGTAATGCAATAAAGGGACAATTATGTAGAGCAAAAGAGAGAGGCAATCATTCATTAAGGATAGGCTTAGTGGACTCCTGGTTACCCATCACTTTTTTGTTGTTGTTATCTTCTAAAGGATTTGCAATATTAAAAAATTGTATTAACTAATTTTATTGTACTTTCTTCCCAATGGATGAGTGCTACAGACTGAACCTTTACAGTTTAGGCTCTTACCACTGAGAACACCCCCAGTGTTTACCATGTGGCATTTTCCAAGCCACACAAACTTCTTTGATGCTTGAAGCTGTAGGAGAAAGTCCAGTGAAGCTTCAGAGATGATTCTCTGCCCCACACTGACTTTAGCAAAAAATAACCAATTTTCAGCAGATCACTGAAAGGTCTATCACTAACTCCTGGGCTGTCTCTGCCAGCTTTCAAGTCACTTTCCTGGTCCACATTTAACTTCTGGGCAATACAGTACTGCAGAACTCAAGACTGAAAATATCTAAAATAGTAGGGAATAGCTTGTTTTAAAACCCAAACTCTTGCCCTAAGACTAGCATCAGAAATTGCTGCTTTTTTGTCAGTGTAACTTGGTGAGCAGAGGGCATGCAGAACATCCACAGCACTGATGTGCATAGGATATACTTGTGTCTCCTCTAGAACCCTTCTGGAAACTTGTCTGGAAAAGTGTTGAAGCCTTTTTGGAGTTGAGACTCGTGGTTTGCCCTGATCTGTGATTGTTTCTGAATAATGAATCCAAAATGCTAATTATCACACGAACCAATAATTGCAAGGCATTTTGATTCGTGTTCTGTCTGCATCCACATCTAAAAATAAAACTAGGTCAAAGCAGGAGGTGCTCAGTTGTTGAAGGAAGCAATGTCAATGTCAAACTTACTCCTTTTTAATCTATTTCTGTCATTCTAGACTGAATTCCTCAGAGCTTGTTTATCAGCAGTATAAGGGTTTGCATTTTCATTTCTCAATGTAGTAAGGGGAACTAGCTTTTAAATAGCATCTCAATTACAGAATTGTTCTTAAAAAACCTGTCTGTTCTTCTAATAAGAGTAGCTGATAAAATCAGTGGTGGATAGAATCAGTAATGTTTCAGTTACCTCTTAGAAAATATTAGACACCCTGAAAAAAAGGTATTTTCCAGCCTTGGGGCTGGTTTATACTAAATGAAAGAAACATTTGCAAGATTTAAAGAAATTTACCTAAAGGCCATAATAATCTGCATTTATAATCATCTCAGTAACTTAACACCCCTACACACATCTTCTCAATATTTTTTCTAGTAGAAATTAGTAATCCAAATTCATAGATTTGAATGATACCTGCCCAGAATTAACCCTCTTTTGACATGAATGTTTAAAACATCAAGAAAAACTGCTTTAGACAAGGAGACTATTTTGTCTTTCCAAACAACTATCACTGTGATCCGAGATTATTTTCATAGAATCATGAAGTGTATGGGACCCTAAATATCACCTAGTTCCATCCCTACTCCCATGGGCAGGGACCCCTTCCACTAGACCTGGTTACCCCATCCAACCTGCCCTCAAACACTTCCAGGGATGGGGCATCCAAAACTTCTCTGGACAATCTGTTCCAATGCTTCACCATCCCCATATTAAAGAATCTCTCCCTAATATCTGATCTAAAGCTCTGCTTTTTCAGTTTAAAGCCATTCCCCCTTTTTCTGCCACTGCACGCCCTTGTAAATATTTCCTCAACTCTTGTAGAACCCCTTCAGGTACTGCAGGCGGCTCTAAGGTCTCCCTGGAGTCTTCTCTCCTCCAGGCTGAGTAACCCCAGCTCTCTCAGCCTGTCTCCCTAGCAGTGGTGGTTCACCATCACCTTTGTGGCCTCCTCTGGGCTTGCTGCAGCAGCTCCATGTCCTTCTTATGCTGGGAATTCCAGAGCTGGATGCAGCTCTGCAGGTGGGGTCTGAGCAGAGGGGCAGAAGCCCCTCCCTGCCCTGCTGCCCACGCTGCTCTGGGTGCAGCCCAGGACACGTTTGTCTCTCTGGGCCGTGAGTGCTCATGGCCGGGTGGTGTTGAGCTTCTCCTCCACCAGCACCCCCAAGTGCTTCCCCTCAGGGCTGCTCTTCACCCCTTCTCTGCCCAGCCTCTGCTTGGCATTGCCCTGACCCAGGTGCAGGACCTTGCACTTGGCCTCGCTGAACTTCATGAGGGCCACACAGGTGCACCTCTCCAGCCGGTCCGGGTCCCTCTGGATGGCATCCCTTCCCTCCGGCACACTGACCATGCCACACAGCTCGGTGCCATCAGCAAACTTGCTGAGGGTGCACAGGTTGCTTGTAATCCTTTAACCAGTATTATCTAGCAGACATGTATTTGAAGGACTAAATATGTGCATACAGGAGATCTAGTACAAAAATAAAAAAATAAAGATTTTGATAACTCATTGCAACTGTTTGCCATCACATTTTTGCCACAAGCAATTTATAAAGAGGCAGTTGAATTTAAATATATCTATTCCAGGAGACAAATTTTCAACACTTTTTGAATGGTTTTACAGCTTGGTAAGGAAAATATGTATTTTGAATATGAGCCCTATTTGGTGTGAGCTGTAGTCTGGATAACTGTGAACATTTCAAAATGAATCAGTTTCAATTCTGTTACTTCCCTTTCCTCATTAAAGTCTTTACATCTTGCTTCAGACCAAGACAGATATTTTGGCAAGTTTAAAAAAAGGAAGCCACTGCATGAAAAAGAATATTTTTGTTCTTGTTAAAATTGTCTTGCTAAGTAAATATTGATCAGATGCTGCAAAACCCTGTGGCTAAATTCATTCCATTTGAGGAGGAGGGAGGAGGGAAGAAGTGCCTCAGGCTACTGTAACTTATGAAACTATGATGAGCAAAATAGGCATGTACTGTACTTTCAGCTGGGATGCTGGTACAAAAAAGAGGAGTTTTGAGCAAAGTCCTTTGAACCCATTAAATTCTCTCTCCCTCTTGCAGGATTATTGATTAGGCCTACTCCAGCGGCAGATGAAGGCTGCAGGGGAAAAAGCAACTCCTCAGGCAGATCTGCTGACATTATTGGCTGTGTAAGAGAAAAAGCTTCTCAGTGGTCGTGGTGGGAGGGCTGTGCAAGACCTGAGTACCTTGTTTTTCTTCTTAGTTCACTTTCTCCACATTTTAAAAATATGTAAAAGCTTATCAAATCTCTTCTCATTCCCTGCAGAGCTTTACCGCATCAAATAGCTGGTTTCCAATAGAAGCTCTGAGCTATGCCAGGCTGGGATTACTATCAGTGACTTAGAGAAAAGGCTGGTTAAGCCACTGCTCTCCCTGAAGCAGAGCAGAGATCTGCCTCTTTCCACAGAGCTTGGAAGGGGTCACAGGGACAGAGGGAAGAAGCTGCCTTGTAATGCCCAGCTCATGGAGAGGTTCATGGTGAGGCTGACCTTGGGGGCAGGAATGGAGACAAATTTGGCCTCTGTGTACTTGCAATGTTTCCTTAGGTTAATCTCAAGAGATTTACTGTGATAGCATCAGATAGGAAGCATGTGGAAATTAGTCTGTAAAACTGCAATTTTCTACAGGGCTACTTATTCATCCCTCACTCATCTTAGTGTAAACACAACCACAATTCCCTGAATGCTATGAAATATAGCCCAAAATACTTAGCTGTTTCTATGTCCACTTAATTGTCTGCTTCTAAGCCACTTTTTCCATGCTTCTGTGTGTAATTTTTGTCCCACAGCTTTTGTAAAGGACAGAATTCGCAGCTCAGCTGCTGAAGTTTGTATTGCACACTGTGATACCTCCTTGAGGTTTATCTATTCAAGGTCAAGCACAGATTCTCTGCAGGTGGCCTCCAAATATCTTGGAAAGTTTAAAAGTTCATCAGCAAAGTCTGAGGTTTGTATTTCTAAGGCTGGCATTTATCACCATAGGCTTTGGAGAAAATTGGAACTTCTAAGTGCTGAAAAGGAATATTTCCTCAATCTCTTCCAAATAGATGTGGTTAAATTCAGAAGCTTATGTACAATACACTGAAAAACTAATCTACAGCTTAATATTGAGTTACAGACAAGCAAATCAGCTTTGCTTAAACACAACAGCACAAGCTTCAGGCATCTGTTCTGTCTAACAAGAAATTAAAGGGTTTAACTTTTTCCATTGTATATTAGTATCTCTGTATCTTTTTCCTTTTTTCTTTTTATTCTTACACAATTTTTACAAAATAAGGCATTCATTTATGTCTTTGAACAAAAATATAATGTTCAGAAGCTGATTATTTTTTTACCCCAATATTATCTTGGAACATGGAAGGGAAAAAATTTATTACATTCCTACTGGACTTAAAGGATGGATTTATTTCCAGTGTCCTGATCTGGTTTGGTTTGCAATTTTTTAATGCTGACCAAACTTATTTGGTCAAAAACCAAACATCTTATTTGCTTGTTAACTGTCACTTGGTAAGAGAAATTTTATTAAAAAGTGTTCAAAAGTTCATTAGCAATTTTTTCCTATGCTAAATCTTTCCATATTTGAAATCATTCCTTAATCTGCTGATGACATTCAAATTGTCTGGAACTCTCTGTAACATAGTGGCAACAGTAAGAGAACACCTATACTAAATACAATTAACAAGTGTGTAAGTAAAAATTGATTAAATAAGATGGGTTTTATTACATACAAACTACTGTTACCTGTGAAAATCCTTCAATTTTTTTCCAGTCATGCCTTGAAAAAGAAAGCCTAGTATGAAATAGAAGGTTTTCAGCTTCCAATCATAATCTTTTATGTACTGTGCTTCCCTTTTTGCCATCTTCCTTTGAAATTCCAGTGCAGCCTTGAAAATCAGCAGCAGCGCCCCAGCGCTGCCTCTCATTGTCTCTGGGTTCCATTTGGCTACTGGCTGTGTGCTCCCTTTTTAGCCAATCAACTCTAAATTTTAAAGGAAGATGATTTCATCATGATGACACATTCCACGTTTGCATGGATTTGGCATTTTCAAGATGTGGGGCTTTTTCTCTGTTCTTTCTTCAGTTTCTGAAAGGTACGTGGGTCTTACTCACCGTGTTCTCAGAAATACAGCTGGAGATAGCTGCCTCCCTTGGATTTGGTAATGATTTCTCGTTATATTTCATTGTTCTTTACTGACAGTGACAATTCAATCAAGTGATCATCTACATGGAAAAAAGTAACAAAACCAAATATGTTTTCCAGAATTTCATCTGTCTGTAATCTTTATGCTAAGATAGTTTTGTTTTAAAAGGAACATTCCTCCAGTTGCGTTCTCGTACTTCATAAATCCTATGATCAATATCTAATAAATAAATAATGACACAGTATCAGATTAGCTCCAAAGAAGGATTAGTCCTGGGATTAGTACTAGGAATAATGTCTGCAGTAACTAATCACTTGTAATTAGAAAAGAAACTGGTCCAAATCTTGGAACTTATGGAACCTGGAAAGTCCTAGGCACCAGATTTGTGACAATCTAAACATGAGACCTGAATAGTCCACAGGAATCAATAAAAGCTATTGTCAAGAAAGTTGTGGAACAGTGAGGAAACATTGGACATCACACAGAATAGTAATAACTTCAGAAATTTCTCCAAGACAGAAACATTAAGCTTATTTTGACAGTACTACAAGCATTTTCTATGTATTAAGTTTTAGAAAAATTTGAATTTTGGCATGGGTTTGGGTCATCACACCTCCCTCAGGTGTGCTTCTGTCGAAGAAATGTAGGATCTTATTTGGGAAAAAAAAACTCAGATTAAGCAGAGTCAAGGTACTCTTCTCTTTCTTTCATAATTACCAGAAGTAACTATATATTCTTAAATATCAAATCCATTCTTCCCTGATAGGAGTTTAAAAAAATGCAGGATATTTATAACTTTTCCAGCCAAGTTTTAAATTTCCTCTGACTAAAGCCCTGAAAGTGATTATCTTTTGTTTCACTGCATTAGCTTGCTTCTGTTAAAGAAGCATTTTATGGGTGCCCTTGAAACCAACAGGCAGCCACATCACTCTTCCTGACTGCATGGTAATAGTAGAGCTCCCTGCCTTCTTTATTTTAAATACCATTTAGACAGCACAATATACAACTTGTTTGCAGCCATTTTCTGATATGGAACACATACTGTAATCCCCAAGGCTGGCATCCATGTACGTTTTTTATCACTTTGAGACTCGGCATATCAGTGTTTTCTGATTGCCTTATTTTTAAGCTAAATTCAGCAAGAAATGTTCCCTGAAGATCCGAATTGTGCAGGAAGGTATTGCTTTGTTATGACAACCAAGAATCCCTCCTCACCCGCATGATCCTGTCTCATTTCACATTATTGCTTTTTTTGCCTATACTTCTTGCTTTTGAAATATATAGTAAAGTTTAATATCAGCATAAAAAAATCTTTATTTCTCTGTTTTTATTTCTTTACACTCTATGCGTTGCACGCACCAGCCCCTTTCCATCATCTACAAACACAACAGAAAAGATCCTCTCATAAATGTAAAAATTATTGTCTCATGTGGAATGGGGTTCAGTTCTGGGTCAAAGAGTGACCTCCCTGGCAATGTCACTGAGAGTCACCTGCCCAGCTGGGGCTGCATTCTCAGCACAGAGCCACTGATCTGTGCAACAGAAAACACTGGGTCTGTGACTCATGGTCATGAGTGTGCTAATTACCCACCATCCAAATTTTTCATAAAATTAGAAGAATTACATTGGTTTGGATTCATAATTCGCAAGCTGGGTTTGCAGGCACAGGATTCAGTGCTGTTTCTAAGCTCTGGGGAGGATTTGATGCTTTTTTATGGTACCTGTGCTGGTTCTCAAAGCAACCATAGCTGCTTGGGAGCTGGACAGTGGGAAGACATTGTTTTAAATCTGATGAGTTTCATAGCTTTAAATCTCTGTAACTGAAAGAGAAATCTAGAGATTAATATTTTCCTTTCTTCAGAAGAAGATATCCTTAAGGCTACACAGTGAACTGAACAAACTTATCATTACTATGTACTGAGCCATGATATAACAAGAATATCCTTAAGCTTAGAGAAATAGTTCTGGAAATGCATCACTAGACATTATATTAGAAAGCACACATTATAATATTCATTACAGTAGTAGAATGTGAACTGCATGTTATTGTAAAAGAAAATCCAATTTGCTGCCTACTGCCTTCAATTTGGTTTTGACAAGTACTCAATCTTCTGCTATATTTTGCTTTCTACATTTATCTTCCTGGGCATGTTCTGTAACGTCTGCTTAGGGCAAAAGCAATAATCTTTTCATTTAATTTAGTGGAAAAGCTCATGTATTCACTATGCTTACTAGGTACAACAATATGAAAACAAATCCCAGTTGCTAAAGATCCATTTGACAATATGAAATAGAGTCTGACTTTTTAATTTAGGCATAAAATTGTAGAGGACATATAAGGGATGCAGATTCACGGAGCTGTACCCTTTATTTATGAGTAGTTGCAAGAGAGTGATCTGCAAAAGCCTGTATTATTTTACCAGTGATGGATGAACTTAAGATGGTCGAAAAATAATTTTGTTTGACCGTTGAAGAACAATTCTGGAAAATACCAAATTTATTTGACTGTGTTAAAAATCTGAGAATTTGAGTATACCTCAGTTCCTGCAATGAGTATTTCCTCAAAGTGGAGCATAATTTTAATTACATTGAAGTTGGCTGCTTTGTAATTTAGCTCACTGCAAACTGTGGGGAAGGAGAGAGGGCAGAATTTCAGTAAAAATTCAACCAAATCTTAGCATTTATGCTGAACTGTCTTTGGAGGAATACTGTGTGATCAAAGGGAAACTAATCTTGCCAAAATTTTAATTGATTTACATATGCGGTTTGGTTTGCTTTATGTTGTTTCTGAATTTGTCCAAAAATATTGAAAGAACATATTTTATCTTGTGCACTGTAACTGGAAGTGTGGTAAAAATGCAACTCTAATTTTCTTATTACTTTTTCCTCAGAGGGAAGCGTGATTTTTTTGGACAAGCTCCTCAGTTTGCCTAACAACAAACACCTCCAGTGCTTTGCTCCCCAAGTCGTGTGTCTCAGATTTTAGAAAATAAAGTTTGTAGAAATTTTTCCTCTGAAGCTCACAGAATCAGGTAAGTTTACCACACTTATCTAAAAGACATTTTCAGCCCAATTCCTCCGCCTCGTTTTGGAAATAAACAGAGAAATAAAAGGATATTAAAGTTTGTCCTTTATAATGCTGTTAAACCCGGTATCTTATTCCTTCAAACAGCAAGCAGCAGCATCTTTCCTGTTCCCTCATTTATAATGAGGAATAGCTGAAGGGAGCCACAGTTGGATTCATTATTTTTTCCAGGAAAAAGCATCAGTCTGAATACTAGGAGCTATACCAGGGCCTTATGTATTAGAGACTGCTTCCAGTGATGGCTGAAAAATGACAATTATTTCTTATCTCCTCAAACTTGAAGGATGCAACTTAGCCTCAAGCAAAAACAACCACAGCCACATGGTTTGTGGAGCTGTTTTTGTAGAATGAAATACTGCCAGAGCAAATTTTATACTTCTCAGACCTCTGAGTTTACATTTTCTGTTGGCCAAGTGTATCTTTAAAGTTTATTAGAGTTTTGTTCCATAGCCAGAAATGTATTTAATTCTTCAGAACCAAATACTGCAATCTCTGGCTCAGTAAAATTCCTACAGACCTCAAAATCCTGCAGGATTTGACCATCTGGAAGCTGGTCTGCAACGTATCAGGTTTTGATTTACTTGATACAAATGTCTGATCTCTCTTACACACTTGTGAGCAACTGAATGTTTCTCACTAAGGCATTCAGCCCCTGTGGATATGGGTGTGATTTTTAGAAACTGGTGCCACATATGCTCTAGAGCTCAGCTCTCAGTCACTAGGTTTGAAACCAACTGCAAGTGTTTCTGCATGACCTGAAGATGGCTGAAATTTAGCCAGCAGATATAGAACTGTGATTATGCAAATTCCACCAACTTGCTGCATTACCTCAGAGTTTCACCAGACTCTCTTTTGGCATAAGAGTTTCTGTAGATTCTTAGCATTTAATTTTTTGGTATGTCCCAAGCTACCTCACTTGTGACAAAGCTGAACATCTTGTGACTGAACCTGATTTTTATTATCCAGAAAAAACTCAGCCAGGTTTTGTGTCATTTAAAACACAGAGAGGCTCAAAATTTCGGGGGTCTTTCAGAGCAGATTTGCAGAATTAGGTTCGGTATCATCACTGAGAATATTGATGAGACCAACCATTAACCTGGGGAAGAAACCCATAAATACTCTGTGCTGCCTTTCCCCCTCCTTCCTTCCCACACATCCTTACATGAAAGCTTCTTGAATGTGATGGCATGGGTGACTTTCTCACCTATCCCAGTGCTACTGATGCCCCTGTGTGAAAAGAAGTCAGGAGAAAGGGTGTCAGGACCAGAGCACACCACATCAGTGCCTCTGCATAGGTGCAGACCGAGGAAGGCATTTTTGTGTCCCTTTGGTCTGAGGAGAGCGTAAAAGTTTAGACTTCTGCATGTTCTGAAAGTGCTGTGATACTGTTGCTCTGAAAGAGCATAATTTCTTCCACAGCCTTATGGTTTTAAGTTTGCTGCTCCACTTTGAAGTCTAAGTGATTTCATTTTCCTAGAAATTATTCAATCTATTTTCTGCATAAAGCTCTTAATCCTTAGCCAATCTGGAAATGCGCAAGAACTTCAAAACACACTCCTTGGTGATTTAGCCTCGTATGTCTTCATTCTTCATCAGCCTGTTAACAATCCTCCTCTCATCTGTTGACTTCCTTCTCTCTTTGCTGTAAGCTTTTGCCACAGAGAGCCTCTCACAGCAATCAGTAAGTTTCATAAACTGCAATTGTGCCAGATAATTAAATAAGAACTCTATTTCAAATCAATTTAAATCCATATGACTTTCAGAAATGACAGTTGCTACACTGTAAAACCAGTGAATAAAACCCTTTGGAATACTTCAATCAATCCCAACTTTGTTTCATTTTAATCTTCAGAAAGCAATTCCTGCAAATGTCAACACTGCCCTAATAGATTGGGTGATGATATCTTGTATATGTTAGCTCCAGAACTGCATTTGGATCAGGTCAATTAAATGAGTGGAATTGTTGCTTTTCTACGCAGAACAGATAGAAGAAGATGCTTCAGCTAAGGCATATATTTACAGCAGTACTTAAGTATTGCTATGGACATAACTGGATTTCTCCTATTTATTGTGTGTTGTAGCTACACAGCAGCTACCGCAGGTTTATCAGCTAACAGCCAATAATGCTGTACAGTTGTATAGAATGGATACTTTTGTAAGGCTGGGGAGATGTTTCTGATGGGTTTTTTATAGTTTTGTTTACTCCAGGATCATGGCCTGATTTTGAATGAAAGCTCCTGTGCTGCGCAAATTCACAGGCAGAAGTAGTTGTTTTCCTTTAATCAAAGTCAGTGAGGGAAAGAAATAATACAACAGGTTACAGAGCAAGTCACTGGCATAACAGAAACCATCTCTACTGAGTCCCATCCTAGTAGCCCTATGCAGTAGAGCATCTTCAATAGACTAAATTGCTTTATATATTTTTTAGATCTGAGTCTGCTGTTTTCAGTCTATGAACATCAAATATGTGTTTCACATATTCACAATGTTTGCATTAAAATAACGGCTAACATATGTTCCTGCATCATATTCGTTTAACTCCCCCTAGTCATCTGAAATCCTGACTACAAAGGCACTTGTCACAAAATTGTCCATCTCTATATGGGTCTGGTGATAATGGTCATCTTGTCCATCCCAGAAGGTGTTGTATTAGTAATAAAGAAGAAAAACCAGGAATTAGCAGGGGCCATTGCTGTATGTAGCCAGCTCCTTGTCTGGCTTCAAGGACCTGGATGATTTGCAGTTATTGAGCAATAGCAATCCAAACTGCTAAAATTAGTAGAAAATACATAGTATTTGCACCCTATTCAAAACCTGCAGCTGGCAGAGACAGTTAATTAGTCTGGAGTTTACACGCAAAGCACCAGTAATGCCCTGACTGAAGTGATTAGCTGGGCCTGTAATATGCTTTTAGTAGGACTCACACTTGTTAAATCTAAATTTTCATTTCTAGATAGTATCATAATGTGCCTGTGCTTTTAGTGAGAATTGAAAATGTCACAAATTGCATTGCTTCCCAGGTGAAATTATCATTACGGAAGGGATTTCATCCACATCTGTCTAAAGACTTGTTCAGAACGTCTGGTGGGCTCAGCAGCTCTCCCAGCTCAAACTGCTGCTGCTGAGTTAGCAGGCAGTGCTGCAGAAGGACTTTACTAGAAAAATTGACAAGCCAAGATTCACTGATGATAGAAAAGTGTCGGGATAACTGAATCCAAGCATGACTAACTCTGGTCATAGTGGTAAAAGAGCCAACTGTCTAAAAGCAGAGGAATGTAAGTAGGCAGTGAAAGGTAATTTGGCTGTGTCATGGTTTCTTTAATCCAAAAGGAGACATACACAAATGGAAAAAAGAGCAGTTGTCTCTAAAAGGCTATCAAAACCCTCTAGGTTAAAAAACCAGCCAGGATAAAATGCTTAATGCACTGATATTTACTAGGGGTAAAGAAAGGAAGAGGATCTACAAATACATTAGGTGAAAAAGAGAAGAGTGGAATTAGTCGGGGTCTAAATTAATCAGGGTGTAAATACAAGGCAGGAGGAATTCTAAGCCCCTCTTCTGTCTTTGCAAAAAGGTTAACAATGACCAGATACTCATGAGTCTAACAAGGCTATAAGAAACAGCCAAAATGGGTTTAGCAAGAACTAATACTATCAAACTGATTCGATTTTCCTCTTTGACAGAAAGCTCAGGCTCTAAGGAGAAGCAGTCAATGTGCTAAACTGGAAATTTGGATAAGGCTTAGAATCCTGTTCACTGACATGCTCATGAGCAATTGATGGAAATACAGGCAGGAGAAATGCTCTTAAGGTGTAGTGGAACAGTCAATTTGGGAAACTATAACTGAACATCAATTGCCTATAGAACTTTCAAGTTTCTGGAAAGGTCATTTCATTTTAACATATTTCCCCTTTCCCTTTTTCCTCTTCTCTTTTTCTTTTGCCAAAGAATTAAGATTAAATAATTGTGGTTTAGGAATTGCTTTCTTTGCCTGTAAGTAAAATTTTCCTAAGGTTTGAAATGCTCAGCACAGTGACTGAAAAGACAGAGAAATTTTATGTTCTCTTTGTTCAATATCAAGGGAGAGAATAAGAAAACCACAGTTTCCGTACATAAGTCTAGTAGATCTTAGGGTTGTGAGTTTGGGGGGTTTTTTTAAAGTACATTAAATTCATTAAATTTATTAAATTTATTACTCTGCTGCTAAATAATATGATGTCGAGGATTTAGTTTATCTTTTCCTACAGAGTTCTAATAAACAGATTAGAGGAGGCCAGATCAGTGGGTAAAGTAAGCTGGCACTGATTTGTTGTTTCAACAAAATGGGCTGAAGGGAAGGTGATGCACGGTTCAGAGTAGCAGGAGGGGTCCTGCTAATCTACGTGCCACTCAGGAAAAAAAGTTTTCATGCAGAAATTTTCCCATTACATGGTTCGTGTTAGTATTCTGTTAACACACATAACTGCTGAATAACAAAGATTAACAAGCCCATGGCCAAAAATAAGCTTTTCTTATTTTTGAGCTTCTCATATCCATGATTAATAATTTGTCCGAAGGCTCAAACGCTCGTCTCAGAATGCTAAATACATTAGTAATTAGAGCTCTACAAAATAACATTGTAAAGAGAATAGCCAATGAGCTTTCAGATATGCTCTAAAATACAAAGATCCTCTGAAGGAGGAGGGAACAAAGCAATGTAGGACAGAGGGAAAAGGAAATGTCTGTGCCCAGAGATTAAGTTTTGAGTAAAAATAAATTCTCTAAATAAGTTGTAGTTTCCTTCGAAAATGATAACTTAGGAATAAGTAAAACCTACCAAGTGTTGTAGAGCCAATATTAGCATCCACTGATACTTAGGAGTTCTGTAAATCAGTATTTTTCAAAATTTTTATTTTTGAAGAATCATAAATCTTTTCAGGAAAAAAAAAAGCCAACCACTCAACAGGGTCAGTGTTACTGCAATAGTTTCATTTATAACTGAAAATTATGCTAAGCTTTGGATAATCACTCTTGCTTTTACTTCCTTTGTTGGTTGTCATTTCTTTGAGCACATGGGAACACATGCAGCTGTTCTATTTTCCCTCTCTTATTTTCTTTCTTAGGGAGGTGGGTATGTCGTAGTTGCTTCGCAGTCACCATCTGATCTATTAAAGGTCCCAAGGCCATGGGACATGACAGGGGAACACTGCTGATACCTTGATGCACTAACTGCTACGCCTGGTGCTTCTCTAATTTAGGTGTGAACTCTCAGCCCAGTTGTACATCAGCTAAGAACAAACCCAAAGCTATAATGTAAAAATAGAACAGATAACCAATACCAAGGAGTCTTTGGGACTAAAACATTTCAGCTAGTCCTGGCTCTATAGCTTTTCCCCCTTTGTCCTGTTGGTGAGGTATGCAGTGAATTTTTTACTTGGTTTATTTTCAAATTAAAGAAACCACAGCTGACATTGGATTGGTCAGTACTTTTCTTTTCTGAACTGTTGCCAGATTCAGGTTAGACTTGGATGGTTTTCTGAACTCCCTTGGCTGCAGAAAAGACGGGTGCAGGTTCAGATCCAGTCATTGGATACCTTTTGCTTGGGCTTCTGGAGAGAGCTACAACGGCTTCCCCTGATTTCTGCAGAAGATCCTGCAGTGCTGATTATTCTCCCGGTCCCTGGGAAAGCAGCTGTGATGTGCCAGCACACTGAATTTCAAAGAGAATATGGAGAGCCCTCCCTCCTGCTGAGAGCCTCTATAAAAATAACTTAACCTCGGGGAATTTACCCCGTGGGCCTTGAGGAAAATGAGCAGAGTCACCAATTATTAACATGAGGATGTCAAGTGTATCATTGTACATCAATGTAGTTGCTATTGCTACAATCAATGCAAGACAGCAAGGAAAATTAGGAGAAAAAAACCCTTTCCATCTACTTCAGCCTTACTGCCCTCATTAGAAAAAACAAAAACAAACCAACAAAATACAGTTTGTGATAGCCTTGCAATGTCACATAAATTAAATGCTGATATTTCTTTCAAAGGTTTGATCCTTGTAGCAAAAATATTCTACTATTTCTACAGCTCAAATTGCCTCATTCTACTTTTCTTACACCTTTATAAATGCTAAAATTGATTTTATATGTGTGGTGCATTATAAGAGTATTTAGTATGCAGTTTTACAAAAAGATATACACTCTTTTCTGTGAACTTTAGTAATACTCTTTACATTAATATTTTCATATGCATGCACTGGTAATACATCTGTCTGACGCACAGTGCGGGACTTGTGCAATATCAACATGATTGAATGCTGCCTTTACCAGTAAATGCAGAGATTAGGAAGTTACTGGAAAGAAGTCATGGAAAGTTTAGAGACTGACTTCCAACAGGATTTGGAAATGGAAATTCTTAATAGATCATTCTGTATTTAAATGCAAACACATTTGCACACAGTTTTGTGTAGCCACACACGTATCTTCTTAAGGCCGTACTCTGGTTTGTCTGAGAAATGGAATTCTGTTTGCTCTGGATGACCTGTTTAGGTAACAAGGAAAGATATTTAAAGAGTGCTTGGAATTCTAAGACTCAAAAAATAAGTTTTGCAATCACTGATACAGACTACAGTATAATGCATAAGTAAAAGAAGCAGCACTAGTTTAGATTGCTCACTAAAGTTTTCATTTCTCTGGAGGATTTTTCATGCAAGTCTGTGTGTCTACAATTCTCGAAACTTTTGCCTAATTACAGATGGGTCTAACAGAGGGAAGTTCCCTCAGTGTCCTGAGTTAATCTCAGCAGCATTAGAGCAGCGGATCAATTGGAGGAGAGAGGCCCTGCCAGTGCTTTCTCTGGGGAGCAGCTGAATGTTGACATCAATTCTTACCAGATTGCAGAAAGGAAGAGAGCGTTTCTAAAAATGCCCCCACTGTAGGAGAGGCCTCAGGCAGAGCCAGCACCCAGAGCAGTTATCAGTGGAAAACACATCTGAAAGAAACCAGGCTGGGAAATTAACAGGGTTAAATTTATTTTGGGTGTTGAGGTCTGAGTTTTCTGCTTGTGCCTTCATGGAATCGCTTTAGTTTCCATGCTATATAAGGCAGGAGGTCAGATATGCACTTGCTTACTGCCTCCGCAAAACTGTGTGCTTTGAATGGACATAAAACATCAATTTTTGTTTCTTTGTTTTTCCCTTGTGGCAAATTATTATAATGAACTGCTCAAAAAGAAAAAGAAAGCAGGTGAAGTATATATTTTGTTAGAGTTTACAAAGAGAGAGGCATGCCAATTGGTTATGGATAGAGTTTACTACTAGGTCAGCAGCAGGGAAAAATATTTTTAGTGCTCAATTATGTTTTAAGTTATAGATAAATTTCTTGCAGCAGTTGTTTGAATTGGTGCACATTCTCTTGGAAGAAAGAAAAGCAGTAAAATTGAGAGCAGCAAAGCCTGACATGTGGTCACATTGTTTGTAGGAATTGCTTGTTATACATCCAGTTCTGGACATCTAGCATGGAAGGTGTCAATATTCATTTGAGGATCACCCCTTCAAAGTGATTTTAGTGGACAACAGGAGCTACTTGGTAACTATTGCAGAGCTGGTTTGACTGGTGTGTATATAAATAGATATGTCCACCAGGTAATCACTGGTTTTAGTTGAAATTCTAAGTCCTGGCAATAATACTGAAAAACCATCTGCATCCATCTAATTATTGACTAGTGGGGTTGCTTACACCAGGTAGAGAAGATTTGTTGGGAAAGTCAGGGCTGCTTTGAAGATTTTTTCCATGATAGGCTTCCTGTCAAGAGAAAGGGACTACGGCACTTCCCGATGGGGTGCACAGGACGGTCACTACTGAGCTGCTTAGCAATGTCCATGTTGAGTTGAGGTGCTCCAAAACTAATATGCGCTGAGACTTCTATACCCCACCTGCCAAATCATTATAAATATACCTTGAACGTCATGAATTTAAATAACAGGAAATGCAAAGACCTGCAAAGACCCGCATTCATAGTTTCACAGACTAAGAAGGGATTGTTTTCTATGAGAGATAAGGAAGGTTTGTAGTTACTTTTGTATCTTTAAAGCCTGATTCAGCTCTGAAAATAATCTGTATTTGAAATACTGTGTTATACTAGGCCACTGACTCTTCTGCATTCCTTGAGTTATCTCTCAACTTTCAAAGCTGCTATCCCATTCCCATCTCGTCTGACTGAAATGTCATCAGCTCCATTTTTGCCTCATTTTTACCATCTAGCAAAGGATTTGAAGTTCACACTAAGTATATTTTATATTCATAACCTTACTCAGCTTTAGGGTGTATGACCTGCCATCACATAAAATATTTTTTATATCTTTATATCCAGTGGGGTTGCTTCGTTTTGTTCTCATATCAAGAATTTTGAACTTCAGCCATTTGTGAGTTTTAAAGATCCTGGAGAGAGGGATGGACATTTGAGCTGTTGCTGCCCTGGCTTTTCCCCAGACTCTGACCAGGACTAACTACAGTCACAGGCATTGGCTCAAGGACTCGAGTGGTTTTCAGGCTGACACCTCTGAATCCTTAGCTGACTTTAAGAGCTAGGTAAGATGACTTTAAAAACTACCCAGAAGAGTTAATTCTGCTTGTTATGGGATCTCACTTGTATGGGAAATTTTTTATAATTGTTGAACTGAGAAAAAGGTTCAAACTCTTATCAAATACATTGAATAAAAGATTTCAAATCAGCAGTTGAGTCTTACTCATCAAAAGCACCATCATTTTGCGAGAGCTGAACCAATGATCTCTTCAACTTTGAATAATCCAGCATTTTACTCCTCTCATATGTTCAAGCTTTACAAAAGGCTGGAGTTTTTTGCTTAGGAATAATAGTGTATTCATGGAAAAAATTCTCAGCTGCCCCTTGAAATGTCATTCCTGTTTTTTTAAACTGTATAAAGACTCAGATTTTTATAAGTGAACTTGCATTTCTCATTTAAAGAGTTTTGACTGAATTTTTCTGAAAACAAATATTTGTGTTAAAGACAAAAAACAAGCTGTCAACTAGTATACATGCGGTCTTACTCAAGTCAAAACTTGTTTATATCTTAATTCCTAAGGAGCATTAGAAGTATTTGTATATGCAGTCACACAAGCACACTTCGTGTGTTATACTGGCAAGTTATCATTTATTTATCTTAAATCAAATGTGCCAAATGAACACCCAGGAGCATTGCAGCTGCTGGATACATTTACAGGGCTAAAAGGGAGTATTCTTGTAAAGAACTAGGAACCATTTTGAGTTGATTGTAATGTTTTGACCCAATACCAAAGTACAGATCCAGATATTCCAGCATAGGCAGTGAATTTGCATTGCCTTTAGTTGAATTACATATTATGAAGAAAATAAAAATATGGAATCATTCTTAAATTATCCCAGAACTATGTTGAACACATTTTAAGCAACAAATTTTTGATGTACTTTTGCAAAAAGATGGGGTTTTTTGTTAATTGTTTTTAATTGCTTTCTCTTTTAAAATTTTAAAAAGCTTTCAAATGTCTTAAAATACTTAGTTTTGTTTGTATCAAATGAACCTATATTTAACTCAATATTGTTCTATGGCTAGGGACAATGTGATTATTTATGTTGTTTCCTATCTCATCTTTTAGATGTAGATACATTTGTAAGAGACTCTGCCGCATTGCTAATTCTGGATTCTGATTTCTGTACTGGGAAAAAAAATAAGTATTACCATATTTCAACATGTTTGTCAGTGATCTTGGAATGACCAGTGGTGTGGTGTTATTTACTGTTAGAGATTTAAGGTAGAATGATCAAGAATAATTACAGAAGGATTTCCTAAGACTAGTGACTGGGCACTAAAATGGTGAAATTCAGTGTAGATAAATGTAATGACGCAGGGGAAAAACAGCTTGAGCTTTTTAATTTCACATATAAAATTATGATCTCTGGGATTGTTAAGTGTCAAGAGCAAGACCTTTTGACAGTTGTAGATAATGCTGGTGAAAAGCATCAGCTCGGTGTCTGGTGGGTGTCCAGAAGAAATCACCTTTTAGGAATTATTAGAGAAAGAATAGAAAAAACCAAATCTTATATCTCTGTATACATTGTTCATCAACCCTGTGAATGCCTTGTACTTTTCTGATGGCTCTCCCATCTCAGAAGGCTTATTTTGGAATTTAAAAGCTTTGAAGAAAGGAAAGATGGTAAAATGATTTGTGTATATGAAATCGCTAAGTGTGCTGGGACCTTTTGTTGTGAAGGAGACAATTTAGAGGGAGAATTTAAATAAATTTGTATTTAGTGTATAAATTTTTCATTAGTCTATAAATACAAATATATTTAACATGACATTTGAATTTCCTAATTTTCTTGTCCTTTATTGTGACTGTTTATATTTTCATTATGGAAGCATACATTTAAGGGAAAGATATTTAACTGTGATCTAACCTGATGGCTTCATGTGGTGTAAACTCTTCTTTAGCAGAAGTCAATGGTAAAATCCAGTCAGATTAGAGACAAGAATATATAAATATACTTTCACGAGATAAAAATTCATTTAAAATATAGGATTAAATCCTGTTCATTACAGTCAGGCAACATTAGTATTTGCTTCAAGGGGACTGCTCATTTGAATAAGAACATTATCCATAATCAGCAAGTCCTTTCAACGCTTGGATCAATGCCAGGCTAAAAGTTCTCCATTCTTATCTCTTGGAGCCAAAGGAAGAAACGAAAAGAGAGGGAAGAATTACAATAGATGTTCTTATCCGCTGGTTTAATCAAGTAAGCACTTATCACTGCATTTCGTTTGAAAAGAGAAGAAAAACCTCACTTTTTGAATCTTCTGACCTTGTAAGTTAGACAGGCTGGCCTGTTGTATGACAGGCTCAGAAGACAACCTTCTCATTTCCTTTCCTGAGCTAAAGGACACATGTTCTGCAAAGAGAAAAGAAGAGAGAATCAGGGTTGTATTTACTTTAAGTAAGTGGGCAAACTGGTGAGAAATGCACTGACTGATGTGAGAAAGGAGGAAATCTTCTGTCACTCCATTTTACTGGATCTCTGGTTCATGGCATTACATGGAAAGGTGTCTGCAGTACCCGTGACAGAACACTGTGATCGTTCAAGTGGCGTGGTACAAAGACCTTCTTTTCATCCAGGCTGAGCATATGCAAATAGCAGCAGAAGCAGAATCTTTCCAGTCTTTTCTGACCCTTTACCAGTCTTCCTCGACCTCCTTAGAGGTTTTACCTTCTGTGTAGGGAAAAGTTGCATGTAAAAATGCAATTAAAATGAGGTTTATAAATTTAATATGCAGGATATATGTATATATGCATGTGTGTTTAAGAGCAAATTAATGTTCCCTGCAGGCTGTTTAGAGGCACTGCTGGTGGCAGGGAAGCTGCAGCACCTTGAAGTGCATTCATGTATATTCCCACACTTCCAGTTGCTAAACCTATATTGCCTGGTTATTTGGGAGAGAATAGTTTATAGAGAATTGGAAGGAAAAAAATCAAGTAAATCCTTTTTCTTTGTCGTTTAGGCTGCACAGAAATCTCAAACTACATTTTGACCTTATCTATCTACGTTCATTTTGTTTTACTCTTCTGTGTAATTGAGGTGGTAACCTCAGCCCTAAATACCCCATGCATTTCCATCTTTTCAATTTCCTCTCCCTTTTTCCACACCTCAGTTACTGAAGGGTTTTGTGGCAGAGAGTAATTTTAATTCCAGTGTGCTTTGAATGACCTCAGAGCTCAAATAGCTGTGCAACTTTGTAGTATTTTCGTTGCTGCAAATGCTGCATGGAAGGCTCCCTGCACGATTCAACATTATAGAAATAAAAGTGTTTAGATCACAATGTGGTTTGCAAGGATTTAGTGAACTAGTTGGCAGTTTTGTTCCTTGGAAGCACAAGTGAAGGGGGCAAGAAAGGAGATCTGTACCAACAGAGAGCATGGCAGAAGTACTGGAAAGAGAACAAGACTTGGAACCTCGCCACTGTTGATACAACAGAGTAAAAATAATGGTTGCAAATTCTGCGTATCTACCAAAATATTTACTTAAAATATTACCTAGAGGACCAAGTAATTTTTCACACGTACAGCTGATCCGAGATGAAGTAGGTACATATTTGCTATTTTGCACTACAACTTTACTCCCTGAACTAATCCCAAAATCTTTTCTCCTAAAAAATTCATCACTTTCAAGCTTTAGAGTCTGCTGTAATCATTGAGTCTGTCTTTTATTATATTACAGGTTAAGTACTTCTGATATCACTGGTACAACATCTACCTAGAAGTTAAGAATTAAAAATTTGAAGTTCTGAAAAGTCTATTCCTTTTGATAAAATATTCTAAAAACTTTTATCTCTTAAAAAGTATGTAGCATTTTCTAGATGGAGCTTCAACTTCCAGACTTTCTCTATTGGTCCTTTTATACCTTTTCAGATCTAAATGTCTCACTCTAAGAAATCAACCAAATTATCATGAAAATAGATTATGACATTGAATTTCTTTTAAGTTCCCTAGGCTGTGTCACTTCCTTATTCTACTCCCTCTCCCCAGATAATCATATGAGATGGGTGTTTAGACTTAAATTAGATGAACTTCATTGGTCCCTTTTCCAAAATATCTGAACAGACGATAAGGCCAAAATAGACATACAATTGCAGAGGAAATTTGAAAATTATCACAACAAACCAGTTTTCTGGAAAGAGACTTTCCTGTCTTTACTTATATCCATTTTTAAATGGCAGCAAAAATACAGAAATCAGTTGAGTTTATTGGTTTCAGACTGAAACGGTGGAGTTTACTTTCACCATGTCATCATGGATTCATGCTGCTCCAGTTTGTATTTAGGAAAACAGGACTGGATGGCATTTGATTCTTTTCTTTATTTGGAAACATTGCTGTTTTCTGAGAACACTTTCAAATGGAACCCAGCCTGCAGCTTGAACTCTAAGCCTGAGGTAATTAGGTTAGAATTATATTTACAGAATTAAAGCAGATGAGGAGAAACAAATCATGATTATTTATGGTGTTTTCCTGACTCTCAGTTCTACGTCTTACATTGGTTTATAAATTTCTGTGGAATTCTTATCCCAGAAGGCTGTTGAACACAGACTTTCAAAACCACTGCATACTGCTAATATTGGACTTTTTTTCAAGTTGTTTTTAGAAAACCCATTCCTCTCCACGCATAACTTAATGGGAAAGAACAAAGCAAAAACAATGTGCATGTATTAATTCTGGCTCTCAGTGCAAGTTTTAGAAGTCAACTTGTGAAAACCTGTAACCTTTTCTCTCTGTTGTAAATGCTATTTCTTGCAGACTAAGTTAATTTGGTTTTTTTAGCCTGAAAAGTTCTTTCCATGGCTGAATGAAAAATCAGTTTTGGAGAAATTGGGTGCAAGTCATTGTTTCACAGCAGAGTAGTTCCTCCTCTCATTTTCCCTTGCTGGTGCTGAGGTTTGGGTCCTGTTTTTTTCTTTTTCTTTTCCTTACAAAATCTCTCAAGGTTTTTCAATGACTTTGAGGTCAAAACTTTGGTTAATGCTGGGAAAAGCATGGAAATGTGTTGCTGCAAATATTATTACTGGGTAAACATGTGGTCTCTCTGTTACCATTTATTGACAGCTGTTGTGGCAGTGTTTTTACAGTCATATTTCCTAGAAAATTTCCTTCTCAAAATATTTTTTTTCTATTGCTTGAAAATGTTTCAGGCTTATTGCTTGGATGTTTTCTGACCTCTGTCCTTGGAGCAATTCCATCTTGAGCATCTCCTACACTCTCACAGTTTTGAAGCCAGCTGATGAAATTTCCTGGAATTTTTTCAGTTCAACTGCTTCAGCTCCTAATGTTCAAAGGCACGGGCTTTAATTTTATTTTTGGATTCCTAGCAAATTGGCTTGGATTTTTGTGAATCAATCCATTACCCATGACTGCTTTGGGGATATCAGTCCTTGCTGTATGAAATTTCCGCTTGCTATTTCAAATTCAGTTTATACAAATTATATTATTTTATACTGATGTTCTTATTTCATGGCCAACACTTTACAAGCAGAAGTCATCCCTGTCTAGGCTGTTTGACATCCTACTGAGAAAAGGGGACATTTTAGAAAGAAAGCCACTACAATTGAGCAGGCTGCAGAAAATCAGTGCCCTAAACTTTGCTGAAAGTGGGGAGATAAGCTGGAGATATTCCCTGAATTGTTAATGCCTTTAAGTCCAGGAGGAGTAGGATGGCAGAATACTTGCTCAGTTTTTGGTAGTCCAAAAAGGGAAGACGCTCACAGATTTGATGGAGCAACTTTACCAGACCAATAAAAGTCATGTCCCTTCTTACAGAGAAAAACTGGTAACTGACACATCCTAATGACAGACTTGACCAGCCAGATTAAAATCGTAGTTAGTCAAATCAACTTTCCACATTTATTTAAAAATTTCTTTTTTGCTTGGCTGAAATCTTAGAGGGAAGAATACCTTTCCTGGAATCTTGCATTTGCTTACTCAAATTATGTACACTTGGAAAAGCTTTTGAGCTCCTAATTGTTTTCTCTTTGTTGGTACAGTGTTGATTTGAGAAGTTTCCTTTATTCCACATAAAATTGTTATTTTCAATTACTTATTTAAAAGACTTTCAAGATCATTTTATGAGATCACCAAATGTCTGGACTCCAGAAGGTTTATAAATCTCTGTGAGGCTCTCAGTCTTTTCAGAGGTATAATTGCAGATGGGCCCATCTGTTCCCATTTCATTTTCATCTTCCATGTTTATGTACCTCTTTTATATTTGGCAGTATATGGATGGCAGAGGGGTTCAGCAACTGGTGTAAAGGTGGTAATGCTTGATACTGTCAAGTCTGAAGGAAATACACCAAATTTTGAAACTTGAAAAATATGTTGTAATAAATAAGTGAATAACTTCGAATTCAGAGTTTGTGGACAAAAATTATGAAAACCTACAAACCCAATAGAAGTCACAAAGATAAATTCATGTATAATTTATTTAAAGGATGATATGGTTTTTTTCAAAGGAGCTATATGTTATGGATCACTGCTGGACCCAAATAGTAGCACCATCAATGCAGTTGTAAACTAATAGGGAACATGAGAAATTCTCAACAGAACTCTTGGAAAATTTTAAAAGCCTGGAAAACATTTTCCTAGCATCTTAGATCAGGCATTGACACATTTGTGCAAGTAACAGACTTGTAGGTCCCCTATATATATATATCAGTATAAAACATTTTTAAATTGGCTCATACATTTTAAGCTCCGAGGGGTGGTTTGATTGGGTTTTTTGTGAAGGTCTTCAACTACATCCCCACCTTTGATAATAAAAAACAGCAGCTGAGAGAAAAGGCAAAGTAATTGCTGAGAAATTTCTCAAACTCACCTGCTTTTGAGGCCTGCCATGGGTTGAATGTTCTTTGGTGCATTTTTGCTCACTAACTAGCAGTGACAGGGCCTCACTGGTCATGCAAAGGCTCTGAGTGCCACCGTGCTCTTGGTGTGGGCACTCTCAGGGATGATCCTCTCCTGTGCCCATTGCAAGAGCTGCTGCTGCGGGTGGAATGGAGCCAGAGGGCAAAAGTGCCTGGTCTGCATGGGAGAGAGAGGGGTAGAAGTTAGCAAGTGAGGAATAGGAAAGAATCTCTGCCTCTCAGCTGACAGAACACCTGGGAACCACTTCTCCAGATACGGCTGACTGGTTTAGCAGCCCGGGAAACTTCCAGTATCCTGCCTTAAATGTCCAGCACACAATCAGGGGAGCCAAGGGACTTACACAAATGTAGTTTTCTTTATTCCAGCCCAGGACCCTACTCACATCTCTCAAATGAGCTCTAACAGAAAGTTTTATTCAAACTACCCTGAAAAAGCAGAATTGTCATACTGGACATAGCCCATAAATTTCCTCATTTTGTACATACATCTACATTTATATATAGTTGGCACAGGTTATATGTGAAACCAGCAAATATCTTGTGACCTTTCAGTTTTGATAACCAAATTATTCATGAATGACAGAACCTTTAGCACATTATTAGCCATCCAATAAAATGTGTCTTCTTCATGTGACACATAATTTATTTTTGGGGAGTGGGGCACCTTTCTAACTTTGCAGTCTTCAATATTGCCATAAAACATAAAATAGCTGTTCTTGGAACACAGGCACACTGGTGGGGAAATTCTAAACAAGGAGTTCAAAGTAGAAAATCCTCTCTCAGGTGATGACAGCTGGGGGTCTGTTTCTCTTTTTGAGGTATTCTGGCACGACCTGTTCCAAGCTGCAAAGGGAGGCAGATCAGCAGACGGAATGTAGGTGAAGCAGATCCATGACATGATTCATCACTTGAATTTTATAACCTCCTTAAACAATTATTTACCTTCTTATTCTACCAAAAAAAAAAAATCCAATTTCCCTCATTTCTCTGTACTTTCTGACCTTGAGGCACCTCATATCAATTGGGTACAGTATTAGTATTGTCCCTATTTTATAAGCCAGGATGTGATACATGGAGATTATTGCCATGTGCAGTTACATTAGAGCTGAGTTACTTCTCTGAGGCCTTGGTGCTCTTATGGTGAACTTCCCATGTGTTGGAGTAACATCCTGGGCTAAGGTTAGGCCCATTTTAGGTTCATCTTGGGCTAATAGCCCTGCACTCCTTTTTTAGCAAGGAACAGTGACAATGGCCCTGTTAGGTCTGAAACAGGTGTGATTTGCTCATCATTCAGATTCATCCTTCAGTTTTCGAAATTTCAGTTCACCTCTGTGGAAGGGCATTCTGTGAAAATATTGCTGTCTATGTTTCACAAATATCCACTCTTTGGCCAACATTTGGACCAAAGTGCTGGACTGGAGGTGCCTTTATCAGGCCCAGAAGGACTGTTCTCATGTCCTTATGCAGGGATTGACTAAACTGCGCCAGTCAGTGTGCTCTGCACTGCAGTGCCCTGGCAGACAGGCTGCAGGACATCGCTGCATTAGTCTGCTAAGCTCTGCAGTTCTACCCCATCTCAAGGGCTACAGTTCTCACTTCACACACTTCTCTGCTCAGAATGAACTATCCTCTGAAGTACATTTACAGGCATTTTCTACTTGCAATATCTAAGGATGTGCACAGTCCTCAGCATCTTACAGCCTTTTTTTTTTTCAGATTATTTTTACTACCTACCCTCCTTTATAGGTACAGAATGGAAATAAAAGACATCTGCTTGAGTGCAATAAAAGACATCTGCTTGAAGACTGTCATGAGTCAGATCCCAACTCAGTATTTCAGAGTCTTACTCTGGTCACCCATCCACCTGTCTCAGACTGAATTGCCCTTCCTTCTCTCTCCTAGATCACTGGAGTACCTCATTCTTGCAAGTCTGCTTCCACTCTATTCTGCAAGCTTGAACATACAAAATATAAAATTAGATTGGTAAAAAAGAAATAAAATCACCAAAAATATACCTCTTCTTTTCAAGGAGTCTTTTCAAGGACCTCTTCTTTTCAAGGAGTGACTGGCTATTCTGAAATACTACCCTAATTTCATAAGAATTTTCTTTCTCATGAGTGGTTTCCAATTAATGCACAATATCACTGTACACGCAGCATTTAACCTCTCACTAATTGCCACTAATGACACATTACTGCATCAATAGTTTTTGTAATAGATTGAGTGATGGTTTTAGCACAATTCCTCAAGTAGTTCTCTCCCACTTCTTTCTCACAGAAAGGTGATAGAATACATGCAATGTTTCTAACTGATGACCTTTTCGCTTTTGCAGTTGGCTGATTATTTGAAGGCAGTGTTCTTGGTCTTAACATATTAGAATTCTTTGTGCTCTGTACAGACATTTGACATCCTTTATAGAGCACCTGTCTCACAATCTCCTTTTCTTCTCTGTAACAATGGCTTTGTGACTTCTGTGTTTGTTAGAAGCCAGACTGAGGCCCTTACATGCATTGGTAGTTTGTTGGGATTCAAGATAAGAAATCATAATTAATTTGGCAAAGACCCCTGTTTGTCTGTCATGTGCTAGAGTAAAAATTAAATAATAAACAGCCCCTCTCTAATGGAATGAAATTATTATCAATGTGCAAAAAAGATGTCTAAATTGAAAGAGTAGGTCCCAGGTGCTTCTATAAGGCAACACCAATTACAGTGTTAAAATCTCCGTGATTGCCTCTGTTTCTGAGATCAAATGGACTGAAAGGTGCTTGGACTTAGCCTGAAAGGTAATATAGATTTTTTTTTTTTTACTGTTAACAAAAGAAAACTTAAACATACACTTTTAAAGATGTATCTATTTTTTCATTAAATGTATTCATTCTACATTAACAGGTAATAAAGATGCCTACTCATTGACATCTTCCATGTTTCTGTGTAATGAAAATCCAGCTGTGAACTTTCAGGATCCTGAATGCTGCCCTAATAGGCACCATTTAATTAAATGGTCCCTGCAAGTCTGTCAGTGATCCATCTGCTGCAGGCCTTTTCAATTTGGCAGTCTGCAGAGGAGCAGAATGAGATACAGAATAAAATGCACAATTTTGTGCTGTGAAAGCTTGGGGTTTGTACATTGGTCAGAAAAGTTTTACTGTGCAGAATCCAGGACTGTCAGTTCTGGTCCTCTCCACTGGAGGACAGTCTGCTGTAACATCCTGCTCCCTGTTCTGGCAGCAGTGTTGGGCTGGAAGGAATCTGCCTCAAGTTCCTTCAAGGGAGGGAAAAACATTACCAATCCTACAACAGAGTTCTGAGGTTCAAGCCAGAGGCACTATAGGCATATTTAAGGTTTTCCACAAAGGCAAAATTAGTGCCTTCTCCAGCCTTACGTTTTTTCCATGATACCTGGTGATGGAAAATATCAGTAAAAATAAGAATCTGGCCACAAAGTCCAGGAAAGTAAAACATCTCTGTAGAATTTGGGTAGATTTATAGAGAAACTATCCAGGGGTTGGCTGACCAATAAAGTGCTGAGAAGGGAAAATTATCCTTTTTGCTAAAACTACAAGGAAAACAGAGGGAACCGAGAATTGAAGACAGAGATGCAGCTAAATACACTGTAAAAACCTCTATGTTTTCCTCAAGGTCCTGATTCATCTCAAACTAGTAAGAAAGAAATTCACAGGCTTGATAAAATTGGATAGATCACAAGGACATTGCAACTTATTGCCTAGTGGTGTTTGCTTTAATTGTCAGCTGAGTTGTAATTCTCCTTACAGAATCCAGTCAGTCCCTGTCCCAAACTGGCAGAATTAGATGGAGCCTTGCACCCAAGAGTCTGTTGAGTATGGAGAGTCTATTTCTTTTTTTTTAACTTTGTTTTGTCTGAGGAGTTTTGGCTTGTATGTAAGGAATAACATTTGGTGTGCCTGAGTGCACATTTAAATATTTCATTCTCAGCAAACAACTTTGCTTACAGTTTTTTCCTGCAGCATATGTGCATGCAAGAGATTGAGGGTTCTCACTCTAATTCAGAAAGCACCATGGGGATGTGCTCAAATTTATAGTCTCCGCAGATAAAGGATACTATAATGGTTGAATTAGCTGGATTTTAGGGATCAAAACACTGGAGTTCAAACATTAATGCAGATTTCCTCTCTGACCTTGAGTAAATCACATGTAATCTCAGGCTCCATTTCCTTGCCTGCAAGCTGAGGGTGCTGTTCTGCTTGATAGGCAAGGACTGTAACGACTGTGAGGTATTTTTATAATGGAAACTGTGAGTATCCAGATGCTCACACCTATTCAGCCTAACAGACAGGGAATGCTTATGCACTCTTTCTGCCCTCTGCATGAGGCAAATATGGATTTAGAAGTTACAGTGCAGATTTGTCTTTGTAAATACCCACACAAGAATCTCTGAAACATATTCATTCTTTTTAACCCTATATCAGATAAAGGAAAAAAAAAAGCTGTTAGTGCTCCTTGTACAATCTAGACAAGGTTTTTAATATCTTTTATGTATGAAGGATTTTTCTAAGCTAGCCTAAAAATTAATTTTAGACAACTGCATGGTAAGTAACGGGGAGAGGTCCTGCAAATGGGTCCCAAGGAAATGAAGTTCCTTTTTGGTAGTGCAAGGTAAATGCTGGAGTAGTTTCATTTTATCCTACATCTACAAAGAGGGATTTATTGTTCTTTCCTTGCTCCTCCTTGTCAATGACAAATAAAGAGTTGAGAGATTAAAGTTTATCTTGAGAACCTCAATTCAGTAAAAAATTGCACCTCAAGGTAAATGTAGACCATTTAATTCTTTTCAGACACAATTTTTTATTCTAGCATTATTCCATGTTGCATACTCAGAAATGGTACTGAAAAAAAAAAAAGGCAACCTAAATTGAAAATTGATTCATCTTCTAAAGGAGAAAAGGGTTTCCAGTAGTTGAAAGGATGTCATTTTCTGCTTTGGGTCTTTCATTATCATGGTCATATTTCTTAATACACGCTGTCTTGACAGCATGTTCTTGAGGTTCTCAGAAATTGCTACAGTTTGCAAACACTTTTTTTTATTAGCACATTCCAGTTTCACAAAATACACTTGGCTGAGTGCGTGATAGCATGGGCAGTAGCTGTAAAATAACGATTTTCCCTGTCATCTCAGAGCAATTCCATTCTATCAGCTGGCATGTCAGATGTTCCCTTGCCATGTGTTCGGATGAGGGAAGAATTTTGGAACTTCCACAAAGCTTTGTTTGCAGGACTGAGGGGTTCATGAGATACCCGGTCCTTCCTTTACTCTTGCTATAGAAGCTTGTGATGTTTGATACACATGAGAGGCATTTTTGGTTCCTCTTGTCCCACGGATACATCAGCATTAGTCCACCCCAAGACATTTAACTAAAATATAAGATGCTTCTCAGAAGGCAATATGGTATTTTGTTCCAGCATTTTCTTGTGTTCCTAAGTTTGTGGAAGGAGGAATTCTTTTCAATCTACTACTGACTTGCAGAAGTTTTCACTGCTCCTGTCAAAGAATGGTTGAAAATCCACCGCAGTTCTTTTCCAGATCGCATTGATTCTTCCACTGAACTGTGATCATTTTTGATTGGCTTGGGTTTGGGTTGCATTGTAATGTACAGAGCAGCTTTTATGTGGCAGTATAAGGAAAAGTATTTGCATTTTTGACAGGCAACAGTGCTGAAAGTCTGTGCTAATCATAAGAGCAGTTGTATCATTTGACATCAAAAGCCAAAACCCTCTTGCTTTATTTGCATGAGCAGTCAGATTTTGAAGCTGGCAGATGATGAACATTACTGTAAAAAAGGCAAGTACTCATAGCCTGAAACGAGCGAGCAAAGAAATACGTAATATAAACATAAAAATTGTACTCCTTTAGAAAACTCTGCTGTATGTCAATGATGAGCTTCCATACCACTATTGTAACATTTGTTATGCAGTGTGACCAGCAGGAAAAGGACAGAGTTGAGGTCACAGCTTTTGAGTCAGAAATAATCAGTGTCAGTAACTCTGCCGAAAACCCAACCCAGAATAGAATCAGTTTCAAGACCCAACATACCCTAATTGGTTTCTTTTTGTTTCTGTCCATTCAAATATTTGCTTATGTCTTCATATTATCATGTAAATCAATCTTATCCATATATTCATTACATATATACACACGTATGTATTAGATATATATACACATATATATTAAATATGTATACACATACGCGTTCCATAATGAAGCATCTTGAATTCATGAATGAAAGCTAATAGTATCTTCCAAATGGTTTTTCTTTCTCTATAATTCATAGAAATCTCACAATGTTACTCCCAACTAAGCAGCAGAATCCCATTTTCAGTGAATACAATGACATAATCCTGTTTATTTCAGCAGGAGAAGAATTGGTTTGCAGACCAAACTGTTTACCAGTTTTCAAAATTGCTGGCTTTCTTCTTTCAGTTTTAAGCTTCATTTTTTATCATCTTACTATTTTAATAAATCCATTGTATCAACATGGACAAAATTGCAGATTAATTTGATCTCTTCAAAAATAATTTTCACAGGTATTAACTTAGTCTTTGGAAAACATGAGTTCGTCTAATGCATTCTAAAATCTGAGTTATTTTTGTGCAAAGACAGGCAGGTTTTATGTGTCAGTCTGAAGCCTGGAAAAAAACCTCTGTGAACTTTCGACCTGTTTATGAAGGAAGTAAATATCAATGAATTGCAGCCTATAGAGCACAAATCTAACAATCTTATACATACTACATACCTTATTTGTTTTGTCTTTATTCAAAGTAAATATTTCTCCCTTTTTGTACCAAAATGAAAATGTTGATAGATTGATGTATTTGCTCCTATAAGCAGTCTATAATTTCATAGTTTTTAGTTCATTGTTGATGCAGAGAGGTGGCTGAATACACTGGATGTTCAGAACAGGCCAGAATTTAAAAAAAACCAACAAAGAAAACCCACAAAAAACCAAAAAAACAAAAAGCAAACCCAGAAAAACCCAAGTTAAATACAAAACCTGTATTCCAGTTGGCTGACCAAACTAAGGTTTTCTGAACTTCTTTCATTGTCACTCATATATATTTGCATAACTCTTCTCAAGAAATCTTGGCAGAAGTTTTGTGTCTGCTTCCAATTCTTTTCATTCCCAGCACAAGCATGGAGAATGTATTTCCAGATGTGCAGTGCATGGACAGAAACACAATGGTTACCGAAGGTAATTTCCAACCTGTGGCAAAAAATTTACTTGGATCACCACAGGAGAATGCAACCAGGGTAACAAAAGAGAATAATAATAAAAAAAAAAAAAGCAGGATTATAATTTTATAACCTAAAGGTTGGAAAACTAATACAGCTTCTAGAGGAGAGAACTTAGGGTCACTTAACAAATTAGGCACTAATTAGACTAATCGTGCACTGAGATGTTCTGCAATGACATTCTTTCTTGTTTGTGGTGCTGATACCAATATCTACCAATTTGTGTGAAATGCCTTTTTTTTGTACCTTGATTATTGGAAGCAATATCTATTGTCACCTCATAGCAGAGAAAAAGCCACATTACAGGACTTTGTTGTACCTGGTTGTTTCTGGTAACCACTTGTGTTTGAATTCTTTGTGTTACCTTCCCACTATAGGACATGTCATGATGAAGACCTTGTCTTATTAAAGAGAAAGTTGGGTTTGGTTTGGAATACATTTGTTGTGACCTATACAAGCACCTAAGGGTGTGATTCTAACGTAATACACTCACAAAAATAATTTTAAAAAAGTCAAAGAAAGGAAATGCCACAAGTTTCTATGCTGGTTTATATGGTAACAATTTTCAGTTCTCCCAAGAGGCATCTTTCTGACTTCTGATCTGATTGGTCACTTTAATGTTTTGCAGTGTCACCCTCTTACTTCTTTCACCTTTTCAAAAAGCCCTGTGTTCTGCAAATAACAAACACCATGTATTTTAATAACTTAATGATACCTCTTCCAACCCTAATTGTTTTAATTGCTGCAATCATGGCACTGTAACACCTGCAATTCAGAGTTCATATGAAATATTAAGTAACATGAACCTGTGTAGAGGGCTGTCAATAAGTCACCTGTAAGATGCCCTGCTCTGTTCCAGCCCTTTCTACAAGTCTGGTGAGAAAGAAATGGTTCGCAAAGAATTCTCTCTGAATGGGCTATGTGATGTCAACTAAAGAATCTGATCATGTTCGTGTGTGTTCTAACAGAGTGTGCTCTCTGCAGCTCCAGCTTTGCCAGAAGGATTGCAAGCAAAATGGGTGGAAGCAATTAATTTATAAGTTGAGTGGCATAGGATACAGTTTCCCAGAAGAATTGAGATTAATATGGATTAGAAATTTTTACCTCCATAAAAGTTGACAGAGAAGCCTGTTAGGAAATCAGAATCCTGATTTCAGGCACACTGAACCCCAGAGTTTATAATGGTTAAGTTCTAAAGGCAAGTGTCCAAACACATTACTGCAGAATTTCTTTGCTAAATGGAAGCTATCTTCCTTCGTGACAGAGAACTGGAAGAGCAGAGCAGCTGTCAGTCTGAGATGCAATCAGTCTCCTACAACATACGCTTCATGACATGCAGAGAGTGGCACAGAAAATAAACATCATGGAGATTTTCCTGGCTGAGAGAACATGCAATACAGAAAAACAGACTGGCTAAGTAGATTTATTTAAACAGTTAGTGAAGCTAAAGTTTTTCGCAAAACTCCATTTCAGGCTCCATACTCAAAATAATTTCAATGCCTTTTCAGGCTGATACTAACCAAAGAAAGAATAATGTTCAGTAACAGAAAATGAAATAGATTTTGTTTTGACAACAGAAAATAAAATAGATTTTGTTTTGACATTCTTAAACCATATGTTTCAAGTTTTCATTTTGCTGTGACATTTCAAAATAATATTTAACCGAATTCAGTGTCTAAGGAGTCAGAATTTGGAAAAAAATATTTTGACAGAACAAGATATTTTGTCAAATTTCAGTATTTTTTTTCATTAATACATTTGAGTAGGAAACAAAAGTAGCAGTTTTGTTTAGGTGTAGTCCAAGCAGATTGTTTTCTCTGAGTGTATTCCTCTCCACACAACACCAAGTAAGAAACAAGTTCATTTTACAAATGCTTGTACTGGACACTTCTCAGTGCTGCACAGGTTTGTCAGACCTCAGCCTAAAATTTCCCATTGTTTTCATTGGTACCACCCCCTAATTACAAAGTGAGTTTTAATAAATTTAATAAGTTTAAAGTTTCTTTACTATAAAAGGGTTAATTTTTGTTTCAGTGCAGTCACAGTAATCTCAGTTAGATAGATTTGTAGCTGCTGCCAACTGAGTGTTATGAAACTGTGAAAGCATACAGTCAGGAAATTTATATTTCTGTTAAAAGTCTGAAAGTTTTAAGCTGCCTGTCATAATATTGACTTTTTTTCTAATACTATCTGCTTTAGTAGAGATTAAAATAATGTGGATCAATACCTTCTGTGATATTTATGTCTTTCACATTACCAAAATATATCATAAGCATCGGAGAATAATATGGCAGAGAAATTGATTTCCTTGTCTGTTAAGTTTGCAGACCAAAGGCCCACATGGTACAAGCCTCCTTCCTTACAGAGCTATAGTGACTTATGTATTTGCAGTTCAGGATCCAAACTTTGCTTACAGACACTGCCTTTAATAATTTTTGAAGGTAAAATGCATTTACTTAGGCCTCTAGTTGGTTTCAAAGGAACCACTCCTACCGAATCTCTTTATGAAGCTCTTCTCTAGAAATTTGATTAAACCCAACCCCAAATCTAGTAATCTAAATAATATTAGCAACAATGGAAGATCAGTGCATCAATTTGATTTCGAAGTAGGATGGCAGCTGGTAACTGAATTCTGCATTGAAGAAAGGGAAAGAAATTTCAGCTTCTGAATGCATTATTCAGTGTGTAGATGAATGACATTCACTTCTTCCCACTTCTCATACGTATTATGTGTGCTCTCAGAGTCCATAAAGACAACAGTAATACATAGGGAAAGTACTGCAGTACACTGCACTTTCTGAAAGGTGTCCTGCCAGCAAAATGAAAGAGGATCCAGGCAGCCCTTCAGCAGGGAGTGTTGCCTTGGCTGTGGCATGTGTTAGCAGAGAAGCCAGAAACGATGTGCTTTTCACCATGTAGCAAGACTGTGCTGTTACAGAAGTCTGCAGTCTGTCTCTAGTCAATTCCACTCTCCCTCAAACACAAAACTTTCAACAGTTAAACAAAATTCTTTAAAAGAAAATGTTTGGGCTGTGACAAAGGACTAAAATTTCACAGAATTTCAATGACAATGGTTATAAAACAAAAAACCCCGAAAATGCCAGCAGCATAGAAAAGCAAATTCCCAAGTTAATTAATAAATGTAGCATTAGTAGATACAGTTTCTGTGTAAGTATCTCCAACTTGCTCATTTTCAAATTATAGATTGTTTATTTAGCGTACTTCATTGCCAGTAAAACTTTTCCTTTAAATAAAAGTTTATAAGGCAAATTATCCAACTGTGAAATTGGAAGCTCAAATGTTTCAGCCCATCCCAATTTTTTTTAAATGTTCCCCCACAGTAATCTGCACTTGTCTTTATAGTGCCTACAAGTGAAAAGGATTATCTAGTCAGAATACATCAGTATATAATAAATGTGCTTCATTTCTTCCGCAGTCCTTAAAGCTGACAGCCAAAATGAATGTTTGTCTCAGCATTGGCACCACTGGTACTTTTGTAGAGACTATTTCATGGTCCATTGGACCCTAAAGGACATTGTTTTTAAAGGCATATTATCAAAAGGGATGAAGCATGCCATCAGAGTGCATACCAGTATGTATTGAACTTAAGGGCAATAGTATTGCTTTGTTGATACTGTAAGGCTCTCTAGTCAAAATGTATTAAAACTAATCTTTATCCTTCTCAGCTTTTATAATTATTTTTTTGTCTAACCAGTAAATACAGGTCATGCAAGGAACTTGTACATCTTCAGTAACTTTGAAAGAAGGACAGAAAAGTGCTTTGTATTCAAGTAGTTTACCCTTTCTGTATGTATATAGAAAAATTACTATCACCACTGCTGTTATACTAATAGGCTACAGTGCCACATTAACTAGCTGTGAAAGCAGCACAGCTCTGAACCCCATTTTGCTGATTTATGTGGGACAAAAACCCAACCTACATTCCTTTAAAAGTATGCAGATTCACTGTTAGGGGTATTTCCATGAAGTAATCGTCTTTCTTGGAAATATCTCTTGAGTTGCACAATGCGAATTTCTGAACCTCAAAGGTGGGGGGCTCATCAGGATACTCGCTGGTCACCTCACAGCTCTGATAAGATTGTGTGGGCAGTGCCTAATTTGATCCAGATTGCAGCAGTGCTCGCTGGGTTAGATGCTGCCTGGTCCTGACAGCTTAACTGTCAGATAAATTGCTGCAGTTATAGCATATGAGCAAGCCCATAAGCTGATCATATTAATGTTACAAAAATATGACACCAAAAACTAATAACGTTCTTTGAGGCATCTGGACAGAAGCAAAATCTAATCTTGTCTAAAAGATCTCCATTAGCAGTAATCATTCTGTAATACGATCAACATATTCTTGTCAAAGCAGATAGTACTGTGCAGCATTAGGAAAACTGATTAAACATGGCATGCTGTTCTAAAATAAACCTTCAACTTCGGGAGTCCGAGCCTGCTGATTACACTGGTTAAAACATGTCCAAGCCATTTTCAAAATAGCTTCTTCTCGTGATTTGTTCTTAGTAAGAGAGGAATACACAGTAGCAGAAAAGGAAACAAAATCAGAGGTTAGGTTCTATAGAACGTGAACTGCTTGGGGAAGGGGAAAAAACCCAAAACATCTGAGAAGAGTTGACCCCTTAGTACAATAATCTTTTATTTCTCCCAGATAAATGCAGGTTTATCCATCCTTTGCTTGTAATACCTTGTGATGTGATTGCATAATCAACCAGAGTCCCTTCAAGGATGCCCATTCTTATACCTGAAGAATAAACACATCAAGAGTACCTCAGGCTGTCTACTCCTTTGTTAAAAAGAGGCTTCACACTTTGGTCTAAGCCTTTGAAAGTTTTTTGATGATTTGGTGGAAATTTATGCTGCGAAACATTTGGTCCATGATGCTCTAATGTTCCTTGCAACCACAGAAGTTAATGAATTTAAAAGGGAGAATAAACTTGGGCATCAAGCACCATGCATTTTTTGCTCAATATTGTTGCTGTGGTCCAGGAAAGTCCTATGAATGATGATCTAGAGCAATGCAAAATAGATAAAGAGCTGTAATTTAGAAAGCACGAGAATGTGGGGTTTTGGTAGTTGGTGGGGGTTTTCTGTTTGTGTTTGGTTTTGGGTTTATATATATATATATATATATATATATATGTATATATTTAATTATTTAACTAATTCTTCTATAAAATCTCTCAAGTACAGCAGAATCCGGCTGCTCTCCCAGGAGCGTGCATTCACATGCAGAACACACAGGCTCTAATTTAAATTATAATTGGGCAAATATTTCCCCAGCTGTGAACTGGTTTCCTTTTTGGAGTTGTAAAAGGATCCAGACAGATCTGAGGAGCTTTAGTCTGCAGCATCTCAGTTCCTTAAGGCTGAGAGTGTTTTTGACAGGCCGTAATTACAGCCTGTAGGTGTTTACTTTGGCTGGAAAATTACTGAGCACCTTTAGCAGCTGGCAGCAGCAGAGTTTCTCTAGAGAAGGAAAATGAGCTACAGGAGGTGCAGCAGATCAGGATGGTGGTTGCTGCTTTCTCCCGTGGAGGAGCTGGGCTGTGGCTGCTTGGGGGCTCTACAGTGATGAGGTGAAACGGGAGGAAGGCAAGGCATGATATGAAAGACAGAGGTTCGGTTTTTTCTTGGAAAATGAGGATTTGCAACCTCTTGGGTTGCACCTCAGAGATGGAGCCAGATGGACCCATCAGTGCTTCTGTAGGTGGATGAGGGAAAATGCTGTCCCCTGCATGACAAAGGGGTCGAGTTAGTGCAGGGCTTTGTTATCTCAGAAGCGTGCGAATTGCTGTGAAGTGCTACAAAAGAAGAATTACATGATTTACAGACTTGAAGTAGGTCATGAAAGTCTCAAGACAAGATGGAAACAGCAAGATGTCCCTGCTTCTCTGTAACATGAGTTAATTAAGACCAATTTAGTGATAGTTTTATTTGAGAACTTGACAGTAATTGCAGTGATTAGACTAAGGTGATAGCAAAGCTGTGAACCCAGTTACAAAGGATTTGAGAAAGTCATAAAATAGTCTTGAATAAAATACCCACACATAATGAAGAGTCTGGTTCCAAAACACAAGCGAGATGATTTGGTTATTTTCTGTGATGTAAAGACAGAGGCAGCAACCACCAGATAGAAAATACAAAAGGTGCTGAAGACTCGTTACTTTTCTATCTCTCAGCCATTTTGAACTGAACATCAAACACTTTTTTTTGTTCCCCTGATCAAAAGGACAGCTGTTACATTGGGATTAAGTATTTCCCAGTATTTATCCTTGTAAAGTGAAATATAGGGCTAAGTGTTGTAAAGTCTCAGAAAATTAAGTTTAGTTTCTCCTGGCACGACCTTGTCTAACAGGATGGGCATCTGTATCATGATGTTATACTGTCCTCATGAGAGAGATGCCTCGTTTTTACAGCAGGAGAGCTACTTCCAAGGTGAAAGATGTTCAATGCTGAATCATAAATTAGACAAGCCTACTCTGTCATAAGAAACAAATTCAATTTTACAGTAAAAATTGTACACTGAGTGTCTGTGCTTTGAAAATGAAGGTGGGCTGGTGATAAATGAGATCAGGGCAATGGATGTCAGACCCTCTAAATTATATGGACTAGACTGCAGATAGTACCAGACACACACTATGAAGTGAAAGGAAATGAGAGTGTACTCACTTGTATTAATATTTGTGTGCTAAGTATCTTTTAACTTGCGTGTGTGAAACAGATGAAAAAAGCTCCACTTTTCCCCCTGTAATGCCCAACCAGGCTCACAGGAGGGGCAGGGTTTGCTGACCAATGCCAGAAAGTCCACCTGGCACATTTTTCTGCCCCTCTACAAGGAGCAGGAAGGCAGCTGCCCCTCAGCCACCCCTGGGTCAGTCTGCCTCCCATGCTGACCCACCTACAGACAAGCCCTGGCTCAGGCTGTGCCAAGAGCCTGTTTTAACCTCCCGGTACAATGACTTACTCGTTTAACATTTTTCCCTGATGGTTTAGCCCTTAAAAGTTAAGCTCATAAGGTACATCATTTAAACATGATTTCAAACTAGAAATAATGTTTCAGTAATATCTTATTAGAACTAATAACTCACTCTATAATGAAATTTTAACTCCAGCAACAGTCAAACTGAATTAATACAAAGGAGCATAGATACTCAAACGCAAAAATCCAATTATTTCACTTTCTCTTCTGTCTGTACCATGCAATAATTTCCCCTTACTAAGAAAGTACATTTCAGAGGAATTAAAATTTATACACAATGAATAATATCTTAAAATATCATTATTTCTTGGATATTTTCAGTGAGAGACCTATTGAGCAAGTATTTCCCTAGAAGATATAGATGAAGAAATTAAACTGAAAAAGTGCTGTGTGCCATTTGTAGTAGGAAAATATTTATATTGGATTTACAGACATTTGTTACAAATACACAGGAACAGATTTTTGCATTTCATTTAAAAATTTTAGCATTGAGATAAATTCAGTGAAATGTGTTCTTGGACTTAATATGTTGCACTGTATCCTGGACTTTTGGTAATGCTTATACTTAATGTGGTCTTCTGATTTACAGCTACCCAGAGATGTAAGAGATTGCCAAAGATCCTAAGCCTGCACTAATCAGCACAGATGATGGGTGATTTCAGAGATAAAACTCTCTTGGGAGTGACCATGTCAGTGAGCTGCTGTTGTGAATCATCTTTAAAACCTTCTTCACTGTGTGTGGAGGACATGCCCTCAATTAAGGGGTTTGATGGGGGTGTGGTTCCCACTGCAGGTGGTTTGCTTAAGTCAACACTGCTGTGCTCAGCAGGTTTGAACTGAAGAGAAAGTCTGCTGGATTTCAAGATACTGCCATTAAGGTAACTCTGAAATTCTTCCTCAAAAATATACTGTCTTTAAAATGTGTTAAAAACTGCTTATGTATGTTTTCTGTAAAGGGTTTTCTACAGGTTTTGAAAGTTGAGGAAAATGCCACCATCCCTTTCTTCCCATTAACCTGTGTTTCAAAAAGGATGGACAATAAATCCTTTCAATCTTGCTGGATAAGTAAGATGAAAGAGTTATTTGACCTCCTGACAAAACAGAGTTGCTCAGTGTCCACTCACAATAGTGCGTGTCCAGGCCAGGGAGGTTTCAGTCAGTGGTAATTGCTGTGTCTTACAGGCAGGAGACATTGTGACTGATGCTCTCTAATATAGAAATCAAGAGAATAAGAAAGACACAGTTTGTGATGACAGGGAACTTCCCATTCATGTGTTGTACCTCTTAGAATTTCTCATAACCAGGAGTTGCTTTAACCCTGTGAGCTACAATCCAATAGCTCTAATTGTGTGTTTGATGCAGAGCACACACAGCTGAGCCAGGCTGTGTTCTAAGACACCGATGAGTAGCCCAGGTATGTACAAGGGAGGGGAAAAAAAGCACTTTTTTATGTTTTAATTAGGCAGAATAAAATTTGGCTAAGAAGAATTTAGTCACCTGAGCTGCCATTGCTGAGAATTACTGTACAAAATTTATGACTGTTCTTTGGGGCTATATTCTAAATAAACTGACAAAAAAAAAAAAGGGAACAAAACATGAGCATGCATCCCATGCATCTCTCATACCTGTCCAACCAGAAGCAAAGCTCTTGGAAATGGAAAAATCCCAAGGGTCAGATTTTCTAATGACCAAGCTCTCCCAGCAGTAACACACCTGTGATTTGGTGAAAACTGAAAGACCATCAGGGAGAGCACAGATCAGAATGATCCTTGGTTATTAAGAATACATGAAATTTGTGATGTGTCTGTATGTGTAACAGCTGAAGAATATTGCAATGCTGAAAACTCTTTGTTGTTGGTGAATGCTTCCTGGTAGTTTGGGAAGAGTTAGAGGTTAAAAATCTCCATCTTGATCTGAATTTCCCTAACTCTCAGAAAAATCTTATAGCTCCACTATAAATAGAGAGATACATATATAATTTAAAACTTTCAACTCTATTATTTAATTTGTGTTTAAATTCTTATAGTATATATTCTCTGTGTGGCAATTTTAGATTTTGTTTAAATCAAATCAAACTGTTTATGAGGAAGGGAAAAGGCATTACCTAAATTGCTCTTTTGTATTTTGCTTTGTAAGTGAAGAGAAATAAACATATAAAAATAGCATGTTTCATTGTAAGGGGGAGAAAGAGGGATGAATCTAATTTCCTCAGGAAGAAAATGCTAGTTAGACTACCAGACGTTCAAATTATGCACACTAAAATATTTTTATACTAATTCAACTTCCTAGCAGGAAATCATTTCTATGAGTAGTTAAAGTGAACCTTCTTCAATGGGCCAGACGGGTTAACATGACAAAACAGCACCAATTGAAAATGTGTTACTTATAACTCAGCACCCAAAATGCTGGAAATAACCAAATTCTTGAGGAAAAAAAATTACTTAATGTTTTTCATTATTGTAGTAAAGACTTGTGGTCCAAAGGTTATTTGTAATTGCTTTTGGTGAGCTTACTTTATATTTCTCCCCTTTATTTATTTTTAAATTCCTTCGGAAATGGAGAACAAAGACTTGTTCCAGTGAAGTGAAACTAAGCTAATACAAAGTTAATGAAATTATTTAAGAGTTTGTGTTATAACTTCTAAAAGAAAAGTGCTTCGGAAATATTTTACACATTTTCAGAGGATTGTTGGATGTTTCAAAAATGCAAGAAGCTTAACAAACTGACTCAAAAGGGGCAGTTATTAAATACTTTGCACCTCCAAAGAACTTACTACACTAAAGAGCTTGGCATTTGCTTATTTCTAAAGACTGAAGCGTCGTGGGGACGTTCTATGCTTGTTTTGAGGTTTCTTTAGCTACTTTGCCTGGCTGAGGTCTGATGCTGAGGTCTATCAAGCTCCATTTAATTTGTTTCAGCAGTCACAGTGATGGCAATGGCCAAGGGACCACTTCTGAAAAATATACCTAAACTAATTTGGTGTGCAAAGGTAATAGAATGAGAATTATAATATTGTAAAAGACTCTCTTGTGAAAGGCTCTTTGTGACACTCGTGTCTCTGAAGCCCCTGGAGAGACACTGACTCCAAAAGAAATGGAACCAGCTCCACAGTACTTTCCTGTGTGTCTCATGGTGAACTTTGGGGCATGATTTCTTTCTGTGGAAGCTCAGATGGAGCTGGGAGGCCCAGGGTGCTGCTGACAAGCAGAGGGACCTGCGAGAGCAGAGATGCCCGGGAGCTGCCGGGGGCAGCAGGAGCTGCCAGGTCTCTCCAAGTGCAGAGGACGGGTCCAGGGGTGGGTACATCTCTCTCTGTGCCCTGCTCCTGCTGCAGCTCAGAGCCAGGGCTGGGTGGGTGCCCCACTGACATTCCTGGTCCTGCGGGAGGCAGAAAGGGGCCCAGCCCACCCTGAGAGCGGCTGTGGAGTCCTGCGGAGTCCTGTCGGGAAGCAGCGTGAGGCTGGGAAAGAGCATCCTCGTGAGGGCTGCTTTGGAGCAACACCGAGAAGAAAAGGCTGTGGGGTGGCCCCAGCCGTGTGTACAAGCTTTTAGAACTGCGTAATATCCATTTAAATATGAGTATTCCTATGAAAAGAAATAGTGTTCAATTCAGATTCAAGAGATGTCTGGTGCCATAATTTTGTTCAGAACCTTTTTTTTTTCCATTCCATGAATAGTAGAGTCTAATGGAGTTAGAAAAGAGTAAAAAGCTTGATTGTAATGAAAATAATTTCAATGAGTATATCAAATGAGTGCAATTAAAATCTAGATACATAAATAATATCCTGTTCTAATTAAAGAGGGTTTTTTTTCTTCAGAATACACATATTAAGGGGTTTTTGTGGGGTTTTTTCCTATTCTGATTTTTAAGATTAATTGAAAACCTAGGCCACTCCACACTGAGAAAAGTATAAACAAGAAATTTTTTATTTTACTAAATCTTCAGCAGTTACCCAGTGGTCTTGTTTATCTTTCGTACTGCAAAATTATTTTTTGATTGAATATATCTGCACTATCTTCATTAATGCTCCACCTGTTTTGGCTGGTTAATATTCATAGCAGTAAGTCATCATTTCTTGATTGATAAGTGATTGAACTAATTCAGTGTATTTTATTTAGTCAGAGCTCCATTTTTAGTCCCAGTTGTCTATTAAAATGTGCAGGAGACTACACAGGAGAAGAGAGGGAACATGGAAATAGAAAGGAGAGATCTCACTCCTTGCAGAGCCTTGTTAAAGTGGGTGGTGGACTTGTCTGGGCAGAGCTTATGGCAAGATGAAGTGTGAGCTATTGTGGATCTATATCAGTGTCCTGGGGCACACCACCATGGCAGGGGACACAGTCACCCTTCTCTAGGCTCAGCTGCATAATTCAGGACAGAGGCCATGAGGATCACATTTCTTATGTATCCCGAACCTGGAGAATTTAGTAGCAGCATGAAGTGGACGAGTGATGAAGGTTTTTGCCAGTGTACCAAAATCTACTTTCTAAACATATTACAGGAATGTGTTAATAAGTTTAACTATCTGAATGTTATTTTTCTGTCAAAAATCCAAATTTTGAAAGGTCATAAAACAAATTAGTGGATTGTTGGTTTGTTTTTATCTCCATTCTCTAAAGTTTACTGATTGGGTAGTGTATTGATGGCACATTACAGGAAGGGGATGACTTTGTTTTCAAAATTTCATGGAATTATAGACATGAGAAATGCAATGATTTATTAGGTATATTAAGTTGGTAGTGCACCCTCAAGTACAGGATTGCTGTCATGCATACAAGTGATATACTTTTTCACATTCATAAGTCAATAATCATACTCTGATCTCTAGTTCTGATCTTCTGCTGAAAAAGCACTTAAGTGCTAATTTGGATTGCTAAAACTAGAGATAATTTTTTATAAGCTGAATTGACTTGAGCCAAGGAAATAATGGTTTGAAATGCTCCCAGAGCCTCATATGCCACAGCATTACAACTTCTGGTACCTTACAAATGAAATAGACAAGTTTATCAGACAAAGAGTACAAGAGGTGATTGAGACAGTTCAGATTCAGAGACTGGTAAGAGGCATAAACAGAGAAATATTTCTTTGTTTATTTGTTGGTTCATCCCATGACCAACATGAACTGGGTGCGCAAAAAAAAGACCTGTCAGCTTTGCATGGGAGGCAGAGATGCTGAGATATTGAACAGTACAGAGCTTGCTAATTTGCAGAAGATTTGACCTATATTGACTCTCTATATGTATTTTTATTTCAATTCATGAAACTTGGAAGCAAATGGAAAGGGTAGAGATAGACTGAAACTAAACTAAGGATGAGGATGCTGAACGCTAGGTGCCATGGGAGTCTGCACTGCCCCTAGTAAATAAATGTCTGCTCTCTGTGGGGAACTCTCAAAATGAAACCTTCTCCTTCTAGTAACACAAAAAAAAAAAAAAAGGATTGACACACTGCTTATCCACTGTTCTGAAGGATTTTATCCTTGAATCCTCTAAAATCTCTTGAGTGCGAAAGGACTTCAGCTGGTTGCCTTTTCTAGTCACGCTGAACAACACCACCAAGTGCCTGAGGACAGCACTCCTGTGAGGAACAGGGAGGTTCTTGCTGTAGTATTCCCTAGCAATGTTGTGCTAAGGAGCTTAGCTGGAAAGCATTTCACGTAGATAGCAATTTGTCATTAAAACTGAAGTAGAGAAAGCTAAGGTTAAATGAAAAGCATTTAAGCTCTTATCAGGATAGGCAACATATTTTTCATGTTGGAAAAGCATGTTTAGACATTGAGTAACTGGTGCATTTGGTTCTCATAGTGTACTGTAAATGCAGATAAACTTGATAAGCAAAGACATGTCTGCTGAATAAGAATGCAGTTTACAATTTTTCTCCTGAGGTAATGACTACCTATTCACCCTCCCCTTCCTCGGCAGCATCTGTAAGACTTCTCCTCTGTTCCCACGCACAGTGACACTGCAAGTTGTTCTACTTATTATTCTTGTATTGCCAACACTGCTCCTGTTGTCTTTAATGATGTATGGCCTTCACTTAGTGGTGGTTAATCTAATGATGGACTGACTCCCTGGAGGTTACTGGCACCATTTTCTCTGTTTCTAGCAGCAGCATCACATGGTGATGAATATTTTGGGCTATCCTAACTCCCCCGATTATGTGCACATTTATAGAGGGGGAAAATTGTAGCTATGACTTCAAAAACAGTGAACTCTTGGCAAGGCATCTTTGGTGTCTTCTGTACCTCATTCACCAATTAGATAATATTGGAACAAGAACAAATTAATTCAGGAGAATGAAAAAATCCAGGGGTAGCTCCAGGACTGAAGGTCCTCAAGTGAGAAGTAAAATCAAGATCCATCACTGCAACATCTCACACAGAAATCTATTGAACACTTTAACATTCAATCAACCCAAAACTGCGTATTCCAGAAGTGAAACTATTTGACTAAAGACACCTGCTCTGTCCGAAGACAGGCTGAGAGAGCTGGAGTTGTTCAGCCTGGATAAAAGACACTGGGGAGACCTTAGAGCCCCTTCCAATACCTAAAGGAGCTACAAGAAAGATAGGGATTTTTTACAAGGGCTGATAGTGACAGGACAGTGGGAAATGGCTTCAAACTGAAAGAGAGTAGGTTTAGATTAGCTATAAGGAAGAAATTCTTCCCTGTGAGGGTGGTGAGGCACTGGCACAGGTTGACCAGAGGAGCTGTGGATGCCCCATCCTTGGGAGAGTTCAAGGCCAGGCTGGATGGAGCTCTGAGCCACCTGGGATAGTGAAAGGTGTCCCTGCCCATGGCAGGAGGATTGCAACAAGTGATGATCTTTAAGGTCTCCTCCAACCCAAACTATGCCGTGATTCTATGATTAATTACTCTTTTGGCTGAACTTGGCTGAATTTTCTGCTTTTGAATATGACTTTAATGCTTTCCTTTATCTCATCTATATCTGTTACAGACTTTCTGTTCTGTAATTTTACTAGAGGTCTGTGAACTACATTTCAAATATTCCAAACCATATCAAAATGCAAGTATCTTGAAATGGGAATTTTATAATTCTTGCATTTTAAATTTAATAAGACTACTTAGATTATATAGTAATAATTTTAATGCCAGATTAAAGTCATCTATTGGTCCAAATGCCTCACCCAGTGTTATCTGGTGAACATTTACTTGTGGTTCGTAATGTCTATGGACTCACAGAAGTTTACCACTATATATATTTTAAATAAGATATAGAATATCTTATATTTAAGAATTTCCCAGTCAAGTCATGCATATTTTATAAACAGCAAAAATTAGATAGAAATAATGAAACTATTTTTTGAGGTTTTTTCTCAGATTTAGCTACCAGTTCTTTCCTCCGACACTTTTTAACACTGGCCTATTTTAGTACCTCTGTCCGTAATTGGATTTCTTGTCTGTTTTCATGTTTCCATTTCCCCCGTGATCCCAATGCAAAACATGAAACTTTCAGGTGGAGCTTTAAGCTGGGCTTTTTTTTTACAACAGAGCAGGATTGTATTTAGATTAAGATTAATGGAATAAATTATCCTATTTTAATTGCATATTATACTAAGGGGGTTTTGTTTGCATAAATCAAATAAGGACTACAACAATGTGGTTTAAACCCTCCAGAAATCTGATGAAGACAGCAGTATATTATGCAGTTTATTTCTAATTGAATGGCTTAGAAAACCACTTCAATTCTCGTTCTCTAATAACCTGATCAAGGAGGTCAGGAAGCGACAAGACAGAATGTAGAGCATGTACTGAGCTGGGTAAATGGGGACTGAGCAATTTCAATTCACCCTGTTATAGTGCTGATGTTTCCTATATTCCCATAACAAGCTCAGACAAGGAAAGTTGTAAAATCATATCCTTTTTATGTTTACTCTAGTTTATATCTTCCAAAGACCACTGGGACAGTAGGTTCAGTCAGACAAAGCAGAAGTCCCCAAATAAATCATTTATTCCTTAGCATGGTACAAACAGAGTTCCTGTAAGAGCTGAGAAAAGAAAAGCTGCTGTAACAGCATGGGATACATCACAGAGGGCCCTCCATGTCTCTAAGGTGCACCCAGGTTTGTAGAGAACATTTTATCTCTTAGCTACTGAAGAAGATGATCCTGGGTTTTTTTTCCTCTTGTCTGTAATAATCCCTTTGGCTTCCAACACCAGGAAAGCCTTTTCTTTTTTCCTGAGGTAAACATCCAGAAATCAATACTGGTTTTTGCAACTCTTCATAGGAGATACTTAAACAAAATCTGTTCTGCCTTGAACCTAAGTATTTACTCTGTGTTTTGGACTACATGGAAGAAACCTCCAGAGGACTCTTAGTTTGAATGTATTTAAAAGGAACAGATGCGATCTGACTGCAAGCAATTGATCCTCAAAACTGGGTTATAAATACTTTAATACTTCTCAGTGATAGGAGCAGTATGACCTTTCCAGATTAATGTATTCTTGTCTTTGCAAACAGCCCTATTTATGGCTGACCCAATTACTTAAGAGCTTATTAATCTGAGATCTAAATTTTTAGGTGGGGAAGTTTAGATCTTTCTTTAGAGTCAGCTATGCTTATTATTTTGGACAAATATAATCAGACCTCCTGGGAACGATGTACAGCTGATTTAGATTTACAATTAGAACAGGGCTTCTGGTGCTGGTGAAGGTAAAA